>JARHVA010001465.1:0-2560000 GCA_037957365.1 Torreya grandis | reverse complement strand
CATTAGATCTTGACTTAAGCTCCCATAATATTGACACTTGTCATCCACACATTCATCCTTGGAACATTTTAATTTAAACGGCTATTTCACAAGGCCCAAAATTGACGGTTGTGTGCATGTCCCACTCTACAAGTTCAAATTTGGAAGCTTATATCTTGAGATAGATAACTCATCAAGATACACAATTTATAAAAGATGTTTATGGGACCAAAATAATCATGTCATGCTATTACTCAACTATAGTAGACTCCTCAAGTGTAATTATTAAATGCATGACCAACTTATTTCACTCATTCTTGCATGACGTGCCATGATGGTCTGGTCCCTTAAGATTGTCAAATTTACACTTTAAGCCTATTTAAAGTGTTTCAACAAATTTTCAAGAGACTTGATCTTCCCATGAAACCTATTTGATCTTTGTGCCACTGGATTACTCTTCAATCAGGGACCTTTTTAGCTTCTCACCCCAAACCCATCAAAGTTTCGTATGTAGGCCAAATTTGGACAACATCTTTGGTGACTTAGCTGGACAACATGCCTGCTATGCTTGATAACTCAAACCATTTACATGACTCTTGGACTCACCAATAATGATGAATCTAATCCATGATTTCAAGAAACCTTTTGACATGCAAAGATAATAGATTCCACCAAAATAGGGAAGGAAACAAACAAAACAAGGAAACTAAACTAATAAAACAAATATGCAAACAAATCAATTATTTAAGACAAAACAAAAGCAAATAAATGTCCTAAAACAACACTTGGAGAAAAACAAGACCAACTAACTATGTATAGGGAACTTAGCTTCCTTAATAGTAATGTTTTAAATGTATCCCATTAACTGGGATATGAAGCTCCTCGCCATCCATATTTTCAAGTTAGAAGGCATTGTGGGACTTGTAGCTAGAGATTGTATATGGACCACTTCAAAGAGATTCAAACTTTGTATGCCTTCCTAGATTAGCTTTGTCCTCATCCCACTTGAGGACCAAATCTCCTTCATTAAAACTTTTTGAAGAAGATCTTTTGTCATAGGATCTTTTCACTTGTGCTTGATGAGATTCCATGGCCAACATGGATTAATTTATAAATTATTCTAGTTATATAAGTTTAACATACCTAATCTCCATTGATTCATTCTAAAATAGCTCAAATTGATGCATTAGTTCCAAAGCAAGGAATTTAAGAGAAATAGGCAATCTCGCTTCCTTACCATACACTAACTTGTATGGAGAGTTGGCTATGGATATTTTGTAGGTAATAATATAAACCCATAGAGCTAACTTCATCTTGATGTGTCATGACCGCTAATTATATTCAATAGTCCTCCTTATGATCTTTAACAGGTTCTTATTTGTGGACTCAGCCAGGCCATTACTCAGTGGATAATAATTTGATGAAGTGCTTAGAAAGACACCATGTTAAACTGACCATTGGTTGATCTTGGCTCCCATAAAGGACATAACATTATTAGAAATAATAGTTGAAGGAAATCCAAATCTAGTAAGCAAACCTTCATACAAATCTAGAACATTGGTCTAATTTGCTTCCTTCAATGCCATTGCTTTTATCCATCTAGTGAAGTAATCTATGGTAGTTAGTATCCATTTATGAATTGAGCTTGAAGGGGGGTTAATGAGACTAATAAATTTCAATCCCCATTGGACAAATGGTTGATCTACTACAATTGGTTGGAGAGGCAAGGTTGCAAGCTTCACTTTTCCTACAAAAATAACATATTATTTGCATTTCCTAACCCATGCATGGCAATCACTAAATAGGCTATGATAATAGTATCCTCCTCTCATAATTTTAAGGGCTATGGTTTTTACATAATAGTGCCCTCCATCATGTCCATCATGAAACTGATCAAGCAATCTCTGTGTTTGGCCTGGCTCTATACACCTTAGCAACATGCCATTGATATCTTTCTTGAATAGGGCACCATCACCAAGAAGAAAAGGAATTGAATACAATCTAAAATATCTTATTTTTGAAGGGCTTAGATGAGAAGGTTAAACACCATCCTGGAGGTATCTTACCATGTCTTGGAACCAACTAGAAGGTGAGGTGTCATCAATTGCAACTTCCTCATCATTTGACACCATAATCACCTCATTAGCCTCTTACCAATCTTGGGCTAGATGTTCACAAAGTCCCCTAACTCTAATCAGCTTCATGACCTTAATCTCCACATCATACTCCATTACCTTTTTTATCCAACCAACTCTTTTCTCATTTATGTCTTTATTCAAGAGAAATTCCTTGATACTTATTCATATTCTTCCAAGCCTTGATTGAAGAAGTCTATTGGCTACTCTAAAGCCTCTTGATTCTTCTACATGAGGATGCCTAAAATGGTTTCAATGCTATCATAAGTTTACAAGATGAAATACTTTGTGAAATCTAGGTTCAGGAGTGTAGGATCACTAGCTATAGCTCTCTTAATCTCTTTAAAACTCTTCACTTCTTCCTTGGTACAATTAAAAATCTGATTCTTCTTTAGCATAGCTATGAGTGGCTTAGTTAAAGTGGCAAAATCTGAAACATATGTCCTTATGAAATTGATTTTACCTAATTATATTTTAAAAGCTTTCTTGTGCTTAGGTAGGGAAAGTGCAAGAATTGACTCTACCCTATTAGGATATATACTCATACCATGCTTTGAGATTACATGTCCAAGAAGCTTACCTTCATGAATTGAGAAGACACACTTTTTAGGATTTATAGATATCCCAACTGCCTACACTTTTCAAACACTTTCTTGAGGTGAGCCATGTGCTCATCTTCACTCTTTGATAACACTGTTATATCATATAGATAAATAACTATAAACTTGTCAAGATGCCCTAGAATTCCATATCCATGTTTATCTAAAAATTTGCTCCAGCATTGGTGGTTTAGTTAATTTTCACTCATTTCTTAATTTTGAAAGTAAATAATGAAAATAGTAATAGGGTACGTAGAAGAATACTTGGTAAAGTGCACATGTGAATGTAGATGATGATGAGAACTCCTCTTTGGCTAGGAAGGACTAACCTACAGATAAAAAAGACACTAGAAAAGGGGGTTGTTAGCAAATATATGAGTGGACTTCCTAGTATGAGGTAGATCCAAGAAGCATATTGTTTGTTAGGAGGTCATCAATCCACTGTTATAACAATTAAGTTGAAAATGATAAATTAAATATCTACTTGCATAATATAAATGAAGTGCAGTTCAAAGAAAGTAGAATGCTAGTTAATAGAAACGTAACCAAAAGTAGAAAAGCCAGTCAATACTTATGCTAAAATGGTTGGGGTTTGGTCCAAAAAATAAAAAAAAGGTAATGTAATTAGGAAAAAATAGATAAATTTGGGTTTGATGGGGATAAAAATAGCTTGTTATATTTTTATGCCACAGTGACCGTTAACGGTTTGGTGAACCATTGATTGTTTAGGTTGACTGTCAATGGTTGTGTAATCATCTACGATTAAAGTAACCATAAAAAATTATGATAACCATTGGTGATTACCTGTATAATTCTAGAAATGATCAAAAAAGAATATTTAGATTAGGTGTTTGTGAAAATAGAGGTCTATTTTAGGGTTGAGGGGTGGAAAATAATATACTGATGGGTCTGATAGGGCAAGAAGGTTAGAAATAAGATAAATCAACAAAAACAAGTGAAAGATACCTAAAACTTGATGATGGAAGGTTGAAGTAATTTGGCTAGAGTGATAGTACTTTGGCTTTCAAAAATGATTTTGATAGAGTTTTGGGTCTCTGATGATGTCGCTTGCTTGCTGAAAGATGCTAGATACCTCTATACAAGAGAGCTTGGATGCAAGATTATGGATTGTCAATCCATTTCACTTCCTCCTCTTATCCATTTATAGGATGAAGCTACTAATTAGGATGAAGGAAGTTACTAATTTGATAGGGGGATCAAGTTGCCAATTAATGATGTTTTAAATCTAGTTTTAAAAGCAATTTGCCGTTTAGGGAGATACTTATCTTGCACAAAGTTGTCAATGCTTTAAAACTTTAAAGCAAGCTTGGAGACCTAACCATCAATGGTTAGGCTCATCATTAGTGGTCGAGGGGCCAAAATAAATGGGTTAAATTAAATTAAAAGGGGTGAATTAAATGGTTAAGTCAAATGTGTTAAATTAGGGGTTTGATAGGGCCAAATTAGTAAACAAGTCTAATTGACTAGGTGGTCCACTAGACATGATGTCGAATGAGGGTCAAAAGATAGTTTGACATTAAAAGCTATCATGTGTAGTTTTCAAGTGTTTACAATTAGATAAACTAAAGGGAATCTTTCTATATGCAAATATCCCCCACTTGGTGGTGAAGGTTGTCTTGAATTGGTCTTCTTCATTGACTAAAATTTGATTGTAACCACTATAGCCATCTAATAAGGAGAACCTTTTTGAACTTGAAACCAAATGTAAAATTTGTTCCATGGATGGTAAAGGATAGTGATCTTTGAGGTAAGATTTTTTCAAATCACAAAAATCAACACAGTCTAATCTCACCATTATTTTTACATAGTAAAACAAGGTTTTCCACCCAAGTTGAGTGTTTAATTAAAAATATTATAGCTAAATCAATGAGCTTATGTATCTCAGCTCTCATTAAAGGCTCTAGCTTTAGATTAATAGGTTGTTTTCTTAGTCTTACTGGCCTAGTTTCATCCTCTAACTCAATGGTGTGTTGAGCTAGACCCTGATTAAATCTTTTGAGTTCACTATACTGACATGCAAAGACATCTACCAAAATTGAACATAACTCAATGAAATCTTCCCTCTCAATAGGGCTAAATACCTTACCCAAATTTAAGTTATTACTAGTTACAATATCCACATTGGCATTATGTTCCTCCTTGGTTAACAAAGATGCCTTTTATTTTCTCAACTCATTATCCTTGCTAAATATGATCTCAAGTGTGACCAACCCTTTGGGCAACTTATTTATTTTTAGCTGCACAATCTGGTCACCATACTAATGTAATAACTTCTATTAGTTCTTTAAGGAAAAATCAACCTCTTCTTGCAATAACCTCGACAATCTGATTGTCATCTTCAAACACTTACCAATTCTCATGGTTATCTAGAATAGAAGGTCTTAAAACCACCTTAATGTATGACTGAACCTATTCACTTTTTATATTAGTTAGGATGCTAAGTTGTGCTTCGATGGCAACCAATCTATTTGACTGTTTGTTCTCATTTATTGATATGGCATGAATATTAAAATCTTGAAAGTATTCAAGTCCCATAATCTATGCTTATAAGACTTAAGCAATGGGTTATTTCATACATTAAGACCTCTTACTTTGTGAACTACAAGTTCACTATCACTAAAGACTCGTAAGGTGTTGACGTTCATCTTTCTATCCCACTGCAAACCATGGACCAGTGCCTCGTATTATGAAACATTATTTGAACATCCAAACCAAAAATTTAGAGAAGAGAAATGAATTTTCTTCGATGGAAAAATTAACATCATTATAACACCAATACCATGCTTTTTCCTTGCTCCATTAAATTATATCTTCCATAGGCCATCACTCAATTCATCATCCTTCATCAAGGCTAGAATTAGTGCATCATTCTCATGGAGGAAATAAACACCAAGTACTTCTTCTTTAATTAGCTTATAAGGATCATGTTCATATAAATTAGAGGCCCATTCATCAAGAAACAAATATAGGATTCTATCTAAAGGTGATTCAACTTCTTATTCACTATTTTTTAGCACTCCATATGTAATAACATAGTTAGCATTCACAACACTAGGCATATATGGCTCTAAGTGGAAGCATGGAATAGGTTCAAAACATATAGTTACCATAGTATCATACCCAGTTATGAAAATCAAATATGATGAATCAACTAATAAGTATCCTCCAATATTTGAGGTAAATTCCCTTGAAAGATACTATCACTTCATATGTAATAACATAGTTACCATTCATAACACTAGGCATATATGGCTCTACATGGAAGCATGGAATAGGTTAAAAAAATATAGTTACCTTAGTACCATACCTAGTTCTGAACATCAAATATGATGAATCAACTAATAAGTATCCTCTAATATTTGAGATAAAGTCTCATAACAGATACATGGTAAAGTAAGAAGGTAAGTCCACTATAACTACATCTTGCTTAATAGTAACATTGGGACAAACATGTAGTGTTAATTTCATATCTTTGATTATGACCACTATCTTTATTGGTGACCCATCTTGTTTCAATACACCCTTAATATTTAGCTCATAGACAAGACCAAGCTTATCTACAATTTGCTTAAGCATGATGGTGCTATTGGCTCGACAATCTGCCATATAATTATGAACTAAAGTGTCACCAATTATAAAAGAGAGGTAGAAGGGAGGAATTTTACTTGAATTTACTTCAGATTTGTCCACCCTTACCATCTTATGTGCATGTTGGTCTTGTTGTTTAGTTGGTTGATCTGAGTTAGTTAGGGCAATGCCTTATTTTTCAACTAGCTTTAGAGACACTTTGAGGATAAAAATATCTTAGATGAGCATATCCTTTTGTTATGGAATAGCAAGGGAATCCCATATGCTAATGCTGACATTGAATTTCTTCATCTGATCTAATATACTAAATGAAGCACCACTAGTTTTTGGTTGTACTTTTTGAATCACTGCTTGCTCATGGACTATAAGTACCTGATAAACTTTCCCAACCCTTACATCCTAATTTTTTTATGTTAGAGGAGTAGTAGGTTGATATTTGATATTCTATTGAGGGAAAACATTAGGAGCGATTAAAGAATTGATTATATCTTTAAACACATCAATGGCTCTTCTTTTAGCTCTAGTTAGAGCTACAACTTGACCATTTATGTTGCTGGTTTCAACTTGATTGAATGCTACATGATCATCCATATTCCAATTCATATTAATGGAATCAAGATGCCCTTAAACTTGTTGAGTTTGACCTTGTGATGCCAATCTTGCCTCTTGGTGTTGATTTTATTGAAGAGAAAATTATTCAATTATCATCTATGGCATAGTAATATTTTGTGACACAAGGCTTGATTTTGAGCATCATTGGTATTAGATGGTTGCCAACCTATATCTTGCATCAAGTTATTTTGAGGAGGTGTGGGAAGAATAGGTATTGAACTGGAGGGTATATTAGGATCAAGGGTTGTATATGGTTTAGCTTGAGTTATGGCCCCCTGTGATTGGTAGGGTGGTCTATTTTATCTGAACCCTTGATAAGGAGGCCTTTGATAACTGAAGGAATGATAGGTGTTCTAGTTTTGTTGTTGATAAGGCCTACCCTAGTACTACAATCTCTTGAGTTGAACCATTTCATTACCAAAATATTTTAACATACTTTTCAATTCTCCAATCTCACTAGTTTGACTAGGAGGGACTATAATTTGCTCTTTAGGGGATGAAATAGGGGCTATAGATGGAATTTGAGGAACTTGAGGGAATGGCATAGGCTTTAGTTCTAGGAATATAGGCATTAGAGGCATTGGAAAAAGTTTACTAGCTTGTATCAAGCTATTCTATGCCCTTATGGTGACCTCATAGGCATCTGGCAAGGTAACACCACACATTGGTTGTATCATCACACTAATATCAAAATTGAGGGCTTTTAGATAATACAAGAAAGCATATTATGGGGATGACCTAATTAATGTAGGTATTCTGGGCCATGTTTTTTAGAATTTGAGGTTAAAATTAGACATAATCTCATGGGGGTATATTTGAATGGTAGTCAACTATTCAACTAAGGATAGGTGATCAGATTTGTCTTCAAATTATCTGACTAAGGCTACACCTAAATCATCCCATATAGCTATGGAATTTAGTGGAATGTTTCTATACCACTGCATTATTTTTACTTTGAATGAAGTATTGAGCAATCTAATAAATACATTGTCTTGAACAATATTATGAACTGAATAAAAGTTGACAACATCATATATGTGCTCAATAATAGTTATTTGATCTTATCTAGAAAAAATTGGATGATTTTAAGAGTAGACATAGGAATATCATCATACTGGGCTAAGTTTAATGGACTACCTCTATTGAATGGAACAAATACTTGATTTTTGATGGCCATTTAGGTTGGGGATTGCACTACCTAAAACAATAATATGACTAGGGGATGAATATTACTTTTGAGGATAAAGTCTTGTCCTATTAAATCTTGTTCTTTTATATGAAATAGAAGGCAACTCAATGAATTCAAAGGGAATACCTTTATTAGCTGACCGTGTAGTAACCTTTGGCATGAGAGTGTTGCTTGGATGATGCTATGACCTCTGTAGCTTGAAGGATCTTTAGCTTATGATGATGAAAAATGTCTTCCTCTATTGTAACTACTCCTTAGCTCCAAACTTAGCTATAGATAATGTCTTTGGGTCCCACTAGGCATGGCAGAAACTATTGTGGTCTTAATTTGCACCAATGGGGGGAGTTCTTTAGTATCCCTCCAACTAAGCCACAAAATGGGAACAACCTTAGGATGTGGGTGTCCTATGGTGAGGTTGAGATTTTGGAGAAGGCTAGCTTCCTATTGGATCTATCACTTACACTAACCTCTGACTTGGAAAAGGAAGAGAAAAAGACACCAATTGCATGAAAACATGTAAAAAGGAGGTGATGCACTAATGTTTTGGAAAACTTATGCTTACATAAAACACACTATAAGACACCTTCAAGACTGCTAAACATCACTTCATTCACTCTTTGAAAATATTCCACATAAGTGTTTTAATAAAAGGCAAGAACTAGCTATTAATCTAGCATGGGAGGGTAGTTGTACACTTCCCAACTAATTGATAGACTATATATGCACTTAGAATGACCTGTGAGAGATACCAAACACTTCAATAAGGTGAGGGAATTTAGACAAAGGCAAAGGAAAACATGGATTCACTTAACCACACCAATGAATTCATAAGGCACATTTCAATTCAACTTACAAATGGAGGAATTTAATATCTATTATATCAAATAGGTGTTATAGTACAAATTTGGCATAGCCAAAGCATACGAGTCTTTGTCTCTAAGAAAAATATCTGAGAGTCAGCCTTTTTCAATGGGAAAGAAAATGGAATATATAGAAGAAAGGGAAGAGAGAGAGGGAACTAAATAGATAGCCATTAATAAATGTGAACCAACCACCTTTGATCAATTAGCATTGATTTGAGGATGTTGAGTCATAATCCATCAAATAGGAACAAGTTCCTATGGACCTTGAAACACTAAATGCCCCACTATCTTCCTCAATCATGCTTGATGTTCTTCACATTATCAAGTAGTTACTTGAGCTTGCTTATTGATGTTATTTTTGAGATTCCTAGTGCAGTCACCATTCTATAATTATTTTTAAATATTGAATATAGATTTATTATGGATGAAAACCAATCATCTTATTGGTTTTCATATGGTCATGATTGAAAATTAAGATCATTAGCTTAGGGTTTCTTGAATCTAAACAAGATGTAAAACCTACGTCTATAATCTCTTGAAAAGTTTTACAAAGATTTAATGATGTTAGATGGATTTACAGGGTTTTCTCTTAGTAATTTAGATCATGTTTGATCTTGCATTTATATATTATACCTGCTCAATGTGGAAAAATTATTTGTCCAATGTGTCTGCCTTTGTGGTATCCCCTTGAAATATTTACTCTAGCTCAACCTTAGGTCACATTTGCTCTCCATTGAAATCCCTTAGCTTTCAAATTTTAATTTTGGTTACTGATCTTAATTTGGGCTCCCTAATCATGACATTTGTCAACTCTTTATTCATTTTGTGGGTCCTACAGTTAGTTTCATCCTATCCCTACACTTATGCCATGTGGTGGCCTCATATTTATCTTGATCTAATTAACTCCTTGACCTTATGTGCACCATCAATCTTCTTTTTCATGGATCAAACATGTATAATTGATTTACCCAATAATTACCATGGTTATGACAGTTGGTAACTACACATTTATCTTCAAGATCTATTGACATTTTGACCCACTATTCATCGTTGATATGCTTTGGTATGATTAAATGCACTCCATTGATCTATTTGGGCCCATTGGCCTTGTCAGTTTATGTGCATCATTATATCTTGAATTAAGCTCCCATGATTTAATCATTTATCATCCATGCATTCATCCTTGGAATATTTTAATTTAAGCAACTATTTCAAGAGGCCTAAAATTGACATATGCATGCACGTCCCACTTTGCAAGTTCAGGTTTGAAAGCTTATATCTTGAGATAGAGAATTCATCAAGATACAAAATTTATAGAGGATGTTTATGGGACCAAAATCATCATGTCATGTAATTACTTAGCTCTGGTAAACTCCTCAAGTGTAATTATTAAATGTATGACCATCTTGCTTTACTCATTCGTGTATGATGTGCCATGATGGTCTGGTCCCTTGAGAATGCCAAATTTACACTTTAACCCTACTTAAAGTGTTTCAAAAGCTTTGTAAGTGACTTGATCTTACCTTGTAGCCTATTTTCTGCTTATGCCATCAGATTAATCTTCAATTAAGAACCTGTTTAGCTTGTCACCCTAAATCGATCAAAGTTGCGTATGTAGGCCAAATTTGTCCAACAGGATGTACCAAGAGAAAGAAATCATAAAAATAACATCATTAATAATTACATAACTAATTGAATCTCTTTTTAGTTTCCCTCTATCATTCCTTGAAAAGTATAGAAGAAATGTTTCTTCTCATAGTAAATAAACACATATACAGACCATTTAGAATTATATGCACCACTTTCTAGTGACAATACCTCTAAAGGGGCTAGTTTTTCTAGCTCAATGATAGGTTATGCCAATATCTTGATGGTTAATATAACACAATCATCAATTACATCAATGGGAACCAAGGAAGTAGTGTTAGCCATAACATCTTCATGCTTGTTTTTATTTATATGGATGTTATTTATCTCAAACTTATAAGTCAAATTGGGCCATTAAATTCTATATCAAGTCTATATATGGAAAAAAATTATCTTCTTTGGTTTGATATGTGTCTATGAACTGATTAAACACAAGTTTAGACTCATCATATAATTTGATAGATTTAACTTCTAATATGTGTGTCACATGGAGTCCTTTAATACCTCATATTTTGTAATGTTATTAGTATAAGAAAAAACCCAATATATAATCTAGTAGCATAGTTCCTCCTTGGAAAGTGACCAATAAAATTACTAATATTTCACCTAAAGCACACATGGGACTATTAAAACACATAGTCCAAATTTTATGATTATTGATGTTTATAAAAAAATTCGTCATGAAAATTGTCATATATAAAAATGTAATCCAATAAAAGAATCGTAGCTGATTTATCTATAATGGCTTTCCCTTTAAATAATTTCTTTGATACACACTTGAGGTCAAACTACATTAGAAACATGACTACTAGGCTAGTTTCATTGATATATATGGACTTCAAGGGATCAAACTTGGCAATAACACATGTTTAATTATTGAGCATATAATTTATAAGTTTATATTTTACAATCATAACATCTAAGCATAGTTTTTTCATTGATTTGTAAAAAAATTCATAATACACAAAAATTATAATGATGTAATGGATTTTTCTTTCATTGTTATCATCATCATGTTGTGAGAGTAAATTCACTTAATCGCATTCTATGGAAGAAATATATAGTAACGATAGTTTATCCATGATAAGTAGAAACATAACCAAAGGGTTAGATAGATATTATTTGATTGCATTAAAATACGTTTGATATTTTTTCATCCCATTTTACTACGCCCTTAACTTATGGCATGTCTAAGGATATGTGTGTCCAAATTATGGCTTACATACCTCTTATATTATCTTTTCACATTTATATATGTTCTTAGTAAGGTTGGACTATGGAATAAAAATGGATAAGTAGATTATATATAGGAAGTAGTAGTTAGTATTTGATGATCATATTATGAATTCTACTTTTATTGCATTGTTTTGGAGGTTACCCACTTGAAGTGGACTAGTTATATTTATCAAGCATTCTAATGTTCTATCAAATACTATTATATGTGTGTGTGTGTGTGTGTGTGTGTGTGTGTGTGTGTGTGTGTGTGTGTGTGTGTGTGTGTGTGTGTGTGTGTGTGTGTGTGTGATATAATATGCTATTATGCCAACATATAAGTAATTTCATTACAATTGGTATCAGAGATTCAATTTGGGAAAGTTTTTGCGGTGACTCTTTTCTTTGGATCTAGTGTTACAAATCTCCTATGAGCCGAAGGATTGATAAAACATAACTTGTGATTTGGGAAGAATTTAATTTTTCTATCACTATAGTATTTTTCAAATTATTTTTTTGAAAAAAAGTACAATTTTTTTTAACCTTGTGAAAATTAGCAATCATTGAATTCATCTCTATGAGATAATTGTAATAATATATTCTACAGTACACTTTTTGGGCCAAAAATTTTCACCCTTGTGCACATTAGTAGTCATTGGATTCATCTTGGTGAGGTAATCATCATGGTCTCATATGATGATACACCTTTTTTTTAGGCTAAAATCCTCTTAAGGTTTGTGCGTGTTTGGTCTTAAAACTTTCAGGCATGGGAAAGGGCAAGAAACTCCTAAAACTCCTCACAAAGATGACATGGAGTCTGAAACTTCTAATTCATGTATGTTAGATGTAGTTTAAAAAATTTAGTTAAAATTACATGGCATGGTGTGTAAAGATGATCTTGATGCAGTTAAAGGGGACATCATGTGAATGAGAGGAGACATGAATGTCTTACAAGATTAATTACAATAAATAACTAGGTTATTGTCCAACTTTATAGCTCAGTATTTTCAAAATAACCCTCCACCACTCTAGTTTAGTTCTCCTTAAAATAATCACACTGCCTATCTAGGTTTGAAGCTAAGGTTATCAAAAATGGACTTATACAAGTTTGATGGTAATGATCCACTCATATGGATCACTCAAATTGAAAATCTATTTTATCTACATCAGATTCCATGTTCACAAAAGGTGGTCATGGCCTCTTTATATTTGAAACCTAAGCAAATCATTTGGTATACATGGTTGTGTGATCAAAATAAAAATAAGGGTCTATCAAATTTTTAGTCTATATTTTCTTAGGAGCTACATCTCCACTATCACAAGAATGTCTCTAAAAACTACTTTAGTTAGCTATCCAAATTGCACAAAACAAGAAATTAAAAGATTATATTCATCAATTTTAGAATCTCTTTGGAAAATCTTACTAGCCTATTTTTGGGTGGCCTTAAAGATAACATCCAATTGGAGTTTTGCATGCTTAGTCCTAGTTGAGTATCTAAAGCCATCCCAAGAGAATAAATGATAGGAAATATATCTAATCAAATGAATACCTTTCCTTAATGTCTATGAAAGCACTTTCCTAGAACCATCACTTCCTCAACCTACCAGATTGAGCCCTCAATAAATTGAGGAGAATCATGCAAAATGTTTGTGTTTTGGTTGTGATATAAATGGAATGAAGGACATCATTATGTTGAAAAGAAGTTTTTTAACATTCAAGTCACCAATGAGGATGACGAAGATGATGAGGCCTTGGATGTAAATTTGGATGAACAAGAAGATGAATCTAAAAATTATCAACCTAATATTTCCTTTCATGCACTTTTAAGTATTAATACTCCTCAAACTCTTAAGGTGGTGGGTTTCCTCAATAAATATAAGGTTATTGTGTTGATTGATTCTAGGATTACATCTCAATTCATAAATAGTAATTTGTATAGTCATTTGAACTATTTCATTTACCCAACTCCAAAATTTTAGGTCATGATTATAGATGCAACTACTCTATAAAATCCCATAATATTAAGCTTGCTATGGGAGACTCATTGTTATATTTTCCTTTATTTTATATTCCCATGGGAGGGGTTGACATTATTTTGAGAGTGAAATGGCTCACCCTTTAGGAACTATTATGTTGATTTCTAAAAACTATTCATGTGCTTCCATTCAAAAGGCATGACATTTGAACTACATGGATTATAGTTTAAATCTATACAATTGGTTAGTTCCCATTAGTTGATGAAGATTCTTAGAAAAGGTGTTTAAATATTTGTGATGCACTTGTTTTCCATAGAGATTCAAACAACCAAAGAGTCTGCCCATCCCAATTTACAAATAGTATTGGATGACCATTATGTTATTTTTGATGTGCTAAAAAGACTCCGATCAATACAAGTGCATGATCATACCAATAGACTACTTCCTAGAAGTACACCACCCAACATCAGAACCTACAAGTATCCCTATGCCTAAAAGAGTGAAATTGAAAATATGGACATGATTTGTTGGAGATATGAATCATTTGACATAGGCAAAGTGAATATGCCTCCCCGATAGTCATGGTGTAGAAAAAAGATGACACTTGGAGGGTGTTCGTAGAATATAAAGAAATCAATAAGTACACCATCAAATATAAGTCTTATATTCCAATAATTGATGATTTTATAGATGAATTGCATGGTGCAGTTTATTTTACCAAGTTAGATATTTTCTATGGATATTATTAGATTCAAATCCATGAAGATGACATACCTAAAATAACTTTCAAAACTCATGAAGGACATTATGAATTTATGGTTATGCCTTTCGGCATCACAATTGCACCATCTACATTTTATATTTTGACGAATATTGTTTTTATGTCATCATTGATAAATTTTTTTTTTTTTTTATGTCATCCTCATTTATAGAAAAATTTGGGAAGACTATTTGTAGCATGTGAAATAAGTAATATCAATTTTGAAACAACAACAACTTTATGCCAAACCTTCTAAATGTGATTTTGACACATAAGAGGTGGATTAATTAGGTCAAATTATTTCATATAAATGAGTGAAATTTAATCCTAAAAAAATCCAAGTGATGATGGAATGGAAGGTTCTTAAGACCCTAAAAAAACTCTAAGGATTTTTGGGGCTAACTAGTTATTATCACAGGTTTATGAAAAATTATGGTAAAATCATAGTCTTGCTCACATATTTATTGAATACAATTTCTTTCCAATGGAATAATATATCTACCAAGGCATTTGAATAGTTAAAAATGGATATGTGCACACTCTAATTTTGACTACTCTTAATTTTTCTAAAACTTTTGTTGTGGAATGTGATGCATCAGGATATGGCATGGAGGTTATATTCATGAAAGAAGATAAACACTTGAATTTGAGAGTCTCAAATTTAATGGAAATAATAGGCTCAAGCCAATCTATGAGAAAGAGATGATGGTTATTTTGCATATAGTCAAACAATCAATACCTTATTTAAAAGGTTGTTACTTTTAGGTAAAGTTTGGTGATTATAGCCTCAAATATTTTTTGTAACAATGATTTTCTTCTAAATGACAACAAAAATGGGTGACTAAAATGTTAGGCTATGATTTTAAAATAGTATATAATTAAATAAAAGATAATTTGGTGGGAGATGCACTATCTTAGAGGGATGAATTAGTTGAGTCATTATTATGCACAATGACCATTTGACAGGTAGATTGGCTAGAGTAAGTAAGATTAGAATGGGAGAATGATAGTGCTACCCATGATTTGATTCAAAATATTAAGCAAGGTTATAGGGGATTTGAAAAAAATACATGGAATGGGAATGCATTATGGTATAAATATATATTATACCTTTATAATAATTCTCTCCTCAAGCATAAAATCCTTAAAGAACTTCATGCATCTCCAATAGAATGTCACATGGGATTTTTGAAAACATATCATAAAATCAAGAAATATTTATTTTGGGAAGGATTCAAGGGGGATGTCTAGAAATATATGGTTGAATGCATGGTATGTCAATATAATAAAGGTGAAACCATTAAGACCCCAAGTATTTTGTAGCCTTTATTCATCCCTAGCCAATGTTAGGAGGATGTTTCCATGGATTTCATTATTGGGTTACCATGGTCTAAAGGTAAAACTCTTATCATGGTATTTGTGGATCAACTCACCAAGTATTCTCATTTTTGTTCCTTATCACAACCATTTTTCCCCAGTATAGTAGCTTCTGCTTTTCTCAATACAGTTCATAAACTACATGGTACTCCAAATATAATTGTAAGTGATCAAAATCCCATATTTATTAGTAATTTTTAGACTAAATTATTTGCATGTTTGGGCACCCATTTGGCTCATAGCTCATCTTATCATCCTCAATTTGATAGACAAATAGAGTTAGTTAACAAATGTCTAGAAGGGTATCTCTATTGTTTTGTTTCTAACAAATAGTATACATGAGTTCATTGGCTACCACCTATTGAATAGTGGTATAATACTTATGTTCATAGTTCATCTAAAATTTATCCCTTTGTGGCCTTGTTTGGATATCACCCCCCATCCATCACTTTAACCTTAAAGATCCATCCCAAGGTTTGAGTTATTGAGGAACACATTCACCATCAACAGGAGGTATTCACTAGTTTATGAGAAAATTTATCCATGACACATAATCAAATGACGTAGCAAGTGAATCAAAATTGTAGTGAGAATCATTTTGACATAGGTGATTAGGTATTTATATAATTATAGACATAATTAGATGTAGCTAAATCAATATAAAAAGGATAAAAGGTTATCTCTTATGTATTATGTCCCTTACTAGATCTTACAAAAATTTGGTAGTGTGGCCTACAAGCTATAATTCCCCTAGTCCACTCACAAACATTTGATATTCTTTGTATCTTGCATGAATAAGGTAATTGGACACATATTTTCTACTCAAACTGAGTTACCTAAATTGGGTAAGGAAGTAGGGTTATTTTGGAGCCTAAAGAGATCCTTTAAATGTGCACTAAGCAACTATGGACCAAAATGATTAAGGAGTATTTGATCAAATAAAATAATAGGCATTGTGAAGATATAACATGGGAGGATGAAGCATTTCTAAAACACCATCTAGGGTTAATTTAGCATTAAGGACAATATTGTTCTAAAGGGGAGGGGCATGTTATGCCCTTAACCTATGGCATGTCTAGGGATATGTGTGGTTGACTTGTGGATTACATACCTCTTACATTATCTTGTCATATTTCTCTACATTATTAGTAAGGTTTTCCTATGGAATAACCATGGCTAAGTAGAATATATATAGGAGGTAGTGGTTAGTATTTGATGATCATATTGTGAATTTTGCTCTTATTGCATTGTTGTGTAGGTTCCCCCCTTAAAGTGGATCAATTATATTTATCAAGCATCCTACTCTTCTATCAAATATTATATTGGATATATATATTTCTCTCTTATTCATGTGATATAATATTCTATTGTGCCAACATCTAAGTAATTTCATTACACATTTAAACTTAGTATCCTACCTTAATAGTTTAGAAAATGGTCGGGTTATATAAGCAACCTGAGGAAAAAATCTTATAATAAATTAATTATTTTATTGTAAACTCATTACTTGCTTAAGGTTTTTAGAATGTGGAATCTCAATAATAGTTTGTAATTTATTTGGATCCACTTATAGACCTCACCTGGAAATAATTAAATTTTAATATTGGGGATTTTTTTAACATAAACATGCAATACATCTACCCATTGTTTTACCAGATAGTGAATACTAATGGGTATACTCCACTAGTCAAATGGTAAAAGTAAATACACAAAGGAAACTACATATATAAAATAACTATTAATTTGAAAGATGTCATGATGCTAATTATAGTTAACCAATAATATAATGAAATGATTGAATAAGAAAGAAATGGTAATAAAAGAGAGGTAAAGAAGACTGAAATTAACACATCTTAGCACTGTAGTTGAAACTTTGGAACTATGAGTGAGTCTATAACTAACACAAGATTCTCATCAAATCTGACTGTGACCTAACATAGGGTTAGAACTAGTAGAGGGTTGACTATGCCTATTAATTGTGTATTTTGTTTCCTATGTTTATTTCTAGGCTCTATAACTTTATAAATCTCTATGCAAACTATTAGTGATCTAGATTCAGTCTTCACTTCATTAATTTTTTGAGTAGAATAGTCTAATTTGCTTATCTTTTCATTTTGACCTAATTCTCAACAAATGCATGCATAAAATATTATGTGTATAAATTATATGGCCCAAGAAAACTCTTGAGTATTTGTAACTACATATCACACACACTTAGAATTGAGGTTATATGTAGCTATGGGGCTTGTGAGTGAATCCAAACCCAATAAGAGATATGACTTCACTTCCTCTTCCTAGATAATCAAATATAATTATATTTTTTCTCATGCCTTATCTTGGTAGAAGATGTGATAGCACAGGACTTGGAATGATGGTGATGCAATGTAGGCTCAATGTGAAAACTCCTTGGATAAATGCGCATAGTTATTACTAAGTCTCCATGATTCCATGCTAGAAAATATGGCATGTAAGATTACCATTTCATAGAAGGCATGTACTTGATTGATGATGAATGATTATTAATGGATTTGTATATATAGGACTCTCTAGGACACTTCAAACATAGGCAAATTTATAATTTTGTAATAACTAAAAATTAAAGAACAAAAAATTAGGTAAAAAAAATTGACACATAAAGGATGAGGGTAAAAATCAACTAAGAGACTACTATGACCAACACATAATTAAAAAAACATTGATACTGACCAATACATATTTGACATGTTATTAATTTAAATCAAAGGGAAAAAAGGCTTAGAATAGGGATCAAGATGAATAGAGGATGGATAACTAGGATCATGATGTTAACAACTGACATATCTGAGGTGTATCAAAGTAAATCTAAATGAATCAAGGAAAATGAGACTATACTATGGGTTAAAAGTTTCACAAAATAGATGATATAAACCTCAAAATTTTTTATTGACATATATTTCAAGAACACAAAAATAACATAGTAACAGTGAATTATCTGAGAAGAGATGTTTTATTACTCAAGATTGCAATACAACCATATGCTTATCTCTGGGAAGAGATGTCTATCTTCCTTTTTGGGTTACATATTCATTTATAAAAAAATTTAAGGTATAAGGAGGATTTTTAAGGTCACAAATCTTGAGGGAGATTAAGTGGTTTGACTTCCATGATTTAAAATAATACATAATTTGAGGAATTATTATTTTTAGAAACTTACTATTTTTAGATTGCACTACTAAAATTGAAATTTGGGGCACTTCAATTAGGTTTTAGGGGATAAAAAACCATTGAGATAATCTTGGTGCCATATCACCATGTTATCCTTTTTATTATCTTTCTAATGGTTCAAACTAGGAGTCAATCGAAACTATTATTCAAAAGTTATGGCTCCCAAAAGTTCTGTCATCAATTGGGGTAGAACCATCCCCTAAATTGTTACCCAAATAAGTATATAAATGAATAAAAATGGACCAAGTTCAACATTCATAACAAATATTCTTTATAAAATAGTCTTCTACCAAAATTAGGTGTCTACATGATGCCACACTTTGATGTCTTTATGCATGAATGCATGCATGTGTTAAAGTAAAACCAAATTGAAGCATGTACATATAATTACCTAAGGTATTTAAGGATGAAGATATGCTTTGGATATATACCACTTACACCCTAGGTTGGTAAATCAATTGTAATTTTAAATAGATATGAAATAATGAAATTAATTAATGTCTTGATCAATCATTGTTAATATAGTAAAATGAAATAAACATAGGAATAAATACACTAGATGACATTTCAACTAAGTTGTCTCTCTTGGGAATCTCTTGGAAATTGAAAACTAGAAAATAAAATTTCAAATATGAGTACTAAAGTGTTTTAAAAGTGAACTTTTTAATCTCAAGGATTTTAGAGTTAATCTTGAAAACTTAAGTATGTTTCTAGATTAGGAAAGTACACATATGGCACCTCTTGGTACTTCTTTGTAAACTCATTAATAAAATCATGGTACATGCAAATATTAATCTAGGAAATAGAATATTTGGATATATGGTACCCTTTTGAGGTGAGGTATTGGTACCTATTCCTATAATCATTCATCTCAAAATAATTTTTCATGCACATTATATGTTATAATTAAAAATATATAGTTTAAGTTTCTATAATCTTTGTAAAAATATTTTTAAACACATGTATGTAGCTATAAAAAGATATCACCATGAAAATATAGATAAGAAGATACACTATTATGGGGCAATGAGCTAGTGAGGGGTAAGAAATATTCCCCAATATAACTTGACGATGGATAAATTTATGGCCCTAGTATGGCAGGGTATGGAAATACATAATATATTGATGTAATGCCCCCATATAATTAGGTATAAGTAGGATAAATGTATTATCTTGATAAAAAAAAGTATATTTATAAGAGGAACATGGGTAAGTAAGATCCATATCTATAAGATGAAGATAAAATATAGGATATAAGTAAGGATACAATGCCTAAAATGTCATGTTAGGGTATAGATAATATCAATGAAGCTCATGGGATAGTAAAGGGTATGATGTTCCTAATAACATGATAAGGTAAGGATAAAGGATATGCCCCAATAGAGTGATAATAACCTATTAGGTATAGATAGGGATATAAATCACACATAAAATAGTGTTAATATTCTTGAATATATGTATGTTAAGGACCACATAAACATAGGTAATTTTTTTTCATAATTTGGATTAATGTAGCTATTAACCCTATTTTCAATAAGTTGAATAGAATGATAGTAAATGTTGTAAACCAACTTGAAATAAGCATAATGAAATCAAAACATTGAAACTAAAAAAACATGATCAAACAAAATAATAATAACTATGGATATCAAGGAAGAGTTAGTTGTTTATTTTAGGTGATTTGGCTATGTTAAAATAAACAAATATTAGAATTGACCAATAGAGATTGATTATGTAAGTGCCCCAAAACTATCATATGATGTGAAATTTGAGAAAATATATTGAGTATGCACAATTTAACCAATCCACTCAAAAATCACAAAATAATCAAAAAGAGAGAATGAAAAAGCAATCAGAATTAATTAGAGAAATCTTGTCATCATTTTGCCTCCTTGAGTCTTCCCTCCAAGATCATAGATACTGCTCCAAAGGCCATTGGATTGAAAAATGTTGGATTGCAAGATAAAATGGCTTAAAATATTTGTTGGATTTAAGAGACTATGACTATGGATGCAAACAAGGATTATGGATGTGATATAACAAGCAAAGTATTATGAGTGTAATGGTAATGACTAAGATAACATGGAGGATTCACAAGCTTGTTGAATTTATCATTATTATGGCCAATAGATTTGCATGGTTTATATAGGAGGGATGGAGTTTAAATGGATTTCCAAAATTCAAATTTGGGTCTTTGAATATCAAGAGATCAAAATTTTCCAAGGAATTAAAAATTCCTTGGAGGACATGTCATTAAATGAGTCCTTGATTTAAAAATTCATTAGAATTCCCTAGAAAGGAAAGTGAGAGGCTCAAGGTGGTTTAAGGTGACTTATGGATGGGATTATGGGATTTAATGTGGTTTAAGGGAGATTAAAGTGAGATTGGGAATTAGGTCTATAGGAAAGGCTATGAGTATGTGTATATGCAGTAGTTAGCATTTTAGAAATAAAAAATTGGCAAGTGGGGATAAATAGGATTACTATGCTAATAAGATTTTATTAGGTGGATAATGGGAGATTAATATAATGTGGGATATATATAAGGTTGGGATGAAAATTAAGGGTGTTTAGAATATTGGTTAGGATGGGGATAGTTAGTAAATAAATTTTAAAAAATGGATTACTATTAGATAACATTAAGGACATAAAGAAGTGAGCAAATTTAAATGCATAGATTTTTCCCCTCTTTGAAAGGTCATTATGATTGAAGTGTTAGGATAAATGGTTTTCAAATAAATACCAATGCACAAAAGAGTTATTGAGAATAAGGTTTCATGATAAAGGTGATGCTCCCTTAAGGGGACAAGCGAGGAGGAACAAAATAGATGGCCACTTGAAAAGGAATAATGGGTGGGAAATTTAGATGAAATGACAAAGGGTTAGGAATCCCTAATGATTAATTGATGAGATAAAAGTGTGATGATGTCCCAAGTAAGAATTCAAGGGAGTAATGGCTAATTATTATTATTATAGGTGTAAGACTAGTCCCAAAAGGGAACACGCCATAATAAGAAAAAAATAACCTCTTAATATGTGTCTTAGGCACAAACTGATGCCTAAGAAAGAGACAAGTGGTTTTCCACATATAATATGACTAGTCCCAAGATAAAGACATATGTTAGGGGAATACATATATCAATATAAATATGTCCATAAGCTTGAGATGACTCTCAGGCAAGGATTTATGCTAGGGGAAGCTATGGGATGATGTAAGATAATGATATGATGAAGATTGATAAAAAGTGTAGCTCAAAATGATTAATAAAGATAAATTTGAGTGACCTTGGAGGGACAAGAAAAGTCAAGAGATGTGTGTATAAGCTACCCTTGGGCATGATAAACATGGCCAAGTGATACCTACATAGTCTAAAGAGACCTCAAGCCAATGCATTTCTGACATACTGGATGTTAGACAAGGACAAGAAGATAAAGGACTATGCATTTAATGATAATGATGAAGAAAATGATCAAGGATGGAGAAAGACTATGCCTCGAGCAAAGGTATATGCCTAGGGGGAATCTAAAAAAAAAATTAAGGCCATTATAGTTTCCCCATATATTAAGTTATTGGTGAGTTGTAATGTTGCAAGGGATGAGATTAAATATGGAATAGAATTGGGTTGACATGTTTAGAAGGAAGTGAAATGATGATAGGAAAAGGCTAGTAAGGGTTAGAAGGGTATTATTTTGTGGAGAAAGGAAGAAAGGGGGCATGAAATAGAAGAATGTGGGTAAAAATATATTCATTTTTAGACTATCCTATAGTGAAATTATTCTCTAGAGTTCTTGACCATGGATCAGATTCCACACTCTTCACACTGTAGAGAGAGAGTTCAGGAGTACCAAAGGCTTGTTTGACATTAGACCACCATTAAGTTCCTATCCTTAGCTTGTTATTTTTGTATTTATGTCATTATTTATGCATTTATGAGGGGGTAAGTGGGGCTATGCAAAATCACAAATGGGGGCATTGCCCCAAGTTACAATTTTTCATTCATAAACCATGATATAGGGGTTGATTTTTATGGTTTTGCAAAACTGTGATTGATAATTCATGGTTTTTTTAAAACCATAGGGGTAATTATGGTTTTGAAAAAACACAAAATGGGTAAGTGGAATTTTTGTGAAACCATAATGGGTAAATTATGATATTTTAATGTTGCAATTAGGGGACTTGTCATTTTCCAAAACCACAAGCAAGGGCATAGGATGAGTAGCGATTTTGATGAGTGGTAAAGATGGGGGTTAGTTAGATAGAGAAAGGGTAGGGTATATGGTTAAGGGGGGATTAAAAATTATAGTTATCAAAGGGATATAGGATGAAAGGGTTTAAAAATAAAAATTAGAATGTGGTTAGTATAGGCTAACGAGGTGAGTACGGATTCATGTAGGAAGGTATTAACATGTTATCTTTAAGATTAAAATGGTTGATGGAACTTAATGAGATGAATAGACTAATGATAAAAAAATATGAAATTATAGAGCTTATTAGTTTGTATTATATAGCCTCCATGCCATCAATTAGGATTGATTGGGCATTGATTACAACTTTAATGGAGAGATGGAACTCAAAGACGAGTACCTTCCACTTTGTGATAGGAAAGATGATGGTGAATCTTGAGGATGTATGGTGTATATTCAAGTTTTTAATGAGGGTGTATATATTTATTGGAGGAGTGGATCACTTAAAGTGACTATGAATATATTATGTAGACATATACAGGTTAGCATATAGGACTCACATATTGACATAGATAGGGTATTAAATGAGGGTATGATTGATTTAGTGGCTCTAGTATTCATGTCTCATGTTACTTGTATATTATTAGTAGACAAGTGTACTCAATGGTTTAAGTTAGGTTTAGGTGATGTAGTGGATGACATGGTTGAGTTACATAGAGTATTTGCATGGGTCATATTGTATTAGGCCACTTGTATCGAGAACTGCATATGGGTGCCTATAGAGGGGCAACCAATTTTGTCCTATCTTTATTATTTTAGATTTGGCCAAGGGAACATGTTTTTATAGAGAAACCCTTAGGAACTAGAACAGATCAAGATCTTGATGAGCCATTAGTGTTTGGTTATAAGATTATTTTAGGCATGTAGTGGGCTCATGTGGGTGACATGAGAATTTATAGATAGGATTTTGATAGTTTGATAGATGTAGATATTATCTAGATGTCATATAAGAAGGTCAATGGACTTGGGTAGAGGATGCAACATACATGAGCTATATGATGACATAGTGTTATTTGCTAGGTCTATGGGATTATATGGTTGAGACATATTGGCTGGATAGAGTACAATGTCAGTTCGGTATGCAATAAGATGTTTTGAAAGCAAAACAATTATTTGTTCAGTGTGATCGAGAGAGACCTCAATGGGGTTAGAGGGAAAATATAGATTTGACTCAGGTTGATTATGATGGCATTACACTATTAGCATGGGAATATTAGATAATGCTAGCTGACCCTAGTGTTATTGTAACCCATAGATCCTTGTGGATGCAGAGGAGACTATGGAAACTACTGAGGCCTTTATAGAGATAGAACATGAGAGGTTTGGTGAGGAGAATTTTATAGGTACATGCCATATTTTAGACATAGATGGAATACAGGGGATAATAGTAGGTTGGTAAAGATGGTGGGAATAGTGGAGCTGGTCTTACAATAATGGTTATAGATGGAGATGTAGGAGTGGGATAGGTACCTATAGATATAGGGACATTTATAAGATCTAGTGGAGGTGATGTTGTTGGGTTTTTAGGGCCACCTATGAGGCCCAAGGGCCAGGAACATATAGCTAGTATGGAATAGGAGGTGAGATCCAGGGTGATAGAGATTGATGGTATTATTACCAAGAGGGATAAGTACTAGAGTCAAGTCACTGATCTAGAGATATAGTTAATCTAGAGAGACACATAGATGGGTCATGTTATATCAAGATTGACCACCTTTTTGGGATATATTGGTGATTGAGATAGGTATACATCATTCCTTTAGGGGTAGATTACATAGATTCAAGGTGCTCAAGCTTTATTATAGACTAGGCTTAGTTAGAGGGAGGTGGAACTTTAGGTGGCAGAGAGGACAAGGGAAGAGAGTGAGACAATCCTCTAGAGATAGGGATTTGGAGATGTGACACATTAGATATCTTAGCTAACCAAAGAGGCTCAATATTATATGGGATTATATGAGGGGACCATGCCAAATGATCATCAATTACCATATTATAGAGCTAGCAACTATACTTCTTCATAATCCATGCATTAGCCACCAAGGGGATAATTAGGACCACTTAGGGTTTGATATGAGACATTTATTATATTTTAGACTTGTATATCCAATTTTGGCACATGGATGACCATGATGCATATGTTGTATCTGATTTTTGACATGTTCATAGACATTTGATTTTGACTCTCTCTCTCTCTATGTGTGTGTGTGTGTGTGTGTGTGTGTGTGTGTGTGTGTGTGTGTGTGTGTGTGTGTGTGTGTGTGTGTGTGTGTGTGTGTGTGTGTGTGTGTGTGTGTGTGTGTGTGTGTGTGTGTGTGTGTGTGATGTGATTATTTTTTGTGATATTGTGAAGTGATGCATTTGTGGATTTTTTATGTTATTTATTCATTTATGGGAATGAATTTTTATAGCTATGATGCAATGGTAAATCTTATTGATGAAATTTAATTGTTTAATGTATGTGATGTTTATGAGCTTGTGTATTTTCATGGGTATATGATGATGGTAACACACACACACACACACACACACACACACACACACACACACACACACACACACACACACACACACACACACACACACACACACACACACACACACACACACACACACACACACACAAACACACACACACACACACACACACACACACACACACACACACACACACACACACACACACACACACACACACACACACACACACACACACACACACACACACACACACACACACACACACATGGATAATGATAATTAGTTGATGTATGTTTAGATGATTTATTCATAATGATTTTAGGATTATGATGATTTTGATTTACTTGTTTTCATAGTGATGTGATTATGATGTTAAATGTGAAAATAATTTGTGAATGAATATCTATATGATGTGATTAGATGACATTGTGAGCCATTGATATAAACAATTATGATGATGTTTATGGTGATTGTGGTAATTAAATGATTATTGGTATTTAGATGACTATGATGGATGTAGTTGGAATTAATGGTTATAAGATGGATATTATATGTATTTTTTACATTATTTCTTTATGGAAATGATTAATTTAGACTTTTTCATGTAGACATGTTGATGTTATGTTTGTGGTGACATGTATTAAGTCATGAAGTGATAAATAATATGAAATGTATTTAATGAAAAATATGTAATATCGATATAGTAAGTGGGTGTTACAATAAAATGTTTTTGGATTATAAGATTGAAATTGGATGATGTAAATAATATTAGATGTCATGTGATTTTGACATGTGTCTTATTCATTTGGATGGATATTAGAAAATCCTCATACATAAGGGATATAAATGGGTAGTAGGTAAGATAATGGAGAATGGGAATTAAGATAAGTGATACCTTAAGTCAAATAAGATGGGGCATAGGGTTGGTAAATGGTCAATAGGTTTAGGCTTAAGGTGTGTTAGTAATTGGGAGGGATATATATGCTATCTTGAATTCATATGATTATTTACAATCCTTTCGAATGTTGCACCTAATAAGAGGAACCAAAACATTTATATAGTCTGGATGACATGTTATCATAGTGGGTAGATGCAAAAAAGGGGGTGAACAAGCAACTCTGTTATGGACATCCAGATAGTATTTTTAATGGAAGTCATTATGAAATCTTTGTTCCCTATGAGTCCAAGGTGAAAGTAATATGCACTAAATAAGTACAATGAAATATTTACAAAAAAGATAAAAAAAACAAATAATAAACACACAATAAATAATCTGGCAATATATCAAGATCACACCATATGTGTTATATTATCTAAGGATTTGGTGAGAATTTCAAGATTTAGTTGATAGTTTTAAGGGATGAACTATATACTGAAGAAAAGATGATTATGTTATATTATTATTCTTCAATAATTATAATCTAGTTAATAAAAATGGGAGATGGATACTCAAGTAAGTAAGTGAGGGTGAAATGTCAACACAATGTGGAGGCTGATAAAAGAAAGGCCATCTAAAAGTGTCAAGTCTAATTATTTATGGTTAAGATAAGAACAAGTGACCAAGAATGTATTAGGAAATAATGAATTAATGTTCTATTTAACTCTTCAACATACCTTCTTGCCTTTGATCTATGATATGGATTTTTATGATTTTGATAGCATATGCCCTCTCCTACCTTAGCATGCAATTCCAGTATACACCATCAGGATCAAAGTCATGGGGAAGTTGGGTGGATGATATGGAAATTGAAGGAGGATGGTAGTGAAACAACATGAATAGAAATTCCCTCTAAGTATATTTAGTATATGGGAACAAAATTCTTATAGCTGGTGGATTTTCCATAGTGTTGTTGAAAACTTGGCTTTCATCACCATGTTTATCCAAGATGCCAAGGATATAGTTTTCACCATTAGATGAAAGTTTTTTTACTATATAAAAATAGGTAGAGGATTTGAGATGAGCATACTACAATAAATTTAGGTATAGAACCTTTTAAGGTGCATTATATTCATTATTTCATCCAATTATTCTCCTTCTAGAGTGGATAACTGATATGCCCCAGATCTAAATTTGGTAATAATGATATATGGTCCAAGCCAATTGGGCTCAAATTTACCTTTATTTTCACAATAAACATTAGTATTCTTTTGATTTTATTGGAGGACTAGGTCATAATTTTAAATTCTCAGGATTAGACTTTCTTGTGATATTGACCTTTTAACTTATTCTGATATGCTCTGAAATGGTCTAGAGATTTTTGACATTTTTCATCTATTAGTTCTAGTTCATGTAGCCTTTCAGTTTTAAATGTATTATATGTGGTCATGCCATGTAATGATATGTGTAATGAAGGGAGTTCAACCTCAACTGGTAGGATGGCTTCACTCCTATATACCAAGGAGTATGGAGTGGCCCCAGTAGGCATGCAAACACTAGTTCAATAAGACATAATGCAAGATATAACTATAAATTTTAATTCCTTCCAACATTATTGATAGTATTTTTAAGGATTTTAATAAGTGTTTTATTCATAACTTATATTTGGCCATTGCCTTGTGGGTAATATGGTGATGAAAAATGTTGCTCAATGTGATATCTTTTACACAAGTCTTTGAATTCTTAATTTTTAAAAGACTTTCCATTATCAAATATAATCATTAATGGGATCCCAGAGTGGAAAATGATCTGGTTTAGAATGAACTTAGAAATTTATCGGCCTATGGTATGTATGAATGGCATAGATTCCACCCACTTGGTAAAATACTTTATGGTTATAATAGTAATGTTATGCCCATCTAATGAAGTAATATTGATTTTACTAATGATGTCTAATATTTATACTAAAAATGGCCAAGGACTCATAATAGGTTGCAATTCTTGAGTGAGAGCATGCATAATATCCCCATATGTTTTATAGGCCACACATTTTTTCACATATTGACAAGTATCATGGTCCATTGTAGGCCAATAATATCTAATCCTAAATAACTTCTTGGCCAAGGCCATTCCACTGACATGACCTCCAAAAATACCATCATAGACTTTTGTGATTTCCAAAAGAGTCTTATCTAAGTTCATGCATGTTAAAAAGGTCCCATCTTATCCTTATCGATAAAACATGATACTAAATATAGTGTAATAAGAGGCGTGTTAGATAAAGGATTTTCAATGATGGTAGTTAAGCTTTGGTGGAAAGGTATTGCCATGGAGGTAATTATAAATGTCATGATACCATGGCTAATTGGGATCAGTGAATGGAAATATTTGATGGTGAGATAAAGTATGTATTGTAGGTAATAATAGTTATTCAACCAAAAATTGGCCTTCAAGAACATCTGCTAGCAAGTCTAATAAAGAGCCAATATTACCCATTATGTTGACTGATTTATTACTTCCTCTTGGTACATGTTTGAATGTTATAGATTAAAAATTGTTTTTCAATTGATCAACCATTTATTTATAAGGAAGTAAATTATCATATTTTATTTGGAAATCTTTATTAACCTATTATCTAAGAATCACCCAATACTTAAAGTTGTTGAATATTTCAATGAATATCCATTCGAAGTCTTATGATTAATGCTTCACATTAATAAATATTATTAGAGCATGGAAAAGATATTCTGAAAGCCTTTAGAATTAGATATCCTTGAGGTGTAACCAAAAATATTTTGGCTATTTATCCATGTGTGGTGAAGGACCCATCAAAGTAAAGCTTCTAAATAGGTGACTCTTCAATGATTAGGATAGGTTCTTTTGAGAAAGGAGTGGCTAATTGATTTGTATCTTCCATAGGAGGTACTACTATTTGATATATAATTATTTTCCCATTGATGGAAATTTGATTTATATATTCTCTGCCAAATTCACTAAACAACATAATCCATTTATCCATCCTTCCTATTAGGGCAGAATTTGATAACATATATTTGAGTGGATCAATCCTAGCAATAAGTTTCACTTGGTTATTAAGCATGTAGTTTCTAATATTTTGGGAAGCAAAGACAACAATGAGACATGCCTTTTTGATGGGATTATATTTGAGCTCATATGATATAAGTGTTTTTAATAAATAATAAATGGCAAATGGTGATGTGAGAAGCTTGGAGCTCTGTAATGGGGAGATGAAGAGTCATACTCCATTAATGGTTCTTCAAGCTCTCTCCTTACATCTTGCCTTGGTCACCTTTGACTCTTTGGTTCTTATTACTTCTATATTTCATAGTGCTATAGGATTTTTTTCTTAACATTTACTTTTACACTATTATTTGCATTTGCGTTTGTATTGTGTTTTGGTTTTATGTGTATTCCCTTTAGGGTCTATGATTTTTGAATTATGGGTATGACCAGCATACACTTCTTTCCTCCATCACCATTCTCATAGTGTTTGGTAAGTGTAAAGCAACATGTATTAATTGAAGTTATATATAAAAACCCTCAAATTTGATGGGTTTGAGTATGTGAAGAAGGGGAAGCATGGTGTTTTTAATGAGTCAGGTGATGCTACACTATGTGATAAGGGTGGTCATATTAAGAATAATTAAACTGACTTGACTCAGTTGGAAGGTGAAGTGACTAGAGCTCTAAAAAGACTATTCAACAAAATTTTACAGTGGGAAGAAGTGGCAAAGCGCTTAAAATGATCAAAATTTATGGCATGCAGGGAAGAACATGGTGAGGACTAGTACATGGAAGGAAAAATAGGTAAGCTCTCTTTCCATTCCAAGACCTTGAAAATTATTCTAAACATTTATATGGAATCTAACTTGCAACATGAAGAAACTAGGATTAAAAATGTAGGGATTTTCTTTTTTGCTTAAACAAGAATGCACTCCCCTCTAGGAATTTTTTTGATAATTGGTTAAATTTTATTTGGGGAAAAAGATTGGGCTTATATATTAGTTTTTGATAGATGATACAGATAGGAATTTTCATGATTTTTTTTAAATTTTTTAATATGCAACGTAGGGAAATCAGTAAGCCCTTGTGGAATGTCAGCAAGTTGATTTTCAAAACTATTCCCTAGAGTCTAGAAATGGACTGCAATGACCTTGTTTTCAAAACTTCTCCCAGAAGGGTTGATATTTAAGGATGCCAATTTAGATATGAAAATTCATCCCTTAGGCACTAAAACCCCTTGAATAAGTATTAAAAATAGAGGATACCATAATATCTCTATCCCACATGAATGCTAGGGTTTTAATTTCTTTAGAGCCCTTGTTCCTAGAATCACTTAATTTTAAAATTTGGGGAAAATATCATACCTCTATTCTCATAGGTTTGGGTGGATTGAATTCTTTTTTATTTTGTAAAAAAGATGTTCATCTTAGGAAAAATTTTCCTATGTTGGCCAATAGAGGTAATATCCCTAATAGGCAAAAAAGAGAAGAAAACCCTAAAAGATGAGACTGTTCTAGATAATTTGTAGCTATTTGAGAATCCTCTATTTAATAGTTTACCTATGAAATATAGTGCCTATACTGATGAGTTAGTGGATAAGATTGGACCCAAAAATCAAAGTATGTATAGGCTAGAGAACCCCTCCCTTGACTTTCAGGTGCATGCCCCACCATATCTTGATGTTGATTATCCCTCGTCAGACTTGATAAACTACCTCCTTGATATCTTAGATGAAGAAATTTTAGAGAAAAAACCTATTAAGGTCCCTCCCTCTAAGTAATATGTGGTTATCCTTACTAAGGCCCCTATTCATCACAATACCTCTTCCAATGATTTTCCTGTATTCAAGACCAGAAGCCTAACTAGTGAAGCCACCCTGATGGCTATCTCCCTTGAGAAAGAGAAATCTGATATACCTACGTATGAGATGGAACTATCAGATGGTGATCTTTTGACTAGTAAGAATCCTGTAGGAGTGGATAATTGGATGTCTAAAGGAGGAGGTAAAAGGCTTAAAATAACCATGAATCCTCCCCTAGATGAGTAGGTTGTGCCCAAGGAGAAAAAAAAGCTAGCCAAAGAGACCCCTCATAATTCTCAAGATCCCCCTTTTAAAAAAAATGGAAAGGAAAATAAAGTACTAGACTACTTTATCAGATTATGCAATAGTGGGGATAAACCCTATGGTCAATCTAATTGACCTCTGACTTCCCCCTAGTTATTTATGTAGATTATAATTTAAAATGTGAGAGGGATAGAATCTTTAAATAGAAAATCAATTGTAAGATAATTTAAAATCTCAATAGATAATTTGGATTTCCTCTTCTTATAGGAAGTAAAGGCTATTGGAAAACAACTATCCTTAGTCTTGAACTTTATCTAGCCAAATGCTCCTCAATTCTTCACCAATCATCAAAGAGAGAAAGGGGGCCCTCTATATTGGTGAATCTTGGACTAAAAGACTCCATTGTTGAATATGGAGTCTCTCCCTACAATAGAGCTATCTGGGTAATTTTAGCCTACCATAATCAGAACTTTGGCCTGTGTAACATCTACACCCCCAATGACTATAGGGAATGTGCTGACCTATGGAATTGGTAGGCCATAAATCTTTAAAATGTTCCTTGGGATTTTGGAGGAGACTTCAACATGGTGGAAGATAAAGAGGATAAATTAGGGGTTGACCACCTGACATGGAAAGGAAATGAGTTGTTTTTTGGGTCTAAGTTCAAAAGAATACTTAGAATTAGAGATCATCTCTAGAAGGGTAAAAGCCTAAGCAAAGGAATTTGGTACACCTGGTGTAATAATCAGAGTAGAAATAGAAGGTAGGACTCAAGACTTGATAGATTTTACTTGAATATGGAAGCACTTACTATAGATTTGATCAAAGATAGTAATGTGTTGATAGTACTACCCTATACTATATCTAACCACCACCCTATTGAAATGACATTTTCATTGATTAACAAAGAGAATAAAGATAGATCAAAGTTTAAAGGGTTATATAAATTCAATGTCTCACACTTGATTGAAAGGGTTTGTTTTGAGGGCCTAAAATCTTCTTAGAATATTAGTAAATTTGTTTGTAACTCCAACTCCAAAATTGATCAGTGGAATTCTAGAATGGAAATTACCAAGAATTTTGATAGGACCTATGGGTACATCAAAGCAAAAAAGTGTAAAAAGGCTACAAGAGATGCTCAAGAAAAAATTATTTGAGCTAAAACCTCAATTTAGTTGGACCCTACCAGTGGAGCTCTCTTTGAAGACATTAACCTTTTAAAGCACCAAGTTTGATAATCTCAGTAGTATATTTCTAGAGGGACACATATCCGATCTAGACTTACATGGCTGAAAATCAAAGACAAAGGCTCTAAATTCTTTAAAATTTTAAAATCTAAATACATAAAAAGCAATATTAAAGGAATCAAAATTAATGGGTAGAATTTTTAGGATGTTGATAACATTAAAGGTAATTTTTTTGAATTCTATGCAAACCTTTTTTGTTTTGATGTCTAGTGATCATATTGAATAGAATAGGGCCATATGTGAGTCTTACATTCCTAAGAAAGTGACTTAGACTCAGGCTTCTTTCTTGGAAGATGGCATGTCTCTTGACTAGGTCAAAAACACTATTGAATCATTAAAAGAAGATAAATTTACTAGGGTGGATGGTTTCCATGTTGAATTTTATAAAATCAATAAGGAATGTATTGCCAAAGACTACTTAGAGATATTTAATGAGTCCTTTGATGTTAGTACACTTGGTCCTAATATTAATAGAGGGGTCATCAAGCTATTCCTAAGGATGGTATCTTCAGTCACAAATTAGAGACCAATTACCCTCTTTAATGTATCCTACAATATTCTAGAAAAGATCATTGTGAGGAAGATGTCATCTCTATTTCCCTCTATTATCTTGAAGACCCAAAATGGCTTTGTTGAAGGGAGGTACATCTTAAATATTTAATCACTAGTTGGGAAGGTGGGCAAGAGATTCAAACTAGGATGTAATAATGATCTTGTTTGACTTTGAAAAAGCATATGATATAATTAAATGGCCCTTCATTGAGATAATGTTGTGTGCCTTTGGTTTCACAAATATATTTTGTAGAATGGTCAATGTACTCTTCAAGGATGATTCGACTATAATCAAAGTCAATAGGGAGCTAACATAATCTATTGACATTTAACTCTCCATTAGATAAGGCTATCCTATCACCCTACCACTCTTTATTCTAGTGGTGGATGCACTGCATTATCTTCTTAGATTCTCTGACATCAAACCTTTAGTCAAAGGTATCTCACTCCCTAAAAATGATTCCCTAATTGATGTTTTGTTTTTTGATGATACATAAATATTTGTCACCTTGAAGCAAAATAACTTAGCTCAAATTGTAGAGAGTATTGATATATACTCCTGTGCCTCTGGATCAAAAGTGGCCATGCATAAATCTCATATACTAGGTTGGCATGAACAACCTCATGCTCAGTTGGCAACTTCTGGTTTAAATTGGAAAGGACCATATGAGATTGTTAGATACTTGGGTATTCATTTTTCGCTAACACCCTCCTTAAAAATTATGTGGGAATATATTTTTGATAAAAATTAATAAGATAATTGTAAAATGGCATGGTCATCTTCTGTCTCTTCCAAGAAGAATTTAAGTCTTTCAAAAAGTTCTCTCATTATAAAGTATATATTATTACTCTTATTGGCTCTTTGGAAAAAATCAAATCAACATGCTCCACAAGATCATAAGAGATTTATCATGGTCAGATGGGAAAGGGGGAAAGAAAAGGCACACAGTCTCATGGCAATTTTGCTTGAAACCTAACAATATTGATGGATTAGGGCTAAAGGACCTTTGACTACAGGGAATAACTCTGGTAGTTAAGTGGATAATCAAAGCCTCCATTGGAAATGAGCCCTAGAAATTACTAGTTAAGAATAATATTTTGAGAGGCTTTCCTCAAGGAAAGCCAAATTAGAAAGGGTTAAATATTACTGATCTTCTCATAAGGCCTTTCATGGTCAAAGTTGTAGGTTCACCCATTTTTGCCTCAATATGGTCAGCCTAGGATGATATCAAGCCCTTCATTATTTCTAAATAGGTATTCAACTAGTTTGGGACATCATTTCAGGGATATAGATCATTATGGTAGAATCTAAATTTTAATAGAACTCTACTAGCCCTCACTAGAGGATACTCTACCTTTGCTTAGTATACTAAGGGGTTGAGGAGATTCAAGGATATTTATACCCATGTGGGATGGGCCTCTTGGTTAGAGCTCCATGATAGATTTTTGGTTCCTTAATTCTCAGTGAAAAACTTTCACCTTGCTCCAAATATATTTTAAGGGTAGAAATAATGTAATGTGCATAGAAGAAGAGGGTGAGTTCTGAGATAGTGTGAAGTGGAAAAAAGGCCTGGCTCCACTTGAGTATACTTTTCAAATGTTTTATAAGAAAATATCCTTCTCTAATGTCCCCCACCTTGATAGGACCTAAGTTCCCCAAAGCTCTGACACAACTTGTCAGAATTAAGAGCACACATGATTACCATTATATAAGCAACTTAAACATGTGGAAATAACCAGAAGAACAAATAACTATCAATGAGAAAACACATAGAATATGAGAGGCAACACACAATTGTATTCAACTCATTACAAAGGAAATTACAATAAAGAGATCACACTCTTCTTCCACCTCTATGAGGCTTCCTCCTCAAGGGCTCCAAGTAATCTTCCCACCTGAGTAATATTCTCTCATAGGTCACAACTAACAACTAACACAAGCTATTTTTCACCTCATTGTACATCCAGTACAACCAAGTACGAACCGGTACTCCAAGTAGATCTCACCATGATCCTACACCTGATGTATTGTTGTCACCTTGATCTTGCTCCCCCGCCGATCTTGTTCTGACCCTCACATACACACATCCCTGTAAACCAACCTGATCTTACTTATCACATGTAGATCTCCTCCATGATCCTACAACACCCTGCATATCAAACCTGATTTTACATACATGGGGAATCCTACTTGATTCCACCATGGGAAGAACTCTCCAAGCTCCACACTTGGGTTCTACAAGTTCAACACTTAACAATATAGCCCATGAGTCTATTATATAGATCTCATGCATACAATAATTAGACAAGTGGCTCAAAGACTCAAACTGGTCTTTATCATGCAAACTCCACATTCACTTAACTGACTATTCATCAATAGCAATTTTGACCACCACAGGTGACTGACATCGGTCCCTGGCTGACTAGAGGTGATCGACGCTGGCTGATCTCCTGCCGATGCCGATTTCCCTTACACTGTCCCCTGACTGACGTCGGTTTTGGCCTACCGACGCTGGCGACTGTCAAGCTCTGAAAACCTCCCTATTTGCCTTAGGTGAAGCTTTTAGCTCCACACCCTAACAATCTCCCACTTGGAGATAAATAGTTGCACCTGTACCTATACTAGTACTCTATCTAATCTGCATCCTGGCTTGTATTCCTCTTCAAGCTCCCACTTGAAGACAACCCACCACACTCCTTGTGGTGTTAATCCTATGCCTGACTTTCTTCATCCTTATCTTACCTTCTTCTACTATTGCTATACTCCCACTCAATCAAAAACCCTATGATTGACCTGTAATCAACAAACCACTAACCAGATCTGGCCATATGTTAGTCAAACTCGCTCTGAGAACATCCAACCTCACTCTGATACCATTTGATAGGACCTAATTTCCCCAAAGCTCTAACACAACTTATCATAATTAAGAGCACACATGATTACCATTGTATAAGCAACTTAAACATGTAGAAATAACTAGAAGAACAAATAACTATCAATGAGAAAACACACAGAATATGAGAGGCAACACACAATTGTATTCAACTCATAACAAAAGAAATTACAATAAAGAGATCACACTCTTCTTCCACCTCTATGAGGCTTCCTCCTCAAGGGCTCCAAGTAATCTTCCCACCTGAGTAATCTTCTCTCATAGGTCACAACTAACAACTAACACAAGCTGTTGTTCACCTCATTGTACATCCAGTACAACCGAGTACGAACCGATACTCCAAGTAGATCTCACCATGATCCTGCACCTGATGTATTACTGTCACCTTGATCTTGCTCCCCCACCAATCATGTTCTGACCCTCGCATACACACATCCCTACAAACCAACCTGATCTTACTTATCACATGTAGATCTCCTCCATGATCCTGCAACACCCTGCATATCAAACCTGATCTTACATACATGGGGAATCCTACTTGATTCCACCATGGGAAGAAATCTCCAAGCTCCACACTTGGGTTCTACAAGTTCAACACTTAAAAATATATCCCATGAGTCTATTATATAGATCTCATGCATACAATAATTAGACAAGCGGCTCAAAGACTCGAACTGGTCTTTATCATGCAAACTCCACATTCACTTAACTGACTGTTCATCAATAGTAGTTCTGACCGCCATAGGTGACTGAAGTCGGTCCCTACCTGACTAGAGGTGATCGGTGCCGACTGATCTCCTGCTGATGCTAGTTTCCCTTGCACTGTCCCCTGACTGACGTTAGTTTTGGCCTGCTGATGCTGGCAACTGTTAAGCTCTGAAAACCTCCCTGTTTGCCTTAAGTGAAGCTTTTAGCTCCACACCCTAACACACCTCACCCTCAATTTTATTTAGTATATACTTGATCCTATGCATGCCTGGTCTTTTAATTTTGATGTGATTTGGGCCTTTTATCTTGAACCCAATAAATCCGATTTTCACTAATTACTAATGTATAAGAAATTGGTTGTTGGTTTTATTTTGAACAATTATGGCCTTGATAATCCTTTTTGTAGTGCAATTGAAATTATTGATCATGTTTTATTCTCCTTCCCTAATGCCTCTAAGCTATGGAATTGTTATCTTAAACCTTGAAATGTGGTTTTTAGTTATGAGATTGGTTGGCTAAACATTGTGTTTGGTTATGCTTTTCCTAAGATTAAAGTCTACCCTTTTTTTCATAAATTTTGGCTTGTTTTCTCTACTAAAATTTAATGTTTTTTATGTAAGTAAAGGAACCTAGAGGTTTTCCAAAGAAAGGCTAGAATGCTTATTGAATTCACCATTGAAGTCATCCTTCATTTTTTGTCTTTGTAGATATTCCTCCAGTTGAAAGTGCCTCAGGACCAGTTCAAGCAGTTCCTCAGGACTAGTCTCCTCAAGGTTACCTCAAAATTATTTCTTGATTCTAGGGTATACCCTAGACTAATCCCACATCCTAACTAGGTTGTCTATCACCAAACAACAAAAAAAGTTAAAATCTCTGAGTTTGAATTAGATTATATTAAAGATGCATACTTTGATTAGGCTGATAATCTGGTATAGGAATGGATTACTCCATCTGAATCTGACTAGAATGATCTTGATGGATGGTTAGATACAAATGAGAGCATGTTATAGGCTATCGATAATGAGGATTATGGTAGTTGTATTATCAAAGAGGCCAAATAAACTTTTACTCCATTTGACCTAAACCTGTTCCTTGAGGTAAGATTTGAGAATGTAGTAACTGGTCCTTTTTCGCAGGAGCTTATTCCATAGGCACATAACCAGGGTGTGAAAGAGGAAGTATGAAAGATTATTGATGAAAAAATCAATACTTTTTATAAAAAATTAGAGGTTGATCAAAATTAGAGGCTCAACTGACATTGATGATGTCATAAACTATGTGAAGAAGATCAACATGAAAGGATTATTGGATAAAGTCAACCACTATCCTACTATATTGGCCTCATATCAACTATGAAAGGGACATTTTGGTGGTAAAAGTAATATGGAGGGACCTGATTTAGAGGACTTGGATGAAGTATGTGAAGGTGAAGGTGCTACTTCTAGTAGGGCACATGACCCATATGTTTTATCCCACCACCTTTAGGGTGGCTTCTATTTGGTAAATACTATTTGAATTTGTATTTCTACTGATGTTGTTGGTTTTTAATTTTTGGGCTACTTGTTTGGCACTATTTTTATATTGAACAATCAATTATTATGTTTTTTGATTGGGGATACCCCACAATTACTTTTATATTTATGATATATTTTGTAATTTTTTGTCATCTTTGATGCATATATTAGTAATCGATCTTCAGTATAAAAATAATAATAAATGTCTCTTTCTTTTCCTTGATCATTGTGTTATGCTAAAATATCTCATATGGCATATATAATAGCTAAAATATACAAGAGAAACAAATTTCTAATTATTGGAGGTTAAAGGATTGGAGGTTTTGATAAATATTGTTTGAGGTTACCGAATGCTTTTTAGCATTCTGTACTTCAATTGAAATGAGTTCATTTCTTTAAAAAATGAGTGAATGAATGAAATTTATCTGCTAATTAATAAATAAATTAATATATGGCATGTAGTTTCCCTTAAATGCTACGTATTTGCTTCATATTTTTGGGTGGAGGCATTTTAGTAATGGATTTTAATTTAGTAGGGTCTACTTTAATGGCTCATTGAGATACAATGAAACCCAAAAGTTTTCCTGAAGTAACTCTAAATACAACATTTCTTGGGATTCAATCAAACTTTATACTCATATAATCTCTCAAAGATTTTCATTAAGACTATTGGATGCTCAACTCTTGTTTTGGATTTACCCAATATATCATCAACATAATCTTTGACAATGTCATGCATCATGTCGTGTAATATAATCATCATTTCCCTTTGGTAAGTGGATCCTACATTTTTAAGACCAAAGGGCATTACTTGGTTGCAAAAATTTCCCCATGGAGTGATAAAGGTAGTTTTATGTTGATCCTTAGATGATATTTTAATTTGATTATATATTAAAAAATAATCCATGAGGGATAACATTTCATAACCGGTTGTTGAATTCATAATCATATCAATATTGGGTGAAGGAAAATCATCTTTTGGATATGCCTTATTAATATATCAAAAGTCAGTACAAATGTGAATATCTCCTTATAGCTTTCCAATGAGGATAATATTGGAAATCCACTCAAAATAGTTAATGGGATGAATGAAACTAGCTTCTAAGAACTTTTAATGCCACTTTAAGGTGAATTTTACAAAGCTTTTATTTTATTATTTTTTCATTTGGGTGTACGACTAAATGATGAACCACTAAAGAAGGGTCTAACCTTGACATGTTTTCATAGCTCCATGTAAATATATCTATAAATTTCTTAAGAAGTTTAGTGAGAGTTTTTTGTTCCTCAAAGGTAAGACTTTCCTCTAGCTTGACTATTTTAGGATCTTCTTCAGTTTCAATGTTTACTTCTATCAATTCCTTAATTAACACAATTGGTCTTGTATATAAGATAGGGGATTAGGAAATTGGAGTTATTCATCTAAAGCAAATAGATCTAAGAATTTTACACATAGATATTTATATATTTTTTGCTCTTTAGGACTACAATGACTTGAAGAAGATTCTTGATTTGTTTCCTCATTTTCATAGTATTCTTCCTCCTTGATTTGATTCAGGGACTTACTCTATTCTCTTGAAGGCATGAAAATTTGGGATCCCATATATTTAATGATAGATTTATCACTTTAAAATATATAAAAAGATGGGTTTTTTTTTAATCCCAATCAATCAAGTCAGGGTATCGAAGGGAGATATTGATGGTAGAAGTGGATGTGTCAAGGAATAGATTAGTGGCAACAAGATCTTCATAAAGGATATAGATGTAACTTGTTTTGACTTCCTCTTTAGAGTTAAAATATTTGATAATTTAGGAAGAATCCATGATGACATTATGAATAATGATGCTTGGTGGTTTACACCCTAAGCTAAGTCATCTTTAATGTTTTTGAACACCAATAGACTCCAAAATATCTTATTCTTCTCAACCTAGTCCTCAACCTTTGTAATTGAAGTTCTAGAGCATTTTATGTTCCTTTAGATACTATTTATTCTAAAAACAAGGGGCCAAGTCTTTATGGATTATCCAAGAATCATAGGGTTCCTCAAAATTCTCTTATGATAGTGCCCCTGAGCTAGTGAAGACAGTTAACCCAGACTGATAAAAAGTAGGTTTAACTTCTTACATAGAGGGGGACCCATAGCTACATGGATATAATGGAAGGTTTCCTATGCAAAGGGTTTTACACTCATATTCTCCACATCATTTAGATATGATCTTCAGTCAGGTAACCTCTAATGAATCAGAAGAAGGGGATGGTAGGTTATCAATATGTAGGTATTTTTTGGCTTTTGGATCATAAGATGAACTTTGAGTGCTTAGATAGTAAAGATCATAATCTATCACTTCTATTTGATAGCTATGAAATTGTTCAATTTCATTAGGGATGGTGACCTCCATTCTTAAATGTGGTCATTTAAAACATTGATGGAAGGTGGATGGTATAGTTTGCACTTATAGATATAAGGTCAACCCAAAGGCATATTATATGGAAGATCAAATACATAAACCAAGGTCTGATGAACCACATGTCCCACTGATATAGGAAGGTATTTTTTTATTATCAGTGGAATGTGGTAATTTAAAACATTGATGGAGGGTGGAGGGTACAACTTGCATTCATGGATCCAAGGTCAACCCAAAAACATGTTATATGGAATATCAGCACCAACTAAATAAACCAAGGTCTAATGAAACATATATCCCACTGATATAGGAAGGTATATTATTCCTGTTGATGGTCACTCATTATCAACATAAAATTTTATCATGATCAAAATATGCCCCAAATGTGATTCTTAATATCCCAATTTCTTGAGTAACTTTATGTTACACAAATTTAAGGTGGATCCTCCATATATTATAACTTGTGGGATCTTATGATTGGTAATAGATATTTGTATGAACAAGGGGTAATTATGATGACAATAAATTGGTGGCATGTCCTTGGAACTAAATGTGATTTGTTTAAATGGAGACAAATGACCCACCAAAGCTTGGAATTTATTGGTATCAATATCCTTGGGAACTTTTAACTCATGTAATATTTGATTTAATAAATCCTAATGAAGAAGATCTATGATGGAAATTTGAGTAAGAGTCTTCTCTAATTTTTGAATAATGTCATATGTTTTATTAGGAGTGTTTGGAATCTTCTTAGGCATAGTGATATTTTTAGGTGGTGTGGAAGTGAGACTTTAGGGGGTGTCCCTAAAATTATTATTCGATTGCATCAATTGGTGACTACACAATCAGAAGTGGCCTTATTGATTTTAAGGATAGGGCAAGGCAAACTCTGGGGTCCTTGGGGGATTTTAAATTTGATCTTAATGGTATTAACATAGTGATATGGAATGGTATGATAGTCAATATTATTAGAGCTATATGTTTGACCTTGATCCTTTGGCATTTTTTTCTAGTTTTAATCATGCTTAGGTAAGGGATCTTGATATATGCCTAGTTGGTGATTTTTTAACTGAGTCAAACTATTTTTGCCTTTAATTTATATTTTTCCTTTTTTTGTTATATTTTGAATGAAATGCCTTAATTGCATACATTTTTTAGGATCATGTCCATTTATGTGATGATAATGACAAAACTCATATTCATGGTACCAATCAAGATGCAAATTATTATCATCCAAGGGTCTAATTTTTGGGAGAGTTATCATATTAGTATCTATCAATTTATTCAAAATTGTCTCAACTAGTACACCAAGATTTTTGAGATGTCATTTCCCCATTCTAGTTCTTGAATTCTCCTTTGGTATAGTGATGCTCGAGACATTTTGGCTTTTAATTGTAGGGGAAGATTTTTGCATTGTCTGTGCATGTTTAAAATTGGTAAATCCATTTCCAACAACATTTTATTTTTATTAAATATCTTAGGTTTACTTAAAGAAGTATTGTCTTGATTTTGAATTGGTTCATCTTAGGTATATAGATAGATAGTTCCTCTCTTAATAAGTTCCTTTTCAATTTGGATGCCCTTTTCTATGATCTCATTAAATGATTTGGAACATTATAACTTTAAATAATATTTTAGTTCTAGATTAAGATTATTGATGAAGATATTGGCCAATTCTTTTTCTTGGATAGTAAATCAAAAATGACTAGCCAAACTTCTCCAAAATTTTAAGAAAGATGCAAGACTTTATCCATTACTTTGATTGGTATTATGAAGATCTAGTATAGAGATATCATACTCAATATTTAAGGAAAAATGTCTTACAAATTTCTAAGTCCATTCTTCAAATGATGTAGTAGACATTTTTGGTAAATGCATGAACATTTCAAGAGTGGGTCTTGTGAGACTTTTTTGGAAGATGTAAATTAAATAAGCCTTGTTATAAATTTTCTCATGACATGTTATGTAAAAGTATTGGACATGGTCACAAAGGTCACCTTTTCCTTTATATTTGTAAAAATTTTGGATTTTAAAATTTTATAGAAAGAGTATTTATAGGATAATCATATCTAGAGGGGAGGTGCAAAACTCCCAATATTTTTACTTCTTTGATTGAGCTGAAGGGTCTATTTATTAAAGATTTTCTTTCATTTATTTCCACTCTTTGTCAAAGGAGGGGTCTATTAGGGGACTAGAAGTGATATTTTGACTAGATTTCAGCTTTAGGGGATCAATGTTGGTGTTTGTGGGAAGACTTTTAATTGTTTTATTAGGTGATGTGGGTTTATGAGTTTTAGAGTGAATGTGGGATGATTATGAATTTATATTTTTGGCTAAGTTTATCAAGATGATTTTCTAAGAGATATTTTCTTTTATCAACCTCAATCATATTGGTTTAAGGGTTTTCCTCTTCATAATCTAATTATTACTCAAGTTATTTTATCTTGGGATTTTATACATCTTGGTTTGTGGTATTATGGTGAGGAGGAATATTATGATGTGAAAATCATATCTTGTAATATATTAGGATCAAAAGAAGGGGTAATCTACCTCTAATTCCAATGATTTGGGCTAGTATTTGATTTTTGTTTTCATATATGTATTGGTCAAAGTGGGACCTAATATCATCATTATTGAATAAGTAATTATTTATTCCTTCACATATTATAGGCGTATGCATGTCACTCTCATTTTCTTCATTTTCCCTACTTTGCTCACCTAATGTACTTATGATATTATCTTCATGTTTTGACCCTTATCCCTTTTTTGAGACTTATGTATGAGTTTTAATCAACATTATGAGTGGTCGTGAGTGATAGAGATATTAGTGGTGTTGAAAAAAAAAAACACTAAGGGGGGGGTGAATAATTATCTTAAAATAATCTTTTCTTTACACTTAACAATCATTAACCTTTCAAACCAATATAGTGATCAAGCAATACATAAAGAAGCAACCACATAAACATGAAGTAAGATATCAACACATGAACATAAGATATATGTGTAAAAACCTAATGGGGGATAAAAAACACTAAAAAATATCTTATAACATAGTATTATAAGTAATGAATCAAGATTTAGTGAGGCACCAACCCCATAAGAAGCACCAACCCCTCACTAGTCAAGCACCAACTCAATTAGGCCTTTAGTAAGCTCCAAATTGAAAGGATGAACCCACCCCCTGATTGAATTAGAAAAAAATAATAAACTTTAAGGACACTTATTAAAGTACAAAATTTCAAGGTATATTTCACTCCCTCTTTACTAAGCACCAACTCAACCAAGATAAACTTGATCACGCTCACAATACCTTATTGCTCAATCAACAGATGGTGACATCTTTTTTAGATCTCTATCTGATCTATCCACTATCATAAATCAAGAAAAAATATCTTATAAAACACAATATCACTCTTTCAACACTCTTAAACTACCTCTTCAAACAAGAAAATTTGCCCTTCTTCTACTTCGCTCAAACAACCCTTATATGGCTTGATTAGGTCATATGAACTTGGTCATCATACTCATAACTTATGATTTATGATCATGAATGATAATTTAATCCCATATTAAGGCATACATGAACCCATTATAATCGTCAATGTGTTATTTTATTCACTTTCACTCACATTCACATCACTAGCACAAATAGGTCTATTATGCCTTCTTTTTATACTTGACTCTTGCCCTCATCCACATTGTTTAGCCAAACATTACTTGGATCACAATTGGAATAGGTCAATAAACATGTATCACAATTTAAACACCAACTAAATATGTTGGTCATTACTCATAAGGACCAAAATCACCATTAGGCCTAATAAAGACCTAATGTAACTAGGCCTTCTCAAGAAACATGTTTCACCTTGACCACTTTGGAAAATTTGAAGCATAATAAAATAGATGAAAATTTTCAAAAATACTTCAATTATAACCTTTATAATCTCACCTTGGGTCCCCAACACCATTTATCTTATTTGACTCCATAAACTATGCCATTAGGCCTACTCACAATTAGCCCTTCTCACTGCCAAAAAATCTATCTTGATAATATGAAGTATAAACTCAACTTTGAAAAATAAAACAATAAAAAAATAAAATTTACATAACCTCTATGAACTTATATTCATCATAATTTACATTATACTATACCATATAAGGCAAAATACCTCAAACTATCCACTTTCATATGCTTACTCATAACTATAAACAGGGCTTAAGAACCCAATCAAGAGCCTTTGAATTTTCACACATTAATAAGAGTTTATAATTAATAAAAATACATTAAAATTAACCTATTAGACATATATAATAACTTTATTTGCATTTTATTCTTCAAAACTATGCACAAAGACTCAATAACATCATTCTCACTCACATACAAAAAATTACCTGTAGCTCAAAAAACATAGTCATGAAGAATGTTATCTTTATATCCTCACTTAAAATAAATATAATTTATATTAATATTTAATTTTTAACTATATAACATCATAAAATAGATATATCACAATATCTAGTGTCAACCATTGGTCTTGCAAACCAATTTGTTGAGCTTCTCTCCCATAATCCTTGCTCAACCAAACGAGCCATTTTAGCTTCCATATTGTAGCTTCTTAAACTATATCTCAAAATTATATAAAGTATTTATAGGTCATATAATCTCATATAAATCCTCTCATATAATCTCATACTCTTCACTCCTTTTTGTATACCCAAAACTATCATTTTGCCTTGAGAACCAATCATGGTGAACATGAATTATATTACCTATGTGAACATAATAAATAAATATTAATGCATTATTATTATCCTTAGAGATATTTATAACATCTCCAAACACAAATATACATAGGTCTAGTGGCAAATATGGAATATATAAACTAAACTTTGAACCTTACACCTTCATTGTCTCATCTTTACTAGATAGGTTATCTTGTGAACAAAATTTTCAATGACCTAAAAAACATTTAAAAAAAATGGAAATGTGTTATATTTCTTGAAAATAAAACCCATGAAATTTTATCCATTCCTAATCTATGGCAACATATCCCTAACTCATTCTCACCTCTACCTGGTTTTTCTCACTGTCTTCACTATTAGGCCTTTTAGCGATAGATCAACTTCCATGACCAGTTTAGCATATTTTAATTATATAATATACTCAATAATCATTATGTGAATTATACATAAGTCTCAAGCTTAAACCTCCATCCATTGTGAAAATTTTACTCAGTCAATCCTACCTTCTATACCAAATTTTTGAGAAATAAGGGGTTTCCTATATCTTCCACTCACTCTTATGACATACCAATGATACATGGAGGTACCTAGGAGAGTCTTATACCTGATAAAAGCATAAAAAAAATTCAACCTATCCATTATGAGCCATTTCCAATAAGATCTTGCATATCAGGTCACTATGAGGGTTTTAGACCAGTTTACATTCTTAACGTTTGTTCATACAACTCTTTCCCTAAAACCAACTCCTAATGCTTGTAAAAAATTATTATAACCATTTTAAATCTCTCCCGAAGATCTCATGTTCCCATGAAATGGTAACATGTGCCAATAAGGATCGAAAAGTCCTCGAGTTTCCAACACTCCATTCTAGTACATGAGAAACCTAAAGATCTACTTTTCATGCTTTCTTCTTCAAATCAAGACCTAAAAATTCATTTACATTATTAAAACAAACTATTACACCTTAAAACATGATTAAACTCCCTCAAAATTCTCCAAACCTTATCATTATACCTCATTTTACCACCTACGGTCTTAAGACTAAGTCCATGAGAAGACCACTAAAGAAGAAAATACCTCTTTGGCTCATTTTGAGAGTTATGTGACTAACTAAATCACATTTATCACATGTTATAACACTTAATTTCATAAATTAAATCTCATACACATATATATATCACCCCCAACATGTCTCTATAATCCATATCCATGCTTAAGAACAAGTTCATTCACATAGACCTACTAGGCACCATACCACTTTGAGATATTATTACCAATGTAGATGATCTCTAAGACTCATTATCATGTTAAACAACCTTTACACACTCTCTCATGCCTTTACTAACATAGTTAACCAATATTCACTATGCTTCATGAGACACTTCATTGGATTACCCAAAGATCAGACTAGCAAGCTCAAATGATCAACCTCATACCAATGACCATAACCACCTTCTTATGAACCAATAATTAAACTAACACTTCATTTTATATCAATTACCTGAGACATATGACATAAAATATAACTATTAATTTACTGATCCTTCTTGACATCAATGATAATACACAAACACATGACGTTAATGATAAATTTTAATAAGCGATAGATGAAGATGATTTAAGTTTACTTGTTAGGTGGTAGGATTGATAAGAGATGAAGAATATTGGTATGATAAAGTGTATTATTTGAGAAAAAGTGCCTTGGATCTAAGATAATATGGTCAAGGTACCTATATGTGATGATGGATTGAGTAAGATTAGAGATGTTGGATAAAGAAATATCTAGACTTTTAGACTATATGACTAAGTATGATAATATGCCAACTATATGAGGATTTGATCTATCAATAGGACTAGATGATAAGACATATAGGTGCCTAGATTTAAACTAGAAATATGACTATTGGATTGATATATCTATGAATAGGTGAGATGACAAGATGATAGGGTGGTAGATAAAATATGACAAAGTGATAAGTTGATAATATTCAAACCAAATAATAGATTTAGGATATGGGGCTAAGGATAAATAGATAGAATAACAAGTGAAATGAAAGGCACCTAGGATTTAAAATATGATTGGATGGCCAATATATTTTAATTTCAAGGGAAATATAATGTTTAAGGTTTGTTTGATAAATAGAATGGATGAAGAGATGATGGTGAGAAAGGGATTAAGGTGGAGGGATAGTGAAGATGGTTAAGGTAGAACTTCTCAATGTTCTTAGTATGATAGGTTAAAGGTTGATTTAGCTCACATGCAATACTAGTTTAGCATAACACATACACAATTAGGTAGATCACAAGCCCTATTATTTAGTAAACTAATTTGGGAATATAACCTGATGATTTTACTATCTAATGGCTTCATGAGTGAGACTATAGGCTAGTGACAGGTTATGGAATCTCCCAAAAACTCTCAACCTTATTTTCACTTAATGGTCACTTAAGAGCTGATATTGACTTTGAAAATAAGTCACCTATTATGGCTGATAGTCTTATTCTAGGTTATATGGGTTCTTCTAATAACATCCCTGATATACATTAAATATGTGGGGCCAAAATCTATGTAGGTTTATGTCAAATTCTTGGGTAAAGGAATTAACTTTTTCCCTTCATAAAAGACCTGTATGGGGTCAAGCACTTAGCCTAATGACAACTTGCCCTAATTTTTATACTCTATCAAAACATGGAGTGTGGTTAAATGCACATCAATTCAATTTGAATCACTAAATTTTAAGACTATGACAAGTGGATGTGGATGAATTTCATGTCACATTTTTCCATAGAAGAGAAAAATGGGAAGGGTTTATTAGTGGGTTTTTATCCTTCAAGTCTTACCACTATGATGTAGGGAATATAGCATACACCATTGTAGCCCTTGGGATTTACACAAAGGCAGTCAAAAGATTAATTAACCAATTGAATTGAAAGGTACACAAGGAAAACAAGAAATTAAAATGTATAAAAATTTAGACCTTAAACCAATGTCTTTGAATAATGTCCTGAAAGCAAACAGGTCAGGAGTTTGATTTATAGTCTTTAGTAGTTGGTTTTACACCAAAAATTATTAGTAGTTTTTATAAACAATTTGTCTTAAGTCAAAATCACCTCTGATTCCTTCAAAATCTCTTTGCACAGTCAGTTGCTTAGAACATAGTTAGTGATATTCAAAATTGCATATAGAGGCACAAAATCATAGATAGTAGATCAAAGCCATAGATATCAGATAAGTAATATTTAAAATAGCTAGTAATATGTTATGGTTACTGTGTGGTTAGCCTTTCCAAAATCACTAATAGATTTTGAAAAATCAAAACTAAGATTCAAAATTGTTATTTATTAACTAGTGTAGTCATATAAAATGCAAAATTAGATGACTTAGGCATGTCTAATAGCACCCAACCTATAGGTCATCTTAGATAGTAGATCAAAACCATAGATATCAGATAAGTAATATTTAAAATAGTTAGTAATATGTTATGGTTATTGTGTGGTTATCCTATTTAAAATCACTAATAGATTTTCAAAAATCACAACTAAGATTCAAAATTGTTATTTATTAACTAGTGTAGTCATATAAAATCCAAAATTAGATGACTTAGGCATGGCTAATAGCACCCAACCTATAGGTCCTATTTCTTACTCACACAACCCTTCTTGATTAGTCTTTCATTGATTCCTAGTCATTCATAGCTTTTGAGACTAATCTTTTTGAGACCCAATCAGCCCTATCAGGCCAAAATCTATCCCCCTAGGTATCATCCCCTTAGGACAATAACACCCAACTTGGATAGGAGCACTGGAACTCAAGGTGTCTTATTTTTGGTGCTATTGTCCAAGTTAATTTTTACCTCAAACAATCAGATTTCCTTGAATCCTTATCTTTTTCCCTGCCAGCCTAATAAAATTTCATCTAGCCCATGATCATTAATTACCATATAAAAGGCCTTTCAAAGTCCATTTAGAGGGGTTGGCACTCATTTATAGGAAAGAAACAAGAATACAAGTAAGTGCACTCAAGCACTCATACTAGTCCTTGGTCATCTAAAGTACATCTAGTTGCATACATGACACATTATTGCACTAAACAATTTAATGGGAGAACTACATTAGCTTGATCCCTCTTCTGAGTATTGGTATGTAGGCAACGTGCCCACATAAGGGGTGTGAAGTGTATCTAGCGTATCCTTTACACACTAACCCATTCTCTTCTTTCACTAAGTTTTAATTCAAGTTCAAGCACCAAGAGATATTAAGGGTTTCAAATATTGAATTGGATACATAGTGAGATTTGTAGGCTTCTAGGCCTCAAAATTTCATTGATAGGGTAACACATACCTTCCAGATAGAACCCCAAATGCTTTTAGCCTCAGGACAATAATGCCAAAATAGGACTATAATGATGGACAATAGGGTGTCAACTTTTGATGCTCCTATCCAACTTAGAAACAAATTTCAAGAACCTATTCCAACCTATTTTCAAGTCTTGCTCCTCCAGTATTAGACTCTATCTCAATCTAGGTCAGTCGAAATAAGCTAAGTTCTAATTTCTCTCGCATACTACTATATTTAGAAAAAGACAAAATATTATCTATTTAAAAAAATAGTAGGTTAATTAAATCATATCTATTTACTGATTTATATTCCTCAAACCCTTTGTTTACTTAGGAATTAAACACCTAATTTCCTAAAAATAACAAAACATTTGGTGAACCTAACTTACTTCAAAATTTCACACAAAAACCTTATAAACTCTAGGGATAATTATTTTTGATTTTTTGACACAATTTTTTGATTTTTCCTAAATTTAAAAATTATAAATCTATAAATTCATTACAAAAATATCACATATTTTTTTCAAACCCTAGTTTGCACCTACTAGGTCCTTTTTACATACAAACACATTCAACACACTAGGAAAAATATATTGATAATTTTAGAAATATTTTCTGATTTTTCCTAACTTTTTCAAGCAAAATTCTAGAAAATTTGTCTAAATTTTTCAAATCATTGCACTAATTTTGAAAAAAAAACTTCAAAACCCTAGTTGCATTAAATACATTCTCAGTTATTTTTTAGTACTTTTTGCATCATTTTCTAAAAATTTAGTTGCATATCAAACTCAAAAAATCAATTCAAAAATAAAAAACTCATAGTATTTTACATAAGTACTTCTAAAAAATCCTTAGTTGCATATACTAGCACATTTTTACTTCTTGAGGTATCACCTTACATCCATAATCAAATTGCAAAAATGATTCTTACTTATGTACAAACTTTTCTTACATTTCTTAAAAATAAAAAGGAAACCATAATGGGCCTTATCATGTACATGAATGATGAAGTCTATCATATGTTAGTACAAAGCTTCATCCTCTACATTTCATGCTTAATTTTCATAATTAGAGATGATATTACAAAATTTATTGCTCAAATTGCACAAGATTTCAATATTTCTTTTCCATACTCTTTATCTCTCATGAGGAATAATGTCCAACTCTATTTTGCTAAACATGATAGAAATATTATGTCACAAGTCAAAGCTCTTTATGAATTCATGCACAAATTCATGCTTTCTATCCCTTGTTTTATATTTATCACATGGACAAACTTTCAATTTTATCATGCTAAACACATTATAAATGTCATAACACATGCAAAAATTTCTTATGCATTCATGCACAAATTCATGCTTTCTATCATTTGCTGTCTATCTCTCACATGGAAATTTTTTCAAGTTTATCTTGCAAAACATATTATAAATATCATGATTCAAGTCAAAATTTTCTATGCATTACTGCATAATTCCATGCTCTCTATCCCTTATTTTCTATCTATCATATGGAATTTTCTTTATAAGCATATTGTTATACATGGTTTCTACTTAGATGTATCTAACTCTTTAGCTAATTTTAAGTATCTCCCTATCATTACTAGACATAAGCAAATACTAGTACTTATATCATCCCTCCTCTCTTCAAACTTGGTTCATCTAGATTTTATCCCTCACCTACTACCAGCGCTATGCCTATAGTAGATTATGTGATACATGCTATCACCTAAGTTTATGAAGATAGGAAAGTTGATTACACCCATGGTTATAACTTTATCACTTAGGTTAAAACTCCTTCTGATCTAGTTTTAGCTCCTCCACCTATTATAGTTCTTCCTCCAATCCAGATTTAGCCATAATCAAGACCTTCATCACCAACATAGAGAGTTCATACACCTACACAACTTCAAGATTCTAGAAAAATTTTAGTTACCATATTCACACACAGGGCAATCTCATTGAGATCTCATGCATCTACACATAGAGCACATGTTCAGAGAGCTTCTCCTACTACTAGATTGGTCCCTAAGATTCCTATAGTTGCATCCACTTCTCAAAGTTAGAAGGAGACCCCATAGTTGGTTTCTACTATAGAAATTTTAGATCATTTACAACATATACAAATTTTAGAGCCACAGTCTCAACATTTCCATCATGCTTCACATTCATGCATGATTCCACTCTTTGATACAAGATAACATGATAGGGAGTCTCCCATGAGATCATCGGTTAGTATCATTTCTTTGCAGTATTACTTGTACATAGTTTCTTTTTAGCATTGATTTTACATAATCTCTTTTACTTGATTATACATATCTTATACAAAACTTCAAAACACAAAAACATTCAAATATATCAAAAACACCAAAAATATTTTGATTGTATACATTATCCATGCTTTACATTACTACTATCATGTTGGGACTTACATTCACTATTTCATGCTATTGTATGTTGATTTTTTACATTATCATGCTTCACTTGATCTTCTTTGAGTATGTGTAGTGACATCCAACTCCTTGATAGCTTCATTCTACCCATTAAGGGGGCATTCCTACTTCTAAATTTGAGACACACATCGATATACATACCCACTGGGGGCATCTTCTACATGATTAGACCATCTAGGTTATGTCATTCCTACACTACACACTCTAAGTTATCATGTTGATGTACATTACTTTATAGTTTACATAGCATACTATATCGACATTTTAATAGTATATAACACTTGTGTATCTCTTAGCATATACCTAGTCTTGTACTAAACATGTTTTAGATACTCTCACATTTGTATTGATTAATTATATGTGCTTGTATCTTTTCAGTTCTTACATGCTTACTCTGCTTGCTTAGAGTAGCTTGTGTGATTGCATTTCCCATTCCAACTTATCTCTTACTTGTGCCTTAGGAAATTTTCTATTATCCTTTGATTCTATTCATGTGTGTGACTTAGAACATTTTATAATGTCTTTTATTTTTACTCTTTTATGTGCCTATGGCCCTTGTGCCAAATTTGCTTGTTCACTTGTATGTGTATGTGGCATTTTAACATGCCTTCCATGCTTGTCTTCCAATTTAAGTGACATGTGTACATGTCATTTATTTGTATGGCCCTTTGGCCATCTTTATACACTTCTTGCTTCTTGATTGTTACTTGATTGCTTATTTTCTTCTCATTGTGTGCAATGCCATATTCCATATCATGCATTTACCTTGATTTCTTGGATGGCATGATGGACATCATGCTCCATCCCTCCAATAAACAACCAAAAAACTAACAACTAACATTTATAGTTCATTAATTTTTGCATGCTTTCACATTGTTATATCTATCTAGGCATACCCCTATTGATCTAAAAATATCATAATACAACTATTACTATATCTAGAGATATCTTTACAAATATACATGTTATATCATATATCTATACAACTTAACACACTTGCATGACTCTTTTATTCTGAAGGTAGTCATTATATGTTCATCATTCCTACCATCAGAAGAGGGGGCATCAAATATAGGTTTTTTCATAGAGATCAAACCTCCTAAAAATAAAAATAATAGCATTTAGAACACTCAACAGATAATCCAAATGTCAAACTGGTCAAATCAAAGTAAAAAAATAGTGATAGTTTTAGACCAACAACCAGTTTTCACATTAGACAACAATGCCAGAAATGGATAGTAGCACCAAAAATATGGGTGTCCACATTTTGGTGCTCCTTTATAGGAAAAAAAACACTCAAGGTTTCTATAAATATAAAAAAAATTCAATTCAAGAATAGTTTTTACACTTCTAAATCATTTAGATTCAGTAGTTTTAGCACAATTTTCTCAGATATAGGGGGTTATCATGTACGACATGATGGTTCTCACTTATAGTTTAGATTATATAATTAGAATAACTTCTAGATCAAAATCCATGTTCTAGACATCGATGATTGGGGGCAATGTGCATGACACATTAATCTTCTTTTATTTCCAAGTTTTAGTTAATTCTATACATTCTCAGCAGTTACATGCCTTACTCCATTTTTAGGTGGTTGACATCACATTCAAGTTAAAATTTCATACAAGTTTAAATTTTTGAGTACCTAACTTCATAATTTGGCTTTCAAATAAGCCTAGTACATTAGTTCAGAGTGGCTTTCATATAAGCCTAACCTCCATCTTTTGAAATGGCCAAGAGTGGCTTAGTTTCTAGCACACATTCAACTATCCATGCCAAATTGTCAATATTTATAGCACATCCATTGGGTCAATGAGCCATCTCATATGACATATATTCTATACTGGTATTACTTCATAGCTTCACTTCACAAGGAAATGATGGAGCCAAAGGGCCAGCCTTTGTATTCTTGAGCCACCTATTTAGAGGGATTGGACACACAATCCAGACATTGATTAACACACATGATTTGTTAACTTCACTTAGTTGGTGACAATGGAAGAAAAGGGATAACCTTTAAATTATTAAGCCACATTTTAGGGAATTAATCACTCATCTCTATTCATGATATTACTCTTGATTTAACACATACTCAACACAATCCAACATCATAAAAGGTTTTATATTAGTTTGCATACCCGATGAGGCGTATTCATTCCTTTCTCTTCCTTTTACTAAGATTTATATGTTTTTATTTTAGATATAGTGTATATAATAAGAATTGATCTACTTTATGTTTTCATTTATAGATTTACACTTCACAGTGTGCTCTCTTCATGCACATCCAACATCACATAGCTTTATGAGCTTCTCGCTTACAGGTAAGTTCAAGTATGCTTTATATTTTTCCTTTATCCTAGTATTTCACTTTGTTTCATCAATATAATAAAGGGGAGGCAAATGTAGTCATATAAAATGCAAAATTGGATGACTTAGGCATGGATAATAGCACCCAAGCTATAGGTCCTCTTTCTTGCTCACACAAATCTTCTCGATTAGTCTTTCACTAATTCCCAGTCATTCATAACTTTCCAAACTAAGATTTTTGAGACCCAGACAACCCTCTCAGACCTAGATCTATCCCCATAGGTCTCCTCCCCTTAGGACAATAGTGCCCAACTTAGACAAGAGCACTAAAACTCAAGGTGTCCTATTTTTGGTGCTATTATCCAAGTTTATTTTCACCTCAAATGTTCAAATTTCCTTGAATCCTTATATTTTTATTTTTCAACCTAATACAATTACATCTAACCCATGATCATTAATTAGCCTATAAAAGGCCATTAAAAGTCCATTTAGAGGGGTTAACACTCATTTATAGGAAAGAAGCAAGAATACAAGTAAGTACACTCAAATACTCTTCACTATTCTCTATATACAACCTTTCAAGATCATTTAAAGCCTATTCAAGCACTCATATTAGTCCCTAGTCATCCAAAGTACATCTATTTTCACATCTAGTTACATACATCACACATTATTGCACTAAACACTTTAATGGGAGAACTATATTATCTTGATCCCTCTTCAAAGTATTGATATGTAGGTAGTGTGCCCACACATAGGATGTGAAGTGCATCCAACGTATCCTTTACATAATAACCCCTTCTCTTCTTTCCATATGTTTCAATTCAATTTCAAGCACCAAAAGATTCTAAGGGTTTCAAAGATTGAATTAGACACATAGTGAGATCTGCAAGCTTCTAGGCCTCAAAATTTCATAGATAGGGTAACATAGACTTATTAGACAGAACCCATAAAGCTTTCAACCTCAGGATAATACCATCAAAATGGGACTATAACATCAGACAATAAGGTGTCCACTTTTGGTGCTCCTATCTAACTCAAAAACAGAGTTCAAGAACCTGTTCTAGCTTATTTTCCAGTCCTTCTCCTCCAATATCAAAATCTATCTCAATCTAGATCAATCAAAATAAGCTAAGTTCTAATTTCTCTCACATAATGATATATTTAGAAAAGGACAAAATATTATCTATTTTCACAAATTAGTAGGTTAATTAAATCAAATCTATTTACTGATTTATATTCCTCAAACCCTTTATTTACTTAGGAATTAAACACTTAATTTCCTAAAAAGAATAAAACAACAAGCAATATCACAATAGCTAAGAAAATGAAATATTCCAAAGTATAATAATTATACGAAGTCTAAAATGTTATCAAATTATACCAAATGTTATCAAGTATGAATACCTTCAAAATGCTAAATATGAATAAATAAAAATTGTAACTACTAGATTAAAATCACTACTAGAAATCAAAATCGTGATTAGTTACAGGCAATTTTGCTATTTGTATAAAAAATTACAATATTTGCAAATTTAAAGGACTAGAAATTAGTTATAGGAAATAATAAATTATATTTTTGTTTTTTATTAGATTATATTGTTTTACATAGATTTTCAAAGTCAAAACATGATTAAATTTGGTTATTTCAAAATTACAACTAGGAGAGTTATTTTGATGTTTATAAGATTTTTGATTTGTCCCTATAAAATAGAGGTTAGAAATAAATAATAGATATATTATAGACTATTAATGATATTTATAAGTAGAAAGTGAGTTGATTATATATTAAACCTTATAAAATTTATTACTAGTCAAAATCATGATTTAATATGTCAAAATTACTATTATGTCTTAAAATTGCAACTAGCTAAAAGCAATTTTGCTTGAAAGGTTGAGGTCTTATGAGTTTACTTTGACAAAATTATCTTCTATTTCCTACAACCAACCAAGTTAAATAGAGAGTAAAAATTACACAAAAACTAGATTATAATATATGATAATATGATTAGAAATAGTTTATGACCTAAATCAAAATCCTAACTACCATGTGAAATTTTTTAAATAGAAATAAAAATCATGATTATCATGTGAAAAATCATGACTATAGAATCATAATTTGTAGGTAAATATCATAATTTATCCAAAAGTCCAAAAATTTGAAAATAAAATCCCAAATCCTCTTTAACCAATCCTATAAGTTGATTTTTTCACACTTGACAAACATAATGGATAGTTCAAAAGAGGCCTCCCACTGTGCTTACCAATGTATGATGTGAAATTTGATCAAATAGATTGAGTGTGCACAATTTAACCAAATCCAATAAAAACTCGCAAAATCATCAAAAAGAGAGAATGAGGAAGCAATCAAAATTAATTAAAGTAATCTTACCATCCTTTTGCCTCCTTGAGTCTTCCATCCAAGATCATAGATGTTTTTACAAAGGCAATTAGATTAAAATATGTTGGATTTCAAGATAAAATGGCTTTAAAGATTTAGTGGATGCAAGAGACTATGGCTATGGATGAAAATAAAAAGTATGGATGCCAAATAACAAGAAAATGATTTGAATGCAATGTAAATGGATAAGAGAGCATGGAGGATTCACAAGCTTGACGAATTTATCATTAGCATAGCCAATATCTTTGAATGGTTTATATATGAGTGAGGAAGGGTAAATGGATGGACCAAATTCAAATTTAGGCTTTTGAAGATCAAGGGATCTAAATTTTCCAAGGATTTTTTGACATGCTGTTAAATGATCCCTTATTTAAAAATTCATCAGAATTCCCTAGAAATGGAAGTGAGGGGCTCAAGGTGGTTTAAGGAGATTTCTAGAGGGGATTAGGAGATTTAATGTGGTTTAAGGGAGATTAAAGTGGGATTAGAAACTAGCTTTGTAGGAAAGTCTATGAGTAGGTGTATAGGGGTAGTTAGCATTTTATAAATAAAAAATTGGCAAGTGTGGATAATGGGATATATATATATATATATATATATATATATATATATATATATATATATATATAAAGTTTAAGATGAAAATGAAGGGTATTTATATTATTGGTTAGGATGGGGCTAGTTAGTAAATAAATTAAATGAAATGGATGACTATTAAACAAAATTAAGGATAGAAAGAAGTGAGCAGATTTAAGTGAATAAACTATGACTGAGATATATGAAGGGAAAGATCATCTATAGGGGAAAATATCCATTAACACTATTTTCACCTAATGGTTGATTATTATTTTTTTTTTAAATCATGGAAATTAGGGCATGATAATCTATGATAGCTAAAAACATGCCTATATGCAAGAATTGGGCCTTCGAATATGTGTGAAAGACCTGCAAGTGAGTTATTCAAAGTTAAAACCCTAATAAGGTTTTTAATGAATAAAAATGTACATATTGAAAATGTGGGAGTGTAATGGGATGAGATGATCCCAATCACCCCCATAATGATTGATCATTACCTACATATCCAATATTCCAAATATGGAAATAAATCCCATGTAGCTCTCCCATTTATAGAGTTTTGTTCAATTGGGTTCCTTTGAATACATATGTGTATCTATAGATGGATTGAATACCTGATCCTGTTTTGATTTGGATTAGATAAAATAGGCTCTTGGATTGGATAAATATTGCTTCAAATGACTATAATCATATTTAGGAAGAATATGAAAGCTTTGATTAACATGCAATAGTATAAGTGTGCCTTTGTATTGAAATTATGAAGTGGTAAACTAGGTTACTTAAGTGTGCCTTTATATCAATATAAAAATGTAAAACCTAATGATACCCATCTTATAAATACAAACCAACAAGTAAATTGGAGTATAAATTTTTAAAGTGATAGTTAGAAAGGTTAAGGATATGATCAACCCATAAGGGGCAAAAAAATCTACCACTATTATCCCCTACTAGTTAGTCTTATCCTGAAGGGGAACATGTGAATTTTGGGTCTTGGGATGTACATACAAATTCTTATATGGGTTTTTAGAAATTTTAGAAAAACATTTAGGTGTAAGATAATATTTTAGAAAGGAATAAGTCTACATAGGTGCCTAGGATAGAGTGAGGTGATGGAATAGGTATAAATTAAGTGATCAAATCATTTTAAGTTAAATAAGGCCTATAATATAATTATCAAGTATTTGTGACCAAATTTGAGTGACTATAGTAATAAACATAACATAGTACAAGTAGTAGTGTCCATGATATGGATCATGACACCATACATAGGATATCACATAATATAATCAATGTAATTAGACACAATAAGAGAGTCACATTCATAATAGGAAACCATTGAGCAAGACATAAGATTAATAATTAATAAATACATGAGAAGATGACTAGAGGATCCTCTATAGATATATAAGACAAAACATTGACTAAAAACATACACAAACACACACAAGAACAAATATGTACCATGTAGGAAATTGAGTAATCAAATGGTGAGCAATATAATATATAATGTATCCATGTAACATACAAGATGTAGGAAATATCAAGATATGTAAAGTCAATATAAGTATATTTATATGATAAAATGAAATTATGAAGGGTATGATGTGAGACCCACTATAAATATATTTCCACAATATAAGGGATACCACCAACATGAGATTGCCCTTGGGTAAGGGCATAAATGTGGTTGCATAGCATCTATAATTCCATTATCATATGTAACTTTTATATCTTACATCTCACCAACTCAAATAAGACCATGAGAAGAACATGTGTAACATGTATATGTAAACCTATATCATAGGTAGATAAGCATGATATATATCCATCATAAAAGCTAAAGGCAAAGTTTTTTTTATGTTTTTCAATGTTTTTACATTTTAATAATTTTATAGAAGAATGAGATCACACAAGGAAAAGGATAAAATTTGAAAATAATTAAAATGTGACAAAAGGGCGCAGTAACTAGTAGTATGAAAAAGAACACAAAGTTTCCACCTCAACTGCCCAAGAGTGAGATACAAAGAACAATGGGGGCACAAAGTCATCCCAAGGTCCTTTACATAGAAATAAAAGATAAACACACACTAGAGACAACTATGATAACACAAAGTCTTAAAATAGCTAGCTTTAAGACACCTTCCTGATTACTTCCACTAATTCTTCTTGTTAGATCAAATAAACAAGAATGTTTCTAGGAAACAAACATAAGAACAATTTCCTAAAATAGCACAAGCTATAATAGCACAAAGTATGGAAATAATTAATTTGATGGTGAAAATACAAAATAAATAAAAACCTATAACTTTTGTTATAAATCAATGCATGTTAGGATAAAAGGTCTTGATATATATGTTGTCATCATTAAGATTTATATGCAAGTATCTAAAATGAGATAAATGATCAAGGGGAAAAGGCAACATGAACATAGCCGAGCAACATAAACCAAAGGGATAGAATAATGTCAATACAATCCAAGGTAAACAAATAAATATCAAATCTGAAATATATAAGAGGCAAGACACAAACTCAAGGGAGAAAGTGCATGAAAGGCATGGCATATAGAATAAGGATTAATAAGGATTAAGCTATAATACAATAATATGTATCAATGAGGAGAATAGGATTGGATAGAATTGATAACTAATGATCTTATCTAAATTATGGGGTATTATATCTAGATATTCAAATGCATCACTAAAAGTATTAATAGATGTATCATGAGATGTAGGATCAATCATGTAATCATGAGTTGTGTAGTAAGGGAAATATCACTAATAATAGAATCATCATGGGAATGGACAAAATGAGCCACCTTAGCCTTTTGGAAATAATATCTTATATTAGTTCATATATTTATTTATATATTTGAAATCTTTGAAGGTGCTTGAGTAAGAATATATTGAAAAATCTATAATAATACTATATCTCTTGGTGGTGTAATTGTGAGAATTGTATTTATAGGAGTTGTAACTTGAGGAATCAAATATATAGATGAAAGAGATATGGGAACCATGACTTTAGGTGGTGAAATTGTGCAGATACAACATGATATTGAATAATTTTATTTTTAAGAAGAGTTTTAGGTAATGTCTCATGTTGTTTCTAATGGTGGATGGGTAACTCATAATGTGTGCCATGAATAGTATATAATTTTTTATCATTTAAAAAACAAAGGAATAAATTTAATGTAGAAGGGATTATTATAATTTGATTTAGCCATGGGAATCTAAGAAAATTAATGGAATGTGATAATAGGTAATGTAAAATGAAGCTTGAAAAGACAAATTAGTGACATAATAATTATTGGTTTGGGAGATGTGATAATGTGTGGGATGAAAAAGTATGGGTGTTTATGACATGGAATCTAATTTGGATTGGATAATTTCATGGGAATAATATAAATATTTGAAGACCTATATCAAGTTATGAATATAATATATACAATATAGATACTATGCATACCTGTTGAAAATGAAAGCAACATGATTATCCTAATTAAATAATATAATTACTTGAATTTAAATGCATTGGTTTACCAATCTTATCAATGTTTAATGTGTGTGTATGGAATGGGACCATGGAGATACTAAGGTAATAAAAGTTTCAATAAACTTTTGAAATTGGTGTGCATTGATGTAGGATAGTTGAGAGCCTAAAATGAAGCTTTTATGGTGAAATATTTTCTATAAGATTAATAAATATTTCAATTCTCATGGATTTTTTGTGGGAATGTTTAAAAAATTAGTAGAAATTGAATATCATAACTATGTATCAAACATTTATTGATGTCCCTACCCATAAAATGAGATTTTTATATAGCCACATAGGTGATCAAGAGAAAATATTGATTACATTTGTCAAGGAAGTAAAAATTGGTAGCAAACTTGTAGTAGTGGTTACAAACCTAAAACCCAAAGGAGTAGATTCAAAATGAATGATAGGCATTAGTATATGTGGGTACAAATTTAGAACCTATAATTTCTCTGTTGAAGGAGTTCACAACCACATAAAAGAGTGATAAATAGAATTTTTAGCCCAAGAATGGATGGAGGAAATATGTAGCAAGGTAGGCTAGAATCTAAAACATAGACAAAAAAGAAAATGGATCTAGAGCACCTATAATACACATGTAGTGATAGTTTTGTTGATGAAAATGTTAGACATCATAAATTGTATCAATGTTAGCTTTCTTGTAGCACTTGTAGGCAAGCCTATATTTTATTTAAGGAAATATGCAAAGACAATAGAGGCTTGTAGCTAAACATAAACATGGTTACAAGAACATAGAAATAAATAAACATGAAAAGGACAAAAAATTGATTTATTTATTGATAATTTTTTAACTCCTAAGTGGTTAATAAGTGAATTTCCCACTTAGGATGATCTTTATTCAGTATTTGGTTAGCTAGCATACTAGTTTTCTACTTAAAATTACTAACAACAACTGAGGATTTTTATTGTTGGGATTTTTTTAACTCATTTTTATGATGAAATCATGAAATTTGTAACATATATTTTATAATAACCTCAATGACATCTAGTTCAGCCCTTAATTTATGGATGCAAATAAAATCCTTTATCTAGGGATTTTTTACAACTTGAGGTAGTAAGGAGGGACTATCAAGGATAACCTTATTGGGTGAATAATTCATACCTACACTGATCCATTATAATATATTTGTTCAACCTAATATGTATTGAGTCATCTTATTTATAACTTAACTTTATGATCTTTTAACTTTGAGTTTAAAATTAGGGCCCAATATCCAAGTTAAAAATTTTGTATCTTGATTAACATGTCATGCCACATGACTCTTTATTGTTGAACAATATCCTTGTGATGAATTTATTCCCAATAAGGATCATATAATAGATTTAGTTGAGTTATTTATTTCTTATAGTCTTCTAAAAGATCTAGATTAAGTTATAATACAGTGACTTCTGATTTTTAACTCTACAGGGAGAAAAACCTTCTTACTATAGACCAATTCATAGGGTTGAACCTTGTGGTGGTATTCCATGTGTTTATATGGGCCCAAATATCCTATATAAGGTGGTTTACCCAATACCTAAAATGTAAGGCTTAGTTTTGGTTAAGATATTCTCCAACTCTGTATTTATGACTTATACTTGGCCATTAGACTGTGGGTATTCGAGAATTAAATTTTGATGGCATATCTCATAGTCACGAATAAGGGTTGTATTCAAATTTGAGGTGAATGGTTCCCCTTAATAAATGAAATTTTCTCTTATGACTTGATATTGTGTAATGATAGCTTCATATAAAAAATAATTAACTTTATCATCACATGTATGTTTGAGTATCTAAGTGCACCCATTTTGTGAGGTAATCTATAAAAACCAAAAAAAAAAAACATTTGAATAGAAGGATGATCTATATGGATAAAAATATATATGCCAATTTTCAAAAGGATGTAAAAAACTTTGGCACTAAAGAGGCATCTCATCTGAGTGTGTGGGTTTCTTCATATGCTGCCATCTATCACACTATCTGGTATATTCATTTATGTCCTTGTGAAAATTAGGCCAAAAAAATCTAGTTGTAAGTATATTGATGGTAGTCCTCTTTATTGTCAAATGCCTTTAATATTTTTCATCATGAAAATATTAGAAGATATCACATACCTCATATTATTTGATACAAGGGCACATAACTAAGTTGACCAAATTTAGAAGAAATAACTTGAAATCCAAAAAAGGGGATCACTAAAAGTGACCAAATTACATTTATCATTTGGTTATGAATTATGTGTTATAAATTATTGTCATTGATGTCAAAGGTAATGACAAAGTGGTGATTTATGAAGGTCGATATCATGAAGTGATAAGGAAACCTGAAGAGAGGTCATTGCTTAGGCATGGTCATGTCTTGTAGAGACAAGATGTAGATAAGATAAGTTTAGTATGAGCTTGAGATTGAGCATGGTAATATTATATCATGTGTATTAGGTATAGAGTCAGTTCATGAATCTCAAGAGTGAGCTAAAATAGCAAAGATTCATTGAGGGTTTGAATTTAGGCTTAGCCTTATGACTGTAGGTGGCCTAATGAAGTAGGTTGAGTAGGATTGGTGACTTATGAGATATTGTAAGTCTTTTTAATGGTATAAAAAATTGTATTTAGTATTTTTATGTAGTTTTAGGTCAAGGAATGAAGGCAAAATTATGTAAACAATGTTTTTTGGTCTCAAGTGTATCCAAGCTAAGAAAGGCAAGGTCTAATGTGACACCATGTGCAAGTTTCAAAGCAATAAGGCTCAAGTGATGTTTGGGAAAGGTGAGAAATGTTATTTTAAAGGTGTGAATGAAGTTTTAGGTCAGTATGTGGAATAAAAGTGCACATAATATTTTTTTGGATTCTCAACCTTGCAAAACGAAGAGATATGAACCTAAGAGAGACTTTATTGAGCTTGTTGACATGTGCATCCTTTGAATGGTGTGATAATATATTATTGGAAGATGGGGAGGGGTTATAAGTAAAATATCTTGGCATTGGTTTTGTAATTAAGGGATTAACCTTTGTGAACAATCGTTAACACCTATAGGTGGTCTAAACCCTCGCTAAACCCTCATTATAACCTGATGGAGAAGATATTGATGATTTATGCTCAAAATATATTAGGTGACATAATATGATTATTAGATATTGTATAAAACTCTCTTATGTACCTGTAGGTGGTAATGATTTGAATTGATAGCAAGCAAAAGCTATAGAAAAGTGTTTATTTCCAGAAAAGAAGGTATAACAGTCAGATGGTGCATTAGACCTAGTTGCTAAACTTATATAAGAGAAAGATAGAGACTTATTTTAAAATTCCATGATTTTATTTAATAAATATTGGATTTATATTTAAATTATCTATGTCAATCAAAATGTCCCATCGTTAATCTATAGATAGTGAAAATAGTGACAAATAACCAGGCATTATGAAAGGGTGACTAGGGATTATGTGTAGATGAATAGGGATGAATACAATGGATTGGGGTGTTTGTTAAAGACATATTAATTATATTACATCTATTTTTTAGTGTTGATGATTCCCATTCACAAGCTATAAGGTGCCTTTAAGATGGCTTTTCTGAGTAATGAAGACAGTAGAATCTAGGATAGTGAGAATGATTTATAAGAGCATATTTGCCATTGAAGAAAATGATATTTATGTTATATGTTTCTATAAGGATGACACATGATAGTTGAAATTAATTACAATGTATTTTTCATAAATTTTTAGGTGTTATATTTCTATGATTTCATGACTGGATGTTTGTAGTGGTTGGTAGTTGTGAATGAGCTTTTTACAAAGAAGGGTTAGTGGTTGCATAGGTTGAGTTGAAGAATATTTTTGTATTAATAATGAATATATGGTATTATAGTGTCAATATAGGTTATTTTTTATTATGGTTGAGTGATAAATATGGTTATGTGTTTAATATCACTGATTGAGTTTTTGTATGCACTAGCAGTTCTGTGTGATGAAGTTGCAAGAGTTGTCTTAAGGTCTAATGGCCTGAATGATAATGAATAATGGCCTGGAATGTGATTTTAAGTAATTATAATGTGATATAATTTTCTATATTCCTTAGTTATTCAAGACTGTGTTTTCCTAGATATGAAGACCTAACTGTGAATAGTGAAATTGAAGAAGTTGAAGGGGTGAGTAGACCCTCTAGGAGATATGGAGCCTAGGTGATGGTTGATATAGTATATTTTAATTTAATATGATTTTTTTCACTCATTTTATAAATCTCATGATTATCTCTTGTGTCCAAGTGGTAATGTGTGCATGAGTAGACCTAATTGTTTTAGGTCTCCATTAGGCCTATTTATGTTTTTGGGATAATGAAGCATGGATGACCAAAGAAGTGGTATGGTACATGGTTGAAATGTGTGTTAAGGGTTTTTTAAGGTTATTAAAAGTGTGTAAATTTTATAATCTAACCAAAGAGTGTATGAGCAAGTTTCATGTATATAAGTAATACCTAGTGGAGCTTGTGTTCAAGGTGTATGTATTGCATTGAATATTAAGCTAAAGGAGAAGATTAGAATAAATGGGTTAAGAGGATACCAAATAATATTTTAAATATATTAAATTATTCATAAATAAGGCATTACTAAGTTTTTAGGTGTTTTGAGATCTATTCATTCTTGAAGAGACCTAAGTATGCAAAGAGCTAGATTTGTGTGTGTAAGCTATAAATGAATGAGAAGGCATATTTTAGAGAGGAAGGAGATCCTGTAAGTCATCAGAAGAGTGTGAATAATTATCTATGAAATTTTTCAATATCTCAGTGTGAAAACATCAAGTATAAGTGTTCTATTCTATCTAAGAAGAAACCTAGTGAAGCGATGGAGAAAGAGATCAGTTTAGAGGCATATTTTAGTGTGCCCAAACAAAAGAATTACATCATCATTTGTGTGAAGAAAAAAATATTAGGGTGGAGTGTTCTTGAGTTTTTATTGAGCGGTTGATTTATCAATAAGGGGGTTGGAACCTCCTAACAATTTGGTGCTTGCTAAATCCAAGTGGGTGCTTGGTGAATTTGAAGGGTTGGTGCTCTTTATTGTGTTGGTGCTCAGCAAAATCTTGATTCATGGTTATAAGAAAATTAGTCCATGTTGTGTATAAATGAGGGGTTTTATCCCCCATGAGGTTTTACCATATATATATTATGATCATGTGATGTGTTTTCTTGTTTTATGCTTTGCATAGATGTACTTTAATGTTGTTGTTTCTAGATCAAGTTGGTGAATGTTTGAATAGTGAAAGGAATTGAATTGTTAAAGCTAATTAGTTGCATCAATAATTCACCCCCCCTCCTCTTAATTATTTTACCTCCAATAATTGGTTTTAGAGAAGGTCATTTTTTGAAGGATCATTAGCTTGAAGGTGGTCCTAAGAGGTATGAGATGGCTAATCATTTGAAGAGAAAAAATCAAGGTTTGAAATCTGTGATCAAATATCTTAAGAAGTAGGTATGTGATTTGAATCTTAAAGTAGCTGATGAAGTAAAATAAGATAATATGGTCATTCAAAATCTCAAATATCAAGTAGAGGTTACTTATACATGTCAAATATCAAGTGAAGAAAAGTGCAATCAGTAAAAGGTAGTTTTTGAAAGGTACAAAAGTAAGATGAGAGAGTATGATCAAGAAGAAGCTTAATATAAGAACATGGCCAACAAGGCCAAAGAGTATGAAAAGAAGATCAACATTCTTGAGTATTATTTAAGGACTACAAGTGTAAATATGAAAGCAATAGAAGATGATTACACAGTTCAAAATTGAGATGGGGTCCTTGAAGAGTGAACATGAATGTCTCATAAATAATTTGGTTAAGCTTGAAAAGAAGAATGATAATATTAAGCAAGTCAAGGAGAATGAAAAATTAGAGACCAATTCAAGAAGGTCAATTAGATAGCCAAATGCTATAAGGTATGAAAGTAAGTTTCATAATAATTATTATGCATGTTTTCAATATGGTCATAGGGCAAGAGATTGTAGAATAATGATCTATAATAATGAATGCTCATGGATGCATGGAAGAAAGATCAATTGGAACAAGAGTGATCATAATTCACATCAAACAAAAGGTTTGTATAACAAGAGTGAGGTGGTTTGCTACAATTACAATAAATCTAGTCATATTGCTAATTTTTGTAAGAATAATGTTCTTAAGAATAAATAAAAGGTAGGGAGACAAAATTAGGTGAAATTTGTTATTAATGAGCTCAATGATCTAGATAAACTATTTGTTACAGTAAAAAATAAATCTATTTTGAAGATTTTACAAGAGAGTCAAGAATAATTACCATCAACTTAGCTGGAATAAAAGAAAGATGGTGATGGCATCATACCTAAGGTGTCAATCAAGTTAAATAAGATTTTGAAGGAATATTATTATTCCCATGATTTAAAATTAGTTGATAAGGTTTTAGTTGAAAAGGTATGCAAAGATCCTTTGTTATCCTCATGTGTTGACATTGCAGTCATAGAAGAGGAGAAGAATACTAAGGAGGATGGACAAGAATTTTCAAAAAACATAAGAAGAAGAAGAAGAATCAGTCTAATAAGTATAATATGATCAGAAAAGTAAGGAGGTGTGGACATATTTTGAGTACATGTTGTTCTAAGAACCCATTATAATGGGTGTCTCTATTATGCGTCATAGAGACATTCATCAGTTTGAAGAACCATGTGTGTTGAAGATAAATGCTTTCATATTGAGTTGAAAGATATGTTTATGATAGTCATGTTTATTATTTGGAATAACATTTCTTCTATTGTCAATTCATATTTTGGTATGATCCTATTGGTATATAAGATGATTGATCTTAAGAGATAGGTCTAAGAGAAAGGTTTTGAGAAACAAGGTAGTGTCGTAAAATCAATAAAGACTTGTCAAAGGCCAAAAGACTTTGTGTGAGTTCATGATGGATGATTCAAAATTATAAGTGGCAAAACTAATGTTAAATGTGATATGAGTATGTGTGGAGTCAATGAAAGAGGTTCTTGTCTGAGATTGTACTATGATAGTCAATGAAGTATGAGAATCCTTATCAAATTGAAGGCTAACCAAGCATAGATAAGAATGGCTGATGAATTTTAGTAGTTTTTAAAGGTAAGAGTTGATGGGGGAAGATATCCCAAGGAATTATAGATGATCTAAGTCTTTTTATAGCTTGAGTTTCAAGAAAAGTTGAGTGATAAAACATGGTGATCATAACATATTTGAGGTGATCTAAGTGATTTTTAAGTCCTTATTTATTTTGGTCAACCGTATAGTATGGTTTGGGAGTATAAGGGCAAGAAGATGTCCTAGAGGCCTAATTACATGACAAGATGTGTCTATAAGAAGGAGATGATCAAAGGAACCTAACCTAAAAAGTTTCATGGAGAAATAAAGGCATAAAGGGTACTATAAAAGGTAAGTAGTTTTCTAATAGAATTTGTCTTTTTATCTGTGTATAAGGATATGTGTCAAAATAGGGATAGAAGGAACAAATAAGCCCATTAATGGAATATGGATGGTTTGAAGGCATAAAGAGTGTTCTAGTTGAAATAAAGTTGGACCTATGTTGAGTTATCTTGAATATTAAGGCCTTAATAGGAAAAATTTGAGATCTGAGTATGGTCTGAGGGGGAGCTTGTTTAACTCTAAGATCAAGACTATTTAAAGATATTTGGCATACTGATCTTAATGTGTGTAGTTTGTTCTTATTAAGTTTGAAGATGGTAGTCTTATGGAGTAGCTGTATAGTTATAAGGAGCCTAAATGCATGAAAATTGAAGTGCATATTATGTGCATCCAAATGGGGAGCCTTTGAGTTGTCTTCAATGATGATTTTATGAGTTACAAATGGTATAAACTAAAAGGTTGATATGATGACTTGATCAATCCAAGTCATATTATTGAAAATATTTTAAATCTTCATGCACGAGAAAAGGATTCTTGTGAGCTATACAAGTAAAAAGGTCCAAGGATCAGGTTGTAGTCAAGTGGTTGAAGATGTACTATGTCATAAGTCCAAATGGAGATGATTAGATTGATATATGTCAAAAGGGAAGTTTAGCTATTGTTTAGTACACTTTGTCATTTATGGCAAAGGGGGAGAAGTAAAAGGAGTTTGACATCAATGATAAATGGGGAGATTGTTGTAAATTATTGTCAAAGGTAATGACAAAGTGGTGATTGATAAAGGGTGATATCATGAAGTGACAAGGAAACCTGAAGAGAGGTCATTGTTTAGGCATGGTCATGTCTTGTAAAGACAAGATGGAGATAAGATAAGTTTAGTATGAGCTTGAGATTGAGCATGGTACTATTGGATCATTTTTATGAGGTATAGAGTCAGTTTATGACTCTCAAGAGTGAGCTACAATAACAAGGATTCATTGAGTGTTTGTATTTAGGCTTAACCTTATGACCCTAGGTGGCCTAATGAAGTAGGTTGAGTAGGATTGGTGAGTTGTGAGATAATTTAATTATTTTTCATGGTATAACAAATTTTATCTAGTATGTCTATGTATTTATAGGTTAAGGAATGAATGCAAAATTATGTGAATAATATTTTTGTGGTCTCAAGTTTATGTAAGCTAAGAAAGGCAAGGTATAATGTGATACCATGTGCAAGTTTCAAAGAAAGAAGGATTAGGTGATGTTTTGGAAAGGTGAGAAATTTTTTCTTAAAGGTGTGCATGAATTTTTAGGTCATTATGTGGAATAAAAGTGCATGAAATATATTTTAAAGCTTTTTGACCTCAAAAAATGAAGAGATATGAAATCAAGAGAGACTTTATTGAGCTTGTTGACATGTGCATAATTTTCATGGTGTCCTAAGATATTATTAGAATATGGGGAGGGGTTTTAAGTAAAATATCCTAGCATTGGTTTTTCATTTAAGGGATTAACCTTTATGAATAATTGTTAACACCTATAGGTGGTCTAAACCCTCACTAAACCCTCATTATAACCTGATGGAGAAGATATTGATGTTTTGTGATCAGAATGGATTTGGTGACATAATATGATGATTTTATCATGTATATAAATCTCTCAGGTACCTATAGGTGGCAATGGTTTGACTTGATAGTAGTAAAAGCTATAAAAAATGTTTATTTCTAGAAAAGAAGGTATAACAGTCAGATGGTACATTAGACCTAGTTACTAAATTATAGAATATAAATATAGAGACTTTTTATATAAGTCCATGATTTTATTTAATGAATTTTTTACATCTATGTTAATTATCTAGGTAAACCAAAATGTTCTATTGCTAGTCTGTAGACAGTGAAAATAGTGACAAATAACTAGGCAGAGTGAAAGGGTGATTAGAGATGATGTGAAAATGAATAAGGATGAATTGAATTGATTGAAGTATTTTTTAAATACCTATTAATCCTATTCCCTTGGTTTTTTATTGTTTATTATTCCCATTCAAAATCTATAAGGTGATTTCAAGATGGCCTGTCTGACTAATGAAGGCAATGGAATCTAGGATAGTGAGAATGATCTGTAGGAGCATATTTTCCATTGAATCAAATGATATTTGTGTGTTTTTTTTTTATATAAGTATGAAATATTATAGTTTAAATCCATTATAATGTCTTGTTATTACTTTTATATGTGTTACATTTCTATGATTTCATGACTGGATGTTTGCAATAGTTGACAACTGTGAGTGAGCTTTTTACAAAGAAGTGTTAATAGTTACAAAGGTTGAGTTGAAGACTCTTTTTATATGTATAATGAATTTTAGGTCATATAGTTTCCATACATGTTATTTTTATCATGGTTTATTGACAAATGTATGATTATGTGTTCAATATCCTTAACTAATTTTTTGTATGCACTAGTAGTTTTGTGTGATGAATTTGTAGGAGTTATCTTAAGGTTTATTGGCCTGAATGGTAATGACTAATGGAATTATAATTTTTTTAAAGATAATTAATGTGATATTAATTTGAATTTAAGGCATTATAATTTAGTAAACTTTATTATATTCCTTAGTTTTTCAACACTATGTTTTCCTATATATGAAGACCTAACTGTGAACAGTGAAATTGAAGAGATCCACGGGGTGAGTGGACCATCCAAGATATATGGAGACTATGTGATGGTTTGTATATTATGTTTTCATATAATATGAATTTATTAACTCATTTTATAAGTCTCATTGTGCTTGACTATGTCCAAGTGGTAATGTGTGCATGAGTAGACCTAATTGTTTTAGGTCTTCATTAGGCCTATTTGTGTTTTTGGGATAATGAAGCATGGATGACCAAAGTAGTATGGTAAATGGTGTAAAAGTGTTTTAAGGGCTTATTTAAGGTTAATAAAAGTTTGAAAAGGGTCATGTACAACCAAAGAGTGTATGAGCAAGTTTCATATATATAAGAAGACCTAGTAGAGCTTATGTTCTAGGTGTATGTCTTGCATTGAATATCAAGCTAAAGGAGCATAGAAGAATAAATTAATTTAGAGAATGCCAAATAATATTTTAAATATATTAAAGTATTTATAAATGAGTCATGACTAATTTTTTATGTGTGTTGATATCAACTCAGTCTTGAAGAGACCTAAGTATGCAAAGAGTTAGATTTTTATGTGTAAGCTATAAGCGATTGAGAAGACATATTGTAGAGAGGAAGGGGAACATGTAGGTCATTATAAGAGTGTGAATAATTATATATTAATATTTTTCAATAGCTTAGTGTGAAAATATCAAGTATAAGTGTTCTATTTTGGCTAAGAAGAGACCACACGAAGCAAAGGAGAAAGAGATCGATTTAGAGGCATATTTTAGTGTGCCCAAGCAAAATAAGTCCATCATCAGTTGTGTAAATACAATAAGAGTATGGTGGAGTGTTCTTGATTGTTTATTGAGTGGGTGCTTGATCAAAAATGGGGTTGGTGCCTCCTATCAAGTTTGTGCTTGCTAAAGCCAAGTGGGTGCTTGGTGAATTTGAGGGGTTGGTACTCCTTTTTATGTTGGTGCTCAACAAAATCTTGATTCATGATTATAGGAAAAGTATTCCATGCTATGTATTAGTGGTTTTTGTCCCTCATGATGGTTTCCCACATATATCTTATGTTCATGTGATGTGTGCTCTTGTTTCATTCTTTGTATGGATGTACTTTCATGTTGTTGTTGTTAGATCAAGTTAATGAAGGTTTGAATAATGAATGGAATTGAATTATTAAATTTGATTATTTACAACATTGATTCACCCCCCCTCTTAGTTATTTTACCTCTAACATTATGCAAAAATATACCTACAACCAAATAATTATCAATATCTACAAACCAAGGTGATTTCATTGAAAGAGAAAATAGATGTTCATCTGGAAAAAAATAATCAACCTATGAAGTTTGTGCATTAGATATTAGACTAAAAAGGAAATATTTAACTACATTATCCTTTCCAATTTTATCTACATTAGTGATATAAAATTCTTGGAGTAGAAATAACCATATGATAATTTCACCATTTATTACCATTTTATTCATTAAATATTTGATTGTAGAGTGGTTTATATGAATGAAAATAGGATAACCCATGATTTAGTGATGAAATTTAATAACAATATAGACTATAACAAGAAAATTTTTCTCTATTACTATGTAACTAAGCTCTATTCCTAAAATATTTTTAATGGTGAAATAAATAACATATTTTAATTAGCCATCCTTCTAGTTGAGGACAACTCCTAGCATTACATCAAATGCATCATTATGGACATGGAAAGACATTTCCCAATCCAATCCTCATAACATGGGTGTTGATACTAGGATATATTTAAGAGCCTTAAAATCTTCTTGGTTTGTATTAGTCTAGTTAAATTCAACGTCTTTAAATAAAAAATGAAAAAAATGATGAAATTTTGCTAAAATATTTAATAAACCATCTATAATAACCAAGAAGTCCATGGAAACTTCCAACATATTGTTTGTTTCTATGGTGTGGGAATGTTTTTGATAACTTCTATTTTTTGGGGGTCCAATTCTATCCCTCTAGGAGAGATGTGATATCCTAACATAATGCTTTAATTCATGAGTAAACACTATTATCATGGCTTAACAAGACATTGTTATCTTGGCAGTGTTGAAGAACTTTTTCCAAGTTGTTGTGGCTTCATTATAGGAATCCCCATAGAGAGTAATATCATTCATGTAGACCTTTACATAGTCATGAAAGTGATAAAAAAAATATGAAAAAAATAACCCTTTGAAAGGTGGTTAGAAAACCACATAGTCAAAAGGGAAGGATAGAGTATGCATATGTTCCCCAAGGGTATGTAAAAGTGGTTTTATCATAATCCTCTAGTGAAATTATTATCTAATTATATCCGTTGAATCCATGAAGGAAGGGAAATTACTTCTTTTTAGAAAGAGTGTCAAGGACCTAAACAATGAATGGTAGATGAAAGTAATTTTTCCTAGTGGTAATTTTAATTTCCCTATAATACACACAAATACTCAATTTTATACCTTTTTTATGCATAATGACCAATAGAGAGACCCATTGGCTATCATGAATGGGATAGTGAATCTTGAAAAGGATATTTTGCAACTTATTTTTTTTTGATAACATGATTCATATACCTTTAAAGTTATCAAATAGGATTACATTCATATTTGATATAAGTATGGTTGGAGCAAAAGTTTGGGTGTATACCTCTCATATCAGATAGTCCCATGTGAACGTAGTCTTGTATCTTCAGAGCATGGATGTAAACTCATCTTATTGATGAGGTTATAACTAATTACTTATGTTGAGTGTCTATCTAGGTAAGATTTTGACTACCTTGGAAAGTGAGGCCACGGACTCAATATTAACCAAAAGATAACTTAGGCTACACTCACATGGTAAAATTTTATAGAAAGTAATGATAACACCACTAGAATCCTCAAATTCTACTTGAAATGTGTGTGTATGGGGAAAATCAATGTATGGAATGAAATTATATATAGGTTTATCTATATTATATACATTTTGTTTAAATTTTTAAATTATTGTGTCCTCATCTTGTAGTTTTACTAATAATATCTAGTCAATTATGATGGTAAGTTTGATGGGTACCTAGTCATTTTATTTCATATTCAACAAAAGAGGTTGTTATGTTTCTATTGAGGGTTGGGCAGGGGGTATAATACTAATTTATTGGTTCTAATATCATTGGAAATGATGATGTTTCTCAATTGGAAACTATTATATGCATCTTTTTTTATAACCAAATCCATCCCAAGATGTGAATATACCCCTAAGTAGGCCTTTATCTACAATACCATAAATTTTTTTAGGTATTCCCAAGAATCTATAGATATAATAAGGTCTTCAATCACCCATTTAGGTCACATAGTAGTTCTATCTACCATTCATAAGACAATTGGGGTTTGGTGAAATCCTTTTAGTTTGAGTTAATCCATGGTATCCTTAGTCATGAGATTGATAGCACCTCCTAGGTTAATTAGAGTGTTTTGTATGAGGATCCTTCCAATATGAACATCTATAACTACTCTACCTAGATTGTAATATTTATGTGAAATAACATTCCTTAATATAAGATCAATAAGTTGTCCCTCTACATGAATAGTTTGAGGACCTTTCCTCTTCCAACCAAGTTTTTTTAAGCATAACTCCCAAATAGAGTTAGTGTAGATGGGAACATATTTGATGGATTGAAACAAAGGTATACAGACACATATTTTTTTGATTCCTCTACAAATTCAAATTATGGACAACCTTCCTTGAACATTTTTTCAAATATGATTTTTGAGATCTGTCTATTGTCCAGCATGGCCCTAAGCTTCTACATATTTTCATGATTTTATTCTATTTCATACAACAAAAATAGCTCCCTTGTCCATATTAGGTGAAATTATAAGTTTAAGTCATGTTGAAATTGAACATAATAAGATTCATTTGATTCAAATTAAAATTGATAATTTAAGTGAAATGCACATTTATTTTTCTAGTAATTTTGATGAAAATATTAATAATGAACATGTAAAAGTACAACATTATATTGTCAATCATTAAATTCTTGATATATAAATTATTAATCAAGATAATAATTAATACTAAGATAGAATCCATCATGATGACCTTAATGGGTATATCCTAAAAAAGTTGAAACCTTGGCTAATTTTTGACATCAAATCCATCAACAACCTGATGACTTAGACCAAGTCTTGAAGCTAATCCTAGAGGTTGAAATTTCACAAAAGGATAAAAATGGCATATCCAAGGAAAAAATAATATCTTCAATGATATCCATCAATTTTTTAGAGGTATTAACTCTACAAAAGGTTTTCATACTACTACTAGTGGTATTATTCCTATGTCTACACCTATGGTCACACATGTGATGCCCACTTAAGGTGTGGCTGAAATAATTTTTTTTATCTCATATTTCAATGTTTATCCCTAAACATCAAACTTATGTACATCTTATGATCACTAATCATTTTAAATCATCATCCATGCCTACTAAACAATCCCTCATGTAGACTATTATATATCTGTAGGCTAAAGTGTTTTAGTTAGAGAAAGGTGATTCTAAAGTGATTCATTCAACTGATTATCATGAATTGATTCATAATCTATTAGACCTAAGTATTTCATCTTATCCCTTACCTATATATTTTTTAGTGCCTAAGCTTACATTATATGATGGTAAAGGTCATCCGTAGAAATATTTAAGACCTTTCACATAGCATGTTTATAATATCCCTCCAATGACAAGTTATTAACTATTTTATTTTTGTGAAGCCTTAAATACCATGCTTTGTGTTGGTTATATGACCTCCCATTTCAATTAGTTAATGAATTTAATTATTTATCCAATCATTTTATAGTACATTTTTCAATCAATATCATTAATAAATTATCCTATGCCCATAATGAAAAGCTTAAGCAAGGAACCAATTGACCAATTAGTGATTATGTGTTTAGGTATAAGACCATGATTTATAAGATGAAAAAACCCATGGTTGAAAATTATTTTGAAAATATATTCAATCAAATTATGTTTTCTCCCCTCCATGAATCTATTATGTTCAAGAGATTCAAATTGCTTGTTGATTTATGCCATATAGTTAGGGATCGATAAGTTGATCATATCTATGAAAAAGCTAAAATATGTGGTTAATCATCTAAATAATTCAACTACAAAGTTTAAACCAAGCTATAATGAAATGATACTAAGAATAAGGAAAAATTAATAATTAATGCAATATCACTGCCTACTAATTGACCTGTCTTATCCCCTCCACAAAGGAGGCAATTTTCACAATTGCTTGAACCTACTCATAAGCTATTGTATAAGTTAATTGAGCACAACCTTATACATCTCCATACTCCAAAAGAGGTTAATATAAGTAGGCCTCCACCTAAGGTATTTGGCAACAATTTTGTTGGATGTGGAATAGGGTATGGTAAAATCTCAAAATATAATAGGACACATGTGCAAATTATATAATTTTGTCTTTTGTACAGAATTTTATATGTATTGAACCTTATAAGCCTAAACAAGTAAGAGAATAATGTGAAGAGTCTTTCATTTTGTATCTCAAAAGGATAAAATGTGAAGAGATAATAGATTATAAAATAATATATATAGTGCTTTGTTGTAATAGGATATGGTTTTGATGTGTTGATAAAGATTAATAAAATCATTCTGATATGGTTTTCCTAATCTTATTTTACATATGGTTAGTGCATAGTAAATAATCTATTCTGATTTAATATATTTATCATATATTATGTCATTTATGTTATTCCTTTGTTACAATTGTGTTCTTCTTACCTTGTATGTGTGATTTTATATGTAAATGTTTAATTGTAAATCTATAATGTCATTTATGTATTTTTTTTACTCTCTAATGCACAAACTATCCCTATAATAAACATGTTCTAAAGTATTTATAATAACCTCTTCTAAAAATGTTGTAATGAGCATGGAACTATTGGCATCAAATTTTACACCCTAGGATACTCTATCAAGCTCCTATAATTTGATGCAACATTGAATCATCTCTCAAGTTGTGTGGAACTTGTAAGAGAGATGAATCTCTAGGATTGAAAGGGATATCTCCATAGATTATTCTTTAAATTATTATCACCTAATCTAATGCTTTTTCATGAAAAGAGTTAGAAGGAATTGAAATGAATCTAACTACTACGGTGATGCACAAAACTAGTTGATCACTCACACACACATTGACTAGTGTACTAAAGACAACATGAACATACACTAATCTCATAAGAGCCTATTGCATCAATGTTTTATAGAAGGGTAAATCATAGTGAGATTGAAGAGGAATACTAGTTCACTTTCTAACTCATCAAATTCTATCAATGACACCAACTAAAACCTACAATAGTGAATAAAACTACATGAGGCAAGACAAGAAGGACAAAAAGTCAAGGTGATACACATCTACACTTGACTAGATTAACTAATTGAAACTTATAACTAGATGAATCCATGAAATGAGGTATAAATTAGTCATATTATTTATCAAAGGTAGTACAAAGTGGCAAGGCTTCACCATACTAGGTGGAGAATGTCATACAATGCCTAAAAGGTCAACTCTTATAGAGTTTGAGAGAGGGAGAGAGAAAAGGAAGTTCAAGAGTCACTTGTACATGCATCAAATTGAAAAAAGTAGTTACAAATTCATGGAAATGAGGTGTAAAAGAGATCAAGAAACTTATGAGAACATGTGTCTGTCCCAAACAAGCCTCCTCTCCAAATGTGGTGTAGCATCTTCTTAATCATTCTCTCTTAGAAACTGCCTTCATCATGGGCCTTCTTAAGCATTTTAAAGAAAATTAGGGGGAAGTGTCTCATGTGTGCTAAGGAGAGGGAGTTACAAAGAGGTTTCCAAGTACATTGGAAGTTTTTTTAATCATGGATATTATCTTACACAAGTCCAATCATCATCTACAACCATGATCACTCTCCAATAGGATTTTCTTGATAATTGGCACTAGCACATTCTTATCTTCCCTAACTAATCTACACCATGGATCTCATGACACATGGTATGACACTTCATACACTTGGAACCATCATTCATACCTTAAAAGGTCTATAAATTTAGGTTACCATGATTTTCACTGTCACTTTAGAGACTAGTTTAAGTGAGATACCTAGAAGGGAAACTTGTGAACATTTCCAAGCTCTGTAATGACATAAGGAGTTGGTTCAAGTCTAAAGCTATCCTCTAAAGTGATTGGTATCCCATGATCATCTTTAGGACCTAAAAAACAAAATAAATTATCAAGGAAACTTTTTTTTTGCTTGACATGTATGGATTACATACAATCTATCTCCATAGCTCTGATACTCAAACTTTTCAAAAACTTATCTTTTACACTCATGGTCAAATTCATCCATTTAAATGTACTTTTAGCTTCATTTCTTACATCAGGTCATAAAATAGGGTTTTCAAGGGTTTTGAGGTGATTTTGGGTCTTAACATTTGTTCATAAATAATAGGCATTGGACCTCTGATCAAATGCCACAGAGGGTTTATTGAGGACCCTCTCAAACCTCTTCAATCACCTCCAGTTCCCATGTAAAGGTTTATAAAAGATACAAGCACTCCAAGTTGGAATTCAAGCCCTTACATTTTGCAAGGTTTGTGAAAAGTTTCAAGCCAAAAGATATCTTCCTGAGATTACTTTCCACCTATATAAACCAAATTACACCCATACAATCTCTTTTAGTGTAAAGGAGACCTTAGTTCTCACTCACTGCCCATATACCCTGTTTGATTATGTTTCATGCATTTTAGGCCTTCTTATAGGTTGAATTGGATTTAAATGGACTTGGTCATGGTGTCTATGATGGAATAAAGGTATTTATTTTCTCATAAAATATAACCCCTTTTATTTTTTTATATGATCATACTTGTTTCACAAGCTTAGCCCTTTTTACCTAGACTAAGACAAAATTGACCCTGTTTACCTGACCTGTAGGTTATCATGGTGATGTTTAGGGACTATTTAAAGGTAATGTAACTTCCCATGAAGGTATTTGAATCTCAAAACACTACTATACCTCATTTAAATATCAAAATAAGGTCTAAACTCAAACCTCCAACTCACTGTTTGAAACCTTGACTACAAATGCCACTTTCTTAGGCCTGTGCATGGATAAAGGAGTTGATCATGAAAAAAAGTTAGGTAAACTATAAATTTGGAAAGGTATTTGAGCCTTAAATTGTTCCTTGTACATCTTGAAGGCCATAAAAATTTGAATCATGACTTTATAATGAAACTTTGGTTGAAGAGTGGTCCCTTTGAGTTAGTTTCTTGTAGATGTTATTGACATGATTTAGTATTCCTGGGCACAACTTTGGAGTCTTAGTACTCATACTTGTTTCACCTTTTGCCCCTAAAAATTATCATGAGAATTATATGTGGATAGGGCTATAAAGTGAACATATGAGGATCCTTCAAAACCATCATATTTTCATTGTAAGAAAACCACCAAAACACTTAGGAGCTATGTTTTATCTATTTAGGGACTATGAGTCCAATACAGTCTGATCATCTTTTGAAGGAAACCCCTACTTTGCATAGACTTATAACCTTCATAACATGTACACCATGACCATTTGGGTATGTTAGAGCCTAAAATTAATTCCATAATGTGGTTTACAATTCACACCTCCGTATAGCTCTGTTAATGTCACATGTAGATGTGCATATGATTGTGTATAGGTAGGAAGGATGAAATTGAGCAAGAAAGGTTATCAAGAAGTATTTAAAACACATTAAAATGTAACAATTAGCCTTTAAAAATGGTAATATCCACAAAAGACACCTTGATATCAATTTCACAACACTTTCAATGTCACCTATAGGTGAAGATATTTCTATGAGGGTTGACAGTCATGGAAGGACTATACATTTGAGCCTTGTTTGGACATTATATGAGTTTAAAAATTATTCCAACACCCTAAAATTCATATTCATGAATTCAAAATCTTTAAGAAACTTCCCATGCCTTTATCCAACATGAAGAATCTCCTTCTTAGTGACTGAGATAGTTTCAAGTATGGAAGGACCAGTTTGGGAGCATCTACAAGCTTAGAAGAGGATTTATTAGGGACTTGAGATTTAAAAAACAAGGAGAATATATATCCTATGGAGAGTTCATTATAAACATGTAAAAACATAAAACCCATCAAAACCAAACATAAGAAACAAAAACTAGCTTAAAAAGAGACCCCTCATGGTTGCATATGCATAAAAATATGTCTGAGGTGTAAGTGATTGTTCATGAAGGAGGATCAACAAATATAACATTTATTATTATTGATTTTAAGTAGACTCAAATCATTATCGACCCCCAAAAGCATTCCTCCCAATGCTACTTGTACGACCCATACCATGTGCTTGAATTTGACCTTCCTTGGCTTTCCAAGAGAAAATGGAAGAAAAGAAGTTGCAGATGATATTTTTGATGAAATCCTTGAAAAAAAATCATGGAAAATAATTTTGGGAGGTGAAGAGTCACTCCACCCACATTTTAAGCTACAAGTGAGCTCAAAGTTCATAGAAGTGCCCAAAGGGGCCTATTTTTAAGGATAAACTACCATTTGCTAAATTTTTAACTACCCCCTAAATGAACCTAACATAATTTTACCCCCTCATGTTTAAATTAACTTTGGTGATAAATATTGTAACTTTACCATCTATACAAGTCCTTAATCAGGCTAGATAGTGGCCAAATGACCCCTTTTGCACATGAAACCTAGCAAGTGGCAAATTTATGACTTGAAGACACCTTGAGACATATAAAAGACCCTATTAGGAAATTTTAAAAATAATCTAGCACTTTGACTAAGTTTGACCATGGTTGACCAACTTTGACTTTGGTTGACTAGGTTAGTACAAGGAGGATGGTCTTCAACAAGGAATAGAGAAAGGACAAGCGAGACATATAAGACAATAAGAGACCCCATAGGACACATGAAACCTTATTCAAAAGTTCAAAATATTATGGGCTGACCTATTTTGACTAGAATTCAAATTTGGTCTACAAGAACCATTTGGATGAAATATATTGAGATGGCTGCTAGGACAAAGGGATATAAATAGATAGTTAAATGAGAGAATCTAAAATTTCATGGAAAAAGAAGCAAGGAGATTCAAAATAAATATTAAGGAGATTATCCAATAACACACCTTTGGTGAAATATATGAAATAATTTGGTGTGAGTTTCTTGGATTGTTATTTTCATGGATAGCTAGGTTGGAATACTATTGCTTAAACCCAAGGAGGGTAGAGCTTATACTTTGGACATAATAAAAATTAGATAGATTGCACAACCTAGATATAGAATGGTCCTGAGTAGTAGATTAATGGATGAATACTATAATTTATGGCTATATTACCAAGTTCACAGTACAATGATACATAGATTTTGAGATTACATAAGACCAATTCATTTAAGGAATTAGGAAGAAATTTTTACAATGGCTACCTATGCTAATAAAAATGTTGGTTATGGAAAAGACCATGGTTCCTACTCTAGACAAAATTGAGTAGTCACTTTGGGCAATGTGGGGGTGCTTATACGATGAAGTGAATGATGAAGAGCTGAGTAAAATAAACTTGAACTTGATCCCTTAAAATAGAAAGTGAAAAGACTTAGAATGAGAAGAAAATTCTAGGCCTAGAAAGGGAACTACAATAATAGAGAAGGTGTAATAAAGAAAGAAACCTAGAAGTAGTTGTGGATAGGATTATAAGCATGGAAAAAAGTGTTAGATATGGAAATATGTAGGAATAAGATGCTAGAGATGAGGATATTGTTGGAATAAAAGAGTGCACAGAGGATGCATAAGGGCCCTATGAAGAGGAGGATGCATATATAAATGATGTAGATATGGAGATAGAACATCTAGAGGAAGAACATAGGCTATCAGTAAAATAGTTAGAAGGTAGATCTAGATCACAGTTAATGAAATGGTTTCTATCTAGACCTAGAGAAGAAAATTCCTAGGAAAAATTCAAATTAAAATGTAAAAATATGGCAAGTTCAAAATTAGAATAATTTCAAAATAGAAGTCATTCACTTCAAGAGTATGCATCCCCCCAACCTAATTTATTAGTTGATAAAAGAAGAATTGTAGGCAAAGAGGTAGATATGAACTAGTTTGATTCCTTTATAGACAAGTTTAGAAATTTAAGTGGAAAAATATAAAAGGCAATAGATAAAATAAAAATAATTAGAGTGGAGTTCATGTTTAAGACACATGAAACATCTAGTGTGTATTTAATAGTACGCAGTCACATAAAATCTATAGATACCTTCAATCACATTTGCTACCATTCAAAAACCTATCATAACAACTATAATTGTTTCCCCTATGTCATTGACTATAGGAATGTTTAATTCTTTAATTCCCTATGATGGGTCTATGGACCTAGAGTAATATCTAATAACTTACGAAATGAAATGGAATATTAGAATAATAATAACCAATGCTGTTGAGAAATGTGAACTTTTTGGGGCTTTATGGAGATGAGATCTAGAGTTCATTTGAAATAGGGATGTAAAAACATTATACCTTTCACAAGTTAAAATTTTGATAATATAAAAATATAAATTAAAGATATGCACAAACCAAACCATTCAAGATTTAAAGGATATTTGATAAAGATTGAGAGAATTGATTGTAGAATATGATCAAAGATTTTATAACATCATGAACAATATTGAATTCATTTTATAAGACAAATATAAGTTTTCTTAGTTTGTAGAAGGACTATGACCAATAATTATATTTGCCATTACATACACTTAGTATCTGACTAAAGCTGATGTTTAGTCTACTACCTTGTGAATACAGAAAATAAAGGACTATGGGGATGGCCCCATAGTTGGATCCAAAGTTGAAGCAAATATAAATGCATTCATGAGAATAATGGATGAGATACATGAAAAAAATAATCCAAAACTAAGGCTATGGTGCATAGAGAGTGGAAGAGAAAAACATCCTATAAATGATTATCCTAAACTTAACCATAAATTCTATGAGATATACAAGGTAGTAGGGCATGTGACTTCTAAGTGCCATATGTTACATCACTACATATAAAAATTATGAATTTTGTTCTATAATTTTTGTAAATACACAAATCATGATGAAAGGAATTGTTGAGATTTGTAGGAATTGAAGGAATATATTAGTAAGAATGTCTTCACAGTTGCAGCATAACAAGTACCAACTATATAATAGGTGATTCCAAGACCAAAATTGGAGATGAAAAGTGAAACTCAAGGTAGTATATGATGAATGCCTTCATCATCTCAATATTATATGCCCTCATCACCACACTTTCAACTATAGGGCTTGGCAAGATGGAACAATACATCATCTTTATCATATCAATATTATGGTCAGTATGTGCAACCATGGACCAACACAAAACTTCAATAGAAGAAATCGAGTTGGGCTCCAACTTCCTCTTAGTACTAATATATGGGGTATGACGCATAGCCAAACTAACAAGGAGGGTATCCTAGATAATAGCAACAAGGTTAGGGATACCAACAAAATAAATGAAGCTATAGAGGGGGATACAAGGGAAGATATCATGGAGGATATCAAGGCAATCATAAAAATAATAATCAACAAGATCAATCACCTATGGAATTTTATTTATGTGGTTCATATAACCATTATGTTAGGAATTTCCCTACCAACCCATAAATACAAGTCTACTACATCTATTACAAAGTATAAGGCCAACATAAAATCAAATATTATCCGATATTAGAAAAATAAAGTAAGGATAATCTAGTGTGAAACATAAATATGATCAATGTGAAGCCAAAGGAAAATATGTTTGTACAAGCAGTCACCCAAAAATAAAGATCTAAATAAGGGATACCACCTTTGGAAATTCCCCATGATCAGGGCATTAGAAAAGTACACCAGGGTAAATACCCTAATCTTGATACAAAAAAGAATTTGATGTATCAAGTTGCACAAGTCTTTGAAAAGATACAATAAAAACCATATTTTGGGGGTGATAACATAGCCATTAATGCCTAAATGTATGGATAAATTATCAAGATCATGAGATAGGAGGGTGTTATGATTTCCTTGATAGACCTGATGAAGTTACTCATTACACTATGCAATGAGTATATCTCCCAAACATAACTAATCTCCTACATAATCTTTTAGAGTGCATGCAACAAGATCAATAACATACTAATAAGGTAGTCTAGTATGTTAGAACCAAGAAACTTGGGTGTTGATTCTTGAATGGATATTGAGTTGGCTAGATATAAGATTCAAAATTTAGTATGTAATTTTGGTAGCATAGTCAATATGATTCCACAATCAAATTGGGAAGCCATTTATTGACTGACCTTAAGTTATAGTATAGTTTATCTTAGTTTGGTAGATTATGGTAGGTTCAACCCTATCATAAGGTTAGAGGATGTTGAAATTAAAGTGGCCAAACTCAGCGTACGAGGATAGTTTGAAGTCATTAACATGAAGATAGTAGAGACTCATTATCCTACTTTAATTGATAAGAAATGGGATTACTAGATAAATGGCCATCAATACTATGTGAAACCAGTTATAAGTATATCAAGGGTGGTCATACCCCTGAATAAGTCTAAGTAAAAACCACACATTATCCTAAAAGATCAATATTCCCCTTATGCTTATTGTTAGGTTGTGGAGCTAAAAGCTTCAACCTTTGCAAACTGAGGAACAGATGGTTGCTGAGTTCTACAGGAACCGGCGTCGGCAGCAGGACCGACGTCGGTAGAGTCCAGTGCAGAAGGCCACCGGCGATGGTAGTAAGTCGGCCGACGTCGGCAGAACCAGACAAGCAGGGACCGACGTCGGTCACCTGTGTGTTCCAGAACTGCTCGTTTCACGGACAGTTAGTTAAGTGAACAAAGAGTTTGCATGTTGAGACCAGTTAGAGTCTTGTGCTGCGAGGACAATTGTCTAAATTAAGAGTCTAAGTTATTGTTTGAGTTAGGGATCTATTTATAGACCCATTGGCATGTATTGTATAAGGCAAGGCATGAGATAGAAAGGAAGAGTTCCTTCTAGTTGTAAGATCTATGAGTTGCAGGTTGTTGCAAGCTCATTGGGGATCTACATGTAAGTTTGGTCTTTGAATTGCAGGTTGCAGGTTCATGAGAGATCAGCTTGAAGTGCTATAGAGTGCTTGATGTACCGGCAGGGTTATTACTGACTGGTTGGTGAGGTGAACACCAATTCTGTGTGTGAGTTGGTTGTTGGGACCGTTTTTGTGTAGGAGAGTGTGTGTGAGAAGAATTACTGTACACTTGAGGTGTGGCGAATCTCTGTAAGGTGAAAGAGTGTGGCGGCTCTTTGTTGTATTCTTTTCTGTTAGTGTTAATACAAGATAGTGTATTGTCTCTCATATTCTGTGCTATTGGTGAATTCTAGTTACTTGTGTTTCTGGTTATTTCCGCATATTCAATTGCTTATATTTGGTAATCATACTGTGCTCTTTCTGAGGAGCAAGATCCCAACTAGTGGCATCAGAGCATGTTTGTTGTTCTAGATTCCTGACAACTAGTATCAGAGCCTTGGTTGTAGGTTCTTAAGCTTGATACCAACAATTGGTATCAGAGCTTTTGGTTGGGATACTAACAGATTGGTGTAGATCTGGGTAGTGTGTTTTGATTACAGGTTACTCACAGGGTTTCTATTTGAGTGGGAGTTGAGCAATGACAGAAAGCAGTCAACTACGAATGGAGAAGTTCAATGGCAAGAACTACCAATTATGGAGGATGCAGATTGAGGACTATCTGTATCAGAAAGATTTGTACTTACCGTTGGGTGGGGTTGCTAGCAAACCCTTGGATATGAAAGATGAAGAATGGGAGGTTCTTGATCGGAAGGCTCTGGGATCTGTTAGATTGAGTCTTGCATCATCTGTGATTTCCAGCTTATCACAGTGTAAGACAACGGTGGAGTTGATGGAATCTTTGGCAAATTTATATGAAAAACCCTCAGCTTCGAATAAGGTATTTCTTATGAAGCGTTTATTTAATTTGCAAATGTTGGAAGGTGGATCTGTTCATAGCCATCTTAGTGATTTCCATGGTTTAGTAAACTAGTTAAGTTCAGTCAATATTGTATTTGATGATGAAATAAGAGCTCTCTTAATCTTGTGTTCATTACCTGAAAGTTGGGAAGGTTTGGTAATGGCAGTTTCTAATACTGTGTCTCCTTCAAAAGTCCTAAAAGTGGATGATATTGTGAGTGTAATCTTGAACGAAGAGATACGCAGGAAAAGCACAGGTGAATCATCTAGAGATGCTTTGAGTGTTGAAGGAAGAGGAAGGCCAAGAGAGAAGATAGAGCGTGGGAGATCAAGGTCGAAGACGGGCAAGAGATCCAAGTCTAGGTATGGCAGAATAACCTGCTGGAAATGTGGAAAGCAAGGGCACTTAAAGAGAGATTGCAGATCAGGTACAGATCAGCATGAAGAACATGAAGAAGAAGCAGATGTTGTAGGTTACATTGCACAGGATGCTCTGGTATGTTCTTTGGATAAAGTAGAATCTTGGGTATTAGATTCTGGTGCCTCTTTTCATGCATCCCCACATAGGGAATTTTTTCATGAGTATGTCCAGGGAGATTTTGGAGAAATTTGTGTAGGGGATGGTAAGTCTTGTCAGATTGTTGGCAAAGGCAAAGTGAAGCTGAAACTGCAGACAGGTAACACATGGGTGTTAAAGGAGGTCATGCACGTCCCAGTTCTGAAGCGGAATCTGATTTCTGTTAGAAGTTTGGGTGAAGAGGGTTGCACAGTAACTCTCACAGCGGACTCTTGGAAGGTTACCAAGGGTACACTTGTTATAGCTAGAGGTAAGAAAGTAGGTACGCTTTATCTATCTACTTGTTTTACTGATTCTCTTTCTGGGTTATCTACTTCAGCTGTAGATTCAGAGATGTGGCTTGATAGGCTTGGCCACATAGATATGAAGGAGATGCTGGTTCTTGAGTCAAAGGATACGCTTTCGGATTTGGAAGGCATGGATCGTGGTTTCTGTATGCAGAAGAAAAAGGTGAGATTTCTTGAGGAATCCGATGTTAGTGACAAGAATAGGAAAGCCTTGGTTTTCAAGGAGAAGGTGACGGACAGAGTTCATCACAAGGTGCAGAGGAATTCTGAGCAGAGCAAGGGTGTTTTGGACAAGGGTTTGATCCAAAAGGAGCTCGCGGGAAAAAGTCAGGTCTCACAAGAAAAACACATAGACCGACGTCGGCAGGAAAACTGGCGTCGGTGTCCAGACAGGGACCGATGTCGGCTATGTGCAGCCCGACATCGGTGACTCGGGGCAGACAGAGACCGGCGTCGGCCAGGGGAAACCGACGTCGGCAGAGAGGCAGTTGCAGGGAACCGACATCGGTCGGCTGTAGACTGAGATGTGACCGGCATCGATCACTGAGACGAATTTTGGGTGGACAGCACGCTGTCATGGAGTCTCAAGCGCCCATATGGAGGACTGAAGGTGTAAGTAAGTTCTTGAATTCGTCATTTCCCTTCTTTACACTACTTGTTGCTCACTTATGGCATAGGACCAGGAAGTTATTGAAGAAGTAGAACAGGTAGATCCAGGAAACAGTGGGAGCTAGGCATGGATGAGGATGTGATTCCTTGGAGGAGAACCAAACAGGTGTTTTGGGTAGTGTGGCCAGCTGGAAGTAAGCACTGAGAGACAAATGGATGTTAAGGATGAAGAAGAGCGGAAATGGAAATGTGAGATGGAAGATCAGGGTATTTGATCTTGTATTAGCTGCAGGGCAATGGAGGTTTGTTCATTGTGTTTCTCTTTACCAGGTTGGATAGTATTAGCTACACTATCCTATTTTCTGTATGATGTGCTTGTTGCAGGGTTACATATACAGGTATTGCTGAACTAAAGGTAAAGCTAGTTCAGGGGTTTGTCATGGAGAATCTGGGAGCAGCAAGATTCTTTGGCAAGAGTGTGTTCCAGAGACATGAAAGGTCATGTGTTGACTTTGTTTCAGGATGATTGTGTGAAACCGGTTAGCACGCCGATGGTTGGACAGTTCTATGAACAGGTGTCTTGATTCACATAATGAGGTTGAGTGCATGGTATGTACTAAACCTGAGTTTTCCCAAGCAGTGGGAGTTGTCACAAGTTAGGAGCCAATCCGGGAGAGAACCATTGGAGGACAGTTCAGTGGATTCTTACAGGGACTAGTAGCAGGTGCACATGCTATGCAAGTTCAGGTTCATTTCTACATGGTTGTAGATGTGGATGTGGTAGGTAATTTGGATGACAGGTTTTGCACCACGGATTTTGTGGTGGTTGGTCTTCAACGATGATTTTGAAGATGGATACATAGCCAAAGTAACAAACTAGACGGTGTACAGGTACATGTACAGGTTGCAGCTGTTTATCTCCAAGTGGGAGATTGTTAGGTTGTGGAGCTAAAAGCTTCAACCTTTGCAAACTGAGGAACAGATGGTTGCTGAGTTCTACAGGAATCGACGTCGGCAGCAGGACCGACGTCGGCAGAGTCCAGTGTAGAAGGCCACCGGCGACGGCAGTAAGTCGGCCGACGTCGGCAGAACCAGACAAGCAGGGACCGACGTCGATCGCCTGTGTGTTCCATAACTGCTCGTTTCACAGACAGTTAGTTAAGTGAACAAAGAGTTTGCATGTTGAGACCAGTTAGAGTCTTGTGCTGTGAGGACAATTGTCTAAATTAAGAGTCTAAGTTATTGTTTGAGTTAGGGATCTATTTATAGACCCATTGGCATGTATTGTATAAGGCAAGGCATGAGATAGAAAGGAAGAGTTCCTTCTAGTTGTAAGATCTATGAGTTTCAGGTTGTTGCAAGCTCATTGGGGATCTACATGTAAGTTTGGTCTTTGAATTGCAGGTTGCAGGTTCATGAGAGATCAACTTGAAGTGCTATAGAGTGCTTGATGTACCGGCAGGGTTATTACTGACTGGTTGGTGAGGTGAACACCAATTCTGTGTGTGAGTTGGTTGTTGGGACCATTTTTGTGTAGGAGAGTGTGTGTGAGAAGAATTACTGTACACTTGAGGTGTGGCGAATCTCTGTAAGGTGAAAGAGTGTGGCGGCTCTTTGTTGTATTCTTTTCTGTTAGTGTTAATACAAGATAGTGTATTGTCTCTCATATTCTGTGCTATTGGTGAATTCTAGTTACTTGTGTTTCTGGTTATTTCCGCATATTCAATTGCTTATATTTGGTAATCATACTGTGCTCTTTCTGAGGAGCAAGATCCCAACTAGTGGCATCAGAGCATGTTTGTTGTTCTAGATTCCTGACACTTATGGGGATAATAGTTGGTTTAAATTTGCCACAGATGAAAGGAAAAATGGTTTTTAACCTATAGAGTATAAAGTTGGGAAACCACACACTACACAACAAGAAGAGTAACTAGTATATAACCCTATTATAATAAAATATTTGTCTAGGAGAGTTCATAGAGAAGAATGTGTTTCTCCATCAGTAAACTCTCTGATGAAGTTTGAAGTCAACTTATTGTACAATATAGGTAAAATAATGTTAGATTATATAGAGCCTATTCATGTGGCTATTGTATCATGGGAATGAACATCATCCATAAGTGGCGACTTAAACACTCACATATTAAACTAGGTTTGTAGAGATCGTGAGTTATGACTTCTATGCATGGTGTTCACTACAGAATGTTAGATACCTTAATACTTTATGATAGAGGATCTCAATCCATTTATATTGAGGCTTAAACACCATGTACCATAGGTTGAGAAATGAGTCAGTGCACTTAGATTAAATACTAACATGAAAGTAAAGGTAAAATTTGAGTTGGATCGAATTCAAGATGGAATCATCTATCCAATATAAAAATAGATTGGGTAAGTCCCATAATAGTGCAGCCAAAGAAAACTAGAGAGATATGGGTTTGTGGTGATTATCATGCACTTAATGATTCCTGTATAAACGATCCCTTTCCAATACCATTCAAAGATGAAGCCCTTAAATTAGTTAATGGACATGAATTTTACTCTTTTACATATGGATTCATTATGTATTACCAGATTCTAATCATAGTAGAATATCAATCCAAAAATTTGTTTAAAATTGAATGGAGGTCATTTGCATACAAGGTAATGCCTTTTGGATTGAAGAATGTACCTACATTATTTTATAGAGATGTAGTAACTACATTTAAATAATTTATTCCTGATTTTATGAAAGTGTATTTGGATGATTGGGATATTTTTTATCTATTTAAGGAACATATATCAAAGATATGACTCATGCTAGAATGGTGTCGAGAATTGTGCATTTCTCTAAGTTTAAATAAATGCTTATTTTTCACACATTTTAGTGTTTTATTTAGCCATGTAGTATGCATTAATGACATTTTGGTTGACCCAGTTAATATTTATATCATCATAGGGATACCACATCCTAATAAATATACTAGAGTGTGCACATTTATTGGTCATACAAGATATTACAAGAAGTTTATTAAAGGGTACATAGCTATATATGCACCCATGGAGAAATTATTGTGCAAAGATACAAAATTTGAATGGATAATATAGTGTCAAGTAACATTCATTTATTTAAAACAAAGGCTCATAATAACACCAATTTTAGTCTTTCCTAATTGGAAGAAGTCATTCCACATGTATGTCAATGTTTCTAGTACTATAGTATCTTATCACAACCAAGTGAATATGGACTAGATCATATAATATATTTTTATATAAAGAAGCTATCTACAACTGAGAATAATTATGCTACTACTGAAATGGAGGCTTTAGCCATGGTTTTTATGATACAAAAGTTTTTGCACTATTTTTTTGGCTACACCATTGGAGTTATTTATGGATCACTAGGCATTATGTTACCTAGTTAATAAGCCAATGTTGGGAGAATGCATATCAAGGTAGCTTATGCTATTTTAATAATTCCAATTCTACATTACTATCAAGCTAGGATGAGAAAATGTTGGGCTAGATCACTTGAGCAGACTTCATAATGGGGAGGAGCCATAAGAACTTGAAGATGAATCCCCAGATACATATCTATTTAGAAATGATGTAGTTGCTAATAATATGGAAGATATTGTAAATTTATTGGATTAGGAAACCTTTCATATGCACTATACATAGTGGATATACCATATAGCCTCATTAATGGTTTTTTTTACAAACTCGATAGAGATGATGTACCATGCAGAGTAGCTCTAGAGAATGAATGACCATAACTTATTTTTGAGGCTCATCAAGGAATTTTAGGGGGTAATTCTGTAGGTAAAGGTAATACAATGAAAATATTATAGAGTGGGCTTTGGTGGCTTACATTATTTTAGGATGCACATAGTGTATCTAAGTATTGCAATGTCTACCAAAGAATAGGAAAGCTAAACCAATGTGATGAAATGCCTTTGGTTATCATGCTCATGGAATAACCATTTTAATAATGGGGAATTAAATTTATTGGACCCATATCTCCTTTGATCAAATAAATTCATGCACAGTACATTATTACTGCAACATATTATTTCACTAAATAAGTGGAAGCTACTTCCACTCCAAACTACAATGTGAAATATGTTACCAAATTTTTATATGAAAACATCATTAAAAGATTAAGATGTCTGGTTAAGTTAATTAGTGATATATGCATGCATTTCCTAAATAATACTATCAATAATCTCACTGAGGAGGTTATGATATCACACAATAAGAGAATAGTTTATCACCTACAGACAAACAGACAGGCCGAATCATCCAATAAAGTATTGGGGAAATGCTAAAAAATATTTGTAATGTAAAAATGGATGATTGATAAGATCACATTCCTAAAGATTATATGGGCCTATCAAACACATATTCAAAAGAGCTACAGGGCTCACTCCTTTTCAACTAGTAAATGGCCTTGAGATAATAATGCCTATGGAGTATATTATTCCTAGTTGTGATGGTTATGAGATTAGGGGATCAATATTCACTAAAATCATAGTTGATAGACTTAATAAATATGGAATAAAATAGACAAAAGACATAGATCAATAAGCAAAGTCATAAAGTATGGCATGATCATAACTTGTGATGTAAGGAATTTTACCCAAAATAAATGGTATTTATTTATGATAGTAGATCTAAAACATTCCTAGGTTAGCTATGCATTAGATGGAAATGACCCTATATTATTCATGGTGTCAAAATAGAGTATTATAGTGTTAAAATATTTATAGGAAACCATACTTCCAAGATGTATAAATGGTTATTAGCGTAATCCTTACTGCCTTTAATGTCTATCATTTAACTAAAAAATTGAGTGGGTGATGAGTAGCATTTTTTAGTTAGGATTTTATTTAATGTTTTTTGTTTCTATTTGAATTTATTAGGTTAAAATGTTTATATACTGTGTTTGTTTTAGCTCAACACATTGCAGTAACCATGAAGCAATTATAATTTCAAGGTATAATCAAATTCCAAAGATATCTCATAGGAGATAGCTATCCATAACTACATTGAGGATATCAATTACATCTGAGAAGGTTGAGACAAGATAGGTACAAAGAAAGGATTGCCAATGACCATGCCAAACTGTTAATGATGTGGTGTTTCAAAATATTGCATCTTTTTCAAAGTAGAATGAGTAGTAAATGGATAGGTAGAGTCATAAAACAAATTGGATAGATGAAATGACATCTAATCACATCAAATAAATACCAAAGGGGTAAATCAAATATTATAAGCATAAAATTTCATTGTCAAGGCATCTTATAACAAGTGATATTAATTGGAAAAAGAACATTCATGCATAAATAGTCAATATATTTAAAGTAGTCGATGAGACAAAATTAGGTACCAAAAACTATATAAGAGTAGGTTGTGGACAATGCAAAAACATTATAGACTCTAGATAACAAGATAATTTTATGTTTTGCTTTTATAAAACCTCCCTGTGACTAAATTTTGAACCAGATCCCGATCAAATAGAGTAATCATTCATCACAGATCACTAATATAGTTATGGAGAGGGGTCAATTATTGATCTCACTCATGGATGTGCATAAAGAGGAGATAGGGATTAGGTTAGGTATTCACCAAACCAAGTTCAATGACCTAGATCCATTTGATTTCATTGACACAATAGAAATTACTTTTTTGCATAAGATCCTCAAGAAGCTAAATAATCAAGAGCTTTGCACTTCAACATCCACTTCAAAGTTTTGACATAGAAAGGTTGATTAAACTACCTACATTTAGGAAACTTGATGAGGTCATGATGACTTTGTTAAGTCACTATAATCAAGGGGATATCCATTTGTCATAATATATTACAATTTGGATCCTATGTAAATAATGGAATGAAACATAGGCCTTCCAAATCATGGTAAATCCTTCCTTCAATATAAATCTATGACACCATCAATCCATTCAGACATGTGGGAAAAATATACCACATGAGCAAGCTAAGTAACACCCATTGATTCAATTGAGGATGCTTTAGAGTGAATTCTAGTATAATGCATCACAAAAAGGTTTTAGAAAACTACTAAATAAAACAAGTAGGTGACGAAAGGGGTCATTAGTATTGTGTATCACATGCTAGGCTATGGGAGGACTTCAATTATCCTAAGTTTTTATCATTTGATCTCACCACTAACATCAATAAGGTAATTATAGGTACCATGTAAAAAATTTAGTACCAATTTTTTGTTTTATTATTGTGCTTCACATAATGGATATCTCCACTTGGACTAGTCAATGTGACTGCATAGTTTTGGCCTAATATTAACATTACAAATATTACATGGAAAAAAATAGGGTAATACTATGATTAATTAGGGTGGTATAATAAGTGGTGGTTTAAATCCCTAACTTTGATTAGTTATACCCAAGAATCTCACAAGATCGTATGCAATATTTGGGATAACATGCTTCAGTCACCAAGATTCATAATGGCATTAAAATCAAAATCCATGAGTTGGCCACTCCATCTATGACTCTAATGCCATTATTTATTTATATGATACAAGCATACGTTGAAGTATATAGGCTAAAATTCTTATCTATAAGGTTAGCTACACCTCTACACATTATTCCTCTAGAGGCATAATAATTAGATACAAATTAAGTACCACCATAATAACTAGTACAACCACATGCCCCACAACAATATCCAAAAGATCCACAACCATAGGATAAAGGTAAAAGGAAGGAACTTGCATAGTAAGCCTCACCACCACCATCAAAGAAAATAATGTGGTAAGTAAAGTCCTAGTTGGATAATCCTATGTTTTTTAGGATAGCTAGTGAGTGCAACCTACTAAATATGGGAGTTGGTAAACATGAAATTATCAAATATATGTTGGAAGAAATCATGATGGAGTTTATGACAAAGAGGTGGAAAATGAATTCTTTTTATAGAATACATTGCATACTTGTCAAGTGAAAAATAAAGTATGAAAGGAAATCTAGGTTGACATTACTCAATCATATCCATTTATTCTTATGGATAATATAGGTCAGGAAGTAGCTTGGAATAGGCTAAAAGTAGAAATATCCCCAATATATCTAGCCATAAGATAATGGTGGACCTAAAAGAATAGGGTAGTCCTACACAACCCTTGTTTTAATGACAATGTACACACCCCATGACCAAGCCATTGCAAACTGTACAATAAAGGATAGTATATTTTAGTGAACCTATAGAAGTAAGTGGTGTGTAGTAATCCCAAGCAATATAGTAATATGCCCAGCCTCACATTGTGAAGAAGCAAAAATAAGCCCTCACTCTTCTAGTTAGATCCAATAAAAATAAGCTCATGTGCATCAAGTTGTTGAATTGGAATCATCTAAACATACTAAATCATAAATTGAGCTAGTAAATGTGGAAAATATTAAAGAAACCTAGGATATAACCATGCCAAAGTAAGAAAAATAATAAGAAATTATGTATGACACATCAGATCCTAAGAATGCAAAAAATAAGAGGAGAGGAAGTAAAAAAGGAAGAAGGAAAAATAAATAAGAAAGAAGTGTCAGAATGAGTGGATACACAAAAAGCATAATGCACACAATAATAAGATGCATAATAATAATAACAAAAGTAACAAGCTGAAGAGAAAGAAAGATAAAATAAAGTTGAGGAAGTAAAGGCTGTGTAGAAGTAGACAAAAGAAACTAAGTCTCCAAGGAAGAAATCTAAGGAATAAGAGGTTTTTAATAATAAGGTTGAAGAAGTAGAGGAAAATAAGAAATAAAGGGAGGAAGCTCACCAAGAATAATAAGAGGCACAAACTATGCAACAAAAGTAGGTGGAGCAAGAAGCACAAACCAAGGCTAAAGAAGAATAATGAAATCATTCAAGAGAAGCATAAACAACTCAAAACAAAGTTAAGGCTAAGGTTGAAACTAAAGCTAAGGATGAGTCAATTATTAAATCCAAATCTCAAATTGATGCTAAGGCTAAGGCCAAGGATTAAGCTAAAGTGTAAGCTAAAGTAAATGCTAAAGTTAGGGCTAAAGCTAAAATTTAGGCCAAGAGGGACAAGGAGGCAAAAGAGTAGGAAGAAGTAGAGAATATATCCTAGATAAAATCCATAGAATAAGTGTTTCATCCCAAACCAAATATCTCTATCCAATGGTTGTGGGATGTCCCTGCAACATCAACTTGGTGAACCACCTTCTTACTTCCATTGGCTCAATTTACACCAACCCCTATGACACTGGCAAACACATCCATGGTACTTGATACCACTATGATGAAAACATTTTTTTATGTGACCTAGTTATCTCTATCAAATTAAATTGAAGGTGCATTTACATTTTAGGAGTCAATTGCGTAAAAGGATTCAAACTTGGAGTTGGAAGTTGTTTGGCTACATGAGGAAAAGTCTAAAGTAAAAGATCAATTGGAAAAGGCACGGTATTTAATAAATAACACCTATCCCACCTTAGTTACATAGGTGATGGGTGATCAAGTAATGCCCAAGGATAATCAATTTTCTTCTCTATTGATGTAGCTTACAAAGGATTAGGTGTAAGTGCTAGAATTGTGCACACAAGGTCATGCTATATGTAATGAAACAAAAACTATCTATGAACTCATTGAATAATATGAGTAGGTCCTAGAAACTACTACACAATAGGCCAAGTAGATAGCCTAAGATATGTTAAATTGGAGATAACATCCTAAACAATCATAGGATACAATAAAACTTAAGTTTACCACTATAGATAATGATAAAGTAGTATTGAATAACTAAACCAATACTACAGAATAAATGAGAAGTGCACTTAAAAAACTTCTTGATTCTATGGATACTGTGATGCAAAAGCTACATGTTTGGCATAATGAAACAATTCAAAACACTTTTGTGGCCATTCAAGCCCAAAGGAATGTAGATAGATTGGATGAGCTCGTATTGGATATCTAGCTCAAGCTATCCAATACCAAATCACTACTCACCATTGTAGAACATGAAGATGTGAAAAACATGATGTTGATATAGGTACCTCTACATATTTTGCTTACCATGGTATAATAATTTCTCATAGATTTGAAAATGATTAAGCAAGATCTATCTCAATTCGATATGGCTATTACCCGACTAATAGATGATCCTCAATTCATTCCTCTACAACAACTCTACCAAATTATATAAAAGAAAAATTTGGATGTAAATTTATATTTTGAACAACAACCTCTACCATTAAGTGTACCAAAATCTAGTAGGTTAGTAGTCAATAAACCCAGTAGTAGGTAATGCCACTAAAATTTTATGACTTCCATAATTATTTAATTTTTATAAGATATCTTAAACATTAGGACTGGGGATAAATTGGATGAAAACCCATAAATGGTGGACACCTAGTTAGGCTAGTCTATTAAAAACCTAAAATGGAAGTAGGCTAGTATGCTACTTAGTTGAAAAGTCAAAAAGGCAACTAAGTAGTGCGTAAAGGATGAAAACTGGTAAATAATGCCTGGAATGATAACTGTGACTTTTGTTTATGAATCATCTTTTTAGTTCAATCTAGATTAGGTTGTGAATTTGTCTTAGGATGAGATAACCATTTAAGTTTGGAAAAGTGTTGGACATGGAATAGGGCATGGTAAAATTGCAAAGTATAATAGCAAGACACATGTGTAAAGTATATAATTTTGTATTTTGTATAAACTTTTATATGTATTCAGACTTATAAGCCTAAGAAGGTAAGATAAGAATGCAAAGAGTCATTCTTTTGTTATATCAAATGACAATAATGTGAAGAGACAACAGATTATAAAATCTATATATAATGTTTTGTTGTAAAAGCATATGTTTTTGATTTGTTGATAAATATTAATAGAATCATTTTGATATGGTTTACCTAATCTTCTTCTATGTGTGGTTAGTATGCAATAAATACTCTATTTTAATTTCATCTATTTATCATATGTCATGTCATTTATGTTCTACCTTTTGTTATAGTTGTGTTCTTCTTGCCCTGTATGTGTAATTTTATATGGAAATGATGAATTCTAAATCTATAATGTCATTTATGGCTTCTATTTTGATGTGCCCTTAACCATTGGCATGTCTAGGGATATGTGTATCCAAATTGTGGCTTACATAACCATTTTTCATATTGTTTTACATTTATCTATGCATTCATATGCTTAGTAAGTCAGCCTATGGGTTTTCCATGGCCTTGGTAGACTATATATAGGAGGTAGGGTTAGTTGTTCATCATCATATCAGAGTATTCATTTCTTCTTGAAAGTATTTGGGAGGTTTCCACCTCAAAATAGCTTATTTATTATCCATATTTTATATTATATTTTTATATCATTGTGATATATTTATTTATTTCTACTTATTTGGTGAAGTAAGATCATTACAAGTGGTATCAAAGCATCGATTTGGGCCATAATCAGGGCAAAAATCCTAGATATTGTAATTTGAATATATCTCACAAATAGTTCCAAATTTATCTACATTTTTTTACTAGAAGTGAGAAAATATTCAAGTAAGATTCCATTAAAATTTTATCTGATTTAGTTTTGTGTTTTAAAATTTATTACAATTGTAGGGTTTTTCATAAATTTGCTCCATAACTCACAATTTGTAAAAAAATTCAAATTTATTTACATTTTTGGAAATCTTGGAAAAAATTAGTCTGGGTATATTCTTTGATATTTTTTATTTGAGGCCAACATATTTAAAAATATTCATGGTGAAATTTGGGTCAAAGGGAAAAAATAAGGTTCACCATCAAGACTTTTTATGGTTGGTCCTAACACTCGTGAATAGGGAAAGGGAAAGACACCCATAAAACTCCTTTAGGGGATGACATGGAGTCTAAAACCTTTGATATTATGTCTTTCGAGATGATTTATCAAATTTAGTCAAATATTCAAGGCTTGATAAAGAAGGATGTGTAAATTCAAACTCAAATGTCAGTAATGCAAGGGGAGCTTAATGACATGAACAAGTTATAGCAGATAATAACACAATAGGATACTATTTCATCTCATTTGCCACTCAAAAACCCTCCACTTTTTCCTTCTAGTATTCCTCCTCTCAAAACTAACAACACCAATATAGGGGTGAAAATGATGTTGTCAAAAGTATACTTGTACAAGTTTTATGGTAAGGATCTACTCACTCGGATCACATAAATTGAAAATCTATTTGATCTACACTAAAATCCTAGCTCTCAAAATTTATTCATGGAATATATATATCTGAAACCTAAGCCATTAATTTGGTATCATTGGTTGTGTGCTCAAAAGAAGATTGGTGTTCCTCTTACATGGTTAATATTCTCTAATGAACTAATGTCTCACTATCAAGATAATGTTTTTGAAAACTACTTCAATGTGTTAACCAAACTATGATAAACAAGAATAGTGAAGGATTATATTAATTAGTTTTAGAATCTATCTTTGCATGTGGAGGATATCACCGAGGCAAATCTGACTGACCTTTTTCTAGGTGGACTAAAATATAGTATTCAATTGAAGGTTTGCATGTTTAACCCCATAACCGTATCTAAAGCTATACTAAGGGCATGCTTATTAGAATAAAAAAAGATGAGCAAGCATCATCCTTTCACTACTAGCTAGGAATGTACCTTCATAACTCCATCACTACCTCAACCTACCAGATTGAAACAGTAACAAATTGAGAAGTGTGTTAAAGGGTTGTGATAAAAAAACTTAATAAAGGTCATCGATGTAATAAAATTAAGCTATTTTACATTGAAGGGGATGATGAGGATGAATAAGATGAGGAGGCATCAAGTGAGGGTTTTGAAGGACCTAAGGATGAAGCTATAGATTATGAACCTATTGTCTCTTTTCATGCCTTTTTAGGTATTTATACCCCTCAGACTCTTAAAGTTATGGATTATTTAAGAAATATAAGGTCACAGTGTTTATTGACTTAGGAAGTACACACAATTTCATCAATAGTATGTTGGTTTCTCATTTGAATTATTTAATCCACCCAACACCATAATTTCAAGTCATGATTGTAAATGATGGTATAATTAATTATTTTATAAAATGCCATAATTTTAAGTTAGAAATGGGGGACTATTTTCTATATTTTCCTATGTTTTCTATTCATATGGGTGAGACTGACATTGTTTTGGGAGTATAATATCTCACCACATTGGGTACTATTGAGATGAATTTCTAAGAACTACTCATGCACTTTCATTCTAAAGGTAGGCCAATAAAAATATAGGGATTAAGATTTAAATCTCCATAAGTGGTTAGTTCACATTATATGACCAAGACGATGAAAAAAGGTGTTGAAGGATTTGTGGCGTGCTTATTTTCCATTGATTTTCAACAAACTAATGAGTCTACCCATCCTAATTTACAATAAATATTGGATGAACATTTGGCTATTTTTGACCCCATGCTGAAAGGTCTTCCTCATAACCATACCCATGATCATACTATCATATTCATTCCTAGAACTATGCCACCCAACATCAAACCATACAAATATCCTTATGCCCAAAAGAGTAAAATTGAAAAAATGATACAAGAGTTGTTGGAGGTAAGAACCATTCACCATAGCCAAAGTGAATATTCTTCTCTAATAGTCATGGTGTGAAATAAATATGAAACTTAGAAGATGTGACCAGATTATAGAGATCTCAACAATTTCACTATCAAATATAAGTTTCCTATTCCTATAATTGATGATTCATTAGATTAATCATATGATGATGTTTATTTTAACAAATTAGATCTTCACTCTAGGTATCATCAAATCTGGATCCATGGGGAGGACATTCCTCAAACAATTTTTTATACTCACAAAGGCCATTATGAATTTTTGGTCATGCTTTTTGGTCTCACCAATGCACCATCCACCTTTAAAATTTTGATGAATATAGTTTTTAGGCCATTTTTGAGAAATTATGTACTAGTTTTTTTTGACATCCTTATTTATAGTAAAATTTGGGAAGACCACTTACAACATTTTAAATAGGTACTCTCAGTTCTTGAGCAACATAAATTGTATGGTAAACCATCTAAATGTGATTTTGGAGTATAGGAAGTGGAATATTTGGTTTATATTATATCACATGAGGGAGTAAAAGTTGATCCTAAAAAATCTAAGCCATCATGGAGTGGTAAATTCCCAAGACACTCAAGCAACTAAGCAGATTTCTAGGGCTAACTAGTTACTATTGTAGATTTGTTAAACACTTGGTAGTATTACAACACCACTCACTTCCTTTTTGAATAAATACTCCTTCCAGTGGATGGATACAAATACTAAGGCATTTAAATAGCTGTAAATGGATTTGTGCACCACTCTAGTATCAACTACTCTAGATTTTTCTAAAACTTTTGTGTTTGAATGTGATGCATCTGGATATGGTTTGGATGTAGTACTAATGCAAGAGGGTAGGCCCATTACCTTTGAAATTAATCAATTTAAGGGTAAAACATGGCTCAAACCCATCTATGTGAAAGATATGATGGCTATTCTACATGCAGTCAAAGAATGGAGACCTTATCTATTGGGTCATCACTTTCAGGTAAAGATTGATCATGATAGCCTTAAAATTTTTTAGAACAATGATTGTCCTATGAAGAACAAAAAACATGGGTGATGAAAATATTAGGCTTTGATTTTTAAATAGTCTATAATAAAGGAGAATAAAATGTGGTGGCAGATGCACTATCTAGGAGAAATGAATCTGTTGAGGCATTATTATGTGCCATGACCATTTGGTAGGCATACTAGCTTGAGGAAACAAGGTTAGAATGGGAGAATGATAGTGATGCCCATGCATTGATTCAAAATCTACAATAAGGTTTTGATGGGATGGAAAATTTTACATGGAATGGGAATGCATTATGGTATAAAGATAGATTATATGTATGTTAGAATTAGTTTCTCAAATAGAAAATCCTTCAATAACTTCATGCATCTCCATTAGGCGGTCACTCAAGTTTTCTAAAAACCTATCAAAGAGTCAAGAAGGATTTTTTTGGGAATGAATCAAGGGGGATATACATAAATATATGGTTGAATGTATGGTTTATTATCAAAATAAAGATGAAACCATTAAAACTGAATGTATGGTTTTTTTGGGAATGAATGTATGGTTTTTTACAACCTTTATCCATCCCTAGTCAATGATGGGAAGAGGTGTCTATGGATTTCATTACTGGATTACCATGATCTAAAGGTAGAAATGTTATCATGTTTTTTGTATATAGACTCACAAAGTATCCCCATTTTTTTCTTTATCTCAACCATTGGTGGCCAGTATATTAGCTTATGCCTTTCTCAATATAGTTCATAAATTGCATGGTACTCCAAAGATTATTGTCAGTGATCGAGATCCCATATTCAATAGTAATTTTTGGACATAATTATTTTAATGTTTGGTAACCCAATTGGCTCATATATAATTCTATCATACTCAATACATTGGATAAATTAAGGTAGTCAAAAATTATCTATAAGGGTACCTTCATTGCTTTATGTCAAATAAACAAGATAAATGGGTTCAATGGCTACCCCTAGATGAATGGTGGTATGATACTTTATTGCATAGTTAATCCAAAATGTCTCCTTTTATTGAATTATATAGATACCATTCTCCATCCCTCACTTCACCCTTAAAGGCCCACCCAAAGGTGCATGCAGTGGAGGAACACCTTCAACATCAATAGGAGGTCCTTGTTAGTTTGCATAAAAAATTAGCTTTAGCCTATAATCACATGAAGCAAAAAGCATATTAGCATAGGAGTAGGAGTCATTTTTAAAATGGTGACTGGGTATTTATTTTCTTGTAGCCATATAATTAATTATACTTGAATTAACATAAAAAGGATTACAAGTTGTATCCCAAACATTATGGCCCTTATCAGATCTTACAAAAAATTGGTAGTGTGGCTTACAAGCTAGAATTTCCTCCATCCACTCACATTCATCTAGTATTTCATGTATCTTGCCTTAAAAAGGATATTAGACACATAGTTTTCAATCAAACTAGGTTACAATAATTATATGGGGAAGGGAGGGTTATTCTTGATCCTAAAGTGATCCTTGAAACATGCACTAAGCAGTTATGATCCAGAATGATTATAGAGTATCTAATCAAATGGAATAATCTTCCTTCTAAATATGTTACCTAGGAGGATGAAGCCTTCATGCAAAAAAATCTGACATTACTTCAACATTGAAGTCAACCTATGGGTTGTCCATGGCCTTGGTAGATTATATATAGGAGGCAGGGTTAGTTGTTCATCATCATATCATAGTATTCATTCCTTATTACAAGCATTTGGGAGGTTTCCCCATTGAAGTGGCTTATCTATTATTCATTTTTTTGTTATATTTACATATCATTGTGATATATTGTTATATTTTTGCTTATTTAGTGAAGTAATATCATTACATGTTTACTCTCCACTGTGTAAACTATCCCTATAATTAGCATGTTTTGGAGTATTTCTAGTAACCTCTGCTAATAAATTTATACTTTTGTTACCATAAATACAAGGGGCATTACACCAATATATTATTTCTACTAAGACATAAGATTTAGGATCTCATTGATGATAACATTAAAAATGTTAATGATATTAGTACATTTATGAATGATTTTGGACCACAACCTAATGGGAATAAAAAATTGAAAATATTTATGATCCCTTTCCCAACCATGTAAAATTAGAAACTAAGGCCAGTTGTGAGGTTTATATGGATTACAACATATAGCCTCCTCCTCTGACATATGATCATCCATTGTATTTTTATGATGACCTATAATGAAATTGATTGTAGTGAGACTTTGTACGATGGTTCTAGTTACATATCAATATTTCTATGTTCACACATTGATTCACAACCTATACATAGTGTCATGGTAAAAAATGGTAAAAGTTTAAATGTTTTCACAATGACACTCCTTACTAGTCTTGGATATACACACAAGGATTTGATGGATACAATGAATATAGTTAAAGGATTTGATGGAAAGAGATAAAACACTACGGATTTTTATGATACCACTTAACATGGGTCCTATTTTATTTTCTACTCCATTCTTAGTTTTATCAAGTACATGGTAATTTGACATGTTTTAGAATGTATTTGGATATATAAGCTATATTTAGTACCATATTCAATACATATGTGTGAATTAAATACATGCCAATAGAGTGGTCATAGTTTCAAGTATTCCATATAAGTATCCTATTAATCCAAAGTAATTTTCTCCTTCATCCCCCATTACCAACACATTCAAATATACAACTTTTTCAAGTTCATTTTGCAAATATGGTTCACAAGAAGATAGTTGACTTTCCTACATAAATAGTGATTTAATGCCCATTACATTAGAGTTTTACTCAAGATTCATAAAAACCACTATCTATTTCTTCACATTTGAAACTAATATTTTGGATGGCTCTGCATGTTTCATAGTGAACACATGCACATGTATCTACTACATAATGACTTCCATAGGATACCTTGCCTACTAGGGTTACTCATCATACACATGATCCTATGAGTCATGATGAGGATGATAAATACATTACAACATGAGAGTACTACTCATATTCAAATACAAAAACATATGGTGATACTTATTCATGATAGGTGACCATTACCACATTTGATATGGGACCTACATGTGACCATTCCCTCAATGGAATTGTTGGTTAATAGGAAAATAATCAAATATATGCAAAAAAATTAAAATTAAAAATATTCTAAAAATATAAAATATTGAAACCTTGGCATAACATGTTAATAATCGCATTAATTTATGTATTTACCACATCTTTTGTAGATTACATATCCTTTTCCATATTTACATTCATTTCACATTATATATGAGTGAGATGTGTGACATACAAGTTATACATGATACATGAATGTATAGACGCAGACCATTCCTATACTTAGGGGCCAACTAATCTTAGAGCATCTCAATCCATAGGTCACATTATTACACGTTATATATTTATATGCCCTTTCTATTTTTCATGTTGCATTAAATTAATTCCTTACATATGTTTTTATATTATTTATAGTGTTACATTTCATGGATATGTTATTTTACTATGTTTTACATTCACATTGAAGATGGTGTAGACTAGTTTGAATTTTCATATACTTTATTATTGTTATTTCATTTCATATAGGCCAATAATTTATTATAACTTATGTGGATCTTGCCTTAATTTACTACATTTCTTGATTGAGTTTTTCATTATATGACTCTTTATTTATGTGGATCTTACCTTAGTTTATGAAATTACTTGATTGAGTTTTTCATTTTATGACTCTTTCTTTGTGTGGCTCTTGCCTTAGTGTATGACATTTCTTGATTTAGTTTTTCAGTATATGAATCTTTCTTTGTGTGAATATTTTCTTAGTATATGACATTATTTGATTAGGTTTTTAATTTCATGACTCTTTTTTTATCGCCCTTGCCTTGTGGTGTGACATTAATTATTCATAGCATAGCATTTATTATTCATTTCTTGTGTCTCTTTCTTTGTGTGACATTTGATTATTCATAGTATGTGGCTCTTGCCTTGTGTCACATTGAAAGGTATTTTGTGTGCTTTATTATGTGCATCATGGCCATGACATTGTGTGTTTATGAGTGGATACATCTATAATTATTTGTTGATATTGTGGTGTCATGATTCATATCACACACCTTCCTTCTTGTGTGTGATGACAATATCCATATCATACACCTTTTATGCAAAGGTTACTATTCATTACTTGTATATGTGATGATTAATATTACATGCCTAATTGTTATATATCTTGACATGACATGTGTATGATTTAGGATACATTTTTCATAAATGATTAGATGATTTATTTATATTATGATGATATATTCTCCACACATTAGCACATGTTTTACATACCTACATGTTTCAATATAACATGATGCATTTAACTCTTTTATTTTGAGATGGGGACTATTAGTGGACTTGTCATAGAGATTAAAGCTTACATACATAGATAATTCATATTTTTGGATAGATTACAATATTTAGAGGGTATATATTAGGTCAAATTAATAGTTTGGTTTAGACTATAGGATAAATATTTATAGATTGAGATAGATTTGAAGGCATATATAATGCATGGATAGACATTTACAAACATTTTGTAAGAAAAAAAGTGATAGGTTTTCACATATAACAAGTTTAGGCCATAATGGTGTAAAAATTTTATGACATTATATATCATATTAGGATAAATGATTAGATTATGGGGCATGAACATTTTTCATACACACACTATTACAATTTTTTATTTTCAAGTTGGCATTGATGGTTTTGAAGGTAATATTTTAAATATATAAGTTTGTTTGCAGTGGTTGATTCAATTTACATATGAGTCCTAATAAAGGGGCTCCATATTTTCATCTTGAGGTTCAATATCAGTAAAATGAGTGGTATGATTGAGTTTCTACATCCCTAAATGACCTAACACTACTTATTCATGAAGGTTGGACCATTTATCTTCCCAACCCATGATTTAAACAAATTCACCTTACTTGGGGCATAATCATCCCAATATCCAATGCTTTAAAAGGAAGCATAACCTCTAACACTTTAGAGGGCAACATGGTTCACGCACTTATAAGTGTATTACTACCTTATTCTTCAAGTTAAAATAATTCATTGATTAAAGTTTTTAGATTTCATATCATATATGGACTTTGATTGTTGTATGTTTTGTGGTAGGTTTACATGGATAAATTTGCACACTTGTAACCTTATTCCAAATATAAAGTGTGTTTACAAATTAGGTTATACAATCTTTATCCTTTTACCCTAAAATTATTTTTATTTTCAATATTATAATTAAAGGGGGCCATTTATAAACACTAAAATATGATATTAGACACTTGGAAATGTCAGTCTTGACCTATCTTTACCATACATGACTTGTGTCTACACATATGACTCTTTAATTCCCTTTTATCCCATCTTCTTTCATTCTATGGTATTGGACTTCCTAATTTACTATCAATCACCTATAGGAATTCCTAGTATGTACATAATTTAATTATTATCATTATCAAAGTGTCTCATAATCATCAAATCACTCTTCTTGACTTTTTGGACACTTCTAGCCATACATAGACAATTCTATATTTATGAAACCATCCACCTTCATCCAAATTTTCTAAATTTAATTTATATTTATGGGTTAGATGGTATGTTTTACATATTAGTGTAATGAGATGTTACCCAAAGAATCCTCTATTTATAAACAATAGGTCTAATCATATTACTTTATCTAGAATCTACTAATCAATTATTGATCAAGACTATTATATCACTTACACATTGAGAAGGACTACCCTAAATCTAGTAAATCAAAAATTGATGACAAGGAGAAAACCCTAGCCAAGTCTAATCCACCTAATCCAAGTAAAGTTTACCATGGTTAATTGTTGAAAACTAGATTATAGGTTGTTAGAGTGATCCATGATTGAGGATCAATCTAGGTAGGATCGAATGCATGAATTTGAACTTGTATGAAGTAGTGAAATTAGAGAAAAACTCAAATGGAATAAGTTTATCTTTACAATCGAAATATTGTATTAGTAACATTATCCAAAAATTAAATAGGAAGGTATATTATATAGTGTGAAATTAGGTCACTGAAAAAGGTAATTAACTCAACTCACAATTACAAAATTACTTGAAGTAAGTTTCCTCTAATGACCTATTATTAACCTAATAAAAATAAATAGACCATGTAGGTAAATACATATAGTGGGAAAAAGCCTATAGTAGCACCCCCCTTAAGCATAACTTAGTTAGGTAGAATAATTGGGTTTTGATGTAAAGTATCGATGAGGTACCCAAGTATATAGAGATGATACCCTATGGGAGGAAGAATTCAAAGCTACCCAAACCCCAAGTAGAGCCTATAAATGAAGATATTTTCTCTCAATGAAGGTTTTGGTGAATAAATCAACAATGTGTTATGTTGTTTATATATAGCAAAGATCAATGACTTTATTATTGATGAGCTCCCAAATGAAATACATGTGAATCTTGATATGCTTGATCAGTTTATGGAGGACCAGATTTATATAGATCTAAATTGTGCTTAGGTTGTCAAAAAATATGATTATTGGTCATCAAAATTGGATGCCAAACTTAGCAAAAATATCCCAAAGCTAAATATCCTTAGTGAAAACATTAAAAAATTGTATGTATTATACCTCAATAGAAGATAAAGTAATTAAATTTTGCTTATTATTTGACCAACCAATCAGACCTAAACTAAGGGAGAAATTGTATCCTAAAGTAGAATTATGATTTTCAATATTATTAACCCAATCTGAATATGTATAACCAATCAATTCAACATACATAGCTTACTTGGATTATGAAATATTAATACTAGAGTGAGACTAATAAATTTTAATACTGAGGAAGTAGTCCAACAAGCCCAAGTTAGTCATTGAGAACTTGGTAGACAAAGTAGTTTTCATTACTTTGATGGAGGATGAAAAACTCCCTATGATTAATAGGTCATCCACATAGAGTAGAGTCAATAGTGAATCATATTACTATAAAATGTAGACATTTGGATTAAAATGGCATCTATTAAATCTAGTTAAAAGAATAAAGGAGTCCATCTTGGCATACCAAGATCAAGGAGCTTGTTTGAGGCCATAGATAGATTTATAGAGTTTAAAAACAAATGAGGAATATTCCACAAATCCTTGTGGTTTATCTATGTATATTTCCTCTTTGAGGTCATTATGAATAAAAGTACTATTAACATCCATATGATGAACATCCCAATTATGTGTTACAAAAATGGAAAAAGTGAGTAAAATAGAGTTCATTTGGTAATTGGGGTGAACATCTCGATATAGTAAATACCAAGTACCTGAGAAAAACCCTTTTCTACCAAACATGATTTGAGCTTTTCTATAGACCCATTTACTAAAAATTTCATTTGGTATATCCACCTACATCAAATAAGAATTCTTCCCTTTAGAAGAGGGACTAAATCCCGAGTGTTATTCCTCAATAAGGAACCATACTCATCTTCCATAGTAGTATCCCACTCAAGAGTGCATGATGCATCATGAAAAAATTATGGATCAAAATTAGATACAATGAAAGCATGTGAGGCATCTTAGAATTTTGAATGTGTTCACCTAGTGTTTTATGGATCTCTAACCCATTGGCCAATTTTAGTGTTTGTCTATCCTAAATAAAACCAAATGTAGGAGAATTAAGAGGAGATTCCTCATCCTATAAAGATATTCTAGGAGAAGGATGAGGTGAGTCCTCATAAGTACTCTCATAATAAAAACTAGAAGAAAAATCAAGATCATCAAGAAGTTGATCATATATATTTGAATTATTATAACTATCATAAAATCCTAATGCATCCAAGGAAGAGGGAGGAGTGTAATGTGAAAATTTTGGAGGACCATCTTGAAATTAAACACTCTTCTTGATGAACAACTCATGAGTGGTGGGATGTAGAATCTTATATCCCTTAACATGCTCAGGATACCCAACAAAAATGTAAGGCTAACACTAAGGTTACATTACCTTACATTTATTCATTAGAATAAGGGGTAACAAGAGATCCAAACACTTGAAATTGCTTAACTGTGGGTTTATAGCCACTCAAATCTTCAAAAGTAATGACTCCCTTCAATTCTTTATGAGGAACTCAATTTTGAATATAACAAGCATAGTTGATGGCCTCAACCTAATATTGAGATGTAAGAGATTTGGAGTGTATCATAAAGTTTGTCATTTCTTTCAAGAACCTATTATTTCACTCTTCAACACCATTATATTAAGGAATAAATATAATTTTACATTGTATTTCAATCCCCTCTAAAGTCAATAATTGTTCAAAATAGTTACTTACATACTCACCACCATTGTTAGTTCATAAAATCTTAATGGCTTTATGTAAATATTTTTCTAAAAGTGCCTTGAAGTCCTAAAAATTATCAAAGACCTTATATTTTTGCTTAATAAAATACACCCAAGTATACCTCAAAAAGTAATCAATGAAAGTAAGAATGTATTTAGTCCTATTAAATAGAGCTAGAAATGGACTAGCAATATCACTATGAACTAGCTCCAATATCTATATAATTATCCATGATTTGTATTTTTCATAATTATCCTCAAGATGCTTACCAAGTATGTAACCCTGGAAAACATCATCAAAAAAATGAAAATTTGGTAACCCTGAAGCCATGTCATGACAATTGAGTTACTCCAAGTAGAGATAATTGAGATGGACTAATCACCTATGCCATAATTTACTCACCCCACTACTCGCCACCATTGTTAGTGCACAAAATCTTAATGGATTTACCTAACTATTTTTATAAAAGTGCCTTGAAGTCATAAAACTAATCAAATACCTTATATTTTTTCTTAATGAAATACACCCAAGTATACCTCAAAAAGTAATCAATGAAAGTAAGAATATATTTAGTCCTGTCGAATGAAGCTAAAAATAGACTATCAATGTTACTGTGAACTAGCTCCAATATCTATATAATTATCCATGATTTGTCTTTTTCATAATTCTCCTTGAGATGATTACCAAGTATGCAACCTTGGAAAATGTCTAAAAAAATGAACATGTGATAACCCTAAAACCATGTCATGATAATTGAGTTACTCCAGGTAGAGATAGTTGAGATGGCCAAATCACTCATTCCATAATTTATGCACCCCATCTGAATGAGTGGCTAGTGAAATAAATAGTTGATCAAGAGAAAAATATGATAAGGTATACAATCATGATTGGTGTTATACTTTTCCAAATGCAATATGGATTCATTTTATGCTTCCCTAATAACCACTAAATTTGGTGTGAACTCAACTCTCTTACCCAAACCAATGTGAGCGATCTAATAAATAGATAAGATATTGGTGGATAATGAGGGAACATATATAATAGCTTGATATGTTACATCATTCAATTCAACATATCCTCTCTTAATAATTTGTATTAAAGTATCATCAACCAATAATATGGAAGGCATAGAATAAGACTCCAAGGATAAGAACATGTCTTATGATGAAGCCATGTGGTGTAAGGTACCAAAGTCAATTACCCATGTGGAAGGCTAGGATTTAACTGCAACAAGTGATTTTTCCTTATATTTTCCATTTATATTATATTTTGCCTTAGAATACACTTGTGTTGATGAACTCTGATTGGAAAAATCAAGGACATTGATATTGTGCTTCTTGAGAATCTTAGTCAATTGGTCAATTTGCTTCTTCGTGCATTTGGATTCATCATGCCCATATTTCTTTAATTAATCACATGTGAGTCATTATTTTTAGGTTTCCCATTTGAAGATGATGACTCTATTGATGCTTTTGATATAGCATCATATTTTTTAGCCTTTCTCTACTTTGGGTTTCATGTTTTATTTCTTCTCCTTGTTATTAGAGTCCTAATTATCATGATTAATAATTAAGGCATGAAATTTAGATGACTTCACTATACCCATTTAAATAAACTTATCTTTCTCTCAATTTAAGTCACCAAAAAATTCATCCAAATATGGAATGGTCCATGTAGCTCCAAGGGCATGCTTGGTGGAGTGGAAGGTAGAAACAAAGATAGAATAGTCAGATCCCATTTTGGCAATGATGGAAAGAATTAATTACTCATCCTTTTTTTCAATGCTACATAGTTTAAAATGCAACCTAAGTGATTTGAAATTTGTGAATAAGTCTTGTATAGTTTCAAATTCACCAAGGCTTAAACATTCTCCAACTCGTGACCTCTCATTATGTCTTACTTACAAAAGAGTTTTTCCAATGTGGTCTAGACTTCATTAGGAGTAGCTATTGATTTAATATGAAAGAGTAGGTTGGGAGACATAGATAGGCATAGTATATCATAAGCTTCATCACTTCTATTAAACTACTTCACCTTCTCTACTTTAAGTGTTGGTTCTTTTTCTATACCTATCTTAATTTGGTGTAATCCTTTACTTCTCAAGAGGGTTTTCACTTTGATTTTCCACTCATGATAGTTGAATGGTGTAATAAGTGGAACTTGACTCTGATCCATGGTATAGAAAGGAATTATATGTTTAAACACATGTGTGAAAATACTAGTAATGCATAACCCCCACTGAATTTGTAGAGGTTCAATTTTATAAGGTAATAGAATATCATCAATGCATAGAGCATGAAAAAACTTGTAATTTCAAAAAAATGCACCTAAAAAGGAGTTGTTAGTTAAACTTTATGGAATTTTTAATGTTTTTTTCTCCCAAAAAATAATGATCTCCAATTTTCATAAATTTTGGGTACACAAAAGTGAGGAAATATTAAGCCCCCTTGGGTTGGTTATGACCAAGGACTTAAATTCCCATGTGACTAGGGGTTAAGGGCTAGGATGAGTGATCCTCCCCCCCATTTTTTATTTATTTTATTAATTTGAGAGTGTCCCAAAAATGGCTCCACTTTTGAAATGAATAGTGACACTTTGATCCATGCGTAGTTCCCACATAGTCAAACTTAATCCTCAATCACTCTATTATGTAGGGCACACACCTCTCACCTAATATTGTACACTATTTACCCAAATTTTATTCAAAGTCATATACACAATTCCCATGCCATATTGTATACGTATGCATCTTGACCCCTACACACTCCACACTTTACACTCATTACTTCACACTTCATAATTCACAATCCCATACACCGTATAAGTCATATGCTTTCTCACTAAATTTTATGCCCCTCATAACTATAATACAATGTAACTCATAGTTATATAACATATATCACAACCTCTCATTCCTAGCAATTCTATGCCATAGCTCATAGACCCACATGCATCATTGGCCTACATAGTGCACAATTTTTGTGTCAGCCTGCTAACTTCTATGCACTCTATAACTCATAGTTATATGTATCTCTCTAACTTCTTAGATTATACAACACATCTATGTGTTAAATTGCATCAACCACATGATCTAAGGGATTTAATAACCATCATATAGATTAGAATATGAACCAATGCAATCATATTTTTGGTAACTAATAGTGGTTATAACTACTCTTGTATTTTATTTGTATAAGTATGTAATATACAGAATCAACCTAAGGTTTATCTCCACACATTTATAACAAAGATATCATGCTTCATGTATCTACTCTATAAAACATTCAGTATATCACATTGTACCAATTTTACCTATTCTTTTTTATCGAATAGAAGTTGTACTTCTTGTCAGAAAGACTTTTACTCCATTGAATGTGTTTAGTTGTTTCTTTATAAATTAGCTTTACCCATTAACTCTACATAACCAAAAATAGTTTGTCCCTCACATGCTTGGTCTTGGGCCCTATGGTGAAAATCATTAGTATTAGAGATAAAAACTCTATATTCATTTTTATGCATGTAAACATGAGAGAGCAACTTGTGAAGGAAGGTTTGTCAATTGATTATGCTATCAAGTATTCGAAGGAACATCATAATAACAGTAAGATGGATAACACCAAGAATAAACCTAAGGTAACCTCTAAGGTATGAAAACTCATCACTATTATATTGGAGACATAACACACTAAAATTTTTGGCCACTTCCATGAATTGATGGTACAGTTCAATTCAAAACCTTATGCCATACCTCCATAGTTCACTCACCAATAGATTCAGCAACAAACCCCCTTCAAGATTCAATTAAATATTGACATACCTCTATTTGAAGGTGTGATTGATGTCAAAACATTTGATATATATATTTTAATACTCAAAGCATAGTTCTTAGTTAATTCTTTCATTGATGTTGAGAAGATAACCTTCACAATACTGAAGATGTCTATACTAGTTGTTCACTGGTGGGAGAGCTTTAGTGCATAGCACATGAAAGATTGTGTTCTAGTTAAATATTGGAATAATTTTGTTGATGTGTTGAAGGATAAATACCACCCTCTACCCTAATTTGAAGATAAATACATCAAGTTATAAAAACTATGCTAGTGCAAAGATCAGTCTGTGGAAGACTATAACAACATTTTTTATGACTAATTTGTGTGGCTACATGAGAAATTGAGAGAAAAACATAATGTATTAAAGTACATCAATGTAATTTCACCTTATATACACACAAAATATGGATTTTTTGACTTTTGACACTTTGGGGAAATAATATCACAATGCTACAAAGATTGAAGCCAATGAAAAGATGAAGTAACATGTCACCTCTTCATCCAACATAGCATGCAAGACCCAACCATAAAATAACTACACATCATAACCTTATGTATATAAGAAACATCACACTTTTCATAAAAGAGATTAGCACCAGAATATTGCTCAACCCTTGAAGGCTCTAGTGCCTTCTGATTCAAACAAAAGCAAGAAGAATTTTAGTGATAAGTGGTGTCATTACCATCTCTCATCCATTCATGATGATTCTAAATGTTGTGAATATAAATCCCTACTAAATAGTCTACATTAAAACCCACATCAATGGATGACACTGATCTAGACACCTCTTGTTTGAGTATTAACACCACTATGATTGACATCTCTAAAGAGTAAAAACATATCTTCCACACCAAGTTCTAGATGAAGGGTCAACCTCTCCATGTCATCATCGATAGTGATATATATATTAACATCATCACATAATCCATAGCTTAAAAACTTGGTCTTATCATTACTATGCATCCAAATCCATAATCCTTAGGTTGGATCTAGTAGGGGAAAGATATAAAGGTTTGGTAGAAATGCAATTTTTAGTACAAAGTCAGTCCTATGGAGGAAAATGTCACTTGTGACATTGCTCTTATGAAGGTCTAAAACATCTTACTAGGGAGACCGTAATTGTATGATCATGAAGCTACATATCAATCCAAGCCATGGCATTAGACTATTTGTGTGAAATATTTATTCTAAAATATTTTTAGTCAATACCCATGACCAAAGTCACTTTGGTCTCTACCAAGAAATATTTCAAGCTTATCTTGAACATGTATAATTTTGTGTTACTCATGGTTTACCTTAATACACCTACACAATAAAAATCAAATCACACCCTATAAATATGCAACACTCACATGTCATTTCAATAATCATAGCTTAATAAGTTATTAGAGTAGAGTAGAGAAGTCTTCATAAAACTTGAAGGCCTTATAACACATTAAAACACTGCATTAATTTGGTCCTAAGATCCCCTCTTCCATATAGTCCCCTATATCATGGATTAGTTTGGAGAATGATGAAGTCTAGCACCTGATTTAAGATATTTTTTATCAAGGTAATATTAGCCCTAGTTATTTTCCTTGAGAGAGTTTGATAGTCCTTACATCCAATAAAGATGGGTCTTAGAGACTCTATACAGATTATAGTGCACTCAATAAAATCATGGTGAAGAATTGGTATCCACTACCACACATTGATGACCTTATAGACCAACTTTGAGGCATATAATACTTCACCAAGATCAACTTAAAGTCAAATTATCATCAAAATCCATACTGAAGATGTTTGAAAGACAACATTCAAGATTTAAGAAGGATTGTATGAATTATTGGTCATGCCTTTTGGCCTTACCAGTGCACCAACCACTTTTATGTACTTCATGGATGATCTACTTAGGACATTCCTGAACTCCATCATCATATACATAGATGACATTATCATCTTCATAAAGACCTTGGAGGAGCACATGGATTACATCTCATGCTTCTTAGACACTTTATGCCAACCCAAGTTGAAAGATAACAAAATAAAGTGTATATTTATCATGTCATTGGATCACATTGGAATCATAGTATATCCAGAGAATATTAAATTAATCCAAAATTGGCCTACTCCACATAATTTCACATAATTGAGTTTTTTTACTTGCTAACTTATATTACATGCTCATCCTTAGTTTTATGTACATCTATTGGGTTCTCAACCAACTCACATGCACCAAAGCCAAGTTTGAATGGACACATGTGCAATAATTCACTTTTGAATCACTCAAGTAATGCTTCTATGTAGTACATATTCTCATAATGACTGACATTATTCAAACCTTTAAAATTAACATTGATGTATCTAAGTACACACTTGGTGTAGTGCTCATGTAGCATGGACATTCGATTTCATACCACTCAAACATGTTCAATGACACGATGAAAAGGTACTTCACCTATGAGAAGGAAATATATGTTATTTTTCAATTGATTAAGTAATGGAGACACTATATTTTTAAGAATGAGATAATTATTCATTCCAATAAAAAACCACTCTAGTTCTTGCATTCACATAATAAGCTGGAAAATGCGTGCCACATAAAATGGATGACTTACCTAAAATAGTTCCATCTTATGATCAATCACAAGAAAAGGAAAGATAAAAAGGTTACATATTTCCTTAGCTAATCATTGGTTCACATGCTCATCATGGTGTTAGAAACACATGTCCACAACTTTGTAGACTAGGTATCCCTCTACTCTATAGATCAAGACTTCATAGTAACTTACACCATTTCATATAAGGTAAACAAGTACAAGTGTTCTACTTGTATAAATAGTTTTTTTATGGGATCAAACATCTTTGTGTTGCCTCTAGTGTACTTCACAAATTATTCATTTGAGATGTGCACTATGCTAAGATATTGGGACACATCAATGTGACAAAGATTCTAGTTACATTATAGTCTCACTTATAGATGAGGAGTGCCACAACAAGTCTTACATTCCTTGTTGCATAACCAAGAAAATGAATAGGAAGCTGGGACTTTACACACCTCTACTAGTTCCATCTAGCCCATGGGAATCTATCATCATGGATTTCATGATTAGATTGACTATGACAAGATGACAACATGATGTTGTGTTCATTATAGTGTATTATTTTTCCAATATGAGCATCATTTTTACATGTAAAAAATACATTGACATAGTTGACACTATGAAGGCATTTTTAAACCATGTAGAGGCACATATTAGGTTACCAAAATCAAACATATCTGATCTTAATCTATACTTTGTGAGTCATTTTTGGTAAAGTTTTTGGGAATTGATGGGTATATAATTAGATTAGTTGATGAGTTTTCATCCTCAGATAGATGGGAAAACTAAAGTTATAAATCACACACTTATTCATCTTTTAAAAATTTATAACCATGCACATACTTGTAAGTGGGATGATAATATCTTGTATACTCAACACACTTACAACAAGGATATTCACATCTCTACTAGCCATAATCCATTCTAGACATTTCTTGGGTTTTAACCTTTAGCACCTCTAGACATCTCCTACCATGCACCATCAATTAATGAGTTGTGCACATAGGAATGAGAAGTGTACAAAGATGATAAGTTTCTATAACACATCCATTATATTAACCAACAAGTTCAATAGATTCTCTCTCACACTCAAATTAAGTATAACGAGTGCCATGATGTACATTACAAACCTCATGCATTTTAATTTGGTGATAAAGTTTGGTTGTAATTTTAGAAGGAACACTTAAAAGGTCCACATTAAAATATCAAGTCTCTGTGTTATGGCCCTTACACCATTTTGTGTATAGTTAGTGAGAATGCCTTCATTCTTGATCTAACTAAGTACTTGGGCATGCAACTAGTCTTCAACATGGATCTTCTCAAGCCTTACACTCTATTAATTCTTAATCAAGTAGTGATGCAACATCCTTCTGATTTGGATCCTAAATACTTAAGTCCTACAGAGAAGGACCAAATCATCTAAGTGATAGACACATGTACCTACCATGGCATGAATCAATATTTTTGAGTGGTCAATGTTGGGAAATATGTTGATCAAGCAAAGTGGTGCACTTCATAACAACTTTAGGTACACTTATTAAAACTACACCCCAATGTAATGGAGACCATTTTCATTTAAGAAAGGGTGAATGATTTGTACATAGTTCCTATAAAATCAAGCTTACTCCTAATTCACTCTAATGTGAAGGGTGTGTACCTCTCACCCAATGTTATGCACTCCTTTCTTGAATTTTTCTCAAACTCATACACATAAGTCTCATGCCATATCATAGACCTTTGCAGATTGACCCTTACACACTCCACATTATAGACTCATTACCATGTACTTCACAATTTGTAGCTCATGTGATACATAATTCCTATGCCTGCTCACCAAATTTTTAACCCCTCATACCTATAGTATAGTGCACCTCATTGTTATTCACTATAGCTCATACCATTGCATATTTGGTAGTTCTATGTTATATCTCATAAACTTGTATGCCTCATTAGCTTATGTAGTGCACAAGTTCTATGCCAACTCGCTAACTCCTAAACACTCCATAGTTCACAATTTTGTGCACCTATCTGACTTTTTGGATTCCATAGCATATTTATGTGTCAACTTGCATCATCCACATGCTTTAAGGGGTTTACCAACCATCATGCAGTTTGGAAGATGAAATGACATAACCATCTTCTTGGTAACTAATAATAATAATTACTCTTATATTCTATTTGTAAAAGTATGCAACATACACAATTGACCTAATTTCAATGTTTTACATACTTATAACACAAATAACATTATTTATATTTCTACTTTGTAAAACACACACTGTAGTATATTGTACCAATTTTTCCCTATTCTTTGTTAATGAATAGAATTTACATTCTTATAATAAATACTTCTACTCCATTGAATGTGTTTAGTTTTTTCTTTCTAAATTAACTTTGCCCATTCACTTTGCACAACTGAAACTTAGTTTTCCCTCACACACTTGGTTTTGGGCCTGATGGTGCAAATCACACTTTGCACTCAAATAAATTTGATGGTTTATTAGATTTCACATGCAAATAATATGGATAGAGTACATGTCATGCTTTATAAGTGTAAGAATCCATATAATTATTTTCAAGGGTTATAATCTATAAGGTGTTTTATATAGGTCAGATTATGTAGTGTGCTTTACATGGTTTAGAGTCTACAACATGCTTTGTATGGGTTAAAGTCTAACAACATGAAAATAGGGAGTGTCAAGTTTAGATACGTGTGAAATTAGGGGTCATAATTCCATTGATGCATGCAATTAGGGGTCATAGATCTGCCAATGGTGGAAGCACAGGGGTGAATGCCTACCTAAGTTGAAAATACTACCAAGGTGCCTGTAGGGGTAAAAACTTTATTGAAGATAGAAAACCCTTAAATTTATAGATTTGGTATGACTTCCATATAAAATATCAAGGACCCACCTCATATTTTTATAAACCCAAAAATATTTTTTATTCAAAGTCAATAGATGTGCATATTTTTATAGAATTCAAAAAATGGCCTTAAAACCCTCTAAAATGGTTAAATAATGATTGTCATGAAACTAGGTCATGTTTACAGTCATTTATAGCATTTTTCCACCTTCTAAATTCAATAGCATTATCTATTTTCCACTTTGAGACTCTAAATATGTAGATTTGCACAAATTTTCTAGAAACCCCACCAAACCCTAGAAATTTGAAATCAATAAAAAACATGGAATGATCTAGAATGTTAGATCTCACAACAAGCGTTATGGCATTCAGCTACCAAAAAATCTTTGATACCATGTCAATTTGGGCCAAAATCAACAATCAATCTAGATAGGATCAAATGCATGAAGTTAAACCTGTATGGAGTAGTGAAAGAAAATAACAACTCAAATGGAAAAATTTTGTCTTCAAAATCACAATATTGTATTAGCAACATCATCCATAAAGTACATAGGAAGATGCATTATATATTGAGGAATTAGGTCACCCAAAAAGGTAATTAACTTAACTCACAATTAGAAAATGACTAAAGTGTATTTCCTCTAATGACCTATTATTAACCTAAGCAAGTTAAATGGACCATCTAGGTAAAACCACATAGTGGGAAAAATTCTACACTAATATAGGATGTATCCATACTAGTGGATCAAAATTGCACACATACAATTAAGAGTAATAAATATGTTAAATTTTATTTCCTTCCTCAGAGTATTAGTTATGTAGGCATTGTTCAACCATTCATTTGGGAGTGGTTGGGTTAGTTCAACCCATTACTCTTTTTCATTTTTATAGGTTAACCCAGTGTCAAAAGTGAAACTAGGGTTTTAGATTGAAAGAGACAATATTATGGATACTTAAAAAATAGAAAGATATTGATATCATACAAGAAGATAATTTATAAGCAGGCACAATGATCTACGTAAAAATAATTAGGCATAATTTATGGGGTTATATTATGTAGAATTCAGATGCTTATGTCTAGCATAGGCATCCAAATCCTAACAGACTCATCTAAGAAGATCCATATATCCAATTCCTAATCTGAACAACTCTTTGTCTATTTTCCAACCCTTTATATCCCCTATATACAATCTTAGATCAGAATAAATTAGTAACAAGCTAAGTACCCTAGTCTTCTTAGTATCTTCCATAGATCTAAAATTAAAATTCAACATCTATTTGTAGCATTTATATTTTCTTAATTTATACATATCTTAGACAATTTTAATAATAAAAATTTATATCTTATTTGCATACATTAATATAAAATAAGGTAAAACACATAACAACATAAATGCATGCCATTACAACAAGTGGTAACTCTTTTACTATCTTATTGAAAGGAGGTAAATGAATATGCTATCATTCAAAAAAAATCATGGTTAATTTTTGAATTACTACACATATGATAAATAATTATATGATCTTGTTCAAGAGGTTAAAGAATAAAATACCCTTTTAATGGAATCTAAATTGTTATACACACAGATCATCAACCTCTCCAATATTTTCAAACACAAAATAAATTACAACAAAGATATCATTACAAATAAATGGATTTATTATAATAAATACATTTTATTTATCATGTATAAAAAATATGTGACAATTAAATTAGCTGACATGTTATCTAGACCTCCTTTAATTTCAGTTATGGGCATCATATTGCTACATTTTGCTACTTACACCTTTTGTGCATGAGGAATGTGTTTATGGATATGAACATAATGCAAATTTTGGGGAAGTTTTCTTCAAGTTAATAATCCCAAAAGTACAAGTTTTAAGCCCATGGAAGGTTAATACCTCTAAGATGAATTTTTTATAAGTTAGTTAAGTTTTGTGTGCCTAAATAAGTAAGGGTTAAACTAATGAGAGAAGCACACACTTCAAGTGTTTCTAGTCATTTCAAAGTAATGAAGATGAGGTTAAATTTGCATAGGTGTGTCCATTGGCCAAATATGCAAGTTGATGTTTCAAAATTATTAAGGGGATGTGTGTTTTATAGCACATGTAAGACTAATAAAAATAATTTGGGTTTATATAATCCATTACCAATTCCTTCTAGGCCATGGGAAAAAAGTTACATGAATTTCATAGGAGGTTTTTCTTTGTCAAACAAATGGCATGATTGTTTATTTTTAGTTTTAGATTGGTTTAATAAGATGCATATTTTGATTATTTGTAATAAAAATATTACGGGAAAAGATGTATCCAATTTTTTTTTTATAATATGTGGGTTCACTTTGGTTTTTCAAGGTATATCATTTCATATAATGATTCAATTTTTAGGGTAAAATTTGGACTACATTTTGGGAGAAGATGGATACTATATTTAATAAATCTATTGCATTTCACCCATTTATTTATAGGTAGATATAAATGGTTAATATAACATTAGTATAACACTTGATAAGGTACAATAGGAATCATCCTAATACTTATGATGAAAACTTAGTGTATATTCAATATTCTTATAATAAGGTTATTCATTCCTCTATAATAAATCTCCATTTGAATCATGTTTTAGTTATTTATCTTTTTTGTGTATTTGATGTTTTTTTTAGATATCCATATGAGGTACAAGGGAGAGTGGATATATAAATACAAAAATTTGAGAGATTCATAAATTATTTTCAATAAATTCTTCTCCAATTACAAGAGAGGTTGAAAGAGTCAATTACCAAGTACGAAGCAAAACATGACCAACATATGACTAAACATAGTTTACTTAATGGAGACAAGGTATGTTTCTACTCAAGTATATCAATGCTCTAAATAAAGACTAATTAGCTTAAGCCTCTTAGGTATGAAACATTTTTTATTTTATAGATAATGGGTAAGAATGTTTTCAGAGTGGAATTACCTCCATATATGAAGTTCTATTTTATTATGAATGTTGAGAACTTACATACTTTTGAGCTTTCCATCCTAGATGAATAAGGTTATTTCCTACCTTATATTGAAGATATTAGTCAATAAAATCAATAATAATTTGAGCAAGATGTGGTGTTTCAAAATAAGCAAAGATGAATAAGAAGAGGAGTGTAGGAGCGATGGAAAATTAAACTAAAGGTCAATTTACAATAAAAGTAAAATGGTGATCCAAGGAGGAAATGGTGAATAAATTAATCACCTCATGAGTTATTAAGATTTTAGGGATAAAATTCCTCAAAATTGGGGAAGTGTGATCTAAATTTCAGATCAATAGTTGCAAACATTATCAGCTAACTAATTCACTATTCTCAGAAGATGTAAATATGCCACTTAAAACATTTCCTAAGCATATGTTCCCATAATGTTGTAGTCAAGAATATTGATTAGGTAAGTACAAATGAGTCTATACAGATAGATGCATGTCTAAGATGATTTAGACATCTTAGGTGATAATACTTTAATAGGTCATTATTGCATAAATTTAGATAAGATACGGCTATACAACTATTGTGTCGATTTCACCCTACATAAGGCCATAATTTTTCCTATGACTAAAACACAAGTAGATAAATAATTTTAAATACTTAATATTTTAGTTATTATTTATTTCATCTCATTTTTGGTTTTATTCATTGATGCATGTATGTAATATTTTTTATAAGGCAAAGGGAGGAACAATTAGTGAGTAGTTGACTGCACTTAAATCAAATAGTGTTTCATCCATGTAATGATTGATGTTATATTATCAATTATCTTCTTGTTTTTTTGGTGTTTTAAGTTGGGTTGTGTGTGTAGGGAAGTGTGTAGGTAAGTGGTGGAACATTTTATGGTTTTTAATGTTATTGTATTGTAAAAAGATGTTATTCCACCATTGATCCATCACCTACTTAGGATTGGGGTGCAACATTAACATGAGTTCAAACTTGGAAAGAGGTTTAGCATGGCTTGATTTAAAGTTCTTAAGTAAACATTGAGTGATTATTTGTTTGAACTTGCCCCACCAATAAATCAATTTTCCATAATGAGGTTATCTTTAAACCAAGTTGTACTCATAAGGAATTTGTCAAGTCTCTTTGATATTTCCCTATTTATTATGAAAATTTGGATCCATGTGAGTGATCTTGGGTTTCATACCTCACAAATTATATATATCTCCAAAAATTCACCAAGTTATTGGTCTTGGTTATTTATACCACTAATTTCCCCTTTCTTTTCTATTAGATCTAAGACAGGGTTGAAGTCTAACTAACGATTAATTTTCTAATTTTATTTATGAATGTCATGATCTCAAGTTGGCACTCTATCTTTCCATTTAAATTTGAAATAAAAATAGAAGGGATCAGCTTCATTACCATCAATGTATACTTTAACAAGAGCACACTCCACTTTTTTTATATTCCAATGGCTAGCCACCCCACATATTCCATAAAAGAATATGAGGCCAAGCCCTACAAGTTATTCCAACATATGCTCATCATTCCTTAAGTGTTACCTCCAAATGTTTAGTCTCCTAAAAGAATAAAATATTTAAAATTTAGTTTTAAATTGTTATTTTATAATTTGCCTTTTAAATTCATGATGTTAAGGCCTCAAATGCTTCATGAAACTATTAATATTGAGAACCACCATTAAATCCTTATTTATTTTTACAGTGTAAGATATATACATGATTTCCTACCTTCAATAATCATGGCCATGCCTTCTTACTCAAGTGCCTCTAATTTTTTATTCCTCCCTTTATTCTTTAACCCTAAATCTAGTTTTAGGTTTTGAAGATTTGGTCAATTTTATGGGAGCTATAGTGTTCATGAAAGTGCAAGGGATGTTTCCTTCTTCCATTCATAATTATTCTCTAGGGGATTTTGCCTTCTTCCATTCCTAATCTTTTCTACCCAAAGATTCATCCTACAATAAAGCATTATGCATAATTTTCAAATATAATTTTTTCTTGGAAAAAAAATACCATTTTGAGCATCAATTAACCATTATGACAAAAGATAACTTAAGCATAAATGATTTACAAACACTAACATGACATCAAAAATTAAAAATAATAGATAATAACAAAAAATAAATTTGAGGGTCTATAAGGTCCATGCCATGCCCCACCCTATGATATAAAGTCTTTATTAGATATCTTCTTTATCCTTGCCTTGTTGCCTCTGCACATGTGTACGTGTCAAAGAATCTACCCTATAGCTATGACTATGGCATAGTATAAAGGATACTATGATTGATACTTAAATCATTATAACATGATTAGCCATTAATGATTTATATAAGTGATTTAGTTGTGGGTTTTGGATCAACAATATTTTGATTATTATGTCTTAGAAATTGTTAGCATATTTATCATGATACTTATGATGATTTTTCTTGTTTTGTTCTTGATCAAACTAATATTCATTAAATGAAATTGATTATCATTAAACACTTGATGTTGATCTTGATCTATTTAATAAGTGCTTGAACACATGAAATTTAGTATGCAATATTGATTGAACACATGAATTTCAGTATGCAATACTACCTTACTATCACCTTGTGACCAAATTGGTACCTTATACCATAAAGGACCAATTCAAAATTGATATTGTATAGGTCCTTCCCATTTGTTAAATTTCCTTCTTTAGGTCGATGCCTTGATAGAAAAAAGTGTTAATACATGTTAAGGGAGAGAATGTATTTAGTAGTTGTATTCATTAACCAATTTTACCTATTATTAATCATATTCACCTTAATGTGAATATAACATATTTAATTCCAAATTGAGCATAACACATTAAAAAAATGAATGAATTGAGTACACCTCAATCCTATGGATTACTAACATGATTATTTACTTAACATTTAATTTTTTGGCATGAAATGAATTTACTACATGATAAGAGATATTGTGTGTGTGTGTGTGTGTGTGTGTGTGTGTGTGTGTGTGTGTGTGTGTGTGTGTGTGTGTGTGTGTGTGTGTGTGTGTGTGTGTGTGTGTGTGTGTGTGTGTGTGTGTGTGTGTGTGTGTGTGTGTGTGTGTGTGTGTGTGTGTGTGTGTGTGTGTGTGTGTGTGTGTGTGTGTGTGTGTGTGTGTGTGTGTGTGCGTGCATAATTTATTTACACCTATGAAAAATTAGCATGCAAATTTTTGAAGGGAATTATTTAGAGAATCATTAGTAATGATAATTAACTTTGACTTGATGCTCAAAATAATTTATAAGACAAAATTATAAAAAGGGCCCTCATTATGAATCTCTAATTTTAGAGTTTTTGATACTTCAATGGCATGTCACTATTTTCCCTAACAAATATGCCTTGGGATGAATATCTATTATTTGTGGTTAGCATTGTAATTAAGTGAGTCTGGCATAGTAATTTAACCTAAAAAAGGTAGGTAGGAATGCATATCTATTAATTCCATTTGGTACCATAATTAAGTGAGCCTAGCATAATTATTTGACTTGACAACTTATTGCACATAGATGATATTTCTAGTATATGCCTTCATTGATTGAGCCTGACACAAAGAAGTGTGTGGACCTCTCTAAAGTCTATGATGGATGGAAAAGGCTTCCACTAATTCTTTAACAAATATTAATTATGTTTTATTCATTCTTAAAATAATATTCATTTCAACAGGATGTATTTTATATGTAAAATCAACATGTAACCTTCCTTGATCTTTTTCCCCTAATGGCACAATAGTTGGGTATAGTAGAAAATGGAATGATCTTGGAAAGGGCAATGATAAAAATAATTTTACACCTTACATATATGAGAGGTAGTTCTTTCATCTCGTAGAGGTATTTTTTGAATGAGTATATAGAAATTTGGCCTAAAATATTTAATATTATACTATTGTTTCTCTTATTTAAAATTGTTATCCATTTCATACAAATCTTGAGATTTATTGTGTATACAACTAGGCTACAAAAGGAATTAGATTATATTGATTTTGAATAAGGGTGTACCATGAAGTGTGTAATTCTAATGTGTGTGTGTGTGTGTGTGTGTGTGTGTGTGTGTGTGTGTGTGTGTGTGTGTGTGTGTGTGTGTGTGTGTGTGTGTGTGTGTGTGTGTGTGTGTGTGTGTGTGTGTGTGTGTGTGTGCGCGCGTGCATGTGGGTATACTTCTTGGGGAAATTTTACAACTAAACCATCAGTCAAACTAAAGAGAGGGTTCTTAATTATGAAAAAAACATGTTTTAGTTTTTCCTTATTTATATCAAACCATTTGGGAATGATTTTATTATTATGAAACATGTTATAGATTCCAAATGATAGATTGGAATAATTTACAAAAGCCTTGGACTTTGTTTAAATCTCCCATATATAGTTGGACACCCCTTTTGTCTTAATCTTTTTTTTGGCTAAATAGAGGATTGTTAAAGTGTTGTCTTATGATGATTATTATCTATCACTATCTAGTTAGGATGTTGGGATATATTTAGCATATTACTAAGTGGATAAATAATAATTTAAGTGTTAATTATGTCATAAATCACCCCTATACATCTAGGCAATTTTTATAGATTTTTTTTCATTTAATTGTCTATTAGAAATGATAATTTGCTTACTTAGATTTGCGATGGCTACTCATTATCCTTTTATAAGAATTTAAATTTATGGTAGTGGTTGTAAGGTGAACATCAGAATGTATAGTATGTTAAATGAGTTGAATAATGAGAGAAAATAATATTAAATGTATGATAATCTAAATTTATTCTTGTGCAAATCTCCCTTATATAGTTGGATAATCTTTTGGACCCTTTCCTATTATTATTAATTTGTTGTTAAAATATTGAATTATGGAGTAGGTGAATTTGTTAAATAATTAATTTTTTAGTTATTTTTTATAGAGTTTAAGAGATAGTGCTTTGATGTGTAATAATCTCTTAAGTTATTTGATTAAGACTATTTTGATAGACATGTCATAGCATTAAGTACTCTTATCTTATAAACATAATATGGCGAGTCCACATTATTGACTATGAAAATAAATTTATCCTCTCCTTTCCTTAAATATATTCTTTTCCATTAGAAGTATTGTGGTAAGCTTCAATAAGAAATGTTGTTTATTATTAATTTTATTGGATTAAGAATGTATGCATTTGATTTATACTTGATATATGATTCTAAATGTATTGCTAAGTCTAGGAAATTTCATTTCATTTCATTTGGAGTATATTATGTGTCTTAGAATTTATTAAGGGATATTTCTCCATAGCTTGTGAGTTAAAAAATAATTGGTAGATCTGATGATTATTATTTCTTAATATTGGTTAAGTATGAAAGTATAAACAAAATGAATATTATGGATAGAATGAAGTGATTAACTATTATTTGTTAGATTCATTTTAATTAATATTATTTTTAGGGAAAGAGAGACTACCAATTTTATGCTTAGTTGTTTGTTGTTTGAATTAGTGTAGGATAAGGATTGATAGGAGATTGAAATAATTCAAGAGAATCTAAATCTCTCATGATGAAACTTGATTGACTAGGCTAATTAAAATGATGCTTGGTTGATATATTACCTCTCCTAAGAATATTAAAATTGCTTCTTTTATAAGTTTTTAATTGATTGAAATAAAGAACATGTGTACTCTTATTTCAATGCAACTTGTTTGGAAAAATCATCTATAATTGGAGGAATCATCTATCGTTAAATTTATACTTGGAAAGAAATCATATTTTTATTAATTTTAGAAGATTAATGATGGTTTCTTGATTATATTAATTTTGGATGTTAGGAATATGGTTAGGAAAGGATAAATATCTTACTTATTATGTTATGTACTACCATACGCATATAATGTGGAAGGTTATGTTATAGAAATGGAAATGACTTTTCTTGTTAATCTATTTTGCTTAAAAATATGATTGGTCATTAACATTTCCACCCCTCATATAGTGAAGTGGTTATATATTATTTTAAAAATTATTTTTTTGGTGAGATTATCTCAAGCTATTGTAAATTAATTTCTGATATTAAAGTTTGAGATTCCCTTTCTTCTCATAGAACCAAATGATTGTTCATGAACAATTAAATGTTGTATAGTTATTCCATGTTTGCATTAATTATGGAAATAAATGCTTATTTTTGATATAAATTATTCATATTATCCATAAGATATCCTATTGAAATTCTAAGTGGAAATTGAATCTAAGTGTTCTCATTCTTTCAGGGAGATCTTATAACCTTGTATCTAACATCAAGGACCTTGACTTAATGTCTGAAACTATTCTTATTGAAATATGTAATTGTAAATACCTTATGTTATCTTAAGATCAAATAATGGAATATTTATGGTCTAATAATAAACTTATTATTGACTTTCTAAGTCACCCATTTATCAATCACTGAACTCAAGGGGATCGCATAAATAGTCACACACTCGTGCAGTGATTGAGTTCCCAAAATGAGTCTATGCATTGGCACTTCTATCTACACCCTCAATCAATAATCATAATGAACCCACTCATAAATTAAGTGTTTATCCATGCCCCATGAAAATATTATTCAATACACTAGCACAACATGTAAGTTAAAGTGCATAGGCCTCCTAAATTTGGGCATCAAAAGAGAAAGTGCATGATAGAGTGATTCAAAATCATGAAGGGTGCACTTAAGATCCCCATATTCTTAAAAACTCTTATTCAAATACATTCCTAACATTTAGATGATGAATTATCAATCTAATCAATAGAGTTCCCATCTATGCCTTGGTAAAATGTAGACTGTGACCTTGAACTATGTAGCATTATCTTTAAATACCAAGGTAGGTTCCAAATAAGACATAGATCATGAAGACTATCATAAGGGAATTGATAAAAAAATATTGGGCCTTATGCATTTATATAGAAAACTACCCTCAACACCCTTCACAAATGCATAGTCATACTATGTATTTAACTCTTTATGTAACCTTCAACATGCAATCATGTGTAAGACTTTACAAATATGGGTGTGTGACATCTCTATTACCTAGACAATATGATGAGGTAAAACCTAAGGATGTGCCTACATAGTTACACATCATCATAACATCCTAGGTGGATTAACAAGTGACCACTATAGATATGAATAACATTGATCTCAATTAGATACTAAAGGAATCAAATTAGAATAATATTAAATGCCAAGGCAAATGTCAAGATTATAAAAACATGGGAACATGATCTCTTCTATTAAAGATCCAAATTACTTATCTACATCAATATTATATGATGTAACTACCCCAATAGTGTGTAATTTCAATTAATGACCCATGGGATTCTCATGTCCTATAAAAGCATGGGGATTACATTGTAAAATAATTGACATTTTTATGCACCCTTACACTACCAAAATCTTCCCTCTAAAAACACTTCTATTGGTTCAAGATTGCACCTTAATGAGAATTGAGTTCATCTCCCTCCATTATTATTGTATCTTATGTGTGATATATGTTTGTCGATCTTTGTCTGTGGGTAATTTTCATCCCTTTCATTGATTTCCATTCCTATCACCTCTGTGTAGAACTAAGAACTCATTTACAGGTCATATTATATGTGTACTTGGGTATGCATAGGCTCTAACTATAGATAATATCATCCCTCTCAATATTGCATTGTGTTCTTGAGCCTTGGTATGAAATACTTATGCATTTAGAGTATCCATGGTGGAGTTTATGTGATTTTATCTCATTCTTATCAATTTGTAGTATATTCATCAAGGCAAGCAAGGTAATCACTCTATTCTTTGTGTATCACCTTTTAATTTCTAGCAACCTCTTACCTTCTCTCTCCCTTTTTTCCTTGTCAATTTTAGGTTTAGTGCTAGCTATAGATTTCATTCATCTATTTATTGGTATGTGCATTGGTACTAAACTAGGTGTATCTAGAATAGAAGGAAGTTGGCCTACTCTATAAGTTCATCCTAAGTAGTGAAAGAGTCCCAAACATTAGGGGATGATCCTGTTACTATATTGAGATAACAAGTAGCGATTTATTACACAAGTATGAGGCACTAGATGTAGAAGAGTCATGCATCAATGTGCACAGTATCCCTTCAAAACCAAGGGTGCATGTTTAGAGTGATAATAATTTTTGACATACCTGATGGGACCAAATTTTAAAATTGGATAAGAGATTGGTACTACTCTCAGCAATTCAAGTGTTGAAGAAACTTAGTAAAGCACCTAGAAACTCTAATTATTCTTGGTTCATACTACTAGCCTTCTATCTATATGCCAAGATAGACGATATCATCTTCAAAAGCCATTGATTTTCATTTTTTTGAGCTACCTAAAATTTCTAGAAGAAATGGAATTAGAGTATATTTATCTTCTTAGAGATCAATCTACACCTCCATTTGGCTGATTCCTTGCATATAAAGGAAGATTATTCCCTATCCCCTTTATGGATGTATAGAGAGATCAACCCTTTATTAAATTTAATGGATGAAACCCATTTATTCTTCGCTAGTATGATTATATTCATGTAGTTTCTCTTAAGATCATCTCCTACTTTACTAGATAAAATTTAACTATGCCTGTAGAGTACATACATGACATAGTAAATATTTGATCCACTCACAACATGACAAAAGACAACATCATAGTGTGACTCATTACCTCTTTTTTGAAATGGAGAGTAATTCAATGGTATTTAAACTTGTACACCAATTCTATTCATAAATAATATGATTTAGGCATGACACTATGTAGGTAGTTTAAAGAAAATATTAACCACCTATCATTGATGGAATAACTCAGACCATCAAAAGGGATCCACATGAGTATATGGTTGACTTTAATTATGGATTCTAGATGACTTGGGACCAAGTTACACCCATAATAGGGCCTAATCCTAATGTTTTATTCTTATACATCCTAAGAGTGTTATACAAAAACATGGCTATAATGATATAATCAATAAGTGGTGCAGTATAACCATATGCATATGAGGCTATTATGTACATATGAAATTTCTTGATTCAGGCAGGGAAAATTTCACCTAGACCCCCTATGCACTTATATCCTGAGCCCCCATGTATAATTTCATCTATTTTACCTTTCATTCCAAATCTATCTCCCATTCTTATTATTGTCATCTTGTCAATCCAATCAACTTCTGCACCCTTGAGTGAGTTTCAAAAGGTTAAAACCTTATTTAAAATATTTGGAGATGATCTAGTGGTGCTAAAAAGGTAGTATTTGTATCATTTTATGCATTATAAACCCTTTAACCAATAATATCAATCATGTTAGAAATATGATCATCATTAATATCAAAAGAATCTGATAGGATTAATGGAGAGAAGAGCATGTTACACAGTTGCACTATGAAAACTTTTCATGCTTTTATAGAGATCATTTATCGATGTTTAAATTGAAATAGATAGAATACCCATTATGGTTTTTTCATATACATTCCATAAATATGGTCCACAAGTTTAAAGGAGAAAGAACGATCTTAAAATTGATTTATCTTTGCTCTCAGACTAGATAGTGTTTCTCAATAAAACCCTAAGGGTTTAGCCATGGCATCAACAAAAACTTTATAGTTTTAAGTTGACTAGATATAGCCTAGACTTAGTATCTTAATCTATAACTTAAGCCTTTGTCATTTTTTTGAAACCAACTCCTTTGACCTAGTAATTATTGGCTTTGAGTAATGATCAAAGGACTTTATATTTTCCTAATTTTAAGACATGTTTATCCTAGCTTGATCAATGACTTGTGATTCATCATACGTATATGATCTAATGGAGTGAAGCAAAGTCAAATTTTTAAAAGGTGCTTTGAGTGAGCATACAAGTAACAAGTGTCACATTTATGGAGCTTGTCGAATAGAGACCCAATGAGCATAATCTTGTTAGAGTTACTGATCAATCTAGTTGAAAGATTAAATGACTTGCACTTAATCATACATTAAACATATAATGGATCATGATGAATTCAAAGTGTTAAAGGTCCCTTTGAGTGAATGTGTTAATACCAAGTGTCACAAACACATGAGTCTATCAGATAAACCAATACAAGGATGCTAAATGTATCAATAGTGGGAATTGACAACTATATACAAAAGGCACATGATTATGCCAAGTGTCATATCCTCAAGGGTTAGATAGATATAAATATCAAGCTTGTCAAAATATCTAACAATGCACAGGTGATCATGCAAAGGAGATCCAATGGAGAGAATGGAATCAAATGATATAAAGCACTTGTTAGTCAATTTTCACACCTAGTTTTTCATCTTTAATTTTGCCTAAGTATAGTGTTCCTTATTTGTTTATCCCCATAGCAAAGTTTCAAGTGTTTTTTCCTTCAGAAAGATTTTGTTTGGTATTTTTGTAAGTGTTTTTTGGTCTTTTTACTCAAGTGTTATTTATCTTGATAAGGTTTTGCTTTGATTTTTTTGTCCAAGTCTCAAATGAATTGTTTCAAACTTTTTGTCCAAAACAAAAGGTCCAAAGGAATTGGTCACTTGCAATATTATTGAAGGGTATTTTCTCAAATAAGTGTCCTTTGCAAAAAGTTTGAAGGGTACATTTTAAGATTTTTGAAAGGCATCTTCAAGATTTATAAAGGAAAAATGTCCCTTGCAACTTTTCTGAAGGGTTTTATTTCAAGGATATCATCCATTTTAGGTTTTTCAAAGGGCACTTTCAAAATTTTTGAAGGTTTTTTTCTCAAAAAAGTGGTCACTTGAAATTTATCCAAAGGAATTTGTCCTTTCAACTTTTCTAAAGGAATTGGGCATGTTCATCTTTATGAAGGGACACTTTCATTCTTTCAAAGGGTCTTTTTCTCATGGAAGGGAATAGTTCATTTCTATGAAAGGCATCTTCCAAAAGTCTAAAGGGACATTTCCAATTTTTTTGAAGGAATTGTTTTGGATATTTTATCCGCAACAATCCTTTCAAAGGAATTATTATGAAGGAAATGGATTTCCAATTAGTACACTTTAAATTTTTTGAAGGATCTTTTTCTTAGAAAAGTGGTCACTTGAAATTATTAAAAATGGGTCCATCTTGAGATTGCCAAAGTGCAATTTCATTCTTTTGAAGGGTCTTTTTCAATGCAAAGTGTCCACTCCAAAATCCCAAAGGAACATTCTCAGAAAAGGTGAACCAATCCAAAGGGGCCCAAAAGGTGGATTCTTTCAGAGAAAAATTTGCAAGGAAAATGCTTGAGAAGAATGCCTTAAAGGAATTGGTCCCAATAGAGTGACGGTTACATGGACGTCAACTTAAGGATGAGGGACTAGCCATTAGCATTCAAACAAGAAGATCCAAAGCAAAACCAAGATCTCACATTTTGCATCCACCAAATTAGATCAGAGGGCTCATTTCACTATTGATCGAATCATGATTTAATTCATTTTTTGATGACCAATCAAAGAAGGAGGACAAGGCCAACAAAATAAAAATGACTCTCCTCTGCACCATTACACACCTTAGTAAGCTAATCGAAAGTTATTAGTATCAAGACCAATCTTCAATAGGTGGACTCTCTAATAATAACCATATTAATTCCATTACTCAAAATATATTGATTTTATTGGGTAACTATTAGAGAAGCATATTTGAGAGATCAGGCCAAGAGTAATCAAGGGAGGTGACATAGATCAATCAAATGGATCAAATGAGCATCATTTACAAAGTCAATTATAGTTGAAGATAAAAACTTATAAAAATTTTATTCCTCTTTTTGGTGTTAAAGGCCTCCCCCTCTCACTTTATTTTAGCTATAAATATAGCCTTTGTGATAGTGTAAAAAACACCCATGCAATGTATGGTAAAGCCCTACTGAATTGATGTCATGTTGTACCTTTAAGAATTGGTACAAGTCTTTTTCTTTGAAGTTTTGAGCAATTTTTTGAGTGTGTAAGTGACATATAGTGACAACAAGTATTGTTTTTCATCCTTTTATCCTTTTTCCTTCATGCTTGAGCAAGAGTTCTGGGTCTAATAGGTCATATAGAGTACATCTAGGTTTGTTGAATTTTTACATGTGTATAACTATTCTTGGAATGTATAGGTTATCCTTCAATTTATTTTCCTTATGTCATTTCATACATCTCATATCTATACTAAAATACTTGTGTTAGAATCTCTAGAGCTTTAAAATAGTCTATGTATTTTGTTGTTTCATGCACTAGGGTATGGTATTCATGTGGAAGATAATCTTGGTGCATCACCATTTTTATAATAGGTTTCTTTATGTAATTTCTAACTCTTTTCCCTTCAATAAAACTAGTTTAGATCGAGGTTGTTTTATAGATATATATTCAGGGAGCTAGCCCTTTAAATCTAGAGGTTCATTTCCTCTCTAAGCATACCCACATGCCTAGAAATGTTTTAACATTGCCTAAATTTATAAGAGGATTTAACACTCTCTTCTAGGGTGAAATATTTGGAAACAATAGTTCTAACATGCTCAATGGGATAAATTATTGATATGTCAAGGTGAATGTTGGTCTTGACAAACCTAAGGTTGTAGAAATATTCTTAATCCAATATTTGGTGACTCCAAAAGGTGAGAATATCTATTTGTAGATCAAGTTTCCCATGTTATACTTCATGGTCCTCACTAGGTCATCTAAGACTTTTGATCAAGCCCCTCTAGTTAAAGCTCTTCTTGAAGAACAATGCCCTAAACCATTCTTAGCACTTAGAGATCCTTGGAAAGGAGTGTTTGGAGAAGAAGAAGAAGTTGAGGAAGTTGGAGAGATAGGAGATCAAGAGGAAATAAGAGAAATAGATATGAATCAACCTTCATGGCCTTTAACACCCAAAAAAACAATTGACCTTCTTGCATATGACCTTATTCCTCCCAATGCTACCAAGAGTCTCCTTGGTTTCAATGGAGAGGGTCATATTACCCCATATGATCATATTAGGGACATCTCAAATTTTTGTAACTTCCATAATGTCACCCAAGCCAACATAGCCATTAAATTGCTTGTCATGTCTCTAAGAGGTAAGGTACTTAACTGGTATAGGACTTTGGAAGGTGGTTGCAGTACAAGTTGGGATGGATTTAAAGAATTATTGATGATTATATTTGAGAATAATAGTGATCATACTTTTCTAATCCATCAAGTGAATGTGATAAAGAGAGGTCCTAACAAATCCATGGGAGATTTTAATGAAAGATTTCAAAGGACATGGCATAAGTTGCCCCCTGTCATGAGACCTCCTCTGAGCTTTTTGTTCCCCAATTATCTCAAGGGTATTAGTACTAATGTGCTTGTGATGTTATAGTCAATGGGAGGATTCACTCTGCCAGATGCATATGAGATAGTTATTAAAGCTAAGAATAGCTTGATACAAGCTAGAAAACTACCTCAAAGAGTTTTCATGCCTTTATTGTCTCATAGTTCAATTGAAGCTCCAAGTGTACCACAAGTTCCTAATGCTAATTTCAAGCCAAGAGCCTTTAAAAATAAGGTAGATAATGATATGGATCAATATGAGGAGATTCGATCATTACGAGCTCAGCTCAAGCAAGCTCAATTCTAGGTAAGTGCTCCACCTAACCCTCAATCCTATCCTCAAAAAGGCTATAGAGCTCCACCCCAATACAACTACCAAAGAAGAGGACAAGGTGAGCAAGGTTTCAATAGGCATCCCAATGCTTATAATCATAATTCCAATCCTTCCATGAAGGTTATTGTTCTAGTGCATTCTAACCTAGTCTAAGGAGAAGATCATTTAGATTAATGGGGACAACCTCAAGGTTAGTTTATGCATGATGGTAGAGAATAAAGCCAAGATTTGGTAGCAAAAGAATAAACCACTCCTTAAATGACATTAAAAGAAGTGAATATCATCCAAAGGGATATTCATGGAGAAGGTAGAAACCAGAGTGTAGGTATGATGAACTTTCAAGCGAAGGATGATTATGTGTTGAATCAAAACACATCAAATATAGCCAAAACAAGAGCTAAAAATATATCTCTAGGAGTAAATGTGACTCTAATTGATGCCTCTCTAAGGCCATAAAGTGTGAATCCTAGTGCAATACCTACTATTAGTCATGCTCCTCAACAAAGTCAGAATGCAAGTAGGGTTGTCAAGCCTATAATGTAATAGGTTCAGACTCCCTCACTACCTTCAATAATGAAATAAAATGTGAATACTTCCACTCTAAACATTTTTGATTCTTTTAATAATACCAAGATAAGCATATCTCTTTGGGAAGTCTTACATATACTTGGTCAAAATGAGCTCTTCCAAGAATAGCTTGCAAATATTCATATAGCCCTTCAAACTTAAAAACACAATAGTGTGGCCCTTACCAATTATCCAAGTCATGTCTTAGATCCCTCCACCAAATCTAAAAATCCTCTACCTTTATACCTCACACTCATTATGGGGGACAAGTTGGTTCATAATTATATTGTAGATAGTGGAGCTAATACCACTGTCATGCCTAAAGTGGTGGCTAATAAGTTGGGATTGAAGTATGAAGAATATGGTAAAGGTGTGTTGCATCTTGATGGGACTCCAACCAAGATATTTGGATTATTCAAAGGTCTAAATTTATTTCTACATGATTTCTCAAGTTTCTCCATTTTACAAGACATTGTGGTGGTAGACATTCTAGCTTATTTTGTTATCTGCTTGTCAAGGGACTTCACAGCTAAGATAGGAGGGTACCTTTCTACTGACTGGTCTTTTATAGATTTTAAAAAAATATGTGGAACCAAGGTGACTATAAGGACTCATCCCTTAGCAAGGTTTCATATTGAGTGATACATGGAGACAAGTTCAAATCAGAATTGTCTAATTAACAAAGAAGAAGAAGGTGTCATGGATGGTGAAGCATCCTTCCCCCTTGAAGGTATTTTTGATATTTTTATTGATAATTAAACATTTAAATGCATGGACTTAATCCATATACTTTAATATAAACTGATTTGGTATTTTATTATATACACAAAAAAAATGCTTCCATTCTTTCACTCACTAATGAAGACCATGAACTTGAAGGGATATGGGAAATGTTTTTTGATGGCTCAAGAAGCAAAGTAGGTGTAGGATTTAGTGTTATATTAGTGTCTCCATCAAATAATCAATACTACTCCTGATATAGACTCCACTTTAGGTACACCTACAATGTGGTATAATATGAAGGCCTAGTTTATGGCCTCCAATGGGGCAAGAGGAGAGGGATCAAGAATTTGAAAGTTTATGGGGATAGTGAATTGGTCATCCACAAAGTGAGAAATCAAGTTACCGAAAAGAAACCCTTGATTAAATAATACAATTATAGGGTATGTTACCTACTTGAATAATTTAATGCCTTCAACATACAACCCATATCGAGGGATTCAAATAAACATGTTGATAGACTAGCTACCATAGGAGCATAGTTTGATGCAGTTGTTAATGTAGGGAAAGAAAAGGATCAGTTCCATATCAAGGTCAATATGAGACCTTCTATTTTAGAGAATAAAGTGTCATGACAAGTTTTTGAAATTGATGAACACATTGCACACTTCTTACAAAATCAGGTAGGATTCTCCTGAAGGAACCAAAAGAGACTACATGATCAATATGAAGAACATGTTATTTAGTTGAAAAAAAATAAGATACCTAAGGGGCTGATTAATTTGGAGAGTGTTTTTAATGAAGATGATCAAAAGAAGAAATAAAGAGTGATAATTTCCATGAAAGAAGAGAACTATGAGAGAGATATGATTTATAAGGACAAGCTTTTAAAAATTGGTAAGTTATGTTATATGTCTGAGAGGCAATCCTTTATTGAATTATGCAAAGAGTTCCATGACACATTTTCTTGGGAATACAAATATTTGAAAGGGTTTGATCCAATTTTATCTCATCACACCATTGATTTATAACCTTGAACTAAACCAGTCAGGAAGAAACAAAGGCCTATCAATCCCAAGATAGAGGAACTCATGGAGAAAGAGTTTACCAAGTTGATTGAGTCTATGATTATCTTTCCTATAAAACACTCAACTTGGGTGGCTAATCTTGTACCTATCCAAAATAATAATGGAGAGATTAGACTTTGTGTGGATTTTCAAGATCTTAATAGAGTGTCTTTCAAGGATCATTATCCACTACCTTCCATGGAACAAATTCTATGAGTTATTTCAGGTTCTCAATGCTTCTCACTTCTTGATGGTTATTAAAGTTACAATCAAATACTAGTGAATGAGGAGGATCAGTTCAAGATAGCTTTCACTATAAAATAGGGTACTTTTGCCTATAGGAAGATGCCATTTAGTTTATCCAATGCTAAAGCTACATTTCAAAGGTAAATAGACATGGCTTTTAAGGGTTTGATCAATTAGTTTTTGCTTGTGTACCTTGATGATATAAATATTTTTTCAAAGGGTGATACTGGTCATATGGAACATCTAAGGCATGTGTTTTAGAAGTGTAGGCAGTATGGAATATCCCTTAATCCAAAAAGGTGCATCTTTGTTATCCATGAAGGTAAGTTATTAGGTCATATTGTTTCAAAAGAAGGCTTATCTATTAACCCTGAGAGGATTGAGGCTATTCTAGGCTTGTCTTTGCCTCAACACAAGAAAGGACTTCAAAGATTCTTGGGGAAAATAAACTTTGTAAGAAGGTTTATTTCAGGCTTTGCAATTGTGGTAAAGCCCATCATAGCCATGCTCAAGAAGAACCAAGATTTTTCTTGGACAAAGGAAGGTAAGAGTAGTTTTGAGGCATTCAAGAAATCAATTACAAAATCTCATACTCTCTTGAACCCAAACTTTTCCAAATATTTATTAATTTATGCCTTTTTTAACCTTGATACAATCTCAGCTATGCTTATGCAAAAGAATGATGAAGAGGTAGAGTAGCCAATTGCATTTTTTAGCCAAGGATTGGAATATTATGAGATCAAGTATAAATTTTTTGAGAAGAAAGATCTAACAGTGATAAGAGGATTGAAAAAATTCAGACACATGATTTCAAACAACAAGATACATGTCATGGTTTCTAATCCTCGCACCAAGGAGTTTCTCGTAAGTAAAAACCTTAATGAAAAGAGAGTTGGGTGGATTACAAAGGTGATGGAGTATGATGTGGATATTAAAGTTACAAACTTGGTAAGAGGAAAAGGATTATGTGAGAATTTAGCTTTACATTTCTAAGAGCCAAAGGAGGAAGTCTTGATCAACCAAGTTCAACCCCAACTAGTTGATCACATATAATCTCAAAGTTAGACACAAGACATCATTAGTTTTATTCAAAATGGTGAGTGCCCCAATGGCTTGAATAAGTATCAAAAGAGGTATTTTATATTGTAGACCATTCCTTACTATCTTGTAGATGGTGTTCCCTTTAGGAAAGATGTGAATGGTGTGCTATTGAGGTGTGTTAACAATGCTTAGTTTGATATGTTGTTGGAAAAGTTTCACAATGGTACATATAAAGGTCATTTCTCTCTTAAGACAATAGCTTGAAAGATAATGAGGGATGGTTACTATTGGCTTAGTCTTTTTAAGGACTATTAACACTAGGCTAAAAAGTGTCCTTAATGTGCCTTCTTTGTAGGCAAATAGAAACTTACAACCCTTCCATTGAATCCTATCCAAGTAGACCAACCTTTCATATAATGGGGTCTTGATTTCATTGGTGTGATCAACCCTCCATAAAGTGTTGGACACATTTAGATATTGACTACTACTGACTACTTCACAAGGTGGGTAGAGGCTACTACATTAAAGGAGGCAAGTGAAAATACTATCTTGGAGTTATATGAAATCATTATAACAAGGTTTGGAGTTCCCCATGTTATCATTTCTAATAATGCACTTGCTTTCATAAGTGTTAAAAATTTTGATTGGAAAAATATGAATGGAGTTTACTTAAGTACCTCATCTAATTATTACCCTCAAGATAGTGGATTGGTGGAATCTACTAACAAAAATCTCATCAAAATCATCAAGATGACATTAGATAATAATCAAAGAGCATGCACAACAAGTTGAAGATAGTCTTATGGGCATATAGGATTACTCAAAAGAAATCAATTGGTAATTCTCCCTTTGTGCTTATTTATGGGAGAGAGGCTAGGTTGTCCATATCTTAAGAACTCCTGCTCTATAACTTTCACAATAGCTATAACTACATAAAAATACTCCAATGGAAGTCAAATTGATAGAACTAATGTAGCTATAAAAATGAAGAGACAATGCACACAAGGCCATGGAGCACCACCGAGTACTCATGAAGAAGTCCTTTGATAAAAGAGTAAGTGCAAGAGTGTTTAAGGAGGGTGACTTGGTTCTAAAATGTGATGAGGATAGAGCAAAACCAATCAGACATAAAATTTTTGACATTTTATGGAGTGACCCTAACATCATTAACAAGTGTAAGCAAAGTAATTCCTTTTAGCTAACCAAGATGAATGGAGAAGAATTGCCTATCTCTAGGAATGGGATACATCTGAAGTCCTACTATTAGTCCTTACAAGTCTATTTTTGTAAATAGTAGTTTAGGTGTGTGTTTATTCTAGTTTTGTTTTGGTCTGTTGTTGTGGTCCCTAATTGCTTTTTAGCACAAGTTTGTTTCCTTCCTTTTATTTGGTGTGCATCTTTGACTTTGTGCATTTGATTGATCAGCTAGTGTGTTTTTTGAGCCAAAGGTTTGTTCAAGTCAATTTTTGGGTTCTTATATGTGTGACTCCATGCCCAATGTACCAATGGAAATATTTAGGCAAATTGTCTTAGGCATAGCAGGCATGCCTCCCATTCGAATCACCAAGAATGTTAGCCAATTTTCACACTCAATTTTGCATCTTTTATTTTGGCTAAGTGCAGTGTTCCTTATTTGTTTATCGCCACAGTAAAGTGTCAAGTGTTTTTTCCTTCAAAAATCTTTTGTTCAATATTTTTGCAAGTGTTATTTCAATCTTTTTTCTCAAGTGTTATTTCTCTCGATAAGGTTTTGCTCTGAGTTTTTTGTCCAAGTCTCAAAGGAATTGTTTCAGACTTTTTGTCTGAAATAAAAGGTCCAAAGGAATTGGTCACTTACAAGATTGCCAAAGGGTCTTTTCTTAAATAAGTATCCTTTTCAAAAAGTCTAAAGGGTACATTTAAATATTTTTGAAAGGCATCTTTAAGATTTCTGAAGGAAAAGTGTCCTATGTAACTTTTTCGAAGGGTTTGTTCTTACAAGGAATTGATCCATTTCAAATTTTTCGAAGGGCACTTTCAAAAAATTTGAAGGGTCTTTTTCTCAAAAAAGTGATCACTTGAAAAAAGTTCAAAGGAAAGTGTCCCTTGTAATTTATCCAAAGGAATTCATCCTTTCAAATTTTTCAAAGTAATTGGGCATGTTCATCTTTATGAAGGGACACTTTCATTCTTCCAAAAGGTCTTTTTCTCATATAAGGCTACAATTCATTTCTTCGAAAGGCATCTTCCAAAAGTTTGAAGGGACATTTCCAAGTTTTTTTTAAGGAATTTTTTTGGACATTTTGTCCACAATAATTCTTCCAAAGAATTTTTTCGAAGGAACTATCCTTTATCAAAATTCTAAAAGAATTATTTTAGACATTTTGTCTGAAACAATCTTTCTAAAGAGATACTCCAAAAACCCAAAGGAACATTCTTGACAAAGGTGAACCAATCCAAAGGGGCCCAAAAGGTGGATTATTTTAGAGAAAAATGATTGAGGAAAATTCAGAAATAAAATTCCTCAAAGGAATTGATCCTAGTAGAGTGATGATTATATGGATGTCAACTTCAAGATGAGGGATTAGCTATTGGCATTCAAATAAGAGGATCCCAAGAAAATCCAAGGGATCACATTATAAATCCACCAAAGTATATCTAAGGGCTCATTTCACCATTGTCCAAATCATTATGAATCACTTTTTGATGACCAATCAAAGAAGGAGGACAAGGCCAACAAAATGAAAATGACTCTCCCCTACACCATTACACACCTCAGAAAGTTGGTAGAAATTTATTAACATCAAGACAAATATACAATAGGTGTACTCTCTTGTAATAAACACATTTATACCATTACTCAAAATATCTTAATTCCACTAGGCAACCATTAGAGAAGCATCTTTGAGAGATCAGGCCAAGAGTGATCAAGGGAGGTGACATCGATCAATTAAATGGCCCAAATGAGCACCATTTACAAATTTGGTTGTAGCTAAATATGGAGACTTCAAAAAAATTGATTACTCTCTTTGGTACCAAAGGCCTCCCCCTCTCACTTCTTTTTAGCTATAAATATATCCCTTATGCTAGTGTAAAAACCACTCATGTAGTGTATGGCAAAGCCCTACTAAATTGATGTCATTTTTTGCCTTTAAGCATTGGTACAAGTATTTTTCTTTGAAGTTTTGAGCAATTGTCTAACTACGTAAGTGACATATAATGATAAAAAGTATTGTTTTTCATCCTTTTATCCTTTGTCCTTCATGCTTGAGTAAGAGTTCTAGGTCTAACAAGTCATATAGAGTACGTCTAGGTTTGTTGAATTTCTACATGTGTATAACTATTCTTGGAATATATGGGTTATCTTTTAGTTCATTTACCTTGTGTGATTTCATATATCTCACCTCTATACTAAAATAGTTGTGTTAGAATATCTAGAGCTTGAAAATAGTCTGTGTATTTTGTTGTATCGTGCACTAGGGTATGGCATTCATGTGGAAGATAATCTTGGTGAATATCCATTCTTAGAATATGTTTCTTATGCAATTTCTAACTCTTTTCCCTTCAATTAAACTAGTTTAGACAGAGGTTGTTTTATAAAGATACATTTAGGGAGCTATCCCTTTAAATCTATAGGTTCATTTCCTTTATAAGCATACTCACATGCTTGGAAATGTTCCAATGTTGCCCAAATCTAGAAGAGGATTGAACACTCTCTTCTAGGGTAAAATATTTGGAGACAATAGTACTCAATATTTAATCATATAGAAGTAAGTTAAAGACCGAGTAGGTTCAAGAAGATAAATGAAGTGAAAGTGATCCAAAGATATAGTAAGCTACGAGATGAGGTCAAAGTGTTGATGTCTAATGACCAATTCAATGTAAAATTTGTGCATCTTCAAAGATCAAACAATACATAAAATCTTGGATGAGAGAGATCTAATGGAGTGAGTGGACTCAGATGGAATAAAGTGATAGATGTTTAATGTATTGACAGAGATAAAAAAATGTGCATCTTTGTAGATCAAATAGAGAGTGTGAGCCTATCATAGAATGATCTAATGGATGCATTTTAAAGTTAATCTATTTGAATAGAGACTATTAGATATTGGTATTAAAATTAAGATCAATGATTGACATTTAAAGTTATGTCCAAATAAATGGTTAGTTATAGGAACATGTATGAGGTTGTGCATAAGATATATATCTTGACACAGACAATGATATTGATCGATCCAACAAATAAAATATACATTAAAGAGCCTATGTATCAAAACTTGAGTCTAAAAAATTGTAAATATAGTTAAAAGACATACAATTATGCCATGATGCATGGAATCAAGATGGATGAAATTTATAGTTCATGTCATAATAAACTAGAGTCTAGAATTGACATGATGTGTTACAATCCAAATGTGAACACATACAAGATATGGAACCCTAGATCATTTGTAAATAAACATGATATCTAACACAAAGGAAATTACTACTAAACTATTTACATTCACTATTTGAGCCAAATTAAATGTAGAGCAGAGAGGTTGGTGAAGCCAATGAAGTGTGTCAAATAGAGAGATATCTAGACATAGGACAAAAGAAAAAAGATGAGTAGAGGGGAAGACTGCACAAAGAGAATGTGAAAAGAATGAGTAGTTATAGATTAGAATTATAACAGAGAAAATAGAGTTTGATTAATTCATGAATCAATATTTTAATCTAGAGTTGTAACTCCATAAATCTAAGTGATTGGTGCCATCATACAATTTGAATTAGTGCTTAGTTTGGGATTTTGTGCTTCCTTAGATTTGGTGCTCTTAAAGTAGGGGATTGGTGTCTCCTTAGGATTGGTATCCTTAAATGTAACCAGTGAGGTTTGTCAGCGAAGCTTTAAACTATGAGGCTGGATTAAAATAGTAGCTTATAATAGTTATTCTCACCATGGTTTTTCCCTTTGAGTTTTCCATGTATAAATATGGTGTCATATATATTTGTTTATGTATGTGATCTTTTCAGTTGTCTTTTAATCTACATATGCTTTTGAGTTTGATTTAAAAGGATTAAAAAACTAGTTTTAGTTGATCTACTTATTCACCCCCCTTCTCAATAGATAGTTATGTTCCAACAATTAGAATTAGAGCCTAGGGTTCCTTGAAAGAAGCTTATTCAACTCAGGTAGATCTTAGAATAGTGAACACAATGGTTAGTCAAGAAGTATCTTCATCAAATAAGTCACCTCTCTTTGATGGATCTAACTATGCATTTTGGAGCATAAAAATGGAAGCATACTTATCTTCATTAGGTTTGATGTATGGATGTCTATAGTAAATGGATACATATCCCCTGATACAACTCCTATTGATCAAGCTTCAAATAAGGCATATGAGCGCAATGCCAAGGAAAGAATGTTATTCTCTATGGATTATCCAAATTAGAGTTTGTCAAAGTGATGCATTGTCAAAATGCACAAGATATTTGGAACAAGTTGAAGATCATCTATGAAGGTGATGACAAGGTAAAGCAAGCCAAGCTACAATAATATAGAAGAATGTTTGAGAGTTTTAAAATGATTGAAGAAGAGAATATTGAAAACTACCTTCTTAGGGTAGATTAAATAGTCAATGCAATTAGAGGCCTTGGAGAAGAAATGAAAGAATAAATCATTGTCAAAAAGGTCCTAAGATCTTTGCCATTAAGGTATGATACTAAAATCTCTAAAATATAGGAATCAAGAGATCTCAATAAGCTCACTGTAGATGAGTTGCATGGAACCTTCACTACCTATGAGATGAGAATGGGAGAAGCAAATACTTCCAAGAGAGAAGTTTCATTCAAAGCATCCAAGCATGTAAAAGTAGAAGCATCTACATCCAGATATGAGGAGACTGATGAAGAAGCCAACTTTGTCAAAATATTGAAAAGAGGATCTAGAAATTAAAAAGGTAACTTACCCATCTAATTATGGTAAAGTAGGACATTTTGCTTCTAAATACCCTCATAATAAAAAGGATAACTTTGATCAAGTAGAGAGTAGCAAAAAGGTGAATACCTACTATCCTAAGAATAAGAACTTCAAAAATGAGAAAGGTTTGTACACAAAATAAGATAGTGACTCAATGGAAGATAGTGATAGTTCAAATTTTAATCATGATTATGATTGAGAAATTAATCCTTACTCATGATACTAAGATCAAATTCTATGAATATTGATCGAGATGAAGTTGAAGACTCAAATGAAGAAGAAGGATAAGTGAATCTAGAATATGAGCTCATATGTGCTCTAGATGAGATTTACAAGATGAGAAAAGAGAACTCAAAATAAAAGAAGATTGGACAAAAATAAATTGATAAAATGCCTAAAACTCTTGAAAAATATGATTAGATGGTAATTAGCCTAAAGACATAAGTTGAAGAGGCTAAAATAATAAAAGATGTAGTTAAACTTGAACTAAAATTTAAATTTGATGATTGTATGAAGCTAGAGATAGAAATAGTGGCTTTGAGAAAAGAGATTGAAAAAGCCAAAGGTCAACTAGATAAAAGTTTGAAGTTGATAGGAGGATAAAACATCCTTGATGAACTGATCAACTCTCAAAAAAATCCCTTAAAAGATAGATCAAATATTGGTTATGAGAACATAAAAGGTCCTCAACTAGTACATCTACTAACCTATATGAAAACTTCAAAGCAGAAGGAGAATCAGGAGAAAAGAAAGATAAAGCTCACAAGGACACAAAGATAGACTCAAACACAACTATTATGAAAAAATTAGAACCTAAAAATAACTCTGAAGAAAAGAATAAGACAAAATTAGATAATGTAAATGGATACACCAAAGTGAGAGACTTGAAGAAGACAAAGCTTAGAGGATCTCCTCATAGTGCACCAAAAAATGATATAACCAAGTATTCCTCATCTTTTTATGGTTATCGTTATAGTTTTAATCACTTAGGTCATAGGGCTATTGATTATAGAGTTGTACCTACAAGGAGAACAAATTTTGTAAGTATAAACTCATTTTATCCTTTGTTAGATACAAATATAATGTGTTATAATTGTAATAATTCTAGTCACATAGATAAACATTATAAAACTATCTTTGTAATATCAAAATTACACAATGTAAAGAAAGGCATGTCTCCTAGTGTGAATAAAGGTTCACAATTCTCTGATAAAGATAAGAAGAGGACATACAAGAAACCCAATGAAGTGTGGAAAGTTAAAAATCAATCCATGATTGCTCAAATTACACTCCATGCCAAAGAAAAAAATTTATGAGTGATAGATAGTGGTTTCTCAAAGCATATGACTGGTGATAAAAGCAAGTTCACCAAATTAAGAAAATGTAAAGAAGGATCTATCAACTTGGGAGACAACACAATAGTAAAGATCAAAGGTAAAGGAACCTTGAACATAGATGGTAAATTGATTACATATGATGTCCTTTATGTTTAAGGATTGAAACATAATCTGTTAAGTGTCAGCTAAATGTGTGATAATGGAAACAAGGTCACATTTGATGCAGAAGGCTACAAACTAAAGAGATTTGTAAAAATAGTTGTAGAAGGGAAAAGGAATGAGAGTAATATCTACAATTTTATTCAAGTCAATGGTAATAGTTGCTTGATGAGAAAGATTGATGAGAGTTGGGTATGGCATAGGAAAATGGGTCACATCAACTTTGATAATCTAGTCAAAGTGAACTCAAATAAGTGTGTAAGGTACATGCCCAAGACAACCAAACCTATCGATACTACTTGTAAAGAAAGTAAACTAGGAAATTAGACAAGGTTTAGATTTCAAACAAAGGAATATACAACTACACAGCCTCTACAATTAGTTCATACTGATCTTTGTGGTCCTACCAAAATAAAAGGATCTAAAGGAGTATAATACTTCATTTTATTTGTAGATAACTACTTAAGAATGACATGGGTAACCTTTTTGAAGGACAAATATCAAGCCTTTGAGAGATTAAAGATATTTAGAGCCATGGTTGAAAATTATTAAGATCTGATAAAGGTGGAGAATTCATCTCAAATGAATTTATAGAGTATTATGAGAAGTATAAGATCAAATGGCACTACTCTACAACAAGGACTCCATAGTAAAGTGGAGTTATTAAGAGAAAGAATAGAATAATCAAGGAAATGGCTAGAATAATGCTAAAGGAGGCCAAGTTACATGATGAATATTGGAGATAAGTAGTCCAAATAGCCGTATACATCTTGGATAGAGTTCAACTAATGGTAAATAGTGACAAAACTCCCTATGAGCTATGGTATAGAAAGTTTGCTTCTATTAAGTACTTCAAAGTGTTTGGAAGCAAATGCTACATTAGAAGAAAGGACGACAAACTTGGAAACTTTGAATCAAGATGTGATAAAGGAATATTTCTTGGTTATTCCACTCAAAGCAAAGCCTATGTATGTTAAAATAAGAGGTTACAGAAGATGGTGGAGATCATAAATGTCAAGGTTGAAGAAGACATAAAACATGTTGAACCTGACAAGGAAAATAGTAATGAAGAGTCAGATCTTGAAGAAGACTCAGATAATGAAGAGGCTAAGGAAAATAATGAAAAGGCACCTCTAATATTTGTTTAAAAGGATCATCCTAAAGAGAAAATAATTGGTAATAAGAATGAAGGAGTTTAGACAAGGAGAAGAGATGCAATGAACAAGGAGTAAGTTTTTCTCTAATGTCTAAAATTGAGCCTAAGAGCTATGTTGAAGCCAAAAAGGATGAGAACTAGATAAAATCCATGAAATAAGAACCAAGCCAAATAGAAAATAACAAAACTTGAAAAATAGTTCCAAGACACTCAAACAAGAATGTGATAGGAAAAAAATGGGTCTACAGAAACAAGCTCAATGAGGATGGAACTGTTACAAGAAATAAATTGAGATTATTGTGTAAGGGATATACACAAGTGAAAGGCATAGAATTTGAGGAAACATTTACTCTAGTTGCTAGATTGGAAGCTATAAGAATGTTTCTAGCATTCTCTATTTATAATAAGTTCAAAGTCTATCAAATGGATGTAAAGTTTGATTTATTGAATGGGAACCTAGAAGAGGAAGTCTATATTGAACAACCAAAAGGTTTTTAGTTGTCAGATGAAGAAGATTATGTGTGCAAACTGAAGAAAGCATTGTATGGTCTAAAATAGGCACCTAGAGCATGGTATTCAAGATTAGACCAATACTTGCAATAACAAGGTTTCAACAAAGGATGTCTAGACAATAATCTATACTTCAAGTCATAAGGTGAGCATATGTTGATTATTTTTGTTTATGTAGATGACATCATCTTTAGTGGCAGAAATAACAAAATGTGCAAAGAATTTTATACACAAATTCAAAATGAATTTGAGATGTGTATGCTAAGATAACTTTCCTTCTTCCTTGGTCTACAAATAACACAATATGATGAAGGGATATTCATATCCAAAACTAAGTATGCAAAGGAGATGATCAATAAATTTGGAATGGAAGATAGAAAACCAGTTAGTACTCCCATGATAACTAAATGTAAGTTGAGAAAATAAGATGAGTCACTTGATGTAAATTATACTGTGTATAGATCAATGATAGGTATCTTGTTATACCTAACTACATCAAGACCGGATATTATGCAAGTAGTGTTCATGGTTACTATATTTTAGTTTGTTCTTAAAGAGTCACATGTTAATGCAATAAAAAGAATTTTTAGATACATCAAGAGCACAATTTACTATGGCATATGGTACCCTACAAGTGAAGATTTCACTTTGATAGCATATATAGATGATGATTGGGAAAGAAGTTTAGATGATAGAAGAAGCACTAGTGGTGGTGTATTTTTTCTTGGAAATAGACTTGTTTCATGGCTGAGGAAAAAACAAGAGTCAAATACTCTTTCTATAGTAGAAGCAGAATATGTAGTAGTATTAGTGACATGTTGCACTCAAGTCCTATGGATGAATCAAACACTCAAGGACATCAAGGTTGAGTATAGGTCACCTATTTCTATTCTTTGTGATAATTCAAGTGTAATAAATATATCAAATAATCTAGTGATACATTCAAGAGTCAAGTACATATCAATCGTCACATTTTAAGAGAGAGGGTTATAGATCAAGAGGTCACAATGGAATATGTGCCAATTGAGAACCAAATTATAGACATATTCATCAAACCTCTTCCCAAGGAATAATTTGAATATCTGAGATAGAATTTTGGAGTGGTGGCTCCTACACCACATCACTAGTGATAGGGAATGAGTCCAGGGGGAGTCTTATGGAAGCCTTATTAATCCATGAAAGAAGAATGAAAATTTAACTTAGGTATGTATACTTTTAAAAATTATTAATGAGTTAAAAATTATAGGTTCTTGGATAAACTCCTTTATCTGATAAAGGGGGGAGAACACTTTTAAAAACCATGAGAAGGAGTCCCTTTGCCATTGATGTCAAAGGGGGAGAAAAAATACAAATGCTCTCTATAAAAGTTTGGAAAATTAGAGAAAGTGTCCAATATTTGTTTAGGTAAATGTCCCATTGCAGAGTAAGTATGGTATGAATAGATTCAGTTCATACTCATCAAAAGCCAATGCAAGTAATGCCAGAAAAGAAACAAATTATTAAAAGATCAGAACATTAAGTTTGCATCAAGGCATTTAGTGTGCCATTAATACCAAAGGGGGATATTGTTGTTAATATGATTTTTATTGATGTCAAAAGGATCTGGTAGGATTGATGGAGAGAAGAGCATGTTACACAGTTGCACTATGCAAAGTTATCATACTTTTATAAAGACCATTTATGGATATTTAAAGCCAAATAGATAGAAGATCCATTATGGGTTTTTCATGTACATTCCATAAATATGGTCTATAAGTTCAAAGGAGAAGGAATGATCTTAGAATTGATTTATCTTTCTTCTCAAATTGGATAGGATTTCTCAATAAAACCCTCAGGGTTTAGTCATGGCATCAATAGACACTTTCTATTTTGAAGTTGACTAAATATAGCCTGGACCTGGAACTTAAGTTATAACTAAAGCCTTTGTCACCATTATGAAACTGGCCCCCTCAACCTAGCAGTTATGGTCTCTCAGAAATGATTAAAGGACTTTATATTTTCCTAAGTCTAAGACTTGATATTTGTCCTAGCATGATCAATGACCCATGTTTCATCATACACAAATGATCTAATGGAGAAAAGCAAAGTCAAATTGTTAAAAGGTAATATGAGTGAGTGCACAAGTGATAAGTGTCATAATCACAAATCTTGTAAAACATACACCCAATGAATGTAAGCTTATTAAAGTTAATGATCAATCTAGTTGGAAGATCAAATAACTCATGCTTAATCAAACATTAAAGATCTAATGAAGCATGATGAAGTAAAAGTGTCTAAGGTCCCTTCAAGTGAATACACTAATGCCAAGTATCATAATCACATGATTCTATTGGATAGAGGACCAATACAAGGATGCCAAACATCTCAATAGCAAGAACTGACAATTATGTATAAAAGGCAAGTGCTTACACCAAGTGTTATATCCTTGAGGGTTGGATAGATATAAATACTGAGCTTGTCAAAAGATTTGATGGTGTGTGGGTGATCATGCAAAGGATATATAATAGAGTGAATAGACTCAAATGCTATAAAGTGCTCATTTTTTATTGACATAGTGATAAGTTAAAGACTGAGCAAGTTCAAGAAGATCGATGGAGTAGAAATGATCTAAATATATAACAAGCTACGAGATGAGGTTAAACTATCAATGTTTAATGACTAGTTCAAGGTAAAGGTTGTGCATCTTTGAAGATCAAATGACACATAAAATCTTGGATGAGAAATATCTAATGAAGTTAGTAGACTCAGATGGAATAAAGTGATAGATGTTTAACGTATCGATAGAGATAAAAAAATGTGCATCTTTAGAGATCAAATGGAGAGTGTGAGCCTATTAAAGAATGATCAAATGCATGCATTTTAAAGTTAATATATTTGAATATAGACCATTAGATCATGGTTCCAAATGCAAGATCAATTATTGACATTTAAAATCATGTCCAAATAAATGGTTAGTTATAAGAACATGCAGGAGGTTGCATATAAGCTCTATATCTCAATATAGATAATGATATCGATTGATCCAACTGACTAAATATACATTAAAGATCCTATGCATCAACTCTTGAGTCTGAAAAATGATAAAGATAATAAAGAGACTTGTAATTATGATGTGATGTATGGAATCGAGATGTAGGAAACTTATAATTCATGTCATAATGAATTAGAATCTAGAATTGACATGATGTGTTGCAATCTGAGTGTGAACACATATAATATATGGAACCCTAGATCATTTTTTTATAAACATAATATCTAGAACAAAGAAAATTGCAAATAAACTATTTACATTTGTTATTTGAGCCAAACTAAATGTAGAGTAGAGTGGTTGGTGAAGACAATGAAGTGTGTTGAATAGAGAGATATCCAGACATATGACAAAAGAAAAAAAGATGAGTAGAGAGGAAGAAGGCATAAAGAGATTGTGAAGATAATGAATAATTATAGATTTTACATGTAATAGAGAGAATATATTTTGATTCTTTCATGAATCAATATTGTAATATGGAGTTGTAGTTCCACAGATATAATTAGTTGGTGCCATCAAACAAGCTGAGTTGGTGTTCAGTTAGGGAGTTGGTACTTCCTTATAGTTGGTTCTCTTAAATTATGGGATTAGAGTCTCCTTAGGATTGGTGTCCTTAAATGTAACTAGTGAGGTTTTTTAGTGTGGATTTGAAATTTGATGTAGGTTTGAAATAGTAGATTCTAGTAGTTATTCTCACCATGGTTTTTACCTTCAGGTTTTCCACATATAAATCTAAAGTCATGTGTATTTATGTGTGTATATGATCTTTGGATTTATCTTTAGTCATGTGTATTTATGTGTGTATATGATCTTTGGATTTATCTTTTAATCTACATATGATTTTGAGTTTGCTTTAAAAGGATTAAAGGACTAGTTTTAGTTGATGTACATATTCACCCACCCTCATTAGATAGTTGTGTTCCAACAAATCAAATATGCCTCCCTACCAACATGTTGCACTAACTTAGAACTAGCTCACATATAATAGGCCACCCTATGTACAAAATATTAACACTGCAATCACCTCTATATATCTTTTACCCATGAAAAATAATATGGTGTAAGACTACGAATGGTTTTATCCAAGTGATCAACCATATGATCAAGTCATATGCATGAGTGAAGAAATAAGTGAATCACCTACAATAAAAAATGTGCCATTCTCATAGGAACCTCTATCTATCCTACCAAAGGATGAACCATAGGAATGAATGCATGAACAAGATGGATTTACCCTCTTAAATTGGTAGGAGGGTAACTTCAACTATGTGAATTAGAACAAGGTGTTTAGTTTAAAAAGTAGCCCAGTTACTTTTAACACAAGATTTAGGAAGAGAGCAATGATTTAATAACCTTCTTCAATACCTTCAACTTCCAAACCCAACATTTAGTTTGTAGATTCCCTAGTTAAATCATCTACACAACCTTTGGTGTACATAGAATAAGTGATGTAGAAAGAAATCCAACCATAGAGTAGTGCATGAGCATGAGAAGATACTATATTTCAAAAGGTGTGGGTTAAAGGGACTCAAATTCCCTTTAACATAGTTGAAAAAATGAAGAAGACTGGGCTGAATGTTTCCATATGGGATACTCTTGCCATTCCTTCCCAAAGGAATTTACTGCAGGACACCCTCAAAGGTTTCTAACCTTTTGAACCATCACAAACTGTACATACTATGGACATAAGTGTATGCCAACCTAATTAATAAGTGCACATATGTATCAACCCCCCATTATACATTTATCTTATCATCAGCTAGTACCTCATGCATAATTTTATGATAGATTTAGGCACGAGAAATTTATTGATGCCAAAGAAAATCACAGACATGTTGGGCATAACATATGCTCCTCTCTCAAAAGGGGTCATCTAATTAGATGAAATAATAGTCAAAAATATGGGAATTATTAATGACCTGAGTCTCACTCTACATGCATGTTCAAGCCTTTTCATTGTATAGGATATTTTAGTCATTGACTTACCCCCTTAATTTTATATATGCTTCTCTTAATATTTCACTATGAAGGTAAATGGATATCTATCTTCAGATTGGTTACACATGCTCCTTAGAACTATAAACATGACCAAAGTGACCATCAAGGCTGAGCCCATTTTAAAGAATCACATAGAGCCATACACTCCTAGCCTGGTTAAACCAAATTATACCTTATTTGGTCAAGAGGAGAATCCAATTCTTCATGAGATCACCGCACCCCTTAAATAGGTCTTAGATGACTTACTTGATGAATGGGTGCATGAACATTATGAGTGAAATCCATATGATAATGCAAAGGAAATAGAGTTAGGCACATACTACATTCTCAAGGAAGACACCTTATTACATTACCTTGTAAAGGTGCAAAAGACCTTGAATGTATATGGTAGTTGTACTTTGACTACTCTTGAAGCAAAATTGGTGTAGGATTCAGTGCTATAATGGTCTCTCATCAAAAGGATAAATATTTCCATGCATTCATATTATATTTTGGTTGCATAGATAATGTTTCTCAGTATGAGGCTCTATTCCAAGGTCTCCAATTGGTGCATAAGAAAGGAATTAAGGTGATACAAGATTTTAGGGATAATGAACTAGTGATGAACTAGGTCAGAGCATGGAACATGTCCAAAAATAACCTATTAAGAGCTTATAAGCATAGGTCATGGGACATGATCAAAGGTTTTGATGATTTCAATATCCATCCCATATAAATGGCATATAATTATGATGTTGATAGGCTTATAACTATGGGAATGCAATACAACCTCCCACACAGTATAAATAATAGGTCCCAATAACACATAAGACTCATGGTCAGACTAATAATCCCAAATAATGCAAGTAATTAGAAAGTGTTTGATAGTGATGAATAAATCATCAATTTCTTACAAGCTGAAGTTGAGTTTTGTGCCAATAACCAACATCAACTCCAATCTCAAAATGAAGAGTAGATTATTCAATTAAAAATAAACAATATATCTAAGGGGCTAGTCACGCTAGAGAGTATATTCAATTATGATGACCAACTAGAAGATGAGAGTAGAAACATGATAGTGAAGAAGGAGATATTCAAGTCATTGTCCATCTCTGATGACAAGATCTTAAATGTTGGTAAGCTATGTTCCCCATCCAAAATCAAATAATTCATAAAGCTAAGCAAAAGGTATAATGATATCTTCACATGGAGCTATAAAGACCTTAGAGGCTTTGATCCAAGATTATCCCAACATATGAGTGATCTTAACCCTAATACCATGTCATTTAGGCAAAATTAAAGTCCTGTTAATCAAAAGATTAAGCCCTTGATGAGGAAGGATCTCTCAAAGATTATTGAGGTGAAGATAATACTTCTAACCAAACATTGCTCATGGGTGGCAAATTTGGTCTTGGTAAGGAAAAATAAGGGAGAAATTCACTTATTCATAGAATTTAGGGACTTCAAAAAAGCCTCCCTAAAATACCACTACCCCCTCCCACCAATGGAAAAATTTCTAAAAATAGTCATAGGCATGGAGAGATTCTCATTGCTACATGGTTATTCAAGTTATAACCAAGTTCTTGTGTGGGAGTGTGATCAATTCAAAACTACATTTACCACTAAATGGGGTACCTTTGCATAAAAAAGGATGCCCTTTGGTTTGATAAATGTAGTGGATTCCTTATAAAGGGCCACAAATATGTAATTCAAGGGACTCCTCAACAACAAAATCTTGTGTTGGACCTTTTAATTTTGACTAAGTATTTTGGTATTCTGGCATTTAACCAGCATGGGTGTGAGAAGTATATAGCACATAAAGACTATGGCTTGGAATTAGCCTAACATAGAAGAACCATGGTGATAAGCCAATGAGGCATGAAATGATAAGGGCATGCAAGTATCAGTGTAAGAAGACCCAGTCAAATATGGAACACAACTATGAGTAAAATCAGAGAATATGACTCAGAATAATAGTGAAAAACTTTGGGAGTGCATGGGAAGTGGGAGACAATTGAGGAGCAGGTCTCAAGGTCCATCCAGACATTAACCATCAAAAGTTTTACACCATCCCATGAAGAGGAGGACATATGGTAGCAAGGATCTAAAATAGAATAAGAATATAGGGGGCACAAAGATCTAGGTCCTTAAGAGAAAATAATTAATAAATATCTATGACTATCAGTCTACTAAGATTTCATAAGCCAATCACCCATTTGTCATTTATTATGTAACTACTTGGTTAGGTAAAAATAATTATAAACACCGCTATGTAGAATCATGTAAGTGTTAGCTATCTAGATAACACCCTAAAATAAGGATCAGAGTCATTCAAGTCTGACCCATACCTAAACTAACACGAGAATAGTCTAAGGTTGTGGGTTGCCTATATCTAGACCAAACCTCTAGGATTTTTATGAGGCTAGCTTTTTATATTTTATAATTTGGTCCTCTGCTTTCTAAAATCTAAAACTAGTTCGAGTGAAAAGAGATAAGAGATTTGCACAAAGGAAAACCTAGTCTAACATAAGGTGATACACCAATAATTTATTAGATCCACTCTTGAACTTAAACTCTTTAACACACTAATTAACTTATGATAGAAGCTAATACAATGCTTACTATAGTATTTATGAAATAGTACTTTGTATAGAGGTTAGTTTGATACACTCAGACTAGAGAGCAATGAAAATAAGTTCTAGTTAAAGACACTTAGATTCAGTTGTCCACTATATCTTTGAGATATCAATACTGAGACACACTATATGACCTGCAAAAAAGGTCATAGAACTTAGATTGAGTTTGAAAATAAAAGAGGAAGATAACATTCACATTTTCATATTAAATAAACACAAAACACTAAATACATATTAGCAAATGATTGTAAAATACTCTATTCACTACTCTAAGAAGTGTCAAATACAATTCTGGTAGAGTCTAGTCATACCATCTTAAGGGATGAAAAACAATAGCTCAAAGGCCATAATTATAGTAGAATGCATGCAAGAGAGAGGGATTTTTTTTATGTTCAAAATGGGAAATAATGAGTTCAAATCCATTTGAAAAGTTTTTATAGTTGCCTCTATGAATCAAGATCACTCAGACCCTTCCTGATTGATCTAGGTCACTCTAGTATATTGCATCATTATAATATCTTATTTGTGATGATCCATAGTGGTTGAAATGGTGGGATCAAGTCATTTTCACTTTGTCCTAATGCAGAACTACTCATGACTGGTTTGTTTATGCATGCCAAAGTGTGGATAAGGGTCATTTTCATGCAACTAGTTTTGGTGATAAAGCAATTGAAGTCTACATAATTGCTTGATGTGAGTTCTCAATGGAACTGTCCTCTCCCAAAAAATCCACTCTTGATCAAAATTAGACCGTGCCCAAGCTCAGCTCCATTCATATTTTCTTGCCTTGGTTGAGAATTGGTTTAAATCATTGATCCCTTAACTCATCTCACTCTATTGATTTGCCTGACATGATTAAATGTGAGCCATATATCCTTTACCAAAATTCCTGTGCTTGTGCCACTTACCAATCATGCCTTTGCACTTAGGATTCCTAGATTCTTTGACTTGCTCGCATGTTATTAATCTTTAATCTATGATTGAATGCATGTCATTGATCTTGAATATATGATTAAACATGCATCATTGATATGATATAGTCCTATTATCCTATCTTTACCTGATCACTATTAGATTTGCTCTAGGCATCCAAGATTTGGACACTTGTCAAGCTTGTGTTCATTCAGGGACCCCTTTTAATGATTTTTGAATGCCAATGGCTATTTCTTGAGGCCCTAATTTGATGTCTGTATAAATTTCATTGGATTTTCAAATCTAAATAACTATTTGCATGGGCCCCAACTGTATGTTCATGTACCTGTCACCACCCTATTGGATCAATTTTTCCAAAATAAATTGGCTGATGTAATAATGTCTTTGGGGAAATTATTGCATAATAATCTCCCCAAAATAATTTTCTTAGCTTTTTTCAATATTTTTTCATGGGGCTATTTTTCTAGCATTTTTGAAGGATAATTATTTTGGGCTTTGTGTCTCAACCACTTTTTTTAAAGAAGTTTGTTTGCTTAATATTTTCCCTAAACAATTCTTGTGGACAAAATGTCTAAAATAATTCAAGTCTTCAGAATCTCTGTCTCAAATAAAATGTCCAAAATAAATTGTCCTTAGTCTTCTACCTCGAAACAAAACTATGAAAGAAATATGCCTTCAAGAAAATTGTATGGACAATTTTCCCCAAGGAATTGTGTACTTAGAATGGCCCTTTAGCCTTTTTGAAATAACCCTTTGCCCTTTTTAAATGCCCTTTGGAAGTTTTTCATTAGACCCTTTCCTTAAATAAAAATACCCTTTAGAAACCTTGAACTGGACCATTTTCTCAAGAAAAGTACCTTCAAAAAAGTGTTTGGGACACTTTGTCATGAAAATACCCTTCAGGACAAGTGTATGGGACACTTTTCTTGAAAAGTGTCCTTCATTATTTTTGAATGGATCACTTTGGTTGAAAAAATATCCTCTAGAACTTTGCATTGGAAGTATTTATGTGGCCCCTATATTTCAAACAAATTATCTGAAAGAAACCTACCTTCGGTGTTAGAGTTCACCAAGATATCTAAATAACGAGCATGTAATAATGTCAAATTTTTGTAGAGGCAAAATGAAAGCTCTAAAAATAAGAAAATTCCACAAAATAAATGTTTGCATTAACCAACTTAGAAGAATAATAAAGTACATATAGGGTGAAATTAGGTAGGTAAAACCCTAATTCACAATTAGAACCCACTTAAAGGTAAATGACCCTTAATGACTTAATTAACTAACGTAACTAAGCTAAAAATATGTGTAGGTAAAACCACTAGGTGGGAAAATGCCTACACTAACACCTCCCTTGAAGCGTAGCTTAGATGGGTAGAAGAATTGGGTCTCAAAACAAGGCTTAATGAGGTACCCAAACATAATGAAACTCTCATAAACCACGTAAAGGAGAAAACTTGTAGGAATAAAACTCCTCCCCAAAAGAGATCAAAGAATAAAAGAGAGATAAAAATCCCCACTAAGGTCTATAATTGATTATAGCCACCTGGTGTCCCCCAGAAGAATGCTTGAAAGTGATTGTGAATTATAAGTAGATGTAGTGAAGATTGGTTCACCCTAAAATAATGAGTTTGTCTACCAAGTGCTTGATGGATCTTCAACTAAGGTGTAATTCCTATGAAAGGAATGATTCTCATGCTATGAGGTAGATGGGCTAACTGATCTATGACAATATGGTACACTAGAATCAGAGGTGAAGAAGGTCTACATAATTTTTTATAACTATGGAATAGATTACCTAATGTCTAATGTATCTTGGATCAGTAGATCATTTACCTATAATTTTAGAAGTAGACTAAAGGTAAGTGGATTAGGAAATAACTCTTGATTATCTAGAAGGTGATAAGGATATGGTGGAGGTGTGTCTACTTCACTACTATGGTCATCTACAGAAAAAGAGTTGTCAATATAGAAAAAATACTCAAGCTCAGAAGTGTCAACAAGTACAAGTGAGGCTGAAGAGGAATTTAAAGGAGAGTCAAGAGCAAAGTGTGAGAAGCCTTATAGTTGAGTCTAATGATCAACCATTCCCACAACCAAAATAGTATCACTAGGCAACTCCCTAATGTACATTGATTTTGAAGTGAATTCAAATTGCATGCCCAGACCAATATTAGTGATCCAGTATATTGATAGGAGATTAGTAGAGAGTGAGGGAAAACTTAGAATATTATTGAATGTTCCACCACTCACTTCAATAGACCCTCTCTTGATAACCTTTTTAGAAGTTTTATCACCTAGTTGTATAGAGTACATGTCATATGGTTTTAAAGAACTGAACTCAATCTATGAAGAGGCCATGTGATGTGAAGCACTAAATTCAAGAGCGCATGTAGGAGGAGTTGGAAGCACAAATATAACTAAATATTTGCCCTTTTATTTCCCCTTGTTATTCTCTTTTTCCTTTTATCTACCAAATTCATTTGACTTAGTGGATTCATGGGTTCATGAAGATGGTTTGACATAATCTGGAACACCTATGTTGTTTTGAATAAGAAGGCTAGTAAGGTGGTCAATTTATTTTTTCAAATATTTACTTTCATCATGTTTACCTGAGCAATGCCCACATTTGATCCAATCTTTATTAGGCTTAAGACTAAAAGAAGAGATCACATTGTTTGATTTGGAGGTGGAAATATTTTCACCCTTCTCATCATTTTTCTTGATCTACTTTCTCTCTCTATTGTTAGAAGCCTTATCTTACTCAACAGGTAGTGCATGAGATTTAGATGACTTCATTGTGCCCATATATATCAACTTATCTTACTCCTGAATCAATTTGGTAATAAAGGTATCTAAAGAAGGCATCTTCCATGCAGTGTCAAGATCACTCTTTGTGGCATGGAAAGTGGACACAAATATAGAATATTCAAAACCCAGTTTAGAGATTATGAACAAAACAAGTTCATCTTTCTTGTCAATTCCACATGCTTTCAACTACAATGTCAAAAGTCTAAACTTGGTGAAGAAATATTGAAGAGTGTTGAAGTCATCTAGGCTAATCTAATGAGATTATTTTCTAGCTCATGTCCTCTCATCACATCCTGCACCCTAAAGAGATTGGTGAGTTGGACCCACACTTCAATATGTGTTTTGGTAGATTTGATGTGAAAGAGTAGATTTGGGGAGATAGAAAGACATAGTAGTCCATAGACTCTGTCACAATGGTTAAACCATTTTATTTTCACTCTATAATTAGTAGGTTTAATCTTAGTACCCATTATAACTTTATGGTAACCCTTGGATTGTAAGATGATTTCCATTCTAGGTTTCCATTCATGATAATTAAATGGTGTAAGTGGACTAATAGAGAGTGAATCCATAGTGCAAAAGTAAAGATTATTGAAATAAGTAAATAAGAATGCAAACAAAGAAAGAATGCACACAAAAACATAGTACCCCCTTATAACCAGTAGTGACCCCCCATGAATGTTTCAAATACAAGTATGCTCATATAGACATTGGATTCAATCGAAAATGCATTTTGAGTAGTAGGTGCATAAGTACAAGGAGCTAGAGGGATGTCGAATTCAACTGATAATTTATTCAAGAGAGAGTACAATAGGGATGAAATGATATTTAAACCATCACACCATGAATAAAATAGATGTTATAAAAGTCCAAAAATAAGACTACCAATGCATAGAGATCAAAAAACTATGCACTTTAAAAAAATAGCACCCAAAATAGAGCTATGGATTGAAAGTTATGACACTAATAAGTTTTTACTCCCACATATTCCTTGTTCATGATAGTAAGATCAACTTCCATGAATCAAAATAAAGATGAAGTTGAAGACTCAGATGAAGAAGAAGAAGGAGAAGTGGATTTAGAATGTGAACTCATATGTGCTCTAGATGAGATTGACAAGTTGAGAAAAGATAACTCAAAAAAAAGAAGCTTGGATAAAATTGAGAAAATGTCTAAAAGTCTTGAGAAATTTGATCAGATGGTAATTAGCATAAAGACACAAGTTAAAGAGGCTAAAATAATAGAATATGTAGTCAAACTTGAACTAAAATTTAAATATGATGAATGTATGAAGCTAGAGATAGAAATGGTGGCTTTGAGAAAGGATCTTGAAAAAGCCAAAGGTCAACTAGATAAAAGTCTAAAGTTGATAGGAGGATCATATATCCTTAATGAACTGATCAACTCTCAAAATCCCTCAAAATAGAGATCAAGTCTTGGTTATGACAAGGGAAAAGGTTCCTCAACTAGTACATCTAATAACCTATATGAAAACTTTAAAGTAGAAGGAGAATCAGGAGCAAAGAAAGAGAAAGCTCACAAGGACATAAAGACAAACTCAAACATAATTGTTGTGAAGAAATTAGAACCTATAATCTAAAGAAAATAATAAGAAAAATGTAGATAATGTAGATGGATACACCAAAGTGAGAGACTTGAAGAAGCCAAAGCTTAGAAGATCTCCTCATACTACACCAAGAAATGTTATAACTAGGTATTCCTCATCTTTCTATACTTATTATTATGGTTTTAATCAGTTTGGTCATAGGGCTATTGATTATAGAGGTATACCTACAAGGAGAACAAATTTTATAAGTAGAAACTCATTTTATTCTTTGTTAAATACAAATATAATGTGTTATAATTGTAATAATTTTGGTCATATAGCTAAAAATTGTAAAACTAGCTTTGTAATATCAAAATTACACAATGTAAAGAAAGGCATGTCTCCTAGAGTGAATAAAGTTTCACAAGTCTCTGATAAAGAGAAGAAGAGGACATATAAGAAACCCAATGAAGTGTGGAAAGTGAAAAATCAATCCATGATTGCTCAACTTGCATTCCATGCCAAAGAGAAAAATCTACGAGTGATAGACAGTGGTTGCTCAAAGCATATAACTGTTGATAAGAGCAAGTTCACCAAATTGAGCAAATGTAAGGAAGGATCTATTAGCTTGGGAGACAACACAATAGTAAATATCAAAGGTAAAGGAACCTTGAACATAGATGGTAAATTGCTTAGACATGATGTCCTTTATGTTGAAGGATTGAAGCATAATCTGCTAAGTGTCAACCAAATGTGTGACAATGGATACATTGTCACATTTGACACACAAGGTAGCAAGTTAAAGAGATCTAGAAAAATATTTGTATAAGGGAAAAGGATTAAGATCAATATCTATAATCTTGTTGAAGTTAATGGTAATAGTTACTTGATGGGAAAGATTGATGAGATTTGGTTGTGGCATAAGAGAATGGGTCATGTCAACTTTGATAATCTAGTCACAGTGAGCTCAAATAAGTGTGTAAGACACATGCCCAAGATAACCAAACATACAGATACTACTTATAAAGAATGTTAAGTAGGCAACCAAATAAGGGTCAGATTTCAAACAAAGGAATATGAAACTACGAAGCCTCTATAATTAGTTCATACTGATCTTTGTGGTCTTCTTAAGACAAGAGGATCTAAAGGTGAACAATACTTCATGTTATTTGTAGATGACTACTCAAGAATGACATGGGTAACCTTTTTTAAGGATAAATCTCAAGCCTTTGAGAGTTTCAAGATCTTTACATGGTTGAAAATGACATTGGAAGAAAAATCAAATTCTTAAGATTTGATAAAGGTGGAGAATTCATCTCAAATAAATTTATAGAGTATTGTGAGAAGCATGGGTTGAAAATGCACTACTCTATAGCAAGGACTCCACAACGAAATGGAGTTGTTGAGATAAAAATAGAACAATCAAGGAAATGGTCATAACAATGATATATGAGGCTAAGTTACATGATGGATATTAGAGAGAAGCAGTCTAAATAGTAGTATAAATCTTGGACAGAGTTCAACTAAGGGTAAATAGTGACAAAACTCCCTATGAGTTATGGCATGGAAAGCCTACCTCTATTAAGTAATTCAAAGTGTTTGAAAGCAAATGCTACATTAGAATAAAGGAGGACAAACTAGGAAACTTTTAATCAAGATGTGATGAAGGAATATTTCTTGGTTATTCCACTCAAAGCAAAGCCTATGTATGTTACAATACAAGGCTACACAAGATGGTGGAGAGCATAAATCTCAAGGTTTAAGAAAGCATAAAACATGCTGAACTTGACAAGGAAACCAATAATGGAGAGTCAAATCTTGAAGAAGACTCAGAAAATGAAGAGGCTAAGGAAAACAATGAAAAATCACCTCCAAGATTTGTTTAAAAGGATCATACTGAAGAACAGATAATTGGCAATAAGAATGAAGGAGTTCAAATAAGGAGAAGAGCTACAATGAACAAAGAACACATATGTTTTGTTCTAATGTCTAAAATTTAGTCTAAGAGCTATGTTAAAGCCAACAAGGATGAGAATTGGATAAAAGCCATGAAATAAGAACTAAGCCAAATAGAAAATTAAAAACATGGCAATTAGTTCCAAGACCCTCAAACAAGAATGTGATAGGAACAAAATGGGTCTATAGAAAGAAGCTCAATGAGGATGGAGTTCTTATAATAAATAAAGTGAGATTATTGTGTAAGGGATATGCACAAGTATAAGGCATAGAATTTGAGGAAACATTTACTCCAATTGCTAAATTGGAAGCTATAAGAATGTTTCTAGTATTCTCTATTTACAAGAAGTTCAAAGTCTATCAAATGGATGTAATGTCTACTTTCTTAAATGGGAACCTAGAAGAGGAAGTCTATATTGAACAATTAGAAGGTTTTTAGTTGTTAGATGAATAAGATTATGTGTGTAAACTAAAGAAAGCATTGTATGGTCTAAAATAGGCACCTTGAGCATGGTATTCAAGATTAGACTAATACTTACAATAAAAAGATTTCAACAAAGGATGTGCAGATAGTAATCTATACTTCAAGTCATAAGGTGAGCATATGTTGATTGTTTTTGTTTATATAGAGGACATCATCTTTGGTAGTAGTAATAACAAAATGTGCAAAGAATTTGATACACAAATTCAAAATGAATTTGAGATGTCTATGTTAGGATAACTTTCCTTCCTCCTTGGTCTATAAATAGCACAATCTTATGAAGGAATATTCATATCCCAAACAAAGTATGCAAAAGAGATGATCAAGAAATTTGAAATAGAAGATAGTAAACTAGTTAGTATTCCCATGATAAATAGATGCAAGTTGAGAAAAGAGGATGAGTCACTTGATGCAAATCAGATTATGTATAGATAAATGATAGGTATCTTGCTATACCTAACTGCATCAAGACATATATTATGCAAGTAGTGTGCATGGATGCTAGATTTTAGGATGCTCCTAAGGAGTCACATGTTAATGCAGTGAAAAGAATCTTTAGATACATCAAGAGCACAATTGAATGTCATTTATGGTACTTTATAAGTGAAAATTTCACTTTGATAGCATATACAGATGATGATTGGGTAGTAAGTGTAGATGATAGAAGAAGCACTAGTGGTGGTGCATTTTTCATTGGAAATAGACTTGTTTTATGGCTGAGTAAAAAACAAGAGTCAATTACTCTTTCTAAAGTAGAAGTAGAATATGTAACAACAGTGACATGTTTCACTCAAGTCCTATGGATGAAGCAAACACTCAAAGACATCAAGGTTGAGTACATGTCACCTATCTCTATTCTTTGTGATAATTCAAGTGTAATAAATATATCAAAAAAATTAGTGATTTAGTCAAGAACCAAGCACACATCAATCAAGTGTCATTTTTTAAGAGAGAGGGTTACAGATCAAGAGGTCATAATGGAATATGTGCCAACTAAGGACTAGATTGCAGACATATTCACTAAACCTCTTCCCAAGGAACAATTTGAATATCTAAGATAGAATTTAGGAGTGGTGGCTCCGAAACCACATTACTAAATCATAGTGATAGGGCATGAGTCTAGGGGGAGTCTCATGGAAGCCTTATTAATCCTTGGAAGAAGAAAGAAAATTTAACTCAAGTATGTATACTTTTGAAAATTATTAATGAGTTGAAAATTGCAGGTTCTTGGGCAAACTCCTTTATCTGATAAAGGGGGAGAACACTTTAGAAAAACCATGAGGAGTACCTTTGCCATTGATGTCAAAGGGGAATAAAAAGTACAAATGCTCTCTATAAAATTTTATAAAAGTAGAACATGTGTCCAAGATGAGTTTAGGAAAATATGCCATTACCTAAGGGGGAGCAAGTATGTTATGAATAGCTTTAGTTCATACTCATCAGAAGCCAATGAAAGTAATGCCAGAGAAAAATCAAAATATTAGACGATCATAACATTAAGTTTGCATCAGAGCATTTAGGTTTCCATCAATACCAAAGGGGGAGATTATTGTCAATATGATTGGCATTGTTGTCAAAAGGGACACTATGGATGTCCTTTATGTCAAAATAGTCTAGCAAGATTGATGGAGAGAAGAGCATGTTACACAGTTGCACTATGCAATGTTGTCATGCTTTTATAGAGATCATTTATGGATGTTTAAAGTCAAATAGATCAAATATCCGTTATGGGTTTTCCTTGTACATATAAATATGGTCCAAAAGTTTAAAGGAGAAGGAATGAGATTAGAATTGATTTATTTTTGCTCTCAGATTAGATAAGATTTCTTAGTAAAACCCTAAGGGGTTTAGTCATGGAATCAATAGACACTTTCTATTTTGAATTTGATTGGATATAACCTAGACCTAGTAGCTTAATTTATAACTTAATTATTTATCACCATTGTGAAATTGGATGCCTCAACCTAGAGATTACCATCTCTAAGAAATAATCAAATGAATTTTTATTTTCCTAAGTCTAAGACCTAATATTTCTCCCAACTTGATCAATGACCGATGCTTCATCATATATAGATGATCCAATGGAGCGAAGAAAATTCAAATTATCAAAATGTACTCTAAGTGAATGCACAACTGATAAGTGTCACATTCAAGGAGCTTGTTAGATAGAGACCCAATGAGCGTAAGATTGTCAGAGTTAATGATTGAGTTAGCTAGAAGATCAAATGGCTCATGATTAATATAAAATTGAAGATCCAATGAAGTGTGATGAGGTTGAAGTGTCAAAGGTCCCTTCAAGTGAATGCATTAATTCCAAGTGTCACAAGTACATGATTATATTAGATAGAGGACCAATATGAGGATTCCAAATGTCTCAATAATAGGAACTAACAAATATATACAAAAAGCACGTGCTTACACCATGTGCCATATCCTTGAGGGTTGGATAGATATAAATATTGAGCTTGTCAAAATATTTGATGGTGTGTGGGTGATCATGCAAAGGAGATCCAATAGAGTGAATGGAATCAAATGTTATAAAGTGCTTGATGTTTATTGAGATAGTGGTAGGTTAAAGCTTGAGCAAGTTCAAGAAGATCAATGGAGCAAAAGCGATCCAAAGATATAGAAAGCTACGAGATGAGGTCAAAGTGTCAATATTTAATGACTGAGTTAAGGTAAAGGTCATACATCTTCAAGTATCTAATGACATGTATAATTATGGATGAAAAAGATCCAATGAAGTGAGTAGAATTAGATAGAACAATGTGATAGATATTTAACTTATCGATAGAGATAAAAAAATGTGCATCTTTAGAGATCTAATGGAGAGTGTGAGCCTGTTAGAGAATGATCAAATGGATGCATTTTAAAGTTGATATATTTAATAAAAACCATTATATCATGGTGCTAAATGAAATATCAATGATTGACATTTAAAATAATGTCTAGACAAATGGTTAGTTACAAGAATTGTAGGAGGTTACGTATAAGCTCTATATTTTGATATAAACAATGATATCGATTGATCCAACTAACCAAATCTACATTAAAGAGCCTGTGCATCAAAAATTGAGTATAAAAAATGCTATATATAATAAATAGACCTATAATTATGATGTGATGTATGGAATCGAGATGCAAGAAACTTACAGTTCATGTCATAATGAACTAGAGTCTAGAATTGACATGATGTGTTGCAATCTGAGTGTGGATACATAAAAGATATGGAACCCTAGATCATTTAAAAAATAATAATATCTATGACAAAGGAAATTTAAGTTAAACTATTTTAATTCATTGTTTGAGCCAAACTAAATGTAGAAAAGAGTGGTTGGTGAAGCCAATGAAGTTTGTCGAATAGAGAGATATACAAACATAGGACCAGATAAAAACTATGAGTAGAGAGAAAAAAGGCACAAATATAATGTGAAGAGAATGAGAAGTTATACATTAGAATTTTAATAGAGATAACATAGTTTGATTCATTTATGAATCAATATTGTAATTTGGAGTTGTATCTCCATAGATCTAATTGGTCGGTTCCATCAGACAAGCTAAGTAGGTGCTCAGTTAGGGAGTTGGGTCTTCCTTAGAGTTGGTACTCTTAAATTAGGGGATTGAAGTCTCCTTAGGATTAGTTTCCTTAAATGTAACTAGTAAAGTTTTCTATTTAGTCTTTGAACTGTGAGGCTAGATTAGAATAGTAGATTTTAGCAGCTATTCTCATCATGTTTTTTCCCTTTGAGTTTTCCATCTATAAATATGGTGTCATTTATATTTGTGTATGTATATGATCTCTACATTTATATTTTAATCTGAATATGATGTTGATTTTGATTTAAAAGGATTAAAGGACTAGTTTTATTTGATCTGCTGATTCACCCCCCTCTTAGTAGATAGTTGTGTTCCAACAAATTGAACAAGCCTCCTTATCAACATGTTGCACTAACTCAGAACTAGATCACATATAATAGGCCACCCTATGAACCAAATATTAACACTAAAATCACCTTTATAGGTATTATACCCATCAAAAATAACATGGTGTAGGACTACAAATGGTGTTATCCAAGTGATCAACTATATGATCAAGTGATGTGCATGAGCAGAGAAATAAGTGAGGCACCTATGATATAAAATGTTTCATTCCCTTAGGAACCTCTATCTATCCTGCCAAAGGATGAACCATAGGCATAAATGCATTAACAAGATGGAACTACCCTCTTAAATTGGTAGGAAGAGAGTAATGATTGAAAGACCTTCTTCAATACCTTCAACTTCCAAGTCCAATGTTTAGTTTTTATATGCTCTAGTTAAAGCCTCTACAAAAACCTTTAGTGTACATAGAACAAGTTATATAGAAAGAAATCCAATAATATACTAGTGCACAGGTATGAGAAGATACTATAATTCAAAAGGTATGGTTAAAGGGACTCAAATTCCCTTTAACATATTCAAACAGATGAAGAAGACTAGGCTAAATGTTTCCATGTGGGATACTCTTGCCATTCCTTCCTAAAGGAATTTGTTGTAAGATACCCTCAAAGGTTTCCAACCTATTGAGCAATCACAAACCTCACCTACTTTTCATATAAGTGTATGCCAACCTAATGAAGAAGTTCACATAATTAGCAATGCCCCATTTTATATTTCTCTTATCATTGATTAGTACCTCATGCATAATTGTATGATAGATTTAAGCATGAGAAATTCAGTGATGCCAAAGAAAATCATAGACATGTTGGGTATAACATATGCTCCCATCTAAAAAGGGTTCATCTAATTAGATGAAACAACTATCAAAACTATGGGTATTATTAATGACCTGAGTCTCACTATGCATGCATGTTCAAGCCTTTTTATTGCATAGGATATTGCAGTCATTAATTTACCCCCTTACTTTGTTATTTAATTCTCTTAATATTTCACTATGAAGGTGGGTGGATATTTATCTTCAGATTGGTTGCGCATGCTCCTTATAACTAGATACAAGACCAAGGTGACCATCAAGGTTGAGCCCATTTTAAAGAATCACATAGAGCCATACACTCATAGCTTAATTAATCCAAATTGTACCTTGTTAGATCAAGAGGAGAATCCAGTTCTTCATGAGATCACCACACACCTTAAATAGGTCCTAGATGACCTACTTGATGAACAGGTGCATGAACATTATGAGTGAAAACCATATGATAATGGAGAGGAAATAGGGTTAGTCACATACTACATTCTCAAGGAAGACACCTTGTTACTTGACTTTGTAAAGGTGTAAGAAGACCTTGAAGGTATATGGTAGTTTTACTTTGATTGCTCCTAAATAAAAATTAGTGTAGGATCTAGTTTTGTAATGGTCTCCTATCAAAAATATAAGTATTTCTATGCATTCATATTATATTTTGCTTGCATAGATAATGTTTCTCAGTATGAATATTTAATCTAAGGTCTCCAATTGGTTCATAAGAAAGGAATTAAGGTGATACAAGATTTCAAGGATAATGAACTAGTGATGAACCAAGTCAAAACATGAAACATGTCCAAAAATAACCTATTAAGAGCTTATAAGCATAGGTCATGGGACATGATCAAAGGGTTTGATGATTTCAATATCCATCCCATACCAAGGGCACAAAATGATGATGTCAATAGGCTCACAACTATGGGAATGAAATATGGCCTCCCACATAGTGTAAATAATAGGTCTAAATAGCTCATAAGACTAGTGGTTAGACTAATAATCCTAGATAATGCAAAAAATTAGAAAGTGTTTGATAGTGATGAATAAATCATCAACTTCTTACAAGATGAAGTTGAGTTGTGTGCCAATAACCAACCTCAAATCCAAGCTTAGTACAAAGAGTAGATCATTCAACTAAAAAGAAACAAGATATATAAGGGGCTAGTAATGCTAGAAAGTATATTTAATTATGATGACCAACTAGAATGTGAGAGTAGAAACATGATAGTGAATGAAGAGATATTAAAGTCATTATCTATCTCTAATGACAAGCTCTTAAAATTTGTTAATCTATGTTCCCCATCCAAAATCAAAGAATTCATCAAGCTAAGCAGAAGGTATGATGATATCTTCACATGGAGATATAAAGACCTTAAAGGCTTTTATCCAAGATTATCCCAACATATGAGTGATCTTGACCCTAATACTAGACCATTCAAGAAAAATTAAAGGCTTGTTAATCAAAATATTGATCACTTGATGAGGAAGAATCTCTCAAAGATCATTGAGGTAAACATAATATTTCCAATCAAACACTCCTCATGGGTGGCCAATTTAGTCCTAGTGCACAAAAATAAAAGAGAAATTCAGTTGTTCATAGACTTTAGGGACTTCAACAAAGCCTCCCTAAAATACCACTACCCCCTCCCACAAATGGAACAAATTATAAAAATAGTCATAGGCATAGAGAGATTCTTTTTTCTACATGGTCATTCAAGTTATAACCAAGTGCTTGTGTGGGAGTGCGATCAATTTAAAATTACATTTAAAACTAAATGGGGTACCTTTGAAAATGAAAATATGCCCTTTGGTCTAATAAATGTAGTGGATTCCCTATATTGGTGCTGAACCAGCATGGGTGTGAGAAGAGTAAAGCACATAAAGACTATGGCTTAGAAATATGCTAGAACAAAAGAAACATGGTGAAAAAACAATGAGGCATGAAATGATAAGGGCATAAAAGTATCAACGCAAAAAGACCCAGTCAAATATGGAACATAACTATAAGGAACCTGAGGGCATAGTACTCAAAATAGTAGTGAAAGAATTAGGAAGCACATGGGAAGTGGGAGATGGTTGAGGAGTAGGTCTCAAGGGCCATCAAGACATTAACCATCATAAGTTTTTCACTATCCCATGACGAGGAGGACATATGGTAGCAAGGATCTAAAATAGAATAAGAATATAGGGGGCACAAAGGTCTAGGTCCTTAGGAGAAAATAATTAATAAATAGCCATGACTCTCAGTCTACTAAGATTTTATAGGCCAATCACCCATTTTGTCATTTATTATGTAACTACTTATTTAGGGAAAAATAATTATCTATACCCCTGTGTGGAATCATGTAAGTGTTAGCTATCTAGATAACACCCTAAAATAAGGGTCAGATTCATTTAAGTCTAATCTGTACCTGGACTAACATAGAAATGGTCTAAAGTTGTGGGTTGCCTATATCTAGACCAGACCCTTAGGATTTTTTATAAGGCTAGTTTTTTATATTTTATAATTTGGTCCTTTGCTTTCTAAAATTTAAAACTAGTTCTAGTGAAAAGAATTAATAGATTTGCATAAAGTAAAACCTAGTCTAACATAAGGTGATGCACAAAGAATTTATTAGATCCACTCTTGAACTTAGACTCTTTAACACACTAATGAAATTATGATAGAGGATAATGCAAGGCTTATTATAGTCTTTATACAATAGTACTTTGTATAGAGGTTAGTTTTATACACTCAAACTAGAGAGAAATGAAAATAGGGTTTGGTTAAAGACACTTACATTTGGTTGTCAACTATATCTTTGAGAGATCAATGCTGAGACACACTATATGACCTATAAATAAATTTTATAGAAATTAGATAGAGTTTGGACATGAAAGAGGAAGATAAAATTCACATTTTCATATTAAACAAACATAAAACACTAAATATAGATTAGCAAATGATTGTAAAATACTCTATTCACTACTCTAAGAGGTATCTAATACAATTCTGGTAGAGTCTCATCATACCAACTTGAGGGATGAAACATAATAGCTCAAAGGACATACTTATTGTAGAAGGGATACAAGAGAGGGAGTTTTTTGGTGCTCAAAATGGGAAACATTGAGTTCAAATCCATTTGAAAAGTTGTCATAACTGCCTTCATGAACCAAGCTCACTCAGACCCTTCTTGATTGATCTAGGTCACTCCAATCTATTGCATCATTATAATATCTTCTTTGTGATGCTCCATAGTGGTTGTAATGGTGGGATCAAGTAATTTTCATTTTATTCTAATGTAAAAATACTCATGACTGGTTTATTTACGCATGCCAAAGTGGGGAGAAGGGTCATTTTCATGTAGCTAGCTTTGGTGAAAAAGTAGTTAAAGTCTACATATTTGCTTGATGTGGGTTCTCAATGGCACTGTCTGATCCCAAAAAATCCACTTTCAACCCAAACTGGATCATGTCTAGTCTCAACTCCATTCATACTTACTTGTCATGGTCAAGAACTAGCTCAGATAATTGATCCCTTAACTCATCTCACTCTATTGATTTACCTAACATGATTAATTGTGAGCCATAAATCCTTTACCAAATTCATGTGTTTGTGCCACTTGTCAATCATGCCTTTGCACTTAGCATTCACTGACTCTTTGACTTGCTCACATGTTGTTGATCTTAAATCTATGATTGAATGCATTTCATTGATCTTGAATCTATGATTGAACATGCATCATTGATCTGATCTAGTCCCATTATCTTGTCTTTACCTGATCACTATTAGATTTGCTCCAAGCATCTTCGATTTGGACACTTTTCAAGCCTATGATCAATCAAGGACCCCTTTTGATGATTTTTGAATGCAAATGGCTATTTCTTGAGGCCCAAACTTGATGTCTGTGCAAATTTCCTTGCATTTTCAAATTTAAATAACTATTTGCAGGGGGCTAACTTGATGTTCATGCACCTATCACCACCATGTTGGATTAATTTTGCCAAAATAAATTGGCCGATGTAATCATTTATTTAGGGAAATTATTGTAGAATAATCTCCCTAAAATAATTTGTTTAGCTTTTTCCAGGACTTTTGCATGGGGTTATTTTTTTGGCCTTTTTGAAGGACAATTCTTTCAAGCTTTGGGTCTTATCCACTTTCTCTGAAGAAGTTTGTTTGCCTTATATTTACCCTGAACAATTCTTGTGGATAAATGTCTAAAATAATTCAAGTCTTCAGGATCTCTATCTCAGATAAAATGTTTGAAAGAAATCATCCTTAGTCTTCTACCTCGAAACAAAACTCTAAAAAAAATTTGCCTTCAAGAAAATTGTATGGACAATTTTCTCAAATGAATTGTGTACTTAGAATGGCCCTTCGGCCTTTTTGAAATAACCCTTTTCCCTTTGGAAATGCCCTTTGGAACTTTTGCATTGGACGCTTTCCTAAAATAAAAACACCATTTGGAAACCTTGAACGGGACCATTTTTTTGAGAAAAGAACCTTCAAAAAAGTGTTTGGGACACTTTACCACAAAAATACCCTTTGGAAAAAGTGTATGGGACACTTTTCTTGAAAAAGTGCCCTTTGTGATTTTTGAATGGATCGATTTGGCTGAAAAAAGATCCTCTAAAACTTTACATTACAAGTATTTATGTGGCCCCTATGTTTCGGACAAATTGTCTAAAGAAACCTACCTTCGATGTTATATTTCACTAAGATCTATGACTAGTGAGCATGCAGTAATGTCAAATTTATGTAGAGGTAGAATGAGAGCTCCAAAAATAAAAAAATTCCACAAAATAAATGTTTGCATTAACCAACTTAGAAGAAGAAGAAAGTACATATAGGGTGAAATTAGGTCACCAAAAAGGTAAAACCCTAATTCACAATTAGAATCCACTTAAAGGTAAATGACTCCTAATGAATTAATTAACCTAAGTAATCTAAAAATATGTGTAGGTAAAACCACTTGGTGTGAAAATGCCTACACTAACACCCCTTTTCAAGCATAGCTTAGGTGGGTAGAAGAATTGGGTCTAAGTAATGAGCCCTGATGAGGTAGCCAAGTACAATGCAACTCCCATAAATTGGGTAAAAGAGAAAACCTGTAGGAACAAAACTCCTCCCTAAAAGAAAGAAAAGAAGATAAAAGAGATAAAAATCCCCACTAAGGTCTAGAATTTACTGTAGCCACCCAATATCCCCTAAAGGAATGCTCAAAAGTGACTGTGAATCAGAAGTAGATGTAGTGAAGAGTGGTTCACCCTGAAATAGTGAGTTTATCCATCAAGTGCCTTATGAATCTTTAACCAAGATGTAATTCCTATGAAAGGAATGATTCTCATAATGTGAGGTAGATAGGCTAACTAATCTACATCAAGATGATGCACTAGAAGTAGAGGTGAAGAAGGTCTATAGAATTATCTATAACTATGGAATAGATAGCTTGATGTTTGATGTATCTTAGATCAGTAGATTATTTTCCTATAATTTTAGAAGTAGAACAAAGGTAGCTAGATCAAGAACTAACTCTTGAATATCTAGAAGGTGATAAGGAGATGGTCGAGGTGTGTCCACTTCATTGTTATAGTCATCTATAGAAGAAGAGTTGTCAATATCAAAAAAATACTCAGGCTCAGAAGTGTCAACAAGTACAGGTGAGTCTGAAGAGGAATCTAAATGAGGGTTAGGATCAAAGTGTGAGAAACTATATAGCCAAATCTGATGATCAATGATTCTCATAGCTAAAATAGTATCATGGTTTAACTCTCTGATGGACACTAAATTTGGAGTGAATTCAACTCACTTGCCCAGACCAAGATGAGTGATCTAGTAGACTGAGAGGAGATTAGTTGAGAGTGAGGGCACACTTAAAATATTATTTAATGTTCACCACTCACTTCAATAGACCCTCTCTTGAGAACCTTTTTAGAAGTGTTATCACCCAATTGTATAGAGGACATGTCACATGGTTCCAAGGAAATGAACTCAATCTATGAAGAGGCCATGTGATATGAAGTACCAGAGTCAATGACCCATGTAGAAGGAGTTGGAGGCACAACTGCAATAAAGGCTTTACCCTTTTGATTCCCCTTGTTATTATCTTTTACCTTTTCTTTGCTAGATTCATTTACCTTAGTGGATTTATGGATTGATGAAGACAGTTTGATAGAATCTAAAACACCTATGTTGTTCTGAATAAGAAGGCTGGTAAGGTGGTCAAATTATTTATTCAAACATTTACTCTCATCATGCTTACCTGAGCAATGCCCACATTTGATCCAATCTTTCTTAGGCTTATGACTGGAAGAAAAGGTCACATTGTTTAATTTGGAGGTGGAAATATTTTCACCCTTCTCATCATTTTTCTTACTCTGCTTTCTCTCTATATTGTTAGAAGCCTTGTCTTTCTTAGCAAGTAGTGCATGAGATTTAGATGACTTCATTGTGCCCATCTATATCAACTTAACTTGCTCCTAAATCAGGTTGGTAACAAAGGTATCTAAAAAAGGCATCTTCCATGTAGTGTCAAGAGCACTCTTAGTGGCATGGAAAGTGGACACAAATACAAAATATTCAGGACCCATTTTAGAGAGTATTGATAGAATAAGTTGTTCATTTTTCTTGTCAATTTCACATGCTTTCAACTACAATCCAAAAAATTTGAACTTGGTAAAAATATTTTGAAGAGTGTCAAAGTCATTTGGGCTCAATCTAATGAGTTCATTTTCCAGCTCATGTCCACTCATCACATTCTGCACCCCAAAGAGCTTGGTGAGTTGGGCACACACTTTGGTAGGTGTTTTGGCAAATTCGATGTGAAAGAGTAGATTTGGGGAGATGAAAAGACATAGTAGTCCATAGACATTGTCACAATGGTTAAACTATTTTATTTTTACTTCAGCATCAGTAGGTTTAGTCTCAATGCCCATTATAATTTGATGGTAACCCTTGGATTACAAGATGATTTTCATTCTAGGTTTCCATTCATGATAATTAAATGGTGTAAGTAGACTAATAGAGAGTGAATCCATAGTACATAAGTAAAGATTGTTATAATAAGTAAACAAGAATGTAGGAAAAAAAGAATGCACAACACAACATAGTACCTCCTTGGAACTATCAGTATGACCCCCTGAATGTTTCAAATATAAGTATGCTCATATAGACATCGAATTCAATCAAAAATGCATCTTGAGTAGTAGGTACGTAAGTAGAAGGAATTAGAGAGACATCAGATTCAATCGATAATGCATCTAAGAGAGAGTATTATAAGGATGAAATGAGATTTAAGCCATTACACTATGAATAAAATGAATATTACAAAAGGCCAAAAATAATATCACTGATGTGTAGTGCTTAAAAAACTATGCACTTTAAAAAAATAGCACCCAAAACGGAGCTACGAATTGAAAGTTATGGCACTTACAAGTTCTTACTACCACATATTCCTGGACCTACTTTGCTAGAGAAGTAATTACCCTTTACAAACTTGAGTTGGTCTATAGTAGTGTAAATCAATTTTTTATACCTGTTTTGCTGGATAACATGAATTGTTAGTAGTTAGGATTTAAAAGTTTGATGACTTCTCCAAGCAAGTTATCAGGTTTTAGAAATCTAATTATTTCTTAGTTACCTGGGTTATGAAACTGATTACTTCTACGCTATTGGGGTTGTGAAGTCTGATTACTTTCAAGTTTTTAGGGTTTAGAAGTCTGATTTCTTAAGTCATTAGATTTGTGGGATTTGTAGACTCTTCTACTAATCCATACAAATGTCTAACTAACAAGAAGAAAACTTTATTTCTAGAAAATCTATGAACTTTCTCAAAAATCTAAGAAAGACCCATTTTACATCTCAAAAAACCCACAAAAATATACAGGTGGATTTTTTATCAATGACCTTTTGACATGACTTTTGAGGTAAAGAAGAATCATGCCTCTAAGGTCAAAAAAGCAGTCATAAATCTATGAACTTTTTCACAAATCTAAGAGAGACCCATTTGATGATATTTAAAAACCTAGAAGGAATATGTAACTAGATTTTTGATATGAGGTCGTTTGACATGAGTTTTGAGGTAGAGAAGAATCATGTCTCAAGGTAAAAATACAACTATATGGAAGAGAAACCAATAATGCTGAATCCAAGAGGATTTTACCATAGGAGACAAATACATAAGGCTATCAAAAAATCTTTGGTACTATGTTAGAGTTTACCTTGAACATCATGTGGGTTTTTTGAGCTTGCTTACTCGAGGTTTCAACACTACTTTATTTACCTGGATTTTCTTCATTACCTTTCACCTAAAATTTTATGTCATCTTGAACATCACATGGGTTTCTTGAGTTTTCTTACTTGGGGTTTCAACACTGCTTTACTTATCTAGGGTTTTGGTACTGCTTTAATTATCCAAGGTTTTGACATATTATAACTTTAGGCTTTTTAGAACACTAAGGAATAGAAACCAAAAGTAACAAAAAAAGATCAACAAATGAAGGCGAAACACCTTGTTTCTATTATGGATAAACCTGGAAAAAGAGATGGGCAGATTTCAAAAGTGAAACTGGATGTTGGCTGTCCGGACAAGCCCAGAAGAAGACCCATAAGGAAAATTAGAGAGCTAGAAAGCAAGTAGAATATAGCTGATGGAAGGCAGGCAACAATTTTGGATTTTACCCCTAAAAATAGTTATCAATCATTATTTGGAAATTAGGGGGCTGAATGTATAATGATTATAGAGGTAATCTCTGAATTACCTTAGGATGTTGCTACTTTTAGTAGGTTTCAGGAATGTTTCTCTTGGTGCTTGTTAAACTTTATCTTTCTTATTTCTGTAATAGGGTTTTGGGGCCCCTTCAAAACCTGCTTTTACCATAATCTAAAACTTTAGGCTTTTAGAAATCTATTACTTTGGGCTTTTAGACTACTTTACTGAATAAGTAATTATCCTTCATAAACTTGAGTTGATCTATAAAAGTATAAATTGGGTTTTAGACATGTTTTGTTGGATAAGTAATTGCCCTTCACAAATTTAAGTTGGTCTATAGCAGTGTAAACTAGGTTTTTGGACCTGCTTTGGTAGAGAAGTAATTGCCCTTCGCAAACCCAAGTTGGTCTACAGTAGTGTCAATTAAGTTTTTAGACATGCTTTGCTGGAGAAGTAAATGCCCTTCACAAACTCAAATTGGTCTACAATAGTGTAAACTAGATTTTCAGACATGCTTTGCTAGAGAACATGAATTGTTAATAGTCAGGTGTCAAAAGTTTGATGAGTTCTCTAAACAAGTTGTCAGGTTTTGAAAGTTTGATTACTTCTCAGTTTTCAGCATTGTGAAGTCCAGTTACTTCTAAGTTGTTAGGGTTGTAAAGTCTGATTACTTCCAAGTTGCCAAGGTTTAGAATTTTGATTGTTTAAGTCACTAGATTTGTGGGTTTTATAGACTCGTTTACTCATCCGTACAAATGTCTAACAAGTAAAAAAACTTGATTTCTATAAAATCTATAAACTTTCTCAAAAATATAAGAGAGACCCATTTTAGATCTCAAAAACGCCATAAAAAATATGTAGGTGGATTTTTCATCAATGGCTTTTAACATGAGTTTTGAGATAGAGAAAAATCACGCCTATAAGGTCAAAAAAAGGGACATAAATCTATGAACTTTCTCATAAATCTAAGAGAGACCTATTTGATGATATCAAAAAACTCAGAAAGAATATGCAACTAGATTTTTGATATGAGGTCGTTTGACATGAGTTTTGAAGTAGAGAAGAACATGTCTTAGGATCAAAATATGACTGTACAAAAGAAAAACCAGTAATGATGAATGCAAGAGGACTATGCCAAAGAAGACAAATGCATGAGGCTATCAAGGAAGATATGGTACCATGTTAGAGTTCATCTTAAACATCATGTGGGTTTTTTGAGCTTGCTTACTCAGGGGTTCGACGCTACTTTACTTACTTGGGGTTTCTTCATTATCTTTCATCTAAAATTTGACATCGACCTAAACATCATGTGGGGTTTTTATCTTTCTTACTTGAGGTTTCGACACTACTTTACTTACCCTAGGTTTTGGCACAACTTTACTTACTCAAGGTTTTGACACACTGCAACTTCAAGCTTTTGGACAACTACCACTTTAGGCTTTCAGACCTATTTTATTGAATAAATAATTACCCTTCACAAACTTGAGTTGGTCTACAGTAGTATAAATTGGGTTTTTAAACTTGTTTTGATGGAAAATTAATTGCCCTTCACAAACTCGAGTTGATCTACAGTGGTATAAATTGGATTTTTAAACCTACTTTATTGAAGAAGTAATTGCCCTTCGCAAACACAAGCTGGTCTACAACAGTGTAAAATGGGTTTTTAGACCTACTTTACTAGAGAAGTAATTACCCTTCACAGATCTGAGTTGGTTTATAGTAGTGTAAACTAGGTTTTTCGACCTGCTTTGCTAGAGAACATGAATTGCTAGTAGTTAGGGGTTAAAAGTCTGATGACTTCTCCAAGCAAGTTATCAGGTTTTAGAAGTTTGATTATTCTCAGTTGCCAGGGTTATGAAGTATAATTACATCTAGGTTGTTATATTTTTGAATTTTGATTACTTCTAAGTTACCAGAGTTTAAAAGTTTGATTGTTTCCATATTTATGAGTTTTGCAGACTCTTCTACTCGTCTGTACAAACATCTAACTAGTAAGATGAAAAATTGATTTCTAAAAAATTCATGAACTTTCTCAAAAATCTAAGAGACTCATTTTAGATCTCAAAAAATCCACAAAAAATATACAGGGAGATTTTTCATCAATGGCTTTTTTATGAGTTTCAAGGCAGAGAAGAATCATGCCTCTTAGATAAAAAAAAGTGACCATAAATTTGTGCACTTTCTCACAAATCTAAGAGACTCATTTGATGATATCAAAAAACCCAAAAGGAATATGCAACTAGATTTTTGATATAAAGTCATTTGACATGAGTTTTGAGGTAGAAAAGAATCATGCCTCAGGGTCAAAAATATGACCATACAAAAGAAAAACTAATAACGGTAAATGTAAGAGGATCATGCCAAAGGAGACAAATTCATGAGGCTATCAGGAAAGATCTAGTACCATGTTAAAGTTCATCATGAACATCACATGGATTTTTTGAGCTTGATTAATCAAAGTTTCGATACTGCTTTACTTACCTAAGGTTTCTTCATTACCTTTCACCTAAAATTTGTCTTCATCTTGAACATCATATGGGTCTTTTGAGCTTGCTTACTCAGGGTTTTGATCATACGTACTCATTCCAGAGTTTTGGTACTACTTTACTTACTCAAGGTTTTGACACATTACAACTTCAAGATTTCAGATAATTACTACTTTGAGCTTTCAAATATGCTTTACTGAATAATTAATTATCTTTCACAGACCCAAGTTGGTCTACAGTAGTATAAATCAGGTTTTTGGACTTACTTTGTTGGAGAAGTAATTGCCCTTCACAAACTTGAGTTGGTCTACAGTGGTGTAAACTTGGTTTTCAGACCTGCTTTGTTGGAGAAGTAATTTCCCTTCACAAACTCAAGTTGGTCTACAGCAGTGTAAACCATGTTTTTGAACCTACTTTGCTAGAGAAGTAATTACCTTTTATAAATATGAGTTAGTCTACAATAGTCTAAACCAGGTTTTTAGACCTGCTTTATTGAAGAACATGAATTGCTAGTAATCAAGTGTATAAAGTTTGATGACTTCTATAAGCAAGTTGTCAAGTTTTGAAAGTTTGATTACTTCTCAGTTGTCAGGGTTGTAAAGTTTGATTACTTTTAAGTTGCCAAGGTTGTGAAGTCTAATTTCCAGAGTTTTGATCATACGTACTCATTCCAGAGTTTTGGTACTACTTTACTTACTCAAGGTTTTGACACATTACAACTTCAAGATTTCAGATAATTACTACTTTGAGCTTTCAAATATGCTTTACTGAATAATTAATTATCTTTCACAGACCCAAGTTGGTCTACAGTAGTATAAATCAGGTTTTTGGACTTACTTTGTTGGAGAAGTAATTGCCCTTCACAAACTTGAGTTGGTCTACAGTGGTGTAAACTTGGTTTTCAGACCTGCTTTGTTGGAGAAGTAATTTCCCTTCACAAACTCAAGTTGGTCTACAGCAGTGTAAACCATGTTTTTGAACCTACTTTGCTAGAGAAGTAATTACCTTTTATAAATATGAGTTAGTCTACAATAGTCTAAACCAGGTTTTTAGACCTGCTTTATTGAAGAACATGAATTGCTAGTAATCAAGTGTATAAAGTTTGATGACTTCTATAAGCAAGTTGTCAAGTTTTGAAAGTTTGATTACTTCTCAGTTGTCAGGGTTGTAAAGTTTGATTACTTTTAAGTTGCCAAGGTTGTGAAGTCTAATTGCTTCTAAGTTGTTAGAGTCAGAAGTATAATTGCTCAAGTCACTAGATTTGTGTGTTTTGTAGACTCTTTTACTCGTTTGTACAAACATTTAACGAGCAAGAAGAAAAGTTGTTTTTCGTAAAATCTGTGAACTTTCTCAAAAATCTAAGAGAGACCCATTTTAGATCTTAAAAAATCCACAAAAATATGTAGGCAAATTTTTTATCAATGGCCTTTTGACATGAATTTTGAGGCAAAGAAGAATCACACCTATAAAGTCAAATAAATGGGCATAAATCTGTGAACTTTCTCACAAATCTAAGAGAGACCCATTTGATGATATCAAAAAAATCAAAAGGAATATGCAACTAGATTTTTGATATGAAATTATTTGACATGAGTTTTAAGGTAAAGAAGAATCATGCCTCAGAGTCAAAAATTCAACTGCACAAAATAAAAACTAGTAATGATGAATGCAAGATGATTATGCTAAAAGAGACAAATGCATGAGGCTATCAAAAAAGCTCGAGTACCATGTTAGATTTCATCTTGAACATCACACGATTTTATTGAGCTTACTTACTTGAGGTTTTGACACTACTTTATTTACCCCAGGTTTTTTCATTATGTTTTCCCTAAAATTTGATGTCATCCTAAACGACACATAAGTTTTTTGATCTTGCTTACTTGGGGTTTTGACATTACTTTACCTACCCAAGGTTTCAACATTGTTTTACTTATTCAAAGTTTTGACACACTGCAACTTTGAGTTTTGGACAACTACTACTTCAGCCTTTCATACCTGCTTTACTGAATAAGTAATTTCCCTTCACAAACTCGAGTTGGTCTACAATAGTATAAATTGAGTTTATGTACCTAATTTATTAGAGAATTAATTATCTTTCACAAACTTGAGTTGGTCTATAGTGGTGTAAACTAGGTTTTTGAATCTGCATTATTGGAGAAGTAATTGTTCTTCACAAATTGAAGTTGGTATACAATAGTGTAAACTAGGTTTTCAAACCTACTTTATTAGAGAATTAATTTCCCTTCACAAATTCGAGTTGGTCTACTACAATATAACCTAGGTTTTTAAACCTGCTTTATTGGAGAACACAAATTGTTAGTAGTCAGGTGTCAAAACTTTGATGACTTCTCTAAGCAATTTGTCAAGTTTTAGAAGTCCGATTAGTTCTCAGTTGTCATAGTTGTGAAGTCTAATTACTTCTAATTTGTTAGGGTTATGAATTGTGATTAATTCTAAGTTACCAAGGTTCAGAAGTCTGATTACTTAAGTCACCAAATTTATGGGTTTTGTAGACTCTTCTACTCATCCATACAAACATCGAACCAATAAGAAGAAAACTTGATTTATGAAAAATCCATTAACTTTATCAAAAATCTAAGAGAGACCCATTTTAGATCTCAAAAAACCCATAAAGAATATGTAGATAGATTTTTTATCAATGATTTTTTTACATGAGTTTTGAGGTAGAGAAAAATCATGCTTCTAAGGTAAAAAAAGTGGCCATAAATCTATGAATTTTCTCACAAATCTAAGAGAGACCCATTTGATAATATCAAAAAACTTAGAAGGAATATGCAACTATATTTTTGATACAAGATCATTTGACATGAGTTTTAAGGTAGAGAAGAATCACACCTCAGGGTTAAAAATGTGGTCATACAAAAACAAAAGTAGCAATGGCAAAAGTAGGAGGATCATATCAAAAGAGACAAATGCATGAGGCTATCAAAAAACCTCTCATACTATGTTAGAGTTCATCCTAAACGTCACGTGAGTTTCTTGAGCTTGCTTGCTCAAAGTTTTGACACTGCTTTACTTACCTGGGGTTTCTTCATTACCTTTCATCTAAAATTTGATGTTGTCTTAAACATCATGTGGGTTTCTTGAGCTTGCTTATTCAATGTTTCAACACTACTTTAATTACCTAAGGTTTTATCATTGTTTTACTTGGGGTTTTGACACACTACAACTTTAATCTTTCAGACAACATCTACTTCAAGTTTTTGGATCTACTTTACTGAATAAGTAATTGTCCTTCACAAATCTGAGTTGGTCTATAGTAGTATAAATTGGGTTTTTGGACCTACTTTGTTAGAGAAGAAATTGTCCTTCATAAATTTGAGTTAGTTTACAACGGTGTAACCCAAGTTTTTAGCCTTGCTTTACTGAAGAAGTAATTGTCCTTCACAAACTCAAATTGGTCTACAGTAGTGCAAACTAATTTTTCAGACCTACTTTGCTAGAAAATTAATTGCCCTTCACAAACCCAAGTTGGTCTACAGTGGTGTAAATCAGGTTTTTAGACTTGCTTTCCTGAAAAACATGAATTGTTAATAGTCAGGGGTCAAAAGTTTGATGACTTCTCTAAGTAAGTTGTCAAGTTTTGGAAGTCTAATTACTTCTTAGTTGTCAAGGTTGTGAACTTTGATTACTTATAAGTTGTCAAGATAATGAAGTTTGATTACGTCTAAGTTGTCAGGGTTTAGAAGTGTGATTGTTTTAAGTCATCAGTTTTGTAGGTTTTGTAGACTCTTTTACTCATTTGTAAAAATGTATAACTAGCAAGAAGAAAACTTGATTTCAATAAAATTCATGAACTTTCTCAAAAAACTAAGAGAGACCCATATTAGATCTCAAAAAACTCATAAATAATATGTAGGTAGATTTTTTATCAATGGTCTTTGACACAAGGTTTGAGATAGAGAAGAATCACGTCTCTAGGGTCAAAAAAGTGGCTATAGATCTATGAACTTTTTCATAAATCAAAGAGAGGCCCATTTGATGATATCAAAAAACCTAGAAGGAATATGAAACTAGATTTTAGATATGAGATCATTTGACATGAGTTTTGAGGTAGAGAAGAATCACATTTTAGAGTAAAAAATGTGGTCGTACAAAAAAAAACTAGTGATGATGAATGCAAGAGGATCGTGCCCAAGAATACAAATACATGAGTTTATCAAAAAATCTCTGGTACCATGTTAGAGTTCATCTTGAATGTCACATGGTTTTTTTGAGCTTGCTTACTCAAGGTTTTGACACTATTTTACTTACCCAAGGTTTATTCATTACCTTTCACCTAAAATTTGATGTCATCTTGAACATCACATGGGTTTATTAAGCTTACTCAATATTTTGAAAATGCTTTACTTACCCAGGGTTTCGGCACTACTTTACTTACTTGGGATTTTGACACACTACAACTTCAAGATTTCAAACAATTACTACTTTGAGATTTCAAACCTACTTTACTAAATAAGTAATTGCCCTTCAAAAACCTGAGTTGGTATACAGTAGTATAAATTGGGTTTTTAGACCTGCTTTGCTAGAGAAGTAATTTCCCTTCACAAACTTGAGTTGGTCTATAGTGGTGTAAATCAAGTTTTCAAACCTACTTTTCTAGAGAAGTAATTATCCTTCACAAACCCAAGTTAGTCTACAATAGTGTAAACCAGGTTTTGAACCTACTTTGTTGGAGAATTAATTCCCCATCACAAACCCAAGTTGGTCTGCAGTAGTGTAAATTGGGTTTTTAGACCTGTTTTGGTAGAGAACATGATTTTCTAGTAGTTAGGGGTCAAAAGTCTGATGACTTCTCCAAGCAAGTTGTCAAGTTTTAGAAGTCTGATTAATTCTCAGTTGTTGGGGTTGTGAAGTTTGATTATTTCTAAGTTGTCAGGGTTCAGAATTATGATTGTTTAAGTCCCTAGATTTGTGGGTTTTCTAGATTCTTCTACTCATCCATAAAAACATCTAACCAACAAGAAGAAAACTTAATTTTTGGAAAATTCGTGAACTTTCTCAAAAATTTAAGAGACTGATTTTAGATCACAAAAAATCTACAAAAAATTTGTAGATAGATTTTTCATCAATGGCCTTTTGACATGAGTTTCAAGGCAGAGAAGAATCATGCTTTTAAGGTCAAAAAAATAACCATAAATCCATGAAAATTTTCACAAATCTAAGACAGACCCATTTGATGATATGGAAAAACCCAAAAAAATATGTAATTATATTTTTGATATGAGGTCATTTGACACAATTTTTGAGGTAGAGAAGAATCATGCCTTAAAGTAAAAAATGTGGTCATACAGAAGAAAACCCAATGATGGTGAATGCAAAAGGATCATGTCAAAGGAGACAAATGCATGAGGCTATCAATAAGGCTTTATTACCATGTTAGAGTTCATCTTAAACATCATGTGGGTTTTTTGAGCTTACTTACTCGAGGTTTCGACACCACTTTACTTATCAAGGGTTTCTTCATTATCTTTCACCTAAAATTTGATATCATCCTGAACATCATGTGGGTTTTTTAAGCTTGCTTACTCAGAGTTTCAACACTACTTTACTTAGAAGGGGTTTTGGCACTATTTTACTTACTCAGGGTTTAGACACACTTCAACTTTAGGGTTTTGAAAAACTGCTAATTCAAGGTTTCAAACCTACTTTACTAAATAAGTAATTTTCCTTCATAAACCTAAGTTTTTTGAGAGAAATATAAATTAAGTTTTTGAACCTAATTTTTTGGAGAAGTAATTACCCTTCATAAATTTGATTTGGTTTACAACAGTGTATATTGGGTTTTAGAACTTGCTTTGCTAAAGAAGTAATTGCCTTTCACAAACCCAAGTTGGTCTACAATAGTGTAAACTAGGTTTTCAAAATTTCTTTACTGGATAAGTAATTTCCCTTCACAAACTTGATTTGGTCTACAGTAGTTTAAATCAAGTTTTCAGATTTGCTTTGCCAGAGAACATGAATTGCTAGTAGTAAGGGGTCGAAAGTTTGATGACTTCTCCAAGCAAGTTGTCAAGTCTTAGAAGTCTGATTAATTCTAAGTTATCAAGGTAATGTCTGATTACTTTTAATTTATTGGGGTTTTGAAGTTTGATTACTTAGGTTGTCATATTTGTAGGTTTTACAGACTCTTCTACTCATCTGTACAAACATCTAACTAGCAAGAAGAAAACTTGATTTCTGAAAAATCTGTGAACTTTTTCAAAAATCTAAGAGAGACCCATTTTAGATCTCAAAAATCTCAAAAATATGCAGATGGATTTTTCATCAATGGCCTTTGGACATGAGTTTTGAGGTAGAGAACAATCACGCATCTATGATAAAAAAATGGCCATAAATCTGTAAACTTTTTCACAAATCTAAGAGAGACCCATTTGATGATATCAAAAAACCCAAAAGGAATATGTAACTAAATTTTTTATATGAGGTTGTTTGACATGAGTTTTGAGGTAGATAAGAATCACACCGCAAGGACAAAAGCCTAATCATATAGAAAAAAACTAGTAATGATGAATGTAGGAGGATCATGTCAAAGAAGACAAATGCATGAAGATATCATGAAAGCTTTGGTACCATGTTAAAGTTTATCTTAAACATCACACGAGTTTCTTGAGCTTCCTTATTCAGAGTTTTGATATTGCTTTACTTACTTGAGGTTTCTTCATTAGCTTTCACCTAAAATTTGACATCATCCTAAACATCATGTAGGTTTTTTGATGATGCTTACTAAGAGTTTTAACACTGCTTTAGTTACTTAGGGTTTCAACACTACTTTACTTACTCAAGGTTTTGACACACTATAACTTTAAGTTTTTAGACAACTACTACTACTACAGGTTTTCAGACTTGCTTTACTAAATAAAAAATTACCCTTCGCAAACTCGAGTTGGTTTACAGTAGTATAAATCACTTTTTTGGACCTACTTTACTGGAGAAGTAATTTCCCTTCACAAACATGAGTTGCTCTACAATAGTGTAAATCGGGTTTTCAGACTTGCTTTGCTAAATAAATAATTATATTTTACAAACCCAAGTTGGTCTATAGTAGTGTAAACCAAATTTTTAAACTTTATTTTTTGGAGAAGTAATTGCCTTTCTCAAATTTAGATTGGTCTACAGTAGTTTAAATCGAGTTTCAAACCTAATTTGCTAGAGAACATGAATTGCTAGTAGTCAAGGGTTAAAAGTCTGATGACTTCTCCAAGCAAGTTGTCAGGTTTTAGAAGTCTGATTACTTCTTAGTTGTCAGTGTTGTAAAGTTCAATTACTTCTAAGTTATCAAGTTTATGAAGTTTGATTACTTACAAGTTGTTAGGTTTTAGAAGTCTAATTGCTTAAGTTGCCAAATTTGTGGGTTTTGTAGACTCTTCTACTCATCCATACAAATGTCTAATGAGTGAGAATAAAACTTGATTTTTGGAAAATCTATGAACTTTCTCAAAATTATAAGAGAGTCCCATTTTAAATCTCAAAAAACCCACAAAAAATATGCAAGCTAATTTTTCATCAATGACCTTTTGACATGAGTTTTGAGGCAAAGAATAATCATGCCTCTAAAGTAAAAAAAAAGGGCTATAAATCCATGAAATTTTTCATAAATCTAAGATAGTCCCATTTGATGATATCAAAAAACCTAAAATGAATATGCAACTAGATTTTTTATAAAATATTTTTTGACATGAGTTTTGAAGTAGAGAAGAATCACACCTTAGGGAGAAAAATATGATCGTATAGAAAAACTAGAAAATGTGAATGTAGGATGATCATGTCAAAAGAGACAAATGCATGAGGTTATCAGGAAAGCTCTAGTACCATATTAGATTTCATCTTAAATGTCACATGGGTTTCTTGAGCTTGCTTACTTAGAGTTTTGACACTTTTTTACTTATCTAGGGTTTTTTCATTACCTTTCCCCTATAATTTGATGTCATTTTGAACTTCACATGAGTTTACCTAGGGTTTTGGCACTATTTTACTTAAGGTTTTGACACACTGTAAATTTAGGTTTTTGGACAACTAGAAATTTTGAGCTTTCAGACCTGCTTTACTAAACAAGTAATTACCCTGCATAAATTTTAGTTAGTTTACAATAGTATAAATCAAGTATTTGAACCTGCTTTATTAGAGAAGTAATTGCCCTTCACAGACTCAAGTTGGTCTACAATAGTGTAAACTGAGTTTTCAGATCTACTTTACTAGAGAAATAATTACCCTTTACAAACCCAAGTTGGTCTACAGTAATGTAAATTGAGTTTTTGAACCTGCTTTACTGGAGAAGTAATTATCTTTGATAAACTTGGGTTGGTCTACAACTGTGTAAACTAGGTTTTTGGACCTACTTTGTTGGAGAACATGAATTTCTATTAGTCAGAGGTTTAAAGTCTGATGACTTCTCTAAACAAGTTGTCAGGTTTTAGAAGTTTGATTACTTCTAAGTTTTTATTGTTGTGAAGTTTGATTACTTCTAAATTGTCAGAGTTGTGAAGTTCGATTGCTTCTAAGTTGTCAGGATTCAAAAGTCTGATTGCTTAAGTTACCAAATTTGTAGGTTTTATACTCTTCTACTCATCTATACAAACATCTAACAAGCAAAAATAAAATTTGATTTCTAAAAAATCCATGAAGTTTCTCAAAAATCTAAGAGAGATACATTTTAGATTTCAAAAAACCCATAAAAAATATGTAGACAGATTTTTTATCAAAGGTCTTTTGACATGAGTTTTGAGGCAAAGAAGAATCACGCTTCTAAGATCAAAAAAATGACCATAAATCTGTGAACTTTCTCATAAATCTAAGAGAGACCCATTTGATGATATCAAAAAACCTGGAAGAAATATGCAACTAGATTTTTGATATAGGGTTGTTTGACATGAGTTTTAAGGTAGAGAAGAATCACATCTCAAGGTCAAAAATATGATAATACAAAACAAAAACTAATAATGGTGAATGTAAGAAGATCATGCCAAAGAATACAAATGCATGAGGCTATAGGGAAAGTCTAGTATCATGTTAGATTTTATCTTGAATGTCAAGCAGGTTTTTTGAGCTTGCTTACTCGAAGTTTTGACATTGATTTATTTATTTGAGATTTCTTCATTACCTTTCACCTGAAATTTGACATCATTTTGAATGCCATGTGTGTTTTTTGAGATTGCTTACTCAGAGTTTTTACACTGCTTTACTTACCCAAGGTTTTGACACTACTTTATTTACTCAAGGTTTTGACACATTACAACTTTAAGTTTTGGACAACTACTACTTTGGGATTTCAAACCTGCTTTATTGAATATGTAATTTCCCTTCACAAACTTGAGTTGGTCTACATCAGTATAAATCAAGTTTATTTACCTACTTTTTTGGAGAAGTAATTACCTTTCACAAATCTGAGTTGGTCTACAGTGGTGTAAATTGGGTTTTTGAGCCTACTTTACTGGAGAAGTAATTGCCCTTTGTAAACTCAAGCTAGTCTATAATAGTGTAAATTATGTTTTCGGACATACTTTGTTGAAGTACTTTCCCTTCAAAAACTCTAGTTGGTATACAATAATGTAAACAAATTTTTATACTTGCTTTGATGGAGAACATGAATTGCTAGTTGTCAGGGGTTAAAAGTCTGATGACTTCTCCAAGCAAGTTGTCAGGTTTTAGAAGTCTGATTACTTCTTAGTTGTTAGGGTTGTAAAGTTTAATTACTTCTAAGTTCAATTACTTCTCAGTTGTCAAGGTTATGAAGTTTGATTACTTCTAAGTTACTGGGGTTGTGAAGTCTAATTACTTTTAATTTGATAATGTTTATAAGTATATTTGCTTAAGTCACCATATTTGTGGGTTTTACAAACTCTTTTAGTCATCTGTAAAAATGTCTAACCAACAAGAAGAAAACTTAATTTTTGAAAAATTCGTGAACTTTCTAAAAAATCTAAATGAGACCCATTTTAGATCTCAAAAAACCCATAAAAAATATTTAGGTGTATTTTTTATCAATGGCTTTTTGACATGAGTTTTGAGGTAGAGAAGAATCATGGTTCTAAGATTAAAAAGTGGTCATAAATTCATGAATTTTATCATAAATCTAATAGAGACCCATTTGATGATATTGAAAAAATCAGAAGGAATATGCAACTAGATTTTTGATATGAGATCATTTGACATGAATTTTGAGGTAGAAAAGAATCACACTTTAGGGTTAAAAATGTGGTCATTCAAAAACAAAACCAATAATGGCAAATGCAAGAGGATCATGCCAAAAGAGACAAATACATAAGGCTATCAGAAAAGGTCTAGTACCATGTTAGATTTCATCATGAATGTCACGTGGTGTTTTTGATCTTGCTTACTTAGGTTTTTGACACTACTTTACTTACTTGGGGTTTCTTCATTACCCTTCATCTAAAATTTGACATCATCATGAACGTCACATAGGATTCTTGAGTTTGCTTATTCAAGGTTTTGACACTAGTTTACTTACCTAAGGTTTCAAAACTGCTTTACTTACTCAAAGTTTTGACACACTACAACTTCTAACTTTCAGATAACTACTTCAAGATTTTGAACCTCCTTTATTGAACAAGAAATTACTCTTTACAATTTCAAGTTGGTCTATAATGATATAAATTAGATTTTTAGACCTGATTTGCTAGATAAGTAATTACCCTTCACAAACTTGAGTTGGTCTACAATGATGTAAACTGGGTTTTTGGCCCTACTTTATTGAAGAAGTAATTGCCCTTCACAAATCCAAGTTGGTCTACAATAGTGTAAACTAGGTTGTTGGACCTACTTTATTGGAGAAGTAATTGCCCTTCACAAATCTAAGTTGGTTTATAGTAGTGTAAATCAAGTTTTCAAACCTACTTTGCTAGAGAACATGAATTGTTAGTAGTGAGAGGTCAAAAGTCTAATGAGTTCTCCAAATAATTTTTTAAGTTTTACAAGATCAATTCCTTCTTAGTTGTTAGAGTTGTGAAGTTTTATTACTTCTAAGTTGTTAGGGTTATGAAGTTTGATTACTTCAAAGTTGCTAGAGTTCAGAAGTTTGATTGCTTAAGTCATAAAATTTATGGGTTTTACATACTCTTTTACTCATTCGTACAAATGTTTAACCAGTAAGAAGAAAATTTTATTTTTAGAAAATTTGTGACCTTTATCAAAAATTAAAAGAGACCTATTTTAGATCTTAAAAAGCCCACAAAAAATATGTAGGCATATTTTTCATTAATGGCCTTTGACATGAGTTTCAAGGTATAGAAGAATCACACCTCTGAGGTCAAAAAAATGACCATAAATTCATAAACTTTCTCACAAATCTAAGAGAGACCTATTTTATTTTATCGAAAAACTCAAAAGGAATATTCAACTAGAGAGACCTATCATCAAGAAAGTTTTGATACCATGTTAGAGTTTGTCCTGAATGTCACGTAGGTTTTTTGAGCTTGCTTACTTGGGGTTTCGACACTGCTTTACTTACTTGGGGTTCCCTCATTATCTTTTGCTTAAAATTTGACATCATCTTGAACATCATATGAGTTTCTTGAGCATCCTTACTTAGGGTTTTGACACTACTTTACTTACACAAGGTTTTGGCATTGCTTTACTTACTCAGGGTTTTGACACACTGTAACTTTGAGCTTTTAGACAACTATTACTTCAAGCTTTCGAACATATTTTACTGAACAAGTAACTACCCTTCACAAACTTGAGTTGGTCTATAATAGTATAAATTGGTTTTTTAGAGCTACTTTGCTGGAGAAGTAATTGTCCTTCACAAATTCAAGTTGGTCTACAATTATGTAAACTAGGTTTTCAAATTTGCATTACTGGAGAAGTAATTGCCCTTTGCAAATCCAAGTTGGTCTACAGCAGTGTAAACTAGATTTTTAGACCTACTTTGTTGGAGAAGTGATTATTCTTCACAAACTTGAGTTGGTCTACAACAGTGTAAATAGGGTTTTTGGACTTGCTTTGTTGGAGAACATGAATTGATAGTAGTTAGGGGTCAAAAGTCTAATGACTTCTCTAAGCAAGTTGTCAGGTTTTAGAACTCTGATTACTTCTCAATTTTTAGGGTTGTAAAATTTGAATAATTTTAAGTTTTTAGAGTTGTGAAGTCTGATTACTTTCAAGTTACCAGGGTTTAGAATTTTGATTGCTTAAGTCCCCAAATTTATGGGTTTTACAGACTCTTCTACTCATCTATACAAACGTCTAACCAACAAGAAGAAAACTTGATTTATAGAAAATCTATGGACTTTCTTAAAAATCAAAGAGAGTCTCATTTTAGATCTCAAAAACCCTACAAAAAGATTTGTCATCAATGGCATTTTGACATGAGCTTTAAGGCAGAGAACAATCATGTCTCAAAGGTTAAAAAATGGCCATAAATCCATGAACTTTTTGACAAATCTAAGAGAGACCCATTTGATGATATCAAAAAAAATATAAGAAATATGCAACTATATTTTTTATATAAGGTTGTTTAACATGAGTTTTGAAGTAGAATAGAATCACATCTCGAGGACAAAAATGTGGTCATATAGAAAAAAACCCAACAATGGTGAATGTAGGAGGATCATGCCAAAGGAGACAAATTCATAAGGCTATCAGTAAATCTCTAGTACCATGTTAGAGTTCATCCTAAACATCATGTGGATTTTTGAGCTTGCTTATTTAGGGTTTTGACACTGCTTTACTTACCTAGGGTTTCTTCATTACCTTTCACCTATAATTTGATGTCATCCTAAACTTCATGTAAGTTTTTTTTATCTTGATTACTAAGGGTTTTGACACTACTTTACTAACTCAATATTTTGGCACTGATTTAATTACTAAGCATTTCGACACACTACAACTTTAGGCTTTCGAATAACTACTACTTCAAGATTTTGAACCTACTTTACTAAATAAGTAATTTCCCTTCACAAATGTGAGTTGGTCTATAGCTATATAAATCAGGTTTTTGGACCTACTTTGCTAGAAAAATAATTGCCCTTCACAAACTTGAGTTGGTTTATAATGGTGTAAACCAAGTTTTCAAACCTGCTTTGCTGAAGAATTAATTTCCCTTTCCAAACCCAAGTTGATCTACAACAATGTAAATCAAGTTTTTAGACCTACTTTGCCAAAGAAATAATTGCCCTTCACAAACTTGAGTTGGTCTACAACAGTGTAAACTGAGTTTTTAGACTTTGTTTGCTAGAGAACACAAATTGCTAGTAGTCAGGGGTTGAAAGTCCGATGATTTCTCCAAGCAAGTTGTCAGGTTTTAAAAGTTTGATTACTTTTCAATTGTCAGGGTTGTGAAGTCTGATTACTTCTAATTTATCAGGTTTATGAAGTTTGATTACTTCTAAATTGCTAGGGTTCATAAGTCTGATTGTTTAAGTCCCTAGATTTATGGGTTTTAAAGACTCTTTTACTTATCTGTACAAATGTCTAACCTACAAAAAAATTGATTTTGAAAAACTTATGAACTTTCTCAAAAATCAAAGAGAAACCCATTTTAGATCTCAAAAAATCCACAAAAACCATATAGATGGATTTTTCATCAATGGCATTTGACATGAGTTTCAAGGTAAAGAATAATCACGCATCTAGGGTCAAAAAAATAGTCATAAATCCCTAAACTTTCTCACAAATCTAAGAAAGACCTATTTGATGATATCAAAAACCCATACAAAATATGCAACTAGATCTTTGATATGAGGTCATTTGACATGAGTTTTGAGGTAGAAAAAATCATGCTTTAGGGTCAAAAACATAATCTTACATAAGAAAAACTAATAATGATGAATGTAAGAGGATCGTGCCAAGGAGACAAATGCATAAGGCTATCAAGACAGCTCTGGTACCATGTTAGAGTTTATCTTTAATGTCACATGGGTTTCTTGAGCTTGTTTACTTAGGGTTTCGACCCTACTTTACTTATCATGGGTTTCTTCATTACTTTTCCCTTGAAATTGGACATCATCTTAAACATTATGCAAGTTTTTTGAACTTGCTTACTTGGCATTTCAACACTACTTTACTTACTCAAGGTTTTAACACTGCTTTATTTACTCAAGGTTTCAACACACTACAACTTTAAGCTTTCAAACAGTTGCTACTTTGGGTTTTTGGACCTGCTCTTTACTAAATAAGTAATTTCCCTTCACAAAGTTGAGTTGGTCTATAGCAGTATAAATAAAGTTTGTATACCCTCTTTGTTGGAGAAGTAATTATCCTTCATAAACTCGAGTTGATCTATAGCGGTGTAAACTAAGTTTTTAGACCTAATTTGCTGGAGAAGTAATTACCCTTCACAAACCCAAGTTGGTCTACAACAGTGTAAATCATATTTTTGAACCTATTTTGTTGGAAAAATAATTGCCCTTCACAAACCCAAGTTGCTCTAAAATAGTGTAAATCAGGGTTTCAAACCTACTTTACTGGAGAACACCAATTGCTAGTAGTTATGGGTCAAAACTCTGATGACTTCTCTAAGCAAGTTGTCAGGATTTATAAGTTTAATTAATTCTTAGTTGTTGGGGTTGTGAAGTTTGATTACTTCTAAGTTATTGAGGTTGTGAATTTTGACTACTAAAAAGTTTTTAGGGTTCAAAACTCTGATTGCTTAAGTCACTGTTGGCCATTTCTTTGCCCCCATATAAAAAATTTCCCAGGTATGAGAAGGTGGACATTCCAGCAAAAGTTCCAAGTTCAGACAACTACAGGTTCTCTAAAGAAGAAGTCTCTGGGATTTCAAAGTCATAAGACTTCAAGTTTTTGAGGACACAGTGCAAATTGGGTTTCCAACAGTGCTTGACTTTTAAATGTTTTATAAGAAAAAGTAATTCAAGTTTACAAACCTGAAGTACTCATGGATAGTGTATTTTGGGTTCTCCAAGGAGCACTACTTAATTATTTCATAAGTTATGAGAAATAAAAAACCCCAAATAAGTAAAGGGGATTGACAAACCTGATTTGGTCTCAAAAGTAGTGCTTCTTGAGTTCTTCAAGGGACAAGTCTTCTCCAAAGGATATTCTAAGGGTCACTGACAAATCTGAACGACATTTCCTTCTCCAAGTGGATAGTTGTAAGTTTGTTAAAGTCTCTTTTGAGCTTTAAGAGAACCATTTAAAATTATTCAAAGGGTATATTTCTCTTTATAAACGACCATTTTTAGAAGCTCGAAGGGTCCCTTACCCTTCGAGAGAGTCCTTACAAAATCCCATGGAAAATAATTCTGAAGGAAAGGAATAAAAAAACAAAAGTTTGAAGGGTATGTTACCCTTCAGAAGGACCATTTCAAAATTCTTGAAGGGTATATTTCCCTTTGAGAGGACCATTTTCAAAATCCAAAGGACTTTTTTTTTTCTCAGTGGGAGGATCATTTGTGAAAGTTCAAAGCAACATATAGGAAGCCTAAAGGGTCTCTCACCCTTTGGAAAAGTTTATTTTGAAAAATCCAAAAGGTAATTTTTGAAAGAAGAGAGCAAAAAGGAATCTTTAGATAAAAAGTCTGAAGGAATTCCTTCAAACAAATTATCCCAAGGAATTCCTTCAAGAGAATTACCTGAGGCAAATAGATCCCAAAGAACAAAGGATCCCATAGATAAAGTCCAAAGTAGGAGAGATCAGAAAGCCTGAGTTACTCTTCATAGAGTAAATTAAGATTTTTCAATGGCTTAGCTTGAACATCTTCATAAGTCAAGTAGCTTTGAAAACCTAAATTACATAGCAAAGAGTAAATTGGGTTTCCAACACTGCTTGACTAAATATGCTCAATCCAATGGCACATTCTAAGGATTGACTATGCATAAGAGTAATGGAAAGGACAAATGAGAGGCTGCCAAGTGGTACAAAGGGCACCCAAACTAGTAGGGAGATTGACAATCCATAGGCATCCATGATGGGAAGATCCATAGTGCAGGTCAATGATCTAAAGTAATGTCCAATGGCTAATCAACATAAAAAGGAATCTAAATGATTAGTGGGATATGGTAGCTAAGAATTTAATGAAGGCCTTCATCCTTCAACATGGTTCCCTCTCCCGATAAATGGCCATTCAAACATAAAGGTAGCATGGTTTGACCCAACTATCAACACATGAAGACCTCATCATCTTTAACAAGACATGTGAAAATGAAAGTGACCATGTCATTTTAAATGAAAAGATCATTTTAATCATGTAAGGAAGTGATGTTTAGTTGCTCATAACATGTCTCTTTAGATACACCAAAGAGAGACTTGAAAGTGGGAGGGACTCGAGAAGGTTGTTCAGTGATCCTGAACGATGCATTTAATGGCACAAAGGAAGATAATAACAGGCATCCCAGTTATCAATAACTTTTTCCCTCTTCCCATCTTTTATTCCCCCTTTTTTATTATAAATAGAGGCCTTGGAGCCAAGAAATTATCTCTAGATTGGTGATAAAGTTACTCTAAAAAAATTACTTTGTAATAGACCTTTTGAAACAATAAAGATTAATTTGTTTTACCTATCTCTTTGTCTAAAAATTATGCTAATCAAAATTGTGCACAAAGGCATTGTGAAGAAGTGTCCTTCCAAGCTCATTATCCTTTTTTCTTGCCTATTTTTAAGTGTTTTTTAGTAAGTTATAGGTCTATAATTAAGATTTTTCCACCATTAATAGATGCTCAGTGTGGATTTTGAAATCCCTCTTTGCTTCATGTATGGTTCAGTGAGCCTAGTTTATGAAATACGTATACAAATTAATTGGTTTTGAGGTTGTGTAAGCAAAATTCATCTTATGCTGAATGAATGTCATTTCTCAGACTAAGTGGATCATTTCTTTTGGTGCATCACCTCTTTTAGCTTAGATTTCCTTTCATGTTATCCTCATATCCCTTTTCCTTGGCCAATAGTAGATTTTAGTGTGAGAATCAAGAGCTAAAGTGAAGCACCTGAGGAAGTAGCCTCATTAAAAATCCTAGATGTTCAACTTCACTATAGGATACCCATAGCCTAAGGTTATCTCCATGCTTGTAGATGGAAGTGAGAGATCCTGAATAACTTTCCCTCCTAAGGGTGCAATTTCTAGCTATAATAGTTTTGGCATGCCTGATGGGACACACTACCATTTTAATTTCCATTTTTTATGGAAGATTAGTCAAGTTTGATGTTGTTTTGATCAGTTTACAGTAGTGGTAGCTTTCATCTTCTAGCATCTGGCAACTCTAAAGAATACCCTGCTATCTGGTGGTAGAGTAGTAGCTATCTTTCATGCCAAAGGTGATAACAAAATCAACTTCTACAGGTATTCCTTTAAGTTTGTTGAATTACCTTTAAACTCAGCAAGAAGGTTAAGGTTTGCCCATACTCACCCCTACATAAGAAGCTACTTTATTAAACCAATTATAAGGCAAACCTACATGAGAATATCCTTCTTATCCCCTCTTGCTACCATGATTTCCCAAAGAGCTTTTGTGATTTTCAGTAGCCAAAGTCCTTCAAACTTACCATAGTATGACCCTATGCCAGTAGCATCCCTCAAAAGTGTCCCATATTACATAAGAGACCAAGTTTTATATCCTACTGAACACATAACAGACACAACTAATTTATGTAACATCCATAATGTCAAAATAGAAAAGGTAATTGTTAGGATATTGGCTATATCCTTAAAGGGAAAGGATTTATATTGGTATAGGGGTCTAGCTCCTAACTCTATCCAATCATGGGACCAACTAAGAACAACCTTGTGTAAGAGGTTTGCAGATAAGAGTGATCATTTGTCACTTGAAAAATAGCTGACTACAATCAATAGAGCTCTCCATGAAGTCATGCAACACTTCAACATGAGATTACAGAAGGTTTGGGATAGAAATTCAGTCATTGTTAGATCATCCCCAAACTTTTCTTTCTTATATTATTTAAAGGCTCTAAATAATGATATAGTTGTAATGATCCAATCTATGGGAGGGGGCATATTTCCAGATGCATACGAGGTTGCCATTAAAGCAAAAAATTACCTAGTTCAGGTGGGAAAGCTTACTCCTAGACCCCCAATGCATATTTTTCCTAAGATAAGACCACCTCCTATAGTCATTCCTCCATATGATGTTATACTTCCAACTCCAATGATTGTTGTTGTGCCTTCACCAAAGCAAGAGGGGGCCTCCACTAATGGATCCAACGACTCCCAAGAGCAAAAAAATTAACTGAAATTGAAAAGCATGCTCCAATATTTGGGGAATGATGTGGTCATGTCAAGATGTAGCAAGCTTATAGCAAGCCATATCAAGATCCATACCAGCCCCAATAGTAGCCTTATCAAGAAAATAGGCCACCCTATAAAGGAAATTTCTAAGGATACGGGCAGCCTAATTATGCTAGATAGCATAATTATAATCTAAATGCTATAGGCCCATCTAATTCCTTAGTTTCAATTAAAAACAATATGGCTCAAGAAGCTAAAAGGAAAATGCCTTAGAATCATTCTTTTGGGAAATCCATTGTCCCAACTAATGGATTTAACTAGGCATTCAATGACCAATGGCAGCAAGTTGTTGCTTATGGATATAACTAAGCTCTTATGGCCCAAAGCATAGAGGTTCTCATGATGACAAAATAGGAGCATCCTCCATAAGAATAAGGCTTGGATCAGGTATTAAACAAATCAAAGGCTACAATGGTCATCAGTGAACAAGAGGAGTGCTATGTGTCCAATCAATAGGCCATCCCCAATCTGGCTCACATCCTAGTCTCAACAAACACAAGATTCAAGAGAAAGAATATGGGTGACAACCAGGAAGTTTTCAAAGAACCTCTTGTCACTGCTCCTTCATTGACAAAGCTAGCAGTAGTAGCTCCCAAAACCCAGGAAAAGGTTGGTGGTACGCCAATCAACATTATGGAATAAATGAATAAATCTAGCATGAGCTTACTAATGTGGGACATGTTTTTCATGCCCGACCAAGTGGAGATCCTTTAGGAAGGTTTATCTAGGATGAGTGTTATGATAGCTATAGGTAAAAAACCAAGAAAGAAAGTTGCGGTCTTCACTAATGCAGCCAAGGGTCCTTTGGGATAAAGGTTAAGTAGTGTGACCAATCCCCCTCCATTCCACATTTCATTAATCATCACGAATTATTTTGTGTGCAATTGCTTGGTAAATAGTGGGGCTAGCACCTCAATCATGCCAAATTCTAAAACTGATTAGCTACATCATAAATATGAGCCACATACCAAGGGAGTCCTATAGCTTGATGGTTCTTCCCCAAAGCCATCAGGTATCATCAAAGATTTGAGCTTAACCCTACATGCTTGTCTTAGTGTTTTGATGGTGCAAGATGTGTTGATATCTGATGTCACTCCCCACTTTGTGTTGTGTCTTTCTAAATAATTCATGACCAAAATTGAGGGTTATATTGCAGTAGATTGGTCTTACATAGCATTTAGAATAAGGTACGGGACTAAAGTCTCAATCAAGGATGAACCCATGGCATAATTCCACATTGAACCCCATTAGCCATATAGCACAAACTTTAATTTTATTATTCTTGATGAGGATGAGTTTATAATTGGTCAGAAGCTGAACACTCATCCTGAAGAGGTTCCAAACTTGTTCCTAGATGAGATATGGGTAGATAATCAATTTCTCAACCCTTTGGAAGGTGTTGAGGAAGGAGACATGGGTGTTTATTTGTTGCATGAATAGAATAAACTCATGCTTTCCCTCATTGGACCCTAAGAAGACCCTAATGGTATGTGGAAGTTATTTTTTAATGGCTCAAAGAGCAAAAATGGTGTAGGTGCTAGGGAAATGTTAGTTTCCCCTTCAGGTAATAATCTTTTCTCTTCCTATAGGTTCCATTTTAGTTTCTCTTTAAATGTAGTAAAATATGAAGGCTTGATCCATGGCCTTCAATGGGCCAACAAAAGAGGAATCAAAATGCTACAAGCATATGGGGACAATGAGCTTGTAGTGAACTAGGTCAAAGGCTTGAATGTTACAAAGAATATTTTGATGAGGTCCTACAAAAATAGAGTGTGGGACCTAATTGAATATTTTGAAGCGTTTGAGATTCAATCTATCCCAAGAAATTAGGACTATCATGCTGACAAGTTAGCTATCGTGGGAGATCAATTTGAAATTCCAAGTGAGCTGAAAGAACCCAAGGTTCAACCACATGTCAAGGTGGTGGTGGTGAGGCCATCAGTACCTGATAATGAAGCCCACTGGTAGGTTTTCAAAAGTGACAAATAAATTACTTGTTTCTTATAGTAGGAAGTTGAGTTTTCCTCTACCAATCAAGGTAAAATGCATCATCAATATGAAGATCAAATTGTTCAACTAAGGTCAAACAAACTTCTTAAGGGGTTGGTTACACTTGAAGGTCTTTTTCATGAAGGGGACCATGTGAGAAAGGAAAAAGCAATAATGTCTACTAACGAAGAAAACTATGATAGAGTCCTCATATTCAAGGATAAGCTTCTCAAGCTCGTGAAGGTAAGTAATAAGGCTGAGAGGCACACTTTCATAACACTTTTCCAGGAATATGTAGACATTTTTGTTTGAGAGTACAATGACCTATAAAGTTTTGATCTGAAGTTAGTCGAGCATACCATAGAATTGGAGGCCAATGCTAAGCATGTAAGGCAAAAGCAAAGGCCTATCAACCCACAAATAGAAGAGCTGATAAGGGAAGAGTTAACCAAGTTAATCGAATCTAGGATCATCTTTCCCATCAAGCACTCATCATGGGTAGCCAATTTGGTGCCTGTAAGGAAGAAGAGTGGGGAGATTAGGCTATGTGTTGACTTCAGATATTTGAAAAAAGTCTCTTTGAAATATCACTACCCTTTACCATCCATGAAACAACTTTTCCAAGTAGTTATAGGATCATAGTGTTTTTATCTATTGGATGGATATTTAGGCTACAACCAAGTATGGGTAAAAGAAGAGGAATGGTACAAGACTGCCTTCACCACCAAATGGGGCATGTATGCATACCAAAAGATGTCCTTTGGTTTTTCAAACATTGACACAACTTTACAAAGAGCCATGCACATGGCATTTTAAGGGCTGCTAAATCAAATGGTGCTAGTATAGTTTGATGACATCATGATTTTGTCCAAGAATGCTAGTGACCACCTAGACCACTTGAGGCTGATTTTTGAGAGATGTAAGGAATATGGGATCTCATTAAATCCAAAGAAGTAAATGTTCACCATTTATGAAGGCAAGATGTTGGGCCACATCATTTCAAAGGAAGGGTTGTCCATTGATCCTGATAGAATAAGTGACATCTTGGCCTTACCCTTACCCAAGCATAAAAAGGGACTCCAAAGTTTCCTTGGGAAGATAAACTTTGTGAGAAGATTTATCCTCAATTTTGTAAATTTTGTCAAACCCATCACTATTATACTGAAGAAGAACCAAGTGTTTACTTATTCAAATGAAGGTAAGTCAGCATTTGAGGCTATCAAGCGATCCATTTCTCAAACACCCACACTTATGAATCTTGATTTCTCAAGGGACTTTATATTGTATGATTTTTCCAATATCGATAATATATCAGCTATGTTGATGCAAAGGAATCATGAAGGAGTCAAGTAGCCAATAACATTTTTTAGCTAGGGGCTTGAGGGGTATGAGATGAGGTATATTTTTGTAGAAAAATAAGTCCTTACAGCAATAATAAGCCTCAAAATTTTCAAGCTAATGCTCTCCAGCAATAAAATCTACCTTATGGTGTCTCATCCTAGAGTGAGGGACCTCCTTCTCAACAAAGACTTGAATGAAAAGAGAGCTAGTTGGATTACTAAGGTCATGGAATATGACATGGAGATCAAGGTCACTAAGCTAGTAAGAGGTAAAGGTTTGTGTGAGCATATGGTTGATGACCTTCATGAAGACAAATAGGTCATCTTGGTAACACAAGATAACCCACAAAAAGATGCACCTCCATCTCACACTAGTTGGCTCCATGATATGACTCATTTTATGCTGACAGGTGAGTGCCCTCAAGGTATGTACAAAGCAAAAAGAAGGTATTTCAGACTTCAATCCATACCTTATTCATTGGTTAATGGGATTTTATTCAGAAGGGACCTCAATGGAATGCTCTTAAGGTACATACATAATGACTAAGTGGCCAAGCTTTTAGATCATTTCTATGATGGACCTGTAGGAGGTCATTTTACACCCATGACTACAAAAACAAAGATAATGAGGGTTGGTTGTTATTGGCCTAGCCTCTTCAAGGATGCTTATGCATAGGTGAGGAAGTGTCAAGAATGTGCTCTCTTTACAAGTAAGCAAAGGTTAGCAATTTTTCCTCTCAACTTGATTCAAGTAGAGCAACCATTCATGTAGTGGGGTTTGGATTTCATTGGAGTGTTCAATCCCCCATCAAAGTGTTGGGCATAAGTGGGTGCTTGCCACAATTGATTACTTCACCAGGTGGGTGTAAGCCATTACATTGAAAGAAGCTAATGAAAGTGTAGTCTTAGATTTCTATGACAGCATCGTGACTAGGTTTGGTGTTCCATCCACTATCATCTCTGATAATGCATTAGCTTTTTGTGGTCTAAAAACAAGTGAATGGGCTCTCAAGATGGGCATATACCTTATCACTTCCTCTAATATTATCCTCAAGGAAATAGGTTGGATAAGTCCATGAATAAAAAATTGTTGAAGATCATTAGGAAGACTATGGAGGAGAACCAGAGGATGTGGCACACCAATTTAAAGACAGCCTTGTGGGCTAACAGAGTAACTCCTAAAGCTATTGTTGGTAATTCTCCATATGTTCTAGTATATGGAAGGGAGGCCAAGCTACCCATTTGCCTTGATCTTATTTCATTAGAACTAAACATCAGTTGGATCTATTAGAAGATGAACCCATGAATGTGAGATTGGTAGAACTCATAGAACTTGAGGAGACAAGAGAGCTTGCAATGAAGATGCTAGAGTCACATCAGGCTCAGGTCAAGAAATTTTTTGACAAGAGAGCCATGGCAATGGACTTCAAGGAGGGAGACATGGTCCTCAAATGGGATTCAAGAAGGGCCACACCAGGAAACCATACCAAGTTTGATAGTTTTTAGAGTGGCCCTTATTTGATCCATAGATGTAAATAACATAATGCCTTTTAGCTCACCCAATTAGATGGAGAGGTATTACCCATCCTAGTCAATGGGATTCATCTATAGCCCTATTATTAAGGATTTTTAGCCATTGTATATGTTATTGTACATTTTGTATAGCTTTTCATGTTTCTAAGTGCCTTGTGCACATCCATTTTAGTTGAGTGCCTTCTCTTCCCTAAGTGCCTTGGGCATAGTTTGTTTCATTTCAATTATTCTTGTTACTTCAAGGGAAATTTATAGATAGAGCCAGCTTCATACAAAATTAGTGACTCCATGCCCAATGGATTGAATGAAGCAAATGATTTGGGTTCTCAAGCATAGCAGGCATGCTTCCCTATGAGTCACCAAAAATGTTGGCCATTTCTTGGCACCCATATAAACTTTTTCCTAGGTATGAGAAGGTAGACATTCAAGCAAAAGTGGCAAGTTTAGACAACCTCATGTTCTCCAAAGAAGAAGTCTTTGGACTTTCAAAGTTGTATGAATCTGATTTTCTAAGGAAACAATGCAATTTGGGTTTCCAACAATGCTTGACTTTTAAATGTTTTATAAGTTGAAGTAATTCAGATTTATAAACCTAAATTACTCATGGAAAGTGTATTTTAGGTTGTCCAAAGAGCACTACATAATTACCTCATACGTTGTGAGCAGTTGAAAACTCAAAATAAGTAAAGGGGCTTAACAAACCCAATTTGGTCTTGAAATTAGTGCTTCTCGGGTTCTTCAAGGGACAAGTCTTCTCCAAAGGATACTCCAAGGGTCATTGACAAATATGAAGGGCATTTCCTTCTCCAAGTGGATAGTTGCAAGTTTGTCAAAGGCTCTTATGAGCTTTGAGAGGACCATTTCAAATTCTTCAAAGGGTATATTTTCCTTCAAAAAAAAAACATTTTTAGAAGCTCTAAGGGTCCCTTACCCTTAGGGAGAACCCTTACAAAATCCCATGGAAAATAATTCTAAAGGAAAGGAACAAAAAAAAAAAGTTTGAAGGGTATGTTACCCTTCGGAAGGACCATTTCAAAATTCTCGAAGGGTATCTTTCCCTTCAAAATGATCATTTTCAAAGGCCAAAAGCCTTTTTTTCTCAGTGGGAGGATCATTTGCAAAATTTTGATGGGACATAGAGGAAGCCTGAAGGGTCTCTCACCCTTCGAGAAAGTTCATTTTGAAAAATCCGAAAGGTAATTTCTAAAAGAAGAGAGCAAGACGGAAGCTTCAGACAAAAAGTTCAAAGGAATTCCTTCAGACAAATTGTTCCAAGGAATTCCTTTAGGAGATTTGCCTAAGACACAGAGATCCCAAAGAAAAAAAGAGCCTACAGACAAAGTTTGAAGTAGGAGAGATCAAAAATCCTGAGTTACTCTACATAGATTAAATCAAGATTCTTTAATGGCTTAGCTTGAAAAGCTTCATAAGTCAAGTAGCTTTGAAAACCTGAATTATAAAGCAGAGTAAATCAAGTTTTCAACATTGCTTGACTAAATATGCTCAGTATAATGACACATTATAAGGATTGATAGTGCATAAGAGTCATAGAAAGGACAAATGAGAGGGTACCAAGTGGCACAAAGGGAACCCAGCTAGCAGGAAGATTGACGATCCATAGGTATCCATGATGGGAAGATCCATAGCATAGGTCAAGGATCTAAGGCAACATCTAATGGCTAATTAGCATGAAATAGATTCCAAATGACTGGTGGGAGATGGTATCTGAGAATTTAATAAAGGTCTTCATCCTTCATCATGGCTCCCTCTCTTGACAAATGGTCATTCAAACATAAAGGCAACATGGTTTGGCCAGACTATCAACATATGGAGACCTCATCTTCTTTAGTAGGACATGTGAAAATGAAGGTGACCATTCCATTTTAAATGCAAATATCATTTTAACCATGCAAGGAAGTGATGTTCAATTTCTTATAACATGGCTTTTTAGATATGCCAAAGAGAGACTCGAAGGCAGGAGGGACTTGAGAAGGTTGTTTAATGATCCTAAGCAATGTATTTAGTGGCACAAAGGAGGACGATGATAGGCATCCTAATCATCAATGACTTCTTCCCTCTTCCCATCTTCTCTTCCCTCTTTTTTGTTATAAATAGAGGCCTTGGAACCAAGAAATTATCTCTAGACTAGTGATAAAATTATTCTGCAAAAATCACTTTATAATAGACCTTTTGAAGCAATAAAGATTAATTTTATTTACCTATATATTTATCTAAAAATTATGTTAAGCAAGCTTGTGCACAAAGGCATTGTGAAGAAGTGTCCTTCCAAGCTCATTGTCCTTCTTTCTTGCCTACTTTTAAGTATTTTTTAGTTAGTTACAAGTATGAACTTGAGTTTTTTCCATCATTAATGGATGATCGATGTGGATTTCAAAATCCCTCTTTGCTTCATGTATGGTTCAGTGAGCCTAGTTTAAAAAATACTTATGCAAATTAACTGGTTGTGAGGTTGTGTAAGCAAAATTCATCTTATGCTAGATGAGTGTCATTTTATAGACTAAGTGTATCATTTCTTTTGGTGAATCACCTCCCATAGCTTACATTTCCTTTCATTTTATCTTCATATCCCTTTTCCTTGGCCAACAATAGATTTTAGTGTGGAAATCAAGAGCGGAAGTGAAACACCTAAAGAACTAGCCATATTAAAAAGCCTAAAGGTTCAATTTCACTATAGGATATGCACAGCCTAAGGTTGTTCCCATGCTTGTAGTTGGAAGTGAGAGAGTTTGAAGAACTCTCCCTCCTAAAGGTGCAATTTTTAGCTATAATAGTCACTAAATTTGTGGGTTTTGCAGACTCTTATACTCATCCGTACAAATGTACAACTAGCAAAAAGAAAATTTGTTTTCTGGAAAATTCGTGAACTTTCTTAAAAATCTAAAAGAGACCCATTTTAGATCTCAAAAAATACATAATAAATATGTAGGAAAATTTTTCATCAATGAATTTTTGACATGAGATTTGAAGCAAGGAAGAATCATGCATCTAGGGTCAAAAAAATAGCCATAAATCCATGAATTTTCTCACAAATCTAAGAGAGACCCATTTGATGATATCAAAAAACCCAAAAGAAATATGCAACTAGATTTTTAATATGAGGTCATTTGACATGAGTTTCAAAGTAAAGAAGAATCATACCTTAGGGCCAAAGAATATGATCATACAGAAGAAAAACCAGCAATGATGAATGTAAGAGGATCATACCAAATGAGATAAATGCATGAGGCTATCAGGAAAGATCTAGTACCATGTTAGAGTTTATCCTAAACGTTACATAGGTTTTTTTAGATTACTTACTTGGGGTTTTCACATTGCTTTATGTACCTGGGTTTTCTTCATTAACTTTCACCTAAAATTTAAAACCATCCTAAACTTCACGCCAATTTCTTGAGCTTGCTTACTCAAGGTTTCAACATTGCTTTACTTACCTGGGGTTTCAACACTACTTTACTTACTCAAGGTTTCGACACACTATAACTTCAGGTTTTTAGACAACTACTACTTCAAGCTTTCAGAGTTGTTTTACTAAATAACTAATGACCCTTCACAAACTTGAGTTGGTCTACAATAGTATAAATCAAGTTTTAAAACTTGCTTTGCTGGAGAAGTAATTGTCCTTCACAAACCCGAGTTGGTCTACAGTGATGTAAACTAGGTTTTTGAACCTAATTTGTTAGGGAAATAATTTCCCTTCGCAAACCTAAGTTGGTCTACAATAGTGTAAATTAGGTTTTTGGACCTACTTTGTTGGAGAAGTAATTGCCCTTCACAAACTTGAGTTGGTCTACATCAGTGTAAACTAGGTTTTTGGACTTGCTTTGTTGGAGAACATGAATTTCTAGTAGTTAGGAGTCAAAAGTTTGATGACTTCTCCAAATAAGTTATTCGGTTTTGGAAATCTGATTACTTCTCAGTTGTTAGAGTTGTAAAGTCTGATTACTTCTAAGTTGTCATGGTTGTGAAGTCTAATTACTTTCAAGTTGTCAAGGTTCAGAACTCTGATTGCTTAAGTCACTAGATTTACAAGTTTTGTTGACTCTTCTACTCACCCATACAAACATCTAACTATCAAGAACAAAACTTGATTTCTTAAAAATCCATGAATTTTCTCAAAAATCTAAGAGACCCATTTTAATTCTCAAAAAATACACAAAAAATATGCAAGTAGAGTTTTTATCAATGGTCTTTTAACATGAGTTTCAAAGTAGAAAAGAATCATGCCTCTAGGGTTAAAAAAATTGTCATAAATCTATGAACTTTCTCATAAATCTAAGAGAGACCCATTTGATGATATCAAAAAACCTAGAAAGAATATGCAACTAGATTTTTTATATGAAGTCATTTGACATGAGTTTCAAGTTAGAAAAGAATCACGTTTTAGAGATAAAAATTAGGTTGTATAAAAGAAAAACTAGCAATAGCAAATGCAAGGAGGATCATGCCAAAAGAGACAAATGCATGAGGGTATTAAGAAAGCTCTGGTACCATGTTAGAGTTCATCATGAACATCACACAAATTTTTTGAGCTTACTCACTTGAGGTTTCAACATTGCTTTACTTACCTGGAGTTTCTTCATTACTTTTCACTTGAAATTTGACGTTGTCTTCAACGTCACATAGGTTTTTTAAGCTTGCTTACTTAAGGTTTTAGCACTACTTTACTTACCTAGGGTTTTGGCACTTCTTTACTTACTCAAGGTTTTGACATACTATAACTTCGAGCTTTTGGGCAACTGCTACTTTGGGCTTTCGAACATGCTTTATTGAACAAGTAATTGCCCTTCATAAACCCACGTTGGTCTATAATAGTATAAATTAGGTTTTTGGACCTACTTTGCTAGAGAAGTAATTGCCCTTCACAAACTTGAGTTGGTTTATAGTGGTGTAAACTAGGTTTTTGGACCTGCTTTGCTGGAGAAGTAATTACCCTTAGTAAACCTAAGTTGGTCTATAGCAATGTAAATTAGTTTTTAGACCGAATTTTCTAGAAAATTAATTTCCCTTTACAAACTTGAGTTGGTCTACAATAGTGTAAACTGAGTTTTCAAACCTACTTTGATAGAGAACATGAATTACTAGTAGTCAGTAGTCGAAACTCTGATGGCTTCTCTAAGCAAGTTGTCAAGTTTTGGAAGTTTGATTAATTTTTAATTGTTGAGGTTGTGAAGTTCAATTACTTCTAATTTGTTGAGGTTATGAAGTTTTATTACTTCCAAGTTATCAGGATTCAGAAGTCTAAATGCTTAAGTCATCATATTTATGGGTTTTGTAGATTCTTTAACACATTTATACAAACATCTAACCAATAAGAAGAAAACTTAATTTCTATAAAATCCATGAACTTTCTCAAAAATATAAAAGAGACCCATTTTAGATCTCAAAAAACCCATAAAAAATATGTAAGCAGATTTATCATCAATGGCCTTTTGACATGAATTTTGAGGTGGAAAAAAATCATGCATCTAAGGTTAAAAAAACGTACATAAATCCATGAAGTTTCTCACAAATATAAGAGGGACCCATTTTATGATATCAAAAAATATAGAAGGAATATGCAACTAGATTTTTGATATGAGGTCATTTGAAAAGAGTTCTAAAACTAGAGAAGAATTATGCCTCAAGATCAAAAATGTGATCATACAAAAGAAAACCTAGTAATGGCAAATGTAGGAGTATCATTCCAAATGAAACAAATGTATAAGGTTATCAAGAAAGATTTGGTACCATGTTAGAGTTCATCTTGAACATCATGCAGGTTTCTTGAGCTTGCTTACTTGGGGTTTTGACACTGCTTTACTTATTCAAGGTTTCTTCATTACCTTTCACCTAAAATTTGATGTCACCTTGAATGTCATGCAAGTTTTTTGAGCTTGCTTACTTGGATTTTTGGCATTGCTTTACTTACCCAAGGTTTTGACAGTGCTTTACTTACTCGGGGTTTTGACACACTATAACTTCAAGATTTTGAATAATTGCTACTTTGGGTTTTCAGACCTGCTTTACTGAACAAGTAATTTCCCTTCACAAACTCAAGTTGGTCTACAATAGTATAAATCAAGTTTTTGAACCTGATTTATTATAGAAGTATTTTCCCTTCATAAACTTGAGTTGTTCTATAGCAGTATAAATCAACTTTTAAACTTGCTTTGCTAGAGAAGTAATTGCCCTTCATAAACCTACGTTGGTCTACAGTAGTGTAAACCAAATTTTTGGACCTACTTTGTTGGAAAATTAATTATCCTTCACAAACTTGAATTAGTATACAGTACTATAAATTGAGTTTTTAGACTTGCTTTCCTGGGGAACACCAATTGCTAAGTCAGGGGTCAAAAGTTTGATGCCTTCTCCAAGCAAGTTGTCAAGTTTTAGAATTTTGATTACTTCTCAGTTGTTGAAGTTGTGAAGTCCAATTACTTCTAAGTTTTTTGGGTTGTGAAGTTTAATTACTTTTAAGTTGTCAGGGTTCAGAAGTCTAATTACTTAAGTTGCTATATTTATGGGTTTTGTAGACACTTCTACTCGTCTGTACAAATGTCTAACTAGCAAGAAGAAAACTTGATTTTTGAAAAATTTGTGAACTTTCTCAAAAATCTAAGAGAGACCCATTTTAGATCTCAAAAAACCTAAAAAAAAATATATAGTAAATTTTTTCATCAATGGCCTTTGACATGAGTTTCAAGATAGATAAGAATCGTACCTTTAGAGTAAAAAAGCAACCATAAATCTGTGAACTTTCTCACAAATTTAAGAGAGACCCATTTGATGATATCAAAAAAACTTGAAATAATATGCAAATAGATTTTTGATATGATGTGATTTGACATGATTTTTGAGGTAGAAAAAAATAATGTCTCAGGGTAAAAAATATGATTGTACAGATGAAAAACTAGTAATAACGAATGCAAGATGATCATGCCAAAAGAGATAAATGCATAAGGCTATCAAAAAAGTTTTGGTACCATGTTAGAGTTCATTCTAAACATCACATGGGTTTTTTGAGCTTGTTTAAGTAGGGTTTCAACACTACTTTACTTATCCAAGGTTTCTTCATTACCTTTCACTTAAAAGTTGACATTGTCTTGAACGTCATGTGGGTTTCTTGAGCTTGCTTACTTATAGTTTTGACACTGCTTTATTTATATGGGTTTTCAAAACTGCTATACTTACTCATAGTTTCAATACACTATAACTTTTAGGTTTCAGATAGTTTTTACTTTAAGCTTTCAAACCTGATTTACTAAACATGTAATTGTCCTTCACAAACTTGAGTTGGTTTACAGTAGTATAAATTGAGTTTTTGGACCTATTTTACTAGAGAAGTAATTGTCCTTTAGAAATTGAAGTAGGTTTATAGTAGTGTAAACTGAGTTTTTAAACCTAATTTATTAGAGAAGTAATTGTCTTTTGTAAACTCAAGTTGGTCTACAATAGTGTAAATCAGGTTTTTAGACATGTTTTGCTAGAAAAATAATTGCCCTTTAGAAAATTGTGTTGGTCTACAACAATGTAAACTAGGTTTTCATACCTATTTTGTTGGAGAACATGAATTGTTAGTAGTCAGAGTTTGAAAGACCGATGACTTCTCCAAACAAGTTGTTAGGTTTTAAAAATTTGATAAATTTTTAGTTGTTGGGGATGTGAAGTTTGATTACTTTTAAGTTATCAAGGTTGAGAAGTCTGATTACTTCTAAGTTATTAGGGTTCAAAAATCTGATTACTTAAGTCACTAGATTTGTGGATTTTATAGACTCTTATACTCATCCGTACAAACATCTAACCAGTAAGAAGAAATTTTGATTTTTAAAAAATTCATGAACTTTCTCAAAAATTTAGGAGAGACCCATTTTAGATCTCAAAAAATTTACAAAATATATGTAGGCAAACTTTTCATCAATGGTTTTTTGACATGAGTTTCAAGGCAAAGAAAAATCACACCTCTAGATTCATAAATGTGACCATAAATTCGTGACCTTTCTCACAAATCTAAGAGAGACCCATTCGATGATATCAAAAAACTTAGAAGGTATATGCAACTAGATTTTTGATATAAGTTCATTTGACATGAGTTTTGAGGTAGATAAAAATCATGTTTTAGGGTCAAATATATGATCATACAAAAGAAAAACTAGCAAGGGCAAATGCAAGAGGATTAGGCTAAAGGAGACAAATGCATGAGGTTATCAGAAAAGCTCTGGTACCATATTAGAGTTTATCTTAAATGTCACACAAAAATTTTGAGCTTGTTTATTCAAAGTTTTGACATTGCTATACTTATCAGAGGTTTCTTCATTACCTTTTACCTAAAATTTGACATCAGCTTGAACATCACATAGATTTCTTGAGCTTGTTGATTCGAGGTTTTGATACTATTTTACTTATTTGAGGTTTCATCATTGCTTTACTTACCTAGAGTTTTGACACACTACAACTTTAGGCTTTCAGACAACTACTACTTCAAGGTTCCAGACCTGCTTTACTGAACAAGTAATTACCCTTTATAAACTCAAGTTGGTCTATAGTAGTATAAATCAAGTTTTCAAACCTGCTTTGTTGGAGAATTAATTGCTTTTCACAAACCCAAGTTAGTATACAATGGTGTAATCTAGATTTTTGGACCTACTTTGCTGGAGAAGTAATTACTCTTTGCAAACCCAAGTTGGTCTATAGCAGTGTATACTAGGTTTTCACCTTCTTTGATAGAAAAGCAATTGCATTTCACAAACTTGAGTTGGTCTACAGAAATGTAAACTAGGTTTTTAGATTTGCTTTACTGAAAAACATGAATTGCTAGTAGTTAGGGGTCAAAAGTTTGATGACTTCTCCAAGTAAGTTGTCAAATTTTAAAAGTCTAATTACTTCTCATTTGCTAGATTTATGAATTTTGATTACTTCTAAGTTTCTAGGGTTGTGAAGTTTGATTACTTCCAAGTTACAAGGGTTCAGAGCTCTAATTACTTAAGTCATCAAATTTATGGGTTTTGTAGATTCTTATACTCGTCTATACAAACGTCCAACCAGCAAGAAGAAAACTTAATTTCAAGAAAATCTATGAACTTTCTCAAAAATCTAAGAGAGACTCATTTTAAATCTCAAAAAACCCATAAAAATATATAGATAGATTTTTTATCAATGGCCTTTTGACATGAGTTTTGAGGTAGAGAAGATTCACACCTCTAGGGTAAAAAATGGTCATAAATCCATGAACTTTCTCACAAATCTAAAAGAAACACATTTGATGATATTGAAAAACCTAGAGAGAATATGCAACTAGATTTTTTGACATGAAGTCATTTGACATGAGTTTTGAGGTAGAGAAAAATTACGTCTCAGAGTAAAAAATATAGCCATACAGAAAAAAATTAGTAATGGTGAATGCAAAGGATAATACCAAAGGAGATAAATGCATTAGGCTATCAAAAAAGCTCTAGTACCATGTTAGAGTTTACCTTCAATGTCACATGGGTTTTTTGAACTTGCTTACTCAGGGTTTTGACACTGCTTTACATGTCTAGAGTTTCTTCATTACCTTTCACCTAAAATTTGACTTTGTCCTAAACATCACATGAGTTTTTTGAGATTGTTTACTTGAGGTTTCAACATTCTTTACTTACCTAAGGTTTTGGCACTGCTTTACTTACTCGAGGTTTCAACACACTTTAACTTCAGGCTTTCAAATAACTACTACTTCAGGCTTTCGAACCTACTTTACTGAACTAGTAAATATCTTTCACAAACCTTAGTTGGTCTGCAATAGTATAAATTAGATTTTTAGACCTACTTTGATGGAGAAGTAATTACCTTTCACAAGTTTGAGTTGTTCTACAACAGTGTAAATCAATTTTTTAGACCTAATTTGTTGGAGAAGTAATTGCCCTTCACAAACCCAAGTTGGTTTACAATAGTGTAAATCAGCTTTTTGGACTTGATTTTTTGGAGAAGTAATTACCCTTCACAAACCCGAGTTGCTCTACAATAGTGTAAACTAGTTTTTTGGACTCAATTTAATAGAGAACATGAATTTCTAGAAGTCAGGGGTCAAAAGTCCAATGACTTCTCCAAGCAAGTTATTAGGTTTTAGAAATTTGATTACTTCTCAATTGTCTGAGTTGTAGAGTTTGATTACTTTGAAATTGTCAAGGTTGTGAAGTTTGATTACTTCCAAATTACTAGGTTTCAGAAGTCTTAATGCTTAAGTCCCCATATTTGTGGGTTTTGCAAACTCTTCTACTCATCTCTACAAATATCTAACCAATAAAAAGAAAACTTTATTTCTAAAAAATTCATGAACTTTATTAAAAATATAAGAGAGATCCATTTTAGATCTCAAAAAACTCACAAAAAATATGCAAGCAAATTTTTTATCAATGTTCATTTGACATGAGTTTTGAAGCAAAAAAGAATTACACATTTAATGTCAAAAAAGCAGCCATAAATATATGAACTTTCTCTTAAATCTAAAAGAGACCCATTTGATGATATTAAAAAACTCAAAAGGAATATGCAACTAGATTTTTGATATGAGGTCCTTTGACATGAGTTTCAAGGTAAAAATGAATCACGCCTCAAGATAAAAAAAATGTGATCGTACAAAAAAACTAAGAATGGTGAATGCAAGATGATTGTGCCAAAAGAGACAAAGGCATGAGGCTATCAGGAAAGTTATGGTACCATATTAGAGTTCATCTTGAACATCATGTAGGTTTCTTGAGCTTACTTGCTCAGAGTTTCATCAGTGCTTTACTTACCCAAGGTTTCTTTATTACCTTTCACCTAAAATTTGATGTCATATTAAACATCACGTGGATTTTTTAATCTTGCTTACTCAAGGTTTTGACACTGCTTTACTTGGGGTTTTGACAGTGCTTTATTTACTCAGAGTTATGATACACTACAACTTTAGATTTGTAGACAACTATTATTTTGAGCTTTTAGACCTACTTTATTGAACAAGTAATTACCCTTCATAAACTCAAGTTGGTCTACAGTAGTATAAATTAGGTTTTTAGACCTATTTTGTTAGAGAAGTAATTACCCTTCACAAACCTGAGTTGGTCTATAGTGATGTAAATTGGGTTTTCTAACCTACTTTGCTAGGGAAATAATTGTCTTTCATAAACCTAAGTTGGTCTACAACAGTGTAAACCCATTTTTTAAACTGACTTTTCTAGAAAAGTAATTTTTTTTCACAAACATGAGTTAGTCTACAACAGTGTAAACCAGGGTTTTGGACTTGCTTTACTAGAAAACATAAATTGTTAGTAGTCAGGGGTCAAATGTTTGATGACTTCTCTAAGCAAGTTGTCAAGTTTTGGAAGTCTGATTACTTCTTAGTTATCAGAGTTGTGAAGTCTGATTTCTTCTAAGTTGTTAAAGATGTGAAGTTTGATTACTTCTAAGTTGTCAGGGTTCAGAAGTCTGATTGCTTAAGTCACCAGATTTGTAGGTTTTTTAGACTCTTCTACTCATCCATGCAAACATTTAACCAACAAGAAGAAAACTTGATTTCTAAAAAATCTATGAACTTTCTCAAAAATATAAGAGAGACCCATTTTATATCTCAAAAAATTGACAAAAATTATGCAGATGAATTTTTCATCAATGGTCTTTTGACATGAGTTTCAAGGCAGAGAAGAATCACATCTCTAGGGTCAAAAAAGTGGTCATAAATTCGTGAAATTTCTCAAAAATCTAAGAAGACCCATTTGACAATATCAAAAAACCTATAAGGAATATGTAACTAGATTTTTTATATGAGGTCATTTGACATGAGTTTTGAGGTAGAGAAGAATCAAATCTTAGGGACAAAAATGTGGTCGTACAGAAAAAAACTAGTAATGGTGAATGCAAGAAGATCATGCCAAAGAAGACAAATGCATGAGGCTATTAGGAAAGCTATGATACCATGTTAGATTTCATCTTGAATGCACGTGGGTTTCTTAAGCTTGTTTATTTGAGGTTTTGACACTGATTTACTTACTTGAGGTTTATTCATTACCTTCCACTTGTAATTTAATGTCATCTTGAACTTCACATAGGGTTCTTGAGCTTGCTTGCTCAGGGTTTTGACACTACTTTATTTACTCAGAGTTTCAGCACTGCTTTACTTACTAAGAATTTTGACACACTGCAACTTCAAGCTTACAAACAACTGCTACTTTGAGCTTTCAAACTTGCTTTACTAACCGATTAATTATCCTTCATAAACCCAAGTTGGTCTACAATAGTATAAATCTAGTTTTTTAACTTACTTTACTAGAGAAGTAATTTCTCTTCATAAACTTGAGTTGATCTACAGTGATGCAAACCATATTTTTAGACATGCTTTACTTCAAAAGTAATTGCCTTTCACAATCCCAATTTGGTCTACAATAGTGTAAACTGAGTTTTCAGACTTGCTTTGTTGGAGAATTAATTGCCCTTCATAAACTTGAGTTGGTCTACAACAGTGTAAACTAGGTTTTTGGACCTGCTTTGATGAAGAAGTAATTGTCTTTCACAAACTCAAGTTGGTCTACAATAGTGTAAATTGGATTTTTAAATCTACTTTGTTGGAGAACAAGAATTACTAATTGTCAAGGGTCAAAATTTTGATGACTTCTCTAAGCAAGTTGTCAAGTTTTAGAAGTCTGATTACTTCTCAGTTGCCAGGGTTTAGAATTATGATTTCTTAAGTTGTCAGATTTGTGGGTTTTGTAGATTCTTCTACTCATTCATATAAATGTCTAACCCACAAGAAGAAAACTTAATTTTTGAAAAATTCATGAAATTTCTTAAAAATCTGAGACCCATTTTAGATCTCAAAAAACACACATAAAATATGTAGGTGGATTTTTCATCAATGGCCTTTTGACATGATTTTCAAGATAGAGAAGAATCACATCTTTAAAGTCAAAATAATATCCATAAATCTATGAACTTTTTCATAAATCTAAGAGAGACCCATTTGATGATATCAAAAAACTCATAAAGAATATACAACTATATTTTTGATATGAGTTCATTGGCATAAGTTTTAAGGTAGAGAAGAATCACGTCTCAAGGTCCAAAATGTGATCGTATAGAGGAAAAATCAATAATGGTAAATGCAAGAGGATCATGTCAATGATACAAATATATGACACTATCAATAGAGCTATGGTACCATGAGTTTGACATGAGTTTCAAGGAAGAGAAAAATCATGCCTCAAGATAAAAAACATGACCATACAGAAGAAAAATTGGTAATGGTGAATGCAAGAGGATCGTACCAAGGGAAACAAATGCATGAGGCTATCAAAAAAACTCTAGTACCAAGTTAGAGTTCATCATGAACATCATACAAGTTTTTTGAGCTTACTTGAAATTTTGACACTGCTTTACTTACCTGAGGTTTCTTCATTACCTTTCACTTAAAATTTAACACCATCTTGAATGTCACGTGGATTTTTTGAGCTTGTTTACTCAGGGTTTTAATAATATTTTGCTTATCCAAGGTTTCAACACTCCTTTACTTAATCAAGGTTTTGACACACTATAACTTTAGGCTTTTAGATAATTGTTACTTCAAGCTTTTGGACCTACTTTACTAAATGAGTAATTACCATTCAAAAACTTGAGTTGGTCTACAACAGTATAAATCAAGTTTTTAGACCTACGTTGTTGGGTAAGTAATTGTCCTTCACAAACCCAAGTTGGTCTACAATGATGTAAATCTGGTTTTTGGACCTGCTTTGCTAGAAAACTAATTGCATTTCATAAATCCAAGTTAGTCTATAGTAGTGTAAACCAAGTTTTTAGACCTACTTTGTTGGGGAAATAATTACCCTTCACAAACCCAAGTTGGTCTACAATAGTGTTAATTGAATTTTTAGACCTACTTTGGTAGAGAACATGAATTGCTAGTAGTCGAGGGTCAAAAGTCTGATGACTTTTCTAAGCAAGTTAGTTTTAGAAGTTTGATTACTTCTTAGTTGCCGAGGTTGTGAAGTCTGATTACTTCTAAGTTGTCTAAGTTCTGAAGTCTGATTACTTCTAAGTTTTCAGGGTTTAGGAATTTGATTACTTAAGTAATTAGATTTATAGGTTTTGAAAACTCTTCTACTCCTCTGTACAAACATCTAACCAGCAAATAATACTTAATTTCTAAAAAAATTGTGAACTTTCTCAAAACTCTAAGAGAGACCCATTTTAAATCTCAAAAAATCCACAAAACTATGTAGGCATATTTTTCATCAATGGTATTTTGATATGAGTTTCCAGACAAAGAAGAATCATGTCTCAAGGGTTAGAAAAGTGACCATAAATCCCTGAACTTTATAATAAATCTAAGAAAGACCCATTTGATGATATTGAAAAACCCAAAAAGAATATGCAACTAGATTTTTGATATGAGGTTGTTTGACATGATTTTTGAGGTAAAGAAGAATCATGTCTCAAGATCAAAAATGTAATTATATAGAAGAAAAATAAATAATGATGAATGTAGGAGGATCATGCCAAAGGAGACAAATGCATGAGGCTATCAGAAAAGCTCTCATACCATGTTAGAGTTCATCCTAAATGTCACATGAGTTTTTTGAACTTGTTTACTTGGGGTTTCGACACTGCTGTACTTACCTAGAGTTTTTTTATTATCTTTTACCATAAATTTGATACCATCTTGAATGACATGTGGGTTTCTTGAGCCTACTTACTCAGGATTTTGACACTACTTGACTTACCTAGGGTTTTGGTATTGATTTACTTACACACTACAACTTCAAGCTTTTAAACAACTATTACTTTGAGCTTCCAAACCTGCTTTACTAAACAAATAATTGCCCTTCATAAACCCTAATTATTCTACAATAATATAAATTGAGTTTCAAGACCTATTTTGTTGGAGAAGTAATTACCCTTCACAAATCTGAGATGGTCTATAGCAGTGTAAACTAGGTTTTTGGACCTACTTTATTAGAGAACACAAGTTGCTAGTAGTCAAGACTCAAAATTTTGTTTAGAAGTTTGATTGCTTAAGTCACCAAATTTATAGTTTTTGCAGACTCTTCTACTCATCCGTACAAACCTCTGACTAGCAAGAAAAAACTTGATTTTTTAAAAATCCATGAACTTTCTCAAAAATTTAAGAGAGGCCCATTTTAGATCTCAAAAAACCCACAAAAGTATAAAAACAAATTTTTCATCAATGGCCTTTTGATATGAGTTTCAAGGTAGAGATAAATCATGTCTCCAGGATTTAAAAATGGCCATAAATTTGTGAACTTCCTCACAAATATAAGAGAGACACATTTGATGATATCAAAAAATGTAGAAAGAATATACAACTAGATTTTGATAATAAGTCATTTGACATGAGTTTTGAGGTAGAGAAGAATCATATCTCAAGGTCAAAAATGTAGTCATATAGAAGAAAAACTAATAATGGTAAATACAAAAAGATCACTCCAAATGAGACAAATGCATGAGGCTATCAGGGAAGCTTTGGTAACATGTTAAAGTTCATCTTGAACATCTCATAGGCTTTTTTAGCTTGCTTACTTAGGGTTTCGATACTGCTTTACTTAGCCAAGGTTTCTTCATTACCTTTTACCTAAAATTTGACATCATCATGAGCATCATGCAAGTTTCTTGAGCTTGCTTACTCATAGTTTTGAAACTACTTTACTTACATGGAGTTTCAACATTGCTTTACTTATTCGAGGTTTTGACACATTATAATTTTAAGCTTTTGAACAACTACTACTTCAGGATTTTGGACTTGCTTACTGAATAAGTAAATTCCCTTCACAAACTCAGTTGGTTTACAGTAGTATAAATAGAGTTTTTAAACTTAATTTATTCGAGAAGTAATTATCCTTTACAAATCTAAGTTGGTCGACAATGGTGTAAATTGGGTTTTCAAACCTGCTTTACAGGAGAAGTAATCACCCTTTACAAACCTAAGTTGGTTTATAGTAGTGTAAACCAAGTTTTTGGATATGCTTTGATGGAGAAGTAATTACCTTTCATAAACTCAAGTTGGTCTATATTAGTATAAATTGGTTTTTAAGACATGTTTTGTTGGAGAACACAAATTACTAGTAGTCAGGGGTCGAAAGTCTGATGACTTCTCTAAGCAAGTTGTCAAATTTTGGAAGTTTGATTACTTATTAATTACTGGGTTGTGAAGTTTGATTACTTATAAGTTGTTGAGGTTGTGAAGTTTAATTACTTTCAAGTTTCTAGAGTTTAGAAGTCCGATTGCTTAAGTCATCAAATTTATGAGTTTTATAGACTCTTCTACTCATCCGTACAAACGTCTAACCAGCAAGAAGAAAACTTGATTTGTAAAAAATATGCAAACCTTCTCAAAAATCTAAGAGAGACCCATTTTAAATCTCAAAAAACTCATAAAAAATATGTAGGTATATTTTTCATAAAAAGCCTTTTGAAATGTTTTTTGAGGTAGAGAAGAATCATGCCTCTAGAGTGAAAAAAGTGGCCATAAATCTGTGAACTTTCTCACAAATCTAAGAGAGATCCATTTGATGATATCAAAAAAATTATAATGAATATACAACTAGATTTATGATATGACATCATTTGACATGACTTTTGAGGTAGAAAAGAATCACACATCAAGGTTAAAAATGCAGTCGTATGGAAAAAACAAGCAATGGTGAATGCAAGAAGATCGTGCCAAAGGAGACAAATACATGAAGCTATCAATAAAGTTGCGGTACCATGTTAGAGTTTTTCCTGAATGGCACATGGGTTTTTTGAGCTTGCTTACTCAGGGTCTCGATAATGCTTTAGTTACTCAATTATTTGACATTGTTTTACTTAGAGTTTTGATACACTACAACTTTAGGCTTTCAAACAACTGCTACTTCAAGCTTTCAAACTTAATCTATTGAACAAGCAATTGTCTTTCATAAATTTGAGTTGATCTACAATAGTACAAATCAAGTTTTTAAACTTGTTTTGCTAGAGAAGTAATTGTCCTTCACAAACTCAAGTTGGCCTACAGTGGTGTAAACCAGGTTTTTGAACCTATTTTAATAGAGAAGTAATTGTCCTTCACAAACCCAAGTTGGTTTATAAAAATGTAAACCAAATTTTTGGACCTACTTTGATGGAGAAGTAATTTCCCTTCACAAACTCAAGTTGGTCTACAATATTGTAAACTAAGTTTTCAAATCTATTTTGCTAGAGAACACGAATTGCTAGTAGTCAAGGGTCAAAGTTTGATGACTTCTCTAAATAATTTTTCAAGTTTTATAAGTCTGATTACTTCTCAGTTGCTAGAGTTATGAAGTATGATTACTTCTAAGTTGCTAGGGTTATGAAGTCTGATTACTTCTAAGTTGCTAAGGTTCAAAAGTTTGATTGCTTAAGTCGTTAGATTTATAATTTTTATAGTTTCTTCTACTCATTTGTACAAACGTCTAACCAGCAAGAAAAAACTTGATTTCTAGAAAATACGTGAACCTTCTAAAAAATCTAAAAGAGACTAATTTTAAATCCCAAAATTATATGCAAATAATTTTTTTATCAATGGCCTTTTTACATGAGATTTGAGGTAGAAAAGAATCATGCCTCTATGGTAAAAAAATGGCCATAAATTCGTGAACTTTCTCAAAAAATTAATAGAGACCCATTTGATGATATAAAAAAACCTAGAAGGAATATGCATCTAAATTTTTTATATGAGGTTGTTCGACATGAGTTTTGAGGTAGAGAAGAATCACACCTCAGAGTAAAAAATATGACTATACAAAAGAAAAACTAGCAATGATGAATGCAAGAGGATCGTGCCAAAGGAGACAAATGCATGAGGCTATCAGAAAAGCTTCGTTACCATGTTAGAGTTCATCCTGAATGTCACACAATCTTTTTGAGCTTACTTACTTGGGGTTTCTTCATTACCTTTCACTTAAAATTTAACGTCATCTTGAATGTCAAGTGGGTTTCCTGAGATTTGGTTTTCAACACTGATCTACTTGAAGTTTTTGTACTGTTTTAATTACTCAAAGTTTTGACACACTACAACTTTGAGCTTTTGAACAACTGTTACTTCAGGTTTTCAAATCTACTTTACTGAACAAGTAATTGCCCTTCATAAATCTAAGTTGGTTTAAAGTATTATAAATTGGGTTTTCAAACTTGCTTTGCTAGAAACGTAATTTCGATTCACAAACTCAAGTTGGTCTATAGCAGTGTAAATTGGGTTTTCAGACCTATTTTGGTGGAAAAGTAATTGTCCTTCACGAACCCAAGTTGGTCGATAGTAGTGTAAACTAGATTTTTAGATCTACTTTGCTGGAGAAGTAATTGCCCTTCACAAACCCAAGTTGGTCTGCAATAGTGTAAACCAAGTTTTTGGACCTACTTTACTAGAGAACATGAATTGTTAGTAGTCAGAGGTCGAAAGCCTGATGACTTATTTAAGCATGTTGTCAAGTTTTGAAAGTCTGATTACTTCTTAGTTACTGGGATTGTGAAGTTTGATTACTTCTAAGTTGCCAAGGTTTAGAAGTCTGATTGATTAAGTTGTCATATTTGTAGATTTTGTAGACTCTTCTACTCATCCATACAAATGTCTAACAAGAAACAATAAAACTTGATTCTTGAAAAAAATTTGCACTTCCTCAAATATAAGAGAGACCCATTTTAGATCTTAAAAAACTCACAAAAAATATGTAGATAGATTTTTAATCAATGGCCTTTTGAAATGAGTTTTGAGGTAGAGAAGAATCACACCTCTAGAGTTAAAAAATGACCATAAATCCATGAACTTTATCATAAATCTAAAAAAGATGTATTTGATGATATCAAAAAACCTAGAAAGAATATGCAACTCAATTTTTGATATGAGGTTGTTTGACATGAGTTTGGAGGTAGAGACGAATCACGTCTCATTGTCAAAAATACGGTCATACAAAAGAAAAATCAGTGATGATGAATGGAGGAGGATAATGTCAAAGGAGACAAATGCATGAGGCTATCAAGAAAGCTCTAGTATCATGTTATAGTTCATTCTGAATGTCACATAAGTTTTTAAAGCTTACTTACTCAAGGTTTTGACATTCTTTTAGTTATCTAGGGTTTTTTCATTACCTTCCACTAGAAATTTAATGCCATTCTAAATGTCACACGGGTTTTTTGAGATTGTTTACTCAGGGTTTTGAAACTACTTTACTTACCTAGGGTTTTGACACTGCTTTACTTACTCAGGGTTTTGACACACTACAACTTCAAGATTTTAAACAACTATTATTTCAGGCTTTCAGACCTACTTTACTGAACAAGTAATTTATCTTCAAAAAATTGAGTTGGTTTACAACAGTATAAATCAGGTTTTTAGACCTATTTTATAGGAAAAGTAATTACACTTCACAAACTTGAGTTGATCTACAATGGTGTAAATCAAGTTTTCAGACCTAATTTGCTTGAGAAATAATTATTCTTCACAAACTCAAGTTAGTTTACAGTAGTGTAAATAAAGTTTTTAGACCTATTTTGCTGGAGAAGTAGTTACCTTTCACAAACTTGAGTTGGTCTATAGTAGTGTAAAGTGGGTTTTCAAATCAGCTTTATTAAAGAACACAAATTACTAGTAGTCAGGGGTCAAAAGTCTTATGACTTCTCCAAATAAGTTATCAAATTTTAGAAGTTTGATTACTTCTCAATTGCCAAGGTTATGAACTCTGATTATTTTTTAGTTTTTATGGTTGTGAATCTGATTACTTCCAAGTTGTCAATGTTTAGAAGTTTGATTGCTTAAGTAGCCAGATTTGCAGGTTTTGTAGACTCTTCTACTTGTTCGTACAAATGTCTAACCAATAAGAAGAAAACTTGATTTTTGGAAAATACATGAAATTTCTCAAAAATATAAAAGAGACCCATCTTAGATCTCAAAAATCTCACAAAAAATATGCAACTAAATTTTTCATCAATAACCTTTTGACATGATTTTTGAGGAAAAAAAGAATCACGCCTCTAGGGTCAAAAATATGGCCATAAATTCATGAACTTTCTCACAAATGTAAAAGAGACCGATTTGATGATATTAAAAAACCTTGAAAGAATATGTAACTAGATTTTTGATATTAGATCATTTGACATGAGTTTTAAGGTAGAGACAAATCACATCTAAGAGTCAAAAATGTGGTCATACAAAAGAAAACCAATAATGATGAATGTAGAAGGATCGTGATAAAGGAGACAAATGCATGAGGCTATTAAGAAAATTTTGGTACCATGTTAGAGTTTGTCATGAACGTTACATGGTTTTTTTAGCTTGTTTACTCAAGGTTTCAACACATTTTCACTTACTCAAAGTTTTTTCATTACTTTTCACCTGAAATTTGACATCATATTAAACATTACATGGGTTTCATGAGCTTGCTTTCTTAAATTTTTGACACTATTTTACTTATCTAGGGTTTCAACACTAATTCACTTTCTTGAGGTTTTAACACACTACAACTTTGAGCTTTCAGACAACTGCTACTTTGTGCTTTCAGACCTATTTTACTGAACAAGTAATTGCTCTTCATAAACTTGAGTTGGTATACAGTAATATAAATTAGATTTTTAGACCTGCTTTGCTAGAAAAGTAATTGCCCTTCACAAATCTATGCTGGTCTACAATGGTGTAAATTAAGTTTTTAGACTTGTTTTGTAGGAGAAGTAATTGCCCTTCACAAACCCAAGTTGGTCTACAATGGTGTAAATCAGGATTTCAAACCTACTTTATTAGAGAAGTAATTTCCCTTCATAAACTCGAGTTGGTCTACAATAGTGTAAATTGGGTTTTTGAATCTACTTTGCTAGAGAATACAAATTGCTAGTAGTCAGGGGTTAAAAGATTGATGACTTCTCCAAGCAAGTTGTCAGGTTTTAGAACGTTGATTACTTCTTAGTTACCAAGGTTATGAAGCCTGATTACTTCTATGTTGCCAATTTTGTGAAGTTTGAATACTTCTAACTTACCAAAGTTTAGAAGTTTGATTGCTTAAGTCACTAGATTTGCAATTTTTGTAAACTTTTTTACTCATTTATACAATCATCTAACTAACAAGAAGAAAACTTGATTTCTAAAAAATATTTGAACTTTATAAAATATATAAGAGATATCCATTTTAGATCTCAAAAAATTTACAAAAAATATCTAGGTAAATTTTTTATGAATGGCCTTTTGACATGAGTTTCAAGGTAGAGAAGAATCACGCTTTTAAGGTAAAAAAATGACCATAAAAATGTGAACTTTCTCACAAATCTAAGAGAGACCCATGTGATGATATCAAAAAACCTAAAAGGAATATAAAACTAGATTTTTGATATAAGATTGTTTGATATGAGTTTTGAGGTAGAGAAGAATCACCCCTCATGGTCAAAAAAGTGGTTGTACAGAAGAAAAACTAGTAATGGTGAATACAAGAGGATCATGACAAAGGAGAAAAATGCATGAGGCTATTAGAAAATCTCTGGTACCAATTAGAGTTCATCTTGAACGTCACATGAGTTTTTAGAGCTTGCTTACTCAAGGTTTCAACACTGCTTTACTTATATGGGGTTTTTTCATTATCTTTTACCTAAAATTTGATATCGCCCTAAACATCACAAGAGTTTTTTGAGCTTGCTTACTCATGGTTTCAACATTGCTTTACTTATCTGGGTTTTTGTCACTACTTTACTTACTCGTGGTTTTGATACATTGTAACTTCAAGCTTTCGAACAACTACTACTTTGGGCTTTTAAACTTGAATTACTAAGTAAGTAATTGCCCTTCACAAATCTGAGTTGATTTACAACAATATAAATCATGTTTTTAGACCTACTTTACTAGAGAAATAATTGCCCTTCATAAACCCATGTTGTTCTATGACAGTGTCAACCAATTTTTTAAACTTGTTTTGCTTGAGAAGTAATTGCCCTTCACAAACCCAAGTTGATCTACAACAGTGTAAACCAAGTTTTTGGACCTACTTTACTAGAGAAATAATTATCCTTCATAAACTCAAGCTGGTTTATCGCATTGTAAACCAAGTTTTCAGACCTAATTTATTAGAGAATATGAATTGTTAGTAGTTAGAGGTCAAAAGTTTGATAAATTCTCTAAGTAATTTGTCAAGTTTTGAAAGTTTGATTACTTCTCAGTTATCGAGGTTGTCAAGTCTGATTACTTCTAAGTTGTCATAGTTGTGAACTCTGATTACTTCCAAGTTACTAGAGTTTATAAATATGATTGATTAAATTGGTAGATTTGTAGGTTTTGTAGGGTCTTCTACTCATCCATCCAAACATCTAACCAAGAAGAGGAAAACTTGATTTCTAAAAAAATTGTGAACTTTCTCAAAAATCTAAGAGAGACCTATTTTAGATATTTAAAAACCCATAAAAAATATACAGATGGATTTTTCATCAATGGTCTTTTGATATGAGTTTTGAGACACAAAATAATCACACCTCTAAGATCAAAAAAGCAGCCATAAATCTATGAAATTTCTCATAAATATAAGAGAGACCTATGTGATGATATCAAAAAACCCATAAGGAATATGTAACTAGATTTTTGATATGAGGTTGTTTGACATGAGTTTCGAGGTAGAGAAAAATCATACATCATTATAAAAAATATAATCATACAGAAGAAAAACTAGTAATGATGAATGCAAGAGGATCATGCTAAAGGAGACAAATGCATGAGGCTATTAAAAAAGCTCTAGTACCATGTTAGAGTTTGTCCTGAATATTACATAGGTTTATTAAGCTTGCTTATTCAGGGTTTTGAAATTACTTTACTTGGGGTTTCTTCATTATATTTCTCCTAAAATTTGATATCATCTTGAATGTCACACAGGTTTCTTGAGCTTGCTTAATAAGGGTTTCAACACTGCTTTAATTATCAGGGGTTTCGATACTACTTTAATTATCTAGAATTTTGACACTATTTTGAGCTTTCAGACTTGTGTTACTAAATAAGTAATTACCATTCACAAACTTGAGTTGGTCTACAATAATATAAATCATGTTTTCAAAGTTGCTTTGCTGGAGAAGTAATTTCCCTTCACAAACTTGAGTTGGTCTATAATGGTGTAAATCAAGTTTTTAGACCTGCTTTACTACATAAGTAATTCCTCTTCATAATTCTGATACATTATAACTTCAAGCTTTTGAACAACTACTAATTTGAGCTTTCAGACTTATGTTACTGAATAAGTAATTGGCCTTCATAAACTTGAGCTGGTCTACAATAGTATAAATCATGTTTTCAGAGTTGCTTTGCTGAAGAAGTAATTGCCCTTCACAAACTCGAGTTGGTTTATAATAGTGTAAATCAAGTTTTTAGACCTATTTTACTACATAAGTAATTGCTCTTCGTAAACCCAAGTTGGTCTACATCCATGTAAAATAAATTTTCAGACTTGATTTATTGGAGATGTAATTGCCCTTAACAAACTTGAGTTGTTCTAGAATAATGTAAATTGGGTTTTTAGACCTACTTTGCTGGAGAACATGAATTGCTAGTAGTCAAGGGTTGAAAGTTCGATGACTTCTCCAAGCAAGTTTATCGCATTTTAGAAGTCCAATTACTCTTTAGTTGTCGAGGTTGTTAAGTCTGATTATTTCTAAGTTGTCAGGGTTGTGAAGTTTGATTACTTTCAAGTTGCTAGGGTTCAAAACTTTGATTACTTAAGTTTCCATATTTATTGGTTTTACAAACTCTTCTACTCATCCGTATAAATGTCTAACCAGTAAAAAACATATTTTAGATCTCAAAAAACCCATAAAAAATATGTAGGCAGATTTTTTATTAAATGACTTTTTGACATGAGTTTCGAGATAGAGAAGAATCATACCTCTAAGATCAAAAAAGCAGCCATAAATCTATGAATTTTTTTACAAATCTAAGTGAGACCCTTTCAATGATATAAAAAAACTCAGAAATAATATGTAATTAGATTTTTATATGAAGTCATTTGACACAAGTTTCAAGGTAGACAAGAATCATGCCTCAAAGTAAAAAATACCATCGTACAGAAGAAAAATCAACAATGATGAATGTAGGAAGATCATGCTAAAGGAGCTAAATACATGAGGCTATCAAGAAAGTTTTGGTACCATGTTAGAGTTCATCTTGAACGTCACGTGATTTTCTTAAGCTTTCTTACTTAGGGTTTCGATAATGCTTTATTTACTCAGGGTTTTGACACTGCTTTACTTAGGTTTTTATCATTACCTTTCACCTAAATTTTGATGTCATCTTTAACCTCACATGAGATTTTTGAACATGCTTACTCAAGGTTTTGACACTACTTTATGTACCTAGAGTTTTGGTACTATTTTACTTACCTAAGGTTTTGACACTGCTTTACCTACTTAGGGTTTTGATACACTACAACTTCAAGCTTTTAGGCAACTACTAGTTCGAGGTTTTGGAACTACTTTACTGAACAAGTAATTGCTCTTCACAAACTTAAGTTGGTATACAATAGTATAAATTGAGTTTTCAAATTTACTTTATTGGAGAATTAATTTCCCTTCATAAACTTGATTTGGTCTACAGTAGTATAAACTGGGTTTTCAGGCCTGCTTTGATAGAGAAGTAATTATTTTTCACAAACCCAAGGTTGTTTACAACAGTGTAAATCAAATTTTTAGACCTATTTTTTTGGAGAAGTAATTGCCTTTCACAAACTTTAGTTAGTCTATAGTAGTGTAAACTGAGATTTTAGACCTAATTTACTAGAGAACATAAATTGCTAGTAGTCAGGGGTCGAAAGTCTGATGACTTCTTTAAATAAGTTATCGAGTTTTAAAAGTTTGATTACTTCTTAGTTATCAAGGTTGTGAAGTCTGATTACTTATAATTTATTGAAGTTATGAGGTCTAATTACTTTCAAGTTGTAAGGTTCAAAAGTTTGATTACTTAAGTCCTTAGATTTGTGAGTTTTACAGACTCTTCTACTCATCCGTACAAACGTCTAACTAGCAAAAAGAAAACTTGATTTCTAAAAAGTCCATGAACTTTCTAAAACATCTATGAGAGACCCATTTTATATCTCAAAAAACCCACAAAAAATATGCAAGTAGATTTTTCATCAATGGTCTTTTGATAGGAGTTTTGAAGCAGAGAAGAATCACACCTCAAGGGTCAAAAAATAGTCATAAATCCATGAAGTTTCTCACAAATCTAAGAGAGACCCATTTGATGATATCAAAAAATTTAGAATGAATGTGAAACTAGATTTTTGATATGAGGTCATTTGAGATGAGTTTTAAGGTAGAGAAGAATCATACTTCAAAGTAACAAATGTGATCATACAGAAAAAATTAGTAATATCAAATGTAAGAGGATCATGGTAAATGAGATAAATATATGAGTCTATCAGAAAAGATTTGGCACCATGTTAGAGGTCATCCTAAACATCACATGGGTTTTTTGAGTTTAATTACTAGGGGTTTTGACAATACATTACTTACCCAAGGTTTCTTTATTACATTTTACCTAAATTTTGATGTTGTCTCGAACATCACATGGGTCTCTTGAGCTTGATTACTCAGATTTTTGACACTGGTTTACTTACTTAGAGTTTTGACAAACTACAACTTTATGCTTTCACCCCTGCTTTACCGAACAAGTAATTATCCTTCACAAACTTGAGTTGGTCTACAGTAGTATTAATCAAGTTTTCAAACTTGTTTTACTAAAAAAGTAATTGCCTTCACAAATTTGAGTTGGTTTACAATGGTGTAAACTGGGTTTGTGAAACTACTTTATTAGAGAAGTAATTATCTTTGACAAACCCAAGTTGGCATACAGTAGTGTAAACTGAGTTTTTAGACCTACTTTATAGGAGAAGTAATTTCCTTTCATAAATCTGAGTTCATCTACAGAGTGTAAACCAGTTTTTTAGTCTTGCTTTGTTGGAGAACATAAATTGATAGTAGTCAAGTGTCAAAAGTTTGATGACTTCTCCAAACAAGTTGTCAGGTTTTGAAAGTATGATTACTTCTGAGTTGTCAGGGTTGTGAAGTCCAATAACTTCTAAGTTGTCAAGGTTTTGAAGTTTGATTTCTTTCAAGTTGCTAGGGTTTAAAAGTTTGATTGCTTAAGTCACTTGATTTATAAGTTTTGTAGACTCTTCTACTCGTCTATATAAATGTTAAACCAACAAGAAGAAAACTTATTTTTTAGAAAATATGTGAACTTTCCTAAAAATCTAAGAGAGACCCATTTTAGATCTTAAAAAAATCATAAAAAATATGTAGATGAATTTTTTATCAATGACCTTTTGACATGAATTTTGAGATAGAGAAGAATCATGCCTCTAGAATAAAAAAAATGATCATAAATCTATAAACTTTATCACAAATCTAAGAGAGACCCATTTGATGATATCTAAAAACTTAGAAGGAATATGCAACTAGATTTTTGATATGAAGTCATTTGACACAACTTTTGAGGTAGAGAAAAATCACACTTTAGAGTAAAAAATATGATGATACAGAAGAAAAATCAATAATGACAAATGCAGAAGGATCATGATAAAAGAGAAAAATGCATGAGGTTATCAGGAAAGCTGTAATACCATGTTAAAGTTCATCCTAAATGTCATGTGAGTTTATTGAGCTTACTTACTCATGGTTTCAACACTGCATTTCTTATCTCGAGTTTTTTCTTACCTTTCAGCTAAAATTTGATGTTGTCCTAAACGTCATGTGGGTTTTTTAAGTTTACTTACTCAAGTTTTCAACACTACCTTATTTACCTAGGTTTTCAACACTACTTTACTTACTCAATATTTTAACACACTATAACTTTGAGATTTTAAAGAACTACTACTTTATGCTTCTAGACTTGCTTTACTGAACAAGTAATTTCCCTTCACAATCTCGAGTTGGTCTACAACAATACAAATCAAGTTTTTAGACCTATTTTTCTAGAGAAGTAATTTCCCTTCATAAACTTGAGTTGGTATAAAGTAGTGTAAATTGAGTTTTTAAACTTACTTTGTTGAAAAAGTAATTACCTTTTGCAAACCTAAGTTGGTCTACAACAGTGTAAACTAGGTTTTTAGACCTACTTTGCTGGAGAAGTAATTGTTATTCACAAACCTGAGTTGGTTTACATGAGTGTAAACTGAGATTTTGGACCTAATTTTATAGAAAATATGAATTACTAGTAGTTAGATGACTTCTCCAAGCAAGTTGTCAAGTTTTAGAAGTTTGATTACTTCTCAGTTGTCAGGGTTGTCAAGTCTGATTACTTCTAAATTGTGGGGGTTATGAAGTTCAATTACTTTCAAGTTGTAAAGGTTTAGATGTTTGATTATTTAAGTCACCAAATTTTTAGGTTTTACAAACTCTTTTACTCATTCATAAAAACATATAACCAGTAAGAAGCAAACTTGATTTCTGAAAGATCTATGAACTTTTAAAAAAATATAAAAGAAACCCATTTTAGATCTCAAAAAATTAACAAAAAATATGTAAGCAGATTTTTTACCAATAGTTTTTTGACACAATTTTTGAGGTAGATAAGAATCACGTCTCTAGGGTCAAAAAAGTAGCCATAATTTCATAAACTTATTCACAAATCTAAGAGAGACCCATTTGATGATATCAAAAAAAAATTAGAAAGAATATGCAACTAAATTTTTGATATGAAATCATTTGACATGAGTTTTGAGGTAGAGAAGAATCATGCCTCATGGTAAAAAATATGATTGTATAGAAAAAATTAGTAATGGTGAATGCAAAACGATCATGTCAAAGGAGACAAATATATGAGGCTATCAAGAAAGCTCTGGTATCATGTTAGAGTTAATGTTGAGTGTCACGTAGATTTTTTGAGCTTGCTTACTCAGAGTTTTGACACTGCTTTATTTATCTAGGGTTTTTTATTGCCTTTTACCTAAAATTTAAGGTTATCCTAAACATTATGCAAGTTTCTTGAGCTTATTTACTTGGATTTTTGGCATTACTTTACTTACCTAAGTTTTCAGTACTATTTTACTTATTTAGGGTTTCAACACACTACAACTTTGGGCTTTCAGACAATTATTACTTTCAGATTTTAAATATGCTTTACTAAACAAGTAATTGCCCTTCACAACCCAAGTTGGTCTACAACAATATCAAGTTTTCAGACCTAATTTGTAGAAGTGATTGCCCTTCACAAACTTGATTTGGTCTACAATGGTGTAAATTGGGTTTTCAGACTTGCTTTGCTGAAGAAGTAATTGCCCTTTGCAAACTCAAGTTGGTCTACAATAGTGTAAACTGTGTTTTTGGATCTACTTTATTGGAGATGTAATTACCCTTCACAAACTCAAGTTGGTCTACAGCAGTGTAAACTGGATTTTCAGACCTACTTTGTTGGAGAACATAACTTACTAGTAGTCAGGTGTCAAAAGTTTTATGACTTCTCTAAGAAAGTTGTCAGGTTTTATAAGTCTAATTACTTCTCAGTTACCAGGGTTGTGAAGTCCAATTACTTCTAAGTTTATGAGGTTGTGAATTTTGATTACTTCTATGTTGCTAGGGTTCATAAATTTTATTGCTTGAGTTGACAGATTTGTAGGTTTTATAGACTTTTACTCATCAGTACAAACATCTAACCAACAAGAAGAAAACTTGACTTTTATAAAATCCTTGAACTTTTTCAAAAATCTATGAGAGACCCATTTTAAATCTCAAAAAACTCATAAAAATATGTAGATAGATTTTTCATCAATGGCCTTGTGATATGATTTTTGAGGCAGAGAAGAATCATGCCTCCAACATCAAAAAAGTGACCATAAATATGTGAAATTTTTTATAAACCTAAGAGAGACCCATTTGATGATATCAAAAAATATAGAAAGAATATGCAACTAGATTTTTTATATGAGGTCATTTGACATGAGTTTTGAGGTAGAAAAGAATCATACATCAAGGTTAAAAAATGCGACCATACAAAAAAAACTAACAATGAAAAATGTAAGAGGACCATGCCAAAGGAAACAAATACATGAGGCTACTAGGAAAGCTCTGGTACCATGTTAGAATTCATCTTGAACATCACATGAGTTTTTTGAGCTTGCTTAGTCAAGGTTTCAACACTACTTTACTTACTCAAGGTTTTTTCATTATGTTTCACCTAAAATTTGATGCCATCCTCAACGTCACATAAGTTTCTTGAACTTGCTTACTCAAGATTTCAACACCACTTTACTTACCCAAGGTTTTGACACTGCTTTACTTACTCAATATGTTGACACACTACAATTTAGGCTTTTGAACAATTGGTACTTCAAGATTTTGAACCTATTTTATTAAACAAGTAATTATCCTTCACAAACTTGAGTTGGTCTACAATAATATAAATTGATTTTTTGGACCTACTTTGTTAGACAAATAATTACCTTTTACAAATCTGAGTTGGTATACAATGGTGTAAACTAGGTTTTTAGACCTATTTTATTGGAGAAATAATTGTCCTTCATAAACCTAAGTTGGTCTATAGGCGTATAAATTGGGTTTTTGAACTTACTTTTCTATAAAAGTAATTGTCCTTCACAAATTCGAGTTGGTCTATAGTAGTGTAAACCATGTTTTCATACCTGCTTTGGTGGAGAACATGAATTGCTAGTAGTTAGGTGTTAAAAGTTTGAAGACTTCTCCAAATAATTTATCAAGTTTTGAAAGTCCAATTAATTCTAAATTACCAGGGTTGTGAAGTCTATTTACTTTTAAATTACTAGGGTTGTAAAGTTTGATTACTTCTAAGTTGATAGGGTTCAGAAGTTTGATTGTTTAAGTCACCAGATTTAGGAGTTTTCTAGACTCTTCTACTCATCTGTATAAATGTCTAACCAATAAGAACAAAATTTGATTTCTAAAAAATCAGTGAACTTTCTCAAAAATCTAGGAGAGACTTATTTTAGATCTCAAAAAACCAGTAAAAATATGCATGCAGATTTTTTATCAGACCTTTTGATACGAGTTTCAAGGCAGAGAAGAATCACACCTTTAGGGTTAAAAAATTGGCCATAAGTCTATGAATTTTATCAAAAATCTAAGAGAGACCCATTTAATGATATCAAAAACCCTAGAAGGAATATGCAACTAAATTTTTGATATGAAGTCATTTGACATGAGCTACAAGATAGAGAAGAATCATACCTCATATTCAAAAATGTGGCCATACAAAAGAAAAACCAGCAATGGTGATTGCAAGAGGATCATGCTAAAGGAGAGAAATGTATGAGGCTATAAGAAAAGCTCTGGTACCATGTTAGAGCTCATCCTGAACATCACGTAGATTTCTTGAGCTTACTTACTTAAGGTTTTGACACTACTTTACTTACCCTGAATTTCTTCATTACCTTTCACCTAAAATTTGATGCCATCTTGAACGTCACATAGTTTTTTTGAGCTTGCTTTCTTAGATTTTTGACACTACTTTACATATCCAAGGTTTTGGCATTCATTTACTTACTCGAGGTTTCAACACATTGTAACTTTAGGCTTTAGAACAACTGCTACTTTCAAATTTTAGATCTACTTTACTAAACAAGCAATTGCCTATTATAAACTTGAGTTGGTCTACAATAGTATAAATTGGGTTTTTATACCTGCTTTATTGGAGAAATAATTGCCCTTCACAAACTCAAGTAGGTCTATAATGGTGTAAATCAAGTTTTAAAACCTACTTTGTTGTATATGTAATTGCCCTTCACAAATCTAAGTTGGTCTACAGTAGTGTAAATTGGGTTTTTGAACCTGCTTTGTTAGACAAGTAATTACCCTTCATAAACCTGAGTTGGTTTACAACAATCTAATTACTAGAGTTCAGAAGTCTGATTACTTAAGTCACCAAATTTATGGGTTTTACAGACTCTTCTACTCGTCTATACAAATGTCTAACTAGCAAGAAGAAAACTTAATTTATGAAAAATCTCTAAACTTTCTCAAAAATATAAGAGAGACCCATTTTAAATGTTAAAAAACTCATAAAAAATATACAGATAGATTTTTCATCATTGGCTTTTTGACACAATTTTTGAGGCAGAGAAGAATCATGCCTCTAAGGTCAAAAAAGTGGCCATAAATACACGCACTTTCTCAAAAATCTGAGACTCATTTGATGATATCAATAAACCCAGAAGGAATATGCAACTAGATTTTTAATATGAGGTCATTTGACATGAGTTTTAAGGTAGAGAAAATTCATGTCTCAAAGTCAAAAATGTGACCATACAAAAAAAATTTAGTAATGGCAAATGCAAGAGGATTGTGCTAAAGTAGATAAATACATGAAGTTATCCAAAAAGCTCTGATATCATGTAAAGTTCATCTTGAATGTCACATAAGTTTTTTAAGCTTGCTTACTCAGGGTTTTGACACTACTTTACATACCTGAGGTTTTTTCATTATCTTTCACCTAAAATTTGATATCATTCTAAACATCATGCAAGTTTCTTGAGCTTTCTTACTCTAGGTTTTGACATTGCTTTACTTATTAGGGGTTTCATCACTACTTTACTTACTCAGGGTTTCGACATACTACAACTTTGGATTTTTAAACAACTGATGCTTTAGGTTTTTAGACCTGCTTTACTGAATAAGTAATTACCCTTCACAAATTTGACATGGTCTATAACAGTATAAATCAAGTTTTCAGACCTACTTTATAGGAGAAATAATTTCCCTTCACAAAATCAAGTTGGTCTACAATGGTGTAAACTGGGTTTTCAAACCTATTTTACTAGAGAAGTAATTGCCCTTTGCAAACTCAATTTGGTCTACAACAGTGTAAACCAAGTTTTTAAACTTACTTTACTCGAGAAGTAATTTCCCTTCACAAACTTGAGTTAGTATATAGTAGTGTAAACTGAGTTTTCAGACTTACTTTGTTGGAGAACATGAATTGCTAGTAATCATAGGTCGAAAGTTTGATAAGTTCTCCAAACAAGTTTTTGGGTTTTAAAAGTCTAATTATTTCTCAATTATTGGGGTTGTGAAATCTGATTAATTCTAAGTTGTCAGGGTGTGAACTCTGATTACTTCCAAGTTGTCAGGTTAAGAAGTATGATTGCTTAAGTCCCTAGATTTGTGAGTTTTACAAATGCTTCTAGTCATCCATACAAACATCTAACCAACAAGAAAAAAACTTGATTTCTAAAAACTTTGTGAACTTTCTCAAAAATATAAGAGAGACCCATTTTAAATCTCAAATAACCTATAAAAAATATACATATAAATTTTCTATCAATGGCAATTTGACATGAGTTTTGAGGCCAAAAAAATCACATATTAAGGGTAAAAAAATGGCCATAAATCTATGAATTTTCTCACAAATTTAAGAGAGACCCATTTGATGATATCAAAAAACTCAAAAGGAATATGCAACTAGATTTTTGATATAAGATCATTTAACATGAATTTTGAGGTAGAGAAGAATCACATCTCATAGTTAAAAACATGATCGCATAGAAGAAAAACTCAGTTTTTAGACCTACTTTGCTGGAGAAGTAATTGCCCTTTACAAAATCGAGTTGGTCTACAACAGTGTAAATTGGGTTTTTAGACCTACAAGAGTTTTGAAGCAAAGAAGAATCATGCTTATAAAGTTAAAAAAATGGCCATAAATTCATGAACTTTTTCACAAATATAAGAGAGACCCATTTGATGATATCGAAAAACTCACAAAAAATATGAAACTAAATTTTTGATATGAGGTCATTTGATATAAGTTTTGAAGTAGAGAAGAATCATGATCGTACAAAAGAAAACCTAGTAATGACTAATTTAGGAGGATCATGTCAAAAAAGATAAATGCATGAGGCTATTAGGAAAGCTCTTGTACCATGTTAGAGTTCATCTTAAACATCACATAAGTTTTTTAAGTTTGTTTACTCAGGGTTTTGACACTAATTTACTTGGTTTTTCTTCATTATCTTTCACCTAAAATTTGACATCATCTTGAACATCACGTGAGTTTTTAAAGCTTGCTTACTCAAAGTTTTGACACTAATTTACTTACCTAGGGTTTCAGCATTGCTTTACTTACTCAAGGTTTTGACACATTGTAATTTCAAGTTTTTAGACAACTATTACTTTGGGCTTTCAAACCCATTTTACTAAATAAGTAATTGCCCTACACAAACTCGAGTTAGTCTACAACAGTATAAATTAATTTTTCAAACCTGCTTTACTAGAGAAGTAATTGTCCTTCATAAACTTGAGTTAGTCTACAATGGTGTAAATCAAGTTTTCACACATGCTTTGTTGGAGAAGTAATTGCCCTTTGCAAACCCAAGTTGGTGTATAACATTGTAAACTAGATTTTTGGACCTAGTTTGCTAGAGAAGTGATTGTCTTTCACAAACTCAAGTTGGTCTACAATAGTGTAAATTAAGTTTTTGGCCCTATTTTGCTAAAGAACATGAATTATTAATAGTTAGGGGTTATGATGACTTCTCCAAGTAATTTTTTGCATTTTAGAAGTCTAATTACTTCTCAATTGTTAGGGTTGTGAAGTCTGATTACTTCTAAGTTGTTAGGGTTGTAAAGTCTGATTACTTCTAAGTTACATGGGTTTAGAAGTCTCATTGTTTGATTTTTCAAATTTATGGGTTTTGAAGACTCTTCTACTCATTTGTACAAATATCTAACCAGTAAGAAGAAAACTTGATTTCTGGAAAATCTGTGAATTTTCTCTAAAATTTAAGACAGACCCATTTTAGATCTTAAAAATCTATAAAAAAATATATATGGAGATTAATTTTTTATCAATGGTCTTTTGACATGAGTTTTGAGGTAGAGAAGAATCACACCTCTAAGGTCAAAAATCCATGAACTTTCTCAAAAATCTAAGAGAGACCCATTTGATGATATCAAAAAATACATAAAGAATATATAACTAAATTTTTGATATGAGGTCATTTGACATGATTTTTGAGGTAGAGAAGAATCACTCCTCAGAGTCAAAAATTTGATCATATAGAAAAAACTAGTAATGGTGAATGCAAAACTATTATGCTAAAAAAGACAAATGTATGGGGCTATCAAGAAATCTCTGGTATCATGTTGAAGTTTGTCCTAAACATCATGCTAATTTTTTGAGTTTGCTTACTCAAGGTTTCAACACTGTTTTACTTATTTAGGGTTTATTCATTACCTTTCACCTAAAATTTGATGTCATCCTAAACGTTACATAGATTTTTTGAGCTTACTTACTCAGAGTTTTAGCACTATTTTACTTACTCAAAGTTTTGAAATACTATGATTTTGAGCTTTCAGACAACTGTTATTTTAAACTTTTGAATGTTTTTTACTAAATAAATAATTGCCCTTAACAAACTTGAGTTGGTCTATAATAATATAAATTAGGTTTTTGGACCTAATTTGTTGGAGAAAGTAATTTCCCTTCACAAATTTGAGTTGGTCTATAGTGGTGTAAATTAGGTTTTTGGCCCTAATTTATTGGAGAAGTAATTGCCCTTCGCAAACTCAAGTTGCTCTACAGCAGTGTCAACCATATTTTTAGACTTGCTTTGCTGGAAAAGTAATTTCCCTTCAAAAACTCAAGTTGGTGTATAATATTGTAAATTGAGTTTTTGATCTTGATTTGCTAGAGAACACGAATTGCTAGTAATCAGGGGTTGAAAGTCTGATAACTTCTCTAACTAAGTTATCATGTTTTGGAAGTCTTATTACTTCTCAATTATCAAGGTTGTGAAGTCTGATTACTTTTAAGTTACCAATGTTGTGAAGTTTGATTACTTCTAAGTTGCCAGGGTTTAAAAGTTTGATTGCTTAAGTCACTAGATTTGTAGGTTTTGCAGACTCTTCTACTCATTCGTACCAATGTCTAACTAGTAAAAAGAAAGCTTAATTTTTAGAAAATTCTTGAACTTTCTCAAAAATATAAGAGATACCCATTTTAGATCTCAAAAAACTCATAAAAAATATGTAGGCAAATTTTTTATCAATGACCTTTTGACACGAGTATTGAGGTAGAGAAAAATCATGTCTCTTAGGTCAAAAAATAGTCATATATCCATGAAATTTCTCACAAATCTAAGAGAGACCCATTTGATGATATCAAAAAACTTAGTTGAAATATGTAACTAGATTTTTTTATATAAGGTCATTTGACATGAGTTTTGAGGTAGAGAAGAATCACACCTTAAGGTCAAAAATATGGTCATACAAAAGAAATTGGGTTTTCGAACTTGCTTTGTTCGAGAAGTAATTGCCTTTCACAAACTTGAGTTGGTCTACAATAGTATAAACTGAGTTTCTAGACATGCTTTGTTGAAAGATTAATTTCCCTTCACAAACCCAAGTTGGTCTATAGCAATGTAAACCATATTCTCAAACCTAATTTGCTAGAGAAGTAATTATCTTTCACAAACTTGAGTTGGTCTACAATAGTGTAAATCATGTTTTTGGACCTGCTTTGCTGAAGAATATGAATTGCTAGTAGTCAGGGTTTGAAAGTTCTATGACTTCTCCAAGCAAGTTATCAGGTTATATAAGTTTGATTACTTCTCAATTTTTAGGGTTGTGGAATCTGATTACTTATAAGTTATTGGGATTATGAAGTTTGATTACTTCCAATTTGCTAAGGTTTAGAAATTTAATTATTTAAGTCATCATATTTATAGGTTTACAGACTCTTTTACTCGCCTATACAAATGTCTAATCAGTAAGAAGAAAATTTGATTTTTGTAAATTCTGTGAGCTTTCTCAAAAATCTAAGAGAGACCCATTTTGGATCTCAAAAAATCCATTAAAAACATGCAGACAAATTTTTTATCAATTACTTTTTGACATGAGTTTTGAGATAGAAAAGAATCACAGCTCTAAGATCAAAAAAATGACCATAAATCTGTGAACTTTCTCACAAATCTAAGAGAGATCTATTTAATGATATCAAAAAACCTAAAATGAATATGTAACTAGATTTTTGATATGAGATCATTTGACATAGAGTTTTGAGGTAGAAAAGAATCATGCTTTAGGGCTAAAAACTTGATTGTACAGAATAAAAATTAGCAATGATAAATGCAAAAAGATCATGTCAAAGGAGACAAATACATGAAGCTATCATGAAAGCTCTGGTACCATGTTAGAGTTCATCTCGAACATCACATGGGTTTTTTGAGCTTATGTACTCAAGGTTTTGACACTAATTTACTTATCTAAAGTTTCTTCATTACCTTTTACTTAAATTTTTACACCGTCTTGAATATCACATGGGTTTATTGAGCTTACTTACTCAAGGTTTTGACACTACTTTACTTACCTAAGGTTTTGGCACTATGTACTTACTCAGGGTTCTGACACACTACAATTTTTAGTTTTCAAACAACTACTACTTTAAGCTTTTAGACCTATTTTACTGAACAATAAATTACCCTTTACAAACTCAAGTTGGTCTACAGTATTATAAATTGAGTTTTCAAACCTACTTTGCTAGAGAAGTAATTGCCCTTCACAAACTTAAGTTGGTCTACAATAATGTAAATCAAGTATTTAAACTTACTTTACTGAAAAATTAATTGTCTTTCACAAACCCAAGTTGATCTACATCAGTGTAAATTGAATTTTCAAACTTGATTTGATGGAGAAGTAATTGACTTTCATAAACCCAAGTTGGTTTACAATAGTGTAAATTGGGTTTTCAAACCTACTTTATTAGAGAAGTAATTACCTTTCATGAACTCGAGTTGGTCTACAATAGTGTAAATCAAATTTTTAGACCTAATTTATTAGAGAATATAAATTTTTAATAGTGAGGGGTTGAAAGTCCAATGGCTTCTCTAGGCAAATTATCAAGTTTTGGAGGTTTGATTACTTCTTAGTTGTCGAGGTTGTGAAGTTTGATTACTTCTAAGTTGTCAGTGTTGTGAAGTCTAATTACTTCTAAGTTATCAAAGTTTAAAAGTTTGATGGGTTAAATCACCAGATTTATGTGTCTTTTAGACTCTTTTATTCATCCATATAAATGTCTAACTAGTAAGAAGAAAACTTGATTTCTATAAAATCTATGAACTTTCTCAAAAATTTAAGAGAGACCTATTTTAAATTTCAAAAAACCCATAAAAAATATGTAGATGGTTGTTTTATCAATGGCCTTTTGATATGAGTTTTGAAGTAGAGAAGAATGATTCCTCTAAAGTAAAAAAAAGGTCATAAATCTATGAACTTTCTCACAAATCTAAGAGAGACCCATTTGATGATATCAAAAAACTCAGAAAAATGCAATTAGATTTTTGATATGAGGTCGTTTGACATGAGTTTTGAGGTAGAGAATAATCATGCCTCAAGGTCAAAAATACGATCATATAAAAGAAAAATTAGCAATGAAAAATGCAAGAGGATCATGCCAAAGGAGACAAATGCATGAAGCTATTAGGAAAGCTCTTGTACTATGTTAGAGTTCATCTTGAACATCACATGGATTTATTGAGTTTGCTTACTCAGAGTTTTGACACTTCTTTACTTACTCAAGGTTTCTTTATTACCTTTCACGTGAAACTTGATATCATCTTGAACATCATGAAGGTTTCCTAACTTGCTTACTCAGGGTTTTGATACTACTTTACTTACCTAAGGTTTTAGCACTTCTTTACTTTTTTAGGGTTTCAACACACTATAACTTTGAGCTTTCAAACAACTGCTACTTCAGGGTTTTAAACCTATTTTACTGAACAAATAATTGCTCTTCACAAATTTGAGTTGGTCTACAATAGTATAAATCATGTTTTCAGACCTGCTTTGCTAGAGAAGTAATTGCCCTTCACAAACTTGAGTTGGTCTACATCGGTGTAAACTAAGATTTCAAACCTACTTTGTTGGAGAAGTAATTGTCTTTTGCAAATCCAAGTTGGTCTATGATAGTGTAAATTGAGTTTTTGAACCTGCTTTCTTAGATAAGTAATTTCCTTTCATGAATATGAGTTAATTTACAATAGTGTAAACTAGGTTTTTGGACCTCCTTTGCTAGAGAATATGAATTGCTAATAGTCAAGGGTTGAAAGTCTGATGACTTTTCCAAGTAAGTTATTGGGTTTTAAAAGTCTGATTACTTCTCAATTGTCATGGTTGTGAAATTTGATTACTTATAAGTTATCAAGACTCCTCTATATAAACGTCTAACTAGTAAGAAGAAAACTTGATTTCTAAAAAAATTGTGATTTTTTTTTAAAATCTAAAAGAGATTCATTTTAGATCTCAAAAAATCCACAAAAAATATGCAGAGAAATTTTTTATCAATGGCCTTTTGATACGAGTTTTGAGATAGAGAAGAATCATGCCTCAAAAGTCAATAAAGCAACCATAAATTCATGAAATTTCTCACAAATCTAAGAGAGACCTATTCAATGATATCAAAAAAGTTAGAAGGAATATACAACTAGATTTTTAATATGAGGTCATTTGACATGACTTTTGAGATAGATAAGAATCACATCTTAGGGTTCAAAAATGTGATTGTACAAAAAAAAACTAGCAATGGAGAATGCAGGAGAATCATGCCAAAAGAGACAAATACATGAGGTTATCAATAAATCTCTAGTATCATGTTAGAGTTCATATTGAATGTCAAGTAAGCTTATTGAGCTTGTTTACTTGAGGTTTTGACACTACTTTACTTATAGTTTTTTCATTACCTTTTACATAAAATTTGACGTCATCTTAAATGTCACGTGAGTTTTTTGAGCTTGCTTACTCAAAGTTTTGACTCTTCTTTAATTATTCAAGGTTTTGACACTGCTTTACTTACTCAAGATTTCAACACACTACAACTTCAGAGTTTCAGATAACTGCTACTTCAAATTTTTAGACCTACTTTACTAAACAGGTAATTATTTTTCACAAACCCGAGTAGGTATAAAATAGTATAAATCAAGTTTTTGGACCTACTTTGCTAGAGAAGTAATTTCCCTTCACAAACTCAATTTGGTCTACAACAGTATAAATTGAGTTTTCAGACTTGCTTTAGTGGAGAAGTAATTATCCTTCATAAATTTGAGTTGGTCTGCAATGGTGTAAACTAAATTTTGTCCCCTACTTTTTTAGAGAAGTAATTTCCCTTCAAAAACCCAAGTTGGTTTACAGCACTGTAAATCATTTTTTCATCCATGTTTTGTTGTAGAACATGAATTGCTAATAGTTAGGGGTTGAAAGTTTGATGACTTCTCCAAGGAAGTTGTCAAGTTTTAGAAGTCTAATTACTTATCAGTTGTCAAATTTGTGAAGTTTGATTATTTCTAACTTGTCAGGGTTGTGAAGTCTGATTACTTCAAAGTTATTAGGTTTCATAAGTCTGATTGCAAGTTTACAAGTTTTGCGGAGTCTTTTACTCGTCTGTACAAATGTCTAACCAAGAAAAAGAAAGCTTGATTTTTGAGAAATCTGTGAACTTTCTCAAAAATCTAAGAGATACCCATTTTAGATCTTAAAAAATCCATAAAAAATATGTAGGTAGATTTTTCATTGATAACTTTTTAACATGAGTTTTGAGGCAAAGAAAAATCATGCCTCTTGAGTAAAAAAAGTAGCCATAAATCTGTGAACTTTCTCACAAATCTATGAGAGACCCATTTGATGATATCATAAAACCCAAAAGGAATATACAACTAGATTTTTGATATAAGGTTATTTCACATGAGTTTTTAGATAGAAAAAAATTACATTTCAGAGTCAAAAATAAGACCATACAGAAGAAAAATCAGTAATGGCAAATGCAAAAGGATCATGTTAAAAAAGACAAATACATGAGACTATCAGGAAAGCTTTGATACCATGTTAGCATTCATCATGAATGTCACGTGAGGTTTTTTGTCTTGCTTACTCAAAGTTTTGACACTATTTTACTTATAGATTTGTAAAGCCATAAAACTTTAGATACTGCTCTACTTACCTAGGGTTTCAACACTTCTTTACTTTTTTGGGGTTTCAACACACTATAACTTTGAGCTTTCAGACCTATTTTATAAATCTGTGAACTTTCTCCAAAATCTAAGAGATACCCATTTTAGATCTCAAAAAATCCATAAAAAATATGTAGGTAGATTTTTCATCAATGACTTTTTAACATGAGTTTTGAGGCAAAGAAAAATCATGTCTTTTGGATTAAAAAAGTAGCCATAAATCTGTGAACTTTCTCACAAATCTATGAGAGACCCATTTGATGATATCAGAAAACCCAAAAAGAATATGCAACTAGATTTTTGACACTGTTTTACTCAGGGTTTTGATACTGCTTTACTTACCTAGGGTTTTGGCACTTCTTTACTTTTTGGAGTTTCAACACACTATAACTTTGAGCTTTCAAACAACTGCTACTTTAGGTTTTTAGACCTATTTTACTGAACAAGCAATTTCTCTTCACAAACTTGAGTTGGTCTACAATAGTATAAATCATATTTTCAGACCTACTTTACTAGAGAAGTAATTGCCCTTCACAAACCTAAGTTGGTCTACATCGGTGTAAACTAAGATTTCAAACATGTTTTGTTAGAGAAGTAATTGTCCTTTGCAAATCCAAGTTGGTCTACAATAGTGTAAACTGAGTTTTTGAACTTACTTTTCTAGATAAGTAATAGCCCTTCATAAATCTGAGTTAGTTTACAATAGTGTAAACTAGGTTTTTGGACCTCCTTTGCTGGAGAATATGAATTGCTAGTAGTCAAGGGTTGAAAGTCCGATGACTTTTCCAAGTAAATTATTGGGTTTTAAAAGTCTGATTACTTCTCAATTGTCATGGTTGTGAAATTTGATTACTTATAAGTTATCAAGGTTGTGAAGTCTGATTACTTCCAAGTTGCTAGGGTTCATAAGTTTGATTGCTTAAGTCGCTAGATTTGTACGTTTTATAGACTCTTTTAATCCTCTATATAAACATCTAAGTAGTAAGAAGAAAACTTGATTTCTAAAATAATTGTGATTTTTTTCAAAAATCTAAAAGAGACTCATTTTAGATCTTAAAAAACCCACAAAAAATATGCAAATAAATTTTTCATCAATGGCCTTTTGATACGAGTTTTGAGATAGAGAAGAATCATGCCTTAAAAGTCAATAAAGTGACCATAAATTCGTGAACTTTCTCACAAATCTAAGAGAGACCTATTTGACGATATCAAAAAAGTTAGAAGGAATATGCAACTAGATTTTTAATATGAGGTCGTTTGACATGAGTTTTGAGATAGATAAGAATCACATCTTAGGGTTCAAAAATGTGGTTGTACAAAAAAAACTAGCAATGGAGAATGCAAGAGAATCATGCCAAAAGAGAAAAATGCATGAGGTTATCAACAAAGCTCTAGTATCATGTTAGAGTTCATATTGAATGTCAAGTAAGTTTTTGAGCTTGTTTACTCGAGGTTTTGACACTACTTTACTTATGGTTTTTTCATTAACTTTCACATAAAATTTGACGTCATCATAAATGTCACGTGAGTTTTTTGAGCTTGCTTACTCAGAGTTTTGACACTGCTTTACTTACTCAAGGTTTTGGCACTGCTTTACTTACTCAAGATTTCAACACACTACAAGTTCAGAATTTCAGATAACTGCTACTTCAAATTTTTAGACCTACTTTACTAAATAAGTAATTATTCTTCACAAACCTGAGTAGGTATAAAATAGTATAAATCAAGTTTTTGGACCTACTTTGCTAGAGAAGTAATTTCCATTCACAAACTCAATTTGGTCTACAGCAGTATAAATTAAGTTTTCATACCTACTTTACTGGAGAATTAATTATCCTTCATAAATTTGAGTTGGTCTACAATGGTGTAAACTAAATTTTTGCCCCTGCTTTTCTGGAGAAGTAATTGCCCTTCACAAACCCAAGTTGGTTTACAGTAGTGTAAATCATTTTTTCATCCATGTTTTGTTGTAGAATATGAATTGCTAATAGTTAGGGGTTGAAAGTTCGATGACTTCTCCAAGGAAGTTGTCAAGTTTTAGAAGTCTAATTACTTCTCAGTTGTCAAAGTTGTGAAGTTTGATTACTTCTAAGTTGTCAGGGTTGTGAAGTCTGATTACTTCCAAGTTATTAGAGTTCATAAATCTAATTGCAAGCTTACAATTTTTGCAGTCTTTTACTCATCTATACAAATGTCTAACCAACAAAAAGAAAGTTTAGTTTCTAAGAAATCTGTGAACTTTTTCAAAAATCTAAGAGATACCAATTTTAGATCTTAAAAAATCCATAAAAAATATGTAGGTAGATTTTTCATCAATGACTTTTTAACATGAGTTTTGAGGCAAAGAAAAATCACGCCTCTTGGGTAAAAAAAGTAACCATAAATCTATAAACTTTCTTACAAATCTATGAGATTTTTGAGCTTATTTACTTAGGGTTTCAACACTGCTTTACTTATCTAAAGTTTTGACACTATTTTGCCTACTCAAGTATTCGACACACTGCAACTTTGAGCTTTTGGACAATTACTACTTTAAGCTTTCAGACTTGCTTTATTAAACAAGTAATTACCCTTCACAAACTTGAGTTGATCTATAACAGTATAAATCAAGTTTTTTAGACTGCTTTATTGGAGAAGTAATTGCCTTTCACAAATCCAAGTTAGTCTACAATGGTGTAAACTGAATTTTTAGACTTGCTTTGTTAGAAATGTAATTTCCCTTCGTAAACCCATGTTGGTCTATAGAAGTGTAAACTAGGTTTTTGGATCAACTTTACTAGAGAAGTAATTGCTCTTCACAAACTTGAATTGGTCTACAATAATGTAAATTAGATTTTCAGACTTGCTTTATTGGAGAACATGAATTGCTAATAGTTAGGAGTTAATAATTTGATGACTTCTCCAAGCAAATTGTCAAGTTTTGGATGTCTAATTACTTCTCAGTTATTGGGGTTGTGAAGTCCAATTAATTTTAAGTTATTGAGGTTTTAAAGTTTGATTACTTACAAATTACCATGGTTCATAAGTCTGATTACTTAAGTCATTAGATTTGCGATTTTTGCATACTTTTCTATTCATTTGTACAAACATCTAAACGATAAGAAGAAAAATTAATTTATGAAAAATTCATGTTTTTTTAAAAAATATCAGAGAGACCTATTTTAGATTTTTAAAAACTCAAAATATGTAGACAATTTTTTTATCAATGACTTTTTGACACAAGTTTTGAGACAGAAGAATCGTGCCTTCAAAATCAAAAAAATGGTCATAAATCCATGAACTTTCTCACAAATTTAAGAGAGACCCATTTTATGATATCAAAAAATTTAAAAAGAATATGCAACTATATTTTTGATATGAGGTCATTTGACATAAATTTTGAGGAAGAAATAATTTATACTTCCTGGTCAAAAATGTGACCGTATAAAAGAAAAACCAATAATGATGAATGTAGAAAGATCATGCCAAAGAAGATAAATGCATGAAGCTATTAGAAAACCTTTGGTATCATGTTAGAGTTTATCTTAAATGTAATGAGGGTTTTTTGAGTTTGCTTACTCAGAGTTTCGACACTGCTTTATTTACTCAAAGTTTTTTCATTATATTTCACTTGAAATTTAACATCGTCCTAAAAGTCACACGAGTTTTTTGAGCTTGCTTGATCAAGGTTTTTACACTGCTTTACCTACTTGAATTTTTATCACTGCTTTATTTACTTGGGGTTTTGAATAATTATTACATTAGGGTTTTAGACCTATTTTACTGAACAAGTAATTATCCTTCACAAATTTGAGTTGGTCTACAGTAGTATAAATTGAGTTTTTGGACATGATTTATTGGAGAAATAATTGCCCTTAACAAACTTGAGTTGGTCTATAATGATGTAAATTAAGTTTTTAAACCTGCTTTGCTAGAGAAGTAATTGTCCTTCACAAACCCAAGTTGGTCTATAGCAGTGTATATCAAGTTTCTAACCCTGATTTTATGGAGAAGTAATTGCCCTTCACAAACTCAAATTGGTCTACAATAATATAAACCAGAATTTTAAACTTGCTTTGTTGCAGATCATGAATTGCTAGTACTTGGGGTTGAAAGTTTCATGATTTTTCCAAGTTGTTAGGTTTTGGAAGTCTGATTAATTCTTAGTTATCAAGGTTGTGAAGTCTGATTACTTCTAAATTATCAGAGTTGTAAAGTTTGATTACTTGTAAGTTGTCAAGGTTCAGAAGTATGATTGCTTAAGTCACTAGATTTATAGGTTTTGTAGACTCTTATACTCATTTGTACAAATAACGAATCAGTAAGAAGAAAACTTGATTTCTATAAAATCTGTAAATTTTCTTAAAAATCTAAAAGAGACCCATTTTAGATCTCAAAAACTCACAAAAAATATTCAAACAAATTTTTTATCAATGGCTTTTTAACACAAGTTTCGAGGTAGAGAAAAATCACATCTCAAGAGTTAAAAAAGTGGCCATAAATCTGTGAACTTTCTTACAACTCTAAGAGAGACCCATTTGATGATATTGAAAAACCTAGAAAGAATATGTAACTAAATTTTTGATATGAGATCATTTGACATAATTTTTGAGGTAGAAAAGAATCATGTCTCAAGGTCAAGAACGTGGGTATACAAAAAAAACTAGTAATAGTGAATATAAGAGGATCATGCTAAATGAGACAAATGCATGAGCTATCAAGAAAGTTTGGGTACCATGTTAGAGTTCATCCTTTGAACGTCACATGGGCTTTTTGAGTTTTCTTACTCGGGGTTTTGACACTACTTTATTTAATTAGAGTTTCTTTATTACCTTTCACCTAAAAGTTGACGTCATCTTAAACATCATGCAAGTTTATTGAGCTTGCTTACTCGAGGTTTTGACACTCTTTTACTTATCCAGGGTTTCAACACTACTTTATTTACTCAGAGTTTTGACACACTTCAACTTTGGGCTTTTGAACAATTGTTACTCTAGGCTTTCAAACCTGCTTTATTGAACAAGTAATTATCTTTCAAAAATTTGAGGTGGTTTATTGTAGTATAAATCAAGTTTTAAGACTTATTTTACTGGAGAACTAATTGCCCTTCACAAGCCCAAATTGGTCTACAATGGTGTAAATCAAATTTTTAGACCTACTTTGTTGGAGAAATAATTGCCCTTCACAAACCCATGTTGGTCTACAACAATGTACACTAGATTCTTAGACCTATTTTGTTGGAAAAGTAATTGCCCTTTACAAACTCGAGTTGGTCTACAATAGTGTAAATCAAGTTTTTAGACTTGCTTTCCTAGAAAACATAAATTACTAATAGTCAAGGGTCGAAAGTGTGATGATTTTTTTAAGAAAGTTATCAGGGTTTGAAAGATTGATTACTTTTCAATTGTTGGGGTTGTGAAGTTTGATTACTTCTAAGTTGTCAAGATTTAAAGGTTTGATTACTTAAGTCGTCAGATTTGTGGTTTTTACAAACTCTTATATTCATCTGTACAAACATCTAATGAACAAGAAGAAAACTTAATTTTTTAAAAATCTATGAATTTTTTCAAAAATTTAAGAGAGACCCATTTTAGATCTCAAAAAACCTACAAAAAATATGTAGATAGATTTTTCATCAATGACTTTTTAACATGAGTTTTGAGGTAGAAAAGAATCACGTCTTTAGGATCAAAAAAGTGACCATAAATTTTTGAACTTTCTCACAAATCTAAAAAAGATCTATTTGATGATATCAAAAAATCCATAAAGAATATGCAACTAGATTTTTGATATGAGGTCATTTGACACGAGTTTTGAGGTAGAGAATAATCACACCTCAAGATCAAAAATACAATCTTACATAAGAAAAATCAATAATAGTGAATGCAAGAGGATCGTGTTAAAGGAGTCAAATGCATGGGGCTATCAAAAAATCTTTGGTACCATGTTCGAGTTAGTCCTGAATGTCACGTGGGTTTCTTGAATTTGCTTATTTGAGGTTTCAACATTGCTTTACTTACCTAGGTTTTTTTCATTATCGTTCACCTAAAATTTGATGCCATCTTGAACATCACATGGGTTTCTTGAGCTTGCTTACTCAATGTTTTGACATTACTTTATTTATCTAGAATTTTGGCACTGCTTTACTTACTCTAGGTTTCAACACACTACAACTTTGGGCTTTCAAATAATTGTTCTTCAAACTTTTAAACCTGGTTTACTGAGCAAGTAATTGCCCTTCAAAAACTTGAGTTAGTCTAAAACAATATAAATTGGATTTTTAGACATGCTTTATTGGAGAAGTAATTACCCTTCACAAACTTGAGTTGGTCTATAATGGCGTAAACCAAGTTTTCAGACTTGCTTTGTTGGAGAAGTGATTGTTTTTTGTAAATCCAAGTTGGTCTACAATAGTGTAAATTGGGTTTTCAGATCTTGTTCACTAGAGAAGTAATTGCTTTTCACAAACTTGAGTTAGTCTACAATAATATAAATTAGGTTTTTGGACCTACTTTATTGGAGAACGTAAATCGCTAATAGTTAAGGATAAAAAATCTGATGACTTTTCTAAGCAAATTCTCATGTTTTAGAAGTCTGATTACTTCTCAGTTGTCAAGGTTGTGAAATCTAATTACTTCTAAGTTGTCAGGGTTATGAAATATGATTACTTCCAAGTTACCAAGGTTTAAAAGTTTGATTGATTAAGTTCCCAGATTTATGAGTTTTGTAGACTTTTCTACTCATTTGTACAAACATCTAACTAGTAAGAAGAAAACTCAATTTCTATAAAATATGTGAAGTTTCTCAAAAATCTAAGAGACCTATTTTAGATCTCAAAAAACTCACAAAAGATATGCAGATAGATTTTTCATCAATGACATTTTAACATGAGTTTCGAGATAGAGAAGAATTGCACCTTTATGGTAAAAAAAAATAGTCATAAATATGTGAACTTTTTCACAAATTTAAGAGAGACTCATTTGATGATATCAAAAACCTAGAAAGAATATGCAACTAGATTTTTGATATGAGGTCGTTTGACATGAGTTTTGAGGTAGAAAAAAATCACACCTCAAAGTCAAAAAATATGATTGTACAAAAGAAAAACCAACAATGGTAAGTGCAAGAGGATCGTGCCAAAGGATACAAATACATGAGGCTATCAAAAATATTTTGTTACCATGTTAGAGTTTGTCATGAATGTCATGTGAATTTCTTGAGCTTGCTTACTCAGAGTTTTGACATTGTTTTACTTATCCAGGGTTTTTCATTAAATTTTACTTAAAATTTGATGATATCCTTAATGTCACTCATGTTTATTGAGCTTGCTTATTTGAGTTTTGACACTACTTTACTTATCAAGGGTTTTGACACTACTTTACTTACTCAGAGTTTTGATAAACTACAATTTTGAGCTTTTAAACAACTGTTACTTTCAACTTTCAAACTTATTTTACTAAATAAGTAATTATCTTTCACAAACTCAAATTAGTCTATATAAATATAAATTGTGTTTTTAGACCTGCTTTGCTAGAAAAGTAATTCCCCTTCATAAACTTGAGTTGGTATATAACAGTGTAAACCATATTTTTAGACCTACTTTGCTAGAGAAGTAATTGCCCTTTGCAAACCCAAGTAGGTCTATAAGAGTGTAAACTAGGTTTTCAGACTTACTTTGCTGGAAAAGTAATTACCCTTCACAAACTTGAGTTAGTTTATAGTAGTGTAAACTAAATTTTTAGACCTACTTTGCTGAAGAACATGAATTGTTAGTAGTTAGGGGTCGAAAGTTTGATGACTTCTCCAAGTAAGTTGTCAAGTTTTGAAAGCTGATTACTTCTCAGTTATTAGAGTTGTGAAGTTTTATTACTTTTAAGTTTCCAAGGTTCAAAACTCTGATTGCTTAAGTCATTAAATTTATAGCTTTTGTATACTCTTTTACTCATTTGTATAAACATGTAATCAGCAAAAAAAACTTGATTTTTAGAAAATCCGTGAACTATCTCAAAAATCTAAGAGAAACCCATTTTAGATCTCAAAAAATCCACAAAAAATATGTAGGTAAAATTTTTATCAATGATTTTTTGACATGAGTTTCGAGGCAGAAAATAATCATGCCTATAAGATTAAAAAAATAGCTATAAATCTATGAACTTTCTTACAAATCTAAGAGAGACCTATTTAATGATATCAAAAAACTAATAAAGAATATGCAAACTAGATTTTTGATATAAGGTCGTTTCACATGAATTTTAAGGTAGAGAAGAATTACATCTCAAAGTCAAAAATATTATTGTACAAAAAAAAAATAATGATAAATGTAAGAAGATCATGTCAAAGAAGATAAATGTATTAGGCTATCATAAAAGCTTTGATACTATGTTAGAGTTCTTAAATGTCACACAAGTTTCTTGAGCTTGCTTACTCAGAGTTTTGACACTACTTTACTTACCTTAGATTTATTCATTACTTTTTACTTAAAATTTGATATCATCCTAAACGTTATACAGGTTTTTTGAGCTTGCTTACTCAAAATTTTGACATTGATTTACTTATTCAAAGTTTTGGCATTGCTTTACTTGAAATTTTGACACAATGTAACTTTGGGCTCTCAAACAACTACTACTTCGAGCTTTCAGACCTATTATACTAAACAAGTAATTGCCCTTCACAAACCCAAATTGGTCTATAGTAGTATAAATTGAGTTTTTAGACTTGCTTTGCTATATAAGTAATTTCCCTTCACAAACCCAAGTTGGTCTACAATGATGTAAATGGGGTTTTTGGACCTACATTGCAAGAAAAGTAATTGCTCTTTGCAAACTCAAATTGGTCTATAATAGTGTAAATCAGGTTTTCAAACTTGTTTTATAGAGAAGTAATTGCCCTTCACAAATCTTAGTTGGTCTACATCAGTGTAAACCAACTTTTAGACCTGCTTTACTGAAGAACATAAATTGCTAATAATCAAAGGTTGAAAGTTTGATTACTTCTCTAAGTAAGTTGTCAAGGTTTGAAAGTTTGATTACTCTCAGTTATCAAAGTTGTGAAGTCTAATTACTTCTAAGTTGTTAGTATTGTGAAGTCTGATTACTTTCAAGTTGTTAGGGTTCAGAAGTCTGATTGCTTAAGTCACCAAATTTGTAAGTTTTGTAGACTCTTCTACTCATTTGTACAAACATCTAACCATCAAGAAGAAAACTTGATTTTTGATAAATTTGTGATATTATTTAAAAATCTAAGAAAGACCAATTTTAGATCTCACAAAACCCACAAAAAATCTGTAGGCAATTTTTTTATCAATGGTCTTTTGACATGAGTTTTGAGGTAGAGAAGAATCACACTTCTTGGGTTTAAAAATGACCATAAATTCGTGAACTTTTTTACAAATTTAAAAGAAACCTATTTTATGATATCAAAAAACGCAAAAAGAATATACAACTAGATTTTTGATATGAGGTTGTTTGACATGAGTTTTAAGATAGAGAAAAATCACGTTTCAAGGTCACAAATATGATCATACAAATGAAAAATCAACAATGACAAATGCAAAAGCATCATTTTAAAGGAGATAAATACATGAGGCTATCATTAAATCTCTAGTACCATGTTACAGTTTGTTTTAAATGTCACATAGATTTTTTAAGCTTCTTTACTCGAGGTTTTGACACTACTTTACTCACATGGAGTTTCTTCATTATCTTTCACGTAAAATTTAACATCGTCTTGAATATCATATGAAATTTTTGAGCTTGCTTACTCAAGGTTTTGACACTATTTTAATTACTTGAGTTTTTAACAGTGCTTTACTTACTCAGAGTTTTGATACACTACAATTTCGAGCTTTCAAATAATTGCTACTTCAGGGTTTTTGATCTACTTTACTGAACAAATAATTACCTTTCACAAACTTGAGTTGGTCTACAATAGTATAAATTGAGTTTTTAGACCTATTTTTCTAGATAAGTAATTTCCTTTCACAAATCCAAGTAGGTCTATAGTAGTGTAAACTAGGTTTTCAGACCTGCCTCACTGGGGAAGTAATTGCCCTTCGTAAACCCAAGTTGTTCTACAACAGTATAAATTAGATTTTTGAACCTACTTTGCTGAAGAAGTAGTTTGCCTTCACAATTCTGAGTTGGTCTATAGTAGTGTAAATCATGTTTTTGGACCAACTTTGCTGGAGAACATAAATTGATATTAGTTAGGGGTCAAAAGTCTGATGACTTCTCTAAGCAAGTTATTGGGTTTTGAAAGTCTGATTACTTCTCAGTTATCAGGGTTGTGAAGTTTAATTACTTCTAGGTTGTCAGGGTTGTGAAGTTTGATTACTTATAAGTTGTTAGAGTTCAGAATTTTGATTGTTTAAGTCACTAGATTTACTAGTTTTATAGACTCTTCTACTCGTTTGTACAAACATGTAACCAGTAAGAAGAAAACTTGATTTTTAGAAAATCTGTAAACTTTTTTAAAAATCTAAGAGAGACCCATTTTAGATCTCAAAAAAATCATAGAAAATATTCAATCAAATTTCTCATCAATGATCTTTTGACATGAGTTTTGAGAAAGATACGAATCACGCCTCTAAAGTAAAAAAAGAGGTCATAAATTCATGAATTTTCTTACAAATATAAGAGAGACCCATTTGATGATATCAAAAAATATAGAAGGAATATGCAACTAGATTTTTGATATGAGATTTTTTGATATGAGTTCTAAGGTAGAGAAGAATCATGTCTCAAAGTCAAAAAAATGACCGTACAGAAAAAAAAAAAACTAGTAATGATGACTGCAAGAAGATCGTGTCAAAAGAGACAAATGCATGAGGCTATCAAAAAAGCTCTGATACCATGTTAAAGTTCATCTTGAATGTCACATGGATTTTTTGATCTTGATTACTCAAAGTTTTGACACTGCTTTACTTATCTAAAGTTTCTTCCTTACCTTTCACTTTTAATTTGATGTCATCTTAAATATCACATGGGTTTTAGAGCTTACTTAGTTAGGGTTTTGACACTGCTTTACTTACTCAGGGTTCTAGCACTATTTTACTTATTAAAAGTTTTGCCACTACAATTTTAGGCTTTTGGATAACTACTACTTCAGACTTTCAAACACGATTTACTAAACAAGTAATTACCCTTCACAAACCCAAGTTGATCTATAGTTGTGTAAACTTAATTTTTAGATCTAATTTATTGGAAAAGTAATTGTTCTTCAAAAACCTAAGTTAGTCTATAGTAGTATAAATTGGGTTTTCAGACGTACTTTGATGGAGAACATGAATTGTTAATAGTCAAGAGTCAAAAGTTTGATGACTTCTCCAAACAAGTTATCGGTTTTTAAAAGTCTGATTACTTCTCAATTATCAAGGTTGTGAAGTTTGATTTCTTCTAAGTTGTCAAGGTTGTAAAGTCTGATTATTTTTAAGTTATCAAAGTTTATAAGTTTGATTATTTAAGTCATTAAATTTATGAGTTTTGTAGACTCTTCTAATCATGTAGAAACATCTAAATAGTAATAAAAAACTTAATTTTTGTAAAATCTGTAAACGTTTTCAAAAATATAAGAGATACCCATTTTAGATCTTAAAAACCCATAAAACTATGTAATCATATTTTTCATCAATGGCCTTTTGATATGAAGTTTTAAAGCAGATAATAATCATGCCTTTAAAGTCAAAAAAGTGGCCATAAATTTATGAACTTTCTCATAAATTTAAGAGAGACCCATTTGAAGATATTAAAAAATCCAAAAGGAATATGCAACTAAATTTTTGATATGAGGTCATTTGACATGAATTTTAAGGTAAAAAAAATCACACCTCAAAAAAAATGCAATCATACAGAAGAAAAACTAGTAATAAAGAATGCACGTTGATCATGCCAAAAGAGAAAAATGCATGAAACTATCAAGAAAGCTCTACTATCATGTTAGAATTCATCATGAATGTCACTTGAGTTTTTTGAGCATGCTTACTCAAGGTTTTGACATTGCTTTACTTACCTGAGGTTTCTTCATAACCTTTCACCTAAATTTAGATATCGTACTTAACACCACACAAATTTTTTGAGCTTGCTTACTCAGGGTTTTGACACTACTTTACTTACCTAGATTTTTGGTACTACTTTAGTTACTCAAAGTTTTGACACACTACAACTTTGAGCTTTCGAATAACTACTACTTCAAGATTTTGGACCCACTTCACTTAATAAGTAATTATTATTCACAAACTTGAGTTGGTCTACAGTAGTATAAATTGAGTTTTTGAACCTGCTTTACTAGAAAATTAATTGCCTTTCACAAACTCAAGTTGGTCTATAACAGTGTAAATTGAGTTTTTAAACCTACTTTGTTGGATAAGTAATTGCCCTTCACAAACCCAAGTTGGTCTATAGCAGTGTAAACCAAATTTTTGGACCTACTTTTTTGAAAAAGTAATTATATTTCACAAAATTAAGTTGGTATACGATAGTGTAAACTAGGTTTTCAGACCTGCTTCACTGGAGAACGTGAATTGCTAATAGTCAGAGGTTGAAAGAAAAATGACTTCTCCAAGAAAATTATCAATTTTTGAAAGTTTGATTACTTCTCAATTATCAGGGTTGTGAAGTTTGATTACTTCTAAGTTAGCAAGGTTGTGAAGTTTGATTATTTTCAAGTTGGTAGGGTTCAGAAGTTCGATGCTTAAGTTGCCAGATTTATAGGTTTTGTAGACTCTTTTACTTATTTATACAAATGTCTAACTAGCAAGAAGAAAATTCAATTTCTGAAAAATTTATAAATTTTCTCAAAATTCTAAGAGAGACCCATTTTAGATCTCAAAAAACTACAAAAAATATGTAGAGAAATTTTTTATTAATGGCCTTTTGACACAAGTTTTGAGGCAAAGAAGAATCACTTTTTTAAGATTAAAAAAAGTAACCATAAATCCATGAGCTTTTAAATAAATCTAAGAGAGACCCATTTCATGATATCAAAAAACCCAAAAAGAATATGCAACTAGATTTTTGTTATGAAGTCGTTTGACATGAGTTTCAAGGTAGAGAAGAATCACGCCTCAGAGTCAAAAATACAATCATACAAAAGAAAAATTAGCAATGGAAAATGTAGGAGGATCATGCTAAAAGAGCCAAATGCATGAAGTTATTAGGAAAGCTTTGTTATTATGTTAGAGTTCATCTTGAATGTCACGCGAGTTTCTTGAGCTTGCTTACTTGAGGTTTTAAAATTATTTTACTTATTCAAGGTTTCTCCATTACCTATGACCTAAAATTTGATGTCATCCTAAATGTCACATGGGTTTTTTGAGATTGATTACTCAGGGTTTCAATATTACTTTACTTACTTGAGGTGTTAGCATTGCTTTACTTCCTTGAGATTTTGACACACTACAACTTTGAGCTTTTGAATAACTGTTATTTCAAGATTTCAAATCTACTTTATTGAATAAGTAATTGCCCTTCACAAACTCAAGTTGGTCTAAAGTAGTATAAATCAGGTTTTTAACCTTGATTTTCTAAAAAAGTAATTATCATTCACAAAGTCAAATTGGTATACAGTGATGTAAATCAAGTTTTTGGACCTGCTTTACTGGAGAAGTAATTACCTTTTGCAAACCCAAGTTGGTCTACAATAGTGTAAATTAAGTTTTTGGACCTGCTTTGTTGGAGAAGTAAATGTTCTTCATAAAACTAAGTTGGTATACAACAGTGTAAATTGGGTTTTTGGACCTGCTTTGCTGGAGAACATGAATTGTTAATAGTCAAGGGTTGAAAGTCTAATGACTTTTCAAGCAAGTTGTCAGAGTTTGGAAGTTTGATTACTTCTCCATTACCAGTGTTTTGAATTCCAATTACTTCTAGGTTAACATGGTTATGAAGTTTGTTTACTTCCAAGTTGTCAAGGTTTATAAGTCTGATTGCTTAAGTTGTCAAATTTATGGGTTTTTAGTCTCTTCTATTTATCCGTACAAACGTCTAACCAACAAAAAAACTTGATTTTCAAAAAATTCATAAACTTTCTCAAAAATATAAGAGAGACCCATTTTAGATCTTAAAAAACCCATAAAAATATGTAGATGGATTTTTATCAATGATCTTTTGACATGAGTTTTGAGATAGAAAAGAATTGTCAAAAAACTATCATAAATCTGTGAACTTTCTCACAAATCTAAGAGAGACCCATTTGATGATATCGAAAAATGTAGAAGAAATATATAATAGAAGATAAATTAATAATGGTGAATGTAAGAATATCATGTAAAAAGAGATGAATGCATGAGGCTATTAAGAAAGCTCTGATACCATGTTGGAGTTCATCCTGAATGTCACACAGGTATCTTGAGCTTGTTTACTCGAGATTTCAACACTACATTATTTATTTAAGTTTTTTTCATTACCTTTCACCTAAAATTTAATGTCATTCTTAACATCACATAATTTTTTTGAGATTAATTAATTAGGGTTTTGACATTACTTTACTTACTTAAGGTTTGGACACTACTTTATTTATTTGAGGTTTTGACACACTGCAATTTTGAGCTTTCAGGCAACTACTACTTCGAGATTTTAGACTTGCTTTACTTAATAAGTAATTGTTATTCATAAACCTAATTTTATCTACAACATTATAAATTAAGTTTTTAGACTTGTTTTACTGGATAAGTAATTACTCTTCAGAAACTCAAGTTGGTCTACAACAGTGTAAACTAGGTTTTCAGACCTACTTTGCTAGAGAAGTAATTGTCGTTCATAAACCCAAGTTGATCTACAATAGTGTAAATCAAGTTTTCAAATCTTATTTACTGAAGAATTAATTTCCTTTCACAAATCAGAGTTAGTCTATAATAGTGTAAATTAGGTTTTTGGCCCTGCTTTGCCAAAAAATATAAATTACTAGTAGTTAGGGGTTGAAAGTTTGATGACTTCTCCAAGAAAGTTATTAAGTTTTGAAAGTCCAATTACTTATAAATTATTTGGGTTGTGAAGTCTGATTAATTTTAATTTATCAAGGTTGTGAAGTCTGATTATTTCTAAGTTATCAGGGTTCAGAAGTCTAATTGCTTAAGTCATCAGATTTGTAAGTTTTACAAACTCTTCTACTCATTCGTATAAATGTCTAATCAGTAAGAAAAAAATTTGATTTCTAAAAAATCCATGAACTTTTTCAAATATTTAAGAGACACGTTTTAAATCTTATAAAATTCACAAAAAATATGCAGTAGAATTTTTCATCAATGGCATTTTGACATGAGTTTTGAGGCAAAGAAGAATCATGCCTCTAAGATCAAAAAAGTGGCCATAAATATGTGAACTTTTTCACAAATCTAAAAGAGATCTATTTGATGATATCAAATACTATAAAAAGAATATGCAACTAGATTTTTTATACGAGGTTATTTCATATAAGTTTTGAGGTAGAGAAGAATCATGCCTCAAGGTGAAAAATGTGATCGTATAAAAGAAAAACTAGCAATAGCAAATACAAGAGGATCATGTCAAAGGAGATAAATGCATGAGGCTATCAAAAAAGCTCTAGTACTATGTAAGAGTTCATCCTTAACATCATGTGAATTTTTTGAGCTTGCTTACTTGAAGTTTAGACACTATTTTACTTGAGGTTTTTTCATTACCTTTTATCTAAAATTTGACATCATCTTGAATGTCACATGAGTTTTTTGAGGTTGCTTACTCAAGATTTTGACACTACTTTACTTATGTAAAGTTTTGGCATTACTTTACTTACTCAAGGTTTTGACACACTGCAACTTTGGGCTTTCAAACCTATTTTACTTAATAAATTATTGCCTTTCATAAACTTGAGTTGGTCTACAATAGTATAAATCAAGTTTTTAGACCTACTTTGTTAGAGAAATAATTGTCCTTCACAAACTTGAGTTGGTCTACAATGGTATAAATGAAGTTTTCAGACCTACTTTGCTGGATAAGTAATTACCTTTCACAAATTCAAGTTGGTATACAGTAGTGTAAGCTGGGATTTTCGACCTACTTTGCTAGAAAAGTAATTGCCTTTCACAAACTTGAGTTGGTCTATAACAGTGTAAATTGAGTTTTTGGACCTACTTTGCTAGAGAACATAAATTTTTAGTAGTTAAGTTGATGAAAGTCTAATGACTTCTCCAAGCAAGTTGTTAGGTTTTGAAAATATGATTACTTCTCAATTGTCAAAGTTGTGAGGTCTGATTACTTCTAAGTTATTAAGGTTATGAAGTCTAATTAATTCCAAGTTGTCAAGGTTTAAAAGTTTGATTACTTAAGTTACCAGATTTATGAGTTTTATAGACTCTTCAGCTTCTTTGTACAAATGTCTAACCAGCAAGAATAAAGTTTATTTTTTAGAAAATCTATTAACTTTATAAAAAAATTAAAAGAGACCTATTTTAGATCTCAAAAAACTCACAAAAAATATGTAGGCAAATTTTTCATCAATGGCCTTTTGACATGAGTTTCAAGGCAAATAAAAATCACACCTTTAAGATTAGAAAAATGATGATAAATATGTGAACTTTCTTACAAATCTAAGAGAGACCCATTTGATGATACCAAAAAACTTAGAAAAAATATGCAAATAGATTTTTGATATGAGGTCATTTGACATGAGTTTTGAGATAGAAACGAATCATATCTTAAGGTCAAAAATATTGTTATATATAAAAAAAAAAAACCAATAATGACGAATGCAAAAAGATCATGCCAAAAGAGACAAATGCATGAAGCTATAAGGAAATCTTTGGTACCATGTTAGAGTTCATCTTGAATGTCATGCGGGTTTTTTGAATTTGTTTACTCAAAGTTTTGACAATGTTTTACTTACCCAAAGTTTTTTCATTACCTTTCACTTGAAATTTATGTTATGTGGATTTTTTTAATTTCTTTACTTAAGGTTTTGACACTATGTTACTTACCCAAGGTTTTTACACTGCTTTACTTACTTAGGGTTTTGACACATTGCAACTTCAAGCTTTCAAATAACTACTACTTTGGGCTTTCAGACCTGCTTTAATGAATAATTAATTTTCCTTCAAACTTGAATTGGTATATAGAATTATAAATTGAGTTTTTGGACTTGTTTTACCAGAGAAGTAATTTCCCTTCACAAACTCAATTTGGTTTACAGTGGTGTAAATCAGGTTTTTAGACTTGATTTGCTAGAGAAGTAATTTACCTTCATAAATCCAAATTGGTTTAAAACAATATAAATCAAGTTTTTAAACCTAATTTGTTAAAAAAGTAAATTTCCTTCACAAACTCGAGTTGGTATACATTAGTGTACACTAGGTTTTTGGACCTACTTTGGTCAAAAACATGAATTCTTAGTAGTCAGGGGTCAAAAGTCTGATGATTTCTCTAAGCAAGTTGTCAAATTTTAGAAGTCTGATTACTTCTCAGTTGTCGAGGTTGTGAAGTTTGATTATTTTTAATTTATAAGGGTTATGAAGTTTGATTAAGTTTAAGTTTCCAAGTTTTAGAAGTTTGATTGCTTAAGTCATCAGATTTATAGTTTTTGTAGACTCTTATACTCATCTGTACAAATGTCTAACCAGTAAGAAAAAAAATTGATTTCTAAAAAATCTGTGAACTTTCTCAAAAATCTAAGAGAGACTCATTTTAGATTAAAAAAACTCATAAAAAATATGCAAGTGGATTTTTCATTAATGGTATTTTGACATAAGTTTCAAGATAGAGAATAATCATGCCTCTAAGATTAAAAAATAACGATAAATTTGTGAACTTTCTCACAAATCTAAGAGAGACCCATTTGATGATATCAAAAAACTTAGAAAGAATATGCAACTAGATTTTTGATATGAGGTTGTTTGACATGAGTTTTGTGGTGGAGAAGAATCATGTTTCAAGGTCAAAAACTTGATTGTACAAAAAAAATCTAATAATGATGAATACATATAGTGAGAAAAGAATCTAGTTATCAAAGGTACTAGAAAGCAATCTAGAGCTAGTTTTAAGTTTGTTTTGGTGTTCAAGAGAGAATCTATGTCAGACCAGGTATGTAACTTGTTATAAGATATTTCTCTCTACACTTCATGAACCTAAAGCCAAGATAGGCCACTTAGCCAAAATATACCTTCTATCTAGTGATTATACTCCGTAAAAGAACATAGTGAGTTTTCTCTTTGTTGCTGAAATCCAAGTAAAATAGCCAGGTAGGGTAAGTTGATCCACTAGGTTATAAAATCCTGATAAAACTTTTCCCAGGTGAGTTTTGACGCTTATTTAAATGAATGTGATTTGGTTGTGTAACATAAGTGTACTATGATTTATTTAAAATACTTGTAATTAACTAGGTGAGTTAATATGCAATAAATAAACTATAAAATGTAGTAAGTTTTAAACCTAAATCTAAAATGTTGATATTCAAATGAAAATAAAGAAGAAATAGAAATAGAATATTAATTTCACTATCCTAATGTATATTCATGAGGAAGTAAATAAGGGATTTTCTTTTTTTTGTAAAAGAAAATGACAAATTGTTTTTAGAGGCAAGGAGAAAAAAAAGAAGATTTCAATTTTAATGCCTTTTAAACAGAGAAATAAGATATTACATTTTCTATTTTTAAGAGAAAAAAGAAGGAAGAAGTGCAAGAAATAAAATTTCACTATAATTCACTTATAGTAATGTTTAAAACAAAAAATGAACCCAAGGAAAACTCCAGGGTCCCACCAGGTGTGCCAAAAATATTTGATTAAATTTTGTCTATTTTAAATCTAAAAGAAATAGAGAGAAGGATGGGGATAAGTGATTATAATGAACCTGGATTTGATTTGTGTCATATCCAGATGTTGTGAGCACTCCTCTTTGGCTAGGGAGGACTACCTGTAGATAAGAAAATACTACCACAACATGTTTCTTAGTAGATAAATGAGTGAACTGTCAAGCTACGCGCTTGTTCTAAGAAGTGTGAAACTTCCCTAGAGATGATCATCAACTTTTGATAGATAAAAGAATAATAAATAACTGAAAGAGAGGTAAAGAGAAAGTTAAAGAGAGATAAGATTACCATTTTTAACAGCCTATTTGTAGCAGAGAGTGACAACGTGTAGGTGAAGTGTTTTTTTGGTGTTTTAGAAGTTGTCTGGGTAGGTTTTGAAGAGTTTAGGAAATTGGCATTCATCAACGTAGGATAATGACCAATATCGGTAAGGGTACTGAGGTTGGTAGTGAGGTGACCAATGTCGATTAGGCTACCGAGGTCGATAGGGGCAATAATTGTTTGGGAGGTTGTAGAAGGCTTTTTCGGGTCTAGAAAATGGGTTGGCTCAGTTTAGAGAGGTTAAGACAGTTAGGAGAGGGATTTTATGACTTGGTTAATTCTGGTCAGAGGTTTGGTATGCATGTAAGGGAAAACAAGCAAGGAAGCTTTGTAAATCCCTCATGAGGGTATGGTCAGAGGTACATAAAATAGTGTAGAGTAGATATAAAGAAATAGAAGAATAAATATTTAAATGACTTATAGTATTAATGATATGCTTAGTTGTGAATGATAAGTCTCAAGTTGATAATCCCTATCAGGGAATTCAAACTTGAGTGCTTGAATAGAGAGAACAAATAGGTGTTATTGGTTCTCAAGAGCTCAATTATTGATGGTGATTGACTTATGTAAAGTGATTGTAAGCCTGGATGTCAAAAATAGAATGTTGAGAACCTGAATGAGAGTAAGAATTGATTTTCTTAATTTCTACTGACCTAAACCATAGGTTGGAGTTTGGCTTATATTATTGATGTCAGTGATCCCACTGATGTCAACAAGTATCCCACCATTGACTGACATCAATGGCCCTAGAATAGGTAACGATTTCTATTCTTAGCCTATTTTCTATTTTTATGCGTGTCAAATGTGACACTCATTATAAAATAGGAAAAATAGGAGGTTAGAAAAGAAGTAGTTGTTTATGAATTTATTTGGAAAGTGGGAATAAGTCTTAGGTAGTTAGGATGAGCGGACTAGGTCTTGAGGTGACTCACTAGAGGAGAATTAGTCATAGGGCGAGGTGGCCAGGTAAGATGGCAACAGGAGTTTTTAATTAACTTAATTAAGTATTTTAAATTAATTAAATGTGTGAGGGGTAAATGTATGGGTTAGGGAGATTAATTATTATTATTATTATTAAAATGGGCTTAGGGGGGTTTCGATGCAGGGAGTTACGCATGTGTGCGTGATGTAATTTTGGTGTCTATAGTTTTGACACTGCTTTACTTACTCAGAGTTTCAACACACTACAACTTTAGGGTTTTGGACAGCTGCTACTATGGTCATTTAGCTTTATTTTATTGAATAAGTAATTGCCTTTCATAAATATGAGTTGGTCTACATTAGTATAAATTAGGTTTTTATATTTGTTTGCTGGAGAAGTAATTACCCGTCACAAATTTCAGTTGGTCTACAGTGGTGTAAACCAAGGTTTCAAACCTGATTTGCTATAGAAGTAATTGCCCTTTACAAATCCAAGTTGGTCTACAGTAGTGTAAACTAGGTTTTTGAACGTATTTTGTTGGAGAAGTAATTGTTTTTTATAAACTCAAGTTAGTCTGCAATAGTGTAAATCAAGTTTTTAGACCTAATTTTCTAAAAAACATAAATTTCTAGTAGTCAGGGGTCAAAAGTTTGATGACTTTTTCAAGCAATTTGTCAAGTTTTGGAAGTCTAATTACTTCTTAATTATTGGGATTGTGAAATTTGATAACTTTTAAATTATCAGGGTTGTGAAGTTTGATTACTTCTAAATTGCTAGGTTTCAAAAGTTTGATTGCTTAAGTCACCATATTTGTGGGTTTTACAGACTCTTTTACTCATGTATACAAACATGTAACCAACAAGAAGAAAACTTGAATTTTGGAAAATCCATAAATTTTCTTAAAAATTTAAGAGAGACCCATTTTACATGTCCAAAAACCTACAAAAAATATGTAGGCATATTTTTCATTAATGGCCTTTTGACATGAGTTTCGAGGTAGAGAAGAATCACGCCTCTAGAATTAAATAAGTGACCATAAATCTGTGAACTTTTTCACAAATTTAAAAGAGACCCATTTGATGATATCAAAAAACCCAGAAGTAATATGCAAATATATTTTTGATATGAGGTCATTTGATCTGAGTTTTGAGGTAGAAAAGAATCAAGTCTCAGGGTCAAAAAATATGACTGTAAAGAAGAAAAATTGGCAATGATGAATGCAAGATGATCATGCCAAAGGAGACAAATGCATGAGGGTATCAGAAAATCTCTAGTATCATGTTAGAGTTCATCCTGAAAGTAATAAAATTTTGTTGAGCTTGTTTACTCAAAGTTTTGACACTAATTTACTTACCCAACGTTTCTTCATTAAATTTTACCTAAAATTTGATGTCATTATGAGTGTCATATGAGTTTTTTGAGGTTGTTTACTCAAATTTTTGACATTAATTTATTTATCTAAAGTTTCAACACTGCTTTACTTAGAGTTTTGACACACTACAACTTTGAGTTTTCAGACAACCACTACTTCGAGCTTTCGAATCTGCTTTACTGAACAATTAATTATCTTTCACAAACTTGAGTTGGCCTACAACATTGTAAACTAAGTTTTTGGACCTATTTTTTTGAAGAAGTAATTGGTCTTTGTAAACCCGAGTTAATCTATAATAGTATAAACTAGATATTAGACCTACTTTGCTAGAGAAGTAATTACCCTTCACAAATCCAAGTTGATCTATAGTAGTGTAAATTAATTTTTTGGACCTACTTTGCTGGAGAATATGAATTGATAATAGTCAAGCATCAAAAGTCCGATGACTTCTCCAAGCAAGTTATCAGGTTTTGGAAGTTTGATTACTTCTTAGTTGCTGAGGTTGTGAAGTACAATTACTTTTAAGTTGTCATGGTTATGAAGTTTGATTACTTCTAAGTTTTGAAGGTTTAAAATTCTAACTCCTTAAGTCACTAGATTTATTTCTTTTGCAAACTCTTCTACTCGTTCATACAAATGTCTAACTAACAAGAAGAAAACTTGATTTCTAAAAAATCTATAAACTTTCTCAAAAATCTAAGAAAGACCCATTTTAGATATCCAAAAACTCACAAAAAATATGTAGACAAATTTTTTATCAATAGCTTTTGACATGAGTTTCGAGGTAGAAAAGAATCATGCCCTTAAACTTAGAAAAATAGCCATAAATCTGTGAACTTTCTCATAAATCTAAAAGAGACCCATTTGATGATATCAAAAAATCAAGAAAGAATATGCAACTAACTTTTTGATATGAGTTTTGAGATAGAGAATAATCATGCTTCAAGATAAAAAACATAGCCATATAGAAGAAAAACTAGCAATGGTGAATGCAGAAGGATCGTGTCAAAGAAGATAAATGCATTAAACTATCAGGAAAGCTCTGATACTATGTTAGAGTTCATCATGAATGTTACGTGGGTTTTTTGAGCTTATTTACTCAGGATTTCTTCATTACGTTTCACCAAAAAATTTATGTCATCTTTAACTTCATGAATATTTTTTGAACTTGCTTACTCAAGGTTTTGATACGACATTATTTATCTTGAGTTTTGGCACTGCTTTACTTACTCAATGTTTTGATGCACTACAACTTCATGTTTTCAAACAACTACATCAGGGTTTCAAACCTACTTTACTGAATAAGTAATTTCCTTTCACAAACTCGAATTGATCTACAATAATATAAATTAGGTTTTTTAACCTCCTTTGCTAGAGAAGTAATTGTCATTCATAAACTCAAGTTAAACCAGGTTTTCAGACCTACTTTGCTAGAGAAGTAATTGCCCTTCAGCAGTGTAAACTAGGTTTTCAACCTGCTTTATTGGAGAAATAATTGTCCTTCATAAACTTGAGTTAGTTTACAATAGTATAAACTAATTTTTTAAACTTGCTTTGCTGTAGAATACAAATTGATAGTAGTCAGGGGTTGAAAGTCTAATGACTTCTCCAAGCAAGTTATTAGTTTTGGAAGTCTGATTATTTCTAAGTTGTCAAGGTTCATAAGTTTGATTGTTTAAGCCTCCAAATTTGTAAGTTCTACAGACTCTTCTATTCGTCCATATAAATGTTTAACCAATAAAAATAAAACTTTATTTCTAGAAAATCTATGAATTTTGATTACTTATAAGTTGTCAGGGTTGTAAAGTTTGATTACTTTCAAGTTGTCAGTGTTCAAAATTTTGATTACTTAAGTCATTAGATTTATGGGTTTTGTAGACTCTTCTACTTGTTCATACAAATATCTAACTAGAAAGAAGAAAACTTGATTTCTAAAAAAATCGTGAACTTTCTAAAAAATCTAAGACCCATTTTAAGTCTCAAAAAATCTATAAAAATTATGCAAGTGGATTTTTCATTAATGACCATTTAACATGAGTTTCAAAATAGAGAAGAACCATGTCTTTATGGTAAAAAAATAGCCATAAATTTGTGAATTTTCTCACAAATCTAAGAGAGACCCATTTGATAATATCCAAAAACCTAGAAAGAATATGCAACTAAATTTTCAATATGATGTTATTTGACATGAGTTTCAAGGTAGAGAATAATCATGTCTCAAGATCAAAAACATGGTTGTATAAAAGAAAAACTAGCAATAGTGAATGCAAGAGGGTTGTGCTAAAAGAGAGAAATGCATGAAGCTATCAGGAAAGCTTTAATACCATGTTAGAGTTCATCCTAAATATTACGTGAGTTTCTTGAGTTTATTTACTCAAGGTTTTGACATTGCTTTACTTATCTAGAGTTTTTTATTACCTTTCACCTAAAAATTGATGCTGACCTGAAAGTCACACAAATTTTTTGAGCTTATTTACTCATGATTTCAACACTACTTTACTTACCTAGGGTTTTGGTACAATTTTACTTACTCTAAGATTTGACACATTAGAACTTTGAGCTTTTAGATAACTATTACTTTGAGCTTTTAAACTTGTTTTATTGAACAAGTAATTTCCCTTCACAAATTCAAGTTATTCTATAGTAGTAGAAATCAAGTTTTTGGGCTTGCTTTGCTGAAGAAGTAATTACCTTTCACAAATTTGAGTTGGTCTACAGTAATGTAAACTTAGTTTTTGGACCTACTTTGCTATAGAAGTAATTGCCCTTTGCAAACCCAAGCTGGTCTATAGTAGAGTAAATCAAATTTTTAGACCTATTTTGATGAAAAAATAATAACCCCTCATAAATTCGAGTTGGTCTACAATAGTGTAAATCAAGTTTTTGGACCTGCTTTGCTAGAGAACACAAATTACTAGTAGTCAAAGGTCAAAAATCTGATGACTTCTCCAAGCAAGTTATCAGGTTTTGGACGTTTGATTACTTCTCAGTTTTCGAGGTTGTGAAATCTGATTACTTCTAAGTTTTGGAGTTGATAAGTTTGATTACTTCTAATTTGCTAAAGTTTAAAAGTTTGATTGCTTAAGTCACTAAACTTGTAAGTTTTTTAGACTCTTTTACTCGTCTATACAAACATCCAACCAATAAGAAGAAAACTTGATTTCTGAAAAAATGTATGTACTTTTTCAAAAATCTAAGAGAAACCCATTTTAGATCTCAAAAAACTCAAAAATATGTAGATGAATTTTTTATCAATGGCGTTTTGACATGAGTTTTGAGGTAAATAAAAATCATGTCTTTAGAGTTAAAAAATGGCCATAAATCCATGAACTTTCTCACAAATCTAAGAGAGACTCATTTGATGATATCGAAAAACCCAAAAAGAATATGCAATTATATTCTTAATATGAGGTCATTTGACATGAGTTTCAAGGTAGAGAAGAATAATGACTCAAAGTTAAAAGCACAGCCATACAAAAGAAAAACCAACAATGTCGAATGCAAAATGATTGTGCCAAAGGAGACAAATGCATGAAGCTATATGGAAAGCTCTGGTACCATGTTAAAGTTCATCTTGAATGGCACGCAAGTTTTTTGAGCTTGATTACTTAAGAGTTTTGACACTACTTTACTTTCTTGAGATTTTTTCATTACCTTTTATCTAAAATTTGATGTCGTCTTGAACATCACATGGGTTTTTTGAGCTTACTTATTTGAGGTTTAAAAATAATTTTACTTATTTTGGGTTTCGACATTGATTTACTTACTCGACTTTTTGACATACTACAACTTTATGCTTTCAAAAAATTACTATTTCGAGCTTATAGACCTACTTTACTGAACAAGTAATTGTCTTTGACAAATTCAAATTGGTCTATAATAGTATAAATCAATTTTTTAGACCTGCTTTGCTAGAGAAGTAATTGCCCTTCAAAAAATCGAGTTGGTCTACAACAGTATAAACTAAGTTTTCAAACCTGCTTTACTGGAGATGTAATTGCCCTTCACAAATCCAAGTTGGTCTACACTAGTGTAAATCAAGTTTTCAGATCTACTTTGTTATAGAAGTAATTTCCCTTCACAAACTTGAGTTGGTCTACAGTAGTGTAAACTAGGTTTTCAGACTTACTTTGCTGGAAAACATGAATTATTAGTAGTCATGAGTCAAAACTCCGATGACTTATCTAAGCAATTTGTTGGGTTTTAGAAGTTTGATTACTTCTCAGTTTTAGGGGTTGTGAAGTCTAATTACTTCTAAGTTGCTAGGGTTGTGAAGTCTAATTATTTTTAAGTTGCTAAGGTTCAAAAGTCTTATTGCTTAAGTCACCATATTTACAAGTTTTGTAGACTCTTCTACTCATTTGTAAAAACGTCTAACCAGAAATTAAAAAATTTGATTTTTAGAAAATCCTTAAACTTTCTCAAAAATTTAAAAGAGACCTATTTTAGATCTCAAAAAACTTATTAAAATATGCAAATAGATTTTTCATCAATGTCCTTTTGACATGGGTTTTGAGGTAGAGAAGAATCATGCCTCTTGGGTCAAAAAATGACCATAAATTTTTGAATTTTTTCACAAATCTAAGAGAGACCCATTTGATGATATCAAAAAACTCAGAAGGAATATGCAACTAGTTTTTTGATATGATACCATTTGACATGAGTTTCAAGGTAAAAAATAATCATGCCTCAAAGTCAAAAATATGATCATACAAAAAAACTCAGCAATGATGAATGCAAGAGGATCATACCAAAATAGATAAATACATAAGGCTATCAAGAAAACTCTGGTACCATGTTAAAATTTGTCTTGAATGTCATGCAAGTTTTTTGAGCTTGCTTACTCAAAGTTTTGACATTATTTTATTTACCTGGAGTTTATTCATTACCTTTCACTAAAAATTTCATGGCATCTTGAACATCACATGGGTTTTTTGAGCTTACTTACTCAGGGTTTTAACACCACTTACTCAAGGTTTTGGCACTACTTTACTTACTCAGGGTTTTGACACACTATAACTTCAAGCTTTCGAATAACTACTACTTCAAGTTTTTGAACTTGCTTTACATTATAAGTAATTACACTTCACAAACTTGAGTTGATCTATAGTAGTATAAATTGGGTTTTCAAACTTGCTATGGTGAAGAATTAATTATGCTTCATAGACTCGAGTTGGTCTACAATGGTGTAAACCAGGTTTTTAGCCCTGCTTTGCTAGAAAAATAATTGCCCTTCATAAACTTAAATTAGTATACATCAGTGTAAACCAAGTTTTTGGGCCTATTTTGCTATAAAAATAATTGCCCTTCTCAAACCCAAGTTGATTTATGATGCAGGGGCATCTACAGACATCCTGGGAAGACATGTTTATGATTAAATTCGAATTTCAAATTAATGTAGTTTTCCTCCAAATGTTGAAATTAAGGAGAAATTGTAATTAGTAAAAGTAAAAAGGTAAAAAGGTAAATGTGGAGTTGTTGAGGAAATGAGGGGAATGGTTGAAAGATTTCAACCGTAAGATAAATCTTCCCATAATAGAATATGCTGGTAAAATTTCAAACTATTTCTTGTTTTAATCCTCAGCCCAAATTGGGCGCAGAGGTTAGAGAAGAGGTTTTTGGTTTAATAAAAGCAAAAGAATAGTCATTAAGTGAGAGAGAGGAAGAGGAGTACGTAGAAGAAGAGAGGAAAAAGGCTCTCTCATTCAAGAGAAGAAGGTAGAAAGGAAGAAGAGAAGGAGAGGGGACAGAAGGATGTAAAAAGAAGAGCAGGGATGTAGGAAGAAAACTGGAAGCACATAACAGAAACAATGCATATAACTTCTGGCAAATATTAATACAGGTGTGTATTTATTTTGATTTATAAATGAAAGTGAGTTTTGAGGAGATTGTTTCCTGAGACCACAGAGGTGTTGTTATAAGTTACTGGGTGTATGACTTTTGGTCATTTTGTTATGAGTTTTAATTAATACAAATCTGGGCCGCTTAAATGTTATATTTTTAATTCTGGGCATTTCAACATATTAAATACAGCTTGGGCGCTCAATGAGTGAGCCGAACAAACCCCTATTTTCATCATTCGCCACATATCTTGTTAGCTGGGCGTATTTTGTATCAAATAAATTGACTGTAATTCTGATTGATTTTAATTCTGGGTGTGGCTATGTTGGCTGGGCCGCCCAACGCATTAACTACAACTTTGGCCATCTCAATGTTACGTTGGACATTCTTTTTAAGTGTGTGAAACAAAACAATTGTTCGATGTTGTGTCCTAAAACAAATATGACTAGATGAACCCCTGTTTGCCATTTTAAATAAGTCTGCCTATCTATTTTGAAAGATTTGGGTATTCCCAATAAATGCGTTGGAAGTCTTTTTTGACTTTTCTAAATAGAATTGTAATTAGATTGGTCGAGGGGCTATAATCGGCTAGAGGGTTGAGTCAGAGAATGGAGATGTCCATTTATACAGCCTTTTGGGCTGAAGGCATACATTGGATACAATTTGATGATCGGCAGAAAGATGATTTGGCCTCATTTCTTTGTGGGCTCTGTGGGAATAAAAGTAATTGATTTGTATAACGTAGCGACTATAGCATAGAAGAAATAGTGGAGTTGAGACTTGTTGATGCACCCTTGTCATTGAGGAGAGACTTGAGGAATTCAAGAGACACAGACATTGCCTATGCTTTTGATAAGTGTTTTAAAGAAACTGTTTTCATCAATAAGGACTCTAAGTTGCACAAGATATTTCACCGAGAGACACAGAAGGGCATGGGACTCATACTCTGTCCACGGTAGGAGGGAGTTTTGTAAACAAATGCAGGTCTTTATGGATATGCAGAAGGAACTACAAAGGGAGGAGCTCCTCGTGCCAGAGTTGTAAGCTACAAAGTTTGTTGGATTCATGTACCGATGCAGACATTCTTGCAAGATTTGACCAAGGTGCCTATGATGGAATAGATGTGTTCTCTGTGTCTCTTGGAGGTCCTCCGTATGCTCAATCATTATTGCAAGATGCGATTTCCATTGGATCACTCCATGTTACCGAAAAGGGGATCGTGGTGGTTTGCAGGAAATGATGGTCCTGAGCCTGGGACTATCTCAAATTTAGCTCCTTGGATCATAACAATTGGAGTAATTGGTAATTGATAGACAATTCTCCTCTGTTCTTTTCCTAGGAAACAAGAAGATTTATAAGGGAATAACCTTAGCTCAGTTCTCCCTTTCAAGATTGTTTCTTATCGTTGAAATTTTCAATGTAAAACCATCTCTATGTTGAAAAGCCATGTCCATAACCGTTAACCTATTTGAAAGCAAGGATCAGTCTATTTGCATCAATTTGGTATCAGAGCTTGAAAGCTCTTGGGAATTGATAATTTATTGCTACAGAATTAAAAAAGGAATGATGTTACAGTTGTGACAGGCATTGGCAAGGATCAACAGGACAAAATACTAGAAGAGCTTGGGGAGAAAAGATATGAATAATTGTGCTATTTGATTTGAGTTATTGTGTTAAGAAGCAATCAAGTGAAGAAGTTGCAGGTGAAGAGAAAGGTAGCCAAGCCATTGAGGCTTAAGAAGAGAAGAAGCCAAGGAAGGCTTAGAGAAGAAGATCCAAGAGGAAGCTTGGATAGTTTGCCAAAAGACTAAGGTGAAACAGACTTAGGTGAGGTAAAGGATGAAGTTTTGAGAAGAGTGATAGAGGGACTGCCTAGAAGAAGAAGATCCAAAGCAAGGTAAGCTTGGATTTATGATTTGTATTTGATGAAGTGTTGTATAAGAGTTGCTGCAGGAATTGAGAGAAAAGGATCAAAAGACTAGGATGCAAAAGGCCTAGGTGAGATCACGTGGATTGTCAGAAGACCAGTCAAGGAGAAAAGGCTTGGGTGAGACAAGGGATCAAGAGACCAAGGCAGAAAAGACTTGGGTGAGGATCTCAGAGATGGAAGCATTATTTAAGGCACTGCAGAGCAGCAAGGTACAGGAGGGCAGCAAGAGGAAAGCAAGCATCAAAGGTATGACTAATGTTGATTTTGATAAAGAAATTACTAGTTTGAAGAAAGAATTAGCTAAGGTTAAAGATAAGTATGAGTCTTGGATGCAGCTGAATAGACAAGCATGGGTATGGCCAATAAAGAAGAGGGTAAAGTGGCCAATAGTTCTCCTAATGAAGAGGAGAAGAAGGCAAAAGAAGATTGCCATGAAGAGGGAAGCCCAAAGAGGCAAGAAGATAAGAAGGTTGCCAAGTGAGCAGCAAGAGGAAGAAGTTGTGAAAAAGGTTCTCATTGAGGAGAACAAGAGAGAAGAGAGACAAGAGGGAGTGCCAAGAAGAGCACTTGAGAAGATGAGAATGTCCATTAAGAGGATACTCATGGAGACATTATGGTCTCTTTTTTTTATATTTAATGTTGTTTTTGAGTGGGTAAATGCAGGTATGAGCAGCCTATTGAAGGTCAAGAGAAGGGCCTTAGAGAGTGAAGAAATTGGTGCAGGAGAAGACACCAAATGCATAAGTGAATGTGCAAGAAAGAGAAGAGAGTTTGCTGCTGTTGATAAGGTGCATTGGTTAATGCATGAGAGAGGAGAAGTAGAAGATGAAGCTGAATTCTATGATGCCATTGAAGGCCAGGAAGAAGAAAGAGGACAGCCAAGCACAAAGGAAGAAAAAGATTGCTCCGTGGAACAAGCTAACAAAGAGGTAAATGAAGTGTTAAGTGCTGATTTTGATTGTTGTTATGAGCATGAAGATATTAATGCACAGGTTAGAAGAGGTAAGAGGAAGATGAAATCCTCACACAAAGAAATCAATCATGGATATGTGATGCCTAAGTGGATGGTGAAGCACACAAGCAATCAACAAGTAAGCAAGCAGGCAAGTTTACCTTATAAGATTGATTTTTCTCATATGAATGTGTAAGAAAATAAGAGGATAAACAAAGTTAGTTTTTCCATATTGTCAAAAGGGCATGGTTACAGGATGCCTACATGGCTTGAGAAGAAAAATGGTAAGAACGAGAAATGAATATGGGTGCCTAAGAAGGTTAAAAGTGAAGAAGATGTGAGTGTTAAGACAGCAACACCAAGAAATCAATGGAGAAAGGTAAAGGATGACACAAGTACATGGAAAGGTAAGACAATTGTTTGCAATGAAAGGGATAATGATTTGTTTGAATCATTTAATGATATTTTTATGAAAACTGAAGAATGGAAAGTGGATGTAAGGACTAATACGCAGCAAGGAGAAACTTCCAAAGGGATGGATGATGAGAAAAGAAAAGAATATGTAGCAAAACAAACAAGATGGCTTTAGTCAGCAATTGAAGATAGCAAGAAGACAGAAGGTATGAATACTACAATTGTTTTTGATGAATATACTGATGTGGATGAAGAAGCTGATTTGTATAAAGAATCTATAAAGTGGATGAATGTACTTATAGAAGATGAAAGACAATCTGGTCCTCAGTTTGATATAGGACATGAAGATTTGAATGAGTTTATGTTGAGTTATGAAATGAAGAGTAAGGCTAGTAAGGAACAAGTAATCCTTCAAGTTGATAAGCCCAAGTTTGATGAAGATAGTGAGATAGATGAGATCTCACTAAAGGTAGAGTTGAGAATGATAGAGGAGTTGTTTGGTAATTCAAGAGAGATGAAGGAAGGTGCAAACCATGGTGAAGGCAGCATTGGAAAGAGTGAGACAAGACAAGAGCAAAGCAATGAGACCAAGGCAGTTTTGGTCAAGAAACAGGAGCAGAAATGTGAAGCTAGCCAAGAGGCTTTATGGCCTCAATGTTTTTCTACTAAGGTTGCTTTTGATGTTTTGAATGCAGGTATGGAAGATGAAAACCTTGAAGACATATATGAAGATGAAAAAGCATGGAAGTGGGCGATGGCAGCTAAAAAAGAAATGAGAAGAAAGACATATCTAAAGAGGAAGAAAAGCAAGATGAAAGGCAAAGACCAACAAAGACAAATTCAAGCATTATCATTGACAATAAAACCTTGGGATCCAGGCATACAGTAAAGGCTAAAGCATGGAGCAGCATTTCATTTGAACTAAGGTTTAAATTGTTCCTAGAGGGAGAGTATGATGCAGGGGCATCTACAGACATCCTGGGAAGACATGTTTATGATTAAATTCGAATTTCAAATTAATGTAGTTTTCCTCCAAATGTTGAAATTAAGGAGAAATTGTAATTAGTAAAAGTAAAAAGGTAAAAAGGTAAATGTGGAGCTATTGAGGAAATGAGGGGAATGGTTGAAAGATTTCAACCGTAAGATAAATCTTCCCATAATAGAATATGCTGGTAAAATTTCAAACTATTTCTTGTTTTAATCCTCAGCCCAAATTGGGCGCAGAGGTTAGAGAAGAGGTTTTTGGTTTAATAAAAGCAAAAGAACAGTCATTAAGGGAGAGAGAGGAAGAGGAGTACGTAGAAGAAGAGAGGAAAAAGGCTCTCTCATTCAAGAGAAGAAGGTAGAAAGGAAGAAGAGAAGGAGAGGGAACAGAAGGATGTAAAAAGAAGAGCAGGGACGTAGGAAGAAAACTGGAAGCACAGAACAGAAACAATGCATATAACTTCTGGCAAATATTAATACAGGTGTGTATTTATTTTGATTTATAAATGAAAGTGAGTTTTGAGGAGATTGTTTTCTGAGACCACAGAGGTGTTGTTATAAGTTGCTGGGTGTATGACTTTTGGTCATTTTGTTATGAGTTTTAATTAATACAAATTTGGGCCACTTAAATGTTATATTTTTAATTCTGGGCATTTCAACATATTAAATACAGCTTGGGTGCTCAATGAGTGAGCCAAACAAACCCCTGTTTTCATCATTCGCCACATATCTTGTTAGCTGGGCATATTTTGTATTAAATAAATTGACTGTAATTCTGATTGATTTTAATTCTAGGTGTGGCTATGTTGGCTGGGCCGCCCAACGCATTAACTACAACTTTGGCCATCTCAATGTTACGCTGGACGTTCTTTTTAAGTGTGTGAAACAAAACAATTGTTCGATGCTGCGTCCTAAAACAAATATGACTAGATGAACCCCTGTTTGCCATTTTAAATAAGTCTGCCTATCTATTTTGAAAGATTTGGGTATTCCCAATAAATGCGTTGGAAGTCTATTTTGACTTTTCTGAATAGAATTGTAATTAGATTGGTCGAGGGGCTATAATCGGCTAGAGGGTCGAGTCAGAGAATGGAGATGTCCATTTATACAGCCTTTTGGGCTGAAGGCATACGTTGGATACAATTTGATGATCGACAGAAAGATGATTTGGCCTCATTTCTTTGTGGGCTCTGTGGGAATAAAAGTAATTGATTTGTACAACGTAGCGACTATAACATAGAAGAAATAATGGAGTTGAGACTTGTTGATGCACCCTTGTCATTGAGGAGAGACTTAAGGAATTCGAGAGACACGGACATTGCCTGTGCTCTTGATAAGTGTTTTAAAGAAACTGTTTTCATCAATAAGGACTCTAAGTTGCACAAGATATTTCACTGAGAGACACAGAAGGGCATGGGACTCATACTCTATCCATGGCAGGAGGGAGTTTTGTAAACAAATGCAGGTCTTTATGGATATGCAGAAGGAACTACAAAGGGAGGAGCTCCTCATGCCAGAGTTGTAAGCTACAAAGTTTGTTGGATTCATGTACCGATGCAGACATTCTTGCAGGATTTGACCAAGGTGCCTATGATGGAATAGATGTGTTCTCTGTGTCTCTTGGAGGTCCTCTATATGCTCAATCATTATTGCAAGATGTGATTTCCATTGGATCACTCCATGTTACCAAAAAGGGGATTGTGGTGGTTTGCAGGAAATGATGGTCCCGAGCCTGGGACTATCTCAAATTTAGCTCCTTGGATCATAACAGTTGGAGTAATTGGTAATTGACAGACAATTCTCCTCCGTTCTTTTCCTAGAAAACAAGAAGATTTATAAGGGAATAACCTTAGCTCAGTTCTCCCTTTCAAGATTGTTTCTTATCATTGAAATTTTCAATGTAAAACCATCTCTATGTTGAAAAGCCATGTCCATAACCGTTAACTTGTTTGAAAGCAAGGATCAGTCTGTTTGCATCAATTTACTTTCAAGTTGCCAAGGTTCAGAAGTTTGATTGCTTAAGTCACCAGATTTACAAGTTTCGCAAACTCTTCTACTCGTATGTACAAACATCTAACCAATAAAAAAAACTTGATTTTTAGAAAATCCATGAACCTTCTTAAAAATTTAAGAGAGACCCATTTTAGATCTCAAAAAACTCACAAAAAATATGTAGGTAGATTTGTTATCAATGACTTTTTGACATGAGTTTTAAATTAAACAAATCATGCTTGTAGGGTAAAAAAATAGCCATAAATCTATGAATATTCTCACAAATCTAAGAGAGACCCTTTTGATGTTATAAAAAATCCCATAAAAAATATGTAACTAAATTTTTAATATGAGGTCGTTTGACATGAGTTTTGAGGTAGAGAAAAATCACACTAAATGGTAAAAAATGTGGTCATATAAAATAAAAAACTAATAATGATGAATACAAGAGAATCATGAAAAAAGAGACAAATACATGGGGCTATCAAGAAATCTCTAGTACCATGTTTGAGTTCATATTCAATGTCACACAATTTTTTTGAGCTTGCTTACTCATTATTTTAACACTGCTTTACTTACCTGAGGTTTCTTCATTATCTTTCACTTAAAATTTGACATTGTCCTAAATTTCACATAAATTTGTTAAGCTTACTTACTCAGGGTTTCAACATTGTTTTATTTAGTGTTTTGACAAACTATAACTTTGAACTTTCAGACAACTTACTACTTTGAGCTTTCAAACTTGCTTTATTGAACAAGTAATTACCCTTCACAAACCTGAGTTGGTCTACAATAGTATAAATTGAGTTTTCAAACCTAGTTTGTTGTAGAAGTAATTGCCCTTCACAAACCTAAGTTGGTCTACAATAATATAAACCATGTTTTCAAACCTACTTTGCTAGATAATTAATTGCTCTTTGTAAATCCAAGTTGGTCTATAGTAGTGTAAACTGAGTTTTTGGATCTACTTTATTGGAGAAGTAATTACCCTTCACAAACTTGATTTGGTCTACAACAATGTAAATTAAGTTTTTGGACCTACTTTGCTGGAGAACACAAATTACTAATAGTAAGGTGTCAAAAGTTTGATGACTTTTTCAAGTTATTGGGTTTTATAAGTCTGATTACTTCTCATGTGTTGGGCTTATAAAGTCTGATTACTTCTAAATTGATGGGGTTGTGAAGTCTGATTACTTTTAAGTTGCTAGGGTTCAGAAGTCTGATTATTTAATTCACCAAATTTGCAAATTTTATAGGGTCTTTTACTCATCCATACAAATGTCAAACCAGTAAAAAGAAAACTTGATTCATGAAAAATTTGTAAACTTTATCAAAAACCTAAGAGAGACCCATTTTAGATCTTAAAAAAACCCATAAAAAATATATAGATATATTTTTCGTCAATGGCATTTTAACATGAGTTTTGAAGCAGAAAAAAATCATGCTTTTTCAGTTAAAAAATGGGCATAAATCTGTGAACTTTCTTACAAATCTAAAAGAGACCCATTTGATGATATCAAAAAATGCAGAAAGACTATGTAACTAAATAAATATGATCGTACAAAAGAAAAACCAATAATGGTGAATACAAGAGGGCCGTGGTAAAGGAGACAAATGCATGAAGTTATTAGGAAAGCTCTAGTACCATCTTAGAGTTTATCTTAAACGTCACGTGGATTTTGTGAGTTTGTTTACTAAGGGTTTCAACCCTGCTTTACTTATCTGAGATTTTTTCATTATCTTTCACTTAAAATTTGATGTCATCCTGAATGTCATGTGGGTTTCTTGAGCTTGCTTACTTAGAGTTTTGACACTGCTTTACTTACCCAAGGTTTTGATACTACTTTACTTACTCAAGGTTTTGACATACTAAAACTTTGAACTTTTGGACAATTGTTACTTCGAGATTTCAGACCTACTTTACTAAACAAGTAATTGCCTTTCACAAACCCAAGTTGGTCTACAGTAGTATAAATCAAGTTTTTAGACTTGATTTATTGGAGAAGTAATTTCCCTTCACAAAATTGAGTTGATTTATAGTTGTGTAAACTAAGTTTTTAGATCTACTTTATCAGAGAAGTAATTACTCTCCATAAACACAAGTTGGTCTGCAGTAGCGTAAACTTGATTTTTAAAAATGCTTTGCTGGAGAATTAATTGCCCTTCACAAACTCGATTTGGTCTACAGTAGTTGAAATTAAGTTTTTGGACCTACTTTTTTGGAGAACATGAATTACTAGTAAAGGGTCAAAAGTTTGATGACTTTTCTAAGTAAATTGTTGAGTTTTGAAAGTTTGATTACTTCTCAATTGCTAGGGTTGTGAATTTTGATTGCTTCTAAGTTACCAGGGTTGTGAAATTTGATTACTTTTAAGTTGCTAGCATTCAGAAGTTTGATTTCTTAAGTCATCAGAATTCTGGGTTTTACAAACTCTTGTACTCGTTCATACAAATGTTTAACCAACAAGAAGAAAACTTAATTTTTAAAAAAATTGTAAACTTTCTCAAAAATATAAGAGAGACCCATTTTAGATCTCAAAAAACCCATAAAAAATATGTAGGTGGATTTTTCATCAATGACCTTTTGACTTTATCAAAAATATAAGAGAGACCCATTTGATGATATCAAAAAGCCTAGAAGAATATACAACTAGATGTTTTATATGAGGTCATTTGACACAAGTTTCAAGGCAGAGAAGAATCATGCTTCAGAGTAAAAAATGTGGCTGTATAAATAAAAAACTAGTAATGACGAATGCAAGAGGATCATGCAAAAAGAGACAAATGCATGTGGCTATCAGAAAAACTCTAGTACCATGTTAGAGTTTATCCTGAATATTACATGAGTTTTTTGAGCTTGTTTACTCATAATTTTGCAACTACTTTACTTACCATGGGTTTTTTCATTATCTTTCACCTAAAATTTGATGTCATCTTGACTATCATGTGGGTTTATTGAGCTTAATTACTCAAGGTTTCAACACTACTTTAATTATCTGGGGTTTTGGTGTTGCTTTACTTACTCAGGGTTTCGACTCACTGTAACTTCAAGATTTTGACCAACTGACACTTTAGAATTTTGGCCCTACTTTATTAAACACATAATTATTCTTCACAAACTCAAGTTGGTTTACAATAGTATAAATCAGGTTTTTAGACCTATTTTATTAGAGAATTAATTTGCCTTCACAAACTCGAGTTGGTCTACAGTATTGCAAATCAAGTTTTTGGACCTGCTCTGTTGGAGAAGTAATTACCTTTCATAAACCCAAGTTGGTCTACAATAGTGTAAATTGGGTTTTTAAACATGCTTTGTAGGAGAAAACAAATTGCTAGTAGTCAGAGGTTGAAAGTTTGATGACTTTTCTAAGCAAGTTATAAAGTTTTGTAAGTTTGATTACTTGTTAGTTGTCAGGTTTGTGAATTTTGATTATTTCTAAGTTATCAGGGTTATGAAGTTTTATTACTTCTAAGTTTCTAGGGTTCAAAAATTTGATTGCTTAAGATGCTAGATTTTTGAGTTTTATAAACTCTTCTACTCGTCCATACAAATGTCTCACCAATAAGAAAAAACCCTAAATTTTTTTAAAAATCTAAGAGAGAGACTCATGTTAGATCTTTAAAAACTCACAAAAAATTTCAGACAGGTTTTTCATCAATGACCTTTTGACATTAGTTTCGAGGCAAAGAAAAATCATGCCTCGAGGGTCAAAAATATCATAAATCCATGAACTTTCTCATAAATATAAGAGAGACCTATTTAATGATATCAAAAAACTCAAAAAGAATATCCAACTAGATTTTTGATATGAATTTATTTGACATGAGTTTCAAGGTAGAGAAAAATCATGTTTAAGAGTAAAAAACATGACTGTATAAAAAAAACTAGCCTGGTGAATGCAAGAGGATCGTGTCAAAGGAGACAAATGCATGAGGCTATCAAAAAAGCTTTGGTACTATGTTAAAGTTTGTTATGAACGTCATGTAGATTTTTTGAGCTTACTTACTCAGGGTTTCAACATTGTTTTACTTATTCAAAGTTTCTTCATTACCTTTCACTTTAAATTTGGCACCACCTTGAATGTCATGTGAGTTTCTTGAGCTTATTTACTCAGAGTTTTGACACTACTTTACTTACTTAGGGTTTCAACACTATTTTACTTGGGGTTTTGACACACTATAACTTTGAGCTTTTGAACAATTGTACTTTAGGCTTTCATATTTGCTTTACTGAACAAGTAATTACCCTTCACAAACTTGAGTTGATCTACAATAATATAAATCAAGTTTTTGGACCTGCTTTGTTACAAAAGTAATTGCTCTTTACAAACTTGAGTTCATCTATAGTGATGTAAACTGGGTTTTTAGATATACTTTATTGGAAAAGTAATTTTTCTTTGCAAAATTAAGTTGGTTTAAAATAGTATATACTGGGTTTTTAGACCTATTTTATTAGAGAAGTAATTGTCCTTTACAAAATTGAGTTAGTCTACAATAGTGTAAATCAAGTTTTTAGATCTACTTTGCTGGAGAATATGAATTATAAGTAGTCAGGGGTCAAAAGTCTGATGACTTCTTCAAACAAGTTATAAGGTTTTAGAAGTTTTATTACTTCTCAGTTGTTGGGGTTGTGATGTCCGATTACTTTTAAGCTCCAAGGTTATGAAGTTTGATTACTTCTAAGTTGCTAGGGTTTAGAGGTTTGATTGATTAAGTCATCAGATTTTTGAGTTTTGCAGAATCTTTTACTCATCCGTACAAACATCTAATCAACAAGAAGAAAACTTGATTTTTTTAAAATCTGTGAACTTTCTAAAAAATCTAAGAGATCTATTTTATATCTCAAAAAACCTATAAAATTATCATAAAATTATGAAATTTTTTACAAGTGTAAGAGATATCCATTTGATAATATCAAAAAACACAAAAAATATACAATTAGATTTTTGATATGAAATTATTTAACACAAATTTTGAGGTAGAGAAGAATCACGCTTTACAATTAAAAACATGGTCATACAGAAGAAAAACCAATAATGACGAATGCATAAGAATCGTGTCAAAGGAGGAAAATATATGAGGATATTAGAAAAGATTTGGTACCATGTTAGAGTTCATCATGATCATTATGTGAATTTATTAAGCTTGTTTACTCAGGGTTTCAACACTACTTTACTTACTCAAGGTTTCTTCATTATTTTTCATCTAAAATTTGGCATCGTTCTAAACATCACGTAGGTTTTTTGAGCTTTCTTAGTCAGAGTTTTGATATTACTTTACGTATCTGAGATTTTGGCACTAGTTTACTTAGAGTTTTGACACATTACAACTTCAAGCTTTTGGATAATTGTTACTTCAACTTTCGAACTTACTTTACTAAATAAGTAATTTCCCTTCACAAACTTGAGTTAGTCTACAACAAGATAAATTGGGTTTTTAGACTTATTTTGCTGGAGAAGTAATTGCCATTCACAAACCCAAGTTGGTCTACAATGATGTAAATTGAGTTTTTAGACCCACTTTGTAGGAGAAGAAATTATTCTTTGCAAACCCAAATTGGTCTATAGCAGTGTAAATCAATTTTTTGAACCTACTTTGCTAGAGAAGTAATTACCCTTCATAAACTCAAGTTGGTCGACAACAGTGTAAATCAATTTTTCTGACATCTTTTGCTAGAGAACATGAATTGTTAATAGTTAGGGGTTGAAAGTTCGATGACTTCTCCAAGCAGGTTATCAAGTTATAGAAGTATGAATACTTCTCAATTATCAGGGTTGTGAATTTTGATTACTTCTAAGTTATCAGTGTTGTGAAGTCTAATTACTTCTAAGTTGCTAGGTTTTAGAAGTCTGATTGTTTAAGTCATCAAATTTGTGGGTTTTGTAGACCCTTCTACTCATCTATATAAAAGTCTAATCAGTAAGAAGAAAAATTGATTTCTGAAAAAATTGTGAACTTTCTCAAAAAAATAAGAGAGATCTATTTAAGATCTCAAAAAACTCACAAAAATATGCAAATAGATTTTTCATCAATGGCCATTTGACATGAGTTTTGAGGTAGAGAAGAATCATGCCTCTAAGGTAAAAAAATGGTAATAAATCTATGAATTTTCTTACAAATCTAAGAGTGACCTATTTGATGATATCAGAAAACCTAGAAAGAATATGCAACTAGATTTTTGATTTAAAGTCATTTTATATGAGTTTTGAGGCAGAGTAGAATCACCTCTCAAGGTCAAAAACAAAGTCATACAGAAAAAAACCAATAATGGCGAATGCAGGAGGATCATGATAAAAGAGATAAATGTATGAGTCTATTAGGAAAGCTCTGGTACCATATTAGAGTTTGTCATGAACATCACATAGATTTATTGAGCTTGCTTGCTCAGGGTTTCAACATTACTTTACCTACCTAAGATTTTTTCATTATCTTTCACCTAAAATTTAGTACCATCTTGAACATCACATGGATTTTTGAGCTTGTTTACTCAGGGTTTTGACACTATTTTACTTACCTAGGGTTTCAACACTGCTTTACTTACTCAAGGTTTTGACACACTACAACTTTGGACTTTTGAATAATTGCAGTTGTGGGCTTTCAGACCTACTTTATTAAACAAAAACTACCCTTCACAAATCTGAATTGGTCTACATTAATATAAATTGAGTTTTTAGAACTGCTTGGCTAGAAATGTAACTACCTTTCAAAAACTTGAGTTGTTATACAATGGTGTAAATTGGGTTTTTAGACCTGCTTTGCTAGAGAAGTAATTGCTCTTTACAAACCCAAGTTGGTCTACAATAGTGTAAACTGGGTTTTCAACCCTATTTTGCTAGAGAAATAATTGTCCTTCACAAGCTTGAGTTGGTATACAATAGTGTAAACTAGGTTTTTAGACTTACTTTACTAGAGAATATAAATTTCTAGTAGTCAAGGGTTGAAAGTCTGATGACTTTTTCAAGCAAGTTATCAAGTTTTGAAAGTCTGATTACTTTTCATTTGTCAGAGTTGTGAAGTCTGATTACTTATAAGTTGTTAGGGTTGTGAAGTTTGATTACTTCAAAATTATCAGGGTTCAGAACTATGATTACTTAAGTCATCAAATTTACGGGTTTTGCAGACTCTTCTACTCATCCATATAAACGTCTAACCAACAAAAAAATTGATATTTAGAAAATCTGTGAACTTTTTAAAAAATATAAGACTCATTTTAGATCTCAAAAAACTCATAGAAAATATGTAGGTGGATTTTTCATCAATGGCCCTTTAACACAAGTTTCAAGGTAGAGAAGAATCGCACCTCTAGAGTCAAAAAATAGCTATAAATACATAAACTTTCTCACAAATTTAAGAGAGACCCATTTGATGATATCAAAAAACCTAGAAGTAATATGCAACTAGATTTTTTATATGAAGTCATTTGACATGAATTTTGATGTAGAGAAGAATCACGCTTCAAAGTCAAAAACTTGATTGTATAGAAGAAAAACCAATAATGATGAATGGAGGAGAATCATGATAAAGGATATAAATGCATAAGGTTATTAGGAAAGCTCTAGTACCATGTTAGAGTTTGTCTTAAACATCATATGAATTTTTTCAACTTGCTTACTCAGGGTTTTGACACTACTTTACTTACCCAAAGTTTCTTTATTACCTTTCACCTAAAGTTTGACATCATCTTGAACACCACACGGGTTTTTTGTTCTTACTTATGTGGAGTTTTGACACTATTTTATTTATACAGGGTTTTGGCACTGCTTTACTTAGAGTTTTGATACACTACAAATTCAAGCTTTATAATAGCTATTATTTTAGACTTTTAAACTTGTTTTATTAAATAAGCAATTGCTCTTCACAAACTTGAGTTGGTCTACAATAGTATAAATCAAATTTTTAGACCTACTTTATTGAAGAAGTAATTTCCTTTCACAAACTTGAGTTGGTCTACAATGGTGTAAACTGAGTTTTTGGACTTGATTTACTTGAGAAGTAATTACCCATCACAAACCCAAGTTGGTCTAAAACAATGTAAGCCAGGTTTGTAGACCTATTTTACTAGAGAATTAATTGCCCTTCACAAATCTGAGTTAGTTTACAATAGTGTAAATTGGGTTTTCAAACCTGCTTTATTGAAAAACATAAATTGTTAGTAGTTAGAGGTTGAAAGTCTGATGACTTCTCTAAGCAAGTTGTCAAGTTTTGGAAGTTTGATTACTTGTCAGTTGCTAGGGTTGTGAAGTCTAATTACTTTTAAGCTATTGGGGTTGTAAAGTTTGATTACTTTCAAGTTGTTAGGGTTTAGAAGTCTGATTGTTTAAGTCATCATATTTTTGAGTTTTACAGACTCTTCTACTCATTTGTATAAATGTCTAATCAACAAAAAAAACTTGATTTCTAAAAAAATTGTGAACTTTTTCAAAAATCTAAGAGAGACCCATTTTAGATCTCAAAAAACCCATAAAATGACTATAAATATGTGAACTTTCTCACAAATCTAAGAGAGACCCATTTGATGATATCAAAAAACATAGAAAGAATATGCAGCTAAATTTTTGATATGAGGCCATTTGACATGAGTTTCAAGGTAGAGAAGAATCATGTCTCAAGGTTAAAAATGCAGCCATATAGAAGAAAAACTAGTAATAGTGAATGCAGGAGTGTCTTACCAAAAGAGACAAATACATGAAGCTATTAGGAAAGCTCCAGTATCATGTTAGAGTTTGTCTTAAATATCACGTGAGTTTCTTGAGCATGTTTAATCAGATTTTTGACACTGCTTTACTTACTCAAGGTTTCTTCATTATCTTTCACCTAAAATTTTACGTCATCTTGAACATCATGCAAGTTAATTGATCTTGCTTAGTCAGGGTTTTATTGCTGCTTTACTTACTCATGGTTTTGACACTGCTTTACTTAATCAAGGTTTTGACACACTGCAACTTCAAGCTTTTAGACAACTGCTACTTTAGGGTTTTAGACTAGCTTTATTAAATAAATAATTGCCTTTCACAAATTTAAGTTGATCTATAGCAGCATAAATCAAGTTTTCAAACCTATTTTACTGGAGAATTAATTGCCCTTCACAAACTTAAGTTATTCTACAATTGTGTAAACTTAGTCTTCAGACCTACTTTACTAGAGAATTAATTGCCCTTCACAAACTCAAGTTGGTCTACAATAGTGTAAAGTGGGTTTTCAAACCTATTTTGAAAGAGAACATAAATTACTAGTAATCAAGTGTCAAAAGTTTGATGACTTCTCTAAATAAGTTATCAGGTTTTGGAAGTTTGATTACTTATCAGTTATTTAGGTTGTGAAGTTTGATTACTTTTAAGTTATCTAGGTTTTGCAGTCTAATTCCTTCCAATTTGTCAAGGTTCAAAATTTTGATTGCTTAAGTCAATAGGTTTGCAAGTTTTATAGAGTCTTCTATTCATTCGTACACACGTCTAACCATCAAGAAAAAAATTAGATTTCTGAAAAATCTGTGAACTTTCTCAAAAATATAAGAGAGACACATTTTAGATCTCAAAAAACCCAAAAAAATATGGAGTAGGATTTTTCATCAATGGCTTTTTGATATGAATTTTGATGTAGAGAAGAATTACGCCTCTGGAATAAAAAAAGTGACCATAAATCCATGAAATTTTTCACAAATCTAAAAGAGACCTATTTGATGATATCGAAAAACATAGAAAGAATATGCAACTAGATTATTTATATGAGGTCGTTTGACATGAGTTTTTAGGTAGAGAAGAATCGTGCTTCAAGATTAAAAAAATGCAATCATAAAGAAGAAAAATTAGCAATAACAAATATAGGAGGATCGTGTCAAAGGAGACAAATGCATGAGGCTATCAAGAAAGCTTTGGTACTACGTAAGAGTTTGTCTTGAATTTCACATGAGTTTTTTGAGCTTGCTTACTCAGGGTTTTGACACTACTTTATTTATCTAGATTTTTTTCATTACCTTTTACCTAAAATTTGATATCATCTTGAACGTCACATGAGTTTCTTGAACTTGCTTACTTAGGATTTTGACCTTCTTCACTAGAGAAGTAATTGCCCTTCACAAACCTGAGTTGGTTTACAATGATGTAAACTAGGTTTTTAAACCCACTTTTTTGGATAAGTAATCATCCTTCACAAACTTAAATTGGTCTACAATAATGTAAATCAGGGTTTTGACCTTATTTTTTTAGAAAAGTGATTTCCATTCAAAAATTTGAGTTGGTCTATAACAGTGTAAATTGGGTTTTAAAACCTACTTTACTGAAGAACATGAATTGCTAATAGTCAGGGGTAGAAAGTTTAATGACTTCTCCAAGCAAGTTATCAAGTTTTGGAAGTTTGATTACTTCTTAGTTATCAGGGTTGTGAAGTCTAATTACTTCTAAGTTATCAAGATTGTGAAGTTTGACTACTTCCATGTTACCAAGGTTGAAAAGTCTGATTGCTTAAGTCAACAAATTTATGGGTTTTGAAGACCCTTCTACTCGTCTATACGAACATCTAACCAATAAGAAGAAAATTTGATTTCTAGAAAATATGTGAGCTTTCTCAAAAATCTAGGAGAGATCCATTTTAGATTTCAAAAAATATGCAAATAGGTTTTTCATCAATGACCTTTTGACACAAGTTTCGAGACAAAGAAAAATCATGTCTCAAGAGTCAAAAAAGTGGCCATAAATCTATGAAATTTCTCACAAATCTAAGAGAGACCCATTTGATGATATTAAAAAACCCAAAATAACTATGTAATTAGATTTTTGATATGAGATCGATTGACATGAGTTTCAAAGTAGAAAAGAATCACGCTTTAAGGTAAAAAATATGGTCATACAGAATACAAACTAGCAATGGTGAATGCAGGAGGATCGTGCTAAAGGAGATAAATGTATGAGGCTATCAAAAAAACTTTAGCATCATGTTAGAGTTCCTCTTGAACGTCATGCAGGTTTCCTGTGCTTATTTACTTAGGGTTTCCATATTGCTTTACTTGATGTTTCTTCATTACCGTTCATCTAAAATTTGATGCCATCGTAAATGTCATGCAGGTGTCTTGAGCTTGCTTACTTGGGGTTTTGACATTGTTTTACTTATTCAGGGTTTCAGCACTATTTTACTTACTCAAAATTTTGATACACTATAACTTTAAGGTTTCAAATAACTGTTACTTTAGGATTTAGAAACCTATTTTACTAAATAAGTAATTTCCCTTCACAAAATCAAATTGGTCTACAACAATATAAATTAAGTTTTCAAACTTGCTTTGTTGGAGAAGTAAATTCCCTTCACAAACTTGAGTTCATCTATAGTAGTGTAAATCAGGTTTTTAGACCTATTTTACTGGAAAAGTAATTTCCATTCATAAACTCAAGTTGCTCTATAATAGTGTAAATTAGGTTTTCAACCCTACTTTACTGGAGAAGTAATTTCCCTTCATAAACTTGAGTTGGTCTAAAAGAGTGTAAATGAAGTTTTTAGATCTACTTTTCTAGAAAACATGAATTGCTAGTAGTCAAAGGTTAAAAGTCTGATGACTTCTCCAAACAAGTTTTTGAGTTTTCAAATTCTGATTACTTCTCAGTTGTCAAGGTTGTGAAGTCCGATTACTTCTAAGTTGTCAATATTGTGAAGTTTAATTACTTCTAAGTTGCTAGGGTTTAAAAGTTTGATTGCTTAAGTTACCAGATTTAAGGGTTTTGTAAACTCTTCTACTCATCCATATAAATGTCTAATCAATAAAAAAAACTTGATTTTGTAAAAAATTCTTGAACTTTATCAAAAATATAAGAGAGACCCATTTTAGATCTCAAAAACCCCACAAAAAAATGTAGGTAGATTTTTCATCAATGGCATTTTAACATGAGTTTTGAAGCAGAGAATAATCACACCTCTAGGGTCAAAAAAGTGGTGATAAATCTATGAACTTTTTCACAAATCTAAGAGAGACCTATTTGATGATATCAAAAAACTTAGAAGGAATATGCACGTACATTTTTGATATGAGGTTGTTTGACATGAGTTTCAAGATAAAAAATTATCACACCTTAAAGTTGAAAATATGATCATGCATAAGAAAAACCTACAATGATGAATGCAAGAGGATTGTGTTAAAGGAGATAAATGCATGAGGCTATTAGAAAAGCTCTAGTACCATGTTAGAGTTCATTATGAATGTCACATGTGTTTTTTTAACTTGCTTACTTAGGATTTTGACACTAATTTATTTACCTGAGGATTTTTCATTATCTTTCACCTAAAATTTGGCATCATCTAGAATGTCACGTGAGTTTTTTAAGCTTGCGTAGTTGGAGTTTCGGCACTGCTTTACTTACTCAGGGTTTTAGCACTGCGTTAATTACTTAAAGTTTTTACACGCTATAACTTTGGGTTATCAGATAAGTGCTACTTCGGGCTTTTAGACTTACTTTACTGAATAAGTAATTTCTTTTCACAAACTCAAGTTGGTCTATAATAGTATAAATCAAGTTTTTGGACTTGCTTTACTAGAGAAGTAATTGTACTTTACAAACTTGAGTTGGTCTACAATGATTTAAACTAGGTTTTTAGACCTGCTTTGCTAGAGAAGTAATTACCCTTCACAAACCCAAGTTGGTCTACAACAATATAAACTAGGTTTTTGAATCTTCTTTGTTGAAGAAGTAATGGTCCTTCACAAACTTGAGTTTATTTATAGCAGTGTAAATCAAGTTTTCAGACCTGTTTTGATGGAGAACATGAATTGCTAGTAGTCAAGGGTTGAAAGTCTGAGGTCTTCTCCAAACAAGTTGACAAGTTTTTTTATGATTACTTCTCAATTATCAAGGTTATTAATTATGATTACTTCTAAGTTATTGGGGTTGTGAAGTCTTATTACTTATAAATTATTAGGGTTTAAAAGTTTGATTGCTTAAGTCACCATATTTTTAGGTTTTACATACCTTTCTACTCATCCATACAAACATCTAATCATTAAAAAGAAAAATTGATTTATGTAAAATCTGTGAACTTTTTCAAAAATCTAAAAGAGACCCATTTTAGATCTCAAAAAACACAAAAAAAATATGGAAGTGGATTTTTCATCAATGACCTTTTGATATGACTTTCAAGATAGAGAATAATCATGCCTCAGATTAAAAAAGTGGTCATAAATTCATGAATTTTTTTATAAATCTAAGAGAGACCCATTTGAGAATTTCAAAAAACCTAGAAGGAATATGAAACTAGATTTTTGATATGAGATCGTTTGACATAAGTTTCAAGGTAGAGAAGAATCATGCCTTAGGATCAAAAATATGATCATACAAAAGAAAAACTAGTAATGATAAATGTAGGAGGATTGTGGTAAAGGAAATAATTGCATGAAGTTATCAAGAAAGCTTTGCTACTATGTTAGAGTTTGTCTTGAATGTCATGTGGGTTTTTTAAGCTTGTTTATTTGGTGTTTTGACACTACTTTACTTAGCCAAAGTTTCTTCATTACCTTTCACCTAAAATTTTACATCATCTTGAATGTCACGTGGATTTTTTGAGCTTGCTTACTTGGGGTTTTGACACGGATTTACTTATCTAGGGTTTTGACATTGCTTTACTTGAAATTTTGACACACTGTAATTTTGAGCTTTTAGACAACTTCTACTTTGAAATTTTAGACCTACTTTACTAAATAAATAATTACCTTTCACAGATTCAAGTTGATCTACAATAGTATAAATCAAGTTTTTGAACCTACTTTGTTGGATAACTAATTACCTTTCACAAACTTGAGTTGATCTATAGCAGTGTAAATTGAGTTTTCAAACTTGCTTTGTTGGAAAAATAATTGCTCTTCACAAACTCAAGTTGGTCTACAACAGTGTAAACTAGGATTTCAAACCTACTTTGCTAGAGAAGTATTTGCCTTTCACAAACCTGAATTGGTCTATAATAGTGTAAACTAGGTTTTTAGACCTGCTTTATTATAGAACATGAACTGCTAATAGTCAAGGGTTAAAAGTCCAATGACTTCTCCAAGAAATTTTTCCAATTTTGGAAGTCTGATTACTTATCAATTGTTGAGGTTATGAAGTTTGATTATTTCTAAGTTATTGAGGTTGTAAAGTCCAATTATTTCTAAATTGCCATGGTTCAGAAGTTTGATTGCTTAAGTTGTCAGATTTAAAAGTTTTATAGACTCTTCTACTCATCCATACAAACATTTAATTAAAAAGAAAAAAATTGATTTTAAAAAAAATTGTGAACTTTCTCAAAAATCTAAGAGAGACCCATTTTAGATCTTAAAAAACTCATAAAAAATATGCAAATGGATTTTTCATCAATAGCCTTTTGATAGAGTTTTGAGGCAGAGAAAAATCACTCTTTTAAGGTCAAAAAATGGCCATAAATCTGTGAAGTTTCCCAAAAATCTAAAAGAGATCTATTTGATGATATCAAAAAACTCATAAGGAATATGCAACTAGATTTTTGATATGAGATCATTTGACATGAGTTTTGAGGTAGAGAAGAATCACACCTCGGGGTCAAAAATATAATCATACAGAAGAAAAACTAATAATGGTGAATGCAAGAGGATCATGCCAAAAGAGACAAATGCATGAGGCTATCAGGAAATCTCAGATACCATATTAGAGTTCATCTTAAACATCACATAGGTTTCTTAAGTTTGTTTACTTGAGGTTTTGACACTGCTTTACTTACCTGGGGTTTCTTCATTATCTTTTATCTAAAATTTGGCATCATCCTGAATGTCATGTGGGTTTTTTGAGCTTACTTAGGGTTTCGACACTGCTTTACTTACTTTAGGTTTTGACACTACTTTACTTAATTAGGGTTTTAACACTGCAACTTCAAGCTTTTAAATAATTATTACTTTAAGCTTTCAGACCTACTTTACTGAACAAGTAATTTCCCTTCACAAACTCAAGTTGGTCTATCACAATATAAATCAAGTTTTTGGACCTGCTTTGCTGGAGAAGTAATTTTCCTTCACAAACTTGAGCTAGTCTATAGTGGTGGAAACTGGGCTTTAGACCTACTTTGTTAGAGAAGTAATTATCCTTCACAAACCCAAGTTGGTCTACAATAGTGTAAATCAAGTTTTCAAACATGCTTTGATGGAGAATTAATTGCCCTTCATAAACCTAAGTTGGTTTACAGTAGTGTAAACCAGGTTTTTAGACCTATTTTAATGGAGAACATGAATTGCTAGTAGTTAGGGGTCAAACATCCAATGATTTCTCCAAGCAAGTTATTAATTTTTAGAAGTTTGATTATTTCTCAGTTGATAGGGTTATAAAGTCCAATTACTTCTATGTTATCGATGTTGTAATGTTTGATTACTTCCAAGTTATTATTGTTTAAAAGTATTATTGCTTAAGTCACTAGATTTACAGGTTTTATAGATTATTCTATTCATTTATACAGACATCTAATCAACAAGAAGAAAACTTCATTTCTAGAAAATTTGTAAAATTTCTCAAAATCTAAGAGAGACCCATTTTAGATCTCAAAAAACTCACAAAAAATGTGTAGGTGGATTTTTCATCAATGACCTTTTAACATAAGTTTTGAGATAGAGAAGAATCACACTGCTAGGATAAAAAAAATGACCATAAATCCATAAAATTTCTCATAAATTTTAGAGAGGCCCACTTGATGATATCAAAAATTGTAGAAAGAATATGCAACTAGATTTTTTATATTAAGTCGTTTGACACAAGTTTTGAGGTAGAGAAGAATCATGCTTCAATGTCAAAAATATGGTTGTATAGAAAAAATAAGTAATGGAAAATATAGGAAGATCATGCCAAAGGAGATAAATGCATAAAACTATAAGGAAATCTCTAGTACCATGTTATAGTTCATCCTGAACGTCACGTGAGATTTTTGAGCTTACTTACTCAGGGTTTCGACATTACTTTACTTATTTGATATTTTTTTTATTATGTTTCACCTAAAATTTGACATCATCCTAAACATCATGTAGTTTTCTTAAGCTTGCTTACTTGGAGATCCGACACTGCTTTACTTACCCAAGGTTTCATCACTGCTTTACTTTCTTTGAGTTTTGACATATTACAACTTCGAGCTTTCAAACAACTACTATTTTGGGCTTTTAGACCAGCTTTATTGAATAAGCAATTACCCTTCACAAACTTGAGTTGATTTACAGTAGTATAAATCATAGTTTTGGATTTGATTTGCTAGAGAAGAAATTACCCTTCACAAACATGAGTTGGTCTAGAGTGGTGTAAATTGGGTTTTTGGACCTACTTTGCTAGAGAAGTAATTGCTTTTCACAAACCCAAGTTGGTCTACAGTATTGTAAACCAAGTTTTTAGACCTAATTTACTAGAGAAGTAATTGCCTTTCATAAACTCGAGTTGGTATATTACAGCGTAAACTAAGTTGGTCTATTGCAGGGTCACATAAATTTTTTTAGCTTGCTTACTTGGGGTTTCAATACTACTTTACTTACCTAAGGTTTTTTCATTATCTTTTCTTTGAAATTGGATGTTGTTTTGAATGTCATGAAAAAAATTTAAACTTACTTACTCGATGTTTTGACATTATTTTATTTACCCAAGGTTTCAGCACTGCTTTACTTACTTGAGGTTTTGACACATTGTAAATTTAAGCTTTCAGACAACTAATACTTCAGGGTTTTAGACTTGTTTTACTAAACAAGTAATTACCCTTTATAAACTTGAGTTAGTCTACAACAGTGTAAATCGAGTTTTCATACCTACTTTACTATAGAAGTAATTGCCTTTCATAAACTCAATTTGGTCTACAACGGTGTAAACCAAGTTTTTGGACTTGCTTTGCTAGAGAATTAATTGCCCTTCACAAACTCAAGTTCATCTATAGCAACGTAAATTAGATTTTTTGACCTACTTTGCTAGAGAAGTAATTGTCCTTCATAAACTCGAGTTGATCTACAATAGTGTAAACTAGGTTTTTAGACCTACTTTGCTAGAGAACATGAATTGCTAGTAGTTAAGGGTCAAAATTTCAAAGATTTTTCCAAGCAAGTTGTCAAGTTTTAAAATTCTGATTACTTCTCAGTTGACAAGGTTGTGAAGTTAGACTACTTTTAAGTTGTTGGAGTTTTGAAGTTTGATTACTTCCAAGTTACCATGGTTCAAAAGTTTGATTGCTTAAGTCACCATATTTGTGGGTTTTTTAGACCCTTTTACTCATCTATACAAACATCTAACTAGAAAGAAGAAAACTTTATTTCTATAAAATTCGTGAACTTTCTTAAAAATCTAGGAGAGACCCATTTTAAATCTTAAAAATCATAAAAAAAATATGCAGATAGATTTTTAATCATTAACCTTTTGACACAAGTTTTAAGGTAGAGAAGAATCATGCTTTTAAGGTCAAAAAATGGTCATAAATATATGAATTTTCTCACAAATCTAAAAGAAACCCATTTGGTAACCTCAAAAAACTTAAAAAGAATATGCAACTAGATTTTTGATATGAGGTCATTTTACATGAGTTTTGAGGTAGAGAATAATCATGTCTCAAGGTCAAAATAGGATTGTATAGAAAAAAAAATCTAATAATGGAAAATGTAGGAGGATCATGCCAAAGAAAATAAATGCATGAGGCTATCAGTAAAGCTTTGGTACCATGTTACAATTCATCTTGAGTGTCATGCAAGTTTCTTGAGCTTGTTTGCTCAGGGTTTCAACACTACTTTACTTATGCAAGGTTTCTTAATTACCTTTCACCTAAAATTTGATGCCATTTTGAATGTCATGTGAGTTTATTAAGCTTACTTACTCGGGGATTTGACACTACTTTACTTACCTGAGGTTTTGACACTGCTTTATTTACTCAGGGTTTCAACACACTCCAACTTTGAGCTTTTAAACAATTGCTACTTCAAGATTTTAGACTTGCTTTAATAAACAAGTAATTACCCTTCACAAACTTGAGTTGGACTACAGTAGTATAAATTAGGTTTTCGGAGTTGCTTTGCTAGAGAACATGAATTGTTAGTAGTTAGGGGTCAAAAGTTCAATGACTTCTCCAAGTAAGTTTTTAGGTTTTGGAAATATAATTACTTTTTAGTTACCAGGGTTGTGAAGTTCGATTATTTCTAAGTTGTCAAGGTTGTGAAGTATGATTCATTTCAATTTGCTAGGGTTTAGAAGTCTGATTCTTAAGTCACCATATTTGTAGGTTTTGTAGTCTCTTCTACTCGTTTGTACATATGTCTAACCAACAAGAAGAAAACTTGATTTTTAGAAAATACGTGAACTTTCTGAAAAATTTAAGAGAGACCTATTTTAGATCTCAAAAAACTCATAAAAAATATACAACTAGATTTTTCATCAATGACTTTTTGACATGAGTTTCGAGGTAGAGAAGAATCACGTCTTTCAGATCAAAAAAAGGTCATAAATCCATGAACTTTCTCATAAATCTAAGAGAGACCTATTTAATGATTTAGAAAAAAATAGAAGTAAGATGAACTGGATTTTTGATATGAGGTCATTTGACATGAGTTTTGAGGTAGAGAAAAATCACGTATCAGGTTTTAAAATGTGACCATATAAAAAAAACTAGTAATAACAAATGCAGGATGATTGTGCTAAAGGAGACAAATGCATGAGGCTATCAAGAAAGCTCTGGTACTATATTAGAGTTCATCTTGAACACCATGCATTTTTTTTATCTTGCTTACTTGTGGGTTTGACACTACTTTACTTACTCAGGGTTTCTTCATTACTTTTCATCTAAAATTTAACACCATCTTGAACATCATATGAGTTTCTAGAGCTTACTTACTCAGGGTTTTGACACTACTTTACTTACCTAAGGTTTCAACACTAGTTTACTTACTAAGAGTTTTGACACACTACAACTTTGGGATTTTGGATAACTTCTACTTCTGGCTTTCAAACCTACTTTATTGAACAAGTAATTACCCTTCAAAAACTTGAGTTGGTCTACAACAATATAAATTAGGTTTTTAGACCTACTTTGTTGGAGAATTAATTTCCATTCACAAACTCAAGTTGATCTACAATGATGTAAATTGGGTTTTTAGACTTGCTTTGTAGGAGAAGTAATTGCCCTTCATAAACACATGTTGGTCTACAGTATTGTAAATCGGGTTTTTTAATCTGCTTCGCTAGAGAAGTAATTGCCCTTCACAAACTAGAGTTGGTATACAATAGTGTAAACTAATTTTTTAGACATGCTTTACTAGAGAATATAAATTTCTAGTAGTCAGGGGTCAAAAGTATGATGACTTCTCCAAGTAAATTGTCAAATTTTAGAAGTCTGATTACTTCTTAATTGTTAGGGTTATGAAGTCTGATTACTTTTAAATTACCAGGGTTATGAAGCCCAATTACTTCTAAGTTGCCAGGGTTAAGAAGTTTGATTACTTAAGTCCCTAGATTTGTGGGTTTTATGAACTTTTCTATTCATCTATATAAATGTGTAACCAGTAAAAAGAAAACTTAATTTTTGTAAAATTTGTGAACTTTCTTAAAAATCTAAGAGACCTATTTTAGATTTTAAAAATTTCACAAAAATATGCAAGTGAATTTTTCATCAATGTATTTTTGACATGAGTTTGAAGGTAGATAATAATCATGCCTCTATGGTCAAAAAGGGGCCATAAATCTGTGAACTTTATCACAAATCTAAAAGAGACCCATTTGATGATATCAAAAAACTCAGAAGAAATATGCAACTAAATTTTTGATATGAGATCATTTAAAACAAGTTTTGAGGTAGAGAAGAATCACACTTCAAAGTCAAAAACATAATCAATTAGAAGAAAAACCAATAATGGCAAATGTAGGAGAATCGTGCCAAAGAAGACAAATGCATGAGGGTATCAGAAAAGCTCTAGTACCATGTTAGATTTCATTCTGAACATCACGTGGGTTTTTTGAGCTTGTTTACTCGAGGTTTTTACATTGATTTGCTTATCTAGAGTTTCTTCATTACCTTTCACTTGAACTTTTATGTCATCCTGAATGTCACATGGGTTCCTTGAGCTGGCTTATTTGAGGTTTTGACACTGCTTTACTTATACGAGGTTTTGGTACTACTTTACTTACTCAAGGTTTTGACATACTGTAACTTTGTGATTTTGGACAACTACTACTTTAAGCTTTTAGACATGTTTTACTAAACAAGTAATTGCCCTTCACAAACTTGAGTTAGTCTACAGTAGTATAAATAGAGTTTTTAGACCTCCTTTGATAGATAAGTAATTGCCCTTCATAAACTTGAGTTGATCTATAGCGATGTAAATTGGGTTTTTGAACCTATTTTAATGGAGAAGTAATTTCCCTTCACCAACCTAAGTTGGTCTTAGTGTAAATTGGGTTTTCAGACCTACTTTGCTTGAGAAGTAATTTCCCTTTACAAACTTGAGTTGGTTTATAGTAGTATGAATCAGGTTTTTGGACCTGCTTTACTGGAGAATATGAATTGCTAAAAGTCAAGGGTCAAAAGTCTAATGACTTTTCCAAACAAGTTCTCTAATTTTAAAAGTCTAATTACTTCTAAGTTGTCAGGGTTATAAAGTCTGATTACTTTTAACTTGTCAGGGTTTATAAGTTTGATTACTTAAGTCACCAGATTTATGAGTTTTGTAGACTCTTCTACTCATCTGTATAGACATCTAACTAGCAAGAAGAAAACTTGATTTTTGAAAAATTCATAAATTTTCTCAAAATTTTAAGAGAGACCCATTTTAGATCTCAAAAAACCTAAAAAAATATGTAGGCAAATTTTTCATTAATGGCTTTTTCGATGCGAGTTTCAAGGTAAAAAAGAATTGTGTCTTTAAATTAAAAAAACCAGCCATAAATTTGTAAACTTTTTCACAAATCTAAGAGAGACCCATTTGATGATATCAAAAAACTTACAAGGAATATGTAACTAAATTTTTTATATGAGGTCATTTGACATGAGTTTTGAGGTAGAGAAAAATCACACCTCAAGGTTTCAAATGTAGTTGTGCAGAAAAAAACCAATGATAGCAAATACAAGAAGATCATGTCAAAAGAGGCAAATGCATGAGGCTATTAGAAAAGCTCTAGTACCATGTTAGAGTTCATCTTGAATGTCACATGGATTTCTTGATCTTGTTTACTCAAAGTTTCAACACTGCTTTACTTACTCAAAGTTTCTTCATTATCTTTCACCTAAAGTTTGATGTCATCATAAACGTTACATGGGTTTTTTGAGCTTTCTTACTCGAGGTTTTAATAATACTTTACTAACCTAAGGTTTCAACACTACATTACTTTCTCAAGGTTTTGATACACTATAAATTTAGGCTTTCAAACAACTACTACTTTGGGCTTTCAAACTTGCTTTATTGAATGAGTAATTATCCTTCATAAACTTGAGTTGATCTATAGTAGTATAAATCAATTTTTTTGACCTACTTTGCTGGAGAAATAATTTTCCTTTAAAAACTCAAGTTGGTCTAAAGCAGTGTAAACCAAGTTTTTGGCCCTGCTTTGTTGGAGAAGTAATTGTCATTCGTAAACTCAAGTTGATCTATAATAGTGTAAACTAGTTTTTTAGACCTATTTTGCTAAATAAGTAATTGCCCTTCACAAACATGAGTTAGTCTATAGTAGTGTAAACTAAGTTTCTAGACCTACTTTGTTGGAGAACATGAATTGCTAATAGTTAGGGGTCGAAAGTCTGATGACTTCTCTAAGTAAGTTATCAAGTTTTAGAAATCTGATTACTTTTTAGTTTTTAGGTTGTGAAGTCTGATTACTTCTAAGTTGTTGGGGTTGTAAAGTCTGATTACTTTCAAGTTACTAGGGTTTAGAAGTCTGAATGCTTAAGTCACTAGATTTATGGGTTTTGTAGACTCTTTTACTTTTTCTACAAACATCTAACCAACAAGAAGAAAACTTGATTTCTAAAAAATCCATGAACTTTCTCAAAAAATTAAGAGAGACACATTTTATATCTCAAAAAACCCATAAAAAATATACAGATAGATTCTCATCAATGACCTTATGACATGAGTTTTGAGGTAGAGAAGAATCACACCTTTGTGATAAAAACAACCATAAATCTATGAACTTTTTCACAAATCTAAGAGAGACCCACTTGATGATATCAAAAAATCTAGAAGGAATATACAACTAGATTTTTTATATGAGGTCATTTGACATGAATTTTGAGGTAGACAAGAATCATACTTCAGGTCAAAAACATGACTATACAACATAAAAACTAGCAATGGTGAATGTAGTAGGATTGTGCCAAAAGATATAATTGCATGAGGTTATCAAAAAAGCTTTGGTACCATGTTAGAGTTCATTCTAAATGCCACGTAGGTTTTTTGAGCTTACTTACTTGACATTTTGACACTGCTTTATTTACCTGGTGTTTCTTCATTACCATTCACCTAAAATTTGATGTCATCTTGAATGTCACATGGGTTTCTTAATCTCACTTACTCAGGGTTTTGACACTACTTTACTTACCCAAGATTTTGACACTACTTTACTTACTCAGGGTTTTGACACATTACAACTTCAAGCTTTTGGATAACTGCTACTTTAGGATTTTAGACTTACTTTACTAAACAAGTAATTTCCCTTTACAAACTTGAATTGGTCTACAATAGTATAAATTAGCTTTTTAGACTTGCTTTACTAGAGAAGTAATTGTCTTTCACAAACTCAAGTTGGTCTACAATAGTGTAAATCAAGTTTCTAGACCTACTTTGTTGGAGAAGTAATTGCCCTTCACAAACCCAAGTTGGTTTACCATAGTGTAAACTAAGTTTTTAGATCTAATTTTCTAGAGAATTAATTACCTTTCACAAAATTGAGTTGGTTTATAATCGTGTAAAATAAGTTTTTAGACCTACTTCGCTGAAGAACACAAATTTTCAGTAGTCAAAGGTGAAAAATATGATGACTTCTCCAAGCAAGTTGTTAGGTTTCAAAAGTTTTATTACTTCTCAATTGTCAGGGTTATGAAGTTTGATTATTTCTAAGTTGTTAGGGTTGTGAAGTCTGATTACTTCCCAGTTGCTAGGGTTTAGCATTTTGATTATTTAAGTCACCAGATTTGCATGTTTTACAAACTCTTCTACTCATCTGTACAAATGTCTAACTAATAATAAGAAAAGTTAATTTCTTGAAAATCCATGAACTTTCTCAAAAATCTAAGAGAGACTCATTTTAGATCTCAAAAACCCACTAAAAATATGCAGAGAAATTTTTTATCAATGATTTTTTGACATGAGTTTTAAGGTAGGAAAGAATCATGCCTCTAAGATCAAAAAAGTGACCATAAATCTGTGAACTTTCTCAAAAATATAAGAGAGACCCATTTGATGATATTGAAAAACCTTGAAAGAATATGTAACTAGATTTCTGATATGAGGTTGTTTAACATGAGTTTTGAGGTAGAGAAGAATCATGCTTCAAGGTCAAAAATGTGGTCATACAAAAGAAAAACTAGTAACGACAATGTAGAAGGATCATGCCAAAGGAGACAAAGGCATGAGGCTATCAAGAAAGCTTTGGTACCATGTTAGAGTTCATCTTGAACATCACACAATTTTCTTGAGCTTGCTTACTCGAGGTTTTGACACTACTTTACTTATCTAAGGTTTCTTCATTACCTTTCATCTATAATTTGACATCATCCTAAACATCATGTGGGTTTATTAAGCTTGTTTACTCTGAGTTTCAACACTAATTTACTTACTTGGGGTTTCGGCATTGCTTTACTTACTCCAGGTTTTGACACACTAGAACTTTACGCTTTTAAACAACTGCTACTTTAAGTTTTTAGACCTGCTTTACTGAACAAGTAATTACCATTTACAAATATGAGTTGGTCTATAGTAGCATAAATCATGTTTTTAGATCTATTTTGTTAGAGAAGTAATTATCCTTCACAAAATTGAGTTGGTCTAGAGCAATATAAACTAGGTTTTTGGACCTATTTTGTTAGAGAAGTAATTACCCTTCACAAATCAAAGTTGGTCTACAATAGTGTAAACCAAGTTTTTAGACCTACTTTGTTGGAGAATTAATTTCCCTTCACAAATTTGAGTTGGTCTACACCAATGTAAACTAGGTTTTTGAATCTGCTTTGTTGGAGAACATGAATTACTAGTAGTAAGGGGTCAATAGTTTGATGACTTCTCCAAATAAGTTATCAGGTTTTAGAAGTCTGATTACTTCTCAGTTGTTGGGGTTGTGAATTTTGATTACTTATAAGTTGTTAGAGTTGTGAAGTTTGATTACTTCTAAGTTGCCAAGGTTCAAAATTTTGATTGCTTAAGTCACCAGATTTATGAGTTTTGCAAACTCTTATACTCGTCGGTACAAATGTTTAACTAGTAAGAAGAAAACATGATTTCTAAAAAATCCATGAACTTTCTCAAAAATATAAGAGAGACCCATTTTATATCTCAAAAAACCATAAAAAATATGAAGGTATATTTTTCATCAATGGCCTTTTGACACAAATTTTGAGGTAGAGAAGAATCATGTCTCAAAAGTCAAAAAATTGGCCATAAATTGATAGATTTTTGAGAGACCCATTTGATGATATCAAAAAACTTACAAGGAATGTGCAACTATTTTTTTTATATGAGGTCATTTTACATGAGTTTCAAGGTAGAAAAAAATCATACCTCAAGGTCAAAAATGCAATCATACAGAAGCAAAACTAGTAATGAAAAATGTAAGAAGATTGTGCCAAAGGAGATAAATATATGAGGCTATCAAAAAAACTCTAGTACCATGTTAGAGTTCATCCTACATGTCATGCAAATTTTTGAGCTTGCTTACTCAAGGTTTTGACATTACTTTACTTACCTGAGGCTTCTTCTTTATCTTTCACCTAAAATTTGACATTGACTTAAATGTCATGCAGGTTTTTTGAGCTTGCTTAGTCAGAATTTTAACACTGCTTTACTTTTTTGGGGTTTTGACACTACTTTACTTACTCAGAGTTTTGACACACTACAAATTTGGGCTTTTGAAAAACTACTACTTTGAGATTTTAGAGCTGCTTTATTGAATAAGTAATTACCTTTCACAAATTTGAGTTGGTCTATAGTAGTATAAATTGAGGTTTCAAACCTACTTTACTGGAGAAGTAATTACCCTTCACAACCTTGAGTTGGTCTACAGTGATGCAAATCAAGTTTTTAGATTTATTTTGTTGGAGAAGTAATTACCCTTTGCAAACTCAAATTTGTCTACAATAGTGTAAACTGGGTTTTTAGGCCTACTTTGCTAGAGAAGTAATTCTCCTTCACAAACTCGAGGTCGTCTATAGTAGTGTAAACCGATTTTTGAACCTACTTTATTGGAGAACATGAATCGATAGTAGTCAAGGATCAAAATTTCAATGACTTTTCAAAGTAAGTTATCAAGTTTTGAAAGTCCAATTACTTCTTAGTTTATAAGGTTATGAAGTCTGATTACTTCTAAGTTGTCAGGGCTGTGAAGTTTGATTACTTCAAAGCTGCCAAGGTCTAGAAGTCTGATTACTTAAATCACTAGATTTGTAGGTTTTGTAAACTCTTCTACTCATCCGTACAAATGTCTAACCAGTAAAAAAACATGAATTCTAAAAAAATCCATGAACTTTCTCAAAAATATAAAAGAGACCCATTTTAGATCTCAAAAAATATACAGGCAGATTTTTCATCAATAGTCTTTTGACATGAGTTTCAAGGCATAGAAAACGCATGTCTTTAAGGTCAAGAAAGAAGGCATAAATATATGAACTTTCTAAAAAATCTAAGAGAGACCCATTGGATGATATCAAAAAACCTAAAATGAATATACAACTATATTTTTGATATGAGATCAGTTGACACAAGTTTTGAGGTAAAGAAAAATCATGCTTCAAGGTCAAAAACATGGTCATATAGAAGAAAAATTAAATGATGAATGCAGGAGGATCATAACAAAGAGAGATGAATGCATGAGGCTATCAAAAAAGCTTTGATACCATGTTAGAGTTCATCTAGAATGTCACACAAGTTTTTTGAGCTTGCTTACTCAAATTTTTGACACTGCTTTACTTACCCAAAGTTTCTTCATTACCTTTCACCTGAAATTTGATGTCATCCTAAATGTCATGCATATTTCTTGGCATTGATTACTCAAGGTTTTGACACTGCTTTACTTCCCTGGGGTTTTGACACTACTTTATTTACTTAGAGTTTTGACACACTGAAACTTCGAGCTTTCAGACAACTACTACTTTGGGCATTTGAACTTGCTTTACTAAACAAGTAATTGTCTTTCATAAATTTAATTTGATTTACAATAGTATAAATCAAGTTTTTGGACTTGATTTACTAGAGAAGTAATTGCCCTTGACAAACTTGAATTGGTCTATAACAGTGTAAACCAAAATTTTAGACTTGTTTTGCTAGAGAAGTAATTACCCTTCATAATTCCAAATTGGTCTACAACAATGTAAACTAGATTTTTAGACTTGATTTGCTGGAGAATTCATTGCCTTTCACAAATCCAAGTTGATCTTCAGTAGTGTAAATCAATTTTTCAGACTTGCTTTACTAGAAAACATGAATTGCTAATAGTCAAGGGTTGAAAGTTCGATGACTTCTCCATGTAAGTTATCGAGTTTTGGAAAATTGATTACTTCTCAGTTGCCAAGGTTATGAAGTTTGATTGCTTCTAATTTACTGGGGTTGTAAAATTTCTCACAAATCTAAGATAGATTCATTTGATGATATTGAGAAACCCAAAAGGAATATGCAACTAGATTTTTTATGAGGTCATTTGACATGAGTTTTGAGGTAGAGAAAAATCATATCTCAAAGTCAAAAATGTGGTCGTATAAAAGAAAAACAAACAATGGTGAATGTAGAAGAATCATGTCATACGAGACAAATGCATGAGGCTATCAGAAAAGCATTGGTACCATGTTAGAGTTCATCTTGAACATCACACAAGTTTTTTGAGCTTACTTACTTAGGGCTTCGACACTACTTTACTTAGGGTTTATTCATTATCTTTCACCTAAAATTTGACATTATCTTTGTTAGATTGTGGAGCTAAAATTTTCACTGATGTAGACATGGAGGAGGGTGTAGAAGGGTTGCTGAATGTCACAGACACTGGCGTCAATCAGGCCAACTAACATCGACAGGATAAGACAGGAGAGCAATTGATGTCGATAAGAGATTGGCCAACGTCGATGACCCCCAGGCAGACAGGGACCGGCGTCGGTCGCCTGTGTGATTCGACTGCAAGTATATTACAGGCAGTTAGTTGACGAACCAAGTGTTTGCATGATTAGTGCTAATTATAGACTGAGAGCTGCAGATCTAATTTTTGTACTAGGTGTCTAATTATTGTTTGGATGAGTTCTATATATTAGACTCATGGTTGTATTGTAAACTTGTAGCTAGAGAGTAAGAGAGCATTATTATAAGCTCCTTATGTGTGTGAGGTAGAGCAATGGTGTGTTCCTCCTAGTGCCATAGTACCAAGGTGGGTGCTAGATTGGAGAATCAGTAGGGTTCTTCAGGAGTGTATGATCTTGGTCATCAGGTGAGCATGGCTTTTATAGGAGATCTACATGGTAAGTAAGATCATTGATATGCAGGTGTATGTGTGTGCAAGGTCAAGGTTCATAAGTGTGCAGAACTAGCTTGATCTGTAGGTTAAAGATCAAATAGGACAACAACACAACAGGGAGTAGTATTAGGAGAGATCTACTTGGAGTACAGGATTGTACTCAGAGCATAGAGGAAGGCAAGGAAGATCCTTCCATAAGTAAGGTCTATTGAGGTGCAGGTTGATGCAGGTTCAGGGGAGATCTACTTGAAGTACGTTTGAGTACTTGTGGAGTGCGTGGAGCACTTGTGGAGTGCGTGGAGCATAGGTATAAGGTGAACACCAACTCAGTGTTTGAGTTGGGTGTTGGGACCTAATACAGAGAGCTTTGAGGAGAGAATTATTGTTCACTTGAGGTGTGGGAAGCCTCTGAAGAGGTGGTGGAGAAGAAGTGGCATCTTCTTTATTGTATTCTTTTCTGTATGAGTATTAATACAAGTTGTGTATTGTCTCTCATATCTTGTGTTATTTTTGGATTCTAGTTACTTGTTGATTCTGGTTATTTACGCATATTAAGTTACTTGGTATTTGGTAATAAATTGTGTGCTTCTGGTGTTTCCTATTCCCAACAAGTGGTATCAGAGCTAAGGTTACAGGAAGCGGTTTTGTGTTTTGGTTACAGGTCACTCTCAGGGGTTTCTGATTGAGTGGGAGTAGAGCAATGGCAGATCAAAGTAAGCTAAGGATGGAGGAGTTGAAAAGCACAGATGGCCTCTTATGGTCCGATGGAAAGAAAGAGCAGGTAAAAGAAGATCGTTGGTTTGTGGAAGATAAGCATGGAAGAACTGAAGAAGCAGATGTTGCAGGTGATGTGGCATAGGATGCTTTGGGAGGTTTCTTGGATAAAGTTGAATCTTGTCTTACAGATTCAGTTGTCTCTTTCCATGTAGCCCCAGATAGAGGAGCTAGTGAGCCTTGCCAAAGAATTGGAAAAGGGGGAGTGAAGCTGAAATTATAGGCGGCCAACACATGGATGTTGAAGGAGGTCATGCAGGTCCCAGGTTTGGAGATGTGGCTAATTTCTTCAGAAGAGTTGGGTGATGGGAGGTGTAAAATAACTCTCATAGCGGATGCACTTGAATTAGCTGGTGGTAAGAAAACAAGTACTCTTTATCTACTTGTATATATTACTGATTCTTCTTTTGTTGCGGAGACGTGGCTTCGTAGGCTTGGTCACATAAGCAGGAAGGAGATGCATGTTCTTAAGTGGAAGACAGATATATTTGATAGGCTTAAGAACTGAAAAGCCTTGGTGTTCTTGGAGGAGATGGCGAATAGAGACCAGTGGATGTGGCTAGATACTTCTGAGCAGGGCAGTTTGGACATGGGGATTGATTCAAAGGAGCTCGCGGGTAAAAAGTCATCACTCACAGGAAACACAGGTACTGATGTCAGTAAGAAAACTGACATCGGTAGTATGTAAGACCAATGTCAGTCATGAGGACCGACGTCAGTAGCAGGAGGACACCGACGACAGCAAGTTGGTAGTCAGGACAGGCACAGGAACTGATGTCAGTCAGATGCAAACTGTGGGATGGTCAAGATCGGTCACTGTAACAAATTTTGGGTGGACAGTAAGCTGTCAAGGAGTCTCAAACACCCATACTGAGGACTGAAGATGTAAGTAGGCCTCAAATTCATTATTCCTCTTCTTTATACTAGTTGCTGACTACAGAGCAGGAAGGATCCAGGAAACAGTGGGAGCGTGGCATGGAGAGATTGCAAAACCAGATGAGAGATTTGGTAGGGCTGTCAGCCGGTATGTTAGCACTGCAAGACGAATGGATTCCTTAGTTGAAGAATAGAGAGAACAGACACGTGAGATGGAAGGCCAGGCATATGGTCTTGAGGAGCTGCAGGATAGTGGTATAGGTTTTGACAGGTGGAGGACGAAGCATGACTTTAGTCAATGTCAGGGTAACTACTGTGGTTTGACTTACTAGGGGGATGATGATTGCAACATCATTCTATTGTTGTATGTGGATAGTATGTTAGCTAGCAGGGGTGTACATACAGGGTTTTGTTGAGCTAAGGGTAAGATTAGTTCAGTGGTTTGCTATGAAGAATTTGGAGTAGCAAAATTCTTCAACATAGGAGACATGGGAGATCACAGGGTGATTTTGTTTCCAATGGGAGTTGATGTGAATCAGGTGTTGGCGAGACGTAGGATGCAGAATTGGAGCGCACTAAGGGCTGGACAGTTTAGTGTCCGAAATCACATGAGGTCTAGTATAGACCTGAGTTTGCCCAAGAAGTGGGTGTTGTCAGAGAATTAGGAGCCAATTCGAAGAAGTGGATTCTCAGGTATTTGAGAGAGACCAGCAACAAGGATTCATGCTATTCAGGGTCAGGACTTCACTACATGAGATTGTAGGATCAGATGTGGCAGGGTACTCAGATGACAGGAGGTACACCACAGGATGTGTGGTGGGTGGTCTGCAGGGTTGTGCTTGAAGAGGGATACAAACTAGAAAATAGATTAGATGGAATACAGGTACAGGTACAGTGCAACTATTTATCTTCAAGTGGGAGATTGTTAGATTGTGGAGCTAAAAGATTCACTGATGCAGACATGGAGGAGGGTGCAGAAGGGTTGCTGAGTGTCACAGACACCGGTGTCGGTCAGGCCAACCGACGTCGGCAGGATAAGACAGGTGACCAACTGACGTCGATCAAAGATCAGCCAGCGTCGGTGACCCTCAAGTAGATAGAGACCGGCATCGATCGCCTGTGTAGTTCGATTGTGAGTATATTACGGGCAGTTAGTTGACGAACCAAGTGTTTGCATGATTAGTGCTAATTATAGACTAAGAGCTGCGGATCTAATTTTTGTACTAGATGTCTAATTATTGTTTGGATGAGTTCTATATATTAGACTCATGGTTGTATTGTAAACTTGCAGCTAGAGAGTAAGAGAGCATTATTATAAGCTCCTTTTGTGTGTGAGGTAGAGCAATGGTGTGTTCCTCCTAGTGCCACAGTACCAAGGTGGGTGCTAGATTGGAGAATCAGCATGGTTCTTCAGGAGTGTATGATCTTGGTCATCAAGTGAGCATGGCTTCTATAGGAGATCTACATGGTAAGTAAGATCATTGATATGCAGGTGTATGTGTGTGCAAGGTCAAGGTTCACAGGTGTGCAGAAGCAGCTTGATCTGTAGGTTGAAGATCAAATAGGACAGCAACACAACAGGGAGCAGTATCAGGAGAGATCTACTTGGAGTACAGGATTGTACTCAGAGCATAGAGGAAGGCAAGGAATATCCTTCCATAAGTAAGGTCTATTGAGGTACAGGTTGATGCAAGTTCAGGGGAGATCTACTTGAAGTACGTTTGAGTACTTGTGGAGTGCGTGGAGCACTTGTGGAGTGCGTGGAGCACAGGTATAAGGTGAACACCAACTCAGTGTTTGAGTTGGGTGTTGGGACCTAAGAGAGAGAGCTTTGAGGAGAGAATTACTCTTCACTTGAGGTGTGGGAAGCCTCTGAAGAGGTGGTGGAGAAGAAGTGGTATCTTCTTTATTGTATTCTTTTCTGTATGAGTATTAATACAAGTTGTGTATTGTCTCTCATATCTTGTGTTATTTCTGTATTCTAGTTACTTGTTGATTCTGGTTATTTCCGCATATTAAGTTGCTTGGTATTTGGTAATCAATTATGTGCTTCCGGTGTTTCCTATTCCCAACAATATTGAACGTCATGTGGGTTTTTTGAGATTATTTTCTAAGGGTTTTGACACTGCTTTACTTACCCAGGGTTTCAACACTACTTTACTTACTTGAGGTTTTGACACACTATACCTTTAAGCTTTTGAACAACTTCTAAAATAGGGTTATAGACATGCTTTATTGGAGAAGAAATTGCCCTTCACAAACCCAAGTTGGTCTACAATAGTGTAAACTAGATTTTCAAACCTACTTTGCTAGAAAATTAATTACCCTTTACAAACTTGAGTTAGTCTACAACAGTGTAAAATGGGTTTTTAGACTTAATTTATTGGAGAACACAAATTTCTAGTAGTCAGGGATTGAAAGTTTGATGACTTTTTCAAGTAAGTTATCAGGTTATAGAAGTCTGATTACTTCTCACTTGTCGAGGTTGTAAACTTTGATTACTTTTGAGTTGTCAGAGTTGTGAAGCTTGATTACTTATAAGTTGATAAGGTTCATAAGTTTGATTTCTTAAGTCACCAGATTTATGGGTTTTGCAAACTCTTCTATTCATCCATACAAATGTGTAACCAGCAAGAAGAAAACTTGATTTCTGGAAAAATCATGAATTTTCTCATAAATCTAAGAGAGATCTATTTTAAATCTCAAAATCCCACAAAAAATATGTAGATTTTTTTTTTATTAATGGCATTTTGATATGAGTTTCAAGACAGAAAAGAATCATGACTCTAGGGTTAAAAAATTGATTATAAATCCATGAAATTTCTCTCAAATCTAAGAAACAACCATTTGATGATATCGAAAAACCCAGAAAGAATATGCAACTAGATTTTTGATATGAGATTATTTGAAATAAGTTTTGAAGTAGAGAAGAATTATGCCTTAGGGTTAAAAACATGACCATATAAAAACAAAACTAATAATGACAAATGCAGGAGGATTGTGGCAAAGAAGACAAATACATGAGGCTATTAGAAAAACTCTAGTACCATGTTAGAGTTCATCCTGAATGTCACATGAGTTTTTTGAGCTTGCATACTTGGGATTTTGACACTACTTTACTTAAATAGGATTTTTTCATTACCTTTCACTTGAAATTTAATGTCATCCTAAACATCACATGTATTTATTGAGCTTGCTTACTCAAAGTTTTGACACTACTTTACTTATCTGAGGTTTCAATACTACTTACTCAAAGTTTTGACACACTTAAACTTCAGGCTTTTAAACAACTATTACTTCATGATTTTGGATCTGATTTATTGAATAGTAATTGCCCTTCATAACCCTGAGTTGGTCTATAGCAGTATAAATCAAGTTTTTGGACCTACTTTGTTAGAGAAGTAATTGCCCTTCACAAACCCAAGTTGGTCTATAGCGGTGTAAACCAAGTTTTTAGATCTACTTTGTTGGAGAAGTAATTACCCTTCTCAAACTCAAATTGGTCTAAAATAGTGTAAATTGAATTTTTGAATCAGATTTGCATGTTTTTTATACTCTTTCGTACAAACATCTAAACAGCAAGAAGAAAATTTAATTTATAAAAAATTCATGAGCTTTCTTAAAAATCTAAGAGAGACCCATATTAGATCTCAAAAAACCCACCAAGAATATGTAACTAGATTTTTAATATTAGGTCATTTGACATGAGTTTTGAGGTAGATAAAAATCATGCCTTAGAGTTAAAAATATGGTCGTATAGAATAAAAACCAATAATGACAAATGTAAGAGGATCATGTCAAAAGAGACAAGTGCCTGAGGCTATCAAAAAAGCTCTGATACCATGTTAGAATTAATCCTGAATGTCACATGGATTTCTTAAGCTTGCTTACTCGAGGTTTCAACACTGCTTTACTTACCTAGAGTTTCTTCATTATATTTTTCCTAAAATTTGACATCGTCCTAAATGTCATACAAGTTTTTTGATCTTTCTTACTCGAGGTTTCAACACTATTTTACTTAGGGAATCAACACTATTTTACTTACTCAAGGTTTCAACACACTATAACTTCAAGCTTTCAGATAACTGTTACTTCAAGTTTTCAAACCTATTTTACTGAATAAATAATTACCTTTCATAAACCCAAGTTAGTCTACAATAGTATAAATTGAGTTTTCAGACCTACTTTGTTGGAGAAGTAATTATCCTTCACAAACTTGAGTTGATATACAATGGTGAAAATTGGGTTTCCAAACCTGCTTTGTTGGAAAAGTAATTGCCTTTTGTAAACCCATGTTGATCTACAACAGTGTAAACCAAGTTTTTAGACTTGCTTTACAGGAAAAGTAATTACCTTTAACAAACTCAAGTTGATTTACTTCTAAGTTACCAGGGTTATGAAGTTCGATTACTTCTAAGTTTCTAGTGTTTAGAAGTCTGATTACTTAAGTCATTAGATTTACGAGTTTTGTAGACACTTCTACTCATCCGTATAAATGTCTAACCAACCAGAAGAAAACTTGATTTCAAGAAAATTTATGAACTTTCTCAAAAATCTAACAAAGATATATTTTATATCTCAAAAAATTTATAAAAAATATATAGGTGGATTTTTCATTAATGGCCTTTTAACATAATTTTTGAGGTAGAGAAAAGTCACACATCCAGAGTGAAAAAAGTGGCCATAAATCCATGAACTTTCTCACAAATCTAAAAGAGATCAATTTGATGATATCAAAAAATCCAGAAAGAATATGCAACTAGATTTTTGATATGAGGTTGTTTGACATGAGTTTTGAGGTAGAGAAGAATCATGCCTCATGGTCAAAAATGTGTTCGTATAGAAGAAAAACTAGTAATAGTAAATGCAAGAGGATCATGACAAAGGAGATAAATGCATAAGGATATAAGGAAAGCTCGATACCATGTTAGAGTTCATCATGAACATCATGTAGGTTTTGACACTACTTTACTTACCTAGGGTTTCTTCATTACCTTTCACCTAAAATTTGATATCATCTTGAACATCACATGGGTTTCTTGAGATTACTTACTTAAGGTTTCAACACTACTTTCCTTAGATGAGGTTTTGGCATTGCTTTACTCACTCAAGGTTTTAACACACTATAATTTTGAGCTTTTAGATAATTGTCACTTCTGGCTTTTAGACTTGCTTTACTGAATAAGTAATTTTATTTCACAAACCTGAGTTGGTTTATAGCAATATAAATCAAGTTTTTAGACTTGATTTATTAGAGAAGTAATTGCTTTTCACAAACTTGAGTTGGTCTACAATGATTTAAACTGGGTTTTTGGACCTACTTTGCTAGAGAAGTAATTGCCCTTCAAAAACTCAAGTTGGTCTACAACAATGTAAATCAGATTTTCGGACCTAATTTATTGGAGAATTAATTATCATTCATAAACCCAAGTTGGTCTATAGTAATGTAAATCAATTTTTCAGACCTACTTTGCTAGAGAATATGAATTGATAGTAGTCAGGGGTTGAAATTATGATGACTTCTCCAAGCAAGTTGTCGAGTTTTGGAAGTTTGATTACTTCTCAATTATCAGGGTTGTAAAGTCTAATTACTTTTAAGTTGTCAAGGTTATGAAGTCTGATTACTTTCAAGTTGTCAGAGTTTAAAAGTTTAATTACTTAAGTCATCAAATTTGTAGGTTTTGTAGACTCTTCTACTCATTCGTATAAACGTCTAACCATCAAGAAAAAAATTGATTTCTGTAAAATTTGTGAACTTTCTCAAAAATTTAAGAGAGACTCATTTTAGATCTCAAAAAACTCATAAAAATTAGGTAGGCAAATTTTTCATTAATGACCTTTTGACATGAGTTTTGAAATAGAGAAGAATCATGCCTTTAGAGTCAAAAGTGGTCATAAAGCCATGAACTTTCTCATAAATATAAGAGAGACCCATTTGATGATATCAAAAAACTTAAAAAATATATACAACTAGATTTTTGATATGAGATCATTTGACACAAGTTTTGAGGTAGAAAAGAATCACGTCTCAGTGTCAAAAATGTGATCGTACAAAAAAAACTAGCAATGCCAAATGTAGAAGGATCATGTTAAATGAGACTAATGTATGAGGCTATCAAGAAAGCTTTAGTACCATGTTAGAATTTGTACTAAACATCACGTGGGTTTCTTGAGCTTTCTTACTTGGGGTTTTGACACTAATTTATTTACCCAGAGTTTATTCATTACCTTTCACTTAAAATTTGACTTTGTTCTGAATGACATGCATGTTTTTTGAGCTTGCTTACTCAAGGTTTTGACACTAGTTTACTTACCTAGAGTTTTGGCATTACTTTACTTACTCAGGGTTTTGACACACTGTAGCTTTGAGATTCTGGATAACTACTACTTTGGATTTTTAGACTTACTTTACTGAATAACTAATTGCCCTTAACAAACCTGAGTTAGTCTACAGTAGCATAAATTGAATTTTTGGACTTGGTTTGCTGGAGAAGTAATTGTCCTTCATAAATTTGAGTTGATTTACAATGGTGTAAACTAGGTTTTTGGACTTACTTTATTGGAGAAGCAATTACCCTTCACAAACCCAAGTTTATCTAAAATAATGTAAACTAGGTTTTTGAGCTTACTTTGCTGGAGAAGTAATTGTCATTCACAAATCTGAGTTGGTTTAAAATAGTGTAAACTAATTTTTTGGACCTGTTTTGCTGGAGAACATGAATTGTTAGTAGTAAGGGATTGAAAGTCTAATGACTTCTCCAAGCAAGTTATTGGGTTTTAGAATTTTGATTACTTCTAAGTTATTGAGGTTGTGAAGTCTAATTAATTCTAAGTTTTCAGTGTTCAGAAGTCTGATTGCTTAAGTTGCTAGATTTATGGGTTTTGTAGCCTCTTCTACTTATTCATATAAATGTCTATACAATAAGAAGAAGAAAATCCAAAAACTTTATCAAAAATCTAAGAGAGACCCATTTTAGATCTCAAAAAAATCATAAAAATATGCAGGTGGATTTTTCATCAATGACCTTTTGACATGAGTTTTTAAGTAGAGAAGAATCATGCTTCTAGTGTCAAAAAAAGGCCATAAATCTATGAACTTTCTCAAAAATCTAAGAGAGACCCATTTAATGATATATAAAAAAGAAAGAATATGCAACTAGATTTTTGATATGAGGTCATTTAAGGTAAAGAAGAATCATACCTCAAGATCAAAAATGTGACTGTATAGAAGAGAAACTAGCAAGAGTGAATGAAGGAGCATCATGCTAAAGGAGATAAATGCATGAGGATATTAGGAAAGCTCTGGTACCATGTTAAAGTTTGTTTTAAACGTCACATAGGTTTTTTGAGCTTGCTTACTCAGAGTTTTGACATTGATTTATATACTCAAGGTTTCTTTATTACCTTTCACCTAAAATTTGACACCATCTTAAATGTCACACAGGTTTCTTGAGCTTGCTTACTCGATGTTACAACATTACTTTACTTATTCAAGGTTTCGACACTATTTTAATCACTCAAGTTTTTGACATACTACAACTTCAAAATTTTAGATAACTTACTACTTTGGCCTTTCAGACTTGCTTTACTGAATAAGTAATTTCCTTTCACAAACCCAAGTTGGTCTAAAACAGTATAAATTAGGTTTTTGGACATGCTTTATTGGATAACTAATTACCATTCACAAATTTGAGTTGGTCTACAACAATGTAACTTGAGTTTTTGGACTTGCTTTGCTGGAGAAGTAATTGTCCTTTGCAAACTCAAGTTGGTCTTCGACAGTGTAAATTGGGTTTTTGAACCTACTTTGCTGGAGAAGTAATTGCCCTTCACAAAATTGAGTTGGTCTATAACAATGTAAATTGGGTTTTTAGATCTGCTTTGATGGAGAGCATGAATTGCTAGTAGTCAGGGGTCAAAAATTTGATGACTTCTTTAAGCAAGTTGTTGGGTTTTAGAATTATGATTGCTTCTCAGTTGTCAAGATTGTGAAGTCTAATTAATTCTAAGTTACTAAGGTTCTAAAGTTTGATTACTTACAAATTATTAGGATTCAAAATTTTGATTGGTTAAGTCATCAGATTTATGGGTTTTGTAGACTCTTCTATTCATTCGTACAAACATGTAAATAATAAGAAGAAACATGATTTTGAAAAATCTATGAATTTCCTCAAAAATCTAAGAGAGACATATTTAAATCTCAAAAAACTCACAAAAAATATACAGGAATTTTTTTTATCAATATCCTTTTGACATGAATTTCAAGGCAAAGAAGAATCATGCCTTTAGGGTCAAAAAAATGGCCATAAATCTATGAACTTTCTCATAAATCTAAGAGAGACCCATTTGATAATATTAAAAAATTCAAAAGGAATATGCATCAGATTTTTGATATGAGATTGTTTGAAATGAGTTTTGAAGTAGAGAATAATCATGCCTCAAAGTAAAAAACATGATCGTACAAAAGAAAAACCAACAATAGTGAATTTAGGAGGATCATGCCAAAAAAGACAAATGCATGAGGCTATCAAGAAAACTCTAGTGCCATGTTAGAGTTTATTTTGAACATCACGTGAGTTTTTTGAGCTTGCTTACTTGGAGTTTTGACACTATTGTACTTACCCATGGTTTTTTCATTACCTTTTCTTTGAAATTTAACTCTATCTTGAATGTCACACACATTTTTTGAGCTATTTTACTCAAGGTTTTGACACTATTTTACTTACCTGAGGTTTTGACACTACTTTACTTACTCAGAGTTTTGACACACTACAACTTTGAGCTTTCAAATAAATACTACTTCAAGCTTTCAAACTTGCTTTACTGATCAATTAATTACCCTTCACAAATACATGTTAGTCTATAATAGTATAAATTAAGTTTTTGAACCTAATTTTCTAGATAAATAATTGCCCTTCATAAACTTGAGTTGGTCTACGATGGTATAAACTGGGTTTTCTGATTTACTTTGCTAGAGAAGTAATTGCCATTTGCAAATCCAAATTGATTTACGTCACGTGGGTTTTTTGAGCTTGTTTACTTGGGGTTTTGACACTACTTTACTTACCCAAGATTTCTTTATTATATTTCACCTAAAATTTGACATTTTCTTGAATCTGATGCGGATTTCTTGAGTTTGCTTACTCAAGGTTTCAACACTACTTTGCTTACACGAGGTTTTAACATTATTTTACTTAATGTTTTGACACACTACAACTTTGAGCTTTTGAACAACTGTTACTTCGAGCTTTTGGACCTATTTTACTGAACAAGTAATTGTCTTTCACAAACTTGAGTTAGTCTACAATAGTATAAATTAGTTTTTTGGACCTACTTTATTGGAGAAGTAATTCCCTTTCACAAACTTAAGTTAGTATACAACAGTGTAAACTAAGTTTTCAAACTTGCTTTATTGGAAAAGTAATTGCCTTTCATAAACCCAATTTGATCTATAATAGTATAAAATGGGTATTCAGACCTACTTTACTGGAGAAATAATCACCCTTCACAAAATTGATTGATCTACAACAATGTAAACTAGGTTTTCAGACTTGTTTTACTAGAGAATACAAATTACTAGTAGTCAAGGGTCAAAAATTCAATGACTTCTCCCAGTAAGTTGTCAGGTTTTAAAAGTTTGATTACTTCTCAATTGTTAGGGTTGTGAATTATGATTAATTTTAAGTTACTAGGCTTGTGAAGTCTAATTACCTTCAAGTTGCTAGGGTTCAAAAGTCTAAATACTTAAGTCACCAGATTTATGGGTTTTACAGATTCTTCTACTCATCCGTACAAATGTTAAACTAGCAAGAAGAAAACTTTATTTCTATAAAATCTATGAAGTTTCTCAAAAATCTAAGAGAGACACATTTTAAATTTCAAAAAACTCACAAAAAATATGCAAGCCAATTTTTTATCAATACCTTTTGATATGTGTTTTGAGGCAAAAAAAATCATGCCTTTATGGTAAAAAAGTGGCCATAAATCCATGAAATTGCTCACAAATCTAAGAGACACTCATTTGATGATATCAAAAAATCCAAAAGGAATATGTAACTAGATTTTTGATATGAGGTCGTTTGACATGAGTTTCAAAGTAGAGAAGAATCATGCTTCAAGATCAAAAACATGGTCATACAAAAGAAAAACTAGTAATGATGAATGCAGAAGGATCATGCCAAAGAAGATAAATGTATGAGGCTATCAAGAAAGCTCTAATACCATGTTAGAGTTTTTCTTAAATGTCACATGGGTTTTTTTAGCATAGTTACTCAGAGTTTTGACACTGATTTACTTACCTAGGGTTGCTTTATTACCTTTCATCTAAAATTTGACATCATCTTGAACATCATGTAGGTTTCTTGAGCTTGGTTACTTGAGGTTTTGATATTACTTTACTTACATGAGGTTTTGACACTATTTTACTTACTCAGAGTTTTGACACACTATAACTTTGGGTTTTCAAATAACTACTACTTCAGCTTTTAGACCTGCTTTACTGAATAAGTAATTACTCTTCACAAACTTGAGTTGTTTTACAACAATATAAATCAAGTTTTTGAACCTACTTTGATGAAGAAGTAATTTCCCTTCTCAAACTCAATTTGGTCTATAATAGTGTAAACCAAAATTTTGAACCTACTTTACTGGAGAAGTAATTGCCCCTTCGTAAACTCAATTTGGTCTATAGTAGTGTAAACTAGGTTTTTAAACTTGCTTTGCTAGAGAAGTAATTACCCTTCACAAACTTGAGTTGATCTATAGTAGTGTAAACTGGGTTTTCAGACTTGCTTTGTTGGAGAACATGAATTGCTAGTAGTTAGGGGTCGAAAGTTCCATGACTTCTCTAAGCAAGATATCGGGTTTTGGAAGTCTGATTACTTCTCAGTTGCCAAGGTTATGAAGTTTGATTTCTTCTAAGTTATCAAGGTTGTGAAGTCTGATTACTTGCAAGTTGCAAGGGTTTAAATTATGATTAATTAAGTTTCCAAATTTGTGGGTTTGTAGACTCTTCTACTTATTTGTACAAACATCTAAGTAGCAAGAAAAAACTCAAAAAACCCACAACAAAGCCATTTTAAATCTCAAAAAATCCACAAAAAATATGTAGGTAAATTTTTTATTAATGGTCTTTTGACATGAGTTTTGAGGCAGAGAATAATCATGCCTCTAAGGTCAAAAAACAACCATAAATCTATGAAATTTCTCATAAATCTAAGAGAGACCCATTTGATGATATCAAAAAACTCAGAAGAAATATACAACTAGATTTTTGATATGAAGTCATTTCACATTTGTTTCGAGGTAGATAAGAATCATGCCTCAAGATCAAAAATGTGATCATATAGAATAAAAAATAGTAATGATGAATGTAGAAGGATCATGTCAAAGGAGACAAATGTATGAGGCTATCAAGAAATTTTTAGTACCATGTTAGCGTTCGTACTAAATGTCACATGGGTTTTTTGAGCTTGTTTATTCAGGGTTTCGATACTACTTTACTTACTTGAGGTTTCATCATTACCTTTCACTTAAAATTTGACATCATCCTAAATGTCATGCGATTTTCTTAAGCTTGCTTACTAAGGGTTTTGACACTATTTTACTTACTTAAGGTTTCAACATTGTTTTACTTATTCAAGATTTTGATACATTACAACTTTGAGTTTTCAGACAACTACTACTTTAGGTTTTAGACTTACTTTACTGAACAAGTAATTATCCTTCACACACTCAAGTTAGTCTACAGTAGTATAAATCAAGTTTTTGGACCTGTTTGAGAATTAATTTCCCTTCATAAATTTGAGTTGGTCTACAACGATTTAAACCAATTTTTTGGACTTGCTTTGCTGGAGAAGTAATTACCCTTCGTAAACCCAAGTTGTTCTATGGTAGTTTAAACTAAGTTTTTAAACCTCTTTTGCTGAAGAAGTAATTACCCTTTACAACCCTGAGTTGGTCACAACAGTGTAAACTAGGTTTTTGCATCTATTTTACTGAAGAACATAAATTGTTAGTAGTCAAGGGTTAAAAGTCTGATGACTTTTTCAAGCAAGTTTTTGGGTTTTAAAAGTTCAATTACTTCTTAGTTGTCAAGGTTGTGAAGTCTAATTACTTCTAATTTACCAAGGTTGTGAAGTTTGATTATTGTAAGTTACCAGAGTTTAGAAGTCTAATTGCTTAAGTCATTAGATTTATGAGTTTTACAAACTCTTCTATTTGTTTGTATAAATGTCTAACCAACAAGAAAAAAACCTAATTTTTAGAAAATTCATGAACTTTTTTTTAAAATTTAAGAGAGACTCATTTTATATCTCAAAAAACTTATAAAAATTATGTAGACATCAATGGCTTTTTGACATGAGTTTCGAGACATAAAAGAATCACACCTCTAAAATTAAAAATGGCCATAAATCTATGAATTTTCTCACAAATCTAAGAGAGACTCATTTGATATCAAAAAAACCATAAAGAATATGAAACTAGATTTTTGATATGAGGTCATTTGACATGAGTTTTGAGATAGAGAAGAATCATGCCTCAAGGTCAAAAATATGACTATACAAAAGAAAAATCAATAATGGTGAATGCAGAAGGATCGTACTAAAGGAGACAAAAGTATGAGGTTATTAAGAAAGATCTAGTACCATGTTAGAGTTCATTCTAAATGTCACACGAGTTTCTTAAGCTTGTTTATTCAGGATTTTGACACTACTTTACTTACTTAGGGTATTGACACTACTTTACTTACTCAGGGTTTTGGCACACTATAACTTTGGGTTTTCACACTTCTACTTCAGACTTTGAACCTATTTTATTGAATAAATAATTATCCTTCACAAACTTGAGTTGGTCTACAACAATATAAATCAAGTTTTTAGACCTACTTTGTTGGAGAAATAATTGCCCTTTACAAACTCGAGTTGGTCTACAATGATATAAATTGACTTTGCAGACCTGCTTTGTTGGAGAAGTAATTGCGCTTCACAAATCCAAGTTAGTCTACAGCAGTGTAAACTAAGTTTTTGGACCTACTTTGATGGATAAGTAATTTCCCTTCACAAACCTGAGTTGGTCTAAAATAATGTAAATCGGGTTTTTGGACCTACTTTGCTGGAGAACATAAATTACTAGTAGTAAGTGGTTGAAAGTTCGATGAATTCTCCAAGTAAGTTGTCAAGTTTTGGAAGTTTTATTAATTCTTAGTTATTGAGGTTGTGAAGTCTGGTTACTTCTCAGTTGTTAGAGTTATAAAGTCTGATTACTTTTAAGTTGTTGAGGTTATGAAGTATGATTACTTTCAAATTATCATGGTTCAAAAGTCTAATTGCTTAAGTTGTCAGATTTATGGGTTTTGCAGACTCTTCTACTCATTTGTACAAATGTCTAACCACCAAAAAAACTTGATTTTTATAAAATATATGAAATTTATCAAAAATATAAGAGATACCCATTTTAGATCTCTAAAAACCTACAAAAATATGTAGACATATTTTTTATTAATGATATTTTAACATGAGTTTTGAGGTAGAGAAGAATCACACCTCTAAGATCAAAAAATGATCATAAATGATTTAGGAGGATCTACATTCACTTGGAAATAAAAATTATCAAATTGCATATTGATCATTGGCACAATGTATAGCTCATCTAGAGTTGTCTAATGGTATGCAGAACTTCAAAAATGAAACTCATATGCTACTTGTGTAGTTGATCAAAGTTTTAGTCAAAGCCAATCAACAAGTGGTTAAAGCTGGTCAAACTAAAAAAATTAATTATTATATAATATTTCAAATATAGTTCCATGATGTATATCTCATCTTAATCTTTTCATCACATTTTATGGTTCAAAAAATAGAATATGTATGAAAAAGTTATGACTAGTCAAAGTTATGGTCAAACTCAATGATGTGGCAATAAAGTGACGGGGTAATATGATTTGACCCAAGTATTTATTATTTGGGGATTAAAATATTTCATCATATATTAGATAATAATGATCACCCCATATTTTTCAATGTAATGGATAATTTAAAATCTCATAAAAATCAGGTATGGGGTAATTATGAAATTTATTAAAAAAGATTGTGGATAATCATCCCAATCAAAAAAAGTGGACCTCCCACAAGTATATAAAGGGGTGAAGGGTTATTTGGAAATCATTGGAAATTGGAATTGGAATTCATTTAATTCATTCCAAAGTCTCAAAGCTTTCATGGCAAAGTCAGAGCTGAGAGCCAAAGCCAAAGAGCTAAAGCGCTGAGAGTCAGAACTAGAGCCGAAGAGCCTAGAGCTAGAGTTGAGAGTTAAGATACAAAGTTAGAGGTTCCATCCATATGCTAAGTGTCTAGATTTGAGGTAGTTTGATGCCTTAAAGTGAATCTTTGTAGATTGTGTAATGGCCAATATAGAGACCTATCTGCATATATCCTAAGTTTTGAAGGACTTAGAGAGCTTTTGATACTTCGGTATAAACTAAAAATATATCTTAGATTTTGAGATTATTTCAATGGTATGTTAAAATCCCTATGATGATTTTTGTAAGACCATTTTTGATATTTTTTTGAGAAATCTATAGAATTATGAGATTGTATTCACATGACAGTAAGGTGGAAGGTTTGTCCGTGGTTTACCAAGACTTTATGAAGCTCTATTGTTTGAATTATGTGCAATCTTAGAGTATCCATTCGACAATTATGAGAGTTGGTCATGTACTCACTTTTCAAGAAAATGGATCAGTTCATAAAATAAGTGGACTCAAAGATGTACACATTATCAAACTCCATTATCAAGTGCTTATTGTGAGTGGATTCTATTTTTGCATTCTTTTTTCTGCATTTTGATTGATCTTGTTTATTAATCACTATTGAATGCATAAATAGATAAAATAAGATAAAAGTTCAAATTTAGTTTCAATTCTATGACTATTTTGAAAAATTATGTGATTTGACTAAAAGATCTAAGGTAAACACTTTTTCACACTAAATTAGTGTAGTTTATGGATCAGGTTTGGTATTAAAGTAGTTAGTATACTACGTTAGCTTTTGACTATGTGCATTGATATCAATTATTTTTGGTTTGGTTTTCAATATTATTTCATACTTTTGACCTTGTTATTATTTCATTTGAAGTGTGCAATTTGTAGAGTTAGGTTGGTTTCAGGGAATATGAAATCATAGGCAAAACCTTGAAAAGAGAAAGTCTTAATGAGCTTGAAGCAATTAACCAATAGATCCAAGAAGAGAATGTTTTCTTGAAAGCTTGATTGTACTCCTTGGATGATGAGATTACCTATTTGAAATCTGAATTACAAACCAATGACGAGCTCTTAGCACAAATTCAGAATGGTGAAGGATTAAAATATATGCCTTCCACTTTATATGCAAGTACTATGACAAGTGATTGCATAGTAAGTTCATCTAGTAATTCCTTCTCTTCAATTTTAGATGTTTCAGATATTTATTTTGGTAGTTTTCAGAAACACACTAAGGGCATTGGATCTAAACTATTATTAAAAATGGGATTTGATGGAAGGGGCCTTGGAAAAAATGGCCAAAGTATTGCTAACCCAATACATGTAGATCATAGATATAGCCATGAAAGATTGGGTTACACTAGTGAGAAAGTGGATATTAGAATAAATTTCTTCATTACTGAAAGAGGACAAGCTTCTGATAGCCAAGATCTGAGACCATTAGCAGAGCAGAATTCCTCCTTACGAAAGAATATTGAGTGGTGTAAGAAATCAGGTAAAAGAGGTATTGAGATTCCACCTCCTCGATCTTACACTATAAAAGGTGCCAATAAGAATGTGAATTCTAATACTTCTAATTTATTTTTATCACTTAAGAAATTTGGTTTTGATATCCAAAAGATGTTACATTATTTTCCTTGTACATTTTATGGATTGAATAACCATTATGCTACATATTTTTAGAAAAGATAAGCTTTACTAAATCAACATGCAGGTGATAAAGACCATTCTCATACTGGCAAAATGAGAAATGGCAAAAGGGTGACCTCACCTAAGAAGAGGGATGTTTGCACTCATTGTCACGTGAGTGGACATTGGGTTAAGAAGTGTTGGAAAATTCAACCATCCCACCATCTTGGTAATGGTAAGAAGAAGATGGTTTATAAACCTATTGATAAGATAATTAATAAAAAAATTATTCAATAAACCCATGCAAATATCAATAAATCCATTAAGAAAATTAAACACCCTAAACAAGAGAGTTTGATTAAAAGGGTTAGTAAACAGTTTCTTAATTTTATGTTGTCATGATTAGTGGATTAATTTTTTATATTAATTTTAAGATCTTTATTGTATGTTTACAAAGGACATTTACTCATGCTTTGATATATGCACTTTGGAGCTACTATGGTGGAAACACTTCAAGACAAGTTTATCATGCGAAGTTTTTAATTCTTACACTTATGTTTTGAAAAGTTTTATTTTTAGAATCTCTAGTGTTAGCTTTATGAGTTTCCTATTGAATTATTAAGTAATTTAACTCTTTGATCAACTTGAAATATTTGACAGTGGTTGCACAAATTATTAGGTAGGATTTAGCCTTCCTACAATACTTATTTTAGAATAACTGCTATTTTAGAATGCATATATTTATGACATATTTATAATTGGATACATTGATAAGATCCATTGAGAAAAATATATTATGACATGGTCACAACCAATATTGTATTTTGTTTACATTGGTGATTGTTTCAGTGTTTGGTAGTTCACAACTTATAGGATGTGATAGTGGGCAGACAGTTGAAAGATGTTGTGATCTTATTGATAGTTACAGGATTCAATATAACTCATGCCTTGTTTTAGGTCTTTTACAGTTTTGAGTTATGAATCATATTTTACCACTATTATCTTTATGCTATGATTTGGGTTATGTACTTGATATATTACAGAGGACCATTTAACGATAGTAGAGGAGATCAATAGGCTTATCTATGTAGAGGCTCTTGTGAAGCTATGCAATAGAAGAAGTCATTGCATCCTAGTTTTATGTAGAGGATATTGATGGTCATACAACAATAAAATATTTACAAAAAATGTGATCAATCAATTTTTCCAAGTGTTGTAGGTGTAGTTGTGAAACCTGAGTAGACCGATAAAGCCCTGTCAGAATTCTTCAAAATTGACTGACATTTTAGAGGATCAAGTTAGGTACCATCTTTTGGTGGACTAAAAGCCCTCTTAGTAGGGAAGATTGATCTAAGAGGATCAACATTCACTTTGAAATACAAGTCTTCAAATTGTAGATTGATCATTGGCACAACATATAGCTCATCAAGAGCTTTTCAATGCTATGTGGAAATTTGAAAATGGAAATTGTATGCTCCTTATGCAGTTGGTCAAAGTTCTAGTCAAAGCTAGTAAACAGATGGTCAACGATAGTCAAACTTAAAAAATTGGCCATCATAGAATAGAGCTCAACATAATATTTCCACCACATTTTATGATTTAAAAAATGGATTTCATATGCGAAAGTTATGACCAGTCAAACTCGATGATGTAGCAATAAAGTGACATGGCAATATGATTCAACCCAAGTCTTTAATATTTGAGGATAAATATATTCCATCATATATTGAGGAATAATTATCACTTGATATTATTGAATTTAATGGATAATTTAAAATCTCATAAAAATTAGGTATGAGATAATTATGAAATTTATTAAAAAATATTATGGATAATCATCCCAATCGGAAAAAGTGGACTTTGCACAAGTATATAAAAGGGTGAGGGGTTATTTTGAAATCATTGGGAATTAAAATTTTAATTCAGTGAATTCATTCCAAAGTCTCAAATATCTCATGGCTAAACCAGAGCCAAAGAGCTGAGACCTAGAGTTAAAGAGTCGAGGGTCAAACCCAGAGCCAAAGAGCTAAGATCCAGAGCCAGAGCCGAGAGCTAGAGCTAAGAGCTGAGATCCAGAGCTGAGGTTTTAACCATAAGCTAAGTGCTTGGATTTGAGGTCATTTGATACCTCAAAGTAAAGCTTTGTAGATTGTGTAATGGCCAATCTAGAGACTAGTTTGCATATATCCTAAGTTTTGAAGGACTTAGAGAGCTTTTTAGACTTCAGTGTAAACTAAGAAAATGTCCTAGACTATGAGATAATTTCAATGGTATGTTAAAATCTCTATGATTATTTTTGTAAGATTATTTTAAAAGTCCATTTTTGAGACCTTTGGTATAAATCCACATAATTGTGAGATTGTATTTGTGTGACAGTAAGGTGGAAGGTTTTTTCATGGGTTTACCGAGACTTTCTGAATCTCTATTATTTGAATTGTGTACAATCTTAAAATATCCATTTGATAGTTGTGAGGGTTGGTCATGTACTCACTTTTAAACTAAATGGATCGATTCATACTATAAGCAGACTCGAAGATGTAGGCATTATCAAACTCTGTTATCAAATGCTTGTCATGAACGGATTCTATTTTTGAATTTTTTTTGCATTTTGATTAATATTATTTATTAATCATTGTTTAATGTATAAATAGCTAAATTAAGATAAAAGATCAAATTTAGTTTGATTTTCATAAATATTTCAAGAAATTATGTGATTTGACTATAGGATCCAAGGTAAACACTTTTGCACACTAAATCAGTGTAGATTTTATGGATAAATAAATCTGTGAACTTTTTCAAAAATCTAAGAGAGATTCATTTGATGATATCAAAAACCTAGAAGGAATATGCAACTATATTTTTGATATGAGGTTGTTTGACATGAGTTTTGAGGTAGAGAAGAATCACGTCTCAAGGTCAAAAATATGATCGTACAAAAGACAAACCAGCAATAGTAAATGCAAGAGGGTCATGCCAAAGGAAACAAATGTATGAGGCTATCAAGAAAGCTTTGGTACCATGTTAGAGTTCATCCTAAACATCACGCAAGTCTTTTGAGCTTTCTTACTTGAGGTTTTGACACTGCTTTACTTCCCTAGGGTTTCTTTATTATCTTTCACCTAAAATTTGACATCATCTTGAATGTCACATAGGTTTATTGAGATTGCTTACTCAAGTTTTTGACACTACTTTACTTACCCAAGGTTTCAGCACTACTTTACTTACTCAAGATTTTGACAATCAACAATTTTGAGCTTTCGGACAACTACTACTTTAGGGTTTCAAACCTGCTTTATTGAAAAAGTAATTTCGCTTCACAAACTTGAGTTGGTATATAGTAGTATAAATCATGTTTTTAGACCTGATTTGTTGAAGATGTAATTTCCTTTCACAAACCTGAGTTGGTCTACAATGGTGTAAAGTGGGTTTTTGGCCATGCTTTGTTGGACAAGTAATTACCCTTCACAAAGCCAAGTTGGTCTAAAATAGTGTAAACCAAGTTTTTGAACCTAATTTACTGGAGAAATAATTGCCCTTCACAAACCCAAGTTGGTCTACAATAGTATAAATCAAGTTTTAGAACATGTTTTATTGGAGAACATGAATTACTAAAACTCAAGGGTCAAAAGTTTGATGACTTTTTCAAGCAAGTTGGCAGGTTTTGGAAGTTTGATTACTTTGTAGTTGTTGGGGTTGTAAAGTCTAATTACTTCTAAATTATTGGGGTTGTGAAGTCTAATTACTTTTAAATTTTTAGGGTTTATAAGTTTGATTGCTTAAGTCATTAGATTTATAGGTTTTGCAGACTCTTATACTCATTTGTACAAGCGTCTAATCGACAAGAAGAAAACTTGATTTTTAAAAAAATCTGTGAACTTTGTCAAAAATCTAAGAGAGACCCATTTTAAATCTCAAAAAACTCATAAAAAATATGTAGGTAGATTTTTTATCAATAGCTTTTTGACATGAATTTTGAGGTAGAGAAGAATCGCACCTTTAGGATAAAAAAGCGGCCATAAATCTATGAACTTTCTTACAAATCTAAGAGAGACCCATTTGATGATATCGAAAAACCAAAAAGGAATATGCAATGAGATTTTTGATATGAGGTCGTTTAATATGAGTTTTGAGGTAAAGAAGAATCATGCCTCATGGTCAAAAATATGATCGTACAGAAGAAAAAACTAATAAGGGTGAATATAAAAGAATCATGCCAAAAGAGACAAATGTATGATGCTATCAAAAAAGCTCTGGTATCATGTTAGAGTTCATCTTGAATGTCACGTAAGTTTCTTGATCTTGCTTACTCGGGTTTTTGATATTGGTTTACTTATCTAGGGTTTGTTCATTACCTTTCACCTAAAATTTGACATCATTTTGAACATCACGTGGGTTTTTTGAGCTTGCTTACTCAAGATTTTGACACTATTTTACTTATCCAAGGTTTCAAAACTACTTTACTTACTTGAGGTTTTGACACATTGTAACTTTGAGCTTTTAGACAACTACTACTTCGAGCTTTTAAACTTGCTTTACTGAATAAATAATTACCCTTCACAAACTTGAGTTGGTCTATAGCCATATAAATTAGGTTTTTAGACCTGATTTGTTGAAGTAATTTTCCTTCAAAAACCTGAGTTGGCCTACAAAAATGTAAATCAGGTTTTCAAACTTACTTTATCTAAGAAGTAATTACCCTTCATAAACCCAAGTTGGTCTACAACAGTGTAAACTAGGTTTTTGGACCTCCTTTGCTAGAGAAGTAATTGACCTTCACAAACCTGAGTTGGTCTACAATAGTGTAAACTAAGTTTTTGGATCTATTTTGTTAAAGAACATGAATTGCTAGTAAACAAGAGTTGAAAGTTGGATGACTTCTCCAAGTAATTTGTTGAGTTTTAGAAGTTTGATTACTTCTTAGTTTTTAGGGTTACGAGTTCTGATTACTTTTAAGTTGTCAAGGTTGTGAAGTCTGATTACTTTCAAATTACCAAGGTTTATAAGTCTAATTGCTTAAGTCACCAAATTTATGGGTTTTGTAGACTCTTGTATTCATCTATACAAACGTCTAACCAATAATAAAAAACTTGATTTTTGAAAAATCCATGAATTTTTTTTAAAATTTTAAGAGAGACTCATTTTAGATCTCAAAAACCCATAAAAATATGCAAGTGGATTTTTTATCAATGGCCCTTTGACATGAGTTTTGAGGCATAGAAGAATCACGCATATAAAGTCAAAAAAATGGCCATAAATTTGTGAAATTTTTCTTAAATCTAAGAAAGACACATTTGATGATATTGAAAAACCCAAAAAGAATATGTAACTAATTTTTTAATATAAGGTCATTTGACACGAGTTTTGAGGTAGAGAAGAATCATGCCTCAAGGTCAAAAATACAATTGAAAAGAAAAAATCAGCAATAACAAATACATGAAAACCGTGTCAAATGATACAAATGCATGAGGCTATCAGAAAAGCTTTGGTACCATATTAGAGTTTATCTTGAATGTCACGTAGGTTTCTTTAGCTTGCTTACTCGAGGTTTTGACACTACTTTACTTACCTAAAGTTTCTTTATTACTTTTTCCCTAAAATTTGACACCATATTAAACGTCATGTAGGTTTTTTGAGCTTGCTTACTCAAGGTTTTGACATTGCTTTACTTACCCAGGGTTTTGACACTTCTTTACTTACTCGAGGTTTCAACACATTACAACTTTGAGATTTTGGACAACTGCTACTTTGGGCTTTTGGACTTGATTTACTAAGCAAGTAATTGTCCTTCACAAACTTGAGTTGGTCTACAGTAGTATAAATTAGATTTTTGGACCTACTTTTCTAGAGAAATAATTGGCCTTCACAAATTTGAGTTGGTTTACAGTAGTGTAAATTGATTTTTTAAACCTGCTTTATTGGAGAAGTAATTGCCTTTCATAAACTCAAGTTGGTCTACAATAGTGTAAATCAAATTTTTAGACCTACTTTATTGGAGAAGTAATTACCCTTCTTAAAATAGAGTTCATCTACATTAGTTTAAACCAAGTTTTTAAACCTGCTTTGCTAGAGAACATGAATTGCTAGTAGTCAAGGGTCAAAAGTTTTATAACTTCTTCAAACAAGTTATCAGGGTTGTGAAGCCTAATTAATTTTAAGTTTTCAAGGTTGTGAAGTTCAATTAATTCTAAGTTGCTAGGGTTCAGAAGTCTGATTGCTTAAGTCACCAGATTTATGAGTTTTGTAGACTCTTTGACTTGTCTGTATAAATGTCTAACCAACAAGAAGAAAACTTGATTTTTAAAAAATATGTGAACTTTCAAAGTAATTTTTTTATCAATGGTCTTTTAACACAAGTTTCGAGATAGAGAAGAATCAGGCCTTTAAGGTCAAAAAAGTGACCTTAAATTCATGAACTTTCTCACAAATCTAAAAGAGATCCATTTAATGATATCAAAAAACATAGAAGGAATATGCAACTAAATTTTTGATATGAGCTCGTTTGACATGAGTTTCGAGGTAGAGAAGAATCATACTTCAAAGTCAAAAATATGGTTGTACAAAATAAAAACCAATAATAATGAATATAAGAGGATCGTGTCAAAGGTGATAAATGCATGAGGCTATTAGAAAAGTTTCAGTACCATGTTAGAGTTCATCTTGAATGTCACGCAAATTTTTTGAGCTTAATTACTCGATGTTTTGACACTACTTTACTTATATGAGGTTTCTTCATTACCTTTCACCTAAAATTTGATGTCATTATGAACATTATACGAGTTTCTTGAGCTTGCTTATTCAGGGTTTTGACACTACTTTACTTACCCAAAGTTTTGGCATTGCTTTACTTACTCAAGGTTTTGACACACTACAACTTTGAAATTTCAAACAACTGCTACTTCAAGTTTCAGACCTACTTTACTGAATAAGTAATTTCCCTTTACAAACTTGAGTTGGTCTACAACAGTATAAATTAGGTTTTTGAAACTACTTTGCTGAATAAGTAATTACCCTTCACAAACCTGAGTTGGTCTACAATGATGTAAACCAAGTTTTTAAAACTGCTTTGCTAGAGAAGTAATTATCTTTCATAAATTTAAGTTGGTCTATAACAGTTTAAACTAGATTTTTGGACTTGCTTTGTTAGAAAATTAATTGCCCTTCACAAACTCAAGTTGGTCTACAATAGTGTAAATAGGATTTTTGGACCTATTTTGCTGGAGAACATGAATTGCTAGTAGTTAGAAGTCAAAAGTTTGATGACTTCTACAAGCAAGTTGTCAAGTTTTAAAAGTCTGATTACTTCTCAGTTGTTGGGGTTGTGAATTATGATTAATTCTAAGTTGTCAAGTTGTAAAGTCTGATTACTTTCAAGTTGCTAGGGTTCAGAAGTCTGATTGCTTAAGTTGGTAGATTTATGAATTTTACAGACCCTTCTACTCATCAGTACTAATGTCTAACCAGCAAGAAGAAAACTTGATTTCTGAAAAATCCATAAAATTTTTTAAAAATCTAAGAGAGACCTATTTTAGATCTCAAAAAATTCACAAAAATTATGCAGATAGATTTTTTATCAATGTCCTTTTGACATGAGTTTTAAGGTAGAGAAGAATCATGCCTCTAAAGTTAAAAAAATAGCCATAAATCCATGAACTTTCTCACAAATCTAAGAGAGACATTTAATAATATCAAAAAACTCAAAAAGCGTATGCAACTAGATTTCTGATATGAGGTCATTTGACATGAGTTTTGAGATAAAAAAGAATCATGCCTCAAGGTCAAAAATATGACCTTATAGAAGAAAAACTAGCAATAACAAATGCAAGATGATCATGCCAAAGGAGACAAATGTATAGGGCTATCAAGAAAGCTCTGGTACCCTATTAGAGTTTTTCCTAAATGTTATGTGGGTTTCTTGAGCTTGCTTACTCAGGGTTTTGACATTACTTTACTTACATGGAGTTTTTCCATTACCTTTCACCTAAAATTTGGCATCATCATAAATGTCATGTGGGTTTTTGAGCTTGTTTACATGGGGTTTCAACACTTTTTTACTACCTAGGGTTTTCACTCTACTTTATTACTCAAGGTTTTGACACACTACAACTTTGGGCTTTCAAACAACTACTACTTTGAGCTTTTGAACCTGCTTTACTGAATAAGTATTTGTCCTTCACAAATTCAAGTTAGTTTATAGCAATATAAATCATGTTTTTAACCCTAATTTGATGGAGAAGTAATTTCCCTTCACAAACTTGAATTGGTCTACAGTGGTGTAAATCAGGGTTTCAAACCTACTTTGCTAGAGAAATAATTTCTCTTCGCCAATTCAAATTGATCTACAATAGTGTAAATTGGGTTTTCAGACTTACTTTGTTGGAGAAGTAATTTCCCTTTATAAACTTGAGTTGGTCTATAATAGTGTAAATCAATTTTTTAGACCTACTTTGCTGGAGAACATAAATTACTATTAGTCAGGGGTTGAAAGTCTGATGACTTTTCTAAGCAAGTTGTTAGGTTTTAAAAGTTTGATTACTTCTTAGTTATCAAGATTATAAAGTCTAATTACTTCTAAGTTGTCAAATTTGTGAAGTTTGATTACTTCTAAGCTACCAAGGTTTAAAAGTTTGAGTGCTTAAGTCACCATATTTATGGATTTTGCAAACTCTTCTCATCCGTACAAACGTCTAACTAGCAAGAAGAAAAATTGATTTCTCAAAAATTTGTGAAGTTTCTCAAAAATCTAAGAGAGACCCATTTTAGATCTCAAAAAACTCATAAAAATATGCAGACAAATTTTTCATCAATGACCTTTTGACATGAGTTTTGAGGTAGAAAAAAATCACACCTTTAAGGTCAAAAAAGTGGTCATAAATTCGTGAACTTTTTCATAAATCTAAGAGAGACCTATTTGATGATATCAAAAAACCTAGAAAAAATATGCAACTAGATTTTTGATATGATGTCATTTGACATGAGTTTTGAGGTAGAGAAAAATCATCTCTCAAGGTAAAAAATATGGTCATACAGAAGAAAAACTAGCAACAATAAATGCAAGAGGACCATGTTAAAGGATACAAATACATGAGTCTATTAGAAAAGATCTGGTACCATGTTAAAGTTCATCATGAATATCACATGAGTTTTTTTAACTTGTTTACTCAAAGTTTTGACACTACTTTACATGCTCGAGGTTTCTTAATTACCTTTCACCTAAAATTTGATGTCATCTTAAACATCACGTAAGTTTTTTGAGATTACTTACTCAGAGTTTTGACACCGCTTTACTTACTTGGATTTTTGACACTATTTTACTTACTCAAAGTTTTGACACACTGTAACTTCAGGGTTTTGAATAACTACTGCTTTGAACTATCAGACCTGATTTACTAAATAAGTAATTGCCTTTCACAAATCTAAGTTGGTCTACATCAGTATAAATCAAGTTTTTAGACCTGATTTATTAGAGAAGTAATTGCTCTTCACAAACTTGAGTTGGTCTACAGTTGTGTAAATCAGATTTTTGAACCTACTTTGTTGGAGAAGTAATTGTCCTTCATAAATTCAAGTTGCTCTATAGTAGTGTAAACTAAGTTTTTGAACCTACTTTGCTGGAGAATTAATTGCCCTTCACAAACTTGAGTTGGTCTACAACAGTGTAAATTAAGTTTTTTGATCTACTTTGTTGGAGAGCATAAATTGCTAGTAGTCTAGTTTTGGAAGTTTGATTACTTCTCAATTTCTAGGGTTGTGAAGTCTGATTAATTCTAAGTTGTCAAGGTTGTGAAGTTCAATTACTTTTAAATTTCTAGGGTAAGTTTGATTGCTTAAGTTGCTAAATTTTTGGGTTTTACAAACTCTTTTACTCGTCCATACAAACATCTAACTAGCCAGAAGAAAACTTGATTTCTAAAAAAATTATAAAATTTTCTCAAAAATATAAGAGAGACCCATTTTAGATATAAAAAAATCTATTAAAATTATGTAAATGAATTCTTTATCAATGGCTTTTTGACATGAGTTTTGATGTAGAAAAGAATCACACCTCAAGGATAAAAAAAGCGATCATAAATCTATGAACTTTCTCACAAATCTAAGAGAGACCCATTTGATGATATAAAAAAACTCATAAGTAATAAGCAACTATATTTTTGATATGAGGTCATTTGACATGAGTTTTAAGGTAGAGAAGAATTATGTCTCATGGTCAAAAATATGATCATACAAAAAAAATAGTATTAGCAAAAGTAGAAGTATCATGTCAAAAGAGACAAATACATGAAGCTATCAAGAAAGCTCTAGTACCATGTTAGAGTTTCTCTTGAATGTCACATGGTTTTTCTAAGCTTGTTTACTTAGGGTTTTGACACTGCTTTACTTACTCATAGTTTCTTCATTACCTTTCAATTAAAATTTGACATCATTATGAACGTCATGCAAATTTTTTGAGCTTGCTTGCTCAGTGTTTTGACACTACTTTAATTATCTGAGGTTTAAACACTACTTTACCTACTCAAGGTTTTGACATAATGTAATTTTGGGCTTTTGAACAACTGTTACTTTGAACTTTTAGACCTGCTTTACTGAATAAGTAATTGCCCTTCACAAACTAGAGTTGGTCTACAATATTATAAATTGAGTTTTTAGACCTACTTTATTAGAAAAATAATCATCTTTCACAAACTTGAGTTGGTCTACAATAGTGTAAATGAGGTTTTTGAACCTGCTTTGCTGAAGAAGTAATTACCCTTCGCAAACCCAAGTTGGTTTACAACAGTGTAAATCGAGTTTTTAGACATGCTTTGTTAGAGAAGTAATTGCCCTTTACAAATCTAAGTTGGTCTACAATAATGTAAACTAGGTTTTCAGACCTATTTTGTTAGAGAACATGAATTGTTAGTAGTTAAGGGTCAAAAGTTTGATGACTTCTCCAAGCAAGTTGTCATATTTTAAAATGCTGATTACTTTTCAGTTGTATGGGTTATAAAGTCTGATTACTTATAAGTTATTAGGGTTGTGAAGTCTAATTACTTCTAATTTACCAGTGTTTAGAAGTCTAATTTTTTAATTCGCTAGATTTATGGGTTTTTATAGACTCTTCTACTCATTTTTACAAACGTCTAACCAACAAGAAGAAAACTTAATTTTTTAAAAATCAATAAACTTTCTCAAAAATCTAAGAAAGACCCATTTTAGATCTCAAAAAACCCATAAAAAATATGTATGTGGATTTTTCATCAATGGATTTTTGATATGAATTTTGAGGTAGAAAAAAATCATGACTTTAGTGTTTTAAAAAGTCATAAATCCATGAAATTTCTCATAAATCTAAGAGAGACCCATTTAATGATGTCAAAAAACTTAGAAGGAATATGCAATTAGATTTTTGATATGGGGTCATTTGACATGAGTTTTGAGGTAGAGAAGAATCAGGTCTTAGGGTCAAAAATGCAGTCGTACAAAAGAAAACTAATAATATAAAATGTAGGAAGATCCTGTCAAAAAAGATAAATGCATGAGGCTATCAAGAAATCTCTAATACCATGTTATAATTTATCCTAAACATCACTCCAGTTTATTGAGCTTACTCAAGATTTTGACACTGCTTTACTTAGGGTTTTTTCATTACCTTTCACTTAAAATTTTATGATGTCCTAAACGTCATGTAGGTTTTTTGAGTTTTCTTAGTCTGGATTTCAACACTGCTTTATTTATCTAGGGTTTTAGCACTATTTTACTTACTCAAGGTTTTGACACTGTAGTTTTGGGCTTTTGAATAACTACTACTTCGAGCTTTCAAACCTACTTTACTAAATAAGTAATTACTCTTCACAAATTCAAGTTTGTATATATTAGTGTAAATCTAACTTTTGGACCTTCTTTGCTTGAGAATTAATTGTCCTTCACAAACCTAAGTTGGTCTACAGCAGTGTAAACTAAGTTTTTGGACCTACATTGCTGGAGAAGTAATTGCTCTTCGCAAACCCAAGTTGGTCTATAACAGTGTAAACTAGGTTTTCAGACCTATTTTTTTGGAGAATTAATTTCTTTTTACAAACTCGTGTTGGTCTATAGCAGTGTAAACTAGGTTTTCAGACATACTTTGTGGAGAACATGAATTGCTAGTAGTCAGGGGTCACTTCTCTAAGCAAGTTGTTGGGTTTTAGAAGTCTGATTATTTATCAGTTATCAAGATTGTGAAGTTTGATTACTTCTAAGTTATCAAGGTTGTGAAGTCCAATTACTTCTAAGTTTTAAGGTTTTAGAAGTTTGATTGATTAAGTTTCCAGATTTATGAATTTTGTAGACTTTTTACTCATCCGTACAAACGTCTAACCAGCAAAAAAAACTTTATTTCTAGAAAATTCATGAACTTTCTCACAAATCTAAGAGAGACCCATTTTAGATCTCAAAAAACTCATAAAAAATATGCAAGTGAATTTTTGATATTGAATTTTTGACATAAGTTTTGAGACAGAGAAGAATCACATCTCTTGGGTGAAAAAAATGGTCATAAATATGTGAACTTTCTCACAAATCTAAAAGAGGCCTATTTGATGATATAAAAAAACTTAGAAAAAATATATAAATAGATTTTTTATATGAAGTCATTTGCCATGAGTTTTGAGGTAGAGAAGAGCCACACTTAAGAGTAAAAAATATAGCCATAAAAAAGAAAAATTAATAATGGTGAATGCAAAAGGATTGTGTCAAATGAGATAAATGCATGAGGCTATCAAAAAAGCTCTAGTACCATGTTAGAGTTCATCTTGAACATCATACAAGTTTCTTAAGCTTGCTTACTTAGGGTTTTGACACTACTTTACTTATTTGGGGTTTTTTATTATCTTTCACCTAAAATTTAACGTCATTCTAAATGTCACACAAGTTTTTTAAGCTTTTCTTACTTGAGGTTTTGACACTTATTTACTTACCCAAGGTTTTGGCATTACTTTAGTTATTTGAGGTTTTAACACACTGTAACTTTAGGCTTTCAGATAATTACTACTTTGAGCTTTCGAACCTACTTTACTAAACAAGCAATTACCCTTCACAAACCCAAGTTGGTCTACAACAATATAAATCAAGTTTTCAAACTTACTTTACTAGAGAAGTAAGTGCCCTTCACAAACTCAAGTTAGTCTACAGTGATGCAAACCATGTTTTTAAACATGCTTTATTGGAGAAGTAATTGCCCTTCGTAAACCTAAGTTGGTCTACAATAGTGTAAATCAAGTTTTTGGACCTACTTTGCTAGAGAAGTAATTGTCTTTCATAAACTTGAGTTGGTCTATAGTAGTGTAAACTAGGTTGTCGAACCTACTTTGTTAGATAATATAAATTTATAGTAGTCAAGGGTCAAAAGTTTGATGACTTCTCCAAGCAAGTTATCAAGTTTTAGAATTTTGATTACTTCTCAGTTATCAAAGTTGTGAAGTTTAATTACTTATAAGTTATCAAGGTTGGTAAGTTTGATTACTTCTAAATTATTAATGTTCAAATGTTTGATTACTTAAGTCATCAGATTTGTGGGTTTTATAGACTCTTCTACTTGTCCGTATAAACATCTAACCAACAAAAATAAAACTTGACTTCTATAAAAATCTGTGAACTTTCTCAAAAATCTAAGAGAGACCTATTTTAGATCTTAAAAAACTTATAAAAAATATGTAAGTATATTTTATATCAATGACCTTTTGACATAAGTTTTGAAGCAAAGAAGAATCATGTCTATAGGGTTAAAAAAGCGACCATAAATCTGTGAACTTTCTCATAAATTTAAGAGAGACCCATTTGACGATATCAAAAAAAATAGAAAGAATATGCAATTAAAGTTTTGATATGAGGTTATTTGACACAAGTTTTTGGGTAAATAATAATCACATCTCAAGGTCAAAAATGCATATGTATAAAAAAATTAGTAATGATGAATACAAGAGGATCGTGCAAAAAAAGATAAATGCATGAGGCTATCAAGAAAGCTCTAGTACCATGTTAGAGTTTGTCTTGAATATCATATGGGTTTTTTGAGCTTGCTTACTCAGGGTTTCAACACTATTTTATTTATCTAGGGTTTCTTCATTATTTTTCACCTAAAATTTGGTGTCATCTTGGATGTTATATAGGTTTCATGAGCTTGCTTTAGGGTTTCGACACTGCTTTACTTACTTGAGGTTTCAGCATTGATTTACTTACTTAAGGTTTTGATACACTAAAACTTTGAAATTTTAGACAACTACTACTTCAAGATTTTAGACCTATTTTATTAAACAATTAATTATCCTACATAAACTTGAGTTGGTCTACAGAAGTATAAATCAGATTTTCAGACTTATTTTGCTAAAGAAGTAATTACCCTTCACAAACCTGAGTTGGTCTACACTGCTGTAAACTGAGTTTTTAGACTTACTTTACTAGATAAATAATTACCCTTCATAAACCCAAGTTAGTCTATGATAGTGTAAACTAAGTTTTTAGACCTGCTTTGCTAGAGAACATGAATTGTTAGTAGTCAAGGGTCAAAAGTTTGATGACTTCTTCAAGTAAGTTATCAAATTTTAGAAGTCTGATTACTTCTTAGTTGTCAAGGTTGTGAAGTCCAATTACTTATAAATTTTTAGGTTTGTGAAGTTTGATTACTTTTAATTTACTAGGGTTCAAAAGTCTTATTGCTTAAGTGATCAGATTTGTGGGTTTTGTAGACTCTTCTACTCATTCATACAAACATCTAACCAATAAGAAGAAAACTTATTTTTTAAAAAAATTTGTGAACATTTTCAAAAATCTAAGAGAGATCCATTTTAGATATAAAAAAATCCCAAAAATTCAATTGGTAAATTTTTCATCAATGGCCTTTTGACATGAGTTTCAAGATAGAGAAAAACCACGCCTCTAAGGTCAAAAAAGTGGTCATAAATCTGTGAACTTTCTCACAAATCTAAGAGAGACCCATTTTATGATATCAAAAATCTCAGAAGTAATATACAACTAGATTTTTGATATGATTTTGTTTGACATGAATTTCAAGCTAAAAAAGAATCATGTTTTAGAGTAAAAAATACAACCGTAGAGAAGAAAAACTAGCAATGGTGAATGCAGGAAGATCATGCCAAAGGAAAAAAAATGCATGAGGCTATTAGAAAAGATCTTGTACCATGTTAAAGTTCATCATGAACTTTATGTGGGTTTTTTGAGCTTATTTATTTGAGGTTTTGACACTGATTTATTTATTTGGGGTTTCTTTATTACCTTTCACCTAAAATTTGACATCATCTTGAACGTCACATAGGATTTTTTAGCTTGTTTATTTGGGGTTCAGACACTGCTTTACTTACCCAAGCTTTTGACACTGATTTACTTACTTAGGGTTTTGACACACTACAACTTCAAGTTTTCAAACAACTGCTAATTTAGACTTTTGAACCTATTTTATTGAATAAGTGATTACCCTTCACAAACCTGAGTTGATTTACAACAGTATAAATCAAATTTTTGGACCTACTTTACTAGAGAAGTAATAATCTTTCACAAATTTGAGTTGATTTACAATGATGTAAATTGAGTTTTTAGACCTATTTTGCTTGAAAATTAATTGCCCTTTACAAACTCGAGTTGGTCTATAGTAGTGTAAACTGAGTTTTTGAACCAGTGTTGCTGGAGAACATGAATTGCTAGTAGTCATGGGTTAAAAGTTCGATAATTTTTCTAAGCAAGTTTTCAGGTCTTAAAAGTTTGATTACTTCTCAATTACCGAGGTTGTGAAGTCTGATTACTTCTAAGTTATCAAATGAAGTCTAATTACTTCTAAGTTACCAGGATTCAAAAGTTTGATTGCTCAAGTCCTAGATTTATGAGTTTTACAGACGCTTCTACTTGTTCGTATAAACATCTAACCAACAAGAATAAAAATTGATTTTTGAAAAATTCATGAACTTTTTCAAAAATCTTAGAGAGACCCATTTTAGATCTCAAAAAACTCACAAAAAATATGTAGATGAATTTTTTATCAATGGCCTTTCGACATAAGTTTCGAGATAGACCCATCCCTTCTGTGAACTTTCTCACAAATTTAAGAGAGACCCATTTGATGATATATAAAAACCTATAAAGAATATGTAATTAGATTTTTGATATGAGGTCATTTGACATGAGTTTCAAGGTAGAGAAGAATCACGTCTCATGATCAAAAATGTGATCGTATAAAAAAAATCAGCAATGGCAAATGTAGAAAGATTGTGTCAAAGGAGACAAATGCATGAAGGTATTAAGAAAACTCTGGTACTATGTTAGATTTCATCTTGAATGTCACATGGGTTTTTTGAGCTTGCTTACTCAGGGTTTCGACACTATTTTACTTCCCCAAGGTTATTTCATAACCTTTCACCTAAAATTTGACAGTCTTAAATGTCAAGCTAGTTTTTTCAACTTATTTACTCAAGGTTTTGACACTATTTTACTTATTTGAGGTTTTGGCACTACTTTACTTACTTAGGGTTTCAACACACTACAACTTTGAGTTTTTAAGCAACTACTACTTTGAGCTTTCAAATCTGCTTTATTGAACAAGTAATTACCTTTCACAAATTTGAGTTAGTCTACAACAGTATAAATTGAGTTTTTAGTGCTATTTTGCTAGAGAATTAATTGTATTTTACAAACCTAAGTTGGTTTACAGTGGTGTAAAATAGATTTTCAAACCTATTTTGTTGGAGAAGTAATTGCCCTTCACAAACTCAAGTTGATTTATAGCAGTGTAAACTAAGTTTTTGGACTTGCTTTGCTGGAGAAGTAATTATCTTTCACAAGCCTGAGTTAGTATATAGCAGTGTAAACCAGATTTTTGAACCCGCTTTGCTGGAGAACATGAATTGTTAGTAGTCAGGGGTTGAAATTTCAATGACTTCTCCAAACAAGTTATTGGGTTTTGAAAGTTTAATTACTTCCCAGTTATTGGGGTTGTGAAAATTAATTACTTCTAAGTTATCAGGGTTGTGAAGTTTTATTACTTCCAAGTTATAAGGGTTTAAAAATATGATTACTAAAGTCGTCAGATTTATGGGTTTTGTAGACTCTTTTACTCATCTGTACAAATGTATAATCAACAAGAAAAAAACTTGATTTCTAAAAAATCTGTGAACTTTCTCAAAAATCTAAGAGAAACCCATTTTAGATTTTAAAAAACTCAAAAAATATGTAGATAGATTTTTCATCAATGATATTTTGAAATGAGTTTCGAGGTAGAGAAGAATCATGCCTCTATGGTAAAAAAAATGGCCATAAATCCATGAATTTACTCACAAATCTAAGAGACACCCATTTGATGATACCAAAAAATCTTGAAAGAATATGCAACTATATTTTTGATATGAGGTTGTTTGACACAAGTTTTAAAGTGGAAAAGAATCACATCTTAGAGTCAAAAATGCAATCATATAGAAGAAAAATTTGTAATGACAAATACAGGAGGATCATACCAAAGGAGACAAATACATCAAGCTATCAAGAAAGCTTTGGTACCATGCTAGAGTTCATCTTGAATGTCATGCAGGTTTCTTGAGCTTACTTAATCGAGATTTTGACACTACTTTATTTACTTGGGGTTTTTTCATTATCTTTGACCTAAAATTTGATGTCATTCTGAATGTCACACAATTTTATTGAGATTGCTTACTTGAGGTTCCAACATTGCTTTACTTACTCAAGGTTTCACCAATGCTTTATTTACTTAAGATTTTAACACACTAAAACTTCCAACTTTTAGATAACTGCTACTTCGTGCTTTCAGACCTACTTTACTAAATAGGTAATTACCATTCATAAATCTGAGTTGGTCTCCAGTAGTATAAATTGGGTTTTTGAACTTACTTTGTTGGATAAGTAATTACCCTTTTCAAATTTTAATTGGTCTATAATGATGTAAACTGCGTTTTAGACCCTACTTTGTTAGAGAAGTAATGGTTCTTCACAAACCTAAGTTGGTCTATAATAGTGTAAGTTGGGTTTTTGGACCTGTTTTGTTGTATAAGTAATTGCCTTTCACAAATTTGAGTTGGTTTACAACAATGTAAACTGGATTTTTAGATCTGCTTTATTGAAGAAGATAAATTGCTAATAGTTAGGGGTCAAAAGTTTGATGACTTCTTCAAGTAAGTTGTCAGGTTTTAAAAGTTCAATTACTTCTCAGTTGTTAGAGTTATGAAGTCAGATTTTTTTAAGTTATTAGGGTTATGAAGTCTGATTAATTCTCAATTGTTGGGATTCAAATTTTTGATTGTTTAAGTTTCCAAATTTGTAGGTTTTACAGACTCTTTTGCTCATTCGTATAAATGTATAACTTACAAGAAGAAAACTTAATTTTTGAAAACTCTGTGAATTTTTTCAAAAATCCTAGAGAGAACCATTTTAGATCTCAAAAAACTCGCAAAAATATGCAAGCAAATTTTTTATCAACCGCCTTTTGATAGGAGTTTCGAATTAGAGAAAAATCACACCTCTAGAATTAAAAAAGTGGCCATAAATCCATGAACTTTTTCACAAATCTAAAAGAGACCCATTTGATGATATTGACAAACCTAGAAAGATTATGCAACTATATTTTTGATATGAGGTTATTTAACACAAGTTTTGAGGTAGAGAACAATCATGCCTCATGGTAAAAACATGATCATACAGAAAAAATTAGAAATAACGAATGTAAGAGGATCATGCTAAAGGAGACAAATGCATGAGGCTATTAGGAAAGCTTTGTTATTATGTTAGAGTTCATCTTGAATGTCACATGAGTTTTTTAAACTTGCTTACTCAAGGTTTTAACACTACTTTACTTACATAGGGTTTTTTCATTATCTTTCACCTAAAATTTGACGTTGTCCTGAAGGTCACACAGATTTCTTGAGCTTCCTTACTCAAGGTTTCGACACTGCTTTACTTACCTGAGGTTTCAACACTGTTTTATTTACTCAGAGTTTTGACACACTACAACTTCAAACTTTTGGATAACTACTACTTTGGGCTTTTAGACCTGATTTACTAAACAAGTAATTGCCCTTTACAAACTTGAGTTGGTCTATAGTAGTATAAATCAAGTTTTTGGACCTGTTTTGCTGGAAAAGTAATTACCCTTCACAAACTTGAGTTGGTTTACAATAGTGTAAATTAGGTTTTTGAACTTGCTTTGCTAGAGAAGTAATTACCCTTCGTAAACTGGTCAACAACAGTGTAAACTAAGTTTTTAGACCTGCTTTACTAGAGAAGTAATGGCCCTTCACTAACTCAAGTTGGTCTACAATAGTTAAATCAAGTTTTTCAATCTGCTTTGTTAGAGAACGTGAATTGCTAGTAGTTAGGGGTTAAAAGTCTGATGAATTCTTCAACCAAGTTATCAGATTTTGAAAGTCTAATTACTTCTCAGTTGTTGGGGCTATGAAGTTTGATTACTTATAAGTTATCAGGGTTTAGAAAAATCTGTGAACTTTATCAAAAATCTAAGAGAGATCCATTTTAGATCTCTAAAAATCTATAAAAAAATATGCAAGCAAATTTTTTATCAATGAATTTTTGACATGAGTTTCGAGGAAAATAAAAATCATGCTTTTAGGGTCAAAAAAGTAATCATAAATTTTTGAACTTTCTCACAAATCTAAGAGAGACCCATTTAATGATATCAAAAAACACTTAAATAATATGTAACTAGATTTTTGATATGAGGTCATTTGACATGAGTTTCAAGGTAAGAGAAGAATCACGCTTCAAGGTCAAAAATGTAGTCTTATAAAAGAAAAACTAGTAATGACAAATGCAAGAGGATCGTGTTAATGGAGGCAAATACATGAAGCTATTAGGAAAGCTATGATACTATGTTAGAGTTCATCCTAAATGTCAGCAAGTTTTTTGAGCTTATTTACTTGGGGTTTTGACATTACTTTACTTATCTATAGTTTTTTCATTACCTTTCACCTAAAATTTAACATTGTCTTGAATGTCATGTAGATTTTTTGAGCTTGCTTATTTGAGGTTTTGACACTGCTTTACTTACCTAGGGTTTCAACACTACTTTACTTATTTAGTGTTTTGATACACTCCAACTTCGAGCTTTCAGACAACCACTACTTCAAACTTTTAGATCTACTTTACTAAATAATAAATTGCCCTTTACAAACTTGAGTTGGTCTACAGTAGTATAAATCAAGGTTTTGAACTTGCTTTCTTGGAGAAGTAATTTCCCTTCACAAACTTGAGTTGGTCTACGACGGTGTAAACTAAGTTTTTGGACCTACTTTGCTGGAGAAATAATTGCCTTTTGTAAATTTAAGTTGGTCTACAATAGTGTAAACTGGGTTTTTGGACTTGCTTTATTGGAAAATTAATTACCCTTCATAAACTCAAGTTGGTCTACATCAATGTAAACTAGGTTTTTGAACCTTCTTTGCTAGAGAAAATGAATTGCTAGTAGTAAGGGGTCAAAAGTTTGATGATTTCTCTAAGTAAATTATCGAGTTTTAAAAGTTTGATTACTTCTCAATTACCAGAGTTGTGAAGTCCAATTACTTCTAAGTTTTCAGGGTTGTAAATTCAAATTACTTTCAAAGTTATAGAGGTTACAAGTCTAATTGCTTAAGTTGTCAGATTTATGGGTTTTGCAGACTATTTTACTCGTCCGTACAAACGTCTAACCAACAAGAAGAAAACTTGATTTTTAAAAAATCTATGAACTTTCTCAAAAATTTAAGAGCGATTCATTTTAGATCTTAAAAAACTAACAAAAAATATACAGGTAAATTTTTCATCAATGGTATTTTGACATGAGTTTTGAGATAGAGAAGAATCACGCCTTTAGTGTAAAAAGAGTATCTCTAAATCTATGATTTTTTTCAAAAATCTAAAAGAGACCCATTTGATGACATTAAAAAACTCAGAAGGAATATGCTACTAGATTTTTGATATGAAGTCCTTTGATATGAGTTTTGAGGTAGAAAAAAATTACATCTTATGGTCAAAAATGTGACTATACAAAATAAAAATTAGTAATGGCAAATACAAGAGGATCATGTTAAAGGAAGCAAATACATGAGGCTATCAGGAAAGCTCTGGTACCATATTGGAGTTCATTTTGAATGTCATGCAATTTTTTTGAGCTTGCTTACTCAAGGTTTTGACACTATTTTACTTACTCAAAGTTTTTTTATTATCTTTCACCTTAAATTTGATGCCATCTTAAATGTCACGTGAGTTTATTGAGCTTGCTTACTCAAAGTTTTGACACTATTTTATTTATCTGAGGTTTTAACATTGCTTTACTTAATTGAGGTTTTGACACACTACAACCTCAGGCCTTTGGACAGTTGTTACTTCGAGTTTTTTGACCTACTTTATTGAATAAGTAATTGCCCTTTTTTAACCCTAATTAGTCTACATCGATATAAATTGGGTTTTTGGACCTGCTTTGCTAGAGAAGTAATTATCATTCATAAACTTGAGTTGGTCTATAGTGGTATAAATTAAGTTTTTGGACCTACTTTGTTGGAGAAGTAATTATCTTTCACAAACCCAGGTTGGTCTATAGCAGTGTAAACTAGGTTTTTGGACCTAATTTTCCAGAGAAGTAATTTCATTTCACAAACTTGAGTTGGTATACAATAGTGTAAACTGAGTTTTTAGACCTGCTTTGCTGGAGAATACAAATTGCTAGTAGTCAGGGGTTGAAAGTCTGATGACTTCTCTAAGCAAGTTGTCAGGTTTTAGAAATTTGATTACTTCTTAGTTATCAAGGTTGTGAAGTCCAATTAATTCTAAGTTTTCAAGGTTGTGAAATCTGATTAATTCCAAGTTGTCAGGGTTCAAAAGTTTGATTACTTAAGTTGTCAGATTTACAGGTTTTGTAGACCCTTCTACTCATTTGTATAAACATCTAACTTGTAAGAAGAAAACTTAATTTTTGAAAAAATTGTGAACTTTATCAAAAATCTAAGGGAGACTCATTTTAGATCTCAAAAAGCCCCAAAAAAATATGTAGATGTATTTTTTATCAATGACCTTTTGACATAAGTTTTGAGGTAGAGAAGAATCACACCTTTAGGGTCAAAAAAATAGTCATAAATTTGTGAACTTTCTCTCAAATATAAGAGAGACTCATTTGATGATATCAAAAAACTCAAAAAGAATCTGCAACTAGATTTTTGATATGAGGTCATTTGACATCAGTTTCAAAGTAGAGAAGAACCATGCCTCATGGTAAAAAATGTGACCATATAAAAGAAAAACTAGTAATGACAAATGAAGGAGGATCATGTCAAAGAAGATAAATGTATGAGGCTATCAAGAAAACTCTGATACCATGTTAGAGTTCATCATGAACATCACGTGGGTTTTTTAAGCTTGTTTATTCAAGGTTTTAACATTATTTTACTTATCCAGGGTTTTCTCATTACTTTTCACTTAAAATTTGATGTTTTCATGAACGTTATGTGGGTTTTTTTAGCTTGCTTACTTAAGATTTTAACACTGCTTTATTTACCTGAGGTTTCGACACTACTTTACTTACTCAAAGTTTTGACACACTAGAACTTTGAGCTTTTAGACAGCTGTTATTTCAAGCTTTCGAACTTACTTTACTAAATAAGTAATTTCCCTTCACAAACCCAAGTTGGTCTACAATAATATAAATTAGGTTTTCAGACATGTTTTGATGGAGAAGTAATTACTCTTAACAAACTCGAGTTGGTTTACAGTGGTGTAAACTGAGTTTTTGGACTTGCTTCAATAGAGAAGTAATTGCTCTTCACAAACCCAAGTTGGTCTACAACATTGTAAAATTGGTTTTTAAACCTATTTTGTTGAAAAAAAAATTACCCTTCACAAACTTTAGTTGATCTACAGTAGTGCAAATCAGGGTTTTTGACTGTTTTGTTGGAGAACATGAATTACTAATAGTCAGGGGTCAAAAGTATGATGACTTTTCCAAGTAAATTATTAGGTTTTAGAAGTCTGATTACTTCTCAATTATCAAGATTTTAAAGTCTAATTACTTCTAAGTTACCAGGGTTATGAACTTTGATTACTTCCAAGCTGTCAGGGTTTAAAAATATGATTGCTTAAGTCACCAAATTTACAAGTTTTGTAGACTCTTCTATTCATCCGTACAAATGTCTAACCAATAAGAAGAAAACTTAATTTTTGAAAAATCCATGAACTTTATCAAAAATCTAAGAGAGACTCCCTTTAGATCTCAAAAAATCCATAATAAATATGCAAGTGGATTTTTCATCAATGACCTTTTGATATAAGTTTCAAGGTAGAGAAGAATTGTGCCTTAAAAGTTAAAAAAGTAGTCATAAATCCATGAACTTTCTCACAAATCTAAGAAAGAATCATTTGATGATATCAAAAAATCCAAAAGAAATATTCAATTAGATTTTTGATATGATGTCATTTGACATGAGTTTTAAGGTAGAGAAAAATCATACCTCAAAATAAAAAATGTGATTGTACAAAAGAAAAACCAATAATGATGAATGTAGGAGGATTGTATCAAAAGAGACAAATGCATGAGGTTATCAAAAAAAAATTGGTACCATGTTAGATTTCATCTTGAACGTCACGTGAGTTTTTTGAACTTGTTTAATCAAGGTTTCGATACTTCTTTACTTACCTAGAGTTTATTCATTAACTTTCACGTAAAATTTGACATCATCTTGAATGTCACATGAGTTTTTTGAGCTTTCTTACTTGAGGTTTTGACATTTTTATTTACATGATATTTTGACATTGTTTTACTTACTTGGAGTTTCGACACACTACAACTTTGAGCTTTCAAACAACTGCTACTTTGAGCTTTCAAACTTGCTTTACTAAACAAGTAATTGCCTTTCACAAACTCAAGTTGGTTTACAAAAATATAAATCAGGTATTTAGACTTGTTTTACTAGAGAAGTAATTATCCTTCACAAATGGAATTGATCTAAAACAATGTAAATTAGGTTCTCAAACCTGCTTTACTAGAGAATTAATTGCCCTTTATAAACCCAAGTTAGTCTACAATAATGCAAATCAAGTTTTTGGACCTTTTTTTTAGAGAAGTAATTACCCTTCACAAACTTGAGTTGGTCTATAGTAGTGTAAACCAAGTTTTCGAACCTACTTTTTTAGAGAACATTAATTGTTAGTAGTCAGTGATCAAAAGTTTGATGACTTCTCTAAACAAATTATCAAGTTTTAGAAGTTAGATTACTTCTCAGTTATCAGGGTTGTGAAGTCTGATTACTTCTAAGTTATCGAGGTTATAAATTTTGATTACTTCTAAGTTATCAAGGTTCAAAAGTTTGATTGTTTAAGTCATCAAATTTGTGGGTTTTGTAGACACTTCTACTCATTCGTACAAACATTTAATCAATAAGAAGAAAACTTAATTATTAAAAAAGTCATGAGCATTATCAAAAATCTAAGAGAGACTCATTATAGATCTTAAAAACCCCATAAAAAATATGTAGATAGATTTCTTATTAATAACTTCTTGCCATAAGATTCAAGACAGAGAAGAATCACTACTCTAAAGTCAAAAAAATGGTCATAAATCCATGAAATTTCTCACAAATCTAAGAGAGATCCATTTGGTAATATTAAATTTTTTGAAGAAATATGCAACTAGATTTTTGATATGAGATCATTTGACATGAGTTTTGAAGTAGAGAAGAATCATGTCTCAGAGTCAAAAATATGATCGTATAGAAGAAAAACTAGCAATAGAAAATGAAGAAGGATCATGCTAAAGGAGACAAATCTATGAGGCTATCAAGAGAGCTCTGGTACCATGTTAGAGTTCATCCTGAATGTCACATGAGTTTCTTGAGCTTGCTTACTCAAGGTTTTGACACTGCTTCACTTACTTGAGGTTTCTTCACTATCTTTCACCTATAATTTGATGTTATCCTAAATGTTACATGGGGTTTTTGAGATTTCTTACTTAGGGTTTTGACACTACTTACTTACTTGAGGTTTCAGCACTGCTTTACTTACTTGAGGTTTTGACACACTACAACTTTGAGCTTTAAGACAACTACTACTTTGGGCTTTCAGACTTACTTTATTGAATAAGTAATTATCCTTCACAAGCTTGAGTTGGTCTACAGTAGTATAAATCAAGTTTTTGGACTTATTTTGCTGGAGAAGTGATTGCCCTTCACAAACCTAAGTTGGTCTACAATGGTGTTAACTGGGTTTTCAAACCTGCTTTGCTAGAGAAGTGATTGCTCATCACAAATCTAAGTTGGCCTATAATAGTGTAAACTGAGTTTTCAGACCTACTTTGCTGGAGAAGTAATTTCCCTTCACAAACTTGAGTTGGTTTGCATTAATGTAGATCAAATTTTTGGACCTCCTTTGTTGGAGAACATGAATTACTAGAAGTCAAGCATTGAAAGTATGATGATTTTTCCAAGTAAATTAATAGGTTTTAAAAGTCAAATTACTTCTCAATTGTCAAAGTTGTGAAGTCCAATTACTTATAAATTGTCAGAGTTGTAAAGTCTGATTACTTCTAAGTTTTTAGGGTTTATAAGTATGATTGCTTATGTCACTAGATTTATGATTTTTACAAACTCTTCTATTCATTTTTACAAATGTCTAACCAGTAAGAAAAAATTTGAATTTTGGAAAATCTGTGAACTTTAAAAAAAATCTAAGAGAGACTCATTTTAGATCTCAAAAAACCCAAAAAAAATATGCAGATAGATTTTTCATCAATGACCTTTAACATAAATTATGAGGTAGAGAAGAATCACACCTCTAAGATTAAAAAAATGGTCATAAATTCATGAACTTTCTCACAAATCTAAGAGAGACTCATTTGATGATATCAAAAAACTTAGAAGGACTATGTAAATGGATTTTTTATATTAGGTCATTTGACATGAGTTTTGAGGTACAGAATAATTACGTTTTAGGATTTAAAATGTGGTCATAGAGAAGAATAACCAGCAATGGCAAATGTAAGAAAATTATGCCAAAAAAATGTATGAATCTATCAGAAAATCTCTAGTATTATGTTAGAGTTCATTTTGAATGTCACGCAGGTTTTTTGAGCTTGTTTACTCAAAGTTTTGACACTACTTTACTTACCTAGGGTTTCTTCATTACCTTTCACTTGAAATTTGACACCATCTTAAACATCACATGGATTTTTTTAGCTTAGTTATTTAAGGTTTCAACACTACTTTACTTATCTAGGGTTTTGGCACTGTTTTACGACTTGAGGTTTCAACACACTACAACTTTGAGCTTTTAGACAACTACTACTTCAAGCTTTCAAACCTACTTTACTGAATAAGCGATTGCCTTTCATAAATTTGAGTTGGTCTACAATAGTATAAATCAATTTTTTGGACCTGCGTTGTTGAAGTAATTTCCCTTCACAAACTTGAGTTGGTTTATAGTGATGTAAACTGGGTTTTCAAACCTTCTTTGTTAGAGAAGTAATTGCCCTTCACAAACCTAAGTTGGTTTACAACAGTGTAAACTAGGTTTTTAGACTTGTTTTTCTAGAGAAATAATTGTTTTTCACAAACTTGAGTTGGTTTATAGTAGTGTAAACCTAGTTTTCAGACCTACTTTGCTAGAGATCATGAATTACTAGTAATTAGAAATCAAAAGTCTAATAACTTCTCCAAATAAGTTGTTGAGTTTTAAAAGTTTAATTACTTCTCAATTGTCAAGGTTGTGAAGTTTGATTACTTATAAGTTGCTAGAGTTGTGAAGTTTGATTACTTTCAAGTTGTCAGGGTTCAAAAATTTGATTACTTAAGTCACCAGATTTATGAGTTTTTCACTCTTTTATTCATATGTATAAACGTCTAACCAACAAGAAGAAAACTTGATTTCTAGAAAATCTATGAACTTTATCAAAAATCTAAGAGAGACTCATTTTAGATCTCAAAAAGCCCACAAAAAATATGGAGACAATTCTTTTATCAATGGCCTTTTGACACAAGTTTTGAGGTAGAGAAAATCACATTTTTTGAGTTAAAAAAAGTCATAAATCTATGAACTTTTTCACAAATATAAGATAGACTTATTTGATGCTATCAAACAACTTAAAAAGAATATGTAACTAGATTTTTGATATGAGGTCGTTTGACACAAGTTTCGAGGTAGAGAAGAATCATGTCTCAAGGTTAAAAAATATGGTCATACAAAATAAAAAATAACAATGGTGAATATAGGGAGATCATAACAAAGGAGACTAATACATAAGGATATCAACAAAGCCTAGTACCATGTTAGAGTTCATTTTGAACATCACGTGAGTTTTTAAAGCTTACTTATTCAGAGTTTTGACACTGCTTTACTTGAGAATTTTTCATTATATTTCACTTAAAGTTTGACCTTGTCCTGAACATCATATGGGTTTTTTCATCTTGTTTACTCAAAGTTTGGACACTACTTTACTTATCTAAGGTTTCAATATTGCTCTATGTACTTTATGTTTTGACACACTACAACTTTGGGCTTTCAAACAACTGTTACTTCAAGATTTCAAATTTACTTTACTAAACAAATAATTTCCCTTCACAACCTTGAGTTGGTTTACAACAGTATAAATAAAGTTTTTGGACCTACTTTACTAGAGAAGTAATTGTCCTTCACAAACTTGAGTTGGTGTACAACAGTGTAAACCAAATTTTTTGGACCTGCTTTTTTGGAGAAGTTATTACCTTTCTGGGTCTACAACAGTGTAAACCAAGTTTTCAAACTTTCTTTATTGGAGAAGTAATTTCCCTTCACAAACCTTAGTAGTCTACAATAGTGTGAATTGAGTTTTCAAATATGTTTTGCAAGAGAATATGAATTACTAGTAGTTAAGGGTCGAAAGTCTGATGACTTTTCCAAATAAGTTATCAAGTTTTGAAAGTTTGATTACTTCTTAGTTGTCGAGGTTGTGAAGTTTGATTACTTCTAAGTTATTAGAGTTCAAAATTTTGATTACATAAGTCACCAGATTTATGAGTTTTATAGACTTCTATTCGTTCGTGCAAACATCTAACCAGCAAAAAGAAAACTTGATTTCTAAAAAATCTATGAACTTTCTCAAAAATTTAAGAGAGACATATTTTATATCTCAAAAACTTTAAAAAAATATGTAGGCAGATATTTCATCAATGGCCTTTTAACACGAGTTTATAAATAGATAAAAACTACACCTTTAAGGTCAAAAAAAGGGCCATAAATCTGTGAATTTTCTCACAAATCTAAGAGAGACCCATTTGATGATATCAAAAAAATTAGAAATAATATGCAACTAGATTTCTGATATGAGGTCATTTGACATGTTGTAAGGTAAAAAATCATGCTTCACAATAAAAATATGATCATATAGAAGAAAAACTAGCAATAATGATTCCAAAAGGATCATGTTAAAGGAGATAAATGCATGAGGCTATAAGGAAAGCTCTGATACTATGTTAGAGTTCATCTTGAACGTCATACAAGTTTCTTGAGCTTGCCTACTTGAGGTTTTGACACTACTTTACTTACCCAAAGTTTTTTATTACCTTTCACTTGAAATTTGACATTATCTTGAATGTCATATTTTTTTAGCTTACCTACTCAAAGTTTCGATACTACTTTACTTATTCAAGGTTTTAGAACTACTTTAATTACTCAAAGTTTTGATACATTACAACTATGAACTTTCAAACAAATACTACTTTGAGCTTTTAGACCTGTTCTACTGAACAAATAATTGCCCTTCACAAACTCGAGTTGGTCTACAACAATATAAATCGATTTTTTAGACCTGCTATATTAGAGAAGTAATTACCTTTCAAAAACCCGAGTTGGTCTATAGCAGTGTAAACTATGTTTTTGACACTGTTTTGTTGGAGATGTAATTACCCTTCACAAATCCAAGTTGGTCTACAATAGTGTTAAACAAGTTTTCAAACCTAATTTTTAAGACAAGTAATTACCCTTCACAAACTCGAGTTGGTGTACAATAATGTAAACCATATTTTTAGACCTACTTTGTTAAAGAACATGAATTACTAGTAGTCAAGGGTCAAAAGTCTGATGACTAATCCAAGCAAGTTGTTAGGGTTTGGAAGTTTGATTACTTCTTAGTTGCCAGAGTTATGAAGTTCAATTTCTTCTAATTTATCATGGTTGTGAAGTCTGATTACTTTTAAGTTGCCAAAGTTTAGAAGTCTAATTTTTTAAATCGCTAGATTTGTGAATTTTGTAGACTGTTCTACTCATCTGTACAAACATCTATTCAGTAAAAAATAAACTCAATTTCTAGAAAATTCATGAACTTTCTCAAAAATCTAAGAGAGACTCATTATATATCTCAAAAAATCTATAAAAAATATGTAGACAAATTTTTTATCAATGGTCTTTTGATATGAGTTTCAAAGTAGAGAAGAATCACACCTTTAGAGTTAAAAAAGTAGCCATAAATCTATGAACTTTCTCATAAATCTAAGAGAGATCCATTTGATGATATCAAAAAACACAAAAGAAATATGCAACTAGATTTTTGATATGAGGTCCTTTAAAATGAGTTTTGAGTTAAAGAAGAATTATGCCTCAAGGTTAAAAACATGAGGCTATCAGAAAAGCTCTAGTACCATATTAGAGTTCATCTTGAATGTCACATAGATTTCTTGATCTTGCTTACTCGAGGTTTCTACACTACTTTACTTAACCAAGGTTTTTACACTACTTTATTTACTTGAGGTTTTGATACACTACAACTTCAAGCTTTTAGACAACTATTATTTTAGGTTTTCAGACTTGTTTTACTGAACAAGAAATTGCCCTTCACAAACCCAAATTAGTCTATACTAGTATAAATCATTTTTTTGAACTTACTTTACAGAGAATTAATTATTATTCACAAACTTAAGTTGGTCTACAATGGTGTAAACTGGGTTTTCAGATCTGCTTTACTGGAGAAGTAATTATCCTTCACAAACTCAAGTTGTTCTACAACAATGTAAATTGGGTTTTTGGACCTTCTTTACTAGAGAATTAATTATACTTCACAAATTTGAGTTGGTTTACAACATTATAAATTGCATTTTTAGACCTACTTTGCTACAGAATAGGAATTGTTAGTAGTTAGAGGTTAAACATTTAATGACTTCTCCAAATAAGTTGTTGGGTTTTGGTAGTCTGATTACTTTTTAGTTGTTGGGGTTGTGAAGTCTGATTAATTCTAAGTTATTAGGGTTGTGAAGTTTAATTACTTTCAAGTTGCTAGGGTTCAGAAATCTGATTGTTTAATTCACCAAATTTATAGGTTTTGCAGACTTTTTTATTCATCTGTACAAATGTCTAACCACTAAGAAGAAAACTTGATTTCTAGATAATCCATGAATTTTGTTTAAAATTTAAGTGAGACCCATTTTAAATCTCAAAAAGCCCACAAAAATATGCAAGTGCATTTTCATCAATGACATTTTAACATGAGTTTTGAAGTAGAAAAGAATCACGTCTATAAGGTTAAAAATGATCATAAATCTATGAACTTTCTCACAAATCTAAGAGAGACCCATTAAAGATATCAAAAATCCCAAAAAGAATATGTAACTAAATTTTTTATATGATGTTGTTTAACTTGAGTTTTGAAGTAGAGAAGAATCATGTCTCATAATAAAAAACATAGTTATACAAAAGAAAAATTAATAATGACAAATGTAAGAGGATCGTGCCAAAAGAAACAAATGCATGAGCCTATCAGAAAAGCTTTGGTACCATTTAGAGTTTGTCCTGAACATCATACGAGTTTTTTGAGCTTGTTTATTAAAAGTTTTGACACCACTTTATTTATCTGAGGTTTCTTCATTACTTTTACTTGAAATTTGACATCATCATGAACGTCACTTAGGTTTCTTGTGCTTACTTACTCAGGGTTTCAACACTATTTTACTTAGGGTTTTGACATATTGTAACTTTAGGTTTTTAGACAACTATTACTTCAAGGTTTTAAATCTACTTTACTAAACAAATAATTGCCCTTCATAAATTTGAGTTAGTCTAAAATAATATAAATCAATTTTTTAGACCTGCTTTGCTAGAGAAGTAATTGCCCTTCACAAACCTGAATTGGTCTACAATGGTGTAAACTAGGTTTTGGCCCTGCTTTGCTAGAGAAATAATTTTCATTTGCAAACCCAAGTTGGTCTATAATAGTGTAAACTGGGTTTTTGAACTTGTTTTGTTGAAGAAGTAATTGCCCTTTACAAACTTGAGTTAGTCTACAACAATGTAAATTGAGTTTTTGAACCTGCTTTGCTGGAGAACATGAATTGTTAGTAGTTAGGGGTCAAAAGTTTGATGACTTTTCCAAACAAGTTATCAAGTTTTAAAAGTCTGATTACTTCTCAGTTGTCAGGGTTGTAAAGTTTGATTACTTCTAAGTTTTTAATATTGTGAAGTTTGATTACTTTTAAGTTGTTAGGGTTCAGAAGTCTAATTGCTTAAGTCACCAAATTTATGGGTTTTGCATACTCTTCTACTTGTCTATACAAACGTCTAATTAATAAGAATAAAACTTGAATTTTGAAAAATATGTGAACTTAAAATCTAAAAGAGATCCATTTTAGATCTTAAAAAATCCACAAAAAATATATAGGTGGATTTTTCATCAATGGCTTTTTTGATACAAATTTTGAGGTAAAGAAGAATCACATGTCTACAGTCAAAAAATAGCCATAAATCTATGAACTTTCTCATAGATCTAAGAGAGACTCATTTGAGATATCAAAAAACCTAAAAATATTTATGCAATTAGATTTTTGATATTAGGTCATTCGATACGAGTTTTGAGGTAGAGAAAAATCATGCATCAAAATCAAAAATGCAATCATACAAAAGAAAAACTAAGAATAGTGAATGCAGAAGGATCATGCTAAAAGAGACAAATGCATGAGGTTATTAGAAAAGCTCTGGTACCATCTTAAAGTTTGTTTTGAATGTCACACAAGTTTCTTGAGCTTGCTTACTTGAAATTTTGATACTACTTTACTTACTTGGGGTTTTTTCATTACCTTTCACCTAAAATTTGATATCATCTTGAATGTCACGTGGGTTTATTGAGTTTATTTACTCAAGGTTTTGACACTATTTTACTTACTCAAAGTTTCATCACTACTTTACTTACTTGAGGTTTTGACACATTACAACTTCAAGATTTTAGATAATTATTACTTTGGACTTTCAGACCTACTTTACTAAATAAGTAATTGCCCTTCACAAACCTGAGTTGGTCTACAATAACATAAATTGGATTTTCAGCCCTACTTTGCTGGAGAAGTAATTGTCTTTCAAAAACTTGAGTTGGTCTATAACGTTATAAACTAGATTTTTGGCCTTGCTTTGTTGGAGAAATAATTGCCTTTCACAAACCTAAGTTGGTCTACAATAGTGTAAACTGAGTTTTCAAATCTACTTTACTGGAAAAGCAATTGTCTTTCACAAATCTAAGTTGATCTACAATAGTGTAAACTAGGTTTTTAGACCTGTTTTACTAAAGAGCATGAAATATTAGTAGTTAGAGGTTGAAAGTCTAATGACTTTTCCAAGTAAGTTGTCAGGTTTTGGAAGTCAGATTACTTCTCAATTACTAGGATTGTGAAGTCTAATTACTTCTAAGTTTTCAAGGTTGTGAAGTAAGATTACTTTGAATTTGCTAAGGTTTAGAAGTCTAATTGCTTAAGTCATTAGATTTATAGATTTTACAGACTCTTCTACTTGTTCACACAAATGTATAACTAATAAAAAAAACTTGATTTCTAAAAAATCCATAAACTTTCTCAAAAATCTAAGAGAGACCAATTTTAGATCTCAAAAAACATACAAAAAATATGCAAACAGATTTTTTATCAATGGCCTTTTGACATGAGTTTTGAAGTAGAGAAGAATCATGCCTCTAAGGTCAAAAAAATGGTCATAAATCTGTGAACTTTTTCACAAATCTAAGAGAGACCCATTTGATATATCAAAAATCTTAGAAAGAATATGCAACTAGATTTTTGATATGATATCGTTTGACATAAGTTTCAAGGTAGAGAATAATCACGCCTCAAAGTCAAACACATAATCATACAAAAAAAATTGATAATAGTGAATACAAGAGGATTGTGCTGAATGAGACAAATATATGAAGCTATCAAAAAATATTCAGTACCATGTTAGAGTTCATCCTAAATGTCACAAGGGTTTCTTGAGCTTAATTACTTGGGATTTTGACACTGTTTTACTTACCCAAAGTTTCTTCTTATCTTACACCTAAAATTTAACGTTGTCTTGAACATCATGTGTGTGTTTTGAGCTTGTTTACTAATGGTTTTGACATTTCTGTATTTACCTAAGTTTTTGGCACTACTTTACTTACTTAGAGTTTCGACACACTTCAACTTTGGGCTTTTAGACAACTGCTACTTCAGGCTTTCAAACTTACGTTATTGAACAAGTAATTACCCTTCACAAACTTGAATTGGTATAGAGTAATATAAATTAAGTTTTTGGACTTTTTTTACTGGAGAAGTAATTGCCCTTCACAAACTTGAATTGGTCTATAATAGTGTAAGCCATATTTTCAGACCTATTTTCTTAGAGAAGTAATTTCCCTCCACAAACCTAAGTTGGTTTATAGTAGTGTAAACTAGGTATTTAGACCTGCTTTGCTGGAGAAGTAATTATTTTTCATAAATCTGAGTCTATCTACAGTACTGTAAATTGGGTTTTCAAACATGCTTTACTCAAGAACATGAATTGTTAGTAGTCAAGGGTCAAAAGTCTAATGGCTTCTCTAAGCAAGTTGTCAGGTTTTAGAAGTTTGATTATTTTAAAGTTGCTAGGGTTGTGAAGTCTGATTACTTCTAAGTTATCAAGGTTGTGAAGTCTAATAATTTTTAAGTTGCTAGGGTTTAGAAGTTTGATTGCTTAATTCGTCATATTTATAGATTTTGTAGACTCTTTTACTCATCCGTACAAATGTCTAAGCAACAAGAAGAAAACTTAATTTTTGAATTTTTTTTGAACTTTCTGAAAAATATAAGAGAGACCTATTTTAGATCTCATAAAACTCACAAAAAATATGTAGCCAAAATTTTCATCAATGACCTTTTGACATGAGCTTTAAGGAGAGAAAAATCATGCCTATAGGGTCAAAAAAATGATCATAAATCCATGAAGTTTCTCACAAATCTAAGAGAGACCTATTTGAAATATCAAAAAACCTAGAAGGAATATGCAACTAGATTTTTGATATGAGATCTTTTGACATGAGTTTCTAATATAAGAGGATCATATCAGTAATGACAAATACAAGAAGATTGTGCCAAAAGAGACAAATGCATGAGGCTATCAGAAAAGCTTTGGTACCATGTTAGAGTTCATCTTGAATGTTACACAGTTTTTTTGAGCTTATTTATCTAAGGTTTTGACATTGTTTTATTTACTTAGAGTTTTTCCATTACTTTTTATAAAAAAATTGATGTGAACTTGCATGTTACATGGCTTTTTTGAGCTTGCTTACTCAGGTTTTTCACACTTTTTTACTTATCTAAGGTTTTAGAACTACTTTATTTATTTAAGGTTTTGACACAGTGCAACTTTAGGCTTTCAAACAATTGTTACTTTGGGCTTTTGAACCTACTATACTGAATAAGTAATTTCCCTTCACAAACTTGAGTTGGTCTACAATAGTATAAATTGGGTTTTTAGACCTACTTTATTAGAAAAGTAATTATCTTTCACAAATTTGAGTTGGTCTATAGTGGTGTAAACCAAATTTTTAGACTTGCCTTGTTAGAGAAGTAATTACCCTTCACAAATTCAAGTTTGTCTACAACAATGTAAACTGCATTTTCAACCTTGCTTTACTGAAAAAGTAATTTCCCTTCACAAACCTGAGTTGGTTTATAGCACTATAAATCAAATTTTTACACCTATTTTACTGGAGAACACAAATTACTAGTAGTCAAGGGTTGAAAGTTTGATGACTTCTCCGAGTAAGTTATCAAGTTTTGGAAGTCTGATTACATCTCAATTATCAGGGTTGTAAAGTCTGATTACTTCTAAGTTATCAGGGTTGTGAAATTCAATTACTTTCAAGTTGCTAAGGTTCAGAAGTTTGATTTCTTAAGTTAGCAGATTTATTATTTTTACAGACTCTTTTACTCATTCATACAAATGTTTAATCAATAAGAAGAAAACTTGATTTTTAAAAAATCCATGAACTTTCTCAAAAATATTAGAGAGACCCATTTTAAATCTTAAAAAAATCACAAAACATATGTAGACAAATTGTTTATCAATGGCCTTTTAACATGAGTTTTGAAGCAAAGAAGAATCATGCCTTTAAGGTCAAAAAAACAACCATAAATTCATGAACTTTCTCATAAATCTAAGAGAGACCCACTTGAGATATTGAAAAATCTAAAATAAATATGCAACTAGATTTTTGATATAAGATCATTTGACATGAATTTTGAGGTAGATAAAAATCATACTTTATGATCAAATATCATACAGAAGAAAACTAGTAATAACAAATACAAAAGGATCATATCAAATGGGACAAATATACTAGGCTATTAGAAAAGCTCTGATACCATGTTAGAATTTATCATGAATGTTAAGTGGATATTTTGAGATTTCTTGCTCGAGGTTTTGACACTGCTTTACTTATCTGGGGCTTCTTCATTACCTTTCACCTAAAATTTGACATCATCTCAAATGTCATACGGGTCTCTTGAGCTTGCTTACTCAGGGTTTGACACTGTTTTACTTACCTATAGTTTTAGCACTGATTTACTTACTCAAGGTTTCAACACACTACAACTTTGGGTTTTTGAATAACTACTATTTTGAGCTTTTAGACCTACTTTACTGAATAAGTAATTATATTTCACAAACTCAAGTTGGTCTACAATAGTATAAATCAGGTTTTCAAACCTGCTTTACTAGGAAAATAATTGTCTTTCACAAATTTGAGTTGGTATACAATGATGTAAACCAAATTTTTAGACCCACTTTGCTAGAGAAGTAATTGTCCTTCGCAAACTTAAGTTGGTCTAACATAGTGTAAATTGAGTTTTTAGATTTTCTTTCTTGGGGAATTAATTTCCCTTCACAAACTCAAGTTAGTCTTCAATAGTGTAAACCGAATTTTTAGACCTGCTTTATTGGATAACATGAATTGCTAATAGTCAGTGGTCAAAATTTTGATGACTTCTCCAAGAAAATTATCAAGTTTTAGAAATCTAATTACTTCTCAGTTGTCAGGGTTATGAAGTTTGATTACTTCTAAGTTGTTAGGGCTGTGAAGTCTGATTACTTCCAATTTGTGAGGATTCAGAAGTCTAACTGCTTAAGTCATCAAATTTACAAGTTTTGCAGACTCTTCTACTTATCTGTATAAACATATAACCAATAAGAAGAAAACTTAATTTCTGAAAAATCCATGAAATTTTTTAAAAATCTAAGAGAGACCTATTTTAGATCTCAAAAAACCCATAAAAATAAGTAGGTAGATTTTTTATCAATGACTTTTTGACACATTTTTTGAGATGGAAAAGAATCACGTCCATAGGGTCAAAAAAATGATTATAAATCTGTGAAATTTCTCACAAATTTAAAAAAGACCTATTTGAAATATCAATAAACCTAGAAAAAATATGTAATTATATTTTTAATATGAGGTCATTTGACATGAGTTTTGAGGTAGAGAAGAATCATGCCTCAAGGTTAAAAATATGACTATACAGAAGAAAAACTAGCAATGGTGAATGCAAAAGGATCGTGCCAAAAGAGATAAATATATGAAACTATCAAAAAAACTCTGGTACCATGTTAGAGTTCATCCTGAACATCACACGAGTTTTTTGAGTTTGCTTACTTGATGTTTTGACACTACTTTATTTATCTAAGGTTTCTTCATTACGTTTTCCTTAAAATTTTACGCTGACTTGAATGTCACATAAGTTTATTGAGCTTGTTTACTCAAAGTTTCGACACTACTTTACTTACCCAAGGTTTCAACATTGATTTACTTACTCAGAGTTTCAACACACTATAACTTTAAGATTTCAAACAACTGCTACTTCAAACTTTTAGACTTATTTTATTAAATAAGTAACTGCCCTTCACAAACTCAAGTTGATCTATAACAGTATAAATCAAGTTTTTTATCCTACTTTACTAAAAAATTAATTGCCCTTCACAAACTTGAGTTGTTCTATAATGATGTAATTTGGGTTCTCGAACCTACTTTGCTGGAGAAATAATTACCCTTTGTAAACCCAAGTTGGTCTACAGTAGTGTAAACCAAATTTTTGGATTTATTTTGATAAAGAAATAATTTTCTTTCATAAACTCGAGTTAATTTATAGTAATATAAACTAAGTTTTCGAACTTGATTTCTTGGAGAGCATGAATTTCTAGTAGTTAAGAGTTGTGATGACTTCTCCAAGTAAGTTGTCAGGTTTTGAAAGTTTGATTACTTCTCAATTACTTAGGTTGTGAAGTTTGATTAATTTTAAGTTTTTAGAGTTGTGAACTTTGATTACTTTCAAGTTGCCAAGGTTCACAACTCTGATTATTTAAGTCACCAGATTTGTGAGTTTTGTAGACTCTTTTATTCGTGCATATAAATGTCTAACCAATAAGAAGAAAACTTAATTTCTAGAAAATCCATGAACTTTCTTAAAAATCTAAGAGATACCCATTTTAGATCTCAAAAAATATACAAAACATATGTAGATAGATTTTTTATCAATAACTTTTTGACATGAGTTTCAAGGTAGATAAGAATCATGTCTATAAGATCAAAAAAATGATCATAAATCTGTAAACTTTCTAACAAATCTAAGAGAGACCCATTTTATATATCAAAAAATCTAGAAAGAATATGCAATTATATTTTTGATATGAGGTCATTTGACATGAGTTTTTAGGTAGAGAAAAATTATGCCTCAAAGTTAAAAACGTGATCATACAGAAGAAAAACCAGTAATGGGTAATGTATGAGGATCATGCTAAAGAAGACAAATGCATGAGGCTATTAGGAATGCTCTAGTACTATAATAGATTTCATCTTGAACATCATGCAAGTTTATTTAGCTTGCTTACTTGGAGTTTTGACACTGCTTTATTTACCCAAGGTTTTTTCATTATTTTTCACCTAAAATTTGATGTTGCCCTGAATGTCACGTGGGTTTTATTTAGTTTTATTACTTAGGGTTTCAACACTTCTTTACTTACCTAGGGTTTTAGTACTACTTTACTTTCTTAGGGTTTCGACACACTACAACTTTAAGCTTTCAGATAAATGCTACTTCGGGCTTTCAAACCTGCTTTACTAAACAAATAATTTCCCTTCACAAACTTGAGATTGCCTACAATAATATAAATCAAAATTTTAACCCTATTTTGTTGGAGAAGTAATTTTTCTTCACAAACTTGAGTTGGTATATAATGGTGTAAATTGAGTTTTTAAACCTACTTTACTAAAGAAGTAATTGCCCTTTGTAAACCTAAAATGGTCTTCAGTAGTGTAAATTGAGTTTTTGAACCTGCTTTGTTGGATAAGTAATTACCTTTTGCAAACATGAGTTGGTCTACAACAATGTAAATTGAGTTTTTAGACATGCTTTGCTGGAGAACATGAATTGCTAGTAGTCAGGGGTTAAAAGTTTGATGACTTTTCCAATCAAGTTGTTGAGTTTTGGAAATCTAATTACTTCTCAATTATCGAGGTTGTGAAGTCTGATTACTTCTAAGTTGTCAGAGTTATGAAGTCTAATTACTTTTAGGTTGTCAGGATTTAGAACTTTGTTTACTTAAGTTGTCAGATTTATGGGTTTTGTAGACTCTTCTACTCATCCGTATAAACGTCTAACCAGCAAGAATAAAAACTTAATTTTTAAAAAATCTATGTAATTTCTCAAAAATCTAAGAGAGACCCATTTTACATCTTAGAAAACTCACAAAAAATATGCAGGCAAATTTTTCATCAATGATATTTTGGCATGATTTTTGAGACATAAAATAATCACACCTCTAAAGTCAAAAAATGGTCATAAATTCGTGAACTTTTGCACAAATCTAAGAGAGACCTATTTAAAATATCAAAAAATATAAAAGGAATATGAAACTAGATTATTGATATGAGGTCGTTTGATATGATTTTTGAGGTAGAGAAGAATCCCACATCAAGATCAAAAATATGATCGTACAAAAAAAGCTAGTAATGGTGAATGCAGGAGGATCGTGCCAAAAGAGATAAATGCATGAGGCTATCAAAAAAGCTCTAGTACCATTTTACAGTTCATCCTAAATGTTACGTAGATTTTTTTATCTTGCTTACTCTAAGTTTCAATACTACTTTACTTCCCTGAGGTTTCTTCATTAGCTTTCATCTAAAATTTGATACCATCTTGAACACCATGCAAGTTTTTTGAGCTTGCTTACTTGGGGTTTCAACATTATTTTACTTACCTAGAGTTTCGACACTGCTTTACTTACTCTAGGTTTCAACACATTATAACTTTGAGTTTTTAAATAACTATTACTTTAGGGTTTTAGACCTGCTTTACTGACCCTTCACAAATCTAAGTTGGTTTATAGTGATGTAAATTGAGTTTTCAGCCCAGCTTTGCTAGAGAAGTAATTACCCTTCGCAAACCCAACTTGATCTACAACAGTGTAAATTAGGTTTTCAAACCTACTTTGCTAGAAAAGTAATTATCTTTCATAAACTCAAGTTAGTTTTGAGTAGTCTAAACCAGTTTTTTAGACCTGCTTTGTTGGAGAACATGAATTGCTAATAGTTAGGGGTTGAAAGTCTGATAACTTCATTAAGTAAGTTATCATGTTTTAGAAGTCTGATTATCTATTAATTGTCAAGATTATGAAATTTGATTACTTTTAAATTATCAAGGTTATGAAGTTTGACTACTTCTAAGTTACCAGGGTTCAGAAGTTTGATTACTTAAGTTATCAGATTTGTGGGTTTTACAGACTCTTTTACTAGTTTGTATAAACATCTAATTAGCAAGAAGAAAACTTAATTTTTGAAAAATTTGTCAAGTTTTTTAAAAATCTAAGAGAGTCTCACTTTAGATCTCAAAAAACATAAAAAATATGCAAGTAAAATTTTCATCACTGACTTTTTGACACAAGTTTTGAGGCAAAGAAGAATCATGCCTCAAAGGTCAAAAAACGGTCTTAAATCCATGAACTTTCTCACAAATCTAAGAGAAACCCATTTGATGATATCAAAAAACCTAGAAGGAATATGCAACTAGATTTTTGATATGAGGTCATTTGACATAAGTTTTGAGGTAGAGAAAAATCATACTTTAGGGTCAAAAATATGATTGTACATAAGAAAAATGAGTAATGATGAGTGCAAGAAGATCATGCTAAATGAGATAAATACATAAATCTATCAGGAAAGCTCTGGTACCATGTTAGAGTTTATCCTAAATGTCATGTGAGTTTTTTGAGCTTGTTTACTCAGGGTTTTGATGTTGCTTTACTTACATAGGGTTTTTTCATTACCTTTCACCTAAAATTTGATGTCATTCTAAATATTGTGTGGATTTTTTGAGCTTGTTTACTCAAGGTTTCGACACTACTTTGCTTAACTAGTAATGGTTTACTTACGTGGGGTTTTGACACATTATAACTTTGAGCCATTAGACAATAACTACTTCAGACTTTTAGACCTACTTTATTGAATAAGTAATTGCCTTTCACAAACTCAAGTTGGTCTACAGTAGTGTAAATTAAGTTTTTGGACCTGTTTTATTAAATAATTAATTATTATTCACAAAATTGAGTTGATCTATAGCGGTGTAAACCAGATTTTTGACCCTGCTTTGCTAGAGAAGTAATTATCCTTCACAAACCCAAGTTGGTTTATAGCAGTGTAAACTAGGTTTTTAGACCTATTTTGTTGAAGAAGTATTTACCCTTCATAAACCTGAGTTGGTCTATAGTAGTGTAAACCAAGTTTTTAGACCTATTTTGCTGGAGAAAATGAATTGTTAGTAGTAAGGGGTCAAAAGCCTAATGACTTCTCCAAGCAATTTATCAGATTTTAAAATTCTGATTACTTCTCAATTATCAGGGTTGTGAAGTTTGATTACTTCTAAGTTGTTAAAATTATGAAATCTGATTACTTTTAAGTTGTTAGGGTTCATAAATTTGATTGTTTAAGTCACAAGATTTATGGGTTTTGTACTCTTCTACCCGTCCATACAAACATCTAACCAACAATAAAAAAACTTGATTTTTGAAAAAAACTATGAGCTTTCTCAAAAATCTAAGAGATACCTATTTTAGATCTTAAAATCTCACAAAAATATGCAGATAGATTTTTTCATCAATCGTCTTTTGACACAAGTTTTGAGGTAGAGAAGAATCACATCTTTCAAGTCAAAAAAATGGCTATAAATCTGTGAATTTTCTCACAAATCTAAGAGAGACTTATTTGAGATATCAAAAAACCCAAAAAGAATATGCAACTAGATTTTTGATATAAGGTCATTTGACATGAATTTTGAGGTAGGGAAGAATCACACCTCATAGTTAAAAATATGATCATACAAAACAAAAATCAGCAGTGGTGAATGTAGGAGGATCGTGCTAAAGGAGATAAATGTATAAAGCTATCACAAAATCTTTGGTACCATATTAGAGTTTGTTATGAATGTCACATAGGCTTTTTGAGCTTACTTACTTAGGGTTTTGACATTGTTTTACTTAGGGTTTTTTCATTGCCTTTCACTTGAAATTTGATGTCATCTTGAACATCACGTGGGTTTTTTGAGCTTGCTTACTCAAGGTTTTGACACTGGTTTACTTACCTGAGGTTTTGGTACTGCTTTACTTACTCAAAGTTTTGACACACTGTAACTTCAAGCTTTTAGATAACTACTACTTCAAATTTTTGAACTTGCTTTACTAAATAAGTAATTACCCTTCACAAACTTGAGTTGGTCTATCATAGTATAAATTGAATTTTTATACATATTTTGTTGGAGAAGTAATTACCCTTCATAAACTCAAGTTGGTCTACAACTGTGTAAACCAAATTTTTAGACTTATTTTGCTAGAGAAGTAATTATCTTTCACAAACTCAAGTTGGTCTATGATAGTGTAAATCAAGTTTTCAGACCTATTTTGTTAGAGAAGTAATTGCCCTTCACAAACTTGAGTTGGTCTACAGTAGTGTAAATTGAGTTTTTGAATCTACTTTACTAGAGAACACGAATTGCTAATAGTCAAGAGTTGTAAGTCTGATGACTTCTCTAAATAAGTTGTCAAGTTTTAGAAGTCTGATTACTTCTTAGTTATCAAGGTTGTGAATTTTGATTACTTCTAAATTTTTAGGGTTATGAAGTTTGATTACTTCTAAGTTGTAAGGGTTTAGAAGTTTGATTACTTAAGTCACTAGATTTACAAGTTTTGTAGACTCTTCAACTCGTCCATATAATCATTAAAAAAAAAACTTGATTTCTAAAAATTTTGTGAACTTTCTCAAAAATCTAAAATAGACCCATTTTAGATCTCCAAAAACCCATAAAAATTAGGCAGATAGATTTTTCATCAATGACCTTTTGACATGAGTTTTGAGGTAGAGAAGAATCATGTCTCAAATATCAAAAAAGTAGCCTTAAATCCATAAACTTTCTCATAAATATAAGAGGAGATATCAAAAAACCCAAAAAGAATATGCAACTAGATTTTTTGATATGAGGTCATTTGACATGAGTTTTGAGGTAGAGAATAATCACACTTTAAGGTCAAAAACATGATTGTAAAGTAGAAAAAATAACAATGATGAATGTAAGAGGATCGTGCCAAATGAGACAAATGTATGAGGCTATCAGAAAAACTTTGATACCATATTAGAGTTCATCTTGAATATTATGGATTTTTTTTAACTTGCTTAGGGTTTTGACACTGCTTTACTTATCTAAAGTTTCAGCATTACTTTACTTACTCAGAGTTTTGACACATTCCAACTTTGGACTTTCAGATAATAGTTATTTCAAGCTTTCAAACCTACTTTATTGAATAAGTAACTACATTTCACAAACTTGAGTTATTCTACAACAGTATAAATTAGGTTTTAAAACCTGCTTTGTTAGAGAAGTAATTGCCCTTCATAAACTCAAATTGGTCTACAACAATGTAAACCATGTTTTCAAAGCTACTTTACTGAAGAAGTAATTGCCCTCCATAAATCTGAGTTGGTCTATAATAATGTAAACCAAGTTTTCAAACTTGTTTTGGTGAATTAATTTCCTTTCATAAATTTGAGTTAGTCTATAGTAGTATAAACCAATTTTTTGAACCTACTTTGCTGGAGAACATAAATTTTTAGTAGTTAGGGATTGAAAGTTTGATGACTTCTCTAAGCAAGTTATTGAGTTTTAAAATTTGGATTAGCTCCCAATTGTCATAGTTGTGAAGTTTGATTACTTCTAAGTTATCGAGGTTGTGAAGTTCAATTACTTCCAAGTTGTTAAGGTTCAAAATTTTGATTGCTTAAGTCATCAGATTTATGGGTTTTACAGATTCTTCTACTCATCCGTACAAACTTATATTCAGCATGAAGAAAACTTGATTTTTGAAAAATCCATGAATTTTATTAAAAATCTAAGAGATACCCATTTTATAACTTCAAAACCTTCAAAAATATGCAAATGGATTTTTCATCAATGGCCTTTTAATATGAGTTTTGAGGCATAGAAGAATCACGCCTCTAAAGTCAAAAAAATAGCCATAAATTTGTGAATTTTCTCATAAATCTAAGAGAGACCCATTTAAGATATCAAAAAACTCAGAAATAATATGCAACTAGATTTTTGATAAAAGGTCATTTGACATGAGTTTTGAAGTAGAGAAGAATCACACCTCATAATCAAAAATGTGATCCTACAAAAAAAACCAGTAATGACAAATGTATGAGGATCGTGCCAAATGAGATAAATGCATGAGGTTATTAGGAAAGCTTTGGTACCATGTTAGAGTTCATCCTAAACATCACATGAGTTTTTTTGAGCTTGTTTACTTAAGTTTTTGACACTACTTTACTTATCTGAGGTTTCTTCATTACCTGTCACTTGTAATTTAATGTCATCCTAATATCACATGAATTTCTTAAGCTTGCTTATTAAGGGTTTTGACATTACTTTACTTACTTAGCGTTTTGACATTGCTTTGCTTACTTGAGGTTTTGACATACTACAACTTTGAGCTTTCAGACCTAGTTTACTATACAAGTAATTACCCTTCACAAATCTGAGTTAGGCTACAACAGTATAAATTGAGTTTTCAAACCTAATTTTTTGGAGAAGTAATTGCTCTTCACAAATCTAAATTGGTCTACAGTGATGTAAACAAGGTTTTTAGACCTACTTTATTAGAGAAGTAATTACCCTTTGTAAACTTGAGTTGGTCTACAATAATGTAAATCAAGTTTTCAGACCTGCTTTGTTGGAAAAGTAATTACCCTTCACAAACTTGAATTAGTTTATAGTAGTCTAAACTAGGTTTTTAGACCTGCTTTGTTAGAAAATATGAATTGCTAGTAGTCAGAGGTCAAAAGTCTGATGACTTCTTCAAACAAGTTGTCAGGTTTTAGAAGTCTAATTAGTTTTCACTTTTCAAGGTTGTGAAGTCTGATTACTTCTAAGTTATTGAGGTTGTGAAGTCCAATTACTTCTAAGTTAGCAGGATTCAAAAAATTGAATTACTTAAGTCACCAGATTTATGGGTTTGACAAACTCTTCTACTCATCCATATAAACATCTAACCCGCAAAAAAACTTGATTTTTAGAAAATTCATAAACTTTCTCAAAACTCTAAGAGAGACTCATTTTAGATCTTAAAAAATCCACTAAAAATATGTAGGTGGATTTTTTATCAATGACCTTTTGACATGATTTTCAAGGTAGAAAAGAATCATGCTTCTCGGATAAAAAAATTGGCCATAAATTCGTGAACTTTCTCACAAATCTAAGAGAGACCCATTTGAGATATAAAAAAACCCAAAAGGAATATGAAACTATATTTTTGATATGAAGTCATTTGACATGAGTTTTGAGATAGAGAAAAATCATGTCTCATGATCAAAAATATGATTGTAAAGAAGAAAAACCAACAATGGTGAATACAAGAGGATCATGTCAAAGGAGACAAATGCATGAGGCTATCAGGAAATCTCTGGTACCATGTTAAAGTTTATCCTAAATATCACGTGGATTTTTTGAGCTTGCTTACTCAAGGTTTTAACACTACTTTACTTGGGGTTTCTTCATTACCTTTCAACCTAAAATTTGACATTGTCCTAAATGTCACATAGGTTTTTTGAGGTTGCTTACTCATGGTTTCGACAATGCTTTACTTACCTAGGGTTTCAACATTGTTTTAATTACTTGAGCTTTTGACACACTACAACTTCAGGCTTTCAAACAACTACTACTTCAAGTTTTTGGACCTGATTTGTTAAATAATTAATTTCTCTTCACAAATATGAGTTGGTCTATAGTAGTATAAATCAAGTTTTTAGAACTAATTTATTAGAGAAGTAATTGCCCTTCACAAACCCGAGTTGGTCTACAATGATGTAAATCGAGTTTTCAATTTTTTTTGCTAGAGAAGTATTAACCCTTCACAAATTTGAGTTGGTCTACAACAGTGTAAACCAAGTTTTTGGACCTTCTTTAATGGAAAAGTAATTTCCCTTTACAAACTAGAGTTGGTCTACAGTAGTGTAAACTAGGTTTTTAGACCTACTTTACTGGAGAACATCAGTTGCTAGTAGTAAGGGGTCTATAGACACCAAAAAATTTCACATGATAGTTTTAGTGTCACCTCACCCTCAGAATGATAGCTGGGTCCATTAATGACCCTAACTTTACTAAACCTCTTTTTAACCATTTTTTAATTCACTTTCTTTTTACCTTTTTTTATCAATTTTTCCCCTTGGCCCTTGAACCACCGACTATTAGGGAAATTATTTATGGTTACCCCTAATCATTGATGGTTAGACACCCACTTCCATTTTTAAAGCTTTAAATCAAGCCAAATTTTTGTTTGAGTTTAACAACTTCAAAAATGACAACTTATCTTTAAAACAAAGCTTTTAAAGCTACAAAAATAGGGAAACTTTACCCTTGATCAATTTAGTAACTCTCTCACACCTCATTTAGCAAATTTTGCCTATAAAAGAAGGAGAAGAGCAATGGATTAGGGATATTCTATTATCAACAATCAGGTATTTAGGATTTCTTATAGGTATCCAACATCCATATCAATGAACAAACATCATTGTTTGAGACCCAAAACTCTACCAAAATCATACCAAAAGGTTGAATCACCATTACTTTGGCCACATCACTTTAGACTTTTTCCACTTGGTGATAGGTATTCTATGTTTATTTTCCATGATTTATCTAATTTTAATATCAATACCTTACCTTGTCCTCCTATACCTCACTTCCTATTTTCTAACCTCATACCCAACCTCTGTTTGACCAAAATCCAATCTATACTTTTTATTTTATTCACTTCTATATTTTACACAGACAACTGCCAACGATTTCCCTAACTATCAATAGTTTACCTTAACTGTTGACGGTTACCTAACCATCAATGGTTTACCCTAACCGTCGATGATTCCCCTAACCATAAACGATTCCCTATGGTAGATTTTTTTAGCAAATAATTTCATCCTTTTCCCTCCAATCAAACTTCACTTTCTATATTTCTCTCTGACCACATAACCCTTTTTAATTTTTTGGACCAGACCCCGACCCTCTTAGCATTAAATTTGATCATTTTTCTTTTATAACAAGTTATCATTTCATTTCTAGTAAACATTTATTTTTTTATCATTACATGTAAGTATTTTCTGTTATTATACTTGATTTATATTAAAAGTGGATTGACAACCTCCTAATAAGCCTTGTGCTTCTCAAACCTAGTGTACGCTAGGCAGTCCACTTAACTAACCATCTAACCAACCCCTTTTCAAGTGTTTGTGTTACAAGTTATTCCTTTCTAGCCAAAGAGGAGCTCCCACATTCATTTGTATTCACGCATGTATTCTACTAGGTATTCTTATACACACCCTAATCATAAAATTTCTTTTATCTACTTTTAAAACTAAGAAATGAAAGAAAGAAATTGAAATATTTTTGGCATGCTCGATGGGACCCCTAATTTTTCTTAGGTTCATAGATGTTCTAAGACATTTAGTTTATACTATTTAAATTTATTTAGCTATTTTTCATTCTTTCTTTATTCAAAAAAATAAAAAATAAACAAAAAATACAAGTTTTAGTTTCATCCATCCTAGGGTTAGGATTGCATCTTCATATTGCATTTAATTATATTTAACTATTCTATATGCATTGAAAAGAAATCAATTTTTTTCATTTTAGTTAAAATTAAGTGCATTCAGTGTTTGCCTACTTGCTTTAACCCACCTAGTTTAATTAAAAGCATCTTGAATTAATCATAGCACACTTATGTTACACAACTAAACCACTTTCACAATCAACACATCAAAATTTACTTGAAACAAGGCCCATTGGGATTTCATCACCTTTTAGATCACCTTACCCCACCTGATGATCTCACTTTGATTTCATCACCAAGGGGAGAACCCACTCTATTCTCTGACAGAGTATAAACTCTAGACAAAGGGTATATATTGGCTAAGCAGCTCAACTCGACTTCAAGTTCATGAAGTACAAGGAGTAAGCCCCCAATATCAGGCCATGTACCTAATCTAATGTAGATTTTTTTAGCACTAAAATTTAACATAAAAACATCCTAAAATAGCTCTTCTAGTACCTAATTTACAATCCAAATATTCCTTCACACTTTAAGGCATAAGCCAAAATAAATTTAAAATAAATCCTAGGTTTAATGCACTTGTAGTGAATGCATTGATTGCTTTGATTTATTTTTGGTTGCTCTTTGTTTGAGGTGTGAGTTTCATTATACCTTTCTTCCAATTTCTCATATGGTTTTTACCAGATGACAACTGAGAAATCAAACCAACCAACCACCACCATCTTCTTCTTACTTCATAGAATACACTTCGGATGTTGAAGGTTCTCCTCATTTTTCTCCCCCTCCTAAAATCCATGTTATATCTCAAGGGGATGTAGACTTTGATGCATTCCTTGATAACAATTAGGTAGATCTTCAACACTCCCTTAATACCATGCCCTACTATACCCCCTTTGCTTTGGTTTATCCTACCAACCCTCCTTATTGTATTCCATCCTATCTTATGGTGGGTACTACCTCAACCCACCCTTCCTACATCCCATCCACTAACACTATCCAACCCCAATCCATTGTACCAACCTCTAGCCAAACACCTCCTACTACACCCCATATGAGTTATACTTTATCTTTGATCACCTACACTCCACCCACCTTGGGATTATCTTTTACCCCTATTTTCACCCTTCCTTCAGTGGTGACTAATCCCTTAATCACTACCCTATTTCAGAACCTAGTGCTTTCTATACCCCAAACACTTCCACCTATTAACACTAGAGTCACCACCCAACTTCAACTTACCCAACCTCTACTTACCACCTCAACCCTCCCTTTTAGTGAACCTACATTCATTCCACAATAAGTACGTATGATAACTTATCAATATGGGTACATACCCCCATATACCCAACTATTTATGCCAATCATTCCATATGTGGCACCATCCCAACCACTTTTTACCACTTACCAATATGTGGCCTCTTGAATGCCTCCTACCAGCTACCCTTACATATCAGTCACTCAACCCCAATAGAATATACCCCTCAATTATGCATCCTCCCAACCTCATCTAGATTTGATTAAGATGCTTATGGACAAAATGACTAACTTAGAGTTATCAATTTATGGGTCTAATAAGCTCTTATCTTATGACCAATTCTATAACGAACCAATCTACCCATTTTTTCCCATTCACTCTTATCCTCCTCATTAGGAATTTCCTAAATTTTCTATATTTCAAGGCAAGGAGGACCCACAACAACATCTCAAAGCATTCTATCATTCGTGTTACTTGATCACATACAATGATGCTCTCCTCCTCTAAACTTTTCCAATGTCTTTATCAAGACTTGCCGTGGATTGGTATAACAATCTCCCTACTCATTCCATCTTCTCCTTTTCCCAACTAGCCCAAATATTTTTGGAACATTTCTCCATTAACATAACCAAAAAGGTTTCCATCACTGACCTTTATTCCATTAAACAATTTGAGGATGAATCCATTGTCAATTTTGTGTCTAGATGGAGAGGTCTCATCAACTAACTATATTTTACCTCACCCCAACCTGAATTGTTTGAGCTATTATCTAGGGGTTGTTCTAAGCATATCACACCCACTGTCTAGGTCTAAACTTTTTGAATATTTTATGAAGCATTCACCATGGCATGAAAAATTGAGAATCGTGCCATTGATGAGGGAAAACTAAAATTATGAAATAAAAATTTCACTTTTAAACCTAATGATTCTCCCTCAACTAAAAACACCAATCAACTTAATACTAAAGCAAAAGCTTCCACCAATTCTAAGGTTTTGAAAACTTCTCCACTGCCAACTATAAGCCAATCAAATTAAAACAACTCTCCCAAACCTCCTTATCAATAGAACTAAACCTAAAACTGAGCCACTCCAAAATAATATACTCCCATTGGGGAATCATATGCATTTATTTTGGATAAACTACTCAAGGCCAATCTTATCCAACTTATACCAATCAAAATGCCTCAATAATTTAATTCTTCTCATCCTTTACTTGGGTGGTATAATGAACATGACCACTATGTTTTTCATCAAACCATTGGACATGACATTTATAAATGCAATACCTTTAAAAATCTTGTCCAAAATCTCATCGAAAGTGCAGATTTGGTATTTTATAACCCCAATTCTCCCCTAACCAATCTCTAGATATTTTTCATAATCTATTTCCAAACCACACTCCTCCCTTTCAACATCATGAAAGTAAGCCTGAATCATCTAACTCACAAAAATCACATACAATCAATGTTATCATTAATGTGCCCATTTTTAGGGAAACCTCTACCTCCACTACCCAAATGGAGGAAACCAACCTACCATCCATTCCTTTTGATACCCAAATGGAAGAACCAACCCTCCCTCCTTCTTTAAACACTACAACCATAACCTCATATGATTCTCTTTCGACAGAAATACCTGAAGAGGCCACTATTGATTTAACCACTTCTTCCACTCTCCCAATTTAAATGGAAGAACCACCAACCAATTTTAACATTTAGGTCAGGATAGAAACCTCATCTGATGGCACATCACTTACCCCTCTTATACCTCCTTTGGAAACCGTTCCACAAGAATTTGTTGCCTTGACCACCCAATCACCACTTGTGGAACTACCTACCAAAGCCACAATTAAAACCACGCCTTCCACCACAAACCTTCCTTCTTCTCTACCTAAGGGATTACACTTTGAGACTAATGATCAAGGAACCATACCTATTTATAATCCCTTTTCAAGGTTAGCTCAAAGTTTGGAATTCACATCCCAGCCTAACTTTGATTGAGCCACCTTTTGGCATCGGCTTGGCCTTCCTTATCCTAAAAAATCTAACCCCTTAACTCTATCTGAATCTTCCCTCACACCTGCTATCATCCCTTTATTATTTACCTCTTCTAAAATTGTGAATAAACCATCCCAAACACCTCCATTCAAAATTTATAACTCACCTCATGTTTCTTCTACCAAACCAATCAAGAACTTAGGGATTCTTCTTCCCATACCTAGTCCTTCTCACCCCCTTTAAGATTAGACTTAACTTCTTCAATCTCATCAAAGCCAAACCCTAATAATTATATTAAAAATGAAAGCTTACCTAAAAATATGCCTTGAACTAGGCCCATACCACCTCCTTCACATCTATCATCTATATTGGGACCACACCCTTCCACTATCAAACCATCATCTTCTTCTCCATCTTTAATCACCAAACCCTCTAGTCCTTCATCCTTCTTAAACAACTTGTCCTTGTCTACTCTCCCACTAGTAACTAAACCTCCATCATCAAAAACTTTTGCATCCAAGTCTTAAACCAACAATCCAATCATATCTAAGCTAACCCAACCAAACCCATCAACCAAAATCACTTCTCTAAGAACTGCTTCCTGAAGAGACCAATCCTAAAACCTACCTCACCTTCACCATAATCCTATAAAAATATTTTGCAAAGGTTATTTCAAACCTCCTCTATCATTTTACCCCCTATCAAACCATTTAACCCATCTCATCCTAAGACAACTTGGTTCAATAATAACTTGATTTATATTTACCATAAAACTTTGGGGCATGATATAAAGAACTAAAAAGCTCTCTAAACACTTGTCCATAATCTCTTGGATGAAGATGATTTGTTAGAGGAATCTCCAGTGCCTATTATGTTACGTGACCCACCTATTTAACCAACTCCTTTCCCCTCACCTAAGAATGAACGGGAGGAACCATAACAAATTCCCAAACACCTTGTTCATACCATTTATATGGTGACCCATTCCCCGACCCAACCAAAAGGATAAGAATAAATCCAAAGCCACCATCCCTTGGACTTACCCTTCAACCTCTCAACCCACTGACCAAATCCTAGTTTTTTTACCCTCACCCTCACAACCATCCAAACCTAAGGTCTCCACCTTCCAACCCCACTCCATTCATCCAATGGCTCATGTTGAAACAACTCCACCAAATGTTGACCAAAATGAGCCTCTATGATCTAATCAATACCTCACCCCAGCATCATTAGGAATTAATGGAAGATTTGCATTACATAGAGGTCCAACAAGATGACCCACAACCTTTGGCCTCCTTTTTTGGAGTTCTTTTCTATTCTACCCTCGTCACCTTCTAAGATTTTGAGATTTTACCCCTCTAAGAGAAAGATCCAGATCCTCCCCTCTTCATCACCGCATACATTAATAAAACTTGTATTAAATGAGTAATGATTGATGGGGGAGAGAGCATCAATATCATCTCATACCATGCATATGATGAGTTGAAATTACCTAAAATCATTATTTTTGAAATTTTAATGGTCTTTCGCTCTTTCAACGATACCATGCCCACCACTTTAGGGACTATTGTTATTCATATTCATTTGGGATGTCACACCATTCCTGAGCTATTAAATGTCATTGAAGGTGAGTTCTAATATAATGTATTACTTTGACATCCTTAAATCTGAGCCATGCATTACATCCCTTCTACCCTACACCGATGTGTTAAGTTTGAGCATGAAGATCGAATCATTATAATTAAAGTTGACCCAAGTCCTCTTGCCTCTTGCAACATGATATATCACCCTAATGAAGATCTCATTCTTTCTTCATCTCCCTTTCCATCCACTTCAAATTACACACCTACACCAACCTAGAACATGCATACCTATACCTTTAATGATGATGAGGCATCAATAATCTCAACAATTCCTTCTTCTCAAATTCTAATCGAGGACCTAGTGTAATCCACTTTTCAACATCTCTCCCTTAGAGAATATTAAATTTTGGATTTGGATGCTCTTACCACTCTATATAACTATGGGAATCTCCAAAATGACCCATTTTGTGACCCTAATATTAGAGCCATCATCCCCTTTGGGATCCTTAACAATAGAACAAATTTTGTCTACAGGGGACTTGACCGACCACTCCTCACTCCCACCACCACTCCATACATTCATCCTTTCACATCTAATTTATCTTATCTAATCAATCCAGCCTTTGCTAGAACCTATCTTAATTGATGTGCTTGGAAAGGGTTTGGTATGAACCTCTACAAGCAAGGACCTCACAAATTTCTCATCATCAAAACTCAAAAACCTCATGAGTTCTTTGGGCTTGGGTTCGACCACCAGAAGAGCCCACATCACCAAAAATCATTACCACCCCTATCAAAGAAACTCCATCCTTACCCAGCTCATCTTCCCAATCTAAGGAATCTAACATCATCCCATTTAACTTTTTTTTATCAACATTATTCATTTAGGCCCACTGACCTATCAACAAGGTGGATAAACTAAAACCCTTCCTCTCATCCACCCTGAGATGATCAACCATGACTCACCGGATATTCACACCATCTAGTGTCGAGATGATGATTCCATCCTCACCTGCCTTAGTGCAAGGAATCTTCTATCCATAGATCTCTCCCTTGTGAAAACCAAATCATGCTAAATGAATCAACTATCAACATTAACTTGGGTACCTAGGAGGATCCTTGTATCATTAAGATAGGTCAATATATGACTTTTGAAGAGTATCAAGCTTATCCTTCTTTCCTCTATGACCATAACATATCATTTTCTTGGTCTTACCAAGACATGCCTAGAAGTGACCCTTCTATTTCTCTCTATAACATCATCACCCATCTTGAAGTTAAGCTAGTTTGACAAAAACTTTATCATATGCATCCCTGCATATTTCTTCTTGTTAAAGAATAACTTCAATGCCTTTTCTCTATTAATTTCATCCATCCCATTGACTATCAACAATGGGTCTCTAAGGTCATTCCCATCATCAATCCAATAATGGGCCTTAACCTTTGGATTGACTTTCATGACCTTAACCACACTTGTTCAAAAGATGACTTTCCCCTACCTAACATCGACCAACTTGTTGATCTCATGATCAAACACAAAATGCTATCTCTCATGGATGGTTTCTCAAGATACAATCAAATCCTGATCACTCTATGGGGAACTTTTTGCTACCAAGTCATGCCCTTTCGACTAAAGAACATTAGAATCACTTATCAATGGGCCATGACCTATATCTTCATGATCTAATCCATAATATTATCAAGGATTATGTCAATGATATCTTTGGAAAATCTAAGAATCACAAAGATCATCTTATTATTCTTACAATCATCTTTGAATTCTTAATCCACTATCATTTCAACCTTAATCCAAACAAGTGCATCTTTGGGGTCTTATCAGGTAAACTACTAGGTTTTATCATTTCCCTTTATGGAATAGAAGTAGACCCTACTAAAGTCAGAGCCATTTTGATTATGCCTCTTCCCACTAACTTGAAGCAAGTTCATAGCCTACAAGGCAAACTTCAATCAATCTAATGTTTTATCTCTCAGCTTTTCGATCGTTGTCAACCTTTTCACCACCTCCTAAATAAAGATGTCTCCTTTCAATGGACTGATAAATATCAACAAGATTTTGATGCAATCAAGGAATATGTTCTTTCTCCACCTATGCTCATTCCACATAAAGAATATTAGCCCTTTTATCTATACATTTATGCTACTGATCATTCCTTTGGAGCCATGCTCACTCATTGTGATGCCTAAAATAAAGAGTAGGTCATTTAGTACATCAATCATGCCTTGATCGAATATGAAACTTGGTATACCCATCTTGAGAAACTTTGCCTTGCTTTAGTCTTTATCACCTCCAAGCTTTGAAATTATCTCCTTAATCACAAAACCTTTGTCATTACTAACACTTACCCTCTCAATTACATGCACTCTAAGCCATATCAAAACCAATGTATGTCTAAGTGGATCATGTTTATGGCTGAGTTTGATCTTGAGTTCCTCCCATAGAAGTCCATCAAAGGAAAATTCATTGCTAACCAACTAGGAAAATCCCCTCTGCCTAATAAGCAACCCTTTCCATTTACCTTCCCAAATGACCATGTTTTTTGATGGATCTAAATACCAAAATGGTAGGGGGAGCAGCATGATTCTCATCCCATTTTATCGATAACCTCTTCCCCTTTCTTTTAATATTGACTTTGATTGCACTAATAACATGGCTAAATATGAAGCCTTAGTCATAGGTCTTCAAAATATCGTGGCTTTGGGGATCAAAATGCTTCACATCTTTGGGGATTCTCAACTTATCATCAACCAAGTCATAAGGGCTTATTAATGTAAAACTGATATTCTCCTAAAGTACAAGTAACTTGTAGACACCTTCTTAGCCTCATTTGATCTTTATGTCACCCAATCCATCCCATGATCAACTAATAAATTTGATGATATTATGGCCTCTCTTGCTTCCCAAATACCATCTCAACCCACTGAATCCAATCTATTTGTCACCATCCACCATTTTGTCACCTCATCTTATCTTAGTTCTGATCTTCCTACCATTTACAAAGTGGAGACATCCCCTTCTGACACTTGGTATACCCAAATGTTTGATTATCTTAACCTTGGTGTTCTCCCTCCTGACCTTTCAAGGAATGGTCAAAGAGATTTCATCCAAAGAACCTCTCTTTATATCATACTAGGAGGCATCCTTTATAAGTGAGGCTTCAACGACCTTCTTCTTCATTGAATTCATAACTATGAATCCTCTCGTGTCATTAAAGAATCCCATGATAGTATTTATGAGGTACATTGTAGTGGCATGGCTATCACTAAGCATATTCTTCACCTCAAATAATATTAGCCCACACTTAACCAGGACTATAATGACTATGTCAAGAAATATGTCAAATGTTAATAACATGCCAACCTTCATCATGCACCTTCTCATAGTTTCCAAGTATCTCAAGACTTTTGGCCCTTCTCATAATGGGGCCTTTATATTATTAGGGAAATCAAACCCCATTCTTCATAATGACATTAATATATCATCATAGCCACAAAATATTTCACCAAGTGGGTGGAAGTTATCCCACTTATATCAACTAAGGTCGAGAAGATCATTGAGTTTATTAATCACCATATCATTTACCACTTCAATGTCCCTCATAAAATTATCACTGATAATGGTAAGTCTATCAAAAAAAAGTCCAAAACACTTTGTGATTCTTTTGAAATTGATTTAAGCTTCTCTTCGCCTTATCATCCACAAGTTAATGGATAGGCAAAAGCTTCCAACAAAACCCTCATCAAAATTCTCACCAAGGTGGTTAGTACTTCTAGTCAAGATTGGCACCTCCACATCCCATTCACTTTATAGGCCTATCACACTAGTATCTGAACTGCCATGGGGGCTACACCTTTTTCCCTCATCTATGGAGTTGAGGTAGTTCTACCTCTCGAGGTTCAAATTCCATTTCTATGTGTCTCCTTGCATGACATTCTTTCTGAGAGTGATTATCAACAAGAATGCTTTGCACAACTAGAACTTCTTGACAAACATCGTTAGACCACACACAATCATCTTCATGTCTATCAAGAGTGAATCAAACATGCCTATAAGAAGAATTTGAAAAAGTAAGAATTCAACATTGGTGACTTTGTCCTTACAGAAAACCAACACATTACCAACATGGAAAAGACCAAGAAGGACAAGTTCACTTTTAATTGGTTAAGACCTTATATTATAACCCATAAGTATGGATCTAGTATTTATTATGTATCCTCTCTCGAGGGAAAATTAGAGTGTGAGCCTATCAATGCTTCACATTTACGTCCTTTCTATTGTTAAATAGGATCACATTCACTTTTGTGTCTAACTTAGGCTCATCCTTGGGTTTATGTGATTATACCCTCCTTTTTTATCCCTCTTTTTCCATTAGGAATGATTGATTTCAAAATAGAACCATGTGATTTACCCATCACATACATCTACCCCTGATCCTAAGTATGGGTACCACGGCTCTACCTATAACATGGTTCTCATGGATACTTTTCATATTTCAATAAATGGAATCCCATGGTCAATCATTTCTCAAACCCTTCCTCCCATTTATCATTTAGCTCTTGTGTAAAATTATTGTCTCCATAAAGGTAGATCCTTGGGCCTCATAGACTTGTTCGTTTCAACTAAAATTATATGCCAAAGCATTATCCTCAAAACAAATTTAGACTATTCCTTTGAAGGACAGCTGCCCTTATATTCCCAAATTTCTTAAAAATAAGACTACTCCCTTGAAGGACAACTATAAAGTCAAAATTTTAGACCACTCCCTTGAAGGATGGCTAAGCAAAAACAATAATTGAAGCTTCCCACATCGATCAACATCAATCACCTACTCAAAATCAATAAGACACATTTTATCAAAATCAAAATAAGTAAGCCACAATCGGTTCTTTAAAATTCCATTCTTAATATCATCATGCTACAATTGGCTCCTATTTATGACATTCATAGACTTCACACATTAATCAATCGACACATTATTGTATGGTATGGACTTGTCTCTTTCAACCCTCTGGTCACCTATAAAAAGGTCAAGATAACCCATATGAGGTTAACCCTTAAACCATTTACCCTTCACCCCTATTGCTTTCATTTCTCTCTGAACTCAAGGGATTATGAGCTTATTTGATATGTAGTGATCAAGATAACCTTGTTATCAATCCAAACATGCTCTTGCAAAGTGTTTGACCGACTTGTGTTTACTAAGTCAATCCACCTATGGGTTTTTTTATTTGATTCTTCCTAATCAAAGTGATGTACCTACTCCTAATTCATTTTTGGTGACATTTTAGCCCTTTTGGCCTTATTTTTGACATGGTCACACTTTCTCATGTCTTCACCTATTCTAAACATCCTAATCCAAGACAAATCAACTATTGATAAAGTCATAAAAATCATGACCATATCCCACCCATCATTTTAAGTTAAAAATCATAAATCACATCAAAAAACTAGCATTTAATTTAAATCATCATCATCATCCTAATGACATTAAACATCCACATAATAACCATTAACATAATTGCCATAATCATAATCATAACAATAAACATCATCACTGTTGTTGAGATCATCAACAACACATCATCATATTTACGAATTTCAATATCATTTCCTAATAATAAACGCAACCATAAGTGATCATCAGCATAATATACCATCACATACTTACCATTAACATCATTATAATCATTTTAAACACATCACATAATATCATCCTAATAATCAATCATATCATTATCATCATAATCAACATAATGAAAACACATGTCATAATCCATCTCATACTCACCATAACCATGATAAACATAACATCATGATCATAAATCCATCCACACACATATAACATCATAATCAAATAAACATCATAACATCATCATATCATGAACAAGAGAACATGCCATAATCATAATCATAATCATCAAAGTCATAATGCACATAATCCTAATAAACATCATGATCATAAATCCATCCACACACATATAACATCATAATCAAATAAACATCATAACATCATCATATCATGAACAAGAGAACATGCCATAATCATAAAGTGATCCATAATCATAATCAGAATCATCAAAGTCATAACACATCATAATGCACATAATCCATCTCTCTCTCTCTCTCTCTCATAGGTACATCTCTCATCTTTGACATGTAGGCTGGTATAAAAATACATCTGTACATATCAAAAAATGTGCAATATCATCATGATCCTACACCTTAACCACCTATACCTAGATTACCTACACCTACTCCACCATCTGATGGTGGATCTCCTAATGTCCTTGCTTATAATGCAAAATATGACCACTGACCTGGTGTAGCCACTATTGGACCACATATCAAGCTGCTCTTATACTCACCATACCTCATTGTATTAGGTAACTAGGTGGATACAATAGCTTCATAATATTTAAGCTCTTCAATGGTAACTATGTATCATATCCTCAAAACTAAGTCCATTGTTCCTGCTCCTCCTCTAGAAACCACTACCCTCTATCATAGAGCATCCCTCTCCTAAGTGATTGATGCAAGGCTATCCCTCACCTGGTCTCTCTCACCTATCAGGGTGGAAACCTATCCCTATAAAATAATAATCTGGGCCTACAACATAGCTACCTGATCCTGGGCTGATGTAAGGGCTACTATTATTTGGTCACTTCCACCTCCACCCTGTGCCTATGTTGGATCAACATCTATAAGCCCCTATCCATCATCTCCCCATACAAAGTCAGTAGTCACATACCTAGTCTGATACCAACTTGTGTATCTCTTAGTGTCTCTGACATCATCAATAAGAGCTCCAGCCATTAACTCCTCAAAATTTGGTGACCCCTCCTTTGGTTGTGGCTCTGGCAAGTCCTACTCTGCATCCTCCCTCCTGTAATGAGGCACATCTGAAGTTATATCCTATAGAAGACTAAATTATCTCCTAACCTAATCAACTAGGATCCTCTTAGTCTCCCCATCTTTCTTGCCATAATCCCATCACCATTTTTATAGTGACAGGGTATGATACTCATATCTTGTCCATATCAACTAATCTAAATATGCCCTCCATATGATGTCAGTCATAACCAGGATATCCAATTGACCCCAGAACCACTCCACGTCTCTAACTCTACCTCCTACTCTTGAAAATGCAAGGTCTCTACACCATCACATGAAACCCACTCTATAATATATCAATTTAAATCCATCTCATGACAACCCAACTAGTCTCAACATGCATATGTGCTCATAGGCCCAATAATGAAGCATGAAGCCAATACTGATGCCATAACTTCTCCTTGCTCTGAATGCCTAGATCTCCCTATAGATCTATACCAATAGTATAGGGGCCCATCCAAAAACTATGCCTTTGAGTATCATCTTTGTTAGTACTCCTAGTAACAATGAATGGAATCAACCATTGCTTGAGTATAGAATAACGAAGTAGGAGATCCCCATCATTATCATAGTCATCAAACATCTGTCATTAAGACCCCCCTAATATAATGGCCCATAACATAAACCCACCATGTGAAATATGGCCTCCTATCGATCATCACTAAATAAAAACTCCATAAAATCCTCTCACTCATTAATCTTTGTATGGTAAATCAGCTCCCCTTAAATCAGTAGCTGCATGATATTGTGAACATCCTTAGGTAATATTGACATCTCACCAGTCAAGAGTACGAATGTGTTTATGGTCGGGTCCCATCTCTAAATGAGGGCCACAATCATAGCTACATCCCATGGTAAATTTTGATAATGCCTCATAGCCCCTAAGCCAACCCCCTTCATCTGACACCACTCTACATTTGTCATCTAGTTGCAACAATCCACAAAAATCTTTAGGACTTGGTCCTTCATCTAGATACGCTCACACACCTGCATCATAACCAATCCAACACTATTAACCTTTTTACACTAATATTTTTAATCCTACTCATTTATTTCCTCTTTTAGAGCCCCTAGGCCATTGTAACCTATGTCTTAGTACCAATTCATCTAACTTATCTTCCTATCCTATGTTTTTTACCTGTCTCCATCTTTTAGAACCAACCTATCATTCTAACCTATAAATTTCACCCTTTCCTACCTTTTCCATCTTGATTACCCTTGAGATTGCCATTTTTTGGGGTTAACCATCAATGGTTCTAGGAATGTTGATGGTTCTAAGGTCTTTTGGACCCCCTTCATCAATCATCAATGGTTCAAGCCTAACTACCATCAGTTATGATGAAACCGTACCACCTTTTCTACCTAGAATCCTACAATATCTACCCCAACTCTATAGAAATCACAAATTTCTCACTAATTTGTATTTATTTATCCTAATTCCCCATATCCCATTGTTTCTACTTCTCATTTTCTCAAAATTCCCCCCATCTGAACCTAGGGTATCACAACCCATGTCTACTATTTTCCCTCATATTTTCCCCTTTTTCTTATCTCCCCTAGTATTCTTAACCTTTCTCCTCAACAACCTATTCCTATCATAGTCAATTTGAAGACCACACCTACCTCATTCCATGTTCTCTGATGTGGTCAGAGTCTCCTTGCCTTCGTTCACCTGCATCATCATAGTTTGTTCATCTCTCAATCTATAACCAATCCACTCAAGAAATCTCTACCTCAGTAAGCATGTCCAATCACCAGTCACAAACATTCACACTCATTAAGAAATCACTAACAACTCAGAGCTCATAGTAAATGGCTCAAGGTCAAAATGAGCTCTTTTCTTTTTTTTACCTTTTACCTTTGTAGATTTAAGGTTTTAACCTAACCATGAATGGTTACCCCTAACTGTCAATGGGTAGGTTTCCCCCCTTTTTCTCATTTTTCTCCTCTTGCTTTACACACCAACCATCTTACCCTTTACTTTCTTACCTTACCATCTACCTAGAACTACATTTAGGCTTGAAGCTATTTTTGATACATGTATCTAGGGAACTATGTAAGCAACATTCACTTGCTTAGTGTAGTCAAAATCAGCTCGACCACTTCTCCACCCCTCTTGCCTTGCATCATCTTATTTGATGTTGTTTGCTTTGATTAATTCTTTTACGTATCTTACATCACCTGTGCATTATCCTTTGACCATTCTAACCAATTTTTTCAAGTTGACCAGTCAAATTTTGCACCACCTCATGTATGACCTAACCACTTGAGTTGTTTTGTAGGAGTAATTTCTACCTTGGATACCTATAACCTCCCAAACTTTAACTAGATCACTTGAAACATCTAACCTAATTAGTTATGCCCAAATGTTGGGGACTAATTACCCTCTCTTGTTTATCTAGACCTCAACCTTATTTTCAACATTTGAAAATTTAGTCATTGTGTGCTATTGATATCACACTTCATAATTTTTGGTGTGTGTGTTTGCGACTTTGCGAGCAACTTAACCACCTTATTTTACCTATCAAACCATGACCTGATTTCACTTGCACCTCAATCATTTCATAGTCTGAGGGGACATACATCCTCTTTTGACTTGGGGTAACCTAACCTATACATTGACCAGCTTCCTTTTTTTGTTCTACAACTTGTCCAAGCTACATAGAAAAAAGAGGCAAAATGTAGACATCAAAAAAATGCACACAATAATTTGTGTCACCCCACCCTCAAACCAATACCTAAGTCCATTAATGACCCTAAATTTACTACACCTCTTTTTAACCACTTTTTAATTCACTCTCTTTTTACCTCTTTTTATCAATTTTTCCCCTTGGCCCTCGAATCACTGACGATTAGGGAAACTGTCAACGGTTACCCCTAACCATCGACGGTTAGGTACCCACTTCCATTTTTAAAGCTTTAAAGCAGCCCAACTATTTATGTGAGTTTAGCAACTTCAAAAATGAAACCTTGCCTTTAAAATGAAGCTTTTAAAGTTATGAAAACATGTAACTTTACCCTTGTTCAATTTAGCAACTCTCTCTCATCCTATTTAGCAACTTCTACCTATAAAAGAAGGAGAAGAACAATGGATCAGGGATCTTCTATTATCAACAATAGAGTATTCAAGATTTCTTAAAACTATCTAGCATCTATATTAGTGAGAAATCATCATCATTTGAGACTCAAAACTCTACCAAAATCATACAAGAAGAATGAAGTTGTGTTACTCTGACCATATCACTTCAGAGTTCTACTTGGTGACAAGTATTCTATATTTATTTTTTGTGATTTATCTAATTTTAGTATCAATACCTTACCTGGTCCTCTTATAACTCACTTCTCATTTTCTAGCCTCGTACGCAACCTCTCCTTGACTAAAATCTAATTTGTACTTTTTGTTTTATTCACTTCTAAATTTTACACAAGCAACCGTCGATGGTTTCCCTAACTATCAATGGTTTACCTTAATCACTGACAATTAGCTAACCAATGATGGTTTACCCTAACCACCAATGGTTCCCTTAACCATCAGTGGTTCCCTATGGTAGAATTTTCCAACAAGCAATTTCATCCTTCTGCCTCTAATCAAACCACACTTTCTATGTTTCCTTCTGACCACAGAACCCTTTTTGATTTTTTAGACTAGACCTCGATCTTCTAAACATTGAATTTGATCATTTTTATTTTATTAACAAGTTATAATTTCATTTCTATCAAATTATTATTTTCTTATCATTGCATGTAAGTATTTTTTGTTATCATACTTGATTGATATTAAAAGTCGATTGACAGCCTCCTAATAAGCCATGTGCATCTCAGATCTAACGTACGTTAGGCAGTCCACTCAAAAAACCATCTAACCAACCCATTTTCAATTGTTTGTGTTACTTGTAGGTTATTCCTTCCTAACCAAAGAGGAGCTCCCACATTCATCTAAATTTAAAAATGTAAATCACGTTCAGAGGAGCTCTCAGGTCTGATGACTTCTCCAAGTAAGTTGTCAAGTTTTAGAAGTCTGATTACTTCTCAGTTGTCACGGTTGTGAATTCTAATTGCTTTTAAGTTGTCAGGGTTGTGAAGTCTGATTACTTCTAAGTTTTTATGGTTTAGAAGTATGATTACGTAAGTCATCAAATTTATGAGTTTTACAGACTCTTCAACTCATCCGTACAAATATATAATCAAGAAGAAGAAAACTTTATTTCTAGAAAATCTATGAGCTTTCTCAAAAATCTAAGAGAGACCAATTTTAGATCTCAAATAATGCATAAAAAATATGTAGATAGATTTTCATCAATTACCTTTTGACATGAGTTTTGAGGTAGAGAGGAATACACCTCTCGGTCAAAAAAATGACCATAAATCCATGAACTTTCTCACAAATCTAACAGAGACCCATTTGAGATATCCAAAAACCTAGAAATAATATGTAACTAGATTTTTGATGTGAATTCATTTGACATGAGTTTTGAAGTAGAAAAAAATCATGCTTCAAGGTCAAAAATGCAATCGTATAGAAGAAAAATCAGCAATGACAAAATGTAATAAGATCATACCAAAGGAAACAAATGCATGAGACTATCATGAAAACTCTGATACCATGTTAGAGTTCATCCTGTATATCACGTGATTTTTTTGAGCTTGCTTACTCAGGGTTTTGACACCACTTTACTTACCTAAGGTTTCAACACTGCTTTACTTACTCATGGTTTTGACACACTACAATTTTAAGCTTTTAGACAACTATTACTTCAGGCTTTTAGACTTGCTTTATTGAACAAGTAATTACCCTTCACAAATTTGAGTTGATCTATAGTAGTATAAACTAGGTTTTTGGACCTACTTTGTTGAAGAAGTAATTTCCCTTCACAAATTTGAGTTGGTCTACAATGATGTAAAATAGGTTTTTGGACATGCTTTAGTGGAGAAGTAATTACCCTTCGTAAATCCAAGTTGGTCTACAGTAGTGTAAATTGGGTTTTTGGACCTGCTTTGCTAGAGAAGTAATTGCCCTTCATAAACTTGAGTTGGTTTACATCAATATAAATTGGGTTTTAGACCTATTTTGTTGAAGAGCACAAATTGTTAGTAGTCAAGGGTAAAAATTTTGATGGCTTCTCCAAGCAAGTTGTCAAGTTTTGAAAGTTTGATTGCTTCTCATTTGTCAGTGTTATGAATTTTGATTACATCTAAGTTTTCAAGGTTTTAAAGTTCAATTACATTTAAGTTGTCAAGGTTCAGAAGTCTGATTGCTTAAGTCATCAGATTTATGAGTTTTACAGACTCTTTTACTCATCTATACAAACATCTAACCAGTAAGAAGGAAATTTGATTTATGAAAAATCTTTGAACTTTCTCAAAAATCTAAGAGAGACCCATTTTAGATCTCAAAACCCTCAAAAAATATGCAAAGAGATCTTTTATCAATGACCTTTTGACATGAGTTTTGAAATAGAGAAGAATCATGCCTATAAGGTAAAAAAATGACCATAAATTCATGAATTTTCTCATAAATCTAAGAGAGACTCATTTGAGATATCAAAAAAACAAAAATAAATATGCAACTAGAATTTTGATATGAGGTCATTTAACACAAATTTTGAAGTAGAGAAGAAACAGATCTTAAAGTCAAAAATATAGCCATACAAAAGAAAAACTAGTAATGACGAACGTAGGAGGATCATGCCAAAGGAGATAAATGCATGAAGCTATCAAAAAAGTTCTGGTATCATGTTAGAATTTGTCTTAAATGTCACGTGAATTTATTGAGCTTGCTTACTCAAGGTTTTGACACTATTTTACTTACCTTAGGTTTTGACACTGCTTTACTTACTCAAAGATTTGAAATATTACAACTTTGGGTTTTCAGACAACTATTACTTCGGGGTTTCAACCCTGCTTTATTAAATAAGTAATTTCCTTTCACAAACTCAATTTGGTCTACAACAATCTAAACTAGGTTTTTGAACTTGTTTTGCTAGAGAACCTTCACAAACCTGAGTTGGTCTACAATAGTGTAAACTAGGTTTTCAGACCTACTTTACTGGAGAAGTAATTGCCCTTTAAAAACCCAAGTTGATCTATAGCAGTGTAAATCAAGTTTTTAGACCTGCTTTGCTAGAAAATTAATTATCCTTCACAAACTCGAGTTCATCTACAATAGTGTAAATTGGGTTTTGGGCCTGTTTTGCTAGATAACACAAATTGCTAGTAGTCAAAGGTTGAAAGTCTAATGACTTTTCCAAGTAAATTATCAGGTTTTGAAAGTCTGATGACTTCTCATTTGTCAAGGTTTTGAAGTTTAATTAGTTTTAAATTATCAAAGTTGTAAAGTTTGATTACTTCCAAGTTATCAGGGTTTAGAAGTCCGATTGGTTAAATCACCAGATTTACAGGTTTTGCAAACTCTCTTACTCATCCATACAAACGTCTAACCAGTAAGAAGAAAACTTGATTTTTGGAAAATCTATAAACTTTCTCAAAAATCTAAGAGAGACCTATTTTAGATCTCAAAAAACTTGTAAAAAATATGCAAGTAGATTTTTCATCAATGACCTTTTAACATGAGTTTTGAGGAAGAGAAGAATCATATCTCTAAGGTCAAAAAAGTAGTCATAAATACGTGAACTTTCTCACAAATCTAATAGAGACCCATTTGAGATATCGAAAAATATAGAATGAATATGCAACTAAATTTTTGATATAAGGTCATTTGACATGATTTTTGAGGTAGAGAAGAATCACAGCTCATGGTAAAAAATATGGTTGTACAGAAGAAAAACAAATAATGATGACTTCAAGAAGATCATGTCAAAGAAGGCAAATGCATGAAGCTATCAAGAAAGCTTAGGTACCATGTTAGAGTTCATCTTGAATGTCACATGGGTTTCTTGATCTTGCTTACTCTAAGTTTTGACATTACTTTACTCAACTAGAGTTTTGACATTGTTTTACTTACTCAAAGTTTTGACACACTACAACTTTGGGCTTTCAAAGAACTGCTAATTCAGGGTTTTAGACCTACTTTATTAAATAAGTAATTTCCCTTCACAAAATTGAGTTGGTCTACAATAGTATAAATTGGGTTTTAGGACCTCCTTTGCTAGAGAAATAATTACCCTTCATAAAATTGAGTTGGTCTACAACGATGTAAATCAGGTTTTTGGCCCTGCTTTACTGGAGAAGTAATTACCCTTCACAAACTTGAGTTGGTCTACAATAGTGTAAATTGGGTTTTTAGATCTATTTTATTAGAGAACATGAATTGTTAGTAGTTAGGGGTCAAAAGTCTAACGACTTCTCTGAGTAAGTTGTTAGGTTTTATATGTTTAATTACTTCTTAGTTGTTAGGGTTGTGAAGTTTGATTACTTCTAAATGATCAGAGTTGTAAAGTTTGATTACTTTCAAGTTGCAAGGGTTTAAAAGTCTGATTGCTTAAGTCAGCAGATTTATGGATTTTGTAGACTGTTCTACTCATCCTTATAAATGTGTAACCAATAAGAAGAAAACTTAATTTTTAAAAAAATTATGAACTTTCTCAAAAATCTAAGAGAGACCCATTTTAGATCTCAAAAAACCCATAAAATATGTAGACAAATTTTTCATCAATTGTATCTTGACATGAGTTTTGAGATAGAAAAGTCACATCTCAAAAGTTAAAAAAGTAATCATAAATCCATGAACTTTCTCACAAATCTAAGAAAGACCCATTTAAAATATCAAAAAACCTATAAAGAATATGCAACTAAATTTATGATATGACATCATTTTTCATGAGTTTCAAGGTAGAGAAGAATCACATCTCAAAGTAAAAAAACATGATCATACAGAAGAAAAACTAGCAATGATGTATGTAGGAGGATCGTGACAAAGGAGATAAATGCATCAGGCTATCAGGAAATCTACGGTACCATGTTAGAGTTCATTCTAAATATCACATGGATTTTTTGATCTTACTTATTCGAGGTTTCAACACTGCATTACTTACCCAAGGTTTTGACATCATTTTACTTATTCAAGGTTTTGATACACTACAACTATGAGCTTTCAAACAATTGCTACTTTGGATTTTAAAACTTGTCTTATTGAATAATTAATTACCTTTCACAAACTTGAGTTGGTCTACAGTAGTATAAATTGGGTTTTCAAACTTGCTTTGTTGGGGAAGTAATTTCCCTTTACAAACCCAAGTTGGTCTACAGTGATATAAACTAGGTTTTCAACCCTAATTTGCTAGAGAAGTAATTGACTTTCATAAACTTGAGTTGGTCCAAAAAGAATATGCAACTAGATTTTTGATATGACATCATTTGACACAAGTTTTGAAATAAAGAAGAATCGCATCTTAAGGTAAAAAATGTGGTTGTACAAAATAAAAGCTAGCAATGATGAATGTAGGAGGGTCATGGCAAAGGAGAAAAAAGTATTAGGCTATCAAAAAAGTTCTGATACAATGTTAGAGTTTATTCTGAATGTCACACAAGTTTCTTGAGTTTGTTTATTCAAATGTTCAACACAACTTTACATATCTAGGGTTTTGACACCATTTTACTTACTCAAGGTTTTGATAAACTACAACTTCTGGGTTTTAGACAACTACTACTTTGGATTTTCAGACCTATTTTACTGAACAAGTGATTGCTCTTCACAAACTTAAGTTGGTCTACAATAATATAAATTGAGTTTTCAAACTTGCTTTGCTGAAGAAGTAATTACCCTTTACAAATTTGAGTTGGTCTACAATGATGTAAATCAAGTTTTTGAACTTGCTTTGATGGAGAAGTAATTGCCCGTCATAAACTCGAGTTGGTTTACATAAGTGTAAATTAGGTTTTCAGACCTATTTTGATAGAGAAGTAATTTTCTTTTACAAATCTGAGTTGATCTACAATAGTGTAAATCAAGTTTTTAAACTTGATTTGCTAAAGAACACGAATCACTAGTAGTTAGGGGTCAAAAGTCTGATGACTTTTCCAATCAAGTTGTCAAGTTTTAGAAGTCTGATTACTTTTCAGTTGCTGGAGTTTTGAAGTCTAATTACTTCTAAGTTGCTAAGGTTGTGAAATTTGATTACTTCCAAGTCACTAGAGTTCATAAATCTAATTGCTTAAGTTACTATATTTATAAGTTTTACAGACTCTTTTACTCATCTATACACTTGTCTAACTAGTAATAAGAAAACTTGATTTTTAAAAAATCGATGAACTTTCTTAAAATTTTAAAAGAGACTTATTTTAGATCTTAAAAAAATGGTCAGAAATCCGTGAACTTTCTCATAAATCTAAGAGAGACATGTTTGAGATATCAAAAATCCTAGAAGGAATATGAAACTAAATTTTTGATATAAGGTCATTTGACATCAGTTTTGAAGTAGAGAAAAATCATGTCTCAAGGTCAAAAATGTGATCGTACAAAAAAAACTAGCAATGACGAATGCAGGAGGATCATTCCAAAAGAGATAAATGCATGATAATATTAGAAAATATTTAATATCATATTAGAGTTCATCTTGAACGTCATGTGGATTTTTTGAGCCTTATTACTCAAAGTTTCAACACTGCTTTACTTATTTAAAGCTTTATCATTACTTTACTTACTCAAGGTTTTGACATACTTCAACTTTGAGCTTTCAAGCAACTACTACTTCAAGTTTTCAGACTTGCTTTACTAAACAAGTAATTATCCTTCATAAACTTGAGTTTATCTACAACAATATAAATTAGGTTTTCAAACTTGCTTTATTGGATAAATAATTTCCTTTCATAAACTTGAGTTGGTCTATAGCGATGTAAACCAGGGTTTTAGACTTACTTTGCTGGAGAAGTAATTGCCCTTCACAAACTTAAATTGGTATACAACAGTGTAAACCAAAATTTTGGACCTATTTTGCTAAAGAAGTAATTGTCTTTCACAAACTTGAATTAGTCTATAATAGTGTAAACTAAGTTTTTGAGCCTACTTTGCTAGAGAACATGAATTGCTAATAGTCAAAAGTTGAAAGTTTGATGACTTTTCCAAGCAAGTTATCAGGTTTTAGAAGTCTGATTACTTTTTAGTTATTAGGGTTTTGAAGTTTGATTACTTTTAAGTTGTCAAGGTTGTGAAGTCTAATTACTTCTAAGTTTCTAGGGTTCAAAATTTTGATTGCTTAAGTCATCAGATTTATGAGTTTTATAGACTCTTCTACTCGTCCGTACAAATGTCTAACCAGCAAGAGAAAAATTTGATTTTTGAAAAATCTATGAACTTTTTCAAAAATCTAAAAGACCTATTTTAGATCTCAAAAAACTCACAAAAAATATGTAGGAAAATTTTTTATCAATGATATTTTAACATGAGTTTCGAGATAGAAAAGAATCAGGTCTCTAAGATCAAAAAAATGATCATAAATCTATGAACTTTCTCACAAATCTAAGAGAGACCCATTTAAGATATCAAAAAATTCAAAAGAAATATACAACTAGATTTTTGATATGAGATTGTTTGACATGAATTCTTGAGGTAGAGAAAAATCATGCCTCATAATCAAATATGCGATTATATAGAAGAAAAACTAGCAATGGTGAATACAAGAGGATCATGTCAAAGGAAACAAATGCATGATGCTATCAATAAAGCTTTGATACCATGTTAAATTTCATCCTGAATGTCACATGAATTTTTTGAGCTTGCTTACTCAGGGTTTCGACACTATTTTACTTTTTCAGGGTTTCAACACTACTTTACTTAGGGTTTCGACACACTGTAACTTTAAACTTTTAGACAATTATTATTTTGAGCTTTCAAACCTACTTTACTGAACAAGTAATTGCCCTTCACAAACTTAAATTAGTTTATAGTAGTATAAACTAGGTTTTTACACCTACTTTGTTGGAGAAATAATTGCATTTCATAAACTTGAGTAGATCTATGGTGACGTAAACTATGTTTTCAACCCTGCTTGGCTAGAGAAATAATTATTTTTCACACATCTGAGTTGGTCTACAATAATATAAATCATGTTTTTAGACCTAATTTGCTGGAAAATTAATTGCCCTTCACAAACTCAAGTTGGTTTACAGTAGTGTAAACTAGGTTTTTGGCCTTGCTTTGTTGGAGAACACGAATTGCTAGTAATTAGAGGTTGAAAGTCTAATGACTTCTCCAAGCAAGTTGTCAGGTTTTGAAAGTTTGATTAATTCTTAGTTATTAGGGTTGTAAAGTTTGACTAATTTTAAGTTGTCAGAGTTTTGAAGTTTGATTAATTTCAATTTTTTAGGGTTCAAAATTTGGATCACTTAAGTCACTAGATTTGTAGGTTTTGCAGACTCTTTTAGTCGTTCGTACAAATGTCTAATCAGCAAGAAGAAAACTTAATTTCTAAAAAATTTATGAACTTTCTCAAAAATCTAAGAGATACTCATTTTAGATATTAAGAAATTTATAAAAAATATGTAGGTGGAATTTTCATCAATGGCCTTTTGACATGAGTTTCGAGATAGAAAAGAATTACATATCTAATGTCAAAAAAGGCAATAAATTTTTGAATTTTCTCATAAATCTAAGAGACCCATTTGAGATATTGTAAAACCTAGAAGGAATATATAATTAGATTTTTGATATGAGATTGTTTGACATGAGTTTTGATATAGAGAATAATCATGCTTCAAAATTAAAAATGTAGTCATATAGAAGAAAAACCAATAATAGTGAATGCAAGAGGATCGTACCAAAGGAGACAAATACATGAGGCTATCATGAAAGCTCTGATACATGAGTTTCTTTAGCTTGTTTACTCAAATTTTTGACATTACTTTACTTACCCAGTATTTCAGCATTATTTTACTTAATCAAGGTTTTGACATACTACAACTTTAGACTTTCAGATAGCTACTACTTTAGGCTTTTGAACTTACTTTACTAAATAAGTAATTACCCTTCATAAATTCAAGTTGGTCTACAGTAGTATAAACTAGGTTTTCAGATCTACTTTGCTAGATAAATAATTGCTCTTCACAAACTCAAGTTGGTTTGCAATGGTGTAAACCAAGGTTTTGAACTTGCTTTGTTAGAGAAGTGATTGCCCTTCACAAACCTGAATTGGTCTACAGCAATGTAAATTGGGTTTTTGAACATTCTTTGCTAGAGAAGTAATTATCTTTTACAAACTTGAGTTGGTATATAGTAGTATAAATTGAGTTTTCAAACTTACTTTACTAGAGAATATGAATTGTTAGTAGTCAGGGGTCAAAAATTTGATGATTTCTCTAAACAAGTTGTCAAGTTTTAGAAGTTTGATTACTTTTTAGTTATCAGGGTTATGAAATCTGATTACTTCTAAGTTGTTAGGGTTCATAAGTCTGATTGCTTAAGTCACTATATTTATGAGTTTTGTAGACTCTTCTACTCATTCGTACAAACGTCTAACCAACAAGAAAAAACTTAATTTTTAAAAAATTCATAAACTTTGTCAAAAAATTAATATAGACCCATTTTAGATCTCAAAAAACTCACAAAAAATATATAGACATATTTTTTATCACTGACATTTTTACATGAGTTTTAAGGTAGAGAAGAATCACGCCTTAAAAACTAAAAAACAACCATAAATCCAAGAACTTTTTTACAAATTTAAGAGAGATCTATTTGAGATATCAAAAAACTCAGAATCAATATGCAACTAAATTTTTGATATGAGGTCATTTGACATGAGTTTTTAGATAAACAGGAATCATGCTTCAAGATCAAAAAATACAATCGTATAAAAGAAAAACTAGCAACAATGAATGCAGAAGAATCTTGTCAAAAAAGATAAATGTATGAGGCTATCAAGAAAGCTCTGATATCATATTAGAATTTTCCTTGAACATCATGTGAGTTTTTTAAACTTGCTCACTCAGAGTTTTGACACTACTTTACTTATCTAGAGTTTTGGCATGACATTACTTACTCAGAATTTTAACATACTACAACTTTGGGCTTTTAAACCTATTTTATTGAACAAGTAATCACCCTTCACACATCTGAGTTGATCTACAATAGTATAAACTAAGTTTTTAGACCTATTTTTTAAGATAATTAATTGCTCTTCACAAATCTGAGTTGGTCTACAGTGGTGTAAACTAGGTTTTCGGACCTGTTTTAGTAAAGAAGTAATTGCCTTTTGTAAACCTGAGTTGCTCTATAACAATGTAAATTAGGCTTTTGGACTTACTTTGATGGAGAAGTAATTTCCCTTCACAAACTTGAATTAGTCTAAAATAATATAAATCTAGTTTTCAAACTTGCTTTGTTGGAAAACATGAATTATCAATAGTCAAGGGTTGAAAGTTTGATGACTTCTCCAAGCAAGTTATCGAGTTTTGGAAGTTTGATTACTTCTCAGTTGCTGAGGTTTTAAAGTTCAATTACTTCTAAGTTGACAATATTATGAGGTCTGATTACTTATAAGTTGTCAAATTTAAGAATTATGATTGCTTAAGTTTCTAGATTTATGGGTTTTGTAGACTCTTTTACTCATCTATACAAACGTCTAACTAGTAAAAAAACTTAATTTTTAAAAAAATTGTGAAATTTTAAAAAAAATTCACAGAGACCTAATTTAGATCTCAAAAACCCCATAAAAAATATATAGATGAATTTTTTATAAATGGTCTTTTAACATGAGTTTTTAAGGCAGAGAAGAATCATGTCTCTTCGATGAAAAAATTGGTCATAAATCTATGAACTTTCTCATAAATCTAAGATATATCTGTTTGAGATATCCAAAAATCTAGAAAGAATATGCAACTAGATTTTTGATCTGAGATCCTTTGACATGAGTTTTAAATTAGAAAAAAATCACTTCTCAAGGTCAAAAATGTCATTATATAGAAGAAAAACTAGCAATGGTGAATATAGGAGGATTGTGCCAAAAAAAACAAATGCATGAAGCTATTAGGAAAGCTTTGGTACAATGTTAGAGTTTATCTTAAATGTCACATAGATTTTTTGAGCTTACTTACTTAGGATTTCAACATTGCTTTACTTACCTGGGGTTTCAACACTGCTTTACTTACCTGGGGTTTTAACACTGCTTTACTTACTTGAGTTTCGATACATTACAACTTTGAGCTTTCAGACAACTGTTACTTTGAACTTTTAGACCTACTTTACTAAATAAATAATTATCCGTCAAAAACCTAAGTTGGTCTACAATAGTATAAATTGGGTTTTCAAACTTACTTTGTTGAATAAGTAATTACCCTTCATAAATTCAAGTTGGTTTATAGTAGTGTGAACTAGGTTTTCAGACCTGTTTTGTTGGAGAAGTAATTACCCTTCACAAACTGGAGTTGGTTTATAGTAGTGTAAGCGAGTTTTCAAACTTGCTTTACTAGAGAATTAATTTCCCTTCATAAACTTGAGTTCATCTACAGTAGTGTAAATTAAGTTTTCAGACCTATTTTATTAAAGAAATAATTTCCCTTCACAAATCTGAGTTAGTCTACAATAATGTAAACTAGGTTTTTAGACCTGCTTTACTAAAGAAATAATTGTCTTTAACAAACCTTTGTTGGTCTACAGTAGTGTAAATCACATTTTTAGACCTACTTTATTGAAGAATTAATTGCCTTTCACAAACTTGAGTTGGTTTACAGTAGTGTAAACTGGGTTTTTAGATCTGCTTTGTTGGAGAAGTAATTACCTTTCAAAAATTAGAGTTGGTCTATAATAGTGTAAATTAGATTTTTAGCCCTGATTTGTTAGAGAAGTAATTGCCCTTCACAAACCCAAGTTGATCTAAAATAGTGTAAACTGGGTTTTTGAATTTGCTTTGCTATAGAAGTAATTGTCTTTCATAAACTCGAGTTGATCTACAGTAGTGTAAATTGAGTTTTCGAATTTGCTTTGCTGAAGAACACAAATTACTAGTAGTTAGGAGTTGAAGGTCTGATGATTTATTGAAGCAAGTTATCAGGTTTTAGAAGTTTGATTACTTCCAAATTACCAAGGTACTAAAGTCTGATTATTTAAGTCATCAAATTTGTAGGTTTTGTAGACTTTTCTACTCGTCCGTACAAACATCTAACCAATAAGAAGAAAACATGATTTATGAAAAATCTATGAATTTTATCAAAAATTTAAGAGAGACCTATTTTAGATCTCAAAAAATTCACAAACAATATACAAGTAGATTTTTCATCAATGATTTTTTGACATGATTTTTGAAGTAGAAAAAAATGATGCCTATAAAGTCAAAAAAATGAACATAAATCTGTGAACTTTCTCACAAATCTAATAGAGACCTATTTGAGATATTAAAAAACTTAGAATAAATACGCAACTAGATTTTTTATATGAGGTTATTTGGTACAAGTTTTGAGGTAGATAAAAATCACGTATCAAGATAAAAATATATTGTAGTACAGAAGAAAAATTAGCAATGGCAAATGTAGGAGGATCATGTCTAAGGAGAAAAAGACATGAAGCTATCATAAAAGATCTGGTATCATGTTAGAGTTTATCTTAAATATCATGTGAGTTTTTTAAGCTGACTAAAGATTTTGACACTGCTTTACTTTCTTGAAGTTTCAATACTACTTTACTTACTCAAGGATTCAACATATTATAACTTCAAGTTTTGGGACAATTACTACTTCGAGGTTTCAGACCTAGTTTACTAAATAAATAATTTCCCATCACAAACTCTAGTTGGTCTACAATAGTATAAATCAAATTTTTGAACCTACTTTGATGGAGAAATAATTGCCCTTCACAAACTTGAGTTGGTCTACAATGATGTAAATTGAGTTTTTGGCCCTACTTTGCTAGAAAAATAATTGTCCTTCATAAATTTGAGTTGATCTACATCAGTGTAAACCAATTTTTTGGACCTCTTTTTCTAGAAAAGTAATTGCACTTCATAAACTTGAGTTGGTCTACAACATTGTAAATCGAGTTTTTGAACCTGCTTTACTAGAGAAGTAATTGCCCTTTACAAATCTGAGTTGGTCTACAACACTGTAAATCAATTTTTTAATTTTGCTTTGCTGGAGAAAATGAATTGCGAGTAGTCAGGGGTCAAATGTCCGATGACTTCTCCAAACAAATTATTGAGTTTTGAAAGTCTAATTACTTCTCATTTGTTGAGGTTGTGAAGTCTGATTATTTCTAAGTTATCAGGGTTATGAAGTGCGATTACTTCTAAGTTGCTAGGGTTTAGAAGTTTTATTGCTTAAATCACCAAATTTGTAGATTTTGTAGACTCTTTTATTTTTCCATACAAACATTTAGCCAACAAAAAAATTTGATTTCTGAAAAATCTGTAAACTTTCTTAAAAATCTAAGAGAGACTTATTTTAAATCTCAAAAAACTCACAAAAATATGAAGGTAGATTTTCATCAATGGCCTTTTAACATGAGTTTTGAGAGAGAAGAATCACATATCTAAAGTAAAAAAATTAACCATAAATTCATGAACTTTCTCACAAATCTAAGAGAGGCCCATTTGAGATATCAAAAAATCTATAATGAATATGCAACTAAATTTTTGATATGAGGTCATTTGACATGAGTTTCAAGGTTGAGAGGAATCATGTTTCAATGTCAAAAACATGGTTGTACAAAATAAAAACCAATAATAACAAATGGAGAAAGATTATGCCAAAAGAGATAAATATGAGGTTATCAAGGAAGCTCTGATACCATGTTAGAGTTTATTTTAAATATCACGTGAGTTTTTTGAGCTTGTTTACTCGAGATTTCAACATTGTTTTATTTATCTAGATTTTTGGCACTATTTTATTTACTTAATTTTTTGATATACTACAACTTTAAGCCTTCAAATAATTACTATTTCAAGCATTTAGCCTATTTTACTGAACAAGTATTTGCTCTTCACAAATTTGAGTTGGTCTACAATGATGTAAACCAAGTTTTTAGCCCTGTTTTATTAGAAAAATAATTATCTTTCACAAATTTGAGTTGGCCTACAGTAGTGTAAACTGGATTTTTGGACCTACTTTGTTGGAGAACACAAATTGCTAATAATCAGGGGTCAAAAGTTTGATGACTTCTCTAAGCAAGTTATCATATTTTAAAACTCTGATTACTTTATAGTTGTCGAGGTTGTGAAGACCAATTACTTCTAAGTTATTGGGTTGTAAAGTTTGATTACTTCTACGTTCTTAGGGTTCAAAAGATTGCTTAAGTCACTAGATTTGTGAGTTTTACAGACTCATCTATTTGTCCTTAAAAACGTGTAACCAATAAGAAGAAAACTTGATTTCTAAAAAAATCACGAATTTTTTTAAAAATTTAAGAGAGATTCATTTTAGATCTCAAAAAAACTCACAAAAAATATGCAGACAAAATTTTCATCAATGGCCTTTTGACATGAGTTTCGAGACAGAAAAAAATCACGTCTCAAAAGTTAAAAAATGATCATAAATCTATGAATTTTCTCACAAATCTAAGAGAGACCCATTTGAGACATCAAAAAATCTAGATGGAATATGCAATTAGATTTTTGATATGAAATCATTTAACATGAGTTTTGAGGTAAAGAATAATTACGTCTCAAGATCAAAAACATGGTCATATAAAATAAAAACTAGCAATGTTGAATGCAAGAGGATCATGTCAAAGGAGACAAATGCATGAGGCTATCAGAGAAGATCTGATACTATGTTAGAGTTTATTTTGAATGTCACACAGATTTTTTGAGCTTATTTACTCAAAGTCTTAACACCACTTTACTTACTCAAGGTTTTGATATTATTTTATTTACTCAGAGTTTTGATACATTACAACTTTGGACTTTCAAACAACTGTTACTTCAAGCTTTCAAACCTATTTTACTAAATAAGTAATTACCCTTCACAAACTCGAGTTAGTCTACAGCATTGTAAATTGGGTTTCCAGACTTACTTTGCTAGATAAATAATCATCCTTCACAAACTTGAGTTGGTCTACAGTAGTGTAAACTAAGTTTTTGACCTTATTTTGCTGGAAAACTAATTGTCTTTTAAAAACTTGAGTTGGTCTACAGTAGTGCAAATCAAGTTTTTGAATCTACTTTGCTAGAGAATATGAATTGCTAGTAGTCAGGGGTCAAAAGTTTGATGACTTCTCTAAGCGAGGGTTTAGAAGTTTGATTACTTCTCAGTTGTCAAGGTTGTGAAGTTCAATTACTTCTAAGTTATCAAAGTTGTGAAGTTTGATTACTTCTAAGTCACTAAGGTTCTGAAGTTTGATTACTTAAGTCTTCAAATTTATGAGTTTTATGAACTTTTTTACTCATCCATACAAATGTCTAATCAACAAGAAAAAAAACTTGGTTTTTGAAAAATACTTGAACTTTCTCAAAAATTTAAGAGAGACCCATTTTAAATCTCAAAAAAATAACCATAAATTTGTGAACTTTCTCATAAATCTAAAAGAGACCCATTTGAGATATCAAAAAAATTAGAAGGAATATGCAACTAAATTTTTGACATGAGTTTTAAGGTAAAAAAGAATCACATTTCAAGGTAAAAAAATATGATCGTACAAAAGAAAAATTAGTAATGATGAATGCAAGAGGATCGTGCTACAGAAGATAAATACATGAGGCTATCAAAAAAACTCTAGTATCATGTTAGAGTTTATCATAAATATCATGCAAGTTTTTTGAGCTTGCTTATTCGATGTTTTGACACTACTTTACTTACTCAAAGTTTTGGTACTACTTTATTTACTTAAGGTTTTGATACACTACAACTTCAAGTTTTTGGAGAACTACTACTTTGGGCTTTAAGACCTACTTGACTAAATAAGTAATGGCCCTTCATAAACTCAAGTTGGTCTACAATAGTATAAACTGGGTTTTCAAATCTATTTTGTTAGACAAATAATTGTCCTTCACAAACTAGAGTTGGTTTACAGTGGTGTAAACCAAGTTTTTAGACCTGTTTTGCTGAAAAAGTAATTGCCCTTCATAAACTCGAGTTGATTTACAACAGTGTAAATTAAGTTTTTAGACCTATTTTGATGGGGAAGTAATTATCTTTCATAAACTTCAGTTGGTCTAAAATAGTATAAATTGAGTTTTTAGACTTGTTTTGTTAGAGAAGATGAATTGCTAGTAGTCAAGAGTCGAAAGTCTAATGACTTCTCCAAGTAAGTTATCAAGTTTTGAAAGTTTGATTACTTCTCAATTGCTGGGGCTATAAATTTTGATTACTTATAATTTATCAGGGTTATGAAGTTCAATTACTTCTAAGTTGCTAGAATTCAAAAGTCTGATTGCTTAAGTCATTAGATTTATGAGTTTTGCAGACTCTTCTACTCGTCTATACAAACATCTAACCAGTAAGAAGAAAATTTGATTTCTAAAAAATCTGTGAATTTTCTCAAAAATCTTAGAGAGACCCATATTAAATCTCAAAAAACTCACAAAAAATATGTGGGTGGATTTTTCATTAATGACCTTTTGACATTAGTTTCGAGGCAGAGAAGAATCATGTCTCTAGAGTCAAAAAAATGATCATAAATTCATGATCTTTCTCACAAATCTAAGAGAGACCCATTTGAGATATCAAAAAACTTAGAAGAAATATGCAACTAGATTTTTGATATGAGGTTGTTTGATATGATTTTTGAGGTAGAAAAGAATCAGGTCTCAAGGTTAAAAACATGATCATATAGAAAAAAACTAGCAATGACGAATGTATAAAGATCGTGCTAAAAGTGATAAATGCATGAGACTATAAAGAAAGATCTCATACCATGTTAAAGTTCGTCGTGAACGTCACGTGAATTTTTTTAGCTTACTTATTCAGGGTTTTGACACTGTTTTACTTACCTAAAGTTTTAGCACTACTTTACTTACTCAAAGTTTTGACACATTACAACTTCAGACTTTTAGACAACTACTATTTCAGGTTTTTAGACTTATTTTATAGAACAAGTAATTACCCTTCACAAACTTGAGTTGATCTATAGTAGTATAAATTAGGTTTTTGGACCTGCTTTGCTAAAGAAGTAATTGCTCTTCATAAATTTGAGTTGGTATACAGTGATGTAAACTGAGTTTTCAAACCTACTTTACTGGAGAAGCAATTGCTCTTCACAAACCTGATTTGGTCTACAATAGTGTAAGCTAGGTTTTTAGACCTACTTTGTTGGAGAAGTAATTGCCCTTTATAAACTCAAACTAGACTACAGTAGTGTAAACCAAACTTTTATACCTACTTTGTTGGAGAATATGAATTGTTAGTAATCAAAGATCAAAAGTTTGATGACTTCTCTAAGTTGTCAAATTTTAGAAGTCTAATTACTTTTTAATTTTTGAGGTTGTAAAGTCTGATTACTTATAAGTTTTTAAAGTTGTGAAGTTTAATTAATTTTAAGTTGCTAGAGTTTAGAAGTCTGATTGCTTAAGTCACCAGATTTATGGGTTTTTGAGACTCTCATATTCATCCATACAAACATCTCATCAACAAGAAGAAAACTTGATTTTTGAAAAATCTATGAATTTTCATAAAAATATAAGAGAGACTCATTTTATATTTTTAAAAAATCTATAAAATATATATATATTTTTTTCATTAATAACCTTTTGACATGAATTTTGAAAGAAAAAAGAATTACGCATGTAATGTCAAAAAAATGATCATAAATTTGTGAACTTTCTCACAAATCTAAGATAGACCCATTTGAAATATCAAAAAGCCTAGATGAAATATACAACTAGATTTTTGATATGAGGTTATTTGACATGAGTTTTGAGATAGAGAAGAATCATGCCTTAAGATCAAAAATATGATCATACAGAAGAAAAATCAGCAATGATAAATGCAAAAGGATCGTGTCAAATGAGACAAATACATGAAGCCATCAAAAAAACTCTAGTACCATGTTAAAGTTCATCCTCAACATCACGTGAGTTTTTTGAGCTTGTTTACTCAGGGTTTTGACATTACTTTACTTATTTGGGGTTTCAACATTACTTTACTTAAAGTTTTGATATACTACAACTTTAGACTTTCAAACAACTACTACTTTGGGTTTTTAGACTTGTTTTACTGAACAAGTAATTATTCTTCACAAACTCAAGTTGGTCTATAGCAATATAAACTAGGTTTTCAAACCGATTTTGCTGAATAAGTAATTGCCTTTCACAAACTCGAGTTGATCTACAGTGATGTAAATTAAGTTTTCAGACTTGCTTTGCTAGAGAAGTAATTATCCCTCATAAATCCAAACTTTTTTATACAAATAATTATCTTTGATAAATTTGAGTTGGTCTACAACAGTTTAAATAAAAATTTTAGAGCTACTTTGCTAGAGAACATGAATTGCTAGTAATTAAAGGTCGAAAGTCTAAGATTTTTCTAAGTTATCAAGTTTTGGAAGTCAGATTACTTCTCAGTTGCCAGGATTGTAAAGTCTAATTATTTATAAGTTGTTAGTGTTGTGAAGTTCAATTACTTTCAAGTTGTCAGGGTTTAGAAGTTTGATTACTTAAGTCTTTATATTTTATAGGTTTTGTAGACTTTTCTACTCATCTATACAAATGTATAACTAGTAAGAAGAAAACTTGATTTCTGAAAAATCCATGAACTTTTTCAAAAATTTAAAAGAGACCTATTTTAGATCTCAAAAAACCCAAAAAAACTATATAGATAAATTTTTTATCAATAGTATTTTAACATGAGTTTTGAGGTAGAGAAGAATCATGTCTCAAAACTCAAAAAACAACCATAAATTCATAAAAAATTTCACAAATCTAAGATAGATCTATTTGAGATATCAAAAAACTTAAAAATAATATGCAACTAGATTTTGGATATGAGCTCATTTGACACAAGTTTTGAGGTAGAGAAAAATCATGTCTCAAAGTCAAAAAATACGATCGTACTAAAAAAAATTAACAATGACGAATACAAAAAGATCATGTCAAAGAAGACAAATGCATGAGGCTATTAGGGAAGCTCTGGTACCATGTTAGAATTCATCTTGAATGTCACATGAGTTTTTTGAGCTTGCTTAATTAGGGTTTTGACACTATTTTACTTATCTAAAATTTTGACACTACTTTACTTACTCAATATTTTGATACACTGTAATTTTAAGCTTTCAGACAACTATTATTTCAAGTTTTCAAACTTATTTTATTAAATAAGTAATTACCTTTCACAAATTTGAGTTGGTTTATATTAGTATAAACTGAGTTTTTGGACTTATTTTATTGGAGAAGTAATTTATCTTTTACAAACTCAAGTTGGTCTACAACAATATAAACTCAGGTTTTAGACTTGCTTTGCTAGAGAAGTAACTGCTCTTCATAAACTCGAGGTGGTCTACAGTAGTGTAAACTAGGTTTTCAAACTTACTTTATTGGAGAAATAATTTTTTTTCATAAACTTGAGTTAGTATATAGTAGTGTAAATTGAGTTTTAAGACCTGCTTTGCTGAAGAACACAAATTATCAATAGTTAGGGGTTAAAGTCTGATGATTTCTTCAAATAAGTTATTGAGTTTTAGAAGTTCAATTACTTATCAATTATCAAGGTTGTAAAGTCTAATTATTTCTAAGTTATCAAGGTTGTGAAGTTTGATTACTTTCAAGTTGTTAAGGTTTAGAAGTTTGATTTCTTAAGTCTTTAGATTTATGGGTTTTGCAAACTCTTCTACTCATCTGTACAAACACCTAACCAACAAAAAAAATTAAGAGAGACCCATTTTAGATCTCAACAAACCCATAAAAACATGTAGGTAAATTTTTCATCAATGGTATTTTAACATGAATTTAGAGACACAAAAGAATCATGTCTTTTTGATCAAAAAAGTGCCTATAAATCTGTGAACTTTCTCTCAAATCTAAGAGAGACCCATTTGATATATCTAAAAACTCAAAAGGATTATGTAACTAAATTTTTTATATGGGATCGTTTGACATGAGTTTTAAGGTAGAGAAGAATCGTGTCTCAAGATAAAACATATGATCGTACAGAAAAAATAGCAATGGTAAATGCAAAAGAATTGTACTAAAAGAGAAATGCATAAGGTATCAAAAAAACTCTGATAACATGTTAGATTTTTCTCTAAATGTCATGAAAATTTCTTAAGTTTACTCACTTAAGGTTTTGACACTAATTTACTTACTCGAGGTTTCGATAGACTACAACTTCAGACTTTCAGATAACTACTACTTCAAATTTTTAGACCTACTTTACTAAATAAATAATTATCCTTCATAAACTTGAATTGGTCTATAATAATATAAACTAGGTTTTCAAATTTGCTTTGTTGAAGAAGTCATTACCCTTCACAAACTCGAGATGGTTTATAGTAGTGTAAACTAGGTTTTTGAACCTACTTTATTAGAGAAGTAATGTCCATAAATCTGAGTTGATCTACAACAATGTAAATTGAATTTTTGGACCTGCTTTGCTAGAAAAGGAATTACCTTTCATAAACTCGAGTTAGTCTACAACAGTGTAAACTGGGTTTTTGATCTTATTATGCTAGAGAATTAATTTCCTTTTACAAACTTGAGTTGGTCTACAATAGTATAAACTAGGTTTTTAGACTTGCTTTATTGGAGAAGTAATTGTTCTTCATAAATTCAAGTTGGTCTACAGTAGTGTAAACTAGGTTTTCAAACCTACTTTGTCAGAGAAGTAATTACCTTTCACAAACTTGAGTTAGTTTAAGGTAATATAAATCAGGTTTTTTAATATACTTTGTTAGAGAAGCAATTACCTTTTAAAAATTGGAGTTGGTCTACAACAATGTAAATTGAGTTTTTGGACCTGCTTTACTAGAGAAGTAATTACCCTTCAAAACCCAAGTTGATCTACAAGTGTAAATCAAATTTTTGGACTTACTTTGTTGGAGAAGTAATTATCTTTCACAAACTTGAGTTGATATACATCAGTGTAAACTGATTTTTTGGACCTACTTTGTTAGAGAACACGAATTGCTAGTAGTCAAGAGTCAAAAGTCTAATGACTTCTCCAAGCAAATTATCAAGTTTTAAAAGTCTGATTACTTTCAAGTTATTAAGGTTCTAAATTTTGATTGCTTAAGTCATCAAATTTATGAGTTTTATAGACTCTTCTACTCATTCGTACAAACATTTAACGAACAAGAAAAATTTTGATTTTTGAAAAATCTGTAAACATTGTCAAAAATCTAAGAGAGACTCATTTTAGATTTCAAAAAACCAACAAAAAATATACAAACAACTTTTTCATCAATAACCTTTTGATATGAGTTTTGAGGCAAAAAAGAATCACGCATGTAAGGTTAAAAAATGGTCATAAATTCATAAACTTTTTCACAAATCTAAGAGAGACCCATTTGAGATATCAAAAATCTCAAAAAAAATATGCAACTAAATTTTTGATATAAGATTGTTTGACATTAATTTTGACGTAGAGAAGAATCACGCTTCAAAGTCAAAAATGTGGTCATACAAAAGAAAAATCAGTAATGATGAATGTAGAAAGATTATGCCAAAAGAGACAAATGCATGAAGCTATTATAAAAGATTTGGTACCATGTTAGAGTTTATCATGAACATCACATGAGTTTTTTGAACTTATTTACTCAATGTTTTGACACTACTTTACTTTCTTAGAGTTTTTACACTATTTTACTTACTCCGAGTTTCGACACACTATAACTTTAGTCTTTCAAACAACTACTATTTTGAGCTTTCAGACTTATTTTAATGAACAAGTAATTATCTTTCACAAATTTGAGTCGATATATAATAGTATAAATCAAATTTTTAGATCTACTTTGCTAGAGAAGTAATTACCCTTCACAAACTCAATTTAGTCTACAACAAAGTAAACCAAGTTTTTAAACCTACTTTATTAGAAAAATAATTATCTTTCACAAACTTGAGTTGATCTACAGTAATGTAGCTTAAATTTTTAGATCTATTTTACTGGAGAAGTAATTATCTTTCATAACTCTGAGTTGGTCTATAGCAATGTAAATTGAGTTTTCAGACCTATTTTATTGAAGAAGTAATTACCTTTCACAAATCTGAGTTGGTCTACAGTAGTATAAATTGAATTTTTAAACCTATTTTGCTAGAGAATTAATTTCCTTTTACAAACTTGAGTTGGTCTATAGTAGTGTAAACTAAGTTTTTAGACATGCTTTGTTGGAGAAGTAATTACCTTCCACAAATTTGAGTTAGTCTATAACAGTGTAAACTAGGTTTTTGACCTTTCTTTAATGGAGAAATAATTACCCTTCACAAAATCGAGTTGGTCTACAATAGTATAAATTGATTTTTTGGACTTACTTTACTAGAGAAGTAATTATTTTTCATAAACTCAAGTTGGTCTATAGTAATGCGAACTGGGTTTTTAGATCTGTTTTACTAGAGAATATGAATTGTTAATAGTCAGGGGTCGAAAGTTTGATAACTTTTCTAAGCAATTTGTTAGGTTTTAGAAATTTAATTACTTCTCAATTATCAAGTTTGTGAAGTTTGATTACTTCTAAGTTGTAGGGGTTGTGAAGTCTAATTACTTTCAAGTTACCAAGGTTCAAAAGTATGATTACTTAAATCACCAGATTTGTGGGTTTTGCAAACTCTTCTACTCATTTGTATAAACATTTAACCAGTAAAAAAACTTGATTTTTGGAAAATATGTAAAAATTTTCAAAAATCTAAGAGAGACCTATTTTAGATCTCAAAAAATTCACAAAAAATGTGTAGATGGATTTTTTATCAATGGTCTTTTGAAAAGAGTTTTAAGACAAAGAAGAATCACATCTCTAGGATAAAAAAGTAGTCAAATCCATGAAGTTTCTCACAAATCTAAGAAAGATCCATTTGAGATATCAAAAAACTCAAAAAGAATATGTAACTAAATTTTTGATATGAAATATTTGGCCATGAGTTTCAAGGTAGAGAAAAATCATGCCTTTAGGGTCAAAAATACAGTTGTACAAAAGAAAAATTAGTAATAGTGAATGCAGGCAGATCGTGCCAAAGGAGATAAATGTATGAGGTTATCAGGAAAGCTTTGGTATAATGTTAAATTTCATCCTGAACATCATGTGAGTTTTTTGAGCTTACTCACTCAAAGTTTTGACAATGCTTTACTTACCTGGTATTTTGACATTGCTTTATTTACTCAACATTTTGACACACTACAATTTTGAGATTTTGGATAGCTATTACTTCAAATTTTTGAACCTATTTTACTGAGTAATTAATTTCCTTTTATAAACTTTAGTTGGTCTATAGCAGTATAAATCAAGTTTTTGGACTTGTTTTGTTGAAGAAGTAATTACCCTTCACAAACTTGAGTTGGTCTACAGTATTATAAACTAAGTTTTTAGATCTATTTTATTGAAAAAATAATTGCCTTTCACAAACTTGAGTTCGCCTACAATCGTGTAAATCAAATTTTTAGACTTGTTTTGTTGGAGAAGTAATTATCCTTCACAAACTTAAATTGGTCTACAGTAGTGTACATTGAGTTTTTAGACTTGATTTATTTGAGAAGTAATTATCTTTCATAAACCTGAGTTGATCTATAATCATGTAAACTAAGTTTTCAAACCTGCTTTATTGGAGAAGTAATTGTCACAAACTTGAGTTGGTCTACAATAATATAAATCAGGTTTTTAGACCTAATTTATCAAAAAATTAATTACTTTTCACAAATTTGAGTTAGTTTACAATAGTGTAAACTAAGTTTTTAGACTTGTTTTGTCAAAGAATTAATTTCCATTCACAAACTTGAGTTGATTTACAATAATATAAACTGGGTTTTTGAACCTACTTTATTGAAAAAGTAATTTCCCTTCACAAACTCAAGTTTATCTACAACAGCGTAAACTAGATTTTTAGACCTGCTTTGCTAGAGAAGTAATTATCTTTCTCAAATTCGAGTTGGTCTACAACAGTGTAAACCAAGTTTTCAAACCTACTTTGTTGGACAACAGGAATTGCTAGTAGTTAAAGGTTGAAAGTTTGATGACTTCTTAAGTAAGTTATTGGGTTTTGAAATTTTGATTACTTCTCAATTGTTAGGGTTATGAAGTTTGATTATTTTTAAGTTTTCAAGGTTGTAAAGTATGATTATTTCTAAGTTGCTAAGGTTCAAAAGTTTGATTGCTTAAGTTACCAGACTCGTTCGTATAAATATCTAACCAACAAAAAGAAAACTTGATTTTTAAAAATCTGTGAACTTTGTCAAAAATCTAGGAGAGACCAATTTTAGATTTCAAAAAATCCATAAAAAATATGCAAGTGAACTTTTTATCAATAACTTTTTGACATGAGTTTCGAGATAAAGAAGAATTATATCTTTAGGATTAAAAAATGACCATAAATCCATGATTTTTTTCTCAAATCTAAGAGAGACCCATTTGAGATATCAAAAAACTCAGAAAGAATATGTAATTAAATTTTTGATATGAATTCATTTAACATGAGTTTCAAGTTAGGAAAGAATTACGTGTCTAAAGTCAAAAACATGATCATACAAAAGAAAAACTAGTAATGACAAATGCAAGAGGATCGTGGCAAAGGAGATAAATGCATGAGGCTATAAGATAAGCTTTGATACTATGCTAGAGTTCATCTTGAACATCATGTGGGTTTTTTGAGCTTACTTACTCAAGATTTTAACACTACTTTATTTAGGGTTTTGGTGTTGTTTTACTTAGGGTTTCGACACACTATAACTTCAGGCTTTCAAATAACTACTACTTTAAGTTTTTAGATCTGATCTACTGAATAAGTAGTTGCCCTTTACAAACTTGAATTGGTTTATAATATTATAAATTGGGTTTTTGAACCCGCTTTTATGGAGAAGTAATTGCCCTTCATAAATTTGAGTTGGTCTATAGTAGTGTAAACTATATTTTTGAACCTATTTTGCTGAAGAAGTAATTGTCTTTCATAAATTTAAGTTGGTATACAATTATGTAAACTAAGTTTTTAGACCTACTTTACTGGAGAAGTAATTTTCCTTCACAAACTCAAGCTAGTCTACAATAGTATAAATCAGATTTTTGGACCTACTTTGCTGGAGAAGTAATTACCCTTCACAAATATGAGTGGGTCTACAGTAGTGTGAATTGAGTTTTCAAACCTACTTTATTAAATAAATAATTATCCTTCATAAACTTGAGTTGGTTTACAGTAGTGTAAGCTAGGTTTTCAAACTTGCTTTCTTCAATAAGTGATTATCCTTCACAAATCTGAGTTGATCTACAACAATGTAAACCAAGTTTTCAGACCTGCTTTGTTGGAGAAGTAATTGCCCTTCACAAACCTGAGTTGTTCTACAATAGAGTAAACCAAGTTTTTAAACTTGCTTTGTTGGAGAATTAATTGCCCTTCAAAAACTTGAGTTGGTCTATAGCAGTGTAAACTAACTTTTTAGACCTACTTTGCTAGAGAACATAAATTACTAGTAGTTAGGGATCAAATGTTTGATGACTTCTTTAAGTAAGTTATCAGGTTTTGAAAGTGTGATTACTTCTCAATTGTTAGGGTTACGAAGTCTGATTACTTTTAAGTTGTTAAGGTTATGAAGTGCAATTACTTTCATGTTGCTAGGGTTCAGAAGTCTAATTGCTTAAGTCAACCAAATTTGTGGGTTTTGCAGACTCTTTTACTCATCCATAGAAATGTCTAGCTAGCCAAAAAACTCAATTTTTAAAAATCTATGAAATTTCTAAAAAATCTAAGAGATATCCATTTTAGATCTAAAAAAACTTATAAAAAATATGCAATAAAAATTTTCATTAATAGTTTTTTGACACAAGTTTTGAGGTAGAGAAGAATCACATCTAAAAGGTAAAAATGACAATAAATTTGTGAACTTTTCACAAATCTAAGAAAGACCCATTGGAGATATCAAAAAACCTAGAAATAATATGTAACTAAATTTTTGATATGAGTTCATTTTACATGAGTTTCAAAGTAGAGAATAATCGCGCCTTTAGGGTCAAAAATACAGCCATACAAAAGAAAAACTAGCAATGACGAATGCAAGAAGATCATTCCAAAGAAGATAAATACATGAAGCTATCCAAAAAACTTTGATACCATGTTAGAGTTCATCTTAAATATCACGTGAGTTTTTTAAGCTTGCTTGCTCAAGGTTTTGACACTACTTTACATACCTAGAGTTTCAGTACTACTTTGCTTACTCAGGGTTTTGACACACTACAACTTTAGACTTTCAAACAACTGCTACTTCAGGCTTTCAAATCTACTTTACTAAATAAGTAATTGTCCTTCACAAACTTGAGTTGGTTTACAATAGTATAAATTGAGTTTTGTTGAAGTAATTGCCCTTCACAAACCCAAGTTAGTCTACAATAGTTTAAATTAGGTTTTTAGAAGTACTTTATTGGAGAAGTAATTACCCTTCACAAACTCGAGTTGATTTACAACAATATAAACTAATTTTTTGGACCTGCTTTCCTGGAGAAGTAATTGCCCTTCATAAATCTGAGTTGGTCTACAACAGTGTAAACTAATTTTTCAACCCTACTTTGTTGGAGAAGTAATTGCCTTTCATAGACCTGAATTAGTCTACAACATTATAAATTACGTTTTTGAACCTATTTTGATGGAGAAGTAATTGCCCTTCACAAACTTGAATTGGTCTACAATAGTGTGAACTAAGTTTTTAGACCTGATTTGTTAGAGAAATAATTATCCTTCACAAATCTAAGTTGGTCTATAGCAATGTAAATCAGATTTTCAGACCTACTTTGTTGAAGAACATGAATTACTAGTAGTCAAGGGTTGAAAGTCTGATGGCATCTCTAAGCAAGTTGTCAAGTTTTGGAAGTCTGATTCCTTCTCAATTGTTGGGGTTGTAAAGTTTGATTACTTCTAAGTTGTCAAAGATGTGAAGTCTGATTACTTTCAAGTTATTAAAGTTTAGAAGTTTGATTATTTAAGTTACCAGCTTTGTAGGTTTTAGAGACTCTTCTACTCATTCGTACAAATGTCTAACCAACAAGAAAAAAACTTGATTTTTGAAAGATACATGAACTTTCTCAAAAATCTAAGAGATATCTATTTTAGATCTCAAAAAATCCACAAACAATATGCATACAATTTTTTTATCGATGATATTTTAACATGAGTTTTAAGACATAGAAGAATCATGCCTTTAAAGTCAAAAAAGTAGCCATAAATCCATAAACTTTCTCATAAATCTAAGGGAGACTTATTTGAGATATCAAAAAATCCAAAAAAAATATGCAACTAGATTTTTTATATGAGATCATTTGACATGAGTTTCAAGGTAGAAAATAATCATGCTTCTAAGATCAAAAATGTGGCTATATAAAAAAAACTAGTAGTGGCAAATGCAAGAGGATCATGCGAAAGGAGACAAATGCTTGAGGCTATCAAAAAAGCTCTTGTACCGTGTTAGAGTTCACTAAGATCTCTGAATAATGAGTATGTAGTAATGTCAACTTATTGTAGAGACAAAATGAGAGCTCCAAACACAATAAAAAATCTATAAAGGAAATATTTATATTAACCAACTTAGAAGAAGAAAAAAGTACATATAGAGTGAAATTAGGTCACCAAAAAGTTAAAATACTAATTCATAATTAGAACCCACTTAAAGGTAAATGACTCCTAAGATTTAATTAACTAACCTAAGTAAACTAAAAATATGTGTAGGTAAAACCACTAGGTGGAAAACTACACTAACATTCAAAACTTCTACAAACATTTTCTCTGAAATAAAAAAAACCTCTGGTAAAATTGTGCAGATAATTTTCTCAAATGAAATCCTGACACTTAGCTTTAAAAAGCTACCCTTCAGGCTTTTTGAAAAGGTCCACTTTGTCAAAGAATGATCCTTTAGGAAAATAGTTTTGGACCAATTTTGTCAAAATATACCCTTTAGAACTTCTGTCTAAGACCTTCTTGGAAGAAAAGATCCTTCAAGAGAATTTTTTTGAAAAATATGTTCAAAACAATTCTCGATACTTACCAAAAAGTTTGAAATAAATATCCCAAAATAATTTCAACAATTATCCAAATAAAATGGGATAAAACTCCCAAAATAATTAAGCTTTGTACATTTATTGTGAGCTTTGGGTGGAACAATTCCTTTGAAGGAATTTTGAATGCTACACTTGGCCAAAAGTTGAAAAAAGTGTAAAATTAGGATCTTTTTAGACCTATTCTTGTAATTATTTAACATCATGAAAAACTTTCTTGGATCCCTTCAATTTCAATGACGAGCTTGCTTCTAAGCCCCCTATCCACTCAATAATTAGGACCCTGCTCATTTGTTCAGACCAAGTAGAAGCTTGGTATGTGGGCCAAAATGGCCAACATTTTTGGTGACTCAACTACCTTGACCAACCTATTGGTCATCTAACCTAGACCTTGATCATGATTTCTCAAATGAAAATCTTGTTGTAGAAAAGTTCACTAAGTTAGATTTTACGCTTGGTCATGCACTTTGTTATCAAGCCAAGTCATATCTAGACTTGGTGGAGCTAGGCATGAAGAGAGTAAGGTATAACACACAACATTTAATCATGTTATGGCACTAGTATCATTTTTACACAAGGTACAAGTCTTATCCATTCACCTAAAGCATAACAGTGAAGGGACTAGGTTTGCATTGGGCTAGTTGCATCAGGGTACAACTTGGGGTTCAAAAGGACTTAGTCATTAGCCAGAGGGGTTAAGGTGGCCATACAGTGCTAGGTCCTTCAAAATAAGGTCACTAGACATAAGCCTTCATGAGAGTATAAGTCCTAATGTGCAATTCCATCTCTAGCTAGATCGAGCTCTTACAGGTGCAAGTTGTTGAGTAGTAGGTTAAGGGTCATTTGGTTACTTATGTAAATCATAGGGATGGCTTAGGTTCAAGGACTCATTCTCAAGGTAACACTCTAGGCATGGATCTTGAAACCTTGTTATATTCTAGTTCCAACCCTTAGTCACTTTATAGGTGATCTGAGGTCACTATATGTCACAAAGATGCCATTAGTGACCAAAGATGAACCTCTATTTCACAATATATTCAAGTAAATAGTGCCAATATTACTTAAATGAAACTAACTAACAAACATAACATTATTTAAATTATAATGCAAGGATCAATACTTCATTTCTTCATTAACTTATAGTTCAATAACAAAGTTTAATACAAATAAGTAGAACATATGCTCTTCCTATCTCTATTCATGCCTAGAGGCTCACATGCGAGCTTGGGCTATATATTCAAATCTCTAAACTATTATATGCATACTGAGAAATACTAATGGTTCGATCTCTATTTTTACAAAGCTTCACTACACTTAATTGTTTCTTTTCTTATTCAAAATAGGTCTTATTATATAGCCAATGGGGCATCTTCTACTAGGTTGGATGGGCATGTACCAAGTGTTGAGTTGTCATGAGTCCACCGGATCTACTATGTTGTCTAAGGTGGATGAACATATGTCATATGTTGATTTGTCATTGAGGGGTCACTATCACACCTTCTCTACTCTCTGACATCTGTGCTTCTTGAGCCATCATGTTCAAGTCTTGGTAGGGATGTCTTTATGTAAATTGGTGCTATGCAACTGCCTGCCAACTGGCATGGCATCTATGGTAACTTCTCTAGATGGCACTAATAATGTACAAAAATGGGAGTAATTACTCCAAGGGTCATCTCATTTTGATATTGGCTGAGTTGGCATGGTCCATGTACTTACTCCAAAAAGGGGGCCAAACATTACCCCATACAAAATTGTTAGTCCATCCCAGATTAATCTTTTAGCACCTTAGGTGCGCGAAACTCAGGTGCACCCTATTTTAAATCCTCTTTAAAAATTTCAAAACTCTGGATGGCACCCCTAATCTCTTCAATGGTGCGTATATGGATGCAACATCAAGAGAAATCATGTTTGTGCTTTCTAAATCCTTTTTAAAGGCTTCAAGCCTTTCTTTCATGAGTTTCACCTCACTATCCAATATCTCCCCTTGCTCATTGGCCTTTGTTTAGAAGGTGCAGAAGACCACCTCCAAGTCCTACTCCTAGGTCTTCAATTGAGTGCTAAGGGAGTTAACCTTGGCCATCACCTACATGTGCTTGGTGTTAATAAATAGTAAAGGAGTGTTGGAATAAAGCATCCTTCTCCTCTTTTGTCTTCTTGATATGCGTGTTGATGATTACTACCTATTTAGAAAAGTTACAAAATATTATGTTTGCTTCTTTAGTGACCTTTTTTAGTCTGAGAAAGAGGTCTTTGACCACATCCATCTTTTTGTTCAACTCCTTCCTTAGGGCCTCATAGGGGTCTTCTTGGTCCTCAAGATTCAGCCTTATCCTAGAGAGCATTTGCTCTACAAGCACGCAAACTTGGTCAAGTTTGCTCTTCTCTAAGTTATCCACGTCATCCAAGAGAGATTGTTCCACCTCTCTTATGTGCTCTATAAACTATTATAGCTTGATCTTGGTTGCCTTGAGCTCCTTCTTAGCCTTCTTTGCTATTTTCTTCTAGTGATACACATGAACATGATTGATGATGTTTTTGCATGTTATAGTAGAGGCCATCTTGATCACAGCATTGGCTGAGCACATGAGGTTCATGTCATGCAAATTAAGGAGTTATTAATCATATTGTTTCTCCAAATTTTTGGCACTCTAAATTATTTTTATTAGAATCTCAAATTTGAGTTCATCTATATAGCAATCCAACACCCAAGAGTCCTAGTGGCACATTAGGGTCATATCAATTTTTAGAGGCATACACTCCATCAAGTAGAGGCTCTTGTTTTCCTTAAGCTCTTATTATACCCTTTCCTTGTTTCCTAGTCCCAGCTCTTCATCCTCACTTGTGCTGGTGCCTGAGCCAGTGCCTTATTTTACAACTTTTGCTTCTTCTTCATGTTCTTCTTCTTAATCTTTTTGTTTTCTTTCTTATTGGGGTGCTTTGTCAGACTTCTCCCCTTTGTCCATTGTCTATGGTAGTGGCTTTATGTCACAAACTTGCATTGCATCATATTTTTCTTCCCCTACTCCTAACAAGGCTTCAATCTCCTTCTTTGTTTGCTTCAAGGCACTAGTATCACCTTCCTTCTCCTCAGATGCCCCTTCAGAGCTAGGGCATGCCTAATATGTAGCTTATTATATTATATTAGTGGGGGAACTCAGTGCCTTCTCTAGTTTCTTCTCTTTACTTGGTCCTACACTTGTGGTGAACTTCTTCTCTTTCCTCTCTTTCAATATCCTGGCCTGTTCTACCTAGGCCACCTCTTCCTCTATTTTTTTTCTTAGCCTTCTCTTCTTGGGGATTGCTCTCTACCTCTTTCTTTTTGGCCCTTTCCTTCTTGGCCTTCCTTTGTATGGTTTATGCTATGCATTTATTTTCTTGTTCTCTTATTTATTTGGCCTCTAGCTGATTGATTTCAGCCAAGGACATGCCCTTAGCTTTCATCACCTCATGCCTCTGGTGTAATTTTAGCTCTGCATCAATACGTGCTTGGTCAAGGTCTACACCCTTCTATTGGCGTTGTATCTCTTCTTCCATTGGTGTGCCTGATTGGGTTGCCTCTTTAGGTTCCTTATCCTTTCATGCCTCCTTTTTCCATCTGTGACTTGCGCTCTTCTTCATACCTTTGTTCTTCATCCTCGACCATTTTAATGATTTCATTAGGAACTCCCACCTTATTAATTTATTCTTTATGTTCTCATACCTCCTACACCATTTGAATTTTAGCTTCACCAAAGCTGAGTTTCCTTAACTTTCTTCTACGCTTCTCTAGCTCGATCTTAGGTGGTGGGGAAAGGGTCCCCTCACTTAACGAAGACTCAACATCCTTGAACACAATGTAGGTGCTTGTCACACCTTCTTCTTCCTCCAACTCCTCTTCCTCTAGATCCTCTACCTTGAGCTCCTCTTCTATGTTAGAGAGATCTATCTTGGGCATCAAAATGTGGGCCTTCCCCTTCTTTTTTATGCTAGGGTAGGTCTTTGGCATAGACTTTATGCACTTTTCAGAGGAGCATGAGGAGGATGCCTCTTTTTTTGAGGTAATTTTAAGCTTCAGGCACTCCTATATTCCTCTAGAGTTTCCCCTATCTTATTTTGGGGAGACTTTTTCTTCTTGACAGGCGTAGGGGTGCCTTCCTCCCCAAAGTAGATTGGGGAGTCTTCTTTTTACTCGGTGCTTGACCTAGTGCTGAAATTATTTTTCTTTGGATTCATTTCATAGTAAAGTCTATGAATGAAGCCAAGGATGGTCACCTCCTGAATTGGATCAATGTCTATTCAATCTGAGGTATCTTCTTTTTCTTATGTCACTCTTCTATCTACATGAGGAAACCTACACCTTAACTTCCTTATTTCCATGTCCACATCTTTAACTAAAATTTCCATCTATTATGCATTTGATATTTCATGCATCATATCCCTAAAGTATTTTACTAAGAAAGTGAAGGGGAGATTCAGTCATCTTGACCTATTCCCATCTTTTAACACCAAGCACATGATGTAGTAGTGCTACATCACAACAAAACTTGCCATCCCAAACATGATTTGAGGGATCCCCTGGGGAATGCACCACTCTAATCCAAAGGCTTTTATGTATTTCTCACACCAGTGTATTTGCATTCCTTATACTTGGGGATGAACATGGTGGGGTAGGTGTAATCCTTATACTTCTATGTAGGGGATTTATGGTGTTTTAAAAATACCCACAAGTTATCTTCTCTCTCATTTAGGATCTTGATCTCTTCTATTACAATCAAGATGAGGATGGACGCCTATTTGAAAGTGCCTTTTATGCTATGGCAATCCATCATGTTATTGATTAGTTCCCCCATGATGAATTTGGTATATTAAATTAGATTCCTTGTGATATATGATATGAGATGTAGAGGTACACCTTAGACACATTTTTCCATCAACTGCTATGACACAATTTAAAACTTACGAGGCACGTCGTCACCCTCATGCTTGGGTCCTCACATTTGTTAGTTGGGAATGTGTTGGGTGAATATTTTATTAGTCATCTATCTAATTGATAAAAATAGATCTTATCATCCACAGCAAGGGAGATTGGTCGGCCTAGTGTGCAGGTTTACTACATCAAAGGTGGACAAATCTCTCCTCTCATTAAGGGGAGGTTCCCTATAAGTATGTAGGAGCTATATACTATATAAATAAGCAAAAAATAACACTCAGAGGTAGAATACACCATTCATATCTCTTTTTTTAGAGATGATGTTAACAAACAGAGGAGAAAATCCTCGTGGAAACACTGAAAGCACTTCTCTTCTTTCAGAAGTGTTCTTGTAGGAAACAGTAGGAGTTCTTTCAAGTAGTGACAAGGAACTGGTAACAAAGGGTAGGAACCAAAAGGATGAAATAGAACACAAAGTCTCCACCTTAACTTCCCAAAGAGTGAAACACAAAGAATAATGGGGGCACAAAGTCATCCCAAAATCCTCAACACAAAAAGAAACTAAAAACACAATGAAAACAATTGTGAAAGCACAGAGTCTTCCCCATAGTTGTTTTCAAGACACCTTCTTGATTACTTTCACTAGTTCTACTTGCCAAATTAAATAAACAAGAACACATTCATAAGATAGACATAAGAACAATCTCCTAAAATGATACAAGCTGTGACAGCACAAAGTCTGCAAACAACTTGCTTTCTCATTCAGATAAAATGAAATGAACAACAATCTGAGCTCAAAGTCTTAGTATTCTCCTTTCAATTGGGTAGAGTTTCAATTCTATAAAAATGAAAAGTCCCTTTGCATGATGAGATAAGTTATAATGTATAGCCACCAAGAAAGGCTTGGCACTCTTTCCCATGGGACAGCCCACGTTGAAGTCAATGCTTTCAATGCACCCTCAGTTCTGTCTAAAGGGTCATGCTAGGAATAGTGCATTACCTTAACTATGGTGTGTCCATTCATCTAATATGTCTCTTCTTTGGTATGGACTATCTGGTCCTTTTCTTGATGTCTGCATAGTTGTCTAATTTGCCATTACTTCATGGAAGAAAAATAGGCTGCGTCCTTGATTTGTTGTGCTCAAAAGTCTACTTGATCCACTGTTTCACCTACTAAAAATAACTCTTTTGAAGATATTTTTGATCCTTTGGTCTTGTTCCTCTCTCCCCTATAGCAATTTGAGCCTTCAGGCTCTCTTTTCAGCCAGTTGCGTGGTTCTTCCTTTAGATTCCTCACTTTATTTGAATTTCAACAAATATTCCCTTATTTTAGTTTTGACATCTGTGGGGCCATCAATGGTTGCTTGCTGCTTGAACCATGTTGAACCTTGAACTTGTGAACCTATTGAAATTTTATTGGTTCATCGGTTCATTCTATCTCTTTTGGTCCATCGCTCCCTGATTCAAGCACTTCTTTGCTCTCTAGCTGAACCATCGCTTTCATTGAACTTGCCTTTGGAATCATCCATGTTGCTTCTTTTTTTGATTGAGGCCACCTTTGAATTATTTGAACCTATGAACCATTGAACTTTAAACTCTTTCAATTTAAGGTTCAATCAATTCATTAGCTCTTCCTTTGCTTGTCACTTCCTTGTTCTTTCTAATCTCTTTGATCTTCATCGCACTGGTTGAACCTTTGAACCTGTGAACTCATTGAACCTTTTGGTTCAAGGTTCAATGTTTCAATCCTTGTTCTTTTTATCCCTTCTTTTCTAAGCCATTGGGGCTCTTTTGAATGTCTTTTTCCAGCCTTTAGAACACCTCAAATGGGAGGGTATCCCTTTGTGTCTTTGGAAAGGGTCCTTTCTCTGACGTTAAGTGCCCCCCCCGTAAGGGTACCTACCCTTCGAGATCTTTCAGGTGGCCTTCGAGCTTCTATTTCCTCAGCGAGTTTTTCCTTAGCTCCTCATTCTCTTTAATTTCTTCAAGCTCTCTTCTCGAGTGAATTCCTTCAGATAAAATGTCTTTAGGATTTTTTCCTTAGTCATTTTCTCATACAAAATAATTCTGAAAGAATTCTTTTGACCTCTTTTACTTAGTCATTTTCCAAAGTGATTTCCAACTTTATCTACTTTTGCTCACTACCCTCCATAAGGGCACTTGGCTTGGTTCATTGCCCTCTGCAAGGGCATCTTTTTCCTTTGGCTTTGGGGTAGGCCCTTGAACCTGTTGATTGAACTGACTTGTTTGAACCAACTTTGCTTCAACAGTTCAATGGTTCAATCGATTCATTCTTCATTATTTGGCTAAGTCTTTTTGATCTTTTAAACCAAGCGCATTGAACCAATTAGTCATTGAACTCATTGAAACATTGTACCAAAATGGTTCAAGGTTCAACGGTTTAATGGTTCAAGCCTTTGTTTTGTTTTGTTTTGTTTTTTTTTGCTAAGTGTTTGAGCCATGGAATGGTTGAACTTTGAACCTTAACAAATGCGCCTAACTCTTGCCGATGATGTTGAACCTTGAACCCATTGAACCCTTGAACCATTTTGGTTCAAGGTTCAACGGTTCAATGGTTCAATTCTTACTTAGAAGCTTGCCGATGAACATTTTTGGTTAAACCAAGGCGTTGAACTAGTCCTAAAAATGACTACATCTTGGAAACTTGTTCTTTTAATTGAACTTGCCTACAGAAGCCTTTGAACCTGTTGAACCTGATAATTTCAAGCATGTTGAGTCCATAGATTTTTAGAAAAGCTTTGAAAAATGAAGGACTTGAATGCTCAGAACAATTTTTGAAAAGGGGAGAGAGAATTTTGGTTTGTTGAACCAAAATAGTTCATAGGTTGTCTCAACAATGAGTGACATTTTTGGGGACAATAGCTGGCTCCAGTTGGGGAACTTCCTTCAGTTAAAGACTTGGAACATCTTAGGGGAGTAGAAACTAGAATCTCCAGTGCCTTGAATCATGCCATTGGGCTATGGAGTCATGCTACCCAAAAATAAAGGCTCCAAAAAAAAAATGAACAACAAAAAGTAGAAACAAAGACTATACAAATATACATATGTACATGTGAACTTATCTGATACTTCAAGAGTTGAAGTGCTTCAGATGCTGCCCATTATGAGGCAGAGAAAAGAGTGTGTCATCTTGATATTTTAATAGGAAGTTGTTCTCACCATTGAGCTGATGGATAATAAATGGGCCTCTCCAAAGAGAATCAAAATTCCCATGCATCCCCTTTGGTTATCTTCTCTTGTCCCACAATAGGACTTGATCTCTAATCTAGAAATCACGGTTCTTTGCTTTTTGGTCAAAGAGTTTCTTCACCAGACTTTAATGGGCAGCAATTCAGTCTACCACTATAGTTCTCTGCTCATCCAGCTCAATTAGGCACATGATACTCTTATGAAGGGTGCTTTCATATGTTTGATCTTCAATTACCTTATCCAATTTCAATGCTGGCAATTCCAAGGTGATTGGTATCTCAGCATTGATACCATAAAGAAGTTGGAAAGGAGACATATGAATTGCCCATTTGGACATAATTTTGTCTACCCATAAAGCATCAACCAATGCTTTATGCCATGTCCTTTGGTTGTCATCCACTATCTTCTTGATGATAGTCACCAGGTTCTTATTGCTTCATCCAGCTTGTCCATTCCCTTGTGGAAAGTAATCAGAAGAGTGGGAGAGTGTAATCCCATAATAGCAATAGAATTAAGTGATCTCCTGGGAAGTGAAACAAGTAGCATTGTCAGTGACAATCTTGGTTGGGACCCTAAACCTAGAAATGATATTCTCCTTGAGGAAATTGCACACTACTTTTGAAGTAACATGCTTGGTTGGAATTACTTCCACCCATTTGGTGAAGTAGTCTATTTCTATAAGGACATAATCATGTCCAACACTTGAAGATGGGTTTATAGCACCAATAAAATCAATTCCCCATTATTGGAATGGCTCCTCTATAACCACTAGTTTGAGAGGCAGGGCAGCCAGCTTGGGTCTTCCAACAAACTCTTGGCACAGTTCACATTTCCTAACCCACTTGTATGCATCTTGAAAGAGAGTTGGCCAGTAATACTTGGCTCACAAGATCTTATGGGTAGTCATAGGAGCATAAAAATGTCCTCCACGAGCCAGATTGTGGAAGGATTTCAAAAGTTGGCTTTGTTTTTCTTTGTCCATGCAGCGAAAGAACACTCCATCAAGGCTCCTCTTATACAGGCCATTGTCCCAAAGGATGAAATTGGTAGCTTTTAACTTGATATTCCTCCTTTCTTTATAAGATAGGTGAGCAGAACACTCACCATAAGTAATAAAATGAGAAATACCCGAATACCACTCATTTGTGGTGGAGACAAAGTGGACTATTGGTGCGTCTTCTTCTTTTGATTCTTCATGCTCTGTTCCTTCTAGCTTGTTATCAAAAATTAATTGGCATAAGCCTTTTCCCTATACTATCTTTGTTGGCTTGATGACTAGATCAAAATCTTGGATCTTTGCAATCCAATTGCCTCGTTTCATCCCAAACTCCTGTTGAGTTAGTATGGATTTGACCGTGGTGTTAGGAACCAAGGTAGTAGTCTGTGAATTCAAGATGTAGAAGTGGAAATGCTTTACTGCCTTCACCACTGCATAAGCATGCTTCTCCATGTTTGATTACTTTAGCTCATGAGCTTTGAGAGGACAGATCATGAAGGAAATAGGAGATTCCATACCTTCTTTATTCTATTAAACCAAAATTGTTGAAAGCGTGTGTTTTGAATCATAACTATATATGGTGAACTCTTTGTTATAGTCTAGACAAACCAAAATTAGGGCGTGGGCAATGGCAGTCTTGATATCCTCAAATGTTGACTTGCCCTCTTCAGTCTAGCTGAAGGTGGTCTTTCCCTTCATCATGTTTACAATATGTCTAGTCTTCTCGACAAACTTGGGGATGAACCTCCATAAGAAATTCACCTTTCCAAAGAAAGAGTGAACAGCAGTCTTACTTGTGGAAAAGGTAAGCTCTTGGATAGACTTGACTCTGTCTAAGTCAATATTTATGCCTCCTTTGGACACAATGTATCTGAGAAGTTTCCCCTCTATTACTCTAAAAAATGACTTCTTGGGGTTTAAGGAAATGCCATTCTGGTGGAAGCATTCTAGCACTTGTTGCAAATGGTGTACATGATCTGGGTGATGCTTAAAAAAGACGGTTAAGTCATCAAGATAAACTATGATAAACTTACCCATATCATCCTTAAAGGTAAGATCCATTGCTCTTTGGAAGGTGGCACCAACATTTATCAAGCTAAAAGGCATCCTTCTATATGCAAATGTGCCCCAAGGTGTGGTGAACGCAGTCTTATACTGGTCTACCTCACCAACTTCAACCTGATTATATCCAGAGAAGCCGTCTAGCATTGATAGCATCTCTGAACTAGTCACTGTCTAAAGCACTTGATCTATGATTGGTAAAGGATAGTTATCCTTCAAGGATGACTGATTTAAATTCCTAAAATCCACATAGAGGTGAATTTCACCATTCTTCTTCCTTACATGCATTATGTTTGCAATCCATGTGGAATGATGGATTGAAAAAATGATCCTAGTATTTAGCATTTTTTATACCTTAGACAAAATAGTACCTGATATCTTTGGATTGTACTTCAAAAAATTTTGCTTTTAAGGCACCGAGTCAGCCTTGAGAGGAATGTCATGGCAGATTTTATCAAGCCTGAGTGACTTCAAGTCATCATAAGAGTATGCTAAGATGTCCATGTACTAGCTGAGCAAAGTAGTGAACTTGAACCTCTCCTCAGGATTACAGCATTTACCAATGTTAACCATCTTGGGATCTCCCTTTGTCCCAAATTCACTTGATCAAACTCCTGAGAGGAGCTTGAATCCATTTGTTGTTGTTTGATGAATCTGTCATGCTTATCAAATACCTTCTCAAGGGAAACCAGGCATTTGAAAATCTTATTCCCTTTAAGTTTCAGGAACTCCTCACCTACGTCTGTATTTGAGTCAGGAGTTGGTTCACACTTTTGAGGTTCACTACCTTCAAAATGTAGCCATTTAAAGCTATCTTTTTGCTCTAATAAGGCAATGATTTAGTTGTCATTGTTAAGCACTTAACAATGACTGGCATTATTAGGTACACTTGATCTAAAGACTAGCTCAATAGTGTACTTGTCTCCTTTGAAGTTTGGGTGGGGGACCAAGAGAGTAGCTAAAATAGCCAGTGCATCAGCCTAGTCATTGAATTCTCTACGAATGGTAGAGATGCTAAAAGCATCAAAGCTTTCAATTTGGTCCCAGACTAGATTGTGATAGTGGCTCAATCTTTCATTCTTGGTTTGATACAAGTTTCTTACCTAACAAACCACTAGTTCAGCATCTCTTTTGGCATGCCTTTGTCTCAAGTAGCCCTCAATCCAAGCAATAGAGATTCATATTCAGTTGTGTTATTAGTGTTGCTAAACTGTAACTTGTAGGATGAAGGAAATATATCTCCTTGAGGAGATATCAACACAACCTCGACTCCTAAACTGGTAGAGGAGTAGCTACCATCAAATCTAAAAATCCATACCTCATTAGACACTACTTTTTCTTTGAAATCTTCTTCATTTGGTAGGGGAGATTCTTCCACATTTTCATTGTGCTTCACTAATTCTTCTACTATTCCAGCTAAACTAATTTCCAGGTTGACACTTTCAAGAGCTTCATCAGATGCTTCATGAACTTCATCTGTAGATAGAAAGTAGTTACCCATGCTTGAAAACTCAAATAAAATTTGAGCTTCAGGTTTTGATGATTGGATGACCACATATTTTGCTTCCTTTTTAGGAAGCAATCTTTTCATAACACCTTTGACTTGAATCCTTGCTTAAAATAGGTCTATGGTCAATTCACCTCCAACAACCTTGCAAAAATTCTACTCAAGAAGGATGCCATATGATGCCAAAACGTCGACCACCAGGACAGTCATCTTGATTCTTTTGTCTAGGAACGCTAAAAATGCAAATTGAGCATCCTTGATTTGTCCTAGTAGGGGTACTTGCTTGTTTTCTATGGAGAAACATCTTCTAAATGTTTTGGTTAGTGTAAGGCTAAGGGATTCTGCCACTTTGGTAGGCATGATGTTGTATGAAGCTCCAGAATCAATGATGTAATTACTCAGCTTCTAACCATTTATCAACAGGGAAACATAAAAAGGCTCTATTTTCCTAGGGGCAACAGGAGGGGTAATGACAAGGTTGTTTGGGATAGACATGTTCCTTGAGGGATCATGATTTGCCTTCTTAGCTTCTTGTCTTATAGGGATGGTTTGGTTTTTCACATATTGAACCAACTTGTCCAATTGCTTAGGATTGGACTGCAGGAACTCAAATTCAAACATTTGAATTTTGGTTTTCTGTATATAGTCAATGATATCAAATGTTGGAAATGAACTAGGCATAGAGGATGGGAGTTCATCCTTTTGAGTTTTGGGAGGGGGAGAACTAGATTGTGAATTTGAAGTTGAAGGTGCAAAAATGTTTGGGTTACTTACCTTCTAGCAACTATCGGGTCCTTTGGCTGGAAAGGCAAAGTGGTTCCATGCTTAACAATTGAAATTGTTAGTTGAGGTTGCTCTTCTGTCTTCTCTTTATCAGCATGTTGAGCTGATTGATTCTTAGACTAGGTGAATACAGTATATGACCCCTCAGTTGTATTACCTTCACTTCTAGGTTCATCCTGATAATTTAGGAAACCAATGTTGGAGTCACCAGCTAATTCTTCTTCATCTTTAGTGAAGAGATTAGCGTCATCTTCAGGATTCAACTCAGGCTAGAATGATAAATTTGATTCAACTTCAAGATATCCAAAAACTAAGTTGGTTGGAGGTGCTTCAAGGGCGAGGTTGCTCTATGGAGGAGGAAGGTGATTTAGCTATCCTTAATTCCTTGCAGCATGGCCTTGGTATGCCTAATTTTGAAATGTCCTCCTTGGCATATCTCTGTATGCAAGAGTGGATGACATCCCTTGTGCCATTTTCTTCCTGAGAGTTAGCACTTCATTTGCTAGCTTTTGCACCATTGGGTCAGTGGTGACTGTAAGTGAGTATTCATAGGATGAAGAGGATTTACCTTTATTAGGGTTTCTTTTTATCTCTCCTGCCAAGATAAGGTCATCTTCTACCTCAGTATCCAAGTCCTGAGTAGCATTAAGGTCTATGTGTCTAGCTCATCTCAGTAAAAAAACTCACTTCAAGTAGCTGTGAGTTGATGAATAAACACTTGAGATTCTTAGGTGTCAGCTGGGCGATCATGGGAATCCTGTTCCTTAGCTTGTCGAACTTGGCAATGAATTTCCTCATAGGTTCATGGGGCTCCTTCTTCATCTCTATGAGCTAGGCCAGCAAGGCATTCACATATTCTATGGGCTTGAACCTAGCTTCAAATTTATCTTTAAAAGTGTTTCAATCAGTCATTGACTAAGCTTGTAGATGGTAGAACCAGTTTGCAGTAGTGCCTTGTAGTGTCCCTATGAATAGCCTGACTGCTATGTCTTCATACTCCACACTTATTACACCACAGGCTATGCTGAAGGCATCAATATCTTCATCAACATGAACTTTTCCATCACCAAAAATTTTGAGGAAATTCTTCCTTGAACTACATGGAATCTCATGTAGAGGTGGGGTCAAATTTAATGGACAAAAAGAGGTACCCTAGGGGCCTTGAGCAATGATTTGATTATGTAGAAGTGGGATCACTAATCTGGGTGGAGTATGGATAGGCAAAGCTCTGTGAATAGTAGAAAAAGAAGCTTTGCCTTGTGTTGGTGACCTTTTATGGGTAGGAAGAAGACTCCTAGTTCATTGAAGGTGAGGTTGTGGAGGAAACAAATCAAAATTGCTCTGCTACACCAACTCAAAAATACGGTCCGAAACACCTTGAGATTTTTGGCTTCTTGTATAGCATGGAGCTGCTAGATTGTAAGACAAAAATGAGAAAAAATTGGTCCTGCTTCAGCTTGAAGCTTGAGACTTCAAACTATTGTTCTTCTCCAGCGGATCTGGTTTACAGACTAGATTATAATGGGAATGGATAAGGCTATAAATGGATAATGGGTAAGACATAAGTGATGCTTCAATTTGAAGCTTGAGGCTTCAAATTGCATAAAATTATTGTGTCCCTAATAGAGTCACCAAAAAGACTGTTGGGTAAATATTTTGTCAATCAGCGATCTAATTGAGCAAAATAAGTCTTATCATCCATAGCAAGGGAGATTGGTCGGCCCAGTGTGTAGGTTTACTATATCAGAGGTGGACAAATCTCTCCTCTCATCAAGGGGAGGTTCCCTATAAGTATGTAAGAGCTATATACTATATAAATAAGCAAAAAATGACACTCAGAGGCAAAATACACCATCCATCTCTCTTTTTTTAGAGATGATGTTAACAAATAGAGGAGAAAATCCTGGTGGAAACACTAAAAGCACTTCTCTTCTTTCAGAAGTGTTCTTGCAAGAAATAGTAGGAGTTTTTTCAAGTAGTGACAAGGAACTGGTAACAAAGGGTAGGAACCAGTAGGATGAAATAGAACACAAAGTCTCCACCTTAACTGCCCAAAGAGTGAAACACAAAGGATAATGGGGGCACAAAGTTGTCCCAAAATCCTCAACACAAAAAGAAACTAAAAACACACACTAAAAACAATTGTGAAAGCACAAAGTCTTCCCCACAGTTGGTTTTAGGACACCTTCCTGATTACTTTCACTAGTTATGCTTGCCAAATTAAATAAACACGAACACATTCAAAAGACAGACATAAGAACAATCTCCTAAAATGATACAAGCTATGACAGCACAAGGTTTACAAACAACTTGCTTTTTCATTCAGATAAAATGAAATAAACAATCTGAGCTCAAGGTCTCAGTATTCTCCTTTCAATTGGATAGAGTTTCACTTCTGTAAAAATGAAAAGTCCCTTTGCATAATGAGATAAATTATGATGTATAGCCACCAAGCAAAACTTAGCACTCTTTTCCATGGGACGGCCCACGTTGTAGTCAATGCTTTCAATGCACCCTTAGTTCTATTTGGAGGGCCATGCTAGGAATAGTGCATTGCCTTAACTATGGTGTATCCATTCATCTAATATGTCTCTTCCTTGGTATGGACTGTCTAGTCCTTTTCTTGATGTCTGTGTAGCTATCCAATTTGCCATTACTTCATGGAAGAAAAACAGGCCATGTCCTTGATTTGATGTGCTCAAAAGTCTACTTGATTCACTATTTCACCTACTGTAAATAACTCTGTTGAAGATATTTTTGATCCTTTGGTCTTGTTCCTCTCTCCCCTATAGCAATTTGAGCCTTCAGGCTCTCTTTTCAGCCAGTCACTTGGTTCTTCCTTTAAATTTTGTGCTCTATTTGAATTTCAACAGATATTCCCTTACTTTAGTATTGACATTTGTGGGGATGTCAATAGTCCCTAGCTGCTTGAACCATGTTGAACCTTGAACTTGTAAACCCATTGAAAGTTCATTGGTTCATCAGTTCATCAGTTCATTCTATCTCTTTTGGTCCATTGCTCCCCAGTTCAAGCACTTATTTGCTCTTTGGTTGAACCATCACTTTCATTGAACTTGCCTTTGGAATCATCCATGTTGCTTCTTTCTTTTCTTGAGGCCACCTTTGAACTATTTGAACCTATGAACCATTGAACTTTGAACTCTTTCGCTTCAAGTTTCAATTGGTTCATTGGTTCTTCCTCTGCCCGTCACTTCCTTGTTCTTTCTAAGCTCTTTGATCTTAATTGCACTAGTTGAACCTTTGAACCTGTGAACTCATTGAACCTTTTAGTTTAAGGTTCAATGGTTCAATCCTTGTTCTTTGTAACCCTTCTTGTCTAAGTCTTTAGGGCTCTTTTCTACATCTTTTTCTAGCCTCTAGAACACCCCAAAGGGAAGGTATCCCTTCGGGTCATTAGAAAGGGTCCTTTCTCTGACGTTAAGTGCCCCTCACAAGGGTACCTACCCTTTAGGATCTTTCGGGCGACCTTCAGGATTCTATTTTCTCGGTGGGTTTTTCCTTAGTCACTCATTCTCTTCAATTTATTCGGGATCTCTTCCCAGGTGAATTCCTTCGAACAAAATATCTGAAAGATTTTTGCCTTAGTCATTTTCCCACAAAAAATACTTTTGAAAGAATTCTTTTAGCCTCTTTTACTTAATCATTTTCCTGAGGGATTTCCAACTTTGTCCACTTTTGCTCATTGCCCTCTATAAGGGCACTTGGCTTGGTTCATTGCCCTCTGCAAGGGCATCTTTTTCCTTTGGCTTTGGGGTAGGCCCTTGAAATTGCCGATTAAATGGACTTGTTTGAACCAACTTTGGTTCAATGGTTCAATCGGTTCATTCTTCATTATTTGGCTAAGTATTTTTGATCTTTTGAACTAAGTGCGTTGAACCAATTGGTCATTGAACCCATTAAAACATTGAACCAAAATGGTTCAAGGTTCAACAGTTTAACGGTTCAAGCCTTTGTTTTTTTTTTTTGCTAAGTGTTTGAAGCCATGGAATGGTTTAACTTTGAACCTTGACAAATGCACTTGACTCTTGCCAACGACATTGAACCTTGAACCCATTAAACTCTTGAACCTTTTTGGTTCAAGGTTTAATGGTTTAATTCTTGCTTAGAAGCTTGCCGATGAACATTTTTGGTTGAACCAAGGTGTTGAATCAATCTTGAAATTGACTAAGTGTTGGAAACTTGTTCTTTTGATTGAACTCGCCTGTAGAAGCCTTTGAACCTATTGAACCTGCTAATTTCAAGCATGTTGAGTCTGTAGAAACATATCTACAAAGTCTGTAGATTTTTGGAAAAGCTTTGAAAAATGAAGGACTTGAATGCTCAGAATAATTTTTGAAAAGGGGAGAGAGAATTTTGGTCTGTTGAACCAAAATAGTTCATAGGTTGTCCCAAAAATGAGTGACATTTTTGGGGACAACAGAATGTATAGCCCCACTTGAAATAATTTAGGAGCTTCATGATGCATTCCATCTCTTCGACATCATCCATCATTTGATGGATGTCCTATCTAGCATCAAGTAGCCTAGTTATCTTCTTGATTAGTTGTGGTGATATCTTAAGGCACCATCCTGCAAAGTATAAGCGATCCTCATAGATGCATGAGAGTAGGAATTGGATGAGATCATTTAGTTTTTAGAAATAAGGAAACTCATAATTGAGTTACATCAAAAGCCTTAAACTTATCTCAAATTGAGACATCAAAGAGGGCATCACCTTCTGGGGTCTTGTGCCACATATCTACCATCCAATCCTACACCAAGTCCTAGAAATGACTCAGTGTTTGATGGTTGTACTCTTTTGGTTAGAAATTATGCATGAAAACTTCCTCCTACTTGAACCTCTGAGGGATACTCCATATACTAATAAGACAACTTGGTTAACACCTCAGTATCAATATCCATGGCATTGACTACCTCAAACAACTATGCCTTAGTCTTGGTGGCCGTCACCTCTTCTATAATTCTAACCATCATGGGTTCTTATTGCGCTTCAACAGAGCTTACAGTATTTTGATTCTTCACCATCCTAAAGTAGCTTGTGTTGAACCTGGGTAGATGTGGCTTATCAAAACCTCTAATGGTGTTCAGTGCTTTTGTAGTCATGAGATCTTTGCCTATATGCCTAGATCTGAGCTTTGTTGGCTGTTAATGATAGCCTGGGTGACAACTTCTTATTTCACTCAGCTTCCTATACTAATTTTCTACATTCAATCCTTCACACTATCTTCTCTTATGAATGCACTTTATTTCAATGTGCTTCCTTTCACTTTGGTGTCTAATTTGGTTAAATTTTCACTGGAGTGGACTTTTATCTCTTTGGCTCTCTAGTTTCTTGCTTTGTTTGTACTAAGTCTTAGATTTAGCATAAAATTTGTAACTTAAGCAAGTTCATCATTGATCAATTTATACCCTTCTCTTGTCAACCACCATCATTAATATAGGATTAATGGCATAGGCACCTCAATCTTCTTGGAAAATACAAAAATTCATAAAATCTTCAAAAATATCTTATCTTGTATGCTTTAAATGAGTATCTTTGTGCCTCTACCATTACCTCACTAAATATTCCTAATGGATTTTTTGGTGAAGCAACATGTGATTCAAATGGTTACTTCTCATTCTTCCTAGGTGGATGCCAACTATCTTAGATGTTCTTCTTCTGCACGACCTTCACCTTCCTTGTGGAAACATGGGCATAATGCCTTGCATGCACATGATTCAGCATCCTTGATTCCACTATCTTCTAGTTGCACTCTTATTTCAAGCATATTTTTCTTCTTTGGTCAATTTCTTGCACTTCATCTTTCCTTAGCCTATCCTACCCCATATAAATCCCTTGTGCTAGCCCTCCATCACTTTTTTTCTCTCTTGATTCTCTTGTGCACTTTTAGAATGAGTCTTCATTGTCTACCTTACACTCAACCATGTTAGGCATCTTCACTTTTTGCCTATTCGGGTATCTGGTACCAGATCAATCAATACACCTTCTTGTAATTCTAGTGTAATGGTAGCACTAGGGTGGTTTGTTCTTGGTCCTTTAATGGGCTTGTACTTTCCATCTTACTCATATGTCTCTCTAGCTACTTATGCTTGCACTTGGTAAGCTTCACGTGTCAACTACTTAGATGTTTAGCCTCATATGCTTATGGTCACAAGTGATAAACTCACCCAATTGGAATTATGCATGAAGTATTGACATAAAAAGTTCTTGCAGCCACTAGGTGCCACTCATTACCTCTATATATTATACAAGGGACAACACAAATAGAAAATAATGGTTTGGCTTGCACCAAACTTTATTTTGGTCAACTTAATTTCAAAATGACTAGTGACCAAGAAGTCGGTGTTTTCATAGCATGAGTACCATCCTAATGTCTATATGGATTCAATTGATTGCCATTGAAATTCTTAGGGATCATTTTGCCAGACAATGTGTGCAGCTTGTATACGCTTATTTCTACAATGTGATGGATGATATAAGGATCGATACACCAAATTTATAACTTACTTGGGTGCTTGAAATACTTGGAATCATAAAGCACCACCAATTCTCCTTCAATCAGCTCTTTGTGCTTGATGTGCTTATCTTGTCAGTTCTTTTGGCATGCCTTTTCAATTTGCTAACTCCACTTATCTTGGGCTCGCTTCTCATCAAATCATTCCAAGTCTTCCAACCTTGTGCTTAAAAATTCTTGGTCATCTAACCAACCAATCTATGCAATGTGTAAAGAAGGAACCATGAATTCCATGGGAATAATTACTTTAGGACCAAACACCAATTAGAATGGTGTAACCTTATTCAGGTGTTTGTAGGTTGTGTAGTATGCCCAAATTATTATTGAAATATGATCATCCTAGTCATCTAACCTACATCAAATATCTTCGTCAAGCATGTTTTCAAAATTTTTTAAAAGGTTTTGGTTATACCATTGACTTGGGGATGATATGGGGTGATCTTGTGGTGCACCACCATATATTTGATTACAAGGATGCACACCATCTCATTGGTGAAAAGAGTTCCCATGTTACTAGTCAAACTTAACGAGGACCCATATTGGCTTATGATATTATCCTATATGAAGTGCACAACTATCACAGTTATGCAATCTTTGGTCATTGTGGCTTTGGTCCACTTGGTGAAATAGTCAGTGATCGATCACTAAGATGTATCTTGCACTTGTGCATCATGTTATGAGAGTAATTAGCCCAAAAAATTCAATGGCCCATTTTTTAAACGGTGCCTAGGTAAGAATGGGGATGAGAAGCATCTCATCCTAGTGGTTAAGCTTTTTGGTGCACTAGTATACATCACATGCCTTAACATACTTCTTGGGATCTTAGAACAGGCTTGGCTACTATAAGCCTAACTATAATATCTTGTGTGCCATTACATCTCTAATGCAATGACCTCCTACAATCCCTACATGTGTTTCTTATAGGATGGAGTCCCATTCATTTTCCAAAACACACTAATGGAAGACTTCATACCTACTCAATTTATATAGATCCCCTTTAATGAGATAGAAGGGGGTGATGTGAACTGTAAGTTATTTATTTTCCTTAGTGGATAAGGTTTGGGGTGAAAACCCAGATGTTAGGAAAGTAGCAATATCCACTAGATCTTTAACAACACGTTGAACTATGTATAATTTTGTGTCCATCATGTCATCTTTAATTGATGCCAACACATCACCAAAGTTGATGTAGGATAAATGGTTTGGCCCCAAGTTCTACTTCCCATGTTTGATGACTATAGAGAATTAGAACTCCTAGAAGAGAACTATCCATCTGCATATGCACCCATGTAAAATAGGTTTAGTCACAAGGTATTTGAGTGCCTCATGATCTATGAAGAAGATGAATGGGGTTTCCAGTAGGTATTGCCTAAATTTTTGCAAGGCATAAAATATTGCCAATACCTCACACTCAGCGGTGGTATAATTCTATTCTGCTTAAGTCAATTTTCTACTTACAAAGGAGATGGGGTGGTTAAATCTTTCCCTCACCTAGTTTCACCAATATCGTACGAATGGTAGATCTTGATGCGTTAATGTGGATATGGAAAGGAATCATCCAATTAAAAAATTATGGAATTGGTGCATTAGCCAACTTTAGCTTTAGTGTCTCAAAGGCCTCCTCTTATGCCTTTCCCAAGTAGAATGGGTCATCCTTATGTAAGATCTCCTCTAAAGGCACCATGATATTTGCATAGCTCTAAATGAACTTCCTATAGTATCCATAATGGCCTAGAAAGGTGCAAACATATTTCTACATTAAGGGAGACTGAACATGGATTATTATGGCTATCTTAACTGGATCAACAAGCAAACCATCCTTAAAAATTATGTGCCTAAGTAATGTCCCAAATGGAGTTTTGAAGATGCACTTCTTTAGATTTAAGAAGATCTATAACTACTTATACCTCTCAAAAATGAGGTACATATTGTCATAATGATCTTTTAAAAGACCATATATAGTTTAGTCATCAAGATATACTTGGAAGAACTTATGGATAAAGTCCTTGAAGGCAGTGATCACTACCTTAGATAATACAAATGGCATATTCTTGAGTCCAAAGGGCATTATGTTATAGGTGAAATAACCCCATTTAGTTGTAAAGGTTATTTTGGGCTTATCCTCCTCCTTGATTTGTACCTAATGGTATCCTAAAAAGCCATCAGTGAAAGTTTAGATTTCACAGCCTACGACTCCATCCAAGACCTTGTTAGTGAATGGGGTTGGGAATGGATCATTGACACAAGCAACATTCAACATCCTATAGTCGATACAAATATGTATGTGCCCATATTTATTAATGATAATAAACATCAAACTCACCCATTCAAACTCTTATATCAGGTAGATGACATCAGTCACTAATATTTCACTAATATCTATCTTTACCTTGGCACAAAGATTGGGATTCATCCGATATGGGCACTTCTTGACTGGCCTCACTCCATCCACCAGCTTAATGCTCATTTTTCCAAGGGAAAAGTGGGTGCCCTTCATATCCTTATAGTTGTGTGGGAAAAATTCTTGAAATTCTTTCAGGAGGTCTATAATTTGTGTCAGCTCTGAATCAAACCAGTAAGCACTTATAGTGGTGATCTTCAACTTGCCTTTTACACTGATGTCCACATTGGTGGTCTTGAGTGGCACGTGGTAGGGTTCATTTCTCTCCTGATGAGAGTATTCAACATGACTTATCCTCTCTATTATTTCAATCTAAAGATGCATTATATCTTCATCATTTGGGGTGTATGATCCACAAGGTGCACAAGCTTTTGTCTACCTGTTAGAGCCTTCTAATTGTGCTCTTTCTAGGTCTCATCATCTTATTTTTTGGAGTCACTATTGAGCACTATTTATTCAAAGAATGTAAGGAGCACTAGTCTTTTTTCCCTGAACATCTCCTTTAGGCACTCTTCTAAGATAGTAATGTCCTCAAACACTGCCCTACAGATGACTTGTAATGGCTCTAGTAGCAATAGGTGTTTTAGTGGTTTACCAAGAATAAAAAATGCCATGATTTATTTTAGCACAAAATTTATAAGGATGCAATTTATAGTTAATTTAAAAATATAATGTCCCTATTTATCATAATGCTCACAAATTTTAACATTTTTAAATGAAGTACGAGCGCAAAAAGCCTTATAATGTTTCTTAGATCCAAAATTACTATGACAGTGTCCTTCAATGAGGAGGACAATATGACTTCATATTGACTTTAATGTCATTAAAACTAATCCCTTCAAAATTTGAATTAGTTTAAAAATAAATAGGCTCAACAATACCATTTTCACTTTGGCCAAGTCTGTCTCCATTATAAACCATCAATTTCTTAATTTTTAAACTATAGTTAGAAAAATAATGTTGAAAATCAATACACTCTCTAGGATTTTAAAAATCACATTTTAAAGCAACATTAAAAGCATTAACATTTTCAAAATAAGTAAGCTTTTCATGAAGAGTGTCAATCAATATATGTGTATTCTTTAATTTTCATTAAATGAGGTTTACAATGCATTAATCATCATTTTCTAATATTCAATTTGAAACTTAAGATCATAAATTTTATTATCTTTGAGAGAAATTTGTTTCTTAACACTTTTAAAAGATAAAAATTTAATGCTAGTTTAAAATCCATATATTAAAAATAACAAGGCAAAAAGCTTGCAAAAATAGGTTTCAACTTGCAAAATATATCATTACAGAGATTTAATTTCTATTAAAAGCTCCAACTAATGCCAAATAAACATAAATTTATATTATAAGTATAAAAAATAGAATTAAATAATCAAAAAGTCAAATTTGTTATTTGAAAAGTATTTGAGATATTGATGAATAGTGAAAAATAAATCACCATTAAGACATTATTAGTTTATCACATTTAAAGAAAATAAGTAGTTATCATTTTTGTGATTTCTCCAAAACAATGATCTAGGTCATGTCAAAATGTTAACAATTTGTTTCTAGATTAAAGAATCATGACAAGTATCATAAATAAATAAATATCAGTATCTAACTGATAAAATATATTAGTGATGCATTTAATAAGCTAAAAAAATAATAAAAATAATCAATGAAGGATGAAATAATTATGAAGAAATCTAATGAAAAATCACAAAAAATATATATATTATTTATTTCTTCTCTATCCACGAACATGCACAATTCTCAAGTTCAATGTTAAAATATAACCTACTCTAATACCAAGTTAGAAATAAATGATATGATCTTGAAAAATAACATTAAATTAAGTAAATAAATATCCAAAACAAATAATATCACCTCAAAAGTCAGCCACACTAAGAAAATATGATACACGAAGTGATAAGTGTGGAAATTGAATCAATGGAAGAAAACCTCCTCGTGGAATAAGAATGAATGGTAAAAATGACATTATCTAAGATAATAATCTTCATAAATATAAAATAAGATAAAAAAGAATAAAAAATAAGAATTACCTTCAAGCGATGAGTAAGAAAATGTATCAAAATGTTCTAGTGAAAAATGAGTGAGGAGAGAGCTCATTAAATAGAGCTAGAGAGCCCAAAAGAGTTACTAGAAGACTCCATCATATACTTGAACAACCTTATTAGTATATGTCTAATGTCACTAATCCCCATAAGGTGAAGGAGAAAAGAGTTACTAGAAAACTCCATATACTTGAATAACCTTATTAGTATGTGTCTAATGCCACTAATCCCCATAAGGTGAGGGAGAAGTGTGTAACAAGTGTGGAATGAGTTGCATGTGATATGGAACTCCAAGATTCCTTTCAAAAGGGATAAAATATGTGTGACACCTATCATATTAGAATCTTGCATCTTGCTTATCAACCATCAATCATCCAATCATCCATATTATAATTTTTCTTTGAAAGATTGTTACTTTGATTGTTTGCAATGCCATTTCAAAGAGGGATAAAATGTATGCACTAAAATGTGCTCATCTTGCTAATCATACTAATTCCCCACTAATTTATCATTAAAATTGTCTATTTCCTAGTCACAATAACCCCTTGGCCTAAGTCCCATACCCATACCAATATCCCATGTAACCTTTATCCTATCCTAAAAACTAATTAATCCCATCATTAAACCCCTAACAAAGCCTATTAACTTCTAACCTACTCCCTAATCCCACTAACGAATTTAAAATTCAAGAAAATCCTAACTACCTCACCCACCACCTTATAATAGCCTCTCCTAAAACCCTAAAACCCTATGAAAAGATTTCTAGAATTGGGTAATTCTAGAAATCTATCCATTTTAGCCCTTTTCCTCTAGAATTCTCTATTCTAGAGGATTCCATGGAATTATAAATTCCATGGAAAATCCTCCACCCTAGATTTTAATGGCACAAATTCAAATTTGGACCATAAGATCTTTCTCCATTAACCTATAAAATGAAGACACTCCTCCTTGTTCAAGTTAATGAAGAAGTCAATGATCAAGTGCATAAGCCATTAGCTCACTCATCAAGCCATTCCAAGCAAAATCCATATCCATCTTGTCTCAAGGAAGCCATTATCAAGATATCACAAACAATCCAACATCTCAAGTCTACCTTGGAATTTCAAGTCTTGAAATGGAGCTATGAGAAGGTAAAAATGATGGTAAGAGTGCTTTAATCATCCTGATTTACCTTTTCTAACCATTTCTATTGGTCTCATTAATTTTGGGTTTGCATTATCATTTTGATAATATTTTCTTGAATCCCAAATTTGGTGCACATTTTGGTGACCACGGTGGTACAAACCTCTCACTTATTTAGGTTAACAATCTTGTTGTTGGAAGCATTTTAAGTGATTGCAAGGCCAACTAGAAGTGAAACCAAGCACGGATTTTGAGTTTTTCATGTGATTTAGGAAAGTAACGGTATTGCCCTATAAGTTGTGGTATTACAGTAGTAATATCATTAGCACTAATTATGGTATTGTAGCTTAACCGTTAGCAATTAGGGGTTTAAGTAGGGTTTTAGATTCAAATAATCTTGCTATTTTTCTAATCATGGTATTGCCCTGCTAGTAGCAGTATCATCAATTCTAGTGGCGGTATTATGGTCTCTGCTAAGAATCTTACATTTTGACATCTGTTAAGCTGACTGTGAAATATTTTTGTTGGTGTGTTGTTTATGTTGCGTAGGGTAAGACAGTGACCTTTAAATAATCAAACAAGGCTATTCACCTATATCCAAAAATTCTATCACTCTAAAAGTTATGATATTTCCCTGATTATAATAGTAACATAGATTCTAGTAGTGGTATTACAAGAAATAGTTGTGGGAATAATATTATTTGTTATCTTTGATCATTTTATGTTTATATAAGTTATTTTCCCTCTATTGTTCAGATTGTGTGTAAGAAAGAAGCTAAGAACATCACCTTGGAACAAAGAAGAATCTTTTATTTACCCTCAATAATCCTGTGACTTTTGGAATCGTGGTATTGCCCTGTAAGTAGTGATATTATTGTTTCCAATAACGGTATTGTTTAATCATCATAAACTGGTAAATTTCCTCCCCTACCAACCTTTGGTTCTCGATTAATATTGAACCTAACCTCTATTTTGCAAAAAATACAGGATATAGGGGGACGATAAGCTTTGAAGTATCATTTTTTATCAAACAATCATCTTTTTGTCCATAATTAACCTTAGCAAAAATCCCTCATTATATTTTACTTATTGTCATTTGGGTGTCTAAGCATTGTCTTATAAAGGAACATTTTATTTTGCAGGGTCTATCATAATTGAAATAATATGTTGACATCTCATTATTACTGATTTGGTTAACACTTACAATATCGCTACTTCCATAATCACAATATTGACCTAAAAATAGCAGGATTATCACCCAAAGTAGTGATATTGTAGGATAGCATATTTAGGATCAGTTTAGGATTTTTTATAGTCCTTTAATCATCATTAATTTTATTAAAAATAAGGCCTTGTAATTTTTTATAATCTATAGGCTTGTTTTAGACTTATTAGGATAAATAGGTGAAATTAGTTTAAGACATACAATATCACTATTCAAATATGGTGATAAGTTATGGTTTTATCAATTTTATTAGTAGTATTGTAGACAATCACACCATTAGTTAGTAGTGGTATTGCATCTTAATAGTGGAATTTACTATTTTGGTTATGGTATTGCCTTCTGTACTTGCAGGATTATAGAATTTAGATAACTAATTTTTTTTACAAGTCTCGAAGAACTTTTTGAGGCACCCCTATTGATTCCTAACTTTCATGTTTTGAGGGAGGGGTGTCATTATATTAACTTATTTAATATTTATCATAATTATTACATTGAGATTTGAATAAATCATTGTCTTCTTACTTGACTATTGTGTGAATGTCTATTACTTGTACATAATTTATCGTATCATGTGAAGCTCACATAGGTAATTAGAAGAGGTTAATTAATTGTATCGTGAGATTTCTTGTTTATTTAAGCCCTCCTTTAGGATAGCATGTGACATGGATTTCATCACCATGCATGTGATTTAGTCTTTAGGGGTTAGTGTCATGGATTTCACCATCATGCGCTAACCACACTCTGTGTTTTGATGGAGTATAACAATCAGGAGAGCTTGTCATTACAGCCTAAGTAGAATTCCCCATAAAGGGTTCCATGGAGTGAGGGATGATTAAGTACATATACCCAAGGAAATCAGACAACTTCCTATATAGACTTGGGCCCCAATATACCATTGTGTATATCTGAAACTCCCTTAGAGCCTTGTGTAAACTTTCTAATAGGGGACTGCGACCATAACAGGTGTTATACTACTGGCATAAGGAAAAACACCCAAGTGACCATCAAGTATAAACAAGGTCAAGAGGGTTTAGTTGATTTTGTAATGGGTCACCAGACTATAGCCTCACTTGTGTAGCTATTAGATGGTGTGGACATCACATTACACTCCCATACAATTTACTAATTAGGGTTGTATTTATGCATGATTGTTTGTGTGTTATGATGAGATCCATTTTGTTTTATAGTTGAGTTGACCACACCCATAATTTTTATGTGCACACCTCATAAACCTATAGGATAACTTTCATTATCCTATCACTATCTTTTCATCTCATTCCTTCATCCCATAATCATCCCATATTAACTATCTATAACACATCATCTCTCTTTTCCATTCCATCACATTTATCTTAGTCCACATATCATTTCCTACACTCATTCTATTATCATCCTTCTTCCTATATTTTAACCAGTCTTTTGACTAGCATATACCCATACTCATCATCACACTATATCATTTCATCATCCCACACTTATTCCCCCTTTTGTGTCTACACACATCCCATACCACTTAGCATCCACTACCCTTTTATCATATCCCTTTTGACTATCACATTCCCCATATCCTTCTATCCATACCATCTTCACTTCCTTATCCTACCCACACCTTATACGATCCATCTCACTTAACACCAATCATCTTCTCACATATTTATTTATCATACTTTAATCCATATTTTTCTCATCTATATCTATTCTATAGTATTTAATACTTTTTTATATCCTTGTATATTTATTCACCTCCATAACACATTTATTCCCCATTTTGTCTTGTGTTGACCATCTATTTTATATATCTCATTGAAATCCCCCACATAGTGATCCATTCTATTTTATTCCCTCTACATCTATCATCCATAGCCTCATATAGTTATTATTTTTTATCACATATTATTATCCACATAATCCATCTTTTTACACCAATCACCCAATTATACACCCATATTATATTTCTATCATCCCACCCTCTCACTTCTTAAGTCATCATTTTTTATTTATTCATATAGTCCATATATTGGTCATCCTCCCATCTATATTATCCTTATATCATCTCACCACCACACAATTCATTACATATATTTAGTCCACCCTCCACATCTATCTTTCTTCCATCCATATTCTCTTGAATATCACCATACTCTATCCCATGTACATTCATATCCACTTCTTAGTCACTCCCACATATTATCCACACTTATTCCTAGTATTATATCATCCCATAGCCATCCATACATCCCCATTCTGTATCCATAATAATCATATAACCCATCTTACCTTGTCTTCATCTTATCCATTTTTTATCCCAACCACATTCTATTTACTCTATCCCATCACACTTATACCAGGACCACCTACCTTTTTGTATCATATCATATTTACCCCATATTATTACTCTTCATATAAACTATGTCCTCATCTCCTCCACACCATATCCACCTCCCATTTGGTGATCTATCTTTCACTCTATCTATTTCCATCATAGTATCCCATTTCAACTAGGCTACTCATTCTTATCCCATTATCATTTTACCTACATATTCATTACATCAATATAAATCTCCCCCTTTTAGTAGGGTTCTCACCTCATCCATATCATTGTCACCATACCTTTTTCGCATCATACATCCTAGCCTCATTTATCTATTATCATATCATCACACTTCTATAGCCCACATATCATAATCACACCTTTTACAGTTGTCATCCATTTAGTACCATCCTCATTTTATTATTCATCCTCGATTTATATCCATTAGCTATCTTTTTAATAAATCCACCCCCATTTGTCTATATATCAGATCTATCTCTTCTATCTTATCCCATCCTCATTGGATTATTCATCCATACCCATCTATATCTCCATATTATTCTTACCAATTCCTCATTGTGTGTAGCCATCAGTTTATCACTTCATTCATCTATCTTGAAATAGTAGCCCTTGTCCATACATTCTTCCGTCACATATTATATATCACCATTCACTTCTCCCATCACCCTTTTAAATATTAGTTAAAGACAAAGGATCAAACTATTAATGGTCACTTACTTCCCACATATCATTAATCATTCTATCACAACTTGAAATTATCATTGAATATAGCCTTATAAGGTATCAATATGGCACCCATCACTATCCTTTATCCCTATCTAGTGTCTGTGTCCCCTAACACCCATAAATTTGTCCACTTAATAGTTGACAAAGATATTTTATCCCATCATCCTCTTTTGTATTTTGTTAGATTGATCTCTTAAAAGACCTTTGTTTCTTGATAATTTCTAGTTGCCTTATCCATCAATATTCTCCATTTTACCATTAGTAGTTTAATCTTTTAAACCAAGGCTTATATTTAAAAAACCCTTAATCACACCTCATCGCATTTCATCTTCTTAGTCTATCACCATGGTTATCCAAACTTGAGCTCAATTTCACCTAGGATAAGGCTCAAATCAAGATGACAATACTAGGGGGCAAATCATGGACTCGAATCAAGAATATGAGGACTTTCATAGTGACATCCCTATACCTTGAGCATAAAATGAGAGAAATAACCTCCTCAATAATGAGGTTTTTCATCATCTCATCAACCAATACCTATATTAGAACCATGGTGAAGTGTTGGCTCGAAGTATATAAATTGGGAGTACCTTACCACCTAATTATGATCGTACCTACCTAAATAATATCATCTATCCATCTAAATCCCCACAAAAAAATATTCATCAAGAAGTGTACCATGGGTTTTTGGATGAAAGAGACCAACAACCACCTCTTGTTAATCATCATGCTGAGGCTAACAGAAGATAGGCCACCATTGAGGATTATTTGGATCAGCTTACACAACATATCAACCTCTTCCTTCAAAATCAATGCCCACTATCACCACAACATAATAATACCAACACATCTCATGATGCCCAAAATCCTAAGAATGTCAACAATAATAGCCATACCAATCATGCCACTAATAACAACCATCATACCCATGCTCCATAAGAAGGCCATAACTAAACTATCAATCCTCTTGGGGATCCTACCTTCGCCTAAGAATGGAAGATGATGAAGGAAACCCTTCAACAAGTGGATCCTAGGTCCCAAACCCTTAAATACAAATATGAGGATTTTTTCTCATCGCCCTTGGATATCAACATTCTATAGATCACATTCTCCTCACATTTTAAGGTTCTAAAATTTGAGAAATATAAAGGAAAAGAAGACCCAAGGGATCATGTATAGGAATTTTATGTCACATGTCATGAAGTAGCCTATGAAGATGTTTATCTATCAAGGATCTTCCCTAAAATTAAAACAAGACCAACAGTAGAATAGTTCATGCACCTTCTTAAGGGGTCAATATCAAGCTTTAGAGAGCTAACAAAGAAATTTGTCAAACATTTATATTTCAAATTCAAGCATGAGATATCCATTATTGACCTCTAAAACACAAAGAAAGTAAATGGGGAAAGCCTTTTATATTTCTTGTAATGATGGTGAGCATTGGCAAGCTGATTAAGATATACTATACCTAAAAAGGAGTTAGATAAAATATTTGTGGATAACTTGAATGCAAAATTGAAATATCTAAAATTACAATGTGTAAAAAATTTTGATGAGATTATAGAAAAGGGCATGTAAACTAAAAAACCCCTCATAGAAAAAGGAACCATCAAGCTATTTTCTCACAATGAGCACACCTCGAATAAAGAAAACTCCTTTTCAAAAAAACCCAAGGTATTCATCAAAAATAAGAATGTTGTTGGAGATGGGATGACAAACTCTAAACAATAAGTACACCATGTCCAAAACATACAAAGGAAAGGGCCCTCAACACAACCTCATGTTTCTTCCATCAAGGTTTATTAGGGCAAGCCAAGACCCCATATAGGCAAGTGGCCTCTTAAAATTTTGGGGATCCCATTGGCAACTATGTTAGAAAAGTTGGTTGTGGATAACATGACTACTTCGATATAAATCCATCCCATGGATAATCGTCAACCTAAACTAGATTGGTACCATGACGATGAATATTACAAATTCCATAGGGTGAAAGGACATGATACTAAGAATTATATACAACTAAATCACTATGTACAATATTTGATTAAAAGAGGAGATATTGAACTATAAGGATATTCCACCCTAGTCAATTAGGAAATAGACAATTGGGCATCTATAAAGATCCTCTTCCCAAACATGAGCGAATGAATCAAAGACCACAACGAGACCAAGGTCAGGCATCCTCTTCTAATTGCACAAACTACCATAGTGTACCATATCATTACATTAATACCATCAAACTCCATAAGATCCCTACTTTCAATAGCTCCTCATCTCCTCTTTTAAAGATTAACTTGGCCACAACCAATTATACTATCACCACCCAATGTAATAAAATAGTCATTCTGATAGCATCATCCCAATAGCCATCCACTTCTTCTACTGTACCAAGGGGTAAACACTTATAAGAAGGCTACAAATGGGCTTAATAAGTCTTATGATATTATTCAACAACTAGAGAAGACCCCTGCCCAAATTTCCCTTATGGAGCTCCTTAAAACATCCACTTTACATAGGTAAATATTAAATCAAGTGCTTAATGATCTAAAGGTGCCTAGTAAGTTGGACACAAGCTAGTTTTAGGCATTAGTATCTCATTTATCCCCCTCCCAACAACTCACTTTTAGTGCTCAAGATTTACCACTAGTTGGTCCACACCATAATTATCCATTGTACATTGAAGTTTCCATTGCCCATAATTGTGTCTTGTGTCCTTATAGATGGAGGATTAGCACTCAACTTGTGCAATGTGGACTTGTTGAAAAAGTTGGGATACTTTGAATCATCACTTGGGCCTACTCTTATCATGACAAAGGCATATGATGACAATGAGCGACCATCCATTGGGTCTATTTATCTTCCCATCATTGTGGGACCTGTAGTTCACCAAACCTTGGTACATGTGGTTAATGTGGACATACCATATAATATGCTTCTTAGGATACCTTAGATCTATGAAATAGAATTCATCCCATCTACCCTTCATCAGTGTCTCAAATTCCCTCATTTAAGAATATAAGTCACCATTCCTAGAATCATTGACCATCATAATTGTCAAATGGATCAATTTAATCCTCCATCATTATCTCAAAACACTAAAAACACCATCCTAAATTCTATGGCTATAAAATATATTTCTCTTGATCAACTAACATCCACATCTACCCCAATGCCAAGTCTTACTAAATTAAAAATCACATCCATAGGCTATGGTGAGTATGAGTATAAGACCCTTTGCATTCGTCATCTCCCAGTGTCTCCCCAAAGTTACAAGTCCCCTGAGATGAAGGAAGTCAAGCCCATCAAATATCACTTTGGGCCTATAACTTTTTTAAGTGCAAGGTTCCTATCTGATGAACATATTGAAGATGGAGATGATTCTTGGCTCTTACCTGATGATGACATCTACATTTCACCCAAGAAAAATTATCCCAAAGTCCACCGCATGATGGAGAACATGAATTCTAAATGAAAGGGACTAGGAACGTAGGAATAGGTTCAAATAGATCCCATCGATATTCAAGATAATTCATCCTACTATGGTCTAAGGTACAAGCCATATGATGATGACCCCTTCTATATCATTATGAATTCTATCCTGACTAATGAGTAAACTCTCTTCGATGAGGATATCAAAATAGGTTTTATTTATATCCAATTTGAATAGATAGTTGCCACTAACCTTTTTTTAAACACCTCTATTTCCACCATCAGCATCTCCCTCCATTATCCCTCCCTCATAGATTGGAATATCAAATAAGATCCTAACTTTGACATGTTTCATAATGATGAGGCCATTCTTGAAAACATGGGGGCAACAACTTTTATGCCATTCAGAGATCATAAGAAAGAATTTTCTATCAATTTGTATGAATCAGCATACTTCAAAGAACAAGATTCATTAAGCATATAATATGATGATGAATGGTCAAAAGAAGAATAGGAATTCTTTGTAGAGTTAGATGAAATCCCATTCAGTCCTACTCAATCAAAAGATTATTTGGACATTGATACTGAGTTGCCTAGAATTGTCACCTCTGGCATACTAAAAATCAAGTACCCCCCTTATCTACAAGATCAATCTCCCTCACTCATTAAAGAAGTCATATAAATAAACATTAGGATTGAATAAAAACCCAAGATCATGAGACTGGGGGTATCTCTCACTCACTCAGAGTGCAAAATTCTTATTAAATTGCTCTAAGAATTTATTGATGTTTTTGCATGGAGCTAAGAAGATATACCAGGCCTAGATCCTTCATTAGTAGTCCACCACCTTGATGTCCACCCCAATAAAAAACCCATCAAATAAAAATAATGCAAGATGCATCCAAAGGTAGAATTATTGGTCAAAGAAGAATTACAAAAATTCTTAGATGCAAGATTTATTTGCCCCATTGACTACTCTGATTGGATATCTAATATTATCCCTATCTCAAAACCTTAAGGCAGAATTTAGATATGTACTGACTTTTGAGGCATCAATAAGGCATGCCCTAAAGATGATTTCCCACTTCCAAACATTGATATGATTGTAGATTCTATAGTTGGATATGAGATGTTGTCTCTCATGGATGGTTTCTTGGGATATAATAAAATTAAAATTGCCCTTGAGGACCAGCACAAAACTACAGTCATCACCCCATGGGGCACATTCTGCTATCAAGTCATGCCTTTTGGCCTCAAAAATGTAGGGTAACCTATCAACGAGCAATGATTATCATCTTCCAAAACATGATGCATTATATAGTGGAAGATTGTGTTGATGATATCTTAGGGAAGTCTCACGATCTGAGCATCTTGCAGTCCTCCACATAATTTTTGAAAGACTATGAGAATATAAGGTATGATTGAACCCTACAAAAAGTGTCTTTGGCATAACATCAAGCAAGTTGCTAGGGTTCATTATATCAAGAAGAGGTTTTAAGGTAGATCCAACAAAGGTTTGAGCCATAACTCAAATGTCACCTCCCCAAATGCTTAAGCAACTTTATAGTCTTTAAGGCAAGCTTCAAGATATTAGGTGCTTTATTTCATAGCTCATCAATAAATGTCATTCTTTTATGCACCTGATCAAGAAAGGGGAAATTTTTCATTAGAATGAAGAATGTCAAAAGGATTTTGAAAGCCTTAAATAGTATTTGGTAAATCCACCTATTTTGTCTCCACTAGTTCCAAGCAAACCATTGCTCTTTTATATATCTACTATACCATATGCCATTGGTGCTTTGCTTACACAGCATAATGATCAAGGAAAGGAATAAGCTATTTATTATCTCAGTCGTACACTAAAATCATATGAGCTAAATTATATACCAATTAAGCAGGAATGTTTAGCTGTGATCTTTTCATCACAAAAACTCTGACATTATATGCTTAACAACTGAGTACAGCTAATTGCCAAAATAGATCCCTTAAAATATCTCTTGTTCAAATCAAAATTAATAGGTCAAGTAGTAAAATGGATCATGTTGTTTAGTGAGTTTGATATTGAATACGTCCATCAAAAATCCATAAAAAGATAGGTCATCACTGATCAACTAGAAAAAGCTCTATTAGAATCGACTGAGCCCATCATTACTCCTTTCCCAAATCAGTCCATCATGAACATTTCACAAACAAAAAGCTGGAAGTTATATTTTGATAGCTCATTTACTACTCATGGGTCAGGGGAAAGGATCCTTCTAGTCACCCCTCAAGGTGATATTATTCCTAAGGCATTTCATCTTGCCTTCCCTTATACAAATAATATTTTAGAATATGAAGCCCTTGTAGCAAGACTCCATCTTGCTATCTAATGGAACATCTAGCATTTACAGGTGTTTGGGGACTCTCAACTAATTATCAAATCAGTGACTGAAGAATTCTAAAAAAAAATTGAGAAGTTGCTCCCATATAAATCATTGGTGGATCAGTTAAAAACCAATTTTCAATCCATCACATTTGAGCAAGTACCATAAGCAAACAATAAGGCAGCTAACTTCATGGCCACCCTAGGCTCTTTCATTGACCTTCCTAAAGATGTCTTGGAAGGTAATTTTTTTATTAAACAATTAATTGCCTTGGCCTATCAGTCATTGACTCCTCTCTAAATTTGCATTATTGATAATCCTAGTCTTCCCTAGTAACATGATATCTATCGATACCTTCATGATAATCTCATTTCCCCTAACCTTAATCACCATTAATGTAAAGCCTTCATCCACTGAACTGCCTGTTACACCATTTTAGGTAGCATGCTCTATCGAAGAGGTTATGATGGAACCTTGTTATGATGTCTCACATCATATGAGGCCATTCAAGCTATCATGGAGGTCCATTATGGTATTTGTGGTGGGCATATCAATGGAATGGCTCTAGCCAAAAAGCTCCACCACACAGGGTACTATTGGCCAACCATGGAACAAGATGCTTGTAAGTACATGTGAAAGCGTGTGGCTTATCAAAAGCATGGGAATCTTATTCATACACTAGCATAGGAGCTACATCCTATCATGAGTCCATGGCTTTTTTCTATATGGGGTCTTGATCTAATTATAAAAATCAACCTAATTCTTTAGACAAACATAAGTTTATTATAATATCTACATAATATTTTACTAAATGGGTAGAGGCAATGCCGTTAACTTACACAACTAGCCTCCAGATATCAAAATTCATCCTTAATCAAATCATTTGCTAATTTGGCTCCCCACCAATATAATCTAAGATAATGTTAAATCTTTCAAGAATCAAGATGTTGAGGCATTATGTCAAAAGTATCACATCACACAACATTTCTCTTCCCCTACTATCCCCAAGTCAATGTAAAAGTAGAATAAATAAATAAGACTTTGATCAAGATCCTAAATAAAATTATCAATCAATCAGGTTGCAATTGGCATACTCAGTTGTATCCAGCATTATGGTCTTATCACACCAATGTTCACACACCTATAGGAGCTACCCCCTATGCCTTGGTATATGGAGTTGAAGCAATACTACCTATGGAATTAGAACTCCCTTATCATCATCTCTAATCATGGGGCATATTCATTGATCATAACCACCAATAAGAGTGCCTACAAGAGTTGGAACTCCTAGATGAAAAATGGCAGAGGGCCTTAAATCACCTTTGGGTGTCTCAAAATATGCTTAAAAATCAATATCACAAGAAAATTCAAGCCTAAGAATTTGAAGTGGGTGACCTGGTTCTCCAGAAAAATAAAAATAATAATAATGTAGAAAGGGACAAGAAGGAAAATTTTGAAGCAAATTGGCTAGGCCCCTATATTATTGTTGCTAAATTTAGCTTCAAAGCATATAAGTTAGCCATGCTTAAAGGCAAATAATTAGATGAACCCATGAACATCATGCACCTAAAGTAGTTTTATGCCTAGTCTTAGCATCCTTCGTCTATAGGACTACCCATCCATATTCTTATCCAGTCATCCCTAATCAATATAAAAAAATACATCCAATGGTGAAAACCAACTTGATGGTGCCTTAGGCAAGTACCATGGTAAAAACTAGTTCTCAACACCATGGTAAGGATAACCTAGCCTTGGTCTCAAATCAATGGGAATTAATAAAAAAATGGCATCTTGACAATAAAGATAGTAGAGGCTACCTATAGACCATTTGTTGGAGGGATCTTCCTAAGTCATTTGTCTATCCTTAGAGATACTATCCATATCCCCACACCCTATCATCACTCATAATATTGATCTACTCCCTTCACCAAGATCCCTATGATAGAAATGTCTTCTCTTAGCCTCAGATACACCTTTTTTCCTCATGCCTAACATTTTGTCCATCATCTCCCACTATCATTATTAGGGGTTATCCTAAATAATGGTGTCACTATGATTCTGATTCCTAGAGGGATTGACTTGACCTATTATTTTGTAATCTATGATTCAATCCTTGTCATGAACTTAAATGATCGAGAGTCATGCATGGCCTGTACATAGTTCCTATATCACCCTCACTTCACCTTCAATAGATCATTATAACTTTCATCATCATCCTTCATGTCCTCACCAAATCTACATTAGCCTAAGGTCTCTTTAGACTATGTAGGTAGCACTTGGTCACTTCATCATGTCCAAGGATCAGACACTCCTATCACCCTTTATTCATCATCTTTATCTTTGTCTATCCTATCCCAAAACTCTATGTGCATCATCATCATCTTCATAATAAATCTATAGAAAACATGAATGATCATCTGTGTGTGAATGTTGTATGTGTACGTATAAAATTAAGTGTTTTTTAGTTAGTTTTGTATATATGTGAGTGCAACTTTTTCTTTTGGGATTGAGGATGGATTGGATGATCATTGAAGAATCATCTTTGAATGAATCATCCCTTTTAAATGAAGTTCCCCTCGCACATATTTGATATGATGCCATGGTCCCTTCATGATCATTAGCATATCTCATGAAGATGCAACATCAAAAGGGATTCTATCTACTCATAAGCTTTATAAATATTCCTAAAAGTACAAGTCCCATCCCCAAATCAAACCTTACCCATGCCCTAAGCTGGCCACCCTACCTACCCATCACCTCAAACATCTATCCAAACCTACCTGTCCTATATCTACATGATGCAGGAGCATTCCTACAAAGGGGAAATCACTGAACTAAGTAAATGATTAATACATCTCACATAAATCTCTCAATATAAATCATCCATCACATAAGCACCAAATAACATCATCATCCATCCATCATAAGATCTATTAAACATCTCATTTAACCACCTAACCATCACATTCAACATCTACATAAATATATATCACTACAGCAAAATCATAACACCATTGGCATATAAATAAGATCCATGATTCCATAACACAAACCCATAAATAATAAATCCATTTAGATACATCATCATCATAACTCATATCCATACAACATAAATCATACTCACTATAAATCATGTCTATACATCATCACATAAATCCTAATCATAATCACCATAAATTATTCAAAAACATCATCATAATCATAATATCCTCATAAAATCATCATAAAAATACATCACATATATCATAATGCCATAACACATAGTCATCACTCATAACAACATCATCATATCCATAAATCATCACAATATATAACATAATCATAACACGTGTGAATAAATCACCATCATCTACATCTATAAATCATTACATAAACCATCTCAAATCACCATAAATCATAAACATCATCACATAAAGCATTATAAACCATAACATATATCCATAAGCATAATCACAAGGCATGCCCATAAATCATAATCATCATCATAAATTCCATCACATGAATCATGGAAATCATAGCACATATCCATACATCATCATAACACTAACATCATCATACAAATGAACATAAGCATCATAACACATGATCATTAGAATCTGAAATCATGAATCCTCATCATACACACACACACACACACACACACACACACACACACACACATGTGTGTGTGTGTGTGTGTGTGTGTGTGTGTGTGTGTGTGTGTGTGTATATACATACATACATACATACATACATACATATATATATATATATATATATATATATATATATATTGTGTGTGTGTGTGTGTATCCTCAAATACATATAATACACAGGGCCACATGGGATCAATGTCAAGAAATATATACAATTTACATCAAGCCCATGAAGAAAACATGAACTATACAAAAGAATCTTTTGTGTGTGTGTATATACATATATATATATATATATATATATATATATATATATATATATATATATATATATATATATATATATATACATACATACACACACACACATCCAAAAATGGGTCATGGTTATGGTGAGGGCAGTGGTCGAGATCCTCTGCTCCTCGATGGCTACCTCACAAAAGATTGACTGGCCCAAAAAGATCATGCTCACCTCTCTGTAGGAATGACACTCTCATATAGGGTCCTATAATACTAAGCCTCTTGGGTTAGCAACATGATCTGACTCATCATGTGTGTGTGTGTGTGTGTGTGTGTGTGTGTGCGTGTGTGTGTGTGTGTGTGTGTGTGTGTGTGTGTGTGTGTGTGTGTGTGTGTGTGTGTGTGTGTATACATATATATATACATACATACACACACACACACACACACACACACATATATATATATATGTATATAGATACATATATATATATATGTATATATATATATGTATATATATACATATGTAAATATATATATACATACATACATATGTATGTATATATGTGTGTGTGTGTGTGTCCTCAAATACATATAATACACAGGGCCACATGGGATCAATGTCAAAAAAAATATACAATTTACATCAAACCCATGAAGAAAACATGAACTATACAAAAGAATCCCATGTCTGTGTATATATACATATATATATATACACATACATACACACACACACATCCAAAAATGGGTCATGGTTATGGTGAGGGTAGTGGTCGAGATCCTCTGCTCCTCGATGGCTACCTTACAAAAGATTGACTAGCCCAAAAAGATCATGCTCACCTCTTTGTAGGAATGACACTCTCATAAAGGGTCCTATAATACTGAGCCTCTTAGGTTAGAAACATGATCTGACTCATCATGCCCATCATCCCATGTCCCTACAAACCCTCTTCTACCACATCTTGAGCTCTTTCTGCTATGGCTAGCTCACCTTGAAGTCCCTGGATATGAGCTTGTAGCTACGTCATCTACCCTAGGATCCCATCCACCTAACTCTATAAAGTAACAATATGTGACTATGCCTACTTAAGCTGGGTATCCCTCTGATTGATCTAGGCCTGCAAAGCCACCACCTATCCCTAAAGGGCTCCCACATGTCCTTGTAACTAAGCCAACTCACCATCCCTCTAGATAATGTGGGCCTATAAAAATATGATCTCACCCCACACTTGGGTTAACTACCTATCCTCTTGACCTCATACCACCTAAATATGTGCATGTAGTTGATCCCTCTCTTGGCTAATCCCTAGATCTCCACAACATGTGCCTATATCTCTACCTGTAGGCTTGCTACTAATGCCTCATCCTTGATTGATTTGGGTGGATGAGAAGGTCCTACTCCCCCTGATGGTTGACTATGAGGAATATATGGATCCATTAGCACCATAGGATATACTAAAACCTAAGGAGTAATAAGCACTTATGGAATATGTACCTACAAACTTGCCTATACACCTACCTACCCTAGATCTACTCCCTACTATCACCCCCATCCCCTCCATCCACATCCATTACATCCTCCCCTCCCCCTCCATCTACCACCTCCTAATCCCTCATCTATCTTCATTGGAGAGCTCATTGATGGATCTAAACCCATGCTACCAATACTCGATGCACTACCCCTTATGGCCAAGTCAATCACCTAGGCATTTGAGTCTGCCACCAAGTTGAATATACTACAGTCACCCCTAGCTCTAGTATCACTATCACAAAATCACACTGTCATGGTGTTACCTAATCATAATAAAATACATCATCTAGCCTTTCCATTGGTTTCCCCCAGTAAGGCCTCTCCCACCCACTCCATACAAAAATGTGCTCAGGTGGAGGCACATCTTGGATAAACCTAAACTATCACTAAACACAGTCATGCCTATATCTCTCAATGATGTAGTCTCACCTACTAGTAATGTAACATGAGGTTAGCATAAACTGAGTGCATGCCTCATCCCTCCATCCAAAATAAATGCCCCTATATGGCATCCATATGATATGATCTAGCCATAAGGTATCAAAGGCCTCCCTATAAAAAAACATATCACTTCATGACCCAAAGACACTCCCACTATCACTTGCCATCTAAATACCATGGGCTATCCTAAATCTAACCCAGCTAATATACCTAATGGATTTTAGATAGTGATGTGTTCCCAGCTCTAGATTTGTAGTATCAATGAAGGACCAAAGCTCCATACTCCCTTATAAGCCCCCAAATGTAGCTCCATATACAAATGGGCTAACACCACTAGGCCCCATGCAAATACCTAGTGATCATGGATCATATCCACAACCACATCTCCTAGGCCTAGATGAAACCGTCGCCTACTCTTGTCTAGTAATAAGATGCTAGACACAAGGGCCATCACCACCAAAGTCAGTTGATCTAGAGTCCCCTCCCTTAGACACCTATCCAATTCAATCAATCTATCATGCACACCAATCTGTAGGCTATCACCCAACTACTATAATATCCTCATCAAAGGTTAGGATCTCTAATAGATCCTCTCACCCCTCATCGGTAGGTGAAAGATCCTATAAACATCTTCCAAAGTGATGGTCATCTCACTAGTCATGAAATGAATTATGTTGGTCTCAGAGTGCCACCTCTCCACCAATGTTATGATCAATGCCCAATCAATCCTGATGGGTGGCATCATTACCATGTCATGTAACCCCACTAGATCCAACACTCCATACTCCTCTTATAATACATGCCACATCTCATGAAGGATCTTAGGATGTCAAGATCATGATGCCAAAATCCCTAAATTCTCTTGCATCATAAACAAACACAACCTATCATCATCACCATCACCCATACCTACATGACTCCTATACATACCCTAACAAGTGCCCTCATCTATCCTCTTATGTAACTCATCCTACACTAACTTCCCTCATAACCATGATCCCACTAATCTCAAATCCTTCCTCTTACCTAACTTACAACCACCCTTAGCCTTTCCCCCAGCCAATTTTCATTTCTTAAACCAGACTTAGCTAACTATTCCCCTCTCCTAATCTCTCTACTCTTTCTACAATCTCATTGTTATCCTAGTAATGATATTTCAATACCTCTATTTCTTATTAACAAGATTACAATTCCACCACTAGTAGTATAAGGGTTGTAACCATGTCACCCATTCCCATTGGATTGCAATCTTGTAATTTCCTAGTTGTAGGATTGCAATCCTACAATTGCTTATTAACAGGTTTGTAATCTTGTGACTTCCCATTAGTGGGATTATAATCCTCTGACTACCCTCTAGTGGGATTATAATATTGCCACTTACCTTGACATTCCTACCATTCTTTTCTATAATCTCATGATCGAGGGTAAAATATACAGTCTTGGGATTACAAACTTGTAATGCCCTTTTCTATTTTTAGCCTATATTACCCTATAATTCATCTAAAACCTCCAAAAATTGTATAATTTTTTTTATCACATTCCACTTATCGGTGGTCCTACCTCTAACTCCCTTTGGTGTACATGAACATGTTCTCCATGGTGGGAAGCTTGAGAAATACAGTCCATCATTCGTTTGAGCTCTAGATCTCTAAAAGTGATGTGTGCAAATGAGCTCCCCCATATCTCCCCTTGGCCTATATCAACCCTCACCCCCCTCCCCCCATACCATATTCTCCCCAAAGCTAATTAAATCCCTTCCACTATCTATTATCACCCTTAGTAACATCCCACAAACATGACTTACCCACCCCTATTAACATTTATGTTTTCCTGCAATAACTGAGCATACTAGCCTAGGTCCCTTACAGAACTATGAACACATCCTTATCAACATTCTATAAATCATTATCCATTATCATTATCCCTAATGTGGATTCTTATCATAAAAAAATATAAAAATATAAAAAATTAATTAAATCTTGAATTTTATGATAAGTGGCTCCTTATCATTATCCAATCCTTTCGATCCTTCTAGAGCATGTGTCCTTACTACCAGACCCATCAGTCACTCAATTTTTTTATCAAATCACCTTTTTCATCACCAAATCACTTTTTAGATAAAATGTCTAGTATCTAAACCTATCATTCAAGTTGCTTATCTCGATTGGGGAATCCTTGTGATCCACTAATGAATATCCCATCCCTCATCACCTTTATCCATTTCCCACCCTAGGATGTTTTAATCGGGTCACCATCTGGGTCAGTTTATCTCCCTACATTCTTACTCGAGGGGGCATCACATCAGCATCTTGCATCTTTCTTATCAACCATCAATCTTCCATATTATGGTTATTATTTGAAAGACTATTACTTCGATTGTTTGCAATGCCCTTTCAAAGAGGGGTCATTGTATGCACTAAAATGTGCTCACCCCACTAATCATACTAATTCCCTACTAATTAAACTAATTCTCACTAATTTATCATAAAAATTGCCTATTTCCTAGTCACAATAACCCCTTGGCCTAAGTCCCATACCTATACCAATATCCCATGTAACCTTTATCCTAGCCTAAAAAACAATTAATCACATCATTAAACCCCTAAAAAATCCTAATAACTACTAACATACTCCCTAATCCCACTAACCTATTTAAAATTTAAGAAAATCCTAACTACCCACCCACCACCCTATACTCGCCTCTCCTAAAACCCTAAAACCCTATGAAGAGATTTTTAGAATTGGAAAATTCTAGAAATCTCTCCATTTTATCCCTTTTCCTCTATAATCCTCTAATCTAGGATTCCATGTAATTAAAAATTCCATGGAAAATCCTCTACCTTGGATCTTAATGGCACAAATTCAAATTTGGACCATAAGATCTTCCTCCATTAACCTATAAAACTAACACACTCCTCCTTGTTAAAGCTAATGAAGAAGTTAATGATCAAGTGCATAAGCCATTAGCTCACTCATCAAGCCAATCCAAGCAAAATCCATATCCATCTTGTCTCAAAGAAGCCATTATCAAGCTATCACAAGCAATCCAGCATCTCAAGTCTAGTAACTCAAGCATTGGAATTTCAAGTCTTGGAATGGAGCTATAAGAAGGTAAAAATGATGGTAAGAATTCTATAATCATTCTGATTTAACTTTTATATCCATTTATATTGGTGTCATTAATTTTGGGTTTTTATTATCATTTTGATAATATTTTCTTACATCCCAAATTGGTGCACAACACCTAATAAATCCATGATAATAAATTCACATAATAAGAAAACCTGCATACACATAAATTAACTTTGGGTAATAAAATAAAACCAAATAAATATTAATCTCCAACATGTTTTGACCAAGCTATTAGTTATCTTTTTTGGAACCACAAATGAATTCATTCAAATTTTGTTATTGTGGATGAGTGTTAAATAAGAGATTGGTTATTTTAAGATCAAACTTAGATAGCTAGGTTGAGATTCATATTTAAATAATCATAGTTAGTATTCATCATAATTATGTCATTATTATTTATTTCATGCTACTTGATAGCATCTTGTCGAGGCATTATTTCTAACAAACATTCAAATTGATATATTTTATTTATGATATGACACTAAGGGCAGGTAATTTGGTATATTATTATTTTGGTTAATGAATTCTAAGGCCTCTATTTTGTTTTTGAAATAAACATAAATGGATTGTAGTTTGTATGATGAATATGATAATATTTTAATTCTTGTGGATCCTCCAAGGTATGATATTTTGTTCTTAGGAAAAACATTATTCCTGCAACAATAGAGTATAGTCATAGAATTAAATTGTATGGGTGGTTTTTTGTTCATGGGAATTATTTTTTGGTTATTTTTCTTGAAAGTTTTTTCTTATATTTTTAAATGTTAGGGTTGTCATTGATAATTACATTTTCAATATTATAACTATGATAAATGTAATGGACTTAAAATTAGATCTGAATTCTTGGGTTTTGTAAACATTCAAGTTGAAGGTCAGTGTTTAATAGTATATTTTGAAGGTCAGTGTTTAAATAAACAACCATTACAAAAAAATCGTGATGGAGAGGGATTGGAATTTCAAATTAATTATACCCATCAATTAACAATTTAACCATTGCTTTAGAGTATGTGTTTATATATTATATAATGATTTAGAGGTTTTAATGGTCTATACAAAAATTTACCATTGATTTTATGTGTTGTAACCATTGATTTTGTGTTGTATTCTACAACAAGATGCTAAGAAAGGATGAATAGGTCAGCTAGGCTTGGAATTTCAAATTAATTATACCCATCAATTAATAATTTATTAATGCATAGATCTTTTGAGTAACTTGTGAGTAATTTTTCACTACATTATGTGTTCTTAAATTATTCTATAATCTTCATTAAAAATATCAATTTCTTTCTTTAATGTATTTAGGGATGAACATGATTTGTGCCTAGTTTCTCTATCATCAAGAAAATTGCTCATGGTTAGAAGATAGTCTAGCTGAACTAAAGTAAAGTCCCTAAAATATTTTTATTAGAATATAATACAAAGAAGTTTGTTATATAAAAGTTCACTAGATTTGCTTTTGTGCTTTGCCATGTGCTTAACTATCAAACCAAGTTGGTTATATACTTGGTGGAGCTAAGCATGAGCATAGTAAGGTCTAATGCACAACATTTAATCATGTTATTATAATGACATCAGTTTCACACAAGGCACAAGCCTTGTACACTCACATAAAGCACAATAATGAAGTAATTAAGCCTACATTGGGCTAGTTACAACATGGAAAAACTAGGGGTTCAATGGGGTTTAAATGTTGGAAAGAGGGGTTCATATGGCCTACCATTGCTAGGTTATTTAGGGGAAGTTCTTTAGGTGTAAGCCCTCTCAAGGACACAAGTCCTAAAGTGAAAATTCATAATTGGTTATATCGAGCTCTAATGGTGCAAGCTATGGGAATAACTAGTATAGGGTAACTCGATCACTTAGACAAGTTAGGGGGATGGCTTGGACTCAAGTGCTCATTCTTAGGGTAATGCTTTAGACATGGGTTTTAGGGATTTGGCACAATTTGGTTCTAACACTTATCTATTTTAGCTAGGCTAAAGTAGCTATATGACACAAGGATGCCATCAGTTACTAGGGAGAAACTTCCATAGTACAATACACTCATGTAAATAACTAAATCATTGTTATTATAAGTTAAGTTATAAGTATAATACTATGCTATCCATACTACAAGAATCAACACATTAATATTTCAACTACATTCTTCATAAATCTCACAGTTTAACATATAAAGTTTAAAATACAAAATAGAGCATATGCTCTTCCCTATCGCTACTCATGCCCAGAGGCTCACAAGTGATCTTGGGCTATACATTCAATTGCCTAAACTAACTTGTGAAAAATATAAATACTTAGGTTGGCTATCTATTTCCCCAAATCTTCACTACCTTAGTCACCTCTCATTATCTTCAAATGTGAGCCTTCTTTTATAGGCAACTAAGCATCTCTTTACCAGGTAGAATGGGTGCATGACAAGTGATGAGCTATCATGAGTCTGTTAGCTCCATTGTGCTACCTAGGTAGGATAAGCACATGTCATATATTTAGTTGTCACTGAGAAGTTACAATCTCACATGTTCCACTCTTTTGATAGTTGTGCCTCTTGAAACACCATCTATAAGTTTTGGTAGGGATGTCCTATGAAAGTCGATGCTATGCAACTACTTACCAGCTGGTATAAGAGCCTTGGGACTCCTCCAGCTGGTGCCAAGATGTATAAAAAGGGAAAAACCAATCCAAAGGTTTCCTTGTGCTAAGATAGGTTTATTTGGCATGGTCCACATAGTTGGTACAAAAGAGGGGGCCATATTACCCCACACAAAATTTCTAGTCTGCCCCAAACTAGTCTTTTAGCACCTTAGGTGTACCCTACTCTAAGTTTGATTTGAAATTATCAAAACCTTAAATAACACCCTTGATTTCTTTCACAACATTGTCTACTTCAGTGGATGTAGCCTTGAGCGTAAGGCACAACCATTCTCTCTAGTTCTTTCCTAAAGGCCTTAAGCCTTTATTTTTCATGCTTTACTCCACCATCCAAGATCTCCCCTTACTCACTAGCCTTTATTTGGAAGGCATGGAAGACTACCTCCAAGTCTTGCTCCTGAGTCTTTAGCTGGGTGCTCAAAGAGTTAACCTTATCCATTACTTGAATGTGTTCAATCCTTCTTACTATGAAGGAGTGTTAGAACAAAGCAATATTTGCCTTCTTAAGGTGTACATCAATGAATGTTTCCTAGCTGGTGAAGTTTAAAAATATCATGTCAGCTTCTTTTATGTCTTCTTCAATTTTGGCAAAGAGGTCCTCCACCACATCCAACTTTTTGTTCAGATCTCTTCACAAGGCCTCACAGGGGTCTTGTTATTCCTCGAGTACTGGCCTTATTCTAGGGAGCATCTGATCCACAAGCACATAGGCTTGGAAAAATTCCTTCATCTTTAAGGTATCCACACCATCTAGGAGAGATGTCTTTGCCTCTTCTATGTGCTCCACTAGATTTTAGATCTTGAGCTTTGTTGGCTTAAGCTCTTTCTTAGCCTTTTTTGCTATCTTTTTCAACTATATACATGAACATCATTGATGATTTTTTTGCATGCTACTACAGAGGCCATCTTGATAAAGGCATTGGCCAACCATATATATTTCATATCATGAGGATTGAGGAATTGGTATTCATGCCCTTCCTCCAGCCTCTTGGTGCTCTGGTTTGCTTTTGTCAAAACCTCAAATTCATGCTCATCCATGTAGCAATCTAGTGCCCAAGAAACTTGGTAGCATGTTAGGGTCATGGAAATATTTAGAGGCATGTACTCTATCATGTACAAGTCCTCATCCTCCTTGAATTCTTACCATGCCCTTTCCTTATTTACTAGTTCATACTCTTTGTCTTTGCCCAGCTCTTCTTCCTTATTGATGTTGGTGGTAGTGCTAGTGCCCTCTTCTTCTCCTTATTCTACTCCCTCTTCTTCTTCTTCTTTTATTTCTTTGGTGCTTAACTCACTATCATATTCTTCCTCTCATGGGGTTTCTTTCATGGATTTTTCCCCCTCATCCATTTTTTCTTGTAGCGGCTCTTTGTTGTGAGCTTTTGTTGTAATGGCCTTCTACTCCTCTTGCCCTATAGGGGCCTATGTCTCTCTCTTTGTTCAATTTTTTAAGGCATTAGTATCACCTTATTTATCACTAGACACCCCTTCAAGGCTAGGGTATGCTTGTTATACATTTTTCTCTATTGTTCTAGTGGGGGTGCTTGGTGCCTTCTCTAGCATTCATTCCTTCTTTGGTTATGATCTAGTGGCAATCTTCTTCTCCTCTCTTTCTTTTATCATTATTTCCCTTTCCTCTTGGGTTGCTTTCTCCTCATTCTCCTTTCTTTTGGCCTTTTCCTATTTGGCCTTTCTCTCTGCCTCCTCTCTTCAGTCCTTCTCTTTCTTAGCCCTCTTTTATGTGGCCTGCACTACACATTTCTTTTCTCTCTCTTATTTCCTTGGCCTCTAGCCGATTGATCTCATAACCTTGGCTTTCATTTCCTCATATTTGCAGTGTAACGTTAGTGCCACATCAATATGTCCTTGGTCAAGGCCGATGCCCTTCCACTATTTTTTTAGTTCTTCCATTAGTATGCCTAAATGGGTTGCCTCTTTCGGTTCTTTTCCTATTTCTCCTTCTTGAATTCCTTCTCCTATATGTGCCTTGTGTTCCTCTTCTTTTCTTTTCTCTTCAACCTCCATCATCTCAATGACTTCCTTTATCACCCCTACCTTAGTAATTTCTTGTTTTTGTTCCCATAGCTCCTGCACCTTCTATATTTTGGCTTCACTAAAGCTAAGCTTCCTCAATCTTTGCCTTCACTTTTTTGGCTCAGTTTAAGGTGGTGGGGAAAGGGTTTGTTCACTTAATGAGGACTCTTCATCCTTGGGTAAAATTTACATACCCATCCCACCTTAATCTTCCTCCAACTCCTCTTCCTCCTCTTCCTTGGATAGGACTATCCTTTGTGCCATAGGAGGAGCCTTCTTCTTCCTCTTTTTCCCTATGCTTGGGGAAATCTTCAGCGTGAAGTGCACATGCTTCGACATGAAGATCAAAGAAGATGTTTCTTATTCTAAAGTGATCTTCATCTTGATCCATTCTTCTATTTTTTACAAAGTCTCCCCTTTCTTCTTCTTTGGAGATTTTTTATTTTCTATGGGCATTGGGGTTCCTTCATCCCTAATCTAAATTGGAGGATCTTCTTTCTACTTAGTGCTTGACCCAATGATGGAAGCCTTCTTCCATGGCTTCATCTCAGAGTAAAGTCTATGGATGAATCCAAGGATGGTGACCTCTTATATTGGATTGACGTATGTTCAAACTAAGGCATCTTCTTCATCTTTTGTAACTCTTCCATCTGTGCAAGGAAACTTGCACCTCAACCTTCATCTCTTTGCATCCAATTCCTTAACTGGAATGTCCATCTTTTGCACATTTGGGATTCAATTTAGTGTGTCCCTAAAGTATTCTATTAAGAAGGCAAAGGGGAGCTTTAACCATCCTAACATATTTTCATCCTTTAGTACCAAAAACATGATGTAATAGTGTTGTATTATGGTAAAATTTACTATCTCAAACATGTTTTGGTGAATCCCTTGGAGAATGTACCACTCTAGTCTAAAGGCTTCTATATAGTTTTGAAACTAGTGCATTATGCACATATTTTACTTAGGGTTGAAGGTGGTAGGGAAAGTGTAGTCTTTATAATTTTGCATGGGGGATTCATAGTGTTCTGGGAACACCCATGGATTATCCTTATTTTTGTCTAGGATCCTGATTTCCTCCATCATGATCAAGATAAGGATGGACCCCTACCTGAAGGTCCCTTTGGTGTTATGGCATTCTATCACATTCTTGACCAACTCCTCTATGATGAAATTAGTGATATTAAATTAGATGCCCTGTTCCATATGATAGGCCACATAGAGATAGACCTTTGACACATCTATCTATCAAATACTTGGACATAACTTAGAGATCATAAGGCACGTCATTATCCTTATGTTAGGGTCCTCACACTTGTTAATTGGGAATTCAAAACCCCCTTAAAGTATTTGAGGAGCTTTACTATGTGTTTCAATTCTTCAACATCATCCATCAATTGATGGGTGTCTCTACTAATGTTTAGGAGCCTGATTATTCTTTTGATCATTTACATAGAGATCTTCATATGCCATCTTGTGAAAATTATATAGTCCTCATGGAAATGCAAGAGAAATAACTGGACAAGGTCCTCTGGCTTTTAAAGGAAGGCAACTCATAGATCTAAGTTACACCAAAAGTGGCCAACTTGTTTTGACTCAAGAAATCAATAGGGCCTTGCCCTCTGATGTTTTATTCCTTGTATCTACCATCCAATCATGTACCGTGTCTTATAAGTGACTTGATGTTTGATTGTTGTATTATTTAAGCTAGAAATTATGCAAAAATAAGTACCAAATTTCCCCCATCTAAACCTCTAAGGGATACTACATGTATTAGTATGACATCTTGATTAATACCTCACTATCTACCATGATAATGCTAACAGCTTCGACCAACTGTGCTTTGGTATTGGAAGTTATCATCTCTATAATTTTCACCCTCTTGGGTTCCAATTACACTATTATGGAGCTTGATGCCTTCCTCTTCACCACTCTAAATTACATTGTATTGAATCTAAGGATCAGTGTGGTTTTTTGAAGCCTTAAATGGTGGATGATGCTTATGTACTCATGAGATCTTCAACTGTGCTCTTGGCTCTGATCTTCACTAGTCATTAATGGTGGCCTGGGTGATAACTTCTCATATCAAATCAGTTCTCTACACAAATCTCTCTTTTCAACCTTTCACACTGGCTTCCCTATGAATGTACTCCTTCTCAATGTGCTTCTTTTCACTATAGGTGCCTGAATTGGTTGAATTATCACTGTATCATAGTTCTTTCTCTTCAGCTCTCTGGTCTATTTCTTGGTTTCCTCTAAGTTAAGTTAGCATAAACTTTGTAACCTAAGTAAGTTTGTTGTTGATCATTTCATGCCCTTCTCATGTCAACTACCATTATTAATGTAGGCTTAATGGTGTAGGTACCTCGATTTCTTAGAAACTATGCAAATCTATGAAATCCTTGAAAATATTTTGTCTTATACGCATTAAATTCATATCTTTATGCTATCATTACTGCCTTATTGAATGATTCTAATAGACTTTTTGGTGAAGTGACATGTGGTTCAAATGCTCATTTCCTACTCCTTTTTGGGTGGATGCCAACTATCTTAGATGACTTCCTTATATGCATGTATCTTTGGTATGACCTTTGCCTTTCTTATCGTCAACCTAGGCACAACACCTCACATGCATGTGATTCAACCTCCTCATTTATACTTTATCTCTTAGTTGCACTTCTATTTCAAGTGAACTTCTCTATCATAGTCAATTTTTTATGCATTTTCTTGCCTTGGCCTATCCAACTGATATAAATCCCTTGTGTTGGCCCTCTAGTACTATAATTTTCTTTAGGTTCTCTTGCACACTATTAGATAGGGTGTCTTCACTATCTAACTTGCACTCAATTATGTTGAACATCTTCACTTATCTCTTAGGTCTCTGGAATCATATCAATTGATACACCTTACAATTTTGGTGTAAAAATAACATTAGAGTGGTTTGTTATTGGGATTTTATGTGACCTAGATGGTTTATCTTGTGTATATGTCTCTTTTGCTACTTTTACTTATGCCTGGTAAGCTTCATATGCCCACTACTTAAATGTTTGGCCTCATGCATTAAAAGGGTGTAAGTGCTTCACTCACTCGAATAGAATTGTGTGAAGTGTTAACTCATAAGTTCTTATGGCTAATGCATGTTTCTCATTACCTCTATACACTATACAAGGAATAAAATAAAAAGGAAAAAAATAGTTTGGCTAGTGTCAAACTTTATTCTGGTCAACTCAACTTCAAACTGATTAGTGACCAAGAAGTCAAGTTTTCATGGTGCAAGCACCAACATATTACCGATATGGATTCTATCAGTTTCCATTGAATGCCCAGGGAGCATTTCACTAATCAACATGTGTAACTTGCATGTGCCTTTCTCCAATAAATGGTGGATGATGTAGGGACCCATCTATTATATTTATAATTTTCTTGGGTACTTAAAGTACTTAAAATCATAGATCAACACCAATGCTCCTTCAGTCAGCTCCTTATGCTTGATGTGCTTATCATACCAATGTTTTTTATGTGCCTTCTCAAACTATTGACTCCACTTGGCTTATGTACACTTCTCATCCAAGTGTTCCAAGTCTTCCAGCCTTACACTTAAAGACTTTTGGTCATCAAACTAACCAATCCATGCAATGCATAAGGAGGGCACCATGAATTCCATGGGCAGAACTATGTTAGCACCAACCATCAGTTAAAATGGTGTAGCTTTGCTTAGGTGATTATATGTCATGCAGTATGCCCAAAGTACCACTAAAACATAATCATCCCAATCCTTGTAACCCACATTACATATCTTTATTAGGCACATTCTTAGAATCTTGTTGAATGCTTTAACTATGTCATTATCTTGGGCATGATATGGAGTGGTCTTATAGTGCACCACCATATACTCAGTCATAAGGATGCACACTATCTCATTAATGAAATAAGTACCCCAATTTCTAGTCAAACTCAATGGGCACCCATACTGGCTTATGATGCTCTCCCATATAAAGCACTCAGTTGTGTAGTCTTTGGTCGATGTGGCTTTAGCCCACTTGGTGAAATAGTCAGTAGTTGCTAAAATATATCTAGCACCATGCACCATGTTTTGGGAGTGATTGTCCCAATAAAGTCAATATCCCATTTTTCAAATGGTGCCTGGGCAAGAATGAGAATGAGAGGCATCTCATCCCAATGGTTGGGTTTTTTGGTGTGCTACATACATCACATGCCTTAGCATACTCCTTGGCATCTTAGAAAAGGTTTGGACATCATAATCCTGACTAAAATATATTGTGCACCATTTGATCTCTAGCATAATGGCCTCCTTTTATACCTTCATATGCTTCATGTAGTAGCCACAATGGCCTAGAAAGGCATTAACATCCTTCTGCATTGAGGGAGTCTGGAGCTAGATTATGATTGTTATCTTTGCCAGATCAACAAGCAAACCATCCTTGTAGATGATGTGCTTGAGCAATGTCCCAAATGGAGTTGAAAACATGCACTTTCAAAAATTCAAAGAGATATGGAGTTATTTGTACCTCTCAAACTGTTTGAGTAGTTTTTATGCTTTTTCAAGATTTTCTAATTAGCTGCTAAAAATAAAATATAATCAGGGTTTTAGATTACCTAGAGATATGGATGATTGGTTTCACACCGTTGATCATGCTTGATTGTGAGAACTCCTCTTTGGATGAAGAGGAATGACCTATAATACAACATAATTAAACAAAAATTGATTAATAGATAGATGGGTGCGCTGCCTGGTTACAAACTAATCTTGAGAAGTGGCACACTTTCTCAAATAGATGTCAGCCCATGTTCAAACATTCAAGTTTATTATTAAACATAAATATTAAAAAAATAGATATGGATAAAAGTAGACAAATGCTAAAGATTATTAATTAATGAAAATATTTATATGATCAAAATATGCATCCTAGAATTCATTAGAAATGTCTATGTCTTCTTGAATTGCAGCCAATAACTCATCAATATAGGCAAAATCATGTATGAAAATCATAAGATAAAGTTCTAGCTCAAAAGATATATCACTATGATCTACAAAGAGAGGTTGAGGGACTATGGGAAGATCAAATATGCTAACTAAATCATGCACTAAACCAGGCAAAGTCATCTACATGAACAAATAGAATTTTTAGAAAATAGATTGCAAATTTTATATAATATTTTAAAGATTTAATAGGGTTCAATGTTGATCATATAGGGTCAATGTCAATTTTATAGGATTTATGTTGATTCAAATGAATTGATTTCAATTTTGTGAAACACTATTAAATAGTAAAAATAGACTATAATAACAATTTGTATTTTTGATAATAGAATGAAAAGAGATAGAAACAGAGGTTTACAGACAAAAAATAATTTTAACAGAGATTCAAGAATTAATCAAGATGATTAAATATACTTTAATTAAACTGACAAGGATCGATGCTACTCCAACATGATCAACATCGATTTAGATGAATTGATATCGATTTTGTGTGAGAAAACTAAATATTGATTAGACTATAATAATAACCTAGAAAACTGATAAAATTGAATGTCAAATAATGATAATCAAACAAAGAAGATAATAGACATGAGAAAATAAATAGAAATAAATTGCAACACTAACATTTTTGATTGAGAATAATCTTGATGGAATGAGAAAAGAATCTTCACAAAATCCTCTTGATGATTCCTTAAGTGGAGATTCTACAAGATAAAAAAGCTTTCATGATGTTCGTATGTAAACTATAATGAAATTTTAGTAGAGTTTTGAAGTCAAAAACACCATCACCATCCTCTAGAATAATGGAGGTATATTTTACATTTATGGATTGATGTCGCTCCTAATCAATCGGTATCGATCATAAAGGATCGACGTCAATTTACCCAGAATGGGTTGAGATGAACGAAAAGCTACTCCAACAAGATGGCATGGGGTAAAAGAGGGTTAAAACAACCTCCAAGGTTGTTTAGTTTGTTTTAACCAAGGAATAAGTTTGTTAGGAATTTTATTATGTTTTGGTTTTATTTGATTTTTTAGATTTTATGGTTTTAAGGGTAAAGTAAAAAGGGGTACTTACTATTTAACCATAGTAATTAACTTATTAACCTAGGTGGTAAAGGAAAAAAAGATGGTAAAATGTAATTATAAAAATAATTATGCACGGGGGGGCATTATGATAAAATGATACATAATATTAATACCAAGTGTATAAATTTAGCATCTACATTTGCCCCTTTTTGCAGAGTGGTATACAATGGTGTGCCATGAGACAAAAACTACAAATTGTTTAATGCCCCAAGCTATTATTTTGTGAGGAGGTATCCCTCCTCAAACCGTCTGATGGGAAATGAAACAAAATAGATGATAGGTTTGAACAAGATGGAATTGAAAAATAAAATGGACAAGATGGTATGGGCAAAATTCAAGATAGCTAAAGGACATAAAAAATAGACGACAGACAATAACAAAGTAAATCCATGTTTGTACGAAAGGGAACAAAAATTAATGCAAGTAGGAAGGCTCAAGAAACTAGATCAAAAAAGTGAAAAGCCACAATGAAAACAATAAATCTTATAATAGGCAAATCAAGAGAACAAGAGATAGGAATAGTGAACCAAAGCATCTAGTGTGCGTGTGGTATAGACGTACCTATAGGAAAATGTAATCAAGACAAAAGACACCCTTGGGATCTTATATGTGGTAAGGTTCCAAAAATTAAGGGTATGTCAAAAGAGATTAGGGAACTGATAAGGGGTCAAAATTCTCCAATCTAAAGGGTAATAGGAGAAACAAAATGGGATAGCTATGACAAAATCAATAAAATATGGGTTCAAAAGAAAACTAAAAGTAGGAAAAACAATCAAAAATGTAAATAGTAATCAAACTAGGGGGAATTGAAATCGATTAGAAATAATCAATGATGATCCAAGAGAATTGACCTTGATCAGAAACAATCAATGTCAATTAAACAGAATTGACATCGATTAAATGGAATGATATCGATCCCAAAAAGGGCTATAAATAGTCCACCAACAAACAATAAGGCTCATTTAGCTATTAAGTACACAAGAGTTTTATAAGCAAAATTTAATGGTTTACTGATGTACAGACACACAAATGAGGTGGTAGATGATAGAAAGAGTGGATGATGATGACAATGAGTACACTATGAGGTAGGTGACATGTTATTTTTATGTATTTTATAGCTTTTAATGTTTTTTATGTTTTTGGAATTTTTTTCTTAAGGGAGGGGTTAGAGGATGAAAATTAAGGGGAATAGGATAAGGGGAGAGTAAATTAGGAATATGAAGGGGATGGGAGAGGAGGAGATGAAAAATTACATAACTTATACTCTCATAATATGAAGCACGTTACTGACATGCTAAAAAATTATGCCTAGTATTGGTTTTAGTAGCCTTTAAGCTCCATCATTATCTCCTCAACCAAAATACATATGTCATTATGACTATTGATCCTCTTAAATTCATGCATTCTGAGTTGTATCAAAATCAACAAATGGCTAAATGGATCAATGTCATAAAGGTTATTTTGGGTGTATTCCCTCCTTGATCTACACCTAATGGTAGTTTGAAAATCCATCAAGGAAAGTGTAGATTTCATAACATATGACTCCATCCAAGACCTCATCAATGAATGGGGTCAAGAATGGATCATTAACATAAGTCGCATTCAATAGCTTGTAGTCGATGCAAATTCATATGCACCCATCCTTATTGATGTTAATGACCATCGGGCTCAACCATTCAGATTCTTGTACTGGGTAGATTATGTTGACCATGAGCATTCTATCAATCTTCATTTTTACCTTGGTATGGAGATTGGGATTTATTCAATATGTGTACTTCTTGATTGGCCTCACGTTATCCATTAGCTTGATTCTTATTTTTCCAAGGTAAGGGTAAGTGCATTTAATGTCCTAGTTATTGTGTGAGAACAAGTCCTAAAATTCCTTCAAAAGGTCTACAATTCATGCCATATCTACCTCAAACTAGTAAGCACCTATAGTGGAAATCTATGGTTCACCTTATGCACTAATGTCTACTTTAGTGGTCTTGAGTGGCATATGGTAGGGTTCATTTCTCTCCTGATGAGAGTCCTTAACTTTCTTGGTCCCCTCAGTTATTTCAATTTGAAGATGCATCGTATCATCTTCATTTGGGGTATTGTCATCCACAAAGTGCATAAATTTTTACCTTCCTTAGAGCCTTCAAATTGTGCTCTTTCCATGTCTCATCATCTTCCTCATTGGAGTCACTATAGAGTGTCATCTCTTAAAAGAATATCAAGAGCACTCGTCATTTCTCCCTGAACATTTCCATAAGCTGCTCTTCTAGGATGGTAGTGTCCTCAAACACTACCATGTGGATGACTTGTAGAGGCTCCCGTAGCTATAAATTATATGAAGAAAAGGATAAGGTGTGCACAAAACTCTCCTTGAGTATTTCCCAGTTCCCTATCTCATGGTGCATCTCATTTACAATGTATCATGCTCATGCCCATGTTTTCAAGGTGATTTGATGAAGGCTTGAGATTATACAATATTTATTTTAGATTTTTTTTTATATTTGAATTTGATTAATGCACATATATAATGAATCCAAATAATATCTTGGAAATTAACATAAAATGTGATGATGAACGTCACCAATCAAATCAAAATATATAAGTAAAATTCTTTCATTACAACCATGATTTTGATTATGAGATCTTGAAATTACAAATGGTATTAGGTATGTAACTATTCAGGGTGTGTTTGCTTTGTAGTCTCTCAGATATACTGATCCTAGGTGTAAATAGTGAATAAGACACAAAGAGGGACTAACTACGAAGAATTAGACCATCTTATAGTCATATTATCTTATCTCTACAAAACCCTAATTTTTATTAAATAATACAAATGTTTGTTGAATAGGTGTAAAAGTTAAGATATTATAGAATGCTAAAGATATATAACAATTAAAAAATTCAATTTTTAAACTTTCTAAATATGGAAAATTTTGAAAAATATTAAGAAGATATATACTTAGCTCAAATTTAAATTTACATTGACTATTCTAAGTATCTGATAATGTAAACCAGTAACTTATAAGAATATGATTATGTTTGATCAATAATAGAACTAAAATTATTTCTCAATAGGATTGTGCTCCCTAGACAACAATAGAGACTAGTCATGTCTATTAACTATGGATTTGTCTAAGTTAACTATGATATAAATATGACAATGCAAGATACAAATACTAAAACTACAATAATGCTAGATTAAGAATAAAATATGAGAATATTATTAGATATGACTAGGTTTCCTAGACAATAGTGTAGGTCAACCATGTTTATTGATTACAGACTTGTCTACATTGACTATGATGAAAATCAGACTACTCTTCTTTTTATGCCTGTGTTTGTTGATCGGGTTGAGATGATTGAATTCAAATTATGTCACGTAAACATCGCTATTTTTCTCTTCTTTGATTTAAAACCCATAGGGGTCTTTATTAGAGATAAAACCTACCAATAGGAGGGGGTGTAATGAGATGAATTAACCCCAACCACCTCCTTGATGATTGAACACTCCCTATGTATCTAGATAGTCTAAAGAAGAAAATTAAACCACTCATAATTCTCCCACCTAGAGTGATTGTGCAATTGTACTCCTTGACTGTATATATGCAGCTATAAATATGGATTTGATATTTGAAAATGATAGCTCTTGACTTGCTTTAAGATGATTAAGACTTAGATTATGACTTTTCCTTATGAATGATCTTAAATTTAGGAATAAGAGGGAAAATTTTCTCAATGTGTAATAGTGTGTAAGTGCTCAATAGATAGTGCCAAGCTAGAAACTAAGTCATTTTGAAATGAGGTTTTGATTTACTTATATAGTTATAGCTTTTAACAATTTCATTTAGCTAATATTATGAAATGTACATGAAGATTCAAAAATATATTTCAAAATCTATAAACTAATCATTATTTGGCACTAAAGAAGGGTGCTCTAGGTGGACATGTCTATGGCAATGAACCTATCCACGTAGCACAAACCTATCTTAGAGAATCAAGGACAAATATACTAAGTGAGAGATAGTCTAAGGGTAATATAAATCAATTTGATAATTTCTCTTGGAATTTTTTGTGTAATAGTGATGAAAAAATAGAGGGTCAAGCTCACATATAGATAAATGGCTTAGAGAAATGGTGAATAAGAGTAATATATCTGGGTACAATCATGTGGTATAGAATGTGTCAATAATTTACATTGTCAAGTACTTATCACCATATTTAGGTATCTACACTAGGGTATGTTGAGAGTAACTTCTTGAGGTTAATCAATTACTAGTGCACTACAAAAACAAATGGTTGAAAGACTTCCCATGGCCAACAAATAAAAACATAGGTGTTTCCAATATATTTTGAGGTGCATTTAAACTAAAATATATATAGTGTTGTCTAATGGCTTGAATATTAGATCAATACCCCTCACACTAAGGCTCAGGTAAAATTGAAGATCATATTACCTAGAAAGACAACTCTGGTGAGTTTTAAAACTGCCAGAACATAGTTTCTAGAAAGCAAGAAAAGAAATAAAAAGAAATTGAAAACCAAAAAAAATAATGATTTTTGTGCATGGAAATTAGGAATTCAATTTAAAACCCTTATGTCAAATATAAATCCTAGAGCAGTGCTCAATAAAATTCAGTAAAGGATGATCAATTTTCTCTTTAGTGCATGAGAATAATGAATTCAACTAAAACCCTAAAACAGAATTGAAAAGAAAGTAATGCTTAAAAAAATGTATGGGTTTGATAATATGTTTTACTCTATTTTTAATATAATAACTAAAGTGTTATTTAATAGGTTTAAAACTTGAGAAAGATCATAGTGCTAAATATGTATAGATCACCAAATTTTTTTATTGTAATTTGTTAAATGTAAAAAAAATGTTATTTTTTTAAAACATTAGAAAGAAATTAACTTAGCTTAGATTTGGATTCTTCACTAAATGTTTATAATGTCTGACAGTGGAAATCATAAAAAGATAGGTTTATGATTGTGGATGATCAAAGGTAGTTCTTAGCCAAGACCATGTTCCCTGGACAACAATGTAGGAGGGTCATATTCATTGATTGCAAACTTATTCACATTGACTATGATAGAATTGTAATTATTCCACCTTTTGTGATTATTTTAGACACTCAAATTCAATCATTAAGTTCTTGACAATGTTTAATCTTGACATCCTTACCCTTATTTGGCCTATTCATCATTATGTTAACTTACAATCTCCATGGGAGCATTCACTGTTCTATTCAATATATTAAAACTCCTTAGAACAACATTTATACATCCCTAATATGATTATAGACTCTTTTCGACTTAGTTTTAATAGTTTATATCCTTTTGGGACAAAATTACACTAGGTAGACATGGCCACATTGTGGCCTTGTCCACTATTACAACCATGTCTCCCATGCTCTAATAATGAATTTTTAAATTTAAGACATTGCATCTTACCCCTACACTTTTATCAAGGTTGGTTAATGGAAACTTTAAAATATTCATCTATATTATCACATTAAGGTCTCTTTAACCACATCTAACAATGACTTGGCAATTCCACTACACATTAGGCAAAAAAGAAGTAATCCTTTCAGTTCAAATATTTAAGTATTTTATCAGTCATAGGCCAAGTCAAAAAGTTATTTTATTGCAAGTCAAAATAAATCATTATCAAGCATTCAGAGTAATATATCTAGTTACATTCACATATAAAACATTAAGATTCATACACTCACTTTATGAGGGTGAAATACATTAGCCCGAGGCCCTTTTGGGATGTGTAGGTAGCACTCAAATTACATGGATTTTTCTAAGGATAGATCAATTATTCCTTGTATACATATAATATCTTTAAACTTTATCAATTATTAATACTTTTATCTTATAAAAACCCATCGAATCTTAATCTCTCTGAGTGCATGCCTTAAAGGGTGCATCAAGAAAGGGGTTGGTAGACTTTTGATGCTTCACATCATGGTTGGCCCCTATAACACTACTTAAAATCACTATAAGCTACTCTTATCCATTTTCCTAAGCAATAAAAACCTACTTATACACTCCCCTGATTAATTCATTACCCAAAATAATACCTACCTAAGAAAAAACCCCTTTTATTCACTTTTTGTAATATTTCAACCTAGCTAACCTTGTTAAAAATTTAACACATGTTACAAAACTCCATCAACCCAAGCTAGCATAGGTTGAGGCCTAACAGCTCTATTTCTTACCAAACAAGGTTGAACCAACTAACCTTGTCGACTAAATTCTTAAGAGGGTTTAGGGTTAATCCTTGGTTATAAATACCACTTAAAATTCATTTATAAATAGAGGATCATTCAATTATACATCATTACAACTTGAAAATCTACTTATATAATCAATTAGAGGTTTCAGTGCTTATATTTTTGCCTTGTAGTAGTAAAACTTATCTTGTGGAGGTCTTGGATCCATAGGAGAAGTCTTGTAGCCTAGAGCTAATTTATCCTTATGAGCCTTACAATCCAAAACAACCTCTTACAAAGCACCATTGGATAAGGGAGATATTGGGGTATGATGGGTTCACTTCAACAAGGTAAGTATACTCCTACCCCTTCATATTTTGATAAGTAGATATTATAGACACTAATAGATTGAATTATATCTCTCCTTGGTTAAATTACTTTTATATTGTCTTAAATATAATTATATTTACTTTTTTATTATCTTCCCCATATGTGCCACAATCTTTGGTGAGCATTAGATTAGCTTGCATATTCATTTAATAGATTAGCTTGCATGTTTATTTAGTAGATTAGCTTACTTATTTTTATTACAATCATAAGATCTAGCTAGAGTTATTGTATGATGGAATTTGACTAGAGGCCTTAGAAACCTCTCTTTTGCCATTGTGTGGTAAGAGATCCCTTAGTTAGGTTTAAAAAATCCATAACTAGTCATGACCATGATATAACAAAGTATTACTAAGTAGATTGTTATTTGATTACCTTCTTTGAGCTTGGATATTACTGAGTAGGATTAGTTGTAGATCTCTCTTATTTCACATGTATACATTCTGGTGAACTCAATGTGAATCTAACCTTTGTATTGTTTAATTTTCATTTATAGTCAATTGGATTGAGCCTGTAGACCAATTTTATTTTTTGTTAGTAGGTTTTCAAATAGGTCAAGCCTTTTAACCTAGTTCTATTTTTTTTCATGGGTTTTCAACAAAGTCAAGCCTCTCGACCTAGTTATGTATTCGGTGTACAAGATCAAAAACTCACCTAGATGACCCAGTTAAATATCAATTTAACATTCTTGAGAAAAACTACTAAATTGACCTAGTCGATCTTGTTCTATCTTCCAGGTTCACTCTTACCAATCTATTAATTTAATTTTGTTAATTATCTAAATTTTTCATTTCTATTTCTTAGTAAAATCAATCAATATTTAAAATTTATATTTTATTTTTATTAGTTTTTCTAAAACTATATACACAATCAACTAGATTGAGTTGGTTGACCTAATTTCTTTTGAATTTTTCTAAAATTCAACTAGATTGAGCTGGTCTACCTAGTTCATCTTGGCCTTTCTTAGACTATTAATTTTCTTCTCAAAATCAACTAGATTGACCTAGTTGACTTTGTAAGTCCTAGCTGACTTAGTTTAGTTAGTGGCTGACCTAGTTTATTTTGCCTATATTTTTAGGCATAGTTTAGTAGGTGGTTGACTTAGTTTGGTAGGTGATTGACCTAGTTTGTTTTCCCTCAATTTTTAGACATAGCTTAGTAGGTGGCTGACCTAATTTATTTTACCTCTATTTTTTGACATATTCTAGTAGGTGGATGACCTAGTTCAGTAGGTGGTTGACTTAGTTTAGTAACCTAATTAATTCATAACTATGTCTTCTTTTCAGCTCCTAATTAGTCAAGAATAATACATAATAAAATTATTTAGATCACAAACTCACTTACATTATCATGTCAGATGAAATTATCAAATTACTTCCTTTATGTCTTCTTAATCCCAAACTAGTTATTACATCATGTAGTATAGTTGAAGTTATGTACCTTAGTCCTCCTTCTACTACCAATGTTAGGTATCCTCCACCCAATAATCCCTCCCATACTACCAATATAGGCAATGCTCCTCCCCCAACACTAACATTCCTACCACTATAAATCTTACTCCTTCCATTGATACAACTCAAACTCTTACTCAAATGATTAAATAAATGAATGTTATGAAAATAATTTCCAAGTGATTCAAATGCAATATCATATCTTAAAAATGACTATTCAACCACCTCAAGTCATTATGACTTAATCAAATCAAAAAAATTCCCTCCTCCTCTTAGATATGCCAATGGGAATATCATCTCTCAACCCCCTTTGGTAAACAAAATTCTTCAACATATTTAAAATAGACCTTTAGCTCCATTCATTGTAACCATAGATATTGGAAACATTTATCCAACTATTACATATGATGGGACTATGGACTCCACTATCTTTCTCAAAAACTTTGGCAATCTCTATAAAGAATGGGTCCAAACTAACACCTTTGCTACTACCAAGATTCTAGCCAATACCTTTATTGGTGATGCACTTTAATGGTATAATCAACTTCTTAAGCATTCCACTACACAATTAGAGGATTTAATCACTATTATAATGAAGGAATTCCAACATAATGACCTTCCTAAAAATTACCTTAGCCACTTTATCAATGTCGAGCAACTTTCTAACGAATCTGCTCACACTTTCATCAAATTATGGAAGTATTTATCTCACAAAGTGGGCAATAAATGAATGATGATACTATTTTAAAAATATTTGTTACAACTCTTAAAGATCCTCTTTCATATGGATTTTGGATGTTTTCCCCTAAAACTTTAGAAGACACCTTGGACCAATAAAAAATGGAAGATTTTTTTATGACTCAATTTGAATCAACTAAAGCAACTACTAAGGAAGCTTTCCAATAATTTTATCATAATATTGATTCATCTAATCCTCCCCAACCTCAAAAGGGTTATCTAATTCAGAAAAATTTAACCTAACCCACCCTACCTTGAGTCTATAAAAAATTAAGAAGAAATTGCCACCATCTAAACCTATAAGCATTGATCCCCAAACCATCACCAAAATGGTACAATCCTGATAATTTTTTTAGTGGCATGCTATGATAGGTCATTATCATAAGAATTGTCATGATATTTACCAATTTCTTCTTGTTTCTTTACTTGGTCCACATTTTAATATTGATACTCTTACACAACAATGTTATCAAGACTATCTTCAAGCCTCGCAAGCCCAATCTAAATAATCACAATCACATCAGCATCACCTACATAATGATCAACAAAAATTACCCCATACATCTACCTCATTCACTAATGTTATCTAAACCAAAATTGATCCTTCTTCCTATATCAATAAGGAAAAGATAGCCAACATGAATAACTTAAAACATATGGTTACATCCATCAAACCTTAACCTCTTAGGTCACATAAATCTAAGGAGAACTTAGTTCACATGCCTACTCCAAAGCGCATCACACATGGTCCTCCTTCACCCTATAGGCTTCTTCAAAACTCTCCTACATGTCCTATGTTAATTTCAACATCCTTACAATCAAATGTCTCAACACATTGACCTATCTCCAAATACATTTAAAAGCTAAATAAATTTCATTCTAACTATTCAATTTCACCTCACTCCATATCACATGTTGGGGCATCTTGAGATGCCCATCCACATGTCATTTCATACTTTGGGGCATATTATGATGCCCATCCTTACATCATATTACGCAATGGAGCATCCTAAAATTCCCACTCTTCTTATACATTGCATAATAAATAATTTCATCTTCAAGAAACTTTATGAGACACATAGGATGGTATTTCACATGTTCATCTTTGATATAAACATTAGCATTAATGTTGCTCATTATTTGTCTCATATTCACTATTTTTGTGTGTTTTATTTCATTTTTTTATTAGATTAGTTAAAACTAGGTTAAGGGGACCCATTCTCATACAAAAGAAACCAAAATATAGACGTGAATAATCAGTAAAATAAAGAGGGGCAAGAAAAAAACCTGAAAAAAACATCCACCCACCAAAAAGATGTTAAATTTGAGCCAAAATCCCTATAAAGCAAAGAAGGCACAGATAGAAATGGCTAGTCATATTCAAAATAAATGACCAATTTCTTGGCCACTAAGCTTCCCCTTTGATGTTTAATTTTCCTCTATTGTGGTTGATCACATATTGTTCCTTTTCATCACACTTCCTCTTGCATTTTAGGATGGAAACCTTAGCTCCTTCCTTCTCCTTCTTGAGCTCCCTGTTGTCTTATGACTCTTCACTCTGAATGATATTGTTGACTTGTGGGGTGAGCTAATTAGTACCAATAGGATATTTTCCAACCTAAATGTCTACCAGTCTGAGACCCAACATCCATTTGAGATTATCAAATTCCTCCATGATATCATTGTACAACATTTTTTGCATTATAATCTTAGTAAATAGCTTTTCCATTGAGTGCTCAATGACCTCCTTGTTATTGAGAATTAGAACCCCCTAACCCCTCTTAGATATAGGGGACATGTGAATGGGGATGTCCCTATTGATTCCTCTTAACTTGGAGTCCCCCTAGGAGCACTCACCTCTGACTATCTCAAACTTTTCCTTACCATATTTTTCAGCATTAAACTCAGAAAAGAAGTCCTTATCCTTGTCCAAATCCTCCTGCTCACTAGTAATATCGATCACCTCTAAGATGATTTTGGACCACAAAGGTTCACCTCTCTTAACCAAAAGAAGAATCAGGCCTTGATGTATGATATCCACTGAAGGGTTGTCTTTGGATTTCATCACCATGGCTTCCAATAATTTTAGCAAAAAAATGGGAGACTAATGGTGTGTCCTTTTAAATGTTTGTGGTGGGAGAATAACACTATTTGTTTACCTTCTAAATTAATATATCACATGATTTTTAAACAAACCTTGGGCTATTTCCTTAGCAATTCCATCCTCACAAACCCTTTTTGGGTTTTTTCTTTTTTTTTTCTAACCCCTATCAAAGTCCTTGGACAGTCCCATGTCATGGTCAACCAAATGGTCCATGAAGGTTTTCAAGCCACCTTTGACCATTTTATGCCAAACGTACTCATCTTCTTTACATCTTCATAGGAAATGGGCTTAAACTAATCATAATCACCACCCATGGTTTGATTCTTCAAGCTTCTATTGCAGGCTTCCCAATATAAGCCCTTAGAAAAATGATGCATGTTGGAATTAGGGCCAATTAAATTAATGTTATAAAATGCTAAGTTGGGAAGAACATGAAAAATTATAAGAGAGGACCAAATAATAATAACCTTGCACATTTTTCCATCAATTCCCTTAAACTAGATTAGATTCATCATTAAAGGGGTCCTCATTTCTTTGCACAGGCTATCCTCTATCTAAATAAATTAAGGGAATGATGTCAGTTGGGAGGTTAGTACCATGCCAGCTAAGAAAGGATCTAGAATTTACCTTGATGTTATCCATATTATCAGCACTTTTGTTCCCTTCTCTATACATGTGTGCCAATGACACCCCTTTGAAGTGAGACAATAAGTTTGTAGCATCATTTATAATCCCTATTATGTTCCATGATGGGTGAGTCAAACCTTTAAGATAATTTATAATGTTCATAGAATCACCCTCAATTTTTATAAGTTCCATGCCCAACTTGATAGCGAGGTTGATACCCCAAATATATTCTTAAGCTTTAGCAACATGGTTCATTTGGGTCCCTAGGGGACCCACATAAGTAGCCCTAAGATTCCCAAAAGAATCCCTAATGACACCTCATACTTTTACTAAACCTGGGTTGCCTTTCGCCACCCTATCAAAATTTAGTTTAAGATAATTATGTGGAGGGTGAGACCACTTAAATTTAGATCTATCAACAACCTGATTATGGGACGTACCTAGTAGAACAAGATTTAGGTGATCAATAATCTAGGAATAAAGAGGGGAAATAGGATTATCAAAAGAGGAAGCAAAGGATAACCAATTGTATTTCACAAAATCCATGATTCTTTTGAAGGTTGAGAAGGGAGAGGGCCTACAGTTATCAAATATGATTGAGTTTTTAGATAACCAAATTCCCCAAAAAATATGGGGGAGAGCTAAGTTCCACTAGAATTTCAAAGGGGGAGAGTCCCAGGGTGGCTTCCATTGGGTGATTAGATCCCTGACGCTTCTTGGGGTGACTTAGGGGAAGTTAAAAAGGCTAAAAAAAGAGTAAAAAATGGATGAGGAAAAAAGATAGAAGAGGAAAATATGCTTAGTGGATTCTACCTTTTTTTTGTAGAACATACACTAATTAGGAATAAGGATTCCCCTCCTTATCACATTATCCACTGTAAGGATATTATTCTAGGCAGCCAACTAAAAGAAGGCATTGATTTTAGGAATGAGATTTTTAATCCATAGTATATTATAATTATCCTCAAACTCCTCCTGATACCAGAGAGAAAGATAGCAAAATTTGATTGAGTAGAGGTTGTTGGGGTCAGCTTTCTAGATAGTTTCATCCTCTTTTGGGAGGATGCTGATGTGAGTGTTCTAAAGGGTTAAATTTAATTTTTGTAGGAGAGTTTGGTGCTGATTTGAATCTTATTTATGAAATTATTTCCATCTTTTTATACCTTATGAAATCTCCCAGTAATCACAAACCTTGTGGCTAATAGTATCCCTAAAGAAATTGACCAGCTTAAGTCTTGGAAGGAGGAGGTTAAAGAGAATAGAATCCAAGAATCTTATCAGAAGTCAACTTTTGTTCCTTTACCTATGTTCTATTTAATACCTTTTTTTAGGATATCCTTTCCTGCTCTCAGTGCATGCCAAAAAGCTAAGCCATTACAAGGCCCTTTATTAGTGAGGAAAAGATGGCCTTCCCCAGAATTTAGATATTTGGCCCTGATAATTTTAGTCCAAAAGCTATCTTCCTTTATCACCCTCCAACCTTGTTTCACTTGGAGTGATTGGTTCATGGATGTCACCCTTCTCATCCCTAGTCCTCCTTTCGAGGTTAGATGATAAGCCTTATTCTAAGAAATAAGGGGAAATTTGAATCTGTCCTCAAATCCTCTCTAAAGATTTTTATTTTGAATTTGTTTGATCTGGTCTACCACTTTTATAGGGATGACAAACAAGGACATGAAATAAATCAAGATGATTTATAGGGAGATGTTCAAAAGTTTTAATTTTTTGGCTTATGAAAGGAGGTTTCCTCTCCACTTGGATAGTTTCCTTTGAATCTTATCGATGAGGGGGTCCTAAAACTTAGATTTCATGGGACCATCAAATAGAGGAATACCAAGGTATGAAGAGGGAAGGTTCTTGATAACGCATCCCAAAATCCTAGATATCTTTTATTGTAGTGCTATCAGAGTATTAATGAAAAATAATGAGCTTTTAAAAAAATTTACACTCTGACTAGAGACAATCCTGTAAATTTCTAAGATTTTTTTGAAACACTTGGCTTCAATAATCGAGGCTTCTCCCATCATCAACATGTTATGTTTGAATTGATGATGAGTGATTAGTCTAGTGTCTAGGGCCACTATGATACCTTTTATGGTGTTATAAGTTCTAGCCTTGTCTATGATCTTGCTCAAAGATTCAACCATGATGATGAAGAGATACGAGGAAAGGGGATCTCCTTGTCTGAGCCCATTTAGTTTCATTTTAATGGCACCATTTTTTCCATTAGGTTATTTGGTTTTATTTCACCTTACACCATTATTTCCTTCTTGGTTCTTTAGTTTTATATCACATTACATTCAACATTTGTATCACCTTTGAGTTTTTCATTGATTTTCATTTTATCATGTTTATATCATTCTTTCCATTAGTTTCTTTATAATTTTTTGGTCCTTATCTACTTTCCACCTCTTTTGGGATGACCATGTACTTTCCCCCTCTATTTGGATAACTATTACTTTCATTAGCATTTATGCTAGATCCCTTTTAGGTTAGTATGGCTTCTCTAGTGAAATGACTCTCATAACATAGTCGCATCCCTTTTAGAGCACTATTTTACCTCCTTGTGATCAACTACACACATATTCATAATTTTATCACTTATTACATGGATAAATATCTCATGATCCCCATATTTCCCTTAATTCCTTTCATTAGAGGCACACATAGATAAATTTTGAGATTGCACACTTACTTGTGGGCAAGTCTAGGAATCTTTAGACATCATGGCCTTTAGGTCCTTTTCTCTAGTGACCAATTATAAGATCTCTTGTGTTCATCACCAATTTTACTCATGATTGATTCTCCAAATTTTTATGGAGGAGGAATCACAAAATCTAAAAGAGTTAAAATCCAAATCATATAAGAAACAAAAGATAATAATCAAAAGGCAAAAATATCTTAAAAGTCAGATCACACCAAAAGACATGATCTTTGGCACATCTCCTATATTAGTCAACACTCAAAATCCATAATTAGCCTCATGATAGAGCCAAGGTCCATTGGGGTGTGGTAGGATAGCAGATTGGGGTAGGAGGTATAATTATATCATATACTATCTAGTGTCACCTCCGTTATCATGTAAGTACCCAATTTTTGCAATAGACCGATGACTCTGTAAGGGGTCCTAATGAATGGAGAACATGTAGTGGGAAGGTAGGTATAATTTAGTTTCCATGCATATAAACTTCATGGGTTGATCTATATACTTCACTTATTGGTTCAATTTTTGTGTTTACTAGTTGGAGTGTCCTAAATCCTCAACATCGATAGTTATTAGACTTTCCCACTTATCTAGTATGTCTCATTTATACTAAGGATGTTCAGATCACCCATATGATGCCTCACATTCCTTATTTACATAATATTATTCCTACTATCCCGTTTTTGGATATTAATTTTAGTTGATCGTATCCTTGATCACATATAACTACTTACCCCTCTTGGTTTATAGTTTGTGAGTTACATTATAATACCTTGGATATGACCAATTTTTCTTCACAAAAACCCTTGCACCATTTCCTTACCAAACCATATTATTATCATATTAGTCATGTCATTAGGTGGTTATGTTCTCTTACATTGTATCTCAGAATAAGCACTAAGTTTTAGTTGTCATCCTTTATAACTTTTGATTTGCATTTATACATCATGTTTTTTTTTTAAATTTTTGTGGACTTAATTTATCTTACATAAGACATTTTACATGCATGTCTTACATCTTAATTTACATTCTCAGTTTTAGTTTATGATTTCTTTATGTTTGATTCAATACGGTTGTCTTACATAAGGTGACCTTTCACTTCCTTACATATCTTTGTTATATTTTTATTGTATTGAAATTTAATTTACTTAAAATGTTTTATATATTTCCCAACATGATTTAGTATGTTATACATTCCTTTCTATCATTCATGTTTTACATGTTTGCCAACATGATTTGGTATGTTTTGCATTCCTTTTTATCATTCATATTTTACATGCTTCCTAACACAATTTAGTATGTTCTACATTCCTTTTTATCATTTATGTTTTACATGATTCTAAACATCATTTAGTGTGTTTTACATTCATTTTTCATCATTGTGTCATTTACATGCTTAATATTTTGGTTCTAACCTAGACTTAATAATCCTAGCTTGCCAATTTTTCTGAGTAATTTAATCAGTTTTGAGAGTTATTCATTACTACTTTGACCCCTATGTGTGTATGCATTGATTCTATTATTAGTCTTGTATACCTAGGTTTATAAAATTTAAGTATTATGCCCTTCATGATCAAGAATATAATATTTACATGCAGCCATTTAGCAAAAAAGTAAGCTAAGGTATGCATATGGTACTTTCAATAAATTTCATTTCATTTCAACATTGGTATTTCATTTTTAGTTAGCTCAACTAGTGTGTTTCTTTGTTATTTCTCAAAGTACCATCCCATGTTACACTCATGTGAAACATGATGAGATTTGAGTAGGGCATATGTATACAAACAATATTTTTAAACTTTATCAATGATTGATACTTTCTCTCTTGAAAGAACCAATCAAATCTAAATCTCTCTGAGTGCATGCCTTAAAGGGTGCACCAAGAAAGAGGTTGATAGACCTTTGATGATTCATAGGTTTATTTCCCCCTATACCACTACCTAAAATCACTACAAGCTACTCTTATCCAATTCCCTTAGTAATAAAAACCCACTTATACATTCCCCTAAGTATTTTACTATCTAAAATAGTTTTTACCTAAACAAAAACTCCTTTTACCCACTTTTTGTACTATATAGACCTGGTTGATCTTGTTGGGAATTAAATGCACATTATAAAACTCCATATGCCCAAGCCAACATATTTTGAGGCCTAACAACTCTATTTCCTGCCAAACAAGGTCGACCCGATCAACCTTATCAACTAAATTCTCAAGAGGGTTTAGGGTCAATCCTTGGATATAAATACCTCCTCAACTTCATTTCTAAATAGAGTATCATTTAATTTCACATCATTATGACTCATAAATCTTATTATACTATCAATTAGAGGTTTCATTGCTTAGGTTTTTGCCTTGGAGTAATATCAATTGTCTTGTAGAGGTCTTGGATGCATAAGAGAAGTCTTTTAGCCTAGATATTACTTATCCTTCTGATCCTTACAAGCCACAATAACCTCTTACAAATCACAATTGGCCAAGGGAGATATTGAGTCATGACATGTTCGCTTAAACAAGGTAAGTATACTCCTACCCCTTTATATTTTGATAAGTAGATGTTGTAAAAACTAATGGATTGAATTATATCTCTCCTTGCTTGGATTAATTCTATATTATCTTAAATAGAATTATCTTTGATTATTTATTGTCTTCTTCATTTGTGTCAAAATCTTTAGTGAGTATTGTATTAACTTGAATATTCATTTACCATATTAACTTGCATGTTTATTTAGTAGATTAGCTTACTTAATTTTTTTACAATCATAAGACCTAGCTAGGGTTTTTATATGATGGAATTTGAATAGAGGCCTTGGAAACCTCTCCTTTTCCATTGCATGGTAAGATATCCATTAGTTAGTTTTATCAGATCCATAATTGATCATAACCCTGATATAAAAAAAATTGATAAGCGAATTGTTAGTTGATTACCTTCTCTGAGTTTGGATATTATTGAGTAGGATAAGTTGTCGATTTATCTTATTTTGCTTACATACATTCCCTTTGATAAATTTACCTTTGTATTTGACATATATTTAGTTTATTATGTAGGTGCTAGGGTATGTATGTTTTAGGTCTTCTGCTCTGTAAATAGGGACACATGGTTAATTAGAAAACCCTCATAGATAGATGCACACACCCACATCAAAAAATTAGTTGCACAATCAATCAACACCCCCAAATTCAAGAAACAAGGATACATTATAACTATGTTCTTGTAGTGTGGCCTTATTGTAGCACAATTTGAAATTTTGATTTTGGTTGTGACACAATTCATATGGATTTTTAACCAATTTTGCATCATAGTCAACATACATAGTCATCATAAATTGAATTTAGGCTATGTTTTCATATTTATTAATCAATTTACTATTTTTAGATCATTCCAAACTATGTGAATTATGTATTTCACATTCAGATCTGTATATTTTTGTAGATCTAAATTAATTTTAAATAGTTTATTTGTTCTTAGCATTTCATGTTAAATAAAAAAGAACATTAAACATTTTGGTGAGCACATATTTTTATTAGAATGTTGTTTGCTTGATTTTTATCTTAGGATTTCATATATATATATATATATATATATATATATTATAAAATTATTGACACTAAAAGAACATAGCCTTCAACCTTAGATATAAATCTAAAATCATGAGTTAATTTTCTTCACCTTTTAATCTTAATCTAACATTGAAGAAATTGTCTTATCACCTTGGATAAAATATGACATTGAAGCTCTTTATTTCAACCTCAAGTTGAAACTTGTTGATATCTATACACAAAAATCTTTTGATTTTTTTCTCTTTATTTTCTATTATTTTTTGCTTGTTTTTAGAAATTGTGTTATAATAGTTTTAATACTACTTAGAGATTTTCATTACGAGATAAACACTTATTTTTTTATTGACATTATAGTATGTCAGTTACTACCCCAATACTCAAACCATTGAACTACACTAAAATAGACTTTAGTTTTCATGTACCTCATAGTATATCAAAAATGTCTAGGGTCTATTGTTTATACCATAGGAAGTTTTTTTAGTTGTTTGATTTGTGGTGTACTTGAGAGGAGCATATTTCCCATAGAAGTTAATATCACTATACCCTAGGAGATAAGATAGTGGGCTACATGCATGATTTATTCTATATAGTTAGTGCTCTAAAATATTGGGATGACACTAATCTATGAATGATCAAGTATATTTAAAATCCCACACAATCATTCAAACCCTTACCTAGATCACCCTATATACCTTATTTTTTGCTTGTATCATATTCATAATCATTAGCTCTATAAATTCACATTGTATTTCATGCCTCTAAGGTGTAGTAGTAGATTAAGTGGTATTCCTTTTTCATTTATGAAACTTTCTTTGGTCTCTTTTGCAATGGAAAATCATGATGTTTTTTTAAAAACTAATAATTATACTATTCATAACCCTTGGATAAATGAAGTTGAAATTCAAATTAATTTAGATAATAAAAATAATGAATAAACCTATGATGTACATGACTAACATGAAATTAAAATTGATCCATAAGAGCTTAATGGAATAGATCAAAATCAGCTGAAAGAATTATCTAAATTTCGTCAAAGTCTTCAAGAGAACCCCCAAGGGTGGAATGAAGATAATTAGTCTAATTGTAGCATCAAAAGCTAAGAAAAAAGCTAAATTAGACATATATCCACCACAAACTTGCCTTTTTGGGTTGTCAAACCTCCTACTTACGATGTTTCCACTTTCACTATTGCATCCATTCTTACTTCTACACCTCTAATTACTTCCATAGCATCATCCCTTGGTTTTAGAACATCAATTGGTTTCCAAAAAAATCCATGCCTATGCCAACTCATGTTATTTATACTTCCCTAGTTATCTCTATAAATACTATTCTTGAGCATACAATTCTTACTTATAAGTAAAATCTATCTCAACTTGAGCAAACTCTTTCTCATACTAGCCCTTCCATAGACTCATTTTCCTTGTAACATGACCCTTTGACACCAAAATTTTCATATTATCCATCACCTATTGGTTTTGTGGTGCATAATCTTCTTTTATATGAAGCAAAGGTGATCTTGAACAACATTTGTGTACATTCCATGCAATTTGTCTAGACTATGTTGATAATGATAGATTGTTTACAATTTTTTTTGAATAAGTATCAAATAATATTATCTTATATGGTTTGATGATCTACCTCTTCAATTAGTAAAGGTTTCCAATCTGATGTACAGGCTCTCTTCAAAAAGTTTCAACATACATCTCTTTACCAAAGTCCTATGCTTTTAGACCCTTCCTACTAACCTTTTTGACTCTATTTGTTGTTTAGCATAGAAAAGTACAATTATATTTTCCCTATCATAAGACACCTATGTGTCAATTTTGGTGGTTTAACTCATTCATTAGGTCCACTTTTTAACTTTTAAGCCTAACCAATTAGCCCTCTCTAGGCCTAGTTATCCTTGGTTCATTAAAAATCAATACTAAAATGCATGTACTCTCATTTAAATTTGAAAATTATTTATATCATGTGAGCATTGACCATAATATCAGATTTTGTGAGATTTGACCATTTCAATCTCAAGATATGGTAAAAACCCTAAATTAGGGCTTTTTGTACATAGTCACAACCTATGAACAAACAAAAATCCATTGTCAGTATTTAAAAGAGTTTCAAGAGATAAAATTTGTTCTAAAAGGTTTGTCTAAGTCCCATTCAACTTACCAAATCAATTTCAATATTTAACCATACCACTGCCTACACTATCCAACTCCAATTACACTTGACTATATCTAAGAAATGACATGCTATAGGTCTGTATAGCTTTGTTGACATTCAATGCAAAAATTAAATCCAAAAAATGTTTATGAGACTAATTAAAGGTATGAGGAATCAACTTAACACATTGATCTTGAAAAAATCTTTACCAACAACCACCTTACTTCACACATCACACAATCTCTTTGATACACTCTGTTATAAGAATTGTTTTAAGATCAAATTATCAAAACTCTCTTAGGATTCTGATGTTTTCTTGATATTTACACTTGTATACCACTGTCAAAAATCCAAATATATGTGAATGAATTAATTTTAATACATACATGGATTTATTCTTTTTTATAACTAAGACTCGGATTGCACACCAATAGAAAAGACTCCTAAATAGGGGTCTTTAATGATTATATTTGAATTTCAATTGATCTGATCACTATATTTTAATAACATATAGTATCAAGAATTTGAAAATGTCCTTCAATAATAATTTAACAATCTATAAATTGTTTTTATTATCAACTATGGAGAATACAGTATGCAACCATCACTAAAATGCACAAACATAGGGTCTGAATATCAACTTTCTTGAACAAGGCTTGTCTCTCTTTTGTATTCCTCAAAGTCTTGGATCTTCAATACCTGAAACTAAATATATTTCCTCAAAATTATTACCTTTTTATGGAAAACCACTGAGTGTAACTACCTCCAAGATGTTTTCTAATGATTATGAGAAAGTTTGAAAAGGGTGACTAAGCACCAATGTTGTTTCCTCAGATTTTATCACTTTGAAACTTGTCAAGAGTGAAAAATGACCTCATTTACATTTCAAACATGTTAATAAACTTGTTAAATCCTAGCCATACCTTGAAAATCCTAGAAACACACTAAAAATTCAAATTTTTGAATTTACAAGTTTTGGCAGGAAATCAAAATTTGAAAATTTAGACTAACTAATTACACTCCTAAGCTATAAAAATGAAAAATAAACATGTTTTGGGCCTTATAAGGCCATAAAAATCATTCCTAAACCTTATTAAATGCAAAAAAATCCAAAATTGATTAAAATGACTCCCTAAAAGTGATGCCCCTACGTCATACTCCCAGGGAAAGAAAAGAGAACTCATAGAATGCTACCCATGAGTACTTCTAAAGTACTCGCTCACTTCAGTATATCATGATTAGTCATCCAAATGGAATCCTCCATTATATGGTTCTTACACTTAACTAGATACTTTAAATATTGCTTGTCTTTGGTCCTTTTAGTCACCTAATTGTCCAATATGCATTCTAATTCCTCTGTCTTAGCTTTAGGTAATTATTGTGCCCAATCTAGGCCTATTGTAGTTGATTCATATGTTGTGTTTCCTCCTTCATCTACTTCCTATAAGGATAAAAAAATTTAACATTGAAAATAGGTGAAATTCCAACTCCACTAAGTAACTCTAATTTGTATGCATTGTTTGCAAACTTCCTAAAAATCTTACAAGGACCTATTTTATTCATCTCCAACTTGTTGTAATCACACCTGGAAACATTTCCTTCCTTAGATGAGGTAGGAATAATTCACCAACCTATAAATTCACTTCTCTCCTACTCAAATCTGCCTGCTTCTTATACTTGTCAACACTAGTCTTTAATCACCTTCTCACTTGTTCATGCACCTCTTTCATTGCCATTGCAAGCTCCTCACCTTCAAAACTTCTCTTGTCCATATGTATGATATATCTAACCTCAAATACACCTCTTGGATACATGCCATAGACTACCTAGAATGGGCTCATTCCAATGCTCTTATTGGTTGAATCATTGTAAGCAAACTCTGCTTAAGACAACATAAGGTCCTACTGCTTGGTATGGTCCTTGGACAAGCAAATCAATAAATTTCCCAAGATTCTATTTACCACCTCAGTTTTCCCATTTTTTTGAGGGTGGTAAGTTGAACTAAAACTCAAATTTCCACCTATATTTTTCCATAATGTCCTCCAAAAGTGACCAAGAAACTTGGTATCCTTGATAGAAATAATGTTCATGGGTAAGCCATGAAGCCTCACAACTTCCTTGAAGAATAAATTAGCCACATGTGTTGCATCATTAGTTATTTTTCATGGTATAAAATGTGCCATTTTAAATAATCTATCAACAACTATAAAAATGGAATCAAAACCCCTTTGTGTTTTAGGCAATCTCATTACAAAATTTGTGTTGATGGATTCTCAAGGCCTATTTGGGACTGGTAGGGGCTGATTAAAACCTGCATTAGTACTCTTACCCTTGGATAATTGACAAATTTTACACCTTTCTATGTACCTCCATACTTTTACTTACATTCTAGGCCAATAATAGTGCCCAATGAACAACTCAAATGTTTTGTGAAGCCCAAAATGGCTTATCATGCTTCCACTATGATTACCTTGGATCAAATTTTCCCTTATTGAGCTCTTAGGTACATACAACTGTACTCCCTTAAACATAAATCCACCTTGAAGTACATAATCCAACCATGGCTCCTTGTTGAGTGTACTTGGGTACTTGCATGCATGGTATGCTTCCTTGAAGTCTTCATCATCTTCATACAAATCCTTGAGTGTATTAATTCCAACACTCTCTAGCTAAATTTCATGCACCAATAAGACACTCCTACTCAATGCATCTACCACTTTATTGCTTTGTCCTTATTTATGCTTGATGATGAATGTGAAATTTTTCCTATACTCCACCCATTTGACATGTCTTTGGTTCAACTTAGGCTAATTAGATATGAACTAAAGCACATGGTTATCTATGTATACTAGGAATTCATTTAGCATGACATAATGCCTCCATTTCTTCAATGCTTGCACCATTACATAAAACTCCAAGTCATAGGATGAATGCCTCTTCTTAGCATCATTTAACTTCTTATTGAAGTAGGATATAGGTATACCATCTTGTCTTAGGACAAACCCTATGGCTACACCACTTGCATCATATTCTATCTAGAATACCTTGTTGAAGTCTAGCAATGCTAGTATAGGCTACTCCGTGATTCTTTACTTCAAATTTGAAAACTCTTTTTGCCTGCTCATTCCAAATAAATTTTTTCTTGTCTCCCTTGATAGTGTCAATTATGGGAGCACATATTCCACTCAAGTTTTCTTATAAACTTCCTATATAAACATTCCAAACTATGAAAACTTCTTACCTCTCCTACTGTCCTAGTTGTTGTCCACTCCATGATTGACTTCACCTTGTTCTTGTCCATTTTCATCATTCCTTGTGAAATTAAAAATCAAGGTACAACAACTCCCTTTTCCTAAAATCACACTTCTTGAGGTTGATCAATAACCTCTTTTCTTGCAGCATTCTTATCACCATCCCAAATGATGAAGATGCTCCTCCTTGCTTTGGTTGTAAATTAGTATATTATCCAGATAAACTACTACAAACTTGCCTATGAAATCCTTCAAAACCTCATTCATTAATCTCATAAAATTACTAGGTGCATTAATCAAACTAAATGGCATGACCAACCATTCATACAAACCTTCATTCATCTTGAAAGCAATCTTCCACTCATCACCTCACCTAATCCTAGAATTAGTGCAGATCCTCCACTCACCTTCCTTATTTGAAACTAACACTATGGGCACTACACATGGACTCAATCTCTCTTTGATCAACCCTTTGTCAAATAAATATTGCACTTATCTCTTGATCTCAACATTCTCTTATGGGGCCATCTTGTATGTAGCCTTGTTTGGTAGACTTTCTCTAGGTACAAAGTCTATATGGTGTGTTATGCTCCTTCTTGATGGCAATGTGTTAGGCGACTCATCAACAATTATATCAGTATACCTCTCCAATATTTTTTGAATCTCTAGGGGAAATTCATTGATTTTAGTGGTTGTTATAACAATCCTAGGCTTAATGACCAAAGCAAAGCCTATCTCTTCTCCATGCATGGCATTCAAAAACTCCTTTCCAGTTACCACCATCACATGTGAACAAACTTGTTGATCACTTTCCTCATCCTTCAAGGGAAAAAAAGTATAATTAACTCCATCCTTCATCAAGGTATACATATTCCTCCTTTCATCATGAGTAGTTTGTCTATCATATTGCTAAGCCCTTCCAAGAAGCACATGGCACCCATATATAGGGATGATATCACAAAGCACCTTATCATTATATGTTCCAATTTGAAACTCTACCCAACTCTGTTCACTCACCAAGACCTAATATCCTTTATTCAACCATGACACCTTATATGGAGTGGGGTGAGGTAGCTTCTTCAATCCAAGTTTATTAACCATGTATATGGAAACAAGATTATTAGTACTTCCTGAATCAATGACCATCTTGCAACACTTATCTTGGAATTTACAATATGTCTTGAAGAGATTTTTTCTTAATGGTGGCTCCTTCTCCTTGGATGGCTTGATCAACACCCTCCTCATGAGCAATGATTCTCCCAAATCAGGCTCTAACATATGTGATGGAGAGCAAACACTCTCTTCCTCTCCTCCTTGTGAAATCTAATTTCTCCCTTCATTTCTTAAGATTCTTGTTAGCTGGTCCTCTAGGCACTCCTATGGCTAGCATACTTATTGCACCTAAAACACTTTCTTGTAAATCTACTTGATCCTTTACCCTTTGATGAATAACCACCTCTACTGTAAGGTCTCCTGCCTCTAAATCCACCTCTTGATTGAGTGGACTAATCTTGTGAATTGCTTGATTCACTTTGAAGATTTATTTATGACGTATTTCTACCCCCTTTCTGTCCTCTACCTCTAAATTTTTTCCCCTTCCTCTATTCTACTGATTATGCTTCCTATTCAATTTATCTTCAGCCTTGAGTGTAAATTTATAACACTCCTATAGTGTTCTTGGTTTCACAAGTGCTAACTCATCTTGTAAGTTGTATCTTAAAACATTAAAGTACCTTGTAACCTTCTCTTTATCCTCTTCATTATTACCAAACATGATGGTTATCTTATAGAATTCTTATATGTATGCCTTCACACTCATTTCCTTCTGCTTCAAATTTTACAATTATCTAAACAAATTTGTCTCATAATCACCTAGAAAGAATTTTCCTTTGATCTTGGAAACCATTATGTACTAATAAGTGATCTTATTTTTCCCTTTATTTCTTCTCTCATCTTGTGTGAAGTCCCACCATAATGAATCATGCCCCTTCAACTTAGTTCTTGCAAACTTGACCTTATTATCATTAGGTACCTCCTCATACTCAAAGTATTTATCTAACTCATTCACCCAATCCATGAGTTCATATCCATCAATACCTCCCACATAGGTGGGTAATTTCACCTTTGGTTTGGACCTTGACTCATGATCACCTTCATGAGTCTCTCTACACTTTAATCTTCAAGTCTTTTAACTATCTCTTTTCCCTTTACTGCCTTTTGGTCTTGTGGCTATTTTTCCTTGTCACTTAAGTCCCCTGTTAGGACTCCTCTTCTTTGGTATCTTTCTATAGAATTTATTCTTACATCAAAGCTTAGTCTAAGGTCCCTCAGCTCTACTAACACATCATCTTGGTTCCCTTGGTTCCTTGCTACACCTCCTCTATTTCTCTTGGGTGGCATTATAAACCTTGTGTAGGCAATCTATCAAACAAGTACCCCTTATTATCTTTCTCCCAAGAATATTCTCTTTCAAACTTGTTCTTAAGCATAAAAATTTGTCTCTAATACCAAAATTATGTAGAGGTTCTCTTAAAAAAGTTTCAACTTGCATCTCTTTACCAAACTCTTATGCTTTTAGACCCTTCCTACTAGCCCTTTTGACCCTGTTTATTATTTAGTAAGGAAAATTAAAATTGGATTTGACTTGATAAAGTGAAAATATTGTTTCTCCTATTATAATACATCTTTGTGTCAATTTTGGTGGTTCAACTCATTCATTAGGTCTACTTTTCAACTTTTAGGCCTAACCAATTAGCCCTCTCTAGGCCTATATCTCTTTGTTTCACTCAAAATATGTACTACATTACCCTTACTCTCTTAAAAACTTTAAAATCAGTTATATAATGTGAAAATTGGCTACAATACCAAATTTTGTGATATTTGATTGGTTCAATCTTGAGATATGGTAAAAACCTTAAATTAGGGCTTTTTGTACATAGTCACAACCCATGAACAAAAAAAATCCACTATCAGTGTTTAAAAGAGTTTAAAGAGATAAAATTTGTTATAAAAGTTCTATCTAAGTCCCATTAAACTTAATCAATTTCAAGGGTTAACCATACCACTACCTACACCATCCAACTCTAATCACACTTGACTGTGTTTAGGAAATGACATGTTATAGGATTGTATAACTCTATTGACACTCAATGCATGTAGTAAAGACACAAAAGGTTTATTAAAATTATAAAAATGTCTGAGGACTATCCTTAACACATTGATCATGCAAAAATATTTACCAATAACTAGCTTGCTTCACACCATCACACAGTCTCTTTGATACACTCTACTACAAGAATAGTTCCCTGATCAAATTATCAAAACTCTCTTAGGATTCTAATGGTTTCTTGATATCTACACTTATATACCACTATCAATAGTCCAAATATATGTGAGTGAAGCAATTTCAATGCATACATAGATTTATTCTTTTTTAGAACTAAGACTCAAATGGCACACAAACAGAAAAGACTCCCAAACAGGGGTTTGTAATGATTATATTTGAATTTCAATTGATCTGATCACTATATTTTAATAACATATAGTCTCAAGAACATTAAAATGTCCTTCAATATCAATGTAAAAATCTATAAATTATTTTTAATATCAACTATGGAGAATACAATATGTAATCATCACTAAAATGCACAAACACAGGGTTTGAATATCAACTTTCTTGAACATGGCTTGCCTCTTTTTTGTATTCCTCAAAGTATTGAATCTTAAATACATGAAAATAAATATCCTTCCTCAAAATTCTTACCTTTTTTATGGAAAACCACTAAGTGTAACTACCTTCAAGAGGTTTTCCAATGGTTTTGAGACAAGCTCGAAAAGTGTGACTAAGCACCAATGTTGTTTCCTCAAATTTTGTCACTTTGACCCTTGTCAAGAGTGAAAAATGACCTCAATGACATTTAAAACATGTTAATAAACTTTTTAAATCCTAACCATACCCTAAAAATCTTAGAAACACACTAAATATTCAAAAAAATTAACTTATAAGTTTTGGTGGGAAATCAAAATTTGAAAATTTAGACTAACTATTTGCACTCCTAAGCTATCAAAATGAAAAATAAACATGATTGAGGCCTTATAAGTCCATAAAAAGCATTCCTAAACCTTATTAAATGCAAAACAAGCCAAAATTGATCAAAATTACTCCCTAAAGTGATGCCCTTGCATCACAATCCTTTGTAAAATAAGTTTTTAACACACTTTTCTATCAACATTGATGAAAGACTATCATATACTCAAATTGATAAGCTCAAACAAGGTTATAATGAAATATGAAGTGAATATGTTCTAATATATAAGACTATACCAGTAAAAATGACAAATCAAATGGATGATAATGAGTTTCAAGATATCTTCACTCAGAGTTTGCTATATCTACTTCAAGAGTCAATTATGTTTGATAAGTTCAATTTTTTTGATTAATTATGCCAGATAATCAAAGAGTGTGAAGTAAAATTTCTTAATTAGAACAAAATCAAATACACTTCAAGTTATCCTTCTACTTAAAATTTCAATTTTTAAAGCAAGTCAAATTATAAGAGCAAACCAAATGAAAGAAAAAATGAAGGTAAGATTATAGTTAATGTTATCTCACAACCAACATAAAAGCTTCAACTACAAGCTTCACCAAGGAAGTGATTCTTAACATTATTATCACCTCCTTATGTCTTATTAAAAAAATTACTTGAATATAATCTCATCACTCTTCTTCCACCAATGGAAGTGGACATGTCTATACCATAATATAAAAAAATTGGTAGCAATGCATATTGTGACTACCATTGATGTATTGGGCATTCCAAAACAAATATTTCAAGATCAAACATAAGATTCAATATCTCATTAATGAGAATATTATTTATAATGGCACACCTATTAAAGAGGCTAAGCCATAATCAAATGACAATTCAAAGATAAAAATGTATAAAGATCCTTTTCAAAATCATGAAGCCACAAATAACAAACATAATCCTAAAGTACATTATGTATGCAATGTTCATCCTCCTCCTCTACATATGGATATCCACTTGATAACATCAATGGTATAGTTACAAACAAACAAGCATCACATCCTATAATTATATTTGATGATAGTGAAGTTGTTAATAATGATTTATATAGTTATGCACTCTTTATTCAAGCATATGTTGACAAACATCCATACATAGTGTTATGATATATAATGGATCAAGTGAAAGTGCATGCACCATAACACTCATTTACTCTCTTGGTTATACTGATCAAGATTTATAGTATACTCTTAAAGTTATTGAAGTATTTGATGATCATATACATGATACTGTTAGACATATAGTGCTACCTTTACAAATGGGACCTCCCATAATTCCCACTCCATTATTATTCCTACAAAACATAAGGGTATTTTATATTCTATTAGGATACCCTTGGATACAAAACATTAAAACAATAGCTTCTAAAGTGCATAAATGTCTAAAATATATTCATGGTAATCAAGTGGTCAAAATTCTAAGAATTCAATACAAATATCCTTTGTAACTAATGATATTTATTCCTATAGAACAATTGGTTGACACATACATTGAGTAATATAGTAATAAAATAGTCTACAAAACTATAGAAGAGCATAATCTACATATTCCAAAGGATATCATAGAATTATTTTCTCCATCTACTTATGATCATTGTTATAGGTTTCATATTAAGGAATCTTGCATGATCAAGCTTCACATTAAAATACAAAGTATGTATACACACTTAGGTTTGAATCTCCTTCTCTAATCATTTCATGTCAATGCACCACTAGAATAAAGTGGGGGAAAATGTAGACACTCAGATTTTATCATTAAATGCTTGAAAATGTCTAATCTTGACATCATTATCCTTGGCCTATTTCCCATTCCATTATGTTGAAATTTCTATGAGAACATTCACTATTATATTCACTATCTTAAAATTATTTAGAACATCATTCAAACTAATATGCTCATAGACTCCTTTCAACTTGGTTCTAATAGTCTATGTCCTTCTCAAAAAATATTACATTAGATAGATAGGGCCACACTATAGCCTTGTTCCCTACACTCTAATGGTAACTTTTAAAATTCAAGAAATTACATCTTACCCATCTCACACTTTTAGTAAGGTCAGCTAACATAAATATTCAAAAGATTCCTATATATAATCACATCAAGGCCTCTTCAAACACATCTAGCAAACACTTAGCAATTCTACTGCACATTAAGCAAAATAAAATTAATCCTTCTAATTTAAATTATAAAGTATTCTAATTGTCATAGGCCAAGTCTAAATTTGTTTTATTGTAAGTCAAGGACAATCATTATTAATGATTCAAATTAATTTATCTAGTTACATTCATATAACAAATATCAAGTACACACTCACTCTAGGATGGATAACTACATCGACATGAGGCCCTTTTGAGCTATGTATGGAGCACTCAGACTATGTGGGGTTTTTTTTATGATAGCTCAGCTATTCCCCTTGCCTAGTTCCCCCATTTGTATTTGATATCTATTTGGTTTATTATGAAAGATCTAGGGTTTGTATTTTTATGTCATTCATATGGTAAATTGGGACACAATTAAAAAACTCTCACAAATAGGCACGTGCATCTTGAGCAGAAAATGAGTTTCACAATCAATCAAGATATGGCCATAGTCAATAGACAAGGATATAGTGGGACCCTATTCTCTTAGTGTGGCCTTGTCCCAACATAATTTAAAATTATGCTTTCCACTGCAACATAGTTCACATCTTTTTAACCAGTTTTTCATCATAGTGAGTGTCCATAATCAACATAAATTTAATTTGATCTAGGTTTGCATATATACTTGTCAATTTAATATTTTAAGCTCATTCTAAATTCTGTAAATTATGTATTTCACTTTTAAGTTTGTATATTTCTATAGATCTAAATCAATTTTCAATAGTTTATTTGTTTTTTCTTTGTTAAATAAAAAAGAATATTAAACATTATACTAAGTGGGATGAGATGATTTTATTATGTTTATGTCACATGGAGATCATTGATTTTATTATTTTGTTTTTAAAACCCTAGGGGTCTTTGTAAGAGCTAAAAAACTACAACAAGAGGGGGGAGTGTAGTGGGTTGAGCAGACCCCAATCACATCCTTAATTATTGATTATTGCCTTCATACCTATAGACACTATTTATGAATTATATAACAACTCAGTTTTGTATACTTGGCAAATACATATCATGGATTTACCTTCAACTTATAGACCTTTCTTGCTGCCAAAAGGCTCACATACACTATCTATATGTGCCTAGTTGCTTATCTCTTACTCTGACCAATGTTATTCTAATGACTCAAACCTTCTATATTGACCAAAACATTATAAACCTACTTATCTTCCATCTCTAGAAGTTATGAACCTACACCTATTTTCTAACTGCTCAAGCACTTGCATTTTAGTTAAATACATACATCTATGCAAGTGTCATACCCTAATGCAAGTTTCCAGTGCCCTAAAGAAATCCAATTTATAAATGAAACATATTCCTATAGTCATCCTAAGTGATTTAATGTGAGATATTCTCCAAAGGGATTGGTATAAATATAAGATCAACTCTCATTCATTCCTCACCTAGAAAAGGCCTAAAAAAAACTAGCAACTCATAAAGCACCAAAAGTATTATATTAAGCACTCAAGTGAGCAAAGTTTCCCTATTTTTTACTATTTCTAGATCTATCATAGGGCCAACACATCTATAGGTCTGAAGTACTAAAGGATCATTCCATGAACCATATTTTCCAAGTTACATGCTAGGTCACTATTATACTTGCTTATCACACATTGCATTATTTACACACAAGCCAACACATAGGAGAGAACTACATAAGTCTAATGCCCTCTTTGAAGTATTGGATATGTAGGTAATACTCATTAATAGAGGGATATTTAGGTTAGCTCGACACCATGTGGCTACTAACCCATTTTTCTTACAATCACTATGAAGATAAAGAACTAGGGTTTTATTATTTGATAAGGACCGATAGTCCATGACCCAGATCTGAATGCACTAGAGTGAAGGTGACATAGAACCCAAAAGCATCTAGGTAGTCACATCTTCTTTCAATAGGTTTTATTTACTAGACACCTACATTCAAGTTAGATAGTAGTATTGATGCAACTATCTCAGGTCGATGCAAGTGTTCATAACTATAAAGGTATAATTTCTAGAATTAGGTGGCTGTTCTAGAATCTAGATCTAGTCCACTTACTACCTATTCTAGATCTAGATCTATATTAATATTAGAACCAACTATCTTATATTCATTATCATTGTAATATCTAGCATAGTTGTACTTTTCATTTTAGCATATCTCGACATAATAAATTTAATATATGTTTTATCTAAGTTTTATAAATAATTCATCTACTTTAGAGATAGTCTACCATCCTTGTGTTGTAGGCTATATCTACCCATTTTACCCTATATTATAAGTAATCTATATTTTAAGGTTAAACATTTGATGAACCTGATTTTTGAACATCATTTTTGCCTAAGTGTACCATTTATGATGTTCCTTCCCTACTTTATCTTAATATTTATGTTCTTTATCTCTCTTATCATGGATGAGATTGATTGTTTTGATTACTATGATTTAAAAAATCTCCAATTTTATATCAAATAAGGGTTAAAAATTGATTACTTTTGTATTCTTCCATATGCTAAGTCATCTACTCTCAAATATTTAAATGGTGGTAGCAATCATCCCTCTAATTAGGCCCATGCTCCCACAATTTTAGGAGATGAGTTGATCCATCTTAAGGAAGATAAATATCATTTAGATGTACTTCTTAGACCACCCTCATATGATTTTGGCCTTTAATATTTTCTAAAATATGGATACAAAGGTGAAGGATTGGGAAACAATGAACAAGGTATAACCCATATTATATCTCTTAAAAATCACGAGTCACCAAAAGGGTAAGTCATCTAATCATGCCCTTCATGCACATTCTACCATAAAAGTGGGTATATATGATCAATATTCTCTTTCATATGATCACCAAAAGTTCTAAAAAATACACAAGGAAATTATGTCTGATTTACAAATTGCTTATAAGAGGGATATTTCTTCAAATAAATTAATTCAAACCCCCATAATTCCAACATTTACACATGATATCCCCCTTATCAAGGGTCATGATTCTATTTTTCCTTCACTTGACATTGAAAATTTTTAAAATGTTAACCAAGACATCATGGCATATTTTCCAAGTAGCTTTAAGGCAATAAAAATAAGGAAATATTGCAAGCCTAAAGTGCCAAAGGCTCTTAATGTGCCAAATCTTACAATCAAGGTCTTAAAACCAAGGGATATTTATCTCAAAAAATATTCATTCATACAAAATGTTTATACCATACTAAAAAGGGTACATTTAAAAAATATCCCTCTAATACTAATTGTTATATCTCTACTAAATGTGAATGAACTAAGATATTCAAATGATATACCAAGGGTACCATAATTCAAAGATCCAATACCATTTCTAAAGTATCCTAAATTCAATGATTCAGAACTTGCACTTGTTATCCATGAGGATGATACTCATATGCCTTGATTCAAGAGAAATGGTAGATTAGAATTAATAATAACACCTATGCCATGCACCACCATTCCCATGGAGTATCTTATTTTTATGATGAGCACTACTGGGGATCTTTTAAAACAATTTTATATACTTCAAATGCAAATGGATTTCCATAATACTAATGAAAATGTTACCTCATTCAACGATGAACCTCTTGAAAAATGTATACTTGAATATCCTTATCTGAAAGATTTTAAACTACCAGATTTACCTCTCTTTTTGAGTCATAAGGACCCATTCAACCACATGATTAATTAAGTACATTCTTTTGGTCAATGGGAAAAATATGATAAATTATTGCTAAAAGTATTCCATATAAGAATTTTTGATGAGGCTCATAATTGGTTCTATAGACTACCAAAATCTTCCTTTACCATATTTTCACAATTAGAAGATGCATTCTTCATGGCTTTAAAAATCCATAAGGCTCTCCCAAGGCTTCCTTAGCTCAGTGTGGAGTTTGGGGTGTGAATTTTCCACCCATATTTTTGTATGATTAGTGTTGTGATATAGTTTTTTGTTAAATAAATATAAGTGTGATTTTCATTTTTTTTTTTAAATGTACATTAGAACATTTACATAATTTCAAACAACGTGATGATGAATCCCTTCAAGATTATACCATTTGATTGAAACTTACATCATACGAGCTAGCATTTAAGCCTTTAGATTTGGAGTTGCAATTCATTTTTAGTAGAGTTCTTCTCTCTCCATTTAAATAAATAGAATTTCATAAACAATATGAGTCATTTACCCATTTATATGTAGATGTGCATAGATATGCTTCAATCATCCTTACTCATCCAAAGGAGCTTAACATATCCCCTTAAAAGTACCAAAGTTTTTTTACTCACATAAAGGAGGGAAATGAATTGTCGAATAAACATTATTAATAAAAATGTGGATTCCTAATCTTTATATGGGAGATCTACAAGGTTTAATCAATATGGGACCAATCCAAGGTCCACATCCTATGTAAACACCCCAAGGTGAACAATCCAAAAATAATCCATGTAAAAAAATATTTAATAATCACATTATTCATGGGTGGTGATTATTTTTGGCATAACCATATTGATCCTACATAAATAAAAACTAATTACAATATAAGACACTTGCAAAAACTTGGTTTTGACTTCAAAGACTTACAAAATAAAGGAGATTGGAAAGACTCATTGGGAAATGTAACATCCCCTATGGATATTTGCCCCAATTTTCCAAATGTTCCACAGAAAATTTAAACAAATTGTTTACATGAACTAATTTCTATTCATCCAATAAATTGCAAACAAATTTCAATGTAAAACATATTATAAAAGTTTTAGAACAAGGCTCTGAAATTACATAGGAATATTGCTTTCAAATCTTCAGTAGAATAAAAATAGAAATATTCAATCATAGCCACAGAACTTACAATCAAATTGGATAACCAGGAGTATTAATTTGAAGCACAAAGTGAGACACCTGAATAATATCTCCAACAGACAATGGGTTTCCATTCCAAGCTTGAGGGTTTTCATCCTCAAACTTGATGAAATCCAAAGATTCCCAGAATTCTCTAAGAGAAAATAATAACCAAGCATAGCTGAAAGTGAGCCCTTGCAACACTTTTATAAACTTCTCATAAGAGCTCACTCACACTTTTAAGCAATGTGGGATAAAACATAACTTCCCTTTTGCCCTTTTTGATGTCTCATGTATTTTAAAACAAGGGGCCCATTTTACTATTTATTTCCCACTTGACTTGACTCACATTAATAAAGTTAAATAATTGAATTTAACTTTATAATTTAAAATTTATTAATGTGGAGATGAATTAAACCAATGGAGCTGAAATCATCTGATGATAATAACCAATTTTCCATTGAAAAGGCACTGACACTGGAGGTTGTGACCCACCAGATGAATTACTATTAATAGCATTAATAACTTACTAAAAATAGTAAGTATACCAAACTGCCTCCAAATGCCCTTGATTGACCTGCAATGAAAATTACCTAGGCCAAAAATCCTCAAGATTCCATAAAAGCGTTGATTAGCCTATGGAACCAAGGAAAAATAGACTAACAACAACACCATACAATGTGAGCTAAAAAAGGGGATATTACAAGAAATATAACACTACTAATTACATGTGGTCCAAAAGTCATTCAAATATGGGTTTGGGTTATGGAACAAACCTATTCATATCTATTTACATTGGGCATTGTTTGGTTATATCAATTGAATAAAAAATTGACCAAAAAAAAACAAGGTATTTCTTTTTCTCATGAAAGAAAATTGATCCATATCCTAAATGATATCATTGGTTCTTATAATGCACATGTAAAATGTGAGGAGGACCATGATATGTACCATTTCCACCTATCCAACCATGATTCAAATAATTTAAAGGATCCAACTTAAGGTTTCAAGGCTTCACAAATACCAAACCCCCCCCCCCAAAAAAAAATCAAAAAAATTCAATATCCAAAAATATGTTCAACATTTACATATCCTATCAATGCCTTGGATACATAATGTTGGTTCCATGTTGGTATATGGCATATCAATATTTTTTATATACACGTGTGTTTCATGAATCTTTTGCATGTGATTCAAGCATATATAAATATATGATCCATGCATTTTTGAGATGCTAGGTTTTCCTTTTATTCACATCACTAAGATGTTGGGGGCATCCACATCTATGATCATGATATATCTAGGCTATACCATTTTATGGTCACTTTACATCATCATGTTTGAGTTCATATATGTACTTACACATGCCTTTTATTCATGAATATATAATTCATAGTGTACTTGATATGTTATGTACTTAACATTTTTTACTAACACATATATCCAAAGACTAGTATGATATGTTTATGTTGGTTACTTCTATTTTAATTTATGCACTTACTTTTTGTATCACCTTGATATTATCTTTCTTGTTTGAATATTTCAATGTGTTCCATTATTTATGGCCCTCATGCCTCTGTTTGCCTCTTTGCCATTTGAATATGTCATTGTTTGTTGAATGTTGGCATTTGACTATGTCATTATTTATTTGTGGACAAGTCATGTCCCTTTGATTGTGAAACATTTGAACATGCCCCTTATTTTAGGGGTCCTTAGACCATTGTCTTTTGATTTGGTTTTGAGTGCTCTTGTGTGTGTGATTGATTGTTTGTTGGGCTTATACTATTACTATCTAGATATTTGTATGATCGACATTATGCATCTTAAGACTTGATGTTATCATATTCTTTATGCTTTAATGATATATACTATAGATATGTTACCTCTATATGATACATGGTACATTCATAATTTACATGGTTATCTTATCCTTTTGAAGTAAGGTAACTACCAATTGCTACTTTCCCTCACCCCAAAAGGGGGCGCGGGGGGGGAAGGGGCGGGGGGTGCATATCAATTTGGGCATACTATATAGGCATGATTTCCATATTACTTCACATATTTAGATTATAGTAGGGGCATGTTTTGGAAACATGTTCTCCACATATATCATAGTTTCTGATTCACTATAAGCATGTTTTGGAAACATGTTTTTCACACTTATTTAATATTAAACATACCCTGATTTAAATGGGGGCATGTTTTGGAAACATGTCCTTCACATTAGAACTTATATCAGTTTTTAGATTATAGTGGGGGCATGTTTTATAAACATGTTCTCCACACTTACACAGTTTAAAAATGGGTAACTTCCATAGTTATATGATTCAGATACACATTTATCAAAAAATTCTATATATTGGTACCATTGGTATACATAGTTTCATCATGAGACATATATAAGGTGTATATGATATGTAACATGCACCTACTATTGTAAAATAAAATTAGTTTTAGATTTCAACACTTTTAGGGACTGTCACTACCCACCAAGTTAGATTGTTATAGACTATATTAAGCCAATCTACTATACTGGTTGGTTAACTTTTTAGTATGGTTGAGGTGATTAAATCACTCAATATTACAATATTTATAGGTTGGAATTGAATACATTATCCAACCTCACCAATTTTATAGTGTGATTTGACTTGGTTCACTCACACTTACTAGGTTATAGTATGATTGGGTTGCATGGTTGAGATAATCTCAACTACTAGGTAGAAACTCACCTGTTCTCAAAGGTTAGGACATATGCCCTCAAATCTCTCTATCTCTACCTCTTTAGATATATGCACTTTATAGATTTATATTTGTCCTAATCTTAGTTTCAGTGATTCATAATGATACATCTTTCAAATCAAATTACCAAAAGGCAAGACGGTTGCATTGATATATAGGAGTACTCATAAACCTTGCTCTCTTTCAATTGAAATCATTTCAATGCTTTTAATTTCAGATTATATGCATTGATTATATACTATATAATACTCTTGGTTATAGGTTAGTCACTAGTAAGGCACTCAATTTGGACTCAAATAAAGGCAAGGTGTGTTATACACACCTAGGTACACATTCCTTTTTATTTAAACTAGAATTTTCATTACTAGATTAAGGGGGGATGTAGAAATTATTTCTAAATGATATATCATCTCAGTCTTTTATACTTTTAAAATACATATCATAGATGTGCCTTCAGCTTATAAACCTTTCTTGCTACCAAAAGAATTGTATACACTATCTATATGTGCCTAATTACTTATCTCTTAGTCCGACCAATGTTATTCTAATGAATCAAACCTTATATATTTACCATAATGTTATAAACCTACCTATCTTCCATCTCTACAAGTTATAGATTTCTCCTATTTTATAATTACTCAGACACTTGCACCCCAGTCAGATGCATACATCGATGCAAGTGTCTTACCCTAATGCAAGTGTCTAATGCCCTAAAGTCATCCAATTTACGAATGAAATGTATTCCTATGGTCAACCTAAGTGATTTAATGTTCCAAAGGTATTTGTATAAATACAATATCAACCCTCATTCATTCATTACCTATAAAAAACCTAGTAACTCACAAGGTAACTTACCAAAATCATTCTATCAAACACTCAAGTGAGAAAAGTTGTCCTATTTTATCATATTTACATATTAGTCATAGGGAAAACACATATACAAGTATTAATTACTAAATGATCATTATATGATCCACATTTTCCAAGTTACAAGCTAAGTCATTATTGTACTTGCTTATCACACATTGCATGATTCACACACAAGCAAACATGTAGGGGATAACTACATAATTCTGAGGCCCTCTTAAAATTATTAGCTATGTATGTAGTGATTATTGACATAGGGTTGTTTGGGGAATCTCAACACCATGTGAACACTAACCCATTTTTTTATAGCCACTATGAAGATGAAGAACTAGGGTTTTACAATTTGACAAGGAGCGACAGTTGATGACCTAGATTTGAGTACGCTAGAGCAAAGATGACGTAAAAACCATAAGCACCTAGGTGGTTGTATCTTGTTTTAGTAATTACTATGTAATAGACACCTAAATTCAAGTTAGATAATAGTATCGACATAACCATCTCAGGTTGACATAAGTATTTGCAACTATAAATGTATAATTTCCTGAATAAGGTGATTGTTTTAGGATTTAGATCCAGTCCACTTCCTACTTGTTACGGTTCTATATCTATATTAACATTTTAAATAAATATCTTGTGTTCATTATCATTAAAATATATAACATATATGTAATTTATATTTTAGCATATCTCAACATAATAAATTCAATATATGTTTTATCTAAATTTCACAAATAATTGACCTATTTTAGAGATAGTCTACCATCCTTGTGCTTTAGGGTATTTCTATCCCTTTAACCATAGATTTTCGTTAATCTATATTTTAGGGTTAAATAATATGTAGATACTCCAAGGTGGGAATCAAGCCACACTTATTTATCACACTTAGAGTGATTTGTGAAATTGTGCTTCTTGACTATATGTATGAAACTAAAATTTTGAATTCTATATTTGACAATGATAACTCCTGACTTGATTTGAAATGATTTAGACTTAGATTGTGAATACTTATTATGAATGATCTTTAATTAGGAAATAATAAGGCATATTTTCTCAATTTACAATAATGTATAACTTCATAATAGATAGTGCCAAGCTAGGAGTAATGAATGACCTTTAATTTATATTATAGCAAAACTTTTGATAAATCTATTTAGTCAAATTTAAAAAACATACATGAAGACCTTAAATAATATTTATAATTTTGAAACTAGATATTATTTGACATGGGGATAAGGCCGCTCTAGGTGACAGTCTATGATAGTGGACATGTCTGCCTAGGATGGACTTGTCTTAGAGAAATAGGGATGGTTATCCCAATAATGATAATAGTTTGAGGATGAAACAAATATGTTTGAGTATTAACTTGGAAATTCATGTGTAATAATGATGGGGAATAGAGGTTCAAGCCTTTATATAGATAAATGACTTAGAGGAAATACAAATAAGAGTCACATATTTGGGCACATATCAAGTAGTTAAGGATGCATCAAGATTTAACATTGTCATGTACATGTGACCAAATTTAGTTTGATACATATTAAGAGGAGCATTGAATTTTCAATAATGAATACTACATATTAAATAATGGATAAGGTTAGGGTTGTTTTTTTTTAACTCATACATGTCAATTTTATTATTATTGTTCAATTAAAAAATAAGCAATTCTAGATTAATTAAGAGGCTAGTTAATTTCAATAAGTTAAAAACATGGAGATATTAAACTATAAAACTAGCTATCCCAAAATAGCTTATTGAATGTTTAGATAAAATAAAAAGAGCCAATTGACCAAAAAATAGTTCATAAAATGCACAAACATGGTATAAATATACCTTTTAATTGTTTGATATTAAAGTTTTTATCAACAATGCTTGTGTCAACACAAAATTGAGAGATAAAATACAATCATTTTTAAATGAGTAATAAGGTATACCAATAATACAATGCCATCTAACAAAATTGAAAGTATCAAATACTTCCATTGATAATAAGACACATTATTTATGCAAAATTGGAAAACAAAGAACTAAATATGATCCATAGCTTGTTACATGGCCTAAAAAGCATCAAATTCCTTATGTGGTGAATGAGATAACCTCATCCTCATAAATTTATTTTGATCACATCCAAATGTCTAAATGCAAAATAAAAGAGTTTGAAAAGATGCATCACAAATAAATATGCTACTCTTGAATAATGTTGAACCAAAAAAAAGAATAGATATCAAAGAGGTACCCATTTGAAAGGACCCAAAGATTCTCCATTTATCCTTACTAAATTTCAAATGATAATTGTCTAGAAAATGATATATAATTCGTGATTAATATAATTTTTTATCTAGAAATAAGTTATATTGCCTCTAAAATTATACCTTCAAAATGCATATGTGGTCTAGTAGTGCGACCTATAGTACCAATAGCTATAACTTGTTGTCTTTTCTAAAAATTTTGCCTAGTGAAATAAATATATGAGTAATTTTATCTAAAAAATATGTTTCTATAAAAAAATTGCTATGAACATTTTAGTGGTTAGGAATCATTTTTCTAACTCGAGTATCAATAGAACAAAAGTGTGCATAATTGGTCACAAAATTAATTTCACACTGAATAACACCTAAACAATCATAAATAAAAATAAAGGAGAATTGGTGAGTTATATTCTCACACATATATATATTTTCAATATGAATATATAAAATAATGTTGTATCAAATTAGATTTTATCAATAAATAGGATAAAGTTCTATACATTGGCCACACATATATCTTTTGAGTTCAAATTTACATCCAATTTGATGACCATATATCATCAAACATCACATGAAGAATTTTGATTCAGAGTGAAGTCATTCATAAGTCAATTTCACAAATAAGGTCAAAGCTAACACAAAGAAATGGAGATAATGAAATCTAACAAATTTCACAAGGAAAAACAACTAGAAAAGAAAAATTGGAGAGTTACAAAAATAAAACCCCATAGTAGATAAAAAGAAGCCAAATGCACAATCAATATAAAAGAGGAAATCCAAATAATACATGTCCATTAGATATATAATTTTAAAACTAACAAGGTCGTTGATTAGACTCTTTTAATCAAATATTTTTTAAATCAAAATTCAATAGAGATGAATCATAAACACTGTACATCTCAATAGGTAAATCTAATGAGAAATTTGCAAGTGAAGGTAAACCAGGATGCATTTTACTAATAATTATTACATATGGATACCATGCCATACATTAATGGACTAATAAACTATAATGTCATCTGAAACTTTATTGGGCACTCCTTTTATACCAACTACGTGGACTGTGCCAACTAGACCTATCTCAGTGTAAGGCAACTTTTGAAATGGTTTCCCCTTTTTGTATATTTTGGCACCAACTAGAGGAGTCCTTGAGGATCTCATGCCAGCTAGCAGGCAGTTACATGGTGCCAAATTTCAAAGGACATCCCTACCATAACTTATACATGGTGGCTTGAGAGGCATGAATATCAAAAGAGTGAAGCAAGTGAGATTGAAACTTCCCAATGATAGCTCAACATACAATATGCACTCATCCTACTTAGGTAATGTACTGGAGCTGCTAAACTCATGATAGCTCATCACTTGGCATGTGCCCATCTGACCTAACAAGGAGATGCCTAGTTACCTATAAAAGAAGGCTCACATTTGAAGATAAGGAGAGGTGACTAAGGTAGCGAAGCTCTAGAAAAATAGAGATCCAACCTAAGTATTTATATTCTACATAAGTTAGTTTAGTCATTCAAATGTATATCCCAAGCTCACCTATGAGCCTCTGGGCATGAGTAGTGATAGGGAAAAGCATATACTCTATTTTGTATCTTGAACTTTATATGTTGAAATATGAGATTAATAAATAATGTCGTTAAAACATTAACGTGTTGATTCTTGTAGTATGGATATCATAGTATTATACTTATAACCTAGCTTATAATAATAATGATTTAGTTCTTTACATGAGTGTATTGTTATATGGAGGTTTCTCCCTAGTCTCTAATGGCATCCTTATGCCATATAGTGACTTTGACCTACCTAAAATAGATTGTGTTGGAACCAGATTATACCAAGGCCCTAAGACCTTACTTAAAGCATTACCTTGATGATGAGCACTTGAGTCCAAGCTATCCCCACAACTTGTCTGAGTGATCGAGTGACCCTATACTAGATATTCCCACAGCTTATACCATTAGAGCTCAGTTTAACCAGTTATGAATTTACACCTTAGGACTTGTGTCCTTGAGAGGGCTTGCACCTAATGAACTTCCCCTAAATATCTTAGTGTTATTAGGCCACATGAACCCCTCTTACCAAATTTTAAACCCCATTGAACCCCTAGTTATACCATATTATAACTGGCATGATGCAGGCTTGGTTCCTTCATTGTTGCATTTTGAGTGAGCACACAAGGCTTACACCTTATGTGAAAATGATGCTAGTGAAATAACATGATTAAATGTTATGAACCGGACCTTACTATGCTTGTGCCTAGCTCTACCAAGTCTAGAAATGACTTGGTTTGATAGTTAAGCATATGACGGTACACAAAAGCTAATCTAACAAACTTTTCTATAACATTTTGGTTTTATTATTGGGACCTATGTTGAATTTAATTATTACAATGGTGTAATAGAGTGATGCTCTAACTATCACTCGAGAACATAGAGCACTAGATAGAGCAAGTGAAAGATAGTTTCATGTAGAAGCATCCCATATGTAAAGGGTAGGATCCAATGAAATGGGTGCAAGTAAACCTATATGATATTCTATATGAGGTGTTATTTTATGAGATACTTGAGCATGTGTACCGGTGGTTGGTTTCCTAAAATACTATTAGAAGATGAAGCTTTGAACAATGCCTTGAGTGGACCACAGAGCATGTAGAGAGGCTAGAGAGACTATATGAAGTTTGGATATGCATTGTGTACAAGTAATGGAGCAGCACACTGAATAGCTATGTGTTGGAGTTTACAATGTCAACCTTCTCATGATTAGAAGAAGTAGAGTATAAATTTATTTGGGAACCAAGGGGCACATTCATCAGAGGGATTGAAACCAAACTAAAGAATATTTTGGTGGATTATGGTATAAAAACCATAATAATGGAATGCTAAAATCCTTGTGTGTATGAGCAAGTGTATAAAGTGAGAAGGGGAAGTGTAGGTAAGGTATGATGGAGGAACCTGAGAGCTTTAGAGGTTGAACTATAGTAAGTGAAGTCACATGCTAATGGAGGATCTAGAACTTGGAAGTGCCAAGAGGACCCATAATGAGCAAAAAGGGCATGGGGAAGGAACCCTTAAATTGTCACAACATGAAGAGAGAGAAGTAAGAGACCAAGATTAGTAGTTGGGTGTAGGATGCATTAGATTACTATAAGATGTGATAAATGAGGAAGCACTAGAAGTACCTACCCCTTTTGAACTTGAAGTGCAAGCTCATGTGCTAGATTCCCCATTAAAAGATAGAATAATGGTAACTGAACCTATTATTGATGTCAACTTTAACAGGATTTAAGAATTGGATCAAGAGTTTGTGATTAAGAAGTGATTCCCTATGAGGAATTGACAATGAATATAGTAAGCGCCAATCTAAGAACCATAAACACATGCACAAACATTCTCATGTAGACAATGTTAGCTATGATGATTGTGAAACATCCCATAGGAAGTGGCATGGTGTCACAAGCGAGTGGTACAACATTAAAAAGCTCGATAATGTAGTCAAAAACATTAGGATCAATACCCCAACTAAAATTAGAATCATTGGAGGGCCACTTCCAACATAAATGCAAGGGGGATAAGCACTTCAAAACCTAGTACCACCCCCTTAACAAATGTACTATGAGATGTCAATGCACTTGCATAAGTATCACATTATAGAGAATGCCATGGAGCATGTGCTAAAGTGTTAGTTGTAATGGTGTGCTCGAGGCATCACTCAATCCAAGTGTAAGTCAAGCTAGTTCACGACCACCTTATTAGATCATGCCCATACATGGTATCAAAAATTTGATCCAAACCAAGCTATGGTTGACTATAATATGATGAAGGAAGCCTTCTTGAAAGAGTTTGATATCCCTAAATTTGAGCAGTAGAGCATCACAATACTCAAGTAAATCAGCCCAGGGTTACCCAAGAGTGTGCATCTATATGATGTGTAGTTTAAAACTCTTCTCTCTAAGCTTCCATATGACATTCACCCCTCTCAACACATGTAATGGTTTATTGGAGGCCTACTGGTACCCTTCAGATGTGTGTTATCCATGAAGACCTTTGAATACCCCTATGAAGTGTTTGAATCTATAATATAGGCCAAGACAGTGGGCAACAACAACACCAGGACCAACCATGGAGGCACAAATCACGTCAATGGCCTCTCAGCTACAGAATCTAATTACAAGTTTAACACATGACACTCATAGTGGATTATGGTACACTGATTATGAGATGGAGAGGCATAACAAGAACAATTAATTATGATGAAATGTTTGTGCCTTAATCCTCAACTATGAAGTTTACCATGGATTGCATGACTTTCAAAACTCACCTCTACTATAATGCACTAGTCAAATGAATACCACATTTTATTACAAGATGTGTGATGCTTATACACACTCAATAATGGATTGTCAAGTCATCGATGAGATGTGCCAAAACATGGAAAAAGGCATGAGGTAGGCAACAACATCAACTGATGGTTAGGCAGGTCAAGGTAATGAGGGCTATGACCAAAATAATATGGGTTATGAAACCTAATGAGGTGCATACGGGCAAGGAAGAAGATATGGTGTAGGAATATTCTTATCATGATCATGTTAAAAGTATGGGTTGATTGAGCATTATCAGTGTGACTACCTCATGCACCTAATGTGCAGGTACTATCAAGGACCGCATTTAATCAAAGAATGCCTAAACTTGTACAAAAATTTGATTCAAGGTTGGCCTAACATAGACAAAGGTACAACAATGGTGAGGCACAAGTTCAAAGAGGAAAGGTGGACTCTTAAGCATAATAGATTGGTAAGGAGCTACATAAGGTATAGGCTATGACCCAAAGTAGTTTTACCACTCATCTACACACTGCACTAACTCAAAAACTATGCTTGAAGTCTGGAAAGTCAAATTACACTGAGTGCATAATTTGGCCTAAGCTAAAATTTGAAACCTATCTTGACCCTACATGTTAGAAGGATGTCTTGCAACAAGCCATGAACATGATATAAAATTACACCTCAAATGATTGAAGTTGTCGCACCACATATGGAATGGGCATGTGAAGTAAGGCACAGTTAAAATACAAAGTATGATCAAGAGTTATTGATGGATTCCACCATCAATGGATGGTCATTTTGTGAAGTACTTGTAGACATGGGCATCAATGTTAATATTCTAATCAAAATTTCTTGGGAGAAGATGGGATGGCAACCTATTAGGATCTTGATAAGTGTCATTATATATATATTATGGGTAATGAATTTCAAGTTGACTTTGAAGTCATTGAGTTGGCAGAGTAGAACAACTATCCAGTGCTCTTAGGTAGGCCATGGTGTTATTCGAATATTACAAACATACACTTTAAGAAATGCTACATGAATTTTTAAAATGGCAAGGAGAGGGTGGTGATCCCTCTATAAAGTGACCAAGAGCCCCCATATGTGGAAAGTGTTAATCTCATGGATGAGATCAACCACATTTACAACATCATGATGTAAGTAACCAAGAAGCTCAATCCTAGTGACCAAGGCATACTCGAATGGGAGGATGGACAATCAGCTTCTGATATAACTAATGTATCCTATGAATTGTAGACACCTAAAACTAGCCACCAATAACCTCTAATTAGGCTTTTGACTCATTTCCACTAAAATTCATAATTTGTCCTAAAAACACTAAAACATGCTAAATGATGTGAAACTAACATATTCAAGTGCTGATTTTGGCTAGGGTATCCCTAAATGGGGCAATGCAATTTATGGGCTAGCTAAATTTGATCAGACCATTCTAAGTCAAAATGCTAATTTTGCACCTAGGTGTTCTGAATTGCTCTTTCCTATCAAATATTTTGCACAAGACACGTGCCTTTGTTATTTATTGTAACATCCTAAATGGGATAATGGATCCAATGCATCTGACATTGCCTGTCAATTCTAATTTAGTCAAATTTTAGACCAATAACAAGGCATTCTGATCAATTTGAGTAATTTGTGCATAAAGTGCTTAATCATGCTTAGAGCTAATTAAACCAAATCAAGGCCTAATTAATAATTCCATGGAAACTTGTTGAAAACTTATTTTTGGAAATGGATATTGAATATCTGCATCATCAGGTGACCTCATTTCTTGGGAAGACATCCCTAGGCCATAAATGTCACAAATATCAAGAATCATGCCCTCCATGTCTCATCAATGCCTTCCATGATTCCTTCCATGCCTCTTAAATTGCCCCTTATTCCAATGTCATGATAAGGATAATTATAAACTTAATTTCAAAAATTGAATTAATCCTAAACCACACATCTCAATCTCAGGATGGAAGGTTCAGGTTGATTCTAGACATTCTAAAAAATCTATAAATAGAGAGGCCATGAACATCATTTCTAAGACTTGAGAATGCAAACTTATAATAAAATATTGGTTCTAAAAGCTTCATGAAACTAGTGTTACCATGCCAAATTGATTCCAATCCAAGACAAAAGGTGCCAAGGAGAGATGGAAGTAGCCAAGCTTCCATTGTCAAGGACTTCATGAGCACAAAACTAAGCAAACCACTACTACAAAAGCATTTAGAGCATCCAAGGAAGGTGAAGGAATTCTTGTGTTTTATTCCTTACTTTTTAGTTGTGTTTATCATTTATTTTTGTTAACTAAGTTCTCCCTAGTGTCTAGGCCTAGAGATGCTATGTTATTTAGTGTGTTTCTTTCTTTTTTGTTTTCATTTTGAAACTAACCCCATACTAACCATATTCTCTTAAGTCAAATTAATAGATCACATATGGCATGTTCGATGGGAATAGATGCATCTCAAACTTGAAGAAGATCATTTTGCAGCTTTAAAATATTCGTTTAGACCCTTAAAACTCTTCCAAATTGATTTTCTAACTTTATTTAGCATTTTTTATTTGCTACATGTTTACACAATAATTGATGTCAGCTAGTAAAATTGACATCAATTGAATATATTAACCGACATCAGTTAGTGAAACCAACATCAATTGTATATTTGTCAACAGTCACATTGGTATAATTTATGTCGGTGGGATAATCGACATCAGTTAGAAAATGTAACCATTGTCAGTTATATAAATCAACGTCGATCACTATGTTTTTCTTAAAACACAAACCTAATAGCTCTTTTCCTAAAGTTCATTATTTTAAACTAAAAAGAGCTTCAAGGCTAAAGGAAATGATAACATTTTTGTTGTATGACAAAGCTTGACATTTGCTAAAAACATGTTTTAGATTACCTTTTGCATGCTTAAAAATCAATTAGGAACCTTATTTTGGTGTTTAACAAAAAAAACAAATTTTAGATGTTGACAGTGAATGTTTTCAAATTTCACAATCTTAAACTAAGGGGTCAAATGAATACCACCTCATTCTCTATTTGGGCTTAAAAATAAATTCACCTTTCCAATTTTTTGGTATTTTCTTAATTGTTTAAGTTACATTTTGTTTGGCAAAAATAGGGATATCGCATGTATGCTCTTCCATTTGTCCGCTTTAGGGAACCCTTGGAATCAAAATCACCATTCATATTGCAAAAAGCCTAGTCCAAGGATTAGAAATAATGTCATCTAAACACTCCCCAAAAACTCATCAAAGTTTGGGTGACCTTGAAAATGACCCTAAAGTCTTTCTTTTTTTATGTCTTTCATTTCATTGCATCTTGGCTTGTGAGGGGGACGTCATTACCTCCCATAAGTTATTTAGGGAAGCTTTGACCTAGGGTTTCACCTCCTAACATTGAATTAACTTACTCCTTCTAAGTTACACATGGGATGTATTTGCATTTAGACATCACACTACACTAGTGAACAACAGGATGTAGTGGTTGTAAAAAGTACTAGACCTTTTTACAACTAGTCAATGTCACGGTCACCCAATTTTTGTGCTTATATTTTGCATCATTTGACATGAAAATCATTATGCAATTTATTCTCCTAAAAATGTTTAAAATCTTTCTAGTTTAGTCAACCCCACATTTCCATACCCTTGTTAGGATTTGGATAATTATACCTAGTGTATTTTGGTCATTTACCTTACTTGGTGTTTTGAAGACTAAAACTTGTTTATTTGTGTATAAATATATGTCAAAACCACTTTATTTATATGCCACTCTTTTTTATAAAGAGGTGTTATGTTGGCCATTTTACACCACACTTGTGCCATGAATTTTTTTTGAAAAACTTGTTTGTGTGTGTGTCATTTGAGTTGAGGAGGGTAGTGTTATGCTACCTAAAACATGTCAAACCATTTTGCCTTTGAGTCTTTGAAACAAGGCATTGACCACATCATTCAAGCATGCTTACACCATTAGCTTGACTAATTTGTTTCAAGACTAGTTCACCTTGTGCCAAAAACCATTTGTTTCAAACCAAGTCATGTATACCATTTGGACCTTTGTCTTGTGCCATCATGCTATCTGATCTTGTCTAATTTGTTTAGTCAAATCCTAATTTTCAACATTGAGTTTTCAATTAGCCTTTTTAAGTTTAGATCCAAAAATTAATTAATTTCTATTTAGGCCTCAATTTGTGGAGCTGATACATAGATCTTTCTCTTTTGGGTTGCATAACTTAGGTTAATCGATTACCCAAATTTTAAAAATATTGATGGTTTGTTTGTTCAGAACCTATCCTCATCATTGTTTGTGCCTTTATTTGGGAGAATGCAACCTTTTTCAAAGAGCCTTTTATTTTATGCCTTATGCCAACTAATCATGTTTATGTTTGATTTCGTGTGTCAAGTCTATGTCAAAGTTGTTTCCAAACTTGTTAGATTAAATCAAATCACATCAACCTTTATTTCAAGTATAGATTTTAACACTATTTGGCCAAAAATCCTAGCACATGCTTGCTTGTTTGATCCTAGATTCTGATTCCACATTTTGATAAAAGACCTAGTAACTCAACTTTTCCCTTTCCTAGTTTAGACCTTGTTTGGAACACTTTGACCTGGACCTTTGACATGTCTATTTTTATTCATATGCTTGACCTTTTGTGTGTATTACATTTGATGTTAGACATTTGACATTACACTATTTTATGCCAAGTCTTTTCAGAACCCATTTTGGAGATGCAATTCCACTTTCAAACCACATTGGAGATATAACCACCCCTTTGACCAAGTTGGACCAAGTTTGAACCATTTGTCCTTTGGATCATTTTTTAGAGTTTGTAGAACTCTAAACCTTTTTATTTTCAAAGCTTTGATCATTTATGTAGATATGTCTAACTACACTTATGGTGGAGTCATGTATAATCCAACTTCTGATAGAATGGACACATAAAATCCCACTAGGAACCCCTATAGAGAAAGATTTTATAAGGAGTTTTATTATTCTCCCTACAATACTCAATAAGATTTTCTAAAGAGTTTTATTATTATCCCTAAAATACTCTACATGGGGAACATAGTCAAAATCCACAAAATCCAAATCAAAACCTTGGTTGGTATGAAGAGGCTTGTGAGGAGGACTTTGAAGACCTAACAATAGATCATGTTGTTTGGGATATGAATCCATACCCTCTTTTCAATAATCAATACATGGAACACAATCAAGAACCAACTTATGAGCCAACTCACAACTAGGATGATATGGTTTATGAGGAAGACTTAGATGCTTTGGCTTATGTGAGTAATCAAGCTTCACCACATCATACCATTTATATTTTAAGACCATAATATTGCATCATTCCCATACCAAGACCTCATCCTTTGGTTTGTGTGAGCAACCAAGCTCCATAACACCCAACCATTTCTATACCAGGACCTCATCCTTTAGTTTGTGCGAGCAATCAAGCTCCACAATGCCCCTTCATCATTCCAGGACCTAGTCCTTTGGCTTATGCAAGCAATTAATCCCCACAACACCCTATCATTACCATCTCAGGACTTTTTCCTTTGGCTCTTGCAATAAATAATGTTCCCTAAGGCCCTATCATTATCTAACAACAAGTCATTCCTCATCCAGTACCAATCTCATCCAAACCTCAATCGATCCAATCATTTGAAGACCAAGCTATGTTCAAAATTGGTATTTTCCAACTCATTGAAAACCAAAGCCAAGATAACCAACCAATCCAAGATGTTTTTATTAAACCAACCACTTGTGACAAGTCAGCTTGTGATAAATCAGTTATTGATCCTATACCAGTTATTGAGGAGTCTCACTCTAACAAGCCAGTCTTTGCTAAGTCACTTCTTAATGATCATAACCACCTTTGGGAAAATCATTACCTCAACCATGTGCCTATTTTTTAAGAGATTTCTATTGACAAGCCAGTCTCTGAGGAGTTGTCTCTTGACTTATTTCCCATCCTAGAGGAGTCTCACTTTAACAAACTAGTTTTTGTGGAGTCCATCATGCCATTATAGGTTGTTACTTATCCAATAATAACTATTTAACAAGACATCATTGTAACATGTACCCATTAGATGAAGAATTAGAATTAGATTTAGGTTCTATTCTTGAACTGACATTAGATTTGGCATCAAAATCAAAATCAACATTAGTCTCAACATCAGATTCAAATTCCCTTAAGTTAGAATCAGATTCAGAAGATGAATATATTCATGGCTATTACAACATTGGCTATGCATGCCTTACAGATCAATTTGAATACATTTTTGATCCTTCTACATTTTTTGAGGATGAGTACTTCAGCTTTGACATGAGTTATCCTAGTATCTTCTATAAGGATTATGTGATAGGACCTAGGTTCCCCAAAGCTCTGACACAACTTGTCAGATTTAAGAGCACACATGATTACCATTGTATAAGCAACTTAAACATGCAGAAATAACTAGAAGAACAAATAACTATCAATGAGAAATAGCACAGAATATGAGAGGCAACACACAATTGTATTCAACTTAGTTAGAAGGAAATTACAACAAAGAGATCACACTCTTTCTTCCACTTCGTGGGCTTATAGTAATCTTCCCTCAAGAGTAATCTTCTCTCAATAGGTCACAACACACAGCTAACACAAGCTGTTGTTCACCTCATTGTACTGCTAGTACAACTGAGTACGAACCGATACTCCAAGTAGATCTCACCATGATCTTGCTCCTTAATGTATTGTTGTCACCTTGGATCTTGCTCCCCCATCAATCTCCTTTTGACCCTCGCATACACACACCCCTGCAGACCAACCTGATCTTACTTATCACATGTAGATCTCCACCATGATCTTGCAACACCCTGCAGATCAAACCTGATCTTACATACATGAAGAATCCTACTTGATTCTACCATGGGAAGAACTCGCCAAGTTCTACACCTAACAATACAGCCCATGAATCTATTATATAGATCTCATGCATACAATAATTAGACTTGCGGCTCAAGACTCGAACTAGTCTTTAACATGCAAACAATCCATTCACTTAACTGACTATTTATCAATAGCAGTTCTAAAACTGCATAGGTGACTGACATCAGTCCCTATCTGACTAGAGGTGACCAACATCAACCGACTGCTGTCGAGGTCGGTTTCCTTCTGTACTGTCCACTGATCGACGTCAATGATCCTACCGACACCGGTGACTGCATACTCAGCATCCTCCATGTTTGCAATAAGGTGAAGCTTTTAGCTTCACACCCTAACAATCTCCCACTTGGAGATAAATAGTTGCACCTGTACCTATACCAGTACTTTGTCTAATCTGCATCCTGGCTTGTATTCCTCTTCAAGCTCAATCTTGAACACTACCCACCACACTCCTTATGGTGTTAATCTTGTGCCTGAATTTCTTCATTCTCAGCTTACCTTCTTCTGCCATTGATATACTCCCACTCAAATAGAAACCCCTGTGAGTAACCTGTAATCAAAAAACACTAACCAGATCTGGGCCATTTGTTAGTCAAACTCACTCTGAGAACGTCCAACCTTGCTCTGATACCATTTGACAAGACCTAGGTTCCCCAAAGCTCTGACACAACTTGTCAGATTTAAGAGCACACATGATTACCATTGTTTAAGCAACTTAAACATGTGGAAATAACCAGAAGAACAAATAACTATCAATGAGAAATAGCACAGAATATGAGAGGCAACACACAATTGTATTCAACTCAATTAGAAGGATATTACAACAAAGAGATCACACTCTTTCTTCCACTTCATGGGCTTACAGTAATCTTCCCTCAAGAGTAATCTTCTCTCAATAGGTCACAACACACAGCTAACACAAGTTGTTGTTCACCTCATTGTACTGCCAGTACAACTAAGTACGAACCGGTACTCCAAGTAGATCTCACCATGATCTTGCTCCTTGATGTATTGATGTCACCTTGGATCTTGCTCCCCCGTTGATCTCCTTTTGACCCTCACATACACACACCCTTGTAGACCAACCTGATCTTACTTATCACATGTAGATCTCCACCATGATCTTGCAACACCCTGCAAATCAAACTTGATCTTACATACATGAAGAATCCTACTTGATTCTACCATGGGAAGAACTCTCCAAGTTCTACACCTAACAATACAGCTCATGAGTCTATTATATAGATCTCATGCATACAATAATTAGACTTGCAGCTCAAGACTCGAACTAGTCTTTAACATGCAAACAATCTGTTCACTTAACTGACTATTCATCAATAGCAGTTCTGGAACTGCACAGGCGACTGACGTCAGTCCCTATCTGACTGGAGGTGACCGACATCGACCGACTACTGCCGAGGTCAGTTTCCTTTTGCACTGTCCACTGATCGACGTCGATGATCCTGTCAACGCTGGTGACTGCATACTCAGCATCCTCCATGTTTGCAACAAAGTGAAGCTTTTAGCTCCACACCCTAACATTATGATGCCAACACTGATTTCATTACCATTCCACATGCCATAACCATCAACCAAAATAGCCATATTATTAACATTCCATCTCCCACAAGTGTTGATTGGGATCGACAGAATCACACTTTATTGAATTGCATCCATGGTGACATAGCAATTGAAGAAGAGCAAGGAGGCCAAGACCACATTCATATAGTAAAATAACACTCTCCTAGTGAAACCTTTTTAGAGGTATTAGGATATAATCAAAGTCAAAACTCAACATCTTCTAGTGAAACTTTTTTGAAAGCACTAGAAGACAATCAAAGGCAAAATTCAACATTCCTTAGTGAAACTTTCTTAAAGGCACTACGGGATGATCAAGACAACTTCATTGGTGAAAACCTCTTTAAGGCACCAAAAACTGAGCACAAAAGTTCTTCACTTCTTGATGAAGATAAAACTAAAGATCAAATAAAAATAGCTTCCTATCTATAGCCTAATCAGATGGTAGCTACTTTCAATATCAAACAACAACAAAATTTGGTGGTCCTATCGAGTGAACAAGTCTTCGGCCTTGCTATAACCAAAGTTATGTTGAATCTGACATCAACAACATTAAGTGTGACTGAAAGCCCCGATCTTCATTTATTTTCCCACCATTATACATTCTATTATCATCTACCATTCCATTTCACAATCAAACCTACCATCCATTATTTATCCTTTTTTACCATCCATGGTCCAACTTTCCTTTGCAGAGGATACAAAGATACCTTGTCTTGACGCTTGACAAAATCAAAATCAATGACCAATGAAGAACATAACAACATTCTTGGCATCCAAATCTATAGGCAGTTCTTGATAGAGTAGTTATTAAAACAAGGTATGGGATAAAAAATAACATGATCAAGTATTCTATTTGTATCATTTGTTGATTAGGATGTGCATCTCCCCATCAATAGGAACAATGGAATAAAAAACCACACCCAAGGCAAAAAAAATGTACCATTACCATTGCCATTATTATATATGCCTATTCACTATTATCATAGATCCTACCACTCACCCTATCACTTGGGGGAAACCCTCTTACCATTTTACCATTCTATCAAAAACCATCTTTATCCTTAGCAAGACCATGCCATCTAACCATTCCATTCCTATCTAGACCAAAGCCTATTTTTACTCATCCTACCCAATCCTATTTTGATCTTGGTTCATTTGGTTTTTCCTGCGCCTTTTGTGAGGGGATTCCAATCAAGTTTCAACAATCAATCCAATTCATGTTTAGAATGATAGTCTATGAAATTAGTGTGACAATTAATCTGGTAAGATATCTTTCATCCTATCAAGTTTATTTATGTGAGCCTGATTACAACCACCTATGGGTAAATTAGTGTCTCACCAGTCTTGCTACTAATTATAACCACCTATGGAAAATTAGGATCATTGACCTATGCCATTGTATCCTAGTTATAACTGCCTATGGGCAAATGAGGGGAAACACTTATTTATCATGTATTGCCACATCACCTTGCCATTACTATTTTCATTTGATTGACCATTTGTCAGATTTGAGAACTTGTTGGGACCTAGTTGTTTTTTCCTTGCATTTTGTGTAGATAGAATTAATATGACTTGAGGTCATTTAGGACTATGTAGGTCATGCTCAATTCATTTTTAGGTCACCTAAGTCCCCCTTTCTATATGGTCTCATTGTCTGGTGAGTAACCTAAGCCAAACACTCTCACCATTTTGGGAGTAGGTATCTTGTCATTCTCTAACAAGTTAAGATACTTCAAAATGCCAAAAACATTTATAACATTTCAAAAATCCAAAAATATTTGTCTTGTCTAAGCTTAGTCAGTTATCCTTGATCCACCTTACTAGGGCATGGTCATTACTAGGATGCTTTATTTTGTTTTTATTTTCAGGCTTTCTATTTATTTGTTGATTGCAGGTTGTTTGTTTATTTTTCTTTCTTTGTTTATTTACTTTCCTATTTGTTTGCTTTTAGCATTGTTGCCTCAACTTAGTCTATATGTGTTCATTGGGTGATTCCTTGACGCACATTATTCTTGAGTCTAACCATATTCATACGTCAATATTATCATCATGGTTTTTATCATTGGTGTATTATTTTTCAGTGTTTATTAGATATTAGAAGTCAGTCCTTATACATATTTTGGCCAAGTCTTCATGGTGTTTTATCATGAAGCCTACCATCACATGCTATAGTACAAATTAGCTTCAGGAAGGTCTAAAATTAATGGAGATACAAATTTTATCCTTGGTACCTTAGCAAATCTTTCCATCCTACCCTTGATCAAATCGACCCATTAACCATTCTAGTTGTATCATTGCTAATAAGGATGTGCATTTCTTCATTAGTAGGTACAACTAAATCATTTTCTATTGATCAATCTTATTCTTCTATTCATCTCTTTCATCACTTTTTACCCACTCATATTTAATCTATATTCCAGGTTATATCCTTGAGTTATGCTTGCTAATCATCCCTAACTAGGGCACCATCATCTTTATCCAATCCTGGGCACATCATTATTTTTGACTTTTTCTTAATTATAACCACCTTTAGGAAAATTAGTGATATTTTTTAAATCAATGCATGCAAGCATTTTCTTGTTTGGATTAATCTCAACCATGAATTAATTCCACCTTTTTTCTTATTTCTTTTTGAGGGACCATCTATCAATAAATGTGACGGCCAATCCCTCAAGGGGGCATCATCATAGGCTCCCCAAAATCATTTGGAGCTTTGTTCTTCAACCATCATTTTATTTTTGGAATACAAGCCATCTCTCATTATTTGAGAATACATTATTGTGCTTATAGCTTGTAATGCCTTTCCAAATAAGGGCAAACTGTAGACACCTAAAACTGGCCATCGATAACATCCAATCAAGGTTTTGAACAATTTTCACTAAAATGCATAATTTAGCCTAAAAACACTAAAACACGCCAAATGATGTGTAACTAACATATTCAAGTGCCAATTTTGGCTATGGTAACCCTAAATGGGGCAATGCAATTTATGGGCCAACTAACTTTGATCAGACCATTCTGAGTCAAAATGCCAATTTTGCACCTAGGTGTTTTGGATTACTCTTTCCTATCAAATATTATACACAATACATGTGCCTTTGTAATTTTATATTAGTAAAATACTAATTGGTATAATGGATCCAATGCATCTGACATCACCTTCTAATTCTAATTCAGTCAAACTTTGGACTAATAACAAGGAATTCTGATCAATTTGAGTAATTTGTGCACAAAGTACTTAATCATGCTTAGAGATAATTAAATAAAATCAAGGCCTAATTAAGAATTACATGGAAACTTGTTGAAAACTTGTTTTTGGAAATGGATATTGAATATCTACATCATCAAGTGACCTCATTTCTTGGGAAGACATCCCAAGGCCATAATGCCACAAATATCAGGTTGCATGCCCTCCATGCCTCATCAATGCCTTCCATGATGCCCTCCATGCCTCTTAAATTTCCCCTTCTTCAAATGTAATGATGAGGATAATAATAAACTTAATTCTAAAAATCGAATTAATCCTCAACCACACATCTCAATCTTAGAATGGACGGTTCAGATTGATTCTAGACATTCTCAAAAATCTATAAATAGAGAGGCCATAAACATCATTTCTAAGACTTGAGAATGCAAAGTTATAATGTAAGACTGGTTATAAAATCATTATGAAACTGTTTTTACCATGCCAAATTGATTTCAATCCAAGCCAAGCCACAAGCCAAAAGGTGTCAAGGAGAGATGGAGGCAACCAAGCTTCCATTACCACAGACTTCATGAGCACAAAATTGAGCAAGCCACTACTACAAAAGAATTTGGAGCATCCAAAGAAGGTCAAGGAATTCTTATGTTTATTCCTTACTTTTTAGTTGTGTTTGTCATTTGTTTTTGTTAACTAAGCTCTCCCTAGTGTATAGGCCTAGAGATTTTATGCTAGTTAGTGTGTTTCTTTCATTTTGTTTTCATTTTAGAACTAACCTCATATGAACCATCCTCTCTTGAGTCAAATTTATAGATCACATGAACAATGGGTAGAAGAGGCTTACAAAGTCACTGGCTAAAGGTGCCACCTTGTGCACACCACCGAGCCAAGGCTAGCCAAAATGGGACTACTTAGGATTGAGCATAAATAAAAGAGATGGGTTCTCCATGATAGGAAGGCCAGAACAAGGGTGTTTTGGCTGAGTAAAAGGAAGCTTTTAGTACTCCCAAAATATGAAGGAAGCCAACCAATAGAAAGGTATGTCTATGATATTGAAGCTTTCATCCCCAAGGAAATAAATAGAATGGGCATACTAGTGCATACCTTGAAGTTCACTATTGTTCATTGGTAGGCCATGTAAAGACCTAACTTACCAACTTGGCTAGATGTAAAGGCAACAATATGGACTAGGTTTGACAAGATTAATGAAGCCTTAGACATACCTACCTACTTATGTGATTTTAACCTAATCATACATGTACAATTATGTGAAGAATCTTGGACTGTCTGCAATGAGAATATGCCAAAATGCCTATGGGTGCACACCTTTTATAGGATATTATTTCAATATATGATTTGGGATACTACCTATCACCACCTGATGTCAAAAGGCATGTATGACTCAATTTATTCCTCCTACCCATAGACCTTTAGGTCATCTATCTCATCATCTTGCTCCTATTATTTACCCACTGCTTATATTAGACTCAAATGTTCATGTTGTCAACACTAGATGAGGGTGAGTACCTCAACCATTGTGTCAAAATTCAAGTGGTTAAAATGTTCCTCTTAAATTCTCTCCACCTCCCAAAAGGCAATAAATTTAATCTAAGTTTTATGATATCATCGATCAACTATGAAATACCCCTACTAAAATTTCTATTTTTGAGTTTTTAAAGAGATCAATAATCTACAAAGATAAATTATATGACATGTTACACGATACAACTCTTCCTAGTGATACACAACCACCATAATTTGCTTATATTATGAATACAATCAATTATATCAATAATTTCATCACCTTGGATAAAGAATACATGCCTCCTAAGCATGTCATAGATCAAGATCTTCCACTATCCATTCAAACTCAGGTGCATGTAAAGATAGTCAAGTGTGTGTTGATTGACAATGGTTCAGGGATGAATATTTACAATTATGTGTTATTGTAACAACTAATTATCAATTTGAAAAACATTCAAAAATTAGAGAAGAATATCAAGGGATTAGTTAATACTCCTTGTCAAACACTCAAAACTACCACATTGGATTTATTAGTAGGTCCAAAGATGGTGCCTACTATTTTTCACACTCCTAACCAGTTACACTATAACTTAATTTTTTGGGTGATATTTATTTCATACAATAGAGTTTGTACCTTCTACACTCCATATGTGTATAAAATTTATATATGACAGATATGAGTATACTATTTTATAAAATGGTGCCTTACTCAATTATTCCAAAATGACTCAATCATAAATTGAGGATCATTCTATTATACTGACTGTACAACCCATCCCATTTGATCAAATGCATACATATAAGGTGGGAAAGTCAAGTACAAAACATGAAAAAATAACAACTATGAGTATTAAATAAGACACACGAAAATCACCACCAGTTACAGTAGAACAAGAAGAGAAAGTTAAAAACCTACATCTTTTGATCAATTTTGAAAAACCTAATTACATAGTTACAAATTAGTATGATAGTGATGATGAGACAAATTACAGAAGATTAATTTCAATCCTATAAACCTATAAAAATAAAAATCAAGACATACCAAATAAGGCTAATATGGTTCCAAAGGAGGTAGCTAAAAAATACTCTTCATATCTAAAGCCTTTGATTCTTAATCTTCACATCAATTGCAAGAAATATACTGAGGTCAAGATTGCCTCTTTTCATGAAGACAATATATGTAGTATGACACTTCTCCAATATATGGAATATGACAAATAACATCAAGGTAATATTATCAAGTCTCAATGTTACATTGGATCTATTGAGTTGCTAATAACACTTGGGATAAAAACATGTTTCGTTATATTTCACAGTGACCCTACCTTAGATCAATGTAATGCAAAACTATGGAAATTATGGTTGATATAAATGAGGGAAATAATGGATAAATATCATGACTACATCACATTTGAGCATGAATATGCAAGGGTTAAAATCTCAAAAGAGAATGAATTTGTCAAGAAATAACAAATAAAATAAAATGCTTCTTCATTTAACATTCCAACAAAGACAACTAATATAATCACAATAGAAGCCCATGATACAACACATCTATAAAAGCAAAATAAATCAAAAAAATCAATAACACACTATGGTGTACTTGGGTTAACATATACATATACAAATAATGATGAGAACATCAAACCAAAATTTCAAGACCAAGAAGATGATTATGATTATGTAGAATATTGGTACAACACTCCCAATGACACAAGAACTACACAATGGTATCCCATCTTAATTGGTGGCTTAATAAATAATTTAGAGACTAATTTCATATGTTATATAGGAACATCATGTTGACTAAGTCATTGGCTAATTTTTATTACTTTCCATCATACATAGCTTCCTCTTGTTTTTTTAATTGCTTGTCCACTTTACTCTTTTATCTTAGCATTTAGCCTAATCTAAACATCTAAGAAAATTTTATTGAAATAATTACAATGCAAATATTTTGTGGCATGTTACTTTCTCATTCTTGTATATTGATTATATACATAATACTTTTGCTTTCATTTGATCTTAAATGATTACATATACTTACTTCTACATGCTACATGAGCACACATTGATTCTTTCTCACTGAGGGTATGCAAATTCTTATATCCACATATGATATTGAGCTACATTATTGCAATACACACATATAGTGGGCACATTGCCTACTTTCACTCTCTCCACATTTTCATGCTATCACATATAATACACACTATGTATGGGTGCATGTTGTGGATTGTTTGGATCCCTCCCTTCTATTTTTTAAGCCTTGCTACCTTTTCTTGCACATATTCCAAGAACAATACAAAAAAAAATTCAAAAAAGTCATAAATATAAAAACATTCAAATATTTCAAAATATAAAAACATCCAATTTTTTTTCCAAAAATAAAAAATCATGACTCAAGCATGACATCAGTTACTAGTTTACTTCTTTACATATGTTATGTATCACATATTTTGATAGATATCATATTATTTTTCATACACACATGCATTTCATAAGATATATGAGTGTGATGCGAGACATATTTCATATACAGATGTTGGATTCCTTTTACCCAGTGGCCATATCTATATTGGGGGAATCTTATTCTGCAAGTTACATTATAACTGGTTATACCTATCTATGACCTCTCTACCATTTCAAGATACATATTTTACAAGTGTATTGTTAATTACTCATATATTACATTGTGTTACATATATATGTTACTTTTCAATGATGTGACATTGATACATATGGATAATGTATACTAGTTTCACTTATTTTATGATCCTTCGATGTTATTACTTTCTTACATGATACGCTAAACATTATTTGTTTATTGTATATGACCCTTGGCCATATGTATGCAATGTTTGCTTGTGTGGCATTTGAATTTGCCTATTATTTATGGTCATTGGCCCTATGTGTGTAATATTTACTAGTGTGACATTTGTTTTTGGCCCTTAGCCCTATATGTGTGATGTTTGATTTTATGCATAATATTTGAACACATCCCTTGTATGTAGCCCTTGGCCTTATATGTGACATTATGTGACATTATGTTTTGTGCTTGTTGTGCTTGTTATATATCATAGACTTTTACCATGTAGTCTAATTAAAATATGGTTAATTTATTTCATTCCTCGTTGTTATATCTATCTAGACATAACATTTGTACATATCACATTCGATATGTTACATACATGATTCAATGACAATTATATTACTATGATCTCCACATGTTGACATAATTCTACATGATTATATCTTTATCAAATGATATAGTTAACTTTTTGTTTGAGATGAGTGAATTGTAGGATGCATCCCTCATCTCAAAAGGGGGGCATTATAGTGGGCTTGTCTTAGATATCCAAGCCCTTATGAATGGAAAAAATTAGATTTGGGATAGAATGCAAGTTTCAAAGATTCAAAATACAGATTTTAAATAATCAAGGTAATTTAAAAAATTAAAATTTTATGACAGAATATAAATTTCAAAGACTCAATTTAATTTAGAAATTAGACACATAATAGATATTGGCACATTAATACAAATTATGGGGTGAATATGAAATGCATATGCACTCATTTTACAAAAACTTGAGTAAAAAATTATACACACTTGAATGCATATGCATGGGTATATGTAAAATAATTATAGGAACAAAAATTACATGTTTTACATAAAATTACAATTGAGCATATAGATGTATGGCATTGTATATAGTTTGGCATCTATTGAAGGGACATGATATTTGTTCATGCACATGTGTACATTTTCAAAGTTCAAAATACATAATACTTGTTCATGAACATATATATACATTTTTCAAAGTTCAAAAGACATGATATTGGTTCATGAACATATCGACTATAATATAGTTATAGATTCAAAGATAAATGGTTATATTTTATTTAAAATCTATTGGTACTGAGGTCATTATGGGGGAATGAATATTCTTCATTCTCTTTATATCATTCAATTTAGAATCTATATCTATCTACAGTAGGTTGATTCATTCTATTATGGGTAATGTAAATTAGAGTCTAGTGAGACTCAATGGCCTTGACATTATTTTATATTAAGATAGTGAACCTATTGTGTGGTTCCCTATTTTGTTATGGGTGATGTATGATCAAGTCTAGTAACACTTAATAGCCTTGAAATCACTACATTGGGTACTTCTCACCATTCATGAGAGTTGGAGTATGCATATTTCTAACTTAAGGGATTGATTACTTATTAAAAATTGGGACTCGACCACTCTTAATTTTCCAATGGTCCAACATGAGGAATAATCTCTCTAAGTTATTCAACAAAGGGACACATTTATCCAATGATCATCATATTTTATAGGTTATAGAACAATATGGTTTCATCTCCCTGCAGGCGTAATCCTTCCTTGCTCTCTTTTCAATTATTAAATTTTCAAAGTTTAGATTTTTTAAATTTCAAATATGGAAAAATGACTAATTCAAGTGTTGTTGCAGGGTTTGCTAAAATGAGTGCCCTTCATAATTAGAATATCTTATCAAAGATAAAGTGTGTTGTACACACTTAGGTGTAATTATTTCTCCTTTACTCTAGCAATTTCATTACTATAATAAAAGTGTGGAAATGTAGACACCTAAAGGTACTTGACAATGCTAGTTCTTGACATATGCTAAACCACTTGACCTATGTCAAAACATATCATTCTTATTTTCCATTCCTGTAATTCATTTATCTATATATGAGCTTGACCCTATGTTCATTGTCACTATTACATAAAACTTTCCAAGTTCTACCCAAACCTCTTTATATCATCCTTAGATTGTTGCCATTCTTGATATAGTTGTCCCTAATTCTCTAAGACAAGTTCATTGCCTCATACTTGTCCACTAGAGTGACCTTGACCCTGCTCCAAATAACATCTACTTTCTAAATTGGAAATATTATTTTGGGTCTTCCTACACATTTTTTAAGGTAGACTAAAGGAAATTATCAAAAGGTTGTATTATAAATATAAATCAAAGGTCATTCATTATTCTTATCTTAGCACTATCTATTGAACACTTATACACTATTGCATATTGAGAAAACCCACCCTATTATTCCCAATTTTAAGATCATTCACAAGGAATAGTCCTAAGCCAAGTTTAAATAATTTAAAATCAAGTTAAGAGTTATCATTTTCAAGTATCAAAGTCAAATTTTTACTTTCATACATATAGTCAATGAACACAATTGCACAAATCACTCTAGTTGGGAAAACACCATGTGGCTTTATTCCCTTCATAGAGTATTTGGATACATAGGCAAGGATCAATCATCAAGGGGGTGATTGGGGTAAACTTATCCTATATACTCCCCCTCTCTTTTTTCATGTTTTTAGATCTCATGAAGAGCATTTCCAAAGCAAAAGAAGGAAAATAGTGATCTTTGCATGAGACAAACAATATAAAAGCATCTCAGCCCACTCAATAGACATAGGCATAGAATGTGGAATAATTATAGTTTTGTCATAGTCAATATGGACAAGATCAAAGTCAACAGATTTGGTTGGCCTATGTTGTTATCCATGGAGATCAGTCTTGTCTAGGAATATCTTCATATTTTGCCTCTGATCATGCACAGTCAAAATCTTGTCTTTTGTTGATTTCCATTGTCAAACATCAGAAATAGTCAACCAATAACCCAAATCTAAGATTAATTAAATTATTTATAGTATTTTATAAAAATAGAATGTTTATATATTTAAAAAATTGAAGTCAAAATTATTGGTGAATTGTACATCTTTATCACTCTAATCTTTCTCAAGTTTTGCACCTATTAAACAACACTTTAATTGTTAAATAAAAAATAGGATAAAGCACAATGATGTGGAACAAACATATTTATCTCCATTCATGGAGACATTATTTATCACTCTTGAAGGAGGCCAAGATAAAATCCATGATCTTGATGGTATCCTATAGAGATATGCTCTTCATAAGATGAGATCTTGTTCTTTCCTTTTCTATGAGAGTTTTCACAACAAATGATAATACTAAGATGGGAGATTGCAAATTGTTTAGAATTTAAATAATAATTCCAAAATTAGTTATACTTATTTGGGTATTTTAGGACCAATAAATACTATAACAATTTATTTGTTAAATAACGGATAATAATTTTTGGTGGACATTTTTGACACGTAAGAGTACAGGAGAACATTTGTATATATGGATAAATTATTAGTCAATATACTCAAATAGAAAAGGAATTGGGGATGTTTAACATGCATATTTAAATGAGGCATCATTGAAGTCCAAGATTATAAATAAGCATTATTAGAACACCTCTTTCAAGTCATGATCTTTGTGACTATATTTACTCATAGGGCATATCACTAATATTAAAAAAATGAACAAGAGATGATCTCTCTCGACAAATAAAAACAAATAAAAGTATGTAATGGATAATTGACTTACCATCCCATTAGGACATTAATTACCCAATGTTATGCCCTTGTTGCAATCAACACCAACTCTCTTCAATAGGCATTCTTAGAGTCTAATAACATAAAGAAGAATAGTTAGAACACTTCATAAGTTACAAATGTCTCCTAAGATGTCCTAACCATGTTTTTCCAAAGCAATAATTTGATAGGATGTATTTGTGAATTCAAAAAATGAGAAACAAATACTCTCTATGAATAAACATATAAAAGTATAGAAGCCAAAAATAACCTTTAGGGAAGAGAGTAATATATATTCCACTTGCACTACGAAAAAGGGACACAATGTGTAACATAAGTGTTATACACATTTTATTGTGGAACATCAACCACATAATCATCCATTCCCTATTGGTTTTTAGGCTAAATGCATGATGTGCACATTGAGGTTTTTGTTGTGAGTAACCCCAATAATACCAATAATATAAGGTACCATATATCTAGATATATAGATAATGGTGCATGCAGTAAATGAGAAAATCTAAGAGTTTTATTCACAACTTTATTGGTTGGTATGTGTGATGACTTGGAATAATCCATATACACCCAAAACCCAAAAGATATAAATGATTAGTGTTGATATATAAAAATTTTAAAACTTGAAGGAATCAAGTTGTTGAATAGAATTTGATTTTAACATACCTATGGTGTGGATCTAGTGAAGCACCAAACACCAAGTAAATTAATTATCAATACTTGATGACCACCCTTACACCATAGGAAGATTACAAGTTTTTGGGGTAGGTGTTCAAAGTTATCTTTCTATAAAATACACCTAAATCAAATAGGATAGTTAGAATAACTAATATAAGGTATGTGATGTGAGTTGTTGGAAGTGTAACTATTATAGATCTAGATTGCACCCTAGCTAAGCAAGGATTATTCAGGTTCCCTACCCAAATCTAGTCCAACATGAGAATAACCCCAAGATATGGGTCACCTATAGTGGGGTTGAAACTCTAGTATTTTTAATGAGGCTAGATCCTCTTATGCATCATTTATCTTAATTATACTAAGACCTAATAATTACTAGGAAAAGGGAGAGAAAGATGAGTGAAAGGGAAATTTAAGTTAATGATGGTGATGTGCCTAAAATGATTGTTCATCCACTCTTAATTGAGCCCTTTAAAACACTAATGAGATAGAATAAATGATTGGATCTACAACTCCAAAGTCTCTTATGCATCAATATTTCATGCAAAGGTTCACCAAGTGATCAAAACCTGAGGGAGGTGATGGAGAGGCCTAATTCAAGGCACTAACCAGTTAATGTATCCACATGCTAGCTTTAATCAAATGATATTAAAATACTAAACATGACCTATATAAAAAGATAACTAATAGCTAGGTGAGATTAGTACTTAACAAGGGAGAGATTTATACCACAAATGTAAATCAAACTGACATGAACACATTAGACAAAGAATGAAATCTAAAAATAGACCTTTATTCATTTCAAGAGGTTACAAAGCTCAATCTTGGTAGAGGCTAGTCATGCCCAAGATAGGGATTCACTTTAAGGCTTAGGAGCCTATATATATAGCATAATAGGAATGAGAGAGATGGGGAACATATGTGAGAGCATGGATAAGGAGTCATTAATGATTAAGAAATGTGGTGGTGGTTCATTGGTTATTTTCTATATGCATGCCTTCTTCCAATCAGGACTAATCCTTTATCAACAAGCTAATTGTCATTTGCTCCAATGGTCTTCAAGTTATTCTCATTGGCTGAGAGATCCACTAGAAGACAAGAATTAGTTTTTCATGATGAGTTGTGATTCTTTCAAGGAGAAGATATCTCCAAAGGCTCTGATCAACATTGAATGCTCCAACCGCTTCTCCAATCCCTCAATCTACTCCATGAACTTCACCATATCTTCCACTTGGCTTCATTATGAGGACCAAGTCCTCATATCCTTGGACTTGACAGAGCCATGAGTAAGTCTACTTAGGTGGCTAATTTGACTATCACATTTATGCCTTAGTGTGATATTTACTATAAATCCTAGACATAGATTAACTATAAATTGAAAACTAATCTCCTTTATTGGTTTTCCTATAATTATTATATCGATGCAGAATTATAAGTGATATGGTCTCATTTTGACAACAATTTGTTGACCTTTGATTTGTATTAGGCCTTTAAGGGACTATTTTACCTATATAGAGCTTCAATGGTGATACCTGATCTTGTAATGTGCATTTTGGTTCATCTTAGGTCATGCTCAAACTCTGGTCCTATTTATTTACTTTACCCCATAAAAAATTGCTTTATCAACCTTTGCCAAAAAGCTCCTAGGCTCGCCTTTGCTCATTGGTTATCAATTATTGACTCATCTTATTAACCTTTTGACCCATCTCGCACTATTGATCCCCTTTGGTATGATCAAACACATGTTAGATCTGCTCTAGGGACCTTTTTAACTCATAGACCTACTTGCATGTTGTATATCTTTAATGCATAATTGAACACAAGCCCTTGATCTTGTTGGGACCCACCATTTGAACTCAAACAGTTAATTCATGAAGCCCAAATTTGATGTCTATGTGCCCATACTTGACATCCATGTGAACGTCTTAGGATTTTTGAACCCCAATGGTTATTTTTTATGGCTTAAATTTGACATCTACATGCCCATCATTTCACATCCACATGGTCATCACAATTTAAACCCCAATGGTTAATTATCGAGGCTTGAACCTGATGCTCATGCGACCATATTCATCTACTTATTCCACTTTGAAGGCTTATGTCTCAATATAGAGAACTCATCAAGACATAAAATTTGTAGAGGATGATTTTGGCATTAAGGGCATCATTTTCATGTGACTCTTTTGGCTTGAGATCCTTTCTAAGCAAACTTATAAAGTGCACAAGTAAGTTGACCCATCCATCTTTCTAAGAATCGTTATAGATCTAGATTGCACCCTAGCTGAGCAAGGATTGTTCAAGTTCCCTTCCCAAATCTAGTCCAACAAGGGAACAACCCCAGGCTATGGATCACTTATAGAGGGGTTGAACCTCTAGGATTTTTAATGAGGATAGCTCATCTAATGCATCATTTAGCTTATTTATACTAAGACCTACTGATTTATGGGAAAAGGGAGAGAAAGATGACTAAAATAGAAATCTAAGCTAATTTTGGTGATGTGCCTAAAATGACTATTCATACACTCTTACTTGATCCCTTTACAATACTAATGAGATAGAATAAATGATTGATCTACAACTCCAAAGTCTCTTATGCATAAATATTTCATGCAGAGGTTCACCAAGTGATCAAAACTTGAGGGAGGTGATGGAGAGGCCTAATTCAAGGCTCTACCCAGTCAATGTATCCACATGCTAGCTTCAATCAAATAACATTTAAACATTAAACATGACCTACATAATAAGATAACTAATAGCTAGGTGAGATCAGGACTTGACAAGGGAGAGATTTGTACCACACATTCAAATCAAACTAACATAAACACACTAGACTAAAAGAATGAAATCTAAAAAGAGTCCTTTATTCATCTCAAGAGGTTACAAAACTCAATCTTGGCAGAGTCTAGTCATGCCCAAGAGAGTGATTCACTTTAAGGCGTAGGAGCCTATATATATAGTAGATTAGGAAGTAGAGAGATGGGGAAAATACATGGGAGAATGGAGGAGTCATTAATGATTAAGAAATGTGGTGGCATTTCATTTGTTATTTCTTATACACATGCCTTCTTCTAATCAGGACTAATCCTTTATCAAGTCTTCAAGTTATTCTTATTGGCTAAGAGATCCACTAGAAGATAATAATTAGTTTTGCATGATGAGTCATGATTCTTTCAAAGAGAAAATATCTCCAAAGGCTTTGATCAACATTGAATGCTCCAACTGCTTCTCCAATCCCTCAATCTATTCTATAAACTTTGCCACATCTTCTACTTAGCTTCAATATGAGTAATAGGTCCTCATATCCTTGGACCTAATAGAGCCATGAGTAAGTTTGTTTAGGACACTAATTTTACTATCACATTTATACCTTAGCATACTCTTTACTACAAACTTGGAAATAGATTAATTATAGATTGAAAACCAATCTCCTTTATTGGTTTTCTTATAACTATTATATTAATATAGACCTATAAGTGATATGATCTCATTTTGACAACAAGTTGTCAAACTTTGATTTATACTAGGCCTTTAAGGGACCTATTTTACCTCTACAGGGCTTCAATGGTGATACCCGATCATGCAATGTCCATTTTGGTTCATCTCAGGTCATGTTCAAACTCTAGTCCCATGTATTTACTTTGCCCCATCAAAAATTACTTTATCAACCTTCATGAAAAAGCTCATGGGATCACCTTTACTCATTGGTTGTCAATTATTAGCTCAACTTATTGAACTACTGACCCATCTTGTATCGTCAATCCCCCTTGGTACAATCAAATGAGTATCATTGGATCTGCTCTAGGGACCCTTTTGACTCATTGACCTACTCATGTGCCATAGATTGTTTATACACGTTTGATTGCAAGCCCTTGATCTTAATGGGACCCACCATTTAAACTCAAATGACTAATTCAAGAGACCCAAATTTGATGTATGTGTACTTGCATTTGATGTCCACATGAATGTCTTTGATGTTCATGCAAACATCTTAGGATTTTTGAACCCCAAAGGTTATTTGATATGGATTAAATTTGACATTTGCATACCCATAATTTGACATCTATGAGACCATCATTGATGTTCATGCACCTATCACAATTTAAAACCCAATGGTTAATTGTCGAGGCTTAAACTTGATGCTCATGTGACTGTCTTCATTTGCTTGTTCTACTTTGAAGGCTTATATCTTGAGATAGAGAACTCATTAAGAAATGAAATTTTTATAAGATGATCTTGGCATTAAGGGCATCATTTCCATGTGAATCTTTTGGTTTGAGATGATTTCTAAGTAAACTTATAAAATGCACAAGTAAGTTGACTTGTCCATTTTTGCATGACATCCTAATGACGATATGTCTCTTCACAGCTTGTGTAAGTCATCTTTTGATCCTTAAAATCTCTATAACTCTACTCATCTATTCAAGCCAAGTAAAATCTTAGTATGTGGACAAAAATTGACCAACATTTATTTTGACTTGTAGGGAAGCATGCCTACTATGCTTGAGAACCTAGACCATGTTGCCTTGTCTAGTCCATTAGGCATGGAGTCTCCTTTGTGGTTCGATATATTGATCTGAAGCTAAAAAATGGTTGCTTTCCAACCTCTAGATAACATCTCTTGAAATAAATAGGGACAAAAAAGAATAAAACAACATAAAGTGCCCAAGGCACTTATTGAAGGGAAACACACATAATGGAAAGGAAACTATCCTAAACAAAGCAAGGACCACTAACCTAATGTGCTAGAACAACACTTGGAGAAAAATAAATAGCTAATTATATGCAAATAACCTAACTAACCAAGACAAAGCATGATCCACCTAGATCAAAAGGAAAATTGATGAGTTTACCTCTGTGATGAGATGGAGGATGACATATCACATGTGTCCTTGTAAGTTTGGTGGTTGAGGAAGCAAGTCTCTTCTTTTCCAACTCCTTTGGCATACTCAAATGTGGAATGGTAGGGGGAAAATAGCCTCCAATGTAAACATACTCACTTAGTGGCTCTTCCTCTTTACCAATATTCAATTGAAATTTTGTGTCTTAAAGGACACCTTCTTGTAATGGCAATCTTACTAGTAGCTCTTAACGTAGATTCAAGCTCTATTCCTTCACAATCTGGCTGAATAGGCTAAGCACCAAAGAGACTTGTAATACTTTTTGGAAGCATACCCATGTCTGTTGGTATACTTGTAGGCCCACTAAGGATTTGATAGCCCATTCTGAAGATCTGAAACAAGTTTATGTCTACAACGAACTCTTGAGATGGCAGTATTGAAATATTGCCCACTCCATGCTCTTTGATTTACTTGACAAGGCTACTCTCTTCAACTGTAACTAGACCATAGTCCTCTTGGAGAAGAGTATATCTCCAATGGGCCTTTTGACTTATTAGTGACCTCTATTTGCCCCATAAATTCATCAATTTGATCAATTATTATATCCATTTTTTGATCCCCTACATAAGATGGCAGCTCTACTTCCTCCTCCTTAAAGGTAGAATTGCCTCTTTCACATCGAAGAGGGGTACCACTAGCAATATATTCCTTATATTCACTCAATTTATCTTCATGATCAGCTATGACTTGAGATCTTTCCTCTTCACTTGTTTCCCTCAAGATGGGTTCTTTATCAAGACAGGGTAAGGTGGAAAGTGGATGGATAGGCTCATGGGTTTGAAGTGAAGGATAAAACATGATGGGGGGGTGATAAGTTGAAGATGGAGTATGAGTTACGATGGATGGTTCATGGATGGGTCTAGGAATGGAGGGAACTTTTTTGCAACTTGAAACCTTGAGAATGGTTGACTCTTGAAAAAACTCTTGTAGGGAAAGTAAATTAAGTTGGGCAATAGAAGGAGCACCTTCTTCCACAAGAACCTCATTTTCCTCATATCCCTTTTGAGATTCTTCAATAGCTATAAAATTCCCTTTAACCTTTACAATTTAATTATCCCTTTTGTTTTGAAAACATCTTCGGATAGACCTCCAAGTTGGAAAAGCTAGAGGTTCTTCTTTAAACTTTTGATTTTGGCTCTCCTCTTTCCTTGTCTTTGACAATCATCATTTCCTCCTAGATATCACTTTGGATGGATTTCAGGGATGGAAATGGATTATAATCTTGAGGAGGAGAGGGTAGGGATTGAATGACTTTGGATTTGCTTGACTGTATGAATTGACTCCATGATGGAAACTTGAGCTCATGGTTTTCTTGCATAGTGTGTATTATGGCTTAAGGAATAAAAGGAGGTATTTGTGGTGGTGATATTGCCTTTGAAGTTCCATTGTCTAGTATAAATATGTATCTATAACTTCAATTTTATTAGCAAGGGAGGTTTCAAAATTAGACCTCAATTGCTCATGATGGCTGGCTCTTTTAACATAAACCTGCCTTTCCTCCTAGACTCTACCTTGGACAGATTTCTATGAGGGGAAGGTTGAGAGGAGTTGGGGGGAAATATGATGGATTTGAAACTCATGTGGTGAGGGCTTATGAGTGATGATGGGAAGATCAACATGAGGTTGGCATGGGGTGGATGAGTGAAGACAAGATGGGTGATGGGGTGTTTGATGTTCTTCATGGGCCCCCAACTTCTCCTCAATCTTGGAGATGAATCCACCTATGTCAAGCATATCACTACTATTTTTAGGATAACATTCCCTAATGAAGGACATCCAATTTTATTTTTCCTATTGCACTAAATTCCTAACCCTTTTAATGACATATTTTGGGATCTCTTGCCCATACCCCTTCAACTTGTCAATATTTATCATATTTGTTTCTTGTTCCAATAGAGCTTTTTAAGGCTATATATATAATGGATTGGGGTATGATTAGGTTGGTTAGGAATTTCATGATGTTGCCATGACTGATTAGGAGGGTTATCATAGGATTGGTATGAGTCACCATACTACTAGTAAGGCTCTATATAGGGTTGGTAATGCTCATCATAAGGCTAATAGAACTCTTGGTAGGGTAGATATGGATCATGAAGAAGGTAAGAGTCATGTTATTGATAATAAAGATCATGATAAACTTGATAAGGCTCATCATAGATTTGATTAAAATATTGGTAATGTTTGGTTAGGTTCATATGGATCATGAGGATCATATTAGAATTGTCGATAAGGAGGTAAATGATAGGGGTATTCACCATAGCTATCTATGTTAACCTCATATGTCAAATGAGATGCAAAGTTGATTAAAATCTTCAATGAGAAATACCTGGGTTGTTTACAACCAAAAAATTTGATTTGGAGTCACCATTGGTGCTAACTTGTTTGCTTACTTCCAAAAGCTAATCATAGGAAAGACACACCAACAATATTTCCATTCATTTGGATCTATGTCCCATTGGGAATGCCAGAACTATTATAGATCTAGATTGCACCCTAGCTAAGCAAGGATTGTTCAGAGTCCCTGCCCAAATATATTCCAACATGGGAACAACCCCAGGTTATGGCTCACCTATAGTGGGGTTAAACCTCTAGGATTTTTAATGAGGCTAGCTCCTCTGATGCATCATTTAGCTCATTTATACTAAGACCTACTGATTAATGGGAAAAGGGTGAGAAAGATGATTAAAAGGGAAAAATAATCTAATGATGGTGATGCACTTAAAATGATTGTTCATCCACTCTTACTTGAGCCTTTTAAAATACTAATGAGATATAAAAAATGACTGGATCTAGAACTCCAAAGTCTCTTATGCATCAATATTTCATGCAGAGGTTCACCAAGTCATCAAAACTTGAGGGAGGTGATGGAGAGGCCTGATTCAAGGCACTAACTAGTCAATGTATCCACATGTTAGCTTCAATCAAATGAAATTTAAACACTAAACATGACCTGCATAACAAGATAACTAATAGCTAGGTGAGAATAGGACTTGACAAGGGAGATATTTCTACCACACATGAAAATTAAACTAATATGAACACACTAGACTAAAAAAATGAAATCTAAAAATAGTCTTTTATTCATCTCAAGAGGTTACAAAGGTCAATCTTGGTAGAGTATAGTCATGCCCAAAAGAGGGATTTAATTTAAGGCTTAGGAGCCCATATATAGTATAATAGGAATGAAAGATATAGGGAGCATGCATGGGGGCATGGAGAAGGAGTAATTATTGATCAAGAGATATGGTGGCAGTTCATTGGTTGTTTCATGTACTCATGCCTTCTTCTAATCAGAACTAATCCTTTATCAACAAGCTAACCATCATTTGCTCTAATGGTCTTCAAATTATTCACATTGGCTAAGAGATCCACTAGAAGACAAGAATCAATTTTGCATGATGAGTCATGATTATTTCAAAGAGAAAATATCTCCAAAGGCTCTAATCAGCATTGAATGCTCCAATTGCTTCTCCAATCCCTCAATCTACTTTGTTAACTTTACCACATCTTCCACTTAGCCTCATTATAAGGACCAAGTCCTCATATCCTTGGACCTAATAGAGCCATGAGTAAGTCTACTTAAGTGACTGATTTGACTATCACATTTATGCCTTAGTGTGCTCTTTACTGCAAATCCTAGACATATATTAACTATAGATTGAAAACCAATCTCCTTTATTGGTTTTCATATATCTATTATATCAATGTAGACCTATAAGTGATCTAGTCTCATTTCGATAATAGATTGTCAACTTTTGATCTATACCAGGCCTTTAAGGGACCTATTTTACCTCTATAGAGCTTCAATGGTGATACCCGATCCTACAATGTCCATTCTGGTTCATCTCAGGTCATGCTCAAACTCTGGTCCTGTGTATTTACTTACCTTATATAAAATTGTTTCATCAACCTTCATCAAAAAGATCTTGGGCTCACCTTTGCTCATTAGTTATCGATTATCGACTTAGCTTATTGACCTTTTGACCCATCTCGCACCGTTGATCCCCTTTGGTATGATCAAATGCATATCATTAGATCTGCTCTAAGGACCCTTTTGACTCATTGACCTACTCACATGTTGTAGATCTTTGATTCATAATTAAACATGAGCCTTTGATCTTGTTGGGACCCACCATTTGATCTCAAATGGCTAATTCATGAGGCCTAAATTTAACATCTGTGTGCCCATATTTGACATCATCATGAATGTCTTTGACATATACGCAAACATCTTAAGATTTTTTAACCCCAACAGTTATTTATTATGGCTTAAATTTGAAGTTCAGACACCATCATTTGACATCTACATGATCGTCATTGACATCCACATGCCTATCATAATTTGAACCCCAATGGTTAACTGTCAAGGCTTGAATTTGACACTCACACGATTGTCTTCATCTGCTTGTTCTCCTTTCAAGGTTAATATCTTGAGATAGAGAACTCATTGAAACATGAAATTTGCAGAGGATGATCTTGGCATTAAGGGCATCATTTCCATGTGACTCTTTTGGCCTGAGATGTTTTTTAATCAAACTTATAAAATGCACAAGTAAGCTGACCCATCTATTTTTACATGACATCTTGGTGACGATCTAGGTCTTTATAGCTTGTGTAAGTCATCTTTTGATCCTTTAAAGATCTAGAACTCTGCTCATCTGTTCAATCTAAGCAAAAGCTTGGTATGTGGGCCAAAATTGGTCAACAATAATAATACTAACATAGCCAAGATTGCTCATATAATGGAATGAACCTAACACCAAATTGTCAATAGGTTATGTAAGGGATCTAAAACATTGAGGGAGAACCATTATTAACATTTGAATTTAAGTTGTTACATGATAAATTTTGATAATGGGGAGAGAGAAAAAATGCTTAGGCATAAATTCTTTAGGTTAATTAATTAATCAAATGTCATAAGAGTTAAAATGGATTTATGTCCTAGATGTGCTTCATACTTGGTAGGTTGAATCAACAAAGGCCAACTAATCAATGTAAGCCATAGTATGATTACATGTAAATTTTCCTTAAGTAAATGAAGTCAAGATTTTGGAGTCACTAAACATCAAAGGTGGTTTGAAAACTATTAGATTAGCATATGTTGAAATCAAATGCCTATTTTTCATAAAAATTTAAAAAACTGACTAAACTCAAGTAGGATTTGTAAATGTTACACATATTCCTTGAAAATTAATTCTTTTTTTTTGTTTTTGTTTTTTTAAGTAAATACCCTTGATTTTCACCAGGGGATTTTATGAACTCAACTTGAATTTCAACTTATTATAGAATTGCAGTCCTCTTGAGCTTGGTTCCCATGGTGAGATGGTGATTTTAGATAGGCTAAATGTTCCCCACATAAATGTTATAATAATGTACTTAAAACTCAAACCTAATATCTAATGCTAGGGAAACATCCAAATTACTAATCAGTCTATCCCAAGAGACCATAAAACTAAACATTATAATTTATACTCGTATCAACTTAGATGATGTAGTTATCCCACTTAATATTTACCTCTTTAACTGATAAAATGCACAAGGAATATGCATGCATGCCATATGACCATGATTATTAAATTTATTAATGACGTGGTTATTCTACATACCATGATTTAGGATTTGATCACTATGGAATAGAGGATTTTGATTACTACCCTTGGTGATCACAACAATAACTCTTTGTCCATGCAAATTGTAGCTTTGGCCATTCTCGGTGATCACTTTTGATAGTCGTTATGTCCATCTCATCCTTCATAATGACTACTTTTTGTAATTATTTTTTAATTCATTGTTGTTGGGACCTTTTAAAATGGCACATGGCCATATTTTATTCATTCATGATCCCAAATTAAATTTATTATGAACATGTGATGGGCTGAGATAACTATCAAATTTAACATAATATCGATAGAGAATCAGAAGCATCCACATGGCAACATCATGGTTTGTTGGGTTCACAAACTGTGTTTGATTATAATTTTCTAAATGTCAAATTTAACTTGGCATTCATGAGCATTCCCACCCTCTATATGGCATGATCACAAGGCCTTGGGTTAACATAATGACAAGGATGATGTGTTTGATTAGTGTTGAATTTAACATGGAATCCATGTGGTAATGTCATTCATTGTTTGGTGATGTAACATGTGCCAGCTTCTTATTAGATCAGGGTCACAAACTTCAATTCAAACATGTGATAAAAAAATAGGACACAACTAAGAAAAATATTAGACTATACATGACATTATCAAATTTTCTTTAACAAAAAATGCCAAAAGTGGGACAGTGGTGAATGGTCATAGGCTATGGAGTTCAGAGTGTTTATACTAAATATATAGATTTAGAGGAGAAAGGTGATAGGAACCTGGGCCTACAATATCATAGGGTCATGTGATCCTTTTGGTTTAGGAAGGGGTTTATGGAGTAGTCACAAGGTGACGATGTGGTGATCATGGAGTAGAATGAAAGTGATCATGAGGCAATGCAAGGATGAACATGGAGTGGCAACTAACCACCATTTTATACAATTACATTAATATTTGGTTGAGTTTGTGAGCTTGGAATATATAAATAGGTTGTTATTAAATATTTATATTAATGGAGACCACTAAATACATAGTTAACACTATGACCTAAGCAAGCAAAGGTGGTCATAATGTTGGAAGCACAACCACTGGAGGGTAAATTAGTGAGATCTTAAAACTTTCTTCTAATCCTTTAGTTCATTAATCAAGCATCAATAAAAAATTCATAGATCAATCAAACCACAACAAAAAACATAAAGACATAACACATGATATAGGTCGGAAACCCTTAAAGGGAAGAAAACCCACAGTGATCACTACATGGACTATATGTCCTAAATCATTTATGCAATGAGTCAATAATATTATTGAGCACTAACTCAACTTGAGGCACCAACCCTAAATAGCCAAGCACAAACTTGACAAAAAGATTCAACAAGCATCCACTTGCTAAGAAGCACCAACTCCTTGATTTATAGACACCAATCTACATGAGGCTTCAACTCCCTTTGTCAAGCACCAACTCAGTTGCTTTAGATCATCCACCTTTTTCAGTTGCTTCTGTCAACAAATGAAGGTACAATTATGCTCTCTCTACTTATCAATCTTAGATTCATTTTGTGAATAATAATTCTCTGTCTTTTCATACATTAAAAAAAGACAATTTGATCTTCCTTATATACAAGACGTTGATCAACAACCTATTGAAATTCAACCAAACAAACTATATAGTTCAGCTTGATGAAGTCTATAGTAGTCTTGATGAAGTTCCTAGCAGCTCTGATGCAGTCTGTAGCAAGCCTAATGTAATCTATAGCAAACCTAATGCAGTCTGTAGTAAACCTGATGTAGTCTGTAGCAAACCTAATGTAATCCATAACAAACCTAATGTAGTTTGTAGTAAACCTAAAGTAATTCATAGCAAACCTGATGTAATCCATAGTAAATTTAATGTAATCCATAGCAAACCTGATGTAATCCATAGCATGTCTGATACAGTCTGTATCTACTCATAGGATTTATTTAACATCAATGACCATATTCTTTATTGAATAATAAACCCTTTGACATCAATGATAAAATCTCAACAAACTCCCCCTTTGTTATTGATGGTAAACCTTTACAAGCTAATGACCTAAGCAGATTTTATCATTCAATGAGCATACCTTTACACCAAAACTTGACCATGGTTTACTTTTTTCTGTTATCATTTATTCAATGAAAAAAACTAGATAGCAGTTACATAACTTGTTATTTCTCTCCCTCATACAACTATCTCTACTGTTGCACTATTTTTCCCTAAAAATAGTCAACATAACTATCTCTACTTTTGCACTATTTCTCCTTGAAAATAATCAGCTTGCTAATTCTCCCCCTTTGACATCAATGGTAAAGGGTTGCATAACTTGAAATCTATTTGATCCAAACAAAATGTTGCTTCTTCAAAACTGATAATATCCATCTTCATTTCCTTGATGATAATTCCATAAAATAATCCTTAGAAAACTGTAAGATACTACTCACTACACTTGAATAGCTTTTGACTATCATAGACTCTTGACTCTTGATCCTCGGAGCTAAAAATATACCGAAAGGTTATCCCCCGCTCAGTCCATACCTTCCTTAGTGACTGATAGAAGAAGGAATTACTCCTAATTCCTACCTTAAAAAATCAAATGTTGATCCTGGAAGAGGTTTTTTTAAAATTTCTACAACTTGTTCTTTTGTGGTGACATACTCTAGTTTGACAATCTGATCAGCTACCTACTCCTTTAGAAAATGATAGTTGATTAGAATATGCTTAGTCCTAGAATGCATGAATGGATTCTTAGATATGTTAATGGCATTGGTATTGTCATGAAATATAGAAATTGGATTGTCATTTTTAATCTTAAAGTCACTCAAGGTTTGCTTTATCCATAAAACCTATGTGCAATATGATGTTGTTATGTACTCAAATTCAATTGTGGACATGGAAACTGATGGTTTTTTCTTACCCAACCATGACACAAGACTCTTTCCAAGAAATAATGCACCACCACTTGCTCTCTTTTTATCATCAATGTTACCCACCCAATCTGCATTAGTATATGTTGTTAAAGTGAAATCCTTACCTTTTGAGTACTACAAACCAATGTCCATAGTACCTTTGAGATATTTGAATATCCTCTTGACTACTTGTAAGTGTGTCTCTTTTGGTTCTATCTTTGAAAATAGAGAGAAGTTTACATTTTCTGATGTATTCATAAGCCTTCTCCTAGTTTGCACTCTAGCATCAATATCACTAATGATTTGAATTTATTCATGATTTTTTTGAACGAATTTGGAAGGTGCCTTTATATATTCTTGTTCTTCTTGAGTTTCTTTTGCTATTTATTCTTCTTTTGATAGTTTTTCTTCTTTCTTAAAGTCAAGTTCCTCTACATAAAATCTTGGTTGAGTGCTCATCTTCTCAGATTTGGTTTTATCTACCCTCACATGTGTACTCTGCACAATCTTCAATAGTCTCTTGTTGTAGTATCTATATACAGAAGTAACTGAATAATATCCAAGGAAGATTCCTCCATCATCCCTTGAATCAAATTTTCCTAGATACTCTTCATCTCTCTTGATGAAACACATGTTTCCAAACACTCTAAAGTGTTCAACTAAAGTTGGTTTGCCTTTCCACAGTTTATAGGGGGTCTTATTGCTATTTATTCTTATTTGACTTTTGTTTAGAATGTGTACTATTGTGTTTATAGCCTATTTCTAAAATTTATCAGACAATTTGGACTCATTTAACATTGTCTTGGCCATTTCTTAAATAGTCATATTCTTCCTTTCCACCACACCATTCTACTATGGTGTCCTTGCAGATAAAAATTGTCTCTTGATTCCATGTTCCATACAAAAGTCATCAAACTCATTTGATTAGAATTCTCCTCCTCTATCAGATCTTAGACACTTGATTTTTAATTCCATCTCATTCTCAACTACAACCTTGAATGCCTTGAACTTATCTAGAACCTCAAATTTATCCTTCAAGAAAGCAACCTAAGTCATTCTTGTGTAATCATCAATAAGAAGCATGAAGTAACTTTCACCTTGAATATTTTAAGTTACAGTTAGACCACATATATTTGTATGAGTCAACTCTAACAATTTCTTAGTTGAATATTATTTGTCTTGAACCTTTTTCTTGTTTTTTTTCCATGGTGGCATGCCTTATACAGGGTATTTGTAAGCTTAGTGTTCTTAGGCATGTTCCTAACTGATTTCTTAGTACTTATCTTACTAAGTTGTCAAAGTTTATATGTCTCATTCTTTTGTGCCAAATCCAGATCTCATCTACTTGACTCATAAAACACTTATCCTTCTTGATCTCATTTAAAACATATAAATTATTTATCATCTTATCAACATCTACTACCAATCTTCTTGAATTTGTTTTTCTTATTTCACATCCTTTAGCATGAAAATTCAGAGTATATCCTTGATTTCACTTTTGACTAACACTTATATAATTATGCTTCAATATTTTTACATATAGGACATTCTCAGTTTTAGTTTTCCCATTGTCAAGACTTAATATTCCCTTGCCAACAATATCAATTATTGTATTATCTCCAAACTTGACTGTACCTTCACTAGCCTTTTTCAAAGATATAAATTTATGATTGTCGCATGTCATATGGATTAAACAACCATTGTCAATATACCATTTCAAACTCTCATATAGAATGTGAAAACTAGCTTGTGCTAACATGGATTCTTCTTCCTTTGGACCATCTTTTTCTTTCTCCTTTTTTAGTATTTTCAAAGGTTCCGACTTCTTATCAATTTGAACATACACCTTCCTATTTTAACTAGGGGGTTTTGCATAACCCAATCTACAAAATCTTATAATATGTCTAATTTTATTACATTTGTAACAAATCATATTGCTTCTATTGATATTTGACCATTGGACAAATGAAGTTGATATTATTTTAGAAATCTATGACTATTCATATCACTTATCCATGTATGATTATGTATAGCATTTGATCTATAATCTATAGCTCTATGTCTAAACTAATTACAATAAAAATAGTAGCCATAAAATGAATTCATGTACCTTATTATATTTATTTGTCTGATATGAAATGATCTCTAAAGATTTTTGAAAGGCATATTAACATTGTTGTTATCTCTGAGAGGAGTGATAATCTTCTTGACCTATCCTAACCTCTGACTATCATTCACAATCTCATATTTCTTGAGAGCATCAGCATATGTCTTTGGCTTACTGATATTTTTCTCTTCCTTGATACTCTTCTGGTCATTTGTGTATCTAAGGCTTGTCTTGATGAGTGGTAACCTTTGATTGTTCAATATGTCATCAAGAATTCCATTGATCTTTTCAAACTTTTGATAATTTTTTAATTTGACTGTGAACTGTTCCAAATATGAATTCAATGAACCTATATTAGATTTGTAATCATTACACTCTCCTTCCTTGGACTTCAGACTTGCATTTGCTTCTTTTAACTGAGTCTTCAAATTGTTGATGACCTCCTCAGCTTCCTTGACACTCTTAGTTATCTTAGTTTCCAACATACATATATGTTCTTCATGACTTTTGAGTTGAGACTTCAACTTTTGGTTTTTCTTTCTTTGACTCTTTAATTCATTCAAAGCAGTAATAAGTTCTACCTCAAGATCAACCTTAGCTTCTTATTCATCCACTTATTCATCATCCATGAAGACTTGTTCTTTTGAACTATTCCCATCTTCAAGTTCAGTGACCATGAATAAAGCTTCATCACTTTTATGGTCTAAACTACAGTCATCACTATCTAAGATATATTTATCACTGACTTTAGAAGATCTATTATCTTCTTTGGAATATAGACTCTTTTTGTTATTAAATAAATTGTTCTTATAGTCAGCTTGCTTGAAATTTTTTTTGCTCTTGTCATACTTGTCAGACTTCTTATTCTCTTCACCATGTTCTTCATCATGATCATGTTTTTCCATTTAAGGACACTTGGCAACAAAATGACCAATCTTTCCATAATTGAAACATTTGAATGGTAGCATGCCTTTGTACCTACCTGAACCTTTTCTTAGTTTTCTCAAAAATAAGGCTTTAGCTTTGTCTTCATGAACATCAATGTGATTATCAATTTCAAACTTTTTGATTTATGTTTTCTTTGCAATTTTGAATATTGCTTCCCTTTTGGAAGATCTTCCATCATTAGTCCTCATCTCATAAGTAGTAAGTATTCCATGAAGATCATCCATTTGTAACTTGTCTAAGTCTTTTACTTCTTCAACTTCTAACACCTTTGAGTCAAATCTTGGGATCAAGGATCTTATAACCTTTTGATCAACAATTGACTCATTAAACTTTTCACCAAAACATTTGATTATGTTGACCACTTCATCAACTCTAAGAAGATATGTTGTAATATTATCTTCTTCCTTCATCTTTGAACATTCAAACTATCTTCTATAGGTCTGAAGTTTTGATAATTTTACCTTGGTGTCACCTTCATAGATGAGATGTAACTTGTCCTAAATTGCCTTAGATGATTCACGTTGCATCACCTTGACAAACTTAGATTCTACCAATCCACAAAATATAGCATTCATAGCCTTTGAATTATTCTCACTTGATTTATTTCCTTTAGCGTTAGTTAGAGGAGTTTGAGGGATAGTATATCTATCTACAACTGACTACCAAATGTCAAACCTAAGAGCCATCAAATAGGTCTTCATCCTATTGCTCCAAAAGGCATAATTGGTTCCAGTGAACAAAGGGGCCTTATTTGTTAAAAACCCTTCTTGTACTTGATGACTAGACATTGTGCTTCTTAGGATCTACCTTCTAGTTGTCAAACCTGACCTTGAAGGAACTGCTCTGATACCAATTGTTGGAAGCATAGCCACTGGGGGGTGAATCAGTGATCTCTTAAAACTTTCTTCTAATCTTTTAGTTTGTTAGTCAGGCATCAATACAAAATCCATAGAGTAATCAAACCATAACAAAAAAAATAAATACATAACACATGATATAAATGGGAAACCCTTAAACGGAAGAAAATATATAGTGATCATTGCATGGGCTACATGTCCTAAATCAGATATGCACTGAGTCAATAATATTGTTGAGAACCAACTCAGATTGAGGTGTCAACCCCAAATAGTCAAGCACCAACTTGAAAAAAAGATTCAACAAGCACCCACTTGTTAAGAATCACCAACTCCTTGATTTGTAGACACCAATCTACAAGAGGCTTCAACCTCTTTTGCCAAGCACCAACTCAACTGCTTCAGATCATCCACCTTTCTCAGTTGCTTCTATCAATAAATCATGATATAATTATGTTTATCTACTTATCAATCTAATATTCATTAGGCTCTCTTTTCTCTACTCTTTAAAAGACTCTATCCTCTCTTCCTTCTCTGATCATCTCTTTTAGTTGATTCTGTATACTCTATGAATCATTCAATGGTTTCATACTCACACCTCTTTGACCCTCTTTTCCTTAACAAAACTTTGATATTCTCGTTAGAAAATTTATCTAATCATCCTCTCTAGCCATTTGTTCCTCAACAAACCTTTGCTCTACTCCTTAGTGAATAATAATTCTCTATCTTTTTATACATAAAAAAAGACAATTTCATATTGCTTATATACAAGATGTTGATCAACAATCTCTTGAAAGTTGGCCAAACAAAACTCTATAATCAATTATTTAATTATTTATTCTCATTTGAAAACATAATTCACATTAGCTTATATAAAATCTCACTCACATAAGTTATCCTGAGTGAAATGAAGCTGGATAAACCAATCAAGTATTAGAATACATTTAGTGTCAACCTGATGAAGTATGTAGTAGTCTTAATGCAATTTGTAACAACTCTGATGCAGTCCATAGCAAGTTTGATGCAATCCATAGCAGACCTAATGTGGTCTGTAGCAAACCTAATATAGTTCATAAAAAAATTGATGCAATCTGTAGCAAACCTAATGTAGTCTGTAGCAAACCTAATGCAGTTTATAGCAAATCTAATATAGTTTGTAGTAAACTTGATGTAATTCATAGCATGCCTAATACAATCCGTAGCTGCTCATAGGAATTCATTGACATCAATGACCATATTCTTTATTGAATAGCAAACCCTTTGACATCAATGATAACATCTCAACACACAATTATGATTTAATATGTGTGGAGATCATAAATTTAAGAAATGTGAAGGACCACTTAAACTTGAATATTAATAGAGTGGTTATGATTACAAAGGTATGAACCCTATGGTGAACACAATGAACTTAATTAAATCCAAACCTGGTCCAAGAGGGTCATTAGATATGAAATAAATTATGACAATTGTGAATTAACATAGTTATTAAATTGAGATAGGAATAATTTTGTAAACAAAATATAACGCATTTTTTCCTAATTAGAGACTCTATTTCTTGAATAGAAATGGGTGTGTTGGTGATAAAAAGTGTCACCCCAAAAAAAAGATAAACAAAATATATTCACTACATCCATGTAATGACATTCATTCAAACATAGCTCACCTAGAAATGACTGCATGCCCAATATATTGCTTGTGTGTGTCGAGCTATCAAAAGGCCAGGGTTTTTCTATGCCAGTTAATAAGTAAAAATGAATTTTTGGAAATATCAAACTAACTCTAAATAGATTACATTTTTTCAAGATATAATTAATGGAAACATTAGTTTGGGCTAAACACACATCAAACAAATCACTACACCATTACATATGCATTAAAATCAAACACAAAAATATTAATGAAATCAAACATAATAGATAAATATTCATTGAACAAACTTGCTAGTGTGGCAAAAGGTACCCATGACATTACTTCAATTTATTAACCATTCATCATTATACATATTCCATTGGTCACCGGCATGCCAATGTATACTTGCAAGTAGGCTTCTAACCTTGCGGTGTAGGCTAACCAACCACACCATGTGTTAGTAGTAGGGAAATACAATCATACTCATCCTCCAACTTTAAATGCATATTGTTGATCAAGTATGAAACAAATGGATCAGTCCAGTAGGTGAATTCCTATTGAGGTAATGATACTAATATTTAAACCCATTGAGAAAATCTTCACATCAGAATGAGGATGAAAATATCAAACAAATGCTTAAAAATACTTCACCTTAATTACTCGTTTCCAACTGAGCTAATCAACGAAAATATAGCGTCTCACTCTCAGAGGGTTTAAATATTGAACTAATTACTAAGTAAAATTATATACATGAAGTTATTTATAAAATATAATCCTAGTGAGAAAAATTGTAATGACGTTAAATACTACCAAAACTTGGCATGTACTAGCCATTTCATGGCTCTTGTTTAATATTATAAATTAAATATATATTCGAGTGTCCCCAACCTAATTTCATGACAAGTCAAATAGATCTTGGACCACATCATACTATGTAAATGTTTAACAAAGTGTCCACATTACAATATTTATAATATATGCATGTGATCTATGTAGAAGACATGCTTATTACATTTACTGAAAAGTTTCAAAACATATCCTACCATTCTTAGTTTAGAACCTTAAAGAAACAAATATATATTTTAAATGACCTTGAAAGCAATTCTCACACCACCTCACACACTTATAAATAGCTACTTTTAGCAAATATGGTAGGAACTAGGTGCTACACAACCCTCTTTTCTTATAGAATATGGACATGTTTGGATATATTAAATCAAACCTTTAACATGGACCTTATCTCTCTTATCTTTGTAGTGTCCATGTGAATAAATTCTCGTATTTGACTTTGATAGTCTCACGTGGCATTTTATGATCGCCTTGCCTTCAAACTATTGTTGTAGCTTACCACATGTATTTTATGCCCCCTATCTATATTTAGCTATTGACTATGGTACCCAGCTCTCTCTATTCACGTACCGTATGTGGATTGGTGGAAGTTCTAATTTTGATTTGTTTCTAATATTTTCTACATCCATTCATAGAGTGGTACATGGTAACCTCCCATAGGTCACATGGACATGAAATGCATGAAGTACACAGAATGCATAAGGTCACCTTTGTGTTTTGAATGTCTTTTGGCTTTGTGTGGATTGTTGCATGCAAAGTTGTAAGGAATTACATTTTAGATAGAATTATTATATTATGTCACTATTCATTGCTTTGATTTTTGGTAAGATCCATATGCATAACATAATGCATATCAACACAACACAAGAGACATTGGTGGGCCAAGATGTCAAAATATGCAATATATTCAAAAATAGAATAATACCCTTATTGTAAGGCAACATCATACAATACTCATTAAAAGGATGGAATAACTCCATAATTCTACTTTGAGAGGGACACCTTCATCCTTATAAGGAATAGAAGACTCAACATTTACTTGATATCCTTTATAATGATATTCATCTCCTTTATATAGACCTATATTACTAATAATGGATGGGTAAACCCTTGTTAATGGGTCGATCATGTGTCATAGGATCTTTGATGAGCTAGTAAGACAAATTAGTTGCCTCCACCTCTTGGGTTTTTTAAAATGAATTTTAATGGTGTGGTTAGGGGGAACCCAAGGGCATCAGGGGCATGGTGGGTGATTTAGGATTGTGTTGGTTTGTTAATTAGAGTAACATCATTGAAGCTCATGGATGGAACCAATAATGAGGAAAAAACACAGGATTTGGTCCTTGAGATGGATCTATTAGTTTATTGTGGTGTTGAGTGGATTATTCTTGAAGGATATTTTACAATCAACATTCAGGCTCTACATAATAGGAAAGCAGGGTTGTGGAATGTAGATAACATATTAAGTTGGGCTTGTGAAGTGTGAGAATCTTTCAATGTTTGGGAAGATAAACATTGCTTTTGTGAAGTGATTTTGGTTATTGATTTCTTAGCCAATAAAGGCATATCGTAGGTCGATGAAGTCATCATGGACAATGATTGGAATACCTGGTCAAAAGTGAGGTTGAGTAATGTTTCATTATACCTGGTTGGGATGATGAGAGGTATGTTTTATGACATGAGCATGGGAAGGAATCCATCCTTAAGGGATGGCTTTAATCTCCACATAGGGATATCCTACTCCCATGCTTAAATTGATTAGCCACAAGGTAGCATGTCATTTTTATGTGAAGTGAGTTGAACAAGTGGGCACTTATGTTGGTGAGTGGTTGCCTTTGACATGTCTGCCTGGGTGTTTATCCATGGGAAAAATCTCATAAGTCACTTTGAGTGAACCAATTTTACAAGTAAAGGCTACCAAATGCGAGATGGCCTTCGATGACAAGGTGAGGGATTAAAGGCTCAAGGAAGTGTTTATTCTACAATTCAGGAGTGTTTTTTAGGTGGTCAAGGAGATAATTGGGTTGGGTTTCATTGAAACACCTTACCACATGAAATAATTCATTATTTTCTTCCATGTCTGTGGCCAACTTATTATTGGTCTTCAAAGACAGGGGCACCACAGTGGTAATTACAGAGAGGATTATAAGCCTTGGCTTTAGGGTGGGGTTAGATATAATGGTGGGGGAGGTTGTGTTCAAGGAACATTGATCCCTATTATTATCTCAATCAAAATATATGGGCGTAGTCCCTCTCAGGGCCTTCATAGACCTAGAAGATTGGTTTTGTATGTTTGGTGGAGTACGTGGAAGTTATGTAGGCGAGTCTTCAAAATCTGAGCCCTTCAAGTAAAATGCTACCAGTCTTAGACCTAACCATGTTAAATGTCCTTTGGCTTTAGTGGTGGTAGCACTGAACTCTTAGAAGTCATCTCGCATGGCATCGATGGTGAATATGATGGTTCACCTATATGAGAGTAACATTCCTTGGTCTCCTCATCAAGAATCAGTGAATCTAGGGGGCATACCACATGATAGCAAGTACAATATTACCATATGCATGGTCATTTAACAAATATTTCTAGAGCTTTAGGTTTAGGTGGGGTGGTCGTGAAACAAGTAGGTAGGCTTTGGCTTAGGAGGTGGAAGATAGTGGTCGATAAGGACACAATAGTTGTAGTCGAGGGGTTTGGTGGTGGTAGTAGCATAGGTGGGGTGTTGGAACAACATGAAGGTGTGTTGCCTATAGGTGAGATACGTGTTAGTGGATATTCTAGGGATAAGGTTGGTGGTGTGATGGTGACTGTAGGCCTTTGAGTGGTGGTAGTGGTGGATAGAGCTACAACATTGTGGCTTATAGACTGGCTCATTTACCTAGGGTTTAATTTATCTTAGCTTAGGTGGTCTTACCTTTGTGGGATTTGTCTCTTAGTTATTTTGGTTTTCTCTCCATGGGAGTCTATCAATTTTTTGGGTTGCTAGCCTTTAGTGGTTTTGTTTTGGTCATTGGTCTTGATCTTGTTGTGTTATATCACATTTGGGTTCCGATATGGCCATGTTTCTTTATATTTCAATTTTTTATTTAATGAAGGGCGAGGACCCATCAACCCTCACATACCAATCAAAAAAAATGGATGGGGAAACACCTAATCCCAATGTAGGCTAACTCACTACCCATAGTACTAATTCCATAATTTACTCAGTTGACCATGCAACTAACCAAGGGGGATGTGTGCCACATGTCAGCATCTCCATCAACCCATAACATTATAATATCATATACTTGGGTACAACACATTGCATACCTTATTTACATGTTTCATCCCTAAAACATGAGAAGAAACTGATTAATGAGTGTTCTTCAAATTATTACACACTTGTCTCCATGCTCGATCATCTAACCACCCATGTGTGATCTTGGTAGGTGATAGCTCACCAACCTTACTTTCAAATTCCAATATGCTACTTTGATTCCATTCATGATCATAGTTGTATCTCCTTCATGTCCATGGATAATGATTCCTCCCAAGATTTCATGTTCTATATTTTGTTGCGCTATTCAAATTCCATGCATGACCATAATAGTTCTTATTTGGCTTTTATGCATAGTCATAGTGATTCCTCCATTGATTCCCTATGCAATAATCCACCGCACTATTTTAATTCCATGTATAACCATATTTTTTGCTTTGTTGATTCCATGTGCAGCCATAACAATTATTCCTTTGATTCCTTATATGACCAAAGTGAGTGATGATATTTTGCTCCCTAACATATCTTCATGATTTTCACCTCTCAAGATGATGTGGGTGTCTATATGCCCAATTTTAGTCTCATTTTCAGATACTTTGACTTTATCAACCTTTTCTTTTACCTCTTCCACCTTTTCATTTGGTAATGTCTTTGTCTCTTGAGTAGATGAAGTCTTCTTCTCTACTTTTACTCTTTCTTCATATTTTTCTTCATTTGAATCTTCCTTATGCTCTTCTTCACCATCTTTAACTTCATCCTCATGCTCTAACTTGAACTTCCTTTGTTCTTCGCTAAGTGTGATATTCAACAAAGTGACATTCTTACTCTTGTACCAAAACTTCCTAAACTTCTTCTGCACATTAACATCAATTGTTCCCAAAGTCTCTAACGAAAGATACTTCAGAACAATATCCAAATCATCCATATCTAAAGCATAAGAATATAAATTCAAAACATATTTATCCATAGTGAGCTTCAAATCTTCAAAAACTTGAATCTTCTTACCATCTACTTGAGTTTCCTTGATATTCTTTATTTGAACTTGTAGATGTTGAGCCACATCCATATTGATGAAGTTTTACTTACTGCTAGGGTTTATGGATATAATGATCTTCTTCCTTTGAATGCATCCATGAAATTGAAGTATTGAAGCATCTCCCTTTGGAGCTAAATAATTTGAACCCTTATCCTCCATCTCTCCTTCTTCCTCATCATGATCCTATACCTCTCCTTCTACATCATCCGTAGCCTCCTCCTCATCATCATTATGTTCCTCTTATTTTTCTTCTTCATCATCTACATTATCTTCCTTATTACCATCATCATAATTATTTTCTTCCTCTTCTTCCACATCATCCTCATTTTGTTGCCTCCTCATTCTTGATCTTTTTATTTGTATTCTCCATATATCACTCTTCAAATCTTGAAATTTATTTTTAAAAATCATTTTTCAACTTCATTCTTTATTCTTGATCCATGATTCATAAAAATTAGGGTTTCAATAAAACTAATATTCAATAGATCTAATTTTTTTAATTTCTTATATGTGAATAAAAATATGTAAACAAGTATAATTGAAAATCTCATTTGACAAAACTTTGATTAAATGGTTTCGAATTGAGGTCAGGGTCAGAACTAAAACTTCAAATAATATACCTCCAATATATTTTTGTACGCTTTCCAAAAATATAAATAAATTATAAAAAATCCTAAAATTGCAGCTCGTGAAGAAATTTATGAAAACATTAAAATCATAATAGTTCACACAAAACTGATCATAGAACCTGAATTGTTTTAGTGTTGCTTCCTTGAGTAATTTTACAACTTAAATAAAAATATTGTAGAATAATTCCTAAAATTGTTGATGATATGACGAGTTTATAAAAAACTATAAAATAGCAATAACTTACTCCAAAATGATCAGCAAACCCTAATTTTTTTTATTGTGGTATCTTTGAATGATTATCCAATATTAGTAAAAAAAATTATACAAACATTTATAATGAATTGTAAAATATAAGTGATTCTCCAAAATTAGGGTTTCACCGACACATTTGCCTGAATCAAAACTCTCATACCACTTGGTAAGATCCACACATATAATAATATAATTATGTAGAATATAATGTCTATCAACACAACACAAGAGATATTGGTGGGCCAATATTCCCAAATATGCAATATATTAAAAAATAAAATAATATCCTTATGGCAAGGTAACACCATACAATACTCCTTAAGAAAGGAATAACTCCACAATTCCACTTTGAGGGGGACACCTACAATATCCTTCTAACAAATAGAAGACTCAAAACTTACTCGATATCCTTTACAATGATATCCATCTCCTTTATATAGACCTCTAATGCTAATAACAGATGGGTAAACATCTAATCCCATTACAAGTCATCTCATTACCAAAATACTAATTCTATAAGTTACTATTTTAATCGAATATATTTGACCCATACAACTAACTAAGGGCGGCATGTGCCCAATATCGACATCTCCATCAATCCACATATATTATAATATCATATCCCTAAATACACAACACTTTCAATACATATGCATATATTTCTCAAAACAAACATTTTTTCTTGTAGGGATTTGGCATTCCACGCCCTTGATTATTTATTCTTAGTTGTGAATGAATATATTTGTTTGCTTGGCTTGAGATTAGCATGCATTTGTGGCAGTTTGCACTCACTTTTAGTGTTAAGTCACTTGCACAATTCAGTGCAATGTTGCACTTTGAGCACCTCTATGTAACTAACAACATGATCATTCCGTGTAGCACCAAGAAAAATGTTGCATATCTTAGAAGACCATATTGTACACTCTACTCGATGGGTATAAAGTTTATAAGTTTCAAGGGCTTAGTTGTTATAGGGTCAAGGGGCAATGCCAATTTTTTAGATTGTTCAATCTCGATGTCATTAGACGTGTAGTGTAACAACATATAAACGTGTTCCACATAGCCTACACAACGCTACGCCACATCATGCCATGTATGCAACCTCTACACAACATTGTCCATTTGCATAGCACCCACATACATACCATGCAACTCAATAACTATGCAAAACCTTCAAATTGCATATTGGCCATGTGGGCACTATGTGTGATGCTACATCATGTCAGGGAGCACTTTTAGAGCCTATACTATACATCTTACAACATATTGCGCACATGTCAGTCGAACGACGTAACCATTAAAAGCTAAAGAGTCACATAAAATTTTAAATAGTTCAACTTCCATAACAATATTTTATCTTCTCAACATTTTAATATATGTAACATTAGATAAGAAACAAATACTAGAAAATAAAAAACCATACATCTCCCTCTTAAATATGTCATGTATAAACGCACAAATTAAAATCTAAATCCTCATTTAAAATGTTCTTATGTGGACCTCCATACATTTGGATCGACGCTCCTCTCCATTTCTAAAACAAAACCAAGCAACCCACCCAAAAAAAGGTTTTTTTTTTTTTTTTTTTTTTAAAATTCCTCTAGGAATATCTCGACGTAGTAAGGTATTTATGTCGAGATTGACACACGTAATCTAAAATTGACTTCGACACTAAAAAAGACTCGTATCCATCCAACACACGGCAATGGAGGGTGGCAAGATTGTACATGAGTATCAGGCTCAACTATTATTTCCTCCCAATTCTAAGGGTATAGACCCATAAACGTACACTAGGCTTTTGGGAACTCCATGCAAGTAATAATTATTTTTTTTCCTAGGAAATATGACTAAATAGTAAAAAACTAAACAATTGTAATCATAAGAAGCATGGTGGTGGCGCTTGTTCTTACATCCTGCAACAATACATTCTTTCTTCCGCAGTGTGCGACTGTTCCACTTTTCTTCTTGGTCTTCTTTTGTATTCCTGCATGACACAAGCTTTGTCAGCAAGTAGGACATACACATTGTATATGCAAAGAGCATATATACATAGTACACATGGGTTTCAGAGGCATAAAAGTGATAGAGGAGGAAGAAACTGTGTTTATGAAGGAAGACTGCAGTCAGCTTCCTTTAAACAGAGTTGAAGGGAGTTATGAAAATGTGGAGGAGTATTTGGAGACCCAATTTAGGCTTATGAGGGAAGACCTCGTTGCCCCTTACAGGCAAGCTGTGAAGGAGCTCAGAAGGAGAAAAACTCACAATTTCAACTGTAAGCTGCTCACTGACATACAGATATATAACAGTGTAAAAATGGTGGGAATGAGAGCAGAAAATGCAGGTATGTGGTGTGTTTTTGAGTTTAATGGTTTTGATGCAGATGTGGTTTTGTGAATTGGGTCAATGCAAAAGTGGGAATGCAGTAGGTGTTTTTGTGGGAAGTGGGTCAATGCAAATCTGGGTATGTATCGTGTTTTAAAATTCAGTAGTTGAGGAGAAAATGTTTTGTATAAATTGGGTCATTGCCAAGCTAGGTATGCGGTATGGGTAAAAATTTGTAGATAGTTTAACACAAGATGTAGTTGTAAATTGGGTATAAATTGTTTAGGAAAAGTTGTGGTTGTATAAATTGGATCACTGTGAAATTGGATATGCAGTTTATGTTTATAAACAATAGTTTAGAAGAAGATTTACTTGTGTCAATTGGGTCCATGAAAAAACTGATTTTTTTTCCAAATGCATTTTTGTTTAAGGGCTAGGAACCGCATTTTTTTTTTTTTTTAAAAACTTGGTTCATGGTTGGATTCTAGGCCGTAATTGTGGCACCATAACCTCGCATGTTATCTTGTAGACTTATGGATAGCCTTGTTAGAGTTATGGGTAGCTTTATAAGGCTGGGGCTCCTTTTTTTTGGCTTAATTGCTTCCTGTAGCTTGGGCGAGGTTATGGGCTGTCTTTGAGACTGTGTGGGGTAAGCTTGAACCACATTCTTAAGGTTTGTAGGCTTGGGTCACACACGAATGTACGCTATAATTGCTATACCTCAACCCTGCCACATTGTCTATTAGAGTTATGGGTAGCCTTACAAAACTGGTGATTTGATTTTTTAATCCGATTCTTTGCTTTGCATTTTCATTCAGGAATGGAATACATTTTGAAGTTCGGTAGTGTAGAAGGACATGACTATGTCGATTGGGCCAATGGAAAATTGTTGATGTATAATTCCCTGCTCTGCATTTCTGGCGATGGGTTTGAGACTTTTTTCTGGGCTGTGGTTTCAACAAGAAGGCCGAGGGATTTGCACGTTGAGAGTAAACTTGGGGTTAGGGGTGTTGATAAGCTAGAGGCGAAATTTGAGTATGGGATGGAATATGCTATGTTTGAGTCCACCAGTGCTTTTTTTGAGGCCTACCAACATGTGTTGAAGGTGCTGCAGAGGAAGGAGATGGAGAAGCTTGTTTTTTTAAAGCATCTTGTGTTTGTGGAGCCCGAGGTTGGGGTGCCAGGGTATTTGAAGGCAGGTGGTGGTGGTGGTGGTGGTGGTGGTACTGGTTGGGGTGTGGAAGAAGGGACTTTGGCTGCAGGGGACATCGAGAGGGCTGCCAATGGTTGGGGAGAGGAACGGATATCTGCGAAAAATAAAGGGAAGGATAATGATTGGGGAGCAGGGAGCAATGGAATTGCTGGTGAAGGAATGGATGCAGGTTGGGGAGCACGGAGCAATGGGAGTGCTGGTGATGATGGCTGGGGGTGGGAAGGGAAGTGTGCGGCCAATGAAGGGATGGATAAAGGTTGGGGAGCATGGGGTAATGGGAGCACTGGTGATGATGGCTGGGAAGGGGAACCGTCATGTACTGCAAACGAACCGATGGATACAGACCAAGGTGGACTATCAGAGAATAGGGCAGCTGGGGTAAATGAGAGGGCCAATGGTGGTTTAGGAGGGGAATTGGAGTCTGTAACAACTGAAGGAACAGACACAGGATGGGGTGGAGAGGCTGAGAATTGTGTGTGGGGTAATGAGGATGCTGAGTGGGATAAGATGCAGGAGGCCAACCTTGCAGAAGGCAATGTTCCACATTCTGAAGTAGAAGAACTACCTGGGTTTCTTAATGCTGATATTGACTACAGCCAGGAGGCAGCAATCAGGCATGGGCTGTCAAAGAATCTGGCAATCATTCAGGGCCCTGCAGGGACTGGGAAAACTTTTGTTGGGCTCTTTATTACAGAGCAATTGCTTGCCAGTCCAAAGGTACATGGTCCCATAATCGTGGTATGCTACACCAATAGGGCCTTGGACCAGTTCCTAGAAGGAGTTTATAAGTATGAATCAAGCCTTGTCCGCCTTGGGACTGGAAGTAAGAGCCAGGTCTTGCAGAAATGCAGCCTAGAAAGGTTTCAGAAGAAATTTAGAATTCGCCTTCCGAAGATTCTCGGTCGTGCCAAGGTCAGGCTCAGGTGTATTCAAGAGGAGTTGGCTGATAAATTAAACTTTCATGCAAAGTGTATGTATGCAGAGCATGTAACTAGGGAAGCTCTTATCAGGGTTGCAAAAGAAGAGCATATGGACAGTTTATATTTCTGCAATTATTGTCAAGAGGATGACATTTACCAGTCATGGCTAGCTGGGAACGGTAAGGTACACCCTACTTCTGCTTGCCCTCACGCAGTTGGTGAGTCTTCAATTGAAAAGAACATTCAGAAACAATCTTTGAGGTTTGAAGAGATTGAGGATGATCCTATAAGTATTGGGCTATTTCTTGAATTTAGTAGTATGGATGATGTTTGGTTTTTGGATGCCTCTTCTAGGAAGAAATTAGATGGGTATTGGCTGAACCAAATAAAATTGCATGGGCAGAAAGCGTTCTGGAATTTGGCTCCTGAATATGAATCTTTATACAATGAAATGGTTGAGACGAAAAGCAAAATTCAACAATACGTATTAAGAAGTGCAAGAATCTTGGGCATGACCACCACTGTTGCCGCAAGGTTCTTTGATATATTGTGCTCTATAAAACCACAGGTTATGGTAGTAGAGGAAGCAGCAGAAGTCCTGGAAGGCCAGCTCTTAGCTTGTCTTAATCCTCACATTGAACATTTGATTCTCATTGGAGATCACTTGCAACTTCGACCTTCTGTTGCTTCCTCGCAACTTGCCCTTAATTACCATTTGGATGTTTCGTTGTTTGAAAGATTGGTGACAAATGGAATAGAATACAAAACACTAGAACTGCAGAGGAGAATGAGGCCTGCAATTGCGTATCTTCTTTCAGGTTTTTATCCTACTGTGAAAGATCACAGATGTGTTAAAACCTTAGATAATGTGAAAGGAGTTCTTAACAATGTGTATTTCCTTGATCATATAAATGTCGAAAGCTGCGTGGATAATTCAGGTAGCAAATTTAATCCTGGGGAGGCTGATTTGGTGGTTGAGTTCGCAATGTATCTGATGAATAAATGTGGCTATTCTGCAAAGGACATAACAATCCTTAGCATGTATAGATCTCAAGCTAATGAAATAAGTCAGCGTTTCTTGCAGCACTTTTCTAGAAAAAGGAGGGGGTGGGTTAAAGACCACACTGGAGAAGTGCCAATGGTAAGGAGTGTTGATGAGTTTCAGGGGGAAGAAAGTAACATTGTAATTCTTTCATTGGTAAGGAACATAACTCACACCCGGGAACACTTAGACCAATTGTCACTTACAGAATCTATAGGTTTTTTGGGGACTCCAAACAGAATTCTTGTTGCTCTGTCTAGAGCTAGATTGGGACTATATATGTTTGGGAATGCAGCACTTCTTTCAGAGAAAAGTCAAATATGGGCTGATATCATAGGTCGTCTGAGTCAAAATGGATGGATTGGAAGCAGGATGAGACTATGTTGTCCTAATCATGACGACAAAGTATTTCGAGTTCGCACATTAAATGATTTTAGGTCTGCTTATTGTCGCAACAAATGTGAAGGTACTCTAAAATGCGGTCACCAATGCCCACAAAATTGCCATTTGGGAGATCATGACAACATCAACTGTGCTAAGAAATGTGGGAAAATGATTCCACGGTGTTCACATGTCTGCATGAAGCATTGCCATTCAGATTTCGATACATGTCATCCATGTGTTGAATGCAAGAATTCCGAGCAATATTAGCATGATAATACACAATGGTTTTCAGTGTCCATTTGAAGTCACAAAGGAGGTGATTGGGTCAGTTATAGAGTGATTTCTTACTGCTTTTTGATGTTTTTAGACTCACATGTCTATTTTATCTCCGCTTACATGAGTTACTTATTGTTTGATGCAGGCGAATATGGATGTGGACAGGGTTGAAGTCTTATGGTAGCTAATGCAATTGTTGCAACTAAACACTAATAGCAGTTCAACAACAACTAATGAATCTAGCATAGTCAACCCTCTGGGCATTGGTAATGTTTCTCAGACATTTCATGCATTACAGCTAATCTCCAACTTTTACAGGGTTGCCTAATGGTGCTGCTAATAAGCCTTAAAATCTCAGCTTCCTATATCTAGCATCAATGTATTAAAACTTATCTCTGCTGTAATGTAAGTAATATGAATTGCTAGAAGTTGCTCCTGAACTTGCATATCAGACCACTCTATTAGTGATTGCCAATTGAAATAACCTGTAAGTGCTGAGAGTTTTTCTTCTTCTTGCCATTGCGAAGGGGAAGCAAGCATCCTCTTTTCGAAGATTGATCGATCACTTTTCTGCAGGTTGATTAACAACCTGAACCTTTTTCGCCCTTTCCCTGACATGGATTATTTCAGATTATTGGCATGTTTGCATATCTATGAACCATGTCCGACTTGGCAAGGCAGTGAATGATTTGTGTCTCTGAGATTTCTGTACCCTTGCGGGACTTACAAAAATTTCCATCAACATAGGGATTTACATTGTTATCAAGTTGCTTCGAATTTAAAATTACGGCTACAGTCGCTGTTTTGATGGTGGGTACGATGTATGGTTTCCAACATGAAGAAAGAAATTCAATGTATTCTGTTGAACAAGTTAAGAGTGTTGAATGGCATTTACTTCGTACTTGATAAATGAATGGGATTACATGTTTCTGGTAAATTTAATAGTAGCACGGTTTTGTTCGTATTGATTATATTAAAATATCTTTGAAAAGATGCATATACATCTTTAGGTTGGCATGTTTTCTACAGAAATAAAGTGACTTAGTACTGACAATCCATTTGTAGTTAATGTTATGCGTTTTTAAACATGCTTTCTTTGGGTATACTGCCTTTTATGGCATAGAAACCATTTCTATTCAAAGAAATTTACCCTACCATGGACGATTCTGTTACTGGATTTTTGGTATCCATTTTTATAAAGTAGTTGTTTGGCTTTGCCAGTTCAGAGATTTTTTCGGGGGAGGAGGATCCCTTTTCTCTGCAATCACTCAACTATAGATCAACTCTTGGGTGAGTCTGCCTCTTTTAGTTTTCTCTTTTGCCAGATAACGTTTAACCTAGTTTCCTACCTTAAAACAGAAAGGATTTATTTTTGCATCTGTCTAACCTAAAAGCATTTGATTCTTTTGTGAAAGTCCTACATTGTCCTGTTTTAATTACGTCCTTGAGAAGTTTCCTTATTTGCATATGTTGATCAATTTGAGGTTCTGAATATAGTTGATACTATCAATTTTCTTAGTTGAACCTTGTTTCTTCTTTCGTACTTTCCCATCCACTTTTAATATCTCTCGAGTGTTGATGACGTGTAGATCGATGTTTCTGCAGCAGCTGCCACTTGATTTTGTGCAGATTTTGCTTCTGTCAACAAGGCCATTTTCTCTCTCTACTTTTTGCAAACTCCATCTGACACGGAGATTGTCCAAGCTGGAATCATTCTCACCTTTTTATGGCATTTGTGATATTATCCTTTGTAAGGTAGAATACCATCTAGGTTACGAGAATGTCTTCTGTTTAAATATGGATTTTCAATCCTTGGTTCTTTTCTATCCAGCAAATGTATTATTTTCCTTTTTTTTTTGTCCTTTTAAGTTTTAAGAGTCATTTGCTTTTGGGTAAACCTACGGATTCTTGGATGACAGGTCTATCTGTGCAACATTGGCTCTATCTCAGCTTTCTTTCTCTTTTGTATCTTCCAGGTTATGGTATGTTATCTGATAATGTTGTCAGCTTTACTGATCTCTTTTTTCTTCTGCAAGATTTGAGGGCAATCTAGGAAATATAAGGTTGTCTGGGCGCGCACACCTGACCAGATTTGGGCCACACAGGAGATGCACCCGCACCCACACCCAAATCCATACCCAAGAAAATCTAATGCAACCTAGCGCACCGGGTGCATTTCCCATAATTTCATAAGCACTGGGTGCTGCATACCTGCACCTTGCATACCCCTGCACCTGCGCACCGAGATAACATTAAAAATATATAATCTACAATGGAACCATAGTTGATTCCTATTTCACTTGGGAAAAAGATTGGAAGTCTTATCTAATGAACCCAAAAACTAACAAGAACAAGAAAATTATCAATAGGCCAAGATCTTGAAACAATACTCAGAATTGATTCGTATTGATTGCTTGAAATAATTACAACCCAAACCATGCTTAAATAAGCCTCAACTCGGATTTAGAGGTGACATGCAAAAATTCTAAAAAAACTAACGCCTAAAATAAAACTTCTATTTTTAACAGTTGCTATTTTTAGTAAGTCACGCATGCAAGCGTGTGCAACTCTAAAAATATCCCGAAATATTCTAAACACTAAAATTAGCTTATGGGACGAAATTCAACTAAAGTTGATTTTCGGTTTTAAAAATATACAATTTTTTAAATTAGAAAAATCCCCAAAAAATTATTAAACTGAATTTTCGGACCTTAGTTTTCTGCATCACTCTCCTCTGGTTGAAAACAACGCAGCTCCTACGAGTTGCCCTGATTGTATTGCTGCCATTTGTCTTTGTCAATCTTCTTCAGCTCCCATTCTGTAATCCAAATTTGTTTTTTTGTTGCAATCCTTCCCACTGAACCAAATAACTATTATAATTCCCTTGCATTGCACTATCTTGTCCTTATTTTCCTTTGAAACCTGTTGTTACCAATTTATTTTTTCATTTTCGTCACTTTCACCATCTTCTCCATGGAATTCATATAAATCTGAAACATTAAATATTGGAGATATATCAAAATTTTGTGGTAAACTCCTCTGATAAGCATTGTCATTGATTTTCTTCACAATTCCGCATAGCCCAATTTTCTTATACTTCAATTTATTGTATGTGCCCTTTGAAATTTTTTCTTTTCTCAATTAAACCATTACCAACTCTCTTTTATCAAATACTTTGGATCTTCTCCTGACATCCGTTGTTGCTTTATATTTCTCATTATTTTCCTGCAACTTTCTTCTTACTCTTTGCAACTGCTGCATATGTTTTGCAAACGCTTCTGCATCATCATTAATTCGATCTGCAATTGACAATTATATCAAATCTAAAATACCCATAGGATTTCTCCCATAAACAATTTGAAAACCTGACTTTCATGTTGATCTATTCACTAAACTGTTATATGCAAACTCAACTTGTGCCAAAGCCAAGTCCCATTGCTTTGACTTCTCTCCCACTATGCATCTCAATAAATTTTTCAAGCTTCTATTCACAACTTCTGTCTGTCCATCTGTTTGTAGATGATATGCACTACTGAATTGTAGCTTAGTACCCATCTTCCACAAAGTCCTCCAAAAATGAGTTAGAAATTTTGTGTTCCTATCTAAAATAATAGTTTTTGGAACACCATGCAATCTCACAATATCCATAAAAAATAATTGTGCAGCTCTAGTGGCATCATTGGTTTTTTTACATGCAATGAAATGAACTATTTTAGAAAATCTGTCTACAACAATAAAAATTGAATCATTACCTCTCTATGTGTTTGGCAATTCTAACACAAAATCCATACTCAAATCTATCCATGGCTCTCTTGGAACTGGTAATGGCATGTAAAGTCCAGTATTTTGTGCATGTCCTTTAGCCACCTGACATATTTTGCATCTTGAAACATAATTTGTCACATCTCTTTTCATCTTTGGCCAAAAATACTTTTCCTCCACCAAAGTTATTGTCTTCATCTTATCAAAATGCCTAGCCAAACCGTCACTATGTAATTCTCTTATTATATTGTCTCGTAGAGACTCAACTGGAATGCATAATTGTTTCCCTTTAAAGAGATAACCTTCTTATATAAGATACTCATCATGAATAGCATATGTCCCACCTGTTAATGGATTCTTGCACTACTCAACTACTTTGCTAAAATATGGATCAGTATCATATAATTCTTTAATAGCTTCAAATCCAATTATTTCACTCACCATAGTAGTTAATAATGCTATCCTCCTACTCAATGCATCAGCGATCTGATTTTGTTTTCTTGATTTATGCTTCAACACAAAATATTCCCCTGCAAGAAAGAAACCCACTTTGCATCCCTACTATTCAACTTCTTTTGTATATTCACATACTTCAAAGCCTTATGATCTGTAAATAGTTTAAACTCTTTAGGCACCAGATGATGTCTCCAATGTCTTAATACTTGTACAATTGCATAAAGTTCAACATCATAAGTAGAATGTTTTATTCTTACTGCATTCAGTTTCTTACTGAAATATGTTATTGGTTTTCCTTCTTTACTCAGCACAACACCAATTCCCACAAATGAAGCATCGCAATCAACTTCAAACACTTTGTTAAAATCCGGTAATGCTAAAATGGGTTTTTTTGTAATATTTTTCTTCAAAAATTCAAAGCTTTCTGTGGCTGTTCTAGTCCATGCAAAGTCTTTCCGTCATGCAATTTGTTATTGATGTCATAATACTACTAAATTTTTTAATAAACTTTATGTAAAAAATTGCTAAACCATGAAAACTTTTTACTTCTCTAATGCTTTTTGGAAAGGCCACTCAACAATTGCCTTTATCTTTTCTTCATCCATTTTCACACCATCTGCTGAAATTACAAATCCCGTTGAAACTACAAATCTCAAAAATACCAAACTGTTATGCATAAACCTGCACTTCTTTAAATTTGCATACAATTTTTTATTTCTTAACAAATCCATTACCATTCTCAAATGCTGTAAGTGTTCTTTAGTCTTACTTAAAATCAAAATATCATCAAAATAAACAATCACATACTTATCAATATATTCTCGTAGCACTATATTCATCACCCTCATAAATGTGTTAGGTGCATTAGATAATTCGAACGACATCACCATCCACTCATATAAGCCATCCTTAGTCTTGAATGCAGATTTTCACTCATCTCCTTCACGAATTTGAATCTGATAATAACCACTCAGATCAATTTTGGTAAAATATTTTGCTCTTGCAAGCACATCCATCATATCATCTAAACAAGGTATAGGAAACCTATATTGTAATTTTATTAATTGCTCTGCTATCCACACACATTCTCCTTCCTCCATTTTTTTTTGGAGTTGGCAATGCTGGTGTTGCACATGGATTCATACTCTCCCTTATCTCTTTCTTCCTTACCAATTCAGTAACCTGTTTATTTAATTTTGCATGTTTTGTGGGACACATCTTATAAGCTGCTTGATTGGGTAGAGCTGATCCAGGAATCAAATCAATATGATGTTGAATATCTCTCTTCAGTGGTAAACTATTTGGTAACTCATCAGACATAACATCTGCATATTCTTTCAACACTCTTGCTGCTTTTGTTGGTATTGGCACCATTTATGTTTCCTCATTCTTTGCTATTAGTACATAATAGTAACCTGCTACCTTTATATCTTGGATAAATTTTTTAGTACAGAGCATGCTTTTTATCTTCTCTTCCTCTTTAAGAGGTAACAAAATTACCTTTGTACCACATTTCCAAAAAGTGTGTTCTTTGCTTTATCATAAACTACTTTCTTGTCAAATTGCCATGGTCTCCCCAATTACACATGACACACATCCATCGGAATAACATCACACCATATTTCATCATTATAACTCTTTCTTATAGAAAACTTGATTGAGCATCTTTTATCTATTGTAACTTCATTCCCTTTCTTAAATCATGAAATCTGATATTAGGTTGTTTTTCACATTGCAAATTTAGTTTCTCAATCATTTTTTTAGAAACCATATTTTCACAACTACCACCATCTATAATTACTTTGCATACCTTTCCATCCGAAGTACATTTTGTTCAAAAAATATTAGATTGCAGCCATGCATTACCACCTTTATTTTGCACTTGATCCTTGGAGCGATCATGGTTCTTTTCATCATGAGATTCTCTCAAACATCAGTGAGTGCAACTTCAGTGTTTTGCACTTCTATTTCAGCCTCAACTAGATTTACTTTTGGGTGATCTTCTTGCTTTTTTTCTTGATCTTGATTGTGTGGATACTCAAACGCTCTGTGCCCTTCTCCACATCTTTAATAGACATAAGATCTACGTTGATTTGAAAACCATTCTTGAGCACCACCATAACATCGTCCTCTCTGAAATCTTCTTCCTCTTTGTTGGTATTGAAACCCTTGCCTATTATCTTGTCTTTCTGCACCATGTGACGATTCACTTTTATTGGCATTAAAGCCACCTCTAGTGGTATTAAACCCACCTTGTCCCCTTATTAGAGGGGATCGACCTCTTCTTGGACCAATATTTGTCCTTCAGAAATTTTGTTTATTTTGTTTTTCTTCTGCCTTTAAAGCTAATTGATAAGCCTCCTCCATGTTAAGTATTCTATGTATATTTAATTCATCTTGAATAGAAAATTTCAAACCATTTACATATCTTGTAGCCATCTGCTCTTCTGTTTCATCATGCTCCACTAGTATAGAAAGCTTGTATTATTCATCTGTATACTATGATCTTTTTGCGTTAAATTTTGAAATCTTTTGTATAGGGTTTGTGCATAATCCACAGAGAGAAATTTATTCCTCAGCGTTTTCTTCATTTTTTTCATGAATTAATCTTCTTTTTACCTTTTTCTCTATCTCTTTTTCTGCAGGTGATCCCACCAAATCATTGCATGACCTTTCAATTTCGTGCATGCAAACTTTACCTTCTTGTTTTCTCTCATAGTCTTCCACTCGAAAAACTTCTCCATGCTATTCATCCAATCTATCAACTCATCTGGTTTTAAACTGCCTCCATAATCTTGAACATCAACCTTGATTCCTTCATTTCTTCCTTCTAAAACCCGAACCATCCTCTCTTCCATCGATGGTGGCTTCTCTTGTTCTTGTTAAATTTTTTCATCACGATCTGTGTCTTCCTTATCACCAACTTGTCTTCTTTGTTGATTGGTGATAATCTCTGTTAATTGTTGAACATGTCTCTGCAGCTCTTGTATAGTCTGGTTCATCTGTGCAACACCTCGTCCTCTCGTCATTTTTTACTCCTCCAAGATTCAAACTTGCTTTGATACTAGATAATGAAACCAAAAACTAACAAGAACAAGAAAATTATCAATAGGCCAAGATCTTGAAACAATACTCAGAATTGATTCGTATTGTTTGTTTGAAATAATTTCAACCCAAACCATGCTTAAATAAGCCTCAACTCGGATTTAGAGTTGACATGCAAAAATTCTAAAAAAACTGTCTAAAATAAAACTTCTATTTTTAGCAACTATTATTTTTAATAAGTCACGCATACAGTGCTAAAAATATCTCGAAATATTTTAAACACTAAAATTAGTCTATGAGACGAAATTCAACTGAAATTGACTTTCGGTTCTAAAAATATAAAATTTCTAAAAATAGAAAAATCCTGAAAAAATTTATTAAATTGAATTTTTGGACCCTATTTTTTCTGCATCATTATCCTTTAAAGTATTCATCTTCTTAAAACAATCAAATCTTAAATTTTTGAACTCCCTGAGTTGGCAATATAATTTAAATGTTGAAGACCAGAACGGTCTTTTTTGACGAGGATGTTTATACTTCAACTCTTATGCCTTCTACAGAGGATATTTCAATGGATATTCAAAGACTATTTATCCTGCTCTAGAATACTCTAGACATTCTCTTGTAAATTGATGTTGATATCCTTGAATTGGATCTTTTTAAAAGCATCACCATACATCATTTTTGGAAAAAGACAGTGCAATGCCCTTGACTTGGTTTGTAACATAGAAATTACATCTTGGATTGTAACATAGAAATTACATTAAGCCCTAAGTTTTGAGGCTTCTCGGTCTATTTGAATTATTTGGCCCATTTTTGGAACAGCTTAAATAGTCTCAGAAAGCCAAAAATTTCTTAAATGATGTTAGTGACTTTAGGGATTTTGTGACATTCAGCTGCTATTGAGTGCCTCGAATTGTTTGACCTATTAGGGTTATTAGTATCCATTCTTTTTGCCTATTTTATCTGTAAAATATTAATATTATCATGTGAAAAAGAAGAGAAGCATTATCAATCTGTTGCTTGAAAGTATGTCAATAATGTTAGCATTCCCCAATGGATCATACGTCCTAGTTCTCAATAATTTTACAAAGTCTTTTCAATAAAAAATATAAAAAAATTACAAAGAGCAATATGATTCCAACCACCAAAGTTATTCATGTCTCCATAGTCATGTTTAATTTTCAGATTGATAACCTTCTCTCTGTATGAACCAAGAAGTGTGCTACTGTGCGAGATTGCAGGTATGACCATTGGGTAAGTCATTCATGTTACTGAAACAAGGAGTCAGTAAATGAAGGTGAACTGTGTACAAGAAGGGAAGCATTGTCATTCAGTTGCTTGAAAGGCTTTAAATAATGATAGCATTCCCCAATGGAATATAGGTGCCAGCTCTCAATAATTTTACAAAAAAGCATTATGATTCCTCTCACCAACGTTATGTATGTATCCACAGTAACGTGTTTAATTTTCAGATTGATTGCCTTCTCCCTGTAAAAACCAAGTATCCTGCTGTGTGAGATTGCAGGTATGACCATTGGGTAGCCATTATTGCTATTGAAACAAGGTTCAGTAAAAAAGGTGAACATTTTGTACAGATTTTTGGCAATTTTGGATGCATGTCAATCATTTCAGGAAGGAACTACAGTGCAGAAATGTTGTCATATGATAGATGTTTGATTAATCTGGGTGCTGTCATTTGGATTCTGAGGTTGTCTTCTTCCCTATACTGATTCTATGTTAGACATCAGTCATGGATATTTTCAGTTGTCAATTATTGTTTCACTTTAACAATGCAAAACCCTTCTTTGTGTGCTGAACTCCTGAAGATACTATTCGGCATTATGTACAAATTCAACATTGGAAATTATTTTAGTGTGTGTTGAATTTGTCAACCATATTTCATGACTTCATATTAAAGTGGAACCAACGAGATCAAGGAGAGGCACATCCCTTTCAGAGATTCAAAACTCACTCAAATTCTTCTACATCCATTATGAAGCAATGTAAAGACTCAAGTCATCTGTACAATGAGTCCACGAGGAACAATTGGAAAGATAGAATATATATTTTTTTTAATGTCTAGAAGTGATCAAAGTAGGTCAGTGTAGGTCAATGGGACTCAACAAGTACATCCAGTGCCCATGTCAATGTTGTTATGTCATACAAGGCATTAGTAAAACATTTACAGAAGGAACTGATCAGGTTTGAGAACGATTTATGAGTTTCTAGGCCCTGTCCTTTTCATCACTCCACCTAGGATTAGTTTCTGGTTAGACATTCAGGTGTTTCGAGAAAATGACAAAATGGAGAATTTGAACAATCACATGATGAGCAGTTGTGTTTCTTGTGACACCAAAACGGTCTCTTCATCTTCCACATTTGTACTATAATGTATTCTATTCATTCAGTGGATAGTTGTAGTGATATTAGAGAAGGCCCTTGCAATGCACACCCAACCTATACATGTCAATGTCATTATGTCATACAAGGCATTAGTAAAACATTTATAGAAGGAAGTGATCAGGTTTGAGAATGATTTACGAGTTTCTAGGCCCCATCCTTTTCATATATCCACCTAGGATTAGTTTCTGGTTAGACATTCAGGTGTTTCGAGAAAATGACAAAATGGAGAATTTGAACAATCACATGATGAGCGGTTGTGTTTCTTGTGACACCGAAATGGTCTCTTCATCTCCCACATTTGTAATATAATGTATTCTATTCATTCATTGGATAGTTGCAGTGATGTTAGAGAAGGCTCTTGCAATGTACATCCAACCTCGCGGATCATGGTACAGAACTTTGCATGGTATAATCTTGCATTTTTAAAGTTTAGCATGGTGTCATATTTCCTGTGTTTCTCTGTGTATAAGCACTATGATTATTATCTAGATTATAGCCTTCTATCATTCTCACACATTTTCCATATCCACAACACATTTGATTCCATTTGAGGGTGTTGTTCCCCGAGCCTCCTATTGGGCCTCAGATCAGTGGTATCAAAACATATGCTCTTCCTATCATTTATAGTGGCATTGAAATTTTCATTTGAATCCTTCTCTACATTTTGTATGGCTACTCACATGAGGTATGAGTATAGGAAGCTTGGTCTCAAAACTTGTGACCCTTTGTCATACCTTCCTTCACGATTTCAGTAGATGGCAAACACGACAAATTTAGAGAGACCAATTTCTGAAATGTTTCAGAAGATGATAGAAGATGATTTGCAAAGGTAATGGGATGATTTAGAGAAGCAACACACATGAAAAAAGTGGGAATCATTGATCACTCCGCTCAACTTCTTCGGCGAGTTCAATCCATCTACTTTCACTTGTCAACCATTTCAAGGTCAAAAGCCATATAAGGTACAAGTAAATCTAGATATTTCGATACTTCAAGGCAAGATAGATGCAAATGCATTGGATAGTTGGCTGAATCTTATTTGTTCATACTATGTTGTCAATCAATTTTATAAACAGAAAAGGATCATTTTTGACCTTCCGAGAGTTTATTTGTCAGTTAAAGAAATGGTGGGAGAATTACTGCACTTTCCATGAGGATGATGACTCAATCTCTGCAGATATATGGATTGGTTTTGTAGAATCCTTTAGAGAAGGTTGTAGATAATGCACTTTCCATGAGGATGATGACTCAATCTCTGCAGATATATGGATGATGACTCAATTATTGCACAATTGCTAATAAGGTTGTAGATAATGCATTTGAGTTTAATCTACTTTCCTCAGTCCTGTCTTGGTTTTCATCCGATCATCAATGCAAAACTCTTGCATCGTTACATTTCACCTTTGTTGGGTTCACCTGATGTTGCAGATACACTTAAAGAAGTAGAGATTAATCTTGATTGCTTTACTCCAACAATAGCGGATGAAGTGATTGACACCATAGTCAAATGCACAAAAAAACAAGAGATCCCTCTCTTTCAAATTGTCAAAGCAGGAGAAGTACCTTCCCAGGTGAAATGGTTTATAGAAGTTCAAGTTGGCAACAACTTTCCACATCTTCTTCCCCAACTTAACATAATGGGGACCGCTTCTTCTCAAGGAGGGGACGACTGATCCAAGAGGATCTAATACCTTGATCAACTAATGGTATAATGGTGGTACTCCACATCATGATTGGTATTGGTACCTTAACCACATGGGTTGGGGCCTTATTGCTTTGGGTTTACCCCTCATTTATTTTCAGTGCTCTAGTTCTTTTTTAATTTAGTCAGTCATTGATCCTAGGGTCCTTTTACCCTGCGCTCTTTTTATTGTACTTGGATGTATTCTTGAGTCCCATTGACCAAATTTTATTTATTCATAGACATTAAAATAATTTCTTTCTTTCTGCCTCTACACCTAAGAAATGCCTGTTAAGGAATCCAAATCGTGTCTGGAAATGCTGGGCTGTGAAATCAGGAAGGTTTGAGTATTTTCAAGTAGTTCTTCATTAGGATGCCAGTATAGCTTTGGAGGTTATTAAAAAATATGTACGGTGCCTTCGTCTATCACAGTTTTGAACAAACAAGGATGCAACAGCTTCCAGGAGAGAGCGTAAAGGAAAGTTTTGACCACTGCATTGAAAAAAAGAAAATTACTCCATTGCAAAGAAGAAAATTAAGGCCACCAGAATTGATTTCTTTGAGAAGCATAGATATTAATCTCAAGGAAGAGATTTCAAGATGAGTGGCTCAGAGGACATTAGCAAATTAACTGTTACATATACAACAATTGTTGTGCTAAAGCATCAGCTTGAGAATGTGCAAAATTTCATTGAAAATCTTGCCTCCTCTATTTCGATTGAACCCCTAGCATTGCCTTTAAGTAAAAATCAACCATGTAGAAAAATAAACTTCAGAGTTAAAATAAGCAGAAGTTGTCAAGTCCAAATCATGCCCATTCCTCCATCCTCACCCTGTTTTTGGGCAATATTTACTTTTAGTTTTGAGCAAAATGAGAACAATCCATTGTGCACGTCTCAGAATATGTATTTGAAAAATAAACTGGAAGCTTAAGGAAGAGTTGTTTACATAAAACTGGAGATAAAGAAGCCAATTTGACATCCAGAGAGGATTCTCTAAGACATGGAATGGGCTTTTCCAATGACATGAAAGAAAGTTCATAATATTTTCAAGACTTCTGCTCAGTAGAATAATAGCAGCATTTTCTCTGAAGTGACTGAGCTCAAAGAGCGAATGGCCAAGGTTCAACATCAAGAAGACTTCACGTCTGTAAGGTACAAAACTTAACCATCCATTCTTTAGTTATTTCTCAGGAGCTTTAACATATTTGATTGTTTGAAAGGTTTCTTTACATATATTTGCATCGGGATCATCAGATCTTGTTTTTCTTGAAGTGAATTATTATTAGTTACATTTGCAGATCTGGTATCTTTATCCAGCCTGCTTGGTATATTACTTGCTTATTGAATAGAAGGTTGTGTTAATCCTTTTAGGATTTTAGTTATTCTTCGAGTCTCCTGAAGGATAACGTTTTGGTGCAAATAGCAGATGCCTCTTCGTATCCTGCTTTTATTTCCTTTGAAAGAGTTGGGTGTTTGTTCATTCAAACTCTCCCTTGAAGTTTAGCATAGTTATCCTAAAGAGAAGTATTGAGTCTCATGTCCTGTGTTCTGAGACAACTCCAAAGTGTCTACCATGTTGGCTAGCATGTACGTAATTGGCCGAATATTTGAACAATGCAGATTTTTAATACTTGCCAGAAAAGTATGAGAAGTAACAATAAGTCTTCCTTTTGAAGTTTACTGTTTTCATATTCCTTTTTTTAATTTTCTTGGGCAAAGGTAGAGAAGGGGATAGGATGGGATGCATTTGTTATTCAGGATGATAAGAATGTAAAGTTCTTAACCCTCAACATGTCACCCAGATATGCACAATCGTTGCCTTCTGCTGGCTTAGAATTTGATAAGCAGAAAGTGCAGATAATTGAGAGACACCTGGTACGTCTCCATAACCTAAAGAACTCATATCTTCCTGTTGTTCAAAGAAGACGCTGCAGATGCCATATACACGGAGGTAGAATTAAGGAGATTTGCATTCCTTGAAAGAATATATCCGAGAGGATTGTTAATAGTCATAATCTTTAAGATTATCAGATCCTACCCTAGCTTCCGAGTAGATCTCATCGCTCTCTTTTAATGACCATGTAGTTGCCATACCACAATCTCTCAAAACTTTGTTGGGTTGTGTATAGATGATTCAATTGCTGTTTTGTAGAATGCATCTATAATTAATGTGATCACTCGTGTTTTTGTACCATTCAGATCTCAGGTGTGAAAGAGACATGTTGTAATATTTCCAATAGAATATCTTACAAATAGATTATTACAAAAACAAAAGTCAAAATGCAGTTGTAATAAGCCGGGATCAAGGAAAGCGAGGATATATAAGGGAAGAAGAGCCGCTCAAATCAGATAGAACAAGATATAATATCAAATTTGAAGCAACAAAATCAGGAAGCGGCACATCCCATTCACAAATCAAAAAAAAAAAACACTCTAGTCCTTTAACATGCATTGGGAGGCAATGCAATTATCTGTATGGTGAATCCCTGCATGGGTCCATGTCGAATGATCACATAATACAATTCTTTGTAGCTTGTGCAAGTGAAGTTGTATGCACCTAAATCCACTCGCTTGCTTCATCGTCACTAATATTCCTATTAGTCGACACTAATTTCATTTACCTGTCTAATCTAATTTATTCCCGCTAATTTATCCCCACTAATTTATCCCCTTTTGTCTAATATCCCCCATCAATATTTCTTCATTCACTAACTATAGTCTTATCCCACTTCTTCATTAATTCTCCTAATCATCTTTTATCCCATCTTAACCTCACTTATCCATTATTTGAGAATTTTAAATGCCCATGGCCCACCTACCCACCTACTAAGCCTACTCTTAGGCTTTCTTATACTCCTAGTCCCTAATCCCCGACCTAATCCTTATATAATCTCCTACCTATTCCTAATCAACTCTTAAGAGGATTCTAGAATCCTCTCTATTCTCACCCTTTATCTCTAGAAGCCTCTAAATCTAGAGGCTTCCAAGGAATTTTTAATTCCTTGTAATCCTTCTCTCCACAATCTATTTAAACAACCCATCCCTCCATTGGAACCAACTACAAGCTATCAAGCAATCTATCAAACTCATTAATTTGTGAAGTCGTCATGCTCCCATAGCAACTCTCAGCAATCAAAAAGGAATCCATAACATCTCCATGCCAAACAAATCCTTGAATCCATCATTCCTGATCAAGCTGTCCTAATGTCAAAATTCTGAGTTTTAAGGTAATTTCAATCCAATCTTCTTGTTTTTGTATCCGTTTAATCATGATTTAGAACAATTAGCTTTAGGACTAAAATGCTGGTTTGAATGGTTTATTCATCTATTTGCATTTAGTCCTAATGGCTCTAGATCTTACCTAGGTAGTTTGATGTTTGAGTAGATTTAGATTAATTGCATAATTTCAAATCTATTGTGGTCAAATTTTCTACTATAGAAGTAGCGACTAGTTCATGTCAATGTACTTTTGTCAGACAAGGCACTGGGAAAGCATTTGCAAAAACAATTGGCGAAACTTGATAACAAGTTATGAGTTTCTGGGATATGTCCTTCTATACTTAACTGAGGATTTGTTGCTTTTATGTTATGTTCTTTATTTGGCTTATCTAATGCCCAAGAAATTTCTTTGATTCTTGCTTTGAGTGGCTTAATGTTGTCTAAAATTATAAATGGAACAAGACGCCAAGGGGGTAACCTAATAAATAAATTTTGTACAAAGCCAATTTGAAAACCTGATTTGGAGCATTGGATGTGATAAAGCTTCAGAAAATGGGTGGTGAGAAAAGGAAAAAGGCAATTGTTGAAGCTCTTGCTTCATTGGCATCTGAAGAGAACAATCACATTCTTGTGGGCACACCAACAAGGACCATGCCCCTAGATGCACAAGAATATGCCAACAAGGAGTGCCAACTCGATCATTACCACAGTGTATAAAAAGACTTGCCAAATCACTAAGTCAATCTCACTGCTCAAGGTACTGATCAAGCTTGTGGGGAAAATTGTTGAAGTTGACTAGCTGGTGGTTTTCTGGGGTCAATTTTGATATAAAATGTTGTAACGAACTTTTACTAGTTCGACAATTTATTTGATGCTTTAGGCCTTAGTTTGTTAGTCAACATTTTAATAGTTTCATGTATTGATCTTTTTACTTGAAAGAGCTGTTATTATCACACTGTACATTAGTATTTTATATGATGTAGATGCCTTTGTATCTCTTTGCTCTCTCAAGTTCGATCATAATAAATGGGGCTTTCAAAAATGAAATGCTCCTCAGTCTCCACCTCTTGGAGGGAACATAGACACGACAGATCTGGTCTTTGCAAGGGGCCTTAGGGATCCCAAGCTGATCGCCTCTTTATTTCAGCCCATCATGGAGTTTTGCGGTATTGAGTGCCCTTCGGATACTATTGCCTTACACACAAAGGGGGGTCAACTAGTGAGGTGACGCTCTTCTTTGCGCCGAACATTTTTTGCCTTTTATGCGGAATATTTTTTGCAATTTGTGGATGGTGTCATTCGTCACCTTGACTATCTACAACATCACTAGTCTCACGGCTTGTAATTTCCCCTCAGCGAGTTGAGGGAATGATGACCCCAATTGCAATCTGAGACTAATCATCATATTCCACATGGAGATCGAATTTGTTATCTTTGCCTCCTCAAGAAGGTGGAGATTGAGGAGCACCTCCTTTTCAAATGCCATATTATGAGATCTGGGGGAGATACCACTGTGTTTATATAGACTCTGTAACTCTTTATCCACTTTCTTTTGATACTCGGATTAGTGGTCCCTAGTCCTTTTTCTTTGGGAGGTTGTCACCCTTTGACGCAAGCCCCTACAGGGAGCCTGTAGAGCTCCTAGGCCGATCATTTTTTCAGCGCCTCATAGAGGCTGGTGGTGTTAAGCACACCTTGGATAATGTTGCTTCTCACATCGAGGGGGGTATGTTAGTGAGGCGACACTCATCTCAGCACAACACTACTCCTAAGGTGCCCTAGTGCACTAACTGTCAATGACAAGGATTTGCGCTTGCTCAAGGACTGTCTCCTTGACATCGTGGATCCAGGGCTTCACGACTACTTCGTAGGCCATGGGGACAAGCACACATTACAAATTTCTTTGCTACTTCAGTTGTTTCTTCAGTGTTGGATGTTAGGATGGATTCTAGGGGGAGTGCTTTGCTTCCTCCTAAGACTACCCAACCTAGCCCCCTTAGCCCTAGACAATCTTCGATGGGCATTCTTAGATCCTGCATTAGTCCTTCCATGGTGATAGACGGTGACACAAATGATTCCTCTATCCCTAGCATGATCAAAGACGTTTGATGAGGCTACCATCTAGTTTCTCCAACTTTTATTGGCCCATGCTCTGAGGGGTTCTTGTTGGTTATTTATAGTGGTACCGTAACCACATGGGTTGGGGTTTTATTGCATTGGGTTTACCCCTCGTTTACTTTACTTTGTGCTTTTGTTCTTTTTCTGTTTAATTAGTAGGTTGGTCCTAGTCCTTTTACCTAGCACTTTTTATTGTAAGTGGTTGTATTCTCGAGTCCCATTGACCTATTTTGGTCATCCATGGACATTAATATAATTTCTTTCATTCTTTACACACTGTTACTACAAGGGTGCCATAATATATTCTCTCTGAGCATCGTGGCTCTGCTCCTCAACTACTACATAAACCGCGGGTCTAATGCATTATGAGTTTCTTTTCTTCTACTGGAATTTCCTTAGCCTTGGAAGTTGGGAGAGGTTCTAGGGGGAGTGCTTTGACTAGGAACCCATAGTGGTCCCCAGCCTTAGGCACTCCCAGATGAGCATTATCGGATTCTACATTGAACCTTTCACAATGATAGAAGATGACACAAATGATTCCTCTAGCCCAGGCCTTGATAGAGACGTATGATGGAACTAGCTTCCAATCTTTCCGACTTTCATCAGAGGAGAGAGTTTTTTACCCTAAGGTGTTTTCACCTTAGCACTTTCTATTGCAATTAGATGTATTCTCGAGTCCCATTGACCTACTTTTAGTCATTCATGGACATTAATACAATTTATTTCTTTCTTGTTTCTTCTTTTTTAATATAATGTTCTTGAACTTTCTCAAAAAATGATGGATGATGGGTTGGTTTATTTATCTATCTAGGTTTAGGCGTTTCCCATCTATTACCATGGAGTCAGAGCTTTTTTTGGATTTGCATTTCCCCTATTTCAGGACTTACATAATGCAACTCACGCTGATGGTCAGAGAATGGATTCTTATCAATAAGATGAATGTTCAGTGTTGGAACTATCCAGCATGTGACATGAATTGTTGTCTTGTGAATTGCAATTTCCTATACCTCAGTACTTCTGCGATGGAGAATGAAAATTAAGCAAGCAGTGGAAATCACTGTTGGCTAAGGGCAGATAAAGTTGAGTAAGAAGCTTTTCCGGGGTAAATAAAATTTCAAGAATCCTCCGCATCTACATTTAAGAAACATCCTATTAAGGAATCCACATTGTGTCCTGTAATTTTGGTCCATGGATTTGGGAAGCTGGAGTATATTCAAGAAGTGTTTGGTTAGGCTGTCGGTAGAGATTTTGGTGGCACTTTTAAATGTATGGTACCTGTACCTTCATCAAGTACAATTTGGGACACAGAAAGGATGCTGCATTTGCTTTGACAAAGCTCAGAGGAGAAATTCACGCATTGTGTAAATGAATAAATTCAAGGCCACCAGAATTGATTGCTTTGAAAGCATAGATATGTCTCTCAAGGAAGAGATTTCAATAGTGAATTTGACCCAGGAGTTTCTAGCAAATTAACTGATAGAGATAACAATCACTGCATTGGAACACCAGCTTCAGATTGCGCAAAAACCCTTTGAAAATCTTGTTTTCACTGTTCCCACTGAGGCCCCACCTTGATTTTAAGTGAACTTTAGCATATATGAATAAACCTCCAGAGATGATAGAAGCAGATTTTGTGAAGCCCAAATCATGTCCAGCCCTCTATCCTCAATGAGAATATGTCACCATGAACATCTGAAAAAACCCATTAAAAAGACCGGGAAGCTCGAGGAAAAGTTGTTTACATGAAAATGGTGATAGATAAAGCCAATTTGTCATTCAGAAATGACCATGCAGTGTATTGTATGAACTTTATTTATATTAAACAAGTCCATAATATGTTTGACTTTTGTTCAAGAGAACATTAGCTGTATTTGCTCTTATGTGGTTGAGCTCAAAGAAGATTCAAGTAGTGGCCAAGATCCATTATCAAAATTAACGTGTCTACCAGGTATCGAATTCAACCATCCAGTCTTTAGTTCTTTCCCTGAAGCTTTTTTCTACTTTTCTGTTTCAAAGGTTTTTTGACATATATGTGCATCAGTGACATTAGATTTAGTCTTTCTTGAAGTGAATTACTATTATTTACAATTGCAGACCTTGTATCTTTATCCATCTTGCTTGGTGTATTGTATAGAAGGTTTTGTTAAGCCTTTTAGGCTTCTAGTACACTAGTCTCTCCTGAGGAATATTGTTAATTTTTTCTATTATTAGAATCACAGTATTTTTAATATAAAAACCCGAAACAAACTGATTGGTTACGGACGGGTATGCCAGGATGATATCAAACCAGGATTACTTCCAGAAGATACTAATATATTAAAAGTAAACTGTTTTTAATAGGAGCATAACCTAGGCTGAAAAAATAGTTCTAAGAGTTATCATTCCATACATCACACCTTACAAAAAGGATTAAAAAAGAGAACCAAAAGAAAACCAACTGAAGCCAGAAAGGAAACTAAAGCAGGGCAAAAAAATCAGCTTACTGCAGGCGTGGTGGAACTCACACTTAAGTGGCTCGGTTCAGCACTTCCTTGATTGTCAATTCATTGGCCACAGCTCCAAGACCAGCAATCTCAAAGAGGCTCCTGAAAGAGAACCTGCAAAGAATACTGCTATTTTGCACGTAGTAAATGTTTCTTCATATCACTCTTTTATTTGCTTTAGCCTTTGAGCGAATTTTAGGTTTGTTAGTCCAAAATCTCTCCTGAAGTTTTAGCATATTTATCATATTGAGTTTCATGCCTTGTGGAATGTAGAAGGGTTTCTCACCTCGGCTAGCACGTATATAATTTTCTGAATATTTGGACACTACGCTTTATGCTTGCTAGCAAAGTACAGTAAATAACAAAAAGTCTTACTTTTGAAGTTGTTTGGTTTTCTTGTTACATTTTTTCTGTTCTCAGGTAGAGGGAGAGAATGAGATGGGATTGGATGCATTTGTTTGGCACATGTTATGGATTTAACATGTGGACTAATGCATTTTTTGTGCAGGTGATGGAACTCAAGACAGATGGGAATGCTCAGGATATATCATTCAGAGATTTACAATTGCCTTCCTGCTAACCTTTATAACTTGATATGCAGAGTACAGATAATTGAATTCTGGGACACCTACTACAATTCCATAACCTACAGAGCTCATACCTTTATGTTGTTCAAAGGAGATCCTGCAGGTGCCATATACATGGTGATAGAATTGAGGGGATTTTCACCATTTCCACTGAGCCCCAGCATCACCTTTAAGTAGAAATTCATCATATAGAAAACAAACTCCACGGGTAAAAGAAGCAACTTTTAAAGCTCAAACCATGTGGATCCCTCTATCCTCTCAATGTTTTTGAGCAATAAATACTCTTGAGCACAATGAGTAGGTTGAAAGGTTTCTTTTACATGCATTTGCATCAGTGATACCAGACTTGGGCGTTCTTGAAATATTTTTATGGTTTACAGGTCTTGGATTGTTTCTGAGTCCTTGTTATTTTGACTATAAGGTTTTATGGTCCTTTTAATATTCTCTATGCCTGTCATGACGAGTAATTTTATTACTAAACATGGTGGATGCTTCTTCAGAGCCCTTTATATTTTCTTTGGAATAGTTATGAATTTGTTTCAACCCTCTCCTTGAGTTTGGCATATTTATTCTATGGTAGGGTATTGAAACGGTATGGTTTCTATGCTTGACTGCAAGGGTCAAAAGCAACAATGAGTCTCTCTTTTGAAGTTGATGGCTTCTTTGTTTTCTCTTCCTTTTGTTTTGTTTTTTGGGCTAATAAGGGGAGAGATATGATATGATATGATAGAAATTTTAATAACATCCACGAGACCAAAAACAGTCTATGGGACCCTTAAACCGAAAATCAAAACCCAAAGAAGTGAAAAAATTATGAGAAAATGAGAGATTTTTTTACTTTAGTTCCCCAACCTGTCGTTGCTCTGTGTTTGAAGGTTCACTCCTCTGTGGACCCTGATCAAGAATTTCTTGTTTCTATCAATGTTTTCACCCTCAAATATAGTAAGCATAGAAACTCTTTGTATGTTGTCCACGTATTTAGCGTGGATGTAATCATATGCGGACCATTCCATGAGATAATGCCATTCCGTCTCAACCATATCTGAAGTGCGCATAGGACATATTCTCTCTTTCCACTTTTCTTTTGATATCTTCCACCTACATGTCTCACATCGAAGTTGATGTGACCTCGTTCTCAAATGTCCTATGAGTATCTTCGTTCTCCATTTAATTTTACCCTCATGAATGGTTTTTGGTCATGCTCATAATCGGGGTTGCACTTGGTCATGTAGAATTGATTTTTTTCTGCTTTGTCTACATGTTTATTTTAAACTTCTCTTTGACATATCTCTTTATCTCTTGATTGGTCTTCGGACACTCGTGAATGTTAATGTCCCACTTATCCATCCAAACCTTGTTTTGTTTCATCCACGTCCTCTTTCGCTTGTTCGACTCTTCTTTTATTACTACCTTTGGCCACCTACCCTCCCTCATGCCCTCTACTTTCATTATGTACCCTAGGAGATGTGTTATAGTTGTAGTTTCAATTGGGAAACTACTTTTCTCTGCTAGAATTATCTCGTATGGCACTGATGCTTTAAACTTAAAAGTACTTGTGATTAGACGTTTCTAAATTCTCTCAAATTGTCTCCACTTTAACTTTGACATACTGCTGGCCCAAACTATTAATTATGCAGGGGTTGGGGAATTAAAATGTGAATAAAATGCAATTGTTGTGCAGGGGATGGATCTCAAGACAAACGGACGGTAAGAATGTAAATACTAAATTGTTAGAGATAATGATTGAAGATCTTTATTTCCTATCCTTAATTTTGTTAAAGACCTTTTGAAATCCATGCTTAGAGTATTATGAAACTATTAGTCCCTGTTCCAAGCCCTCAAAACTTACCATTGTGTTTGGCTATGACTTGCAACTTTCATTAATATGCATTACTTGCTTGTATTTCAATCCATCTTTTAAGATCAGGGTATTTTTTAAGGATTGAGATTTTTTTGAATTATATAATTGTAGGTGAATATGTGATTTGCCAATGATACATATTGATACATGGCATTATATATTATAATATACATCATATAAATCAATGAGAATGTGATGTGATATAAGTTTATAAATCAATGACAATACAATATAAATTATATGACTCAATGATAATATTATATACTTTATGCTACGTAGTATATCTAATTTGATAAGTTCCACAATAATCTTATGTTTCAAACTTTCAAGTTTTAATTTTCAAGTCAATGTTTGAGCTTTTATATCATGGTGTGCCTATGTTTTTGGGCGGCATGTACCCATTTATTGAGTTTGTACTAGGGGTTGCATATCCCTATGCTCATGTAACCATGTAACCTTGAAATGTGTGTATGAAAAGTTCGAAACTGCTTTACCCTTTAATGGAAAAAATCTATTCAATTGTACTCGCTTTTTTAATACAATTTATGGCGCCTAAATGGAGAGACCCAAAAAAAACAATACAATACCTAATGCACTTGTCCAATACATATTACAATTAGTAGTAATAACACCTTAAAATTGTGAATACACAATGGAATATGAAGTTTTTTCAAAAAAAAATAAAATATATACATTAATTGCATGTATAAACTGTTTTTTGTATTTGTAAAATTTTGTGAATTATTCATGATTTAAATGATTGTATAATTTAAATTATTGTATGATTAATTAAATGAATTGGTACAATACCATGTAACTTTATGTTATTTTAGAAAAAAGTTTTTCAATAATATTGAAATTTATAGTTAATAATCTTCTTTAAATATAAACATAAAATTATATTGTTTAGATGATTTATTTTTCTTAATTACATTGTTTTAAAGTATTCATAATCATACCACCACTTCAAGTGATAAGGGATATGCAAAATTGAATACCTAATAAGATTTGTGTACAACATTTGTAATGGTATTATTTTCAAATATTTTAAATATTAAAAAACTAAAATATAATGTTATTTTAGAGAAGATTTTTTCAATAACATTTAAATTTATAGTTAATAACTTTTTGTGGAGAATATGAATATAAAATTGTATTGCTTAGATGATTTATTTTTTGTTAATTACATTGTTTTAAAGTATTCATAATTATACAACTTCAAGTTAATATAATCATTCTTATATTTGTAATTAAGTTGGATTTGCATTGCAAGTTTTTATTTATTTTGAATATTTTTTTTATTAATTACATGCAAATTTATGGCATCTAGCTAAATAATTAATTTGAATTCTTTACACTCCATGTGTGTCAATAACTTAACAATTACACATCAAGACTCCAAATATGAATTGATAGTTTTCATTGCATGACATTGTTGTAACAAGAGGTATACAAAATTGAATACCTAATAAAATTTGTGTACATCATTTGTAATGGTATTAATTTCAACATTTTTAACTATAAAGAAATCAAAATATATCCTTTGTAATAGTATTAATTTTAAATGCTTTAAATATAAAGAAATCAAAATATATGTTATATGTATTTTTATACATTACATAGTCCATCCAAAGCATTCACACTCTAATATTTATACCAATTTTGAAAAAAGAGATATTTGATTCATATATACAAATTAACAAATGAAAAAATATTTTGGATATATGAATACAATCAATGAACCAAAACTAATTTTATCAAATATTTATTATATACATATTGTTGCATCATATGATATAAGAGTATGGTCCCACCATAGTACACCTTTGACATTAGAGAAGAAAAAGGAAGAATAATATTATAAAACTTGAACTCGAGAACATATTGAAGGGTAATTGGTTTACGAGTTATTTATGTAAATGAAACTCATGTTCTATTTTCCAAGTCCAACCTCAAGGGTACATTCAAAATAGACAAGTTAGCATCATTTAGATATCAATGCAATATTGATATCCCCAACAATTAAGTCGATATGATGGGTAAATATGCAAGAACCAAGTACTACTTGGGCTCTTTGAGCATTCAACCGAAGGTTAATCAGAACCTCAAAATGGATGTCTTCGAACCTTTTAGTTTTCAATGTTAAATGGAAGAAAAAGGGAACCTGTCAGGAATTTAGAACAACAAACATGCTCTGATGCCACTAGTTGGGATCTTGCTCCTCAGAAAAAGCACAGTATGATTACCAAATATAAGCAATTGAATATGCGAAAATAACCAGAAACACAAGTAACTAGAATTCACCAATAGCACAGAATATGAGAGACAATACACTATCTTGTATTAACACTAACAGAAAAGAATACAACAAAGAGCCGCCACACTCTTTCACCTTACAGAGATTCGCCACACCTCAAGTGTTCAGTAATTCTTCTCACACACACTCTCCTACACAAAAAACGGTCCCAACAACCAACTCACACACAAAATTGGTGTTCACCTCACCAACCAGTCAGTAATAACCCTGCCGGTACATCAAGCACTCTATAGCACTTCAAGCTGATCTCTCATGAACCTGCAACCTGCAATTCAAAGACCAAACTTACATGTAGATCTCCAATGAGCTTGCAACATCCTGCAACTCACAGATCTTACAACTAGAAGGAACTCTTCCTTTCTATCTCATGTCTTATACAATACATGCCAATGGGTCTATAAATAGATCCCTAACTCAAACAATAACTTAGACTCTTAATTTAGACAATTGTCCTCGCAGCACAAGACTCTAACTGGTCTCAACATGCAAACTCTTCGTTCACTTAACTAACTGTCCATGAAACGGGCAGTTCTGGAACACACAGGCGACCGACGTCGGTCCCTGCTTGTTTGGTTCTGCCGACGTCGGTCGACTTCCTGCCGTCGCCGGTTGCCTTCTGCACTGGACTCTGCCGACGTCGGTCCTGCTGCCGACGCCGGTTACTGTAGAACTCAGCAACCATCTGTTCCTCAGTTTGCAAAGGTTGAAGCTTTTAGCTCCACAACCTAACAATCTCCCACTTGGAGATAAACAGCTGCAACCTGTACATGTACCTGTACACCGTCTAGTTTGTTACCTTGGCTATGTATCCATCTTCAAAATCATCGTTGAAGACCAACCACCACAAAATCCGTGGTGCAAAACCTGTCATCCAAATTACCTACCACATCCATATCTACAACCATGTAGAAATAAACCTGAATTTGCATAGCATGTGCACCTGCTACTAGTCCCTGTAAGAATCCACTGAACTGACCTCCAATGGTTCTCTCCCGGATTGGCTCCTAACTTGTGACAACTCCCACTGCTTGGGAAAACTCAGGTTTAGTACAAACCATGCACTCAACCTCATTATGTGAATCAAGACACCTGTTCATAGAACTGTCTAACCATCGGCGTGCTAACCGGTTTCACACAATCATCCTGAAACAAAGTCAACAAATGACCTACCATGTCTCTAGAACACACTCTTGCCAAAGAATCTTGCTGCTCCCAGATCCTCCATGACAAACCCCTGAACTAGCTTTACCTTTAGTTCAGCAATACCTGTATATGTAACCCTGCAACAAGCACATCATACAGAAAATAAGATAGTGTAGCTAATACTATCCAACTTGGTAAAGAAAAACACAATGAACAAACCTCCATTGCCCTGCAGCTAATACAAGATCAAATACCCTGATCTTCCATCTCACGTATCCAATTCCGCTCTTCTTCATCCTTAACATCCATTCGTCTCTCAGTGCTTACTTCCAGCTGGCCACACTACCCAAAACACCTGTTTGGTTCTCCTCCAAGGAATCACATCCTCATCCATGCCTAGCTCCCACTGTTTCCTGGATCTATCTGTTCTGCTTCTTCAATAACTTCCTGGTCCTATGCCATAAGTGAGCAACAAGTAGTGTAAAGAAGGGAAATGACGAATTTAAGAACTTACTTACACCTTCAGTCCTCCATATGGGCGCTTGAGACTCCATGACAGCTTGCTGTCCACCCAAAATTCGTCTCAGTGACCGATGCCGGTCACATCTCAGTCTACAGCCGACCGATGTCGGTTCCCTGCGACTGCCTCTCCGTCGACGTTGGTTTCCTTTGGCCGACGCCAGTCTCTGTCTGCCCCGAGTCACCGACGTCGGGCTGCACATAGCCGACATCGGTCCCTGTCTGGACACCGACGCCAGTTTTCCTGCCGACGTCGGTCTCTGTGTTTTTCTTGTGAGACCTGACTTTTTCCCACGAGCTCCTTTTGGATCAAACCCTTGTCCAAAACGCCCTTGCTCTGCTCAGAATTCCTCTGCACCTTGTGCTGAACTCTGTCCGTCACTTTCTCCTTGAAAACCAGGGCTTTCCTGTTCTTGTCACTAACATCGGATTCCTCAAGAAATCTCACCTTCTTTTTCTGCATACAGAAACCACGATCCATGCCTTCCAAATCCGAAAGCATATCCTTTGACTCAAGAACCAACATCTCCTTCATATCTATGTGACCAAGCCTATCAAGCCACATCTCTGAATCTACAGCTGAAGTAGATAATCCAGAAGAAGAATCAGTAAAACAAGTAGATAGATAAAGCGTACCTACTTTCTTACCTCTAGCTATAACAAGTGTACCCTTGATAACCTTCCAAGAGTCCGCTGTGAGAGTTACTGTGCAACCCTCTTCACCCAAACTTCTAACAGAAATCAGATTCCGCTTCAGAACTGGGACGTGCATGACCTCCTTTAACACCCATGTGTTACATGTCTGCAGTTTCAGCTTCACTTTGCCTTTGCCAACAATCTGACAAGACTTACCATCCCCTACACAAATTTCTCCAAAATCTCCCTGGACATACTCATGAAAAAATTTTCTATGTGGGGATGCATGAAAAGAGGCACCAGAATCTAATACCCAAGATTCTACTTTATCCAAAGAACACACCAGAGCATCCTGTGCAATGTAACCTGCAGCGTATATATATACCTGATCAATTTCTGAAATTCAAATAAAATGAATACAATTTGGATTTATTTTCTAAAACAAAAAGGCTTACAAGCTTAGTTAAAATATATATACACGAAGTTAACGTGGAATGATTTCCAACCTATATTGAGCCCATTCATGCATTGTTCGCATTGGAGACATTTGAAGTAGACATGTAATCTATCACCTTACCCAATTCAAACGCTAAAGGAGATTTGACGTAAAATTTTACATTCAAGACAAACTCTGAGTTTAACGACTCCCAAATACCCAACTACTTGCAACAATGTGTTTGCTAATGGAATTCAATCAAATATGAAATGCTTCCCTAACAAGATAGCATTGCTACCAAAAACCATATAAAAAGGTTGCATGAATTTGTTGCAATTAAAATAAAATCTCATAACCATTTTTTAGTTGGTAAAAGGTCTCTGAAAACAAAAACTCATAACTATTTTTAAGTTAATAAAAGGTCTCTAAAAACAAAATCTCATAACTATTTTTAAGTTAATAAAAAATCTCTAAATGAAAAATCTCATAACTACTTTAAAGTTAAAAGGTTTTTAAAAACAAAATCTCGTAACCATTTTTAAGTTAGTAGAAGGTATCTCAATAATTTAAATTAGTAAAAGGTATCTCAATAAACATACTTTGGAAGAGAAGAAGGCAAAAGCTAGGTCTTTGAATAAAGATACTTTGGAAGAGAAGATGGTAAAAGCTGGGAGAGGTCCTTACAGACTTGCAAGGAAAGAAAGAGAAGTAGTATGTGTATATATATGGAGGGAAACAAAACACAGTTTAAGTGTTGATACAAGATATAAACAGCGGATTTAATTTCCAATACAAAACTTTTGATCCTTTCACTTTTATTATAAAAAGTCCGACAGAAGATAGTTTCAAAAAAGGAGATAAAACACAAAATATAAACAGCGGATTTAATTTCCAATACAAAACTTTTAATCCTTTTACTCTTACTATAAAAAGTCTGACAAAATAGAGTTTCAAAAAAGGTGATAGAAAGAATTAATGAACATAATTAACAATTTCATTGCTCTTGCTTGATCATTATAGGCTTAAACAAAGCAATATGAGACAAGCAAAACCTTTTAAAAATACAATAGCTGGATACAGCATTAATTTTTTGAAATGCAAGTGTACAATATGCTAACCACTACACTAATAATTATTGGTAATAATTACATTGTAATAACCATAACCTAATCATTAAACTTCAAAATTTATTGCCCGTCTTGTTTTTTTCCCCATCCATCAACATAAAGAGCTTTCAAGGTTACTATAGAATAGAAATACCATATATAACCTATTTTCCTCCAACTAGGCTTTTTAGTTTCAAAATATACTTCTACTCTAGATGGAGGAATAGACTTATTTCCTTATGACAAGTATCTCGTTGCTAGGGTTAACAGCCCAACTGTCTAATGAGATACATTCTATAAAGAACATTGTTAATTCCAGTTTCAGAGCATAGTACAATAATTAAATATTTACCATGGTATAGTGAAACAAAAAACAGTTGACAAACAGAATACGTCCTAGACATCACATCAATAGATCACTTTTATTACATACACATACACAACTCATGCTACTCATCAATGGATCACTTTTATTACATACACATACATAACTCATGCTACTTTCACAAATCAATGTTCAGAGCTCCCATGAACTTGAGAAATATGATATGTATTATAGTCCTGCATGACCCAAGGTTTTGTGCTAACGCTATAGGTTACGTTTAACTATAAGATAAAATGCATGAGATCTCATAAAATCAAATACCAAATTTTGCTCATGATGCCCTCATTTGCACAAATTACGACGCTCTGCTGTACACATACAGTTAATTCAATATAAACAGAGCTGTTAAAACATTTGACTATAGGGGTAGAAGGTGAAATACAGACCCACGTTGGCATTTACCTTACAATGTTAACCCATCCATTACATTGGGAATTTCCATTTTTTCAATGTTTGGGTGAAATATATCATACCAAATTTTAGAAACTTCAGAAAGTTCTTGAACGTATACCAAGTTGGTCTAAAGTACATTTTAAAACAATAGCCATATCACTCATATTCTAAATGAAAACTTATGTTCTTGATCTGCAAGACAACAATATGTTTTAATTCAATCTGCAAAAGCTGGCCAAGGAGAAGTAATTGTTAGACGCATAGATTGCATAACCGGTGAGTAACCGCTGGTTACTCAGTTACTCGCCAAAAAAAAAACTCGGGATTAACCGCCACTCAAACTCGCTGCAAAAAAAAAATCGCCAATTTTTTAGTACCCTTGTCGGTTATTCCCAGTTATTGGTGGTTGTTTGGTGGTTATTACCTGTTCTTGGCAGTTAATCATGGTTATTGGCAGATAATGTTTTTTTGATAAATTTAATTATTTTTTTGTCTTCATCGCTTATTCCCAGTTCTTTGACCAGCTCTGTCGAATAACCACCAGTTACCCAAAATTTGCCCCTTGGCGAGTACTCACCGGTTACGGTTATGCAAACTATGGTTAAAAGATACATGAATTTTGAAGTATGAACTTGCATTGAAGGATTATTGAAGACGGTACATGTAGGCTACATAAAACTGCTTGGTTTAAGCAATTTCTGAAATGTCTAGGAAAATAAATTAATCTATATGTTTTCACAATGGTTACTGGCAACAGGAATCTCCAAGCTTGATATAGCTTTAACAGCCCTAATCGACTTTTCATATGGTAGTATAATTGAGACTACACTGCAGTGGTTCCAGTCAACCAAGGCCAAACTTTCACCAGCGCCTGCCTTATTAAATCAGCCGGCCTAGTCAATTGGAATGGGAATTTAAAAAACATCTGTTGAGGCCATCATCAGTTTGGATGATATGCATAAACCTTTGATAGCAGCAGATTCTGTATATTTATTATTGTCCTTGCCCAACTTCATACATCCTCCAAATTTTGTTGCTAACCTTTGCACAATAGGAGCATCAAAAGAGAACTAATAATTATGATGATCGTCAACTTACGTATCTTCAAGCCAAAATAATATTTAGATTGTGTTCTAACTAAACATAGCATAAGCTTATACTGCAACAAGTATAATTTCGTTAAGAATCAATTATCAGATTTAAATAAATAAATAAAAATGGCATTTTGTGCAGACAGAAACGTTCTTGCCATTAGTTGTTGCTGACATGATTTTTGAATGCTGTGAAAGCAAAACAGCACTGCAACGCAACTAGATTTCACCAAAAGAAAATTGTTAAGACTGTAATACCCAATTGAAACTAAATGATAGAACAGTTCTTTAGCAGAGTTATCATTAAATTAAGTTATGCCCAAGGATGACCTGTTTTCAACCAAGCAATTAACTAGTTATAGTGTTAAGAACTCACTAGAAAATAAAATTTAAACATTATTCTTACTTTGACATCTAGTAAATTTGATGCACGTAGTTATGACCAATGCATTCGCAGTCAACATTCTATTGCTTGTTGCTGGTGCTCTCCAAAATTTGGACTATAATTTTGGCTCCAAGCTCTTCTTAATGGCTAGAAGAAAACAAATGTGTAAGAAAAATTTGGCTCCGTAACCACCCTAATTTGGATATCACATATAGACATTTAGAAGTAAATAGTTTCTCCCTCTTGCATTGTTGATACACAGATTACAAAATGATTTGCAACTCGCTGGTCAAATGTATGAAAGTCTTACAACAACAACCAGCATATTATGCAGAAACCATCTTCTTTTCTGCAATAATGCAAATTGTCACTAAACGATGTTAGCAATGCGCATATTTCTCATTATGCATAACAGAGATTCAGAAGAGTGAAGCTTACCTTAAGTTATGTTAAATAAAAATCATGTTGCCAATGCCCCCATCCCAATCTAAACTACAACAATACATTCTGTACTGTTCTAGGTCAGCACAGCAACAAATATTGCACATTATTTCACAATTTGAGTTGAAATAGTATTCTACAAATGATCTCCATCAGCTACCAATACTCCTTAGAAAACTTGATAAAGCAACTGCTATAACTGCCCAGAAATAATAATTTAGTTCGTATGCACGTCAGACACCTGGCAAGTCGATCTCAAACCATACCAGAAGACTTAGCATTGGAGTAGGAAAATTGGCAACAGAAATCAGATCTACTTCATTTTCATACCTTCACTAATAATCATGACCATTTGAGCGACCAAGCAAGGGAGAACCGGGCCTAAACTCAACCCCTGGGAGCTTGGATGGAATCTTTAGAAGCTGTTGGGACACATGTTCAGCTAAAGCGAATTGACCACAGTACTGTCTTTGGGTTTCGCCATTGCTATCTCTCGGCATTCTACCGTGTGCTTGCCCAAAAATATCATCTGCTAACATTTGATCTCGAGCTCTTGGTGAGCCTTCTGGAGTAAGGGCTATTGGTGTTCCAAGGTAAAAATCAGGCCTTGAGTCATGATAGATACCATTCAAACAAGATCCATTGATATATCTCCTATTAGGTGATCTTGGCACGCTCACAAAACCTTCATCAGCATATGTTGGCTGCTTCACAGCTCCATTTAATTGGAATGGAATGGCACCATGACCTCCAGTCAATGGAGTTGAAGAGCCAGAGCTAACAAGGGGGGTTGATATAGGAGAAGGAGACATCCTGCCACTTTGATAATGATGTGAACGAGGCTGGATCAATGGACTTCCACAGGGAGACACTGGCAAAGATATTGGCATAGGTATATTCTTTTGTGCATAGGAGTGCTCACTGCAATCAGAAATCAACAAGTTCAGAAATTATTACCAAATTTTAATGGATTTTTAGTCCCCAAAATATATTGGCTGACATACAAATGAGCAAATGCGTAAAATGAAGGACAAACCTTGAAGGTTTGTAGGCAAACTTTTCTTGTGACTGTCTTGTGGCATAGTCTGTATCAAGAGAAGAAAGATTCCTCGCGTGTCCAGCACCCTGTCAAACAATCAGCATTATAAACTAGATGCTAAGATAGTTCAACTAATTCAAAATTTATGGAGAATCACCAGAAAAATTGACCTTTATATAATCTCGCTATTTATCATAACAGATTGCATATCACCCCAATATGGAAAGGATAAAAGAAGAGTGAATTCGACAATGCAGTATGATGGCACTATAATAGTAGCTTTCTGCCTAATAATTTAATTACATAAATTTAGAAAGCCAAGCTATTACAATGCAAGCCCAAATCAAAACATGCAGTATGCTGGCACTATAATAGCAGCTTTCAGCCTAATATTTTAATTAACATAATTTTAGAAGGCCAAGCTATTACAATGCAAGCCCAAATCATAACATGCATGTTATCTGTTCCTAGAGGAACCTAAAGCCAATACTCTATCAATTTAGAGATTTAATTATCCGCTGGTATTCAACTAAGGTTGCTGCCTTCTCACCAATTTTGCTAGGTCAGCCAACGAGTATAAAGCAGCTCCAGGAATGCTTATATGATGTAGATTTACAACCAAAAGCTTCATTTTCCTCGTTAAAAAAAAAGGTTTTTTGCAGCCCAACAATGGCCCCAGTGACACTGATATGGACAAGTTTTTTCCTGACTAAGCAAGATGATGACTTCCTCCTGAGGCGAATTTCAGAATATGGTTTCTAGGAGGTCTCTTCCCATGGCAAATTAAAAAGCATAAGACCTTCATGGCCTTTCATCAGGATTCTTTCAGAAAGTTTTGGCGCATAATAAAAGACAATTTGCTGGTTGTGGAGGAGGTGTGATAACGAATGGTTAGTCAGTCCTGAAAGAGCTTGATGCTATATTCATAACTCATGTTCTGAAGTCTCATGATGCTAAACACTTCTCCCTGCATCTCATCTTCCTCTGTAACACTCCCTATAAATTTATTTGAAAGTAATGGCCAATTGCCTGAAAAGTATTCTCCGTGACCTGATTTTCAAGGAACAGGGAGCTTTCTCGAAGGGAGACAGATCCTCAATGGTATCATTCAGTGAAAAGAGTGGGCATCTACGTATGCTGATGAAGCTACATATCACAAAAGTTCGTGATAGAATTACCTGGTGCTTCTTGTAAAAATTCCTTCAACATGTTGACATTTTCAATGACTGGTGTAAACAGGTCAGGTCCTACTTCTGTACCCCTAGTTCTCAGTTTTAGTCAATGGCTTCCTGGTGAACTTTTTTGCTTCACAAAATAGGCCGAGGAAGGGAGACCCCATATCTCCTCATTCTTATGGTTGAACCTCAACGAGACAGATGGATTCTGGCAGGCCTGAAACTTACAAGCAATGTCCTGCTAAACCATCTACAGTCTGTACATGCTACTGCCCCTATGGGAGACCCAATCATCTCAAAAACCTTTGAAAAGACTCTGTCAAACTACGAGTCTGCTTCGGCACAGATCATGAGTGGAAACAAATCAAAAGTTCTTTTCGTCAACGTAAATTCCGATACCCAGTTGAGAATCACAAACTTCTTGGGCTCTGATCGTGGTTCTTGTCCAAGTAAATTTTTTGAAATCCCCTTCTTTGAAGGCAGGAACTCACTCGAGCCTTGGCAGCCTTTGATTGTCAGGTTTCAGATTAAATTTGAAGGCTGGAAGCAGAGATGGCATCCGTGGGGAGGAAAGCTACAATTACTGAGGTCTGTCCTCCAATGTGTTCCAGTTTTACTTCTTCAATTTGTATGTGCAGGTCTGTAGCACCTATCTAAAATGATCCACCTCATTTCAGTGGGTGATGAATGAGAAAGCTTCTAGCCTAAATAGCTAATCTTGGCAAAGCTAATTAGCCTAAGAGAGACTCCACCTGATAACTATGTTGGAAATCGAAAGCAAAGCTAACTAGTACATGCAAGCAAGATAAAGGATTTATCTAGGGAAGCAAAACAACACCTATCTTTTTTAAATGAAAATACATGGAAAAAAACAATGAAATGTTTACCCATCTCATCTTTCCTAGAGAGATGGCGGTGGCAACAGCTTTCAGATAGCTTTGCATTCTCTCACAAATTGTTGAGCATGTGTGTCACCATTGTAAGCTTAGGCTTCCAAGACTTGGTAAAGATAGCTACTCTCTATGGGTAGTCCAATTGGACTTTGTTGGAACTCAAGAAAGAGATCGCATTCTCAGTCTTGTAATGGTGAAGGCGTTTGCTAACCCTTACACTCAACTCCTTAGGCTCAAAATGGACTAGAGACAAGTAATGTGTAAAAGACACACAATGGGTAAGAGACTTGGGGCGAGAACCCAGCAAGGCATTAAATTTTTGAATGTTATGAGATATTAATTTAGCCCTGTGGGTTCAGTCAATTAGTTGCTTAGTAATCTAGGACTGAGCCATAAAAGCACATTCATGCCAACACACCTGCTACCTAGCTTCAAAAGAAATTTTTAAACGAGACACGATGTCCAGAATAGAGAAGCAAATAAAAAAAGTGCAACTTTGGACTAGGCATGCAGTATCATGTGGAGGCCATGCATGCATTCCCAACACAAAAACTAATCAAGAAACAACATGTCACTTTAACCACCTCCAAACAAATTTCAGTTCCAGATATCAAGTAATGCTCCACACCAGTCAAAAAGTGGGATATGACATGCTAACCCTAAAGTTCCATACTCATGAGACTCAGACAAGTACTTGAAAAGCCAGTTTTTTTACTCGGACTCAATGAAAAGAAGGCCAAAACTTGGAAATTTCAAAAAAACATAAAAAATAGCTACTCCACATAAAAAAAAGAAAACTGAGTTTTTAAGACCTAGGTGATTTTTTACGTTTTATATTTTTTGAGACTTGCAACCTTCTGTCAAACTCAGCAGCTTGGCAATTCAAGGCTGCAGATTCGCAGCTACTGCTTCACCTCAGGACTCAGTGAGTAACCACCAAGTTTCAACACTATGCCTCAAACCCTTCATAGCTGGAAAATGAAAGAAAACTTAGCAGGCAAAGATGAACACACAAGCACATGATAAAATACCAAAAAGACCTAAGTGATATTTTAAGTTTTTTATTTTTTTGAGACTTGCAACCTTCTGTCAAACTCGGCAGCTTGGCAATTCAAGGCTGCAGATTCGCAGCTACTGCTTCACCTCAGGACTCAGTGAGTAACCACCAAGTTTCAACACTATGCCTCAAACCCTTCATAGCTGGAAAATGAAAGAAAACTTAACAAGCAAAGACGAACACACAAGCACATTGATAAGATACCAAACAATAAGTGGAAAATACGTAGTAAGGAGAAAATGAAGGAATTAAAATTTTAACATAAACAGTACGAGCCAACCAGAGTCTTACAATGGGTCGATCAGCATTATTGGTCGAAGGCAGAACTTCAGAGTATTGTGTAGCAACATCTAGTTTTACATATGGTTCGGCATATTTCACAAATGCATGTTCTAAAAGTTGTTCAGCTGTAGGACGATATGTAGGATTGCGTTGAAGACAAAGCCTCAAAAAGTCCTTGCCATCTTCTGAGAGATGCTCAGGGATCGTTGGAAGCTCCTTACTGTTCCCAATTTTAAACATTGCAGCAACCTGTGGCATTCATATTATTACTATCATTCTAGAAAAGTGTCAATAGGCCTATTTATGAAGATAAGCTAGCTCAAAGGTAAAGCATAAAAACTGGAATTTCTTGCAAATGAAACACTTGAATTGGGCTATATTCCAGATACAAAATTTATTCTTACAAAAAACAATATCAAGGTTTACTAAGTTGATTAACATTCAGGCATCAAATTTTCCTACTCAACAACGAAGAAAACTTTACTACAAAGTAGCTTACCCCTTCATACTGACTCCAGGGTGGCTTCGCAGTAGCCATCTCCAGAACCGTACAACCAAGACTCCAAATATCCACAGCCAGATTATACCCATTTGAATTCTTGATAACCTACATCAGTCATTCAGAAACAATCCGGAAATCATCAAGCATGTCTCCATACAATCACAAGTGTGAGACTGTTAGAGATGACAAACCTATATTACATTAAAGAATAAGCAGTAAGCTGTTTAATACCTCAGGAGCCATCCAGTATGGACTTCCTTTGAATGACAAAGGGCAAGATTGTGCAGTGATCTGGACCAAAATAATAACTGCACATTAGTGGTTTGCTAGAAACCCATATTCAGAAGTGTAGTCTTTTTCCTTGCCAACAATCCAAGTTGAAAAATAATTCATTTATATCCAAATTGAAATAGGAAAAAAGAAAATAAGTCCTTTTGGTACACACTTTTTGAAATCTTGTAAAGGCAAAACGCCAAAAGAAATATTGTATATTGGATAAACGACTTTTCCAGCACCTCTGAACAGAATGGAGAGCTTTACTCGTCCCCATGGTTAGATGTTAGGAGCAAACAGACAGAATCAAGCAACATAGTTGAAATGTCAAAAACATATTGTTGAGACGGAGGGAATCAAGGAAGTAGAATCAAACAAAGAAACTCAAAATTCTGAAAAAGGAATAAAATCTACATGGTTCAATAAACAATAAAAAATATGTTGAGAGACTTAAGTAACGGGGGCTTCTGTAGTGTAGAATTCTTCAGGTATTTTAAGTTTTGTGGGATTTTGCATTACACGAGAGTTTTTTTAATACTCAAGTCATCACCACAATGACCATTTTCCATGGGTTGCCATTTCTATACAACCTTTAACTCGTATGCGTTGATGATTAATCACAAAGCACACAAGCACCTCTAAGCATTTGTTAGTAAGGAGGAATATTGAGAGATACCAAACAATAAGGCAATATACTTCAATGTCCAGAAGAGAATGAAAGGAGAAAGAGTAAAGACTAAAGTAGTAGGAAATGTTTTGAAACAGAAGTGAACTAAAGACAAATTGAAATAACAATATTTTAATCTATGGTTCGCACTTCACAATTTCCAACATAGTTCCAACTAAATGCAAAAGCAATCAATAATTTTCTTGAAGGTTGAAAGTATTATATTGATCTTCAGAAATTTACAAGCAATGCTATCATAGAACCATGGTATGATAATTTCCATGTTCACCAAAAAGATAAAAATCGCTCCATAGAAAAATAAAATGAATCTAAGTGAAAGAATTCAGAAAAGCAAAAGAGAGTATGAATCATCATATAGTTTTCGTTCCAAGTAAATAAAAAGCCTCCCGTCACATGTTTGTGGTATACTGTAGCTTTCATAAGTTATGAAATATTTAAATAAAATTTACTTAGTACAATTTTGGTACTTGCTTTAAATTTAGGAAGGTGCCAGAAAACATTTGTTTTATTTGAGTTGCTGAAAAAACCAAAAACACATTTTTTTCAGTTTGATCGGTTTTGGCAACTATGCATAAAACCAATGTTCAGATGGGAAAAAAAAGCAAGAATAGACTTCTACCTTCTGAATCGTAAATTCAACAAAGTATAACATTGGGTGTTCAACTTGTATACTTGATCTCTGCCCTGCCATTGATGTGATCTTAACTCACCTGATTGGAATTCGGCTTCAAATTTTTAAACACAGAAAATCTAATCAATTCAGCATGAAGTCCCAAAAATTTCATAAAAATAAATTTGAAATTCGGCAATTAAATTTGCATTTTGACAAATCAATTTGGCATTCAATTGATTTAAACATCAGCATTTGATTTGGCGGATTAAAATTGATGTTTAACAGAGAACTTTTCAACCTTTTTCTTGTCGTACAGGCAAGCTAGGTTACCTAGGTGTGAGGCATAAGCATAGTGGTAGAAGGCACTTTGTGTCATTTTAAAGGTTTTTCATTCTTACCTTAATGGAGCAGTGATGTCTGCAACGTATTCGTGACAATGTCAACGACTTTGGTTACAACTTGGTGAAATATCCTAAAACATAAGTCAAAAATCTTGCATTCGACATAGTTAAGTCAAGCAAGGGTAACAGGTTCTTCATGAAATGCTGCAAAATCAGCCTCAAAAATAATGACGCCCACACATCCCGTCGAGTCTCTGAATTCTTGCTATGGAAGCTTTGGTATGTAGTCCTTGCAGCTCAGTATAGTTTAGCGGTTTAAGTCATTATAGAATAACATATCTAGTCAGGCTAACATTTCATTTAAAGGTTTTTCATTCTTACCTTAATGGAGCAGTGATGTCTGCAACGTATTCGTGACAATGTCAACGACTTTGGTTACAACTTGGTGAAATATCCTAAAACATAAGTCAAAAATCTTGCATTCGACATAGTTAAGTCAAGCAAGGGTAACAGGTTCTTCATGAAATGCTGCAAAATCAGCCTCAAAAATAATGACGCCCACACATCCCGTCGAGTCTCTGAATTCTTGCTATGGAAGCTTTGGTATGTAGTCCTTGCAGCTCAGTATAGTTTAGCGGTTTAAGTCATTATAGAATAACATATCTAGTCAGGCTAACATTTCAATGGCCAAGTGCTTCACTACTTTGAAAAAACAGCTGCTTAGTCTAGTTAGCCAATTTAAGCCTTTACAAGAATCTTTTCTCTTGGCTACCCAAAAAACATGAACTGCACTAGAGGAAAATATTCTATATCATTATATCCTGATTATCCAGTGTGTGGGCTATAAGAAAAGTACATGTTTAGCCATGCCAAAGTCAGCGACCTTGACTTGGCCGTTAGGATCTACGAGTATGTTAGCTCCTTTGATGTCCCTGTGAAATTATCAATAATCATCAAGAGTGAGTATCACAAAGATATCAAATTTCTAGCAAGCTGAAACTGCAAGAAAATGTCAATTACTAATCACGATGAAAAACATTCTTTACTTTACGAAACATATTTATTTGGAATAAAATTCACTGTGAATAGCTACTGTTAAGACCAGATCTGTATAAGCACCTGTGTACAGTATTTGTTTTATGCAAATATGCCAATCCTGAAAGGATCTGTCGAGAATAACTACGAATAATTGGCTCTTCAAACTTTCCATACTCTTGAAGTAATCTGTGGATAGAACCACCAGATACATACTCCAAGTAAATATATAGCTTATCAGCAATCTGCACACACAATAAAGTCAGTGTGGGACGACTAGTATCCCAAACGCATAAACAAGAATTTATTTCTTCAACATGGATGTCTTGATAATATGAATTAATAAAGTAATGAGCATACATACAAACGATATTTTTGCTCTAATGTTACTCTTAAAAATGTGTAAATCTTCATCAGATTCAACAAAAATATCTGCACTTAAAGTCGGATGGAGTACATCAAGTAGACTAAAGGTCATTTAAAACCTAAATTATGAAATTCAAGAGGGTGTTGAAAGGGAAATTCTATATACATTTTGCTCATGGTAACTTGAAAAATAAGGAAAGTTATACATGAAATGTGGGTAACTTAGAGAAATCCTTTACATATACCCAAGCTCTTTGGACCTAAGACTAAGCTGCATTATCAATAGACTCATGGAAAAGAAATTCCCAATTTCCAGGACCTAAGACTAAGCTGTGTCACTGGTGTATTTGTGAATGAGATCCAGGAAACACTTAGAAATAACAACAAATATAATTAGAAAACACGTCCAGATGATTCAACAATGTTACACCAGAAAATGACACAACCAAGGAACAAGATAAATTAATCTCTGCAAAAATATAACAAACCCTCAGGCACTCCCCAACAGTGGCATGTTGAAAACAGAACAACTGTACCCACTGCATCTCCCATGCACAAGACGCAAAAAAATAATAACCATTTAAAAATTCCAACACATTAACAATTTCCTATCCTCCCAAGACGCTTTGTTTTGCATCGACGGTGGTAGTTTTTGATGAAATTTTAGTTGCCAATAGCTAATTGTAATTCTTCAAACCATAATTATTAGCATTTGTAGACCATCAATTATGACATCATTTTGTAAGTCTTTTGTCTGCATTAAGTTAATTATGTAGGAAGACCCTTAGTGATGTCGGTTGTGACGGTTGGGTTAAACGACAACTTTTGGGTCTTGTCCTTCAAATAGCATATTGTATGTCGGGGTAGGGGTGCATGTATTAGGGCCTCCTTGTACTATGTAAATTGTATTGAAACTTATCTTTTATGAGTACAAACTGTTATTGCTCGAATTACTATTTTGTGTACGCTGTTATTGATGGGTTAGTATCTCGATAGACACTAATCATTGCACATTTGGCGATGTTGCCTTGAAGAATGTCAGGTCAAGCTAAATTCGGTTCGCAAATCTATATGCCAAACATAACCGTGAAACACAATGACATTGACATAAAGAGTTCACGAAGAAGACTGACCCATACAAGCAATAATTCATGCTGTTGTCTCTAAACAAAGTTAGACACATAGTCAAGGAGGGGACCAAGAAGTTAAATGGTTTATTTGATTGGTGAAGCAACAAGAAAGACAACAAAGGCTGTGGCAAGCAACTCATTCAAAAAATACGTCGAGGGAAGTACAAAGTTGGGACGGAATCGTGAACCCAGAACTGGGGGACCCTATGCCACTCACAGTAAGGAGTGGGTAGAGTTTGCCATAGCCACTTTCGGAGGAAGGAAGTGTGGACCTTGCTAACTAGTTTGGGTCGAAGGCTGATGTAAGGGAATCACGTGAAACTCAAGGGAAACCCAAACAACAGGTTGGAGCACATAAAAAGGACCCAGACAGCGTGTAAGATAGTCTACAGATCCCTATCAAAGGAACGGTTGAGCATAGGGACGTGTCCAATTTTGTTAAGAGAGCGCAAGAGCATCCATCACTGACCTTCTTAAGAGAGAGACTTGTATTCAAAAAACCATGCCAGATCCATGGTTACCCCATCAACTCCATCTACAGAACAACAAAAATTGCCACAGTTCACCAATGATAGATCAAAAGATCCAAAATGACACTATCTTACGTGCATCACCATTCAGACTGCCAATGGGCAAACAGATGATTGGATATGGTTAAGATGCTTCCCCACTACCCTTCAAGGAATGGCCATCGATTGTATCAAGCACTGACAAAGCAACATGGGCAGCACTTAGAAAAACGTTTGAAAATGAATTCAAACACCTAAGGGATGAAAACGAGATTGTTGCAGAGATTTACAACACCAAACAAGGTAAGCACTAGACAGAACTTACAATAGGAGACTCAAGGAGTTGCTTGGCAAACATGAGAAGGAACCTACCAATGGGCTTAAAAAAAGGTTGCTTATTGAAGGGTTGGTTCCCTTATTAGGAAAACATTGAAGGTACTCCCACCTTCTTCATATGAAAATGCCTATAACCAAGTAATGCACATAAAAAGTGAGAATAAAACAACATCCCCGCACACAAGAAGACAAAGAGAAGATGACGACTCTGATTCTAGTGACAACAAACCAAGATCTGTGTAAGCTTTGAGAAAAGACATGCTCTAGATGATGAAGGAAATAAAGGGGGACAGTGATCTTTTGCATGAGATTTGTCAAGTTACAAGGCATTTTGTCAAGGACTACCTGTACAATTTGTGGAATAAGAGTGGCCAAGTACCATTCACACAAGAGGAGCCACTGACACCACCCACCACACCACTAAGGAACTACCACAGAGAGAATAATAGTGTGGGCGAGAGTCAGATTCTGTACATCTCCAAAGGATAACCAATTATACAATGTTGGGAGTGTAATGAGTGAGGCCAATTTGCAAGTGATTGCCCTAACCAAAATGACACTAGACTTCTTTGGAGATGGTGTGGACTCGGGAACATAACAATGGCAAGTGTCCAAAACAAGCCAATGTCAAGGAACTCAAGGCAATTACCAAAGCACAAGAGAAGAAAGCCAATTACCCTAACCCACATATGAAGAAGGAAACATTAGTCGAAGCCAAGGTGGAAGCCAAGAGGGCCATGGCCAGAGAACGATGTTGGTCGAATGAACATTACAAGCACAACAAGCAAACTGGAGTGTGACAAAGCTATTGCACATGATGTCTTGCAGACAACTATTACTGTGAAGATAACCGACTTATTGCAAAGCATTCCAAAACTCAAGAATGCTCTAATTGTCATCATACACGACATTGCAAAGAAGAATGCTCGTTTGATGGCATCCAAGGTACAATGAAGTCAAACAGTGAAGGGGTCTTGGAGTTACAATCATGCTCTGAAGATGAGAGAAATTCCCTCAATGGTATGTTCCACTGGCACATGGAAGATTACAAAGCGTTCCACCTTGATTGTAATAACATAGAGATTATGGAGATTGACGAAGGCCCAAACTTGCAGCAAGATGACCAGAAGCACATGTAAAAAAAGCTAAGTCCTTATGAACCATCACTATTGTCTTACCCACTAGAGTTCAATGCTTATAACGTCAAGGGTGCAACATTCGATTAAAATTTGGTCTACCGATTGGAACGGCTAGCCAACATGCATTCTAAAGCACTAACTTCAATGAGCATGATAGAGGGGTCCAAGGAAAAAAAAAATTAAGAGAAGAGGTACGACCTCTTGAAGTACCATCTATTTTTTAAGTACGGTTAGATACAATGGATATGCTTGAACAGGATGAACGTGTGAGGGCACAACACACAATTAAAGTCATGTAAAAGAGGGAGAAGCATTGGCACAATAAACACTTTCAATAGAGGAACTTTAAATTTGGATCTCTATTACTAGAATATAATAGGCAGCGCAAAACCAAGTCGGGTAAGTTCAAAGTGTTATGGTTACGACCATTCAAAATTATAGAAATCTTGGAGAATGGGATAGTCAAGCTGGAAAACTTGAACATGATGATAGTCAAAGGCATAGTGAACGGCTCTGAATTAAAATTACATAAAATGATTGCAAAAATCAATCTAATTGAAGTCAAGCCAAGTCAAGACTTGACGGAAGTGCCCATTGTTAAAGATAAAGGTACGGTCAGCTATAAATACTCGGGAGGAGGTGAGGCACAAAGGCAACATCACGGCACATTCATTCCCAACCATATGGCCCTCTTGGTTTAGTTAAATACGAGCTCAGCCTAGACCCACTATATGGCCAGAATAAAGCAACCTCAACATACGGTCCATGTAACTTACCCCCAACGTACAGCCAAAATAACACTCCATCGTATAGCCCAGCATAAATTCAAACCAGTGAGTCTACAGCAGACTGTACATCCATTGTGTCCAATTCCATTGCTCAACGTGCGTCCAAATCTCTCACCCACTGTACAACCTTTGATGCTCAATGTCTGGTTTATTTGTCCACCAGTCCTGTACATCCAGTAGCCCAATGTCTGCTAAAACATTCAATCCTGCCCTACATCAGCCTTGTTCATCCTCTACAGCCTTGAAACCTATTGTACAGCCTACTCTACAACCACCATACATTGCCCAATTGATTGTTCAGTCATTGTACGGACTCTCTTCTACCTTTGGTAATCACCCCACAATACGTCAGGCTCTGCACATACACTTTGCTCTACCCCTACACCCTATGTTGTATGATAGTGTGTCAAGTACAAGCCCAGTCAACCAAATAGCACCATGCAGTTCTTTAAAACCTGAGTTTTCCAACCAGAACCCACATTTCAACTGTTTAATTTGCTGAGCTTGCCCACATACAAAGAAAGTGTAGAAAAAAAAACGGTGCTTTCATGGCTTTTCAAAGGTTGCAGAAGGGTCAAATTGTGCTGCCCTTGACACCGCTGGTAGCAACCGTCCCCAAACCGCATATTGCTTTCTAAGGAAAAAAAAAGTCGTTGAGAATAGCACTGGGTGAACCATGCTTTTTCTTGCCTCTAGAAAGGTTGCAAACTTTCATCCACAACTCCACCGGAATAACTTCTATCTTCTCTCTTCATTCCAATGTTTATCATGTTCTGTATGAATTGTGTCGAAAGGGACTCCACTTGTTTAAAGGGGGGATAATGTAGACCGTCAATTAAGACATTGTTTTGTAAGTCTTTTATCTGCATTTAGTTAATTATGTAGCAAGACCCTTAGTGATGTCAATTGTGACAGTTGAGTTAACCGACAACAGTTGGGTTTTGTCCTTCAAATAGCAAATTGTATGTTGGGGTAGGGGCACTTGTATCATATCCTCTCTATATTGTGCAAATTGTATTGAGATTCATCTTTTATATATACAAGCTGTTATTGTTTGGATTGCTATTCTGTGTACACTGCTATTGATGGTCGAGTATCTCAGTAGACATTAATCATCCTACAGCATCCATATTTCATTTCTTAGGAAATGTACCCAAAAGCACTTGAGAGTCTGATTGCTCACAGACTAAAATATGAAGACCTGAATTTACTTTAGAAGTTATCAATGAGAAGCCCAGGGCACAGAGAAGTACCGCTACAATTACATTTACTATTAAAGTGAACAAAATATGATGTCCAAGCACCAGTTCGAAACTATTAACATGGGACTATAGTGTGTTTCAGAAAGCGGCAATAGAAAAGACAAATGTGAACCCAGAATATGTACTGGAGACGTTGGAATTTAATAGATGCAAATTGTTGAGACAAACTTACTAACTCAAATAATTGCCACGCCAAAGATGAACCAAATCAGTTAGCCGTGGTCATTTCCTGATAGAATTATGTTTTCACTGATAATATATAATTTACCAATATCTAATGTAGATTATATGAGACAGTTCCAGTTGAAAAAAAGTTAAATGGGTCATCTGATGCAGATGCATATGGTACCATAATTACCATGAACTTACAAAGACAAATAATAATTTTGGAGGAGCAGCTACCAGGACCACAACTTAGAAAGGATCCGCTATGGCACATGATGATTTTACAAAAAAAATTACTACAAAATAAAATTACCATTAGAAGAAACATATTTATCATTAAGGAAATAAATTACTCTACATTGTCCCCAATAAGCAATGCATTTAATGGCTTGCTATATGATTATTTACACACATATGTTCCACTGAAACTCATCACAAAACACAAAGTCCCTTATTTTGTCCACAATTTTATTGCCTGCACAATGTTTCTCGTACATAATAAATGTAAAAATTTCAAGCAAAGCATATCACTTGGTTGTATACTCCCTTTTCCAGAAAACCTGATGAAAATGAAGAAATTCTAGAGAACAATGAGGGAAAGCTTTAAGAGTACACATTCATAGGGAGAAGGAAAAAATAGGAAGACTAATGTCAACGTACAACTACAGGCAGATAAACGAAATTGCATGTGTATGATATAACCCCTTGGTTTACAAATACTCATCCAAATGGACAAGGAAAGATTATGCAGACCATTTTTTATCTACAACTATTGACAGATAGTTGCATTTGATTCTGCATGTAACAATCTCTTTGGACATGGAAAAAGATGAGATGAATTTGGTAATCATATATACTAGTTTCTTCTATTTATTGAAGTCAAAAATGCTATCTGCTTGTTTATATTTGACTTGCATCTTGACAATAGTTATGTAATATAAAGCATATCCACACTGAATGTCTTCTTAACCTGTGCTTAATTTTATATCATGCTTTGGTCTAAAAAATAAAATTATTTCCATTTTATTTTCAAAAACATACAACCATGGGCACAGACCTATGTCAATTGTTAACATTGTTCAATGATGACTGACTATGCATCCAAGGGCTTCAACCAAACTGCCAGCCATTGACTCTGGTGTTTCAACATTCAAGTTCTCAATATATAATACAGAGCGTTTACACAAAAAAAGTTGAAACAACTATGATGTAAATAATGCCAAGTGACAAAAAACTAATATAATCAAACAAAGATTATGCAGCAGCAAATAATATTGTTTTTATAAATTGCCACAATGAAGACCAGGGTTAAAAACAACATGGGAACCACTGGGCACAAGCTTGCAACACATGATAAAGCATTTCCAAAAGCACGTGGGTAGAGTATAATAACCCACGCCCCTATTTGTGTCCCAAAATTGTAGGATTTGTGGTTAACCCTCACTGATCAAACAAAATATATATATATATATATATATATACTTCACAGAAGTGATTTTTGGTTGTTGCCATTTGTTTGAGAAAAAGGCGACAATTCTCTTTATCACCTTTATCACTCATTAAAAGTTTCATATTTTGTCCTTATATCCTGTTAGGCCATTTCATGTGCATTAGTTAGCACATTTGAAATGTCCCCCGTCGAGTGCTATAGTGAGTGCATAAATGACCCATGAGCCGAGCTCTCCTTCATCGACACAAGAAAAGAACAAGCAAATGAATGAAATTTGAGTGCCTAAAGGTCCTAGAGCGCACTGACAGGAAGAGCGCATAAATGCCTTAACATCAGTCAAGGAAACCTTTTATAGCAGACCTTTTGTTAATGTTGTCAGCAACAGAAAGAACATGACATAAAATACTCCCGCATAGAAAACTATGAAGAGATAAAAATTGTAATTGTGAATATGCATAAACTTTATTATTAATATAAAATGGAATTTACATTTTCCTAGTATTTTAATGTGGAATGACCAGCCAGAGGTTAACGTTCAGAACCCTTCAATCTAAATGGCTGTGGCATGCTTAAAAAGTCGTCCACAAACAGTTGCAAAGTTAAACATAACTATCAACCTATGTTCCTTTAAATCCCCTTCTTTAGGCAAGGGGGAGAGGGAGAACACGGGAACAGCTAGATGTACCCCAAAAATCCTTGGAATGATATGTAATGTTCACTTTTCTAAAAATAAAATAATAATATTATTAAAATAAAAAATATTTTTAAATATTTTAAATAGAAGTCTTAATGTCTTAGTTGCCAAAAGTGAATATGTCTGCAACTCCTTTCTATTTTGATTTGTAATAAAGAAAGGGACTCCTCAAATTTTATAAAAGTCGTTCCCTAAATTAGAAAGTATATTGGAGGAAAAAGATATAAAAAGGGAAAGGAGGTTCATTTTGAAAATTCATGTTATGTTTGTTAAATTGAATTTTGAGTTTCAGCACGGAACACTTGGCATATCTCCTTTGAAGACAAAAACCTTAAATGGAAACCTGATGTTAAGGACAAAAACCCTTAACCTCATTTGGACAGCTTCAGTTCAACGGGCAAAATTGATCGAGTTGGGATTCTTAGGGCATCATCTTGTGGAGCGCAATAGTTGACCAAGTTCTCAAAGTAAAGTGTGGCTGTTGGAGACCCTTTTGGAGGGTGGCGAATCACTATGAAGGGATTTTTGAAGTCAGCGAGCCATTTGGAGGCCTTTCCAAGGGTGACGACCCACCTTGAGAAGAAAATATGCATGTTATTGGAGTAGATTATTGATATTTTAATATTTTTTGTCATCAAACAATAAGCTGGTATTTATTTGTGAATTTTCAGACCTATATATGCATGCAAAAATCAGATTTGAAGAGGTTTTGTGCGCTATAATTATTCTGGAATTTTTGACAATTGTTTAATGATAAAATATTGTAATTTGTGCCCTCATTTTGTATTTCCAAAATTCTGAATTTTGGTTAGGGTTTGATATAAAATAATTAAAAAAAATTATTGTTGGTGTTTAGGGTTTATGGTTGATTTCTAGATTTGCATAATATGTTGTAAAGGAGATATTCAGTGGTATCAAAATCACGATTTTGACACCCTGTGGAAGAATAGAATTTATAAAAAATAAAAACAAAAATTTTTAAAAATTGCCTATCTGTATGGATCCGTACGACAATTGTACCCTATCAAACGAGAAAAGTTTCGGTTCATACAACTCTAGATCAATGGCTGTACCTTTTACAGATAGGGTTTCTATCAAAGTTTCAAGTTTTTTGTGTTTTCAAGTTTGAGTTGGCTTCATGCCAAACAGTAGCAAAAAGATGAAGACAACACTTGAAGCCATGGAAGAGATGGCACAAGCTATGCAAGAATCTCGTAGGGAACTAAGAGCAATGGGTCTCAAGTCATGGATGAAGTTCATAGGGTTAAGACCTAGACCTCTAAAGTCTCTCTTAGAAGAAGAAAAAGGACCGGCAGAAGTGATGAATACTTCATCACCACAAAAGATCAAGTTACCCATAAGGAATCCACTATGCAAATTGAAAACAAAAAACCCTCCAAAAGGAAAGGAATGGATTCAAATGTACAAAATATTAGGGCAACAAATTTTCCCTTGATGATGAGGAAAGAGGGAGAAATCATGGAGCATGAGCCAAAGAAAGAATAATAATCCAATTTGCAAGATGGTGGAGAGATTTTGGTGGTTCAAGCCAATTTTCCAGATGATAATGTTGATTTTCAACTTGCTGGAATTTTCGTAACAGCAACTAATGATAAACAAATCAAGTATCTTCATTACAAGGGTTTATTGCATCACCCTCATTACAATGTTTTGATCATCATGAGAATCATTCTAACAATGAGGATAAGATGAAGGGTACCAAATGGAAAGAGAATTTTTTCCAAGAAACCCTTATCCATCTTCCAAGCATTCCAAAGATTGAGCCATTGCTGTATGAGATGGATTTTCAAGACAGCCAAAGGTATGAAAGTGCTATGAATTTGTTGCTTCCTACTATGTCTTTTCAAAAGTGTTGTCATCATGGGCAGCATGTTGAAAAGAATGATCATATGTCAAGATTGATGCTGCATAGTATGTCACGGCGAAGTTGTGGTTATCATGGACAACATAGTGAAATAATAATAGAGTGAAGAACACTTTGATTGGCAAAGCGTACATAAATACTTTCATACAAGTTCCAAATTGCTTGTACATGAAAGTTTGGGATCCAGATCATCTTTAGAGATACAAAAAGGATAAGGTCTTTGAGGAGTTCAATGTTGCTATTGTTAATAAATTCTTTATCTCATACATTTGGCTTGAAACGAAGTTGATGAGATACCTTCGGTTGGTTGGTATTGTTGAAGCATTTTCAATCACTATATGGTTGATTGCAGCCCCTATATCACTACCATTTCTGAATTTTGTGAAGAAATTAAAATATCACAGTTGTCCTATCCCTTTTGCAACAAAACCAGCCCCTTAACAAATTTTATGACAGTCACAAGAGTATTTTCAGTCACAAGGTGGAAAGATGTTTTGCCTACCATCAATGAGGGATTGTTTGCAGCTGTTATGGAAGAGTTTTCAGCCACCACAATGTTGATTATGAGTGAGAAAATGCAATGGTACAGCTTTAACCATGTATGGGACAGCAAGAATGGACCTTTAGAAATCCATCACACAAATGGAAACTATGAGGAAGATGCAAGCATGGGAGAAGAGTTGAACATGCCTACAAGGCATGGTGAAACAGTTGAAGGAGTGGTGTGGAGAGTCCCTGATTTTATTGACATGTTTGTTCTATGTGCAGGTTTAAAAACAACCCATATGAGTGTTGATAAAGAGACTCTTATGTGTCAAAGAGTGCATAGTTTGCATATGTCCAAGGAAAGTACAATGTTCATAAAATGTTAGAAGCAAGAAAGGGGGCAGCTGAGTTTGTTTTCAGCCCACAATCACAATATGGGACCCATTGAAGCTCAAGGCTATGTTCATGACGCAAGTGTTTGGGGTTGCAAATTCTCAAGATTGAAATGAGATCCAAGTATTTCAAGGATAATAGAAAATGGGATTGCATTTGCTTAAAGGCAAGCAAATTTGAGAAGGGTGAAATGTAATGTCCCCTTTTTTAAAAATAAAATAATATTAATATTAAAATAAAAAGTATTTTAAAATTCTTTAAATAAAAGTAATAACATGTCTTAGTTGCCAAAAGTGAATATGTTGGCAACTCCTTTCTATTTTGATTTGTAACAAATAAGGAGGCTCTTCTAATTTGATATAAGTCGGTCCTTAACTTAGAAAGTATATTGGAGGGAAAAGATATAAAAAGGGGAAGGAAGTTCATTTTGAAGACTCGTGTTATGTTTGTTGAATTAAATTTTGAGTTTGAGCACGAAACGCTTGGCTTATCTCTTTTGACGACAAAAACCTTCACTGGAAACCTGAAGTTGAGGACATAAATCCTTAACCCCATTTGGGTAGCTTCATTTCAAAAGTTGCAATGAACAGAATTGATCGGTTTGGGATTTCTAGGGCATCATCTCATGGAGCGCAGCAGTTGACTGGGTTCTAAGAGTGAAGCGTGGCTGTTGGAGACTCTCTTGGAGGGTGGCAAATCACTTTGAAGGGCTGTTTGAAGTCAGTGAACCATTTGACGGCCTTTCCAAGGGCGACAACCCACCTTGGGAGGAAAATTTGTATGTTATTGAGGCAGATTATTGATATTCTGATCTTTTTTGTCATCAAATAAGAAGCTGGTATTTATTTGTGAATTTTTTATACCCTATATATGCATGCAAAAATCAGATTTGAAGAGATTTTGTGGGCTGTAATTATTTTGGAATTTTTGGTAATTATTTAATGGTAAAATATTTCAATTTGTGCCCTAGGTTCATATTTCCATAATTCTGAATTTTGTTAGGGTTTGATATAAAAGAATCAGAAAATTATATTGTTGGTGTTAGGGTTTGTGGTTGATTTCCACATTTGCATAATATGCCCTAAAGGGGATATTACATGATACTTGAATAGGAAACTAGCATGGGAATTGGGACAAGGATGGGGCACAAAATGGAACATAACTATTAACTATGACTGCAAGCCCATGTCAATCACATGACATAGTTAATTGACCACTAACAAGTAATTTAATATATAAAAAATCCAGTCCATGTCATCTCACCAACTGTACAAAAACAATGCCAGCATTAGCAAATCCTTCTAAAATATCTTACATCTGTTTTGTAATACTTTTGTCTAACATGTCCTTTGTGCATCCTAGGGTTGGGACCCAAGCCTTCATCACAGATCAAATGTACCTTGTGAGGATCTTAAATATAGAAACAAAGAAAGAAAGAAAGAAAAATATATTGAAGTCCACAAACATCAAAGAAGGTCAACGGGACCGACAGTCATCAAGTTACAATAAAAAAGTACTATGGTAGAAAAAAACCCTAAGAGCTGAAAAAAGCAATAACAAAAGCAACAAAAGTATAGCAAGAGAAGGTCAACCCAAAGTGAGTAAATCCTAGCCATAAAATACAAGTAGAAATATAAATAGCCAGGCCAGGGGAGGGACCCCCAAGGGGAACAATGAGGAGATGAACAACAAAGCAGATAACCAAGACAACCGGCACAGTCATAATCAACACTCGGACCAGGAGTATGGCCAGTAAAGCAACCACCATCTCACAACCAATGCAGAATCAGATATATCCATAGGAGAATATCCTGGGCTATGAGGGCCCAGTTGGACAATTCCAGGAGGAAGTGGGATTTTCTCTAACAACTTATCGTGTAACATCCAAGGCTGACAATGACACAAGAAAAAAACATCGCATAAGAAATCATATGGTGCAAATATATAATCCCAAAATGTATCTTTCATGCTGCACTTGATGCATTTCTTCATCCTTAAGGAAACAACCTTTTGGTCAACCTGCTATTTACATGCCATTTGTTGCATGGCAAATACAAATTTGTGGAGGCAGAGACATCCTTTTTTCATGCTATGGTTAACATCAAGATTGACAATAAACCTACTTTCTCACCTTCGACTCTAGTATGATAAATTTTCTAGAGGGATGCATCGAGGTAGGTCTGGGACACGTCACTTGCATACATGGAGGCATTCTGTAAATGTTCCCATGTCTTTGAAACATGGAATAGGAGAAGATAGTCCCCCAACCGTTACAAGGTGTCTCTGAAATCAGAGACATCCTGAAGCATCACAATCCTCTTGTGTACTCTTGAAGGTCCTGCATCCTTTTATCCTAAGACCTGGTTAGTACTAAACACTATTTTTCCATGCATGGAAAACGTTTGTGCTCATAATTACCTGTAACATTTAACTTGTCATCTGTCAATAACCCTACCTAATCACATTCCCAGGCCTGATAGACATATTATTATTCAGGTAATTGAATACTTATAATTTTATGATAACACCTCCGTATACCGCATTCCTGAACAAGCAAAATGAGTAGCAAAATATTTGTATCAACTATTAACAATATAACCTGTCCTGATATCATTAGAATGTAATAACCAATAATTTTGATGTGACAGTTCTGTATACTGCATCCCTGAAAGAGCAATACAAGTAGCCAAAGATTTCTAACAGCTATAACAAATAGAGACGGTATATACTGCTACATTTAATTTATCAAAAACTGTACCTAATCCCATTACCTGGCCTGATAGATGTATTATTACCAAGGAAATTGAATTTTATATTGTTATGATAACACTTCTGTACTCTGCATTCCTGGGCAAGTATAATGACTAGCCAGAGTTTTGTACCATATGTAACAAATGGAGACAGTATTGCACAGGATGAGGCTGAAGCATAGAAGAATTTATAATTATTTCTTGTGCCATTTGACAGGCACCAAATTTAAGAAAATTTAATGCTAAAGGTATGTTCTTTAAAAACAAACAGAAGACTAAGATACTTATACTACAATGGAAGTTATTGCCAACATACCATTTCACTTCCATAGTACTGCACAATGTTTTTATGCCTGAGACGACTAAGTAAGGCAATTTCCTGTCAAAGGCAACTGGAAACCATCAATTGGTATTCAAAAATATTTCTTCAATATATGTAAAATTACTTGCACAATTCCAAAAGCTTGAACTTTGACAGTCGATAAATAATTTAGTTGATTCCAAAATTCAAATAAGCATCTTTGAGAATAAACCATTTAAAATGAACTTACCTGTACCAACTGCTTTACACTTTCCTTTGACTTTGAATCATCAGAAAGCATTGGAACCTCCTTCATTGCACACATTTTTCCAGTTTCACTACAAATATGGCAAGGTTATTAGGAGTAGTCTTAGGCTCAGAAATTCAGTGAATAATATCAAATATCCCTCAATGCAATGCAGATTACAAATAAAATAAAACTCGGGATTGTCACATGAAGATATTCCTGTATCCTGCAATGCAATATATTTCATAAAACATATCGAGTAACGCAAAATTAGAATGGGGAAAACTAGCTACAAATGAGACATAAATGTAGTCCATCTTCCCAAATCCATTACTGGAGCACCAAGTAACGGTTCAGGAAATAATAAACTTGTATGAATGGACATTTGAAATATCCATTGCGACCAAACAGCAAATTAGCCAATAATAACTATGAAAGGTATAGAAAGGTATAACATAACCAAAATAAAGCATGTCAAGCATCCCTCAGTGCAATGGTGACAAAAAATAACAGAAAAATAACAGAAAACTCCAGAATCCATCTGTAGATATTCCTGTATTGTGCAATGCAGTCTATTTTTGTCCACGTAATGGCAGAAGTTATCAAAGAATGCCAAATAAGCTTGGGGGAAAAAAGCTAAAACCGTGACATAAATTTAGTCATCCTTCCCATTCGTTTATTTGAGCATTAAGAAAGAGTTCAAGGGATGATAAAACTGGCATTAACGATTATTTACAATATCTGTTGTGACCAAAGAGAGAGACAGTTTTTTCAACAACAGTAGACTGTAGAATACTTAAGACGCAATGTGTCCCAAGAATCCAACCATGATTCATAAAATATTTTGAATATCATTTTTACACACAGCAGATTCCTTTTAAACTCGGATGTGGACCACCTACAAATTGATGCAAACCACCTGACAATCAGTGTTTCGCGGCGACTGGATTTTGGTTAAGTCCTGGATGTAACATTTCGGGGACTTGGGGACTTAGAGAAGGATGTCCCCAATTTTTTTTAAGTTTAATTTTTTATTTTTCTGATGCTTTTTACTTTAAAACAGAACCCTCACCAAAAAAAATAGCTGTTATTTTTAAAAAAACAATGAAATTTTTTGCCGTCCCAGAAACCCCATCCTCAAGACTTAGGTAACCATACTGACAACATTAAAGAAAAATTACCATGCAAAACAAAGCCAGGCTTGAGGACAATTGGACAAAAAAAATTAAGTTGTGTAATCACGTGTACGTGTATCACAAATTGTCAAAATACTATACATACCTTGGCAATCAGTTTGCAAAAGAGATTGAATAGTAAGATTATAGATGCATACTTGTTAAGACCAGCATAAACATGCCCAAACGTTCCCCTTCCTAGAAGTTTTCCTTTCTTCCAGCGTGATCCAGGACTTAGAGGATTGTCTGACCTGCCAGGACTCCGGGGCACTGCTGAAGATGAGGAAGATGCTGAACAGGAAGCAGCAAAGGGCGACGAGTTTGAAATAGATAGTGGCGGCAGGGGCAAACGATGCCCAGTGTGCTGCCCTTCTTCTAGCCAGCTGGTTGGGGATTCAGGACCTGCTGCAACAGCACGAGGATGCAAAGGCGTAACAGCCCCGCTCTGAACTCTTGAATTTGGGCCACTTGTCATTCTCGGACTAGGAACAGGAGAACACTCTGGGCTGCCCCTGCTTTGCTGCCAGAAGGGCTGTCCAACAATATCTCCACCCATCGAATTATGCCCTGAGTTATAACCTGAACCAGGACTTGAACAATGACCTGACCCAAACAAAGCTGTCTCAGGATAAGGTTTTGTTGCCCAGAATGCATTGTTCTGGGATTGCTCAGACACATACACTTGCATTGGACTTCTTGTAGGGCTCGACATAGAACTTTCTGGTGCACTTCCCAGTATTCCATTAACTGGAATTTGCAAGCGTGTTGGAGCATCTCTATTATTCAAGAAAAAAGGTTTGGGTGAAGCTGAGTGATTATTTTGGTAGGAAAGAGGACTACCAGGCCTCAATATATCCTGTCCAGAATTTTTCCTGCTGAGCTTTGGAGATTGCCCTGCAGTCATCGCACTTAAATTGTACACAACAAAAAGATCTGTCAGAACAGGAATATAACCTTCCAGAAATAATGCATTTCAATTAACTTTCAAACTATAGAGCATAATGTTACATAAGCCACAAATCACAATGAGAACAAAATAGCTGAAGAGAGCTGTAAGATGCCAATATAATCCACATATATATTATGACACAAAACTCACCTAGAACCTCCGAAGCCGTTTGAAATGACCTTAGCAGCAAGGGCTGCATCACGATGCTTATAATGAGCATTTCCTGGCCCATTGTCCTGTGGCAGATCTGCAGCTTCACCACTATCTACAGAGCTCACACTAGAAACAGATGAAGATGCTGAGCCCCCATCCACATCTTCAATATCCAACCTGTTTAATACCTGGTCAGGTGAAGGAAGTGGCAAACAAGGAGATGATCTCCCAGATATGCTCCCCAAAGTTTGAGGCAAACTGATCCCAGATTCTGTTCGACCCAGTCCTGATGGCAATGTACATGGGAGAGGCAGCGGTTTCACATGTGGCCTCTCAGCGAAACTCTGGCAACGGGATACATGGTTAGATGGTGAAGGTGACCTGGAGCCCACCCTCGGCCCTGATCCATTCTCAGAAGCTGTATCGAGACTGTCTCGCTGAGAGCCTCCTGAGGACCTGACACTCACTTTTTCTTCTGATAAAAACTTGAATTTTCGAAAAGGCAGACCATCAAATATATTGTCTCTACTTTCTTTCTTTTTCACTACTTTAGAAGATGATTTCCTCCACCATGACGGCATGTTGCTGGTCTGCACGATTACTGGCCAGATGTCAATGCAAGTTATAATTTGCTGGGTGGACCTAATCAAGCTGCATTCACTCTTGCAGCTTTAAATTTGAAACCTGTCTAAGGTGTCCCTCACATCGTAGCATCTTCAAAAGACAGGTCTCTTCCGCAGTCAGAGAATTACATCTGCAACTTGAAGGCAGAATGGAACTAGAAATCATCTAATGGACAGGAATTAATCAATGGATTAAGTTGCAGTTTCCGACAATGTACCAAAACACAATATCTGACTCCATGATAAGAAGATCGAAATGCATTTCTGCAAGGGTAATGTTTGAACGCGCAGGTTAACAACTTAAGAAGATGTAGGGAAAATACTGAAATGAATACCATGTGTTATTTCCCATCCTCCGAATTTCCAAGTAATCAAGAAGGGAATGCAAAGAATGAAATAACCTGCAGTGTAAAGCTGTGTATAAGAAGATTATATGATTCTAAAATCTTAGTAATTTATTGTCAAAGATAGTATTAAATCACATAAAAAAAAAAGTTTTCCCACAGGGTGAACAACTGCAGAAGAAAATAAAGGTGATTGTAAGCGAGTTTGATGGCTACCATAAACAAGTTCTCATATTTATTAATCGTGAATGTTTGTTTTAGATGCTAAAGGCCAAGGATATCACATGAATATCTTTAAAAATGACTAAAGTTCGTGATGCATAAAAGTCAAACATGCATGCAGCTTAAAATACAGAGGAATAGCAGGTAGAGGGTAGGAAGCACAAAGCAATGGATTACATTCACCGTTCCTCCTCCTACTAACAAACACTTACAGTGGTTGTGTGCTCAATGGTTCCACTTAACTCATGATTATTTCCATAAACACAAGGAAAAATGTCATTAAGGCAATGACTACTCATGCAGGTCATCTTGAGATGACTTAAACCATAGTCTTAAAACTCAGCGATTACTCACGAGTACTTGACACTTGCCTGCAGAACAAGTACTCATCCAAAAACTTGCAAACCAAGTATCTTTCGGATAATCACAACTTTTGGTGAGAATTTTTTGGCAATTACTTGCCAAAACTTGTGAATCTGTGAGGAAAACTCGGCGATTGCTGCACCATAGCCGCCCCTAGGAAAAAAATGTTTTGTATCGTAAACACTGCAATAACGTTTGTACTTTGTCCTCACGTAGTTTGTACTTTGTACTCGGATAAAATTCTTGTGTGAAGCAGAATTCGAAGGCCACATAAGAAATAAATTGTGCTTGGCCAGGACCCACCAAGGGGCGCTGCCCCTTGAACCTGCTGGGGCTGCCACCCCCAAACCCGCACTTCCGATTTCTAGAGACAAAAGGTTCTATTTTAATAACTCCTATGCCCAATGAATGTCATTTAACAGTGTTTTATTGTTTTACATGTTATTTAAGTTTATTTTATGAATTTATAATTTTTTAAGTAGCAATAGAGTTGCCAAGTTATTGGTGAGTAAAATTTTTAAACTATGACTTAAACACACACAAGTAAAATCCCACAAAAACTAATAATCTAAGCTGAAGAATGTTCGTGGCACCAAAAAATGGGTACATACTTCCTATGCTCCACCCCCAAATAGTGTCCATATATATGCATCGATAAAATACATAAAAACATATAATTCTTCTAACAACTTTGAAGTTCACAGCACTCACATGTTTAACATATAAAAAGAAGATGGTAAGTCAGAAAATGAAACTATGAAAAGTGGAGATAGTAACATGAAAGTGGCAATGCATAAGAATCTCAAACATGATAAATAGCTTAAGTTTTAAAACACGCAAAACGTGTATGGAACTATGTGCTAAGACTACAAAATACGAGATGGATCACAGAAAAGTGTAAACAAACCTGAAGCTAAAATGCATGGATTGTCTAGTGTAGAACTATAGAACAGATTATTGCTATAACCAGTGCAGAATGGTAATACGTTAAACTAAAAAGTATGCCTGAAGCTAAAAGCAGCACCTGACAAAAAAATAAATGCACAAAATACTACAATACCTAGATTTCACCGGCTTGAATCCAAAAGGTAGTTGCTTATAATTCTGAGACTTAGGACAACTGAAACAGAGAAGAAAGGAAATCGCAAATGAGCATTATGGTGTCAGTGTATCTGACAATCAGACCATGCAAACATGGTAACAGGCAATCACTCCTTGTTACTTGTAAATGTTGATACGTTTGAATCCAAAACACAGGTAACTCTTGGTTTGGAACTCCACAAGACGGCTCACAAACAATAAAAAATAATTGTAGAGAAAACTAGGGGAAAGTGGCAATTCTAAGAACACTGTAACATTGCATGCAAAAAGTGACCCCAAATTGATCAGTTGAAACTTGAAATATGTAACACTTCACCTTTTTGGATCTACCATCTATATTCACATAATTTCAATAAGTGCTCACATGGTCCTTAAGATACTTTAAACTGCATGTATGCAATCACTCCATGACAAGAAAATGACCAAGACAGAATGTAAAGCTGACTGGAACAAGTGGGCGGAAGATGAATAAGGTTTGCAGGGAAGTTTGGACGCCCATGGAGCCTACCTTACCTGTATACTTTTTTTAAATCAGACAGTGACAAATTCATGGTCACACAAACCAGTCACCTATCCACCCATGATACATTCAATTGTGACCAAATGCATCACTGTGAGTGTGACAACAAATGACGGATGGATTGAAGGAGGCATGATCCTGTTACTTAATCATCAAGACAGGGGTCATGCATATCCAAACCCATCCCAAATACGACAGAGGCACGCCGACCGCCCAGAATGGATATTTCAGGGTTTGGCATCCTAGCTGTTGAGGTGATTTGGATTTTGGAATCTGTGTTCATTTGCATCATGTTTTGGTTAAGGAATCTTAAAGGAAGCTGAAACAAGATCTAGGGTTGAGTTCTGAGTCGAACCAAGAAAAAAGTAATTACAGAGAAAGCATAAGATAATTGGTTGCTGAACAAGCAAGATGAGTTATTGTAGGAGCCAATGACCTTGTGAGCTTGTAACCCTGAATTTTTTGTGGTGGTGGAAAAAGGCTCAGCCCCATTTTCTGGAGTTTTTACCCACATTGGGTTTCTCCTGGTTAAATCTTGTGTTGATTGTGTGTATTTGTTGTTGTAGTCTTCTTCCCAAATTCATGTTCAATTTTTCATTTCTTCATATGGTTCAGCAGTATGGACAACTCTTTGAATTATATTGTTAATTTTTGTGGGAATTTTACTCGTGTGTGTTTAAGTCATCTCAAGATACCTACATGAGTAGTCACTATCCTATTGACATTTCTTTCCTCGTGTATTCTAATTTTTCGGTAATGATTACAAGGCAAGGGGACCCATTTAGCACACAAGCAATGCAAGCATTTGTTAGAAGGGGGGAGGAACAATGAACTCAATTAACCACTTTGAGCTTCTCACCCTCTAGCCTCTTTCCCCATTGTCAAAGCTTTTGGGGCATCTAATGCCTTTGTCTCGCAATTCTTACCAATGTGGGATTAACCCAAATGCAACCTAATCATGTATTAGGTAGTAGAAGGCTTTCACGAACCATGTTAATTATATTGTTAAATTTTGTAGGATTCTTACTCATGTGTTTAAATCATCTCAAGATGACCTCCATAGCAATCATTACCCTAATGACATTTTTTTCCTCATGTATTCTTGGTAATAATCCCAAGGCAAAGGGACCCATTTAGCACACAAGAACCATAAGCTTTTGTTAGTAAGATGGAGGAATGGTGAACTTAATCAACCACTTTGGGCTTCTCACCCTCCAACCTCTTTCCCCATTGGCAAAGCTTTTGGGGCATGTAATGCGTTATAAGTCACCCTTGTCTCACAATTCTCACCAATGTAGGTAGTTTAAGACTTTCACAATCAATGTTAATTTTTGTGGGATTTTTACTTGTGTGTTGTGGCATCTCAAGATGACCTCCATGAGGAGTCATTACGCTAATGACATTTTTCTCCTAGTGTATTTTTGGTAATCATTACAAAGCAAGGGGACCCATTTAGCACACAAGCACCATAAACATTCGTTAGTCGAGGGGGAGGAACGGTGAATTCAATCAACCGCTTTAAACTTCTCACCCTCTAGCCTCTTTCCCCATTGGCAAAGCTTTTGGGGCATATAATGACATAAGGTAATGACTACTCATGGAGGTCATCTTGAGATGACTGAAACACACAAGTAAAAATCCCACAAAAAGAAACAACATATTTAACATTTCATGAAATCCTTCAACTACCTAACCCTATGAATGTTTTGTGTGTAAGCAAAGCATTTAAATCAGCACATAGCTGATTGGAATCAATCATAGACGAAGCAAGACCCATATCCATGAATTAGACATTTGGATACCATGGCTAATTATGAATTAAAATGTCCCAACATATTAACACAAGTACTGCTTGTAGTAGCACTAAATGTCAGCAAATGTGAAGCTTAAGACATATGGTATTTATCCATGCGGAAAAGAAAGAAAGAGAAATTAAATTAATGTGCACAAATGACCAAAAGTAGGTCAATGGGACTCGAGAATACATCCAATTACAATAGAAAGTGCTATGGTAAGAGGACTTTAGGATCAATAACTAAGTAATCAAAAAAAGAATTTAAGTACTTAAAATAAATGAGGTGGGTAAACCCAAAGTAGGAGATCCCAAGCCCATGTGGTTAAGGTATTAATAAAAATAGACATGTGGTCGAAACAAGACCCCCCAAAGCGTGTGGTCTAATGAAAGTCAGAAATATTGGAAGCCATAATCTCTATCAAGGCCCAGGCTAGAGGAATCATCTATGTCATCCTATATCATTGTGAAAGGGTCAATGCAAGTTCTAACAATGCTCATCGAGCGTGTCTAGGGCCGAGGAGGTCAGGCTGTGTAATCCTAGGAGGAAGCAAAGCACTCTCCCCTAACATCCAAGGCCGAACAAACTCGTAATGTGTACCTGACCCCATAGTTCATGAAGTGGTAAAGGAGCAAATCCACAACATTGAGAAGGAGCAGATCCATAATGCTGAGAGAGAATTTGTTGGGATGCTCTACTACTATTAGCGTGCAAAGAAGAGCATCGCATCACTGACTGCCCCCCATTTGTTTGTGAGACAAACAGTATACAAAGGGTCTTGTTGGACATGAAGTGATTTCCATCATAAGATCCGGCTTCAGACCCCATTGGCTATGCTCCCCATGTTAAAGCAGCCACATTAGCATGAGATACACCTGGAAAACGCTGGGCACAAGTTGCAAAAGAGTTTGGCAGTATATACAACATAGCTTCTAACACTAAAGTTACTCCAAAAGTTAGAAATTACAAAACCGGACATCCAAATGGTGGCTACACTTATGTATAATTACTAGTGTGTCTATTTCCATTTCAAGGAAGATGTAATATTAAGCATTTACAATTCCTAAAGCATTTTATTTATTATTTACTATTTATATATGCATTGCTAACATGAAAATCGAAGCCTTTTTGTTCCTTCTTCCATTTCGTCATTTGCTTTATTTCTGCTTCCATTTCATCATTTGCTCTTGTTGATGGCTACCTCCTTACTACTGATTCATTTCATCCAAACATGCTTCTGCTATGTAAGTTTATGTTGATTGTTTTTGATTAATTAAGGCGGCAAACCAAAGGCCGAACCCTATACAGTCAAAAAAGACAAGAAGGCTGGCAAACAAAAGATGCCAGCACCGAACCAGCGGCACAGCCGAGAAACACAATCAGAAGCAAAACAAAACACTGGAAAGACCAGAGTCAGAAAGGACGAAACTACATAACTATAGAATTAACAAGATCCTTAAGATTCTCACTGTCCGCATTGTCAGCATTCCCTGGAATACCCACCGCTTCCAACATAGTCATATTCAGCAGAATGTTATTTCGAAGGCCTTTGGCGAAGACATTTTCCAGCATTTGAATGCAGTCCTTCAAGGCCCCAATTTCTGTTTTCCAGTCATTCTCATTCTCCAAACCCTCACCAACTTCTTCTACATGCATCTTCTCCTTATTATCAGCAGTTCCCCTAGAATCAATACCCTGCTCTTCAATTACCTCAAAAACCCGAGAACCCTGTTTCCCACCAGTGTCCTCCGAAATTTCTTGAATTTTTAGCTCTCCATACCCTTAATCTTGGGTTTTGTCGTCAGAAGCACTTTCAGAATGCTCAATCAACCTTATCTTCAGCGTTGGTTTTCCAGCGATCCGCCCCGACCTGCGCACTCCCGAAGGGAAACCATCCTTACTGATTTTGGAGGACCTGTGGGGTTTGCCACGTTGGCCCCCCGTGTCCCCATCCGGATTTTTGTGGGTCCCTTCCTTAGTCTCTTCAAAATTTCCTTTTTCTCCATCAACCTTCCTCTTCCTTCCCTTTTTGCTCGCAAGGGAGCTCGGAGTATTAGCAAGGGTCATAATAGGGGTGGAGAGAGGGGCGTCATTGGTCTTGGTAGGAGCAGGAGAAACCCATGATTCATCAATTGCATCGCAAGAAACAAGGTTTGAGGGAATGTCTTTATTGACACCACTGATAATCACGTTTGGCTCAAGGGAATGGTGGAAATTGTAGACAAAAAATAAGCCCCTGGTGTAAGGGAATAGGTTTTAAGTCCGGCTTCTTGGCCATTTTGGCTCTCAACCTCAGGATAGAGTGTTCCAATGAAGACAGTAGGTAGAAGGAAAAGTTGATAATAGCATTGTGTCTAAAATGATTTAACAAAGGAAGGTGATAGTTATAAAACCTGGTATATCGCCTCTCGAGAGTGAAGTATTTCATAAGAATGAAACAGACACCATCCCATGGCTCTCGCAGTTTGGCGCGCTCGAACCCTCCTTGATACGGGACAAGTTATTCTCCTTCACCCAAAAACAGTTTGTGACTAGCCAAATCCATGATTTTTGTTTTCTTTTGGAGCTTTAAACCCTGCATGGTCATTCCCGTGGCCATTGAAATCACCTTTTCGGAGATTTCAAAGGTAATACCCCCCACAGTGACCCGTCTATGCAACCAGGATCTTGCGAACTGCTCAGACAAATTTTCGTCATAACCATTCAACCTTTTCAAGTACGCACTGATACCTCCTTTACAGTAATGCCAGACTAATGGGTTGTTCTTAAATTCGCAGCAAGAGACCAGTTCAGTACGAATATGATCTCCCCCCATTCTGTATTTGCAGACCTAGCCGATGCAATTCCCAATTACCACCTTGAGCTTCAAACAAGTAACTAGCCCTCGATTCCGTTTGCACTGAATGCCGATGTGAAGGCTCATTTTACAAAATGGCCCGCCGCGGTGACATCTACTCTCATGCTTGAAAATAACTCCCCTTTGGTTTTCATGATGCGACTCTCGCACCTCCACCTCATGATACAAGGAATTAATCATGACAATCAAAGAAGTACTAAGGTTATCATTTTTCAAGATCTGCAATGGCCTTCTCCACGTGGACCGCCTTTGAAAGCTATATCCGTCATCAATGTGCATCATTCGTGCTCCGTCATCTCCTTCTGAATGATCTCTCTAATGTTTAGGAGTATATGAGCCCCTTGTCGCCATACCCTCCATCCTGAGAATTGCTGACCAAGGTTGGCACAAGCATCAGCGACCCTGTTACCTTCTCTGTAGGTGTGGGTAATCTCAACTTCGGAAAACTTTTGTAAAAAAAATTGGATGTCCGTAATGATGTCTTTTAGATGGATACCAACGTTAAATGCTTTATTAACGGCATCTATGACCAACTTAGAATCTCCTTGAATAATCAACTTTCTAATTCCTAGGGAGATAGCTAACTTTAATCCCCAAAGTAATGCCATAGCTTCAGCATAATTATTGCTCTGGCAACCAATGCCACCAGCATAGACAGCAGACATCCCTCATTTTTCATTCCTTTTTATTCCTCCACTTGCTTTACCACTCAACTTGGAAGCCCCATCAAAATTGAGTTTCATCCAATTAGGTTTAGGTGGTATCCATTTAGTATGAAGTCTCTGAAGAATTTTGGAATTATCATGCCCAGGGATAAGGTTTAAGACCTTCCATTTGGCAGCAATTTGACTTTCATATTGAGATAGGGGTTTCTCCGCAACACTAGTATGAGCTGTTGTAACACTTTCCAAAATGGTCCTAGCAAAAGAATTAAACACCTGAGCAGCATTTCTAGCAGTGTCCCTGAAAATTCTGTGATTTCGTTCTTTCCATAAAGTCCAGCGCAAGCATGGCAGAGCTTGCTTCCATAATTCCTTAATCCAAGGATGTGTGAAGGTTGAGTTCCAGTTGAGAATTACTTCTTTAAAGTCAAAATTGCAAACCCATTCAATGCCAAAGTTGTTAAGTATTGTGCCCCATAAATCCCAGGTAAACTCACAGTGTATGAATAGGTGTGAAACTGATTCGTCTCTAGAACCACACAGAAAACATCTGTTGACCAAAGTAAACCCCCTCTTTTGAAGGTTGTCCTGAGTAAGGATTTTGTTATGGGCAGCAGCCCACCAAAACAAGTTAATCTTTGGAATGAGTTTATGATTCCAAACCTTTTTCCATACCTCCTTATTCTAAGCTTCCGGTGTAAGCAGATGATACGCAGATTTGACAGAAAACGATCCATTCTTATCCGGCCACCAATATTGTTCATCCTTCCAAAGGAAGAGCGGGATTCTGATCTCCTGAATACATTGCTGGATCTCCCAAATTCTGCGACAAGCTCAGGCCTGTGCACACAGCAATCCAAAAAGTTTTTCCAGCTCCTTATCTCATTGTTATTTTCCATATAATCAAACCCTATCACCAAAGAACTGAGTAGTCAGGTTTATAATTTCTCCATAGTTTCCTTGGGAGATGAGAGGCTTGTCCCTTAACCAATTATCCTCCCAAAATTTAATCTGCCGGCCATTTCCAAGCTTCTACCTAATTCCCTGTTTGAGGAGATTTCTACTTTTTAGCATTTTATTTCATATCACAGACCCCTGAGGTAATCCCCCCTGTTGAACAGTTGGAATCATCAATGCTATGCATGTATTTGACATAAAATATTTCCCCCCACTCACTGTTGTTGTGAATCAGATTCCAGCTAATTTTTAAGAGAAGGGCTTTATTCATATTCCTGATGGATCTTATATTAAGTCCACCATGAGATTTTGGGAGACACTTTTTCCCATCTAACTAAAGACATTCTCTGTTTGTCTTCCATTCCCGTCCATAAAAATTTCCTTTGGATCTGTTCCAGCTTTTCAGCAAAATACATAGAAATTTTAAAAAGAGACATGAAATAGGTAGGAATACCCTGCAAGGATGCCCGAAGAAGTTGCAGGTTACCAGCACTGCTGAGTAGTTTCCCCTTCCACCCAAGAAGTTTCCTCTGAGTGCGTTCCACAATACCATTTCAAAAACCTGAAGATACCTCTTTGACCGAGAGTGGGAGACCTAGGTAGGTAGCTGGTAGGCCAACTTCAGCACAATTTAATATATCAATGATTATGTCTAAGTTCATTGGGAGTGTTGAAGTACACATTGCTTTTCTGGAAGTTTATTCTTTGTCCTGAATCTCTGGCATAATCATTAAGTATATTCTTCCATCTTCTAGCTTCTATCACCGCTGAGATGCCAAATAAGATGGTATCATCCACAAACTGATGTATAACCATAGGATGAAGGGAAGAGGCAGGTTTGATGCCTACTAGCTTTTTTAAAACTGCATCAGCTTGTATGCATCTTCCTAGTGCCTCAGCCATAATGATGAATAGGTACGGGGAGAGAGGGTCTCCCTGACGAATTCCTCTGGAGTAGGAGAAAAACCCTCTAGGAACACCATTAACCAGCACTGAGAATTTAGCAGAAGAGACCGCGTTCCATAATAAGCAAGACAATTTTTCATTAAACCCAAATTTTCTAATCACTTGGAATAAAAAAGTCCATGAGACTCTATCATAAGCTTTGGATATCTCAAGCTTGAGACCCATCCCAGGAATTTTGCTCTTATCCATGGAGTGGATAGTCTAATGCGTGGTGATCACAGCATCAAGAATTTGTCTGCTCGGAATGAAACCTTTTTGAGCAGGAGAAATAATTTTGTCAAGCAAGGGTTGAATTCTCATAACCAACAGTTTAGTACATATCTTATACACAGTGTTGCATAAGCTAATGGGTCTGAAATCGGTAAGGTGTAAAGGTTGAGATTTTTTAGGAACAAGTACAATGAAAGTATTATTGACTTGTTTCAAAAGTTTTCCAGATCTGAAAAAATCACGAACTGCAGTCGTGAGGTCCGCTCCAACAATCTCTCAATATTCCTGAAAGAATATAGGAGGAAAGCCATCAGGGCCCGGGGCTTTAAAAGCGCCCATGGAGAATAAAACAGCATGTATTTCTTCATCGAATACAAGCTTTAACAATTCCAGATTGTCTTCTTCTATTATCAAATAGGGGATTTTATCAATGAATTGACTCATAGATCTATCAATTCTATCATTATTGTTTTCTTCCGTAAGCAGGTTCTGAAAGAACACCCTGGCTTGCTCCCCTATTTCGTTATCCTCAGTAATAATGTCTCCATTATCCAAGACAAGTTTAGTTATTGAGTTGGCTTTTCTATGTTTCATAGCTGAGAGATGAAAAAAAGCAGTGTTCCTATCACCCTCTTTAAGCCATTGAACACGGGATTTTTGTTTCCAGAAAACCTCTTCCCTTTCCATCAGATTCTTCCATTCTGAAGACATGGTGTTCTCTTCCTCTAAGGTGCCCTCAGAGTCATCCCCTTGATCAATCAGTTGCTGAATAGCCTTGAGTTTTCCCATTATATTTTTCTTCTGCTGGAAAACCTGCCCAAAGCTATATCTATTCCAACCATGAACTTTTTGTTTAATGTGCTGGAGTTTCTTGACTATTCTAAACATGGGAGTACCTTGAATGGGAATATTCCACCATTGAGCCACCATTTGTCTAAAACCTTTGTGTTTAATCCACATAGCTTCAAAACGAAATGGAAGAGGTCCGTGATGTCCCTGATCTCTCCAATTGAGGACAATCGGACAGTGGTCGGACATGGTTCTAGGTATAGCTTGCGCCTGCATATTCTGATAATCATACTAGTTGCTTGATATCAGAAATCTACTAATTTAACCTGAATCATTTGATCTCCTCTTCTTTTATTGGTCCAAGTAAAATTTTGGTTCTACAGCGCTATGTCCAATAATCCCCAATCATTGATGAATTCAGCAAAGTCGAACATGCTGTTCGAGTAATCAATAATTCCACCCTGTTTTTCCAGAAAGGTATAAAGGTGTGTTAAAATCTCCGGCTAACATCCATTTAGAATTCTGAGAATTATTCATGTAGCTATTCAAGTCTATCCATAATTTCTGTCTCAAAGCTCTGTTATTCGGTGCATAAACATTTACCAACGTCCAGTTCAAGGAATTCATGGAAAAATTGGTGATCAATAAGTGCTTATTATGGGCCATAAGAGATCCTTGGATTTTAGCACTATTCCACATAGTGACAATCCCTCCTGAAGCCCCTTCAGCAGGACTAATACAAAAAGCCGCCTTAGGCCATATATAGTCAGCAATTTTCGCAAAATTCTCCTCTTTCATCTTGACTTCTTGGAGTAATAGAATATCTAGTTTATTATCTAAAATGCAGTTTTTAACCTCAAACTGCTTTGAGGGACTGTTAAAGCCCCTCAAATTCCATGATAATATTCTCATTTAGAGAGTTTGGCGGGTTGGGACTCCAGTGTTTTCTATTTTCCACTGGCAATCTCCCTAGCAATCTCTCTTTGTCTTGTTTTCCTTAGGGTTGGCCTCCCTTGTTTGGGCTCAGTACCAACATCTGCATATTTTTTACCTTTCCGAATCTTTTTCTTTGGGGTAACCCATTCTTCCTGTTCATTGCTGCCATCTTGTCCTACTACCCCTGTTGCCAAGTAGTTTTCTAACTGGCCTCCATCTTCCAGAGCACGGAAAATATATGTATTTGACTGTGTATCTGGTACTCATTGAGTGTGACTATCAGGGGTTACTTCTTCCTGTCCAATTGTTGAAACTTTGTCATCTTTGTTGACTTCCTTTAGCAAAAGGTCCCCTCCTGCCTCTTCCTTAAACATATTAGTCTGTTTTTCTAAAGTGTAGATTGTGTTAAATGTGGCCTTGTGACTGTCGTCAGATACTATATTCTCCTTTGGGACCTCTTTTCCCTCACTACTGATGATATCCTCCTTTCTCTTCTCCTCCTCTCCTTCTGTAGCCTTCTAACTATCATCTAATCCTATATTTTCCTTTGGGACGACTTCACCTTCACTGCTAGGGGTAGCCTCCTTTCCCTTCCCCTCCTCTCCTTTTCCTGTATTGTCAGAGATTTCCACATTATTCTCTATTTCTAGCTTGATGTTCGCTTGTTCCTCCTCTACATTCTGGGAATCTTCTTTCATCCCTCTTTGCTTCACTTTGCATTGTGTCATTAGATGTCCCTTCCTCTTACATATTTGACAGAAAGTGGTAGCATTCTCATAAGTAATTCGAGTCCAGGGTCCATATTTAGAGTTTAGCTCAATGGACGTAGGGAGAGTCTTATTTATTTCAACATTTACACAGAGTCTAGCATACACACATATGGACTTAGTTCTGGTTATATGATCTGAGGTGACATATTGACCAATAGAATTGCCAATAGCTGTGAAAAAAATTTCATCCTAGAATTCCAAAGGGAATCCTGGTAATCTTACCCAAGCAGGAGCTGTCTTATTCATGTCCGAGTTAAGATCAAACCCTGGTTTCCACGGGCATAAGGCTAGAGAATGTGGTCCATACAGCCAGGGACCTCCAGCAAGGGTAGCGATCATGTCCTCCCTATTCGTAAATCTAAAAAAGAATAGACCTCTAGCCATGGCTGTGATTGAAACACTACCTTTGACTTTCCACCTAGACATAATCCATTTTCTAAGCATTTCGGAATTAGGGCGAAAAGAAAAAAACTTACCAACCAGCGTAAGGTCCATGGATGCCACTATTTCCTCCACCAGATCGTTTGAGATACTCAACGCCTTGCCCTCAGAGAGAACAAGGAGGCTCGACATGCCTTTCAATGGACACATCTTTTCACCTGTGAGTGCCTTCTTCCATCCATTGGATGGACTATCCACTAATAGATTCTTGGGCAGATCCCCAGAGGTACTGCTACCTGCAGTAACCTCCATTGGATCCGTGGTCCCGCCTGTCGCACTCAGGGGACCCAACCAAGCGGGAAAAAAACCAGTTTCAAATATTGTCCACAAGCTCCGCTCCTCCTTTCTGATACTAGTTAGTTTATGTTGACTGTTATTAACCACCCTGATTTCTTGAATTTATACCATATATGATATCAATTTTAATTTTTCGATGCAATTGCCACAAATCTACTGTAATAAACCAGGACCCCAATATTTTAAACATGATATCAGAGCCACTTTGATACCTGACTTTACAGATGTTTATTGTGTTGGTTGAAGAATGTTTGCAGCAAAATAAAACTAGACCATGGGCCTCCCTAAAAGTGTAAAGTTGAAAAGAATAGAAGGACAACTATGATGACCGTTACAGCACGGAGAATGTTTTACAAAGAAATAAGGAAATTATATTCTTATCTATGAATGAACAAAAATAATTCCATGGGACTCAAGAATGCATCCAATTACAATAGAGTTGTGGCAAGACTCTGGATTAAGGCTTGACCTGCAAACATGAGAATAATTATTTTTAAAGAAGCAAAACATCCTTATTTTTGTGACAAGTGGTTAAGAGAAACTTTACATACCATAATAGCTATAAAAAGTAGTTTTCTTTTTATATTAAAGTAGTTTTCTTTTTATATTGAAGCATATTATTTCTTGGAAAGAAGAGGTACATAGTTTGGGCCAGCAGAGTTTGGGAACAATGAATGATGAGATGATGAGAACCACGAGAAGTGAAGTAGTGTGCATTGTGACTCGAGAAAATGTTGAGTTGTTTGAGATTAAAAACAGTGATGCATATTTCAAGAGGTAACCAAAGGAATTTCTGTAGCCTCCAAGCATTGGGAACACTTTGGGAGTGCTTGAGGATTCGATTGGGTAGGTTTGCAGTTGTGGCCAGATTACAAATCATGACTTCCATTGTAGAGAAGTAATGATAGGCCTCTTGCAAGCGCCTTGGATTGTGGCCACAGGAGGAGCTGCACATGTAGTTCATTGTGGTAGATTTGTCTTTATCAAACTTTTGATTTATGGTTGAATTTTGATAGTGTTTTGATTGTGTGGAAGCATTTGCTGATTGGTTGTTAGCTATAGGGGGAGTGTCAGAATTGTAAAGCTGGACATCCAGCCAACATTACAATTATAATTATTAAATTTGTCTTTTATTGTTGTCTGTGTTTCCATTCCCCGTAAAATAGAAGACAAGCCTTTTTCTAAAATATTGTATTTATTCATGTCTTATTGATGTGAAAATCAACACCTGTTTTGCAGTGCTTCCATTTGGTCACCTGAAGTTGGCTCCCCCAATTTGCTTTACTTACACTATGATTTCGGATTTGAACTTACACTATGAATACAGATTTGATGTTTTGGTGCTAGTGCTAGAAATTTAATGTAACAAACTATAGCCCCAATATTTATCACAAGCTTGACAGTGCATTTCCTACAGTGCATTTCAATGATGTCAACTGAGTGTTTCAATTTTAAGTTTAACTAGCAAAAAGCATGACAATGAAAAAAAGGAAATCAGTAGAAGCACCAGAAGATGTCAATCTATGAAGCTCATAGCACCAAAATACATGGAACTACAGAAAAAGGATACTGCTTGCAGAAAATTAAAGGTTCCTTCACATCTGAAGCTAAAAAAAATGTGAATTGCTTGGGGTAGAAAAACTGAATATATAACTTCTCAACCCTGAAATCCCCAGACAACACTGAAACAAAATATGCGACTCTAAAAAGGTATCACTACACAAACAAGCAATCTCGGAGTGGAATTACATAAAGATTCATGTAACTATGAAATTATTAAATGTTAACATACTGAAAATGCCAACAGCACAAAAACATACACTATGTTTTTCAAGCTACTGAAGCTTCAAAGAAGTTAAAACTACCGAAACAAGTAATATCACTGTGAAATTAAATACCAATACTCATAAATTCATTATTGCGAAATCATACCGAACACAGGAGAAGTGGAAGTGCCAACAGCACTAAAAGATGCCAAAGATTCCCAAACTTAAAATATTGAAATGCTTAAAACTAAATAAACAGCCTACTGCCAAAAAACCAGAAGCTATAATTCAGAGAATTGATTTTTGTGGAACAGCAGAAGTATCACAAGCCATAAATGCACAAATAGTAAATACACTCAGGCTGGACTTATAGATGTTGATAGAATAAAATGCCAACATATCTGAAGCAAAAAAGGGGAACTTTTCTTCTCAAACAGTAAAATTTAGAAATCTTGGCTAAAATTATCTCCAAGACAATTATTAATGAGACTTAACTCTTCTGATAAGGATTTTATGGTGGTGCAATAAAAATGAAAACGAAAACAAAAGGCCACTTGGTGGAAGGATGTTTCAAGGGAAAAAAAAATTGTGTTGCACCTTGCAGTCAAGAGAAGTCAAATTTTGATGGAAATGAACACTGTAACTCCAGAAGAATCAGGAGAATCTCAAAGCATGGAGGAACTTGAGGATTTAATGTTTAACAGTGTACAAATAAGAGGTGCCCCTTTAGAAGAGATGCACAAAATGGAATAATGAGGCAACATAAGTGTAGAAGTCCCTCTCCTAGTGAGGATCTTCCACCTTCAAGTTCTGAAGAGGTACAAGAACTGCTGCTTCAAATTATTCCAATAAGCTCTGGATCAAAAAAAAAATCGAATGCAGAAAATCAATGGTTTTATTTTTTCTATTTGCTTTAGTTTTGGAATTACTTGTAAGAGCTGCCATGCATGCTCTCAAAATGTTAAAAACGTGCATTCTTGTGTGTTAGTAGAAATGCATGCATGATAAAAACAAGTTCTTGCCAAATTATGCATGTGTTTTTTGAAAGCATGCAAAGGTGGGACTAGAAAGCAAAAAAAAGCGAAGGAAAGAGAGTAAGCTTTTTGAGGAAAGCTAGAGAACTATCGTTAAAGCCAAATGTAATTTTGAAATTTAGTCATGAATACATTTTTACATAATTAAAAAAATTACCCCAAAACAGAAATCACATACAATTCTGATCTAAACTTATCCCCTAAACATCAATATTTTCAAGAATCAGCTAAAATTATCGAGTTTATGCTAAAATTACACCGAAGCCAAAAAGCATTTATGAGCTAAAACCAGACAAATGCCAAAAATATATAAGAGTCAAAAATAAGATTAAACCCAATCAAAAACAATATTTGTGTGCTGGGGCTAAAAATTTAGCCCGAGCCAAAAGTACTTATAGGTCTGACCAAAAATTATCACCAAGACAAACATATTTACAAGTCTGAGCTAAAATATCACCAAGAAAAACATATTTACAAGTCTGCACTAAAATTATCCTCAAGATAATTTTATTTATAGGTCTGAGCTAAAAAACAAGCCCAAGACAAAAATATTTACAAGTCTGGGCCAAAATTAGTTCTAACAAAATAATATTTACGATATTGAAGCTAAAATTAGCAACAATATATAAAAATGCAAGAGCCTAGATAAAATTATCCGACTCAAAAATATTTCTAAGTTAAGTCACAAGGTTCAAAATCGAGTTCAACGAGGATAGAAAATAGTGTGGATAAAAATCACTATTAAATTCGAAACGTAAAAAAAATATAAAAATAAGTCAAAATAAGAATATCAGAGATACTTTTTGAAAAACTAAGTGTCTCAAAACCTAAAATATGTAATAGTAAGTTCTTAAGCTTCATATGAACTATACATCAAAAAGTTCTACATCATCAAAAGCCAATACTCTATGGCCTTATAGGCTACTAGCTACATCAAAAAGTTCCATATCATCAAGAGCACTTGGCTCATCAACATCATCATCGTCACTAGATTCATCACAAAGGAAGTCGCAATCATTTGCGTCATTTAAGTCTGTTGCAACATGCTGACGATGTGAAGAAGATTATTTTTCCATTTTGCTCATGCGCATCCATCCACAAATTGTTGCAAACATAAACAAGATCTCCTAACTTCCCTGACAATAACCTATTTAAAAATGTTTAAAATATTATTATATGATATATATATTTTTTAAAAATACATAATTTAAAAATAATTATATTATAAAATAAATAAATAAAATCTTAAAAAGATAAATTGAAAAACATAAGAAATAAAAATTAAAAAAATTGAAAATATGATTAGCAACAATATATAAAAATGCAAGAGCCTAGATAAAATTATCCGACTCAAAAATATTTCTAAGTTAAGTCACAAGGTTCAAAATCGAGTTCAACGAGGATAGAAAATAGTGTGGATAAAAATCACTATTAAATTCGAAACGTAAAAAAAATATAAAAATAAGTCAAAATAAGAATATCAGAGATACTTTTTGAAAAACTAAGTGTCTCAAAACCTAAAATATGTAATAGTAAGTTCTTAAGCTTCATATGAACTATACATCAAAAAGTTCTACATCATCAAAAGCCAATACTCTATGGCCTTATAGGCTACTAGCTACATCAAAAAGTTCCATATCATCAAGAGCACTTGGCTCATCAACATCATCATCGTCACTAGATTCATCACAAAGGAAGTCGCAATCATTTGCGTCATTTAAGTCTGTTGCAACATGCTGACGATGTGAAGAAGATTATTTTTCCATTTTGCTCATGCGCATCCATCCACAAATTGTTGCAAACATAAACAAGATCTCCTAACTTCCCTGACAATAACCTATTTAAAAATGTTTAAAATATTATTATATGATATATATATTTTTTAAAAATACATAATTTAAAAATAATTATATTATAAAATAAATAAATAAAATCTTAAAAAGATAAATTGAAAAACATAAGAAATAAAAATTAAAAAAATTGAAAATATGATTTAAAAAAAAACACATAAAAAAATTAAAATACATAATACTTTTTTGAAAAAAATAGAAACAAAATTTTTTAAAAATAGATAAAATATTATAAAAAAAATGAAAAAATTAAAATACATTGTTATTTTGTTTTAAAAATTATAAACAAAGATTATTACAATAAATAAATATTAAAAAAGGAAATAAATAAAATTACATAATTAAAAAAATTTAAAGTTATAAAAAAAATTTTAAAAAAAAGAAAATTAATACAAAATTAAAAAACAAACATAAAATAAATTAAATTAAAACAAATTTTAAAAATAAAAAATAAAAAACTTATAATCAAAATAAAATAAAAATATATTAAAAACAAATCTTTAAAAAACATAAAGTAAATTAAATTAAAACAAAATTGAAAAATAAAAAAATCTTAATCAAAATAAAATAAAAATATATAAAATAAAAACCTAAAATATGTACTAAACAAACTAAATAAAAGAAAACAATACATAATAAAAAAAACAAAACAAACAAAATTAAAATAAAATAAAATGTAATACATAAAAACAAATCAAACAAAATAAAATTGACCAAATCATAAACAAATGTAAACCCTACCTCTGTTCTTGTATGTTCTCCTCTATGGTCTCTTCTGCCAATGCTTCCAGCCACAGGGCAACCTTGTGTCGATCTCCTCCGCTTGTAGCCACAGGCTGCATCGAGCTGTGTCAAGGTGTGTCAAACTCACCACTCAGCATCCATCGGCAACCTCCTGCATCCAATGACAACCTCTTGTGGCCAATGGCAACCTCATGCAGCCACTTCGCTTCCAAACTACACACAGTGTTTAGTTGACAGTGCCTGAGCAAACACAGACCTCCCTCATCAAGCCTTTTTGTATATAACTGCCTGAATCCATCACTTTATAAGACATTTTGCCCTAAGTTTTTATGCAAAAATTTCCTGCAATTTTTACCTTGAACCTAACGAAAAATCGGCGAACTTTATGAGCCTACAAAAAAACAGCAATTTTCAAACTCCGAGCCGAAAAATCAGCGAACCTTGTGACTTAGTTTCTAAGTTTGTGCTTAAAATTAGATCAAAGCCAAAATGTTTACAGAGTCTGAAACAAAAGTACCCCCAACTTAAGTTGCCACATTCAAATTCGGAGAATAAAATTCATAGCTAAAAAATTCAGCCATCAAATTTGTGATTAAATTCAGATAAAATAAATATTATACTTGCTTTTTTTAGAATCAGATTAAATATTCCAAAAAAACAAAAAATCAACAAATTTTTAAACAAATTTCGACAAATTTTTTAAGGCATATCTGGTATTCAGCAGATTTCGATTTGTTCACATAAGATCCACCAAATGCAGTAACATGGCCCCCAACCAAAAAACAATTTAGAAGTCTAATCCCAAACCATCAACAAGACAAATATATTTACAAGTGTGAACTAGAATTGTCTCCAAGACAAATATCTCTACAAGTCTGAGTTAAAAATACTTCAAGGCAACTATACTTTTTCAAGTCTGAGCTAGAATTGGCCCAAAGTCATCACATCAAGTGTAACTGAATTCAATTCCAAGATGGAAACCCAGGTTCAAATTCCACCCAAAAACTGCTAGGCCAAGCTCCTCACAATAATGTGGTCATGATAATGCAGGCACGCTGGGCCAAAACGGGACCCTGTCTAAGTCCCCCAAAACAGAAACTGGAGCTCGCTAGTCTCCAGGTACACTCTGAGAAAAATAAATTCACCCCATAGACAATTTTATCAGTGAGTTTGAGAGCTAAAACTAGACCAAAGTCAAAAACATTTACGGACTTGTCCTAAATTTACCACCAGAAAATATACTTATTGCCTCCAACACAAGAAAAAATATTTACAAGCCTAACTTAAAATTACCTCCACAAAAATATTTACAACCCTGACCTAAGATTTCCAGCAAGACACATATTTCCGAGACTAGCTAAATTTAACCCTAAGAAAAACTTATTTGTAAATTTGAGCTAAAATCATCCCCAAGATGCAAGTATTAACAATTCTGAGCTAAAATTACCTCCAAGCAAAAAACTGGTTAGGAGTCTCGGCTAAAATCAGACCAAAGCCTGAAGTATTTACAAGTCTATGCCAGACTTAGACCAACACTAAAGTATTTGCGAGTCCAACCTAAACTTTCCCCCAAACCAAAAAATATTTTTTTAATGCTCAGCTAAAATTATCCACAGGAGATAAATATTTAGGAGCTTGTGCTAATATCATCCTTAAAAAAATATTATCAGAGCTCAGGCTAAAATCACTCCCAAGACATTATTATTTACAAGTCTTATGTAAAGTGACCCCCAAGATAACAATATTTGTGAATCTGACATATTTTTTTTCCCCAGAACAAGAATATTTGTGAGCCTCAGTTTAAATTATTCCCAGGGAAAAAACATCCACGAATCAGAACTGAAATTATCCTTAAGACAAAGATATCTATGAATCTGAATTAAAATTGCCCCCCGTGCCAAAAACTTATACTAGTCCAAGGTAAAATTACCCCGAGACAGAAATATTGACAAGTCAGACCTAAATTTATCCCCAAGACAGATATTTACAAATCTGGACTTAATCTGACCCAAATACGAAAAAAAATATGGGTATGAGGCTATGAGCTAAATTTGCCCCCAAAACAAAAATATTTACAAATCTATTTTTGCCAGCAAAATGCCTTTTACTAGCCTGACCTTAAATTACCCCATGTTAAAAATAACTTTGAGCCTGAGCTAAAAGTACACCAAACACAACTATTTACAAATTACAGCTCTTGGCTTAGACCATCCACATGATAAAATTATTTGAGTCTGAACTAAAATATCATCAAGACAAAAATATCTGAGAGTCTGATCTAAAACTATCCCTAGATATAAATATTTAGGGGTCTAATGTAAAATGAAGCCAGAAACAAAAATATTTACAAGCTTGACCTAAATTTGACTCCAAAACAAAAATACTTGTAAGCATCAGCTAGTATTATCCTTGGGAGAAGAACGTCTACAAGTCTGACCTAAAACTATCCTTAAAATAAAAGTATCTGACCTAAACTTTCCCCGGCGACAATAAAATGTATTAGCCTGAGCTAAATTTGTCCCTAAAAACAAAATTATTTACGAGTGTAGTTGAACTTACCCCCAAAACAAAAAAAAAAATTGTAAGTCTCGGGTAAAATCATCCCCAGCACATAAACATTTTACATGTCCATCTTAAAATTATCCGTGTCAAAAACATTTACAAGCCTGACCTAAATTTGTCTGCAACACAGAAATATTTGTCCCGGTTGCAATTATCACCAGCAAAAAACTGTCTACAAGTGTGAACTAAAATTATCCTCGAGACAAATATGTAAAACTCTGAGCTAAAATTACCCCCAAAGAAAAGATATTTACATATCTGAGCTAAATTTGCCCCCAAAACAAATTTATGAACAGCTCTGACCTAATTTTCCGCCAAAACAAAAAATGTGTAACAGTCTTGCCTAAATTATCCCTAGGACAAAAAAAATCAATGAGTGTGAACTAAAATTATTCAGAGGCCAGAATTAATGTGCCTGATGTAAAAATGACCCCCAAGACAGAAATTATCATGAGCCTAAGATCATTTTATAACGAAGACACACAGTATTCATATTTCTAAGCTCAAACTAACCTCCAAATAAATATTTACGAGTCTGAGTTAAAATTATCTCAAGACAAAAATATTTCCAACCAGAGTTAAAACTATCACCTGCCAAAAATATTAAAGAACATTTACAACGAGGACACAAATATCATAACAAAACCAGCTGAATATAACATGCAAATCCTAAATTATCCAGACTTCCAAAATGAACACAACACAAAAATATTGGTTCTGAGATCAAATTAACCCAAGACAAAATTATCTACAAGTATGAGCTAAAACCACCCACAAGATGAAAATATCTACAAGCGTGAGCTAAAATTGCCCCAAGACAAAATATCATCAAGTATGAGATAAAGTTATCCATGAGACAAAAATATCTACAAAGTATGAGTTAAAAGTTCCCCCAAGAAGCAAAAAAGATAAAGAAATTACTAGTCTAGGTTCAAATTAATGTGATACTTTTAAATCAAAAAGCTTCCCTTGATACAAAAATATTTACAAGTCAAACCTAAATGTTTACCCAAAAAAACAATATCTTTGAGTAGAAGCTAAAACTATCTACAAAACGTCCACCGGGCCAGAACGACTGGTGAGCAAGGGGCACTCATTAGTTTGAAGTATTGGATTCAATTGTAGTTTAAACCCCCACAGGCTCCCCCCACAAGCCGCGTTGAGGCAAGGGGAGCTAACCGAAGACTGAACTGGATCCCATAAAGCCACCAGCCACCCTTAGCCAAAAAATAATCCCTGGGACAAATATTGACGAATCTAAGGTAAAATTAGATCAAAGACAAAAACAAAAACAAAAAACCATTTACAAGGCTGGCCTAATCACTCATTAGTTTGAAGTCTTGGGTTCACTCATAGTTCACTCCCCAGCAGGCTCCCCCAACAAGTCCTGATGAGGTAAGGCAACCTGGTCTAAGACCCAATTGCAGACCATAAAATCACCAGACACCCTTAGCCAAAAATCAATCCCCACAACAAATTTATTGGCAAATCTGAGCTAGAATTATAACAAAGACAAAAACAAAAACATTTACAAGGTCGATCTGAATTTTCTCCAAGAGTCCACGGACAAAAATATGTATGGGTCTGTGCCAAATTAATTGGCGAAACAAAAATAATTACGGGTCTAAGCTAAAATTACTTGCAAGTTGCAACACATTATTGCAGGTCTGAATTAAATTATGCTCGGAACCAAAATATTTGGGAGTCTCATCTAAAATTAACCTTAGCACAAAAGTATTTATAACTGAGCTAAATCATCCTCAGCACAAAAATTACATAAGAGACTTATCTAAACGTATCCCCAAGACAATAGTATTTGTGAGTCAGCTAAATTTGCACCCAGAACAAAATTATTTATATCTAGGCTAAAAAATATGTAAAATGTGATATAAAATTATTCTCAAAACAAAAATTCCTACAAATCTGAGCTAAAATTTCCCCCTAAGACAAAATCATTTTACTCGTTGGGCTAAAGTTTCCCCTAAACGAAAATATTAATAAGTCTCAGCTAAAATTATCCCCGGGACAAAAATATCAATGATTTTGAACTCAAAATATACTCGGGATTAAATTCTCTACAAGTCAGATAAAATTACATTGAAGACAAAAAATACTTTTACGGGTCGGGGATAAATTTATCCCGGGACAAAAGTATTTTTATGAAACTGACCTAAACTTGCCCCAAAACACAAATATATTTATTAGTTCTGGCTAAAATTATGTGAACTAAAATTATTCTCAAGCCAGAAGTATTTACAAATCTGAACCAATTTTTTCCCCTGAAGACACAAATATGTACGAGACTGGAACTAATCTGCCACGTGACAAAACTATCTACCAGTATTGAGCTAAATTTGGCCTCAAAACAAGAACATTTTCAAGTCTTGCGTGAATTTGCCTCAATAACAAAAACACTTATAATTCTCGTCTAAAATTATCACAGGACATAAAAACTTACGAGGCTGAACTAACATTATCCTCGAGACAAAAGTACCCACCAGTCTACGCAAAAATTACCGCGCAAAACTAGCAAAAAGAGGACATTATTGTATGCGAAGAAAACCACTAACCTCGGATTCTGACGAAACTGGTCTCACAGAAGATGTAGCACCGCAAACTTGAGATTCGAAGCCACGGCCAAACAGCAAAAGGGAAAAAACACAATAATTTTTATAATGCTTTCACGACTACCTTCTCGACCGCCACCAGCCCCTCCGCCGCCTCCCATGCTACAATAAAAACACGGCCCCGCAGTCAATCTAACTCCCGCCTCCCGCCCCGCTTTCGAACCCCACCAAAAGCAAGTAACGCCGTTTTAACCGCTATTTTTGTCGCTACCAGACCCTCAGAAGCCTTCAAACGCTCGAAACCCTCGTATTTTCCTCTCTTCATCTTCAGTACGAGAAGAAATGTGCAAGGAGCAAAACAAATTGCAAATCTAAAGGCCAGAAAGATTGTTAGGCTACGAATATGAATTATTAAGAACTTATTTATCTCCTTTCCTGTTGAATAAAATGTTGCGCGTACCGCGAGGATGCCATGGACGCTTCAGCTGAAAGTTTCTTTATGGGCTTGCTTTGTTTTGTTAAGCTTTTCAGTAAGGGGATCGCCAAATGCACGTGAAATTAACGCGAAATACCAAATGCAGCCTGAATGAAATGCAAATGATATACAATGTAAATGCGGGCCAAATGTAACGCAAATGAAAATGAAATTTTATTGAAACGAGGGTTTTTTAATTATTTTTCCGGCGCACGTGCGGAAGGGCCCGCACGCCCGATCTCCACGGCTGGTTTGCAAGATGGTAGGTATTGTGGGCTTCGGCTAACGTGGGGGGAGAAGATTGGCGGAGGTCGTTAACTGTGGGTCCCGCCCCGCGGTGGGGAACAGCAAGGCTGTTTTCGAGTTTTCCGACCGACTGCCCTCCGAGTTACGTAATGTGTGGATTGGAGTTGCGAATATTTTACATTTTAATCTTTTTTCAAAGTCCGGGATTTTGTGGATTTTAAATGGATTTTTTTAATTATTGGCGCCTTGTGGATGAAGGTATGGGGTGAGATATCCAAAAATCAGCCATGAACTAAAGTCTCGTCAATTAATTTTAAGATGACATATGATATCTTGAATAACGTGAGATTTGATGAGAGTCATCACATTTATAATTTAGAAATGTGTGTTTAAGTGATTTCATTTAGAAAATTTGTAGTCGTCAAAGTTATAATTGAGAAATGTGTGTTTAAATTAAGAAATGTGGGTTGAAGTGATTTTACTTAGAAATTTTGTAGAGGCGGCTTTTAGGGATGTGATTTTCTCTTTCATAAGAGAACATGATAGGTCTCTCGGATGACAAACAAGAATAAATTGATTTAATGGTTGTGCTTCTTTAATTTGAATCTCAAACAATCTCACTTATTTTTCATAAGAGGACATGATAGGTCTGGCAAGTGACAAACAAGAATAAATTGATTTAATGATTTTGCTTCCCTAATTTGAATCTCAAATAATCTCACTTGTTTTTCAATGTTATGATATATATGGCTTACAAAACAAATTTCTCCTTATCGTGATTGTAATAACCATTTCCTTCTTTGAATGTATAAGAATTTTGAATAATAGATTATATTATTTGCTCTCTTTTCTCAAATCATTTACGACTATAACCCATCTTTTATATATTTTGGGGTACAAACCCATATTAATTTTAAGATGAACTAAATTACAACACCAATAAGTCTAGTCAATTAATTTTAAGATGATAATTAATGTTATACTTTGAATAACATGAGATTTTATGAGAGTCGTCACACTTGTAATTTAGAAATGTGTGTTCAAAGTGATTTTGTTTAGAAAATTTGTATTTTGTTTAGAAAATTTGTATTTTGTTTAGAAAATTTGTAGAGTCATCAAAGTCATAATTAAGAAATGTGTGTTCAAGTGATTTCATTTAGAAATTTATAGAGACGGTTTTTAGGGATGTGATTTTTTCTTTCATAAGAGGACATGTTGGGTTTGACAAGCGACAAATAAGAATAAATTGATTTAATCGGTGTGCTTCCTTGATTGAATCTCAACCAATCTCGCTTAATTTTCAATGTTACAATATATATGATTTATAAAACAAAATTCTTCTTCTTGGCATGATTGTAATAACCATTTCTTTCCTTGAAAGTATAATAATTTTGAATAATGGGCTCTATTATTTACTCTCTTTTGTCGAGCCATTTACGACTATAACCAATCTTTTATATATTTTTGGGTCGAAACCCATATTTCTCTAGTTTTGTTTTGTGTACGATTATCACAAGTATTTTTTAAAAGGCAAAATTATTGTGGCATTTGTTATTCACCTTTGATTTTTTGTTTTGCTTCCCAGTAAATAATGGTTGGCCTTTTGTAAGTAACAATGTGAAGCAATTGATTTTCTCATTTTGGGTGTTTCAAGAACCTTTTGTCTTCAAAAAGACATCATTAGCTATAAATGTATAAGAAAGGTGGTGGGATAAGGAATTTGAATCAACGGAGTGCAGGAATGAATTGGTGAATGTATGAGTGGGTAGCAATGAGTGATCAGTTGTTCATTATTGATACTAATCTATATTCCTTATGTTATTTCCATTACAACATTAAGAAAATAAGGGATAATAGTGTGAGACGTATGCTCCTTAGGTCTTTTTATGTTATCCTCATGACTTGAAAGGAATAATAGGAAGATGTACAACAGTCATTTCTAGTTGGTTTTCCCACACTAGGATTTCTATGTGTAGTATAGGAAAGTGGGTTTCCATCAAAATACGTAGTATTCACCTGCACTACTTTGAAATTAGATCCAATCTAATTTAATCAAATAAATCAGTAAGATCATATCTAATTACACTAAATAATATTATATGATATTTGAAAAGTGTGAAGAGGGGATTTTATAGGAATATCTGAATTGTCACAAAACTAGAGATAATTAGGAGAAATATGCAAGGGAAAATAGATCTAGATAGTAAGGTGAAAAAATCCTAGAAAACTCGAGATGAACAAAGAACTTTTCCCAAATGACCAAAACTATAACATTCCTTTATTAGAACAACCAAAACCATTGTAGTATGTTTCTATAAACTATCGTAAATTATGAAACTAATTTTACAAAATTGTTCCTCTATTATTGGGCTTCAAAAGTCGCACTCATTTTTTTGAAATTCAATGCGAGTCACTTAGAAATTAATCTCCTTTCTTGGAACCCTAATAAGCACTCAAGACCTTGCAAACCCATAAAAATTGGAGGGATTTAACGGGGATATGTGTTATCCCTCCATTACTATCAGGACCCTAAGAATTTGAACAAATTAGAAATCAATACACAAGTATAGCACAATTTAGTAGGCAATCAAGTGTGATGCAAGTATCCCAACCCTTATCCTTTCAATGAATGCAATAAGTAGTAAATGTTATATGTTTTTTTTGTAAATGTTCAACTTCTGATTTTATGGTAGTATGTTTCTATAAACTATCATAAATTATGAAACTAATTTTATGGAATTGTTCCTTTGTTCCTAGGCTCTAAAAACTTTGCTTGCTTTTTTAGAATTCAATGTGAATCAATTAGAAATTAATCTCCTTTCTTAGAGCCCTAATAAGCTAGCAACACCTTGTAAACCCATAAAAATTAGAGGGAGTTAATGGGGTATGTGTTATTCCTCTGTTATTATCAGGACCCTATGAATTTAAACAAATTAGAAATTGATAAATAAGTATAACATCATTTAGTATTCAGTCAAGTGTGATGCAAGTGTCCCAACCCTTATCCTTTCAATGAATGTAACAAGTAGTAAATGTTATATGTTATTTTACAATTATTTGACTTCCGATTTTGGCACGTGGATGGTTCTATAATAAATGAAAACCTTGCTTTTACAACTTCAATAGATAACTCCTCTTGTAACACTTTGTGTAAAATCTTAGGACCATTCCACCACCCCCCCTCCCCCCAATATGTCAGTACTAACCTAATCAAGGGAAATGGAGCAATAATTTACTAACATTATAGTAAAAATACATTCCATAAGGGATGACCTCCAATCCCAACTCTTTGACGTCAATGCCCAATCAAAAATCATGATGGACACTTTCCAAAAATTAAATAATTGTGCACTACAGATTGGTCCAAACAAAAATTCTAAACACAGCTCCAATTCTGGGAGAATGCCATGTGTTTTTAACCCTAAATTCAGATATGGAGGGATATGGTTAAGAATATAAAAATAGTTCGATCACAATGGTAATAAACTAATATGTAATAGGCCAATTAATTACAAACTTGGATAAATAAATATTGAATTATAATACTGATATATGTTAAATATAGAAAGTACCAAATTTGAAAGATGTTTAATTAGATGTAATACCAAATAGAAATGATACTTAGTTGGGTTTATTATGCACAAACAGATCTAGACTAGAAACAAATGCAAAGTATGTAAGATCGATATTCTAGATTAGTCATCAGATTCTAAAGATTTTACTTTTATAATTACGAACACTACCATCAAATCTGGACACTACCATCGACACTAGTGTCTAACTGTGACACAGGTGTCCAATATAAAATAATGATTGGATCTCGATGTGACCAACTTCGTTATTTTAGGTTTTTTATCACATTGATACTGACATATTAGATTTTGAATATAGATTTCTACTCTTTTCTAATTGATCAAACCATAGCTAATGTAAGAACATCAATAAGACTTATATAAATTTTGATATATTTGGTTTGCTTGGTCTTAGATAGGTTTGTAAAGTCATGGTTGGTCAATAAGAAGCTTAATTATGTTTCATTTTATATTTAATTGATTGTATTAAAGTTTGGAATGTCTTGTACGATCATTTATGAGGTGTAAAAATCATTGGCCTTTCAAGAATTGGTCTTTAGAGCTTCATTCCTAGTTTCTCATCAAAAGTGGGAATTCAAAAATTTGAATTACTTGTCAAGAGTTTCCAATGTTTGGATGAATTATGAGGGTTTCAACCCTATAGTAAAGGGTTTCTAGGGTCTAACCATATGTAATAAATGTGTTTCAACCATATACCAAGTTTAAACATGCTTTAAACCCATCCAAATCATGTGAAAAATAGGAAAGAAGACAAATTAAGCATATATTGGATAAGTCATAAGTGGTTGAGAGATATTTCATCTTGATACAAGACCAAACCAAGTTTAGACATTTTATTACAAGTGATCACATTCTAGCCATAAAGTAAAGAGTGCAAGAAACATAAGAGAATAAAGGAGAGGAGGATTTTTAGTAGGTCCCTAGGTATGTAAGAGTAGTATGTGACAGTCTATAGAATTATATGTTTGTTTTAAGGCAATTGAATAAAGGAGACTTTGTTATAATCTTGGAATGCATTCACATACTTTATTTACATGTGATTAAATGGTTCCTTAATGTCTTTCATCTTGTTTATTGAGTTTATGGTGTTTCTCAAGATTGCAGAGGTCTAAGACAAGATATTTATTGACTCTAGGTAATAAAATATGTTTTATATGGTATCTTGATTGTTTAAACTTAAAAAACACTTTAAAGAGTTAATATAACATATAACGGTTCTAATACAAGTGGTGTGTGTGTGTGTGTGTGTGTGTGTGTGTGTGTGTGTGTGTGTGTGTGTGTGTGTGTGTGATCATTCATAAAACATGATAATTCATCACATTTATGCTCCCAAGTTAGGTACAGTTTGTCAAACTCTACGGTAGGGTTTAACTCACAAAAATTGAGATATCTGTCAAACGAGCCCTAAAAAACCTATAAAATTTTTTAGGTAGATGTAAGAGACTATATTTCAAGTTATTCAATTCGTTTCGAGTCTTGAAATTATGTACATGATTATATATTTTTGACTGAGTTTCTATAGACCTGTAGATGAAAGTTTTAAAAGGGTTTAAGCCCTCTAAAAGTGAAATATCTTTAAAATGACTGACTAGAAAGTTCTATAAATTTTATGATTAGATGTTTGTATGTGTTTATCAAATGATATAAGTGGTTAAATACTTTAATATCTCTGAAGGTGAATATATAGATGATTGTGTTTTGCAAACTTGTGGGCTAATGTCTAATTGAGGGATTTCATTCACCAAAAGTTGAATATCTTCTAAAATAATCATCATATCATTATGATATTTTTGGAGAGATTAAGGATTATGTTTTTGAATTATTGAAGTGGTTTCATGTCTTGAATATCCCTACACTAAAATATATTCATGATTGTGTTTTATTGTATGTCTATTTACAAGACCTAAAAAAAAAGAATTTTGTGTTCTTGAAAAGGAATGATAGAGGAGGAAGGTTGAAAGTTATATATTGAGTGAAAAATCATTGTAAATGTGCAATAACTCTAATAAAGCCTTGATCATCTGATTTTAGAGTCATAAAGGTTATAAAATAGCCCAAAGATAAGAGACCCTAGTAAGAATGAGACCTACTTAAAAAGATGTGTTTTGATTTATTGGAAAGGATTCATACAAAAAAGAATCAATAAAAGTGAAATAACCATAATAGAGTATAAAGATTATGAATTTGGAATCTTGATAGATTTTAAGGCTAAGATACAATAAGACTATAAACTTGTTGATAACAAGATAGACCTAAAAGACCTAGTTGTGTAAGAGACCTTGAAGAGGTCTACTTACATCATAATGGTATCAGAGCACATAAGCTCTTTGGGAAAAAATGAAAGTTAATAAGTTTGTGAAAAGAAGATTATAGATTTTTGATTAAAAAGAGTTCATTGAAACTCAAGAGGAATAGGTAGTTCTAAGGTGGAATAGACTTGGAAGAGAATACCAAAAGACTAGGAAGAAGAAAAGGAAGCCTAGGGTGAGGTATCAAGAGGAAACAAGGTGAAAAAGACTCGACATAAAGAAAGAAAGACATATTGAGGTCTTGTGAAGAAAAGAGAGAGAAAAACATGAAAGAAGAGTTGAGGAAAATCACATTGAGGCTAAGAGAGAGAAAAAAAGGGCACGAAAATGAAGGTCTTGGTTGAGAAAGAAAGTTGCATGAATAAGATGGAGGACATAATGTTAAAAGAGATTATCAATGCATAGATAACTAAGTTGAAGAAGATGATGGCAGAGATGCAATTTATAATGGAGAGTTGGAGAGAGAATGAAAGCAAACAGTTGTTGTTTGAAATAAATAAGAAAGTTAGGTGACCTATAAGGTTACTCATGAAGAAGAAGAAAAAGAGGTTGCAATGTAAGTAACTCAAGAAATAAGTAAAGAAGTTCAAGTGTGAAGAGATTAAGAATAATTTTTAGGTTGATAAGTAAGAAGAAGAAATAGTGTTGAAGCAAAAATCATGTCAAAGGTCCACATTGCCTCAAACTTTTATTTCTCGAGTTTCTTTTGATTGTGTGCTTGTAGGTATACAAATTAATGAAATGAAGGCATTATAAAATGCCTTTAATAATAAAGTATTTGGGTCATTGATTAGGTTCATTAAAAGAATATATGAATCACCTCATGGATTATTTATGGAGCTAAGACAAAATGAAATACAAAACGAAGGAGTGCTTAGCTCAGCACATGAGAAAGAGAAGGTCATGGAACAACTCAAAGTTCCTAATGATGAAGGAGAAAGCATATTTTGAAAAGAGGAAGCTCACGAGAGAAATAAAAATCAGTCAAAGAAACTGAATGAAGAATAGAGTGGGTTTGAAATGGAAGCCAATGATGATGTTGAAGAAGAAGATTAGTTGATAAGCCTCATTGAAGGCTTGAGGAAGAAGGAAATAAAAGAGATGATTAAGCCTCAGTGTTTATTATTCTAATAGTATGTTTGAATGTATGATTACAGATATGCAAATTGATAAACATGAGGTCCAATTTGAGGTCTCAAACATTGAAGAGGATAAGGAAAACTAGCTACTAATGAATCACAAGGAGCTGGCTACAAATGAGAAACATGAGGAGCAAAAGAAGAAAGTGATCCTAAACCAAGAGGATGAGAGAGATGAAGGAATTAAAGAAAGAAGAAAGAATAGGTGTATGACATAAAGAAGGCATGATTTAGATTTCACGATGATAATGAAGTAATCAAGGATGAGGGACATGAATAAATATATCTAAGACAATTCAAGCAAATTACAGGTCAGGCCATAAAGATGAAAGAAGATAGACAAGTCTACATGTAAAGAAAAACAAGTGGAATCATGTATAGGTGTAGAATAAATGACAGGAACCAATCATGCATATAACTATGCAAGAAGATACTAATACAAGTATGAGTGATCAAGAGTCCAAGATAAGAAAGGACTGAAATAAAATTTATAGTAGATGAAAAACATTGCAGTAAGAAGAAACTTCAAATGAACAAAAAAATAGATGTACCAGATTTCATATCAACATTAAAGCCAAAGAAACAAGAAGACATGGTTAAACAAGACATGGATGAAAAGAGTTCACTACAACAAGATAAAATAAGGAGGCACAATGAAAACAATGATAATAAACCTAGCAAGATGGAAGAAGTATCAAAATAGTTTTTGAAGGAACTTAAGAAGATCATATAAAAGAAAGAAGATGTGGAGGATTATAAAATCCTTGAACATGCCATTGAGTCTCCTACATGTGATACTATTTATGCTAAGAAGGTTTTTTTTTTTTAGACATGGAGATACAAAGATAAGAAATACTCCATGACTATATGGAGAAGGAAAGAGTTAAAGTATAAAAGTTCAAGATACAAGAAGGAAAAAAGGGAGAACATTTAGACTCTACATGAAAAAGGCAATTTGGAGAAAAAGGTAGGTTTGAGGAAGGACCATATCAGTCCAAGAATTGATCAAAGAGAAGATAAATTCAAAGTAGCAGTGGATGAACAATCAAGTCACGTGGAGATAAATCTATAAAGCAAGAGGCCATAAGAAGAAAAGCCATGAAAACAAAGACAAGGTGAGTTGATTCATTGGTTGGTAACATTCTTTTGTATGTTTTCATGGTGTTATTCACTATTTTAAGTCCATGAAAATCACATGGGAGGCATGTTAAAAGGAATAGATTAGTATGGAGCCTATGGGTGTGCCTTAATAAATAAAAAGAAAGAGATTCGAAAATAAAAACACGAGTGATACTTGAGAACAAGACTTCAATGGCAGATTTTGATAAAAGGGAAGTAGAGGTAACAACAATAGAGGATAAAGAATATAAATAGAAACTAAAGAGTGTGAACCTAATGAAGATGGAAGATGAACTACCAAGGCAACTAGTTGAGACAAGGCAAGAGCAGATCAGGAAAAAAGATCAACAAGCAAAAGAGAGAGTGAATGACAGGGGAAGATACATAAATAAAGGAGAAGAAGAGAGAGACAAGAAAAAAATAATAATTAGAAGACAAGAAAGAAGATTCATCTGAGTTGGATCTCAATTTTTTCCCACTTGGGGAATTTGATGTAGGAACATCAATAAAACTTATATAAATCTTGATATCTTTGGTTTGTTGGGTCTTAGATAGGTTTGTAGAGTCATAAATGGTCAATAAGAAGCTTGATTATGTTTCATTTTATATTGAAATGATTATGTTCAAGTTTGGAAGGTCTTGTGTGGTCATTTACGAGGTTTACAAATCATTGTCCTTGTAAGAATCAATCTTTAGAGCTTCATTCCCAGTTTCCTGCCAAAACTGGGAATTCAAAAATTTGAATTAGTTGTCAAAAGATTCCAAGGTTTGGGTCAATTATGAAGGTATTGTCCCTATAGTAAATGGTTTATAAGGTATAACCACATGTAATAAATGTGTTTCAACCATCCAACAAGTTTAATACTACTTTAAACCCATCCAAAACATATTTAACGTAGGAAAGAAGCCAAATTAAGCATGTATTGGATAAGTCATAAGTGGTTGAGAGATCCTTGGTATGGAAACAAGACCAAACCAAGTTTAGGCATATTTTTACAAGTGATCAAATTCTAATAAAAAAATTAAGAGTGTAATAAAAATAAAAGAACAAAAAATAAGAAATTTTAGCAGGTCTTTAGGTATGTAAGAGTGGTATGTGACAGTACAAAATTGTATGTTTGTTTTGAAGGAAATTGAATAAATGAGACTTTGTTATAATATTATAATGCATTTACATACTTTATTTACAGGTGATTAAAATGTTCCTTGATGTCTTTCATCTTTTTTATTCATTTTATGATGTTTCTCAAGATTGCAAAGGTCTAAGATAGGATATTTGTTGACGCATTCTAGGTAAGAAAGTATGTTTTATATGGTATTGCAGACATTGAAAATATGCACACCATGATTTTGAACGTTATAATTCCCTTGGATTACCTTAAGACCCCCTTAGGACCATTTAACCATTTGACCCTTGATGAACCTAACCCACAGTCAATTTAGCCCAACTGGTTCAACCTAACCTTTTTGACCCTTTTTACCCTTTGGCACTCAACCCTGACAGTCAAGTTGACCGCCAACGGTCACCCTGATCATCGATGGTCAGGGTCCACCTCTTTAACCAAAAGCATACAAACTCACCCACTTTGCTTTTCTTAAAATATCCCATCTAATTCTAGTTTCAATCCATTACATGGACGAGTTAATTTTGGAAAGTGCAATTGAACCTTGACTTCCACCTCTTGCTTGTGCCTATAAGAAGAGAGGAATTGGGAGGTGAAATCCATCAACAAAAACATTGGTGAATCTATGATTATTATCAAGATCTTGTGCATCTAGGAATTCCTCTTTTCAATTCAATCACTATCAGTAATCTAACAATCATATTAGGGAGTCAACTTGTTGTCGCCTCACTATCAAGCCTTCAAGTACCATTGCTCTATCAGAATCAAACCAAATTCCATCGATAGGATAACTACCTCAAAATCCACCCAATTGTCTTTTAGTAAGATAAGTACTTGTTTTTAGCATTCATTTACTTTATTTCCATTTCACCATCAACCCAAGTCTTATCCATCTCTCAGAATCCATCTTTTGTATCTCGTCAATCAACCTTTTACTAACTTAGAGCCAGACATAGTAATCATCAATGTTGACTCAATAGTTGATGATCTATTCAACCATCGATGGTCTGTTCAACCATCGATAGTCTGTTCAACCATCAACAATCACCTTAACCATCGATGGTCACCTTGACTGCCGATAATCACTATGGTAGCCAAAACTAACAAGCTAATTTCACCTACCTACACCCAACCAAACCTAATTCTCTATGTTCCTGTCTATCCATAGACCCCTTTCTAATTTTCTGAAGCATACCCCAACCCTCCAGCACTAGTATTAATTAGTTTATTACTAATTCAATCATTTATAGTCTATTTTCTAAGCAAGGATTCTTGTATTCAATTTTAGTACTTTTTGATTCATTGATCCAAGTACTTTCTTATTCTATTTGTAAAATTAATTATTTAAAATGTGTGGATTGACAACCCCTAAAGAAACCCTTGCTTATAGGATCTAGCTATTGTTAGACAATCCACCCAACTATTTATCTAACAAACAAGTTTGCTTTGGTGCTTTCTTATTTGCAGGTCATCCTCCCAAGCCAAAGAGAAGCTCTTCACAATCTTTTGATTTCAATGTGTGCACTATCAATCAAGTTTTCCAACCATGCTCGTACTTAGTTTCTTCTTTTCCCTTTTCCAATAACAAGCAAGAAATTCATTGAAACATTTTGGCATGCTCGGTGGGACCCTTGTGTCTCTACTTAGCTTCTTGTTTACTTGCATTCTCTCTCTATTGTTTGCTCATTAACAAAATCAAAAGTTTATTTTGAGCTTAAAAGTAAATACATACATCGATATCTTGGAAGTTTAGTTTACATAGCTTAACTTAAAGGCAAAGTAATCTACCATATCTTCACTCTTTGTTGCACACGCTAAACCAAACCACTTTCACAAGTTAAACATCAAACAAACTTGAAACAAGGCTTGACTAGGATTGTATCACCTAACAGTAACCGTACCCTTTCTCAATGATCCTACTTGTAGGTCATTACCAAGAGGAAGACCAACTCAGCTCTCTAGTTGAGTATAAACTCTAAAAATCAATATTTCTTGGCTGAGCACTCGACACCCTTATCATTGTGATGTGTGAAGTGAGGGGGTAGGTCCTAATACCAGGCCATGTATTGATTCTAATATAGATTTTTTTTGAGTGCCTAAACACAACCTAAAACCAACCTTAGATTTCCTTTCTAGTACCTATTCTACAAACCAATTTTTATCACATAACTTCTTAAGGCATAAGCCAAAATTGAGATTAATTAAAACTCTAGGGCTTAATGTATCTATTAGAGTGTGATTTGATTTATCTGATCTTTTATAGTCTTCTTTATGTTTAAGTAGTGAGGTTTTTTGTGCTTTCTATCTCCCCTTTCTCGTATGGTTCTCACTCGCCAACAACAAAGAGACCTTGCAGAGCAAAACCCATCACCAAGCCAACCTGCCTCTTCATCCATATTATATACCTCCAAACCAGCAAACTCTCCTCACCCTTTGGGAAGTCCTACTTTCCCTCGAGAGGTCCTTCAAGGAGATGTCGATTTTACCGCCTTCTTAGACAATAATCTTATAGCCTTGCAACATTATATTACAACCACATCTTACTGTAACCCAATTTTGACCCCATTCATAGATCCACCTTATGGCATGCCTCCCCATATCATGGAGAGTACATCCATTACCATTGTTACTACCCAACCATTGACTACCCAAGCTTCCTCATCAACCAACAACCCCTTTGAGACTATCATTGAAAACCAACCAACCCAAACTACCACTGCCCTTGTATCATCCACTCCTAAAAACCACTCCTCCACTATAGGAGTGCCTACCTCTAGCACTACCAACCTTCCTTTAGTTACCTCCAACCCATCAACCACCACTCTATTTCAAATCCTTATGGTGTCCATACCCTCTACCTTGCCATTGATTAGTACAAGGCTTACCACCCTTCCATTGATCACCAACCCAACTACCACTCCTATCCAACAAGCACCCCTTGGACCAACCTTTGTCTACATCCCTAACCTACAAGGGCATGTACCCAACACCCAACCACCTATCTATACCTACCCTTATGTATCCTCCACCCAACCATTGACATCCACTTACCCATATGTGGTAGCCTCCCAACCTTCTACCCACTATCAGTATGTTTCCCAACCATCACAACAATATGCACCTTACAACCTTCCGTGTACTCAACCCCAAGCTGACCTAATGAAGATGTTTATGGACAAGATGACCACCTTAGAGTCATCCATTTTGGGTGCTCAAACCATCTTATCATATGACCAAATCTATAATGAGCCCATCTATCCATTTGTACCTATCAGGCCATATCCTCCCTAATGGGAACTTCATAAGTTCTCTAAGTTTCAAAGGAGGATCCCCAACAACACCTTATGGAATTTAGGCATGCTTGTTATCTCATCACCTATGATGATGCCCTTCTCTTCCGCACCTTCCCCATGTCTCTAGTTGGTCTGACATTGGATTGGTATAGTGTTATACCCAAGCACTCCCTTTTCTCCTTCACCCAACTGGCTCAAACCTTCTTAGACCACTTTTTGATCAATATCTCTAAGAAAGTGTCTATCGCCGACCTCTACTCTATCCGACAGTTTGAGGATGAATTTATAACTAATTTTGTGGCTCGTTTGAGAAACCTAATTGACCAACTTTTCTTTTCCTTACCTCAAATCGAACTCATAGAGCTCTTTGCTTGGGCATGTGCCAAGCATATCTCCTCTACACTGTATGTCCAAATCTTCCAAACTTTTGATGAAGATTTTGTTGGTTGAATATTTTGTCGTCAACTAATTGATGACAAAATGGGTATATCAGCCACAACACAAGGAGATTTATGCCACAAAAAGTGTGGGTTTACCACATCTAGACGAGGTAAATCTCTCCTCTCATCAAGGGGAGGTTCTCTATGAATATTTATACGCTATATGTATATATATAAGTAAGCAAAAAATAATACTCAGGGTAGTATAACAGCATCCACCTCTCTTTTTTCAGAGATGATGTCCAAGGAACAAGAGAGAGAAATCTTGGTCGCTGGCTAAGAACATTCCTCTTCTTTCAGGAATGGTATCCAGTATAGAGCAAAAAATCTCCTGAAGTAGGTAACAAAGTTAACTAGGAAACCTATGTAAGCACAAAGTCTTCCGTTTTCTCCTCCACTGATCCGAAATACGTGTAACTAAAGAGTGAAATGAAGCACAAAGTCTTCACCTAAAACTATAAAAGATGCTAGGATCACCGAGATAAAAGTAGCTCAAAGTCTTTCTTCTATCTTTTAGAAACGTCCTCAGATAACATCAACACACACACTTTGCTTATTAAATCAAACAGATAAGAGATTATCAAGAAAGAAGACATAAGAACCATTTCTTAAATAACACAAATTACTTCAACACAAAGTCTGAAATAAATATGTTTCTCATTCATTCGATGAAATATGATTTACAAATTGAGCACAAAGTCTCAAGAAGTGTCTCAATTTCAGTAGAGTTTTTGCTTTCAATTATCAGAGATATCTTTACAAAAGAGGTCCCCTCTATATATAGGGAGAAACCTTCAAAATTAAAAAAATTAAAATATAAAAATATCTTAGTCAAAGATGAGTCATCTTTGACTTTTGAGATATTTTTATGGATTTTTCACATGTAATTACATATTACAAAAATACACGTGAAAATGTCCCAAGTCAATTACAAAGTGCATTTTGAAAAAAGCATGGAAGAATAGTTTCAATCTTTATTTCTAATCTTCTTCATTTCATGGTTGGGATTGCTTGATTTGGTTCTTTCTATGAACTCAGTCATATCCACGTGCCCAATCTTTATATCCTTAATGTCATCAACATTAGAAGCAACTGAGGTGATTAGAAAAATACCTTGATACTTGTACTTCATTGTCTTCAACTTCTTCAAAAAATATTTAGTGATCTGGAAGAACTTTTGTTGAAAAGACATCGATGGAGAGGGATCCTTTAGAGAAATTGCAGTAAGAATCATGATTGTGCGATTAGGGAAAAATTTAGCAATCTAGAAAAATTGCAAATTTGAGTGATCATGACTAGGGAAATGCGCTTGAAAACGCTGAGGCAAGAGCAGGTCAGAAAGTGAAAGAAAAGGGGAGCGGGCGCGGGAAAAAATGAAAAAGAGGAAAATTTCTCCAGAGTTAGGAAAAATAGGGAGAAGGTATGTAGGGGTGGCAAAAATTGCCGCCCTTACATATTGGAGAAGTTCTTGTGCATAGGCGGCAAAAATTGCCGCTTGTGCACGTCAGGGAGAAAGTATGTCAGTGGAAAAAATTGTTGTCGACACATGTTGAAGAAGAAGAACGTGTAAGGGTGGCAAAAATCACTGCCCTTGCACCTGGAGGAGAGGAGGAAATGGGGATGCATGGTTGGCAAAATTTGTTGTTTTTGCATGGAAGAGACCAAAAGATGCAAGGGTGGCAAAAATTTTTGCTCTTGCATGACGGATGCAAGGGCGGTGAAAAATGTCGCCTTTCCATGGAGGATGCAAAGTAAATGCAGTGGTATGACTTAGGTATGATTAAAGACCCAAACTGAATGTTTAGCCTTCAAAAACTAAATCATATAGCAAATCCCCTAAAAAATGAATGGTATGACTTATGCAAAGCCATAAAATTATAGCAGTTTGTATGGAAGGCAAATTCTAAACATGTTTTGCACAAAAAAATAAATCACTAAGTAATAGCTGCAAGGAATTGATCTGATATCATGTCGGAATGCACAATGCATTCAAGAGATCCCATGATCTCTCCTGTAAATCATTACCACATAAAAATTTAGACAGTTATGCACACACAATAATTATGCACAATCCAATCTCATTATTCCTTTAAAAAAAAATAAAAAAATTATAGCTCTTTTTCATCAACATAGTAGGAGAAGAAGAGGGAATGCCTAGTAAATAGGTAATATGAGTTGATTTCGTGCAACTATAATTTGTTGCATGAAATCAAGATTGGTTGATATAGAATATTTACATGCATAAAATAGAGATGCATATATTAAACATATCAATGAAATAACCAACTCCTTAATTAAGTTTAATGCTTACTGCAACAAATTAGTTGTTCACTTAATCAAACTAATCAAAATATCAATTTACGAAGTCATAATTTTAATGGAGTGTAATTAGAAGAAGATGTCAGTTGCGTATGAACAAATTCCTTATTTAGAGCATCATGGATGTGAAGTAACTCATGTACATGTCACGTGCTTTTAAATTAGAAAAATTCAGTGGTTTAGACTGTCAAATTGCATTTTTGCTATTTTGAATCAAAGTATTTTAAGAAAAAATAATAATCACATAAATTGCATTACCCCATTCAAGGATATAGTAACCTAAATCAATACCTATACGTGATAATCTCAAACCATTTAGCATGCTTTAGTTATTTTGGCCCAAATTGTGTGTTGTTACAAAATTTTGAATAAGATCGACAATTTTAAAACAATGATGATAAGAATTGGATGTCTACAATGTGTCCTCTTGGTTGTCTTTATTTTGTGTAGCTTGTATTCTATAATTATTTCTTTACACTGTAGGATATAGTTCATTGATCTAACATGTAGTATCAGGCTTTATTCCTAACATAATAAGTGAAATTATCACAAAGTGGTTGTTTGATGTGTGTAGGTCATCAATGTGACCTATACTACCCCAATCACACCACTTTGGATCAAGCTAAAGTGAGTATTTTTCAAACTTCAATTTTGACAAACCTAGGACTCCTAGAAATGCCAAGAATCAATCTAAAAGATACAAAAACCTAAAAAATGAATGTATGTTTACCAAAAATGGATATCAATTACAAAAACTATGCACGAAAATCCTTAAGTTTAATGCTTAGACCCTGAAAATGCCTAAGTACTAATCAGATTGGATTTTGAAAAACTATTTTCTACATCATAAGGTGTGAAACTATGTGATCAACTCTATTAGATGTAGAATGACCCTAATTTCTTATATTTACTAAAATAAAATTAAAATATAAGGATGCAAATGTAACAATATAAATATAACTTAACATTTAGAAGAGTAAGTATAAGCTTCCAACCAAGATTAACTTCATCTGCATGTCCACATGCTTTTATGTGCAAAATAACAAGAACACGATCACGTTATTACTTTTATAATAATGTGATCACGTTATCTATTAACCAAGTTTCATTCCATGTACATTTTCACATGCTTTAATGTGCAAAACAACAGTAATACGATCACGTTATTGCTTTTATAATAACATGATTGTAATATCTATTAATATGATCGCATTATCTATTAAGACGATCGATTTATACATTAATGTAATTACTCTATTTGAATTTGAATTCAAATATCGTGCCTTTTGGCTTGGGAATGACTTGGACCTATCAATTTACAGCCGATTCTGAGAGTTATGATCAAAATGTAACAAAATTTAACTTCGATCACCAAATACACTACAAATTTCAATAGTAAAATTAAAAAACTTAATACCATCGCGATGAGTATGCTCTCCTTTTTTCAAAAATACGTTTTTTATAATTTTTAGACTAATTTAAGGTTTCAAACTATGTTGATTTCTAACTATACCTTTTTTAGGCCACCACATGCTACAAACATACATGCCTATACATGTTCATGTAATTTGTCTTTCGTTGATCCAAGTGCAAAACAAGTTATATGGTCACATACTAGGCCTAATTATATAAACATTCAAAAAAAAATGATTTTCATTTTTTTGAGTTAGTTAGGCATGCCGCACGTGTGGCTATCTATTTTTTTGTTAGGTTTTCAGGATCTATTTACTTTTAAAATTCATTTAAAAATATAGGTCACAAACTACAAGATCTTATCTAAATTATCACCGAAGTGTTTCAAATAATATTAAACGCTACTCAAAAAATGGTGTGCTACACGACCATCTATTTACTTTATTTTCTTAAAAAAAATAGGAGTTCCTCTTCAAATTTTAAATGTTTCACTTAGTTATACTTAACCATTTTTTAAAAAAAATTGTGTTTTCGTAACTAGACTCGAAATACTACATTTCATGTTCCTACACCGTCTTCAAATTTAGAGTGTAGATATCTCAAATTATCTACATAAGTTTAGATTTATGAAATTTCAAAAAAATCATGTCCACGGGTAGGCCACCATTTGTCCCCCAACTTTGTGCACTTGCCCTTTACCACATTGTCTCCTGATTGTTCCTTTTGATAGGAGTTGTGTATAGCTCTGCCTGTCTTGACATGATCTTCATGATCTCTCTCCATCATACCTGACATTAGTTCTAGCATCTTCAAGTCAGCTCTGATCAAACTGTGTGTTTTTTTTGTAGCTAGAAAGTTTCTTTTAAAAGAGTCTAGAGTCAAAATAAAAAATCTAAAATGTCTATATGTCAAAATTTAATTATAAAATGAGTCGGGAGTTAGAGTCAGAATATAAAATGTATTAGAATCTGTCTTTTGTATGTCATAGTTGAGAGTCAAAATCAAAAACCCATAGGCCTATGTAATGGACACATTTTTGGGTAACCAACGTCCTTTTGTCAAATAAGTTAGTCTTGTGGGGGAGGTGGGGAGGCGGGGGGAGTTATATTATTAAAAAATGACAGAGTTATATTATTAAAAAATGACATACATTTGAGCCTGAATGCAAAATTTGTTGATTAAGTAGCAACATAATAGAGGTTAGAGGACACAGGGGGTCAGAAGACAAATAACATTCTCTAGCAAGCCTCTAGTGACGGGGCCATTTTTGAGATAGTGGCATACTGTGGGCCAAAATAAATATGTTGAGGATGATCACCAATGGAAGTGGTGACTATTTATGCTGTGCAAAATTGAGTGGTAATAATCACGTGTAAAGGCTACAAAAGTGATCATGAGAATTTGATTCTCATTTTTAATTTCATTTTTTCAATTGTGTGGTGTGTGAAATAAATAAAAGATTGTAACCTTCCCCTGCTTAGTTAAAGAAAAGGAGAATGTAGATATCATAAAATATGTAAACAATTGTATAGGAGGGCAACTCACTACATAAATTATTTGACTACAGAGATCCTCTGACTACTATACTTCATTGGAAGATGGTCGGTCGATGAATATGTTTAACTGGAAGTGAAAACGAGATAAAATCTTGTATGTAGGTGATCATGTGCGTCAAAATCCAAACAACAAAATTCAGACAATAGTATGCAAACCTAAAGTATGTGTTGGCAAGTGATTATGTTTTTCAGCTCATATGATGTACTTTCTCCCCATGTAAAAACTAAGAGGGGAATGCTAGAATTTAGTATTTCAAGGTATATTTAATGTTGGGGATCAACCAACAATAGATTACACTTATGAAAGCAATAAACATGGAATTAAATCAGATAGATAAGTAACTAGAATCAGATAATAGCAAGAACAAGAGATACAAGAAACCACCCTGAAAACTTGTATTAAACTCTTTACAGAAGAAATACAATTGAAGAAACTTCTTTCTTCCACACCTCTCTCAGATGTATAGATCTCTCACTAGATCTCTATCCCTCAAGAGCTCTCTCTCTCAAGAACAATCAACTCCAACAACCTGGATTGATTCAACTCTATATTGTTCTTCAACATTCATTCACAATGAACTACTGCTACTACAATAAGCTAAGAAGATCTAATTCTACATATAGAATTAGGAGACTTGAGCATGCACTTACAACCAACAGTTAAGCCTCTTGAACAAGGGCTCTAAAAATAATCTTACTAATAATAGAGACGCGAACTTAAGGCTACAACTTAAACTCATCATGCAAACACTCGATTCTGTCTTCGAAAATAGCTTTCTGAACGCACAGGTAATCGACGTCGATTCCTGTCTGCTTGCTTGTGACCGACGTCAGCCGATCCACTGACGATGTCGGCGTCTCTTCAACTGCACCTGACTGACGTCGGTCGCTCTTGACCGGCGCCGGTGACTGTGTAAACCTGCAACTTTGGTAATGCGCTCATATGTGAAGCTTTTAGGCTCCACACCTTAACAATCTCCCACTTGGAGATAAACAGCTGCACCAGTACCTGTACATCAACATCTTCTAGCTCCTCCATCTTCAACTCAATCATGAAGACCAATAGAAGTTGAATGAAGATTCAACTTCTCCTTTGTAACCGACTTGGTTAACATATCAGCAGGATTCCTATCTGTATGGATCTTCTCTAACTTCAACTCACCATCCTCCAATACCTGTCGTATGAAATGGTATCTAAGCTGTATGTGCTTTGTTCTTGAATGCAAGGCTGAATTCTTAGCCAAATGGATTGCACTATGACTGTCACTATACAATCTGCAACTCTCATGCTACCAAGCTCATCCATGAACCGTGTCATCCATATCATCTCTTTGCTAGCCTTTGTGATTGCAATATACTCTGCTTCTGTAGTTGACAAGGCAACAACCTTCTGCAACTTAGATATCCAGCTAACCGCCGTTCCACCTACAGTGAAAACATATCCTGTAGTGCTCCTCCTGCCATCCAAATCACCTGCCATATCTGAATCTACATAACCATGTAGAGAAGTATCTGAATCTCCATAGCACAAGTGCCTACTGTTGGTTCCTCTCAGATATCTAAGGATCCACTAAACTGCTTTCCAATGTTCCTTACCTGGATTGGCCATATACTTACAACTCCCACTGCTTGGGCAATATCCGGTCTAGTACACACCATTGCATACATCAAACTCCTTACTGCGGAAGAATATGGAACTCTACTCATGTACTCTACCTCATCATGTGAATTAGGACATTGTTCTTTACTCAACTTAAAATGTCCAGCCAAATGTGTGCTTACCGATTTAGCTTCCTGCATATTGAACCATTTCAACACTTTGTCCACATAATCTTCTTGAGACAATATCAACCTGTGATTTTTCCTGCCTCTCTTAATGCTCATGCCAAGGATTTTCTTTGCTACTCCCAAATCCTTTATAGCAAACGTTTGAGCTAATTTCACCTTAAGCTTAGAGATATTCTGCATGTGTGATCCTGCAACCAGCATATCATCTACATACAACAATAGAATAATATATCTACCGTTATTCAATCTCTTAAAATACACACAATGGTCAGAGTGACACCTACTGTAGCCATGCTCAGTCATAAACCTATCAAATTTTAAATACCATTGCCTAGGAGCTTGCTTGAGGCCATACAAGCTTTTCTTCAATCTGCACACTAACTTCTCCTTACCCTTGACCTCAAATCCTTCTGGCTGTTCCATATAAATTTCCTCATCCAAATCTCCATGAAGAAACGCTTTCTTAACATCTAGCTGCTCAAGATGCAAATCCTCAATAGCAACCAAAAACAATACAATCCGTATAGAAGTCATTTTAACAATAGGAGAAAAAATCTCACCAAAATCAATACCTGGCTTTTGTGTAAATCCTTTCACTACCAATCTGGCCTTATATCTCATCTGTCCATTCTCACCTTCTTTCAACCTGTAGGTCCATCTGTTCTTCAGTGTCCTCTTACCTGCTGGCAACTCAACCAAATCCCATGTTTGGTTCTCTCTTAAGGACTCCATCTCCTCAACCATGCCACGCTCCCACTGACTCTTGGACTCCACCTGTATTGCTTCTTCAAAACTCTCTGGTTCTCCACCATTAGTTAACAATAAATAAAATAATGAAGGGGAATATCAAATTGGAGGCTTACTTACCCTTTCTGACCTCCTGATGGGTGTCTAAGACTCGTTCACAACATGCTGTCCACCCAAATTCTCTGACAGTGACCGACCTCGGTCACTTTCAGACCTGTTACTGGCCGACGTCGATTCTGTCTGACCGATATCGGTGCCTGTCCTGCCGATGTCGGTCTCTGTATGGCCGATGCCGGTCTCTGTCCTGCCGACGCCAGTTCCTATCCTGTCGACGTCAATCTCTCTGTTTTCCTGTAAGTAATTATTTCTTTTTCTCATGAGCTCATTTTGGACCGTCACATCGTTCAATTCACCATTGCTCTGCCTAGATTGATTCAGCTTCCTTAGCTGATCACAATACATCACTCTTTCATTGAAAACAACATCACGGCTCCTAATTACCTTGTTAGTTTCTAAATTCTAAAGTCTAAAACCAAAATCATCGGAGCCATAGCCAATAAATGTGCACCTCATAGACTTCGCATCCATTTTTTTCTATTTTCTTTATCAATGTGCACAAAGGCTTCACAACCAAAAACTTTGAGATATGAGAGATTTACCTTTTTACCTGTCCATGCCTCTTCTACAATTCCACCATCCAGAGCTGTAGAGGGTCCTTTGTTAATCGGGTACACTGCAGTGTCAACAGCTTGTGCCCAAAACTGTAAAGGCAAACCAGCATGCAATCTCATACACCTTGCACGCTCCATTATTGTCATGTTCATCCTTTCAGCAATCTCATTCTGCTGAGGTGTCCTTGGAACCGTCCTTTGCTTGCGGATTCCATGTATATAACAATAATCTCTGAACTTAAAGCTGCAGAACTCACCGCCATTGTCAGATCTCAGGCACTTCAATCTTTTGCCTGTTTCATTCTCAACCATAGCTTTCCAAAACTTAAAAGTCTCAAATACATCATATTTCCTCATAATACAATAGACCCATACCTTTCTTGTAGCATCATCTATGAAAGATACATAGTACTGTGATCCTCCAATGGAAGCAACCTGAGCCGGTCCCCACACGTCTGTGTGAACAAGCTGCAACTTATGATTCTTTTTAGTAGACCCAGTCTTGAGAAAACTAACCTTTTTCTGTTTTTCAAATACACAGTGCTCACAAAACTTTAGATCTATGCCTTTTAAATCTGAAAGCATACCTTTGGACTTAAGAATTGACATCCCCTTCTCACTCATGTGGCCAAGTCTTGAGTGCCACAATTTAGCATCTACATCTGAGGTAGATAATACAGAAGGAGAATTGTTAGTAACACAATTACACAAATAGAGAGTACCTACTCTCTTACCTCTGGCCATAACAAGTGCACCCTTGGTCACTTTTCAAGATTCTGCTGTGAGAGTTACTGTACAACCCTCATCCCCTAGCTTTCCTACAGAAATCAAATTTCTCTTCAAGCTAGGAACATGCATCACATCTCTCAACACCTATGTGTTGCCATTTTGCATCTTCAGCTGCACTTTACCTTTGCCAATTATTTTACAAGGCTCATCATCCCCTAGATACACTATTCCAAAATCTCCATGGATATAGTCACTAAAATATTCCCTATTAGGGGTATCATGAAAAGATGCATTAGAATCTAACACCCAAGATTCTATATTATTATGCAAAGAAAATATTAAAGCATCTTGTGCAATACCTGCAACCTTGGCTTCTTTCTTTCCTTCATGTTGATTGTCCTCTTTAGGCTTTGACCAGCAATCTCTGCTTATGTGCCCAATCTTTCCACAATTCCAGCATTGTGGCTTCCTGCCATTTCTGGATTTGGATCTTCCTCTCACCTTAGACTTAGATCTTGATCTCCTTTTGCTCTTATCTTTCTGCCTCCCCCTGCTCTCAAAACTTAATGCGTTCCCAGATGTCTCTTCTGTGCTTTTCCTGTGAATTTTCTCATTCAAGATAACACTAACAACATCCTCTACTTTCAAAATATTTGATGCAGATGCAGTATTACTAACTACCATTACTAAGCCGTGCCAGCTTTCAGGCAAAGAACATAATATTAAAAGAGCTTTTATTTCATCATCAAATACTATATTGACTGAACTTAATTGATTCACAATTCCATTGAAATCATTCAGATGAGTAGACACAGATCCACCTTCATTCATATGCAAATTAAATAACTGCTTCATAAGATATACCTTATTAGAAGCTGAGGGTTTTTCATACAAATTTGCTAGAGTAGTCATCAACTCTACCGTAGACTTTGCCTGTGATAAATTAGATATCACAGTGGATGCTAGACTCAGTCTTATAGACCCCAGAGCCTTTCTATCAAGAACTTTTCATTCTTCATCATCCATGTCTTTGGGCTTCTTTGCAACCCCACCTAACGGTAAGTAGAGATGTTTCTGATACAGATAATCCTCTATCTGCATTCTCTAATGTTGATAATTTTTGCCATTGAACTTCTCCATTCTCAGTTTACTTTCATCTGCCATTGCTTCTCCCACTCAAACAGAAATCCCTGTAGAAAGCCCTATGAGTAACCTGTAATCAATACACACTACACAGATCTGAACCACCTATTAGTGAACCTGAGCTCTGATACCACTTGTTGGGGATCAACCAACAATAGATTACACTTATGAAAGCAATAAACACGAAATTAAATCAGATAGATAAGTAACTAGAATCATATAATAGCAAGAACAAGAGATACAAGAAACCACCCTGAAAACTTGTATTAAACTCTTTACAAAAGGAATACAATTGAAGAAACTTCTTTCTTCCACACCTCTCTCAGATGTATAGATCTCTCACTAGATCTCTATCCCTCAAGAGCTCTCTCTCTCAAGAACAATCAACTCCAACAACCTGGATTGATTCAACTCTGTATTGTTCTTCAACATTCATTCACAATGAACTACTGCTACTACAATAAGCTAAGAAGATCTAATTCTACATATAGAATTAGGAGACTTGAGCATGCACTTACAACCAACAGTTAAGCCTCTTGAACAAGGGCTCTAAAAATAATCTTACTAATAATAGAGATGCGAACTTAAGACTACAACTTAAACTCATCATGCAAACACTCGGTTCTGTCCTTGGAAATAGCTTTCTGGACGCACAGGTAACCGACGCCGGTTCCTGTCTGCTTGCCTGTGATCGACGTCGGCCGATCCACTGCCGACGCCGGCGTCTCTTCAACTGCACCTGACCGACGTCGGTCGCTCCTGACCGACGCTGGTGACTGTGTAAACCTGCAACTTTGGTAATGCGCTCATATGTGAAGCTTTTAGGCTCCACACCTTAACATTTACCATAGGGTAAATTACTATTTACTGGGTGGTATTTATCGTATAGTTACTATGATAAACTAGTAGTTAATATTAGTTTGTTTGTTATACGAATACATTGTTAAATAGTTAACAATATATCTCGTGTTCTTATAACTAAATGAGTGAAATTTTAGATGGATAGTGGTATCCCCAATTATAAGAAATGTATTTCCTATATAAATTTGTAATAGTGTCGAATAATTTAATGTAGAATAATATTATTGTGTGATTGAGAAATACTTCCCGAATATATAACTATCTTTGGCTCTTACATGGATTAGATCTCTGAACAAAGCTTACACTCTTCTTATCAAATAAAATAATAGTGTAAATAATTATTTTTATTTTTGTGAAAGTAAATGAATTTTAGAGAGTTAGACCACTAATTTTTTGTTAAAAATAATTAATTCAAGACGACTATTGAATTTCATTAGAATTTGGATAAAATCTTTTTTATGTGATCTTTAAAAATGTTGTTTAAAAAAAAGACATTAAATTAAACTTACAACGTTTCAAATAAAAAAATATTTACTTCTTATTTGAATATTGAAGTTATTCAACAAAATTAAAAATGTTCATTTAAATCTAAATTTAAAAAAAAACCCAGATTAAACACTCTTTCAAATAAAAACTTATTTACCTTTTTGTCTGAACATTGAAATTATTTAATAATATTATTTAAATTTTACACATAAACCGAATAATATTTTTGATTAAATTAATGAATAAATGTAAAATTTTAAAAATATCCATAAAATTAAAGTCTCTATAAGAACAAAAACAACAACAAAGAGTTTGTATGAAAATGAAAATAATTGCTTAAAATAGTTTTCCCATTATTTAATTATTAACAAAAAAGAATTATTTATTTATATTTATTTTCTTTATTATAATACAAAGTTATTTGAGAAAATAAAGATGGGGTATGAAAAAATTGTAGCCTTTTAATTCAACTAGTATTAATTATTAATTAAAATAATTTTAAATAAATAATCATATTTCATTTGAAATAATAAATAATTTTATTCGATCATCTATCCATTAGTATTATTATATGTGTAATTTAGAAAGAAAAAAAATTATATTGGAAATTGAAAATTTTACACATAATCTTCTGCTAATTGTAATGTTTTTGCTTTGCACAAATCTTTTATCATTTTCAATGTTTGTTTGTAGATTCAAGTCCAAGCCAGTAAAGTGGTTATGGAGTTTGGGTCTCTCCATGATCTTCTCTCTCATTGGGGAGATGCTCCTTGTACTATGGCTCAGATTCCGCCTTTTCCACCTAGAGATCCCAGATTGAACGGTAGAGTGCTTCAACTGCCTTGTGGTGGACATCATCGCAACCATTCCAAGCGTCGCTCTCACAGTAGCACCCCGTACAAATACATTTCCCCTCCTGGATAGTAGCGAGGGTGGCAACCACCACCTCCTTCCTCTGTTGGGCAGGATCGCTGGGGCGCTCCTCCTCTGCATCTAGATGCTTGGGGGACACCACCTCGAGGCCGAATATATGTGCTAGATAAGTTCCCTAAGCTTTCATTGGCCATTTCACCCACTCGAACACAAGTAGAAGATGATGACACGGACACTGCGCAAGTTACTCGCTGGGAGCCTATTCCAAATGGCAATGACTTACCAAGCTCGGGTTAGGATCTTGATGATATGGATCCTCCGCTTTCCGGCCTTGCTCTTGCTGCTTAAAAGTTATCTTCTTTAATGACTTTGTGACTTGTTTCTAAACTCTGCTTAGATAATGATACTTGTGATTTTGCTCCTAAACTCTACATAATATAACATGACGTGCTTTCATACCACCTTTATTTTTTGTGAATTATTTATATATTTCTATATAATTAATATATAGACATATTTCAACAAAAAAAATTACACATAATTATAATTAATTTTTTTTGGACAATAATATTATTATCATACATGCAACTTTTTTAAAAAAAAATTATTTATATTTAATAGTCAAAAACTTTCACACATAATTTTAGTTTAAAAAATATATATATATTTATATGTTTAAATCATCTTAAAATGATCTATGTAAATAATAATTATTTTAATAATATTTCTTTCCTATCAATTACCAAATACAAATATACGATTATGTTATATTTGAATTAATTTTACATCACTAAAAATTATGACAATTGTAATATATTTTATATATCAAAAATAAAAATAAAATGAAAAACTTAAAACGATTAATAATTATTTATAAAAAGATAATTTTACACGTGCAGCATTATAATAATAAGTCAATGAAGAATATATTGGCTTAAGAACAATTTTATTTTCCTTTAGAAAAAGAGAGTTTTCTAATGTGGGCAGTCAAGTCTAAAGTGTGGCGGTCATCACATACACAAACGTTTTTATTATAATTTAAAAATTACTTTCTTTCAACCAATTTGTTGACCTTTGCATTCTTTCAACGGATACTTCTATGTAAATAAGCATCATCTTCCTATTCTTTACTAATTTTCTCATTTTATATCATAAATATTTTATTGTATATCATTGTGCTAACCTCTATAACTATTTTACGAGTTTCATGTCTCTATCAATGTACGTAACACATATCAAGACTATTCATGTAGTCATGACATGTTGCTTCTCCGTGCCTTTTGAATGGATGGATCTATTTGAACTTTTCCTCCTTTTTGGTTACTAGTCATTGAAAGTCAACATACACATAAGAGCTAAAGTTTGAATGCATGTCATCTATAAATATACAAGTGATTGGGTTCAATTTATTAATTATGTATATTTAAGCCCTTATAAATTCTTAGCTAGCACTATATTATGGAATATTCTTAGAGCGCTTGTTAGAGTTATTTCTATTGTGTAATCAATATCTCAGTTATCTTTGAGGCATTTGATAAATTATAAGGACTAATTAATTAGTCATAATCTTCTATAAAATCCTCCCTTTTCATTTTAAATTGTAAGACCACTGATTTTGGAAGGGCATGTGTCAAAACGTGCATCTAAGACAAAAGGTGATAAAAGGGCGAGTAGATTTGGAGATTTTTGTCACATTGGGCAAACCTTTCATGATTATACAATTTTACCATGAACATACAATCCTAACTAGGATTATTTGTATAGTCCTAATAGCTAATTTTATTCACTACCAAAATTTGAGGTGATAAGTCAAATAACATTGGATTCATGTTTTTAGGGTTAGATCGTGGCGACATAGTTAGTGACAATGTCCAAATAAGCTAAGAGCCTTCTATCACCCTCAATTTCCTTACATGTTTGATTGAATAGTTATTTTATTTTATTTTTTATGTTTATTATGCATAATTTGAGATAGGTGTATTTATATGCATACATTTTGTTGAACCTTGACTATCTTACACCTCATAAGATTTAAGTAAATCTATTTTGTGCAGGGTGTTAAGTTTGAAATTGTAAATATTGTTATGATTGGTTATGTTTGATTTGAATGGTTGGTCCTTTCTAATTTATTAAAAAAATTAAAACTTCAATGTGTTTGGTCTTGTGTGTTATATTTGATTTAATATTTAATTTCATTACGCCACCAAAATTGAAAAATATGAGATTTCAACTAGAAGAAGTGTTAGACATAATAGAAAATTAATAATTATTGTTAATTTTTGGATTAAATCTAAGGTAAGCTTACAAAATAAAATGGAATCTAAAACTGTGAGTGTATCTTTGCAAGATTACAATGTGCCTTTGAAAGGTAGCATGATTTATTATTTTAAATTAGTGATGCCTTGCAACATATTTTAGTTCCTTCTATGAATGTCAAGCTTAATAATATATATTTTTAAAATGATGTACTTGATTTTGATTATGATGGATATGTGAATGTGCAAGCCAATAGTAATATTGATAATATTCAACCAGTTGTCTCAAAACACTTCAAAGCCATTAGTGAGTCAATAAAACCCCTTAGTGTCTACTTTAAATATTTATCATAAATAACCCTAAAAAGATTGCCAATATATCAAATGTGTTAAAATAATTTACATATAAAAATTCACCCCCTGTATATCCATTTCATACCCATCTTATAATCTTCCCATTTCGCAACCATCTTCTAATCCTTCCATTTCAAAATGATAGATTATAATCCTCTCATTTCTCAAACATCTCATAACATTTCCACTTCCTAACCTCAAATAATTTATTCTCAACCCCAATTACAAGCCTTATTAACCCCTTGTGTATATTATAACTCATGTTACTCCACCTACCATTCATGTATCAACATCTCTCATAAATTATTTTCCATATCTTCACCCTTAACCTAATATACATCCATCTCATAAAATTTATTCCTTTTTTTCCACCCTTATATTTTATCATTAATGTTGATGCTTGGATTTGCACCGTTGAGGAAATGCTCAGTTTTCCTCATCCAAATGGCACAATGGAATCATCACTCTTGTTTTAGGTGATAATTTTTTTGAGATGAATCTCTAGATGAGGGGCTAGCTCCCCTTGATGCACCTTGAAGCTCTTTCTAAACTAACAATTGTGAATGAAAAAAGAGAAGGAAAATAACTAGGAAAACAAGTGGTGTTGCACCAATATTTGATATCATTTTAAGACTGAGACCACTACTTAAATATAAATAAGGGTGTTTCACACAAATTCACAATAAAGACATTGTAGCGTCAGTATTTCATAAGTTAGATTCAGGAAGGTATTTGACGTTTAGGAGGGTGATGAATGATTCTACAAAGAGAATACACATATACCACTTCTAAGACATTTATACACTCAGTAAAGAATGCTAACAAAGCCCTGCAACATCATCCTTTCTACACATTGGTAAGTGACCATAGATTGATATACTAGAAAAAAACATTTTCACTAGTCATTATCAACAAGATTTGAACTTATACTCAATAGTGCAATGTGAAAATGGTGAAATCACTTGTATATTTTTTAAAGAGTTACAGTACAAATATGGCCAGAATTTTACCATAACCAACAGAGGCTCCTCAATGAATAGAATGAACACATATATAGCCTTGAGAAAGAGATCAAGCAAAAGGAAGTCTAAAAATGATTCAGACATGTGCCAACTTGAGAATGGAACAATTACACTACATTTTGTAAGATGTTTTCTTTTCTATTATTACAACAAGATCAAGATGCTCTAAATGGTGTTTTTCCATAAATGGGTCCATTGATTGGAAATTCATTTAGATGTTAGTTGTCCTTATTAGCTTGCTGAGTTGTGAAATGATATACCAACTCACTCCGTCGACCTGGCCTAATTTTGTTTGCTTGTGCACATATGTTTAAGATTATGCCATGTGTCACTTCCATATTTGTTTTTAGGTTCTCGCTAAACTCCTTTTAAACTCCAACGACTATTTTCATAGTTTGAAGTTGACGTCCTGCAGGTTGTCACTCTCCTTCGGGTATTTCTTCAGACTTCTTATCCTCGACACTTGTGTTTTCAACATTATTTTAGATAATTTGTTTGAAATAATTAATTTAAACTCTTCTTCCTTTCTTCTCAACTTTTTTGTGGACTCCTTCATTTAGATAATTTATTCAGAGAAAATGTCTGAAGGAATTCGGTCTTTCGGGCCTTTTGACAAGCCTTTTCCTTCATAAACTTCCTTCAGACAAAAAGTTTGAAGGAATTCTTTCCTTTGCAAATTGCCCTTTGGGATTTTTGAAAAGAACCCTTCGACTTCTTGGAATGGTCTCTTTCTCTTCGGCCTTCTTATGGATACCCTTCGGATAAACAACATACCCTTCAAGATTTTGAAATGGTCCTTCGGGACAAGTGAAATGGTCCACCTTTTCTCTGAAATAATCCTTCAGACTTTCTTTGAAGTACCCTTTGGAATGGAAGTGACCTTTCAGAAGAATTGTTTGGACTCTCAGAAAAGTTGTTTTGGACAAAATGTCTGAAACAATTCTTTCCTTCAATTTTTCTGCTAAGTGCCCTTCAGAAAGGCAAGTGTCCACTTTCTAAAGAAAAATGCCCATCAAGAAAGTTTCCAATGTACCCTTCGAAAAGATGAACATACCCTTCAAAAAGAATGTAACTGTCCTTCAAAAAACCTGTAGTTGTCCTTCAAACTTTTGGAAACAGTCCACTTAGCCTCAAAGATACCCTTCAAAAAAGTGCAAAGGTCCATTTTGGCTTGAAAGATCCGTTCAAAAAGTTTTCACCTACCCTTTGGGAAAATTACTTCTGATAAAAAGTTTGAAAGAATTCAATTAACTAAAAAGCTTCAGACAGAAAGTCTGAAAGAATTTGATAAGGACTTTAGAATAAAAGCTCGAAAGAAATATACTTAGCAAAGGACCAAAACAAACCTTTCAAAAGAATTCATTTGCAAGGACTTAGCCAAAATACTAAAGAACAAAGCTATCAAAAGGAAAACACTTGGGTTTTTAAATTAAAAGACTTCAACTTTGTATGAGAACACTTCTTGCATACTGGACATGAAATCTGGACGCTGGATTTGGACAAAGGTGTAGACTTAGACATTTTTTGCAAAAAGGGGTGCCCAATTTTGGCCTGAAAGGCCAAAATTTGGTCAACAATTAATACTTGGCTTCAAACCCCACCCATCCAAAATCCCAAAATGGATAACACAATGTACACTTTTCATAGCATACAAAAATCAAATAAAAGTAATTTCTCAAGAGTTACAAAAATAAAATGGTAAGAGGGTAACTTTCAATGATATTTTCCTTAATCTTTTCACTCATATGATACTTTCTTACCTTTTTGCATCAAACTTTTTAGCTCCAAAATTTGAATTGTCTAATATAAAAGGTGATCCTCACATCATATTAGAACCTTTTATGCTTCTTTCTTAGGTTTTTCTCACAGAGATAGATTGTTGGCTAAGCTATTTCCTAGAAACCTAAATGATTGTGTTTTTTTATTAGTTTTATGTGCTTCATATGGATCCATTCATTATTTCACAAATCTTGTGGATGATTTATTAGCTCACTTTCAAATTAACATTAGCTATAAGGTCACATTTTCCAAATTAACACAAACTAAACAAGCTCCAAATAAACACATCCTTGATTACATGTTTATATTCAAAACAATGGTTACTAAAAAGAATTACAAGTCTCTAGACAGTGATATCTAAAGTCTTTTTGTAGATATTTTGATTCCAATGACTTAAGACCATTTTTTTTTTCAAATATCATCATTATTTTGATGACATTTGTAATGTTGTTATGGAATTTGAAATTAAGCTTCTGGATGCAAATGTTCTTAAGTATGGTTCCAATGTTTCTTCTTCTTACCATTCTTCAAAATTTTCAAATAGGTCCAATTTGAAGCATATGAGCAATGGATGTCCAAATAAGAGTGATCCTAAGGATATTACACTTATCCATGCTCCTTGGTAGTACCACTAGTTTATTGCATCAGGTTTACAATGGGGAGATACTTATGAGCATCCTTTTGGATTAGATCATAGGATAGTCTTTTCTTTGCCACTAATCCAAAAATATCAAAAAAATTAAAACATTCAAAAAATATTCAACATTTACATACCTTATTAGCTTCTTGGCATCAATGTCATTAGTTTCATGTTGGTAGATAACATATCATCTATGTCTATATACACATGTGTTTTACACATATTTTGAACATGATACAGGCATACCCAGGCACATGATCAATGCACTTTCATTTGTTGGGTCTTCCCTCTACTCCTGTCATTTGGACATTGGGGGCATCCACTTTTTTGGTCACGATACACCCAAGTTATATCATTTTATGATCCTTTTCTATTATCATGTTTAAGCTTCTTTACTTACACATGTATTTATCCATGCTTATATCTTTTACAATGTACTTAATATGCTATGTACTTAACATTTTTTGCTAACACATATATCCAAGGGCTAGTATGATATATTTAAGTTGGTTGTTTATGTTCCATCCTTTCCATTTATACACTTCCTTGAGTTTCTTATTTTGCATTTTATTGTTTATTCGAGCATTTGAATATGCTCTATTGATTATGGTCCCCACACCTATGTTTGCCTATTGTGGCATTTACATATGTCATAGTTCATTATATGTGGACATTTGAACATGTCTTTCTATGCCTTGTAGATATTTGATTAATTTATGTCCCTTTATTTGTGTGGCATTTGAACATGCTCCTTGTTTGAGGTCTCTTTAGATCGTTATATTTTGATTTACTTTTTGAGTGCCCTTGCGTGTGTTCTTGATTGCTTGTTGATCTTATATTGTTATTACCTAGCCATTTTCATGATTCACATCATGTATCTTAGGATTTGATGTGATCACATATTATGTACATCATTTTTATATCTATTTGGACATGTTATTCATATATTCTACATGATCCATCACAAATTATACAGGTATTTTATCTTTTTTAAGTAAGGTAACTACTGGTTTCTACTTCCCCTCACCTCAAAAGGGGGCACATCAGTGGGGGCATGTCAGAGAGGCATGACTTTCACACCTTCACAATTTTAAATTTCAGTAGGGACATGTCATGGGAAACATGTCTTCCACACTTGAGAAATTTCAAATTGGCCAAATTTTACAGTTATATGATTCAGATACATTCTATACATTGGTATAATTGCTATACCCATATTTCATCTTGAGACATATAGGAGGTGTTTATGCCATGCAAAATAGCACCTTAAATTGTAAAATATAATAAGATTTTAGATTTTAAATACTTTTATGGATTTTAATATACATCGGGATGGACTTTTATGGGTTGTTATTGAGCCAATCTATTGTAATAGTTTGTTTGTTTGTGGCAAAGTTAAGGTGATTACATCACTCAATATTATCAAGTTTATATGTAGAGTGATTAAATCATCCAACCTGACCAGATTTATAGTGTGAGTTGATTTAGATCACCCACATTTACTAGGTTATAAGTATGATTAGATTACATGGTTGAGCTAATCTCAACTGCGAGTGACAACTCACCATTTCTCCAAGGTTGGGGGCAAGTTATTATCTAATATGTGTGTGTGTGTGTGTGTACGCGCGCATACACTTATATATTTTCAAATTGTCCTAATCTCAGCTCTAATACTTCAAATTTAAACATCTCTTTAAATCAAATTGCCAAAAGACAAGATGGTTGCATTGATACACATGTTTACTCCTAACCTTGTTATCTTTCATTTCAAGCATTTCAAATTATTTCAATTCTAGATTACAGACATTGATTATAATTGTAAAATGCTCTTGGTTTCAGGTCAATCACTATCAAAAGACTCTAGTTGGACTCACATAAGACAAGGTGTGCTATATACACCTAGGTACATATTTATTTTTCTTTAAATAGTAATTTCATTAATAAATTAAAGGGGGGTCCAATGTAGACACTAAATATGAATTATATAACACATCAGTCTTGTATACTTGACAAGTACTTCTTCTGATTGTACCCTTCAGTTCCTAGACATTCCTATTGCTGAAAGGCTCACATCCACTATCTCTTGTACCTATTATTTATCTCTTAGTCCAACCATATGTTATTATGATAACCAAACCTTCTATACTACTCAAAATGCTATAAACTTGCTTATTATCATCCTCTATAATTTTTGAACATGTAATTATTTTCCAAATTCCTAAACACTTACATCCCAGTTAGGCACGTACATCAATGTAAGTGTTTTATGCCAAACTAAGTGTCCAATGACCTAAAGTCTTCAAATTTACAAATGTAACATGTCCTTATAGTTGACCTAAGTACTTTAATACAAGATATTTCCTAAAAGGATTGCTATATACACATGATCAATTTTCATTCATTCCTCACCTAATATAGACCTAGCAACTCACAAGGCAACCTACCAAAAACATTCAAGTGAGAAAAGCTTCCCTATTATTTCCTATTTCAATATCAATCATAGGGACAACTCATTTACAAGTTTGATGTACTGAAGGAGCATTTCATGATCCATATTTGCTAAGTTACAAGCTAGGTCACTCTATATATTTGCTTATCACATGTTGCATCTTGATACATACATAATCCAACATGTAGGGGAAAACTACATAAGTATGAGGCTCTATTTAGATTATTAGCTATGTAGAAAACATTCATTGATAGAGGGGTCATTAGAGAAACTCGACACTGTGTGCCCTCTAACCAATTTTTTCATGGTTACTCCAAGGGTGAGGAAGCCAGGGTTTGATCATTTGACAAGGGGTGACAACCTATGAGTGAGATGTAAATACATCAGAGTAAAGGTGACATGAAATCTATAAGGTTCCAAGTGGTTGCATCTAGATCCATTCAATAAGTAGTACTAGACACCTGTGTCCTAGTTAGATAGGTACGTAGACACAACCATCTTGATTCGATGTAAATGTCAGAGGCCACAAAGTATTTTTTTTAGAATCTGACAATTGATCCACAATCTAGATTCATTCTACTTCTAAGCTATTCCATATTAGTTCTGCATGTGCATAGTAAACCGGCTAAGTAATCTTGTTTTCTATTTATTTTGATATTAATCAATAGACGTACTTAGTATTTTTAGTATATCTCGATATTTAAATTTAGAATATTATTTATTTGAGTTTATAATTAATTATTCTACTATAGATCTATCACCTTCGTATTTATTCAATTCTATATTCTTAACCCTATATTATATTGATTCATCTCAATTTAAGATTAAATAGAAGGTGGTATATTTGAGAGGAGGAATTCCCTTGTAGTATATGAGTTTTTTAATACTTTTAACTAAAAAATATAAGGAGAAAACAAAAATGGAAAATGGAGAATGCTGAAAATGGAAGAAGGATAGAGGATGATGGAGGTGATGGGGAGAAATCCATAGCAGAATAAACTTAGAGGACCACATAAATAACTTGGATTTAAATGGAGTGGTTAGAAATTGTTCCTCTTAGATAAAAATCGAAATAGGAGCAACTAATGTAATAGGAATAAAATGCTCTCTTGAAATCACTAAGTCTCCTCAAAACTTAGATTAAATACACTTGGCACAAAACTCATACACGTGGTTTTCAACACATAGTTTGGAAACACCATGAGTTACATACAATCATGAAAAATGTAGAAGTTTAATAACTTCTCTATCTTAAAACAACAATACAAATTCTATAAACAAAGACTATTAAAACCAACAAATCCAAAGAATAATCTCACCCGCTTGTTCATATTCTATTACTCATGTAACATCTCGATTGGGATTTACTAGAATAATGTTTAAAAAAATAATTAATTCCATGTATTCTTCTATTAGATTACACCATGAGAATCTAATCAGTGATCCAAGTATAACACATTATGTTAACTATAAAATAAACAAGTAACATATATTAGTTATTGATCAGTAACATCATATGAAATAAAACATGACTACATATATTCTAGAAGGTAATTACATAATACCAACCACAACTGGTACAATATAAGTAAATAATTATATTTTCATCAGGAATAATGTTTCAATAATAGATACAAGCCTCTATGGAGCATGAGTCTCACGAACTCTAATATCTATCGTAATCTCAAGTGTAGTCTCCAAATAAGTACTACTGTGGGGAGGGAGAGCATCATCCGAGCGCTTTTCCACACCAACCACAGACCATCGATCCCCCACACAATCCCTCAACCAGGGAATGATCCTTCCTTCACAAATGGGTAGATAGTGACGGTGCGAGAATTTAAAGAGACAAGTTAGTACTTGTGTGTTGTAAGATTTCTAAAACATGATATGTACCATAAAGAAAATATGTTGTTGATAACTCACAAGCATGTAAATTAAACATATGAAATGTCAATGTTTAACTAAACATTACTTTGGCCAAAGTTTTTAAATAGCTAATAATCTTTAGGATCAGTCAAATTCATACACACCACTTAATCATATTACCCTCATCTAGCATTAGTGATGCTAAGTAAACTCGTGAAGTCTGTCTCACTGCTTATTTAGTGCCAACAATGGGAGATTTGGTTAATTCTAAACATAACCAACATATTCAGTCAGATTACTTCTTATCAACATTCATAAACATGCTAGATACAAAAATAATCAAAGTATATACATTTAGTCTATCAAATGTATGCAATAAATCTCAAATATATCATTTAATGCATAAATAATAACGTAAACAAGTAAAGCTTATACTAATAAGGTATATTTATGCTAGGTTGTATGTTTCTAATATTTCAAAATTAACTCAATAGAGAATCATTTAAGATAAGCCAATTTATTCATAATATAATTGTATGCACATACTTCACAAATTACAACTAACCAGTTATAAATAATTCCAATGCTCATAATAAATAATATTCAAACTTTCATAACACCGTTTACACATTTAGAGAGCTATATGCGTATAAATATGGTATACCACATCACATGGTATAACTAGCTTAATTTACGATCATAACTAATACCATAATTATAAGCATGCCTTTCGTATTTACAAATATATACCCTATATGTAAATATGTAATTTATCCTTTCAAATAGAGTATAACATATCTATGAACAATGTAAATATCAAATTCATACAAGATATATACAATTCGTATGTCTCTGCCCATTTATCAAAAAAAATGTATTGTTATAGCTAATAGTGGGTTAATTATGCTCGAGGTATTTATTTTCTGAATTCTCAAAGCATAATGTACACACTATTATGCTTTTCAATATTTATTTTTCCATTTAGAACTCATATAGTCCAAACAATCAATCCAAAGCCAATTCTGGAAATTATCTAATGATAACAAATATATAACAAATTATATATACAAACCTTGTTTTTATCTCCATTTTATTAACTTGAAGTTTGAAATCCACTAATCAATAGAAAACTATTCAAACTCATTTTCTCTCATTTCCCCCAAATCTGGGTTCATAATAGTTATATTATTTACTTGAAATTGACACAAAGTCCTCTATCAAACTCAGATTTAAAATATATATTAACCAATAATTTTAATGCACATCCAATATGTCAATTTCCTTAATTTAATTTCACACAGTCATCTATAATTTCATGCTTAGCTTTAAGGTTTGAAACAACTAAATTTGTAAACCAAATCGAACACACTAATAGAGTTCTATAAAAAATATGTTAATGGTTATCCAACACAAAATAATCTTGAACCAATTATTAATACACAAAAACATAATACAATTATTTGTATTGATTGTATGTATGCGTATGTCTTTCCAATACACATCCCATTTTGACATAACATAATTTAGTTTGCATACTAATATGGTTACACAGTCTCCTTTTAATAGTACTCTATTTAAATACCTAACTAGAAGGTTTATACAAAATACTGTTGTACATAGAATTTTCCCTTGAATGACCTGAATAACCATCCATTTCATCCTATAAACAACTTAAACAAATACATTTTATATCACAGGAATACATAAATAAAACAATAGACCATTCCATAAATATTAGGTTTTCTATAAAAAAAATCTCAGCCCAATTTCATTTATAAACTCAGGGTTTAAGTATTTATCGTCACTATAATGAAACATTACAAATGTACACCATCTACCTTAGATAGGCTTAAGCGTTTATCAAATTCATACAATACATAGATTGAGTTATGTATATATTATTATAACCCATCTATATTACTCTAGTTTCCATGGCTTCAATCTATAGTGAGTACACAAAAAAAAGTCTACCCCGCCATACTTATTACACACAGTCTTGTTCAACAAACTTTAAGAATTAGGAGATATTGATTTAGTGAGCCATCCACAGGGCTAAATCAATATCATTTATTGAAATCTATTTTGTAATGCATTACCAAAAACCCTATTAAGATAAATGCACATATTTTCACTGTTTTAAACACAATCCATACAAAGTAATTACAATACCAACCTCGAAATAGCTTCCAAGTTTGTTATCACAAGAACCAGAATGTCTTCCCTTTACTTTTCTCTGATCACCTTTTCTTCTCCACTTTCGTGTCATTCCCTTCTTTCTCCTCCTTATCATTATTCTTCCATCAACCTCTCTTATACATTCTTTGCATGCACTGTAGCATCAAACTTATAGTTCATTCCAGTTTCCATCATGCAAAACCCTATTTTTCATAGATTTACCTTCTAATATAGGTCAACTCAAGTTGAGATAAACAAAGCAATGACCTAATCATTCAAATGTTCTAAATAAACAATATTTTAATCTTTTTAATCACTGCATGGTTCCTTTGACCTCACATGCCCGTGTTCCTACTTTACAAAGTCCACTTATTAAATCATTATAAATGATTATCGATAACCCAAATAATAATAAAACCAAACCTTTCATACTAATGCTAATATATTCAACCCATTAGTTTAGGTTAGATTATATGATAGCTTAGGTAATTTTTATATCAACTTATCATGGATCAATATCAATCTGACTTCTAATAACAAGTGACTAGTGAAAAGACATTAAAAATATTTTGACCATAATTATTATAAAAATGTTAAACACGATGATATTATATTAATGTAGTCATTGTTAATACCACTCTATATAGACTATCCTTAATGTCTTCTAACTATCTTTCATATATCATGGCACTAATTCAAAATGATGATATTTATCTAATATCATTATAACCAATAATATATTAAGACCATAAAAAAACATTCCATTTAGTCTATAGATAGTAGTAAATAAATATTAATCAACTAGATTTAGTCACTCACTAAAACAATATCACCTGTAATCATGAAATCAATAACACGTCATGATCAAAAGCAATATTATACACTCAGTAATTGTACTATAGTCATAATCAAATCACATAATTAGATCCACATTTTAAGTGAAAACTAACTCATAATTAAAGCACATAATTAATCAGCTAAATGTAGCTTAACACTATATGACATACTACAACTAACAATTCAAAGAATACATATAAAAAATAGTATCTATCGTGGTGCGTGCATGGGTTCTAGCTATTCATTTGTCATCCCCCAACACCTCCATCTATGTCATCCTCTTTGATGATGCTCTCCCTCTGTCATGCTCTAAGGGATGGATTTATCCTGCATTTAACTCATGAGTCGAAAGTAGTTAGCCCATAACATCATGATATATATCCATAAAATAAAATTGTACAAACTAATCAATGTGATCATAATGTAAAGAATATACAAATACAACTAACTCATAGCAATAAAATCATGTAATATTATCAACATAGAACTATCCCATAATGACATATGACTTACTGCTTAATTAAATAGTAATTAATCAATTTGAAAACTATAATAATCTATAGATAATCAAGTAAATTACCTTAATGAGGAATCGGGATGTGACATCCTTCCCCTCCATAGTTGGTCATCATATCGATGACACTTATTAAAACACTAGTTCTAAAATAAAAATATTATTCAATAGAAAAATAACATAGTATGAAATATTAAATCAATCAAACAATTATGGAAATAACCTATAGAACTCATCATAGTCCTCCCAAGTAGCACTATCCTCTTGGTATTGGTCCCACAGGGCCTTGCACTATAACATTTATTTATTACGTAAATTAAGTTTGTGAGTGTCAATTAATTTGATTGATTCTACCATGACCACCTTAGGATCCAGATCTGTAAAGTATTATAATCTAACACATGTGAAGGATTAGCTATATAATTTTTAAGATAAGATATATGGAAGGCATTATATAATAGAGCTAGGGTTGGTGGCAATGCAAGCCTATGTGCTACAGGGTTGACCACTTCCAAAACCTCAAAGGGTACCACATATCTCAATGAAAGTTTCATTGACTTTCTAAATTTAATTGAACTTTTTTAAGGCTTAACTCTTAGAAACACTTTATCGCCTACTAAAAACTACCTAGCTATTCTCTTTAGATCTGCATAACTCTTTTGTTTATCTTTGGCCTTGACCAACCTTTTCCTTATTATTCTTACTTGATCTTCCATTTTTGAACGAATCTTAGGTCCAAAAACTACTTTGTCTTCCAACCTGTCCCAATTGATTAGTGTTCTACACCGTCTTCCATATAATACTTCAAACTATGCCATCTTTAAAGTTGATTGGTATGAGATATTGTAAGCAAAATCAACCAATAAAAGATACTCCTCCCACTTGTATTAATGATCCATGCAATACATACGAAAGAAATCTTCTAACAAATGATTAACTCGCTCAGTCTGACCATCGGTTTGTGGATGATATGCAGTGCTAAAGTTTAATTACGTACCCAAAGTTGAATTTAGAGTTAACAAAAACTTTGAAGTCATCCTCAGATCATGATTTGAAATGATATTCTCTAGAAATCCATGCAATCGATACACTTCCTTTATGAATTTCTTTGTAAAAGAAGGTTCATCATCTGTGAAATTGCCTGGTATAAAATGGGCTACCATGGTTAGTTTTTCAATTACTCCCAAGATCATCTCATGTTTATTCGGTGATAACAATAAACTTTGGATAAAGTCCATAGTGATCACCTACCACTTCCATTCTGGTATGTCATGTGGATACAACAATCTAGTCAGATGCACATGTTCAACTTTCACACAATGACATTCCAGATAACAAGACATAAAGTTCACTGCATCTTTCTTCATTTCCTTCTAGAAATAGAGTGGTCTAAGCTCTGCCATGAGTTTGAATACTCCTAGATGTTTTGAATATGGGGTATTGTGCAGTTATTTTAACACTGTGATCCTCAAATTATCTATATTCAGTACATATAACCTTCTATTGTATCACAAAATACCATTATTCTCTATTTTAAATCCTTCATACCTAAGATTTTGAGTATTTTATGACAACACTTTCTTGATCTGATCATAAAATTCATCTCTTAGTGAGAATTTGATCACTTGATCCCTAAAAGTACGCCTGATAGTAGTCAAGACTTCTATGTACCTCATATAGCTTAGGGCATTAACTACTCTATTTTCCTTACCTTTGATATAGCTGACATCAAAATCATAATCAGACAATAATTCTAACCAACATTTTTGATGAGCATTTAGATTCGGTTTGGTGAAGATGTACTTGAGTCCCAAGTTATCAGTCTTGAGCTCAAATGTTTTTCCTAAAACATAATGCCTACAAACTTGCAAAGCATGCATAATCGCTGCAAGTTCTAGGTCATGAGGGGCATAGTTTACCTCATAAGGCTTTAGTTTCCTTGATTCATAGGCTACCACTGCACCATTCTGCATAAAAACTCCTCCAAGTCCATCCACAGATGCATCTGTGATCACTAAAAATTGACCATTAGGATTAAGATATCATAGCACTAGTACTGAAGCAAGCCTCCTTTTCAATTCCTAAAAATCTAATTCACACTTATCTGACCAAATAAAACTTTGATTCTTCCATTGTAGACAGGTTATCAGATTAACTATCCTAGAAAAATTTGGAATGAGTTTCCTATAATAGCCTGTAAATCTTATGAAACTTCTTACCTTATGGACATTATTTGGTGCTGGCCACTCAATAATGGCTCTTGTCTTTGCCAGATCAATTGAAATACCATCTATACAGATAATATGTCACAAATATTGCATTTTATTTTGAAAAAATGCACACTTGGATCATTTGTCATACAAATTGTGCTTCTACAAATGTTGAAAAACCAGTTACAGATGTTGAAGATGTTCTTCTTCATCCTTGAAATATATAAGAATGTCATAAAAAAATACTAGAATAAAATAATCTAGATAGTCTCTAAACAGACTATTCATGAGATTCATAAATGTTATCTTAGTATTTGTTAACCCAAATGGTAACATTGTGAACTCATAGTGCCCATATTAAGTTCTAAACTTTGTTTTTAGAATATCCTCATCTTTTATCCTCAGTTGATGATATCCTATTCTAAGATCAATCTTAGAAAAGACCGTTAGCCCTCACATTTGATTGAAAATATTATCTATACAAAACAGTAGATACCTATTTTTGATAGTCACCTTAGTCAACATTCTATAATTAATACGAAGGTGAAGAGTGTCATCTTTCTTGATGAAGACAACTGGTGCACCCCATGATGACACACTTGGCCTGATCAACCCTTTTGATAATAATTCTTGGATTTGAGTCTTCAATTCAACCAATTTGATGGTTTTCATCTTGTATGGTACCTTAGACTGTGGTTTTGATCCATGTATGATATCAATTGAGAAATCAAACTCACGTCTGTGAGGTAATCCTAATAATTCTTCTGAAAACACATCATAAAAATTCCTAAGGATAATATTCAAGGGATGGTTCCTTATATTCATTTATTTTATTTATCTTGACAATAAATGCTTGGCATCCTTTTCCTTGAGCTTTCTTGAGTTGCAATGCAAAAATATGCCTGAGTCTCAACTCCCTTTTCTCACCCTGAATTTGTGTTTGATTTTCAAAATCATCTTGACACTTAACCTTTTTCAGGTAGTATTCAACCTTGGATTTATGCTTCACAATTCAATTAACTCCTATGATCACATCATATAACCCTAGCAGTGCTACATAAAGATCCACTACTATTGTGAATGTAGAGAACATAAAGATCCAGTACTTGTAATGCGAGATTTGGCTAATTATAAACATAACCAATAGATTCAATCAGATTACTCCCTATCAACATTCATAAACATGATAGATATAGAAATAATCAAAGTACATACATTCAATCCATAAAACTTATGTAATGAATTGTAACTATATTATTTAATACATAAATACTAACATAAAGAACTACAACCTATACCAACTAAGTATATTTATTCTAGGCTATACGTTTCTAATATTTCAAAAGTAATTCAATAGAGAATCATTTATGATAAGCCATTTTATTCATATTATAATTTTATGTATATACTTCAAAAACTACAACTAACCAGTTATAATTAATTCCAATGCTTATAATAAACAATATTCAAACTTTCATAACATTGTTTACAAATTTAGAGAGTTGTATGCGTATAATTATGGTATACCACATCACGTGGTATAGCTAGCTTAATTGACGATCATAGGTAATACCATAATTATAAGCATATCTTTCATATTTACAAATATATACCCTATACATAAATATGTAATTAATCCTTTCAAATAGATTATAACACATATATGAACAATGTACATATCAAATTCATACAAGACATATACAATTCATATGTCTCTACCCATTTGTCATAATTTATGTACTGTTATAGCTAACAGTGGGTTCATTATGTTTGAGGTATTTGTTTTCGGAATTCTCAGAGTATAATGTACATACTATTATGCTTTTCAATGTTTATTTTCCCATTTGGAACTCATACAATCCAAACAATCAATCCAAAGCCAATTCTGGAAATTATCTAATGATAACGAATATATAACAAATCACATCTACTAACCTTGTTTTTATTTCCATTTTATTAACTTGAAGTTCAAAATCCATTAATCAATAGAAAACTATTCAAACTCATTTCCTCTATTTCCTCCAAATCTAGGTTCATAACAATTATACTGTTTATTTGAAATTGACACACAATCCTCTATCAAACTCAAATTTAAATGATCTATTAAACAATAATTTTATCGCACATCCAATATGTCAATTTCCTTAAAGTAATTTCACATAGTCATCTAAAATTTTGTGCTCAACTTTAAGGTTCAAAATAACTAAATTTGTAAACAAAATTGAACACACTAATGAAGTTATATAAAAAATATGTTAACAGTTATCCAACATAGAATAATCTTGAACATATTATTAATACACAAAAACATAATACAATTATTTGTATCGATTATATGTATGTGTATGTATTTCCAATACACAATCTGTTTTGACTAATATTTCATGATAGAAAATAATACATTCTACATACTAATATGGTTACACAGTTTCTTCTTAATAGTATTCTATTTAAATACCTAACTGGAAGGTTTATACAGAATATTGTTTTACGTAGAATTTTCCCTGAAATGACCTAAATCACCATCCATTTCATCCTATAAACAACTTAAACAAATATATTTTATATCACATGAATACTTAAATAAAACAAAAAACCATTCCATAAAGATTAGGTTTTCTATAATATATCTTCAGCTCGGTTTCATTTATAAACTCAGGGTTTAAGTATTTATCCTCATTGTAACAAAACATTACAAATGTACATCATCTATCTTATATAGGCTTAAGGTTTTATCAAATTCATACAAAACATAGACTGAGTTCTGTATAAATTATTAGGTAAGTGGATAAAGTTAGGGGATAAAAAGTGGCCTACCCATGGACATGATTTTCCTGAATTTTCAAAAATCTAAATTTTTGTAGATAATTTGAGATATCTACACTCCAAATTTGAAGATGGTGTAAGAACATGAAATGTATCATTTCAAGTCTAGTTTCCAAAACACTAAATGTTTTTTTAAAATGGTTAATTATAACTAGGTCAAACATCTAAAATTTGAAGAGGAATTCCTTTTTTCATAAAACATAGTAGATAGACAGCCGTGTGGTGCACCATTTTTTTAGCAGAATTTAATATTATTTGAAACCCTTTGGGAAAAATTTAGATAAGATCTCCTAGTTTTTGACCTATATTTGTTTATATTTTTTCAATGAATACTTTTTTGTTTGAAATTTTCAAGTAAATAGATCCTAAAAATTGATTAAAAAATGGATAGCTGTCCGTGCGACACACCTAACTACCTCAAAAAAAATGAAAAACATTTTTTTTTAAATGTGTATATAATTAGGCCTAGTTTGTGACCATATAACTTATTTTTAAATTGGATCAACGAAAGACAAATTATATAAACATATATAGGCATTTATGTTTATGACATTTAGTGGCCTAAAAAAGGCATAGTTATAAATCAACACAGTTTGAAACCTTAAATTGGTCCAAATATAAAAAAATCATATTTTTGGAAAGAGGAGAGTGTGATCATCATGATGACATTAAGTTTTTAAATTTTCATGTCAAAATTCTTAGTGTATTTGAAAATCAAAGTTAAAATTTGTTGTTTTTATCATACCTTTCAAAACTTGGTTGTACATTGATATTGCAAGCCTTTGACTCAGGAATCCAAGACATTCCTTAGCCAAAAGGCATGAGAATTGAATTCAAATTCAAATACCATGATCACATTAATAACGTGATCATGTTATTAACGTGATTGTGTTATTAACTATGTTATCAATGTGATCACATTACTTAATAATGTAATCACATTAATAACGTGATCACGTTATATATTCTCAATACCCTAAAACCCAAATAGGAGCCATTAGGCCTAGTAGTCTTAAGATCAAATATTGGTTGATTAATATTGTTTTTTTGGACCAATGTTATTGTCAAGAATTGATAGCATTGAATGATAAATGGAGATGTATTAACATATGAATCAATTTATTGTTCCTTTGATCCCAATATGGTGTGCAATCAAGCCAATAGATTCCAAATTGACATTAGATGGACATATTTCCTTGGATGGAGCTTGGTTGGCCCCAATTAAGTATCAAACTAACCTAAATATTTGGTTTTTTATAATATGGTGTGCAAGTAGAGACCTAATTGACATCATTTGGACACAATTCCTTTCTCAAGGCTCATTTAACCCTGATTGTGTATTAGAATGAACTAAATATTCAATTAGTTTAATATGGTGTGCTATGAAAGCCCTAATTGACATTATATTGAAGGTATTCCTTTCACGAGGATCAATTACTCTTAATTATAGATTATATTGAAGAAAATACTTGATTGGTTAAATATGATGTGCAATTAGGGAAAAATATTCACAATGGACATTAGATGGACACAATTCCTTACATGGGGTGAAAAATGGCTCGATTGATATTAGGTGGAAGTAGTTAATTACATAGGACTTGGTTGTCCCCAATTGTGTATAGTGTTGAAAAAAATATCAATTGATTTAACATGGTGTAATTAGAGCTCCAAATGAAATTAGATGGATGTAATTCCTTGCTTGAGGATTGAGTGGCCCCAGTTGCATATCATATTGAACCTAAATACTCAATTGGTTCAATATGGTGTGCAATCGGGGCTAATGGAACCCAACCAACATTATATGGACAAAATTACTTTCATAGGGTTTAGTTGGCCCCAATTATGTATAAGATAAAACCAAATACATGATTAGCTAAATATAGTTTCCAATTAGGTCCAATGAAGTCATAATTGACATTAGATATATTCAGTTACTTACATGAGCCTTGGTTGGCCATAATTGCATATTCAACTGAACTAAATACTTGGTTGATTCAATATGTTACGTATTTGGGACCAACAGAGCCCCCTGTTGATAGTAGAAGGATGAAATTTCTTACATAAGGCTTGTTTGGACTAAATTTCATATCATATTGAACCAAATATTCTTTCAGTTGAATTTGGTGCACAATCAAAATCCCAATTGTTATTATATGGATGCAATTCCCTACAATGGGTTCAATATGGTATGCAATCAGGGCCAAGTAAGCCTTAATTTCCATTATATATGAATGTAATTCCTTGCACACGGCTCCTTTGGATCAAATTGCATATCAAATTAAAAAAATACTTATTTTTTTAATATGGTGAACACTTGGATCCCCAATTGATATCATATAGATGAAATTCCTTACATTGAGGCTCAGTAGGCCCTTGGGTTCAATTTAGCCCCAATTAACATCCTTTAAATATAGTAAGAATTAGGTTCATAGGGATGAACTTCGTTAAAATCATATCACTCATTACCACAATTGACTTTGTAGGCTAAATCTATGATGATGTGGGGGATAATTGATCCCAAATTCACATTCTTTACTCATGGATCTAGGTTCAAGGATCTCAAATTTTCCCCAATCACCATCATGGTTATACTTTATATACCCTAAAACCTATACCCTAATCTCTAATACCTAAAGTTCCTAATCCATAAAATCTAAACCATAAATATAAACTCTTTAAACTTGAACCAATCATTTTATCCCAAATTAATATCATTTAGACTAAGAATTAAGTTCACAAGGCTTAGTTTGGCCTAAATCACACAACTAATTGCCCCATTTGATTAATTCACTCAATTTACACAATGACATCCATGGTATAATGACAACACAAAAACACATTCTATAGTCACAAATGGGTCCAAGTGGTTCAAATTATCCTTATTTATCTTTGTGATTGAACCTGTGTACCCTAAACCATATATACATTAAAACCTAAGCCCTGAACCATAAACTCTATTTACACTATACCCTAAATTTCAAACCATAAACTTTCCCTATTTACCAATTTAAATTTAGTCCCAATTGACACCCTTTTTAGTAAGAATTAGGTTTGAACATGACATACAAAGATTAAACATTAATATACAGGTCCTTAAACCTAAACCCTATGCCCTAATCCCTAATCCATAAAACATAAATTGTAAGCCCTATGCCCTAATGCCCACTACATGTTGCAAACATACATGCCTTATGATATAACTAATTTTATCACGAGATGCCATAAAAGGCACTTTTTAAACTTATGGTAAAACTTAGCCTTTGGAGTACCAATCTAGCTATGCATCTAAAGTAAATTAGGGTTATTTCGAGCCCCTTCAACCCAATTAACCAAAGAGGAGGAGCTGGTTGATTCTTTTAATCAAGGAGGCATTTGATGCCAATTTAAAATATTCAATAGTAAGATATGATTTGGGGAAAAATCAAAAGATCGATCTTCTATCATGAATTGATCTAATTAGTCAATTTATGTAATTCCCTGTGTGATATGGGTAAAATTGAGCCCCTAAAACAAATTTATGGCTCAATCAATTGTATAACATGTATGTAACATGTACATAGCATAATTGACCATACTTTTATCAGAAATGCAAACACGAAGGTAATCAAGTCATAAATAAGTGAACAAGTAGCTCAAATGTTCTTCAATTACCTTAGTGATTGGACCCTATATCTGATATCTTAAACCCTAAACCCTATACCATTTAAATTTAACCCTAAAATTTATACCATTTACTGTAAACCCTAAGCCATAAGCCATAAGCCCTAAACCCCAAACCCTTTAAATTATAGAACCTAAACCCTAAACTAATAAATTTAACCCCAATTAACATCCTTTATATATATAGTAAGAATTAGGTTCACAGGGATAAACTTGGTCAAAAATGCATCATTCATTAAACCATAATTGACTTAATTGGTTCAATCTATGATCATGTGGGGGCTAATTGAGCTCAAAATCACAATCTTTACTTATAGATACAAGTTCAAGGAGCTCAAATTTACCCAAATTGTCGTCAAGATTGTACCTTATATACCATAAAACCTATACCCCAAGCCCTAACCCTTAAATTTCCTAATCCCTAAACTCTAAACCATAAATATAAACTCTTTAAACCTTGAACCAATCATTTTAGCCCAAATTAACATCATTTAAACTAAGAATTAAGTTCACAGGGCTTAGTTTAGCCTAAACCACATGATTGATTTCCCCATTTGATTAAATTACTCAATCTGTATGATGACATCTAGGGTATAATGACAACCCAAAAACACATTCTACAGTCACAAATAGTTCCAAGTGATTCAAATTATCCTCAATTATCTTTGTAATCGACTATGTGTACGCTAAACCATATATACATTAAAACCTAATCCCTAAACCACAAACCCTAAACACTTTACCCTAAATTGTAAACCATAAGCTTTCCCTAAATTTACCAGTCAATTTAGTCCTAATTAACATCCTTTGTAATAAGTATTAGGTTCACATGGCATAATGTGATTAGATAAATTATATATAGGTCCTTAAACCTAAACCCTATGCCCTGATCCCTAAAACATAAATTGTAATCCCTATGCCCTAATTCCCATTACATGCCGCAAACATACATGCCTTATGATATAACTGATTTTATCACAAGATGTCATAAAATGCATTTTTTAAACATATGGCCAAAACTTAGCCTTTGGAGTACCAATTTAGTTGTGCATCTAAAGTAAATTGGGGCTATTTTGAGCTCCTTCAACCTAATTTGTGAGTTGATCAACTCTAATTTCCCTTAATCATTATCATGATTGTACCTTATATACCCTAAAACCTATACCCCATGCCCTAATGCTTAAAGTTATTAATCCCTAAACTCTAAACCATAAATACAAACTCTTTAAACACTTAACCAATCATTTTAGCCCAAATTAACATAATTTAGACTAAGAATTATCTTTGTGATTGACCCTATATACCTTAAACCTAAGCCCTAAACACTATACCCTAAATTGTAAACCAAAAACTTTCCCTATTTACCAATCAATTTAGTCCCAATTAACATCCTTTCTAGTAAAGAATAGGTTCACACATGGCATAGAGAGATTAGACCTTATACCCTAATCTGTAATCCCTAAACCCTAAAACATAAATTGTAATCCCTTATCCCTAAAACATAAATTGTAATCCCTAATCCCTAAATCCTATGCACTAATGCCTTAATCCCTAATCCCTAATCCCTTATCTATATTAAGTATTATGCAATCATGTTATTTAATAACATGATCGTGCTATACTTAATATAGGCAACACTCGGTTCTCATTGCCAATCACTAACCCAAAGCTTATATTAACAATAACACGATCATGTTATTATATAACATAATCACGTTATTGTTAATACAAGCTTCTCAATGCGTTGGATGGAGTAGAACCTTATACAACACATAATGTGAATGTGTTATGATTATTTTAGACTAAGCTCACTTCTCAATGACTTTTTTTAACCCAAATCAAGAATTGTGTCCCCACAAACATTCTCTGGATACTTCTATAAGATCTATGGTACTTATGTCCTTGACCCCACCTTTGAAAACTTGTCAATTGTCCCTTCTGATGGGTCACAGACCATGTTGAAGGAAGAGGAAAATGTTGAAGAATAAAATGCCAGATGAATTAGAATATTTGAGAGAGAAACACAAGGTACAAATGTAAAACCTTCATGGTAGACAAGGTACAAACCCTAATCTTGATGAACCAAATGCCATAGATAATGAGCCAATTGAAAATAATGAATTAAACAATGATGAAATTTACCATAATTGATTGAATAATGATGAAATTGACCATAATGAAATGAATAATAATGAATTAGTTAATGTTGTAAGTTCACATTCAAAGTTACAAGTTTTTTATTTTGTTGATGATGAGTCTATGTATGATGCTTCACCCCTTATGAATGAATACAATTTGATGGAAACAAATAATGATGAAATTAACCATCAAGAAAATTTAATGCAAACATATAATTAAGAAATTAACAATGAAGAAAATGTCATCCCACCTCTAAACAATGAAAGTAATAATGATTTTGAAACACCCTTTCAACAAATTCCACCATTATTAACACCTCCAAGAATTATGCGTAGAAAAGACAAGTACTTAATTGAAGTCGATGAAAATATTTTAGAACCAATGCATAAAAAAATATCTGATCGCCATTCAAGAAGACTGGCTCAACATATTTGGGATACTTTCTTTCATAATTTGGATTATGATAGTCAAAGATGTCAATTATTTGTTTCATTGATAAAATTGATTAAGATTAAACCTATAATGTACACATTAGGACTAAGAACATCTAACATGGATGATGAAAACAATGAAATTTTTGAAAATCTACATGATGCATATCATAATGTAGGACCAAAATCACACACCAAAAAATTATAATGCTACCCGATGTATACTTATAACTTATGTAGTAAGTGACAAAATATGAAAAAATTAATGGTTTCAAAAACAAGCGGAACACTTAATATAAAAAAAAAACAATAATGAAAGTAATTGAAAGATATAAAAGACTTAATGAACCTAGTACCAATGAGCTCTAGGCATTATCTGGTAGAGTTCCATGAAAGGACAAGGCTATAGCCGATACTCTCAAAGAGTTGCTCAATTTTGGAAAGATAATACAAGATTTTTGCCCAATGTAAGAGATGTGAAAAGACGAGTTAGTTCTCGTAACCATGAACAACATCCAAAACATTTATTGGATATGACTCAAACATAACTATACTCTAAATTTTTGAAAAAACATCCATAAATTTCTATTTTTCAAAGATATTTTGAGATGACAAAACCTTTTTATGTTAAAATAAATCACACACACCACTTGTTGTTGTAGGCAACATGTTGAATTTTTAATGCACTATGATGTTTTTTGCCACATTCATTATACTTTGCATACTAAAAACATTTTACAGGAGTGTGGCATTGAATTACCACCAAAATCAATTAGGGAATTTATTCCAACTATCTTTTGCAGAAGACTGGATGGACAATTATTTTACAACAAATCATGTTTAAATAGAAATTGCAACATTTATGGTGGATTGCCAAAATTAAAAAAAATGTATCCATGAGGAGATTACAAGTGCAATTGGACATGAATTAGTTGGTTTAAACAAATATAAATCAATGACTTATCAAGTAAAAGACGGCAAAGAATCTAAAAGGTGTGAGCTTGTTACAAAAAAGATACTTGTTTCTAAATTTTTGGTTAAATTTAGGGAGAAGATTGTTTATGAGTATGCAAGGCACACACACAGGGATAGATGGTTGGATGAACATTTAAAGATAAGCAAGGATACATTCTCGCTTACTTCAATTGTTTTAGTAGTTGATTTTGCTAAAAATTACACATTCAAACTCCAAATGGAAGTTCAATCATAGTATTACAACTCGTCACAAGTTGCCATATTCATGCATATAACATTCATGCATGCACCTCATAGTACAGAATGACAACGAAAAATATTAAGAGAGTACCATTTCTATATCAGCAATGATAGATCACATTGTTCAAAGTATGTGCAAAGTTGTTTTCAAAAATTCTACGAAGATTTGAGTAAGAAGAACATTACTTTCAATCAACATTACATTTGGTCAGACAATTGCACATCGCAATTCAAAAATGCATGGATGTTTTATTGGTTGAGCATGATGCATGTTACCAATGGTATATAATACATTTGGAGTTTCACCGAGGCTAGCCATGGAAAAATGGAGCATGATGGTGTTGGAGCATGTGTAAAAAGAGCTATTGCAAGGGAGGAGTTGAAATTTAAAGAGGGTTTTCATTTGACAGATGCAAAAACTATGGTTGAATGGTGTAATGAGAACATGTGTCATGGTGCTCAACCAAATTCTACTGTTCATAGACTTTTTTGGTTAATGGAGGAAGAACACTTGGAAAAGTATGAGGATTGTATGACTCGAATGGGTTCAAGTGACCTCCACTCATTTGATAGCTCAAATGTAAGTTCTTGGACTGTTCATACGAGACACTTGGCATGCTTTTATTCTACATGCATGGACTCTGTTTGGAATGAGAGTGAGTCATAAGAGTGGGTGGATAATTCAAGTTCCAAACCTCTAATTCTAATCAACACATATCAGGTTCCAACAATATTAAAACTTACAAATATGATATTATTAGATTACTTTGACCATGTATATGATCTAGTGCAGTCAAGTAGAATATTTTTCATTATGTATAATTTATTCTCATTATATATCTTCATATTATCGCTAAAAATGATTTTTTGTGATATAGGGCATGTTTTTATAGTTATTACAGATGAGGATAATGAAGAAAGAACTTATTACTACTTATGTCAATGTGTAGAGAGAAAGAAAAAATTGACTTCCCCAATTATAGATGGAGAAAACATTGACTATCCCACTGGGTCAGTGGTAGTCACTAGAACTTGGTTTCGATGATATTCTATAAAATATTTATATCAATGGTTGTTTGAAGAGTTTAAAACACACAAACAGAGACCGTACTATTCAAATTTGATTCTTACAATGAATATTCAATTACAAAAAATATCGTGGGAGACCATTAAACAGGAAACTATGGAAAGTTCAGAAGTCATACCATGAAGCTATTTTTGATACTATCAAGTTTAGAGCAGATCCTAATGATTCATTAGATAGAAATATAGAGGTATGTTGACTTTTTAAATGTAGATGCAATCAATTTTACCAAATGTTTTTTATTTTCTAGGTAGTACATATAAATTTCATTTTTAATTACTTACTAATAATTTTTTGTAGGTTAGTGGTGCCAGCTAAGTTTCCACCTTCACGTGGTTGGCATTGTTAGTAAATAATTATACATTATTGAATCTAAGAGAAGCTTAGGTTGGACGTAATCGAATCTCAGGTTGGACATGATTGAAGCTTAGGAAATGACTTACAAGTTTCATTTTATGGGTATTTGAACTTAAGCTTAAAAAATGCATTTTTCTTGTATTAAGAAGGGTGTTTTTGAGGCCAAAATGGGTGGTGGGTTTGTCAATCAGGCCTGATGGGAGGGAAAAAACCTAGTCCTAGATGCTATCCACCCCATAGACATGTTGTCAGTGTCATTTTTTAGTCAAGAAGCATCAAAATTAGAGTTTTATAACTACAACTTAAACTTTGACAACATTTGTTGTTAGTGTTTCCACTCTTCAGAATGGTAGTGAAAATGTACTTATGGGTGGATTTGAATGTCGTAGCGGTGTGATAACATGTAATATACTTATATGGATGAGATCAATGAAATAGATTCGTAGGTGGAGGTCCCAAAGGTAGAAATGTCAGTTGGAGCTCAAGAAGTTACTTGTTCACTGACAAAAAGTTGCATTTTGGACCCGTCATTGCAACTTGTCTAACGGATTGATCTCAAAGCTTCCACTTGAGTGCTCAGAGGTGTGATTAGAGGGATTAAAGAGGTGGGGAAAGGATCTAATGGCTCATGAAAATGACTTATAGTTTTCATTTTATGCATGTTTAAATTTAGGTTAAAATTTTGCATATTTCTTGTATTGGGAAGGGTGTTCTTGAGGCTAGAATGGGTGGCGGGTTTTTCGATCAAGCCTGATAGGAGAATAAGAACCTAGTCCTAAACATTATCTTCCCCATCGGATGTGTTGGCAGTGTCAGTTTTTAGTCAGGAAGCATCGAAACTAGAGTTCTACAATCATAACTTAAACTTTGACAACATTTATTGTTAGTGTTTTCGCTTTCCAAAATGGTAGTGAAAATACACTTTCGAATGGATTTGGACATTATGGTGGTGTGATAATATGTAATTTGGATATCTATATGTGATCAAAGTGATAGATTTGTAGGTAGAGGTCCTAAAGGTAGAAATGCCAGTTGGATTTCAAGAAGTTACTTGTTCACTGACAAAAAGTTATATTTTTGGACCCGTCACTACAACTCGTCTAAAAAATGATCTCAAAGCTTTCACTTGAGTGCTCTTATGTGTGATTAGAGGGATTAAAGAGGTAGGGGAAGGATATGATGGTTCATGGAAATGACTTATAGTTTTTATTTAATGTGTGTTTGAACTTAGGCTAAAAAATTGCATTTTTTTGGTACTAAAAATGGTATTTTTGAAGCCGAAATGGGTGGTGGGTTTGTTGATCGAACATGATGGGAGGCCTAAAACCTGATCCTAGATGTTATCCACCCCTTGCATGTGTTGCCAGTGTCAATTTTCACTTCGAAAGCATCAACACTAGAGTTTTGTAACCACAACTTAAACTTTGACAACATTTATTGTCAATGTTTCCGCTCTCCAGAACGGTAGTGAAAATGCACTTTCAGGTGGATTTGAACATCGTGGTAGTGTGATAACATGTAATTTGCCTATGTGAATGTGATCAAAGTAATAGATTCTTAGGTGGAGGTCCCATACGTAGAAATGCCATTTAGAGCTCAAGAAGTTGTATGTTCATTGCTAAAAAGTTACATTTTTGGACCCATCACTGTAACTTGTCTAACAGATTGATCTTGAAGCTTCCACCTAAGTTTTCTATGGTGAGATTAGAGGGATTAAATATGTAGGGGAATGATATGATGGTTAATAGAAATGACTCATAGTTTTCATTTTGTGCATGTTTGAACTTAGGCTAAAAAATTACATTTTTCTTGTATTGGGAAGGGTGTTCATAAGGCCGAAATGGGTGGGGGGTTTGTCAATCGGGCTAGATGGGACGCCAAGAACCTGGTCCTAGACATTATCTACCCCCTCAGATGTGTTGAAAGTGTCAATTTTTAGTCAGGAAGCATCGAAGATAGAGTTCTGCACCCACAACTTAAACTTTGACAATATTTGTTGTCATTGTTTCCACTCTCTGGAATGGTAGTGAAAATACACTTTTGGGTGGATTTAAACACCATGGCAGTGTGATAACATGTAATTTACCTATCTAGATGTGATAAAAGTGATAAATTCATAGGTGGAGGTCATGGAGGTAGAAATGCCAATTGGAACTCAAGAAGTTGTTTGTTCATTGCCAATAAGTTGTACTTTTAGACCCGTCATTGTAACTCATCTAACAGATTGTTCTTGAAGCTTTCATTGGAGTGCTCCAGGGTGAGATTAAAATGATTAAATAGGTAGGGTAAGGATCTGATGGTTCACGTAAATAACTTATAGTTTTCATTTTATGTGTGTTTGAACTTAGGCTAAAAAATTACATATTTCTTGTATTGGGAATGGTCTTCTTGAGGTTGGAATGGGTGGTGGGTTTGTCGATCGAGCTTAATGGGAGGCCAAAAATATGGTCCTAGATCTTATTTATCCCCCCAAATGTGTTGGAAGTGTCAATTTTTACTTAGGAAGCATCAGAACTAGAGTTTTTCAACCATAACTTAAATTTTGACAACTTAAACTAGAGACCTAAAAACTTAATGAGTAATTGACCTATTGATAACGTAAACTAGAGAACTAGAAACTTAATGAGTAATTGACCTATAGACCTATTGACCTATTAGGTGGTGGTAGAAACTTAATTTACATATTGACCTATTAGGCAGTAATTGACCTATTAGGTGGTATTGACTACTTAACCTATTGACCTAGAAAGTGACTTGTTGTGGATTTTACACTCATTGTTTGTGCTTACATTAGTTTCATGTTATCCTTGAAGGTCCTTGAAGCCATGAATATGTTGTCTTTTATGGAAGGTTGTAGGTGGATGAATAACTATAGGTGGTAACCAAGAAGTGACTATAGGTCACAATCAAGGAAAGGATCTTGGAGTGATTCCACCAGGTTGGAAAGTTATGAGTCATCATTCTATTAGTTTTGAACATGTTGAAACTATACAAACCTACAGAGAAGTGAGTAAGACATTTCTACATGGAGAACTCAGCAAAAAGGGTTACCTCTGCCCATATACCCTGTTTTGCCTATGAAAGTCTAATATGAAAGTAAACGGTTGTTTCTGACAAAGGGAGTATGACTTTGGTGTAGATAATGATATATAGATTGAGAATGATAATTGAGGTGGAAGGTTAATTTTTTAATACAAAATATAATGGTAAAGAATCAATATACTGTTGGGGGATCAAACCAACAATAGATTACACTTGTGAAAGCAATAAACGCGGAAATAAATCAGATAGATAAGTAACTGAAATGATAAATAGCACAGAACAAGATATACAAGAAAACACCCTGAAAACTTGTATTGAAACTCTTTACAATAGGAATACAATTTGAAGAAACTTCGTTCTTCCACACCTCTCTCAGATGCACACAAGATCTCTCACTAGATCTCTATTCCTCAAGAGCTCTCTCTCAAGTACACTCAAATCCAACAACCTGGATTGATGCAACTCTGTACTGTCCTTCAAACATTCACAATGTTCTACTCTTACAGTTCTACACACATTCTACAATTCTAAGATAAGATCTTCCTACATATAGAACTAGGACACTTGAGCATGCTCTTACAACAAACAGTTAAGCCTCTTGAACAAGGGCTCTAAAAATAATATTGCTAATAATAGAGACGCAAGCTTGAGTCCACGACTCAAACTTATCATGCAAACACTCGCTGCTGTCCACGAAAATAGCTTTCTGGACATGCAGGTAACCGACGTCGGTTCCTGCCTGTTCGCCTGTGACCGTCGCTGGCCGACCCTACTGCCGACGTCGGCGCCTCTGCAACTGCTACTAACCGACGTCGGTCGCTCCTGACCGACGCCGGCGTCTGTGTAGACCCGAACCTGTTTTAGTATGCTCCTTGGTGAAGCTTTTAGCTCCACACCCTAACAATCTCCCACTTGGAGATAAACCAGCTGCACCAACCTGTACAGCATCATCTTCTAGCTCCTCCATCTTCAACTCAATCATGAAGACCAATAGAAGTTGAATGCAAGTTCAACTTCTCCTTAGTAACCGGCTTTGTTAGCATATCAGCAGGATTCTTGTCTGTATGAATTTTCTCCAGCGTCAACTCACCATCTTCCAATACCTGCCGTATGAAGTGGTACCTTAGCTGTATGTGCTTGGTTCTAGAATGAAAGGCCGAGTTCTTGGCCAAATGGATTGCACTCTGACTGTCACTGTACAATCTGCAACTCTCATGCTCCCTTCCAAGCTCTTCCATGAACCGTGTCATCCATATCATCTCCTTGCTAGCTTCTGTAGCTGCAATATACTCTGCTTCTGTAGTTGACAAGGCTACAACCTTCTGCAACTTAGATGTCCAACTAACTGCCATTCCACCTACAGTAAAAACATAACCTGTGGTGCTCCTCCTGCCATCCAAATCCCCTGCCATATCTGAATCTACATAACCATGTAGAGAAGTACTTGAACCTCCATAGCACAAATGCTTGCTGCTGGTTCCTCTCAGATATCTAAGGATCCATTGAACCGCTTTCCAATGTTCCTTACCTGGATTGGCCATATACTTACTTACTACTCCCACTGCTTGGGCAATATCTGGTCTAGTACACACCATTGCATACATCAAACTCCCTACTGCGGAAGAATATGGAACCGTACTCATGTACTCTACCTCATCATGTGAATTGGGACATTGTTCTTTGCTTAACTTAAAATGTCCAGCCATAGGTGTACTTACCGGTTTTGCATCTTGCATATTAAATCTCTCCAACACCTTATTCACATAATCTTCTTGAGACAATATCAACCTGTGATTTTTCCTGTCTCTCCTAATGCTCATGCCAAGGATCTTCTTCACTGCTCCCAAATCCTTCATAGCAAATGTTTGAGCTAACTTCACCTTAAGCTCAGAGATATCCTGCATGTGAGACCCTGCAACCAGCATGTCATCTACATACAACAATAGAATAATATATCTACCGTTATCAAATCTCTTGAAATACACACAATGGTCTGATTGACACCTACTGTAGCCATGCTCAGTCATAAACCTATCAAATTTCAAGTACCATTGCCTTGGAGCTTGCTTGAGGCCATACAAGCTTTTCTTCAACCTGCACACAAACTTCTCCTTACCCTTGACCTCGAAACCTTCTGGTTGTTCCATATAAATTTTCTCATCCAAATCTCCATGAAGAAATGCTGTCTTAACATCTAGCTGCTCGAGATGCAAATCCTCAAAAGCAACCAAAGACAATACAACCCTTATTGAAGTCATCTTAACAACAGGAGAAAAAATTTCACCAAAGTCAATACCTGGCTTCTGTGCAAATCTTTTTACCACTAATCTGGCCTTATATCGCATCTGTCCATCCTCACTTTCCTTCAACCTGTAGGTCCATCTGTTCTTTAGTGTTCTCTTACCAGCTGGCAACTCAACCAAATCCCATGTTTGGTTCTCTCTTAAGGACTCCATCTCCTCAACCATGCCACGCTCCCACTTACTCCTAGACTCCACCTGTAATGCTTCTTCAAAACTCTCTGGTTCTCCACCATCGGTTAGCAATAAATAATATAAGGAAGGAGAATATCTAATTGGAGGCTTACTTACCCTTTCAGACCTCCTGGTGGGTGTCTTGGACTTGTTTTCAACAATCTGTCCACCCAAATTTTCTGACAGTGATCGACCTCGGCCACCTGTAAACCTGTCACTCGCTGTCGTCGGTTCTGCCTGACCGACCTCGGTGCCTGGTGTGCCGACGTCGGTCTCTGTATGACCGACATCGGTTTCTGAACTGCCGACGCCGGTTCCAACCCTGTCGACGTCGGTCTCTGTGTTTTCCTGCAAGTGATTATTTCTTTTTCTCGCGAGATCATTTTGGACCATAACTTCGTCCAATTCACCATTGCTCTGCCCAGATTGATCCAGCTTCCTTATCTGATCACTGTACATCACTCTTTCATTGAAAACAACATCACGGCTTCTAATTACCTTGTTAGTTCCTAGATTCCAAAATCTGAAACCAAAATCATCTGAGCCATAGCCTATAAACGTGCACCTCATAGACTTAGAATCAAGCTTCTTTCTATTTTCCTTATCTATATGCACAAAGGCTTCACTACCAAAAACTTTGAGATATGAGAGATCTACCTTTTTACCTGTCCATGCCTCTTCTGGAATTCCACCATCCAGAGCTGTAGAGGGTCCTCTGTTAATCAGGTACACTACGGTGTCAACTGCTTCTGCCCAAAACTCTAAGGGCAACCCTGCATGCAATCTCATACATCTTGCACGTTCCATGATAGTTCTGTTCATCCTTTCAGCAATACCATTCTGCTGAGGTGTCCTTGGAACCGTCCTTTGCCTACGGATTCCTTGTGTATAACAATACAATTTGAACTTAAGACTGCAGAACTCACCACCATTATCAGATCTCAGGCACTTTAACTTTCTGCCTGTTTCATTCTCAACCATAGCCTTCCAAAACTTAAAAGTCTCAAAAACATCAGATTTCTTTTTAATACAGTAGATCCATACCTTTCTTGTGGCGTCATCTATGAATGTAACATAGTACCGTGATCCACCAATAGAGGCTACCTGAGCCGGTCCCCACACGTCTGTGTGAACAAGCTGCAACTTCTGCCTTTTCTTAGTAGACCCGGTCTTGATAAAACTAACCCTTTTCTGTTTTCCAAATACACAATGCTCACAAAATTCTAGATCCATACTTTTCAAATCTGAAAGCATACCTTTAGACTTAAGTATTGACATCCCCTTCTCACTCATGTGGCCAAGCCTTGAGTGCCACAATTTACAATCCACACCTGAAGTAGATAAAACTGAAGGAGATTTGTTAGTAACACAATTACACAAATAGAGAGTACCTTCTCTCTTACCTCTGGCCATAACTAGTGCACCCTTGGTCACCTTCCAAGAATCTGCTGTGAGAGTTACTGTACAACCCTCATCACCTAGCTTACCTGCAGAAATCAAATTTCTCTTCAAACTAAGAACATGCATCACTTCTCTCAACATCCATGTGTTGCCATTCTGCATCTTCAGCTGCACTTTACCTTTGCCAGTAATCTTACAGGGCTCATCATCCCCTAAGTACACTATTCCAAAATCTCCATGGATATAGTCACTGAAATACTCTCTGTTAGGGATAGCATGGAAAGATGCACCAGGATCTAATACCCAAGATTCTATGTTATTATGCAAAGAGAAAATTAAAGCATCCTGTGCAATACCTGCAACCTTGGCTTCTTCCTTTCCTTCGTGTTGGTTGTCCTCCTTAGGCTTTGACCAACAATCTCTGCTTATGTGCCCCATCTTTCCACAATTCCAGCATTGTGGCTTCCTGCCATTTCTGAATTTGGATTTTCCTCTCACCTTAGACTTAGATCTTGATCTCCTCTTGCTCTTTTCTTTTTGCCTTCCCCTGCTCTCAAAATTTAAAGCGTTCCCAGATGTCTCTTTTGTGCTTTTCCTGCGTATTTCCTCATTCAAGATAACACTAACCACATCCTCTACTTTCAAAATATTTGATGCAGATGCAGTATTAGAAACTGCCATTACTAAGCCATGCCAGCTTTCAGGCAAAGAACATAATATCAAAAGAGCTTTTATTTCATCTTCAAATATAATATTGACAGAACTTAACTGATTTACAATACCATTGAAATCATTCAGATGAGTAGAAACAGATCCACCTTCATTCATATGCAAATTAAATAATTGCTTCATAAGATATACCTTATTTGAAGCTGAGGGCTTTTCATACATATTTGCTAACGTGGTCATCAACTCTACCGTAGTTTTTGCCTGTGACAAATTAGATATCACAGTGGAGGCAAGACTCAGTCTTATAGACCCAAGAGCCTTTCTGTCAAGAACTTCTCATTCTTCATCCTCCATGTCCTTGGGCTTCTTTGCTATCCCACCTAACGGTAAGTAGAGATCTTTCTGATACAGATAGTCCTCTATCTGCATTCTCCAATGTTGGTAGTTCTTGCCATTAAAATTTTCCATTCTCAGCTTACTTTCTTCTGCCATTGCTTCTCCCATTCAAACAGAAATTCTTGCAGAAACCCTGTGAGCAACCTGTAATCTGTAATCTGTAACCTGTAACCAAGGCTCTGATACCACTTGTTGGGGGATCAAACCAACAATAGATTACACTTGTGAAAGCAATAAACGCGAAAATAAATCAGATAGATAAGTAACTGAAATGATAAATAACACAGAACAACATATACAAGAAAACACCCTGAAAACTTGTATTGAAACTCTTTACAATAGGAATACAATTTGAAGAAACTTCGTTCTTCCACACCTCTCTCAGATGCACACAAGATCTCTCACTAGATCTCTATTCCTCAAGAGCTCTCTCTCAAGTACACTCAAATCCAACAACCTGGATTGATGCAACTCTGTACTGTCCTTCAAACATTCACAATGTTCTACTCTTATAGTTCTACACACATTCTACAATTCTAAGCTAAGAAGATCTTCGTACATATAGAAATAGGACACTTGAGCATGCTCTTACAACAAACAGTTAAGCCTCTTGAACAAGGGCTCTAAAAATAATATTGCTAATAATAGAGACGCAAGCTTGAGTCCACGACTCAAACTTATCATGCAAACACTCGCTGCTGTCCACGGAAATAGCTTTCTGGACACGCAGGTAACCGACGTCGGTTCCTGCCTGTTCGCCTATGACCGTCGCCGGCCGACCCTACTGCCGACGTCGGCGCCTCTGCAACTGCTACTAACTGACGTCGGTCGCTCCTGACCGACGCCGACGTCTGTGTAGACCCGAACCTGTTTTAGTATGCTCCTTGGTGAAGCTTTTAGCTCCACACCCTAACATATACAGTCCTCTAGAACAAAGAAACATTGTCTATACCTTGTTTTGGGTTAATAGTCACATTACAAAGGGAAGTAAGAGTTGTTTCTTAATCTTGTAAAGTATGCCATTGAATCTATGGACTTAAAATAGGGTCCCATCATCAAATGAGGTTTTGAAGCTCTTAGAAGATGCATGAGATATTTGAAATTGAACTAATACTCCATGTTGCTATCACAGGGTTGTAGGGTGCCTTGTTGTGCACATTCAAGATAAAGAGGAGAGACTTTTCTTGTACAAATGTGTATGCTAATGGATATAATGGTTTGTATGATTAGTGATAGGTGGAAAGAAGGTAGTGAGAAATAGAAAATCCCTTAAGAGAGTCATTGACACTCATTGATACACAAACCCTGTTGTCACAGTCTTACATAGGACTCAAAAACCTATGTTTTGATGGTTAGAAGAGAGAATAAAGAGAAATGAGATGTCTCACCCATTGTAGGTGTGTGGGGTGAAAAAAAACCTAGATGTGGCATTTTGGTCCTTTTAGACTTTGTATAACTCAAGATATTGAATTATATAGCCCCTCGGCCTGTGTAAAAGCCTAGCTAGGGTTTCAAAAGCAAAAACCCCATAAAAAGAGTTTTAACCCTTAGAAATTAATGAAATTTCATAATCTAACATGTTTTGATGTATGGAAAAGGAGTAAAGTTGTTTTGGTGTGGTTCAAGGTCGTACAATATGGATTTAGTGACTATATATTTAAGATAGGGCTAATTAAGCCTAATTAAAGGGTGGTTTACAAAGGAAGTGTGGTCTAGGAGTGGAGTTAGGTCATTAAATTTGACACACACCTGTAAGGAGATATAGGGTGGCTATAAGAGGTTTTAAATCTCTGTAAGAGTTGATGGATTTATAAAACCAAGAGAATTTGCACCAAAAAAGGTTACAAGCCTAAGGAGACCATTGTGCGCCCTATATGTGGAATTGAATGTTGAAGTGTGTTTGAGCACTTGTAAGAGGTTAAGGCAAGGGTGATTTGACCACATAAGAACATCTATGATAGAACACTGACTCCATACCTATATCAAGTTTTGGCACTTGAAACCTAAGAGGATTGCCTAGTGAGAAGATAGTGAAAGAGTGAGAGGAAGTTTGTGAATGGAATGTATGAAATGAGTTAGAAAGAAAACGTGAGAAGTTTGTAAGAGGTATAATGACACCAAGAAGTGTGTCCAAAGTGTACAAGAAGTAGGTACAAAGAGAAGAAGGCCATTAAGCCTAAGTTATAAGAGTGTCATTAGTCATTTCCACCACACACAATGAAATAAAAACTTTAATTTAAAAAAATATAGATTTGAGATTTATATCATTGAAAAGAATATTTTTTTAATCCTCATTTGTGTACAACATTAAATATGAGATCTGATAGATAATAGTTTGGAAGATTAAAACAACATTGTACAATAACACACAATGAAATAAAAATTGAATATAAATTAGATAGATTACCATGATAGGCATACAATATAGGCACACGTGTCCAATGTCAATAACACATAGAGTGCCATGATAGGCCTACAAAAAATTACATCTACCAACATAGTATCTAATGTTGGGTGAATGTCATATGTGCATATACAATGCCAAAAATGCATAAATTGCCAAATAGGCATACAAAAAAGTACATTTCATGTGTAAGACATCTTATTCATCAAATAACTTCCCTCTGTTTGCCTTCTTTGAAGAAGACTCTCCCTGGGATGCCCTGCTAGTAAATAGAGACCCTTCTAATGCCTTGGATTGCTCCAAGGTCTGACTGTGGGTCCTAAGCTCATAGCTAGCTTGCAGTTGAGCCTATTCAAATACAAGAATTATTACAAAATTAACATAAAATACATTCGAACAATTGTTAAGAAATTAATTTTAAACTACAATAAAAAAATCTTTTAAACATGCACTTATTACAAGCTCGTGATCCTGCTCAATAGTTTTTCACGCTTAAACAAGTCAATGGCAGGCTTAGCTATCCAAATAGACATCTCAAATACAAAAGGAACATGAGAAGTTGCCCTACTAATCATCTAATTGGGACTATCAAATGTCATAGGACAAACCTGCATACACAATACATTTACATAAGTTATTTTTGCCCCAAGTACATGTACTAAAATTATTAAAACAAGTCTATTTTTACAATTCAAAATTACAAGAACTAATATACACCTTTGTCAGCGTCTATGCAGATGACATTGTAACAACAATGTCTATGTTTGTCTCAACTCGTAGAGAGGGAGGAGTGTCGAATCTAGCCATCAACTGTTCATGTAAATAAGGTCTCACTTACTTTTATATAAAGTATCAAATCTTATATATGAAAACCATGCATATCATGAAAAGACAATGTAAACCAAGAACCATGGAAGTGTAACTGCCATACAACATGCATATCATGAAAAGACATTGTAAACTAAGAATCATGGAAGTACATAACTTCCATACAAAGTGCACATCATGAAAAAACAATGTAAACTAAGAATCATGGAAGTGTAACTGCCATACAACGTACAATGGCCAAGAATAACAAGTGTTTGCATGTTGGAGGTAATATAAAAATTGTAACACATGTAGGAAGTGTGAGTGGAAGAGTAAAAGGTGGAAAGAATATTAGCACTTCGACAAGACAAAATTAGGGAAAGAAAAGGAATAAGAGACATATCAAGAACTCTATCCTTACTTGTAAAGCTTCTTTGGATAGAGTAAAATACCATTATATATTTACTGGGGAAAGGTTGAGCTACACATACATGACCGTCATCCTTCTATTATATGCATGATACCAATCATATATATCTCTATATATAATACATGGATTGATGTAACATTCATTTATAATAGATGGATGACAAGTGATTTATGGGAAAGCACCCAACCAATAGAAAGGAGCATGAGCCACGGTGAATCCAGCTCTTGACGAAGGTGTGTGTAAATAACATTATACTAATAGGTCAAGGAAGTGAGGTCCTTGTCTAATATATCAAAATTTTAGCCATATAAATATATATTGTCCTGTTTTGTCTCAAGAGAAAAAAATTGGCAAATAGTTTGGATGTTGAATCGGATGAAACTGCAAGGTGTAATTGTTGAGGTTAACACATATTTTAGTACCAACACAAATGGTGGCTCTCCCCCCCAAACTTGTCTATTACCTTAAATTCTTCTCTTTTAGTATGATTGGAAGGTGTATCAAATATATGTGAAGAGCATGTCCTTGAATTGGGATTTAGGTGAGGAAGTTTACATAGTACAACCAAAAGGATACATGGTCCCAAAGAGTGACCATTGGGTTTGTGGGTTTGTCAAGTCATTATAAGAACTTAAGCATGCTCCAAAAACCTATTACAAAAAAAATAGATCAACACCTCCAAGATTATGGAATCATAAGAAGTCTTTATGATATGAATTTACATGTTATAACTGACAATGATAGCATAGTGATACTCATTGTCTATATTGATGATACTGCCATCACAGGTAGTTTGGCCACTGCACTTCAGCAATCAAAAACTAATTTATGTTTTGATTTTGACATGAGTAATTTAGGCCTCCTACAGTATTATTTAGGCGTAGAGTTTTGAAAATTTTATCATACTATATGTACGACAGATAAAAATATGCCAAAACAATTTTGAAAAAGTTTATGATGACAAAGAATGATCCATCAACTAAAGCCATGGATGTTTATTATCTATAGGCAACATTGCAAGTGGATTGGTGTGAGATATTTATTGCACATGCCTACCATAATATATATATATATATATATATATATATATATATATATATATGGGAAAGAGAGAAAATGGATTATTTGTGTTTACCCATATCAAAGATAAGGAAGTAAATGATACATGTGAAGTCATGTCAAGTTTGTGTCCTTATGGTTTTAGATGCAATATGGTCACAGGAATTTTAGTTTGCATTATTAGGAAAGTCTTTGGGAAAGAGGTATATGAACGAGACTCCCATTTAATAGGATATTATCACTTCCAAGTTAATTTCCACTAGGAAAATGGGTATATATTCATAAGGAAGCTTCAAATATTTTGAGGCAAAATGTGCTTCATGTTTTCTTCATAAATATTGTCCTATCCTTGGAAGCATGTAATAGATTTCTTGTAAAATAGTGTATTAACCTCGGGTAACAAAAAGAGAAAACATACCATATGGGTAATGGGTAGAAGATATGAATACAATGTATACATCCTTAATCAATGACCCTGTAAGAGCATTGTAGGATGTTACTCCCAAGGAAGCATGGTCCAACATCAGACTATTCATGAATTATTTTTGCATTAATTCTTGAGAAGAGAAGTAAATTAGATGCAAAGAGCATGACATATATGTTTGTTATGTTATGTCTATTGTTAATGATGCATATTTCTTCTCTTTTACCTTAAATTCCCTTGCTATTATCACTCATTTTCAAGATAAGTTTACCTAGAAGGACCCCTAGATAAGTGTTCTTTATTTTATAAGTATCCTTGTGGCATGTGAACTACCCTTATGTAATCTTGAATGAGATTATTCATGGAATCTTTGTGGGATTTGCCAAAAGCAGTTATATAAATACCGTTGAGCCCATTCTCATAGCTTGCACCTATTGTAAAGGACAAAGCAAGGATAAAGAGAGAGAACATGAAAATAGAGTATGAAAACAGAGAAAGATAAATTTAACTTAAACTTACAAGGCAAATATACATAGACTAAATGACATAGATCATAAGATTAACTCAAAATTTTACCTCTATATAGGTAAATGGTGTCATCCTAACAGAGACATATGCAGTAGTGGATGGGCCAGCAATTGGATCTGAATATGTAAACAACGGCTACGACAAATCAAATGTTGTAAATGTTGATTGTGATGATGAAGGCACCGTCACCTCCTATGACATAAAAAAATGATATATATATTATATTCAATTTCTATGTAAATTAATTGTTAGCTAAATTAAATTTGTAAATATAACTTAAATTTAACATGATATTTATATAAAATATAGTTGTATCTATGTGGTAGCCGATGTCTGCACACCAAATGTGCGTGCTAAAAACTCATCACTCATAAGAATATTGTCTAAGCCATCTGAATCACCAATGCCATCATCATCAGAAGGTCATGTGCACATAGCTCCACATGAACTACAAGGGTCGGGGTCGGGTAGGTGGCATATCTGTAGCATCACTCTGTGAAAGCCTACTTGTATGTTGAATGAGTATATTAGTGATAGAACTAAGAGCATGGAGAGTGTCAACCTCCAAGACCTGCTGAACTGTAGAGGGGATCTCAGGCTCAAGAGGCTTTTGGATACGGATCCACACAAGTTGAGTAGGTGCACGACGTGCACCTATTCGATCTTGTGTAGAGCCTTTTCCTTAGCCCTAAAACTCACTAAAATCAAAATAATTGAGAATCTTGTTGAGAAAAAACTCATAGTAGAGTTTCCTCAAAAAATATAATGGGAGCTCGTGGTTGTTACATGGTGGATAGTCAAAGACAATCCACCATTGATCCTGAAAATTGGCTGTAATTAAGTTATGTACACAACGATGGATAAGAAAATGCTTATCGATTACAGGAAATGGGGCATTGATGGCTGGGTCGACGGATAGGGCAAAAATGGAGGCTTTTGAAATTTATTTGTTCTTGATAGGGTCGATCGAGAGCAAAACTTTCTAGATCATCTATTCCATTCCAACTAGATAGAGTCTATAGAGGGGGCCCAACTCCAACTCTATATAGCCCCGCCCCTATATAGAATAGGCCAACGGTAGAGAATTGTATACGTAGGGGACCGACCGCCCGCATATATAGATGGGCAGGAGAGATGGGGTGGGGCGAGGGCACCTATATAGAAATAGAGAGTCGGGCCCCACTAAAGTGCTGACAATTTATCAGCATAATATGCCCTAAAAATATCCCTATATGAAGTCCATCTATCAATTTAACTCGTTATAGAGTCAATTTGACCTAATAAGGTCTCTAGAGAATTGGTTAGCTGGGTGCGATGGGCGCTGGTTAAAGTGTTATCCCTCATTCTGCTAATCAACTCTTCAATTTCAAGTTTATTTCCCACAATATTATCAATCAGAATCTCTTGACTGCCAGGGGGTTTTGGGGAACTATAGGAGGGTTAGGTGGAGGGATAAGAGGAACAAGAGGGTTTTATGGAGGGTTAGGAGGAGGAACAACAAGAGGGTTATGTGGAGGTTTAGAAGGGTTAGTAGGATGGGCTATTGAAAAAAAACAAATTACAATAAAAACTAGGGTTAAACAATGAAAATAATGAAAAATTAAGTTAAATAAGGAAGATTTCTATCACTTACCTCTCTTATGTGATAGCGTCGTCAATCAACAAGGTCGTGAGACAAATTTGGAAGCTTCTTGGTACTCTCTGGTGTATTTCATGTAAAACACGATCGTGGAAGCTAGAGAGGAGCAAAGAAACTCGAATGCAAAATGAGGATTTTGCATTCGAGTTTTGCTTTTTATTTTTTTGATACACAGGGAATGCGATCGCATTATTAACATGATCACATTATTGAAAATGATAATATTGTGATCACGTTATTGTTTAATATAACATGATCGCGTTATCATCGCATTATAGCTCGGTAATCACCGAGCCATAATTCAAATAACACGATCGTGTTAATTAAATAACATGATTGAGTTATTAATTAACATGATCGTGTTACCTAAAATTTCCACAGAATTGTCCCCCAACTCCGTGCATTTATCGTATTATAAATTATCTATATTACTTTAGTTTCCATGGCTTAAATCTATAGTAAGTACACAAAAAAAGTCTACCATGCCATCTTAATTACATACAGTCTTGTTCAACAGAATTTAAGAATTAGGAGATATTGATTTAGTGAGCCATCCACAGGGCCAAATCAGTATCATTTATTACAATACCAACCTCGAAATAGCTTCCAAGTCTGCTATCACTTGAACTAGAATGTCTTCCCTTTTCTTCTCTCTGCTCACTTCTTCTTCTCCACTACCGTGTCGTGCCGTTCTTTCTCCTCCTTATCATTATTCTTCTGTCAACCTCTCTTATACATTCCTTGCATGCACTGTAACATCAAACTCCCAGTTCGTTCCAGTTCCTATCATGCAAAACCCTATATTTTGTAAATTTGCCTTCTAATCTAGGTCAACTCGAGTTGAGACAAATAGAGCAATGCCCTAATCACTCGAATGTTCCAAATAAACAATATTTTAATCTTTTTAATCATTGCATGGTTCCTTTGACCTCACATGCCCGTGTTCTTACTTTATAAAGTCCACTTATTAAATCATTGCAATTGATTATCGATAGCCCAAACAACAATAAAACCAAACCTTTCATACTATTGCCAATGTATTTGACCCATTAGTTTAGGTTAGATCATATGATAGCTTAGGTAATTTTTACATCAACTTATCATGGATCAATATCAATCTGACTTCTAATAGCAAGTGACTAGTGAAAAGTCATTAACAATCTTTTGATCGTAATTGTTATAAAAATGTTAAACACGATGATATTATAACAATGTAGTTGTTGTTATTACCACTCTATATATAGACTATCCTTAATGTCTTCTAACTATCTTTCATATATTGTGGCATTAAGTCGAAACGATGATATTTCTTGAATATCATTATAACCAACAATATATTAAGACATTAAAAATAAATTCCAGTTAGTCTATAGACAATAGTAAATAAATACTAATCAACCAAATTTACCCGCTAGTTAAAACAATATCACCCGCAATCATGAATTCAATAACACATCATGATCAAAAGCAACATTATGCACTTAGTCAATGTACTATAGTCATAATGAATTCACACGATTAGATCCACATATTAAATGAAAACTAACTCATAACTAAAGCATATAATTAATCAGTCAAATGTAGCTTAACACTGTATGATATACTACAACTAACATATCAAACAATGCATATAAAAAGTGTTATTTATCGTGGTGTGTGCATGGTTCTAGTTGATCCTCTGTCGTCTCCCAACACCTATATCTATGTCATATTCTCTGATGATGCTCTCCTTCCATCATGCTTTGAGGGATGGATTTATCCTGCATCCAACTCATGACAAGAAGGTAGTTAGTCCATAACATTATGATATATATCTATAAAATACTGTTGTAAAAACTAATCAACGTGATTATAATGTAAAGAATATACAAATATACCTAACTCATAGCAATAAAATCATGTAATCGAAGCAACATATAACTGTCCTATAACAACATGACTTACTATTTAATTAAATAATAATTAATCAATTTAACAATCATAATAATCCTTGGATAATTAAGGAAATTAGCTCAGTGAGGAATTAAGATGTGACAGCTCAAATCCATAAAAGTACATTACACACTCAAAGCAGGGTTTTTTTTAATAGCGAATCTTCGTTAATCTACGAACATTCCATTTTTTGAAGTCGGCATTTGGTGATTTTTATGGAGTGGTCGACAGGGTGGGATCGGCTAAATTTTTGGGGTCAAATTTAATTTTGAGGAGAGGTTCACCTACATTTGAATACAAATTTCCTCATATAAATATAGTTCGTCGATACCTCGAAAACTAATCCAGAGGAATTTGCCATATACTGTCGAACAACTTGAGGGCTTTTTCGGTGGTTTGTATTTCAGGTCCAGGGAGGGTTTCAAGAATCAATAGTTTCCAGCAAGGTATGCAATGATTTTTTTAGAATATAATTTCTTAGTATTTTTTTAACTCTAACTCTACTTACTGTTGTTTAAGTGCCATCATGGCAATTAAACACGAGGGCATCAAACGACATCTTGCGAGTGTGGGTGTCTGATGACAGTCTGTGGGTGCTTGACTGTAGTCTATTGGTTCTCAACGGTAGCATGCGGGCGGACGATGACAAGCTGCGAGCAAACGATGTAGGTTATGGGCAAATGACGACAAGCTACCTATGGACAAATAATTATAGAGAGTGAGTGGATGCTGATAGATTGTGGGCAGATGCCAATAGCCTACAAGCGAACAATGACAACCTACGAGTAGACACCGATACCCTGCAAGTGGACGTCGACAACGTATGGGCATATGCCTACAGCGTATGGGCAGACATCGACAACGTCTGTATGAACGTCTATACCCTATGGGCATCTTCCCATAGCCTTGCGAGCGGACACCTGCAAGCTACAGGTGGATGCCCACAGGTTGCAGACGAACGCCTACATGTTGTTGGCATCCACCTGTAGACTGCAGGCATATGCCTACAGACTGTCGATGTCCATCCACATGTTGTTAACGTCCACCTGCAGCCTGTCGACATATGTCCGCACGCTGTTGGTCTCCACTTATAGGCTGCCGACATCCATTAGTAGGTTGTCGACGTCCTCCCGCAGGGTGTAATCAAGCACCCACAGGGTGCTGTCGGGTACCAGCAGGCTATAGTCGGATGCCAGCAGGCTTTGTGCCATTCGTTTCCTGGCATCGCATGATTCACCTGTGCAACGATATACCTTCCAAATTGATTCACCACCATTGCAAATCCAATTTGCCTTGAGACCTCCACGAATTTTTTTATATGGCCTACTAAAATGAACCCTGACTCAAAGTTGCAACAATCTTTTTTCCAAGAACTTGAAAAAAAAAAAAACCCCTATTTACAATCCAAAATTTCTCTTTTGTACAATATTTTCACCTACAAAAGAAATTGAAAAGCCAATATTTGTACAAATTCAACCTGAAGTTTATTTTCCTCTAACTAAAATTACCTGAGATATGATTTTATTAAAATTAGATGTTTTTACAAAAATAAAAACAATTATGACTTTGCATTTAACAAACAATTAATTCTAAAAAAATTTAATTTGATCAATGACTCAAACACAGCTTTTCCTCAATGCTCTTTTTGACGCTTCTTCTTGGCAATTTTTTTGACATTTTTTATGACTTTAATTAAAATTGATTAATTCTAGAATTATTTAAAAAATTAAATTAAGTAATCTAATTTTTAAGTTGGGCTCATGAACCTCATCTTAAAAATTCATTTCATGCAAATTTTCTTATAGCGTTATCTTATTCATTGCGTTGTGAAGTCACATTGAGCATTATAGAAAGTCGATTTACTAAAAGCAATGGAAATTGCCTTGAATGGATAGTAAAATTTGAATTAAAAAAATCGCTACAACAATTGATTCTCACTATGGAATCGTATCCCTGGTAAAATGTAAGAAAATCCCAAAATTCGTTGGTGATGTGTACCTTATTCACCCTATAGATACATGTAGATGGTATGTAAAATATCCACATGATTCGATCCAACCAACTGATCCAGTTCATCTATTCCAATTGTGTGAAAAATGAACACATATTATTAAACCAGATCATTATTTTGAAATTTCTCCTATTTACTTGATAAAACCACATGCCACATTCATCTATCAAAACAATTTTGCTGATTTTGCATATATCATGTGACAAACTTGTTTCAATCCTTGCTTCTAGGTATGTTTCAATGCTTATTTCTCTCTTTCTCGCATGCAATGGTTTGTCCATTTAGTTTTCATTTTCGATTGGATCCCCTTTCTTTGATTCTAGAAGAGGAGCTGAACTGAATTGGACACCAGAAACCACGTTGTTGATTGATTGAACATAGTTATCACTCTTTCCAGCTATGGACCTAGCCACAGAATAATTAAATTTATGCATATCTCGTACACAAAATTATTTCCATTAAGCTTTGACTGAGGTCAACAAAATTAGGTCATGCAAGCTGCTAAGAAGGGATCCACTCTCGAGAAAGAGGAAGGTGTTGATTCGAATGCTTAAAAAGACCAGGATTACACTCCACATGAACAATAATCTCATTGTACCTGCAATCATCGAATTCCATGAGTCCACAAGTCGCTGAGGCATTTTGTCAAATGGCATGCTTCCAAATCCTTCATAAACGTCTACCAAGGCAGTGACAATTACAATATATCACGTTGGCAAAGGTCGTGGGGTTTGCCTTACACACCTTTCAAATGCATTTGATCACAAATTCCTATTGCTTTCACCGCATTCCACGAGGACGTGTCCGAATGAGGCATTCCTTCAAACAAACTTAAGTAGGTGAACGGATTAACAAAATGTCCAAACCAAAATTTGTTGCCTCGGACGTGTTTGACAAAACCTCAATGAAATTTGAAAAATCTGGGCGTAGGTAGGGAGGACGCTTGGCAAAGGTTGTTGAGTTTGGATTTATACCTGCCACTTGCAATTGCTTTAAATTTCTACGGCCTGTTCAACAAAATTCATTTTGTGCATAGTAGCAATCAATTGCATTTTGGGAGGCCATATCTTATCAAGGCATTTTGTCAAACAGTTTGACAGGTTTGCCTTTGTTCTCTCAAGATTTCATCGTGAAATGCTCATCCTCGCACCTTTTCCACATTCAATACGCTTGTATAGCCAAGCGAGCTTTGCAATCGACCAAATGCCCACAGTCGTGTTCAAGCTGCTCAACATATGCATGGAGAAGGTGTTGCAATAGTAGTGGTTGTATACCATCTACATCCAATCCCTGAAATCTGTATTCCACTGCTCCGGAAATAGATAAAACCCCACTAACAACTACACTTTTTTTAGCCTGATTATGTTTCTTTCTCCATATCTGCTCATATACTTGAGCAATACTCAGATTAAGAGAGATAATGTTTCGAGCTAAAAGTAATTCCATTCCACACTCATCATCTAAAAAACACAATAAGTCCAACTGATTACAAATTTTGTTTTTGACATCAAGCATTAGTGGACCAATTTCTGCACTTGAATAGGGAATTTTGTTAATCATCACCTAATAAACTCTTCGTGTGTATATTGGCTTAGGCGTTGATTGACAGATTATATTGCATAGCTGCTCCAAAATGAACAGAATTGTTCATCTCTTTCTCTCCTGACCATGAATTTGTAGACCAGATATGCATGCGCGTATGATGGTGCTTGTTATCATCACTCTCATGTAGTATGCCTCTACCCTGGTCACCTCTTTTATTATCAACCTGCATATTGTGTTGCTGGTAGTAAAGACATGAGCAAGTTAAGAAACCTTGATTGCCTTTCTAAACTTACACAAAACACACTAATCAATCCACATATTTATGGCCTTATAGACTATGAACAGGCACTCAAAACCAACTCAGACACCCAAGAACTCTATGTGAATGCTGAAAACTCATTGTTATAGACTTCACACAAGCCCGCCTTTTCCATCTAAGGCCATATTTGAGTGCTAGGTAATCTGACGTCTTATAATCCCAACAAGACTTGTGAAATGAAGCTTTGTAGATTGTAATACTTTGTATTTTCTCCTCACAAAGTCCAAATATGAGGCTCCCTTCTCCCATTCAGCATAATTTGGTTTGAGCTTGTTCCAAGTTGGCATCTCTCCCAGCACCTGTTTCTGAATGTCCAAGCCAGATTTATAGCATTCTATAGAATTCTCAAGCTGACCCAACATGGCATAAGTGTCATCTAGCTGCATATGTCCCACAAATGTTGTAAGAGAATGCTCTGGTCCTTCCTCCAATGCAGTAGCCTCAATAGACCACTTTTGAACCGGAATTGCTTCCTCATACTGCCCCAAATTGCAACGAATTGCTGCTAGAATATGCTAACTCGTTACTAATTCCAAACTAGGCTTCCCATTGCAAGGCATAAGTCAGGATTCTCCATCTTCTGATATTCTACTCCTAGTATTGAAAAACTTGTGTAATCTCCTAAGTATTTATAATCTGTGATGAATTGTTTGATTACATGAGTTGAACATACCCAATATTTTCTACATCTTCCAAGGATTGAAATGCAACTCCCACACACACACCTTTTTTTATTGAAAGCAGTCCCCCTGAATATCTGGTATTTATAACAGAATCAATCTGTACTCGTAGTAGCTTTTTGGCTGCTCTATGTATATATGACACAACTTCAATGCCTCATACAACTCCACTACTCATACAGATTGTGTCAATGCCAATTGGGTGACCTACAATAGTCACTGCATGTTGTAAACTTGGCAAGGCTCCAAACCACACAGGAGAATAATCTTCTCCTTCCCAAAACTGAATTTATCAAAAACTGAGTTCTCCGACAAAGAAGACCAACCACAAACACCTTGTGGGCACAAGAAACCAACACGGGGAAGGGGAAAACACTACAAACAATGCTGCATTTATTGAAAACGAACACATACACATCCCCCAACAGGAAAAATGAAAGGCAAAGACACAAGAAAAAATTGTACACAAAAGCAAACTATCTACAAGTGTAAGGAAAAACAACAGAACTACGCATGACCATTCACGGGCTAGACAAAATATGAGCCCTTACGAGATAATTTTTGGCAAGATAAGGACAGTGCTTGCAAAGTCATGAGCAACAATCGCAACATTGTTTTCATTGCATCCAGGGAAAACATGAGGCACGGGCGGGAAAACAAATATGGATTGACTATGAATAATTATAATACAAATATTACTTGCATCCATAAAAGAACGTATGGCGTGCACATTTTTCTCATGAATGCAAGAAGTATGCTTCAAATAAATATCCACAATACAAACAACATGAGTCATACCTCTAGAATCCTTGCTTTGTGGCTGCTCTTGTGGCTTTTTTAATCGTGAATGGCTGAACTAAATATTCCTTATGCCTCCAAGAGTTAGCTTGGGATCAAAACCTCATGGCCCTAAAAATTACCAGAAACTGTTCGTGCTGATTGCTACTTGGATTTTCTTCAAGAATTTGTGCGCTTGTACTCAACATCACCACATCTCTTTTAATCTCTTTTTCACTAATGTGAAGCTAGCTATATCCATGTTTCCGCTCATGTTCTTGGGCTGAGCTGTTAGGGTCTCCTTGAAAGCATTGAAAGGAGGAGAATGATTTTTCAGCTTATCATTCTTATCTACAACAATAAGCACCTCTTTCTCTTGAGATTGATCAACTTCTTGCAGAACTTGCAGCAAACACGAGTCTTCAACAACCTCAGAAAGTTTGGTATCCACCTTGTTATCATCTTCCCACTCTTCAAAGAGTAGTTCAGGGTGACTCAATTCAAATTTTCTTTCTTTGCATTTGCTCCACCTAATGGTAATGGTCTTGAAGCGGGCACATACATTTCTTTTCACTTGATTTGCACATCTCCATATAAAACTGCATTCTCTTGGGGTCTTTTGTATTTGGTCCGAGATAAACTTCTTCGTTATTATTTATTAAACATCTAAAAGATATTTATACATTTGTCCACTCCTACATAAGTGGAGTCTTCACCTATCTCTCCTTTATTCCCTCTACTAAAGCTTATCATTTACAACTCATCATCCACACAATAATAATTCTATTTACTCACAAACATATTTTGACACACTAATCTATAGAATATCCAACATTCTCTTTCTTAGTGTGAATATAGGGAAAGGAACCACACTCAAGAAATGCAGTATGTTGTTATAGGGCTTGCACATGGCCTTGACACACAAATTGATTGTGGGAACACGTCTATCATGAATTGGGACCCATCAACCAATCCATGGGAACATCAACTGAACCAATCAAAAGTAGTGGGATGACCCTCCTACAAGCCATGTCAAGAACACATTTGCTACAATATTGTGATATGAACCTTCACTTTATTATCACAACAGGGTGAAACATTGATGATGGTTACATTATTTTATTTTTTACACACAACACACACACTCACACATATATAAAAATATAATGATTAAGGACTAAGTCCTCATTGTTGCGTTTGCAGCGTCTGTCCTTGATCGCTACCACCTAATCACGAACAACATAGGGGATCACCATTGCGACTGGAAATCACCCTCGACTTTAGTCGATTTGGCACAATATTTTTAGATTTACCACTATTACAATGTGTGGCCCCTTCGTTAGCGGTGAACTCAAGGTCGTTGATGGCCTACTACCTCTGTTGCCTCCAACCTCCATTAGATTGCTGCTCAATCAATCAAATGCAACTGGAAATTCAACGGTTTTGACATTGTATTTAGTTTCATATCCCCCCACAATGTAAATCGGATTTTGTGGATGTTGTTTTTGACAAAAAAATGCATCCACTTATAATGAGATATTTTTGAATTTAATACCGACTGACATATAGTTTGATTCTTAAAACTAATCTAATGACTACTTACATTATTTATTGGTTAGAATGACACCAAAACAATTAAAGACTAGACTCTACAAGATCTGCCTATAAAGTGATATCTTAAAATAAACAACATTTAACTTAACTAATATTATTAGATTGACACTAACATTAGACCATATTTAACTCTAAAACACAAAACACATAAACCAACACTTTTAAACAATAACCACAGGTGATTTTGACATATAAGGGAGAGGACTAGTAGTCATGTGCCCTAACTTTGCACCTACGTGGTGTCTAAACCATGCCACATCAACACTTAAAATTGACGTTGATAAGTATCTTAGCATGTCTACTTAATTATAGATTTTCAGCATGTGACATGTTAGTAGGTCTCAGGGTTTCAATTGTTGTGCAAGGGGTCGTTATAGAGTCATTTTCAAGGTCAAACTATCGGTGCTAATGACATTCCCAAAAAAACATAAGTGGGTGCTAAAAGTGGGACATTAAAACTCTAGTTAATAGTGCCCAATCCACACTATGGATGCAATCAGATCAAGGTGACAAAACATTAACTCACCACCCTATTGTTAATACCCAACGACTGGCATTAAATGAGCCCATCACCGTGTTAATTCACACCTACCACTTTGCATCTTCATCTCGATCACTTTAATGTGCAATGCTATTGAAGGGAATAACAGACAGAGGGTTAGTGTAAATGGCACGATGCTAGAAAGAGCAAAAACTGACTTTACAACAATGCTAAACCTTGCCTCCTCTATTTGCTTTTGCCTCCTCTCTTGGCGATGCCAAACCCTCACCTATTTGGTAAGTGTTATTTGCTTCCGCCTTTTATCAAAAATCAATGTTCTGAGAGGGCTCATTTTTTTTCATGTGTTATTTGCTTCTGCCATTAATCCGTCAGGTGATGGCACTAGCATTTTGCCTATGGCAGGTCTCGAGATTTGCACATGCAAACATTTTGTAGCCCTAATGAAGCAGAGCTTTTAGTAGAGCCATCTTGAACTCCATTGGTATTCATTTGCCATCATTGCTTATAGGGGAGGTTTTTTATACCTCACTAAGGCTATGAGCCAAATGGTTAAAAAATGTGAATATGGCTTGGAATGTTTGTTAAAAAATAAATAATTTTGTCTATTTGTGCAAATCATTATGTGAATTCTTAAACTGTAGTACTTAACTATAGCTTAATTCAAGATCTGTGAATCATTGGGAATGAATAATTTTGGCTTAGAAAAATTAATGACCATCAAGGTTAACTTGTGTAGTAGACCCTCGCTAAATCTTCAATTGATAGCACTCAACCCATGCTATGCATGCAGTTAGATCGAGATGACAAAGCATTAATACCTCACCACCCTACATTTAATACCCAATGTTTGGGATTAAAGGAACCCATCCTTGCCCTAATTCACACCTACCAATTTGTGTCTTTGTCCCATTCACTTTAGATGTGCGTTATTATTGAATGGAAGAGTATATGTAGGGTTAGTGTGAATGGTGCAATGTTGGGAAGAACACAAGCCAACTCTTTAGTGATGCCAAACCCTTGCCTCCTCTCTTTGCGACACCAAACCCCCACCTACTTTGTAAGTGTTCTTTACTTCCTTCATTTATGAAAAATCAATACTTTGAGAGGGCTCATTTTTCTCATATGCTATTTACTTCTGCCATTAATCCATTAAGGGATGGCACTGGCACTTCGCCTCTGGCAAGTCTCGGGTTTCACACACAAAAACATTTCGTAGCCATGATGAAGTGGGGATTTTAGCAGAGCCATCTATTGTAGTTTATTTTTCTGGATAGCTTTTGTGCTTAGTCAAGCACTCAGCTATCAAGCCAAGTTAATTCAGTGCTTGGTATAGCTAGGCACAAGCATAATAGGGTTTGGCGCACAACATTTAACACACTATTGCACAGACATCAGTTTCTCCTTGTGTGCTCACATGAAGCGCAACAACAAAGGGACCGAGCCCGCATTGGGCTAGTTGAAACATGGCACAACTTTGGGTTCAAAGGGACTTAGTCATTGGCAGGATGAGATCAAGCAGCTTGTCGGCACTAGGCTATTTTGGGGAAGCTCAAATAGGCACGAGCCTTCTCAAGGGTGCAATTCCTATGTGCAAGTTCATATCTGCTACTTAAGGCTCTTCATGGCACAAGCCGTTGAATAGCGGGTTAAGGGTCATTCAAACGCCTAGTCAAGTCATGGGAATGGCTTGGTTTCAATGGCTTATCCTTTAAGGTAGTGCTCTAAGCACGGGTCTTAGAGTCTCGACGCATTCATGTTCCAACATAGTCTATTTATAGGTAGGCCAAAGTCACTATATGGTACAAGGATGCCATTAGCAACTAGGGATAAACCTCCATATCAAAATACATTCAAGTAAAGAATTATATCATTGCTATTATAAACCAGGTCATAAATCTAACACTGCACTATCTATACTGCAAGAATCAACACTTTAATGTTTCAACAAAATTATTCATTAAATTCACATTCAACATACATAATTCAAGATATAAAATACAGCATATGCTCTTCCCTATCTCTACTCATGCCCAGAGGCTCACAGGTGAGCTTGGGCTATACATTCAAATGCCTAATCTATCTTATGCAGACTATGAAATACTAATGGTGGCTCTTTATTTCACTAGAGCTTCACTACCTTAGTCGCCTCTCTCTTTTCTTCAAATGCAATGCTTCTTTTATAGGCAATTGGGCATCTCTTTACCTAGTTAGATGGGTGAGTGCCAAGTGATGAATTGTTGCAAGTCTGCCTGCTCCACTATGCTACCCAAATTGGATGAGCGCATGCCATATGCTGAGTGTCATTAGGGGGTCTCTATCTCACTTGCTCCACTCTTCTAACACCCATGCTTCTCGAGCTGCCACATATAAGTTCCTTCAGGGATGTCCTTTGAAGGTTAGTGCCACACAACTGCCTACCAGCTGGCGCAAGATCCTCGAGGACTCCTTCAACTAACACCAAAAGGTATAAAAAAGGATCAACCACTCCAAATATTTCCTTGCACCGAGATAGGTCAGTTGGCATGGTCCACATAGTTAATACAAAAGGGGGCCCAACATTAATCTATACAAAATTGCTAGTCCACCTTGGACTAGTCTTTTAGTGCCTTTGGTACACAAAATTTGAGTGCGCTCTACTCTAAATCTGACTTGAAATTCTCAAAACCTTGGATAACACCCTTGATTTCTTCAACAGTACCATCTGCTTCAGTTGAGGTAGCTTTGAGGGCAAGCACATCTGTGCCTTCTAGTTCTTTCCTAAAGGCTTCAAGCCTTTCTTTTGCACGCTTTACCCCTCCATCTAAGATCTCCTTCTACTCACTGGCCTTTTTTTGTAAGGCATGGAAGATCACCTCTAGGTCTTGCTCCTGAGTCTTCATTGGGCACTTAAGGAGTTGACCTTTGCCATTACTTGAACGTACTTGGTCATGCTTATCATGAAGGAGTGTTGGAACAAAGCATCATTTCCCTCCTTTACCTTCTTAAGGTGCAAATCAATGACTGCTATCTAGTTGGTGAAGTTTTAAAATATAGCATCTACTTTCTCTACGCCTTCTTCAAAATTGGTGAAGAGTTCTTCCATCACATCTAGCCTTTTGTTTAACTCTCCTCTTAAGGCCTCAAAGGGGTCTTGTTGCTCCTCAAGCATCGGCCTTATCCTAGGTAGCATCTGCTCTATAAGCATGCAAACTTGGTCAACTTCCTTCATCCCTGAGGTATCTACACCATCTAAGAGGGATGGCTCTACCTTTTCTATGCTCTCAACTAGTTGTTTAAGCTTAAGATTTGTTATCTTAAGCTCTTTCTCAATCTTTTTTGCTATTTTCTTCCATCTATAAGCACGAGCATTATTGATGATGTTCTTACACGCTTTTGAGGAGGCCATCTTGATCCAGGCATTGGCTGAGCACATAGGGTTCATGTCATGAGGATTGAGGAGTTGGTAGTCATGCCCTTCCTCCTGCCTCTTGGTGCTCTGAATTGATTTTGTCAAAACCTCAAATTTGGGCTCATTCATGTAGTAATCCAACACCCAAAAAACCTGGTGGCACATCAGGCTCATGGCAATATTTAGTGGTATGCACTCCATCATGTAGAAGTCCTCATCCTCTTTAAACTCCTACTACACCATTTGCATTTTTCTTGGCTCATATTCCTCATCCTAGCCCAGCTCTTCTTCCGCGTTAGCATTGGTGCCTGTACCAATGCCTTCTTCTTCTCCTTCTTCTTTGGGTTCTTCCTCAGATTTTTCCCTCGTGTTTGCTTCTTCTCTTCCTTCGACGCTCAACTCACTGTTGTGTTCTTCCTCCCATAGGGGTTCTTTAGTGGATGTTTTTCGTTCATCCATTTCCTTTTGTAGTGGCTCTTTGGTGCAAGCTTCTATTTTACCAGCCTTCTCTTTTTGCCCTAATGGGGCCTCCATCTCCTCCTATGTTTGTTTTTGTAAGGCGCTAGTATCTCCTTTTTTTATCTCCAAGTGCCCCTTCAGGGCTAGGGTGCACCTGCTATGCAAATTCTTATGCTATTCTGGTGGGGGCACTTGGCACCTTCTTTGGCATTCTTTCCTTCCTTGGTTCTGCATTAGTGGCAATATTTGTCTCCTCCCTTTCCTTTATCATCCTTGCCCTTTCCTCTTGGGCTAATTTCTCCTTGTTTTTCTTTCTCTTGGCCTTTCTCTCTGCCTCTTTTCTTCAGGTCTTCTCTTTCTTGGCCTTCCTTTGTGCAGCTTGTGTTGCGCATTTCTTTTCTCTTGCTCTTATTTCCTCAGCCTCTAACCGATCGATTTCAGCTTAGGACATGCCCTTGGCCTTCATTTCCTCACACTTGTAATGAAACCTTAACACTGCATCAATATGCCCATGGTCAGGCCCATGTCTTTCCAATGATGCTTTAAATCTTCTTCCATCATTGTGCTTGAATGTGTTGCTTCCTCAGGTTCTTCTCCTTTTTCTCCCTCCTTACTTCCTTCTTCCATCTGCACCTTGCACTCCTCTTATTTTATTTGTTTTTAGGCCTCCACCATTTTGATGACCTCTTTCAGTACCCCTGCCTTTGTCATTTCTTCCTTTTGTTTTCATAGCTTTTGTGCCCTCTATATTTTGGCTTTACTGAAGCTGAGTTTCCTCAATCTCTACCTTCACTTTTCCAACTCAATCTATGGTGGTGGGGAGGGAGTCCATTAACTTGATGAGGACTCATCATCCTTGCGTATAATGTAAGTGCCCCTCCCACTCTCATCTTCCTCCAGATCCTCTTCCTCCTCTTCCTCGAACATGATTATTCTTTGCACTATAGAAGAAGCCTTCCCCTTCTTATTTTTCTCTACGCTAGGGGAAGTCTTTGATGTGAAGCACACACACTTTAGTGCATAGGTCAAAGGAGATGCTTTTCCTTTCGAAATAATCTTTAGCCTTGGTTGCTTCTCAATTTCCTCTAAAGTCTCTCATTTCTTTTTATTTGGAGACTTCTTCTTTTCAACTAGTGATGTAGTTCCTTCATCCCTGATTTGGACTGGGAGTTATTCCTTCTGCTCAGCGTTGAAGTCCTTCACTCGTGGCTTCATCTCATAGTATAGTCTATGAATGAAGCCAAGGATGGTGACTTCTTAGATGGGATTGATGTTTGGTTGATCTAAATCATCTTCTTCATCTTCAGTGGACTTTCCATCCATGCGATGGAATTGCTACCTCATCCTCCACCTTTCTGCATCCAGTTCCTTCACTAGAATGTCCATTTATTGTGTGTCCGGGATATGGTGCAGCGCATCCTTGAAGTACTCTACTGAGAAGGCAAAGGGGAGCTTCAACCATCTCAACTTGTTCCCATCCCTCAGTGCCAAATGCACTATGCAATAATGCTACATTACAATGAAAGTTGCCATCTCGAACAAGCTCTGAGGGAGCCCCTAGGGAATGCGCCACTCCAATCCAAAGGATTTTATGTACTTTTTTCACTAGTGCATTACATGCATCTTATTTTTAGGGCTGAAGGTGGTGGGGCAGGTATAGTCTTTGTAATTTTATGTTGAATATTCATGGTGTTCTGGAAACACCCACATATTATCCTTGCCTCTGTTTGAGATCCCAATTTCCTCCATAGCAATCAATATGAGGATGGATCCCCACCTAAAAGTGCTCTTGGTGCTATGGCATTCTAATGTGTTTTTCACTAGCTCCTCTATGATAAACTTTGCAATGTTGATTTGTACTCCATATGCCATGTGATAGGCGATACAAAGGTACGTCTTCGATACATCCATCCACCAACTGCCTAAACAGATATTGGAATTCATGAGGCACACCATTGCCCTCATGCTAGGGTCCTCACTCTTGTTGATCAAGAACACAAAACCACCCTTGAATTAATTGAGTAGCTTAGCAATGCACTCCACCTCTTTGACATCATCCATCATCTGATGGATATCCATACCAACATTTGGGAGCCCAGTTATCCTATTGATCATCTGCAATGAGATCTTCATGCATCGACATGCAAAATAGATGTGGCCCTCACAGATGCATGAGAGTAGAAACTGGATGAATTCCTTTGGCTTCCTGAAGTAGGGCAACTCATAAAGCTGAGTTGCATCAAAATCTTTTAACTTGTCTTGAATTGAGACGTCAAACATGGCATCGCCTTTTGGTGTCTTGCACCTTGTGTTCACCATCCAGTCCTACGCCAAGTCTTGGAAGTGACTTGATGCCTGATAGTTGTATTCTTGAGTTGGCAATTATGCACAAATGAGCACCAAATTTCCCCAACGTAAACCTCTGAGGAAAACTCTATATATTAGTATGACATATTTGTTAGCACCTCAATGTCTACCTCGACAATGCTAACTACTTCGATTGGTTGTGCCTTAGTCTTGGTATTCGTCATCTCCTCTACAATCTTCGCTTACTTAGGTTGTTATTAAACTTGTGCAGAGCTTGTTGCCTTTCACTTCTTCACCATCATGAATCAACTTGTGTTGAATGTAGGCAGATGTGGCTTGTCGAAGCCTCTAATGGTGGTTGATGCTTTGCAGTTATGGGATCTATGACTGTAGATTCAGATCTGAGCTTCGCTAGCCATTAATGGTAGCCTGGGCGATAGCTACTTGTTTTAACTTTATTTTTTACACAAATATCTCTCTCTAACCCTTCAATTTGGTCTTGCTGTGAACACAATCTTTCTCAAAGTGTTGTCATTTACTATAAATGCTTGAATTGCTCAGTTTTTCACTATGACAGGGTTCTTTCTCTTCAACTCTCTAGTTCTTGCTTAAGTTTTCTTTAAGTCTAAGTTAATTTAAACTTTGTAACCTAAACAAGTCTGCCACTTGCTATTTTATACCTTTCATTCTCATCTACCATAATTAATACACGATTAATGGTGTAGGCATCCCAATTTCTTGGAAGCCACAAAAATCTATGAGATCCTCAAAAATCTAATGTCCTTTATGCATTAAATACATATCTTTGTGTCACCACCACTACCTCATTGAATGTTCCTAACGGATTTTTTGGTGAAGTGACATGTGGTTCAAATGGTCACTTCTCGCTCAATTTTGGGTGGATGTCAGCTGTCTTAGATGATTTCCTTCTACACTTGTATACTTGGCATGACCTTTGCCTTCTTTGTGACAACATGGGCACAACACCTCACATGCACGTGATTTAGCCTCCTTGGTTCTAATTTGTCTTATAGCTGCGCTCCTATTTCAAGCATGCTTCTCTATTTTGGTCGATTTATTGCACATCATCTTACTTGGCATGTCCTACCCCATAAAAATCCCTTTTGCTGGCCCTCTAACACTTTGTTTCTCATTTGACTCTCTTGCACACTTTTAGAGCATGCATCTTCACTGTCTTCCTTACACTCAACCAGATTGAGTGTCTTCACTTACCTCTTAGGTCTTTGGTGCAGGATCAATTGATGCACCTTCTTTCAATTTTGAAATAAAGGTAATGCCAGAGTGGTTTGTTCTTTGGCCTCCAAGTGCCCTACACTGTTCATCTTGCACACATGTATCTTATGCTACTTTTATTTGCACCTAGTAAGCTTTATGTGCCCACCACTTAGATGTCTGGCCCCATGCATTGAGAGGACATAAGTACTCGACTCAATCAATTGGAATTATGCATGAAGTACTAACAAATAAGTTTTTATGGGTGCTATACACCACTTACTGCCTCTATACACTATAACATGAACAAAAGAAAAAGAAAATAAGGGTTTGGCTTTCACCAAACTTTATCTGGGTCAGCTCAACACAAACTGACTAGTGACCAAGGAGTCAGAGTTTTCATGGTGCAATCGCCAGCCTACTACCTATATGGATTTAGTCAGTTTCCAATGAAATGCCTAAGGAGCATTTCATTGAACAATGTGCACAACTTGTATGTGCTTGTTTCTAATATCTGGTGGATGATTTAGGGGCACATCCATTATATTTTCAATTTGCCTAGGTGCTTGAAGTACTTAGAATCATAAATCAGCACCAATACTCCTTCAGTCAGCTCCTTGTGCTTGATATGCTTGTCATACCAACACTTTTGGTTTGCCTTCTCAATCTGTTGACTTCACTTTGCTTGGGTACGCTTCTCATCCAAGCACTCCAAATCTTCCAACCTTGTGCTTAAAGAATCTTGGTCATATAAGTGACCAATCAGTGTAATGCATAAGGAGGACACCATGAATTCCATGGGTAGAACTGATTTAGCACCAAACACTAGTTGAAATAGTGTATCCTTATTTAGGTGCTTGTATGTTGTGCGGTACACCTAAAGTTATATTGAAACTCGATCATCCCAATCCTTGTGACTAATGTCACATATCTTTGTTAGGCATGCACCCAAGATATTTTTGAATGCTTCAGCTATGTCGTTGGCTTGAGGATGATATGGGGTTGTCTTGTGGTGCGTCGCCATGTACTCCATCAGAAGGATGTACACCGTCTCATTGATGAAATGAGTGCCCCTATTACTAGTTAGACTTAATGGGCACACATACTGGATTATGATGTTCTCCCATATGAAACATGTGGCCATTGTGATAGTGCAGTCTTTTGTCCATGTGGCTTCGACCCACTTGGTGAAGTAGTTAGTGGCTACTAAAATATATCTTGCCCCTTTGCATCATGTTACAGGAGTGATTGACCGAATGAAGTCAATGGCCCATTTTTTGAATGGTTCCTAGACAAGAATGGTGATGAGATGCATCTCATCCCAATGGTTGGGCTTTTCGATATGCTAGCATATGTCACATGTTTTAGTATACTCCTTTACATCTTGAAATAGGCTTGGCCACCACAGCTTGATTGTAATACCTTGCACACCATTGCATCTCCCGTGCAATGTCCTCCTATGATCCCTTCATGCACTTCCTATAAGATGGAGTCCTATTCATGGTCTAAAACACACTAGTGTAGGACTTCATCTCTACTCAGTTTGTATAACTCCCCCTCAATGAGCTAGAAGGGGGGAGTACAAACCACAAGTTATTTCTTCTCCTTAGTTGACAAGGTCTGGGGTGCAAATCCAGACATTAAGAAAGTGACAATATTCATTGGATCTTCAGGGACGTGTTGGACTCTATATAGATGCATGTTTTACATGTCATCGTCAATTAGTGTTACCGCATCGCTAGAATTGATGCAAGATAAATGGTCTGGTCCCAAGTTCTACTTTCTAGGTTTGACAACAACAAACAACTAGAATTCTTGGAATAGAATAATCCATCTGCATATGCACTCATGTAAAATAGCCTTGTTCATGAGGCACTTGAGCACCTTGTGATTTATGAAAAAGATGAATGGGGTTTCCAATAGGTATTGCCTAAATTTTTGTAAGGCATAAACCATCACCATGCCTTGCACTTGATGGTAGTGTAATTATGCTCTGCTTGTGTCAATTTATTGCTTACAAAGGAGATGGTATGGTCTATCTTGCCCTCACCTATTTGCACCAATTGTAGAACCTAAAGCATTGGCATGGACGTGGAAGGGAGTAGTCTAGTCTAGGAATCATAGAATTGGCATGCTAGCCAAATTTAGCTTCAACATATCAAAAGCCTCCTCTTGTACCTCACCCCAATAGAATGGGTCATATTTGTGCAAGAGCTCCTCGAGAGGCACTGCAATATTTGCATAGCACTGTATAAACTTCCTATAGTAGCCATAATGGCCTAGAAAGGTGTGGATGACTTTTTGTGTTGAAGGAGTTTGGAACTATATTATGATGGCTATCTTTGCTAGATCAACAAGCAAATCATCCTTGTAGATGATGTGCTCGAGTAAAGTCCCAAAGGGGGTTGTGAAGATGCACTTATTCAAATTTAAGGATATATGGCACTGCCTGTACCTTTCAAACATTTGGGGCATCACCTCTTATTTTGGTTTCTTCCCTGCATGCTTCAACAACAAATATTTCAATAGGGGCAGCATCCCTTCAGTTTTCAAGAAGCATAGGATCTAGGTCAACTCATGTACTTTGGCCTCCTAGTTGTCTTGTCATCTATGCAAAGAGATGGCCTGGGCCTCTAGGTCTTTGGCCAGCTAGAGTTTTCCCTAAAAATTTTGTATCACACTCATGGATTGTTGTAGGATGTCTTTCTATTATGTAGGGTCTAGATAGGGTGCAACTTTTGGCTCAAGACGTGCTATGCACTCAGTGTGGTTTAATTCACCATACTCCAAGTGTAATTATTAGGTTAACGCAGTGGTTGGCTGAGTGGTGAACCCACTTCAGGTTGTGGCCTGCACTACAGGTGGTTCCTTAGGAGTCTGTGTTGGCTTGGGAGCCCATTTTTCTTATTTGGATTTACACCTAACCATCGCAGCACCCTTGTCAAGCCAACCTTGAGTCAGCTTTTTGTACAAGTATGGGCATTCCTTGACTACATGTGGTCATTGACAATACCTACACATTGGATGCGTGGGGAAGTCATGTTGATAATGCTCAATTAAGCCACACTTGTAACACAATCATGGTGGGAATCTTCCTCCACCAAATACTCCTCATCCGTGCATGCCTCACTGGTTCCCATAACCCATATTGTGTTGGCCATAGCCCTCATTTCCTTGACCCACTTGACCGCTAGCTTATGTTATCGCCTACCTCATGCCTCTTTCCATGTTTTGGTGGATCTCATCAATGACTTGATAGTCTATTATTGAGTATGTATAAGCGTCGCACATCTTGTAATAAATGGTAATGTCCACTTGACTGGTGCATTGTAGCAGAGGGTAGTTCTAAGAGTCATGTGGACCATGAAAAAATTCATAGTTGAGGAGTAGGGCATGAACATTTCTTCATGAGAAATTATTCTTGTTATACCCCTCCATCTCATAGTCGGTGCACCATAACCCACTATGAGTGTCATGTGTTGAACCAACAGTCAGCTTTTGTAGTTGGGAGGCCATTGATGTGATTTGTGCCTCCATGAATGGGATGATCCCAATATCATTGCTGCCTACTGCCTCAACCCAAAGCATGGCTTCAAGCACTTCATGGGGGTCTGTGAAGGTCTTCATGAATAGTGTTCATCTAAAGGGTACTAACATCCCTCCAATAAACTATTGCACATGCTGGAAGGGGTGAATGTCATATATAAGCTTATAGAGAAGAGTTTTGAACCACGTGCCATATAAGTACATGCTCTTAGATAATCCTTGGTTGATTTATTTGAGCACCGTGATGCTCTGCTACACAAATTTAGGTATATCAAACTCTTTTAAGAAGGCTTCCTTCAGCATATTGTAGTGAACCATAGCCTAGTTTGGATCAAATTTTTGATAAGAGGTATGGGTGCAATCCAACAATGTGGTCACGAACTAAGTCACCTTGTGCTCAAACTAAGTGATGCCCCAAGAATGCCATTATAGCTGACATTTAAGCACATGCTCTATGACATTATCTACCATTTCCATCTCGTAGTAGACTCGTAAAGGGGGTGCTGCCAGGTTTTGACGTGCATGTCCCCCTTGCATCTATGTTGGAGGTATCCCTCCAATGACTCCAGTTGTAGGTTAGGGTGTTGACCTTGTCATTATCGATTGTGTTGTTGAACTTATTGGTGTAGTACCATTCACTTGTGGCACCATGCCACTTCCTATGGGATGTTGCCCAATTGATGCAGCTGACACCCTCTAAACAGGAATACTTGCACCTATGTTCACAGTTCCCGGATTGGAGTTTGCTAGGTTTGCCATATCCTCACTCAATTCTTTGAATGGAATCACTTACTCAATAACAAACTCTTAATCCAAATGTTGAATCCTATCAAAGTCAACATCAATAACAGGTTCAATTACCATTCTTCTATCTTTTGGTGGAGAATCTAGTGCATGAGCTTGCACTTTAGGTTTAAAAGGGTAGGTGTGTTTGGCACATCCTTAGTCACCACATCTTGTAAGAACCCACTGCATCTTACACCCAAATACTGAGCCTCATCTCTTACTTCTTCCTTTCTCTCTTCATGTTGTTGGAATTCAAGGGATCTTTCCCTATGCCCTTCCCATTCTCTATGGGTCCTCTCAACAATTCTAGGTTCTTGATCCTCCATCAACCTTTGCCTTCGTTTACCATAATTTAGCCTCTAGAGCTCTCGGGTGTCAGGTTGCTCATCCTCTACCATCATACCTTACCTACACTTCCCCTTCTCACCTTCTTTGCTTGCTCATATGCACAAGGATTTAAGCCTTCCATTCTTATAGTTTCTATACCATCATCCACTAGAAGCTTCTTTAGTTTGGTGTCGATCCCTCTTATGAATGGGTACCTTGGTTCATGAAGAAACTCATACTCTACTTCTTCAGGACATGAGAAGGTCGACACTGTGAACTCCAACATGTAGCTATTCAATGTGCCACTCCACTACTTATCTACAACATGTGTTCAAACTTCATCTAAGATCTCAAGCCTCGCTATGCACTCTATAGTCCACTTGAGGCACTGGTCATAGCTTCACCTTCTAGAAGTAGCATAGGTGACCAGCCACTGGTACACATGTTCAGGTAGCTTGCATAAGAACACCTCATATAGAGTATCATATAGGTTGGATTTCACCCATTTCCTTGGCTCCTGTCCTTTGCATGTGGGATGCTTCTATATGAAACTATCTTCCACTTGCTCTAGATAGCACTCGATGTTCTCGAGCAGTAGTCAGAGCATCACTCTATTGCACCATTGTAACAATGAAATTTAACATAGGTCCTATAAATGGAACCAAAATGTTGTAGTTTATTTCTCTGGTTAGCTTTTGTGCTTAGTCATGCACTTAGCTATCAAGCCAAGTCATTTCAGTGCTTGGTATTGATAGGCACGAGCATAATAGGGTCAGGTGCATAAAATTTAACACACTACTATACTGACATCAATTTCACATAGGGTGCAAGCCTTGTGTACTCACTCAAAGCACAAAAACAAAGGGACCGAGCCCACATTGGGCTAGTTGAAACATGGCACAAATTTGGGTTCAAAGGGACTTAGCCATTGGTGGGATGAGATCATGCGACATATCGGTATTAGGCTATTTTAGGGAAGCTCAAATAGGCACAATCCTTCTCAAAGGCATAGTGTGTTAGGTTGTGGAGCTAAAAGCTTCACCTAGATGCAAACATGGAGGGTTGCTGAGTGTCACAGTCGCCGACGTCAGCAGGCCACATCGACGTCGAGCAGGGGTCAACAGAAAACAACCGACATCGATAGGAGTCAGCCGACTTCAGTCATCCTCAAGTAGACAGGGACCGACGTCAGTCACCTGTGCGGTTCTAGAACTGCCTGTTGACGAATAGTTAGTTAACAAATCAGTTGTTTGCATGTTAAAGACTAGTTTGAGTCTTGAGCCGCTTGTTTAAATTATTATATGCATGGAATCTATATAACAGACCCATGGGGCTGTATTGTAAAGTGTAGAACTAGAAGAGTTATTCCATTGGTAGAATCACAGGGGTTCTTCCATGTATGTAAGATCAGGTTTGATCTGCAAGTTATTGCAAGATCAGGGAGGAGATCTACATGGGTAAGTAAGATCGGTTGATTTGCAGGGGTGTGTGTGCGCGAGGGTCAAAAGGAGATCTGTGGGGTAGAAAGATCCAAGGTGACAGCAACACATCAAGGAGCAAGATCAGGGAAGATCTACTTGGAGTACCAGTTCGTACTCAGTTGTACTGGCAGTACTGTACTGACTGGTTGAGGTGAACAATAACTCAGTGCTTGAGTTGTTTGTTGTGACCTGTATTGAGAGAAGATAAATCTTGAGGGAAAGAGATATGTACATCTGAGAGGTGTGAGAAGAAAGTGTGATTTTTCTTCATTGTATTTCCTTTTGAAATGAGTTGAATACAATTGTGTGTTGCCTCTCATATTCTGTGCTATTTCTTATTTCTAGTTACTTGTACTTCTAGTTATTTTTGCATATTTAATTGCTAATACAAAGGTAATCAAGTGTGCTCTTAAATCTGACAAGTTGTGTCAGAGCTTTGGGGAACCTAGGTTATAACAATTGGTATCAGAGCGAGGTTGGAGGTTCTCAGAGCGAGGTTCACTAACACCTTGGTCCTAGAGTGTGTTAAGTGGTTTTTTGATTACAGGTCACTCTCAGGGGTTTCTGATTGAGTGGGAGTATAACAATGGCAGAAGAAGGTAAGCTGAGAATGGAGGAATTCAGACACAATGGTTGCACCATAGGATGTGTGGTGGTTGGTCTTCAAGATTGAGCTTGAAGAGGAATACAAGCTAGGATACAGATTAGACAATGTACTGGTACAGGTACAGGTGCAGTTGTTTATCTCCAAGTGGGAGATTGTTAGGTTGTGGAGCTAAAAGCTTCACCTAGATGCAAACATGGAGGGTTGCTGAGTGTCACAGTCACCGATGTCAGCAGACCACACCGACGTTGGGCAGGGGTCGACAGAAAGCAACTGACATCGACAGGAGTCAGCCGACGTCAGTCATCCTCAGGTAGATAGGGACCGACGTCAGTCACCTGTGCAGTTCTAAAACTGCCTGTTGATGAATAGTTAGTTAACGAACCAGTTGTTTGCATGTTAAAGACTAGTTTGAGTCTTGAGCTACTTGTCTAAATTATTGTATGCATGGGATCTATATAATAGATCCATGGGGCTATATTGTAAAGTGTAGAACCAAAAGAGTTCTTCCATTGGTAGAATCACAGGGGTTCTTCCATGTATGTAAGATCAGGTTTGATCTACAGGTTATTGCAAGATCAGGGAGGAGATGTACATGGGTAAGTAAGATCGGTTGATCTGCAGGGGTGTGTGTGCATGAGGGTCAAAAGGAGATCTATGGGGTAGCAAGATCCAAGGTGACAGCAACACATCAAGGAGTAAGATTAGGGAAGATCTACTTGGAGTACCGATTTGTACTTGGTTGTACTGGTAGTACTGTACTGACTGGTTGAGGTGAACAACAGCTCAGTGCTTGAGTTATTTGTTGTGACCTATATTGAGAGAAGATAACTCTTGAGGGAAAGAGATATGTACATTTGAGAGGTGTGAGAAGAAAGTGTGATTTTTCTTCATTGTATTTCCTTCTGGAATGAGTTGAATACAATTGTGTGTTGCCTCTCATATTCTATGCTATTTCTTATTTTTAGTTACTTGTACTTTTGGTTATTTTCACATATTTAATTGCTAATACAAAGGTAATCAAGTGTGCTCTTAAATCTGACAAGTTGTGTCAGAGCTTTAGGGAACCTAGGTCCTATCACAGTTCTTATATGCAAGTTCATATCTGCTAGACAAGGCTCTTCATGGTGCAAGCCATTGAATAGTAGGTTAAGGGTCATTCAGGTGCCTAGTCGAGTCATGGGAATGGCTTGGTTTCAATGGCTCATCCTTCAAGGTAGCACTCTAGGCACGAGTCTTAGAGTCTCAGTGCATTTAGGATCCAACACTTAGTGTATTTATAGGTAGGTCAAAGTCACTATATCACATAAAGATGCCATTAGTGACCAAGGATACACCTCCATATCATAATACATTCAAGAACTATATCATTGCTATTATAAACTAAGTCATAAATCTAACATTGTACTATCTATACTGCAAGAATCAACACTTTAATGTTTCAAAAACATTCTTCATTAAATTCACAATTCAACATACACAATTCAAGATATAAAATAGAGCATATGCTCTTCCCTATCGCTACTCATGTCCAGAGGCTCATAGGCAAGCTTGGGCTATACATTTGAAAGCCTAATCTATCTTATGCAGACTAGAAAATACTAATGGTGGCTCTCTATTTTTCCAGAGCTTCACTACCTTAGTCACCTCTCTCTTTTATTCAAATGTGATCCTTCTTTTATAGGTAAATGGGCATCTCCTTACTAGGTCAGATGGGTACATACTTAGTGATGAGTTGTCACGAGTCTGCCTGCTCCACTACGTTGCCTAGGTTGGATGAGCGTATGCCATATGTTGAGTTGTGACTGGGGGGGTTGCTATCTTACCTACTTCACTCTTTTGACACCCATGCTTCTCAAATTTCCATGTACAAGTTCCTGTCGGGATGTCCTTTGAAAGTTGGTGCCATGCAACTGCTTATCAGTTGGCACAGGATCCTTGAGGACTCCTCCAGTTGGTGCCAAAAGGTATAAAAATGGAACAACCAATCCAAAGATTGCCTTGCACCAAGAGAGGTCTAGTTGGCATGGTCCATGTAGTTGGGACAAAAGGGGGCCCAACACCATCTCAATTTGCACAATTGTTTGCTTGACATTGTTACTTACAGGTGAGGTTTTTTATACCTCACTAAGGATTTGAACCCAATGTTCTAAAAATGTAAATATGGCTTGGAATGTTTGTTAAAAAATAAATAATTTTATTGATCTATGTGAATCATTCAGAATTAACTATAGTTTACTTAGTGTAATAGAGCTATTAATTGAAGTTTTAACGTTCCACTTTTGGCACCCACTTATTTTTCTTTTTTACGATTTTCATTATCACTGATTGATTTAAACTTCAAAATGGCTCTAGAGTGACTCCTTGCATGGTAATAATAACCCTAGAACTGTACTGACATGTCACAACCTAAAAATATATAACTAAGAAGTAGAAATGTTAAGCCATTAAGATATTGACTAGAAACATGCAATTCTTTTATGGGCTTGTCGAATGCACTAGTGAGAACATTTTCTTGTTGACTAGGAGAAATCAAAGTCACCCTATAATATAGTAGTTTGTAAAGAATGTCCACTATTATTGGATGACTTTGAATGCTCCTGATAGTGATTGAAAATCTTTAGAGCTTCCATCAACATAACACCTATGCTCTTCTCCTCAATGCAACACACATTCAGTTGACAATTATTATGAATTGCATCTTTCAGTAAATTTTTCATTACTGTGAGTTTGAAGGTTATAACTATATGTGGTTTAATAGGGATATGGTTCTTCATTGCTCATTTTGTCATCGCTATTAACATTGGAATTACATGTAAGGTTTTTTAACCTCATGAAGGCTATGAGCTAAAGTGTCTTATGGTTTGAAGTTAATTATTTAAATTTTATAGTTAATTCTTGTATTTAGTGAAGCGTGAATAATATTTTAAGAAGAATCATTTGCATGAGTGAAATTCTTGTAGAAATACATTTTTCATTTATTTGAATGTATTATTATTTTTCATTTATCTTGTTTCAATTCAATATAAACAAGGTTATGCCAAATGTGAATCATAAAATTACTCTTAAGAGCCAAATATGGGACATTTAAACTTTAGTTAGTGGCACTCATTCCATGTTATGCATGTACCATGTTCGAGGTGCCAAAGTAATAAAACCTCACCATACCACGTTGAACAATGTGTTGTGGGAATCAAAGGAGTCCACCCTTGTGCTAAATCATGTTTAACTAGTTTTTCTTTCCACACATCAATTTGTATTTGCCTTACTCTTGAAGGGGAAGAGTAGATGAAATGCATTTGCATTGTTGTTGAAGTAGAATAAGGAATAATATATAAATTATTGATTGTGGCCTTAATACCTAGATTTGCACTGGTGTTTTTAAACATGATTAATCCTTGAATTATTTTTTTTAAGCTGTCACATTCGTATGGGCTCTTCATTGCTCATTTTTCCATCGTTGCTAACAATGGATTTACAAGTGGGGTTTTTTAGTTTGTCCTCACCTTTGTCTAAACACATTTAATGTTATGTTATGTAAACTCTTCATTATGAAAATAATATTATCCTATGATTATTCCAATTAAATTATTGAGTATTGTGGTGAAAGGGAGTCTTTAAGATCCTGAGTCTTCCCATGGAGTGAGTTGACTTTAGAGGCTTGTAGCATTCTTAATAGGTCTAGGACATTCTTTTTGCATTATAATAGATTGAATCTCAGAATTTTGAGACCCTTAATATTTGTTCCAACTTTACACAATTTAATAAACCTTGTAAAGACTCTTGGATAACTTGAAAACTCAAAGAAAGACTAATAATTACACTTTTTAGCTCTATTTTAAGGTTTGTCTAGGTTTGCAGAAAACAAAATCATTAATATATTTTCTTGTATGACTTTTAAAAACTTGAAACCTCTTTGATAAGTTTCCAAACATCATAAAGTACCTACCTAAAAAATTTCTTGGACTTTTTATGGATCACTTGAAAGTTATAACAAATTTAATGACTCAAAATCCTGACTTAGGGTTTTAGGATTATACCTAATCTGAAAGCAAGAATATCAAGAAAATTCAAATTTTATTTACTATCAAGGTTTCCAAATGGTTGATTCAAGACCCTTACTCACTCCTATTCTGTAAATTGATTTTCGGACCTAACAATCACAAAATTATGTGATAAAGGTCCTTTTGTCAGACTGTGTTACATAAAGCTATGTTTTAAGACCCTTAAAGCTTGAAAATTGTTAAAAAGACACTAAAAAGGATTTAATAATGGTTAAGAACATACATTTACACATCCAAGATGTCTAAGAGTCTAAAAGGATCCCAAAACAAAGCCATTTTTTAATCATATATGCTTAAAAACTAACATATAAACCTCTGTAACTTATGATAGACTTTTCCCAACCTTCCTACCAACTTGCAAATTTATCCTTTATCCTCTTCTTAATTGTTTTCTTATATATTTTTCATGATTCAAGGCTTGTCATGTTTTTATATAATTCCTAAATGTAGTTACTTTTTGTTTTTATACACCAAAGACTTCTCAACCACCTTGAGACTCATCTAGAAAAACTTAATTTAGCCATTATCTTACGTTGCTTTACCTTGGTTGGGTTTTAGTCAGATTTAAGCTAAGTTGAGGGTTTAAAGACATCATTACATATTATTAAACCTTAAATACCAATTACATAAGGAGCAAGACCTTTACAACCTTCCCAAAACTTTCAAAACCTTTAATAACATTTCAAATGTTTGAAATTCTACTTTTAACAGGAAACCTAGAAATGCCACTAACTGACCTAGAAATAACAAGTGAATTCTAGACAAATATTATTATTGACCTCACTCATATACTTATAAATCTTAAAACCAAAAATAAGCACAATTTGACCATTTACAAACATGCATCTGCATCATACTTTCAGTGAATAAAAGAGTTGTTCATGAGTCACTGCTCATGGGTTCTTCAACACTGTTGCCATGCTTGACTATGTATGAAAATGGCATCCATGTTGTATCTTCAAGTGGATGGTTCTTCCACTTGATAAAATACTAAAATTACTCCTTGCCTCTAGTTTTCTTCACCACATTCTTGTTTAAAATGGCTTTAATATGATTTGGTTTTACCTTTGGTAGTTGTTTCTCCTAATTGATGGTCTGATCATCTTTGTATTCAGGTACCTTCTCTTAGTTATCCTCTCCTTTGAAAGCATAAAGGTATGCTACATTGAAAATGGGTGAGATTTAATTTTTAAATGGAAGCTCCAATTTATAAGCATTAGGAAAAAAAATTCTTAAGACCTTACAAGGTCCAATTTTACTCATCTTCAACTTGTTATATATATAATATTTATTTTCTAAGATGTGAAATTAATAGATCACCTATCTTAAAATTCACTTTTTTTATTATCATATCATCACTTATCTTATACCTGTACTCAATTCTATCTATTGTTTGACCTGCTCATGCAACTCTTACATAATTGTAAAAAAATCCTCACTCTTTACACTTCTTTTCCCCAGCTTGCCCAAGTTCCTCAAATCATAAATGCGTCTTGGATAGATTCCCTACATAATTTGAAATGTGATATAACTTGTAATTTTATTTGGAGAATAATTATATGCAAATTTTGTTTGAGCTAGTATTTGATCCCATTATTTTGGATGGTCACTTACCAAACTCTCGAGTATGTTTCCAAGACTTTTGTTGACCACTTCAGTTTGAACATCAGTCTAAGGATGGTAAGATGAGATGAAGCTTAAATTGGTTCCCAAATTCTTCCAAATATTCCTCCAAAAATGGCCAACAAACTTTGTATCCCTATCAGACATAATGCTTCTAGGAAGCTCATACAATCTCACTACTTATTTGAAGAGCATGTTTGCAATGTTAGTTGCATCACTTTTTTTTGTGCAAGCTATAAGATGTGTTATTTAAAAAAATATATCAACCACAACAAAGATAGGGTCATTATTTTTTTGTATCTTTAGCATCCCAAGTACAAAATCCATACTCACTAAATCCCATGGCCTACTAAGAATAGACAATGGCTAATATAGACCTGAATTTTGACTTTGTCCTTTAAAATGCTGACATATTCTATACCTTTCTACAAACTTATTCATATCATCTTACATTCCTAACCAATAATAGTGTGCACTCAATTTATCAAGTGTTTTTGTTTGCCCAAAGTTTTCTGCCAAGTTTCCACTATATTTTTCCGTTAGTAGATTTTCTCTCATTAACGCTTTTGGTATGTATAACTAATTTCCCTTGAATAACAATCCCTCTTGCAGCATATAGTCCATCCATGGACTTATATATTTGTTTAGGATATTCTCACATGCTTCATAGGCCTCCTTCAAATCAGGATCTTCTTTATATAAGTCTTTCAATGAATCAAAACTCAAGATATTCATTTGGAACTTCTGCATAATCAGAGTTCTACTTAATGCATATGCAACTTTGTTATATTGTCCACTTTTATTATTGATAACAAAATAATTTTTTTGTAAAATTTCAACCCATTTCATATGCCTTTGACTTAGTTTAGTTGGACTACTAATGAATTGTAAGGTGTGATTGTCTATATAGAGCACAAATTCTTTGAGCAGTAGATAGTGTCTCCATTTCTTCAAGGCTTGGATAATTGCATAGAAATCTTGGTCATATGTCGAGTAATTCTTCTTTGCCTCAATGAAATTTTCACTGAAATAGGTAATTTATTTTCCTTCTTGGATCAAAATATCCCTTATAGCAATCCCACTAGCATCACACTCTACTTGGAAAAACTTACTAAAATCAGATAAAGCTAATATTAGTTGTTCTGTGATCTTTTTATTTATAAATTAAAAACTCCTCTCAGCGGATTTAGTCCATTGAAATTGCATTTTTTTTCCTTTGATAGCTTCCACTATTATAGTACAAATGCCACTAAAAAACTTTATAATTTTTTTGTAAAAGTTAGCCAATCCATGAAAACTTCTTGCCTCAAATACACTCATTAAAGTAGGCCATTCTACTATGGCTTTGACCTTCTCTTTGTCCATCTTCAATCCCCATTGGGAAATGATAAATCCCAAATAGACCAACTTTATCTTCATGAAGGTACACTTATTGAGATTGATTAATAACTTCTTTTCTTGTAGCTTGTTTAAGACCATTCTAAGATGTTTAAGATGATCTTCCTTTGATTTATTGTAAATCATAACATCATCTAAGTAAACAATGACAAATTTACCTGTGAAAGCCTTGATCACCTCATTCATGAGCCTCATGAACATGTTTGGAGCATTAGTCAGCCCAAATGGCATTACAAACCATTCATATAATCCAAATATGATGATAGCCACTTTTCAAGTCTATATTGGAGAAATACCTTGCATCACTTAAACAATCCATTAGATCATCAATTCTAGGCAAAATAAATTTATACTTGATTATAATATTGTTTATGGCTCTTGAATAAGTGCACAATCTCTAACCTGCATCCTTCTTAGGAGTTAGGACTATTGTAATATCACAAGGGCTTAAACTTGGCCTTTGTCCAACAATTCTTGCACTTGTTTCTTTATCTCCTCGTTCTCTTTTTATGTCATCCTGTATGCTACCTTGTTTGATAGATTAGCTCCTGGAATGAGGTCTATGTGGTGACTGATGTTTCTCATTGGAAGTAGTTCATTAGGCAAGTCATCTACAACAATATCAACAAATTCATTCAATAAATTCTACATTTCTAGAGACAGATCAGTCAGTTTTGTGGTTGTAACAACTATTCTAGGCTTACCAACTAATGCATAACTTACCTCTTATTTTATGATTTGATACAAAAACTCTTTTCCACTTGTCAATATCACATTAGTATTGTATTATATTGGTACATTCTCCTCTTTCACTAGTATGAGTGTCTTTCTCGAATGTGTAGGTATTGATCCTCCCATCATATATGTATTTATTATAAAATTATCAAGGTCTACACAATAAGACATGGAAAACATCCATAGGCATGAAATCACATAACACCTCATTCTTCTAGTTGCCTATTTAAAATTCCACTTTGCATTGTTCATTTACCAAGACTCAGTGTCTTTTTTGTAGTCCTGACACCTTATAGGGAGTGGGGTATGTTACCCTTTTCAAGCCTAATTTTTCAACTATTTATGAAAATACTAGAGTATTAGTACTTCCACTATCTATAATTACCTTTCAACACTTACCTTTGGACTTTCAAGTGGTTCTAAACAAATTCTTCTTTTATGCAGGCTCTTTTATCTCCTCGTTAGGCTTGAACAATACCGTCTTCATGAACAAAGATTCTCCAACTTTAGGTGCATCTTCATGAGAAGGTGATCCCACACTCTCCTCATCATCTTGGATAATTTAAGTACTACCTTGAATTTTAGAAGGATTCTTTGGGCACTCATAATATCTATGCCCATACTTGTTGTATTTGAAACACCTACTTACAAAGCCTCTTCATCTACTTCTTGTGAATGGTCTTCTACCTCTGAATGAGTAACCACATCTTGTGGTTTGACCTTGACTTTGTGAATTGATAACTTATTCATTATGGATCTACAATTGACTCCTTCCACCATGTTTTTCTCTACCTTTAAAAGTTTTGTCTTTGCCCCTTGAATGTTGACTCTACTTCCTAGACAATTTCTCATTTGCTTTAAGGGTAAATTGATATGCCTCCTCAACTAATATTGGTGATATGAATCTGATCTTATCTTGGATTTTTAACCTTAATCCATTCATATATCTAGCCACCTTTTCCATAGCTTCCTTTATGTGACTTTCCCTGGTCGTTAGTCTATAGAACTCTTCTGTGTTGTCCTTAATTGTCATCCCATTTTGCCTTAGGTTTTGAAGCTTTTTGAAGAGATTAGTTTGGTAGTATTTTTCCATGAATTTTCCTTTTAACTTATCCACCAATATGTCCCAAATCTTGACTGTTGACATATATTTTCTTCTCCTTTCATCTTGAGCTCCATTCCACTAGAGGGATGCATGACCTTTCAATCTGGTACCAACAAACTTCACTTTTATTCATCCTCTATTCCTTCATATTCAAAATACTTGTCCATGTCATTGATATAATCAACTAGCTCCTCTACATTCAATCTACCTTCATACATAGGTACTTCTATTTTGGGTTTGGAGCTAACTCCCATTACTACTATAATAAATCTCTATTCCACCCTTTCTTCTTCTCCTTCTTATTTTGTCTCTTCTTCTTGAGGCCTTTCCTCTTCTTTGTCACTGACATCCCTTATATCAATTCCTCTTCTTTGATTAAGCTCTATGTCTTTAAAATGATCTTGAATATTTCTTATTGCCTTTAATGACATTGTTGTAGTAGGTTGCCTCCTTTGACCTGCTTTGCGTCTTGCTCTAACTACCATCTTCACAAGATTCTATTTCACAAGTTGTTATTACTAATTTGATTGAGATATTTACAACTTTAGACAATCTAATACTATTATCTGATACCACTACAATTTAAGGGAGTCTTTAAGATCCTAAATCTTCCCATGGAGTGAGTTGATTGTACAAGCTTATAACCTTTCTAACAGGACTATTACATTATTTTTGCATTAAAATAGATTGAATCTAAATTTTTTGAGACCCTTAATACTTTTTTCAATTTTACACAATTCAATAAACTTTTAAAAGACTATTGTCTAGCTTGAAAACTCAAAGAAAGACATATAATTACACTTTTTAGCCCTATTTTAAGGTTTGTATAGGTCTGCAAAAAACACAGTCAGCAATATCTTTTCTTGTAGGACTTTTAAAAACTTGAAACCTCTTTGATTAGTTTCTAAACATCATAAAATACCTACCTACAAAATTTTATGGATTTTTTATGGATCACTTGAAAGTTATAACAATTTTAATGACTAAAAACCCCAACTTGGGGTTTTAGGACGTGCCTAACCTGAAAGCAAGAACATGGAAAAAAATAAAAATTTATTAATCGTTAAGGTTTCCAAATGTTTGATTCAAGACTCTTATACACTTCTATTCTATCAATTTATTTTTAGATCTAACAATCACTAAATTACGTGATAAACATCCTTTTGTTAGACTGTGTTACACAAAGCTCTATTTTAAAAATTTTAAAGCTTGAAAATCATTAAAAAGACACTAAACAAGATAAAAAATGGTTAATAACATATATTTATGAATCTAAGATGTTTAAAAATCCACAAGGATCATAAAACATAGTTTTTTAAAGTCATATATGGTTAAAAACTAACATACAGACCTCTGTAACTTATGACAGATTTTTCCCTTCCTTCCTGCCAACCTATAGATTTAGCATTTATCCTCTTCTTCATGTTTTATTAGCTACTTATTTCATTATTCAAGGCCTATCATGTTGTTATATAATTCCTAAACTTAATTATTTTTAGTTTTTATGCAACAAAGACTTCTCAACCACCTTAAGACTCATCTAAACAAACTTAATTTAGACACTATCTTACATTGCTTTCACCTTGGTTGGTTTCAGTCAAGTTTATACTTAGTTAAAGGTTTAAATATATTATTACATATGATTAAACCTTAAAAACCCCTTACATAAGGATCACTACTTTTACAACTTTCCCAAAAGCTTCAAAACCCTTAACAACATTTTGAATTTTTGAATTTCTACTTTTGGCGGGAAATCTAGAAATGCCACTAACTGACCTAAAAATAAAAATTGAAGTCTAGAAAAGGCTTCTTATTGACCTTAAACAAACTCTTAAGCCTCCCAAAATAATATAAAAAACACAATTGAACCATTTATAAGCATGCACATGTATCATATTGTCATATAATTGAAATAAACATGTTTGTATGATTCACATTTGCATAACCTTGCTTGTATTGAATTGAAACATGGATTTATCACCTTTACAAAAGTTTTAGGTGATAGAGTTCAGGTATGGGCTTATTCGTGCTCAAAATTTCATCATCAATGACAAGTTGATAATTTTATGAATGTAATTCATATATACAAATCAAATGCTTATTTATATGAATTGCATTCATGTAGGTATTGAATTACTTAGTTAACCTTAAATAGTTAGTAATTTTTCTAAGCCAAAATTACTCATTCCAAATGATTCATAGATCGACTACACAAAATTAAACTTTAGTTACTACAGATTCATAACCTTGGTGAGGTATAAAAAATCTCACCTATAAATATTGATGGCTAAATAAAATCCAAGGATTAATCATGTTGAAAACCACCAATGCAAATTGATAATGCTCTCTTCAAAGCTTTGCTTGATTTGACTTATGAAATATCTACATTTTTTAACCCCAAGAGTTGCACCCAGTTCATCATTTATGCAAAAATCAAAATAAATAAACCTAAAATACTAAAAAAAATATTTCTTTAACTCCATGAGGGGTACATATAATCCCAAGAATTAACCCTCAACCATAAACTGAATTAAACTGTAACTATTATAGTTTAAAAATTCACAAAATGATTCATAGATCGAGAAAATTATTTATTTTTTAACAAACATTCTAAGCCATATTCACATTTTCATATTCATATTCAAAAAATTATGTGAAAGCTAAGCAAAATTCAATTATCATTCATGTTGAAAAACATCAATGCAAATCAAGATATAAATCTTAAATTGAGAATGTGTGGTTGAAATAGAGTGTGCTAACAATAATACAATATTTTGTGTATAATTTTAAGATTTTATATAAATTAGGGTATAATGTCAATGCACAAAAATTGGGTATAAATATATCTGTAATTATTGAAAAATTCATCCATTGTTAGTTGAAAATGTGTTTAAGATTTGGGCATCACATCCCTAAGAGCGATATGTAAAATGGGCATGGGGTAGTTCAAAGAACTGAAATTCATATCTTACATTTTGACAATAATGAAAAAGGAGAGTAAACTTTGGGGAAAAAATATATAAATTAGAATGAAACATTGTATAAATTCCATAAAATTTAAATAAAACACTATAAATTAGTTATATATTATAATTTATTGTTCAAAAGTTTTTAATATTAATTTAATATTTTGGTGAGCCTTACACATTTTATTCAATTATGTAGGGACTTGGACTGGAGTGGTAATGAACGTCTAAGGATAAACAAATAGAAGATGTTTAAAGTCAATGTTTTGAACTTTTAAAATTAAAAAAGAAGACAAAGTGGATATATACTTGCATATAAAATGTTGTGAAAATAACAAGTTGTTTTGAAAGTTTGCACATGTGGAAGTATTAAGTTGATAGGATTTTAAATTTTGATAGTAAGTGAAAGGAAATAATTTGACGAGAAATATAAAAATCTATATTATTGAACTCAATAATTGTATTTATTCATGTAGATCTTAAATTGAGATATTTGTAGTTGAATATTGTGTAGTAATAATAGTACAATATCTTATATACAAGTTTAATATTTTATATTAATTAGGGTAAAATATCAATGCTCAATTATTGAGTATAAATATATTTATAATTAACTAATATTTCATTTACTTTTAGTAAAAAAATGTGTTTAAAGATTTGGGCCCCACATCTCCAAACACCCTCTCAACTATTGGACCCCACTCAAATATTGGGTTCTCTCCCTTATACCACTTTTGATGACACTTTGCATGGAACAACAAGTAGCATGCACAAAGTAGATGGTATTAGACTACATAAAATATTTTAATGACACATTCAAACACATGTAGGGGTCTACAAACTATAAGAGGAAGAGTACACTGAATAAGGTGATTTTATATTTTACAAGTATGCCAAACAAGGTGTTTAACTTTAAATTGGATGTGGATCCTAATCTGGGTAGATAGGGTTAAGAATAGAGAAATGAATAAATATAAGGATGATAAACAATCTATAGCAACTCAATTAACTATAAAACTTAGATATAACACATTAAATTTATTATGTTGAGATATGTTAAAAATAGAAAGTACAACTATGTTATATATTACAATAATAATGAAAACAAGATACTTAATTGATCTTGATATTAATACAAATTTGGGTCTAGAACAAACATGAAGCATACTGAAAGAGCATTATAGAACACTCATCAAATTTTGGATTAAATGCCTCCACAATGATGGACACTTGTGTCACCGTGGGCCAATTACATCAATGTTAGTGTCTGGATTGGATGAAGGTGTCAAGTACATAATACCTATTAAAATAGGATGTGACCACCTGTATGCTTTTAGTTTTGTTTTCACTTTCATTCTATTTTATTCAGATCTAAGTCATGGACTGTCACTCCTTATCAAATGATCAAGACACTAGTTCTTCATCTTCACAGTGGCTATAGAAAAAATGGGTTAGTGGGCACATGGTTTCAAGTTGATCTAAATACCCCTTTTCCAATGAACACTTCCTACATAGTCAATCTATGAAAAACGCCTCAGACTTATGTAGTTTTTCCCTACATGTTGGCTTATATGTAAATCATGCAATGTGTGATAAGCAAGTACAATAGTGACCTAGTTTGTAACTTGAAAAATATAGATATTGAGTTGCTCTTTTAGTACTTCAAACATGTAGATGTGTTGTTCCTATGACTGATATGATAATTAAAAAAATTAGGAAAGCTTTATTCAATTTAATGCTCATTGATATGAATCTAGGTATGTGCTAGGTAAAGAATGAATGAGGATTGATATTATATTTAAGCCAATCCCTTTGGATAACATATCACATAATATCACTTAGGTCAACCATCATGATATATTTTATTTATAAATTAGATAACTTTAGGGTACTGGACACTTACATCATGTAAAGACACTTGCATCGATGTAGGCTTCTGACTGGGATGCAAGTGTTTAGGTGTAGACACTTAAAATCAAACACTTTATGTTAATTTTAACCTTTTTTGTACTAAATACTTAATCATCTCTAGTCCACTTTAATCATCCTTAATTTTTCCTAATCACTATTCATCATCACTATTCACTATTCACTATTCACCATTCACTATTTGCTATCCCTAAATCAATTTAGAGTTAATTAACTAATCTTTCTCTAATTAAAAATTTCATGGATTTTGGAAATTTATAATTTTGATCAATCTAAAAGTCAAAATTATCCCCACATGGCCTAAGGCTCCACCTATCCCCCACCATTATGATTTAGTAATCCACCTTTATTCTCATTATCTTCCATGATCTAATTTAATAATACCATTATCCATCATTCCAATTTAATAATCATATTGTTCTATATTCTAATTTAATAATCAACCTTTATTTTTATTGTCTTTCATGATCTAATTTAATTATCCTATTATCTACTATTTCAATTTAATAATCATATTGTTCTTCATGATTTAATTTAATAATCCACCTTTATTCCTATTATTGTCTTCTGTAATCTGATTTAATAATTCACGTTTATTCCCATTGTCTTTTATGATCTAATTTAATAATCCATATTTATTTTTATTATCTTCCATGATCTGAATTTCTCTAATTTAATAATCCACCTCACATCCACTTACTAATTTTATATCATATCTTCTTCCAAAATAAATTTTATATTCATTTGTGAGTCTCACATATTCTTCACTCCAATTTTTAATTCAAAATTCTCTTTATGAATTAAAAATTACTTTTTATTCTCAACCCTTGATCTCCATCTCAAGATGGATGGTTCACATCCATTTCCAAATTCTATAATTGGATGTTCTTTTTCTAATTTAACTAAGATTCTTGATTATAGATTTATCATGCTGAGATTGCATACCACAACGCTGCCCATTTGCCCTTATATTAGAAAAGTGAGCAACCACCATTCAAAGAGAGCAAATCAAATTCATATCGCAATGGAGGAAGCTTTTTTTTGTGCTAAGGTATAATTTTGTTTTGTTTATTTCGTAGCTCTACCAAAGGTTGGGTTAGTTTATATTAAGATTCCATTTGATTTCTTAGCTTATTTGCATTTCTAAATTTTCTTAATACATTTTGGCACGCCTGATGGGACATTCCCTCATCATTTTTATATCTCATATTTGTCATAGTTGTATTTATAAGTATTTTTCAATTGATTTTTGTTGTTTTCTCTTTTTGTGGTTTATTCTTTTTTTTGTAGGTTTCCTTGATTATAAGTAAAAAACAAAAACTCTCGAACAAATTGTTTACAGAATGCTTGTCAAAAAAATTCTGCAAAAGGAATAAATAAATACTAATTTATTTTATTTTGCTACTAATGCTTTCAAATCAGTTTTTCAAGTTTTAAATAATTACATCACATTTAGTTTGGAGTTAATTATTTATTCTTAAGCATTATGTTTATAATTGTGGAATTGTATGTGCTTTTCCCTTGGCATCACATTGGTGATGATACTCGAGAATAAAAAATAATTGCATAAATTTTTGTTTTACCTAAGTGGTGTTTGCATATGCTCTTTCCTGAGCATCACATTGGTGTCGACACTCAGAAATAAAAAACAAACACTTACTTTTTATTTTATTTTTAAGGGCTCTATTGACTATGGATTTCACCACCATTTAGTAGACCAAACCTCATGTACTGATGGGGTATATAAATCAAGATCCAACTATTTCAATTGCCTAAGTAATTATGTATTTTAAGCATACTATGATGTGAGGGACTTTCATGCTCCAATACCTAGGGTTTCAACAATTACCTTAAAATATGATATCATCGATTGTCAAGACATTGAAACTCTTACGATTATGTTGAGCACTTTGAGATAAGACCTGATAGTGCATGTCCATTTTAACTATTTCTTCTATGGTTTTGGACCTCAATAAACTATAGGGTATCTCAAAGAACTCTCTTTAGATAATCTTGTTTAAACTTTAAGCCTAGGAAAGCCTTTTTTGATGTTTTACTTTGGTGCATCAATTAGCAATTAACACTGAGAAGTTACCTTCCACACACCCTCAAAATCAGACTTAGTGGGCCATGGAAACAACAATATCCTCCATGATTAGTACTTTGAAATATTAGGCCATATCTAAAAGCACAAATGAATAAGTGACATCAAAAGGTCAAACATTGTTCATGATCCTTATCCTATTTTTTCACCTTTTATGTGTAATTGATTGACTGTTTAAAGTAAGAATTTGTTTGTTATTTCTGTGTGTTTGGCATGTGCTAAAATATCCTTCTTTGTAAACAAATTCTTTTAAGTTTTGAAAAGATATCAAGGCATCTTAATATCAAAACATTTTTCCTAAAAACTCAAAGCAATTAGTTTAAAAACTCAATTTTTTCAGTCACTTTGATTAGTGTTGTTAGTTTAAAACTTCCATTCCTTTGAGTCATTTTCCTATCCATATCACCTATCACTAGACAAATGTATTTGTTGAACAATCCCTTGATCAACCTGGTCACAGATCCAAATCCGAACAATCCTATCTTAACCTAGGGTTTAATCCAATCAATTTTGATTCAAATTCATATTTGAATCAACATCAAATCAACCATCCAATAAATCCAAATTTGATTTTGAATGTGTATTCAACCTCACCCATCATTCAATCAAATCCAAATTTGAATACTTATTCAAGCTTACCTATCTACAATCAATCCAATCTGAGTTTGAATGTTCATTAAAGCTCACCAATCAATTCAAATCCAAGTCTTTATGGCTCACTAATCAACAAAATCATCAATCTAAGTCATAATTTGAGCTTGGGTATTATTCTAGCTCAATAATCTATCCAAATCTGAGTCTTCACAACTCACCAATCAACAACATCATCAATCAGAATCATAATTTGAGCTTGGATAATTATTCTAGATCACCAATCTATCCAAATCTGAGTCTCCATAGCATACCAATGAAAAACATCAATACAAATCATAATCTAAGCTTGAATAATAATTCTAGCTCACAAATTAACCAACTTTGATCAAATCCAAGCTTGGGTATTACTTCGAGTATGCCCACCAATCCAAATCCAAATGGAAATTTAGGAAGTTTACAAAATCATTTTTCCCATTCTCTTATAGGATTTAATCTAAACCAAAAATCACTTAACACCAATCCGTTCAACAATAAACCACATCCTAACAATCCGTTTATCATTAACACCCATTCTAATCACATGATTAGTTCACATCCAAATCAAAACCTAGACGAAGCTCACCTAACCAACCTTGACTTTAACACCAAACCTAACCCAACCAACCTCAACTTTAACACCAAACTTAACCTAATCAACCTAAGCTAATCCAAACCAAATTTTAATCAAACAAACCCAATCTTTAATGCTCACCCAAACCATCAATATTTTAATTACAACACCAATCTCAACCCAATTTCTTTTGACACTAATCCAAACCCAACACATTTTAAAATTTGCACTAATCTAACCAATCCAAACCACTTTGCACATCCACAACATGATAACTTTCCCAACCCACCTTCCTAATCACTTCAGTAACAATCCACCACTTCACCAATTTTCAAAAACTTACACTAACACAAACCCATTAATAGGCCAAAACCTATTACGTTCTTCAATAGAAATGAATCAACTACCACAAAAATTTATCTAAGAGTTTTAAAACTTGAAAGATAAAGTTCAAGGCTTATAGGATGGCACATTTTCTCGACAAAAACAATATAATTTCAAAGAAATTTGTTATTACCCATATGATTTAAGTACAATGACAACACCTTTACCTAAGTATTTTGAACTTCCAAAATTTGACAAATAAAATGGTAAGGGTGATCCTAGGGAGTACCTTAAAAACTTATATAACACATGTGTAAATGTTGCTTATAGCAATGAGTACATGTTGCGACTATTTCCACAAAGCCTTGGGGGGCAATCCCTTGAATGGTTTTCGTGCCTTCCCAAAGGATAAATCTTCACTTTTGAGGACCTTTCTAAGAAATTTGTTTTTAAATTTTCATACAATATCAAAAAGGACTTGACCACAATATACCTTCTCAACATTAAACAACATAATGGTGAAACCTTTGCCTCCTTAAAAAGATGGCAAGTATTGGCAAGCCATTTTTCGTGGTCTTTTCTTGAAACGGAACTTATCAATAAATTTTTAAACAATCTTAATTCAGACTTGGGACATCACTTGTTACTCCTTTATCCAAGGTCATTTGATGAAATTATTGAAATGGGGTCCAAATTGAATGCACTTTGATCAATAAAGGTATTATCAAGATATTTAAACTCGATACCAATTCCTCGAAATAACTTGAAAAACTAATTTTTTTTGTCATGAATAAGAATATTGTTGGTGATGGTGTGACCAATGTCAAACAAATTCAAAACCCACTTAGATAACACCAATTATAAACACAACACACCAAACAACGAATTCCAAACACAACCAAATAACAATCAAAAGTTGGGGGTATATCAAGATCCATTCCCTGAACATGAGCAAAGAAAAGCTAAGCAAAAATAAGAACAACCCAAAGCAAGTAATGTTAACCAAGTTAATCATCCTTTATACTCCATATTTAATTATATTGATTAAGCACACAATCATGTTGATATCATTACTTTACAATCCAAATATTGCATTGTTACCACAAGGCACACAAAAATTACAATTCCTAGTGTATCATCATCCAATGTTGAATGTAAGTACGACATTATTAACCCTCTTGAGAAGATTCCCAACATTCTCATCCTAGAGACTCTCAAAACTTCACCTATGTATAAAGACATCCTATATAAATTCCTCCAAGAATCCTTGTCTACTAAAGAATCAAATGTGTCTATGTCTAAAATTAAGCAAATGGAGATATATCAAGAGTATTTTCCCAATCCTAATCAGACTCATTCATTTACAAACATGGATCAATAACCCATAATTGGCCAATAACATATATTTCATTCATTACTTAATTTTCTCCATTTCCAAAAAAATATTCATCTTGAATCCATCATTTTCAAATGCCCAGTGAAAAAGGTACTTGTGGATAATGCAATTCAACAGGCCTTCTTTGTGGCCACCTCCAAACCAAGATCAAATTTATTATCTAAAACTGATTTACAATCCATTTTGGCATTAAGATAAAGTCCAACATCAACATTCACCTTGGTCTCAACGACAACCACATCAATATATCAATCTAAAAATGTTAGTGAGCCTTTTATAGTTATTGAGGAAGCTTCATTTGGCATTGATGCAAGTTTTATTAGTAGTCTCTATGAGGATTGTGTAGTATGTTCTCCTTCCATGAGCACTACCATTGCTTTTCCTATCCAATATCCTAGCATCCCATTTCCTACACATGTTGAATAGGACCCAAAAAAACACACATGATTGGACTTATTCCATGATGGCATATCAGTTGTAGTATCTATAAAGATCCAAGAAGACAACCAATTTATGCTCCCTAGTGAAACCTTATTTGAGGATCTAGGGGGTAATCAAAAGAAAAAAATTCATATTGGTGGAAACCTCTTCAAAACACAAATATACGAACAAGCAACTCTTCATTGCTTGGTGAAGACAATATTGATGACAATGAAAACATCAGGCTAAATAGGAGAGAAACAACATGGAATGATCATCCAGTTATAATCCAAGATTGAATCCTAACTCCTATCTTACATACTTAATATGATAATCTAGTAGCATAGCACTATAACAAGTTAGATCATGATTTTGAGATCACATTTGACACACATCATAGCAAATTTAAAGATTTCGGTTTTGCCAAAGAATTAAGGATTGTCAATACAAACCTATCTTATTTTGAATTTTGTAGTATGTGGTGATTAATAAGTAATGGTTGGGTAAAATACATTGATTTTTATACATATGGTCAACTAATTAGTCCTTGGTGTTTGATATTATTTCATAGTATTACTTGTAACCCTTATAAGGAAAGGGTCCCTAATTCCATGATGATCATAACTCTTAGAAGGTTTCTAGAGTTTAGCTTTACTATTAGGCATATTAATGTGGGTCTATTTCATAACTGTGTTTTCCCAAGAAAAACTAAAATTAACATAGAACTCTACCAAATAAATTTATATCTAGATTTATTTATTCAACAAGGATTTCTCAATAGGGAATGATACTCAAGATTGTTTGCTAATAACTTTTGGTGGGCCCAACAACCTCATCTTGGTCAAGTACTATTCAAAGTAAATGATAAGTCAATGAAATATACTAGAGCATCTATATATATCATAATTAATGAAAAGTTTTTATGGCCAGTCTCTAGTTCAATCCACGTCTGTAGAAGGCATGTGAGTCAAACATCTCAAAAAATAAAAATAAAATTAAAAAAAGAAATAAAATAAATAAATAATAAAAAGAGAAAAAAAAGTAGTTCGTCCATGAGTGAAACCAAATTTGTTTCACCATTCATCCCATAATTACCTCTCTCTTTCACCCATCCATATCCAATCCATGTTGTGCTTAATCATCATTAATTCATGTCATGAATTAAATTCTTTGTTTATGTTTGCACATCAATCATCCACAATTATTTTTTCCTATTTCCACTTAATCTTCCACACCTTTTGATTGAGACCAACTAAATCAAAATATTCATCCTTTCTATCACTCACTCACTCAATTAGTCAACCAAGCTAAGCTCCTAGCTTTTCAATGGGATATATCGTTCCCACATCTACTCCTATGAACCTTGATTCATGGGGCACCTCAAAGCGTGTAGATTGTCTTAAAATTTATTGTTCTTAGTCTACTCTTTACATATATCATTACTTGGAGGCAAATCAATCCATCATTGTAATAAATTACAATGTGCAATCATTAGCTTAAGTGAGTTAATAACATTCATGGGTCAATCTTAATGCCTCATCCATCAACCCATTTTATCATCCCTTCTTGTATGTGTTGAACTACATTGGCCTGATGTCCACGGACTATGTAGACGCTGCTTAAATTCTAAGGGCAACTCGACCACTAATAATTAATTAACATCCCCATTCTTCATCGTTTAATCTCACTAATTTCCATTGCTAATAGCACCCTCTTACTTAGGGCATCCTACATCAGGGAAACTTTGAATTTTTCTTAGCATCCTTATATTTTAACATTGTCTAATACTTGTTAAAACATCCTTAATCTAGTCCTTTGTTTTCTTAACGTATTTGAGTTTCCAGGTCTCTGTAAAACCTGGGGTCTTTCTTCTTACTATCTTGTTTTGTGGTTTTAGGTCCCTGTAAAACCTGTTTTTGATGCTGCTCTGTAGTAGGCGATAGGTTTGTTTTTCCTGTGGTTCGTTATTGTTATATCCTTCTTTCTTTGTTTCAGGGTTTCGGGGTCCCTTCAAAACCTATTTTTACCTTAATCTAAAACATTGTCTAATACTTCTTTGTTTTTCCTCCCATTTTTAGGAGAACTACATTGGCTTGAGGTATTTTTGGACTATGTAGGTAGTGCTCAATTATTGAGGTTAGCTCGACCACACCCCCCTTATTTTATCTTCTTTTCTCACCTGACTCCTCTTCCTCCATTTATTTACCTATCTCTTCACTGCTTTCCTCCCCTTCATCTTTTCAATCTCTTTTATCCATTTTTCCAACTTGTCAATCTATTTTAAAAAGAGAATTGATATCCTTCCTCATCTACATCTATTATCTCCTATCAAGCCACCATCTACTTCACTTTATTGGTCTCTTCGTCACCGTTCATTGCATATCTTGTGCATGTTTTGCTACTCACTCCACCCAATTCTTCATATTTTTGTCCTTCTCTCCACTTCTTCCTAACCTTGCCCTCTATCTCCTTCATCTTCTTTGACCATCCTCATCATTTTCCCTTATCATTGGTAATTTGTCATACCCTCTTCATCACTTTCTTTTCCTCACCAATTCTACATCATCCTATTCCCTTGCACAATGATGGCCATTTTTACATCTTTCTCTTCATTATTACCACCTTATTACTTCTCTTCCGCTACTTCTAACCTATTTTCATTCCAATTTTTGATTTTTTTAAATCTTTCCCATCTTTCACATCTTATATGCTTTATGTTTCTTATGTTTCTTCTAGCCCCCATTTGTGCACATCTTCCTCTTCTTATCTTGTGTTCCCCCTTGTCTTTTGCATCCCTCTTTTCTTCGGCGTGCCACCATTTTTTGATTTGTTATTCTTCACACCTTTTCCATTTTCTATTCTTTTTTTTTGGTTTATTTTCATCTTTTCCACATTTTGTATCTTATTTTTTATTTTGTAACTAGATTCCAGCCGGGTCTTTATCCTTTGAGAAACCTTCCATAATTTCCCTTTTATTATTATCTATGAAATCCTTTGCACTTTGATTTCTCTTTTTCCCCTTTCCATCTCTCTACACACTTGCCTTTTGCATCGATATGATTATCTGTGCTTTATATCCTTGTCAACCCTCTTACTTAGTCCTTTCTTTTTCTTCTATCATCCCTTATTTCATCTCTTATGTTCATCTCATTCACTTTCATTGTGTTTCTATATTACTTTGCTTCTTCTCTCTCATATCATCCATTTTTTATTTTCTATCCATTATTTCTTCGCCACCTCACCCCTTTTCAGCTTGTCAATCTCTTCTAATCACCCATTCAACCTGTCAATCTCTTCTAACAAGATGATTGACACATACCCTATTTCTTCACCTTCTTGCCCACCCATCCTTTGCTTCCCCCCATTTTTCTTAACCCCTTTCATATCTTTCATCCCATTCTCATCTCCAACACCACCATCTGCTTTGTTACATTGTTCATCTCCTTGTCTGTCATCAATTCTCCTATCCACGTTTACTTGGTGACATTATTCATGATTCACTTCTTCATAATTTCCATCATTTCCATTCATCCAAGATGTCATTTAAATTGTTCTCATTTATATCTAAAACCACATGGTTATCTTTAGGTGTCCTCATTTTTTTTATAATATTTTCATAAATGTTGGCTACCCAAAGTCTCAACCTTGACCTAGGAGTCATGTCATTTATTTTCTTTTCAAGTGTCAATTGCTTTAGTTTTTATTTTCACCTATTTTTTATTATGATTGTGCTTCACTTGTCTTATGTTAAAGTTGTTTACTTTTGATTGTCTTGTCATGTGTCTTGACATTTACTTCTTTTATCTTACATTCATCATATTTGTTTGTGTATACTTTTCTTTTTTATTTTTGTTTGTGTTCATATTCTTTCCACTTGTTTGTTTTTCTTTCTTTTTATCATTTTTTGAGTCAAGATTCTTGTGTATTACACTATAGTTTTATTATGATTTTTCCATATCATGATGCACTGTGTTTTGCATAAATTACAATCTTTTCAGTCCTTATGCGCCAAACACATATATTCATCATGGTTATTTTATATCATTGGTGATTATTATCTAATACTAAATTAAAACTTAGGTTGCTCAACTCTTACTCACCTATTCATATTGGAATTCCAAAGCAAGGCAAAAATGAATACAAGGCAACTATCTAACCATCCATATAATATCCATCCATTTACACTTTCCAATTCATCTTCTCTCTATAGCCTATCCCCTCCCATTCCAATATTTTACCCTCCAACCCATCATTTTCATATTTGTTAACCATTTTTATCCACAATTTCAGGCCCGAATTAATTGAAATATTATCAATCTTTATCAACTGCTTGTAGCTATCAATTCTATAAAATATTCCTCTCAAATTGGAAAATCTATATTTTTAATTTTTAGGCCTTTAGCTTACTAGGATATATCATTCCCACCTCTGCTCATGTGACCCATTAGTCCTAAGCACCATCCAAATGTGCAACTTTTGAGTAATAAATATTCTTTTTCCTATCTATTCTCTAGTTTTTGTCTAGGGACAAATCATTTTACACCAACTTTAATCTTACAAGTATGGTATCAATTTCTAGTACTTCAATTTATTGGTGACCTTCATTATCATCACTTCATTAATTTTCCTCCTATATTATTTTGAGTGTTCCTCCACTTTACCGCATGAACACTCGAGGGGGCATCGGTATGGATCCCTCATTTTGTTTCAATCATTATCTTATTCTTTTATCCAAACTCCTTCATCTATCATTTATAAATGATAAAATCATAACATCCATTATTTCTTCATCTATTTTTAATTTTTTTTCACCTTTTCATCGACTTTTTTGTTCTTTGAAAAGTCATTACCTCAACAATGTCTCACAATGATTTCTCAAAGAGGGATAAAATATAGACACTTAAAATCAGATGCTTTATATTCATTTTAACCTTCTTTGCTCTAAATACCTAATTGTCTCTAATCCTCTCTAATCATCCTTAATTTTTCTTAACACTATTCATCATAACTATTCACTATTTATTATCCCTAAATTAATCCAAAGTTAATTAACCAATCTTTCTCTAATAAAAAATTTTATGGAATTTGAAAATTCATAATTTTCATAAATTTAAAAACTCAAAATTATCCTCACATGCCCTAAGATTCCACATGTCCCCCACCATTCTGATTTAATAATCCATATTTATTCCCACTGTCTTACATGATCTAATTTAATAATTCTATTATCCACCATTCTAATTTAATAATCATATTGTCCTCCATTATGATTTAATAATCCACCTTTATTTTCATTGTCATCCATGATCTAATTTAATAATCCTATTATCCACAACTCTAATTTAATAATCATATTGTCCTCTATGATCCAATTTAATAATCTACATATATTCTCATATCCACTTTTATCCCCATTGTTTTCCATAATCTAATTTAATAATCCACTTTTACTTCTATTATCTTCCAAGATTTGATTTTCTTCAATTTAATAATCTACCTCACATCCACTTATTAATTTTATATCATATCTTCCTCTCAAATGAATCCCACATGTTCTCCACTTATTCATTTTATATCATATATTCATTTGTGATTCTCGCATGTTCTCCACTCCAAATTTTAATTCAAAATTCTCGTTATAAATTAAAAATTATATTTTATTCTTAGCCTTTGATTTTCATCTCAAGATGAATGGTTCACATCCATTTTCAAAATCTATAAATTGGAGGTTCTTCTTATAATTTAGCTAATATTCTTGATTATAGGTTTATCATGCTAAGATTATAAGAGATTGCATACCACAACACTGCCCATTTGCCCTTGTATTGGAAGAGTAAACAACCACAATTCAAAAAAAGTAAATCAAATTCACACAACATAAGAAGCTTCTTTTTGTGCTAAGGTATAATTTTGTTTTGTTTATTTCATTTGTAGCTCTATCATAGGTTGAGTTAGTTTAGATTAAGATTTCATTTGATTTTTTAACTTATTTGCATTTCTGGATTTCTTCAATACACTAGGGAGTAGAAAAGTAGTATAAGTCCAGAACTTGCATATGTATAAGATAAATAAGTTTTAAGTATTATGGGAAAGATAGAAGGCATGGGTCATTAACATAAAATTGGTTAGACTAAAAGATAGGTCAAGAGTCACAATAGAGAGTAGATACAAAGTTTACAGAAGCAGAAAATGTCTAGAACTGAGAGGAACAACCAAGGTCTGAGTTTTCAAAGTGTATAAGACTAAGGTGATATATAGTTCATAAATATCATTTACATTTTTCCTCTATTTAATCTAGTAATTCAATTATTAATTTAAGGAAAAGAATGCATACCTATGTGTGTATAACACATCTTGCCTTTACTTGACTCCAACTTGAGTGCTTTGTTGGTAACTAACTTGTAAGCAAGAATATGTTAAATTATATAATCAATGCATATAATCTGAAATATAAATTAATGAAATTATTAAAATTGAAAGAGAGCAATGTTTAAAAGTACACTTGTGTATCAATTCAATGATCTTTCTTTTTGGAAATTTTATTTGAAAGATGTATCATTATGAATCATTGAAACTGAGATTAGGACAGGTATAAATCTAGAAAGTGCATATATCTAAGGAGATAGAAAGAGATAGGAGGGCCCATGCCTCCAACCCTAGAGAAAAAGGTGGATTACCACTTGGTAGTTGAGACTAGCTCAACTGTACAACCCCATCATACTTATAACCTGGTGAATGTGAGTATACGAAGTTAACTCACACTATCAAACTAGTGAGATTAGATGATACAATCAAGTCTAACCTATGAACTTGGTAAGATTGAATATTTTAATCACCTCAACCATACTAAAAAGTGAACCAACTACTGTAGTAGATTGACTCAATATAGTTTATAAAAATCCAACATGGTGGGTGGTGACAATCCCTAAAGATTATTTGACTCTGAAATTGATTTGATTTTGTAATATTAAGTGCACATTGCATAGCATATGCACCTTATATATGTCTCATGCTGAAACTATGTGTAACAATGATACCAATGTATATAATTTTATCACAAATATGTATCTAAATCATATACTTGTGCAATTTGACTAATTTAAAATTGTGTAAGTGTGGATAACATGATTCCCAAGCATTCACCCGCTATAATATGAAACTCAAAACTGATATAGGTGCCAACATGGAGGCCATGTTTCCAAACCATGACCCCACTATGATCTAGGTATGTTACATACTGAGTAAATGTGAAGAACATGTTTTTAAAGCATGCACCCACTGAATCTAAAAATTGTGAATGTATGAAAGTCATGTCTCAATGAAATGATGCCACTGAATCTAAAATTGTGAATGTGTGGAAGCCATACCTTTATGACATACCCCCACTAATATGTCTCACTTTGAGGAGAGGGAAGATAGAAATTGGTAGTTACCTCACCTTAAAAGGATAAATAACCATATAACTATGAATGAACCATGTAGCATATAGAAAGACATGTCTAGGTAAATGTATCATTAAAGCACATAGAATGTGATCTCATTAAGGCCTAAGTTGCATGATAAAGATCATGGAAACATCTAGATAGTAATAATCAATCTTAAGAAGCGATCAAGCACACACACAAGGGCAGTCAAAAGCAAATCAAAAGACAATGATCCAAATAGACCACAAATAAGGGGCATGTTCAAATGTCACATAATTAAATAGATATAACTTAGTCAAATGTCCAAAAAATCAATAATGACATATTCAAATGTCTATACAATAAGCAATGATATATCCAAATGTCAAATAGGAAAACAAAAGAACGTGGGCCACAAACAATGGAGTTTATTCAAATTCTCAAAAAACAAGACAATAGCAAGGCAAGACATTCAATGAAGTGCATAAATAAAAACATAATAAACCAACATAAACATATCATAGTAGTCTATGGATCAAATGTGTTAGTAAAAAATGTCAAGTACATAATATATTAAGTACACTACAAAAAATATAAGCATTAATAATGGCACGTGTAAGTACATATTAGCTCAAATATGATAATGTAAAGTGACCAAAGAATTATTTAATATTGATGTATCGTAATCATAGAGTGGATACCCTTAATGTCCCGATGACGTGAGAAAAGGGAAAGTCCAACATCTAAAAGTGCATAGATCATGTACCTGTGTATGCTTGTATCAACTCAAATAGAAGCATGAAACACATGTATGTAGAACTACCTGATATGTTATCCATCAACATAGAACTAATACATAGATGCCAAGGATCCAATAGAATGTGTAGATGCCAAAAAATATTTTTTTAATATTTTTTGAATATTGGAAGATTTCTAATCAATTAAGCCCTCATCATCAAAAGGTGTAGGGTCACTTATAACTTTTTTCAAGCTTTGTTTACAGTGACACATTTACACCTCTTCAATGTTTATGTCTAATGGTTTACTTGAATCCAATAGTGCAGGCAAATAACCATACCCATCATGTTGTATGCAAATCTTTGTATCCATATCAAAAAAAGTAATACACATATTTGTAGTATCCACCTTAGCATTCCAATCGACAAGCCAATTGGATCCAAGTTTTAATTCCAAATGTGGTCTGTGGTCTAATATCCATATGGTCAAATTTACCACATGTGGACCATAGGTGATAGGTAATTGAATGTATCCTAGAGATTCTGGAATCAATGGAGAGTATATTAGTTCATCTATGGTATGTCTCAATTGTTAGAGAAATGAAGTGCCACAAGTTGTATCCCACTTTTTCTTATCAAACTAGAGATGTTTCAATATACCCCATCAATATTAGCACTAGTAGTCAAATCTTCATGCTTTGGTCGCTTTGAAAGATGGTTATCTTCTAAAAGATAGGAAGAATTTTGACTTTTGCATGTCTCAGACACCATTTGTATATGTCTTTCATTCTTATATTTTTGAATTTGGTTCTTCAATTCCTCACATTGATTGGTATTATGACCAATGATTTGATAATAATTATAATAGGGTACTCCCTTTATAAGTAGAAGTCTATTGCCTAATTTGTGTTTGGTAGAAGGTAAGGAATTTATTCTATGTCCAAGTAACATAGATAATATGGTATCTATAGTATCAATTTGTGTTGTGATCTATAAAGTTTGTTGTGAAGTCTTTTGATAAGACTCCACATTGTTCACATGATGTAATTGCATTTAACCCTTATAAGGTTGACTCAATGATTTTAACCAGAGGGATGCATGGAGTAACAAACATTTACATGCTTCTTTGATATTTTTATTTTCCCCTTATTTGGATTCAGTTCTGTATATTATACAAGTGAATTTAGGCTTTTAGCTTATATGTACCAGGGTATGTAGGTTCAAATAGGTTATGTGAAAAGTGATCAAGCCGATCAAATTTTAGTTTTTGTATTTTCTCATCTTTCATTTCATAAGCGGTATCAACATTACTGTCAGAGTAATTTGAAACATGGACATCTTTCTGCTTAGTATTGACTAATAAAGTAAGCTCAAATGTTGGGCGATCTTGTGGTTTTATTGGTTCCTTTGTTAATGGTTATTGCTCTTGATGTGCATTTATGTGTACCTCATTATCAAGTGCCTTATTTTCATATATAGATGAAGTAGCCATTGTATTTGACTTACTTATTATATACGTGTGTATATGATCAAGAAGAATACATTGTTTAGGTGGTACCACTATAGAAATGCCTTCAATTTTAGAATTTATCATTTTGAAAATTTTAAAAGGTTCATCATCGACATGCATGGTTAGTAAGGTCCCATTATGTATGAATTTTACACATAGGTGAAGTGTAGATGAGATAACTTTCATTGAATGTATCCAAAGTCTACCCAAAATAAAATTATAGTGTAGTGATTGAGTCATTACCTAAAAAGTAGTTGAAAGCATTTTTTGTTTGAATGTGACATCTAATGTGATTTGACCAACTAGAGGGATATAGAAATTATCAAACCCTTTTATATACATAATCTTTGTTTGAAGAATATTAGTGCTAATACCCATGGTGATTAGGAAGTTTATGCTACAAATATGTAGGCCCAATCCATTATTAATGAGTACCCTTTTGATGCCCTTATTTTGCATGGTCATTTGTATGAATAAAGACAAATCTTGGTCAATAATTTCTTTGGATGGTAAATCTGTTGTATCAATGGTAATGATCTTTGCATTATTCTATAAATATTTCATGATGTCCATAAAATAAGCAAGTTCAATATTAATCAGAACTTGGGTCTCATGCAATACATCATATAGGATATCCTTGTAAATAGCAGATTGCTTTAAGAGCTCAAAGATTGAAATCTTAGCATGTATATTTCTCAATTGGTCAACAAGGTCATATCCCTTAGATTTTATCATAAGTTTTAGTTTAGAAGGGATATGTTGTATATTAACAGATGGTGGATTATGTTGAGAAAAATTACCTCTTCGAGTAGTAACAACATGGACTATAAAATACAATATAAGCCGTGGGCAAATAATGGGTGTGGGATAGTAGTTTTCATTCAAAGAATACTTAGAATAAATGGTTGAGAGCATGCATGTTGGCATATAGATATCAGATTTATAGTATTATAAGAGCAATTATGAAGAGAGATCAAGTGTTGTCTTCATTTCAAAACCCTCTCATGATGTTTATGAATTTTCTTAATAGATTTGATAAGATAGGTGATGTAACAAACCATAAAAACTATTACAAATTAGAACCCAAAATGGTTATAGATGCATCCATATTACACATATTTTATAGAAAATATCATAAAACTGTAAACAAAGTAGGGTTTGGAGAACAAAGATGAGGTTCACCAAATGTTTAACCCTAAATTTGATGTAGATCATATTATGGGTAGATAGGGTTAAGAATATATAAATGAATAAGCAAAAGGGTGATAAACATATTTATAGAAGGTCAATTAATTTTAAAACTTATATATAACGTATATTAAATTTATTATGCTGAGATATGCTAAAAATAAAAAGTATGACTATGTTAGATACCACAATGATAATGAAAACAAGATGCTTAGTTGGTTTTGATATTAATATAGATATAGATTTGGAAAAGGCAAGAAATAGACTGGAACAGTGTTCTAGAATAGTCACCAAATTCTAGATTAAATGCCTATGTAGTTATAGACACTTGCATCAGCTTGGGACAATTGCATCAATGTTAGTGTTTGGGTCAGATGCAAGTGTCTAATATAGAATAACTATTGAAATAAGATGTGACCATCTGGACGCTTCTAGTTTTATCATTGCCTTCACTCTGGTGCATTCAAATTTGGGTCATAGACTATTGTTCCTTTTTAAATGATTAAAACCCTAGTTCTTCATATTCATAGTGGTTGTAGAAAAAATGGATTGGTGGGCACATAATTTTGAGCTTTTCCAAATACCCCTATATCAATGAACATTACATGTATAGTCATTACTCTAAAGAGGGCCTCAAACTTATGTAGCTCTCCCTTAAGTGTTGGCTTGTGTGTGAATCATGCAATGTGTGATAAGCAAGTACAATAGTGACCTATCTTTTAACTTAAAAAATATAGCTCTTGAGTTACTCTTTCAGTACTTCAGACCTGTAGATGTGTTGTCCCTATGATTTATATGGAAATAGGAGAAAATAAGGAAGCTTTACTTAATTGAATGCTCTTTGGTATGAATCTAGATTTGTGTTAGGTGAGGAATGAATGAGGGTTGATTTTATATTTATACCAATCCCTTTGAAGAACATCTCAAATAATAACACTTAGGCTGACCATTAGAATATGTTTCATTTACAAATTAGATGACTTTAGGGCACTGGACACTTGCATCGAGTAAGAACACTTGCATTGATATAGGCATCTGACTGAGATGTAAGTATTTGAGAAGCGTAAAAGTAGATACAAGTCCATAACTTGCAGCACCATAAAATAAGTAGGTTATAAGCATTCTAGGCAATATAGAAGGCCTAGGTCATCAATATAAGACTGGTTGGACTAAGAGATATGACAAGGGGCACAAGAGAGAGAAAATACAAGATTTGAAAAAGTAAGAAAGGTTTGTAATTGAGAGGAACAACCAAGGTCTATGTTTGCCAAGTGTACAAGACTAAGGTGTTATATAGTTCATAAATATCATCTAGGTAATTATATATTTTAAAAGTATGCTAAATGAGGGAAAGTACATTGAAAAAGGTCATCCAGAGTTGTGTAAGAGGTACATGGTGAGATGGTTCAGATTTGGACACTTTATGTTGGTGAGGTATGTTGACAAGAAGCACGATGACTACAATATGCACACAACTAACATAGAATTAGATCAAAGTTTCATAGGTTTTAAAGGACTGCATGAAAATTTTGATAGGTGATGGCATACTCTACAATGTAGACTTAACACATAGATAAATGTGTCATTAAATAAATATTCAAAGCTTTAACACGTTCGTAGTGTAATATCTACAAATTAACTTTTTGTTTCCTCTCTTACAACTCAAAGAAAACTATTAAAATAGTGATTATAACGATGCTCATTTTTTAGGTAGTTTTGAATCTATAGAGGGTCTTTTTTCTCTTCGAAGAAGAGTTGCCAACAGTCATCACTAGTTTCCCTGGTCCTATGATTTTAAATGAATGTCAGAAAGGATCCTCCCTTGGGGCAAACTTATGAGCCTTCTAAATGATCATTGTATACCCAAATCCTATGTGGAGGCACCATAGGCAAATTCTATGTTGGAAACAAACTCCACCCATCATGTCCCTACCCTAATATGACCAGGATGTACATGGATAAAATAATATCTACACACAATAAAATATTGCTTGACAGATTTGACAATAGAAAAATAATAAATATTTGCATGTGTTGACCAATTTTTTATAACATACACTAAATAACCTTAAACGTTGTTGAAATTACTATAAAATAACTTTAACATGTACTAAATCACTTGCAATTTTTTTAATTTCCTCTCATAATAATAATTTTATACATAGGGGTGTAGACAATATTTTTGAATTACAGAGCACCTCAGTCTTATACACTTGGAAAATACATATCATGGATGTACCTTCAACTTATAGACCTTTCCCACTGTCAACAAGCTCGCATACACTATCTATCTATGTATAATTTTTTAGTTCGAATAATGTTATTTTACTAATCCAGGACTTCTATCTTGCCCAAAATGTTATAAAACTACTTATCTTCCATATTACAAGTTTTAGACCAGCACCTATTTTGTAACTACCTAAACACTTGAGGCCCAGTCAAATGCCTATATCGACAAAAGTTGTCTATTCCAACATAAGTGTCCAATGCCCTAATGTCATCCATTTTGAAAATGAAACATATTCTTATGGTTGGCCTAAGTGATTTAATGCAATATATTATCCAAAGGGATTGGTATAAATACAAGATCAACCCTCATTCATTCTAGACATGGAAACACCTAAAAAAGACCTAAAAACTCACAAGACAACTTACCAAAATCATTCTATCAAGCACTTAAGTGAGCAAAGGTTCCCTATTTGTTCTTATTTCCATATCAATCATAACTACATCACATCTATAGGTCTGGAATACTAAAATATATTTGAGGAGCTACATTTTTTAAGTTACAAGTTAGGTCACTATTGTACTCATTTATCACACATTTCATAGTTCACACACAAGCCAACACCTAGGAAAAAACTACATAAATCTGAGACCCTCTTTAGAGTATTGGCTATGTAGGTAGTGCTCATTGACAAAGGGGTCTTTAGGGTGGCTCGATACCATGTGCCCACTAACCCATTTTTCCCATAGTCATAATGAAGATGAAGAACCATGGTTTTGCTATTTAACAAGGAGTGATAGTCCAAGACCTAGATCTGAATGCACCAGAGTGAAGGTGATACAAAACCCAAAATCATCCAAGTGTTTGCAACTAGTTTCAACAAATATTCTATACTTGACACCTACATCCAAGTCAGATAGTAGCGTCAACGTAATAGTCCTACGTCGATGCAAATATCTACAGCTACAGAGGCACAATTTCAAAAATCAGGGGACTGATCCAGAATCTAAATTCAATCTACTTTCTATCTATTCTAGATCTAGATTTATGTTAGCATCAAAACCATTTAAGTGTCTTATTTTATTTATCATTACAATATCTATCAAAATTGTACTTTTTGTCTTTAGCATCTCAGTATAATAAATTTAGTATATGTTTTATCTGGGTTTCTCAAACAATTGATCTACTCTAGAGATAGATACCATACTTGTGCCCTAGACTATCTCTACTCTTTTAACCCTAGATTTCCACATCTAGATTTTAAGGTTAAACATCTGGATGAGATCATAGGACAATCTTTTCCTTTCACATATTCCAAAAATACCAAAAAAATTTAAAAAACTTCAAAAATCAAAAATATTTTCAGCATTTACATATCCTATTAGCTCCTTGACATACATATTTGTTCCATGTTGGTAGATGGTATATCAGTATTTCATATATACACGTGTTTCATGTATCTTTTGAGTGTGATACGAGCCTACATGGATACATGATCAATGCACTTTCAGATGTTGGGCCTTCCCTCTACTCATGTCATATGGACATTGGGGGCATCCACTTCTTTGATCATGACATATACATGATATATCATTTTATGGTCACTTTACATTATCATGTTTGATCCCATATATGTAATTACACATGCCTTTATCCATGTTTATATTTTTCGTAGTGTACTTGATATGTTATGTACTTAATGTTTCTTGCTAACACATGTATCCAGAGACTAGTATAATATGTTTATGTTGGTTATTTATGCTTTCATTTATGCACTTCCTTGAGTGCCTTGCCTTGATATTATCTTATTTATTTGAGCATTTGAATATGTTCCATTGTTTTCAGCCCCCATGTCTTTGTGTGCCTCTTTTACATTTGAATATGTCATTGTTTTTTTTATGTTAACATTTAAATATGTCATTCTTATTTTTGTGGACATTTGACTAAGTCATGTCCCTTTGATTATGTGGTATTTGAACATGCCCCTTGTTTGAAATCTCCTTAGACCATTTTATTTTGAGTTGATTTTGAGTGTTTTTATGAGTGTGCTTGATTGCTTGTTGAACTTGTATTGTTACTATGTATACTTTACCATGATCTACATCATGTATCATAAATTTTGGTGTCATCTCATTCTTTGTACTTCAATGAATATCTACCTAAACATGTTCCCTCTATATGCTACATGGTACATTCACAATTTACATGTTTATCTTATCCTTTTGAGGTAAGGTAACTATTGTATACATCTAAATATGCTCACCTCGATCATTTAACTAACCTTACCAATTATCTCAATTAATTTTGCTTAAACTGAATAACCCTTTTCCTAATAAGAATCTAACCCTCCTATTTCTCACACCATACTAAACTTTCTAGACACCCCACATTATATTAATCCATTATTTATCCCATTAATATTCTATTGACTTATTAATTTTACTTCATTTAATATCTACTTGCCCACTTTCCAATTTTAAATTCAAAATATACTACCTACCCCCTACCTTACCTATCCATAGCCTTTCCTACAAACCTAGTTTCTTTATCCTATCTAAAACTCCTAATCTAATCCTCATTAATCCCTAATGAGGTCTAGAGTTCTCCAACTCTAGAAACTTATTCTAATCTCTCCACTCCTCTAAAACCCTCTAAATCTAGAGGATTCTTAGGAATTTTAATTTTCTTTTTATTCTCTCCACCATCCCTATAAATAACCATACAATCAAAGCCTTTGGTTAGACTAATTGGAAAATACAAAAGATCACATATCCTTCATATTCTCTCACATTGCATCCATAATCCATGTTTTGCATCCAAAGCCATTAATCCATTTTCATCCATTTAAAGTCTTGAAGCCACCTTGTCTTGCAATTCAATATCATATAATCAAATTGTCCTTGGAGAAACATTTGATGATCTTGGAGGCAAGATTCAAGGAGACAAGGTGATGGTAAGAGTAATTTGATTAAATTATGATTACTTCCTCATTATCTCTCATTCATGTTTTGTATACTTTGTGTGGATTAATAACTTGTGATAAAGTTAAATCTATTGCTCAAATTTTACAATCATACAACTACCAATTGTTAGTTTCCCTCAACTCAAAAGGGGAGGGGGGCATATCAGTGGGGGCATGCCATGGAGACATGACATCCACACTGATTTAGAGATTCAAATTACAGTGAGAGCATATTTTGAAAACATGTTCTCCACCTTTTTTACAGTTTCAGATTCAATAGGGGTATGTTTTGAAAACATGTTCTCCACATTTATTTAGTATGCAACATACCCAAATTAAAATAGGGGCATGTTTTGGAAACATATTCTCCACATGGACACTTATATTAGTTTTTAGATTTCTCCACATTAACATTTACATCAGTTTTTAAATTCAAATTGTAGTGGGGGCATGTTTTAGAAACATGTACTCCACAGTTTACACCAGTTTTAGTTTTAGATTATAGTGGGGGTATGTTTTGGAACCATGTTCTCCACACTTAATAGTTTTAAATTGGCTAAAATCATAATTATATTATTTAGATACATATTTGTGATGGAATTATATGCATTGGTACCATTGTTATACATAGTTTCAACATGAGACATTTTTAAGGTGCATATGTTATGCAATGTGTGGCTCATATTACAAAATCAAACTAGTTTCAAATTTTAAACACTTTCATGGACTGTCATCACCCACGATGTTGGACTTTTAAGAATTGTATTGAACCAATCTAATGTAGTAGTTGGTTCACTTTGTGGTATGGTTGAAGTGATTAAATCATAAATAATCTTCTTGAAGAAACTATGTCAAGTTTTTAATATCGATGCATTTCGAATCCACTTCTGTGATCCTTCATAAAGGAAATAATCTCATTTACCTGGTGAAGGATCACATAAGTGGATCTGAAACGTGTTGATATTAAAAACTTGACATAGTTTCTTTCAAAAAATTATTTATTATTGTATAGACTATGGAAATATTAGATCTTTGGTGATTAAATAACTCAATATTGCCAAGTTTATAAGTTGGACTTTATTACATCATTCAACCTCATTAGTTTTATAATGCGAGTTAACTTGGTTCACTCACACTCACTAGGTTATAAGTATGATTGGGTTGCACAATTAAGCTAATCTCAACTACCGCATGGAAACTCATATTTTCTCCAAAGTTGGGGGCATGTATCCTCTAAATCTCTATATCTCTTTAGATATATTCACTTTCCTTATTTTATATTTGTCTTAATCTCAGCTCTAATGATTCACAATGATACATCATTCAAATCAAATTACCAAAAGGCAAAACAGTTGCATCAATACACATGTGAACTCCTAAACCTTACTCTCTTTTAATTTTAATTATTTCATTGCTTCCAATTTTAGATTATATGCATTGACTATATATTGTAACATGGTCTTGGTTGTAGTTCAATCAGCAACAAATCATTCAAGTTGGACTCAAACAAAGGCAAGTTGTGTTATATACAACCAAGTACACATTATTTCTCCTTTAAACCAATAATTTTATTATTAGATTAAAGAGGGGGGAATTTAAACAATATTTATGAATTATATAACACCTTAGTCTTTTACACTTGCTAAATACATATCATAGATGTACTTTCAGCTTTTAGACCTTTACCGTTGCCAAAAGGCTTGCATACACTATCTCTTTATACATAATTCCTTATCTATTAGTCCAACCAATGTTATTATGATGACCCAAGCCTTCTATTATGCCTCTAATACTATAAATATGCTTATCTTCCATATATACAAGTTCTAGACTTGCACCCATTTTTCAACTATCTAGACACTTGTGTCCTAGTCATGCACGTATATCGATGCAAGTGTCATATCCCAATATAATTATCCAGTGCCCTAAAATGATCCAATTCACAGAATAAATGTATTTCTATGGTTTGCCTAAGTCTTTTAATGCATTATATTCTCTAAAGGGATTTTTATAAATACAAGATCAACCCTCATTCATTCTGGACCTGGAAACACCTAGAAAAGACCTAGCAATTCACAAAGTAACTTATCAAAAGCATTATATCAATCACTCAAGTGAGAAAAGCTTCCTTATTTGTTCTCATTTCCATATTAGAGATAGAGACATCACATATATAGGTCTAAAGTACTGAAGGAGTATTCTAAGAGCTATATTTACCAAGTTATAAGTTAGGGCACTGATGTATTGCTTATCACACATTGCATGGTTCACACACAAGCCAATACACAAGAAAAACTAAATAAATCTGAGGCCCTCTTTGGAGTATTGGCTATGTAGGTAGTTTTCATTTGATAGAAGGATCTTTAATGAAGCTCGGTATCATGTGCCTACTAACTCCTTTTTCTCACATCCATAATGAAGAACTAGGGTTTTATTAATTGACAAGGAGTGACAATCCATGACCCAAATTTGAATACACCAAAGTGAAGGAATTAAATAACTTTAAAGTATATAGGTGGTTGCATCCAATTTTAGTAGGTATTATATATTAGACACCTACATCCAAATTAGACAATAGTGTTGATGTAACCATCCCAAGTTGATGCAAGTGCCTACAGCTATAGAGCAAAATCAAGCGACTTATCTAGAATCCATATCTAGTCTACTTTATATTTATTCTAGATCCATATTTATGTTAGCATCAAAATTAACTGTCTTGTTTTATTTATCATTGAAATTTATAGTATAGTTATTCTTTCTATCTTTAACATCTCAGCATAATAAATTCAATATAAGTTTTAACTAAGTTTCTCAAACAATTAGACTTCTCTAGAGATATTATACTATCATTGTGCCCTTGACTATCTCTACCCCTTTAACCCTAGATTCCCCACATCTATATTTTAAGGTTAAACAAGGGGCAACCAAGGCAAAATACGAGTTCAGTGATAAACTCTTCATATTACCAATTTTTTGCAACCGCAAACTAGACTTTATATAATGATAGCAAAGCTCAAAATATCAAACACTAGACCACATCTCATTGTTCTCAGGTTCCATTTTAATAGTCATCAATCTTCATTTACAAGAGGAAGATTCCTTTCATATTTTTAGAAATTGAATGCATCACTTCATCCCTAGTGGAGTTGCCAAAAAATGTTGGAAAAACATTCTGTTGCTTGAGTTTTTCTCTAAGTAGTTGATCTTGATATTGGTACAAATACAGATATGGGATTTGGATATGTGGATACAATTTTCTTTTTAGCACTTAGATATGTTTTTGGATATGGTCATACAAAATTATATTAAAAAAATATATATATATAGCCATATAAGCAAAATTAACCACATAATATGCATAAAGAAAACAAAATAAGTTAATTGAGCATAAAACATATTAATAATTCAATGCCAAATGTCATAATATTCAATGATCAAACTTAGATTAGTATTAGAACAATTATATACTGCAAATATTATAATGTATCAAAAAAAATAAAGACAAATCAACATATTCATTATTCACTATATTCATATTGGTTTTCAATGTCTTCATTGAAAGCAATATCATGTGGTTCATTAGAACTACAAGTGGTAGCAATGCCACTCCCAATAGTTCCACTATGCAAGTCATGTGAAGCATTGTCTAGCTCCATGTTGAGTAATGAAAGGTAGGTAATAGAGGCATTCAAGTTAGTAGTCTCTAGGTCCACATCTCAACACTTTGTTGTCCCTTGCTTATAATCATCTTGTGTGTGTGAGAAGACACAAATTGAAATGCACACAGATTGAATCCTCCACTTTTTTCATTGCCTACTTGTTGCACTTAACTAAGCTGAGGAGGAATTACAACCTACTGAGGCAAGCCACAAAGTCAATATATTTTTTAAAAAGTTAAAAGCTAAAACAAATCATCAAAAACAAGAGTAAAGAGTTAAAAAAAAAAAAAAAACTAACTTGTGATACAATTTTTATTGCAAGTGGCTGGAGGTGGGTGGATGTTTGTCCATGGAGGTACCACCACATAAGAGCATCCTTCTTGTACTTGTCACGAAGATCACCAAAGGAGTCAACCATGGATGAAATGTCTAAACTCCCCCATGACTATGTCTTCTACTTTGGGATTGGAGTCTAGAGAATGTCGCCTTATATCCATCACTAACCTCAATATCCCTATATAGTGGGACCCTCCTAGGCAAAAAAGTGATTATTGCATTATAGCATTTGGGAGTCAAGGAAAAAACAAGAATATGCAATGGGGTTGTCATTTTGTTCTACCTTTCAATAAGATACAACTATGCTTCCTTGAAGAACCTCTTCATAGGATTTTGCTCTTTGGCATTTACGATGGACATAATCTTCTTAATCATTGAGTCAATTCCATCATAAATATCACCTAATCATGGATGATCCATATCCATAAATTCAACATACTCATAATGGGTTAGTAAAATTGAGTAAATACTCCACACGTTCCCACCACACATCGTCAAGAATCAACCCTTTCACATTTGTGGCCCTCTCAATATTTGTCTGCCCCCATACACCCAATGGTGGTTGATAACTATGTTACTCAATGCCTTATGCACCTTGACAAGTCATCTCAATATGAGTGTGTGTGAGATAAACTGAGTCTCAACAACCTACTATGAAATTAGAAAAAGTAAAATTAAAAAAAAAAATTCAAAAATAAAAATCCTACAAATTATAAACTACCGTAACTTCGAGAAGGACTTGAAGATGCTTTGGGACATGTGATGGTTGTTTATGAACATTTGGTTCTCACTTTTCTCCTTATAGACTTGTTTGATCTAATCAATTTTTGTGCCCAATTTCTTCAACATAAGGTTGAAGGAATGAACAACACAAGGTATCCAAAATATGTGCCCATACCTTGCCTAAACTAACATGCCCACATATTTACATTTTTTGTGTGTTGTCTATTATAACTTGGACAACATTTTGAGGCCCCACCATATAAATGGACTTTATCATGATGTCGATAATAAATCATGTACCCTCCACTTGCCCCTCACAATCAATGACGATAAAAAACATTTCCCCTTTAGGGCGCACTATGACCACATTAATCAATGGCCAATGTGTCATCTCTTTCCATCCATCACAAACTATGGGCACCCCTTTTTCAATCCACGAATCCATGATGGGCTTCAATTCATATTCAACATGTTTTATTTCTTTTACCAACAAGGTATTCTATACCTTTTCATACCTATTGACCATTTTTGGTCCAGCAGGCCAAAATCGGTTCCCTTCTTCCCTTGCTGTTCTGAGCCAGTTGAATTCAGATTACACAAGTTTTTCGATAGATGATGAACTAGTTCAAAGAATGCAATGTTTCTTACAAAGCTTCTTCAGACCATTGAACCGATGAACCATTGAACCATTCAATCGGTTGGTTCAATGGTTGGGTTCATCAGGTTGGTTCAATGTTTTGGTTTAATCAGTCAGTTCAAGTGCTTGGTTCAATGACTTGGTTCAAAGGCTTGGTTTAGTCAGCTTGGTTCAAAGAGTTGGTTCAACATTTGGTTTGATAGGTTGGTTCACTCAGTTGGTTCAACGATTGGTTCAAAGGAATGGTTCAATTGGAAGGTTCAAAAGAGTCTCCCACAGCTCGAAGGACAAGTGCCCTTGCGGAGGGCACTTAGGCGACAAAAGGACCTTTGCAACTTTTCCAAAAGGTAATTTTAGAGGCCAAACAGCCCTTGTGGAAGGTAGTCAAGCATAAAAGGGACCATTCTAGTGCCCTTGCGGAGGGCAATTCTGGACCTAAGTGCCCTTGCGAAGGGCAGGGAACACTTGCAAAGGGATCAAAGAGAAGGCTGAAAGGGTAAGTTTTTCTTCAAAAAAGTGAACAAGGCAGAAAAGTTGGAATTCCTTCGAATTTGTTCAAGGCAAGAGATGGAGAATTTATTCAGACAAAATGCCCGAAGAAATTCCTTCAGACATTTTGTCTGAAGAAATCCTTCAGAAGAAAATCCTGTGACAATAAAAAGACTAAGGCAAAGACAGGAAATGATTTCCTTCAGACAAAAAGTCTTAAGAAATTCAGAGAAAGAGCCGCAGGAAGAAACTCGAAGAAGGATTCTGAAGGTCAAAGTAAGTGATCGAAATAATTCTTGCAGACATTTTATCTGCAGGAAAAATGACTGAAAGAAAAGCCTGACTCGAAAGTAAGTGGGAAAAATGTGAAGGAACATTTCCTTCAGACATTTTGTCTGAACGAATTCCTTCAGACATTTTGTCGAAAGGATTCGAGAAGCAAGGCCGTCGAAGGACCCCAAAGGGCAAGTGCCCTTGCGGGGGACTCTCGATTGCCGAAAGAAGGACCTCCCCCAAGTCCCAAAAGGACACCTTCCCTTCAGAAGTATTCAAAGACTAAGCTCGGTCAAAGGAAATCCAAAGGAAATAAAGTCGAAGGAATTGCCAAGGAGGGTGACGTCCCTGCAGACGTCAAATTTATGGCAATGAAATAGTCATTGATCTTTAAAGGCTTGAGCATGGACCTGAATGCATTTAAAGGGCTTCAGGCCAAAAGGAAGAACCGCTGAGAGAAGAGCCCAAAGATCCAAGTGCAAAAATAGACAAAATAGCCCAGGTGGCAAAAGGGAGGCGAGTTATTCCTGCAGTTGGAACAGTCTTCACCAAGTGGTCATCAAGGAGTGCAAACAGTGAACGACGTGACCTGTTTTCTCCATTTTGCATTGATGAGTAGACAAACCACATGAATATCTTGAAGGAGTAGTCTTGTTGCAAAAAAAGAGGCATGGCCCATGCTTTCACATTAATGTTTGAATGCCAAAGTCAAGACCGGCGATTACACAACATGTTTCTAGCAGGCCTCTTCTAGAAGGATGATATCAGCAACAGTGACTTCCTCTTCCCAATGCTCTCAACGCACATGGGCCACTTGTAAAAAGGGGCCTCAAAGTTTTTCCCAAGGTGGCGCCATTTGTTTCCTCTTTCTCTATATATATTGTAACTTCTCATTTGAGAATATATCTCTCATATTGTAAGGCAAAACCCTGCCATTTTTCACCTGAAATCAATAGAATACATATTTTTTACCTCTATTCTAGTTGGATATATCTCTGAGTGTGTCTAAGTGTTAGTCTTGTGTTTAGTCATTGCTTCCTAATGCTTTCACAGGGTTGACACCAACACACCTGGTATATACAAAATGCCATTCCTGCAAGTGACAAGAAGAGATGTACCCAGAGCACAGAGGTAGAAGGAGGTTACTAGACAGTGTCCTTTTCCGACAGCACTTATGGTAAGTCCCTTTTCTATGTGTTTCCATTAAAGCCTTCCTGTCAAGCTCCCTGCAATCTGGTCCTTTTACTAGTTAAAGTGTATGTATGTGTTCTTATGGTTCAGAGTGTGAGTGTGAGTAGATCAAACTTGTTTGGTGCATCACCCTCTTAGATTAAGTTCTATTTTTTAGTAATCCTTCTCTTTTCACCCCCCATTATATATATATATATATATATATATATATATATATATATATATATATATATATATATATATATATATTAACAACTTACTGGAATAACTCAGATGCATCAAAGGGAGCTAGCCCTTATCTAGAGACTCTCCCCCCAATTTTGCTAGACCCATAGGCAAGAGGGGAGTTTCCATTGTGATGTGTGGAAGGCAGGAGCTTAGTCTCTTGTCAAGGGTGTAATCCACTGCATCAACAGTTTTTGGCATGCCCCATGGGACCATGATTTAACACTCAAAAAAGTTCTAGGATTGGTGCTGGTCCTGTTACAGTAGAATGAATTATTAATACAACATCTGACCTTTAATCAGGTGATTGTAGGACAAGTTTTGTCCAAAGAGTTAAATAATTTTGGTGTGTTCTTCAACCAACCAGCCTTTGGAGGCTTTTTCGTCAACACCAATGGCGACTCCGAGTTTAATCAGATGGTTAAGCAGTCCTGATGCCATCAAGAAATCACATTTTTTGTATAACTTTGGTGAATCTCAGGTTGTCCATGGGATCACCTCAAACTCCAGCGTTACTTCCCTCATTATTGAAGGGCAACTAGGAGAGCTGCTTGAGGTGATTTCATGAACAACCTGAGCTTGATCAAAACTATATGAAAGAAAACAAGGTCATGAGTTGGAAGCAAACAATGGAATCATGGGGCAAGAAGGAGGAGGAGAAAGGTTTTGCTCAAAACCTTGAAGAAGATGAACTTGCTCCTACTCATCATGATGATGCTTGTGACCTCCAAGAAAGGCTCTTTCAATAAAATATAAACAGGCGAATTGCAGAGTTGGAGTCCAGAATGAAGTTCCTTAGCCAATGTGTGATGGACGGTTCAGACCAAACAATGGATTCCATGTTTGAACACACCCCATATACACACCTCCAAGAAAGCTATCAGGCCACATCTAATATAGATGAAGTGTTGGCTAAATAGAAGGAGGAGAATCATTCGATTCTAGCTCAGGGACTGCCTCCTCTTCCACATGGGTTTAATCTTCAACGTTCCACTTCATCCCTTCTCAGATTGGAACCTGTTTTGAAAGAGGCAAGTGAAGAAGAGAGGATCCAATTTGTAGCTGATCAAGAAGCTCTCATGGATGTCAATGAGGAAGGAATTCTCATGTATGCTCCTTTTGAAGACATCATCAACAATGGAGAAGACACAGGTCATGCATACATGCAGGTGTTCTAGCAATATGAGGAGGAACGTAAACATGGTGAGCTCTCTCCTCCCTTGTTTGATGAACTTCCTTGTTGCTTTGATGAGGAGGATGACCATGCCATGGATCCTGAGTTGGAGGAGGATTAGGTGGATGTCTTTGGACAACTAGAGACTCTGATCCTTGAGTAGGAAAAGGAGAAGCCTATCTATGTTGAGAACAACTTTGAAGAAGAGAGCCTTGAACAAGAAGGTGATGTTCTATGGGATGAGAAATTAGTCCATAATTCCATTTTAGACATCACAATAGTCACCCTTCTTCAATAAAGCCATGAAGGAGTAGAGGGTGAGTTTGACAGGGTCTTTAATAAAGCAGAAGGGAACGGGTCAAACCATGATGCATGTCAAAGGAGCTATGCATATCAAAGGGCTTATGGTGATGAGCCAATAGCTAATGATTTATTGGTAAAACACGCCAGCATGAAGAGCCGGCATTTGACAAGCTTCCAAGAATAAGAAGAGTACATATATGTTGGGAGCATGTTTGACTCTGATCCACTCGGATGCAAGCCAATCGAGGTGGCAGGTAAGAGGAACAGGTCACCGAATCTCCATTCCATTCAGCGATTTGTTTGGCACCATAAGTTTCCTTGCCATGAAGGAGACTTAAGAATTTTTCCCTTTGATCTAGGAGGGAGGAAAATATACCTGGTTAGCTGTATATAGTAGTTTGCTTTCAGTTTTCTTTCCCTATTTTCCCTAAGTGTTGTTTGCACAAGTAGTGTTTTTAGCCTTGTGTGTGTTTTCATTTGTGTTTGGGGTAAAAGCTTCATGATTGATTCTTGGATCCATCGGGGCTGTTGCTAACTTTTTTCAAGTTGTGCTCTAACTCTGTGCCCAATGGACTTTAAGGCAACTGGTTTCTAAGCATAACAGGCATGCTTCCCCTGGAAATCGCCAATTTGTTGACCATTTTTGGTCCAGCAAGCCAAAATCAATCCCCTTCTTCCCTTGCTATTCTGATCCATTTGAATTCGGGTTGCACAAGTTTTTTGGCAGATGATGAACCAGTTCAAAGAATGCAATGTTTCTTACAAAGCTTCTTTAGACCATTGAACTGATGAACCATTGAACCATTGAACCATTCAATTGGTTGGTTCAATCGCTGGGTTCATTGGGTTGGTTCAATGTTTTGGTTCAATAAGTCAGTTCAAGTGCTTGGTTCAATGACTTGGTTCAAAGGCTTGGTTTAGTCAGCTTGGTTCAAAGAGTTGGTTCAACGTTTGGTTAGATAGGTTGGTTCAAAGGGATGGTTCACTCAGTTGGTTCAACGATTAGTTCAAAGGAACGATTCAATCGAAAGGTTCAAAAGAGTCTCCCACAACTTGAAAGATAAGTGACCTTGCGGAGGGCACTTAGGCGACAAAAGGACCTTTACAACTTTTTTCAAAAGGTAATTTTAGAGGCCAAACAGCCCTTGTAGAAGGCAGTCAAGCATAAAAGGGACCATTCCAGTGCCCTTGCGGAGGGCAGTTCCAGACCCAAGTGCCCTTGCAAGGCAAGGAACACTTGAAAAGGGATCAAAGAGAAGGCTGAAAGGGTAAGTTTTTCTTTGAAAAAGTGAACAAGGCAGGAAAGTTGGAATTCCTTCAGATTTGTTCAAGGCAAGAGATGGAGAATTTCTTCAGACAAAATGCCCGAAGGAATTCCTTCATACATTTTGTCTGAAGAAATCTTTCAGAAGAAAATATCGTGGCAATAAAAAGACTAAGGCAAAGGCAGGAAATGATTTCCTTCGGACAAATTTTTTGAAGAAATTCAGAGAAAGAGCCGTAGGAAAAAACTTGAAGAAGGATTCCGAAGGTCAAAGTAAGTGATCAAAATAATTCTTGCAGACATTTTGTCCACGAGAAAAGTGGCTGAAAGAAAAGCCTGACCCGAAAGCAAGCAGGAAAAATGTGAAGGAACATTTCTTTCAGACATTTTGTCTGAAGGAATTCTTTCAGACATTTTGTCTGAAGGATTCAAGAAGCAAGGCCGTCGAAGGACCCCGAAGGGCAGGTGCCATTGCGGGGGACTCTCGGCTGCCAAAAGAAGGACCTCCCCCAAGTCCCGAAAGGACACCTTCCCTTTGAAAGGATTCAAAGACTAAGCTCAGTCAAAGGAAATAAAGCGAAAGGAATTGCCAAGGAGGGTGACGTCCCTGCAGACATCAAATTTATGTTAATGAAATAGCTATTGATCTTTAAAGGCTTGAGTGTGGACCGAATGCATTCAAAGGGATTAAGGCCAAAAGGAAGAACCACTGAGAGAAGAGCCCAAAGAGCCAAGCGCAGAAACAGACAAAATAACCCAGGTGGCAAAAGGGAGGTGAGTTATTCCTGCAGTTGGAACAGTCTCTGCCAAGTGGTCATCAAGGAGCGCAAACAATGAACGGCGTGACCTATTTTCTCCATTTTGCATTGATGAGCAGACAAACCGCGTGAATATCTTAAAGAAGCAGTCTTGTTTCAAAAAAAGAGGTGCGGCCCATGCTTTCACATTAATATTTGAATGTCAAAGTCAAGACCGGCGATTACATAACATGTTTCTAGTAGGCCTCTTCTAGAAGGATGATATCAGCAACAACGACTTCCTCTTCCCAACGCTCTCAACGCACACGGGCCACTTGTAAAAAGGGGCCTCAAAGTCTTTTCTAAGGTGGTGCCATTTGTTTCCTCTTTCTCTCTATATATTGTAACTTCTCATTTCAGAAGATATCTCTCAGATTGTAAGGTGAAGCCCTGCCATTTTTCACCTGGAATCAATAGAATACACATTTTTTACCTCTGTTCTAGTTGGATATATCTCTGAGTGTTAGTCTTGTGTTCAGTCATTGCTTCCTAATGCTTTCACAGGGTTGACACCAACGCACCTGGTATATACAAAGCACCATTCCTGCAAGTGACAAGAAGAGTTGTACCTAGAGTGCAAAGATAGAAGGAGGTTACTAGACATTGTGCTTTTCCTATAGCATCTACGGTAAGTCCCTTTTCTATGTGTTTCCATTAAAGCCACCCTATCAAGCTCCCTTTAGTCTGGTCCTTTTACCAGTTAAAGTGTATGTATGTGTTCTTATGGTTCAGAGTGTGAGTGTGAGTAGATCAAACTTGTTTGGTGCATCACCCTCTTAGGTTAGGTTCTATTTTTTAGTAATCATTCTCTCTTTTCACCCTCCCCCCCATTATATATATATATATATATATATATATATATATATATATATATATATTAGAAACTTACTGGAATAACTCAGATGCATCAAAGGGAGCTAGCCCTTATCTAGAGACTCTCCCCCCAGTTTTTCCAGACCCACACGCAAGAGGGGAGTTTCCATTGTGATGCATGGAAGGTAGGAGCTCAGTCTTATATATATATATATATATATATATATATATATATATATATACACACACACACACACACACACACACACACACACATATATATATATTAGCAACTTACTGGAATAACTCAGATGCATTAAAGGGAGCTAGCCCTTATCTAGAGACTCTCCCCCCAGTTTTGCCAGACCCACAGGCAAGAGGGGAGTTTCCATTGTGATGTGTGGAAGGTAAGAGCTTAGTCTCCTGTCAAGGGTGCAATCCACTGCGTCAACAATACCCTAGGTCAGTGAACCCTTTAGGGACTCCATTGATAGATTTCACCATATCTTACCAATATGGTGATCTAACAACATTAAATGGTAGCCCACATGTGTAAACACAACGTGTAATGTTTTACTCCACTATGCCCCTGGATTCATTCTGGAATGATTTTTTACAATGGGCCTACATCTTTTGTTCTCTTATGACTAAGAGGGGAATATTATTCCTCTGTGGCCTCAATAGTTATAAAAAAAAATGGTTGTGATGGCATCACGACATTAGCATGAAATAGAACAATAGGTGGCTCTATAGATGTAGATCATTTCTTTCCCAAAGGATGCTTTGATCTTAGGGAAACAAAGGCATTTGTTTATTCTTTCTCTCTAATATATTCAAGGATCTTTGCATTGGTAAGCCCTTTCCTAGATTGTCATTTATGTTTGGCCCACCACAAGCATTGATTTCAAAATCAAGAATTGTATACAAATGGGATTTCACCTCACTATATGAGTTATTATATTTAATGTTAAACTCTGAGCAAACCCAAATGTAATACCCTCAACCTGATAGATATTTTAACATTGTCACATACTTCCAAAGGGGCATTCACAGACCGGTTTTGAAGGTTATCCCTTAGCCCACTGAACTAGCACTTTTTGCAAGACATTTTGGCAAGTCCCTATAGCCCCTAGTTTCAGGAGATTTCAATGAAAAGGATTGTTGATTTAAGGTAAGTTATTCAGTTTTGTAGTTTTCTTTTAGTTACAAACTTTAAAATGTTTGTAACTAGTTTTTATTTTTTTTGTTATTTTTTAAACATTCTTTCAGAAAAATGCCAAATGCCTTATATATATATAAGGCATTTGGCATTTTTCTGAAAGAATGTTTAAAAAATAACAAAAAAAATAAAAACTAGTTACAAACATTTTAAAGTTTGTAACTAAAAGAAAACTACAAAACTGAATAACTTACCTTAAATCAACAATCCTTTTCATTGAAATCTCCTGAAACTCCCTGATGCCAAATGGGTAGTTGTAATAGCATAAGATTAGCAAAAGGAAGGAGGTTCAGTTTTAAGCAATAGAAAAAATGAAAGTGAGAACAAATGTGCAATGAGAGGTAAAAATGCAATGAAAGGTAAATGTGTTGTCTTATTTTTATAAAATGCATGTGAAATTTGTTTTTAGGGTTGCCCCTATACTTTATTTTATTTTTAATTATTTTTCAAAGTTCATATTTGACTTTTCATAAAGTGAAATTGAAAAAAAAAAACTACAAAAAAAGATGTCATGCCTGCAAGATATGCCCTAAAGGGTCTTGCAGGGGACATGTGGATACACTCAAATACTTATTTGGGCGTGATACATATAAGGTCTTGTAGGGGACCTGAGGATAAACCCAAATGCATATTTGAGCATATCCGCAGGTCCCCTGCAGGACCCTAGGCATATCTTGTAGGGATTCAAATTCAATATGTTTTGTATTTGGGTTCGAGGACCTACAAAGGAACATCCAACTACATAGGAATTTTTTCTTGGTTTTTATCAACTCGTCCAACAGGGAGTGACACAATTTTATAACAGTTGGATAAATAACCATTGGGAAGGTGATTTTACTTTACGTTTGAGAATGCCAGTTCCCTTGTAGGATATGGGGTCTTTAAGTTTTTTGTGTATGTTTAACCAAAATGCACAAAAAGGAAATAAAAATGGGAAATGGAGAAAGTTGAAAATGGAAAAAGAATGGAGATCGAAATGAAGATAAGAAACTCACAACAAAATAAACTCAAAGGATCCCCTAAATAACTCAAATTTAAGTGAAGTGTTTAGAAATTCTTCCTCTCACATGAAAATGGAAGTAAGAGCAACATATGTTATGGGAACAAAAGGTTTGCCTGAAAGCACGTAGTCTCCTCAAAACTTAAATTGGGTACATTTGGTATGAAGCCCATCCATGTGGTTTTCAACACAAAGTTTGGAAACACCATGAATTGTACACAACCATTAGAAAAGTATAATTTTAAAAGTTTCTCTATTTATGAACAATAATACAACTTTTGTAAACAAAGAACATTAAAATCTAAGAAGCCAAAGAATGATCACCCCCGCTTGCTTGTATTCCATTGCTCAAATCCATAAAAATATATCACACTCAAAGTTGCAACCAATGCTTCCCCAAGAGCTTGAAAGAAAGAAGAATCCGTGTTTGCAATCTTGATTTTGTCTTGTGTACTTTGTTTTCACCCACAAAGGAAGTTGGAGAGCTAACATTTGACCTAACTCAACCTAGAGCTTATTTTCCTCTAACTAGAGCTTGCCCACATTTGATTTTATTATTTAGGCATTTTTAAAAAATTAAATGCAATAGTAAATTTGATGTTAACAAACATTATTAGTTCTAAAAATAATTAATTTTATCAATGACTCCAAATGAATAGCTTTTTCTTGGCGTTCTTTCTCGACACTTTTTCTTAGTGCTCTTTTATGTGCTTCTCCTTGGCACGCTTTTTGATGTTATTTTATGAATTTAATTAATTCTAAAAAGAGTTAATAATTTAATTAAGTCATTTAATTTCCATCTTGGGTATATGAATGTCATCTTCAAAATTCATTCCATGCAAATCTGCCTATAATGGTGCCTTGTCCATTGGGTTGTGGAGTCACATAGAGCATTACAAAATGCAGATCAATGGAAATTGACCTGAATGGATAGTGAAATTTAAATGACAAAATTTCGCTACAACACATCATTTCTTATTTTTTATATCGTTCATTTAACAAGTTGTCAAGTACATGCAGGTTATGTCATAGTTTATTTTTCCATAAGGTTAATATTGTGTTGGTTTTTAAACTTGTAGCTATAGATACTACCATAATTTGCATACTCGTACTCATAGAGTACTTGCACAGTAAAAAACATTTACTCAAAAAATACTCACCAATACTTGGAAACTTCAAAAATTAGTAAAATTTCTTTAAAAACATAAATTTTATACAATTTATAGTTACAAAATGTATCAAATATGTCTGTAAAACATTGGGGAAGTGTTTGCTATTAGATTTGAATATAATTATAATACAAAATCGCATAATCATGTAAATAATACAACAAACTAATACTTAAAAATTTATGATGATTGTCATTGAAAATCATCATCATAAATTGCATATGGATGCAAGTGACAAATTATAAGATTCGACAATTTCCTCTTCTCCATTCTAGTGAAAAATATGTGAACTGAGAAAGTAGTCTTCGCACTTTGTTGTGCATCCTCGTTCTACCTAGAATGTTGTGCCTATGGCTCCACCCTAGTACTAGATGGTAGTGACTCCTCATTTGCCTCATTGGACATCTACAAGGATATCATCCAATCCAATCTCTCATGTTTCTGCTAATATACAAGGAAATTCTTTAGTTGTTTCTTGAACATGTGGTGTTTATCAGACCTACATCCCTTCATGCAACCTTCATGCCTCCTATGATGTCTCCCTAAAATCTTAAAACCCTAAAAAATGGCTAAGTCTAAAATCTTGGAACCCTAGAATTTGACTAAGTATAAAATATGATAGGATCCTTTAAAACCTAGAATTTGCATTATAGCTCCTAAAGGTCCATAACACTCTCAAACATCATGAAAGTATATATAAAAAATATAACTTAAAGTATAAGAAAATTATATTTAAATGTTTATTTTATAGATATACGATCACCTCAAATGTTGTGTGATGAAAGTGGAGGGGATACATGATTAAAAAAGACAAAAATGTGTTTTTTCTACATTTTTTTGCATTCTAACCACATTGTCAAGTATTCACACAATGCTCGTCGAGTGTAGCTACAAAAAACTTGTGAGTTTTAATGGATATTACTCACCTAGCTGATTTTTGGATGAGTACTCGTCAAGTATGCATCTTATGTATTACAATGGCAACAAGTTATATTTATGTGGGCCAACCACAATTCAAAACTGATTTGCATTCACCATCAATGCTTGTGCAAGTTCCAAGTGGTGGGGGTTTGGCAATACAATGGTTGCAATGTTGGATACACTAGCTATATAATCTGGTGAAATTCCACTTGTATACAATACCTTGATAGGGCATCAAAGCTTTCCCAAGGAAGAAGGATGCACCAATGTTGACATCAACAATTCTTCAAGACATCAAGGAATATAAAGAAACAAATGCAACCTTGTCTTGAAATCCAGTCATCATTTGACAAAGAAAGGATCTCTATTGAAAAAGCCACCGATTGCCTCATCTCATTGCAGTTCCCCAATTGTGGCCTTGATACATCCATTTTTGACACCACCCTCCATGCACAAAGAGGATTTTGTTTCATGCAAGAGAACAAAATGACCATTGTAAAGGTCATTTCAAAATGAGCCCAAGGATATCACCGATGAGCACATCACATAATGTGTGTATGCAAATGCATTTTCCTTCAATGTTGTCAAGTCACCATATTGATAAGATATTCTGAGAGTGATCAACAAGGCCCCAAAGGGTATAAAGGGCCAAGTTATGAGAATTTTTGCACCACCCTATTGGTAAAGGAAAAAAATATGTAGAGAATTCATTGCAACCAATTAGAAATTCATGGGCCAAAATGGGGATGTCCATTGTTTCCAATGGTTGGAAAGATGCATAAAATCAGCGTTTAATCAATGTCGTTTCAATGTGCCCTAAAAGGGAAATGTTTTTGAAAGGTATTGATTATGAGGGGCATTTTTTTTTAAATTGTTGATTAAGAGGGGAATTTTTTTGAAAGCCATTGATTATGAGGGGCATGTGAAGGATGATCAATTCATAGACAACATCCTCTTCAAAGCTATTGAGGTGGTGGGGCCTCAAAATTTTATCCAAATCATAATAGACAACAATGAAATTGCAAAGCCACAAGAATGTTCGTGGAGACAAGGCATGGGCACATTTTTTGAGAACCTTATGTTGTCCAATCACTCAAATGAAAATTGCAAAAGTTTGGCAACAAAATCGAGTGGAGCAAGTAGGTGTATATCAAGGTAGTAGAGATCTAGATGTTTGTCATGAACCATCACTTTTCGCAAGCCATCCTTAGATCGTTCTCTAATTTGGAGTTGCTAAAGGCAATTGAAACAATTTTATTTATTTATTTTAGTAATTTTTATTTGCAATTTAAATAATTAAATTTTATATCATTTATTTTATTTTTTTAATTTAAATTTAAAAAACAAAGTAGATGATGTTGTAAGTTTTTTAATCTAGTACATATGAATCTTTGAATTTTTTAGTTTTTTTTTTGTTTTAATTTCCTTCTAGGTTGCTAAGACTTGATTCGTCTCACACACAATCATTTTGAGATGACTTTTGAAGGTGAGAGAGAAACTTAGTAGCATGGTCATCAATGGCCTTTGAATTGTATGGATGGAATCGAACAAAGATCGGGCTCAAAAATTGAAGATGATGATCCAAGATGACCACTAGTGGGCTTGCATAGATTACTTGCTTAGTTTCATTGAGCCCATTATGAGTATGATCCAATTTACTAACATGGATTAGCCATGTTTGGGAGAGACATATGATGGCATTAACTCGATGATTCAGAGATAAAGGTCATTCTAATGCAAAAGAGCAAGATCTTGAGGAAACATTTTTCAAACAAGTGCAATCATATCTCATTGATGGGTGGAACAAAATGAACACATTAATACATCTCATTGCCTTTGTATTGACTCCAAAATTTTACAACAATGAGATCCTTTCTTTTACGAGGAGAGTGCCACCATACAGGGATGTTCAGGTCATTGAAGGGTATAAGTTGGCATTTTTTGAGCTCTTCCTTGATCCTGAGGTAGAAAACATGGTTATGAGTGAGTTTAGAAATTTCATGGCCTCCACAGGTTAAGGATTTAGTGCTCTTCAAAACAAGTACAAGGATGTTCATATGTGATGGTACCTCCATGACCAAGGATCCACACAACTATTGCCTTTTCCAATCTTGTCATGTTTAAGGTTTTTGTTTTTTTTTGTTTTTTTTTAGTTTTTTACTTTTTTTTTATTTAACTTTTAAATTTAAGTTTGAGTTTTTATTTTTATAAATTTTAATTTTGAATTGACTTTTCCTCAATAGATTGCAAGTGTTGTGAATTCAAAGAGCCAACACACATAATTAGGTCAACAATATTTTATTCCTTCATATTTTGATAATTCTGCACTCTCTTATTAATTCAATACGGGACATTACACAAATATATAGGAACATTATTCCTATAATTATGGAGAACATCTCTCCACTAAATTCTCACCCAAATCCCTCTAACTATGCAAACTCCTATTTACGATATATTGTTATAACTCTTTAACAATATATCTCAACAACTATAATATTCTAACCTAATATTTTAATATTGTTTATAACAATATTACTACCAAATATAACTACCAAACAACCTATTACTATTTACCTCTTGGTAACTACCCAAATTTACACAATGTGAAAACTAATCCCTAACATTCCCCTCCATAGTTTTTATATAGTACAATATATATCTTTTTTTAATTGTAGCGTGCCACCTCTGTGTGCTCATGATCTTCTCTACATACATGTGTCATCGCACATCTCTTCCTTCACACTCATCTGCAATTGGTTTTCTAGGTTCACCAATAACCTTATAAAATGGTTTTCACAGGTTTACCAATTACCTTACAAAATGATTTTCTTAAGTTCACCACTAACCTTACAACATGGTTTTCTCAGGTTCACCACTAACCTTATAAAATGGTTTTTTCAAGTTCACCACTAACCTTTCATCATGATTGCTACATTGTTTTTTAGATCAACATTCTCCAATGTAAATATACAAAAGGGATTGCATGGAAATATCATTCACAAGTGAACAAGTACAATTGTTTTTATTTTCACACATGCTAAAAACTATAACTACCACATCACACTGAAAAAATTGAAATTCACACAACTGAAAATAACACACCACACAAAATATCATCACATCATTGGTGCAGCGCCATCATTGATGACTGATGAGAGATTGCGGAAAAACCTTCCTCTAAGTATCCTCCAACCTCCAATAACACTGACTTATTTGAAATAAGGACATCAAGATGCAGTGATATTGCATTCGTACACAAAATGAGATTTTTGATTATTTGAACATAAAAATGACTCTTGACAAAATGACTTACAACTTTTAACTTTCGAGACATTTTTATTTTGACAATAGACCCACAAAATTAACACTTTGAATTTTTGACATAAAATATATTGTCTAAAATACTAACTATAAAAACAAGATCTATTAAACAAAGACTTTAAAGACTCTAAAATTGTTATAACTACTTAATAACAAAAGCCTATAATAGATCTTATAAAAATATTTCCACCTTATATTGTTGAGACTTCTTGATTTAGACAAAACCGACCTTTGTGAAGAGACAAGTGGACGCATGAAAGACTTGACATTGACATCCTATATTAAAAACAATATTTATGATCTAAAAACATTCAACTAAAATGACAAAATATTTTTCCAACGAATTTATACCTTAGTTATATAAAACTCTACTTTTGAGTATATCCTATCTAAACAATACTACACACCATATAAAGACTGAAAAGAATTTGGCAGCTAACTGTAAGAACTGTTCATGGATCTAGGTGGTCAGAAATAGCTTGAAGGAATCACAGTTTTCCCAAACACTTCTCAATGATGGATCTGACTGTACCGTAAAGCTCCAATATCAATTATATCACCATGCACGGATTGAATGATGCACAAGTGGTGACAGATTTATCATGATGCTTTGTGTAATTGGCAAGTGCCAAGCTGTCATAAAAAGTTGGCCCAACCAATAGCCAGGAGAGCAGGGGTTCGCCAGTCAAAGATCCTTGTGCAAAACACCTTTGTGCAGGTTCATATGATGCCTTTGTGCGTTTGAGCGTGGGTCGACGATGACACGTTCCAGATCGTATTGTCAAATAAGTTGTATTCGGATTGAGTGAAAATAGATATCGATGCACCAATACAATCATGAAATGTGAGCCCGAATCGGTTGTATTTTTTTTAAAGACTGAAGAAAAAATCAATCAAACCAAATGCTAATTTTAATCTAGAAGAGATCAAACTGGAAAGAAGCATCGGCATAGGGAAATGAACTGAGCATCGGCATAGGGAAATGAACAGATCTGATTTTGTTGTATATTTTATAAGCCAATGGTGCGGGAGGTATCTCTCTCAACGAGACAAGATTAAACACAACAAACAAATTATTACATACACCTATCTTGCAATTACCAAGAATATCTCTAAGAGGGTCTCATATCTCAGAGGCAAGCAATAGATTTGCAAAAACTACCCCCCTCACAAATTTAATAGATCATTTCCCTGCTCTAATATCACTGTTGTAAATTCAAAGAGCCGAACATACAAAGAATTATTTCAACAATATTTTATTCTTTCATATTTTGGTAATTCTGCACAATCTTATTAATTTAATATGGGACATTACACAAATATATAGGAACATTTTTCCTATATTTATGGAGAACATCTCTCCACTAAATTTTCACCCAAATCCCTCTAATTATGCAAACTCCCATTTATGATATATTGTTATAACTCTTTGACAATATATCTCAACAACTATAATATTCTAACATAATATCGTAAAATTGTTTATAACAATATTACTACCAAATATAACTACCAAACAACCTATTACTATTTATTTCTCGGTAAATACCCAAATTTACACAATGTGAAAACTAATCCCTAACAGCGATATCATCTTCGTCTGAACAAAATCGGAGTACATACACCATCTGCTCACAAAAGCACAAAAAACTAACAACAAAAAAGGTCAAAAAATTGGTCTATGTACATTTCAGCTCAAGTCTTCTATAGGCAAAATTGATTGGGTGAGACTGGTTGTAGAAGATGTCAAAAACATCACAAAATATATTTGTAATCACCCATGGGTTCTCAACTCAATGAGAGATCACACCAAGGGGAAAGAGTTTGTGTGAGAAGGTGTCACAAGGTTTACAACTAACTTCCTAACATTGCAAAATATTTATAGTTTGTCGACACCATTGAAGGAGATGTTGTGAATCAAGCATGTTTAAACTCAACATATTCAAAGAACATTGATGGAGAGAGAACCACAAAAATGATTTTTGATGATGTATTTGCGAAGAGAGCTGTAGAGATCACCAAGGTATCTTCAAACTTTAATTTAAATTTTAAGTTGATTTCGTTATTTTCAAAAAAATAAAGTATTTACTTTAATTTTAAGTTTGTAATGTTAATTTGTTTGTAACTTTGTAGGTGTCAAAGCCTTTGGTGAGGGTTTTGCACTTGGTGGATGGAGAAGAAACCCCAATGGGATACATTTATGATGCCATAGATAAGGCCAAAGAGGTCATCCAACACTATTATAGGGGGGATAATGACATATTTGATCCCATTTGAGAAAATTGATTTGAGATGAAATAATCAACTCCACTAACCCATTCATGCAACGGGGTACTACCTTCACCTACAGTTTTTCTACTTCAATGGCTTAACATATGTTAATAAGGAGGTTATAGAAGGCCTCTCAACATGCATTGAGAGGATGACACCTAAGGTTGAGGTGAAGGACCTCATTTTTTCAGAGTTGCAGAATTACAAGCAGGCCAAGGGAAGGCTCTTTTCTTCGACACTAGCTATCCGAGAGAGATCTGCCTAGACACTAGGTAACAAAAATTAGAGTTTTTACTTATATCTTACAAGTTACAAATTTACAATTATTAATCAGTTACAAACTTTTGAATAGCTTATTTGTAGGTTCTTGGTGAGAGATTGGGGTGGAAATACCCAAAATCTTCAAAAGTTAGCCCTCCGGATTTTATTTCAACTTTGTAACACTTCAAGATGTGAGTACAACTGGAGTTTGTTTGAGGCCATTCACACAAAGAAGCGCAATAAGTTAACAACACTTCAATGATCTAATTTTTGTGCAACAAAACCTTCAGCTACACACAAGAAATGTGGAAGACACATCACAACAACATATTGATTTGGATGAGATTGATCCCTAAAGTTATTGGACTACACAAAATGAGGAGACCTCCTTATTCATAGAGGACAATATTCGTTAATTTTAAGAGACAAGCTATGGAAGGTGTAGTTAGTGGTACAACAAAAGCAAGAGAGATGGGATTGAATGACATCCTTGTAGATGATGTCGAATATGAGGTAGAGGAGTCACTACCATCTACTACTAGGGTGGAGCCGCAGACGCAACCTTCTAGACAGAGCAAGAAGTTGATACAAAGTGTGAAGACTAGACCCTCTCAATCTCCTCAAAATTTTAATAGAACGAGGAAGAGGAGATTGCAAATTCTCGTAATTCATAATTTGCATGAATATGTAATTTATTATGATGATTTTCAATGACAATCATCATAAATTCATATGTTATAATAGTTATCAATTGGCTATTGTGATGTGATTATGTACTCTATTTGTATTGAAATATAATAGAAAACACTTCCCTAACGTTTTATAGACTCATTTGATATATATTTTAATTGTAATTAGATTAAATTTTATTTTATTTTTATTTTTGATAAAAGGTAAAAATTGGGTTTTTGAAAGCGCCCAAGCCTTTTTACATATAAATCCAAAGATATATCTGGGAAACACTCAGACAAAACTCAACTTCTAACTACCAGTTATAGAATCACAACTAAACAACACCCAACTTGTCGCAGATCAACAAACTACACAAAATAGACCCAGGTTTCTAACAAACCCAACAAGAATATTGTTGTCCACCGACAAGAAGGATAGAAAATTAATCTTTATGTTTCTTGTGTTTACCATGCCCAAGAAGTTGGGACTCCTCAACATCAAGGTTTGAAAGATCTGAAAATGTATTTTTGCATTTTAAACTTCTAAGACAATATCTTGGAGAATCATTTTCAACTAGATGTATGCCTTATAACTTTGTAATTGAAATAAAATTATTTTTAAGAAATGTAAGTATTTTTTAAGTTGTCGAGTATTTGTAGAGACATATTTTTTTTGGTCTATCGAGTCCAAGTACGTGAACTATGGTCACGACACTACTGAAACTATACAAACAAATATGGTTTGGATGTGCTTTGTAAAGTCTTGTGCAATGATATTCTTTTGGCTTCTAGTGTCAATGGTGACATGGAGCGGTTGTCCTTTTACCCAACACTTGGCGTGAAAAAGATGCAATCTTTTTTCAACATCAATGGGTGTTGGCTAAGCATTGGTGCTCAAAAGTTTAAACATCAAGGTTTGTTTTTCTTGTTCTTGATGTTGCATATTGTTGCACAATTTTAACAAGCATAGTTTGTCGGCACGTCATTCTTGATCATCATAGGTGTTAACCTTGTGATGACTACACTATTTGGTACCTTTCCTCTAGGAACGAATTTTTGGTTGAGTGGTGTATTGTTTTTTAAAAGGTTGTCAACTACGAGGTGGTTTTTGTGCAGAGTTATACTTATTTTGTTGCCCTAAAGACTTATTCTTTTGCAGGGGAGTGGAAGAAGTTAGACCTTTTATCATTTTCTTGGCTTGTTCCTTGATCTTGATAGCTTTTTGACAAGCTTTCCCTAAGTCCGCACACAAGAGGAACTCCATTACGTCATGTATGTAAGAGTATTGTACTTTAAGACTTGATACAAGTATGTTTTAGAGAGATTCAAACGTGCATAGAGTTCATGGAACCCATAGGTGTAATCAATCGTAGATTGATCCTTCTTCTACCTTAACAACTTAAATTTCTTAAAAACATCATGATAATGCTTATTTGGGTAGTACAACGAACGTACAATATCAACAAATTTCAACCATATATCAATAGGCTTAGGGTTATATTAATTATCTTTCTTCAAACTAAAATCTCCATCGACTGGACATCTTCAGAGTCACAAAGGTGACCTTTTCTTCATTTGAGAACTTGTTGACGGTGCAGCAAGCTTCCAGTCACCATAGCCACTCATCCAATGCTTCACCATTGATTTTGTTTGGAACACTAGGATGTCCAAGTGGACTTGCACCTTAAATGAATTCAGGTGTTGGAGAGAAGGATTGGTAAAGGCTACAAAGGTGGTTGGATCTTGTTGCATCAAAGATCATGGAATTGATAGAGTTCCTTCCTATGTTATTCCACAACTACTTGAACAAGCTTTTGGACATTTGGCATAGAAGACTTCTTTGTTTTATCAACAATCTTGGATTTATTTCTTCATTTGTCAAGATAGACCAAAATAGCAAGAGGTTGAATGCCTTCTTTTCGATATTGCGAACAAGTTGGCATACGCTGATAAAATGTTTATTAGAAATAAGCTTTGATATCAATGAGCCATACCAAGCCCAAGAGGTACACGAAGGAAAATCTACAACTAACTAAACTAGATGGATCTGTTTAATTAGAGTTGCATAAGTGGAATCTAATAGAGAGATGGAGAAAAACCATTACATATTCATTGGATAAATGTGAGCAAAGATTCTATTCTATTACTATGAACAAAAAATAAATGAAATATACAATGTGAGTGTCCGATTGTGTATATCTTGTATTCCAAACCCTAAAGAGAATTGTAATGGTGTTAGGATGTTACAACATTGTGCTAGATCAACGCTTGACAATTATTTATCTACTCTATCTATGTCTACTCTAGTGATAATAGAAAAGATATATATTACATTATGTATACATAATGCGGATAGTTACAAGAATAGTTCATGTTTCAAAAATTCAACTGATTCATTTTCCATAATTGTCGTTGATTTTGGAAGATGAAGTGCTTATTTTTTATTTGACATGGACTTTGGTAGAGAAGAATTGTCATGTTTCACATGTGGAGCCTAATAATCTAAGGGTTTGTTCCAAGGTGTTATTTGTCAAGAAAGCAAAATAGTGAGCTTCGTAAAGGAAAAAAGGTTTGCAAAGAAGGGAAGCTTCACAAAGAAAGAGGAGCTTCACTACAAAGGCGAGCTTCACAACAAAGGAACTGCTTCGCAACAAAGGAAATACTTTGCAACAAGCAATTTTGTGATAGCTTCACAAACGGCTTGCTAAGCTTGAGAACGGTGCCCAAAATCCTTGGTAACACGACAACCCAATCCCAAAGTGCTAGTGATGCTTTGATTAATGTAAAATTTGAAAATGTAAAAATCAAGGGCAAAATCAATAGACTTCTTGCTGCTGAAAATGCACAGAGCTACGCAAATTTTCACTACACAAATGGCACTCTTCTATTCTCAACAATAATACTCCAGGGGATTAAAGCTCTTAAGCAACTCCTAAACACATTTCAGCTTGCCTTTTGGGCAACAAATAAATAAGAGTAAATCTCATGTTATATTTAGAAACATTACAACTCAAAGAAAGAGGAACATCCTCAGGATACTAGAGTTTCAGGAAGGTCAACTCCCCATCAGATACTTGAGTTTCCCTTTGTATCTCAAACATAGTAGAGACATATGAGAAGGCAAGATTCAATTAAAGGCCAAATTATCCAATTGGACCAATAGATGGCTATCCTTTGCCATCAAAATTGAATTATTGAAATCAGTATTGCAGGTGGTCCCTATCTATCTGCTTACACTTCTCCCCCTCCCACAAAAATTCAAGGAGGTAATCATAAAAATTCAGTGCAGCGTTCTTTGGCAAGGGGTAGAGGAGTATTTTAAATATCCATTGATCTCTTGGGCTCAAATCTGAATTCCCAAACAAAACAGTGGTCTACATATAAAAAACATCAAAGTATTCAATCAAGCTTTAGCTATGCGAGCGACGTGGTGTACAATTCTCTTTAATTCTACCAAGATCCTTAAAATAGGTATAACTGATGCAAGAGCATCTACATACATCTTCCTGCAAGACATGGTTAAGTTGGGATCAGTCTTCACTAGGTCTGCAAGCTCTAGTCATGTTTGAATTCAAATTCAAATTATTGTATTTTCCCTCCAAAATGTTGTCTAAGGAGGAGTAATTGTAATTGTTAAAAGTAAACAGAGTGGAAAAGGTAAAAGTTAGTTAAGAATCCCACGTTAGAAGCTTGTGGAATAAATCAAGGGAGGTGGTTGAAATCTTCCAACCATAGGATATTTATTATGAGATAATTTTTCAACATTAGAATGTTGGTTGAGAAAATCTCTCCTATTTGTTGTCTTAGAACCCAAGCTGGCATAGAAGGAGGACACTCTTTAAAAAAAGAGTAAGATATGCATTAATCTCATAAGAGGAGGAGAGATACGTAGAGGAAAGAGAGAAAGAGAGGATCTCTTACTAAAAGAGAGACAGGGAGGTGAACCAGGCAATCAAAGCATGGAAAAATGTAAGGGAGAAAGTGGAGATTGCATGTGGAGAAAAGAAGACATAAAGTGTCTGATAAGGATTTGTGAAGCCATTGACCATTGAGCATGGGGTATTGTAATCTTTGTATTGTAAGTATTTTGATTGACTAAGAATAAAGGTGTTTTGATTCACATGTGTATGTTATGTAAACAATAATCCCAAGTACAAAATTCTGGTCTAATCAATGGTAAACAAATGTACAGGGCTGTGTATATATATGTATGCTTCCTTGAGGTTTAAGAAACAAATGATCATTTATTGGAGTGAAATATGCTTGAGAACCTTTGGATATACGTTGAGAACCAGTTTTCAATTGTAATATGTCAACAACAGTCATTGGAAGTTGACTTATGGACTTTTGTAAGCTCTCGGCATGTGTGGAAAGAAAACTAGGTACGGTTGGAAGAATGGGTATATCTCGAGATTTAACCAATGAAAAATTATGAAATTTTGTGTGTAGATGCGCCTTGGAGTTATGAATCCAATTAAAGTGGTTTCAGATCAAATGGAGCAATGTGAAAAAAGATATGGTCAAAATACAAACCTGCAGTTCGGAGACAACTCAGAAAAACGTGTTCTCAGGTACTAAAGAGCACATAACTTCAAAAAAAATGCTCATAATGACTTGAAATTTAATAGGTAGTTGGATAATAAGGTTATTTATGTGACACAAATGTTTGAGGTCTTAAAATTCCGTCCATGAAAAGATATAGAGGACTGTATTTTCTGAAAGAGACTGTAAGTGAAAACCTGTTTACTCATTTTGAGAAGGAGAAAGGATTGCATACATAGAAGATGTTATCCAATGGTTGTAATAGGTCCTATCTATGTTTATAAAACCTATAATTATGATTTGAACACATTTCAAGAAGCAAATGTAAGAACTATAGTGAAACAGGGTAGTATGAAGATCTATTCGGCCCAGTCAAGAACAGGGAAAGTTGCAATTTGGAGAAGATGTTCCAAAGGAACCTTGTCTAGCTTTAATATATGTGGTATAAATTGATAATAGGCACTATGATATAATATTGGCTTGGTGAAAGAATTTGTAATCTGAGAAATAAAGGCTAAAACTCTTGACAGGGCTGCAAGGACCAAAAGGGCTTAATAAAGGAAATATCTTAACTAGTATCTTGGCATTGAGATAAGAGAAAATTTCATCAAAAAGTAAATTACATAGTCTAATGAAGAAGTGAGATGTTGGTAAGGTAACCTGAGGTGTAAACAAGGTGAGGGTTACACCACTAACTCTTCTCCACAACGATCTCATTTGGAAGATAGGAAACAAAGAAAAAACTCTATTCTAGGGAAAAAGTTGAAATGGGTAGCCCATCCTTCGATGCCAAGAGTTTACCGAGCTGCAAAATCTTCTCCAATCCAAAGGCCTTCGACATATTGTCGATTACTGCCATCCCTGTCCACTAGATTAGTGGTCTTGGTAAGTGAAAATAATTACAAAAGCTGGAGAAACTAAGCATCTTCAATAACAACTATCACATATGCTGGTCGCTAGACCAATTTCATTCATACCAATCCAATGAATTGATTTGGTCGCATACTCCTCTTGTAGAATGTATTGTGGCCTCTGCACACCTGGTAATAAGCATAGCTACCCACACGATAATCAGATGGAACCAGTTATGGGTGGTTCCAATATGGCCAAAAATAAAAGGATTTCTCTGGTTATTAGTCCACAACAATCTTCTGATAACAACAAAAACATCCAAAAGTGTGGTTGGATTGGGCCAAATATATGTCCTAATTGGGAATATAAAGCAGAGACAACCTAGTAACTAATTTTTCAATGCCCCATAGCAGAGGAAATTTGGAGTCAAACAACTCTCATGTTCAATATCTCGACCATATATCTCAATCATATCTTCAAGTCTGGATTGAGTTGTATTCAGTTCATGCATAAAATATCCCCAGGCTTCATTCTGTGGTTGTTGTGGCAGGAACGAAACGCTCGTAGTTTTTGAGAGAAAAAGCAAAATGTTAGTCAATTAATCAACAAATAAAAATTCATATCCAACGCATAACTTTTATTATGCAAAAAAGGAAACCAAATATATTTGCTATAGCGAATAGGTTGGATTGTCAGATAGCACAACCCTGGAATATTTATTTTCATTAAAAATACTCTCTTCCAAGTATCTTCCAAAATCAGTTAGATACCCCCACCAACAGGAAGCTATTAAATCAATTTTGATAGGGCTTAAAAAAAAACAGGGAAAGCTGGTATAAAGATATAATCTGAAACTTTCAAGGGTCTCAACATTTCAGCTATGCTCAAAACATTGGGACCCAAACAAATAATTTTGCTGAGCTCCTTGCTTTGTACGTGGGAGCCAAAATACAATTGGATGGGGATTTCAACATCTTCAGATAGGATATACCCAGATGATTATCAATCTCATATCAAGGAAAAGAGAGAGACAGAAACAAAACCAAACTGTTGCAGTGTTAAGAGTAAAGTGCGATATTCCACAAATAACAGAGAGAATATTCATCACATGCAATGTAGAACACAAACACATAAGAATTGGAGTTAGGAATCCATAAAACTCCAATATGTAACAATGTATCCAATAAAGATAGAATAATTGAACGACTGATTAATGGATGGGATTACGTCCCTTTTAAATACCCACTACTTTAATATTAGAAAGAGGTGGATAAAGGTAGTAACCTCTAAAGATGACAATGACTAATGTGTTTCCATAGAATTAGGGAATATACATATAGGCCTTATAATAGGAATTCACATCCACTCTAACATGCAGAGGTAAGTCTTCAACACAAAAAGAGACACCACAATGGAATTGTTGATCTCTTGGCAAATACTTCCTTAATATCATATGTAGGTAGTCTAGAATTTCCTCGTATGATCAGAGCAATGATGGACTTAGAACGACCACCTGACAACAAAATTGACCATGAGTAGACAAAAACTCAAGTATAATTGGCGAATCATTAATATCCTCCATGTAAACTTCCTACCTACCATATTCCAAAGCATGGCTATAACCCCACCCACATAACTTTTAACCCAAGTCCTAAAGTGATTCACCTTTTTACATTTTAAATGTTCACTTTTATTCGCTCCCCTCCTTAATATCCCAGCTACTTATATTTTTCTAAATTCCTCCAAATCTTGTTCCCATATTTCATTAGACCCCACCCTAAGCATCTTTTCTTACTTAGAACCAACCAACCCACCCGTACACATAATGAAGTGGAACGCCTCCTTTATAGATTATTTCATTTTCATTGTTCGCAACTATCAATATTACACTATGCCCACCTCACGATGCAAGTGTATTTTTAAACTTATCTATATATTCTATAAATCCCCTAATAATTTCTAGTTCGTACCTGGTCCTGTGTTATCACTATACCACTTTTTCTCGTCCTCGAAGGTTGAAAGCATGGGAATCCCCAGTGGCCCAAAATGGTGGTGAACAAGGTGTTACACTGGAGGAAGAAGACGTGGATGAAGCAAAACATCAAGTGGTTGGGAAAATGGGACATTAAGTTACATGAGTGCCCTAACACCAAAGAGGAAATAAAAAAGTTTGTGTTAGAAAAATTCAAGACTGCCATGTGGACAAATCAGATTGAGCATAAAAAAATGCATTATATTAAAGAGTTCAATCCCACTTGGGAACACGGGGATAAAGCATACCTAAGTGCCGATCTTAAAGGTAAAGCGAGGCTCCTAGTGGCACAATTGAGGACCGGTTCACACCATCTTAGGTGTGAAACTGGTAGATAGACGGTTCCCAAGGAAAGGTGGGAAGATAGGACTTGCATTTTTTGCAGTGAAAGAACGGTTGAAACTGAATGACACTTCATTAGGGAGTGCGATGCGTAGAAGGATATCCGTATGCAGCAAGATAACAGCGTGAATATGGACAGTTTTAATGAGTTATTTGAGAAAGAGAGGCTACACAACACGGCCCAGCTGTTGGCAAAGATTCATAAGAAGCAGGATGACATCGAAAGGACTCTGAACAACTCCTAATGGTCTTGACACTTGGTCCCATAGACTGTTTGGTCTTGTGGACGTTATTATTCATTCATTCAAAGTCATCTGTCCACCACTTTTTACTTGTCCCACCCTCACAAGATATTTATTGACCAGCAGTCACGACATGCCGACCACACGGCGAAGTATTACACTTCATATAATATCCTCAATCAATGGTCAAGGGAAGGCATGCTTTCACTGAACTACTTACTCCGTTAGATATTAAGTGCTGCGGTAAATTGATCAGGGCCTTGGCGACTCAATCGACCCAACTCACAGGGCAAGAAATATCATTCACAGCCACCTAAGGTCGAGTGGGTACCTGTTTAAGCTCAAGAGGAGGAGTATTATTTTCTTTCAGTGAGTGTTACGCATTTCAAGGGTTTCAGAAAGCATTGACCCATCCAAATCAACACTCATAGTAAACCCACAACCACCACTTTTCAATCGCACCTTAAAGGCAGTGTGCCGATTTTCCATCAACTGACATCAAGTCCATGGCACTTCAAAAGATCCATGATCTTTGCAAATCTAGGATCAGATCTAATCAAAGGGAAAATACTCAATTATTGCTGCACTGACACCAAGAAATAGGTCTCAAAATAAGCGATAGGTTACTAGAAAAATCTATTAAAAGGGGAAGAAAATACAGCAAATGCACCTGTTTGTTTGGAGAAATCAAGCCCCCCCGTGTTTACAAAATAAAGATTCAATCACTAAACAGCATGCCTCTCAATGCCCAACTTAAAGCCATGTGATCTTTTTCATAGATGGGAAATGATTGAGAGCCAATCCATTTGGATGATGAGATGCTTGAAGGTTGTCTTTAGCATGTCATTCAAGTACAGGAAAGTAATATTCATCCTCTGCCTCTCTTCCCTGGAGGCTCATAGGTATACACTACAAATCTCTCTTTGAATAATTCAGGGAATGCTTTCGTCCCTCCTGCAAGGGTGGACCAACCTCCTCTTTATCCAACTCAGCCAACCAGAGTCTATTACATTGCTGATCTCCAAGCCTCTCATGCCCCCATGCACTTCTCCAACTCTCGTTTTCCTTCTAATGCACCCACTACCACCATTAGGGGTGATGATAATACAATGCAATTGCATCGCATCTCACTCATCCAACTCTAAAGGTATATAGGGTTTCCAAGCTTGCACTACCACCTCTAGGGGTGATGATAATACAACGCAATTATATGGCATTTCACTCATCGAACTCTAAAAGTATAGAGTTTTCAAGATTGGGTGCTCAAGTAACAAGTTAATATGCCTACATATATTGGAATGAACTCTCCAAATGCTGGCCGCTCTCACATTGGTACACCTCATGGCCAGCCACATAAGAATTATATCCCTCAATCTGATGCCCAAGCTGCTCAAAACCCGAATGTCAACATCCCATCTATCCTTGAGGTGGTTAAAACCTACGTTACTCTAGTTAAGGCCATTAAAGGATTGAATGGTAAACTTGCTCTGTTAGCAATCAAATTCGGGGAAGTTGGCACCTTCATTCCAATGTTGAGAGAATGTATCATGCATCTCACTGCTTTGGCAAATCAACATCAAGAATGCATCACTCAATTGAAGAAGCGCAATGAATTTCAACTGCACCCCTTGGGCATTCTTGAAAAAATCTTGTTGTATGACCCTATCAGGAAACTGGTTGTAGAAGCCATACAGGAAATTGATCGACCGCAAAGGGTTTACTAAATGAAAAGCCTCTCAAGCAGCTACCTGTAGCAACACTCAGGCCCAAGCCACAGATTGGAAAGTGCCTATGTTCTGCATGGGGGCAACGAATGCTGTCCACCAATTGGATGCCTCCAGAACATATGCCAAAAAGAGCTCAAGGATTTCCCAATCAGATGGGCCAGAAAAAACGGCGGAGAGTAATCACAACTATTTTGTAAAGACCATAACGTTAATAGAAAAATAAGATGGGTATCTTTTTTGTATAAACAAAATATTGTAAGCTGGATTAGAATCCACCGAAAAGCATCTATGTATTACAGTCTATCTTGTAAGGCTAGGAAATAGAAGTTATAATTTCTGAAGAGAATTGTTAAGCTTTCGTATGATGCTGTATATAGTAGAGTGAAAATTGTCGTATGTTTTAAGTCGCCCTTTTATATATACTATATTTATCAAAAATAAAATTCATAGGCCAAGTTGGCCACATTACTTAACCGTGGCTGTGTCAGCCTGCAATACCTGCTAACACTTTTTATCTATTCAATCATTTTTCAAACATTAAAGGATTCAAATTAAGAGCTCTATCTCAAGGAACAACATGCTAATTCTGTTTATTTATTTATTATCAAGCCTTAGTAATTAGTGCACAACAACAGGTGAAACAATAGAACTTGACATAATCAGGAAAAAAAAAAATTTGAAAACACTTGTTAGGTAGATTGGGCCTTGGCAGCAAGTAAGCAACGGAGAAAGAGGAAATCATTAGAAATAAATTGATTCAACACTCATAATAAATGCAAAAATCGAATTTCTATAAAGCACGCACTTCAAAATTTTATGTTTGATATAATACTAATAAGCATCTAAAAATTCTAAAATAGAATCACAAGTCTAGACATATTAAGTCGTTTGGGCCTTGGCAGCAAGCAAGCAACGGAGAAAGAGGAAATCATTAGAAATAAATTGATTCAACACTCATAATAAATACAAAAATCGAATTTCTATAAAACACGCATTTTAAAATTTTATGTTTGATATAATAATAATAACCATCTAAAATTTCTAAAATAGAATCACGAGTCTAGACATATGATACATAATAATAATCTGCAGCATATGATACACAATAATAATCTCCAGCAGCAGAACTTAGATTTTATGTGTCTTACTTCATTTTTTCAATCTTAAACACGATGTGCATCTGCATAATAAAGTATATTTACACTTTTAAGCGGTCTTCTTTTTCAATAAAAGTCAATAGTTTTGTATTACAAAGTGTTTAAAATTTTACAATATCAAACTCTAAACATCAACACAATGATGTCCAGATATTAGTCTCAGAGGTGTTGCAAAACATATTTCAACATCCAAATTATCCATTACCTCTTGGATCTAGATGCATCCGATACATCTCTAAAACAAGCTCTTCTGAATTTGCAAATGAATCACAATAGATTGTCGCCACTGAGTTACTATGGAGTTTGAATTGCTTTGATTGCCTCTTGGCATCTGCCAAAAAGGAGGATCTAAGCATATTTACACTTTTAACCAGTATTTGAAATATTCATGTAGCTCTAGCAAATGCACTTTTGAAATATAATAATATTTTTGTCCTCTTCGATGAACAAACTCTAAACTGATCCATTACCTCTTGCAGCTAGATGCATCCAATACCACTGTAAAGTAAGCTCTTCTGAATTTGCAAATAATCACAATAGCATTGTCACAACTTAAAAGTGAATTACTGTGAAGTTTGGATTGCTTTGATTGCCTCTTGGTATCTGCCAAAAAGGAGGATCAGAATCTCATCGGTATAGAAATTTCTTTGAACTTCAATATATGCAATGGAATTAAGATGCATTCTTATTGTGCAGTCTAACTCAACATACACCATCCAAAAATATTTGTTCCAAAATGCATGTCTTAATCCACAATTTTCTGTACTGCCCATAAATTGAAATTTTACTAATATATTTATGAGTTGGATTAATCCCTTTAAAGGATGCTTTGAATGTCTTGTTTGCTTAGTCCACAGCCTTATTAGAAGAGCAAAAACCAAACCTGTGAGGATTTTCTATAAAACATATAAAGCACCTTCTCAAAAAAATTAAGAGCGTATTTACCATCTTTGTTCCTTTTGAAATTGGTCCCCTAAGATAATAGTAGCAATGGTTGTTTTCTGCACAGATAAAGCTTCATGACTTGCTTAATCCTTACCAACAATCGCACTTTGTATTCCTTCTTTGTCCTTGATTTGCCTTTGCAAAATCAGAAATTTACGAAAAACAATCCCCACTACAAAGAATTTTCTCTTGGATTATTATGAGCTCTTATACTTACAACTAAAGGTGATATTTCGCATTGAATTTGACAATCAATTTGCAAGGACATCTCCATGTAATTTAACTTTTTAAAATCCTCCATTGGAGGATGAAATATATGAAAACTGAACAACCTAAGAACATTGACAAAGTGGAATATTCACCCACCAAAATCGTGCTTGCTCCCACACAATTAGAAACATTAGCAAATAAAGCACGAATAATATTTTTTATGTAAACATATAAAATTGCTTTCTCAATCAACCACCAAAAACGTACTTGCTACCACACAATTTGAAACATTGCCTTTGAATAGAGGATGAAATTTTGTATTAAAATTGTAACAAAAATGGAAAATAACATCACAACACAATCGAGCTGCCTTCCAACAAGCAACTGAACAAGCTATCCTGATCCTGATAAGTATGATAACCCAGTTAGCTCGATATGGGACATTACATATCTTGTCACTAAGTTTAAAAGTCGAATAACTAACAAAACTATCCCTGACTAAGTCTGCATAAAACAAACTGAAATCTAAAATATTGAAGTCATCAACAGTCATATTAAGACAAATCATCGGGAGCATACCCCCTCGTCATCACCAAAAACCAAAAACAAAGCATGACAGCAGCAGCAAATAAATCAACCAGAAGGTGCAGGCGGCCTTGCAGGATCAAAGCCGCCACCCTTGTCCATCCAAATTCAATAGCGGGTTTACCACCAACATCAGGTTCCAACCACGGACCCTCTTCATAAAATTCAATAAATTCAATAAGTCCCAACCTCGAATCATTTAAATCCTTCTTCATCTTCAGGAAATCACAGCTCAGAATAGAGATCATGTTAAGACGAGATGGGATTTAATAAAAGCCAAATCCTCCACAACAGGCTTCAGCTCATCATGAATGGTTTCTCTGACATTCAATAAATTGGCCCTCATATTTCTAGTGATCCGAGCCTGATTAAAATCACTAACAGCCACAACATTTTTGAAAACAGAGTTTCTCAAGCAAGATTGTTTGGGGTCAATTAGAGATGATATTAACGGGAGGGTTGCTAACAACTATGGGATTTTTGATCTTGTCTGAAACACCCAACTCCTCTATGTTTTAAAAAATTGAATGCCCATGGCAGCCTTGGAGGAGAACCTATTCTCATACGATAACATCAAACTGCTTGGCATTATCAACCTGTTGTTTTTAGCCTTCTCAGAGGCCAAGGGGTAGATATTTTTCTAGAATTCTTGTGGACCCTAGAAAATAAAACAATACGAGAAAGTATGATGCGAGCAGCTCCCTTAATATACAGACATAAAACCACTACAAATTATTCTCCGACCCCAGAAAAGAGCACACGAAAGTAGGAAAACAAAGGACCAATCTAGAGAATATGCAGTGAAGAGCTGACGAAAAATTGAACAATATGGTTCTTTTCAATGTTGCTAGCATTCGACACTCCCTTCTAACAACACAACACCCTGCAAAAGAAACTTCTGACACTCATAGAAGCCACGCCAATGCCCAAATGAGTGAAGGAAAGACAGCCATCACCATTGTGAGCTCTGCAAAATAAACACTGTTGGAGGGAGTGTGTTCACACTCACTCACGAAGTTCAGCTTAATTGGGAGTTTGTTATTGTTGTTGGATTGTTTAGCTTTGTGTGCACACAATATTTGTTGTGCACCTATTTAGGCAATCCAAACTATATTTGAGTGGGATCACAACAACCAAGTGATGGTTGTGCAACCAACTCGGCCTATTTATTAGGCATTCCTTGCACTATCTCTAAGATTTGTTGAAGAGAGAAGCTATTCAGATTGTATGTTGATTGAGGCAATAATACTGAGACTATTGTGCATAGTTTATATGTCTGTATTGTGCGTGTACAATGCTCTGGTTTTCAGCTCACTGGTTGTGGTAATGGTGTGCAAGAGTGATTCTTCGGTTGCATGAGACGCATTGGCTTCTCCAATATGATATCAAAGCATCTCTTGCAGCCATTACTCAGTTGAAATGTTTTTATTTTTTTAATTTTCTCAGCCATTCTAGGGTGTACTACTAAAGAGAGAAGCTATGTGGATTGTATATTGACTGAGGCAATAATACTGAGACATTTCTCTGTTTGTGCATGTACAATGCTCTGGTTTTCAGCTCACTGGTTGTGGTAATGGTGTGCAGGCGTGATCCTGCGATTGCATGAGAAGCATTGGCTTCTCCAATATGGAATCAGAGCATCTCTTGCAGCGATTACTCAGTTGAAATGTTTTGGTTTTTTTAATTTTCTCAGCCATACAAGGGTGTACTACTGCATTTTTTGCATTGGGATCATTTTCATCCTTGGCCTACTTGATGTGTTATAACTCATTGAATTGGTGTTGAATGACTTTAATCAAAGCGTTGGCTCCAAGGGCCAAGTCGCCTCTATCCACATGTGGCCCCACACTCCAAAAAGGTGTCATCCTTTTTAAATAGAAGGTTTACTTTATTTTTTTGAATTTTTTTAAATCAAATTTGAAAATTCAAATTTAAACTTTTGCATTTGGTCATTATGTACCTACCATGGCGTGATGGTTATTAACATTTGGCTAAAAGATTTGTATCATGAATTCAAGCCCCTTTGAGGGCATTATTGTGAAGTGAAGGAGCGAGATTTTTTGCCAAAGAGGGCTTATATTGTTTTAAGGGGGCTATATATTTTTTTTAAAAGGAGTCATTCATTTTTTGAAGAGCATTTTTTCAAAGTGAAGGCAAAATTTATTATTGTGGGAGCTATATTTTGAAGTGGGTTCTTAATTATTGTAAACGGGGCAATTTTTTTAGTGCTTGTGGCCTTTCCGATCTCGAATGACGAAGATCGAAGAGTGAGGTCTGGTCTGGCAAGAGGTCAGACCTCACAAGTAAAACAAACCTATTTGCATTCTTCTCCTCTCTCGAGTTTTTTGCCACTTGTGATTTTTGGTTGTCTCATTGTACCACACTATTGTACTTGCCATCACACTTTGCAATTCACGAACACATTTTCGGCTGAGCCCAACGTTCGGCATGTGAGTATGCATTGTATTTTTTTTCAGTGCCACTATCGCGGACTCATTTTTGGCAGAGACTAGCGTCCATTTCATTTTCAAGGAGGGTCTTTTTTTATTTTGTGCCATTTGGGTCAAAACTTTGTAAACAAACTGCATACTTATAAGCACTTTGGGAGGGGTGTTTTATCTTCTTGAGTACTTTTTGGTGTGAGGTTTATTCTTGCCTCAATTGTGCATTCAACAATGGAGACTATTTATCGAGCCCCTCAACACCTCCAACTACAACACATGGAAAACAAAAGTGAAGATGCATTTGCAGATAAAAGACTTATGGAGAGTTGTGCTTGGCGACTTTCCAAACTTTATAGATGAAGATATTGTGTGGATTTCATCCTTGCAAGATGAGGCATTTTTTTCATTCACCTCAATATTTCTGACAGTTTGCAGTCTCACATTGTACATGCCACATAACCTACGAAAGCTTGGGACGCTATTGCAACATTGTTTTGGGGGGTCATTCACCTCCAATTGTTCCTCTTTCTTCTCCTCCCTCTCTTAGTGAAGATATTTTGTTGGTGACATTGTTGATGTTCCTCCGTCGTCTTCTCATATTTGTGAGGATGTGATTTTTGACGGTGGTATGCATAAGGCACATTTGGCATCTCCCCCTCCTCCATTTGTTAGTGAGGACTTATCTTGTCAGGATGTTGCACTTACACCTTTTGTTGCCTATATTGATGCGCATTCTGATATTGTGTTTGTTGCTCCTATTGTGCCTTCTATAAAGGCCTCTTTTCTAGCACTACAGGAAGTGAACAAGAAATTAGTGAAGCAAAATTTATTATGCGCTTCCTCATTCACAACAAGGGCTCCCTTATTCACTCCCTAAAAAAACAAATTGCTAGCTTGCAACATCAAATTGATATGTTGGACAATCATGGTTTTGTTTCTAGTCCATCATGTAATCCTAAATCTAGCATGCATCCACTTGATGCACTTTTACAATGTGATCTACCAGATCCCGAGCAACCCATTGTTTTTGTTGCTCCTATTGTTGCAACTGACGCTTCTATGCCTACTATTTTTGCACACTATGCATATCCCACTCCAATTCCACCTATGTATATGTCTACCTCTTATGAGAAGCATACCACTGCCTTTGGCTCTCGCATGCTTCATTCCATGGGTCACACTACTAGACTTGTGGGCATTAGTAAGCATTTACAGGGCATTGGTATCTCTATGTAGCTTATTAAATGGATTGCTCAGCATGGCATTGGTTATTCAACAAGGGATTCATCTTCACTGGGATCATTTGATGATAAAGCTCCATCTTTTGTTTGCTTTTCTCTTCATGAGGATATTGAGCTACATATGAGCTCTTCTGCACCTTCAATCAACCCTGAGAAACCTGAGATTACAATAGTCAGACATGAACAACATGATATTTTTTTGGAAGTTACCTTGCATACTTTTGTTGTGGACATTGCACCCACTCATATGCAAGCAACTTCATCCACCATTCGCATTCATTTAAGGTGGATTTCTGATAGTTCTTGGCAGTGTCGGCAACATTATTTGAGAGGACTTTACAGGGAATGTTCCTCCACCACAGCTTCTTCGACCGCACATTGCTCCTCCTACCTTTTGATGCTCCTTAGTTGTATGAGCTTTTTTAGGGCATATTTGTTTTTTTTGGAGCATGCATCTCTTATTTCAAAGATGACGTCTTCTACAAATTGATTGCATTCTGGAGTTTCTTGCGTAACTTGGTGATATTGTTTGTTAGATGGGACCATTTTTGTAGCCACACTGAGAGTCATGGAGTTTTTTCCTTCATCTACGTGTGCTCCATGATGAGCACTTTCTTCTTCAGTTGTTGACTATCCCATCACCACCAGGGACATCTTCTTGAGATATTTTGTAAGTGTATCTTTGATGTCGACAATCTTCTTGAGATTTATTGTGGAGCCCATTTTCCTTTTGAAGAGTAGCTAGTTTGGAGAAGTCCGGTGTCAACATTTTGGTGTTTGAGTAGTGGAATTTGCCCACTCATACAAGTATTTTGAGTCACTACACCCATTTCAACATTATGGGGGGTGTGTTCACATACTACTTCAAGGGTCATGCTCCTTGTTAGTCCTTGGCAGACCACATTTCTATTGGATGTTAAGGTGTGGAGCTAAAAGCTTCAACTGTTTGCAGACACAAGAAGAGGATGTTGAAGAACCAGAGGCACTGGCGTCGGCAGTATGATCGACGTCGGTCAGATGCAGTGGAGAAGGAGATCGGCAACGGCAGATAGTCGGCCGACGTCGGCAGCACTAGACAAGCAGGGACCGGCGTCGGTCGCCTGTGTATTTCCAGAACTGCTGTTGACGAACAGTCAGTTAAGTGAAGCGAGTGTTTGCATGTCAAATGACTAATTATAGTCACGAGCTGCGTGTCTAATTATTGTAACTAGAGTTCTATTTTTGTAAGCATGGGATCCTATTTAAAGACCCATAAGGCATGTATTGTAATCAATTCTAAGAAGGCAAGTAAAAGCATTGAAGCAAGCAAGGTCAAGGAGATCTACAGGTGTAAGGTCAAGGAGATCAGCTGAAGCATTCAAGGAGAGATAGCAACTCAAGTTGTAAAGTTGGTTTTGTGTTGAGCAAGAGAGAGAGGGAAGAAGATCTTGAGGTGTGGCAAGCCTTTGAGGTGGAGGAAGAAGTGGCATCTTTCTTATTGTATTTTCTTCTAGTAATATTTAATACAAGAGTGTGTATTGTCTCTCAAATTCTTCGCTGTCTCAAGTTTCTAGTTACTTTATATTTTTGGTATAATTCCATGTTTAATTGCTTATAAGAAAGTAATCAATAGTGCTTCCGTTGGATAAGGGGTATCCTAACAGTTGGTATCAGAGCATATTGATTGTTGTAGGTTTCTTAACAGTTGGTATCAGAGCTACGGTTTGCAGGAAGCAGGTTATTGTTTTTTGATTACAGGTCATTCACAGGGTTTTCTGATTGAGTGGGAGTTCAGCAATGGCAGAAGAAAGTAAGCTACGAATGGAGAAGTTTAACGGCAAGAATTATCAACATTGGAGGATGCAGATTGAGGACTATCTGTATCAGAAGGATTTGTACTTACCGTTGGGTGGGGTTGCATGCAAGCCCACAGATATGAAAGATGAAGAATGGAGTGTTCTTGATCGGAAGGCTCTCGGTTCCATAAGGTTGAGCCTTGCATCATCTGTGATTTCCAGCTTATCACAGTGCAAGACAACGGAAGAGTTGATAAAGTCCTTGGCGAATTTATACGAAAAGCCCTCGGCTTCTAATAAGGTATATCTTATGAAGCAGCTATTTACTTTGCAAATGCAGGAAGGTGGATCGGTACATACTCATCTCAGTGATTTTCATGGTTTGGTAAACCAACTAGCTTCAGTCAATATTGTTTTTGATGATGAGGTAAAGGCTCTCTTGATTTTATGTTCTTTGCCTGAAAGTTGGGACGGTTTGGTTATGGCAGTAAGTAATTCTGCATCTGCTTCTAAAATCTTAAAAGTTGATGATGTTGTGAGTGTGATCTTGAATGAAGAAATACGCAGGAGAAGCACAGGTGAATCATCAGGGAATGCTCTAAGTGCAAAAAGCAGGGAAAGGCAAAGGGAGAAGGTTGAGCAAGGGAAATCAAGGTCGGGAAGGAGATCCGAGTCCAAAGGTATTACCTGCTGGTTTTGTGAAAAGAAAAGACATACAAAGGAGTGTTGGTTGAGAGATAAAGAGAATCAACATGCAGGTACTGAAGAAGCAAAAGATGCAAATATTGTGGTACAGGATGCTCTCATACTTTCTTTGGATAGTCAGGTAGGATCATGGATTTTAGATTCTAGTTCATCTTTTCATGTATCTCCAAACAGAGATTTGTTTCATGAGTATGAACAGGGAGACTTTGGAGTGCTCTATTTAGGGGATGGTACGCCTTGTCAGATAGTTGGCAAAGGGAAAGTGCAGCTGAGATTGCAGATTGACAACACATGGGTGTTGAAGGAGGTCATGCATGTTCCAATTCTGAAGCAGAGTTTAATTTTTGTAGGAAGGTTGGGTGATGAGGGATGCACAATAACCCTCACAGCGGATTCTTGGAAGGTTACCAAGGGAGCACTTGTTCTAGCAAGAGGTAAGAAAGTAGGTACTCTTTATCTACCTACTTGTATCACTGATTCTACTTCTGGTGTAGATTCAAAGATGTGGTCTAATAGGCTTAGTCACGTGAATAAGAAGGGAATTGACGTTCTTGATTCAAAAGGTATGTGTTCAAATTCAGAAAGCACAGATAGAGTTCATTGCAGAAAAAAAAAAATTTGATGCTTTTGACAGGAACAAAGAAGCCTTGGTGTTTATGGAGGAGATGAAGGACAGAGATCAGTCACAGGGGCTGAATAAATCTGAGCAGGGCAGTATGGACAGAGGTTTGATCCAAGAAGAGCTCGCGGATGAAAATTTCATCACTTACAGGAACACACAGACGCCGATGTTGGTCACACGAAACCGACGTCGGTCAGCCAGATACCGACATCGGTCATGTGCAGACCAGCAGGGTCGGTAGGTTGGGCAGGAGAAGTCCGACGTTGGTCATAAGGACCGACGTCGGCAGGGGGGACGCCGGCGTTGACCAGGGAAACGACGTCGGCAGTCAGGGTCAGTGCAGGGAACCGACATCGGTCGGGAGCAGACTGGGAGATGGCCGAGATCGGTCACTGAAACGGATGTTGGGTGAATCAATAAGTCTCAAACACCCATGTGGAGGTCAGGAAAGGTATGTGAACCTCATATTCGTTGTTCACCTTCTTTATATTGCTTACTGACAGTCAAGAACTAGGAAGATGGAAGAAGCAATGCAGGTAGAATCCAAAAACAGTGGGAGCTTGGCATGGATGAGGAGTGAGTCCTTGAGTAGAAACAAATAGGTATTTGTTGGTAGAGTTGTCAGCTGGAAGAAAGCACTGGATAGAGGGATGGATTCCCGTTTTAGAGAAGAGAGTGGATGGACACATGAAACAGAAGGCTATGGTATATGGTCTTGAGTAGGCTGCGGAACAATGGAGGTTTGACCATTGTATTTTATCTTTACCAGGTTGGATAATATTAGCTACATTATCCCATTACTGTATTGTGTTACTTGTTGCAAGGTTTCATATACAGGGAGTTTTCTGAGCTAAGAGTAGAGTTGATTTAGAAGTATGTCATGAAGAATTTGGGAGCAGCAAAATTCTTGTGGCATAAGAGACAGGTATAGCATCACAGGTTTGTGTGATGGTTGGTCTTCAAGAGTGACGTTGAAGAGGGATACAGAGCCTAAGGGACAAAATAGATGGTGTACAGGTACGGGTACAAGTTGCAGCTGTTTATCTCCAAGTGGGAGATTGTTAAGGTGTGGAGCTAAAAGCTTCAACTGTTTGCAGACACAAGAAGAGGATGCTGAAGAACCAGAGGCACCGGCGTCGGCAGTATGACTGACGTCGGTCAGATGCAGTGGAGAAGGAGACTGGCGACGGCAGATAGTCAGCCGATGTTGGCAGCACCAGACAAGCAGGGACCAGCGTCGATTGCCTGTGTATTTCCAGAACTGCTGTTGACGAACAGTCAGTTAAGTGAAGCGAGTGTTTGCATGTCAAATGACTAATTATAGTCACGAGCTGCGTGTCTAATTATTGTAACTAGAGTTCTATTTTTGTAAGCATGGGATCCTATTTAAAGACCCATAAGGCATGTATTGTAATCAATTCTAAGAAAGCAAGTAAAAGCATTGAAGCAAGCAAGGTCAAGGAGATCTACAGGTGTAAGGTCAAGGAGATCAGCTGAAGCATTCAAGGAGATCAGCTGAAGCATTCAAGGAGAGATAGCAACTCAGGTTGTAGAGTTGGTTTTGTGTTGAACAAGAGAGAGAGGGAAGAAGGTCTTGAGGTGTGGCAAGCCTTTGAGGTGAAGGAAGAAGTGGCATCTTCCTTATTGTATTTTCTTCTAGTAATATTTAATACAAGAGTGTGTATTGTCTCTCAAATTCTTCGCTGTCTCAAGTTTCTAGTTACTTTATCTTTCTGGTATAATTTCGTGTTTAATTGCTTATAAGAAAAAAATCAATTGTGCTTCCGTTGGATAAGGGGTATCCTAACAGTTGGTATCAGAGCATATTGATTGTTGTAGGTTTCTTAACATTGGAGGCAATTGATTGAGTGCACTTTTGTTCGATGGGCTTCACTCCATCGACTACACCTACTACAACATTGTGTTGAGCTTTTGAGTCATGCTTCTTGGGATGCCTTGCAGCATAAGCTCTCTTCTCCACTTTCGTTGTGGTTTTATTGGTTTTTTGGTACCTTGTGGTGACACATTTTATCTATGGTGACTTTTTTCTCCAGTTTTGTGATCAGTGTTTTTTTATTAAGTGAGCCTCGTACAGGGTACCAATTCCTATTTGAATTGACAATTATAGTGACTCGACATCCATTTATTCCAGTAAGATGGATTGGTTACCATAGGGACACTTAGTATTTCACTATGCATTTGTACATGGGTACCTAATCAGGGTTGGTTGTTGGAACCCATTAGTCTCTTTGCTTCCTCTTTTGTCACTCCCTATTCTGCGCTTAAGGGAGGATGTTGGAGTGAGCATGTTCACACTCACTCACAGAGTTAAGCTTAATTGGGAGTTTGTTATAGTTGTTGGATTGTTTATTGTTGTGTGCATGGATAATATTTGTTGTGCACCTATTTAGGCAATCCAAACCATATTTGAGTAGGATCACAACAACCAAGCAGTTGTTGTGCAACCAACCCATAGCCTATTTATTAGGCACTCCTTGTGCTATCTCTACGAGTTGTTGAAAAGAGAAGTTATGTGGATTGTATAGATTTTAAGGCATTAATACTGAGACTATTGTGCATAGTTCATGTTTCTATATTGTGCGTGTACAATGCTCTGGTTTCAACTCACTAGTTGTGGTAATGGTGTGTAGGAGTGATCCTACGGTTGCATGAGAAGCATTGGCTTCTCCAATACACTCTCCCCCATCAGTGCACCCCTTCAATTTCTTGTTTGTCTCTCTGGTTCTAACCCACAACTCTTTGCAATTAAAACATAAGTCCATGGACGTATGAATGTTGTGGCCATTTGCAACAATTTCAGCAAACAAATGCTTCACAGAGAGCCCTTACAAAGCCAAAACAATGAAAATGCTAGACACGGGAATAATTGAAGCCAAGGGTGAGAGAAAATTCACATACTCAAAGGAGATGGCTTGGCAAGCAACAAGTGCATTGAAGGAGTCAACTTTCATGATTAGAAAATATGGCATATGTGAATCTAACAATCAAGGTGAAAGGCAATGATGAGGGGAAATCTCTTTCAAATTATTGGACATTAAAGATTTTTTAATATAGTCCATCAAACTTTTCCAAGGAGAAGAAAAAAAAGGTTGTCCCTCTGGGGAAACTACTTAATCCTTTAGCATCATTATACATGATAGTTTGAAGGCCTACTCTAAGCATTAGACAAGGAAGATCTTCTAGACCATCCATAGTCCTTGAATCCAAAGAGGAAACTGGTTTCACAAGTTTATATCCACAACCTTGTTACTTTCATGAGGTGAGTAACAAATGTAGGATTCAAACTGAGATAACAGTCACCAAATATTTGCCACAACTTGTCTAAGCCACTAATATCTCATCGAGCTTCCCAAGGTTAGGATGTTAACCAATAACCATGAATCCATTCCAAGCACGATTTGCAATACAAGATGTATTAGCAATTGCCAATCCCTATCGTGTCGCTGAGGCTTCCACTATGTTATCAGTTCCAATGCCCAATCCCCAACAAAAACTAAAAATCATGTGCCCTTTGGAGCCCCGACAAATCCTTTCAGCATCGGCCACCACATGATTGCCCCAAGAAGTGCCATCTGTATTGAATTTCACCCAATGAAAGGCAGGGGGAGACCACACACTTTGCTCAGCGTTCTTTTTAGTGACCCCATCATTGGGGGCACAACTTGAAACATTATCAAACATTACATGAATAATATTTTCTATGTAAACATATGGAATTTTATTTTTGCTAAAGATACCTAGGGAAATGTCATGTCCCCTTTTCAAAAAATTTGATTATGAAAATAATTTAATAATAATATTCTAAGTTGTCCGAAGTCATTTTATTTTATAACATGGAAAAGGGACACTTATGTGTTATTATAAAGGGGTCCAAAAGTAATATTTATTAAGTGGGTCGAAAAGGTAATATTTTATTAAAAGTGTTTTAAAACACTTTTAGGGTTTTGGGAATGAAAAGTGAAATTATTAAAAGAGGAGCTGGGATCAAAATTGATTATTGATTATTCTTCTTTAAAATCAAAACCCTATATCCAGGTTGGAGCTTTTATGTTCAATGTTTTCATTAGATGACGAAAATTCTTCGGTGTATAGTTGTGGAGGATAAAAACCCTCTTACCAATGAGGTGATTCCATCTAGGGATCATAATTGTGCAGATAAGTCAAGTTATTTCCAGATTTCAGTTGGGTTAAAGGTTATCAATTTTGAGTTTTGTGTGAGAGTTTGGTCTATTGTTTCCTCTCCACTATTGCGTTGCACCTTGCAATTGCATTCGCTGTTGTAGATTGTCGTACCACTCAAGGCAGAGGTATTTATTGGAGTTTGTGGTTGTTGGATGATGTCATAGTCTTTGGTGACTGCTATATGCCAGTTTAAAGCTACAATTTCACCTCCCAGCCAACTAGGTTACCTTGCTGCCAGTTGTCATTAGCTTTGATATCCACGCAACTTTCTTTAAATTCCCTCGTTGCTATCGTACCTTCATCTACAACATTAACAATCAACCTTCAAAACCCAGTCATAAGCTATATTGTCTAGTGCTGATAGTAAGTACCTTGTTGTTGGGTATTTGTCATTAAACTTGGATTTTATGATATACGTATAAGCGCTTACTATTGTACATGTTGTGGTTGATCAATTGTAACAACCCCGGTATTTGGTATGCACTTATTTCAACGAAATAAAGTTTACAATTTGGGTTTTCAGTAATAAGTATTGCATGTGCTAGTCTAGTATTTTCATGTGAATATAAAAAACAAAATTCAGAAATTTACCAGAAAGAGTTTACGGAAAAATCCAAAATTGTGTTTTTTGGTCAAAAAGGGGCATTACAGTGGTATCAGAGCATTGATCTTGTTAGCATGTGGATCAGATGAAAAATCATGGAGAACAGAGAAAGGAGGGTTCCTACAAATGAGACAAGTTTTTTTGCAGGAAATGATCAGTCGAGGTCAGAGAGGTCTGGAAGGAACAATCCAGAGGACAGTGAAAGAATCCATATCAAAGATAGTCCGAACCTTGTAGGGTATTAATCAGAATAAGGCGAATTAAGGGGAAAAAAGCTCTTTAGCTAATGAGAGGATTTCAGTCAACCCTCCTAAAACTTTCTGAGCAACATTCCTACAAAGAGAAGCAACACACATGATGAACCCAAGTTTTAAGAATCAGCTATTGGAGCAGTTTTTATTAGCTTCAAAGCTTTAGCTTTCATTTAGAAGAGCACGAAAGAAAAATATTATTTAGGAGGCATGGTTAAAAGCACAGTGTGACAGGTGAATGCAAACTTCTTGCCTTTGAGGCATATGATAAAGAGTTTGACATCTTCAAATCTTATAATACCTTTGAAGAATTCTTGGAGATATATGAAGAAAATAGAAGTAGAAGGTTGAGGAAGAAAGGGAAAATCAAAACCTCAAAAGATTGCTAAGGAAGAAATCAGGAAGCAAGAACAATCAAATTTAGATCCAAAAGATATCATTGAGCAAGAAAATGAGGGATCCAACATGCAAGGTAAAGATCCTTTGATAATAGAAGATGTCTTATTGACTTCTAATGATTGCATTTATGTCAATGAATTCAAGGAGGAAAAGGCATCACTAATTGAATGCGAAAAGAAGAGGATGGAAATAGATGTGCCAATCCATGAGTTACCCAACAATCTTCCAAAGAGTGAGCCACTACCATATAAAACAGAATTTCAAAATAATCTCTCAAAAGCTCTTACTTCAGCAAAAAAGGGTAAGCACTCTTATAATTTCAGTTCAAGATATGGGAATAATAGCCCAATTTTATTTCAGTTTTGTTATCATTCTAAGAAGGGTAAAAGAATGAAGATAGATCCTTTGGATCAAAATGTATTTTGCATAATGGTATAGAATCCAAGTGATATTTTGAGATCTATAAAGGATTAGAAATTTTTATTTCCATATCATTGTTGTTGATAATTTCATTATCTCATACAAATGGAAAAGAAAAAAATCAAAATTGACCTCAGATGGGCATAAGGAAATACTATGAATGACAACAGGAGTCAGTGGTTGAAGTACAAGGGTCAAATATCTCAGCTACAAGCCACAGATCAGCAGCTGCAACAGCAAAACATTTGGTATCAACAAAGTATGGTTCATGCACGGGAACCAAAGAAAGGTATGCCCAAACAATCAATTGTTGTTTTGCAAGTTTGGTTGATTGATCATCTACTCCGTCCGTATCCGAAAGGACTAGATAAAATTGTGTTAGTAAGACTAACTAGAAAACAGATCTCTAATTGGTCCACAAATACACGTGTGTGCCTTTTGGAGGAACCAAAGGAAGCATTCAAGTTATCTACTTGTAAAGAGAAAGTATCGTGGATTACAGGATATGTTGAGGATAATTATAATGGAGAGACCCTACGACTCAAGTCAAATGTGAAGTTTAAAAACATGTCAACTCACATCTAATAGTGCTCTCAAGGTAAGTGACAATGGAGCAGCTCAATTACAAGATAAGCAGATTCATACATATACTATATTGGTTGGATTCATATTTGATGCTTGGATAGAAAGTGCAATTGCCCAAACAATAGTCATATTTGCACATGAATGTGTCGTAATATTTGACATGATGATTGGTGATAAGTTGGCAAATGGTTGTCTTCTATACAAGGTCCATGGTATGCTAGATAGGGCAGCAACAATTTTCTCTTCTTATACTAGTTTTGATTTAGTTGTTAATATACCATTCAACATTGGCATGATATCCTCCATGTATAATGAGTTGTATTTGTGTAACTAGTTGTGTTTGCATAGTCATGATCCGACAGTTGTAGTCAAAGGTCAAGAAGATAAGTCACAAAGCTGCCTATGCATCCTAATATGGGATCCCAGAGATATTTCTAGACAGCAAGGTAAACATCATGTTGATATTCATATTTTTTAGAATAAGTGTATTGTGGTGTTCAGAAATTTGCTCCCAAGATCATGGAAGGACACAAAATATCAACAAATCATACATTTGGAATCAAGTTCCAATCATGTTCACCTTTCCAAGATACACAACAGAGAATCTCCAAAAGATGATAATCACATTGATGGGAACATCATAGCTCCTTGTGAGATCTTTCATTACAACACTGTACATACTTGGAAGAAGAATCTATATGCAGATATGAATTTATATTGGAAAATGCATGAAAGAGATGGTCAAATTTCAGATTTGTTGCTTCCTACTATGATATTACAAGATTCTTGTCATCATGGAAAGCATTCTAAAAATAGTGATAGAGTGAAGGATACAACTTATAGCATAGGGCATATAGATTCTTTAATTCAAGCTCAAAATTGTTTTTGCATATGGGATCCAAGTGACTTTTGGAGGTACAAAAAGGATAAATGCTTTAATGTGACTGTAGTTGATAGCTTCACCATCCCATATACCAAGAGGATTCAGCAACTTAACCTTACCTTGGAGAGAGGTTTTCATAGAACGTGGGCAGCCCATTGTTTAGATGAAGGTGTTGAGGATATCTCAATAATTTATAATGCAGCAAAGGCAGGTAAACAGGTTGATTACAGCCCAAGCTGCATACAAGTCGGCCACCCTTGGTTGTATAAAGGAGAATTCACAAAGGTTGGGTACTACAAAATGGCTTCACCATTATGTGCATCATGACTCAGAATTCAGCATTCAGCATTCAACATTCAGAAATCAGAATTCTGCACTTGGAGTGGATACAAGGTATGCAATGATTCCTACATCATGCGTTTAGGTGAGAAACTAAAATCCATGGGTGAGAGACATTTTACTAAGGCTTCAAATGATGTCATTTCAGATTATGAAAGGAATGTTCCGATTCAGAAAACATATCAGATTGACTTTCAAAATGATTCTACTGATAAGCATGCACTTGAAAAGAATATTTTAGTGGAGGTAGATGTTGAGTTCACAAATTCAGTGATTGGTTACATTCTACAACATGGTTCTTAGGATGATGCATTGAGTCATTTCAAAGCTTCAGTATGCCAAGAAGTTGAGTTGAAACACGATCAAAAATAGTGTGGCAAAGCATAAAAGGTGCCAATGAATGTGAAAATTACGAAAAGCTCTTTGACACTAGAGATAAACTAACTTCTCATCCTTTTGTATATCTCACGGAAGTTTATGCTAAGGCTAGACAACCCATGCATTCTTTGGAGATTTTCCAAGAAATGCAAAAGAAAGGAGTTCCTACGAGTGTGATTGCTTATGGGAAAATTATACAAGTATTGTCAAATTCTCAAAGAAAATGGAATTCAAGCCTAGAAGAAAGGATAACTAATATGGCTGTAAATAAGTTTGCAGCAAGCATTTGTGCCCATACCATAAAAATAAAGACCTCAAGCTCTACAAAACTGCTAAGACCCAATACTAGAGGTAAATTTCAAGTGCAATTAGATGAATTTAGCAGTCATTCTAACTTCATGAGTGTTGATTTACAGTTCAGTTTCAGATTCTCTAAAGCAACCAGAAATTGTAATTAAAAGGCACCTAATGTAGGTAATGAGAGTGCAATATCAGAAGGGGCTATTATGGGTGACATTGAGCAAAAATTAAATATTTTAAAGTGCAAGAGGAACAATTTCATGCTAGTTCTCAGTCAAACAACTTGATGAAGCAAAGTTTATTCGAAACATGGGATTGCAAATTCCCAAGGATGAATTGGGATCTAGGTATTACAGAGATAACCATTTGAGGAGACCTCAAACAGTTGAGCTTGCAATTGTTTGAGGGCAAGCAATTTGGGAAGGGCAAGCAATTTGAGAAGGGCAAACTATCATGTCCCATTTTTGAAATATTTAATTATGGAAATAATTTAATAATAATATTTTAAATTGTCCAAAATCACTTTATTTTATAACATGAAAAAATGACATTTATGTATTAATATTATTAAGGGATCAAAAGTAATATTTATTAAATGGGTCAAAAAGATAATATTTATTAAATAGGCCAAAAAAGTAATATTTATTAAATGGGTCAAAAAAATATATTTTATTAAAAGTGTTTTAAAACACTTTTAAAAGTTTTTGGAATGAAAAATAAAATTATAAAAAAAGAAGTTGGGCTCAAAAGTGATTATTCGTTATTCATCTTTAAAATCAAAACCCTATTTCCAAGTTGAAATATTTTTGTTTTCAAGTTTTCCATCAGAGGATGAAAACCCTTTGGTGTACAGGTGTAGAGGACGAAAACCCACTTACCCTTTGAAGTGATTCCATCAAGGGATCACAATTGTGCAAATAAGTCATTTCTAGATTTCAGTTGGACTAAAGGTTGTTATCAATTCCTAGTTTTGTGAGGGTTTGGTCTATTGTTTTATCTCCACTGTTGCGTTGCACCTTGCAAATGCATTGGTTGTTGTATAAACTGTCATACGACTCAGGGCATCAGTATTTATTAAAGTTTGTAGCTGTTGGAAGCTATCGTAGTCTTTGGTGACTGCTATATGCCAATTTGAGGTTGTCGTTTGACCTCCCAATCAACTGGGTTACCTTGCTTCCAATGGTCATGAGTTTGATATCAATGCAAATTTATTTAAAGTCCCTTGTTGCTGCACCTTCATCTGTAGCAGTCACACCATTGAAAATCAGCCATCAAAACCCAACCGTAAGCTATATTGTCCAGCACTAATAGTAAGTGCCTTGTAGTTGGATATTAGTCATTAAACTTGGATTTTATAATATATGTATAAGGGTTTACTATTCTACATGTTTTGGTAATTCAGTTGTAACAAACCCAGTATTTGGTATGCACTTATTTCAATGAACTAAGGTTTACAATTTGGGTTTTCAGTATTAAGTGTCGCATGTGCTAGTCTAGTATTTGCATGTGAATATAAAATCAAAATTTAGAAATTTACTAGAAAGGGTTTACGGAAAAATCTGAAATTGCTGTTTTTTGTCCAAAAAGGGACATTGCAGCCCTAGCTCAACAAAAAACAGAGTGAAAACATCAGTCTACACTACATACAGCTCATCAGGACCTCAAATTAAAAATCCATATTAGCATGCATGAATAAACTACCAACCAACCAGAAGGCACAAAAGAGTCCTTGACACTTTGCAGCTCCCATGGAGTGTAACGAGGTGATACCTCCCCTAAGGAGTGGTTCTCACAATTACAATCATACCCCAAGAAGAAAAGGATGTCCTTTAAGAGCAAGAGGATATTATGGTAGAGGAAGAGGTAGAGGATTCATGGGTACATGCTATAAGTGTGGAGGTGTTGGGCATAGAGCTTTTGAGTGTCCACAAACATAACAAAACAACAATAAAAGAAATGAGGCTAGCAATCACATTGCATAAGTAGATGAAGGACCCAGTTATTAGATTCAAAAACCAAGAATACAAAATCTTCAAAGATGAAGGAGAATAATCTACACGCCACATATTTGTGTTATACATTGAGCAAACTAAGGGATGCGTTGAACACTGTCACATGCTCTTCGTCAGTTCAGATCTCATCATTTTTAAATTTTGGAAGATATCTTTTGGCATTTCTAGGCAAGGGGTGGACATCACATGGGATAATTATAGCAGTCTCAGTCAGCCAAGATGGGGGTGCGATATTTGCCATACTTAGGCCTTTACGTAATAACTTAGCTTCAACTATAGTTGGGATTTGTTTTCCAAAAGCTAAGGTGAGAGAAGTTCCTTGCATTGAATGGACTCAAGGTTTACCTTTATCACTACGAGTCTTCCTATGTTGTTCTAAAGGACAAACTTTACTTAATTCTAGACTAGACTTAGAGTGAATAACTCTATTGGATGACTCCATAATTGATCGAAAAATTCTTACACAGTTTATTCTAGAAGCAATTCCCTCTACATGATATGGACTATGGAAATCTTATCTCTCTTATTGACTCCATATTTGTTAAAGAGGGACCCTCTTAGCACGAGTTTTGTTGTCCAGTGTTTTGGCATGGACATAGTAAGGGGTTCAGGGACGCTCTCGTTTCGAAACAAACCAAACAAGGAGAACATCGAGATTTTTAGCATGGGGTCCAAGAGGTCTGAGATTTTGCGACAAATTCAACATTTCTCTTCACTATCCCTATTCAAATTTCCAAGTAAGTTGTGGCTTTTTAAATATTTGTTCAAATTTCATCTACTTACGAACGTAATTGGAGTGTGTTCGAACATATACACTCAAAAAAAGCAATCGACTCACTCAAGAATGGATGAATGATTTGGCATTGTCCACCACAATGTTCGCTTGAAGATGAAGAAAGCACAAAGTTAATAAATGTTGAATTTTTAATTTTCAATTCATATGAAAATTTGATTTATATTGTTGTAAAATATTATTCGCATAAGTCACTAATATATGCATTGTATTTTATAATGTTAGGTACCATCGAGGAAGATTATCCGATCGATCTTGATGAGATCGATCTAGATTCTAAACGGCTCGAAAATAATGAAGAGCTTATTTTTAAAGATTCTGACTTCAACATCATGAATGACGTTGGGTTCGACACCGAGGTCGTCTCTCAAATTAGGAGAGGCAAAAACCCTGAAGAGATGTTGAAGTGTAGACTTGTTGATCCATAGTTTATTGTTGCCATTTGCTCCCTCCCCTTTTTTGTTCCCTTGTAAATGACAATAAAATGCATTTTGAAATGTAAATGTAATGAAATTCAAATATTTCAAAAAAGTAATGAAAGAAAACAGTTGACTAATTTTGGTGGCATACAATCTCAATTATCTTCCTCTCATAATTTGTATCTATTCTCTATGCAATTGAAATACCTAATATGTACCTCTATGCAATGGAAATGCATTTAAATTTTTAAAAGAACAATTTTTTCTTTTTTTTCCACATTTTTTCCATGGTTTTAAATTTTTTCCCTATTAATCACGACTTTTTGAAAAATAGTTACACTTTTGAAAAAATGTTTTTTTCCTCAAACGATTTATGTTACTATGGTGAAAATTTGAAAGTGAAAGCAAAAAGAATGTATTTTTATTCTTTTATGAGTCTTATGTGGAGACACAACTATTAATGAAAGATATTTCAACTCAACGGAGCATAAATTTCTCTGCATAAATCAATTATTTACAAAGATAATTGTAGTCCAAATTTACAATAAAAAGTGCAGAAATGATCCGTTAAACTTTAATTTCTGAATAACACACGTTCAGACATAATTTAATACCAAATGAACCAAATGAAGCTTTGAAACCATTCCTGCAAACAACATTGATTTGGATGCATAAACAATTATTAAACTTCTTCAAATGGTCGGTGAAATGAAAGATATAGCCCAACAGTTTATAGTGAAAATTCAAATTAACACTACACCGCATACAAACACAATTGTTGCAGACAAAAACTCGTATTGAAATCCATATTGCCTTTCCATCTCCTTACAAGAGTCTTTTTGAATCTTTCTAATGATAATAATTATAATTTTTTTTTCATTACAATGCTAAAGTTCCTTTTATAGCTCAGCAGAGCTTTGATGCTTTCCCTTCATAAAGAATATGAAATGATCAATTGCAAGTGACCGTTCACCTTCTCCTGAAAAGACAAAACCTTCTTTGTTTGACTTTTCAAAGCCTCACGAAGAGTACCATGTGGTGACTAAACCCTGTTGAGATGGGAATGCCAATGAAAGAATTGGCTTTTGCCCCCTATAACTTCTCTTGCAGGCATTTTGATCTAACCTTGATCGCATACTGCCAGCCTTGAAGCACATTTGATATTCTTTGTCCTCAGCATTGCCAGACTTGCAGCTGATCTGATGCATCCCTCCCTTAGCAATGTTAGCCTTGAAGTCAATCCGATGCACCTCTCACTTGGTAGTGTTAGCCTTGAGGCCAACTTGACGCGTCACCATTTATCTACATTTTGGGATCAACATGAACACAAATCACGGGAGCACCACAACTAGCACCACCCTTTGCATACATTGGGGACATCATCAAAAGCCAAGGCAACCAATAATTCTTCCATCTACCACTGATCTCGAAAACGTGCACAATCAAAGACGGCGACCATGGTTCTTTCCCTAGACCAAGAAACAAGGTGGATGCACGTTCTTCTTCCCTTGTGAACCTTCCTTTTCATTTATGGGATGTTCAATATGATTTCCAAGTTCATCATGGCACTCATAAATAAAAGGCCAAGACCGGTTCTTACCTTATCTATCTCTAATAAAAGACTCTAAGGGGTTCCTTGTTCGAACAAGAAGCCAAATTTTATATACCTAGTGTTGACGCTGTGGAGTGCACCCTTGACAAGAGGATGATCTCCTGTCTCCCACGCATCACAATGGAAACTCCTCTCTTGCTTGTGGGTCTGGCAAAACTGAGGGGAGAGTCTCTAGATAAGGGCTAGCTCCCTTTGATGCATCTCTGATTTATTCCAGTACTTTCACTAATATATATATATATATATATATATATATATATATATATATATATATATAATGGGAGGGGGTTGGAAAGAGAGAAAGATACTAAAACAGAACCTAAACTAAGAGGGTGATGCACCAAAAAAGTTCGATCTACTTAGCTTGAGCATACACTTTCCACCAAGAACAAGCTGATGTACACTTCATTTGACATGAGAAATTCTCCTACATCAGTGAGCTAGGGGTCCTCTGGAGATACAGGGAGGAATAACTACCAAAGGTGTTCTAAGACACATTATGGCAGCTTGTTCACATGCGCCTATACTTTGCTGTAGACACTTCTGGGTAACCTGCAAAAGAACTCACCATACACTAGACATGCTGGAATCATTCTGTGAAAGCATAAGGGAAAATGATTTAACACAAGACAAAGCCATAGACATATGCAAAAGTGGAAGCTCAAATGGAGGCAAAATGCTTCTTTTTGATTCAAGGTAAATTTCGGCAGGGCTCCGCCTTACAAGCTGAGAGATTCTTTCTCAAATGAGAAGTTACAATATATATAGCCTTTTTTGGAAAAGACTTTGGCGCTTTCAGGCAAAATAAATGACCCATGCTGCATTGAAAGCATTGGGAAGAGGAAGCCGCTTGAAAGAGAATGTTGTGTCGGCTGTCAGTCTTGACTTTGGATGTTTAAATATATTAAACGCCACTGCAGAATCATGAGTCGCCTGATCGTTTTAATGACAAGGCCGCCCCTTTTGTCTGCAAACAAGACCGCTTCTTAAAGAGATTCACATGGTTGTCTGCTCATTAATGCAAAATGAGGAAAAAACAGGGCGCACCATTTACTGTTTGTGCTCCTTGATGACCACTTGGCAGAGATTGTTTCAACCGCTGGAATAGCTCCTTGTGCTGACACCTTCTTTTGCCACTTGGACTGTTTTGTCTGTTTCTGCGCTTGGCTCTTTGGGCTCCCTTTTTGGCGGGTCGCTGAGTTCACTCTTGACTTTTGTCCTTTCCCAGATTTGTCTCTTCTTGGTTTTGTCTTTTCCTGGAATTTGAGCTCTCAGGGCTATCTTAACGTCCTTTGCTGGCTCCTTGGGCTCTTTCATCAGCAGGTCACTGAGTTCATTCTTAAATTTTGTCTTTTCCCAGCTTTGTCTTTTCCTCTCTTTGACTCCTTCCGGCAATCTAAGCCCTCGGGGCTATCCTCTATCAATCTTTGGCTCTTTGGGCTCCCTTCTCGGCGGTTCTTCCTTTTGGCCTTAAGGTCTTTGAATGCATTTGGGTCCGCGCTCAAGCCTTTAAAGATCAACGGCTATTTCATTGCCGTAAAGTTGACGTTCGTGCACCCGTCGTTATATGAAAGCCAACGGCTATTCCATTGCCCTGAATTTGACATCTGTGGGGACGTCATCGGATGTCTGGATTCCAACGGCTAGTTCACGATGCTCAATTTTGACGTCTTTGGGCCCGTCACCCCCCTTGGCAATTCCTTCGGCTTTCTTGTTTGATCCTTCCCAAAGGGAGAAGTGTCCCTTTGTCTTTGGCTTTCTGTTCCTTCGGCCTTTTCCTTTGGTCAGGCTTTTGTCTTTGTCGAGTCCTCATTGTTTGGTGGCTGAATTCCTTCGGACAAAAAGTTCGAAGAAGGATATCTTTCCTTCTATTTTGCCTTTGTTTTACTTGCCTTTGTTTTACTTGTTTTTTCTTCGGCCTTTCTTGCTCATAGCCTTTCCGAATTTCTTCAGACTTTTTGTCCAAAGGAATTCCTTCAGACAAAAGTCCGAAGAAATTATGTCCTTGTCCTTTCCTTCGACTGCCTTCGAAAAGTGCCCTTCGAGAAATCTGCTTCGGTACTGTCGCCGACCAAGTGCCCTCTGCAAGGGCTAGTCACTCTCCCTCTATGCCCTTTGGAAAAATTGGAGGGCACTCGGGTGTTATGAAAATGTCCTGAATTCGTTCCTGTACCTTCCCGAAGGGTAGGTGCCTTTGAAATTTTTGAAAATGACCCTTCTGAAGGGTACTTCCTTTGCCTTGCTTGTTTGAATGGACTTTTGGATTCTCCGAAGTATTCCTTTGGACAAAAGTCCGAAGGAATTACTTCCTTTTGCTTATAGGCTCCCCTTTGTTATTTTCTTTGGACTTTCTTTTGCCTTAGTCCTTTTTCTAAAGGAGAACTTTGACCCTTTCAAGCATTTTCTGCCCTCTGAACTTGGTCTATTTTGCCAATAAAAGTCCTCCAAAACAGTTTATTTGCTCTGTCAAACCCGAGAACACATCATGGAGCTCCTTAGATGTTTGAGACATGGAACTTACACTCAACTTTGGGAACTCTCATGAAGCTAGCACCTTTTGCAAACTCCTGTATAATCGCTCCTTCCAACCGTGCCTGTTCTTGCAAACGCTTGAAGCTAAGCCTTTTGCATGCCAAGAGAGAAAACGAGTTGCAGAAGTATACTTCTGCATTATCCTTCATGTCTGAGCTTGGAAATGGAAGGAGAAGAAAAGGGAGACCGATTTTGGTTTGCAGGACCAAAAATGGTCAACACCTAGAAATATGAACTTAGTTCTCACTCATTGAAAAAGTCATGCTCTCCTGCCAAAAGTGTCTTTTATTGAATCATGAGGTCTGCAAAAGTGAATTGAAATTCCCAATTTAAGAAGATTTTATAGTCATTTGCTTGTTACAATAAGTAGACTGGACAAATGAGGCTTGGGTTTTGAAGTGCAGCTTGAGTGACTATATAAAGTGACTTCGGTCTTTGATCTCTATGAAATCCGCCTTGGGTTGCACTAACTAAAATGTTGGTTACAACCTCTTTTATCATTGTCCTTGACCTTCCTTTAGTGCGGAGCTCTTATTGTTGTGAATAGGCTTTGCGGTGCTCTAGCTTGTCCATGAAGCTTCCTTTCTTTTGCAACATTTTATAGCTTGCAAAGCTTTTCACTTTGCAGTGCTCCTTTTTACAATGATCCTCATGGTTCCACAAAGCTCTTTCAGCTTTGTGATGCTTCTTGCAATCTCGCGAAGATTAAATTTAACTTTGCAATGCTTCTCATGACTTATGAAGTTCATTTTCTCTCCACCTTGCAGTGCTCTTCGTAGCTTTACTTGCTCCAACTACATTTCCCCTATTACTAGGAGTCTACATTGAGAGAGGACACCAAAACCATCCTAGGAAAACAACTCCAAGGGTTAAAAGAGAGGAGAAATCAAAGAGTAAAGACATAAGACAAGACCTTCAAAGCACAAACCCATTACAACCCAAAACGAAGAATAACGATGGTGGAAATCCCAAAGGAAGCACCAAAAAAGAAACTAAACTTAAAATCAAACAAAATGTAAAAAAACAATAAAACACACATAAAGCACACCCAAAACTCATTCCTCTTGGTAATTCATTGATTCCATTATCAAAATTAATCTCTTAAAAAGGGGTTGCCCCGCATTTGCTAAATTTGGGCATGTTCGTGACAATAGTCTAAAGGCATCAAAATATTTTGCCCTATCTTTCTTTGGAATTAAAGCTAGAAAGGTTTAGTTCCATTCCTTCAAGGTTGCTTTCTTCCTCCTACACTCTTCCACTGCTTTCCATACAACTTTTCCAACTATACGTCAAAATTTCTAAAACAAAATCTGCCTAGAAGCCATTTGGACCAGAGGCTTAATCTTCCTGTTTTCATCGACACATGTTTTTGGAGGTTCTTATCTGTCCCTCATTGATATTTGTTTTGGTTCCATTACCACCTTTGTTATTGGTACAATGTTTTACTTTGTCTTATGTACTTTAGTTTCTTGGATTCTCTTTACTTGAACTTTCTATTGTTAACGGTTGTATCCTCGAGTCCCATTGACCTACTTTTGGTCATTCACAGACACTAATATAATTTCTTTCTTTCTTTCCCTAGAGCGAAGACAACCTTTCTTGTTTTTTCCTCGATAATGGGCTTCATAACATCTCATTGACATTATCTGTTATCATCCTTAAAACATTTGAAGGAGTTCCTCTTGGACATCTGAGTTATCTCCCATCTTAGTTAATATTTTATTGAAGAAGTTTCCTCCCTCTCTGATTTCCTGATTCTTTGAGATAACCCTTCCAGCAGGTAGCACAACTTTCTCTATTTTATTTATATTCTTTCAAACAATAGTGAATAAGTGGAGAATTTTGGGGTTTTGTCTCCATCCTTGGGCGACTTAACTTGAGATTTCTGCTTTCGCTTAGTTTCCTCCATTCTCAATACTTGATGGAATTCAGTCATTAACTCTGTTTTTGCAGCAATTGAGTGATGAGGCCTACTACAACGTCTTTCTAAACTAGGTTTCATTCTACTGATAGATAGTCTTTCTTTTGGAAAAGATCTCCAAATTGTTTCTTGTTCCACTCTTTAGCTTCTATTTTTACATTTTTTAGTTTTTTTTGCCAATGTAAATCTCTTGAACCCTTCCTCTTTAATAGTCCATCCTCTCTTGAGATTTTCCTCAAAAAACTAAGTAGCCGATACGTATACGGGTATGAGAATCGGATACGTGGATACAAGGACTTTTTTGGTTAGCCCTGGATACGTTTTTGGATACGGCCGTACAAAAATATATAAAATATAGCCATCTAAGCAAAATTAACCATATAATATGCTTAGAGAAAACATAATAAGTTAAATAACCACAAAACATGCAAATAATTCAATGCCAAATATCATATTATTCAATTGTTGAACTTAGATCAGTCTTATTAGTTATTACAAGTACATAGTGCAAATGTTACAATCTATGGACAAAAATACAGACAAGAAAATGCACTATCTGCAGTTTGGTGAAGATTACAATGAGATGCCCTGGTATTAGATCAGCTTAAGACTATGGCCTCTTCTCTTCTTTGAGCTTATTCAAGAGTTGAGCTTTTGTATTATACCTGCACAACTGATCTTACTGTACGTACTGCACAAAAAGAGTCCTGGAGAACCATATTTTTGGGACATAAAGGATAAGCAAAAAAAAGACATTATTGATTTCAACCTCTCCCTCATCTTGATCATGTTACAGACATTTATTTCCTTTATTTTGGCAAGGCTGAATCATGATCCAATAACTGGAAGACTTGCTGGCTTGCTCTGGCAACCTTCATAGCTGTTGTATACAGCCCTAATAAAGAAGATACAGATGAATTGATTGAGGCTCACGTTTTGAAAACACAGCCAGCCATTGAAACTGCAGATAGTTTTCATACTTTATTTTGTTTTTAATTGTTTTTTGAAGTTCGTGTTTCACTTTTTATTAGGCGAAATTGCAAAAAAAACTACTGGATACGCAACGGATACGGGCAGGATACGTCCTGCCCCTTGTGGATACGTCCCAAAACGTATCTGGGCATATCCACAGGGGGTAGGACATATCCTGCCCGTATCCCCTGCGTATTGAACCCATATCTGTATCGGATCCGTATCGTATCCGTATCCGGGACCCTATACAGCAGTATCCAGTAACGTAGTCAAAAAATGTATCTTGGAACCACATGAATTCCATTTTGAACGGAATTTCTTCTGGGTTTCTATCTTTTTATATGTGTAGAATGATTGCCCAGTGATCCGATCCTATAAAATTATAGATCTCCTGCCTATATTTAGTATTTTTGGTTCCCCATTCCAAGCTAAGCAAAAATCTATCTAATCTTTCCATAATGGCTCGATTACCTTACCCATGGTTTGTCCGTCTATAGATCCCAGATATTGGTTCCACATCAATAGGAGCATAATTTATGTAAAATGCATTGAAATCTAGGGAGCTCTGAGTCAAAAGCACAGAGCTCCATGTCTTCTTCTTTGCATTTAAAATTGTATTGAAGTCTCCCCCGATTATTAATTTTATAATTTCATGAGCACTTTTAGTTCTTTCTATGCTTTGCTAGCTATCTTTTTTCCATTCTATACTTATAGAGCCATAGACATTGGAAAGGACAAAATCCATCTCCTTTCAAATCTTTGACAATTAGATTCACATGGCAAGGTGATTGAGAGATAGACATACCTTTGAACACTCTAGGTTCCATAGGAATGTAAGTCTTCCAACACTGCCTCTAGCTTCTTCTGCTTTCCATGTGCATTAGCCAAAATCTCAAATTGATTTATGTCAACCTCGTTTCCTAGAGCATTGCTATGTCTAGTCTTGATCCTTCAATGAGTCGCTTAACCAAGCGACATTTTTCAAAGGCATTCAAGCCTCTAAAATTCCAGCTAGAATTTTCATTGCACGTTGGTGGAAGGTCTCTCCCTTCCACCTACCATAAAGGTTTCCAATGTTTTTTGTCGTCCACATTGTTGTCCCCCAAAAATATCACTCATTTTTGAGACAACATTTGAGCTATTTTGGGCTTGCAAGGCCAAAATTCCTCTCTTCCCTTCTCAGAATTTATTCGGGGGCTTACAATTTCCTCATTTTTCAAAGCTTTTTCAATAAAGGGAATTGCAGGTTCAAAGGTTCAAAGGGCTATGCGCGTATGTGAAAGGTTCAAAGTTCAACCGTTTAAAGGATCCGCGGCCCCGAGCACTTAACGAGTCTCAAAAGCTTGAACCGTTGAACCTTGAACCATTTTGGTTCATTGGTTCAACGGGTTCAATGTTCAATCAGTTCAACGGGTTCAACGACCAATTAATTCAACGCACTTGGTGCAAAAGATCAAAAAGACTTAGCCAAATAACGAAGAATGAACCGATTGAACCGTTGAACCAAAGTTGGTTCAATCGGTAGGTTCAAGGGGCTGCCCCAAAGCCAAAGGAACAAGTGCCCTTGCGGAGGGCGGTGAACCAAGGCCAAGAACTCTTGCGGAGGGCAGCGAGCAAAAACAGACAAAGTGAACTCCTTCGGAAAAATGAACAAGGCAAAAGGCAAAATAGAGTCCTTTGGACATTTTGTCCGAAGGAATTCACCCAGGAAGAGAGCCCGAAGAAAGCAAAGGAAAAGCCCGACTGAAGAGAAAAGTCCGCGGAAAAGCACCCGATGGAAAAAGACAAAGTGCAGTGGAAGCCGCCACGTGTCCATTATAAAGCAGAGCGGAAGTTGCCACGTGTCATCTTCCGCAAGACTCTCAAAAAGTTTCTAAAGCTTCTGTAAGTTAAGCGGAATACATCACGTGTCCTGTTATGACTCAGCGGAACGTGACAAGTGTTTGCATCTGCGTTCCCCTTTTGAAGTTGCTCGGGCAAGACGTGTTGTGGATCCCATTTTCCATAAGTTTTCAATGAGTTTCATAACAGCGGAACTTGCCACTTGTCAAAGACGCAGAAAGGACACCCCACAGACTTAGACAAGAAGGGCTATAAAGGACAAAGAAGCAACATGGACGATTCCAAAGGCAAGTTCAATTAAAGTGATGGTTCAACCAGAGAGCAAAGAAGCGCTTAAGCAGTGAAGAGAGGAGCGATACCAAAGGACTAGAAATATCTTCAAAAGAGTTATTTCTAATAGGTGAAACAGTGAATCAAGTAGACTTCTGAGCACACCAAATCAAGGACGCAACCCTGTTTTTCTTCCATGAAGTAATGGCGAATTGGACAGCTGTGCAGACATTAGAGAAAGGACCAGACAGTCCATACCAAGGAAGAGACATTAGATGAATGGACACGCCATAGTTGAGGCAATGCGTTGTTCCCAGCATGGTCCCTCCAGACAGAACTGAAGGCGCATTGAAGACGTTGACTGCAGCATGGGCCTTTTTCATGAAAACAAGCGCCCAAGTCTTTCTTGGAGCGCTATATATTGTAATCTCTCATTTGTTACAAGGGAGATCTTCCCCTTACCAGAAGCGAAACTCTGCCAGAATTGAAAGGCATTACTGAGACTTTGAGCTTAGATTGTAATTCATATTTCTTTGATTGAATGAGAAAGCAAGTTACTTGCAGACTTTGTGCTGTTATAGCTTGTACTACTTTAGGAGATTGTTCTTGTGTCTGTCTTCTGAAAGCATTCTTATTTATTTGATTTAACAAGCAGGACTAGTGGAGGTGATAAAGAAGGTGTCTTGAAGCTAACTACTTTCAGACTTTGTGCTGTCATAGTTGTCTTCAGTGTGTGTTTATTTTTTGTTTCTATGTAAAGGACCTTGTGACAACTTTGTGCCCCCATTGTTCTTCGTATTTCACTCTTGGGCAGTCGAGGTGGAGACTTTGTGCTACATTTTAGGCTGTTGGTTACTCTGCATCTTTGGTTACCAGTTATTTACCAGAAAGATTCCTGCTGCCTGCCGAAAAACACTTTTGAAAAAAGAGAAGTGCCTTCTGTCATTACACCAGGATTTCTACTATTTAGGAAGGAATCTGGCTCTTGGCTAAAAGTTGCTTCTAAAAGAAGAGAAGTACCTTCCCCATCACCCAGGATTCCTTCCTTGTTTATCAGCATCATCTCTGAAAAAAAGAGATGGATGGTTCATCCCACCCTTATGTCTTACTTTCCACTTATTTATATAGTATATAGCCTCCGCATATTTAATAGGGAACCTCCCCTTGATGAGAGGAGAGATTTGTCTCCGGTTGATGTAGTAAAGCTGCACACTTGGCCGACCAATCTCCCTATGTTGTGGTGATAGGAACTATTTTGGTCACCAGTTAGCTGGCCGACAAAATATTCACCCAACAGTTTTTGGCGACTCCACTGGAGATAGTAATTTTGTGCAATTTGGAACCTCAAGTTTCAGATTGAAACATCATCTGTGTCTTACCCATTATCATTATCACCTTATCCATTATAGAGTCTGGCGATTCCCATCTGGGTCTTACCCATTATCCATTTATAGCCTTACCATTTTCATCCATCTCCATTATATTATCTGGTCTGCAAAACCAGAGCTTCTGGAAAAGAAAGCGCAGTTGAAGTCTCAAGGTTTAAGCTGAAGCAGGGCTAGTTTTTTTTCCATTTTTGTCCTATAATCTGGCAACTCCACTCAGATGTGTTATCCCTATTTTTCATAATCCAATCATGACAGTTCGAGGCCCCTGAGGTAACTCATTTGGCCCACTTAATCTAACTCCACCCTTGCATGAGCTACCACTCAGTTCAAGAAAGAATTTTCCCAAATTCTTTGGTGATGGAGGAGTCCACCCCGATGGACACATTGCAGCCTTCACCATAGCCTGTGGTGTGATAGGGGTGGAATTTGAAGATGTGGCAGTCAGGGTTTTCATGGAAACACTACAAGGTGCTGCTACAGACTGGTTCTACCATCTGCAGACTGGATCAATGACTGGCTGGGACACTATCAAAGCCAAGTTTGAAGCAAGGTTCAAACCTGCAGAAGATGTTCATGCTTTGCTAGCCCAACTTACGCAGATGAAGAAGGAACCTCATGAGCCCATGAGGGATTTTATTGGAAAATTCGACAAGCTGAGAAACAGGATTCCCGCAGTTGCTCAGCCCACACCCAAGAACCTCAAATACTTCTTCATAAACTCACAGCTGTCTGAAGTGAGTTTTCTGCTAAGACGTGCTAGCCGCATAGATCTTGAAGCTGCTCAAGATTTAGCCACTGAGTTAGAAGATGACCTTATCTTGGTTGGAAAGATAAGAAGGGATTCAAACAGAGGTGCATCTTCCTCATCTTTCGATAACTCACCTGCAGCCACCACTGATCCAATGGTGCAGAAGCTAGCAAATGAAGTGTTGGCCCTCAAAAGACGAATGGCACAAGGGATGTCATCTCCTCCTTCATACAGAGATGTACCAAGGAGGACATTCCCTAATCAAGCACATCAAGGGCAACCCAATCGTCTTCCTCCACAGAAGAACCTTGCCATTGAAGCACCTCCAGCCAACTCAGTAGTTGGATATTTGGAAACAGAGCATGATTTCTCTTTTCAACCTGAGTTTAATCAAGAAAATGACGCTGGTCTCTTCACGGAGGATCAAGAAGAGTCAGTTGGCGACTCCCACATCGGTTTTTTGGATTACCAGGATGAACCCAGAAGTAAAGGTGAAGCATCCGAGGGATCATATGTTGTGGTCACCCAGAGCCAGAATCAGTCAGCTCAACACACTGATAAAGGAGAAACAGAGGAGCGACCTCAACCTGCAATTTCGATTGCTAAGCATGGGGCCACTCTGCCTATCCAGCCAAAGGACCCAGTGATTGCTAAGAAAGTAAGTATTCCAAGCATTTCTCCACCTTCTACTTCAAATTCGCAGCCCAGTCCTCCCACCCCTCCCATAAACCAAAAGGAAGAACTCCCATCCCCTATGCCTAGTCCAATCCAGCGATTTGACATAATTGATCATGTCTGTTGGGTGAATATTTTGTCGGTCAGCTAACTGGTGACCAAAATAGTTCTTATCACCACAACATAGGGAGATGGGTCGTCCTGGGGTGCAGTTTTACTACATCAATCGGAGACAAATCTCTCCTCTCATCAAAGGGAGGTTCCCTATTAAATATGCGGAGCTATATACAATATAAATAGGCAAAAAATAACACATAGGGGTGGGACAAACCATCCATCTCTCTTCTTTCAGAGATGATGCACACAGACAAAAGAGAAAATACTGGCTATAAACGCTGAAGGCACTTCTCTTCTTTCAGAAGTGTCCTTACAGGAAACAACAGGCGTTTCTTTCAGATAATGAAATAACCAGTGATCAAAAGGGCGTAGTAACAGCAGGATAAAACAGAGCGCAAAGTCTCCACCTCAACTTCTCAAAGAGTATATCACAAAGGATAATGGGGGCACAAAGTCGCCCCAGAATCCTCAACACAAAAAGGAAAGAAAACACAGATTGAAATCAATTGTGAAAGCACAAAGTCTTCCCACAGTTGGTTTCAAGACACTTCCCTATTACCTTCACTAATTCTGCATACCAAATTAAATGAATAAGAACACCTTCAGATGACACAAGTCAGAAACAGCACAAAGTCTGTGAAAAACCTGTTTTCTCATTCAGATAACAATGGAAATGAAATTACAACCCGAGCTCAAAGTCTCAGTCTTTCTCTTTCAAAATGGGCAGAGTTTCGCTCTTGTAAAGTGAAAAGTCTCCTTTACAAATGAGATAATTAACAAACTTATAGCCACTACGCAAGGATTGGCGCCTTTTTCCATGGGACGAGCCATGCTGCAGTCAATGTCTTCAATGCATCTCCATTTTTGTCTGGAGAGACCATGCTGAGAACAGTGCGCTTCCATAACTATGGCGTGTCCCTTCATCTAACATGTCTCTTCCTTGGTATGGACTGTCTGGTCCTTTCTCTGATGTCTGCGCAGCTATCTAATTCGCTATTACTTCATGAAAGAAAAAAAGCAAGCTTGCATCCTTGGTTTGGTGCGCTCAGAAGTCTACTCGATCCACTGTTTCACCTACTGAAAATAACTCTTTCGAAGATATTTCTGATCCTTTGGTCTCGCTCCTCTCTTCACTGCTTAAGCGCTTCTTTGCTCTTTATAGCCCTTCTTGCCTAAGTCTTTGGGGGGTCCTTTCTGCGTCTTTAACAAGTGGCAAGTTCCGATGTTATGAAACTCATTAGAAACTTACGGAAAATGGGGTCCACGACACGTTTTGCCCGAGCAACTCCAAAAGGGGAACACGGATGCAAACACTTGTCACGTTCCGCTGAGTCATAACAGGACACATGACGCATTCCGCTTAACTTATAAAAGCTTTAGAAACCTTTGTGGGTCTTGCAGAAGATGACATGTGACGGCTTCCGCTCTAATTTATAATAGACACGTGGCGGCTTCTGCTGCACTTTGTCTTTTTCTATCGGGCGCTTTTTCGCGGGCTTTTTCTCTTCAGTCGGGTTTTTCCTTTGCTTTCTTCGGGCTCTCTTCCCGGGTGAATTCCTTCGGACAATTTGTCCGAAGGACTCTACTTTGCCTTTTGCCTTGTTCATTTTTTTCGAAGGAGTTTACTTTGTTCGTTTTGGCTTGTGGCCCTCCGCAAGGGCACTTGACTTGATTCATGGCCCTCCGTGGGGGCATTTGTTCCTTTGGCCGTGGGGCCACGTCTTGAACCTGCCGATTGAACCGACTAATTGAACCAACTTTGGTTCAACGGTTCATTCTTCGTTATTTGGCCAAGTCTTTTGTTTTTTTGCACCAAGCGCATTGAACCAACTTGGTCGTTGAACCCATTGAACCTTTGAACCAAAGTGGTTCAAAGTTCAATGGTTCAAGCCTAAGTCATTATTTGCCGATTGAAATCCTTTGATTGAACCGAGGCACTGAACCAATCCTGGAAACGACTAAGTGTTAGAAGCTTTTTTAACCTGTTGAACCTGTGAATCCCCTTTATGGAAAAAGTTTAAAAATGAGGAATTTGAAAGCTCAAAACAAATTTTGAGAAGGGAAGAGAGAAATTTTGGTCTGTCGGTTGTCCCAAAAAAATGAGTGGCATTTTTCGGGGACAACAACGTCAAATGTGTCGAGACCCAAACGGCGGCCCCCGCAGCCCAAATTTTGTTTGAGTCTTCAGACAAGGATGAAATAGCAGAAGAATTAGTGGAATGCGGCATAAGTGCAGAAGAACCCTCCCCTCCAAATGAAGAAGAATTTGAGATATCTGAGGGGGACAATCAAGACATGTGCTGGGCTGAGCTATCAAAACAACAAATTATGGTACTAGGCCGTGCTGCTACCCATCAAAATCAGGAAAAGGAACTCTTTGCTAGGAGAGCAAAGATTCGTGATTTTTGGACCAAAAGACAAGTCTTGCTTTGGGGCAAGAAGAAGAGAAAACCAAGTGGAAGACACAGAAAAGTGGTTTCCTGGTGGAGAGTTCCATTCGCCCATCACCGTTTCTGGGGACAAAATGGTTTCCTACTGATTTATCAGGATGGTACACCATTTTCATTGTCTCGCAGTGGGCGGATCTGAAGCACTTCAAATCTTGAGGCATCAGATAAGATCATCTGTACATATGTATATTTGTATAGTCTTTAGTTCTGTTTTGTGCTTTTCGTTTTCGTTTTTGGAGCCTTTCTTTTTAGGTAGCATGACTCCGTAGCCCAATGGCACACTTCAAGGCACTGGAGATTCTGGTTTCTACTCCCCTCAGCTATTCCAAGTTCTCACCTGAAGAAAGTTCCCCAACTGGAGCCAGCTGTTGTCCCCCAAAAATATCACTCATTTTTGGGACAACATTTGAGCTATTTTGGGCCTGCAAGGCCAAAATTCCTCTCTTCCCTTCTCAAAATTTATTCGGGGGCTTACAATTTCCTCATTTTTCAAAGCTTTTTTAATAAAGGGAATCGCAGGTTCAAAGGTTCAAAGGGCTATGCGCATATGTCAAAGGTTCAAAGTTCAACCGTTTAAAGGATTCGCGGCCCCGAGCACTTAACGAGTCTCAAAAGCTTGAACCGTTGAACCTTGATCCATTTTTGTTCATTGGTTCAACGGATTCAATGTTCAATCAGTTCAACGGGTTCAACGACCAATTGGTTCAACGCGCTTGGTACAAAAGATCAAAAAGACTTAGCCAAATAACAAAGAATCAACCAATTGAACCATTGAATCATTGAACCAAAGTTGGTTCAATCGGTTGGTTCAATCGGTAGGTTTAAGGGGCTGCCTCAAAGCCAAAGGAACAAGTGCCCTTGCAGAGGGCGGTGAACCAAGGCCAAGAACCCTTGCGGAGGGCAGCGAGCAAAAACAGACAAAGTGAACTCCTTCGAAAAAATGAACAAGGCAAAAGACAAAGTAGAGTCCTTCGGACATTTCCGGGAAGAGAGCCTGAAGAAAGCAAAGGAAAAGCCCGACTGAAGAGAAAAGTCCGCGGAAAAGCGCCCGATGGAAAAAGACAAAGTGCAGTGGAAGCCGCCACGTGTCCATTATAAAGCAGAGCGGAAGCTGCCACGTGTCATCTTCCGCAGGACTCTCAAAAAGTTTCTAAAGCTTCTGTAAGTTAAGCGGAATACGTCACGTGTCCTGTTATGACTCAGCGGAACGTGACAAGTGTTTGCATCCACGTTCCCCTTTTGAAGTTGCTCGGGCAAGACGTGTCGTGGATCCCATTTTCCATAAGTTTTCAATGAGTTTCATAACAGCGGAACTTGCCACTTGTCAAAGACGCAGAAAGGACCCCCCATAGACTTAGACAAGAAGGGCTATAAAGGACAAAGAAGCAACATGGACGATTCCAAAGGCAAGTTCAATTAAAGTGATCGTTCAACCAAAGAGCAAAGAAGCGCTTAAGCAGTGAAGAGAGGAGCGATACCAAAGGACTAGAAATATCTTCAAAAGAGTTATTTCTAGTAGGTGAAACAGTGAATCAAGTAGACTTCTGAGCGCACCAAATCAAGGACGCAACCCTGTTTTTCTTCCATGAAGTAATGGCGAATTGGATAGCTGTGCAAACATCAGAGAAAGGACCAGACAGTCCATACCAAGGAAGAGACATTAGATGAATGGACACGCCATAGTTGAGGCAATGCGTTGTTCCCAGCATGGTCCCTCCAGACAGAACTGAAGGCGCATTGAAGACGTTGACTGCAGCATGGGCCTTTTTCATGAAAACAAGCGCCCAAGTCTTTTTTGGAGCGCTATATATTGTAATCTCTCATTTGTTACAAGGGAGATCTTCCCCTTACCAAAAGCGAAACTCTGCTCGAATTGAAAGGCATCACTGAGACTTTGAGCTCATATTGTAATTCATATTTCTTTGATTGAATGAGAAAACAAGTTACTTGCAGACTTTGTGTTGTTATAGCTTGTGCTACTTTAGGAAATTGTTCTTATGTCTGTCTTCTGAAAGCATTCTTATTTATTTGATTTAATAAGCAGGACTAGTGGAGGTGATAAGGAAGGTGTCCTGAAGCCAACTACTTTCAGAGTTTGTGCTGTCATAGTTGTCTTTAGTGTGTGTTTATTTTTTGTTTCTGTGTAAAGGACCTTGGGACCACTTTGTGCCCCCATTGTTCTTCGTATTTCACTCTTGGGCAATCGAGGTGGAGACTCTGCGCTACATTTCAGACTGTTGGTTACTCTGCACCTTTGGTTACTAGTTACTTACCGAAGAACACTTCTAAAAGAAGAGAAGTGCTTTCTGTCATTACACCAGGATTTCTACTATTTAGGAAGGAATCTGGCTCTTGGCTAAAAGTTGCTTCTGAAAAAAGAGAAGTACCTTCCCCATCACCCAGGATTCCTTCCTTGTTTATCAGCATCATCTCTGAAAAAAAAGAGATGGATGGTTCATCCCACCCCTGTGTCTTACTTTCCGCTTATTTATATAGTATATAGCCTCCACATATTTAATAGGGAACCTCCCCTTAATGAAAGGAGAGATTTGTCTACGGTTGATGTAGTAAAGCTGCACACCTGGCTGACCAATCTCCCTATGCTGTGGTGATAGGAACTATTTTGGTCACCAGTTAGCTGGCCGACAAAATATTCACCCAACACACATCCTAGTGCTTCTTGAGTTTTTTTTGTGTACTTGGCTTCTTTCCTCTAATGCTCTGAGTCCCCATGTTTGGTTGGAGTTTTAAAGCTGGAGATGTAATGATTTTAGCTATATTTCTTTGGGATTTCCTTATTCAAATGGGTTGCTCCTTTCTTATTGCTTCCTTCACTCCTGCTTGAGAAGAATTGGATCTGGTGTTGAGCTAGTCATGTTAGATTCCTCTGCTAGATCATCATCTAGTAATACCTTTGATTGTAATGGAGAATGACCCTAATTGCTTCTACTACTAAGAATCTCAATTCACTTCTTTGGTTTTACCCCTATTGACATTACTAATTCTGATTGGTTGAGCAAAGTTGTTTGGTTTTCATTAGTTTCTTCCAAATCAATGGCTTCTTCACATGTTGTTCAATACCTAGCTTAATCGCCTCAGATAGTAACTCTTCAATCTGAGCCTTTGAGAGGTTTCTAAGGTTGTTATCCTCCTTGGATTGGTTTGAGACTAGTTTTGAGGCTTACCTAGATCTGTTGTATCATTTGAATACCCTCTCTTTTGCTCATTTCCCTTTCTATCCTTTGATTTTTCAACAAAGAAGTTGTCATGATTCTCCATTAGAAATATATTTTTTTAGCTTTTGTCGTGATTTTTGGTTTCAATTGTTTGAATGTTCTCGTAGGGAAGATGGTAAGGTTCTTTTTGATATATGGGATTCTAGATCTCCTTTCCCCTTGCTTGTTACTAGTACTTTCTTTATGACCAGTCTCCCTACAATTATAACACCTAAATGGTAGGCATTCATAATCTAATTAATGTGTCCATACTTCTGATGCAAAGCAAATGAGAATTGCTTGCAAGACTAGTTTCGCTAAGTTAAACACATATTATTTGGTATGTGGATAATTATGTCTTTTGTTGTCGTGCTAATGCTTATAAATTCGCCAATGTTTTCAGCTATCCTTTTAAGTTTTCAGAACCTATTCATCCCAAAAAAATTGAGGTAATTTATAGACCTTATTCACAAGGGAGCCCCCATAAAAAATTCCTTTGTTGGATTAAACTAGTATAGATATCTTAAATACATCTATCGGAAAAATGCTGAGAGATATCAAACTCAAGGCCCTTATCTTGGATTTTTTACATGCCACAATTATTTAAAACTCCATTACCTTATTCACAAATTTCCCACTGATTGGTGACAAATCATGTCAATCTAAGCACACGAATGTGTCAAGATCAAAATAATATTTCTAGAAAAAAAGGGGACTCCAAACTCCACTGTATGGACAAGATATTACGATTTTTCTATTGAATTCTCCAAGGAAAAAGTAAAAAAAATTAAGTGGTGAAATGGATGTCAAATTTAAAGTTGGAATTAAAAATGAACACACTCACTACATTACGACCCACCACCACCACCCGGATGCCATTGTAGAACACCTCTCTGTATAATAAGGAGGTCCAATGCCTCATGTATAAACTTGAGTTCCCAAAAATCTTATACATGAATTCCCAAAAAACCAAGGGCCTTCATGAAAAATACAGTCTATATCTACTGTAGGTTGGACCCTGGAATGAAAAAATATTTTCACTAAGAATCTAATATCTAGTATGGGGAAATTTCCCCTTGTTTTCCATAATCATTATTTTAATTCATCTATTGCCAACTAGGAGCCAAAGAATTTGATGATTAGGGCTTGCTCACAGAGATATTCGAGTGATCTTTGCAATTTTCAAGTTTATTTCACTAATTGAAATTGCTTGACTAGAGTTGCATAGGCTTTCCATATTAACCGACATATCCACCATGTCATCCTCATCGCCTTTGAACCTTCCATCTTCCATCGCAATTGCTAATCTTCCCTCCTCATATTGGATGTTATTCAATTTTATTTTATTTTTGGGAGGCGGGGTTGATCCTCTCAAATGCATCCATCACCTTGTGTAGATATTGTATTGCCTAAATCTTGTATGTTGTCAAACCATGATTCCTCTCTATGTCCTCCATTTCTCCCTTCTTTCCAATATTGGTGTCCTTATGTGTAATGTCCATTTTTTCAATTAAAGTGAAAAATAATAAAGTTAATATTTTAAGTTGTCTAAGTGACTTACATTATACTTTATTAAAAAAAAAGATAACTTAAAATTACGTTATTATTATTAGAAATAAGATAAAGGGCGAGAAAAGGAAAAAATAAAAATAAAAGAAAAGGGTAAAAATGAAAAATATAACACTAACCTTAAAAGTGACAATTGAGTCTATATATTGAGAGTCATCTTCATTGTAATTCATTCAATTTGTATTATCAATATTTCTCAATTGATTGAGCCTTCCAGTTCATCGATTTTTCAACATAAGGACGAAAACCCTTATAGGTGGAATGAATTGTGAGGACAAAAACCCTCACCATTCGGATTTAGGTTTGAGGACGAAAACCCTCTAAGCCTTTGAGGTAATTTCATCCAGAAATTAAAAATGTGCTACATCGAAATCTTCAAACATCAATTTAGCAAAGCATTAGGGTTTCTAATTTAGTTTCCACTAGGTGCAGAAATAAAACCACAACTTACAGTTGGGTTTTAGCTGGGCAATATAGAGAACATAACTGACAGTATGGTTTCCAGAGCTGACCAAGGGATCACAAGGATTTCATAAAATATTTTTCTGCCCTTTTAAAGATAAGGTTTTGAAGAAATAAGAACAGTGAATAAATTCTAACATTTTAGCAGCGACACACTGCCCTTCCAATAGCAAGTATAAGGTTGGAATTTCATCAATATTGTTCGCATTCCTTTGTAATATGATTTTGGCAATAAACCCATTTTATAAAAGGATTAAAGAATTGAAATAAAGTTGATACTTTCTTGTGAAATTACAATTATGTTATATCTTTGAAAGCAATTGTAGAATCATTTATTTAATTGCCAATTTTAAAAACAAGGGCTTACATAAAATCCATAATTGTTCAAACTTATCCGAAAAAGGCCATTACAGTGGTATCAGCGCTGGGAATCTTGCCAACTTATTGGTAATAATTAATATTTTGCAGATACTATTTGATGCATAGCCTATGAATCATGGAGTTAATAAGTAAAGATGACTTGAGAATAAATCTTTACAGAGTAGGGAAGAAACTTGAGTAACCACCTCATTCAAAAAATGTTCTACTCAACATTTTGGAGGAAGTGACAAACTGTTTGTCCCTGACAAGATAGTCAAATTTTGAGTCTATGTTATGGGTAGTGAATCCATTGATGACTCATTTGGCTAAGCCCAAATTTTTGAGACACCCAGATACAGATGTGAGACTTGTAGTTATCACTTGTATTAGTGAAATTACAACAATAACAGCTCCTGAAAAACCATACAACACCATGAAGGAAATATTCTAGTTGATTGTGGAAAGCCTCTGAAGTATGGATAAAATCAAAAGTCCTTATTTTGCTAAGAGAATTATAATTTTAGAAACTGTTGCCAAAGTCAGATCTTGTGTTCTAATGTTAGATCTCGAATGTGATGATCTTATTCTCCAAATGTTTGAACATTTCTTTGCTACTGTTCATAAAAATCATGCATAAAATATTGTTGCCTCAATACAAACAATTATGACATTGATTCTAAATGAGAGTGACAATATTTGCCAACCACTCCTATCAGTTTTATTGACTAAAGTGAGAAAGGATGTGTGGGAAGTGTCACCAACACATGCACTAGCTAAAAGTATGGTTGATCAATGTTAAGAATAGTTGAAACCATACTTAACAATAGAAATGATAGCTGAACTAAACAAGAACTCTTAGAAAGATAGTAGCAAAAATGATTTTAGAAGATAAGAACTTTGCTCCTCATACAAAGAACCTTGAGAGCCAAGCTACAGTTGTCTAGGCAAAGGACATGTAGAAGTGTTGCCAGATGAAGAACCGAAAAAATTTTAGATACAATAGAATCTCAAAGGGTTGAGGAAGCATAAATTGATGAGAAATTAGCAACATCAAAGTCAGATGAATTACAACAGTTCAACAAAGAGCAAACAAAAAAAGTAGAATAGAAGATTGAACAACAACCACTGTTGATAACAGAAGAGAAATAGGTGCAAGGCCTAACAAAGTTGGATAGTATGAAAAGGCTCATTGAAGATCTAACTCTAAGTTTATAGAGTGCTCAAATTGCGGTAGAAAACAACATTATGGGTGAGGTAAATGTTGCTAGCACTAAGCATATAGTCACTCTTGCAGATTTACATATAGTAAAAAGTACATTGGAAACAATGAAATCATAATATTTGCATATGATTAAAGACATGGATATGGTCATCGAAATTGCAGAAGAGGCCTCAACTGCATCTGAGAAAATGCACGAAAGGGTTGATGCCCTCACTATGAAGTTTAACTCAATCTCTTCTTCGCTTTATAAGATAGAAGAACCACAAATTGTTGCAACAGTTTTCAGTGAAATGAATGGAAAGAACATTTTCTATGAACAACAGTGTACAGAGAAGCCACAAGATGCAAATTCAGAGTTGAGCATAACTGAGACAATGGGAGAAGCATCACAAGGAGGAATGGAAAAAAAAAAGATTGGTGGGACCTTGGTATTTGCAAGATTGTTCAAGCATTGTTTAAGGACAAGCAATCTTTGAGAAGGGCGGACTGTCATGTCTCATTTTTCAAATAAAGTAAAAAATAACAAAATTCATTTTTTAAGTTGTCTAAGTGACTTACTTTTTATTTTATTAAAAAAAAGTAACTTAATATTACTTTATTATTATTAGAAATAAAAGAACAGGGCGAGAAAAAAGAAAAGTGAAAATAAAAGAAAAAGGTAAAAATGAAAAGTATAATCCTAACCCTAAAAGTAACAATTGAGTTATATTATATATTGAGAGTCCTCATCATAATTCAATCCATAAATGGAATAACCAATGAGTAACCACCGGTTGGTCGGTTACTCGCCGAGAATTTCATCAGGGAAATACTCGCCACTCAAAATCACTGGTAGTAGAAAAAAATAAAAAAATAAACTGGCGAGTAACCGGCGGTTACTCGTCAATTCTGCGTTCCGCAGAACCGATGCGGGATAAACACACAAAACCGCTAGCAAATCACAGTTTTCCCTCCAAATACTCCAAAAACGCAAAAATATGTGGAATGCAGTCTTATAAAATGCAACACACCTCACATTTCACTCACACAAGATTTGGAGCATTCAAATGCAGATTGAGGAGAATTGAACAAAGAAATTTCCAAGTTAGTGCATTTTTTTTTAAAAATTTCAAGCATGTAAATGAATTCTAATTTAATTGAAAACATATTTATGATGCTTGGTATACAAATTTGATGCATTCCATTTTAATTTCATACATTCCATCAAATTTTATGCATTTATTTATTTATTTTTTAAATTTTCAAGCATGTAAATGAATTCTAATTTAATTGAAAACATGTTTGATACATATTTGTGATGCTTAGTATACAAATTTGATGCATTCCATTTTAATTTAATGCATTCTGTCAAATTTCATGCATTTATTTAGTTTATTTTATTTTAAATTTCCAAGCATGTAAACGAAATGTAATTTAATTAAATACATGTTTGATAAATATTTTTGATGCTTAGTATATAAATTTGATGCATTCCGTTTTAATTTCATGCATTTGGTTAAATTTTCATGTTTATTATTTATTTAAAATTGTTGTTTATTATTTCATTAAATAACCGTTATAGATTATATTTATAATTTGTTCATTAAAATTGTAAATCATAAATGTATTTTAGTTTCCGTTTTATAGTTATAATTATTATTTTTTTATCATATTTTAATTAATAATTTGTATTTAATGTTTTTATTTTTTAATTTTTTCATATTGTTTTTAACATGTTTGCACTTTGCAAGTTATCCATTAGCAAACAATAGCATCCAATAGTGTATCAGCTCAGATTCAGTCACTGGTAGCCAATCGGCTCCCCTTCATGCTCGCACTTTTGCATGAAAGTATGCCACACGGGTTGGAATGTCCCAGACAATTTCAATTTGCAATTTTTGCTCGAAAAAGATGTCAGAAGGCATCAATCGCATGAAGTACCATCTTTCATGCATTCCTTGCCGCAACATTGCGCCTTCTCCCAATGTCACTGACGAGGCAAAATGAGAAATGATGGCAGAGCTTGCATCACTAGATGAAAAGAAACTAGAGAGGGCAAGGATGCAAGTAGCCCTAACAGCGACCATTGATGCCACATCAGTAGAGAAAAAAGTGATAGCGATGATAGAAATTGTGGGCTCTAGTCAGAATCTACGCAAGCGCCATGGCACATCTACACTGCCTTCGTCTCAGTTACAATCTTTTTTTGTGCCTAAAAACACATCTGGAGCACAACCTTCACTCCAAGCTACAGAATGGAACAAGTAGACACATGCAAAAGTAGATAAAGTATGTGCAAATTTTTGGTACTTCAACAACCTTCCCTTCAACGTGGTGAGGATCCCATATTCGAAATATTTGGTTACAATTTTGATAGTTGCAAGGAAAGGGTACAAGACACTCTCTCCAAAAGACTTGAATGGGAGGTTGTTCAAGAATGCAGTTGAAGATACAAAGGTGATTGTCGAAGACCATAAGAGGTTGTGGCATGAATTTGGATGCACCATTCTTTCTAATAGATGATCGGATGGGAAGAATCATACCTCATCAACTTTCTGACGTCTTCAAATGGTGAGCTAGTATTTTTGAAGTCTATTGATGCATCAAGTAAAATTAATGATGTATAAACTTTGAGTTTGATGCTAGAGGTGGGCATCGAGAATGTTGTCCAAATTATCACAGACAATGTAGCAGCATATGTGACGGCTAGGAGACTTCTTAGAGAGAGACATCCATCTCTATTTTGGACACTTTGTGTAGCACATTGCCTTGACCTTCTTTTGGAGGATATAGGCAAACTTGATTGGGTGCGACCAGTTGTAGAAAAATCTAGAGAAATAACTAAATATATCTACAATCAGCCTTGAGTTCTCAGCTTGATGAGAGAGCACACCAAAGAAAAAAAGCTTGTTCGAGCAGGGGTCACTAAGTTTGCAATGAACTTTCTTAAATTGCAAAGTATTTCTAGGTTGTTGACTTTTTTGAAGCAAATGTTTGTCTCTCAAGCATGGATGGAGTCATCTTATTCCAAGAAAGTTGATGGAATGAAGGTTTCGAAGACAGTTTTCAGTGAGGCCTTCGAAATGAGAACTACAAAGATTGTGAAGGTAACTTGAAATTGCAATTTAAATTTCAAATTGTTTCCCTTGTTTTCAATTTTTTAAACTTAAAGTTTTAATTTTATAATTTATCTATAAGTTTGTAACACTAACTTTAATTTGATTGTAACTTTGTAGCTATCGAAGCCTTTGGTGAGGGTTTTGCGATTGGTGGATGGAGAGCAAAATCCAATGGGATATATTTATGAAACCATGGATACGGCCAAAGAGGGAGTCCAAAAATATTATAGAGAGGTTCGTGCCAGATTTGATCCCATTCGGGAGTTGATTGATCAGAAGTGGAATAATCAACTCCACCAACCCATCCATGCAATGGGGTACTACCTTAACCCCAAGTTTTTATACTTAAAAGGCTTCACAGATGCTAGTAGAGAGGTTATAGAGGGGCTCTCAACATGCATTGAGTATGACGCCTGACGTTGAGGTGAAGGACCTCATTATTGTAAAATTGCAGAACTACAAGCAGGGAAGGGGAAGGCTCTTTTCTTCAGCACTAGCTATTCGAAAGAGAGCCACGCAATTACCAAGTAATACAAAATAAAGTTTTTACTTGTATTTTACCAATTACATATTTATAGTTATTAATTTCTTACAAAGTTTTAAATATCTCGTTTGCAAGGTCGTGGTGGGAAGATTGGGATGGAAATACCCCAAATCTTCAAAGGCTAGCCCTCCAGATTTTATCTCAGCCTTGTAGCGCTTCTAAATGTGAGCGCAATTGAAGTTTGTTTGACTCCATTCACGAGAAGAAGCGCAACAAGTTGAGTCAACAACACCTCAATGACTTAGTTTTTGTGCAATACAACCTTCGACTTTGCACAAAAAAGTTAGAGAATGCATCAAAGGAGCCTATCAATCTAGATGAAATCGAACCCTGTAACAATTGGATTGCACAGGTGGAGGCCCCCATGTTCACAAAGGAGGAGATTGTTGATTTCGAGAGGCAAGCTATGGAGGGTGCAGCTAAAGCATGAGAGATTGGATTGGAGGACATCCTTGGAGATGACGTAGAGGCAAAGGTAGAGCCACAGGGATAGATGCAACCTTCTAGACAGAGCAAGGCGGGTCAGCCAAGTGGGAGGATTAGAGTTTCTCAGCCTCCCTTATTTTTTCAAAAGGCAGGAAAGAGAAAATTATAGATTATTGTAATTTGTACTTGTAGTCTTGTAGATTCTTGTATAAGACTATAAGTCTATAAGTATTATTGTAGTTTGTAACTTTGTACTTTGTGACTTTGTTGTATTCGCATGATTATGCGATTTTGTACATTTTATGTATTCAAATCTAATAGAAAACACTTTCATTATGTTTTACAAACTCATTCCATCTATTTTGTTTCTATAATTTCTATAAAAAAATGTTATTTTATAAAATTTAAGTATTTTTTGTTTTTACCGATTATTGCCGGTTATTCAACTGAGTGGATCGAATAACCATCGATTACCCATTTTGGGCCCTCGACAAGTACGTGATTCATTCATTTTTATTATCAATATTTCTCAATTGATTGAGCCTTCCAGTTCATCAATTTTTTAGCATAAGGATGAAAACCCTTATAGTTGGAACAAATTGTGAGAACGAAAACCTTCACCATTAGGATTTAGGTTTAAGAACGAAAACCCTCTAAATCTTTGAGGTAATTTCATTCAGAAATTATAAGTATGCTACATCGAAATCTTCAAACATCAATTTAGCAGAGAACTAGGGTTTCAAATTTAGTTTCCACTAGGTGCAAAAATAAGATCACAGCTTACAGTCAAGTTTTAGCTGTCCAGTACAAAGAATGCAGTTGACAGTAGGGTTTCCAAAGCTGACCAGGGAATCACAAGAGTTTCATAAAATATTATTCTGCCCTTTTAAATATCAGGGTTTGCAGAAATAAGAACAAATTCCAGCATGTTAGCAGCAACACACTGCCCTTCCAACAGCAAGTATGAATTTCATAAATATTGTTAGCATTCCTTTTTAATCTGCTTTTGGCAATAAACCCATTTTATAAAAGGATTAAAGAATTGAAATAAAGTTGATACTTTCTTGTGAAATTACAATTTTGTTATATCTTTGAAAGCAATTGTAGAATCGTTTATTTAATTGTCAATTTAGAAAACAAGGGTTTACGTAAAATCCAGAATTGTTCAAATTTGTCCAGAAAGGGACGTTACATAATGGTTCTCTAAATCTACTTTGAATCCTCCTCCTACGCTATATCTTCCTCGAGAGAGTTTTCCTTTTCCTTATCAACTCGTCTTTCCCCTGCTCTTACTTTGATTATTCTGCGTTTCTTCCTTCCACTTCTCCGTTCACTTCACTTTTTGCTCCGCCCTTTGCTTTGATTTTCGCTCCTTCCATCCTTTATGGCTTTAATCATGGGGCAGTCTATATGTGAACATATGGATTGCTTTCTCAAGAAATTAAAAAATTTAATTTTGGCCTTCTTCATTTAAATTATCCATTGCCTTAAAAAAAAGTTTCACATTTAGTGTAGAGGAAAGTATGTTAACAAGAGTTTTGTACCTTCTAATTAGGCAACCATCATTGGTAATGTTGATCATTTCCTACATGAGACAATGGCAGCTTTCAACTCAAGTATAAGCAGATGTTCTTCTCTTTGCACTCATCTCTAAAATCTATGATTGCACATGACATCTCTTGTAATTGGGGATCCAGCACTCTGCAAAGGAATAACAATTCCATAAAGATACTTGCTTATACAATGAAAGAAAATATACCCAAGTTTTTTTATCTGTTGAAATCCAGATCATGAGAGACCATTCTACAAAGCTCTCACCATGCACTGTATCCCTCAGGAAATGTACAAGTTTAAATTCCGATGCAGCAGGAAAGAAAACCTAGATAAATAACATATTTGATAGATTGTTAGAAATCACATGGAAATATTATTCTCACTTATTGTGTAGGGCAGGGCTTCTCAGAAAATAACTAGCCAAAACTACTGTCTAATTCAAAGCCTAATCCTTTGTAGCAATCTTAAGATTGATAAGTTTTCAATAGAACGACTCTCTCCTAATATTCAGTTTAAACAAAAACAATTGAAGAGATAAAAATTAAAGATTGCAACAACATTTTAGAAGAGCGCATAATTTTGATTTCTGAAATATCATAAACCAATATTGTTTGCATAAAAAGAAGCATGAATACGCTGACAGCTAAGTTAAAAAGTCAGGCGGTTAAATTGAATCTTAATCACTTGTAAGTGAAACCTTATCAAAATGCAACTTCTTCTCGTTGACCATTAGAACGTTGTTAAATTTTAGGCCACCCTAAAAAACCACCATGTTAAGTGCCAAAAAGCTGGTAATTTTTTTTTTTGCTGGCTGGTACAAATTGTCATGTACCACCTCTTTATACAGTTACATTAAAATTTGTGTCCAAGTAGACAGAAAAGGTCCAGGCACCAGACTCAAGTGATAGATAACCCAATTTCAACTTTCAAGTACCGACCCCATAAATTTGGGGCAAACAAGGATGAGCATTGACCACAAAGATTGCAGATCTTTTAGGTCTGAAGCCCATTCATCGGTTTGATTACAACTGTTGTCAATATAATCTTTCGAATAGGTGAATTGGAGGGATTTCCACATGATATGTGTCCTAATAAAGTCCATATCTATTTAAAAGATGAATTTCACATGGCATGTAATGTTCAATTCATTTGAATTACATTGTCAAGGAGCCCTCCTGCAACTATCAACTTAGAAGAATGAAGAGGGAGGGACTTGTTGTGGGGGCTCAAGAAGAATGGCAAAAGTTGATGAGAGAAAGACTGCAACTGGCCAGAGATGTAATGGAGGAAACTTAGAAAGGGTTGACCGCAGAACTTCAGATCTAGGAAAAATTTACTTGTCCTAGGCTAGGAGATTTTACAGAAAGCAAGGTCATGCTAAGCTGGCACAGGTGATGGCATTCCGGTTAGTTATGTATTAGTAATTGTCTTCCTGCATAGTAATATCAGTAGTTACATTACGGTTTTCTTTAAAGTTGTATCAGGAGAATAAAGGCAATGTAACAACAATATGAGTAGCCGGGCAATTCATTAGAAAGATGGAGAAAATAAAGGTAAGAGCATAGAGACGAACCACGGTCATGGAACGAATTATGAAAGCTGCCAAATGACGAGCAGAGAGCCCCAAGACGATATTTTCTCTTATTTGTCTAGCCTAGAGTAGTAATTGCATTGCTGCATATTAAGATTTGGAAGCAAAATCCAGTTTCTTTTACAGTTGTAGCAGGAGATTGAGTATTGAACCTATAACCAAGAAGAGATACAACAAAAAGTTGCCAGTTGGGTAATGTGTTACAAAGATGGAGAAAATAAAGGCAAGGGCATAACCACTAGGCATGGAATAAATTATAGAAGTTGTCAAAGATGAGCAGAGAGCCATTGGACAGGACACTAATCTTAACACAGAGTTACTGCTTTAGAAAGCAGGCGGCTCATAATAAGCTAGCACTTCCTCGTGTGTTAAGCATTTGGCATAATCTGTAACAATACATGATTAGGCTTTGGGAATCTAAATCCTCTACCAGCCCTTTTAATTTTGTTTCTCGCTTAGATAGGGATTTTACAAGAACCAGCCGTCAATATCCAAGATTTTGGAAAAGCAGTCAGCTTGTGAGCTATATAGTTGCATTTTAATATAATATATATATTTTTAAAATTAAATACTTTAGTTCTTATTTTCCATAAAGTTTTAATAATTGTGCCACAGAGGATTTATGGGGATCAAGCATGAATTAATTTTGACGCGGGCTTCCTATTTCCTATAAATTTATTCCAGTTTAAAAATACTATACATTGTACAATACCAAATCTCAACAACTTGTGACTTGACTTGCTTTTGTCAGAAAAATGACATCTATTCCAGTTTAATATAATATATATATATTTTTAAATTAATACTTTAGTTTTTATTTTCCATAAATTTTTAATAATTGTGCCACAGAGGATTTATGGGGATCAAGCATGAATTAATTTTGACGTGGGCTTCCTATTTCCTATAAATTTATTCCAGTTTAAAAATACTATACATTGTACAATACTAAATCTCAACAACTTGTGACTTGACTTGCCTTTGTCAGAAAAATGACATCTATCAACCTCCAAAGCCTCCTTCCAATCAATTAAACACTCTGGCCTGGGAGACCACCTTAGTATACATTTTTCCTACAAATAATAATAAAGATGTGATTCTAAGTATGTCCTAAATTCACACATGGATGAAAGCATTATCTCTCAAAAGTAGGAACACACGACCTATTTCTGCTTAAAAAAACCTTCATTAGTTACTTCTTTAAAAAAGATGTTTACTTCTCGATATCCACCGAAAAACATTGTTAAACAGCTTCAAACTTGCTAGCTAGAAAACAACTGAGCATTCGCTCAGAATCTGTCAAAACCATGAACCATAATTTGAATGCTAGTTGGACAAAAGCAAGAATTTGTTTAAAAGGGAGCAAAAACTCAAGTTTTGGCTGGATGACAGCTTGTAAAGAGTCATCCAAAATGTGCAAAAAGAAACAATAATTAGAATCAGGAACAGATAATTGAAACTAAACAAGCAGGGATATATAGGTGTTGGAGAACATAAGTAACAAAAGATATCAGTCAACAAATTTAAGAACTTTTGAAACTAAACAAGCAGGGGTATATAGGTGTTGGAGAACATAAGTAACAAAAGATATCATTCAACAGATTTAAGAACTTTTCAAGAATCAATTCAAGGAATAATCAGGAGTTAGTTAACAAACAAAAGGATTTGGATAATCTTTTAGATTTTGGACCATAAAGGAGAAACGCATGGCCCAATAGTTGAAAAAGAGCATTTCGTGTCACTTCATACTATGATCATTCAAGCCTATGACATCTCTAAAATCTGCACTTTCAGAACCAAAAGTTAGGTAATAGTCCTTGTCTAAACTACAGTTAAAAATGATTATAATACACATAAGTTTTCCATTGTGCAATATTATTACACTTACCACTTTTCCCTGTCACCACCAATAATCTCCACAGCAATGCTATTGCTCCATAAAACTGTGTAAATGATAAACGTCACTTACAATGACTTCTTGTGCAAACATCTTGGACATGAACTAATTACAGAGTGGTAGTCACCATCATCTAAATATTCTAGATCGTTAAAATAAGTCCAAGGGCAATCACAAGCTTTCCACGAGGTAGCAAAATTGAAAGAATTTGTTCTTTCTGCACCCTGCCATGCCTAATTGAGCACAGAACTTGTATCCGGAACATAACCTGCTGCCTTCATTTGCCCAACCAATCTGTCCAGCTTTGCATTAATTACATCTGTTTGTGAGTTCTATCTGTCTCCTACAAGGAAAGCATGTGCCTGCTTATTCACCTCAATCCAGCTGCATCCAGGTTTCTTTAATACCCCCCTATCTTTCATCATTTTCCTTACTTTTTCAATGCCATCCCACCTGCCAGCTTGGGCATAGATATTTGATAGCAGCACATAAGATGCTGGATTTTCAGGCTCCAACTCAAAAAGGTGTTCTGCTGCAAGCTCCCCTAGACCTACATTGGTATGTGTTCTACAAGCGCTAAGAAAACATTTCCATACTGTAGCATCTGGAATTATTGCCATTTTATTGATGAAGTCTTTTGCCTCAACCAGATTACCAGAACGGCCAAGAAGATCAACCATGCAGCCGTAGTGCCGCATTGTGGCTGTGATATGATAATGATCTCTCATGCATTTAAAATAATGCCAGCCCTTGTCCACTAGGCCTGCATGGCAGCATGCAGACAGGACACCAACAAAAGTGACATGATCTGGTTTAGTGCCAGACTGCTGCATCTGATCAAAAAGTTTGAGGGCCTCTGTATCAAAACCATGCATGGCATACCCCACAATCATCACATTCCATGAGACCACACCACAATGAAGCATTTTGTCAAATACACAGCGTGCATCCTCTATGTTCCCACATTTGGCATACATGTCAACAATGGCACTGCTGACAAAAACATTAGACTGCAGCCCACTCCTTACAACAACTTCATGGATCTCTTTGCCTTGTTTGAGAGCAGCCAAGTTGGCACATGCTGGAATAACAACAGCAAAAGCTTTAGGGTCTGGATTCAATCCTGCAAGTTGCATTTCTCGAAAAAGATCCATGGCATCCTCATCATGCCCATTCTGTGCATATCCTGCAATCATTGCTGTCCAGGTAACCACATTTTTATCAGGCATTTTGTCAAACACATCCCGTGCATCCTCCACACTCTTACATTTTACATACATGTCTACAAGGGCACTTCCAACAAAAACATCAGACTGAAATCCAGCTCTGTCAATTTCTACATGGATCTTCTTGCCATGTTCCAGAGCTGCTGAATTAGCACATGCCGGTAGAATGCTGGAAAACGTGAACTGATTTGGTCGGTTATCCGTGAGCAGCATTTCATAAAACAATGCCAATGCAACCTCATCCTGTCTATGCTTGACAGAAGCTGCAATCATTGCATTCCATGAGACTACATCCCTTCTGGGCATTTCGTGAAAAAGCTTCCATGCCTTATCAAAAAGCCCATGCTCTGCATATCCTGCAATGACAGCATTACATGAAACCACATCTCTCACTGGCATTCTATCAAACAGCTTCAAAGCCCCATCCAGAGAGCCATTCCGTACATATCCCCTAATCATCACATTCCATGAGATCAAATCCCGTTCGGGCATTTCGTCAAATACTTTGCGTGCAACCACTAACTTCCCATATTTTGCATACATATCCACAAGTGCATTTCCCACAAACACATTAGACTTAAATCCCCTCCTCCTTATCTCTCCATGCATCTCCTGGAGCATTTTGAAGTCTATGCAAGCCGGGATGACAATTGAAAACGTGACCGCATCTGGCTCCAAGCCCGCCGCCTGCATTCCATAAAACAGTCTCAATGCTTCATTCACAACCCCACAGTTCACATATCCTTCAATCATCACATTCCACAAGACCAAATCTCGTTGAGGCATTTTGTCAAACACATTACGTGCTTCATCCAAACTCCCACATTTTGCATACATATCAACAAGAGCACTCGCTAAAAAGACATCAGACTCAAAATTACCCCTAATTACCTCCTCATGAATCCTCTTCCCCTCTTCAATTGCTCCCAAGCTGGTAATTGCTGGTAAAACACTTGCAAACGTGAAATGAGTGGCCTTGATTAAGCTTTTCTCTCTCATTCGAGTAAACAGTTTCAATGCCTCCTTCGCATTCCCTTCCCTAGCCACAAAACACATAAAAAGAAAGTGTTGGGTATGTAAATTTATTCAGCATTGACAATAATTGATAAAACCCTATAAGCACTGAAAGCTTTTAGTCAGCGTTGATAATAAGTGTGAGATACTACAAACACCAAAAGCTTTTATTGTACACAAACAACGATTCCAAGACAAGGAAAGCTTATAAGGCACTACAAACACTAAAACCTTCTCAGCATGTAGGCTTTCAAGGGCGCAAACATCCTTCGCCATCCAAGCGATTATCACCAATGTGAATGTTAAAGATTTTAAACTTCGGCAGTCCATAAATTATTGCAAGAAGCTTTTTGGATAAAATCTGTCTAAAAAACCCTTCAAAGAATAAAGGTTTCGAACTTTCGAGTCACTCTTTAAAACCCATCAGGTGAATGAAAGCTTTCAGGATCAGCAAGAATTATCGACAAAAATATAGATTACTCTTGCTGACTTGTTGACTCTGAAGGCCTTCATACGAAGAGTGATTGGAAAGCTTTGAGGATCAGCAGAAGTTATTCAAAAAGGTTTCAACTTTCAAGTCACTCTTCATAACCCGTCATGAGAATGAAAATTTTCAGGACCAAAAGCTTTTATTGTGCATAAACAACAATTCCAAGACAAGGAAGGCTTACAAGGCACTACAAACACTAAAACCTTCTAGGCAAGCAGGGTTTCAAGGGCGCAAACATCCTTCCCCATCCAAGCAATTATCACCAATGTAACTGTTACAGATTTTTAAGCTACCACAGTCCATAAATTGTTGCAAGAAGCTTTTTGGATACAAGCTGCGTAAAAAACCCTTTGAAGAATAAGGTTTCACACTTTCAAGTCACTTTTGAAGCTTTCAGGATCAGCAAGGGGTATTCAAAAATTATAGACAATTCTTGTTGATTTGTTGACCTCTTGCTGATCCTCAAAGCTTTCAGGATCAGCAAGAGGCATCCAAAAATTATAGACAATTTTCGCTGATTTGTTGACCCTAAAGGTCTCCATGCATAGAGTGATTGGAAGCTTTGAAGAACAGCAAGAGTTATTCAAAAAGATTTGGAGTCACTCTTCGTAACCAATCATAATAATGAAGTTTTTAGGGTCAATAAGGGTTATCTTGAAATTATAGATTACTCTTGCTGACTTGTTGACCTTGAAGGCTTTCATGCAAAGAGTGATTGGAAAGATTGGAAACGCTCATTCTTTAAAAGGTTTCTACACAGTTGTTATCCTGAAACCCTTGGGCAACAGTGTGTATGTTTTTGACTTCATGTTACTCATAGTTTTTAAATTCCAATCTCTCAAATCTATCTTCCAAAATATTTCCAGTGAGAATTATTTTTATGTTTGCTCCATAAAGCAAACATAAAAACAATTAATCCCTAAAGATGATGGACTAAAAAAGTTGGAATTTAAAAATTCTCACACAGCTATCCCAGAAACAAGAAATGAAAAACCAAAACACCATGAAAACTGAAAACATTTGATAAGAATGTTGCTCCAAACATCCTAAACTCCAACAAAAACACATTGCCACATCTGGATTTTGTTCCACATTATTTATCTACTCATCATGAAAATAACAACACATTACCACATCCCAATTCTGCTCCACATTATTTATGTATTCATCATGAAAAGATTAAAAATGGTTGGTAACATAATTTTATAACATATAACAAAAATAGAAAATCATGTGATGATTTTTAAGGATTTAGTTGCATGGTTTCAAGCCAATCTATATTAAGTTTAATTTATATTTTATAAAGATTTTGTTAAAGGTTTTACCAATGGTATGATAAGCTAAATCGACTTGATTGTAAGAAAACTCTATGACTAAGCGAGCTTGAACCAGAGTAATACTGAATGGGTAACTTTCCAGAAAGTCGCTATGCTTCACCCATATGGGTTACTGTAGCTTAAAATAATGCAGCTAAATCTCTCAAACAAATCACATAATTTAATCCACTTGTGAGGAAAATTATTGCGTGGTATTCACAATAATTGGGAAGAAGGCATATAACGAATTTGTTCTAAATTAATTTCTATTTATCTACCTGGCATAGGCTCCAATCATGGCTGTCCATGTGACCACATCTCTATTGGCCATTTGTTCAAAGACCCTGCGTGCATCTGTCACGCTTTTACACTTAGCATACATTGTAAGGAGATTGTTTTGGGTATAAGTGTTGAGGCTTTCAAATCCTGAACTCATAATGATTTGAGCATGTATTAGTTTTCCACTCAGAAGGGACCTGTTTTTCACACAGTCCTTTAAGAGGCTGGCGTATGCAGAAGAGTTTACGGGACTGTTTACTGTATGGAGAATGCGCAGCGAGGTCTTCAATCGACCCAGAGGTTTTGTCGGTATCATTGTAATGCAATTTGATTGTGGTCAGTGGTTTTGCATGCGAAGTGTTTGACAAAATGCTTCCATAATATGTATTCTCTGATAGGCATTTTACAAAATGCTTCCATGAGATGTATTGCCTGCTATGGGTTTTAGCAAAATGGCTTAATTGTTTTGGATGATATGTTTGGCCCCAGAATTAGTGATACTAAGATACATTTGGAAGGGCTTGTTATATTATATTTATATGTAGCGGTTATTTTAGTTTTCCTAATTTATATTAATAAGTTTGTTTGGTTCTTTATTGTTTGTTTGTTTATTTTTTAATTTAAGAATGTATTATATGTAATTATTGAATTATGTTTATATTTCAAAAATTAATATATAATAGATTATGATATTGAGTAAGTATATATTTAAATTAGTAGATTTTTCTGTGTATAGTGTAATCTTAATTGGCATGATTTGTTTGACTCTTTATGTTGGGTATTTACAGATATATATGAGTAATCATCATATTCACTATTTAGAGTATAACCCATTTGTTATATTAATATCATGTTGTAATTATTTCTTTATTTTTTTTTTAAATAATAAATTTATAAAAAAAAAAAATCTAATTAAAATTCTATAAAAAAAATTTAATCAATATTTCAAATCACATTTCATAAACCATTATCAAAAATACAATTAATATGATAGTAGAATGTATCAATAACTTTTTTTATTTTTTTTAAATAGAAAAATATTTATTTTCTAAAATTAATACTTTATTTAATTAGTTATAAATAATTTGTATATTAAAATATGTTAAAAGAGAAATAACATGTACATTAAAAACTTTTTTTATTATTAAGTTAATAGACGTACGTAAATGGGAAGAATATAAGCGAAAGATTTTAGTAGCTATGTATGTTCTAATTGTTGAAGAGGGTTTTTTGTTAAAGTGTGTTTTATTAATGGAATATATTGATGTGTATAAATATTAAAATGCATCAAACATTGATTATGTAGTATCTAATACTTGTTCAACATTAACTCTATAAAATTTAAAGTAATCAATCACATCATGACAACTAAAATATAAATATTGGTATTCTAATGGACACAAAAGTTAAATTTTAGTCATATATTTAAAAATGTATTTTATGACTTCTCATAATAAAATCGTCAAATGTGTAATGAATTAAACCTTAAAACATTAATTATAGTAATTAAGACAACATATTAAAACAGGAATTTTTTTTGAAATCTAATGTAATATCAATGTGCACGGCTACTTGGGACCTTTCCCCTAACTAATACATGCCGATCAACGGTCAGGGACCATTCAACACTATACAAAAAAAATCTCGGCCATTCATGCTTGTAAAACTATCAGTCGATTATAGCTCAACGTTAAAATACCAGAAGCAATCAGGTTTATAAACTGGGGTGAAGGCGAAGCCAAAGAAATGTAACCCACAGGGTTTGCCCTCATTTCGTGTTTTTTAAAGTTAAAAGAGCTGGGTGCATCCATGAAGAACTTTTTGCTTCTTTTGTTGGGTGAGTCTACGAAGAAGTATCGTATGTCGATCGAGAATGTTTGCTCCGGTCATTTTTATTTCTTCTCACCATCTGTATTTCTTTGTCTAAGTTTAGATTGTAATTTTTTTAATTGTGTGGGCAGGAAGGTCAGTGTTGCTCTTTTGACGTTGGAGAATCTTGGCTGAGTAGAGGAAACCCTACTTTAGGTCACACTCTGTGAGCTCCTTTTAATCCTTTTATTTCTCTTTGTTTTGGTCGAAATCGCTAAGTTTAGGTTTTAATTTCTTGTTGATGTAAAATTGCAGGTCGGATAAAATGGTGAGAGTTTGGGCAAATCGTTTCGTAATTGTGGCAGCAGCATTGATACTGAGTTGAAGATGGAAATTTAAAGCTATCAGTAGTTGTTAAATTCAAGGGAGAGGAAGGGGAGGATACAAAGCTGCATTCTACACATTTCTTCGTAGGAGGGTTTCAACTTCTTCTTCAGATAATTTGAATGGCGATCTAAAGTGTTTTGACTATTTCTCGTAGGGGGTCAAATTTTATCTCAAAGACGCAGATGTGAGCATCAATAATTGCACAGCCTTCACCCCTGCAGAATGCATGTTTCTTTCAAGCACTTTTTAATTGCACAGCCTTCAAAGTATGCATACACACTAATTTTAATGGTACATCCCTTTTGGTCGTCCTGAATAGTTGATGCATTTTTTTTTGTGTTATGCTTTTTTCTATTTAGCAAGCACTTTTTTTGTTTTTTCAGATGATGATATGTTTCCGGATAGTTGTAGGCACCTAAAAATAAAAATTACTCTTTTCAAGGCTTACTTTTTATGGATGCAATTATTATTTTTGTAATGCAACTACCCTCATGACCCCAGATGACAGTTTCCACCATTTAATCTTTCTTCCCCTATTTATGCAAATTGTTCACATTTTTCACTATTTAATCTTTTTTCCTTCCCTTATGTATGTAAATTGATCACCTCCATGCATCCATTTTCTTTTCATTTTTTTCGACATAACATATCAGATCACAACTATTCGGTATTTTTGGAAGAAATCTATATAGTTTGTACTATATTTGAGTTCAAATCAAATTAATAGAAATTAAATTATTGAAAAGGAAATGTTGGATTATATAGCTTTGATGTTAAAATATAGTATGCTACAAAATTTTATAGAATTTGGAATCTATTAAAAATAGTAAGTCTAAGGATATGTAAACCTCTCTAAATAAAGATATAAAAACTTCTTTAAAATATTTTTAATGTTGACTATGTAAGTTGATTGGAACATGAAATTGCTTGAAAAGATTTGAAAATGATATTACATCTGAAAACAAGGTTACATATAGAGGGAGGACAAGGACGCAGTGCGATTGTACTTGTTGATTGCAGTTGTGTCTTGATTAATTTTGTGACTAAGTTTTTGATCTAAATCTATGCACCTATAAATGAGGGTTTTCTCATTCTATGTCGGAGCCAAATAGATGCACACAAGACTTACAAAACACAAACACTGGCCCCTGCTTAACAAACAAGATAGTTATTAAATGCAAAAGGGGTAACAAGTAAGGGGAATAGACGAGCTATCTTTAAAAAAATCACGTAATTTGAGTGTTGCCTACATACCCTAAATGGGCCTTATATCGATACAATTTTCTCTCATAGGATGATTGTGTGATATGTGATTATGCAACTATATGCAAGTAGCTAGAAGATTAATTAAAATGCTTGGTAATGGATGCCCTTGACCTGCAATAAATGATATTCAAACTTAACTGTTATAAAGTAAAGAAATGAAATTGGAAGAAATAGTGCTCTTTTGCTTAATGTGTACTAATTTGAAATTAATTTTCTAGGTGCTTTCAAGTAAATGCCTTGAAATGCTTTTATAGGGGAATCTTTAGAATATTTTCGTTGATTGACTTTACAAAATGTGTGGGAGAGCAGTTGTGAAATGTCTTGATTTGAAAAAGTGACTATTGGAGCATGGAAGACAACATCGCAATGTCGCCCTATTTGACCTAGCATGGCCCTGTCAAGATAGAGATTGTTATAAAAGCCCTGACAGATACATGTAAGTAATTTGGGGATGAATATCACTGAAATAGGGATATATGTATGAAATTTGTAGTTTTTAAAAGACATTGAAGGCTCTCTTATAGATTGTGGGTTAGCAAAATGGCGAATAAACCAAGCAAGGTGAAGATATAAAAAATAAACATTGTCAAGCACTTAATGATTAATTTTATGTTTTAAAATATTTATTGCACTATTTGTGACTTATTGCAATCATTTTTGGGGCATTGTGATTGAAAAATCAGATACATGTTTTTTTTGGATTTATATTCTATTTGGTGTTTTGGATATGTTTCATTTTTTATTTTTTATGTAAGTTTTTCTTGTGTTCAGGAATGACAGTAGAGGAGAGAATTATGGAATGATTAGGTGAACATATAGGTAAAACTCAATGGTATAAATGGGTATAAATGGGAAGTATGTCAATTGCTTTAGAGCCTTTACCAAATAAATTATAGATTTGGTGAGCATGGATACTCTCTTCAAGTTGAGTCTCGTTGGTCTTGCGTTGGGTTTGAAACTGGTTAGGTTTGACTGAGTTTGAGTAAATAAATGGATGTAAGAGAAAATTCCTATCGAAGAGTGTTTTGGAATCTACGATGTAACATGAAGGGTTTGACAAAAAGGTTCAGTTTATTTGACCACAATAAGCTTGAAGAGAAAAATGTTTAGAAAATTGTCGAATCTTCTCATTCTTCTTTAAGTTTAGCGTGTGATTTGAGGTTTCCTTTTGGATTTTATAAAGGGGAAGAAACAATAAGATAGATACCATACCAACTTAAACAAAAGGTATAATGTTCTTGTCAGCACCAAGATCTAAGTTTCTTTATGTGTTTTCCCTGCCTTCTGATTTGTTATGCTTCAGTTTTATTAGTGATTTCATTGTGGAAAAGTTTTGGGATATGATTGCCTATTAGTTTTTTTAGTTGTGATTTTTTTGAGTCCAATTGAACTCATCATCATGGAGAAGAAGTCTAATATCACTCCCATTGTTGTGTGCTTTTAGAATATGTACCCTTTTCAATCCTATTGGCTATGCTTGGATGTTAATGTCTATTTTAAATCTAGAGACTTATGACCTGGTACTATGATTTTATATTGACATATATCGGTAACCTTTATGGAAGATATAAATAGAAAATGTAATGTCAACGACGAAGAAGTTTTTAGGAATGTCTTTTTTTGTCCCTTTCAGACTTGGCTTCAAATCTTACCTAATCAATAATCATTATATTACTTCAATAGCCAATTGATCAAAATAATAACTCCTCTATAGGTTGGAATGCACCTTACTTTTTGAATTCAAGATATATAATGGTGTTTTTGTTTTACATGAAACCATTGCTTCCTGGTGGAACCCACCATGTAACAAAGTTTGTGTATCTATGTATCAAAAGTGACCCCTTGTGATTATTAGGCATGTTATTTAGAAAACATATGTAATTTTATACACTCGTGTTGTGATTAAATCCTTTTGGACATTTTTCATGAGTTTTTTAGCTCAAATCCATATCAATTCATAGGCTACTCCAAACAAAGGGATATGCATAATAAATTTTACTTGCAATGCCTCCCTAATTTAACATTTTGTATGATTACGCTTTGCTCTTCATTTTAATTAATTGTCCACAACCTTAAGTAGGGGTTGTGAACAAACAATGGAAGACCATAAAGAGCCAAAATCTTCTTCCTAAAGTGGCAAATGTTGAGTATGGCGTAAAATATCAATTTGTCATTAGTGAAGCAACACACAAAATAGACAAATCTTGAAAGCATAATTTACAAGTTGTACCAAAAAAATTAAAAACTTAAATGGCAACAACAATTCTCCTAGCTCAAAGTGAGGTGAGTGTATAAATTATATTCCTTCATATAAAATAGTTTTACTTTTCTTTTGGAATTCATATAGAATGGTGTTCTCGACTTATTTGTTGTTGGACACCATGGTTTTGAAGGACTTATTTTCTATTAAGACACAAAATTATACCAAAATTAATTTTAAAAATAGAAGGTTCTTACCAATAAATTGTTTCAAGTAATTTGCGGTGGATTTGATATTGAAATGACAAAGGCAAAGGACCCCTTGGCTCATATTGATGAACAATATCTTTACAATCGATTGGAAATGGTTGATTATGTGGAGGATATCTATAAGTTTTATCTTGAAAATGAGGTACTTTTGTGTGATCACATCTCCTTTCTTATATTTCAAACTAAACAGTGTGTTTGAATGTTTAATTGTAAATAGTTTTCATCCATGCTTTTAGAGTATGGGTTGTGTGTTATATTATATGCATCTCAATTAGATCTTGATGGCAATATGAGAGCAACGTTGATTGATTGGTTGATTGAGGTAGTTTGTTCTCTCCTCTCTAGCATCTTTATTGTTTACAGGTTGCCAAATTTGTGTACTAGTTGGCTAGTGCATATACAAGATAACAGATCCTAGTTATGGAAAAGACCATGTTCAACAAACTCAACTTTGATCTCAAAGTAGGGTAACATGACTTTGGTGACGAATAATTTATGATGTAAATTTTACCCTTTTATCTTTAATTGACTTGTGCACTCAACTAATATGTATTTTACCACTTCACTCTATCCTAAGCACAAAAGAGAACCTATTTTCATCTTAAGACTGATATTTGTCACATATTGAAATGTTTTTATTGTGAAAAACACCATTATTCATTTACATGCCTTAACACATATCGAAAACCTAACAATTTTCACTAGGGGACAACAAAACCCATTAAAGTCAATTATGGTAAACGTGTTTATCCCTATGCAACATTTATGTGCTCCCACTAAGGTCAAAATTTTCAAATTAAACCATCCCTTAGGTCATCTTCTATGTTTCTAGGCTTCCTAGCATGTGGTTATCCCTTTAGAATTGTTATAAACACACTCAAGTCATTTATTACTTCACTTGGCATTTTCAATACAAAGGCTTGTTTACACAAGTGTACACTGACCAAAATTTCCCTATTCTTCCCAATTCAAATTGTAAGCATCTCAAGCAATCCTTGGCCAAGTCACAAGCCTATTTTATTCAATCTTAAATATTGCATGATCAAGTATTCAATATGATTCTAGATGCATTCATATAATCAAAGGAGCACAATTTCACAAAACACTCTAGGTGGGAGAACTACATTGAGCTTGATTTCCCTCTTTGAAGTATTTAATATGTAAGCAATGTTTAGTCATCATGGGGGTGATTGGGTTCAACTCAACCTTGCTACACTCTTTTTCTTATTTGTAGTTCTTTCAACCATTGCATGCCCTATTAGGTTTTACAACTTGAAGAAGCTATCTGCAGTTCTTCCGCACTCTTCCAAAGGCAAAATCAGCATACACATACCTAATTCCAATTATCACATGTAATCATGCCCTAATTTCAAGCTTTCTATAAAAAGATAAAATTGCTCGATAGAGTCAATATTTCTTAGTGTTCCTTTTCTTACTTAGTGTTTTTATCCTTGCACAACCTCAAATTGAACTTTTGGGTAGTTTCTAGATTTGTTCTTGTTTTGTCGCTTTTGTATTATGTTAGTCAACACAGTCAATCAAATGAAAATATATAGCTATGTTTGTATTTCATATGCATAGTTATCCTTGTTTGTAATTATTTCAATTCATCTATTTATGTCATTTACTTTCTATTTGTCATTCAAAAGTACATTTAAAACACCCAACTTTATTTTATTTTTGTTATCAGAATTAGGGTTAAGAATCACAATTAATTCAATTTCAACTAAAATTTTTGATGAACCCATTTATTGATCGAGCATTTTCAAACCCTAAGCCTTTCTTAGAGTCCCAACCTTTTAGGGTTTCAATATTATTCTCCTAAGGTTTATAAAAAATTGCCCTTTGTTTCTATCATTTTAATTTATCTTATTGTTTGCAATATCTTTGTTATGGACAAAATAGATATTTTTTATGACTATGATAGAATAGCTATCCAAATCTCTACACAAGTTTTATTAACGCAAAAAAAATTAAGTCAAGTATAACATGGAAGCGGGAGTATTTATATATTTCATATTTTTTATTTTTTATTAACACCCTCTTGATGGAGCTATTATGACCATAGAAAGTGATAAAACCCACGAATCTAAGGCTACTAATAACAATAGTTTTGATCTTATGGATGCAAAAGAATTTGATGAATACATTAACACCCATCTTGAGGACATTGAATCCACAATATTTGTAGCTTGAAAAGAACAATTGAAACATAACCTTGCTAGAACATCTGAAGAACTAAATGGTTCTATTGAACACCCTGTTATAAACCCTACCACAAGTGTTGTTACTACTATTATTGATTTTGTTATTCCATCCACATATTTAGGCTTGGGGGAAAAACATGGTTTACAATAGATTTTTGTGCCTATGCCTAACTAATTGATTCATTCAAATCCTTTGATAGATACACATACTACATCACAAACCATGCCTAATGTACAATCCCTTGAGGAAATTTTTTTTATTTCTACAAGCTAAGGTGTTACAATTTAGCAAGGTATCCTTAAAGCTATCCAATCATTAGATTCCCAAACTTTATGTCATAATCTTTTAGTGCATGATATTGCATTATACCCTTTACCTACAATATTTGTAGCTCTTAAGCTTTCACTATATAAAGGTAAAAGACACCTAGAATAACATCTCAAATATTTTCATGCAGCGTGCTTGGATTATGCCTTTACTGATAAATTATTAACTAAATTATTTCCAATAAGCTTAAATGATTATGATTTGCATTGGTTTTATGATTTGCCTATTAAACTAATCAAAGTATTCAATCACTTAGTAGATTTTTTTTAAAGCACTTTGCAATCAACATTTATGAAAATATTTCTTATGCATAAATAGTGAAGCTTAGGCAATGAACTAATGAACCTATCAGTGATTATATGCTTTGTTTTAAGACCATGCTTGCTAAAATTACTAATACATTGGAAAATAATGAGTTACACAATATTTTCAAATAAAGTTTGCTTGTACCATTGCATGAGCCAATTATTTTCAATAAAATCATAACATTTAGAGAACTTTCTCATACAATAAGAGAATTATAAATCAAGCTTCTTGCTTTGAACAAACTTAAGTATACACCTACATATAATTCAACATTTCATAACAAAACATCTTACAAAGCTAACATAATAGATACAAAAACATATGCAAAGATAACAGTCAATGTTATTCTCCATCCTGCTAACAAGATTGTTTTGTTAGATCAACCAAGAAAGCAATTTTCTAGATTAACAAAATTGCCTTAAAAATTGTTACAAAAGTTAATTTAATGCAATCTAATCATTTTTCCTCCATTTGCAATTGATATGAGCAAACCATAAGGCAAATATTTTGATAACAATAAATATTGTGATTATCATAGATGCAATGGTCATTTTACTAGCATATGTTTCAATCTCAAGCATCTTATCCAAGATCTTATTGACAACAATGTTACTGAGTTAGGCACTCCTATAGAGGAAACTAAGCCTCAACAAAATTAAAATGCCACATTAAAGATTTTTAGTGAACCATTTCCTAATTATGATACTAACAAAGACACTCCAATAATGCATCATACTTACAATGCTTATGCACCTTCTGAATCATATGATCATTCCTTGGATGTAGTTCATCATATGATTAATTTTGGTGATAGTGATATAATGGATGATAAGTATGATTTTCATGCTTTACATATAAGAGCTTACATTGATCAACAACCCAATCATAGTGTGCCAATTGATAATGGGTCAAGGGAAAATGCATGTGCAATAACATTACTTCATTCATTGGGTTACACATAAAATGATAAACAATCAACTACTGAAGTGTCAAGACATTCAATGGAAAACAACAAGCCACTTCAGGACATAATATGTTACCTCTTCAAGTGGGCCATGCTATAATATCTACTCTTTTTCTAGTTTTACAACAAAATGAGGTCTTTAAAATTATATTGGGATGCCCATGGTTGAAAAAACTTTGTATTGTACCTTCCATGGTACATAGATTTGTGAAGAACATTTATTGCAATCAAGTTGTTAAAATTTTGGAAATCAAGTATGAGTACTCCATGCAATCCATGGTACCTTTTCCTTTCCATCCACCACCATAGTTCAATGTTACATCCATCCAAAAATAAATCATGATTATTATTATTGCACCTAGGCAAAAGGTTTCTAATCAACCAATTTAGAAAGAGATGCAAAAAGTTCAAACGCAAGTAATGCAAAAGCAAGTTTATAAGAACAATGTATCTACTTCTCAATAAGCACAAGCTTTTATAATACCTTCTAAATTGGTAATTCATAAAAGTCAGCATATGCTTCAAAAGGTTCAACAATTAACACAATCTTCTACCAACCCTCGTGGGATTGCACATCATCTTGCATCTCCTAGACTTACTCCTACAAAAGACGACATGATTAGTAATCGAGATAGTTTTGTTACTAAATATGATACAAGTTCTGATTTTTTTATATGTGCATCCGATAGATTTCATTCAAATAAAGTAATATATTTATTGTTAATCACTGATTGTTTTGATTTTTATCTCAATGGAATCATTGGATATATTTTTGTAATTTCGAATATACTATTTTTTAAAAACATTCAAATAAGTCAAAAAAACAATAATTTGATTGTACATAGCTTTTAGACTGTGGCATCTCATTATGGTATTTGCTTGCATATGTTATTGATTAATCAATTCTTCTAAGCCCTTGGCTATTCTTGACTTGTTGACCTTTTGGTTCTTTGATTTCAGTTTTCAGATCTAAACAACTCAAAACAATGATCAAATCATGCTATACATGCCATTTATCTCTTTGTCTTCACAATATGCACTGAAAAGTCATCATTTTTTTCTCCCAGATAGAATCCACCAGTACATGACAAAACCGACTGCCGTTGCTATCCCAGTTGGTTGATCCTATCTTTTGCCAAATTTTGCCCATAAATCACAATTTCATCACACAAAGCCTTAATTCTTCCAATTTTCATATTTTTCACTCAATTTCAATATGCAAATTATTACTTCTCATGTAAAATGTCTCTTCTTCAGATTGATGTTTTTCATACATGTGACATAATTTTGACAAGCATACATTTGATAACATGAGGACGTATAGTCAGTCATATGCATACATTTTCAATATCCAATATATTCCTCATAGTTACAATTCACATTCAATTCGGGCATATTGCTCGTGTTTGGTCATATAATCATTTCTAGTACATATCTACCTTTGGCACGTGTTGTAAATGTTAGAGTAGGGGTTTATTATTTTCTCATATTTATTTATTATGGATTTTTTCTCTCACTTGGATTTTTCTGACTTTCATGAATAAACTTGCTTAGGTGTATAGGTTGATCAGATGACTAAGAAGTAAGACCGACTATTCTGGATATGGGAGTTACTCCTCTATTTTTGGCTTCATTTACCACTTTTTATGGAGGAGTTCCTATTGTATTATTAAGGGTTTATTGACCACCTTTCGTGGAGGAGTTACTTAAAACTCTTCTATTTGTACTTATCACATTTGTGAGCTTTGTTAATGAAGTTTGGTTTTAGGTCCAATCTCTTTGTGGAATATTCTCGCATTATGTATTTGATTTTGTTTTTAGCTACTTCATGTTGTGCACTTGCTTGGCCTGTGTGTTCACTCTACTCATGCATTTGACTTATCTAAACCTTGGACTTAACCCTAATATGATATTAGATCTACTTTGGTAATCGTGTGTCTAGCTTTTTATTGTTATTGAGTTTTTTTTGAAATCATGAGTTTGTTTGCAAAGGATCTATGGATTTGTTATTTGTATTTGCATGCTTTGCCTAACAAATAGTTTGAAGAAGATGATTGCCTTAGTGAATTTTGTATCATTCTTTGAAGCTCCCATGACTTGGTTCTTACCAATGGTTTGCTTCTGATCATTTTGTTGCTAAAGGTGGTCATCAAAGTTAAGCATTTTGTCGTTTCTAACCCTGGACACAATTCTTTCTAGATTTATTTTGATTTGAATATATTCCACTACTTGTCCTTGTTTCAACAATTTGTGCATGTAAAACTTGTTCACCTTCCATTGGAGACTCTCACAACTAGTTTACTGACAAAGACGACCTCTAATAACCTAGTCAACTACCATTAACATCACTCGGTTACCATCAAAGCTATCATAATCGCTTACTATTAGAGCTATTACATAGTGGTTTTGAAAATAACTTACCATCTTTGCACAACCCTTGCATGGTCCTATGCCATTGATTGATCCCCATACCTCATTTATGCACTAATTCTTGACACCTTCCCTCGCAGTCTTAAAACTACGTGCAAACAAGTAAGTTTTTTTTGAAATAGTGGTTTCATCAAACCATTCTCCAAGTTTTTTTTGAAATAGTGGTTTCATCAAACCATTCTCCTTGAATTCATGGTTTTTAGTAATTTGTTCATGGTATTTCTCTTTTGTGAGCGTGAATTTTTCAATCACTTTTTCAAAATTAAAAAGTGCATTTTGTTATTTTAAAAATTCAACACACTTTATCAACTATACAGTGTGTTTTTTGGAAGGTAGTTTAAAAAAGGGGGGGTTAATATAGGATGAACAATTATATTTTTTTTTAGTGTTTGTTCATAAAACAATATTATGTATTGGGATATTTGGGAGATTTGTTTTGATTTTAATTTTGATTTTAATAAAAATAGTAGATTGTGGGGGATCGATATTAACAAGGGAGATAATATTTTTTTATTGTTTTTAATAAAAAATAATATATTCTGAGCCTTTTTAAAATATGAGAAAGTTGATTATTTTTTGGGACTCTTCTTATTTTCTCTCGATGAAGACCAGATGATGAGGTCTAGTTTGGTAGGTGGCCAAACCCCCTCAAATTCAAAAAAACACTTATCCTTCTCTCTTTCTCATTTTTGGTACTTGATTTTCCTTGGACATAGTATCAATCAAGCCCAACATCTATTTGCTTTGCAGATTTTGTATTTTCTAACACTTACACTAATTATTCAAGACACACTCTTGGTTGTACCTAATTTGCAACATTCAGGGGGGGTCACTATTGATAGTTTAAGGGTGTGTAGTTTTTTTCTTTGTCACTTTCCATTTTTAGTGTACTTTCATTTTTTAAACAACTACTACAACCACTAAAATTAATTTCTGCACAAAATGGATATAAGTTCAATTACTCTCTAATGCCATTTAATTATCATGAATGGAAAAATAAAATAGAAATTACTCTAAGGAGCAAAGGTTTGCATCGCATTACAATGGAGTTAAGACATTCAACCAATTACATATACAAAAAAGTTAAGCGATATAATTGTAGTGATGAAGTCTATGGTTTGATGTGTCTTTATGTGTCCCATAATCTCCTTTTTCATATAAAAACTTCCAAATAACCCAATGAAGTGTGGACTATTTTGGAAAAGATCTTTATGGAACAAGATGTGATGAGAGGTCACGAACTAGAAAATAAACTTATCAACCTAAGTCCTAACAACTTTGACACCCTTCAAGGTTTCTTCACCAAGTTCAATTCTTTGAGATTGCAGTTGAAATAATGTGAAAAATAAATAATTATGACCGACTTATTGTTTCTATACTGTCTAAGCTAGGTCTTGATTACTCAGTCTTTGTCTCTACTTTCCATGCCACTAAAAGTGTTTTAGGTACTACATGGAAAATGACCTCTTTAGATGTTTTCATTGTTGACTTGATAAGGGAACAAGACACATTGATACAAATAGGCTCATTGAAGTCCTCAAACCCTAATTTTTGGGAATGAGAAAGCAAATACTTTAAACAAAGAGAAGAAGAAAAACAATAAGGATCAAGAGAAAAAGAAAGAATCAACCTCTGCCAAAATAACCACTAAAACCTCCTCTTCCAATGATAAACCTAAGAAAAAGAAGGTTAAGTGTGCTTATTGAAATAAAAATGGGCATGATGATCACAAGTGCATGAAAAAATAAATTGATCACCTAGCTCATCTTCTAGAGAAAAATAACATAGGTATTCTTGAGTCTATCAATTAGAATTCTTTAACTCAAGATTCTTCTAAGGTAAAAGGCAAAGACAAAGAGAAATAAAAAGGCAAGTCTCTTGTATCAGTTACAACTCCAACCTCTTCATGGGTTATTATATCGGGTGCTTCCCACCACATGTCTTCTTCATAAGTTGAGTTTTCTTCTTTAGAGCCTTGTAGCATGTCTTCCATCACTTTGGGTGATAACACTTTAGTAGAAGTTGTAGGGAGAGGGTTTGTTGAAATGGATGGAGGAACATTCAATAAAGTTTTAAGTGTTCCATCACGTTCAACTAATCTCCTGTCAGTGTACCAAATCATTTACATTAGTAAGGGAATGAGGGTAGAGTTTTCACCAAATCTAGTCATAATCAAAGAGTTGTATAATTATTCTATAGTGGTAGTAGGTAGGGAAGATCACCAACCTATATTATACACATTCTCACATTTTGTATTGGATTCTTCTCTGATTGCATTGTTGACTCATTCAAATAGAGTAAGTAAATTATGGCATGAACAGTTTGGCCACCTCAAATACCGCTATCTAGAATAACTCAACAAGAATTATATGGTCATAGGGTTACCTCGTGTCTATTTATCTAAGGGTATTTGTGAGGTTTACACCCTTAGGAAATATCCTAAAGATAAATTTGACAAAATCAAAGCTTAGAGGGCTTCACAGGCATTAGATTTAGTACATAGTGATGTATCTGGGCCTTTTCCCAGTCTATCTTTCATAAGAGCTAAGTATGTCATTACCTTCATTGATAATTTTTCGAGATACACATGGGTTCACTTACTTAGGTAGAAATCTAAAGTTTTCACCAAGTTTTGAGACTTTAACGTGCTTACAAAGAAACAATCTAAGAAATGCAGCAAGGTTCTTCAAACAAACGATGGGGGCGAGTATGTAAATAAAAAGTTCAAGTAGTTTTGCACCACAATGGATAATTATATATAGTCCTTAATATCACAAAGCTTTAGAATGCAAGAACATGTCCTTGAAAGAGATGGATAACAATATGATTCACTCTAAATCACTTACACCATAATATTGGGCCAAAATAATCAATTATGCTTGCTAAATTCATAATACAATTCCCCATAAATCTTTAAAAGGCATAACTCCATTTGAATTTTGGTACAATAGGAAACTTAGAGTTGACTATTTTAGATTCTTCGCATCTCTAGCTATGGCCCATATACCTAAGAATAAGTGAAAGGTTATGTAGCCTCAAACTAAGCCTTACATCTTCGTAGGTTATCTATATGGTGTCAAGGGGTACCACCTTCTTCATCCAACCACATGAGTTGTTCATCGAGAAAAGTGTTCACTTTCATGAGATTCCTATAGACTCAACACTCGACACTTATCCCACTTCATTGGACTCATTTGGATTTGATTCGAATCAGCTTGAGCCTATTCTAGAGGTTGAAGGCACTTCTTCCAATTATGATAGTGAGATTAGTGATGGGGATTCATCTCCATCCACATCTAGATATACTTCGAAGGATGATGATTCTTTACCTAACTCATCCACTTCTGGTCCACTTTGGGATAGGTAGACACTACAGAGTGTAGGTACTTGGGTCAGGGATCCTTCAAATGACATGTAGACACATTCAGAGTTGTAGGGTGATCCACATGTTTTATATGCCTCTATCTTAGATCTGTATAATTTTTGGGAGACATTAGGTATTCTTGAGTGGGATTATACCATGCATAAGGAGTATAACTCCTTAATCAGGAATCACACTTAGGATTTAACACTTCTTCCAAAGGGAAGAAATATGGTTTGATACAGATGGATATATCAGACCAATTATGTAGTAGATGGGTTCGTTGACAAGTTTAAGGCATAGTTGGTCAAAAATGGTTTCTCATAGGTGCCTGGCATTGACTATACATAGACTATTGCACCAGTCACCAAAATGAACTTCATCAAAATCACACTTACTATTACTATAACCAATCATTGGGATGCTCATAAGATGTATATGAAGAGTGCCTTTATTCATGATGATCTCGAGGAGGAGATTTACATGGCTCAACCATTGGGATTTATCGAGGATCCTTCTTTTGTGTGAAAACTTCAAAAATCCATTTGTGGCCTCAAACAAGGCCCTCAATCTTGGTACACCAAAATGAATTCCTTCCTTCTTATAATAAGATTCACTAGATGCCATTCAGATTTGAACATCTATCTCTTGCAATAGGATGATTCACTATTTACTTTGGTTCTTTATGTTGATGATATTTTGATCACATGTAGCTTTTCTTCATGCACTGTTATGATGAAAAGGAATCTTCAAGGCATATTTTTCATGACATGTAGACACATTCAGAGTTGCAGGGTGATCCACATGTTTTATATGCCTCTATCTTAGATCTGTATAATTTTTGGGAGACATTAGGTATTCTTGAGTGGGATTATACCATGCATAAGGAGTATAACTCCTTAATCAGGAATCACACTTAGGATTTAACACTTCTTCCAAAGGGAAGAAATATGGTTTGATACAGATGGATATATCAGACCAATTATGTAGTAGATGGGTTCGTTGACAAGTTTAAGGCATAGTTGGTCAAAAATGGTTTCTCACAGGTGCCTGGCATTGACTATACATAGACTATTGCACCAGTCACCAAAATGAACTTCATCAAAATCACACTTACTATTACTGTAACCAATCATTGGGATGCTCATAAGATGTATATGAAGAGTGCCTTTATTCATGATGATCTCGAGGAGGAGATTTACATGGCTCAACCATTGGGATTTATCAAGGATCCTTCTTTTGTGTGAAAACTTCAAAAATCCATTTGTGGCCTCAAACAGGGCCCTCAATCTTGGTACACCAAAATGAATTCCTTCCTTCTTATAATAAGATTCACTAGATGCCATTTAGATCTGAACATCTATCTCTTGCAATAGGATGATTCACTATTTACTTTGGTTCTTTATGTTGATGATATTTGATCACATGTAGCTTTTCTTCATGCACTGTTATGATGAAAAGGAATCTTCAAGGCATATTTTTCATGACAGACTTAGGTTTTTTAAATTACTTCCTTAAGATTTAGATTTCTCAGACCAACTCAAGATCATCCTTGCACAACCTAAGTATGCTTTCAATCTACTTGTTTGGTTTCAAATGGCTGATTATAAACCATCTTCAACTCCCTTTCTATCTGGAGTTAAGCTTGAGGCATATTTTAATTCATATTTGGTTAATTCTACTTTGTATCGACAACTTATGGGAAATCTTATCTACTTGACACATAACAGACCTAACATATCATATGCAATGGGCCTACTCTTCAAATTCATTTAGGAACCTCATGAGTTGTACTAAAAATCAGCGAAGAGGATTTTTCATTACATTCAAGGCACACATAGATTCAAGATTCACTATAGATCTGGTATTAACATCAATTTGATTGGCTATACCAATTCAGATTGGGTTGGTGATATTCAAAATCACAAGTCTACTTCAAGTTATAGATTCTCCATTGGTTTAGGTCGTGATTAATTGGTCACGCAAGAAGCATAATGCTATTATTTTATAATCCACTAAGGTATAATATAGAGGGGATGTCAATTTTGCCATTGAGTCCATTTGGCTTCAGGTGATTCTCACAGTGTTTAGTATCCATTTTAGATGACCTACCATCATCTATTATGACAACTATAGTACTATTCAAATTTACAAGAATCTGGTCCAGCATCAGCATATAGATTCACATACACTTCATTAGAGAGATCATTCATGGGGTCATGATTGATCTAATATATTTCTAGATGACAGAGTAGACAACAAACATCTTCACCAAACCTTTCATGGAGAGTAACTATCATCATTTGTGAGCTCTTCTTGAGGTTCAAGATACTACAACATCATCTTTCAAGGGGGATTTTAGTCTCTTATTTTTATGTCTCTTTTTTGGGGGAGGAGTTTTTTCCTCTAGGTTTTATCCCTTTCTCTATTTTATGAGAGATTTATTTGTACATAGATACCTCATCAGACCTAGTTTCCAAGACCCATTTGTTTTATACCGTTTACCTAAGTTGTGTTTATGGGGGGTGTTAGAGTGTGGGCTTATTATTTTTGAAAGAGTGTGTCAAGATCTCTGAACAGATTTCATGCAATCAATGTTAAATCATGTGAGGTAGTGTGATAGCTCCAAAAACATTCGATTCTAAGAAAAGAATTTTTTTTGCATTAACCGATCAACCTTCCAAAAAGGAAAAGTGGATTACATATAGAGAAAATTAGGGCAACATGAGGAAGCCCCTATTTTTTCTAATTAAATAATTACATTAAAATATAATTATTTTATAAACCCTTTATAACTAACATAAGGAAGTTTAAATAACATATAATGGTTATACAATCATGTAGGCAAAACCCAATGGTAAAAATCACTGCACTAAAACCCCCCTTGAGCATAACTTAGGTGAGATGAGAATTGGATCCCAGCATTGAAACCCTGATGAGGTACCCAAGATAGTGATAAACCTCCATAGGAGGAAGAAGCTGGAGCAACCCTAACCCCAATGAGAGCTCGTAGATGAACAAATTTACTCTTTGTAAAGGTCTTGGTCAGAATATCTGCAATTTGCTTTGATGTTGGATAGTACTGAAGATCAATGACTTTCTCATTGATAAGCTCCCTAATGAAGTGCATGTGAATCTCTATGTGCTTGGTCCTTTGATGCAAAATCATATTCTTGCAAATATGGATAGTGCTTTGGTTATCACAGTAGATGATTGTTGGATTATGAAACTAGATACCAAACTCAGTGAGAATCCCTTAAAGCCAAATTGATTCAATGGTGGCATTGACAACCCATAGGTATTCTACTTATGTAGATGATAAAGCAATTTCATATTGCTTCTTGCTTGACCAGCTTATTAAACCCAAACTAAGTGAAAAACTATAGCTTGAAGTGGAATTTTGACTTTGAATATCTCCAGCCTAATATGAATCTATGTAACCAATCAAATCAACCTCTATTCCTACTCTATAGTGTATCCCAGAGTTGTGTGAACCCTAAATGTAGTGAAGAATCAATTTTTCTCCTTTTCAGTGCAACTCATGTGGCTCCTGCATAAACCAAGAGACCAACCCAACTGCATAATATATGTCAGGTCTAGTGTGTGTGAGATAGATAAGACTACCCACGAGTTGATAATACGGAGTTGCATCAATGAGTGGTGTAGGACAATTAACCTCAAGCTTCACAGTAGACAAAAAGGGAGTAGCAACTGGCTTACAATCAACCATGTTAAACCTCACAAGCAAATCAAGATAATACTTGGATTGTGATAAAATTATCCTAGAATTTGACTGAATGATTTCAATCTTGATAAAGTAGTGCAGCAATCCCATGTCTGTCATTGAAAATCTATCTAAAAGTGTAATTTTCACTGCTGAGATGGATGATTGTGAGCTCCTTGTAGTTAATAAGTCATCCAAATAGATAATTAGGATCAATAGTGATTATCCTACTACAGTATATAGACATTCAAATCTGAGTGGCATCTACTAAACTCGACTGTGAGGAGAAAGGAGTCCATCTTGGCATACCATGCCCTAGGGGCTTGTTTGAGTACGTAGATAGATTCCTTGAGTCTATAGACTAAGGAGGTATCTTCAACAAATATTTTTGATTGCTCCATATATATCTCTTCTTTGAGGTCACCATGTATAAAAGCACTCTTTACGTCCATTTGGTGAACATCCCACTGATGTGTGACTGTGATGGCTAGAGTGAGTATTATAGATGTCATCTTGGCTATAGGAGCAAATGTCTTAGTGTAGTCTATGCCAGGCACTTGAGAAAACCCCTTTGAAACTAGATGAGATTTTTACTTATCGACTGACCCATTTGTACCATAATTGGTTCGATAAACCCTTTTGCAATAGACTAATTTTCCTCCTTTGGGAAGAGGGACCAAGTCCCATGCTTTGTTCCTGATTAGGGAATTGTACTATTATTGCATTGCAGAATCCCATTCTATAATTCCAAATGCCTCATGAAAGGTTTGTGGATCTGAGATAATGGCCAATAGGCATGTGAAGTCCCCTAAAATTGTGAACATGTCTACTTTGTATCTGATAAACTTGACTGTGAGGAGAAAGGAGTCCATCTTGGCATACCATGCCCTAGGGGCCTATTTGAGTTTGTATATAGATTTTTTAAGTCTATAGACTAAGTAGGTATCTTTCACAAAGCATTGTCATTGCTCCATATATATCTCTTATTTGAGGTCACCATGTAGAAAAACACTCTTTACATCTATTTGGTGAACATCTCACCGATGTGCGATTATGATGGATAGAGTGAGTCTTATAGACATCATCTTGGCTACAAGAGCAAATGTCTCAGTGTAGTCTATGCCAAACACCTAAGAAAACCCCTTTGAAACTAGATGAGTTTTGTACTTATTGACTAACCCATATTCACCATACTTGGTCTGATAAACCTACTTGCAATGGACCAATTTTCTTCCTTTGGGAAGAGGGACCAATTCCATGATTTCTTCCTAATTAGGTAATTGTACTCTTCCTACATAGCAAAATCCCATTCAAGAATTCCATATGCCTCATGAAAGGTTTGTGGATCTGAGGCAATGTCCAATAGGCATGTGAAGTCCCCTAAAACTATGAACATGTCCGCCTTGTATCCAATGGATTTCCAACCCATTTTCTAGCACTTTGAAGTGTTTGTCTGGCCCAAGTGGGACCAAAATTGTATGAGATTGGAGAATCAGGAGGTGAGTCCTCATCATATTTAATGTGAGTGTGAGATGGAGGAAGAGAATCCTCATCATTGCTCTCATCGCTTGAACTTGAAGAAGAAAAAGAGTCATTCTCATCATCAGGAAGATCTTGAGGTGGATCTACGTCACTATCAGAAGTGAAATTAATGCCCAATGAGAATTTTGAAGAGTCTGGAGTGTTAAGATTGTGATCAAGTGGGCCCTCACAAAACTTGACACTCCTTTCAATGAATAACTCATGAGTTTTAAGATGGAGAAGCCTATATCCCTTAACACCCTTTGCATACCCCACAAAGATGCAAGATTGACTCTGAAAGTCTATTGCCTTGTGTTTCTTCTTGGGAAGATGTGTCATTACTGGTGATCCAAACACTCAAAAGTGATCTGATGTGTGCTTCTAACCATCCCAAGCTTCAAAAGGAGTGATTCCCTTCAAGGCTTTGTGTGGAACTCGATTATTAATGTAGCATGCATAGTTGATTGCTTCAACCTAATACTAAGGAGAAAGAGACTTTGATTAAAGCATGCAATTTGCCATTTTTTTCAAGGTATAATTCTTGCATTCAGCCACACCATTATATTAAGGAATGTATGGAACTGTGTGTTGTATCAAAATCCCCTTTGATGTGCAAAATTGCTCAAACCTGTTGTTGACATACTCCTTTCCATTGTCAGTCCTTAAGATTTTAATGGAACATTCTGACTACTTCTCCACAAGTGCCTTAAAGTCCTTAAAGTGATCAAAGACCTCAGACTTCTTTTTGAAAAAAAACACCTAGGTGTACCTCAAAAAGTCATTAATGAATGTGAGCATGTATCTTGTCCTGTTGAATGAAGGTTTTATAAATGGACCTGCTAAGTCACTATGGACTATCTCTAGCTTCAATTCGGCTCTCCTTGCTTTGCCATTGTCATATTGCTCTTCTAGATGCTTACCAAGAATGTAGCATTGCATAGGCCATCCGAGAATTTGACTTTAGACAACCCTAAAACCATGTCTTGATGACTGAGTTGCTCCAAGTAATGGTAGTTTAAATGGCCAAACTGTTCATGCCATAGTTTGCTTACTCCATCTATGTGAATAAGTAGTGTGGCTAAGGGTTGATCTAAGAGAAAAATGTGAGAAAGTATACAGCTTGAACCGATGATTTGCCTACCCATAAGCCACTACAGTGTCATTGTGTAGCTCCTTAATGACCACTGAATCAGGTGTGAACTCAACTTGCTTCCCAGCACCTATGTGAGTGATTTGACATACTGACAAAAGATTGGTGGATAGTGAAAGAATACATAGAACATCATTGAAGGTCCCATCACTTACTTCTATTGATCCTTTACCACTAACTTCCATTAAAGTGTCATCATCCATTAGAATTGAAGGCACAAAACAAGGCTCTATTTCTAAAAATAGATCCTTTGAGAAGGCCATGTGATAAGAAGCACCCAAGTCAATAACCCAAGTTGAAAGCTAAGAAGCTAATGCAAAAAATGCCTTGCCCTTGTTTTTACCCTTTTTATTGTCTTTACCCTTTACAAAATCTTATGTTGATGTGTTTTGAGATGAGGATTCAGGAGCACTGATGTGTTTCTTCTCAAGCATCTTAGTCAAGGTGTTAATCTTCTTTTTCATGAACTGAGATTCATCATGTCCAAGTTTATTACAAAAGTTTCATTTGCGTTTCTCCTTAGGTTTATCGCTTGAAGATGACTCATTTGGTGATGTTTTTGGCTTGGCATTCGATTTCTGATTCTTATTGTGCTCATGATCAGGTTTAGACTATTTCTTCTCATATTTACCACTACTAGAAAGCTTCTTCTTGTCTTGATTGACAATCAAAACACGTGATTTTGAAGACTTTAGTGCACCCATTTGAACCAACTTATCTTGCTCTCAAGTTAGATTGACAAAAAACTCATCAAATGATGGCATTTTCTAAGTGGATCCAAGTGCACGTTTGGTAACATGAAATGTAGAGATGAAAACTAAATAGTCATGACCCAATTTCGCAAGCATAGATAGAATCAACTAGTCATCTATTTTATCAATGCCACATTGTTTTAACTACATTCTCAGTGATTTAACATTTGTAAATAAGTCTTGTAGAGTGTCATAGTCACCTGGGCTCAATGTGATGAGTTCATTCTCCAACTCATGACCTCTCATGATGTCTTGCACTCCAAAAATCTTGTCTAGAATGGTCCAAACTTTATTGGGAGTTTTTTTAGATTCAACATGAAATATAAGGTCAGGAGACATTGATAGGTATAAGAACCCATAGGCCTTGTCACATATATTATACCACTTAATTTTTTCTACATCTGTAGATGGCTCAGTTTCTTCACCCATAGTGATTCGATAGAGTCTACCTCTCAAAGTGAGTTGCATTTTAGACTTCCTTTAGAGATAATTAAATGGTGTGAGTGGTTAAATGTTTAGATCTATTAGTGCATATTAGAATGAGATAAATTTATAGAATTGAAATTAAATCAAAGAATATAAAGCACACAGTAGAAGTACCCCCTGAACTATCAAGAATACCCCGTTGAAGTTACAATGCACACATGCTCAGTCTTGGACATGGGCACAGCCAAAAATGCATCTATGAGTAATCAGTGTGAGAAAGTATGAGAGGGATATTGGGCACAACTGATAATGCATCCAAGAGGAAAGGTACAAAAGTTTGAAAAGAATTTTAAGCTATTACACCACGTGAAAAATGGATGTGACAAAAGTTCTAAAACAATATCACCAATGCGTAGAACTCGAAAAAATATGCACTTTAAAAAAAAGGCACCCAAAAAAGAGTTACAAATTGAAATTTATATCACTTACAACCCCTTACTCCCACATCTTCCTAGACCCTTTCCAAAAATGGAAAGATTATTTTAGGCTAGTGATTTTTTATCCAAAAAGTAAAAAATGGCAAAAACTTTACTATATTCTTTCATTACCTTTGGATTTAAATTTGACACCCTCTTAAATGTCACGTGGGTTTTCAACACTGCTTTACTTTGGGTTCTTGCAACGGCTTTACTTCGTTGAACAAGTAAGAAGTAATTGACCCTGAAAAATCTAAATAGGTCTTCCTAGTGCATTTCAGGTTCTTGCAGCTGCATTACTTTAGATTCTTACATCTGTTTTACTGTTACTGAGGATCAATGGTGACCCTTTTGAAGCTCAATTACTTCTAAGTAGTTGAGGTTGAGAAGCTCGATTACTTCCTATAGTGTATTTCAAGTTTTTATACTACTTTACTTAACTTCATAAGTTAGAAGTAAAGTAATGCCAAAGACCCAATTTGGTTTGTGTGCAAGTTTCCAGGGTTGAGAACCTTGATTACTTCCCAGTTGCCAATGTTGAGAAAGCTGATTACTTCTTCCAATGTAATTTGGGTTTTTTGAACTACTTTACTTAACTTCACAAGTTTGAAATAAAGTAATGTCGAAAGCCTGAATGGGTCTTGCAAGCAAGTTGTAGTGCTTTGAAAACCTGATTTGGTCTGTAATCAAGTAATGACCCCCTAAAAAATTGATTTGGTCTGCAGGCAAGATTTTAAGAGTTGTAGGCTTGAATACTTCATCTATACGAATATCTGACCAAATGGAAGAAATTGATTTCTAGTAAAATCCACAATCTTTCTCAAAAATCTGAAAATAATTCATTTTAGATCTCATAAACTCACAAAATATATACAAACAAATTTTTCATCAAAGGTCTTCTAACATGAGTTTCAAAGTAGAGTAAGAAAATGCCACCGAGGTCAAAAATGACGGCCAAGATAGAAGAAAAACTAGCAATGGTGAATGCATGAGGATCTTACCATAGAGTTTGATGCATGAGGCTATAATGGAGGCTCTGATACCATGAAAGAGTGTGCCAAGTTCTTTGAATAAATTTCACGCAATCAATATTGAATCCTGTGAGGTAGTGTGAGATCTCCAAAAACACGTGATTCCAAGAAAAGGAAAATGTTTGCATTAACCGATCAACCTTCCAAATAGAAAAAGTGGGGTACATATAGAGAAAATTAGGACAATACGAGGAAGCCCCTAATTTTCTTAATTAAATAATTACATTAAAATATAATTATTCTATGGACCCTTTATAACTAACCTGAGGAAGCTTAAATAACGTAGAATGGCCATACGACTGTGTAGGCAAAACCCAATGAGAAAAATCACTTTAACAATTTTCTTATATTTATTTATTATGGATTTTTTTCCCCACTTAAATTTTTTCTAATTTCATTGAGAAGTTTACTTAAGTGTATATGTTGATAGAATAACTAGAAAGTAACTCTCTTGACTAGCTATTTTGGGTATGAGAGTTACTCCTTTTTTTCGCTCTATTGACCACTTTTTGTGGAGGAGTTACTATTTTATTCTAGGGGTTTATTGACCAACTTTGGTGAAGAATTTACTTATCACTCTCCTATTTGTATTTATCACATTTGTGAGTTTTATTAATGAAATTTGGTTTTGGCTCCAATCTCTTTGTTCAATATTCTCGCATTATGTATTTCATTTTGCTTTTATATACTTCATGTTATGTACTTACTTAGCTCGTGTGTTCACTCTACTCATGCATTCAACTTATCTAGACCTTAGACTCAACCCTGATAGTGAACTATTCAGATCTTTCTAACTTATTATGTTTTGACACCTTGCTTCATTATAGTTTCTAGTGTTGTTGGTTTCAATATTGTAAAAATATATATTTAAAAATGTAAAAAACAAACAAAATATTTTAAAAAAATTAAATCAAGGCTTGGGCAAGATTAAAAATTTAGTTTATATCTTTAAAAATATGTTATTTATCTCATGATGAGTAGATAACATACTCTTTATATAGCACACATGTATTTCAACTGGTATTCATGAGTGTTGAGCATTACATATAAACTTTTCTAAGGACTAAGATGTTAGACTTGCCTCTATCCACTAGTCTTGCTAAGTTGGGGCCATCTTATCCATAAGTAATAGTATGCACATGTGTTATCATTCCATGACTCCCATAAAGTTGAGTTTTATACTTTTTACAAATGCATTGCTAACATTTCTATTGTACGTAGTGTACATGAATATGTTATTTGCTAGAATATGATCACATTACATATACATAGTTTAGACTATCTTTCTAATTATATGTTACATTAATACTATTTACTTGTACATTGTAGATTACATCTTTCTTATTTATTGTGTTGTCCCTTGGCCCTTGTGTGTAAAACCTGATTGGTGTGTCTTTATGATATCTTGTGTGTTGTGTGCAATATTTGAACACAACCATTGATTTTAGTTTGTGGCCATATGTTGTGTGTAACATTTGAATGTTTATTTTTTGTGACATTATTTATGTTTATTATGCGTGAAATTTTTTACTTTGTGACATTTTAACATGTCCCTTGTATGCAACCCTTGGTCTTATTGTTCAACTTTTATATCATTGTGTTTGTTTTATGTGTGATTGTTAAGCTTGTTGAGTTCAGTAAGTGACATGATCAATATCATACACTGCTAACATAATTTAATAGTTATACATTCAAATTATATGAGCTTCATTGATACATTTTATAGGCCTTACTTCTTGAGTTACATACAAAATTCAAATCTTGCTATGCTACCATTTTTTCCATAGTCTACATTTTTCAGTGATTACATATTTAATACGTATGTTTCAAGTTATTTTTTATTTTGATACGAGTAACTTTTATGATCAATTCCCTCGCCTAAAAATAAGGGCATTTCATTGGGCTTCTCATGCATGAAACACTACTTTTTAAAGAGTAAAATTTAGTTTTAGAACAAGGATAATATAAAAGTTTAAAATAAAATTTACGATGAGAATCTACATACAGTTTGAAATTTTATGGTTATAATGGGGGCATGATATAGATTCATGTCATAATTTTCAATTCTATTTTGCTAGTTGTGGATATGGTATCAGCATGGGTGTACTCCATTCTCTTTTGATCATGCATTTATAAACAAAGTCATAATTAAATATACAATCCATCTTATAATGTTTGATTTAGTTTAGGTGCATGGTGCATAACTTGGATATTGTTGTGCACTCCAATAATGTGGGTGTGAATCCATTTTGGATTTCAAATGGTTTCACATCTTTGAGTTATAAAGACCAACAAAGGAAAATTGAGTTTTCAACATCCCTTAATGGGTGTTATTATTATTATATAAGTATAAATTAAAGTTGAGGTTTGATCACTCCCAATTTTATCTAATGATTTATCAAAGGAACCATATTCCCCAAGTGCTTCATGAAGAGGTGCCAATCTTCCAATGCTTCAAGGAAGCATCATTTTCAAACAAAGTCACAAACAGAAACATTGGTTTTAAACGTATAAGTGCATTCCTTCCATTCTCTCATTTCAAACTCAAATGTGTAAAGTTTAATCAATTTTCAAAAGTTCAAGCAATTTCCAAAATTTCAAGCAATTTTCAAAATTTTAAAATTTCAAGCAATTTTTGAAATTTCAAAAGTTCAAGCAATTTTCAAAATTTAATAGTTCAAGCAATTTTCAAAGTTCAAATTCAATTTTTCATATTTTAGTTTTCAAAGGAATGAAGCAACTACTTATGTGTTTTACAGGGTTTGCCAAAGCATACGGTGACTTGTTTGATTGAATTATTGGCTCAAAGATGAAGTATGCCTTACACACTAAGGTATAGCTTTCCTTTAATCTAAAAATTTAATTTCTAGACTAAGGTGGGGAAATGTAGAAACCTAAATTTAGTCACGATTACTTGATATTGTTAATTTTATTGCTTTTTATCTTTAAATAATTTATGCACTTAAGTAGTACCTAATTTACCACTTGATTATATCCTAAGCACAATAAAGGACCTATTTTTATCTTAAGACCATCATCTATCACTTATAGAAATGTTATGATTGCTAAAAACCCCACGCACCTGTATGCCTGAACCCATATCCAAAACACAACACTTTTCCCTATCCACTTGTTCTTGATCTTTATGAAATGAAGAAAATGGTTCTACAATGGATCCATACATACCTCTCAATAATACCCATAAATGAGTTGTCTTTAATATAAAATTAAACATAGGGATAATTTGGTGAATTTATTTTGTTAGGTCTGAATGTATATGTTTCTCACCTTATATTTTAAGGTGATGTTTTAGTACAAACCTCAATAATAACTTGTTCTGATTCCATAATTTGATGATTCTAAATGAAAATAAAACTTTCTAATGGAATGGTTAAGTTTTCTACTTTATCTTTACTATCAATAGTCATGCATAAGCTATTACGGCATATATAAGTAGGATGCCCAAGATGTGTATGTGTACAATAAACCAAATTTTAATTGAATTCTTTTTGTTCAATGAAAGGGTCTCATATATGTTTTACAATATCACATGTAAATACCCCACCAATATGAAAAGTCCTTAATGTTTGTTGAATTCCTGGTTCTCCAATTGATTGGCTTGTATTAATGCCGATTATTTTTCCTAATTTGATTAAGTTACTATGAGTAATACTCCAACCAGATCATAACTAACAAATCCAAGATATACATTTGCAAGTAAAAAGGGTTCATACATATATTGGTTGCATTTGAAGGTTTTATAATTGATTGACAAGGTTAATACCAATATCTTGATTGCTCATGGAAATGCATCTCCCATATATATATATATATATATATATATATATATATATATATATATATATATATATATATATATATTGTCTTCTAACAAATGACCAATTAGTGTTTATGTTTTTAGAACAAATTGATTTTTTATTCTTTTTGGTTGACTATCTATCTTATGGTAAGTCTTTGGGAGGACTCCAAGTTTTCCAGCAGTGACAACTTCAAGTTTCTAAGGGCACAATCCAAATTAGGTTTCCAACAGTGCTTAACTTCTAAATGTTTTATAAGTAGAAGTAATTCTCGTATATGAACTCGAATTACTCATGGGTAGTGTATTTCAGGTTCTCCAAGGAGCACTACTTGATTACTTCATAAGTTGTGAGCATTCAGAAACCCAAAATAAGTAAAAGGGCTTGCCAAACTTGATTTGGTCTTAAAAACATAGTGCTTCTTAGGTTCTTCAAGGGAAAAGTCTTTTAAAAAAAAAAGGCCCAAAGGTACACTTCAACTTTTTTGAAGGGTCCTTCAAGAGCTCGAATGTACACTTCAACTTTTTCGAAGGGCTTTTTCTTCTCCAAGTGGACAGTTGCAATTTTATTGAAGGGTACATTACCCTTTGAAAGGACCATTCCAAAATTATCGAAGGGAATCTTTCCCTTCGAGAGGATCGTTTGTGAAAGTTTGAAGGGACACATAAAAAGCCCAAAGGGTAGTCTCCAAAGATAGACGCAGACAAAAAGTCCAAAGGAATTATTTTGGACAAATTGTCTGAAGAAATTCATTCAGGAGATTTGCTTGAAATAAATATGTTGAGAAGGAAACCCAATACCAAGTGTCTAAATGAAATGATGGGCCAATGGACGTCAAAATCAGGATAAGCGACTAGTCCTTACAAGTATCAGGTTTGAAAATCCCAAAGCCATAAGGCTTGGGAAACAACAAAGTGAGAAGACTTCAAGATCGGCAAGCCCAAATTAAGTAGGCTTGGAAAACCCAAATTACTATTCATAGAGTAAATTGGGTTTCTCCAAGTACTTTACTTAAAAGGCTTTATAAGTGAAGGATCTAAAAAAGCTCGAAGTTGGAAAGACTAAAGAACCCGAATTAATCTACATGAAGTAAATTGGGATTATCCAAGTGCTCGACTTAAGCTAGGTCCAACAATGCTAGAATCACGATGCAATGAATGAAAGGCTGACATGTGGAATAACTAGAGCAAAAAAGGCTAATCAGTAAAGGATAAGTGGCACAAGGATGATCAATAAACATGAGAGAGTTTGAGTGGATAGTAGCTGGAAGTCATGAAGGCTCTCATCTTCCATGTTTTACTACTTGTAATCATCATTTAACACTTAAATGCGTCATGCCAAAAAGAAATATTCCAACTGCTTACAGCATGACTTTTCAGATGTGCCAAATAAAAACTTAAAGATGGGAGGGGCTCGAGAGTATTATCTAGTGATCTTTAGTGACACATTAAAGGGAAACAAGGAAGTACAATGTGAGACTTCCTACCATCGGTGACTTCTTCTTTCTTCCCCCTTTTATATATAAATAGAGGCCTTGGAGCCAAGCAAATGATCCTTGGATTGGCGATAGAATCACTCTGCATAAATCGCTATGTAAAAGATTCTTTTGAAGCAATACAAAAAAGACTTTTATATTTTTGGTTAAAACAAGTGTGCACATTTGGTTTCATTTTGCAGAATGTAGGATTGTTATTCATCACATGTGATTTCTTCCAGTGCCTTGCTTTTAGCCCCCTCAATTTTGTGCATGATTATGTGAAGTGTCTATGTGTTGAGATCCTTTGAAGTGTTACTAGTTCATAGTGTCTCTCTTAGACCTATTTTTTAATCCTTCAAAGTGTAAGGCTTCTCTCCAACCTACACGCAAAATGGCCTTGAGATAGAACAAGAATAACATGTGTCCTATTTGGATTCATCAGTAGTTGGCTCTTTTCCCAGACCAAGTGGATCACTTCTTTTGATGGATCAACTCCCTTAGCTTAGATTTTCTTTTCAGTCACCCTCCTACCCCTTTTCCTTAGTAGACAATAGTTTTTAGTGTTAGATCAAGAGTTGAAGTGAAGCACCTGAGGAACGAGTCTCATAAAAAATCCTAAAGGTTCAACCTCACCATAGGATACCCACATCTTGAGGTTGTCCCCATGCTTGTAGCTAGAAGTGAAGGAGCTTGAAGAACTCTCTCACAAGGGTGTAATTCCAAGCTATAATAGTTCTAGCATACCCGGTGGGACAACTACCATTTCATTTTCATTTTCATTTTTATGAAAGATTGGTCAAATTTAATGTTGTTTTGATCATTTTGGAGCAGTGGTAGCATTCATCCTTCAACATCTGGGGACTCCAAAGAACACCCAGCTATTTGGAGGTAGATCAGTAGCTATCTTTCATGCCAAAGATGATTACAAGATCAACTTTTGTAGGTATTCCTTTTGAGTTTGTTGAATTACCTTTAAACTTAGTAATAAGGTTAATGTTCGCCCATACTCACCCTTACATAAGAAGCTATCCTCCTAAACTAGTCATAAAGTATACCTATGCAAGAAGATCTTTTTCAACCCCTCTTGCTGTTATGATTCCTCAAAGAGATTTTATGGACTTCAGTGGCCAAAGCCCTTTAAACATACCACAGTATGATCCTATGCTAGTATCAGCCTTCACAAGTGTTCCTTATTACATAAAAGACCAAGCTATAACTCCTAATGAGCACATAACGGACATAGCCAACTTCTATAACATTCATAATATCATAGTGGAGATCATGGCTATTAGGATATTAGCTATATCTTTCAAAGGAAAGGCATTGGACTGGTATAAGGTCCTAGCTCCTAATTTTATCTATTCATGGGATGGGTTGAGAACAACCATGTGTAAAAGGTTTGTAGATAAGAGTGATCATCTGTCACTTTTAGAGCAACTGACCATAATTAGAGCGCTCCTCATGAATTCATGCAAGTCTTCGATAAGAGATTTTAGAAGGCATGGGATAAAATTCTAGCATCTATTAGATCATCTCTAAACTTTGCTTTCTTGTATTACTTGAAGGCTCTCAATAGTGACATTGTTGTAATGATTTAATTTATGGGAGGGGACATACTACTAGATGCATAGGAAGTGGCCATCAAGGCAGAAAATTGCCTAGTTTAGGATAACAAGCTTACTCCCAGACCGCCAATGCCTCATTTTCCAGTGATCAGACCACCTCTTACAATCATTCCTCTACTTGATGTTATACTTCCAATGCCAAAAATAGTTGTTGTGGCTTCACCTAAGCAAGAGAAGGCCTCTACTAGTGGATCCAATGACACCCAAGAGTAGAAGAATTACTTGAAATTGAAAAGCATGATTCAATCCTTAGGGAATGATGTGGTAAATTTCAAAACATAGAAAGCTTACACCAAGCCTTATGAAGCTCCGTAATAGCCTCAACAATAGCCTTATCAAGTTAATAGGCCACCCTACAAAGGAGGTTTCCAAGGACATGGGCAGCCTAACTATGCTAGGCAGCATGATTATAATCTGAATGTTGCAGGCCTTTCCATATCCTTGGTCCCAGTTTAGAATAATGTCGCCCATGAGTCTGAAGGGACAATGCCTTAGAATCATTATTTTAGACAATCCATTGTCCCAACTAATGGCTCCAACCAAACGTTCAATGATCAATGCCAGTAGGTTGTTGCTTATGGATATAACTAGGCTCTTATGGCCTAAAGCATAGAGGTGCCCATACTAACAAAGAAAGAGAAGCCTCCACAAGAACAAGGCTCAGATTAGGGGTCAAACTAGCTGGAAGCCTCCATGGTCATCAGTGAGCAAGAGATGTGCTATGCATCCAATCTGCAGGGTACTCCCAGTTTGGCCCACATCCCAATCTCAATGAACATAAGGTTTAAGAGAAAGAATATGGATGACAATAAAGAAGCTTTCAAATAACCTATTGTCATCTCTCCTTCACCAACAAAGCCAACAATAATTTCACCCAAAACCCAGGCAAAGGTTGAGGGTACACCAATCAACATTGTGGAAAAAATAAAGAAATCTAGCATGAGCATACCAATGTGGGACATGTTTTTCATGCCCGACCAAGTAGACATTCTTCAGGAAGGTATGTCTAAGATTAGTGTTTCTAAAATTGCAAGTAATCAACCAAGTAAGGAAGCTGAAGTCTTCACTAATGCAGCCAAGAGTCCTTTGGAAGAAAGGTCAAGTAGTGTGACCAAGCCCCCCATTCTATATCTCATTAATCATCGATGACTCCTTGGTGCATAAATGCTTGGTGGATAATGGGGCCAGCACCTCAGTCATACCAAAGTCTATTACTGACCAGTTGAACCTCAAGTATGATCCACACACTAAAGGAGTCCTGCAACTTGATGGTTCTTCCACAAAGTCATCAGGTATCATCAAGAATTTGAGCTTAACATTGCATGTTCGTCCGAGCGTGTCTGTGATGCAAGACGTGCTGATCCTAGATGTCACTCCTCACTTTACATTATGTCTTTCTAGAGAGTTCATAGCCAAGATAATGGGTTACCTTACACTAGATTGGTCTTACATGGTGTTTAAACTAAGGTATGGGACTAAGGTCTCAATCAAGGCTAAACCCATGGTACTAATCCATATTTAACCCCATCAACCAGATAACATAAGTCTCAAATGTACCATCCTTGATGAGGATGAGTTTTCAATTGATTAGAAGCTAAACACTCATCTTGAAGAGGTTCCAAACTTGTTCTTGGATAAGTTATGGAGAGATAACCAATTTTTCAAGCCTTTGGAAGGTGTTGAGGAAAGAGACATAGGTGTTTATCTGCTACATGAAGAGAATGAGCCCATGCCTTCCCTTATTGGACCTAAAGAAGATCCTAATGGTTTATGGAAGTTGTTCTTTGATGGCTCAAGGAGCAAAAATGGTGTAGGTGTTGGGGCAATGTTGGTTTCCCCTTCAGGTAATAAGTTTTTCTCTTCCTACAAGTTCCATTTCAATTGCTCTTCAGATGCAGTAGAATATGAAGGCTTGATTTGTGGCCTTCAATGGGCCAATAAAAGAGGAATTAAACTACTGCAAGTTGATGGGGACAACAAACCCATGGTAAACCAAGTCATATACATGAACATTACAAAGAATTTCTTGATGAGGTCCTACAAAAATCGAGTGTGGGACCTAATTAAATATTTTGAGGCCTTTGACATTCAAGCTATCCCAATAAATTAGAACCAATATGCTAATAAGCTAGTAGCCATGGATCTCAATTTGACATTCTAAGTGAGCTTAAAGAAGCTAAGGTTCAGCCACATGTCAAGGTGGTGGTGAGGCCATCAGTGCCAAATAATGAAGCTCATTGGTAGGTTTTTAAAAGTGACAAGAAAATCACTTGCTTCTTCCATCAGGAAGCTGAGTTCTCCTCCTCTAACCAAGCTAAATTGTAACATCAATATGAGGATCAGATTGTTCAAATGAAGTCAAACAAACTTCTTAAGGGGCTGGTTACACTTGAGGGCCTTTTTCATGAAGGAGACCATATGAGAAAAGAAAAGGCAGTAATGTCAACTGATGAAAAAAACTATGAGAGAGTCCTCATCTTCAAGGACAAACTTCTGAAGCTTGGAGAGGTAAGAAGTAAGGTTGAGATGCATGCTTTCATATCACTTTGCCAAGAATATGCAGACATTTTTGCTTGGGAGTAAAATAACCTAAAGGGTTTTGATCCTAAGCTAGCTTAACACACCATAGAGTTGGAGGCCAATGCCAAGCATGTGAGGCAAAACCAAAGGCCCATCAACCCCAAGATTAAAGAGCTAATGAGGAAGGAGCTAACCAAGTTGATCGAGTCCATGATCATCTTTTCTATCAAACATTCATCATGGGTAGCCAACTTGGTGCTTATAAGAAAAAAGAGTGGGGAGATTAGGCTTTGTGTGGACTTCAGAGATTTGAACAAAATCTCCTTGAAGGACCACTACCCTCTGCTGTCCATGGAGTAACTTCTCCAAGTAATTGTAGGATCAGAATGTTTCTCTCTATTGGATGGATCTTCTAGCTACAACCAAGTTTGGGTGAAAGATGAAGATCAGTACAAGACTGCCTTCACCACCAAATGGGGCATGTATGTGTACCAAAAGATGCCCTTTGGTCTGTCAGATAGTGGCGTAACTTTCCAAAGAGCCATGCATAAGGCTTTCCTTGGGCTGCTAAACCAAATGGTGTTGGCTTACCTGGATGACATCACAATTTTCTCCAATAATGCCAGTGAGCATATGAACCACCCGAGGCTAATTTTTGAAAGGTACAGAGAGTATGGGATTTCATTGAATTCTAAAAAGTGTGTGTTTATTGTGCATGAAGGCAAGTTGTTGGGCCACATCATCTCAAAGGAGGTGTTGTCCATTAATCCTGAGAGAATAAGTGTCATCTTGGCCTTATCCCTGCCCAAGCATAAGAAGGAGCTCCAAAGTTTCCTTGGAAAGATAAACTTTATGAGAAGATTTATCCCCGATTTTGCAAACTTGGTTAGACCCATCATTGTTATGCTGAAAAAGAACCAAGTGCTCACCTGTTCAAATGAAGGCAAGTTAGCATTTGAGGCTATCAAGCAAGCCATCACTCAAGCACCCACACTTATGAATCTTGATTTCTCAAGGGATTTCATATTGTATGCTTTTGCCAACATTTATAATATAACAGCTATGCTGATGCAAATAAATGGTGAAGGACTTGAACAACCATTAGCATTTTTTAGTTAGGGGCTTGAAGAGTATGAAGTGAGGTATACCTTTGTAGAAAGGCAAGTCCTTGTAGTAGTAAGGAGCCTCAATGAGTTTAGGCCAATTCTATCCAATAGCAAAATCCACCTTATGGTGTCTCATCTTGGGGTAAGAGACTTCTTAACAAGGATTTGAGTGAAAAAAGAGCTAGTTGAATTACTAAAGTCATGGAGTATGATGTGGAAATCAAGGTCACTAAGCTAGTAAGAGGTAAAGGATTATGTGAGCATATGGTTGATGACCTTCATGAAGACAAAGAGGTCATCTTGGTAACACAAGATAAATTACAAGTAGACGCACCTCCACCGCACACTAGTTGGCTCCATGACATGACACACTTTTTGCTAACAAGTGAGTGCCCTCAAGGTATGGACAAAGCTAAAAGATGGTATTTCAAACTTTATTCCATACCTTATGCTTTAGTTGATGGGGGTTTGTTCAGAAAAGACCTTAATGGAGTGTTCTTAAGGTGCATAGATGATGATCAAGTAGCCAATCTTTTGGGGCATTTCCATGATGGGCCTGTAGGAGGTCATTTTGCTCCAAGAACTACTACAACAAAGATTATGAGGGCTAATTACTATTGGCATAGCCTCTTCAAGGATGTTTATTCATGGGTGAGGAGGTGTCAAGAATGTGCTCTTTTCACAGGTAAGCAAAGGCTAGCAACTTTCCCTCTCAACCCGATTCAAGTGGAACAACCATTCATGTAGTGGGGTTATATTTCATTGGTATGATCAACCCCCCATCAAGTGCAGGGCATAAGTGGGTGCTTACTACAACTAATTACTTCACTAGGTGGGTGAAAGCCATTGCATTGAAGGAAGCCAATGAAAGTGCAGTCTTAAATTTCTATGACAGCATTGTGACTAAGTTTGGTGTTCCATCCACTATCATATCTGATAATGCTTTGGCTTTCCTTGGTTTGAAAACACGTGAATGGGCTCTCAAAATGGGCATCTACCTTAGTAAATAAAGCTAGCTTTGTACAAAGGTAGTGACTCTATGCCCAATGGATCGAATGAAGCAAATTAGTTGGGTTCTCAAGCATAGTAGGCATGCTTTCCTATGAATCATCGAAAATGTTGGCCATTTTTGGCCCACATATCAAAATTTGCCATAGTATGAAAAATGGAGCTTTCAAGCAAGAAAATGACAAGTCTTTGGGAGGACTTCAGGTTTTCCAGCAGTGACAACTTCAAGTTTTTGAGGGCACAGTGCGAATTGGGTTTCCAACAGTGCTTAACTTCTAAATGTTTTATAAGTAAAAGTAATTCGGGTTTACAAACCCAAATTACTCATGGGTAGTGTATTTCAGGTTCTCCAAGGAGCACTACTTGATTACTTCATAAGTTGTGAGCATTCAAAAACTTGAAATAAGTAAAAGGGCTTGACAACCCTGATTCAACCTTAAAAAAATAGTGCTTCTCAGGTTCTTCAAGGGACAAGTATTTTTCAAAAAAAAAGGCCAGAAGGTACACTTCAAATTTTATGAAGGTTCTTTCAAGAGCTTGAAGGTACACCTCAACTTTTTCAAAGGAATTTTTCTTCTCCAAGTGGATAGTTGTAATTTTCTCGAAGGGTATGTTACCCTTTAGAAGTATCATTTCAAAATTCCTAAAGGGTATCTTTCCCTCCAAGAAGATCATTTGTGGAAGTCCGAAGAGACACGCAAAAATACCAAAGGGTAGTTTCTGAAGACAGACGTGGACAAAAAGTCTGAAAGAATTCCTTCAAATAAATTGTCTGAAGAAATTCCTTTGAGATATTTGTTTGAAAGAAATAAATTGAGAAGAAAACCTGAGATCAAGTGTCCAAAGAAAATGATGGGCCAATGGATGTCAAAATTAGGATAAGTGACTAGCCGTTGGAAGTAATTGGGTTTGAAAAGCCTAAACTCTTAAGGCTTGGGAAATAACAAAGTGAGAAGACTTCAAGATGGACAATCTTGAAGTAAGTAGGCTTAGAGAAACCAAATTACTCTACATAGAGTAAATTGGGTTTCTCCAAGTACTCTACTTAAAAGGATTTATAAGTGAAGGATCTAAAAAAGCCCAAAATTAGAAATAACAAAGAACCTAAATTACTCTACATGGAGTAAATCAAGATTCTTCAAGTGCTTGACTTAAGTTAGATCTAGCAACATGAGAATCATGATGCAATGAATGGAAGGTTACCACATGGCATAACTGGATCAGAAAGGGCCAATCAGTAAAGGACAAGTGGCACAAAGATGATCAATAAACATGAGAGAGTCTAAGTGGTTGCTCGCTGAAAGTTATGAAGGCTTTCATCTTCCATGGTTCACTACCTGTAATCATCGTTTGATGCTTAAATGTGTCTTGCCAAGAAGAGACATTCTAGTTGCTTATAACATGACTTTTTAGATGCACTAAAGAAAAACTTAAAGATGGGAGGGGCTCGAGAGTATTGTTTAGTGATCCTGAGCGGTGTATTAAGGGGAAATAAGGAATTACAATGTAAGAGTTCCTGCCATTGGTGACTTCTTCTTTCTTTTCCTTCTCTCTTCCCGCTTTCTTATATAAATAGAGGCCTTGGAGCTAAGCAAATGATCCCTAGATTGGTGATAGAATCACTCTGCATAAATTGCTTTGTAAAAGACTCTTTTGTAGCAATACAAAGAAGGCTTTTCAATTTCTAGTTAAAACAAGTGTGCACATTTGGTTTCATTTTGCAGAATGTATGATTGTTATTCATCACCTATGATTTCTTCTAGCACCTTGCTTTTAGTCCCCTCAGTTTGTATAGGATTGTATGAAGTGTTTGTGTGTCAAGCTCCTTTGAAGTGTTACCAGTTCATAGTGTCTCCCTTAGACCTATTTTTTTATCCTTCCAAGTGTAAGGCTTCTCTCTGACCTCTATGCAAAAGCTCCATGCCTATGGCCTTGATATAGAACTAGAATAACCTATGTCTTATTTGGATTCATCAATAGTTAGCTCTTTTCCCAGACCAAATGGATCACTTCTTTTGGTGCATCACCTCCCTTAGCTTAGATTTCATTTTTAGTCATCTCCTACCCCTTTTTTTTAGCAGATAGTAGACTTTAGTGCGAGCTCAAGAGCTTAAGTGAAGCACCTGAAGAACTAGCCCCATAAAAAAGCCTAGAGGTTCAACCTCTCCATAGGATACCACATCCTGAGGTTGTCCCCATGATTGTAGATGGAAGTGAGGGAGCCTAAATAAATCTCTCACAAGGGTATAATTCCAAGCTATAACAGTTCTCTCAAGAGGATGAGCCATAGATAAGCCTTCATGCTAACCATTACTATAATGAAATTACTTAGATGTTTGCATAATAGAATAATATATCATAGAAATGAGAGCAAAGATAATAGATCCACATAATAATTGATAGAAGAGAAGAATGCTTGATAAATATAACTAAACCACTTCAAGGGGGAAACCTCTATAACAATTCACAAAGATCATAATTCACAATATGATAATAAAATACTAACCACTACCTCTTATATATACTCTACTTAGTCATGGTTATTTCATAGGGCAACCATACTAAAAACATCAAGATGTGCAATAAGATAATATGAATGTATGTAAGCCATAATTCAATCACATATATCCCTATACACATTATAAGTTAAGGGTGTAGCATGCCCATCCCCTTTAGAATAATATTGAATAAACCTAGGATGTTTCTATAGGAATGATTCATCGTCTTGAGTTACATCTTCATAATATAGATTCTTCCATTTTATCAAATATTCCTTTAATTGCTTTGGTTTGCAATTACTTAATACGTGTGTGAAGGATATCTTTAAGCTCTAAAATGACTTGGACTTCTTCATCCAATTCAAGTAACTCAATTTGAGTTGGAAATCTATGTCCAATTACTTTCTTCAGGCAAAATACATGGAATACCATATGTATGCAAGTGGATCGGGGCAATTATAGCTTGTAGGCCACACTACCAATTTTAAATAAGATTTGATAAGGGCCATAAAACTTAAGGGATAACTTGTTATCATTTATTTTTACTTCAGATACATCTACTTATATGGATGCAAACACACAAAGACCCAATCACCTATGTCAAAATGTTGCTCACTACAATGTTGATGCACTCACTGCTTCATTCTATTTTGTGTCATTGTTAAATTCTCTTGTAAACTAACTAGTACCTATTATTGATGGTAAAAGTGTTCCTCAACATCTCAAATCTTAGATACACCATCAAGGCTTAAGTGATGGATATGGAGAGATACCCTTACAATGCTACAAAGGTATACATTTTGGAAGAAGTGTGAAAATATGTGTTATACCACCATTCGGCAAGTGGTAGCGAATGAACCCATTTATCATGTTTATCAAAAATAAAATATTGAAGATACCCTTATAAACATTTGTTGACTACCTCTATTTATACATTAGATTGAACATGATATAATGAGCTATGAGTCAAATGGGTGCTAAAACATGCAAATAATCTAGTCCAAAAATCTATAGTAAATATGAGATCTTAGTCACTTACAATGATCTTTAGAGTACCATGCAATTTTTAAACTGTATTAAGAAAAGCAAAAGTTGTTTTATTAGTAATAAATGGTTGTGATAAGGAACAAAAATATACATACTTGGTGAGTCATTCTGTAACTACCATGATAAAAAATTTACCCTTAGATAGCGGTAACCCATTAATGAAATCCACAAAAACCTCCTCCCATGCTAGTTAGGGATGGATAAAGGCTGAAAAAGACATGGGGTCTTAATGGTTTCACCTTTGTTCTATTGGCATACCATGCATTCAACCACATATTTCAAGACATCCCCATTGAGTCATTCCCAAAATAAATTTTGCTTGATTCTATGATATGCTTTCAAAAATATTAGGTGACCTCCCGATAGAGATGCATGAAATTCCTGAAGGATTTTATGTTTGAGAAGAGAATGCTTACAATGGTATGATCTATCTTTATACCATAATGCATTCCCCTTCCATGTAATTTTTTTAGATCCCCCATAACCTTGCTAAAGATTTTGAATCAAATCATGGGTAGCACTGTCATTCTCCCATTCTGGTGTTGCTTCCTCTACCCAATATAATTTCCAATTAGTCATTAAGCATAAAAATGCCTCAACCGATTCATCCCTTCAAGATAGTGCATATTACACCACATTGTTGTTTCCTTTGTTATAAACCATTTTAAAATCATAGCCTAGCATTTTAGTCACTCATTTTTATTTTTCTTTATAAGATAATCATTATTTCAGAAAATATTTGAGGCTATCATGATCAGTCTTTATCTAAAAGTGACGACCCATCAGATAACATCTCCATTGCTTGACTACATGCAACATAGCCATCATCTTTTTCTCATAGATTGGATTGATCCTATTTTTTACCTTGAATTAGTGACTCTTAAATGCATGTGGTCTATCTTTTTGCATGAATATATCCCCTATGCCATATCCTAATGCATCACATTCCACAATAAAAGTTTTAGAAAAATCGTGAATGGCCAAAACTAGAGTGGTGCACATAGCCATTCTAAACTATTCAAATACCTTGATAGTTGTATTAGTCTAATGGATGGATTCTTTATTCAATAAATATGTGAGTGGAGCTACAATGTTACCATAATTATTGACAAACTTATAATAATAATCGATTAGCCCTAAAAATCCCCAGAGGTTCTTGGGTGTTTTGGGAACCTTCCAATCCATCCTCAGTTGAATCATTTTATGATCAACTTTCACTCCTTCATGTGAAACAATATGACCCAAGTAATCCACCTCTCAGACTCTAAAAGCACATTTGGAAGGTTTTCCATAAAGCTGATGTTGTTCCAAAATTAAGAGCACCTGTTTCAAATGCTTCATATGGTCTTCCTAATGTTTATTGTAAATGAGAATGTCATAAAAAAAAACCAACACAAAATTTCTCAAAAATGGCTTGAAACTAATATCCATTAACCGAGCAACAATTCAAGCGACACTTCAGGGGACAGTTCTACCCCAATTGATGATGAAACTTCTGGGAGCCATAAATTTTGCACCATAACTCTAATTGACTCCCGGTTTGAACTGTTGGAAATATTAGAATGAGGAGAATGGGGTGAGATGAAATAGAGCTTTGCTCGATGGGTTTTGACCCCTAAAAATCTAATGAAAGTGCCTCAAATTTTAATTTTAGTAGTGCAATCTAAAAATAGTAATTCCTTGAATTTTGTATTGTTGCAAATCATGGAAGTGGAACCACTTAATCTCCCTTGAGATTGGTGACCTTCCACATCCTCCTCCTACCTTAAAAATGTGTATAAATGAATATGTAATCTGAAATAGAAATCAGACATCTCTTCCCAAAGATAAGCATATGTTTGTATTTGTAATCTTGAATAATAAAACATGTCTTCTCAAATAAATAATTGTTACTGTGTTATTTTCATGTTCTTGAAATATCTTTCAATCAAAAATTCTAAGTTTTAGATTAGTAGTATCAGAGTGATTTTTCTTGAGAGTGTATGATCTTGAGGATGAGGACAGGCTACAAGAAGCTTGGTTGGAAAATAATAGAGCTTCTAAACTATCCACCTATTCACTCCAAATGATGTCAAATGGTGGATGACACAGAGACATCTGATCCCTTCAAGGAAATGGTGAATGAATCCCTCCAATGGAAACAAGCACAGATGCTACAATAATTTACCCAAATTCTCGTCAACAAATCTCGATGAAAAATTATGGCTCATCATCTGCACTTCCTGGCTCCTCATCCATAGAACATCCTTTTAGTGCCCCAACACCTTTCAAGGATTAGGTGAATTTTGATATCCCTATATTTGAAGGCAAAATCAATGTTGACGTAATAGAAAATTGGTTGGATCAATTATCTTCCTACTTTTCTGTAAATAAATTCATCGATGGAAAAAATATCACTTTTGGTCTTTTGAAAGCATCATTGCCCATGAAAAATTGGTGGGAAGTGTACAAAAAAAATTTCAATACAGATGACATTGGCCTTGAGGTGGAACCTACCTGAGATGATTTCATGGAAGCGGTAAATGAAGAATACTATCCCATTGGAGCATATGATGATCTGTACATACAGTGGCAACAACTTCACCAAGGTAAGGACCAATTTATTCAAGATTACACTGATATGTTTCATTCTCTATTTGTGAGATTGGGCATCCAAGAAAGTGATAAGCATAAGACTCTAAAATATCATGGTAGACTATAATGGTACATACAGGGGGAAATAGAACTCTTCAATTTAGAAACCCTCAGTGAGGCATACAAGTTCATAGTAAATATTGAGTAGAGGCATGGAATAAAGAATACAAAGAGTCAACCTTTGAAATGGAAAAGTGATAAGGAAGGTCAAACATGAGGCCAAAATTAGAAGCAAAAAGAGTTTCAAGATAAAAAACCCTAGAAAAGGAATACTGAAAAATGGTGTGATTACCACAAAACTGGAACTCACTCTAAATAAGAATATCGAGTTATCAAGTCACTACTTTTTGAGTCACAATACTCAACATCTACTACTCTAGGTTATACACACCCTGCAATCAAAGAGGATGAAGAAGAGATTGTCGATGTTGAGCCTGATACCATCGTTTCTTCATCATAGACCCATGAGAAAAGGCCATATGATAAGGAAAGGTTATTTCACTTTAAATTATGGGTAAAAGGTAAGCCTCTGCATTTCATTCTTGATAGTGGGAGTCAAAACAATTTAATCTCTACTAAAGTTGTGAAAAGTCTAAATTTATCCATGAAGCCTCACCCAAAGCCATACAGTATTGGATGGTTGAGCCTAAGGAGAGACCTCTGTGTCACCCATCAGTGTCTTCTTTCATATGCAATATAACCTTTCCAAGATGAAGCCCTGTGTGATGTGGTCGATCTAGATGTTTATGATGTACTCCTTGGTTAGCCATTCATGTATGATCGACATGGCATTTATGAATCATGAACTCAAAGAATCACCCTCACTCTTGGAACATAGCACTATAGGGTACCAATGGTACCACCTCCCACATCTGTCTCTCTGATTAGTGCCAAACAATGTAAGAGATTGGTGGAGAAGACAAATCAATTCATTCTTATGGTGGTCAAGCCACATAAATCCAAGAAGGTTGATGTTGCAGTCCTGACTACACAATCAACACAACAATAGAAGCAAATGGGACAAATCATAAGAGAATATGATGACTTATTCAAGTCACCCACAAGAGTTTCACTTCACTGCTAGGTAAAACATTCTATCGATTTGATCCTAGGATCACCCATGCCTAACAGTCCTGTGTATCATAGATTAGTTTTGGAGAATGATGAGATAAAAAGATAGATTCAAGAATTGATTCAAAAGGGTCACATCAAGCTAAGATCTTCACCCTGTGGTAGCTTGCTTGTCTTGACACCAAAGAAATATGGAATATGGAGGCTTTGTATTGACTATCAAGCTCTAAATTAAATCACTATGAAGAATCGTTACCCCCTCCCCAAGATTGATGACTTAGACCAAATCTATGGTGCGAAGTTCTTCACCAAAATTGATCTCAAATCTGGCTATCACCAAATTCCCATCGATCCCACCAATGTTTAAAAGACTGCATTCAAATCTAAGGAGTGGTTGTTTGAATGGTTGGTTATGCCTTCTGGATTGACTAACACACTTGCAACCTTCATGAGGATGATGGATGACATCGTGTGACCCTTCACCAACTTATTCATGGTTGTCTACCTGGATGACATACTCATCTACAACATAACATGGGAGGAATATTTGCAATATGTTTGTAAGGTGCTTCAAACTCTTTGAGAGCACAAGTTGTATGAAAATCTTGAAAAATGCACATTTAGTATGAAAACAATTTAGTACTTGGGGTAAATTATGAATGAGGAAGGGGACCATGTCAATCCAAAGAAGATTCAGGTTATTTGAGAATGGGTTACACTAAGGACCCTCACAGAACTTCACAGCTTCTTGGGTCTTGCAAATCTCTATCATAGGTTTGTTCTTGGATTCTTACATGTTGCTTGGCCACTAACCCAAGTGACTAAAGTAGGTGGGGTGAAATACAACAAAGGGCATTTGAGAATTTGAAGAACAAACTTTGCTCAGCCCCTATTCTTGCCTTACCAAATTTGTATCAACCTTTCAAGTTGATGACAAATGCGTTTGAATATGCCATGAGAGCTGTCATCATGTAACATGGCCATCTTATTACATATCATAGTGAAACTTTCACTAATACAGTCAAAAAATACCTGCCATATGACAAGGAGTTATATGCCATTATGCAAGATTACAAATAAAGGAAACACTACATCTGTGTTATTTCTATTTGTAAGATAATGTCCTTTGTCATATGGGTCACATCTGTCTTCTATCTACAGAGCAACACAAGATGATATGGGAAGTATATTTCAATAGAATAGTTGGACACTTTGGTGTAGAGAAGACACTATCAGTTCTTCAAAAACACTTCTACTAGCCCCATATGTGAAAGGATGTGGAAAGGTACCTCAAATCTTGCACCTCATGTGTGATAGCCAAGCCAACAAATAAGAAGCAAGGACTATACACACCATTTCTAGAACCAACAAGGCCTTGGGAATCTATCTCAATGGATTTTCTCTCAAGTTTGCCCACTTCAAAATATGGCAAAGACTATATTTTTGTTGTAGTTGATCATTTTTCAAAAATGGATATCATGATTGCTTTTAAGAAAAATATATTTGTTGTAGAAACTGTTCAACTATATTTTAGTCATGTATAGCTCCATTTTGGTCTCTCTCAGTCCATTGTCTCAGATATGAGATAGTAGGTTCCTAGGCATCTTCTAGTCCACTCTATAGAAGATGTTGGATACCAAGATAATGAAGTCCATAGCCTTCCATCCACAGACTGATGGTTAGATAAAAGTGGTGAACTACTTGATTGTTCACATGATTTAGATGTATCACTCCAAACATCCATGCACATGGGATGAGGGGCTTCTTTTCATACAACATGAATACAATTAGGCCCTACACAACTCGACCAAGCACAGTCCTTTCCAAGTATGCTTCGGGTTCCAACCCATGGCACTAATTGATATAGTCATTCTATTCTCCATGGAATACATACCTCATGGGAGATTTGAGGTAGCAAATGCAACAAAGTTCATTGAACAAATGCAACACATCTAGTAGCAGGTTCATGACATCTTAGAAAAGATGAATCAAAAGTATAAGTAACACCATGACAAACATATGATTGCACACTATTTTGCTATGGGTGACAAGGTTAAGTTGTGGCTTCAAAAGGAATGACTTGCAGGCCCACACAAAAAAAATTGACCTCTAAAATATGGTCCCTACACCATCACCAAAAAATTTGGAGAAAATGCTTTTGAGTTAAACCTACCAACCTACCTTGAATGCATCCAATATTCAACGTGGAACTCCTCAAACCATATCATCAAGCTCTGTTGGACACTTCTTTCGTAGTAGAATAACTAGACATTGATGATCTTAATCCACATAGTTTTTCTCTGGTGGAGGATGATTAGATTATGGACACTTGGATGAAGATAACAAGAGGATGCTCTATTCCACTTTATTAGGTGGTTAAAAGGGGCCAACTTAGCCACCAAGGTGAGTGGCTCACAAAGATTCAAATTAAGACACAACTGCCACACTTGATGAGGAATATTGATGCAATGGGGATCATTGCTTCTAAAGGAGGGAGGAATGATTTGGGCAACAATTCAGGTGATAATTAGGGTGATGATTCTACCCCAATTGATGATAGAACTTTTGAGAGCCATAAATTTTGCACCATTTCTCCAATTGACTCCTCATTTGAACCATTGGAAAGCTAAGAATGAGGAGGATGCGGTAGGATGGTACTAAGCTTTTTTAAGTGGGTTTTGCCCCCTAAAAATCCAATGGAAGTGCCCCAAATTTCAATTTTAGTAGTGCAATATAAAAATAGTAATTCCTTAAATTTTGTATTATTGTAAATCGTGGAAGTCAAACCAGTTAATCTCCTTCGAGATTGGTGACCTTACACAACCTCTTCCTACCTTCAACATGTGTATAAATGAAGATGTAACCTAAAATGAAATTCATACATCTCTTCCCAGAGATAAGCATATGGTTGTATTTACAATTTTGAGTAATAAAACATCTCTTCTCAAAGAAATCATTGTTACTGTGTTATTTTCATGTTCTTGAAATATCTATCAATCAAAACATATAAATTTTGGATCAATTAAACATTGAAATGTAGATGGTGCATTTATGAGGCCAAAATTCCTGACCATAAACTCATAATGGCCTTCATAAGTTTTGAAAGATATTTTAGGTATCTCCTCTTCTCATATTCCATTATGATGATACCCAGAGGAAAGATCTAACTTAGTAAAATAAATGACACCATGCAATTCATCTAGTAAATCATCAATTATTTAAATATGAAACTTAACTTTGATGATATACTTGTTGAGTTCTCTATAGTTTGGTCATATCCTACAAGTGTCATCCTTCTTCCACACCATGATCACTAGGAATAAATATTCACTTTGGTTGTGTCAAATAATTATTGCCTCTATCATATCTTGTACCATATTTTCAATTTCACTCTTTTAGGCATAGGGATGCTTGTAGGGTTTGATGTTTGGTGGTGTACTTCTAAGAAGTAGTTAGATAGAATTTTCATGCACTTGGCTTGGTGGAAGTCTTTTTGGCATGTCACAAAAAATAACATAATGGTCATCCAACACCATTTGTAAATTAGGATGGGTAGAATCTTTGGTTGGTTGAACTTTTATGAAAAACAAGCACACCATAAATCCTTCAACATCTTTTCTAAGAATTTTTGTCATTTTATGTAACTACCAAGATGTGGAGATTTAGCCCATAATCCATGTAGTTCAAATGTTATGCCTTTTGAATGAAAGCACATGAATAGTTCTTGAAAATTCATCTTAATAGTGCCCAAAGTGGTGAGGCATTGCACTCCTAGAACAATGTCAACCCCTCCCATAGGAATAACAAACATAGGAGAATCTAACATTTAGTCTCTAATAGCAAGTTTAATACTATGGCATTTTCTAAAATAATTTATGATATTACCATCTACAATCATGACTTAAAATTCTATAGCTAGTAAATAAAATAGTTTAAATGAGTAGCCAACTTATTATTGATGAAGTTGTTGTACTATCATATTCAATCAACAGTCACCTTATATTTCTTGAAGAAACCCACCACTTTAAGAGTTTGAGGAGTACTAATACTAGAAAATGCATGATAAAAAATAATAGGTTGAGAATATTTAGATTATTCATCGTGTTAATTCAAACTAGCACTTGAGGCTTCATCATCTTTGTCATCCTCATTGGCACCTTCAATGTAAATTAAATTATTTTTAGCACAATGATGTCTTTTGCTCCATTTTTTATTGTAGATAATTTTTATGAATCATGTAGCACCTCAGTCTTGTACACTTTATAAAATCAAACCTTGGTTGTTCCTCTCAATTCTAAACCTTTCCCACTTTTTAAAGTCTCATATTTGCTCTCTTATGCTCCTTGGCCTATCTCTTAGTCTGAATAGTCTTATGTTGATGACCCAGGACTCTATCTTACCTAAAATTATTAAAACTTGCTTATCTTATGACTCTACAAGTTTTGAGAAGGTACCTATTTTATTGCTTCCTGGACACTTATGTCCCAGACTAACACCTAAGTTGGGGTAGGTGTCTTGTTTCAATGCGAGTGTCTAGTGCCTTAAGTTCACATGATTTACAAATAAAATGTATCCTAATAGTCATCCTAAGTGTTATTATGTAAGATATTCTCTTGATAGGAGTGGTATATATACATGATCACTTATCATTTTAAAATCACTTAGCATTCATATCAAAGATCATTCAATTGAGAAAAGATTTCCTATTTTTTTTCTATTCTCATATCAATCATAAGAAAAACGCACCTATAGGTTTGAAGTACTGAAGGACCATCCCAAGAGATATATTTTCCAAGTTACAAGCTAGGACATTATTGTACTTGCTTATCACATATTTCATAATTCACACACAAGCCAACATGTAGGAGAGAACTACATAAGTCTGAGGCCCTCTTCAGAGTATTCACTATGTAGGCAATGCTCATTGATAGAAAGTTCTTTGGAGTAGCTCAAAACCGTGTGCCCACTAACCCATTTTTATAAAGGTTACTATGAAGATGAATAAATAGGGTTTGATCATTTGCGAGTGAAAACCCATGACATAGATCTGAATGGATCAAAATGAAGATGAAAACAAACCCAAAAGCATATAGGTGGTTGCATCTAGTTTCAATGGGTATTTTATATTTGACACCTGTATTTGATCTAGATAATAGCATCAATTCAACCATCCCAAGCTAACACAAATGTTCATGGCTATAAAAACACTTAATCTAGAATTTGGTGACTATTCTAGAACATTCTTTCAATCTACTTCTCACCTATTTCAAATCTAGATTTGTATTAGCATCAAAACTAAGTATCTTATTTCTTTGTCACTTACAATGATCTTTAGATTTGTTGGATTGCTTTAGATTTGTTTATCACTTTTTTGCTTATCTATTTATATATTATTCACCCGATCTACCCTATATTAATATCTATAAATAATTTAGGGTTAAACACTTGGTAAAACCAATTTGTGCGAATGCAAAAAAAAATGATCTAAGGCTTCCAAGCCTCCTAGGGTTGCAGCTTGTTATGGTAGATTTTTAATCTAGGGCTTCCAAGCCTCCTAGGGTTTCAGCTTGTTATGGTGGATTTTCAATCCAAGGATTCCAATTGGGCCTCTTAGGGTTTCAACTTATTATGGTGGATTTTCAGATCTGAAACTTTACCCTATGGTTTTACCCTCCTCTGGTTACAAGAGCTTTATGTGCATTCGTTTCCAAGTTGATGATTTTTTTATTGGCACGTTTTAGCCTCCAACCAAGTCCATTTAAAAATTTCTCAAAGTTATTTCCTATTCAAGTTGGTATAATAAAAAACCTCTTTTTTCACCAAAATTTAGTATAGAGTTTTCAATTTTTGTAATTTACTATTTTCAATAAATATTGGCATACAAAGTGAATGGCGTACTTATTTTGTAATTATTTTTTAGGTTTCATCAAAATTAATATTTTATTTTAAAACTTCTCTTAGATCTCTGAAATAAATTTATTTTTTATCAAAAAAATTGATTCTTTATTGGGAATATTATAGGGTTTTGCCTATGAAACATTCCACATTTATTTGGCCTATTTCTGATTTAGAAGAATTCAAATTCAAATTCCATAAAGCTTTTACATAATGATGTTGATATAGATAAAAACTTATTTTTGTTTGCCAAAATATTGTACAAATTTTATAAATTTAGCATTTTAGTATTTTAATAAATTTAGATCTACAGGCTGTATGTTGTACTTATGTTTCCCTATTTTTTCTAGGTTCGTCTCATTTACTATTTTTTATAAAAACTTATCTCATATTTTTTAAAAACACACCCAAAAATCTGAAATTGGTATATCCTTATTTTATCATGATTGATTTCTCCTTAGCATTTATATGTCTTTCTTATCCTATTCTCATATCAGTTTTTAGAACATTTAAAATGGATACCAAGAAGCCTCTTACTCCTCATAACCCTAAGGAGGGTGATATCTATCATACATCTAATCAGGTCCATGTTATCACTCCTTCAAGCAGTAAGGTACATGGTATATGTATACATGTTCAATTTGAGGTACCTAGGGTTTGTTTTTGATACCCTAAGATATCAAATTAATATTATGAGCAAGTTAATAAAAGACGTAAAAAATAATATTACACTCCTATAGAATCCAACACATGGTAGCATTAATTATATGTTTTCATCCTCATCTACATTATTGTGCCAAAAAAGGTTTGATATCCAAATGAAAAGTTAAAATAGAATAAATCCAAAATAATTGATTCCAAAAGTGATCAAAAGGCTACTAAGAGACTGAGTGAAACTTTAAGAGATATGCTTCAAAACAAAGTGATTGAATTACCTCCTCCACATCCTATATGGAGATCCAAATACTATTGTGCATATCATAGAATGCATGAGCATCATATAAATTATTGTTTTGTATTGAAAAACAAAATACAAAATCAAAAAGATAGTGGTGATCATATCATTGATACATCAACCAAGAAAACTACTCACATTATGAGTACCTCTCCCAAACCACAAGTACCAAAACAACAAATGTGGTTTCCAAAAGGTAATTAAAAGCAAGAGAAGTGTCAAAAGAATAAATAAATAGAGAAAATACCATTACCAAAGGATCTAATAATATTTAAACCCATTAAGAACTAAATCATGTGAGATCCCTTTATTGATCAATATCGAACAACAAAAGGGCACAATTCCAAATGATTATGACAATGGTGATTCTATACCTAATACCAATATGGACAATGAATAGTTGATCAAACTTTATCCTTATCCACTTGACATCTTACCACATGATCTATTTATACCTACAATATTTGGTACATATAAGTTAAATCTATTATTTCTTTTACAACATGTGTCATTTTCAAATTGAAAATGGGGACCCTCTTTTTGCTTTGGAGTCTGGTCTTATACTTTAAGGAGTTCATTGTGGTTGCTTGTTTAAATCAACTTTCTTTAGAATCCCTATTTTTCTAGATGTAAATATTTAAATTTAAATGTGTATTAATGTTTAATCCAAACCTAGATAATAATAATTTTGTATCATCTATAATTGGCCTAAAAATGACATCTAGGTTGCTTCAATTTTAATATTTGAATTTTCATAAATCTATTAAGTCTGAGTCCATTTTATGCTTGTGTTTTAAAACACATTTGAAGCTTTATTTTAGACTATTTCACCATAAGTTTGTGCAAATTTTCTAGCTATTTCAAAGTTTTCTACTACTTTTTCTTAACAATTTCGTCCATTTTTCTTTGATTTGATCTAAATTGACTATATGTTTCTTTTAATTCATCTTTTACCCTAGTCAATTTCATTAAAATAGATGAAAATTGATTTTAAATGGATTTGTTTTGCTAAATTTTTGTGCCTCTTTCTATATTTCAATAGACTTAGCGATTTTTTAAAATATTTACTTAGTCATTGGCTTCTAAATTGAAGACTACTGACTGTGTGTTTTCATTTATTACCCACATGTACCTGACACATTTCTTATTTCATATGGTGAAATTTGTTGGCTCCCATCAACTCTAACCCATCCAAATAAGTATTTCAATACTTATTTAATTTTTGAGTTTTGATAGAAGCGACGTGTCATTTTTTTACTCAATAAGACTTAATTGTTTATCTTCAAAAATTGCTTGATGCCACATGTTGGTCTCTCAACAGTTCTAAGCCTATTTAAAATCCTTTCAACACTTAGTCAATTTTCAATAAGTTTCTTAATGGGTGTTCACATCAACAAAGCTCTAGGCAAATGAGTTAGCGAGATGTTACAAAGTGGCAAGATCATGATGACCTGAAACCATCTATACAAAGAAAGAGCCTACGAGCAAGCATGTTAGAAGGGTGAAGCTACATGGAATCATCTCAGTGATCTACTATCCCAGAGATATTGGTACAAAGAGCAAGAGACATTAGCAATCCTCAAGTAAGTGGGCAATCAGTTGAATAAAATGATACCACGGAGTGAAATCCCAATACTCCACATCCCTAGGGTGGTCCATGTGAGTCCAACAATATGTTAGAGCTCTAGGTGAGTGAGAGGACACCACATGGTGAAATCATACTTCACCACATAAATAATAATCAACATGTGCATAAAGCCTCAATCTAGGCAGTGAAAGAATGATGAAAAGTTATGTGACAAGGATCCTGTAAGCAAAGGAAATGTTAGTTATGCTTCTAACAAGGCACTAGCTTGAAATTGATGGCCTATCTAGTTGTCAAAACTATCCAAAGCTAAGGAAGGATGGTGCATCCAATTTCATTCATAGAATAAAGTTGTATATTGATTCCTCACCAACAAATGATCAAAAAGGTGGTATAATTCAATGCAAGATCGAGTAAAAACATTGACTAAAGCATGGCGTGCACATTGAGATCAAGCATTGAACACATAAGATAACAATTATCTTAAAGAAACATGGAAATAGACTATATAGAAGCATGGAATATGGCAATTCTAATGCAATCCCAATTGACTTTAGCTGCTAAAACTCATTTGAGGCATGGCTTAATTACATAAATCTTGGACATGCCTTCAATTTTTTATAGATCTCAAGCCACTTGCTCAAACTAACTCCCTAAATCACTTGAATGTTTATAACTACCCCATTAAAAAAATTTATTGGGTTCAAACTCCTTAATCCTGCGTGCCTATATATAATTAACTTGTATGTTATAATAAGGGCTAGTCTTTTTTAGGATTAATTACACTATGCCTGGATGGCTCCCTTAGAATAGAGTAGAGTAGTGGACCAGTTGTTTCCTTTCATGCATTTCCTTGTTTTCTAGATTAGTTTTCTAAGTTGAGGCTATTTGGAAACTAAGTCTATAACTCACTGAGTATTTGACGAATCCAAAATGATATTTAATAGCAACATCTTTATCTAAAATATTTGTCATTTGATAAACTTGGTCTATGCATGTATATAGTGACCATGTATTTCTCATTAGCTCTACTACTTTGTTCGATAGACTCTTTGATCATCCTTAATTGGAGTTTTGCTAGGTCTAGCTCAATTAAGGATTGGTTTATCTATGGATTTATCTACTCAACAGAACTAGGATGGCCTACAATAGAAAATAAACTCTTATTTTCTCTTTTTCTCTGCCCTCCTCTCATTTTTTCTTTTTTATCAGTCTATTAGATTATATTCATTTGGTTTATGAGATGCATTCTAAATTTGATATTTTATTTGGATTGCATGCTCGGTCTATTATTATTTGTGTACTGTTGAATCCATGCAATAGACATGTTTCTCTAAATCAACTATTTGTATATAGTCAAATATCCCTGTTGTTTCTCTAAGTATATATATCTATATTCACTCGCTTCATTTATCATCACTAAAATTACTATTAATCAATGCTAATTCTTCTATTGTCATTTATCACATTTAATTCCATCCTAATATCACCCCTTCTAGTCATTTGTCTAATATCTCTTTCATTATTCTTCATCCACTAACCTTATATTATCTTAACTAATTTATTAATTATTTTAATCATGTATTAATCTTATCTTAATTCCACTTATCCATTATTTGAGAATTTAAAATTCTCATGATCCACCTACCCACCTACTCTAGGATATCCTACATCCTTAGTCCCTAATCACCTATCCTAATCTCTTACTAATCTTACTTAGCCCCTAAATATATTATAAAATTATATAATTCTAGAATCCTCTCTAATTTAACCCCTTTCTCTCTAGAAGCCTCTATTCTAGAGGCTTCTAAAGAATTTTTAATTCTTTGGATAATCCTCCACCATTGATCCCCCTAACCCAACTTTGAATATTGGCCATTGATTTTCCCTCCATGGCCCATTTAATCAACCATCCTATAACATCCCCATTGGGATCTACTTAGAATTACATGTTTTTTTAAAAATTAAACATATACACTTTAAATAGATTACACCACTAAAATCTAATCAAAAATCATGAAAGAGACTTTAAGTGTGATAAATGTAAATGAAGCATACTACAATAAAGATCACTTGTCAATATCATCATAATAAACACACCATAATACAAACATGTAGTCATATAAATGGTAACTTGAGTGTGGCTAATGACACCCAATCCATAGGTCCATTTTGCTTGCTCTCATGACCCTCATAGGCATGTTTTCATTGATTCATAATCATCTATAGCCTCCTAGACTGAAACCTTATAGACCCAATTTACTCTTTCTATGCTTAATCTATCCCCCCAGGTCTCGAACCCCTTGAACAATAGCACATAAATATGACTAAAGTGTTGAAACCTAGGGTGTCCAATTTCTAACACGGTTATCTAAGTGCATTTTTGCTTCTAATGGTCACATTCTTCTGAATCCTTATCCTAATTCATGTTGGCCTAACATGAATTCATTTAACCCACGATTATTAAATCTTTTATAAAAAGCCATTTAAAGTCCATTTAGAAGAGTTGATACTCATTTACAAGAGAGAAGCAAGAATACAAGCAAGACCACTCAAGCAATCTTCATTATTCTCTACATATAGTCATCCAATATTATTCCAAGCTTATTCAAACCCTTGCACTAGTTCCATAGTCATCTCAATCACACCCAGTTTCGCATTTATTTACATCTTCATCACACTATTACATCAAACACTTCAATGAGAGAACTACATATAGCTTGATCCCTCCTCAGAGTATTGGTATGTAGGCAGTGTGCCTACACATGAGATGTGTAGTGAATAAAACCCAAAAAAATAGTTCTTTATGAGTAGCTTGGACAACAATAGAAAGACCAAGACTATAGCACCAGATAATAGGGTGTCCTATTTTTAGAAGTCCTATCTAATCACAAAATAAAGTCCATATCTTAGTTTGTAGCAGTGTTCTAGTCCTATTCCTCTAGTATTAGATCCTATCTCAATCATAACTAAACAAAATTATATAAGTTTAATTTTTTCTCTCACTACTATTTTTAGAAAAGCCCTAATTACAATCAAGTTTCACGAATTAGTAGCTTATTTATTGATTTTATCTACTTAGACCTATTTATTATTTGATAATTAAACATTTAATTTCTCAAAAATAATAAATCATTTGGCGAACTTGATTTACTTTAAATTTCACATAAAAACCCTAAAAACCTTAGGGTAAATTCTTAGCTAATTTTGTCCATTAATTTCTGAGTTTTTTCTTTAATATTAAAATCAGAAATTCCTCTAAAATTTTACAATTTTGTAGTAAAATTTTAAAATAAATTTATTTCAAACCCTAGTTGCATCAACTAGCTCCCAGTAATTTTATAATCATTTTTTGAATTTTTACTAGCATATTTAAATCACAAAATCAATTCAAATTTTAAAAATTCATAGTATTTAAAAAGAATTCTAAAACCCTAGTTGCATCTACTAAGTCTCTTTAAATCACTATTTTTTCAATAAATTCTTGATTTTTCACTTGCATATTTTACACAGAAATTCACATCAAAATTTGAAAACTCCTAGTAATTTTTCAAATAATTATCTTTCAAAACCCTAGTTGTATATACTAGGTCCCTATGCTTCTTGAGGCATCACCTTACATTTATAATCAGATTACAAAAATGGATCTCACTTATTTCCACATATTTCTTGCATATATTGTAAATAATGAGGCCTTACTTGGTCCTATCATGTACATGAATGATGAAGTATACAATATGTTAGTACAAAGTTTCATCATTTAAAGCTCATGATTAATTTTCATAATAAGGGATGATATCAAAAAAATTATTGCTAAAAATGCACAAGATTTCAACATTTTTTTTGCATACTCCCTCTCTATCATGCATAATAATTTCCAACTCTAATTGTCTAAACACGTTAGACATATCACAACACATATCAAAATTGTTTATAAATTCATGCACAATGTCATGCTCTTTATCCCTTGCTTCTTATATCTCATATGGAAAAACATTCAAGTTTATCATGATAAACACATTAGACATATTACAACACATGTCAAAATGTTATGTGCATTAGTGTACAATTTCATGCTCTCTATCTCTTGTTTGCTATCTCGCATATGGAATGTTCTTTATAATCATATTTCTATACAATTTACAAATATAACTACATGCATTTCATCCAATATGCATGTTTTCTACCTATATATATATCTAACTCTTTGGCTACATACTTAAAGGATCCATTACATAAACTAACAACCACTTGTCAAGTTTCAATATCATATCTTATGCACAGGAAAGATTTTCATTCTCCTCCTCTCCCCCAAGAAGGTGATAGCTACTTTCCCTCTAACCAAGTCCATGCTATCACCCTTTCAAAAGGTGAGGTAGCCTATACTATTGTTTCTAATACATACATTTAGCTTAAATCTGCTTCATACCCTCTTCAACATATGTGCTTACATGTTCAATCATAAGCAACTAAGGTTTGCACTTGTGAGACTCTAAGGGATCAAATCACCAATATGAGCAAGTTAATTTCAAATTTATAAATAAAAAATTAGCTATTACATGAAAAGATCACAATATTGGAAAAATAGATTAAAATAAAAATCCTCAAAGGCACCCTAGTGTCAATCATGTATATACACCTTCACCTAGTCAATTGGTTGCAAGTAATGTTACATATCAAAATAAGAAATCACAGCAAAGTAACTTTACAACTAGTGATTAAAAAATCATTCAAAGATCAAATAAGATTTTAAGTGAGGTACTAAGAGAAATGATTAAATCTGAGTTGATCAAACTACCTCCTCTACATCTAGTGAGAAGATCCAAATATTATTGTGCTTGTCATAGAATGCATGGGCATCACACAAATTTATGTTTGGCATTGAAAAAACATATACAATAGATAATTGCTAATAAAGACCCTATACAAGGTAAATCAATCAAGTAATCTATAGTGAATAGGAACACATTCATAAAAGGTCAAATTTAGAAATATTACAAAAGTGGTTACCAAAGCATAACTCAGAATAACAAAAGGATCAAAAAGCAAAATCAATGCAACAAACAGTAACATAAGCATAGGTAAATCATGAAAAAGATGCAAATCTACCTCTCCAAAATGAGGCTTAACTTTCAAAGCAATATGGATTTGGTCAAAAATATCTACAACAAATTGATTTTCAAGGTCAAGGGTTGGGAAAGCATGTTTAAGGCATCACTACTCTTATTATAGCAGTTGATAATGTCTATCACCAAGGTTTGGGATTTATTGAACATCATAGGGAAAATCATTCATAGACATAATTTATCAAATAAAAAGATCTAGATACAACAAAAGTCAACACTAGCATTCCATTGGTTCGAAATCAAGATGATAATGATGAGTGGAACAATATAGGTTACTATAATTTCTAAGATATCGACAATAAATATGAATATTTAATGTCATATTCACAACCATTCCCTTATGCTTCACAATCATGCATGATTCCTTTGTTTGGTACATGACACCATGATAGGGAGTCTCCCATGAGACTCATTAGTTAGTATCATTCCTACCCAACTTATTTGTACATAATTTCTCAATTTTTTATACATAGTTTCTTTTATTTACTTGTACATAGTTTCTCAATATTTATTTTACATAATCTCTTTTGTTTGATTATACATAGTTCAAATATTTTCAAAATATAAAAATAATATAACATTTCAAAAGATCCAAAAAAATTCAAATATCTCAAAACAACAAAAACATTTTGATTATATGCATCATCCATACTTAACATTGATACTACTATGCTAGACTTACATTTATTGTTTTATGCCATTGTTTATTGATTTATATACATTACCATGCTTTACTTAATCTTCTTTGAGTATGTGCAGTGACATCCACATCCTTGATTGCTTAACTTTACCTATTGAGGGGGCATCTTACTTCTACATTCGAAACACACATCGATATACATACACACTGAGGGCAACTTCTACATGACTACACCATCTAGATTATGTCATTCCTACAACACACACTCTAGTTATCATGTTGACATACATTACTTACTAAGCTTATACAAATTACCATATCAACACTCACTAGTATCTTGCACTTGTGTATTTCTTAGCACATACCTAGTCTTGTACTAACTTATCTTGCATACTTTTACTTCTTGCTTTGATTAGTTAGATGCAATTGCACTGCCAGTATATACATGCTTTCCTTTTTTGCTTAGTGTAGCTTGATGTGTTTGTAGTTTTCTCAATTCTTATTCCATGCCTTGTATGCATTTTAGGAAATTTGCCAATGTCCTTTGCTTTTATTCATGTGTGTGCCTTAGGACATTTTCCAATGTCCTTTGTTTGTACTCTTCCATGTGCCTGTGACCCTTGTGCCAACTTTGTTTCAATTTCATGTATGTGTGGCATTTGAACATGCATTGTATGCTTGCTTTCCACTTTGAGTGACATTTGCCCATGTCCCTTGATTGATTGGATCCTTGGCCACTCTTGTATGCTTATTGCTTCTTGCTTTGTATGATTTTTGTTAGATTACTTTTACTATTTGTAATGCCATGATCCATATCATGCATTTTATTGCCTTCTTGGATGCCATGATGGACATCATTCTCCATCCCTCCTTGTTAATAACTAACAACTAACACTTTTGATTTCAGTTCAGTACATTGCACATGTTATTACATTGTTATATCTATCTAGGCATACCCCTGTTGATCTAACAGTCTTTCAATACAAACTTTTTTATATCTCATGATATCTTATCAATTATCATTGTTCTATCATATATCTATATAGCATAACACATAGGGCTCTTTTTTCTAAGGGTAATCATTACAATTTCTTCATTCCTACCCTCATAAGAGGAGGCAACAAATAGGGGATCAAAGCTCTTAATAGTCAAAAAAATAGTTTTCAAAGCACTCAAAACAAAATCTAGACATAAGATCAGGTAGAACAAAGCAGGGAAATAGAAAAGAATCTAGAACAGTTACTAGATTTAGCCATGGACAACATCACAAAAGTTGGACTATTAACGCTAAATAGTAGGGTGTCTTATTTTTATCACTCCTATTTAGATAGGAAAAAAATTATTCTTTTCAAAAATAGACAAGAAAGTGAGTTTAGTCACATGTTTGTCAACTCAATACAGTCAAGATTCAACATGTTTTAGTATAGTTTTTGCTCAAAGAATCTAGATATAGGGGGCATCATGCACGACATGATGGATCTCACTTCCAAGTTTAGATTAGGTAGTTGATATAACTTTTAGATCAGAATCTATGTTCCAGACACCAGTGATCGAGGGTAATGTGTGCAACACATTTATCCTCCCCTTTTTTTGAGTTTAGTTTATTTTTCAAGCATTTCTCAATAGTTGAGTGCCTTACTCCATCTACAGGTGGCTGAAATCTTTTTTCAAGTTTGAATTTCATATAAGCTTAACTTTTTGAGTACCTGAGTTCCTGATTTAGCTTTCATATAAGCCTATTTCACTAGTTTCAGAGTGGCTTTCATACAAACTTAATATCCATCTTTTAAAATGGCTAAGAGTGGCCTAGTTTATAGCATACATTTGGCTATCCATGCCAACATTGTCAGATCACAGTACATTCATGGGCTTCAAAATCCATCTTATATGACATCTATTCCATACTGGTATTACCTCATAGCTTCAATTCATGGGGCAATGATGGAGTCAAAGGACTAGCTAGCCTTTGTATTCTTGAGTCATCTATTCAGAGGGATTGAACACACAGTCTAAATATCGATTGACACATGTATGATTCATTAGCTTCACTTAGTAGGTGATGATAGAGCCAAAGGACCTACCTTTGCATTCTTGAGCCACTATCAGGAAATTGAGCACTCATCTCCATTCATGATATTACTTTCGGTATAACACACACCTAACACAATTTAGCATCACAAGTTTTGTATTGGTTTGCATACCCATTGAGGTGTATTCATTCATTTCTCTTTCTCTCTCTCTTACCTAGCTTTTATATGTTCTTATTTTAGATATAACATATATAATAAGGATTGATCTACTCTATATTTTTCTTTACAGATTCATACTTCACATCATGTTGTCTCTATGCACATCCAAAATCACATAACTTTATGAGCTTCACATTTACAGGTAAGTTCAGGTATGCCTTCTATTTTTCTTTTATTCTAGTATTTCACGTTGTTGTATCACTAGAATAAAGGGGGGGCAAATGTAGTCATATAAAATGCAAAATTTGGTAACTTGAGTGTGGCTAATGACACTTAATCCATAGGTCCATCTTGATTTCTCTCATGACCCTCATAGACATGTTTTCACTAATTTTTAATCATCCATAGCCTCCCTGACTAAACCCTTGCAGACCTAGATTATTATTTTCATGATTAATCTATCTCCCTAGGTCTCAGACCCTCCGAATAATAGCACCCAAATAAGACTACAGTGTTGAAACTTAAGGTGTCTAATTTTTGGCATTGTTGTCCAAGTGCATTTTTTATTTTAACAGTCACATTCTTTTGAATCTTTATCCTAATTCATGTTACCCTAACATGAATTCATTTAACCTATGATCATTAAATCTCCTATAAAAAGCCATTCAAAATCCATTTATAAGGGTTGACAATAATTTACAAGAGAGAAGAAAGAATACAAGCAAGACCACTCAAGTAATCTTTCCTATTCTTTGCATACAACCATCCAATATTATTCCAAGCTTATTCAAACACTTGCACCAGTCTATAGTCATCTCAAGCACACTCAATTTTATATTTACTTGCATCTTTATCACACTATTGCACCAGCACTTCAATGAGAGAACTACATATAGCTTAATCCCTCTTTAGAATATTGGTATGTAGGCAACATGCCCACACATGGAGTTTGAAGTGCATCCAATGTATCTTTTACACACTAACCCCTTTTTTAAGTTGTCAAAGTTCCACTTAATTACACAAAAGACACAAGCACACAAAGAATCAGATCTATAGGGATTTCTATTGACAACAAAGATCTAAAATTTGGTACAAAAGCTTACACATATGTGGTGAACAAAACCCAAAAAAATAGATATTTGTGAGAAGTTTAGACAATAGCAACAAGACCAGGACTATAACATTGGACAATAAGGTGTCTTGTTTTTGGTGGTCCTATCCAATCAAAAAATAAATTCTAGATCTCAATTTTCAACAGTGTCCCATTCCTATTCCTCCAATATCAGATCTTGTCTCAATCAGAACAACACATAATTAGATAAGTTTAGTTTTCTCTCTCTCACTACCATTTTTTAGAAAGCCCTAACTACAGTTAAGTTTCAAAAATTAATAGCTTATTTATTTCATATTATTTACTGATTTTATCTACTCAGACCCATTTATTATTTAATAATTAAACATCTAATTTATCAAAGATAATAAATCAAAGCATAAAAATAATTACAAATAGCTAGCCATGATCAATATAATATATAGCCACTACTGTCAATCCACAATAAATAGGTGATTACAACTCTTTAAGATAATATTTTCAATAATAAATACAATATAATATAATGTACATAAATAAGATATATGACTCTCTTTAGCATGAGTTCCTTAGACTCTCTAGTATCTGTAGTAATCTCAAGTGTCATCTCAAGAGTAGTACTATTGTGGAGAGGGAGAGCATCATTTGAGTGTTTTTTTATGTCAACCATAAACCAACAATCCCCCTAACTAATCCCATCATGGAATGACCCTCCCTACATAGATATGTAGATAGTGATGACATGAGAATCCAAAGAGACAAGCTAATACCTGTGTGACGTATGATTTCTAGAACTAAATATATAATATATCATAGAAAATATGTTCTATTACAAGATATCGTAAAACATGTAAATCATACTCATAAAATGATAATGTCTCACTAAACATATTTTGACCAAAATTTTTAATAATAGTGATTTATAGATTAGTCAAAATTTATATACACCATTTCATCAGATTGCCTTCATCTAGCATTGTGATGCTAGTAAGCCAGCGAAGTCCATCTATAATATAGTTTGAGCCACGTATTTAACTATAATTAAAATTAGACACTTCTATATACATGTATATGCTAGTAATAGAAATAATCAACAAATATATTTTATCTGTCAAACATATGAATGTATCTAGGCATAATAATTACACATTGTACCGCAAAAAAATAACACATATTTAGACTGTATCTTCTAAAGTAAAATATTATATGACATCCTATAATATCATAGACCATTGTACATGAGCACACTACTTAATCACAGACAACTAATCTTACAAATTCAAGAATAAAATGTCTCTTAATCCTAAATAATAGGTAAACAATATAATTTATACCAATTGGGTATATCATATGTTTAAACTGCATTTTATCAAACAAAAAAAACATAACTTATATGCACACATCATGATGCACTAATATATATTATATATGTCTAAACACTTGTATATTTTAACCTACTCCTCAAATGTACCATTCACTGGTTTTCATTATTGTATGTATCAATATTTTAGTCATGTTATTTTCAAAGAGTCAGATAACTTATAACTAAGTTATATCATAATCTTTCATTTAAACAATTTAATTCTATTTATAAAAGATTGTTTTCATATGGTTATAGTCTCGATCCCTCAGACAACTTATGATTCATTTTAACCATCTATTTAACTATAGGTATAGTTCTTATATATAAGTATTCATACATCATAACATGCATCATATATAAGTACTCTGATGATATGTAAATACTATATCAATGTTTAAGTATGTCTTATTCAAGAATCTCTCATATACTTAACTACGTTTTGTATGAACATGACCTTACACTTGGTTATAAGTTTATATTTATGTTAACATGATTTTTCAATTCTTAAGGTCCCATGACTAATTATTTTATGTTTGTTAATAAACTTAGAGGCATACCACCCGATACACGCATATTCATTAAACTCTTATAATAACTCCTAAATCTCCAGACAAATATGTTTTCTCAATATATTTGGATATGGTTTAAAAAGGGAGAAGCCCCTTTATGGTTCTTAGTTAATTATTTGGTCAATATAATTTTATTGACAAGCTATTACTAATCCTAATAATATTTCCTTAATATTAAGGAACAAGCAACTATATTCATGAAAAATAACAGTTTTAATCTGAATAAGCATTACCATTTAAATAGATGAGATAAATAAGATCATTTTCATTAATTCTTTTACACACATTCTATTCATGTAAACATACGTTTGGTAAATAATTCATTCATAAAGATACACTATAAGTATAACATGGTACATATTGATGTACAATAACTGAACTAAAGGTACAAGTTAATGAATGTACAATGCAAATATGTTTCAGATCATTTATCATAAATAACATCCCCTTGTTATTAAGATAACTAATATCATCATGCTTTTATAACACTCCCTATCATAAAGCTCAACTCAACTATATATGGTAATAAATTAAGTAATCCTTTGTATGAATGTTATATGGTGTTATTTGTAGATAACTCCATTACTAGCATCACAGATAATCCATTTCCTCTATATGTTTCACAAAGCTTACCATATTTAAACATTATAAATATTAATAAATCTTACACTATCCTCAGAGTATTTAACAGTTATCCTATCATTAGAGAAAATTTGTAATATCATTACTTATATACAATGATGAATTTTCCTATTACAACACTTTGGTAAATTATTTATTTTTGTATTGTCAAGATATCGCTATAATCATGTCACTGTATTTTTATAAATTATCTTTGAATCAAGGTCAAAGGTTCATACCAAATCACTAATACCACTAAGTTAGATGGAATAATCATGGAGTAAAACACTAACTTAGAGCCATAGAATTTGAGGGTTTCTTAAACTTTATATATAGGTATTAGCGATTAACATGCTGAGAAAATTTTCATAATAAATACATTATAAAAGCTGACTCCCTCAGACACTTTTTCTTACAGGATTCTACTCAGGTTATAAAGGCATTGGCTTGGTTGGATGACTTACAGCTGTGTTGGTCTTAAAGACATAATGTTTTGTTATTCACTGAACATGTTTTAGCAATTCACCAATATAATTTTAAATCTCTAGCAACTATATGCAATAATGAAACTAGGACGCCATCTAGCATAAATATTAAATTGACATAATTTTGTATAAGATGCATGAATATGTTTAGCACCTTACTCAGCATATATTATGCAAGCTAAACTATTCAATGCAAGCTTCTAAAAACTAATTAATAGTTTCATATGTTCAGCGTCTTACTATTCATAGTCCACATTAATGTTTGTGCATATTACCAAAATTACAAGCTTAAACTATTCCATATTAATATTTAATAGTCTCATATGAATAGTTTATATTATGTAGCTCTGTATGTAGAACTGGTAAGCTATGTATAAATCGGTATATCTATGTGTGTATAATTCAATAGACAAAAATTTATTTTAAACAGTTTACAGAATTTCATAAAACATAATACATTGCCTACCTCACAATGGTGAACTGAAATAGCTTGATTTTGTCAAGATCTTTTCCTCTGTTGCCTCCTTCCAGTGATACACCTCTCTCTCAAAGTAATTCCATCTAATATTTTTTCTTCTCCTCCTTTTTTAAGATATGGTGATCCTCCTTTTATTTTATTCCTCTTCATGTTATGGCATAGCTTTTTTTCTTTCTTTTTTTTTTAATTTTATTTTCTCATTATTTAATGTATTTCTTCCTTTTTGTTTTTCTTATTTTTAGATCATTCTCTTTTATTTATTTTATATTTTTATATTTTCTTATTCTTTTTTCATTTTTTCCTCTCCAAGAAAATTTTTAAATTTTATTTATTTTAACATAAATTATAAAAATCAATAATTTTACTAATTTAATTAGCATCCTCTTAATGCCATAAAATTTTAATGATAATTTTATAAATTAAAAAACTTGAATTTAATTTAACTATGTCAATCACATTTCTACTAACATTTAATGATCAAACATGTTAATCACGTAAATTGAGTTCCCTTTATCCATTTAAACTATACTAGCAATTCATTACAAATGCCTATTTAATGCAAGCAAAAATAAATACACTATGCAAATTATGCATTCTAACATGTGCTAGTTAATATGGTGTGTGCAGGGTTCTAGCCAATTTCTCTAGCATCTTCCAACATCTCTATCGACATCACCCTCTCCAATGATGCTCTCCCTCCGTCATGCTCTGAAGGATAAGTTTTCCTGCGTCAACCTCACAACAAGCAAGTAGTTAGATCATAACATCATGATATACATACATAATAAAAAGTAACTAAAATAATAAATCAACATGCTCATAATGTAAATATATACACTACAACTAACTCTTAGCAATGTAATCATGTCACCTAAGCAATATCCTACTATCGCTTAACATCATATATCTCAAAGCTAAGTTAAAAATAACTAAATCTAAATTTGTCAACTATAAATATCATGAATAATCAAATAGTTTGTTTAGCAAGGAATCGGATTGTAATATCATTCCCCATTGAAACTAGTCATCATCTCAGATCACTGTTATTCAAATATAAGTTCTGAATTAAAAATATTGTTTAGTAGAAAAAGAACACAGTATAAAGTATCAAATCAAGCAAATAAATATAAATTTTACTTATAGAACTCACCATAGTCTTATTAAAAGTACTATTCTCAGAGTATTGGTCTCACAAGACCTTGATCTGTGATATTTCTCTATTATGCAGATAAAGTTTGTGAGTGTCGCTTATTTTGAATGGATTTATCATGACCACCCCGAGGTTCAGAACCAACAAGACATTCCTATATACAATAGGACTGACTATTTTTGATACCTTGAAGGGCAATAATACATGCTAAATAATTTTAGATGTACCAACATACATACAAGAAAAAACATACAATCAATCCATAATTATATTAGGTTGCCACTAGTCAAACATAACTAGTATCATATTTCATAGTTTAGCCTATTCTGTTATATCCATAGTTAAGATGAAATAATGTTAAAATTAACATAACATACAAAGGTCAGGGATCACACTGTCCTTACAGCTTTATAAGGGTAACAAATGAGATAATGTATCTTTGCTTGCTCAGTTAGAACATGACATGTTAAAAATTTATCTCAACCCTTAGGTTGACAAGATGTTTTGTACATCCTATACTCTACTCGCTCGCAATGAAAGGTACATCAATAAATCTTCAAAATAACATATTTTACACAAAAAGATAATAATATCAATCAATCAAGTGTATATATTATCATAAAATTATAATCAACTTATAAGCCTTAATCTAGAACCAATACAAATTCAAGGTTCGCCACTCCTTGTGATCAAAGTTCACAAAATTAGATAAAATAACACTAGAAAGTATGACTCTAAAAATAATTCACAAGTGAAAAGTAGAGAAATAATATCTCAATAAAAAAAAAATTAAATGCGCTCTCAAGGTAAAAAGAAAACACTGCAACTCAAGTTTTCAAATCACTACTCACTTACCAATCTTGTATAAGTAGTATCATAATCTACTTCCATAACGAGAAGGAAAATTCTAACCACATAGATGAATCAATCCATTCCATTTATATAACTTCCCTCTAAACAAGAAGTAAAAGACACCATTCCATAAACTCCAAGGAATATGGTCCAAAACAACATTTCAAAAACAAGTTTCAACATCATGAAAATAATAATCCTCTCAGGGGCTTATAATGATGTCAAAGGAAAGTGAGGGAGTGATAACTCACCCCTATTCACACTATGACAGATGACATTTATTCCTAATCCAAAAAAACATAAGGTTGTCAATCTATGAGCCAACTCCTAACACATTGGAGTCCTCAACAAAAATGACTATACTCTACTAAAGGGAGAATATTCACTACACTAGGTGGTGCTAAACATAAAACAAACTTATAAGATTTCCCACTCCTAGGATTAATGCATATAAGACATGAAATTAATGTTCGTATACTTAAGTGAGAAGCATCCCATGCTTTCTAAACACTCACAACACAAAACACAAATGATATAGGTGACTTGATTAATAAGTAAGAATGTAATCATTCTTGAGGTGTTCAATCTAAGTGATAATAAAATGTTATAGGAATCTCTTGTTCATGACTTAAGAATTATGCTATGCACTCTCCTACCCAACCTCAATTACAACCAACGTCATCGAAACACTCGATAAACCAACCCTTTAACAACTTTAAGAGGGTATGAATGCTCATAAGGTACACACTCAATGTACCACACATATTTCACTATTCTCTTTTTTTATCAATAAAAAGATATAAAAATACTAATGGACTCATTAGATCCTAGAGTTCAAATCACAAGATTTGATACCACATGCAACATCTCCACTAAAATTTACCTATAAATACATGATTTTTTTTAATTAAACACATGTATTATAAATATATTACGCCATGAAAATCTAATAAAAAATCATGAAATAAACTTAAGTGTGATGACTGTAAGTGAAGCATACTGCACCAAACATCATTGGTCAATATCATCATAAAAAAACATCGTAATACAAACATACAAAATAATTTCAAATAGCTAGCCACAGTCAGTACAATACACAAACACTATTATCAATTCAAAGTAAATAAGTAATTACAACTATTAAAAATAATATTTTCAATAATAAATACAATATAATATAATGTACATAAATAAGATAAATGGCTCTTTAGAGCATAAGTTCCCTGAACTCTTCGATATCTGTGACAATCTCAAGTGTCGTCTCAAAATTAGTACTATTATGGGGAAGGAGAGCATCATCTGAACACTTTTTCACACTAATCACGAATCAATGATCTTTTGCATTAATTTCATTAAGGAATGGCCTTCCCTTCATAGATAAGTAGATAGTGATGGCATAAAAATCTAAAGAGACAAGTTAGTCCACGTGTGATGTATGATTTTTAAAACTAAATATGTGGTTTATCATAGAAAACCCATTCCATTACAAGATATCACATAAACATGTAAATCCTACTCATGGAATGATAATGTCTCACTAAACATACTTTAAGCAAACTTTTCAAGAATAATAAATAATAATGATCTATAGATCAGTCAAAATTCATACACACCATTTGATCATATTGCCCTCATCTGACATTGTGATGATAGTAAGCCAGTGAATTCTATCTCAATACTTAGTATCATTAATGTGAGATTGATTAACATAATATAACCAAAAGATTCATACAATTTACATCCTATCACCAATCATTTCACATAAAATGCTGAGCATAGGAGTAACCAAAAAGCATACATTTATTTCATCAAACGTATGAATGAATCTCACATTATTTTTTATACCATACTAAAAAATAATAACTATAGTTTATACCATCTAGATAAAACACATTTAAATACAGTTTTTAAATACTAAGATTTATTTTCAAACATATTACACCTTATGATAACCCATATTGTCATAGTCTAGTGTTTTAAAGCATAACTACTAAGTACCACAACCAATCATAATAAATTAGTAAAAATCAATGAAAACATAAGCTTATGTTCAAACATCTAGATATAACTAAAGAGCCTCAATTCTTACAAACACATAATATTTCACTCTAGCATCTATTACACCCTCATGGGTTGTATGCACGCATAAATAAGATTCTATTTTATAGGAATCTCGCAATATAGTTTGAGACACTTATTGAACTATAATTAGAAGTACACACTTTTATGTACATGTATATGACATTTATAGAAATAACCAACACACATATTTTGTCTGTCAAAGGTATGAATGTATCTAGGCATAACAATTACATTTTGTATCATCTGAAGATAACAAACATTCAAATTATATCTTCAAAATAAAAACATTCTATGACATCCCATAATATCATAGACATTTATATATGAGCACACTACTCAATCACGGAGCACTAGTATTACAAATTCAAGAATCAAATGTCTCTTAATCCTAAATAATGGGTCATTCTTCATGTCCCTTATTTTTACAAGATATGGTGCTCCTTTTATTTTATTCCTCTTCATGTTATTGCGTAGCTTGTCTTTCCATTTTTTTTTCTTTTTCTTGATTTTTTTCTCATTATTTAATGTATTTCTTCTTTTTTTTCTTATTTTTCGATCATTCTCTTTTATTTATTATATTTATTATTTTTTTATTTTCTTATTCTTTTTTCATTTTTTCCTCTCAAAGAAAATTTTTAAATTTTATTTATTTTAACATAAATTATAAAAATCAATAATTTTAATAATTTAATTAACATCTTCTTAATGCCATAAAAATTTAATGATAATTTTATAAATTAATAATTTGAGTTTAATTTAACTATGTCAATCACATTTTTACTAGTAGTTAATGATCAAACATGCTAATCACGCAAAATGAGTTCTCTTAATCCATTCAAACTATACTAGCAATTCATGACAAATAATTATTTAATGCAAGCAAAAATAAATACAGTATGTAAATTATGCATTCTAACATGTGCTAGTTAATGTGGTCTGTGCAGGATTCTAATCGATTTTTCTAGCATCTTCCAACACCTCTATATACATCACCCTCTCCGATGATGCTCTCCCTCCGTCATGCTCTGAATGATGAGTTTTTCTGTCTCAACTTCACAACAAGCAAGTAGTTAGATCATAACATCATGGTATACATACATAATAAAATGTAACTAAAATAATAAATCAACATGTTCATAATGTAAACATATACACTATAGCTAACTCTTAGAATTGTAATCATGTCACCTAAGCAATATCCTACTACTCTTAACATCATATATCTCAAAATTAAGTTTAAAATAATCAAATTCAAATTTGTCAACTATGAATATCATAGATAATCAAATAGTTTGTTTAACGAGGAATCGGGTTGTAATATCATTCCCCATTAAAGCTAGTCATCATCTCAGATGACTCTTATTCAAATATAAATTTTGAATTAAAAAATTGTTTAATAAAAAAACATAGTATAAAATATCAAATCAAGTAAATAAATATAAAATTTACTTATAGAACTCACCATAGTCCTACTAAAAATACTATTCCCAGAGTATTGGTCTCACAAGACCTTGCTCTATGATATTTCTTTATTATGCAAACAATGTTTGTGAGTGTCACCTATTTTGAATGGATTTCTCATGACCATTTCGAGGTCCAAAACTAACAAGACATTTTTATATACGATATGACTGACTACTTCTGATACCTTGTAGGGTAATAATATATCCTAAATAATTTCAAATGTACCAACATACATATAAGAAAAAATATACAATCATTTCATTATTATATTATGTTGCCACCAGCCAAACATAACTAGTATCATATTTCATAGTTTAGCCTATTTTTTTATATCCATAGTTAAAATGAAATAATATTAAAACTAACATAACATACAAAGGTCAGGGATCACACTATCCTTACAACCTTATAAGGGTACAAAGCGAGATAATGTATCCTTGCTTACTCGACTAAAACATGACAAGTTAAAAATTTATCTCAACCCTTAAGTTGACAATATGTTTTGTACATCATATACCTACTCGCTCGTAATGAAAGGTACATAAATAACTCTTCAAAATAACATATTTTAATCTAAAAGATAATAATATCAATCAATCAAGGGTATATATTATCATAAAAATTATAATCAACTTATAAGCCTTAATCTAGAACCAATACAAATTCAAGGTTCACCACTTCTTGTGATCAAAGTTCACAAAATTAGATAAAATAACACTAGAAAATATGACTCTAGAAATAATTCACAAGTGAAAAGTACAGAACTAATATCTCAACAAAAAGACTCTTAAATACCCTCACAAAGTAAAAATAAAACACTGCAACTCAAGTTTCCAAATCACTACTCACTTACCAATCTTGTATGAGTAGTATCACAATCTATTTCCACAATCAGAAGGAAAATTCTAACCACATAGATGCATCAATCCATTCCATTTCTTCAACCTCCTTATAAATAAGAAGTAAATGACACCATTCCATAAACTCCAAGGAATATGGTCCAAAACAACATTTCAAAAACAAGTTCAAACATCATGAAAATAATAATCCTCTCATGGGCTTATAATGATGTCAAAGGAAAGCGAGGGAGTGATAACTCACCTCTATTCCCACTATGAGATATTACACTTATTCCTAATCCACATAAACATAACGCTGTCAACCCATGAGCCAACTCCTAACACATTGGAGTCCTCAACAAAAATGACTATACTCTATTAAAGGGAGAATCTTCACTGCACTAGGTGGTGATAAACTTAAAACAATCTTATAAGATTTCCCACTCTTAAGATTAATGTATATGAGACACAAAACTAATGCTCTTATACTTAACTGAGAAGCATCCCATGCTTTCTAAACACTCACAACACAAAACACAAATGACATAGGTGACTTGATTAATAAGTAAGGATGTAATCATTCTTGAGATGTTCGATCTAAGTGATAATAAAATATTGTAGGAATTTTTTGTTCATGACTTAAGAATTATGCTATGCACTCTCCTACCCAATATCAATTACAACCAACATCATCGAGACACTCAATAAACCAACCTTTTAATAACTTTAAGAGGATATGAATGCTCATAAGGTACACACTCAATGTACCACACACATTTCACTATTCTCCTTTCTGATCAATAGAAGGATATAAAAACTCTAATGGACTCATTATGTCCAAGAGTTCAAATCACAAGATCTGATACCACATGTAATATCTCCATTGAAATTTACCTATAAATACATGATTTTTTTTAATTAAATACATGTATTATAAATAGATTACACCACAACAATCTAATCAAAAATCATGAATTAAATTTTAAGTGTGATGATTGTAAATGAAGCATACTGCACCAAACATCATTGGTCAATATCATTGTGAAAAATACATCATAATACAAACATAGAAAATAATTTTAAATAGCTAGCCATAGTCAGTACAATATACAACCACTATTATCAATCCAAAGTAAATAAGTAATTATAGCTCTTAAAGGTAATATTTCTAATAATAAATACAATATAATACATTGTACATAATTAAGATACATGGCTCTTCAAAGCATAAGTTTCTTGAAATCTCTAGTATCTGTGGTAATTTCAAGTGTTGTCTCAAAATTAGTATTATTATGGAGAAAGAAAGCATCATCCAAACACTTTTTGACACTAACCATGAACAAATGATCTCCCACACTATTTCCATTAGGGAATGGCATTCCCTTCATAGATGAGTAGATAGTGATGACATGAAAATCTAGAGATACAAGCTAGTACCAGTGTGATGTATGATTTCTAAAACTAAACATGTGGTGTATCATAGAAAACCTATTCTATTTCAAAATATCACACAAACATGTAAATTGTACTCATGAAATGACAAAGTCTCACTAAACATACTTTAACCAAACTTTTCAAGAATAATAAATAATAGCAATCTCTAGATCAGTCAAAATTCATATACATCATTTGATTAAATTGTCTTCATCTAAAATTGTGATGATAGTAAGCCAGTTAATTCTATCTCAATCCTTACTACTATCATCAATGTGAGATAAGTTAACATAATATAACCAAAAAATTTATACAATTTACATCTTACCAGCAATTATTTCACATAAAATACTAAGCATAAGAATAACTAAAAAGAATACATTATTTTATCAAATGTATGAATGAATCTCACATTATTTTCTATACCATACTATAAATAATAACTACAGTTTATACCATACGTAAAATACATATTTAAATATAGTTTTTAATTATTAAGATTTATTTTTAAATATATTACACCTTATGATAACCCATAGTATCATATTTTATTGTTTTAAAGCATAACTACTAAGTACCATAATCAATCATAATAAATTAGTAAAAATCAATAAAAATATAAGCTTATGTTCAAACATCTAGATATAAAAAGAGAGCCTCAATTCTCACAAACACATAATATTTCACTCTAGCATCTATTACACCCTCAGGGGTTGTATGCACGCATAAATAAGATTTTATTTTACAAGAATCTCGTAATATAGTTTGAGACACTTATTGAACTATAATTATAAGTACACACATTTATGTATATGTATATGTCATTTATAGAAATAACCAACACACATATTTTATTCGTCAAAGGTATGAATGTATCTTGACATAACAATTACATTTTGTATCACTTGAAGATAACATATATTTAAACTATATCTTTGAAATAAAAACATTCTATGGCATCCCAAAATATTATAGACCATTATTTATGAGCATACTACTCAATCACAGAGAACTAATATTACAAATTCAAGAATCAAATGTCCCTTAATCCTAAATAATAGGTAGGCAAGTACAATTTATACCAATTGGGTATATCTTATGTTTAAACTGCATATTAGCAAACAAAAAAAACATAATTAATAGGCATACATCATGATGTACTAATATATGCTATATATGTCTAATTTTTTTTATATTTTAACTTACTTTTAAAATATTATGCTCGCTAGTTTTCATTATTGTATGTATCAACAGTTCAGTCATGTTAATTTTAAAGAGTCAGATAAATTATAACTATGTTATACCATAATCTTGCATTTAAACAATTTAATTTTATTTTTAGAAGATTGTTTTCAAATTATTATAATATCGATCCCTTAGACACATTATGATTCCTTTTATCCATCTATTTAACTATGGTTATAGTTATTATATATGAGTACTTGTACATCATAACATGCATCATATGTAAGCACTCCAATGATATATAAATACTATATCAATGTCCACTTATATGTCTTATTCAAGAATCTCTCATATACTTAACTACATTTGTATGAACATGGCCTTAGACTTAGTTAGAAGTTTATATTTATGTTGACACGGTTTTTCAATTCTTGGGGTCCCATGACTAATTATTTTATGTTTATTAACAAACTTAGAGGCATACCACTTGGTACACCCATATTCATTAAACTCTTATAATAACTCATAAATCTTTAGACAAATATATTTCTTCAATATATTTTGATATGGTTTAAAGAGGGAAAAGGTCATTTATGGTTCTCAGTCAATTACTTGGTTAATATAACCTTATTGACAAGTTATTACTAATCTTAATAATATTTTCATTATATTAAGGAACAAGCAATTATATTCATGAGAAATAACAGTTTTATCTTAAATAGCCATTACCATTTAAATAGATAAGATAGATGAGATCATTTCCATTAATTATTTTACATACATTTTATTCATGTAAGCATATGTTCAATGAATAATCCATTCATAAAGATACACCGTAATATAGCATGGTGCATATTGTTATAAACTGGCCGAACTAAAGGTATAAGTTAATGAATGTATAACGCAAATATGTTTTAGATCATATATCATAAATAACATCCCTTTTTATTAAGATAATTAATATGATCATGATCTTATAACACTCCCTATTATATTTCCATTATACTAACTCTTTCATGCATAATAGAAGACAAAACATCTTGAACAAGGATCTTATAAGTGGCAATCCTATTCACTTGTTTTCCAAGTTCCCGTTGGTGGTTTAAATGCTCTATTATATTATAGAACCATGATATAACTTAATTATATATATATATATATATATATATATATATATATATATATATATATATATATATATATATATATATATATATATATATATATATCCATTATTCTAGTTAAATCATATTTTAGTTCTCCCATAGTATCTTGACGAGTTACGTTGTGATACATGACCATAAATTAGGTAGTAATAAAGCTTGACTCAACTATATATTGTAATAAATTAAGTAATCCTTTGTATGAATATTATATGGTGTCATTTACAGATAACTCTGTTGCTAGCATCATGGATAATCCATTTCGTTTGTATGTTCTATGAGACTTACCATATTTAAACATTGAAACTCAATATTTATAGATATTATAAAATCTTACACTATCCTCAGATTAATTAACAACTATCGTATCGTTATAGGAAATTTGTCGTATCATTAATAGTATACAATGATGGGTTTTCCTATTACAACACTATCATAAATTGGTCATTTATATATTGTCAAAATATCACTCTAATCATGATTGTTGTATTTTTATAAATTATCTTTGAATCAAGGTTAGAGTGAGGTTCATATGAAATCATTAATACCACTAAGTTTGATGGAATAATCATGAAGTAAAAAACTAAGTCAGAGCCATAACATTTGAGGGTTTCTTAAACTTAATATGCAGGGATTAACAATTAACATGATGAGAACATTTTCATAATAAATACATTCTAAAAGTTGGCTCCCTCAAATACTTTTTCCTGGTTTCTACTCAGGATATAAAGGCATTGACTTGGTTAGATGACTTATTGTTGTATTGGTCTTGTCCCCGAAAAATGACTACTCATTTTTGGGACAACCTACAAATCAAAATCCTCTCTTCCCCTTTCAAAAATTGTTATGAGCGTTCAGGTTCAAAGGCTTCTGCAGGTGCTTTCAATCAAAAGAATCAATTTTTCAACACTTAGTCATTTTTCGGGACTGTTTCAGTGTCTTGGTTCAAACAGAAATCTCCATCGGCAAACACCAACAGCAGGTTCAATGGGTTCATGGTTCAGTGGCTCGATTTAACCAAGTGGTTCAATGCTTTATTTCACTCGGGTGGTTCATTCCCTTTGTTTCAGCATCCTTTGGTTCAATACTTAGTTCATCAGTTTGAACCATCGGCTTGAACCATTTTTTGGTTCAACCGATTGGTTTAATGTCTTGGTTCAACGTCAAGGTTCAACGTTTTGGTTCAAAGGCAAGTTCAAATGTTCGGTTCAATGCAAAAGGAAGCTTCCTAAAGGACCAGTCAAGGGCACTTAATCGATCAAAGTACCCTTCGGAAGGGTTGTTTTCAAGGAAGCCGAAAGGTAATTCTTTCAGATTTGTCTAAGGCATTTAAAATTGGTTCCCCAGAGTTTTTATCCACGGGAATTTTATCTGGGGAAAATGTCCACGGGAGGAAGCGTAAGAAAAGCCCGGGGGAATATCTGAAGGGTCACCCGAAGAAGCCCTGAAGGACAAGTTCAATCTGGAAAAATACCAAACAGCAAAGCCGAAGGAATTGCCAAGGAAAGTGATGGGCCCACAGACGTCAAATTCACAGTAATAAAATAACTATTGTTCTTTGAAGGCTTGAGCGCGGACCCAAATGCATTCAAAATCCAAAATGCCAAAGGGAAGAGTCGCTGAGAGAAGGAGCGTAAAGAGCCAATAAAACTGGGAACGTATCCCGATAGCTCAAATTGTAGTAAAAAGAGACAAAGCTGGAAAGGACAAAAAGCGGCCTCAGTCAAAGGAAGAACCAAGCCTAACTGAATAGAAAAGCCTGCAAAAAAATGCCCGACAAAAAAAAAAAAAAGACAAAGTGCAGTGGAATACATCATGTGTCCTGTTATGGCTCAGAAGAACGAGACAAGTGTTTGCATCCAACATGCAAGAGCGGTAATTTTTGTCGTCCTTGCATCTTTTGGTCTCTTCCATGCAAGAGTGACAATTTTTTTCGCCCATGCATCCCAGTTTTCTCTCCTCCAGGTGCAAGGGCGGCGATTTTTGCTGCCCTTACATGTTCTTCACCTACATTCCCTGACGTGCATAGGCGGTAATTTTTGCCGCCTATGCACAAGAACTTCTCCAATATGCAAGGGCGGCAATTTTTTCCACCCATACATTCATTCTCTCTTCTTCTTCTCATGCATTTTTGTCATGTAAATGTGAATGCAATTTTGTAATATGTAATTACATGTAAAAATCCAAAAAAATATCTCAAAAGTCAAAGATGAGTCATCTTTGACTAAGATATTTTTATATTTTAATCTTTTTAATTTTGAAGGTTTCTTCCTATATATAGAGGGAACCTCTTTTGTAAAAAGGATCTCTAATAATTGAGAGCAAAAACTCTGTTGAAATTGAGACACTTCTTGAGACTTTGTGCTCAACTTGTAAATCATATTTGTTGAATGAATGAGAAGCAGGTTTATTTCAGACTTTGTGTTGAAGTTATCTGTGTTATTTAGGAAATAGTTCTTATGTCCTCTTTCCTGATAATCTCTTATTTGTTTGATTTAATAAGCAAAGTGTGTGTGTTGATATTATCTGAAGACATTTCTATAAGATAAAAGAGAGACTTTGAGCTACTTTTATCTTGGTGATCTTTTTATTCTTTGTAGTTTTAGGCAAAGACTTTGTACTTTGTTTCACTCTATGGTTACGCATATTCCAAACCAGTGAAGGAGGCAACGAAAGACTTTGTGCTTACGTGGGTTTCTTTGTGAACTTTGTTACCTACTTCAGGAGATTTTCTACTCTAGGCTAGATACCATTCCTGAGAGAAGAGGAATGTTCTTAGCCAACGACCAGGATTTCTCTCTTTTGTTCTTTGGACATCACCTCTAAAAAAAGAGAGGTGGATGCTGTTATACTACCCTGAGTATTATTTTCTGCTCAATTATATATATACATATAGCGTATAAATATTCAAAAGGAACCTCCCCTTGATGAGAGGAGAGATTTACCTCGTCTAGATGTGGTAAACTCACACTTTTTGTGGCATAAATCTCCCTGTGCTGTGGTTGATATACCCATTTTGTCTTTAGTTAGTTGATGATAAAATATTCACCTAACAGCTTTTTGGCGACTCTGCTGGGGACTACGAATGTACATGTTGAAGCTTCGAGCTTCAACTTGAAGCAGTTTTGGTCCATTTTTCATTTGAAATCTAGCAACTCCATGCTACACAAGAAGCTAGAGATCTAAGGGTGTTTTTGACCCTGTGTTTGAGTTGGTGTAGCAAATCAATTTTGATCTATTTTCTCCACCACCTTTCTTCCAACGATCTAGGAGTCTTCCTCCTGACCTTATCGGGTCACCAACACAAGGTAGAGCTTCTTTTCCTTCTGTTAATAGTGCCCTACCTATAAATACCCCACCAAGGTTTGTTATCCTGTCATTTAATCATCCTAGCATAATGGCTCAAGGCCCGTGGGGCAATTCCTTTGGTCCTCTTAATTTGACCCCACCTTTTCATGAACTACCTTGTAGTTCTAAAAAAAAAATCCCAAGTTTTTTGGTAACGAAAAGGTTCATCTCGACAAGCATATTGCCGCTTTCTCCATAGCATGTGGCATAATCGGTGTGAAATTTGAGGATGTAGTAGTGAGACTTTTTGTAGAAACTCTACAAGGTGCTTTTGCAGATTATTTTACCACCTTCAAGCTCAAAATATAACTGACTGGAATATGCTAAAATCTAAATTTAAAGCTAGATTTAAACCTGATGAAGATGCACATGCCTTATTAGCCCAGCTCACTCAGATGAAAAAAGAGCCTCATGAGCCTATGAGGGATTTTATTGCCAAGTTCGATAAGCTGAGGCACAAAATTCCTATGGTCGCCCAGCCAACACCTTAGAATCTCAAATATTTTTTCATCAACTCACAGCTGCCTGAAGTGAGTTTCTTGCTAAGACGGGCCAGGCACATAGATCTTGCTGCTGCTCAAGACTTGGCTACTGAGGTAGAAGATGACCTTATCTTGGCTAAAAAGATAAGAAGAGATCCAAATAAAGGTAAATCTTATCATTCTTCTGAATACTCCCCTTCAGCCACCACTGATCCAATGGTGCAGAAGCTAGCAAATGAATTTTTAGTCCTCAAAAGACAAATGGCCCAAGTTATGTCTACTTCTCCTAATCAGGATATGTCAAGGAAGACATTTCAAAATCAGGGATACCAAGGCAATACTGTTAGGAATCAAGGGCAGCCAAATCGCCTTCCTCCCCCGCAAAGGAATCTTGCCTTTGAAGTGCCTCTAACCAACTTAGCAATTGGATATTTAGAAATAGAACATGATTTCTCTTTCCAATCTGAGTTTGATAAAAAAGAATCAGCTAGCGACTCTCACATCAGTTTTTTGAACTATCAGGATGAACCCAGAAGAGAAGGCAATGCAGCTGAGGGGTCATATGTTGTATTCACTCGGTCCAAGAATCAATCAGCTCAACAAGCTGATAAAGAGAAAGTAGAGGAGTGACCTCAACTAACAGTTTCAATTGTTAAACGTGGAACCACTCTGTCTTTCCAGCTAAAGGACCCGGTGGTTGCTAAAGAAGTAAGTATCCCAAATAGTTCTGCAACTTTTACTTCAATTTTGTAGTCCAGTCCTCCCTCCCCTCCCAAAAACTAAAAGGATGAACTCCCATCTTCTGTGCCTAGTCCAATTCAGTCATTTGACATAACTAATCATGTCAAAAAGACCAAAAGTCACATCACTGAATTTAAAGTCTTGTAGTCCAACCCCAATCAGTTGGATAAGTTGGTACAAGATGTCAAGACCTAAAAGTCGCCCCTAAAACTCAAATTTTGTTTGAGTTTTCAAGCAGGGGTGATTACTTCTTGACCACAAAAGACGTCCATGCTCTTGGAGATGAAATTTTGGTAGGTGGTGATTCAGGAATTGATTCAAACTAGACATCAAAAGGATTGGTAGGGCGCAGTACAAATGAAAAAGGGTCTTCCATCTCTAATGAAGAGAAATCTGACAGAAGATCTATTTCTGGTGATGTTTGGATCTAGGAAATAGATGGCAACAATTCCTCTACAGGTGATGGGGTCAAGTTGGTGTTGATATCTCCTAAGGGGGATATTCTTCCTTCTTTACACGAGTTGCAGTTCAGTAACACCAACAACACTGTCGAGTATGAATCTTTGTTACTCGAATGGGGAGCTACTCGAAACAAAAGAGATGCCAAGCCGGTGGTCTGCCAGGTGTTTAAAGGGGACAATCAAGACATGTGCTAGACTGAACTATCAGAACAATAAATTATGGTAATAGACCAGGCTGGTGCCCATCGAAATGAAAAAAAGGGACTCCACAGGAGAACCAAGATTCATGGTTCTCAGACTAGAAAGCAAGTCTTGCCAAGAGGCAGCAAGAGAAGAGAACCAAGGGAAAGACACAGAAAAGTGGTTTCCTAGTGGAGAGTTCCATTCACCTGTCACCATTTCTAGGGATAGAATGGTTTCCTGCTAGTTTATCAAGATGGCATCCCCTTTTCTTTGCCTCACAAGGAGCAGCGTCTGAAGTACTTCAATTCTTGAAGTATCGGATGAGTCCCCCTGTACATATGTATATTTGTATAGTCTTTTGCTTTGTTTTGTTCATTTCATTTTCATTTTTAGAACTTTTCTTCTTAGGTAGCATGACTCCATAGCCCAATGGCACGCTTTTAAGGCACTGGAGATTCTGGATTCTACTCCCTTCAATCGATTTTTGCAATAGAAGGAAGTTCTCCAACTTGAGCCAGTTGTTGTCCCTGAAAAATAACTACTCATTTTTGGGACAACCTACAGTTCAAAATCCTCTCTTTTCCTTTCAAAAATTGTTCTGAGCATTCAGGGTCAAAGGCTTCTGCAGGTGGTTTCAATCCAAAGAATCAGTTTTTCAACACTTTATCATTTTTCAGGACTGTTTCAGTGCCTTGGTTCAAACAAAAATCTCCATTGGCAAACACAAGTAGCAGGTTCAACAGGTTCACGATTCAATGGCTCGATTCAACCAAGCAGTTCAATGCTTTATTTCACTCGAGTGGTTCATTCCCTTTGTTTCAGCGTCCTTTGGTTCAATACTTAGTTCATCGATTTGAACCATCAGCTTGAACCATTTTTTGGTTTAACCGATTAGTTCAATGTCTTGGTTCAACATCAAGGTTCAACGTTTTGGTTCAAAGACATGGTTCAAAGGCAAGTTCAAATGTTTGGTTTAATGCAAAAGGAAGCTTCTCGAAGGACAAGTCAAGGGCACTTAATCAATCAAAGCACCCTTCAGAAGGGTCGTTTTCAAGGAAGCCGAAAGGTAATTCTTTCAGATTTGTCTAAGGCATTTAAAATTAGTTCCCCAGAATTTTTGTTTGCGTAAATTTTCCTTGGGGAAAATGTCCATGGGAAGAAGCATAAGAAAAGCCTGGGGGAATATCCGAAAGGTCACTCAAAGAAGCCCAGAAGGACAAGTTCAATCTGAAAAAATACCAAACAGCAAAGTCGAAGGAATTGCCAAGGAAAGTGATGGGCTCGCAGACGTCAAATTCACGGCAATGAAATAATTGTTGTTCTTTTAAGGCTTGAGTGCAGACCCAAATGCATTCGAAAGCCAAAATACCAAATGGAAGAACCACTGAGAGAAGGAGCGTAAAGATCTAGTAAAGCTGGGAATGTATCTCGATAGCTCAAATCACAGCAGGAAGAGACAAAGCTGGAAAGGACAAAAGGCGGCCTCAGTCAAAGGAAGAACCAAGCCAGACTGAAGAGAAAAGCCTGCGAAAAAGCACCCGATAAAAAAAAAGACAAAGTGCAGCAGAATACATCACGTGTCTTGTTATGGCTCAGCAGAATGAGAAAAGTGTTTGCATCCAACATGCAAGAGTAGCAATTTTTGCCGTCCTTACATCTTTTGGTCTCTTCCATGCAAGAGCGGTAATTTTTGCCGCCCATGCATCCCAATTTTCTCTCCTCTAGGTGCAGAGGTGGCAATTTTTGTCGCCCTTACACGTTCTTCACCTACACTCCCTGACGTGCACAGGTGGCAATTTTTGCTGCCTATGCACAAGAACTTCTCCAATATGCAAGGGCGACAATTTTTACCGCCCATACATTCCTTCTCTCTTCTTCTTCTCATGCACTTTTGTCATGTAAAAGTGCACGCAATTTTGTAATATGTAATTACATGTAAAAATCTAAAAAAATATCTCAAAAGTCAAAGATGAGTCATCTTTGACTAAGATATTTTTATATTTTAATCTTTTTAATTTTGAAGGTTTCTCCCTATATATAGAGGGAACCTCTTTTGTAAAAATGATATCTGATAATTGAGAGCAAAAACTCTGCTGAAATTGAGACACTTCTTGAGACTTTGTGCTCAACTTGTAAATCATATTTTGTTGAATGAATGAGAAGCAGGTTTATTTCAGACTTTGTGTTGAAGTTATCTATGTTATTTAAGAAATAGTTACTATGTCCTCTTTCCTGATAATCTCTTATTTGTTTGATTTAATAAGCAAAGTGTGTGTGTTGATATTATCTGAGGATATTTCTAAAAGATAAAAGAGAGACTTTGAGCTACTTTTATCTTGGTGATCTTTTTATCCTTTGTAGTTTTAGGCAAAGACTTTGTGCTTTGTTTCACTCTATGGTTACACGTATTCCAAACCAGTGAAGGAGGCAATGGAAGACTGTGTGCTTACGTGGGTTTTCTTGTAAACTTTGTTACCTACTTCAGGAGATTTTCTACTCTACGCTGAATACCATTCCTGAAAGAAGAGAAATGTTCTTATCCAATGACCAGGATTTCTCTCTCTTGTTCCTTGGACATCACCTCTAAAAAAAGAGAGGTGGATGTTGTTATACTACCCCGAGTATTATTTTTTGCTTAATTATATATATACATATAGCGTATAAATATTCATACCGAACCTCCCCTTGATGAGAGGAGAGATTTACCTCATCTAGATATGGAAAACCCACACTTTTTGTGGCATAAATCTCTCTATGTTATGGTTGATATACCCATTTTGTCTTCAGTTAGTTGACGACAAAATATTCACCCAATAGGTCTTAAAGACATAATATTTTTTTATTGACTGAACATGTTTTAGAAATTCACCAATATACTTCTAAATCTCTAGCACCTAGATGTAATAATGAAATTTGTACGCTATGTAGCATAAATATTAAACTTGCATAATTTTGTGCAAGCTATGTGAATATGTTTAACATGAATATGTTTAGCGCCTTATTCAATTATATTATGTAAGCTTAACTATTCAGTGCAAGATGCTAAAGACTAATTAATAGTTTCATATGTTTACTACCTTACTATTCATATTCCACATTAATGTTTGAGCATATTACCAGAATCATAAGCTTAAACTATTCCACTTTAATATTTAATAGTTTCATATGAATATTTTATATTATGCAGATCTGTATGTAGAACTGGTATGCTATGTCTAAATTAGTATATTTATATTTATATGTGTATAATTAAATAAATACATAAAATTTTATTTTAAACAGTTCACAGAATTCCATAAAACATAATACATTGCCTACCTCATAATGGTGAACCGAAATAGCATGATTATATGAAGATCTTTTCCTCTATTGCCCTCCTTCTAGTGATATGCCTCTCTCTCACACTAACTCCATCTAATCATTTTTCTTCTCCTCTTTTTTTAAGATATGGTGCTCCTTGTATTTTATTCCTCTTCATATTATGGTGTAGCTTTTCTTTCTAAATTTTTCTTCTTTTTTGATTTTGTTTTTCTCATTATTTAATATATTTCTTCTTTTTTGTTTTTCTTATTTTTAGGCCTTTCTCTTTTATTTATTTTTTGATTTTCTTATTCTTTTTTCACTTTTTCCTTTCAAAGGCAATTCCTAAATTTTATTTATTTTAACATAATTATAAAAATTCATAATTTTATTAATTTAATTAGCATCCTCCTAATGTCATAGAAATTTAATGATAATTTCATAAATTAATAATCCAAATTTAATTTATATATGTCAATCACATTTTTACTAGTATTTAATGATCAAACATGTTAATCATGCAAAATGAGTTCCCTTAAACCATTTAATTTATACTAGCAATTCATGAAAAACAACTATTTAATGTAAGCAAAAATAAATACACTGTACAAACCATTTATTATGCATTCTAATATGTGCTAGTTAATGTGGTGTGTGCATAGTTCTAACTGGTTTCTTTGACATCATCTAACATTTTCATCTACATTATCCTCTCCGATGATGCTCTCTTTTTATCACATTTTGAGGGATGAGTTCTCTTAAATTAACCTCATAACAAACAGGGAGTTAGATCATAATATCATGGTATACATACATCATAAAAATAATTGAAATAATAAATCAACATGTTTGTAATGTAAACATATACACTATAACTAACTCTTAGCAATGTAATTGTGTTACTTAAGAAATATCCTACTATCCCATAACAACATATATATCAAAGCTTAATTAAAAATAACTAAATCTAAATTTATCAACTATAAATATCCATGGATAACCAAATAGTTTGTTTAGCAAGGAATCAAGATATAACTGAGCCCTTAAATAGATTATCCAATTTTAGAATCCTCTCTAACTTATCTTTTTTATCTCTAGAAACCTCAATTCTAAAGGCTTTGAAGCAATTTTTAATTCCTTGTATAATCTTCCACCATTGATCCTTCTAACCCAACTTTGAATATTGGCCATTGATCTTCCCTCCATGACCTATTTAATCAACCATCCCATCCATGACCAAACTAACTATAACCTAACTAAATAATCCATGTCCAACCTATCAACACAATCTTTTGAATCAAGTCTTCAAGCCAAAATCATGTTGAAATTTGTGTATTTGGTAAGCAATCTTCATCCATAATATTTAATCTTTTTTTTGTTTAAATCCTAATTTAGAGAACTTAGTTTATATTAGAATCCTTTTTGAATATGTTTATGGTATTGCATTTTGATCTAATGGCTCTAGACTTTAATGGTAGATTGATGTTTTGAGTAGATTTTAGTTAATTTGCACATCCAATTCTTTTTTGCTCATAATTTTCATCTTACACTAAGCATAAGCTCTTAATTTTTTTAATGCATATTGAATTAATTGAAATACACATCGAATACCCTTGATATGGTATGGTCACAATGAGCCTACCAGATTACCCTGCATACTAAGACCTAGTAACTAAGACATTGGAGAGATTTGTTCACACAAATATATTTTAAAAAAAGGCTGGAGAATAACAACTCCTACCTAAGTTGGCATGTTTTGAGACCCATCAATAGACTGATACTAGAATGAGGGCCTATTCTAATGTATTTCAGACTTTTTTGTTGTTTATAAGAGTTGCTTAGTTGTTTTTTAGGTTTTTAAATTGAAAAATTGATTATTTGAGTCTTCTAATGGCCTTAGCTTGGCTAGGAAGATGTAGTTATCTTGTGAGCATTCCAATACCTTAGTATGATTTACCCAAGAACCCTCACAATTTTTTTACAAAGTATATCTATGGTGGAAGTTTAACTAATGAAGAACATGTTCATGATTTTAAAGAATCTATTTTTAGAAAACTGATTCAACATGATGATGTGGCTTGTTACCTATTCCCTCATTCATTAGATCAAACTACTTATTCTTTGTACCTTGGTCTACCAGAAAGGTGTATCACAACATAGGCCATCTTCGAGAACATATTCCTTAATCATTTTAGTGTGCCCATAGACCCTTTTGTCTTGTTATACCAATTTATCATAGTTTGTAAAGAGCCTAATGAGTAACTAGTGTATTCAACCATAGATTCCATCTGCTATACACTAGGCTAAAGGATATTTTCCTACAAATAGAGGACACAAGAATAAAATTATATCTCAAAACTTTATATCCTCTAATTATCATGTTCATTAAGATGAACCCCTCTGCTATCACCTCATTAGCATCAATCTACCAAAAGGTTGTCGATGTAGAGTAACAGTCAGTGACTCAGGGTATTTATGTCCAAAATGCTTTAAGTAACATGCCTAAAATTCAGCCCATGGACTGATATGTGCCTTAAAATAAAGCATTTCCCCAAGCCTTCACCTAACCAAACGTCCATATGATAAATGAGATTCCTATTTACTCTTTTAATGTGTATAACTCAGTTAATTATGTATATAATCAACATGTTACTTTATATAATTTTAGTGATTCATTATCTTTTGATGTCATTACTAATCAAGTACCATTTATTCTAGGAGATAATGAAAGGGCAATGTGCAATCTGAGCTTCAAAGATACACACCTAAATACACCATTGGGAGTCTGCAAACCTAGCTATGTTAATAATGTTGAGTTGATCATGCATGCTGAGGATGCCCCATTTCACAAGCCTAATCCATTGTTTGAAGGATAAAATAGTGGTGGTGATGACTCCAAATATGAAAACACAATAGTGGTTAAAGATGACCTAATGGCCAAAATGCAAATTGATGAAGAACTACCCACACAAAATGAATAATATGGCATCTATTGTAATCAACAATAAGAAGAATTAGAGGAGTTAGAACTATTGGAGGAGGAAGATTCATGCTATACATCTAAAGCATCCTTTTCATTTGTTTCTACCCCTGATTTACAAAGCTAATTCAAGATGGTCAATGGCATGGTCGCAGTAATTTGGCTTCCCCCTCATCATTATAAGAGGGTGAACTTGAATAAGATCAAGAAGAAAGAGGCTATCCCTTTGAGGAAAACAAGCTAGAAGAGTTTGAATTTGATGATCTCTCTCCTCAATTCATTCTTACCTTTGGATCACTCAATGGCACTCAAACATTGCCCTCAACAATAGAGGTAGTCAAACTATAAATGGGAAGTCATGAGATTGATGCCCTGAATGAAGAAGTCATGTCAATAGAAATGCAAGCTAAAAATAAAATAATACAGTATAGATATCCACATACTCTGGCCACTAATTATAAATTCATAAGGTCTTAGATATGGAAAGAGCATGAACTAATCCCATTCCTTCTAGATGATGAAGATAACAAAGAGGATGTTATCCAAGAATCTATCTGCCATCAAGAATGCGACATTTTTAGGTTGGATATTCCAACCAATATGGTATGCATGATTGCTTATCCCTATCCCTCATCATGATATAAAGTAAAGTCTAATGTATTTTCTTCACCCTATCCCAAGTGATTTATGCAAATTGATTGTAAACACATTATTGAATTGCACAGTTTTAATTTGCTTAAAACATCTAGAAATAACATTGATAAATCTTTATGAGATAGTGTTTTATATCATAAAGGAAAACATAGGCATAAGTATGTTTCCATTTGCCCTTCTCAAAAACCTAAGGAATCAGGTGTCTAACTGAATTCAAGCATGCTCTTACCTGAAAGAAACTATGTGAATAATTTATTTTCCCTTCCCTATTTTGTTTTCTTTTTCTTTTCTTAGTGTCCCTTATTGTTAGTATAGGTTTATTTTGGTTTGTTTTTCTACTTTCATTGTTGGGTTTATCCCAATTTTTTTGTCCTAAGGTCCCCTTGACAATCAAAGAAATGAAATAAAAGGTTGTTTTAAAAGTAACATAGGTGGCACTCAAAGATCCTAATTATAATCTTGCTTGAAAATCTTGTGTAAACTACTATGATTACTTTGTTCATTTCTTAAATTTTAAAAGTCAATGATTCATAACAAAGCTTGTGAATTTAAAAAAGATATTATTTTATGTAAAACCATCTAATGCACTAAATGAATTATCTAAAAAAAATGTAGCATTGCTTTAATTTTGATTTGTATCAAGTCATCCTGAGCTTGCTGACTTCCTTTTACATTTGGCTTGGTCCTCAACCCTTTATGGATGAAAATGTAAAATCTAATATCAAAATAATTAAGCTAAAATGTAAAATTTGAACCTTTTCCTTGAAAGGGTGATCTTGGTATCTTATACCAGAAGTTTTTTGTCCTAGTTGACAGTGGAACAAGGCCTTTAGAAGGGACCAGAAGTATCTCTTTCAGGGCTATAAATGCCTAGATGACAGTAGAGCAATGCCCACACCACTTCCCCCCAAGCTAAACTAAAAAATAATTTTCCTTTTCTATTTATGGCCTTATGCAAACCTTTATTATCGTGTATGAATGCAAATAAAATGAATAAATCACTTATTCACACGCATAGATGGTCTTTGACAGAATTGTAGCATAGTATATCACTTGTTCTTATAGATTTAAGTACCTTTAAATTCTGGTTTGTTCTAGGTAATACTTTTTCTTCTTGTGAAATCAAAGATTTTGGATTCTTAAAATACACAAGAGTATTTCCTAGCAGGAATTGCCATCTATTGTTGCTTGCAAAACAAACCCCATTTTCAAATTGAAAACATGAACCCTCTTTTTGCTTTGGAGTTTGATCTTATACCTTAAGGAGTTAATTATGGTTTCTTGTTTAAATCAACCTTTTTGTGAATCCCTATTTTTTTAGATTTGAATATTTAAATATTAATCTACTTCAATTCACTATGGGCCCCACAGCGATGGAAAGGCAAATAATCCCAACAGATGCCCTTTCATTATCGTCATAGGCTTTGATCATTATCAAGGTAGACTCTAAGGATGTTTTAGAATATCCCAATTTTTTCAAGAAGTCCAAATTAAATAAATTTAGAGATGATCCTCCATCTATGAGAACTTGATAGACACAATGGTGGGAGATGGGAACAGCAATGAATAGGGGATAATTATGGTGTGGTTCAATGGGAGGCATTTCTCAGGCACCAAAAGTAATCTTATGTGAAGGGGTTAAATGTCCTATTAATTATTAGAATTGATTGGTATCCAAGTCACTATGGACTTTAAGATCATTCAAGACTTGGTTTAGTATTTTTTGATCTAGAGCGGATGTTTTAAGAAGCTCCATTAATGATATTTGAGATGGAGTTTTCTTAAGTTGTTGAATGATGTCATAAGACTTATCAAAATAATTTAAACCCTTCTTAGGAACACTCTCATTTTGAGTAGTAGATGAAGTGGATGGGTCTTTAAGGGGCACCCTAGGAACAATAATTTTATTATGTATAGTCATGATTATGCAATGAACAGTGGCTTGATTAATTTTTAGAATAGGGAACGGTGATGGAGTGGGTTCTTGGAGGTTATATATTTTAATAGTATTGATATAGTGGTATGGCACTGTGTAGTAGTTGGTTCAATTGGAGGAAGAGGCCTGACCCTGGCTCTTAGTGGTCTCCTGTTTCTTTGGTCATGCTTGGAGAGTGGTTCCTTGTAAATGTCGAGCTGCTCATTTGTTGATTGATTTGGAGGATTTTATTCCTCTATTACAATGTCACCCATTTCAATCAAATCTCGAATGTAGTATTTAACATACATACATATTTATGTATCATGTCCTTTAACCTTGTGATATTTACAAAATTCATCTTCACGGTACCAGTCTAGTTTTGGTTGATAATCATCCACCGGTCTGATTTCAGGAAGGTGATCATATTAGAAGCAATTAATTGATCAAAGATTATTTCAATTGGTACTCCCAAGTTAGTGAGTGGTCTTTTTCTAGTTTGAGGCTTTGGCTTGCCTCGTGGAACTCATATGGAGGAGACATTTGGTTGTTCAATGAGGCTTTTTTTTGGAATTGTTTGCACATGTTATTGTTTATAATTAGTCACTCCATCTCTCATGGCATTCTTGTTTTTATTAAATACCTTGGATTTTCATGAAAAAGAGTTGTCATGATTTTGATTGTGTTCATTACAGGAGTATAATTTGATTGTCCCTTTTTCAATAAGGCCTTTTCAATTTGTATCCCTTAATTATTTCATTAAAGGTTTTGGTACACTATAACTTTAGATGATATTTGAGCTTAGTGTTAAGATTATCCACAAATATTTTTTCCAACTCTGTCTCAAGTACTGTACATCTCAAATGACTTGCCAAACTTCACCATATTTGTAAGAAGTATGCCAGACTTTCCCCACTTCTTTGCTTGGTATTCTAAAGGTCTATTATGGAGATGTCATGTTCAATATTAAATAAAAAATGTTTGATCAATTGTTCTATCAATTCTCTAAAGCTAGATATTGACCCCTTATGTAAATGCATAAACCATTCTAAATAATATCCAATAAGACTTTTACGGAAAGACTCAACAAATATGCATCTTCGTATGCCACCTCATGACAAGCCACATAACATTCTTGCACATGATCTCTACGATCTCCTTTCCCTTGATATTTTTCAAATTTTGGTACCTCAAAGTGTGAAGGGAAAGGTATTTGTAATATGCTCATGTCCAATGGTGAAGAACAAAAATCTTCATATTTGTATTTGAAAGCTTGTGAACATGGGTCTATTTGATGGAAGGTATCCTTCATCGCTCCCCACTCTTGTACAAATGTAGGGTCCCCAAGAGGATTGGCAGTTTGGTTTTGATAATTTTGGGGAATATGGGTGTTATGGGCATTATGGGTAATATGAGCGTTGTTGGTATTATTGGTAGCATTATTGTTATTAGCATTATTGTTTGTGTTATTTTATCTATCGAATGATGGTGTTGGTTATGGAGTGGGAGATTGATTTGTTGTGTTAGTTGGTTTAATTGATCTTCTACGACAACATGTATTCGGTTAGCCTCAATATGATTATTATGGAGGGGTGGTGGGCATTCTTCCTTTGTAAATCCACGGTCCACACCTTCTTCTTCTTGGGGTATTTTATTGGCATGTATGTTATGACAGGGTGTATTTGGATGAGACGGAGGACAGACTAAATTATGTAAGAGACTACAGTCAAAAGTAGAAGGTAGTGTACCCCCTATTTCAATGGCACGAGCTAAGACATGGACACAATTTTCATATAGATAGAGGTCAATTAAGTTCCTAACCTCTTCTTTATGAAGGGGATTAAACCTTTCATCCTCTTCCTTGGGTGTATGCATATCACTATGGGTATTATCATGATCTCGAGTTCGATCAACTAGATTCCTCAATAGATCAAAGTCTTGGTTGGAAGTTTATCCAATCCTAAGTTGGGCACGAGTGTGAGTGACCATTTTGGATGAGGGGAAAAGAGATTTGATGAAGTGTGATAAGCAACATGGAGGTTTTTAATACTAATGTAATCTAGAAACCAAATTTACTAGTGGTCAAAGAGAAGGATGTGATAATCATTTTAGAAAGGGATGAGATGACTAAGAATTACCAAAAGACAAATTCTTGTAAGAGACCAATCTAGAAAGCACTAAAAGGAGTGATGGGATCAAATACCTTGAACACTAGCAATAGGGATGATTGGATGTGTGTTAGGTGAAGAAGGCACTTGATGAGTAATGGGTGCTAGATTAGAATCTTGATAAGACTCTATTTATTGATAATACCCAGTCTAAAAATACAGGATGTGACAATGAGGACTTAAGAGGATGGGTGACAACTAGAACTTGATTCAAAGACTAAATGTAGTATTCAAGAGACACGAGAGGATATAAAATAGATGGGGTATGGGAAACAAAATATATAGGATGAGATGAATAGAAGCTACAAGATGGGTGTTAGGTGGATGGAGAATATGGAAGATATAGAAAAGATGGCTTGTAGAAATCACTATGGATATGAATGGATGGGGAGATATGAGGTGAATATAGGATATAAAATGGATATTAGGTGGATGGATAAATATGAGATGTTTTTAAGTAATGGATGACACAAGATGGGCACTAAATGGGTAGAAGGTATGATGTGGGATAGGTGGATAACACAAGATGAACGAGTGATATAGGACCGAGTATGGTAGATAAGTTTTAGTGGAAGATAAAAGGATAGGGTTTGGGGGATATGAGATGAGTACTTAGAATAATGTGGGATGAAAGGTAAAAATAAGATAAGTAGATGATATAAGATGGACAATAAATTAGGCGGAAGATGCAAGACTAGGGTGTGAAAAATGTAGGATGGAAGATAGAATATATAGGATGGGATGAATAGAAGCTATAGGATGGGTATTAGGTGGATAGAATATGTTGATTTAGGATTGGACAATAAGGATTAAATCTCCTCAAAATGAGATATATAAAAATAGATGTTGAAGATGTAGGAAGAATATGAGGCAAAAGGGTGGGGTATATTCAAGCTAGATACTAAAAAAAGGTGTGAAAGGCTTGATTACTATGCGAATGAATAGTAGGATGGATATAGTAGGGTGGATAATAGTTATGGATAGTGGATTAGAAGGAAGGAAGATTATGGACATTTGACCAGGGGTATCTAAGGTATTACACACAAGATTTTAAGATGAAATATAGTGTTCAAGGGTGGTATGGGATGGATATAGGATGTGTGGATGATATAAAATGGGTATTAGGTGGATGCTAGATGTGGAATAAGGAGTATAAAATGGGAGATGGATGATCAATACTAGGTGAGTACGTGGGATGGGTGGATGATATACAATGATATGATGATGAGTATTAACCTAGAGGTGTCTAAGGTATCATATAAAATACGAGTCTTACACAATACTCAAACAACACATGTAAGTACGAATCTTAAATTAGTCAACTATTAAGGGTGTGTAACCTGATGTTGACACCATCCAATGGATTCATAGGTGAGGCTTAGGCTAGTGATCCATTACGATATCGATCAAACCCTCTCAACCTCGCTTACACTCGATGGCTACATCATAACTTATATTGACTCCTGTAGTGGTACACCTGTTACAGTTGAAGGCACCTAATCTAGGTATACACAAAGGTTTCTAAGTGCTTCCCTTATATATGCAAAGTTACAATGGGGCCTAACTCTGTATATGATACTATCTGACTGCCCTATGTATTGGAGCTTAACTGCCCCTCACTCCACAAAACCTTTTATGGGAATTTTGCTTAGGCACATAACAACAAATCTCTTGATTTTTATAATTCACTAGAACATAGAGTTTTAATAGTGCGTTGTGATGAAATCCATGTCACCAACCCCTATTTACTAAGCCTGTGGATGGGGATGATTCCACATCACATGCTATCCTAGACTCAGAGGGGGAAACAAATAAGTGAGCACAACACTATTAATTTATTGCCTAATTACCTAGGTGTGACGGGCAAAAGTATGTATAATGAAGTGACAAGAAAATATGCATAGGCAAAAACCACAACACACAATTATTTATAATTAAGCAAATTTACAAAAAGATGTATATACAATAAAAAAACTAAGATAATGCATTATGGGCACCCCTTCCTACAAACACAAGTGTTGGAAAACAAAGTGGGATGCCTTGGTCTTGAGGGGTCTTGCACCAAAAAAGGTTAGTAGTTTTAGCTAAAAATGATTATGTCAAATGTGTTATCAAGTGAGATTAGATGAATGAGTAAAATGGTGTTTGTGATTGATTTCAAAATTAATCAGTCTACAAAATAAATGATTAGTAGTTTGCTTGATTTCAATCATTCTATAGAGTAATACAAGGTAACCTACAATCAACGTTAACTCTTTTGATATACATGAAAACCCAAGTGTTAAAAATCTTCCCTTTTTCTATTGGTGATTTCGATACTACATGGCTACTTAAAAAAAAGATCTCAATTGATATGACAGAATCATGAAACTAGCAATAAGGTGTGAATCAAAGCAAAATACCACCCATTTTATGTCTCTAAGGTAATATTTAAATGAACATGTAAATTTTAGCCTCCTCAACATTTTAAATTAGAACTATTGACTATATACAAAAATGTAAGTTCCTAAAATCAAATTGAAACCTTGAAGACATAAATACGCATCAAAAGATCATGATTCCATATAATAATTAAGAATTGTGAAATCTAGAGCACTATACGATGTATACAATACTATTATTAATTATATAACACATAAATGACACACACTTGATGCAATTTGGATGACAAGTGAGCAGTCAAAATATGCACCAAAATCCTCACCTATATAATCGACTATAATAAATCGATCAAGCTCGATCAACGTGGCACATAAATGATATTGTCTTTGATAGGAGTCTATCTTAATTATATCTGGCATAGGTGTGGCATGGGTGTCTAGGCACCAAGAAGAACTTTCTATAAGTTCAATATTTTAAATTTGATTCAAGCATCACTCTTTTATCTATGCTTCCCTATGCCCTGGCTTGCTTATTGTGATGTTTCTACAACAGACTTCTTTTAAACCGATTGGATTTTGGTGACCCCCTTTTTAAAGTTTTGTCCTATTTTACTTTTATCCAAAGCGATATTGTGTTGCATGGTCAAACACTAATATAAAGAAGGTAGTGGTCAGTAGATAATTTTAGGTAGTAGTTGGGTTGGTAGGGGCACGCTCGTATAGGATATTTGGGCTGGGACTGAACACATCTAAATAAGGAAAAGGATTGGTTAAAGATTTTGCTCATTGATCAATATAATTTTATACAAACATTCCAATAATACAAAAATACAAGTCCCTCGACAATCCCTTTGATTAGAAATCACCCTGAGAAAAATGACTAAGTTTGAAATATGATAGAAGTATCCTCCAAAACCTGGATTTTACAACCTAAAAGTATGATATTCGAAACCAATCTCTATCAACCTGAAAGTATGAGGCAAATATAAGGAATTTCAACCTTTTATCATTATGTTGTTACATGAAGGAATTTTGTTTTAAATGCGCTGTGGGCAATGTAAAAAGGATAATGCCAGATGTGAAGCAGACATGTATATAAAACAAATTACACATCTATTACATATAATTCCAAGCGATGCACAAAAATGATAGCAAAGGGATAACTCACCAATATGTTGGGGAGTGGAACCAAAACTCTCAAAGTTTAATGTGAAATCTTGATGCCAACATAAACTTAAATGCCTTGAATAAACAATACTAGGTTAAATATTACGCTGATAACAAAATATTTATGGTGGACGCCAATCATGTGCGTTAAATTTTAAATTCAAATCTATATTATGAATTTGAGTAATACAAATATAAAAACCTAAACAAATAAGTAAGAATGGATAAAAGAGTCAATCAACAATATGAAAAAATTATTACAATCACTTTACCTCCTTACGGCTCCACTCCCAGATTGACAAATGGATTGTTGATGCCAAATTTGAGAGTGGTGGATTGCTTTGCTTGATATTGATAATGGCTTCCAAATGGATGATTGAGCTTGACAATGGATTTAGATGAAATGCAAGAAGGATATGAGGATGGCAAGAAGGCAAGTAGATTTCAAGGTTTCATGTTAGTTTGAGGGAGGGAAGTTAGCTTGGTTTTATAGGTATGAAATGAGAGATCAATGGCTCAAATTTAAATTTGGGCCATTGAAATCAAGGGCTAGGGATTTTCCATAGAATTAAAAAATTCTAAAGGAGGCGACTAAAATGGAGGATATTTCTAGAATCCTTCATTTCTATAAATCTCCATAGGGTTTAGGGGTTTAAGAGAGGCTAGAATAGGGTGGGGGTTGGGTAGGTAGGTTATTTTATAATTCTAAATTGACTAGTTGGTTAAGGAGTAGGTTAATGTATAATAGGTTATATTAGGGGTTTAATGAAGGGATTAATTGGTTTTTGGAATTGAATAAGGTTGATAGGTTATGGGAATGGGATGGAGGCTATTAGGCTATTAGTTAATTTAGCTAAGAAATATAGAAATTATACTCAATTAGCAGAAGTTAGTGGAATTAGTATAACTAGCAGGGCAAGCATAATCTAGTGATACACCTAGATAATAATAATTTTACATCACGAATAATTGGTATATAAACCACATGTATGTTGCTTCATTTTTAATATTTGAATTTGCATTAATTTATTAAGTCTTAATGTATTTTATGCTTGTGTTTTAAAACATATTTGAAGTTTCCTTTTAAACTATTTCACCTTAGGTTTGTGCAAATGATCTAGTTATTTCAAAGCTTTTTTTTGGCATTTTAGTCTATTTTTTCTTTGATTTTATCTAAATTGGCTATAATTTTCCTTTGGTTCATATTTACCCTAGTTGCTTTCATTAAAATGGATGAAAATCATTTTTAAATGGCTTTATATTTTAAAGTTTTCATGCCTCTTTGTTGCATTTCAAAAGACTTAGTTGTTTTATTTTTAAATTTACTTAGCCCTTGGCTTTTAAATTGAAGATTGTTGACTGTTTATTTTTTATTTCTTGACCATAGGTAACCACCGCATATCTTATTCCATGCACTAAACTTTTAGGTATCCTGGAGACTCCAACCCATCAAAAGAAGTCTTTCAAGTCTTAATTTATTTTTGAGTTTTGCCCAGAGCCATGTGTCACTTTTCAGCTTAGCAAGACTTAATTGTTTCTCTTCAAAAGTTGCTCAATGCCATGTGTCAATCTCTGATGGTCCATGCTCTATTCAAAATCCTTTTGACACTTAGTTGATTTTCAAAAAGTTACCCAATGGGTGTCCACATCAGTAAAGCTATGGGAAAGCAAGTTATTATGATGCTTCCAAGTGGCAAGTTCCTATTGATCCAACATCCCAAAACCATCCATATAGAGAAAGAGCATCCAAACAAGTGGGTTAGTAGGGTGAAGTTGCATGCCATCATACTAACGATATGCTATCCTAGAAATGTTCAGACAAAGAGGTAGTGATGTTAGCAATCCTTGAGTAATTAGGTGAGTGGGATGATGCTATGGGGTGAAATCCCACTCCTTTGTATCTCAGGGGTGGTCTGTGCAAGCCTAACAGTATGTCAGAGCTTTGAGTGAGTGAGATGAGACCACGTGGTGAAATATCACTTCACTACAAAAATAACAATTAACATGTGCATAAATCTCTAATTTGAGCAATGAAAGAATGAGGAAAAGTTGTGTGGCAAGGACCCTAAAATCAAAAGAAACGTTGATTTTATTGTTAGTAAGGCACTGGCTTGAAATTGACAGGTCATTTGGCTGTCAAAATAGTTAAAATCTAAGGAAGGATGGTGCATCCGATTTGATTCATGAATCAAGTTGAAGATTAATTCCTCAATAATAAATTATCAAAAAGGTGGTATAATTCAATGTAAGAATGAGTAAAAACATATACATAAGCATGTTATACACATCAAGATCAAGCACTGAAGACATAAGATAAATATTACCTCAAATAGGCATGGAAATAAATTGTACAAAATCATGGAATATGGCAATTCCAATGCAATCCCAAATGCCTTCAACTACAAAAATTTAATTGAGGCATGGTTAAATTATGCAAATCTTAGGCACATCTTCAATCCATCAGAGATCTCAAACCACCTGCTTAACTACATTCCATCAATCAAATTAAATGTTTGTAACTACCCCATTAGCAAGAAGAGTTGATTGAGTTTGAACTCCTTAGGCCTATGTGCCTATATACGATCAAATTTTGTATTGTAATAGGGTTAGTCTTTTTTAGGATTAGTGAAACTATGCCTGGCTGGCTCGTTTAAAATAGAGTATTGTAGTGGACTAGTCATTTCCTTTCATGTATTTCCTTGTTTTCTAAATTAGTTTTCTAAATTGAGGCTATTTTGAAGCTGAGTTTGTAACTCATTGAATATTTGATGAATCTAAAATGATCCTTAATATAAACATATTTATCTGATAACTTCGTCATTTGATAGAATTGGTGTGCACATGTATATGGTGACCCTATTTTCCTCATTGGCTCTACTACTTTGTTCCACATACTCTTGCACCATCCTTAGTTGGTGTGCTAGTTCAGGCTCAACTAAGAACTAATTTATCTAGGGATTTGTATGCTCAATAGAACTAGGTTGACCGACATTAGAAAAGAAACTCTTATTTTCTCTTTCTACCTTACCTCCTCTCTTTTTATCTTTTTTATCAGTCTATTATATTAGATTCATTTAGTTTATGAGTTGTAGTTTGAATTTAATATTTTATCTGGATTGCATGCTTAGTTTAATGTTGTTTGTGCTCTTTTGAATCCATGTAATAGATGTGTTTCTCTAAATTATTTATTTTTATATAGTCAAATCTCCATGTTAGTTCTTTAGGCATATGCTCTTTCTTTTTTTTAATGCATATTGAAACATCTAAAATACCCACTGAAGACCCTTGATATGGTATGGTTACAACGAGTCGAATGGATTATCCTATATACTAAGACATGGTAAACAAGACTTTTCACACAAATCTCCATTCAAGAGAGGTTGGGGACTAACAACCCCCTACCTAAGTTGGCATGTCGAGAGACCCATCAACAAAATCCATCTCCAGAAGGTACATAACCAAATACTAATAAAGACAAGGTAAACCATATAACTCAAGATGTTCATAAGGTATTATCATCTAAGGTGCACATGGATACAGATAGTGTCATAATAAAAAGTTCACAACCATAGTTTGACATAGTTCCTTATTCATATACAAGTACTTTAAAATTAATGATAGAATCAAAAATAATATTTTCATTACTAGTCGATCTTTCTAATTTCCATTAGGGTTTCATTGCATACAGTGATTACTTCATTACCACTAAATTTCAACTTTCATTAAACTGAAATATTTTATACTACGCATGATATTCAGATATCTAGAGAACCTACACATGTTCTTATCACTATTATTCCAAAGAAACCTTAGATCACTCAATGATGGGTTCCATGAACCCCTATTACTCCTACTATTTCATCATGACCATAAAGTCTGATTATACATAAATAGAGCATCATAGATAATATAGTGACAAATATTACACCCATACATGTTCTTTGGTAGTACCACTAGTTTATGGCACTAGGTACCAAGTGGGGAGATACCTATGATCATCCATTAGATGAGATCATAGGGTACTCTCTTCATATATTCCAAAAATACCAATTTTTTTTCCAAAAATACAAAAATATTTTTAGCATGTACATATTATATTAGCTCCTTGGCATCTATGTGTTAGTTCCACATTGATGGATAGTATATCAATTACTTCTACATACACATGTGTTTCACACTTCTATTTGAGTGTGATACATGCATACACATATACATGATCTATGAACTTATAGATCTTGGGCCTTCCCTTTTCGCATGTTACTAGGACATTGGAGGCATCCACCTTTGATCATGTTACATCCAAGTTATATCATTCTAGGGCCACTTTACATTATAATGTTTGAACTAATATGTACGTACACATGCCTTTGTCCATGCTTATATCTTCTACCATGTAATTGATATGTTATGCACTTGATATTTTTTGCTAACAAATTTGATCCATGGGCTACTATGATATGTTTATAATGGTTGATTATGTTTTCATTTTTGCACTTCCTTGAGTTTATTGCCTTGTTATTATCTTATTTGTTGAGCATTTGAATATGCTCCATTGTTTGCATTGCCTGTGACTTTGTTTTCTTCTTTGAAATTTGATATGTCATTACTTGTTATATAGACATTTGAATATTTCATTATTGCTTTTGTAGACATTCAACTAAGTCATGTCCATTCAATTGTGTGGCATTTGAACAAGCCCCTTATTTGTGGTTTCCTTGGACCATTGATTATTGATTTGATTTTGAGTGCTCTTATGTGTGTGCTTGATTACTTATTGAGCTTGTCCTATTCTATCTAGATGTTGTCATGCTATTTATCATGTATATTAGGCCTTATCTTATTGGTCATGACTTAATGGGATCCTGGAGTCCAAAAGGTTGATAATTCAAATCTACTTTACACCCTTCAAATTTTAAGTAAACACGTTACTCTAATGGAGTCACGGAATAATGAACATCACAAATTTAATTCTAAGGTGAAGAGGCCTATGTGGATGCATTCGTTCATAAATTTATTTTTAATGTGGGATAGAGTCCACAACTCATAAGGATAAGTATACATGGAATGAAATCATAGAGTTAGAATAAATGTTAAGTTATACCACTAATTGGTGTATTATTTCACAAAGGTATAAACACAAACTTTAAATGAATGAATTAAATATTTTTATAATGTCTAAAAGACCAAGCAATCTATGGGACCAAACACTATAACAAAACCATTCCATGTTAACACACCACTTGACACAAGGACTTCTTTATTAGTCTTGTAAAAATTTATATCTTTTTTTTAAAAATATATTAGGGCTTCTACAATGGATCTTGATTAAAAAACTTGTTGTTTTGTCTAGCCTTGCCCCCCCTCAAATAATTTGGTTGAGTTGTCTACCTTCAAGTTGCCTTTGTATTTAATACAAAATGTCACTATAGGTTATGCATATTAGGTTTAGCCTAAGGGGTGATTAATTCACCATTTAAAAATAGATGTAATTGAGTAATGTTTTATTACTCATGGTAGTTAAGATTGTTAAATAAGTTTGTTTCTTCAAACTTTCTATAGTTCATTTGTAATATCCTTATTATATCTTCGAGGTTGCATACCTTTCCATTGGGATAAGATAATGCCTACCCTATTATATAGGAAATATTTTTTTCATTAATATTTGTATAAATTCATGATTGTAAACATTTCATGTTTGAAATGAAATATAATAATATAATTTCTCCATAATATCTAGTATCAGAGATGGATGTTATAAACCTCTAAAGAATTTTCACTCCACAGATGTTTGAATCAACTTGCAAATGAAACATGTTTTTTTAGAGCTAAACTCTGTTAAAATAATTTTAGTGCACTTGCAAATTTTTTAGAAAACTATTTTTTTGCACCTTTCCATATGATTTTCTTCAATACGAGTCATACACAAGTCATAGGAAGGTGATTCCAATTAGAGGTGGTAAATTAATATATCCTTAACGTGACATAATCAATAGGTCTCATTTAGATGAGGTTGTATATCCTTTTGGAGGTAAAATTATCCCATAGTCCTTTGCTATCTAAAACCCTGCAAGCAACAATTGAACATTTTTTCTTCAAATCTCACTATAGAAGCACCATTTGGACTTGAAATTTTGAATACCTATGTCACTCTGCTGAATACAACCTAAAATTAGTTGTATAATTTTGCATTAGGTTGTACCCTCCTTCGGATGCCTACAATTTATCTTTCACCAATCTTTGTAACTAGATGATTTTTTACTGGTACGAGTCGTATGTTTAACATTTTTATAATCTAATTTTTGGAGAGTGATCCTTTCTCATTTTTGCATCATCTCGAGCTTATAAGTACATCTATGTATGTGGCCATATAAAAATTTGGGATCCTCAAATGTGACTGAGCAGTTTACTGTAGTAAGATGACCAGTGGATCAGTTTTTCTCCATTACAGGGCGTACAAAAGTGATTTATTAGATTTGAAGACTATATGATTTTTCTTGCTTCATATACTTCCACCTTCAAGCCTTACATACAAGTGTGCAAATTGTCATACATCTATTTTGGCACTAAAAAGTTGGTCTATCATTTAGGTTGCCACATGGAGCAAAGGGAGATTAATGTAAAGTAAAGAAAGTTGAATGAATTGTCAACCAAGGAGATACAAGGTGAATTCTACTTTATAAGGTGTGTTTTAAAAATCCATTTATATTTTTTTCTAAATCAAAGTAAAATTATTTGGCAAAATATCTCAAAACCACCTATAAACCAATTGGCAAGTTATCTTTTTATCAAAACTTTCAATTACAAAATGTGCAAAGGTCAAATCCCTCTAAATAGAAAGTTCAGTGAAACCCCCAAACTTAGATATTCCACTAAATTTAGAAAAAAACACATTTTTTAAGGGGCAATTCAAAACAAAAGGCAAAAAAAATCCATTTTTTATTTCTTTCAAAATGTTGTAAAAATATTTTCCATATTATATTACATATTGCAAGAAATTATAAATTTATTTATTGTAAAAATTGCACAAAATCATGAGTTTTTAAACTCATTCATGGTGTTTGGTATAAGTGATGCCTCTAAAGCACGTTTATGAGTAAAGTCATCATGCTTGAGTTAAAACATGCATTACCTATAGCTACAATAATGACATCTGGGCATTAACCCTTTAAATCGTCAGAGAGAAATAAGGCACATGCACTCATAATATTTCCCTTTATTTACCCATTCCTTGCAATCAAAATGCATAAATTCTAAATGTGTAATTTTCAAGTATATATCAAAGTTACATGCACATATGAATAATTTCATCTAAGCAAGTATTAATGATTGGATGAACCCTTTTCAATAATGTCTAGGTACCACATACTAGATTCTTTCACATATGTTAATATCTCTTTCATGTACCAATGGGTATATAGAAAGGGAAATATTCTTCCACGTACTGATGGGTATATAGGAAGGGAACATATAGAGAAAGGTCATGTATATTAGTTTAATGATATATATTAATGGAGACCTATATACTTGGAGTGATAAGGAACCAATCCATCACTTGTAGTCTTAATAATGGCTACACATGCTCCAAAAGTCTTTCTGTTGGATTCTCAGTTAATCAAAGGTAATAATTACTTTGCTTGCAAGACAAAGATTAGAACTCGACTAGAATTTAAGTAATTTTGGCATGTTGTAGATGGCACCTTTGCCTGACATGCAATAGACATTAACCAACAATGAAATATGACAAAGCCAATTAGAAGGCAAAATTGATCATAATGTTCAGGGTATCAGATGAAGTGAAAACACACACCTATGAATCCAAAATTTCCAAGGAAGCTTAGGACAAGCTAAAAATAGTATATGAGGCCAAAAATGAGAACACTATTATACACATATAGAGTTAACTTCACTCTTTGAAATTGAGATCATATGAAAAGGTTGAGGCCTTTTTAGATGTGTTGCAACACTAAGAGCATTACTACAATCCTTGGGTGAGATAGTTTCAGGTGACTCTCTTGTACCCATTGTCTTGAGATATCTACCACCCTCATATAGGATTTTAGTAATGCTCTTAGTGTTACAACACATCTAAAACATATAGAATTTTTTTGACCACTTTGACTGTTACAGAACAAAAACCAAGTTTTAAAAAATTGATGAACATGTTGTAACAAGAAGAGTCTTTCAATACTCAAGAAGAAGGAGAATAACATGTTCTTACTTCATAGAAAGGTAAGAAACCCATCAAGTCTTCAAATCCATCATCAAAATAGAGTCCTCAGCAAAATACACAAGGGGTAAATCACAAAAATAATGTTTCATTTGTGGTGGTAAGGGACATGAAGTCAAGGAATTTTGGTATAATACTTTTCATAAGGGATATTCTAGTGGCCAAAATCCCACTATCCAACAATCATCCCCATTATCTCAAAGTAAACCATAGGGACATAAAAAGGCAACTTGGTAGAAAAAATCAAAGCAACAAGGTAACATTATTAAATAGGAAGATAATGATGAAGATGAAGACTTCTTGTATTTTACCAATTTTCATACAGAATCCACATCATAAAGCAACATTTGGTATGTTGATTTAGGTGTAACCTGACACGTTATAGGTAAAAAATACTGGTTTTTCAATTTGAAAGAGACACCCAACAAAAATCATGTTTTTTTGGGTGATGATACCTTATATAGTGTGCAAGGCATTGGCAACATTGCCTTACCCCTAGACACACAAAACTACAAAATCATAGATTTTCTCTACATACCCAATTTAACCAAATTTTTTATCAGTCAATCAACACTTAAACCATACTTTTAAGATTGACTTTCACTGTAGATATGGAAAGACAATTGTTTGATTAGAGATAAATCTAAAAAATCAAAACTTGTTTCATGAGAATCTAATGTGAACTATATGTTTCAACTTGACTTCATTCATAAAACTAATCATACACTCATAGCAAAGGACACATATTCAACATAATTATGGTACAGAAGATTTGGCCACATCAGTTTTTGATATCTTGACACACTCCATCACTAAAACATGGTAAGAGGATTACCACCTCTTAAAAAAGGTACAAACAAATGTCAAGATTGCTTAGCAAGACAACAATACAAATCTCTATTTTAGAAAATTACATGTCATGTCCATGAGAAACTTGATCTGGTGCATATAGATCTGTGTGAACTGATGACACCTAATCATGTTGGTTTTAAGTAATTCATACTCTTTGTTGATGTTTTTTCTAAAAAAATATGGGTTTATTGTCTGAAAACTAAGAGTCAAACCTTTGACACTTTCAAAAAATTCAAAGCTGCTAATGAAATAGAGACTAGTCAAAAAATCAAAACCCTCCACTCAAATCATGGGGGGGAATTCACCAGTAACAAATTCAAAGCATTTTTGCAATAAAATGACATTCATTGTTAATTGGCACCTCCACATACACCACAAATGAATGTTGTTGTTCAATGGAGGAATCGTACTATCATGGAAATGGTGTGATGTGTGCTACATGATTTAGGTTTGACAAAGGCATTTTGGGTAGAAGTTGTAAAAATTGTAGTATATCTACTCAATAAGTTTCCCACTGTAGATCTTTATGGAATAACTCCACATGAAGCTTGATCAGGGGAAAAGCCATCTATAACACATCTTCAAATTTTTGGATGCTAAGCAAGTATGCACTTTCCCATAATAAAAAAAATAAACTTGATATGATAGCCAAAAAGTATGTGTTATTAGAGTACAGTGAAGAAGCACCTGCCTATAGACTCACGGATCCAAAAACCAAACAAGTCTACACTAACAAGGATGTTAAATTATTCAAGAATAAAGAAGTAAAATCTCCTTCTAAAATCTCATCTAGTAAACCAATCAGTCCCATAGAAAATGCAGAAGATGGCAATCCAACAGAAGATGATAGTGATGATGGGAATAATGGTGTAGCTCCACCACCCACAAGAACTACTCAACGTATGCCAAAATCGTATACAAGTATAATATGAGATGTTAAACTAAATGGTGTTCTAGATACATCCACCACTAGACCAAGGACTCACAGTATGGCTCAAGGAGAAGTCAATTTGACTCTGATGAGTATAATTATTGAATTTGTTGAGCCCTCTTTAGTTCAATAAACCTTACAATCAAAACCTTAGAAAGATGCCATGAATGCAAAATACAATTCACTAATGAATGAAAAAACACAGTAGCTTGTAGACCTTCTACTAGGGAAGAAGTCAGTCAGATGCAAATGGATTTTTAATACAAAGTACAACTCAAATGGTAGTCTCGACAAGCATAAGGCAAGGCTAGTTGTAAATGGATATGATCAAAAAGAATGCATTAGCTATGAGGAGACATTTATTCCCACATCAAAACTCAAAACTATCAAGATGATTTTTTTTTAGCCACATAGCTTGGTTGTAAAATCCATCAAATGGATGTGAAAAGTGCCTTCCTTAATGGAGACTTACATGAAGAAGACTACATGACTCACCCAGAAGGTTTTATTGAACTAGGAAATGAAGATAAAGTTTTTAGACTTGTCAAATCATTGTATGGTCTTAAATAGGCTCCCAGTGCATGGTACATCAAAATTGATGAGCATATCTTAAAACATGGACTCAAAATAAGTCCATATGATCTGAATATCTACCTCAGACGATAACAAGGGAGATGGATATCATGGTTGTATATGTCGATGATCTAGTCATCACTGGCAGATCAGTGAAGATGATTGAGTCAACAAAGAAAGATCTAAATTAATCATTCAACATAAAAGAGATCAAGCTTTTACATTATTTTCTTGGTTTAGAATTTTGGTAGAGAGAAAATCACATATTTATATCTTAGCTTAAATATGCTAGGACAACACTCGATAAGTTTTAGATGATGGATTGGAAGCCAATTGTCACACCTAAGGAGATAAAACTTCAGTTGTCTCGAGCAGATACATCACCATAGGTAAATGTAACTCTATATCAAATGTTGATAGGGAGTCTCATTTACCTAACTTAAACTTGGCCAGACATTAGCTATGCTTCCAGTTATCTATCTCAGTTCATGCAAGAGCCCAAAGTATCTCAATGGAAAACAACAAAGCATGTATTAAGATACATCAGAGGAACTATGGATTTTGGCCTAGAGTACAATAAGAATGATAATTTATTTTTAACAAGATATTCAGATTCAAATCATGCAGGGAACATTTATGACAAGAAATATACCTTGAGATTTGTATTCTTTTTGGGATCTAGACTAATATCATGGGGGATCAAGAAGTAAACTTGTGTTTTGAGATCCTCCATAGAATCAAAATATAACACCATAGGAGGAGCTATCTATGAAATGATTTAGCTCAAATTAATACTTGAAGTATTTGGATTACCACAAATTAACCAACAATTCTTCATGTAGACAATGAAGGAGTAGTAAAACTTGTTCACAATCTAGTATTTCATGAACGCACCAAACACATTGAGGTGCAAGTCCATTTCATTCACAAACATGTTCATAATAACAACATCTAGCTCTAGTATTATCTGAGAGATCAACAATGTGCATATGTTTTCATTAAAGCACTTGCATAAGAAAAAATTGAGGCATTTATAGAATCTCTCTCTTGCTCACTTGAGACAATGTTGAATTAAGGGGGGAATATTAGGTTTACCCTAAGGGGTGATTAATTCACCATTTAAAAATAGATGTAATTGAATAATGTTGTATTATTCATGGTAGTTAGGATCATTAAATAAGTTTAGTTACTTGTACTTTCTATAGTTCATTTGTAATATGTTTATTATATCTTTATGGTTTCATACCTTTAGCATCGGGATAAGATAATGAACACCCTATTATATAAGGAATATTTTTGGCATTAATATTTATATAAATTCATGATTGTAAACATTTCCCATTTGGAATGAAATATAATAATATATTTTCTTTGTAATAGTGCACTAGTGATGAAATATCATTTTGTATCCACCAATCCCTTATCACAAAATGTGCATGTTCTCATTTCCAACTCCTCCTTAAGTGTTGTTCACCTACCCATCACACACCTAAGATGATGGGATCTAGTTCTTAACTGAGCCATCAATTTGTTTTGCCTTGCACTTGATTTTTGCTCTTATATAGGCCTTTTTATCATGGTCCCATGTGGGATTAAACTCTTTGATATAATATGCTTTATTCCTTCCAAGTTTCTTTGTCTACATGCCTATACTAAAATTATCTCTCACATACTTTTATATTTCCTCATTAGTGTTTGGACACTTTTGCATGTTAATACCCCATTTACTAATCCACTCCATGTTCTGTTTCATCCACTATTATTCCTTCTATTAAGCTTTTTCTCTATCACCATTATGGGCCATCGACAAGTCTCCATAGTTTGTGTATTTTTAAAATAACATAGTGTCCAAGTCATTGTCAATTCCTCCAATGGGAAATTCCATGTTTCAGCTTATATAATCTCTTATGAAACTAATGTTTTGATTTTGAGTATGTTTGTGATTAAATGATTTTGGATTTTCTCTATTTGTCTCGATTTTAGGTTAGACATATTATTGCCCCAAATTTCACACTCATATAGAACCATTGGCATGACAAGTAGGTCAAACAAGGTTTTTTTGGTTTTCTAATTCCATAATTTTATATTCCTACATCTATTTTTTATAGAGTATAAAGCATTCCACCCTATTGTATTAATCGGTTTTTATTTAGCCTTTGGACTTGGATAAAAGAGGTCACGATTAAAAAATATATATCTCATGTAATATAGGATTAAAGTGACATAAAATTCAAATAATCTTAAACTAGATTTAATCAATTAGGTTTCAACAAGGAAATGTAGCATGCCCAAGTAGTAGAGGAAACAAATATGATTATATTAATCACTAACCCCAACCCAAATGAGGGTTTTATATCCAAAGTCCAATAGTCACAACTATAAACTTGTTCCTATTGGACATTAAATATAAAATCCTTATCTACATTTGAGTTTATAAACATATAGTATAATATTTATATATTTTATATCATAGACACAAATGTTAGTGCTAAGGCTACCACAAATCCTAACTCCATTTTCCTATTATGTGGATTCCAAACATAATAAATCATAATTCACATTCTAGCACATTCATGTTTCAATAAACACGAACTTTTCAATGTTTCAATACCTAGGAAGCATTCACTAAATTTGTTATTTGATTATGCAATTTTACTATTGTTCAAATATTTCGCAGTGATGCCAAATATTTCACTTGTCCAATATATTTTATGTATTGTTTTTATAATAAAACTTGTGTAGTAATCAACATAATCTTATCTTTCATAAGAAATAGCACCATAACGTAGCAAATACTAACCATTTCATGGATCTTGTTTTATTTCAACCTCCTCTAAAATGTAAAATAAACATATTATCCTTGAGCAACCTTACATATCAAGCATCTACAAAAAAAGGCCACAATGTGGTAGAGTACCTGCAAGGTGACTGCAATTATTTCTATGAAAAGAAGAGCAACATGCTGGATGCATGTATCTATACATAATGTAAAAAAAAAATGTATATATGATATGTTCCTCTGACCATTTGTACTAAAATCAAAGTAGCCAAGTATATGCAATAGTACTAGAGGGAAGTTGTGTTAAAATCGGCCTAGGTTCACTTAGAAAAAGAATGCAATTTTATTTATAATTATTTTTTGTTTGATTAAGAACAACAAACATAATTTGATACAATCTTAAAACCTCTACACCATTCAGATTTACAATATAGTTTTTTTATAAATAGAAATTAATTGAAAAATAAAAATTATAGTTCATTTACTAATCTACTGATAATGCATCAAATCATTATTTATTTTACCCCCAAAATGAGATCTCAATGGTGCAGAAACTGTAAGACTATTAGTTGTTCATGTAACATAATATCAAGGTAAAACATCACTATAAATGAGGCTTCTATGCCAAATGATCCATAAATATATAAACAACAACCATTTTGATACAACATGATATCTAATGAATATATAAGTTTTCCAGCAACCTTTGTTACGTATGTCATATAATTCAACAATGCCAAATCTTGATAATATAATAGAGCTTATATGAAACAACTCATGAAATAAGTACAATAGCCATGACTATATAACATGATTAGTTCAGTTTTAGTTGTAAAGAGGGAGAACATCATCCAAGCATGCTTCCTCTAACCATGGACTATTAGTCTCTTGCACACCTCCTCACTATGAGTGACCCTTCACAAAGGGAAAGATAATGATGATGTAAGTAACCAAAACGATATTAAAATCACACATGAAAGTACAATCACTATTAAATGTAACTAGACAAATAGACCCTATTTGATGACCTTAAGCAAAACATGTAAAATAGAAAGTACTATGGACTGACAATGTATACAACTATAAAATTACTTTGGCCAAATAATTTTTATAGTAATTTCATGTTTCAAAATTTGGGTCATAATCCATATCATTCATGCACTTTATTATTTAGCTATTTTGTCAACCGATAATGAGTGACTGCATATAGGCTACTTGCCCATCACTCGCCACCACTTGATAAGGTGGCAAGCCATACTCACATACAAATAACTTAGCATGCATAAAAAAAGTATGTTAGTAGTCCTCACAAAGGTAATAAAACTGATACCATCACATAAATTATGACAACACATAAAACAAAATTCATTACACAACTATCCACAAAAGATTCATTTGATGAAATACTATTCAATGATTTCTCTTATGATCTTTATACCACAACTTGGTTCAAACCCATTATAAAACATCTTATCTACAAATACACCTCATTGTCTTACTTCTAACTAGAAGCAAGTCATTTAATTACAACATGATATATGTTATTAATCTAAATGATTCCACTATTAATTGCAACTATAGTTGAGCTTCCTTATATATATATATATATATATATATATATATATATATATATATATATATATATATATATATATATATATATATATATATATATATATGTATATATGTATATATATATATATATGTATATGTATATGTATATGTATATATATATATATATGTATATATATATACATACATACATATATATATATATATATATATATATATATATATATATATATATATATACATATATATATGTGTGTGTGTGTGTGTGTGTTACATTTAGTGTTAAATTCAAACCAGGAACAACCAATTATATCCGTATCCATACAACTTTAATTATGCACGTAATTTTTATAAATACAACAAGATGTCCCCCTCCTCCCACACCCCACCCCCTTTCTTAATAAAATAAGATTATGTTCAATATAAAAAAAGAACTATACAAAGCTTAGTATTATCACCACAAGAGTTTCGTACAAAGTAAATTATTTTAAATAAATCACTATATTTGATTTTTGCTACCCTTTCTATAGTTTTTTAAAATAATATAGCTTATATAAGTCTAGTTATTGAGACCTACAAAAATCAAACTACCTTCACTAAACTTTCACATCCTCTACATACTTGTATTCAACAATAATTAACCAAACCATGATTTAAAAATCAAATATATTATTATAGCTACTAAAATATGATTATATATAGCATCTTAGTCTTATAAACTTGAGAAAAACCAATTAGGGCTCTACCCTTCAGTCCTAGACCTTCCAATTGTTGAAAGGCTCACATTCACCATCTCATTGTACCTAACTACTTATCTTATAGATCGAACTTATAATTAAGATGACCTGGATCACTTGTACACTATAAAAATCTTAAAACATGATCTATATCTTTCACTATCAATTACAAACCTTCATCAGTTTTCTATACTTTTGAACATTTGCATTTACACAGGGACACTAGCATCGAGGATAGTATCCAGTTTCCTTATCAAGTGTTTGTACCTCAAAAAGCCATCTAAATTAAAAATATTGAAATGTATAGGTTGACATATTTGTCTTATCTAACCCTTTAATGAGACATTTTCAAAAGGTGTGGTATAAATACAAAACAAATACCATTCATCATTATCAAACACACATGTAACAAACATTGAGCAAGAATCTATTCAAGCTCATTCAATCAAGTGTACAACAAAGTTATAATACCCTATTATTCCTTATTTATTTATGGGTTAAATAATAGTCATATTATAGGTTTGAATCATTCAAAGAACAACCCATCAGAGGTATTTGGTAGGTTATAAGCTAGATCATTGCATGCCTTACATATAGCATATTGCACCCTTGTGCACATACAAGCCCACACTTAAGGAAGAAATACATATGTATGATATCCTACTTAGAGTATTGGTTATGTAGCTAGATATAATTGATATAGGGGTCCTTGAGGTTAGCTCAACTTCGTGAACCCTCTAATCCATTTTTGCCGAGGTGACCTAACTTAGGGTGAAAAACTAAGTTTTGAACTATACACAATCATATAGAACTTGTGTGCATGATTAGATACATCAACATATAGGTGAAAAAAAAACTAATAGGCACAGGTTGTTGCTTCACAATACAATGAATATTCCATACAAGATAGTTTCAATGAGACTCAGATAAAAGTGTCGATGTACATGTCTTTAGGTCAACACAAGTGTATAGGATTCCAAAAATAATATTACCATAATTTGATGATTGGATCCTAAGCATCGACCTACCTATGTCCACGTATATATAACTCATATTTTCTTGCATATTTATAAATAAGCTAAGTATTATCCCTTGTATTTTAATTATTAGAATATCAACTAGTATTATACTTTTCATATTGAGTAATTTTTTTAATTTAGTATATTGTGTTATGTGAATAATTTTAATTTTCTTGCTCTAGATAGTTTTATTCATCTATTTGATTAAGTTTTTCTACCCCTTTAATCCTAATACCATGATTATTAAAAAGAGTTAAACATTTAGTGAACTAGACCTATGTGTCTTCTCATGCAAACCCTAGTATACCTTAGCTTTTTCTAATTTTTTCTTATTATAATAATTATTTAATTTTTCTTTCCTTATCATGTTGGAGTATTTTATAGCATTCATACCTATTCTTTTTCTTGTTCTCATCTTAATATTTGAAACATTTAAAATGGATAAAAAGGAACCTATTCCTCACCCTAAGGATGGTGATAACTACCATCCTTTTACCCAGGTCCATGTTATAACTGCCGTAAGGGGCAAGGTATCCCATCCTATGATTTTAAATGAAGGTAACAAACAAATCATTTCTCAAACCCCTCCACCTCCCACATCTTCTCTAAATGGTGTGTGTATGCATATTCAATCTGAAGCACCTAGGGTTTATGCTTATGAAGCCATAAAAGATCAAATCATCAATATGAACAAGTTACTAGAATATTTGTAAAAGTATTTCAATTCAAATATCACCGCACTATAAAATCAAATTATATACCTATAAAATATGAAATACGCTAGTGCTAATCATATGTTTGCATCTTCATCTAGCAATGTTGTGCCCAACACAATTTCATATCAAAATAAAAAGCTAAAAGATAATTCATCTATAACTGGTAATTTAAAAAGTGAACAAAAGGCTAATAAGTATTTAAGTGATATTCCAAGAGAGATGTTTAGAAACAAATTGATCAAACTACCTCCTCTACATCCTCTAAGAAAATAAAAAAACTATTGTTCATATCATAGAATATGGGCATCATATTGTAAATTATTTTTTGGCTTTGAAAAATAAAATACAAAGTACCATTGATAGTGTTTATCCTATAATAGATACATCAATCAAACAAATCACTCACCTTCTGATTACCTCTCCCAAAGCATAAGTGCAAAAATAAAAAAATATGGCTAACAAAGGATAATTCAGAGTAAAAATAATTGCAAATGAAATAATTAGATCAAGAAAATATTCAAACAGTAAATCTAGATCAAACAATATTAAAAAAATATCGAGATGAAAAAGAGAAATTACAAAAGGTACAAAGTGAAAGGAAATAATTATAAAAGTAAAGTATTCCAAAGGAAATGTTACAAAAAGAAAAAGAACAAAAGTTGCAAAATCAAACTCAAGATAAGCAAACAAGCATTCTAAAAAAAGGGTTTTTAACAAAGAAGTTTTCAATGCAAGACATCCCTAAAAAATCAAACGATACAAATATGGGTGTTAAGGATCAAAACAACATATCTATTTCATAAAAAGATGCTCAAAATGGTATATCACAAGTTCAATCTCAATTTAATAAGTTAAATCTCTTCTATGATAATGATTATGATCCTAATAATACAAAAGATTAGTATGATCCTCTTGATATTGATTATGTAGAATATGAATATGACACACATGATACATGGCCTTCACAGAGGCATCCTCTTGATGAGACCTTGGTCTTCTAGTAACACTTTTCCGTTGTCCATAGCATATTTTCTAATCAAAATTCAAAATTTAAAATTCTAAAATTTCAAAAAAAAAAAAAAAACAATCCAAGAAAATACAAAAACATCAAATAAATCAAAAATATAAAAAAATATTCAGCATAAACTTTACTATTTTCTTGATATCTATGTTGTTTACTCTATGTTAGTAAATAGTATAACATTTATTTTCTATACACACATATGTTTCACGCATACTTGAGTGTGATATAGGCATACACTAGACCCACAATACTTACACATATAGATGTTAGACATTTCCTCTTCCCACGTGGCATACTATGCTAGGGGTATTTGCTTCCTTGATCATGATCGACACAAGTTATATTATTTTACGATCATTTTTACATTATCATGTTGAACTTATATACAAACACTTACACATGCCTATACTCATGTTCAAATTTCACACCATGCACTTAATATGCTATGTTACATGAGTTTTTTTGCTAACACATACATGTAGGTATTAGTATGATATGCTTATGTTGGTTGCTTATACTTCATTTATTCATATTATCACTTTCTTGAGTGTACTTATTGATTGATATTATCTTGATTATGGAACATTTGAATAAGTTTCATACTTTTAGGGCCCTATGTCACTGATTGTTATTTTTTTGTGTAGAAATTTAAGTGTGTCTTCTCTTTAAGTATGTGGCATTTGAACATGCTCCTTATTTTCAGTCTCCTTAGATCCCATTTTTTAACATTACCTTTAAAAAATATCATGTATGTGTGCTTGATTGTTTATTGAGCTTGTACTATTACCTTTTAGATATTTCTATGGTTCATATCATGCATCTAAGGGCTTATTATGATCACATACTATGAGCTTCATTGATATATCTACTTAGGCATGTTACTTCTATATGCTACATGATTTATACCCAAATACTATAGTTATTTTATCCATTTAAGGTAAGGTGACCACCATATTTCACTCCCATCACCTTAAAAGGGGTGGAATATTAGTGGGAGCATGTCATATAGATATGACTCTACACATACATAGTTGGCAAAATTTGATACAATTTACATGATTATAGATTTACACTAGGGTTAGAATCATATAAATTTGGCACTAATTTTACAGATTTGGGACAAGTTTTTCAGATGTGTGACATTATTATACATAGTTATAGATCAAAGGTTACATTTTGACAGATACTTCAACTTGAGACATGTTATAAGTTCATAAGCCACGCAAATGCACCAAAAATTTCAAATGCATATTCAAAACACTTTATCAAGAAGCATCATTTTGACCAAGAAGCTTAACAATTGGCTACTTTTAGTACGATTGAGATTCTATGCCCTTAATGGCCTTATCACTACTTCCTTTTTGTAGGTTGAATTGGTTATGCCACTTAACTTGGCTTTATTGTACTTTCACTTGAGTTATGTGATTGAGATTCAATGATCTCAGTGGTCATGTCACAACTCAACATTTTCACTAGATTGGGAGCATAATTACCCTCTAAGTTTCACTTTTCAAATCTCCAAGGTTCATATATGAACCTCTTTCAGCTCCAATGCTTCATAATAAAGCATCTTTTCCAAATCAAAGTACCAATGGGAAATATGGTTGCATCAACACACGTGTACTCCTTCCTTGATCTCTTTAATTTTCAAGCATTTCAATTACTCAATTTCAAATTACATGCATTGATTCATATTGTAACATGCTCTTGGTTGTAGGTCATACGTGAGCAAAAAATTTCATCAGGGCTCAAGCAAGGACAAGGTGTGTTGTACACACCTAATATACATTTCTTTCCTTTATGTATGTATTTCTTTCCTTTAACCTAATAATTTCATCCTTATGCATTACTATATTAAAGGGGTAAATGTTAATAATAAAATATGATTTTATATAACATTTCAGTTTTGTACACTTGACAATACCAATCAAGTATCTACCTTTTAGTCCTAGACCTTGAAATTACCAAAAGGCTCGTATTTGCCATCTCATTATGCCAAATTGAATATCTTATAGTCCAACCCTATCATTCTAATGACCCAAATCACTTGTATAATATATAAAACTTAAAACATGATATATATATATATCCTTCAATGTCAGTAACATACCTTCAACAAAGTTGTATCCTGTTAGACACTTGTGTTTACACAAGGACACTTGCATCAATGATAGTGTTGAGTTTATTTATCAAGTGTCTGTACCTCAAAATTCATTTAAATTACACATATTTTGAAATGTATGGGTTAGCCTATTTGCCTTATCTAACCCTTTGATGATATATTTTCAAAAAGTGTAATATAAATACAAAATAAATACCATTCATCATTATTAAGCACACATAACAAATACCAAGCAAACACCTATTTAGAATCATTAAATTGATTAAAAAATGAGTTTTACTACCCTATTTTTCTTTTATTTCTATATTAGTCATAGGAACAGTCATATTGTAGGTATGAAGCATTCAAAGAACAACCCGTGAATGATATTTGCGAAGTTACAAGCTAAATCATTGCATACCCTTGCATATGGCATATTACACCCTTATGCACATAAAATCCCATACTTAGGACAAAATTATATATGTTTGAGGCCCTCCTTGGAGTATTGACTATGTAGGCAGTGTTCATTAATAGAGGGGTCCTTGAGGTGAGCTCGACTTCATGAACCCACTAATCTATTTTTGGCAAGGTGACCTAACCTGAGGTGAAAAAATAAGGTTTGAGTTATACATAGTCATACAAAGCATGTCCACACAATTTATATATATCAACATAAATGTGAAATAAAACCCTAACAGGTATAGGTGGTCACTTTGAAATATAATGAATATTTTTTACATGAAAGTTGTGTCAAGACTTAGACATAAGTATTGATGCAAGTGTCCATAGGTCGACGCAAGTGTTAATGCCTAAAAAAATAATATTTTCATAATCTAACGACTAGATCACGAGCATCAAACTGCTTGATTCCACATTTGCACAACTCAGATCCACCTGCACATCTGCAAATAAACTAAGTTTACCCCTTCCTTATGTTACAATAATGAAAATATCAATTGACATTGTACTTTTCATATTTAATAATTTTTTAGATTTAATATATTATGATATCTGAATAAGTTTAACTGGTTAGCTCTATAATAGTTTTATTCACCAATTTATTAGGCTATTCTACCTCTTAACCCTCTTCTTATACAAACCCCAACTTGACTATAGGTTTTTTAATTTTTTTATGATTACAATAATTATTTAATTCTTCTTTTCTTATCATGTTGGATTATTTACTAGAATTTCCACCTCTCCCTTTTATTTTTCTCATCTTAATATTTGAAACATTTAGAATGAATAAAAAGGAACCTATTCCTCACCCTAAACATGGTGATAGCTACCGTACCTCTAACTAGGTACATGTTATCACTACTCTAAGGGGTAAGGTATCCCATCCTATGATTTTAAATGAAAGAAACCAACATATATATCATCAAATACATCCACCTCCCACATCTCCTCTAGACAACATGTGTATACAAATTCAATTTGAATCACCTAAGGTTTGTGTTTGTGAATCCGTAAAATACCAAATCATCACTATGAACAAGTTACCAAAAAAATTGCAAAAGAATTTTAGTTCAAATATCACCTCATTGGAAAATCAAATTACATACATATGGAATTTGAAATTTGCTAATGTTAATCATGTGTTTGCATATTCATCTAGCAATGTTATTCCCAACACAGTTTCATATCAAAATAAAAAGCTAAAAGATAATAAACCTACAACCAATGACACAAAAAGTAAATAAAAGGATAATAAATGTTCAAGTGAGATTATAAGAGAAATGCTTAGAAATAATTTGATCAAACTACCTCCTCTTCATCCTCTAAGAATATCAAAATACTATTATGCATATCATAAAATGCATGGGCATCATACAAATTGTTATTTGGCTTTGAAAACCAAAATACAAGGTACAATTGATAGTGGTGATTTTATAATATATACATCAATCAAGCAACCCATTCACCTTATGAGTACCTCTCTTGAAGCACAAGCGCAAAAAAAAATGGCTACCAAAGGACAATTCAGGGCAAAAATAGTTGCAAATGAAACAATTAGAGCCAGAAAATATTCAAACGATAAAGCTAAAACAAACAATGTTATAAAAAGATCAAGATGAAAAATCAAAATGAAAAAAGTGAAAGGGAATAATTAAAAAATTAATTTATTGTAACGTCAATGTTACAAAAAGAGCGAGAATAGAAGTTGCATAATCACACTCAAGATAAACAAACAAACATTCTAAAAAGAGGGTTTATGATAAAGGAGTTTTCAATGAATGACATGCCTACAAAATCAAATGATACAAATATGGTTGTTATGAATCAAAACAACATATTTATTTCATACATAGATGCTCAAAATGGTATATCACAAGTTCAAGAACAACCTAAGAGGTTAACTCTCTCCTATGATAATGATTACATTGATGATTATGATCCTAATAATACATAAGTTTGGTATGATCCTCACGATACTAATTATGCAAAATATGAATATGACACACATGATACATGGCCTTCATAGTGGCATCCTCTTGATTAGCTCCTTGGATTCTAATAACACTTTCCCCTTTCCATACCATCTTTGCTAATCAAAATTTAAAATTTAAAAAATTTTAAAAATCCAAAAGAATCTAAAAAAAAACAAAAACATTCAAATAAATAAAAAATACAAAAAAAATTTAGTATACACATGTTTACTAACTCCTTGGCATCTATGTTGTTTACTTTATGTTAATAGATATCATATCATTTCCTTTCTATACACATGTTTCACACATACTTGAGTGTGATATATGCATACACTAGACCCGTGATACTTGCACTTACAAATGTTGAACCTTTCATCTTTCCACGTGGCATACTATGTTGGGGGCATCTGCTTCCTTGATCATGATTGACATAGGTTATATTATTTTATCATCACTTTTACATTGTCATATTCAGATTATATACTAATGCTTACACATGCCTATACTTATGCTTACATGTCACATCATGCACTTGATATGCTATGTTACATGACATTTTTTGTGAACAAATACATACATAGATTAGTATGATATGTTTATGTTGGTTGTTGATACTTCATTTGTTTACATTGTCACTTCCTTGAGTGTACTTATTCTTTGTTATTGTCTTGCTTGTAGAACATTTGAATTTGTTTCATACTTGTAAGCCTCTTTGGCATTATTTTTTATTTTTTTGTATGTGGACATTTGAATATGTTCTCCTTTCAAGTGTGTGATATTTGAACATGCCTCTTATTTGCAATCTCCTTAGACCCATTTTTTTGACATGTGCTCTTATGTATGTGCTTGATTGTTGTTGAGCTTGTACAATTACGTTCTAGATATTGCCATGATCCATATCATGCATTTTAGGGCTTGATGTGATCACATACTTCATTGATATATATATTTAGACATGTTACTCTTATATGTACATGATTCATACCCAAATAATATAGTTATCTTATCCTTTAAAGGTAAGGTGACTATTATATTTCACTCCCCTCACCTCAAAAGGGGGGTCATATTAGTGGGGGCATGTCTTAGAGACATGACTCCATACATACATAGTTGACACAATTTGATATAGTTTACGTGATTCAAATATACACTTGGATCAGAATTGTATGCGTTTAGCACTAATTTTACAGATTTGGGACAATTTTTATAGATTTGTGACAACTATTATACACAATTATATATCATAGGTTACATTTTGACATATACTTCAGCTTGAGACATGTTAGAGATGCATATGCACCAAAAATTGCCAACACATATTCAAAACACTTTACCATGTTATCCTGCTAAAAATGATGAGAGTTAGGTTAACATTAATGGACTTGTTAAGTCTGATGTTTAAACCTACACACTAATATCACATGTTACAACTAGCCCAAGTTTATTTAGAAAAAGAATTCAATTTTTTATGTTTTATTTTGTTTCATTAAGAACATTGAAACATAGTCTGATACAATCTTAAAACCTCTACACCATTCAGGTTTATGATATAATTATTTATAGACCAAAAGCAACTGAAAACAAAAATTATACTCCATACACTAATCCACCAATCATACATTAAATCATTATTTATTTTAGATCCAAAATGGGATCTCAATGGTGCATAAACTGTAAGACTATATAGTTATTCATGTAACAAAATATCAAGGTACAACATAACAAGAAATAAAGCTTCTATGCCAAATCATCTATAAATAAAAAATAACCATCGGTGTGATACAACATGATATCTAATGAATAAACAAGTTTGCCAATAGCCTCTGTTGTGTATGTCATATAACACAACAATGTCAGATCTCAATAATACAATAGAGATTCAATGAAACAATTCGTAAAATAAGTACAATAGCCAAGAGTGTGTAACATTATTGGTTTAATTTCGACTATAAAGAGAGAGCATCATTTGGGCACTTTCCTCTAACCACAAAACATTAGTCTCCCACACACCTCCCCACTAGGAGTGGCCCTTCCCTTCACAAAGGGGCAAATAATGATGATGCAAGTAACCATAACCATCCAAGAATCATGTGTGAGAGTATAATCATTATTACATGTTGCTAATCAAACAGACTCCATCTGATGATCTCAAGCAAAACATGTAAACTAGAAAGTATTGTGGAATGACAATGTATATAATTATAACATTACTTTGGCCAAAGCATTTTCATAATAATTTCATATTTCAAAATTTGAATTATAATCCACATCATTCATACTCTTTGTTGTAACATACTTTATTGTTTATCCACCTTATTAACTGATGATAAATGATTACATGTAGGCAACCTTCCCATCACTCATCACACCTTGACAAGGTGGTGAACCATACTCGCATACGAATGATTCAACATGCATCAAACAAGTATGATAATAGTCCTCACAAAGGTAATAAAATTGATACCGTCACATATTATGACATTACATAAAGTGAGACTCATTACACAACTATCTATAAAAGATTCATTTGACAAGATACTACTTAATGTTTTCTCTTATGAACTTTTTACCACAACTTGGTTCCAACCCATTATAAAACATCTTATCTGTAAATATACCTCATGGTTTTACTTCTAATTAGAAACAACTCATTCAATTACAACATATTATGTGTTATTAATCAAAATGATTCTGCTATTATTTGTAACTATAGTTGAACTTGCTTATATGGTTGATTATATTTATATTTTTAGATTGAACTTAATCTTAAATTATTAGGAAAAAAAGGAAAAAAGCATGTCTTAAGTTGTATTTACAACCAGTGTGGGCATAATTAAAGTTGTATGGCTATGAAGATGATTGATTGTTCTTGGTTTGAATTTACTACTAGTATGTGTGTGTGTGTGTGTGTGTGTGTTTTATATCTTCATATTATATATATAGATGATTGGTTGTTCTTGGTTTGAATTTAACACTAATGTGTGTGTGTGTTGTGTGTGTGTGTGTGTGTGTGTGTGTGTGTATTCATATTATATATCTTGAAATATATATATATATATATATATATATATATATATATATATATATATATATATATATATATATATATATATATATATATATATATATATATATATATATGGCTATGAAGATGATTGGTTGTTCTTGGTTTGAATTTACCACTAATATGTGTGTGTGTGTGTGTGTGTGTGTATTCATATTATATATCTTTCAAGATATATATAATGAATACACACACACACACACACATATTAGTGGTAAATTCAAACCAAGAACAACCAATCATCTTCATAGCCATACAACTTTAATTATGCCCATATTGGGTGTAAATACAACTTAAGACATGATTTTTTCCTTTTTTTCTTAATAATTTAAGATTAAGTTCAATCTAAAAAAAAAACTATAATCAACCTAGTATAATCGTCAAACAGGGTTCGTACAAAGTAAGTTATTTTAATTAAACTGCTATATTTAATTTTTATTGCCCTTTTTTAAATTTTTAAAACAATATAAATTATGTAACTCCAATTATTGAGACCTACAAAAATCATACTAGCTTCACTAAAATTTCAGCATTAACCAAACCATAATTTTAAAATACAATATCTTCTAGCTATTTCCAAGAGGATCGACTTATCTATTAAAATCAACAAAATGTCATTATATACCAAACAACTACCTCTAAACAAAATTTGGGTTATACATGGTCTTCAAAGTTCAATATATATTTTCTAAGACTTACTCAACTGCCCCTGATTACATTATAAATAGTACACAGTCCATACTTTCTTATAATATGATCATATGATCAAACTACAACCATTTCCTACGTAGTTCAATGTTTACAAACTATACAATAAAAAAATATTAAAACCATATGACTAAATTGGCTTCATTTATGCAAAGGATTAAACTTTGTTCTAACAGAGATTATAAAGAACTCAGTGGAATCAATTTGCTATAAAAATACATCAACTATTATTTTGTCTTTAGGCAAGTAGGCGGTTTTTACATCCACCTATAGGTCTAAAAAAAAACTCTATCGTTATATTAAAACTCGTTATGCTTATATACACACTCCATTCAGACATTCTGAGGGACTTTTGTGCATTCTCAGTTAGAAACTGAAACTAACAATTATTCATTAGATGCATAATCATCCCTAACTAAATCGATGAATGTATAATCACTATGCAATTGATCAAGATTGAGACTGCAAACTGTGTGGTTTTCAAATATGATATGCCTTAAAGCAGTTGTGGGTGATAGTAAATCTCACCCTCGAGGACATAAGGTTTCACAAATCCACACACAATACATTCATTCCAAATTCATTCATTTCCAAACAAAATGTGTAGTCAAATCAATAAACCACATACATAAACAGGGTTTTTAGGGATAAAACAAATTCACAACAAATTCCAATACTTAAAAATTTTCAATAGTGTTTTCTAACCATCATTTTCCACTACTCCTTGGGTTTTGGCTTAAGAGGGATTTTTTTAAATAATATCATCAGAAGAGAGCAATATGCAAAATAGCACATGACTACTACTAAATAAAACTCTCTACTACATACAATCCATCCATGGATTTGTAAGTGTGTGTCACTTACCCAAAAGAATAAAGAGGGTCAACCGACTTCCAACTATTCAAGCTCGTCCCCACATAGTCTTCCTTCTCCTTTGTCATTTGTATCCTTTTCATTTTCCCCCTAACTCCCTCTGCTTATCCCCATTTATACCAAATATGTTTTGGCATCCCAAAAACCTTGCATTATAATTGCAATTTCCATGTAATAAAGCAACTAAAAACCACTCTCTAACTCCTAAAAATTTATCGTAATCTACCCCACACCAGTTCTTTGTAATTAGCATGGAGTCAAAGAACCCTGGTAGAGTTTCAAAATAATAATAGTCTTTTTTCCCATGAAAATGTATGTTATACAAAAACACTTCCAACTACAACATACAATCAAGAGGTTGGTTTCATAATAATGTGTAAAAATTCTCTACAACTCTTACAATTTCTTGTCCCCAGCTGCTACCCATCTCTAAAAACCTTTCTCTTATGCAGCAATTGCTACTATTTTTCAGGAAAAAATTTCATATTTTGTAGTTCAAAAAATTTACAATTACATGGGACCACATGCAACTACAAAATAATTGTAGTTACCCTCTCCATGAGAGCACAACCTAAAAACCCTAAATCATTACAAATGAATATGCCTTTATTTGACTTAGACATAGGATCCACGAAAACTATAATTTCTCGCTCCTAAGTTTAAAATGCTTTTGACTTAATCCCAAACTTAAGTCTTTTTAATGATTTAAACCATTGACTTGTCACCAAAACAATTCCCTAATGATCATGAGATATGCAAAGCAACAATATGGTGGATTACTTTGTGTCTTGCTAGAGAGCAAATTAGTGTGCTACTTTGATTATTATTTTGCTTAAAATTTACAACTAGTCACTCAATTTTTACGACCTCGTTAAAAATTGATTTACCAAACAAGCAATGTAATAATACTTATAATGTACATAACAAACATTTTGGAATACAATGATGCTTTCACACACACAAATATAATATAGTTAAACGGACAACACATGCATAAGACTCCAATTAATGGAGCAAACAACTTTCACAGAAGGGTAAGCACATAATCATGCAACATAATTGAAAGGTAAGAATACACAAAAAAATTTAGATGCAAACAATCACCACATATAACATTATAAAATACACAAGTTCTGCTATCCTACAAGTAACTATGTGAGTGTGTGTTGATTCTCGATGAGCTCTGAAGTACTTCTATCTATCATGATATGCCATTCTCTCCCCTATGATGCTCTCCCTCTTTACTAATCAATGAGGGTGAAGTTTTCATGCATCCACCTCAAACAAATAAATGGTAGTTAGTCCATTTACTCTAATATAATTGGAAGAAATAACTAACAATAAATTATATAAATACCACTGTATCATCTATATCATAATTCATAAAAATAAATCTCAATGACACAGTTTTAGCTAAGACAACGCATTGAAAATAGAGATGCAAACTGTAAAATGCAACAATCTAATCAAAATAACATATATATGATTAGACAAATAAATAATCTAACTACACCATAGTCTCAATATCTGTTTAAAATTATCATTGATTGCTAAGGATAGGTTAGGATGTAATAAGTGGTGGCAATCTAGCTTATCATTTTTTGGAGGCAAAATAATTTAAGAAGAGGGCTTTGTTGACAATGGATCAAGAGCCACCCAACCAACCTGTGAATTATTCGATGGAGCCAAATATACGATCAAGCTACACCCAAGACATAGAGGCACCATAATAGTTGTTTGTTCACCACCTTACACTGGATGGAATCAATGAAATGGCCTTGCGAAAAAAATTATCATACAACTTAAAACTATTTGGTGGAGCCAAAGGCATGAGCACCCCTGACCCAAGTGGTGAAGGTACCATAATACTAGTTTATTCACCACCCTGCACCAAAAAAGAACCAACGAGATGGCCCAACAGAAAATTTGTCACAAAACTGAAGATTCCATCCCTTGTAAAAGCGTAGGGGAGGAGAAGCGGCTCTGCCAATATGTAGATGCTAGTGGTTGAGACCCCTATAACAACATATATGGAAGGACTCTACTCATAGTATAAAAGCATTCTCACAAAAATTGAGGGGTGTAAAAATCTAATTAAGCTACCCCAAAATTCACCCCAAAGTAAATGGAATTAGATAATATATTCTCAAATATGTCTATAGCTAAGATAAAATATATATAGCTATAAACCTTTACCCAAAGATTAACATGCAAAAGTGTCCAAACATGAGTGAGAAAAAAATTATATAAATGAAAAAATCAAGATAGTCATGTGAAAAAATCAACTTGAGTGGAAAAAATAACTATGTCAAAGAAATTAATTTAAATTGGGATCATGATGAAAATACCTGCATAAGAGCAAAAATTATGTAGAAGGTGAAAAATTTGATGGCTCAGATGAGAACTAGCTCACATCATCTCAGGGGTGAAACCAATAGGAAGACAATGCCTAAGGAAGAGTGGAAAAATAAGAAATGTTTATTTTGTAGGAAGGGGTTGTTAGAGAGAAACCGACACTATTAGAGGGGTCCCATGTTGGAGGCTACTGCCTCTTAATTTTAGGCAGAGTGGTCCCAACATCATCATAAGTTTTAAAACTGCTTACAAAATATCTGAACCTTAAAATAAGGAGTAACTATTATTTAAGAAGAAGTTTTTAAAGAGTTGGATGCAAGAGGGGGCTAGAGATTTGCATGGTTGCTCCTATTTTTTGGTTGCCAATTGTACGTTTGTATCCAATCGAATTTTTTCTTTTTTTTCAAATATTTTTTTAAAGTAAAACGCTATTATTTTTTCTCGATAACTTGTATTGAAAAAAATTTAAAGAATAATGGAACTATTGATAAAGAAAAAGACTCCTATAATTTCTCAACAATACTTCTTTAAAAATTACTCGCTAGCCCCCAACATGAGACCCTTACCTATATTATGGAATATGAAGTCTATAATAACATCTAATTCAAGTACAATGATAACTTATAGGTAAACAACCTAACTATTCTATTTGAATAGACGAAACTAAATAAAAAATAAATTTTCCTATCAAAATCTATAATAAAAAAAACATCAAAATATATATATATATACAACACTATTAAAACAATACCACTAATATCAAAAAATTGAATTAACGTGAATCACTCTTATTAGTCCCAAAGCGATAACTAATGGAATTAATTCACTTTAACTCTAGATTAAATTTTACCTTCTAAATCAGTAAAAAATTATTATTTTTTATACATTCAAATATTTGTAGTTCTCCAATAGTTAACTTGTGTATTTATTAACCAAAAATATTAAAAAAATGTTTATTTATGTTGTGATTGGTTAAAATTATTAACATGCTATTATAGAAAAATATGCTGATGTCATGTGCAGTCGGTGATAAATAGTTGGAAATGGAAACAACTCTGACAAGGTGGTAACATCATCAACAGTAACAAATTTAAATTCTATTGTTGGTAGATTTGATCGTATGTAAGAATATAACTTCAATTATTCCTAAATGTTTAATAAAATCTTTTCATATGCTGATGTTTGAACTTTAGTAAATGAATAAGTCATATCTTTTATTCTTTTAATCCCTTCCCTCTTCTTGCAAAGGTTCACAAAATATCAACAATGTGTTGGTATATCCTTTTTATCTCCTTATAAATTCTTTATTTGTCACTCATAGTTTAAGGGTATTACATTCCTGCTAAAATTTTCATGGTTCACAAAAAACAAGAAATGGAAGGTGAAGACAGAGTAGCAGTAGGCACAACGGGGCAAAACTTTTGTGCTACCTATTAGATTGAATTAACAGTGCAGAAAAAAGGATTTGGACATTTCATCATCACAACCTTTAACGGTAATATCATCCTCAAAGGGATCAGCCTCCATGATTGGTCAGTCCTACAAGATGCCAAGGGAAATGTCCTCCTAACCATGAGAAAAAAGGTATAATCACCACTACTTAAATAATTTTCTTGTTATTACATGGATTAAATGGGTTATGTTGTAGATCCTTGCGATGCACAAGCGATGGGTAGTGTTTAAGGGGGTTTTGACCTCTAATCACAAGAAATTTGTCTTCACAGTGAAGAAATCATCAATTTTTGAGTTGAAGATGGCACTTGAAGTGTTTCTGGTGAGTAATGTGCACGAAAAACATTGTGATTCCATGTGAAGGGTAGCTATTTCAACTGATAATGTACAATTTATCAAGGCGACTATTGGTTGTAGAGGTTTAATAAAAATAATTATATGTAAATGCAGTGAATTTTGTTTTATATTTGTGGTTCATGGGAATTCAATTGGTTTGTTATTTTGTACATCAGATGAAGTGGATACACATGAGCACAAATGTACTGGTGGGAAAAGATACATTTGTAGTGGTCGTAGACCTGAAACTGATTACGCCTTCATTGTTTCTCTTGTATTTATTCTTGATGAAATCAGTTGAAATCATCACATACGATGACTAGAAAGGGCAACAATATTACAAGTAGAGGAAAGATTATATTTTTAACAGGACAAGCTTAATGAACAACTAAAATGTACCATATCTTTGATTTTTTATTTATTTTTGGCTTCAATCAAATGATGGAAGCACCACCACTCCCAAATGTCACATTTATATAGTAACATTCCTTATTCCTTGGCAACAATTTAACCATTAAGGTGCTCCATGTGTCACACTTTTTAAAAAGAAACTTCAAAATTACCAAAATCGTAGAGGTTAGATGGATTCACACCTTGTGGAAATCCAATTTTCTATGTAGTCAAAATTATGCATGACTTGCAAAATTTTATTCTTCTCCCAAGCCAAGTACAGTTTGTCCCCATCGATTTATTGCCCTGTCCTGCCTCGCATTTGCATATGCATGTGTCTATCATATTGTGAGCTGAGTTGTAAAAGTAAAAATGTCCATGTCTGAATTCATATCTGATGATCCTCAGTTGGAAAAGACACAATGATAAATAGGATGCATGACGAGCATTCTCTACTTGTTTGATAAACACCATTTACATAGTAGCAATATGATCACCGAGTGTAATTACTAGTTATGTTATTAAAAAAAAATAGTCTTTAGATCATGTAAAATTTTGCAATATTAACTAATTAGTTTATTATTTGATTGGATCATTTGATTTGACATTGGACGTGCATGTCCTTGTTTATTATGGGGTTTATCAGTTGCTTCTGGTGGTTTTGGTGCAGCATCAACTTCAACATTTGCACAAATCACCTTTGGACAATTGTGAGATTATATGACTATTGTTTTGTTTGAAATACTTAGAAAAATTGCTTGTAAACAAAATTTACAAGCTCTTAAATGAAAATATTCTTGCTCCCGTGTTCTCTTGTAATGGTTCTCAACATAATGTGATGGTTGTGGCACCACAACCTGTTAGTAATCCTTTGGGACTCTTCCACCAATGCCTCAGATGTCTATTGGCCAAAGTGTGGGATCTACTCCATCTATTCAATATGGGATATCTAGCATGCCTGTAAGTATGGAACCAATGTTTTTAATAGGGTTGTTGCATATCTATTCTTTTGATTAGGTTGCTTCATGTATTGATAAATGACTATTTATGTAGGTTAATGAAAAACTTGCTCAAGTAAGGACAACATCCCTGTTAACTCCACGGCATGTAACTCTAAGGTCAAGAATCCACTTGCATTCACGAAGATATATCCAAAAAATGATAGTCCTAAGGTAAAAAAATTCAAATTATTATGGCAAATGTTTTTGGTTTGAATTTGTCTTTTGTTTCCATGTTATTTTTTTTTTCTATTTTCTGTTCTTGCAATACATATATCTTTTTTCAACGATGGTGAAGATGCACCCAACACTCCAAAGGCAGATGCAATGTTCTTCATCCCCAACGAAAATGTAAGGGCATTATTTATTCGATAACCTAATTAGTGTTCTCCCTCTACTGCACTCAAGCGAGTAGTAAATATGAAGGAAATCACTGTACATATTAATGATCATGGCTAGACCTCATGTTTTACCCCTTTTTGTGCTGGAATTAGGGGATTCTCCATAGATTACTTGATGATAATTGGATTGCAATTTAGATACTTGTTTTCTACTATTAGGTTTGTAATTTGAATGACTCTTGGTTGCTTATTCCTTTTTGACTTGATCATTATTGATAGCTTTGTTTTGGAACTTCGTTAATCTCATAATTCTATGCTTTGATCCTTATTATTGAGATTTGGTTCATTGTGTAGAAATTGAAACTTTCTTCAACGGGATTTTGTTTACCCATCAAGCTGTTATCTGATGTATGTTTGCATATTCAGAAATTATGGCAGATGATAGCAATGGGACAATGTTATATGAAAATGATGCTTTCCATAAGAATTAAATTACAATTAAAATTGTTTTAAGACATCAAACAAGAAATTTTAAAAGCCAAATTCTATACGTAAAATTGCATTTAAATACGTAAAATTACATTTAGACACCTAAAAAATTCACCAAACAAACATATCTCACAACAATTATTTATACAAAGAACATAAGACATTAAGGTTAAACTTTTAATTTTCATAAATAAATAAGCATAGAACATAACATTTTTTTTAAGTTTTATACATGTTTTTCAAAATTTGTTTCTTTATATTTCAATATAAAAAATAAAAATAAAAAATAGTTTACAAATGAAATTGTTTTATTGAGAAAGAACTCATCAAGAATCACTTTTGATATAATACAATAATTACACAATCCAAAATGTGGTCCAACAAATAAAACATAAAATAAATATAAAAATCAAACCAAAAATATAAAATAAATAAAAAACTTTGGACTATGGCTTAAAATTTCACTTTAGTGGCTTCAATTGAAATGTTATATAATTCATATCGAAACAATTTATTTGAGAAAACTCGTAATTCATGTTCTTTATTCACAAAGATATAAATGTTTGAGTTGTTACCTATTCATGTTCTTTATTCACAAAGATATAAATGTTTGAGTTGTTCCCTGTTCAAATATTTTGAATATTGAAAAATTCCAATTACAAATTGACAAAACTCCACTCATATTATTTTCAATCAATTGTAATTTTATTGTAAATCCGCAAATACTTAGACACATAACGCCCTTGGTAATACTCTTGATCCCCAAATTATTAAAATATTTCACTCATTCATAAATGAAACGGTCCACCCACGCACTCAATTGTAAATTCTCAAATCTTTTTGCTTTTTATTTTTATACATTGATGAGGACCTTACTATAATACACCAAGAAGAAAGGAGGAAAGAGTGGGAGAAAGTAAAGGTGGCAAGGGATGCAGGAAGATGGGCTTGGCTACAAAACGGCAAAGCTCAAATAGGTGACAAAGCGTCACATAAGAAATAGGAAATCGGGGCCCCCAAGAGTATCTAACAGTGGTAAGTTGGAACTGCAGAGGATATCCATGGAGAAGAGGACCTGGATTGGGGCCCATAGCAGAAGGAAAGGATGTCATCATCCTTATTGAGACCCATGAACATGATGGGTGTAGGATTTCAGATTTTGAAGAGTATAAAAAGACGTCAGTGTGGAATGAAAGAACTGATAGTGGCAAGGGACATGGTGGAGTGGCAATCTTAATTAAAGAGGACTGGAACAATCTCGTAAAAGTGGAGAAAGAAGATCCAAACAAGCAGTTCATATGGCTTAAAATTACATAAAACCAAGCTACAACAAGGATGGCAACATGCTACTTTGCCCCAAAGGGATCAAAATTTTATAAGAAAAGGAATTTAGATCGTGAAGATCCATTTGCAGCTCTAAAAAAAGACATTTTTGTTTTTAGTAACATGGAAGAAATGGTACTAATTGGAGACTTTAATGCAAGAACTACAAACAATCAAGCTCTCAATCTGAAAAACAACGCAGAGAAAGATAACCCCTTAGGGTTAGAGGAAGAGAACAACCAACTTTGGGACAAGGTCTCACAAGATAGCAAAGGTGTAGTCTCACACTTTGGGGTTGAACTCTTAGGACTTTGTAGTTCTTACAACATGGTCATCTGCAACGGTATGAGAGCATGGCCTGAATCAGGGAAAATCACATGCAAAACGTACAATGGCCAAAGTGTAGTAGATTATGTCATTTGTTCACAAAGCTACACATCGAGATTGATGGAGGTTATGATTAGGGACAATGTATTGGAACTGAAATTAGACCATAATCCAATTCATATTAAAGTTCACATTCTCATAAGGAAACAACAGGGAGAACAAGTCCGCTTTGGCCAAAAGGACACTCCCCAAGGTAAAATCTTTCTAAATCATGAGAATTAGGGAATCTTTAGAGCTGCAATCAAACAATTGCTCAGAGATCACGAAGGAAAAACAACTAACATAAAGAACCAGTTTCTCAGAGAGAGCATGCTGATTCCACTAATACACAAGGCCTTAAATGGTTGTAAGAGAGCTAGACCCAAGAGAGGAACAAGAAATACTTTCCCTGCAAACCCATGGTTTGATGAGGAATGCAAGATACCAAAAAGAAATCTGCGAAAGAAAGGTATGGACAAAGAGCATAAGGAGTACGTAAAGATGCTACAGAATAAGAAAGAGAAGTATGTAAACAACAGAAGAATAGAGCTGATTGCCCTCGAAAAAAATAACCCTAAAAGTTTTTGGAAAGAGATAAGTCAAAAGAAGAAGCAAACAGAAAACAATATCACCAGAAACCAATGGCTTGGGTATGCAAAGCTACTATATGAGAGGGACCAAGATAAATATAGACCCCTAATAATCTATGCGAATACAAAACTCTTCAACACCGAAGACATCATTAAAGGCATAAAACAATTAGCAAGTGGGAAAGCTCAGGTTATTGATGCGCTGCAAGCAGAGTACTTAAAGTGGGGTGCCGAAGTATTGGCACCTCATATCAAACACATCTTCAATAGGGTTATCCAAGAGGGCTTCTTGAAAGAGTGGACGACTAGTGTTGTCAGGATCTTGCTCCACCAACTAGAGCATATATGATTACCTCTTGTATTAGCAACTAAACACGAAATTTAACCAGAATGATAAGTAACTAGAAATATGAAACAACACAGGATATGAGAGACAATGCACAATTGTATTAATAATCACTCAGAAAAAAATACAATAAAGAAGATGCCACTTCTTCTTCCACCTCAAAGGCTTGCCACACCTCAAGACCTTCTTCCCTCTCTCTCTTGGTCCCAACAATCAACTCCAATATAGAATTGATGTTCACCTCCACCAGTCAGTAACAACGCTGCCAGTACACCAAGTACACAACCGTACTCCAAGTAGATCTCCTGCTCTTTGTTGTCACCTGCAAATCACCAGACCTTACTCACCATTGTAGATCTCCAAACGTGGTCCTGCACACCTGCTGACCAAGATCATATATATATGAAGAACCCTTCTGATTCTCCAAACTAGCACCCACACTTGGTACTGTGGCACTAGGAGGAACACACCATTACTCTCTTCTCTCTGAAGGAGCTTATTTAGCTCTCTTACTCTCTAGCACTGGTTTACAATACAGCCCATGAGTCTATTATATAGATCTTATGCATACAATAATTAGACTATCTTAATTACAATAATTAGACGCGCAACTCAAGACTACAACTAGCCTTTAACATGCAAACTAACAGTCCAAAAATAGACTCTCCAGAATCCGGATGCAAATTGCATGTTCACACACAGGTTGCCGACGTCGGCTCCTCCTGATCGATGTCGGCCGACTTGTAACCGACGTCGGTTGCTTCTGCACTGCTATTTGACCGACGTCGGTTGATCAGACCGATGTTGGTTGCCCTGCAACTCGTTCTGCAACTCTCCGCAACCTTCGCAACTCCTCCTGTTTGCATCCTGGTGAAGCTTTTAGCTCTACAACCTAACATGGTTATCCCTATCTTCAAAAGCGGGGATACCAATAACCCGTCAAATCATCGTACTATCATGGTTAATCCCCTCCTTGGTAAACTCTTCGGAAGCATGATAGAATGCAGAATCAGCAGGTGGGTAGAAAAAGAAGGAAAAAGAGCTAAGGGCCAAGCTGGATTTAGACCGAAGCACTCTACTATTGATCATGGAGCTACACTTAGGTTCTTGATTGAAAAAATATGGAACACTCAGGGAGACGAGGCCTTTTGCTGCTTTGTTGACTTCAAAAAAGCCTTTGACACGGTCCCTCGTGACAAACTTTGGAATAGGATGAAGGAGCTGGGGTTTCTGGATGAGCTCAGAGCTGCTGTCCATAGATTATATGAGCAAATAAAGGCTAAAGTCAGAACTAGTGATGGAATGTCAGAATGTTTTGACAATAATATAGGGGTCAAACAGGGTTGCCCACTTTCACCAACTTTATTTGGATTGTACATTGATAAATTAGAAGAATGGTTAAATAAGGATAGTGGGGAGGGGATCCAACTAGATAAGTATGCTATAAAACTGCTTTTTTATGCATATGACCTCATTTTAATTGCCAGAACAACCAGCAGCTTGAGGGAACATTTGAGAGCACTTGAAACCTTTTGTCAAGAGGTTGGAATGCAGGTGAACACAAGCAAAACCAAAGTAATGATCTTCTCTCTGAAAAGAAAAAAGAAACAATATACCTTTACCTTTGAAGGTAACCCGTTAGAGATAGTCGAGGAGTACAAATACCTCGGGCTTGATTTTCACCACAAGCTCAGCTGGGAAACATGTAGAGCAAAAAGAATCCAAGGAGGATGGAAAGTGTTGTACTCTCTTCAAAATACGTGCAGGATTGCAGAGTTATGGGATTGGAAGACTAGGAGAACACTCTTCGGTTTGTTGGTTATCCCGGTGATTCTTTACGGATGTGAAATTTGGGCCAGCAGTATGTCAGTTCAAAAATGGAAACAGATAGAGAGAATCCAGAAACACTTCATCATAAGCAGTCTCAAAGTCAAGAATTCGGTACTGTATGAGATCTTACTTGCTGAAATGGGATCCTTCCCCCTAGAGGCATCGACGATAATACAGTTACTAAGCTACCTCAAGAAGATTCAAAACATGAAGAAGCACAGGTGGCCTAGACTAATTGTGGAGGAAGAACTAACTAGAGGAAATAACACTTGGAGGAAGAACTAACTAGAAGAAAGAACACTTGGAGGAAGCAAAATGACAAATGGGTAAAGAGGTGGGATATTAGCATGCAGGAGTGCCCAAATATTAATGAAGAAATAAAAAAATACATGAGAAAAAAATTCAAGTGCATCATGTGGACAAAACAAATGCGCCGTAACAAGGGATACTACCTCAAAGAATTCAACCCCACAGGTGATTTTGAAGAAAAACCCTATATAGGAGCAGAGATTAAGTGGAAAGTGAAAATGTTGATTGCCCAACTTAGGATGAGCTTTCATCATCTTAGGTGTGAAACGGGTAGATGGCTAACTCCTAAAGAGGATTGGAAGGAGAGAATATGCCTCTTTTGCATCAAAGGTATGGTGGAGACAGAACGACACTTTCTCTTGGAGTGCGAGGCATACAAAGACATCCGATACAGTTATGGTGAAACTTTGAAAATCGCCAACCTGGACAACTTGTTTGAAATAACAAAGCTAGGTAATACAACGAACATCGTGATCAAACTTCACAGCAAAGGAAAGATCTCAAGAAGGAAGTTCAGACAACGTAAGGAACCTTTTTTTTGTGGCTGAAGTCTCGTTTTGAAGATGTGTGCGAACGGTTGGGTCCCATAGGCTGCAGCGGTCTTGTAGACGTTATTAAAATCCTTCATTCATTCATTGAAAAAAAAATTAAACACCACAATGTCATATTCCAATCCGTTAAAAATATCAATTCCTGAAGGAGCCTCCGCCACGTGTCAAGCAAAGGAAGGAGCAACGCGTAGGCACGCAGCTTTAAAATGTTAATTCATTTATAATGTCCATGACATTATCTGTAAACTTTTCGTATAATGTTGTGACGCGGACGAGAAGACTTTGGGTTCAAGATTCAAGGCACAGGAATTCAAAGCTTTTGAAAAATTTCAGCTCACGAGGGCCGAATTAACCCTAGCTTTTTGGAGAATCAAACGGCGCGGGAAATGATGCTTTGCAGGCAAAGATACAGACTTTATTGATAGCTGAGAAAAAATAGCTCCGAAGTTACTTGATTTTGTGCTACAATTTCCTGCTTAAATTATGACTATCGGAGCTACGCTTTTCCAGGCGCAGCTTGGCCATTTTTCTCTGCAAGGTGCTCTAATTTGTCAACTTTCTTTTTCTGAGTTTTAAACAGTTAATGTGCTATGGTATGTAGTTCTCATCTCAGGTTTAGAGTGTAAAAAGTATAAAAATAGTTTGTTTACAGGTTTTCATTTTTTTCCTTATATTTATATTTATATTTATTTTATTAATATTTCGGATGTGCATTGGCTTCGCTAATAACCTTTGAGGACCTGTATTTATGGGTCAAATTTAATGGCGAAAAATCGGATGCAGTATTTTGCTTAATTTTATCATCAAATTTATTGTGGTCTTCAAATTCTATCCCTTCAGCATATCTTTAAAGCATTAAATTGAATGTCTATATGAAACCCTCCATTACTTTTATGAATTGAGCCGTTTAACTTCAATGCTTTACCAATTGAATTTATGCTATACTTTAATTTAAATATATTTTCTATCATGTGATATGATTTTTTAGGATTCAATTGTATAGTTTGAGTTAATCTGTATTGATCCATGTAATTTAGGTTCATAAAATCTCACGTATGAATGACCCACTTGACATTCATTGCATTTAGGTGATGTTTAGAGGGGTGAAGTGCAGGACTTCCCTGGAACTTAATATTATTTTGGCTCGTATTTCATCTTGAACATCATCTAGATGCAGTTAATGATATATTCTTATAACCACTACTCATAAATATGAGTCAATATAGATTGACTTGAAACTAAATACTTGTATCCTAAAAATTCTTCACATAATTTGATTAACTGGACAAGCACCACTTGTGTAGATTTTTTATTAATTAGATCCTTTGATAATTAAGGGGCTCTCTCTCTCCAAAAAAGGGGGTCTCTCAAAAAATTTAAAAAAGCTCAGTTTAGAGGGCATATAGTCTAGACACATTTAGGTGCACACGGAGAGAGAGACTTACAAAGACATTTCTTCCGTGTCTTTCCTTTCCTTTTAAAATAGATATAAAAACTGTAAATAAAAAATACTTTCAAGGTACTTCTGCTCATAAGCTTCTATATCCTTTTTAGCACTCTTTTATATTACTTAGTACTAGCCCCGTTTTTACTGATAAATGGATACAAAAACTGCAAATAAAAAATACTTATGAATACTTCCTATTATTTAGAGCCTTGTTGTAAACGATATCTCTATTATTTAGATTGTACTAAAATGATCTTGTGCTATACTTGGGGCTGTTGCACTAATTTTATCTATTTGCTTTATTTGACATATTTGGTAGGCCATTTTTTGTGGTTAAGTGCTGCAATGTTTTAGTATTCTTATTTCTAATTCTTATGTTTTTATTTAGTTTATTGTTAAAAATGCAATCTTAAAACATCAAGATTCATATGCTTTTAAATTGGCCTTTAATTTGTATTTTCAATTATTTTTTCTCCTATTTTACTTAATTTCAACACTTTATCGAATATTTTTTTCTCTAGAAGTCCAACTAATTTTACCCTTTTAACTCATCCCACTTAGCAAAGTCTTATAATTTTTAATTTCTAGGTAATTCTAAACTAATTTTACCATTTGAACTTATCCCACTTAAGAAAGTTTTATAACTTTTAATTTTTAGGTAATTTTTAAACTTTTAACATGTTTGTAGAAAGGAAGAATTTAAGGGCTACTTTCGTAAGATTCATCAGGATCTGCCTTGCTTAAATATCCTTCCATTTGTACATTAAATTGAACTATACAGATTGTCACAAACGTTGATATAAAAATTGACAAAAATAGAAGATTATTCTTTATGATAAAAGAGCTTCAAAACCTCATTTGAAATTACGAGGACCTCTGTGTATAAATAGGACACAGAAGTTCATCCACCTAAAAAACACAAGTGCAACAACATGCAAAATAGAGAGAAATCTAATGAAGTCTAAAAATAAAGTAAGCTCACAATTGAGAGATTCTAACTTGTCTATCTAATCTATCAAGATAATTAATTTGATTCAAATTTATTAAATGCACAAATAATGCATATCTTAGGAAGAAAACACCTAGCCTAAGTGAATCGCAAAATAGTTGTATTTACATAGACCATTTTGGCTCGTGTTTCATCTTGAACATCATCTAAATATAATAAGTGATGGATTCTTGTAACTACTATTAATAAATATCGATCAAAATAGATTGACTTGAAACTAGATACTTGTATCCTAAAAAATCATCACATAATTTGATTAACTGGGGAAGCACCATTTGTGTAGATTTTTTATTAATTAGATCCTTTGATAATTATGGGGCTTTCTCAAGAAAAAATGGGGCTCTAAAAAATTAAGCAAAGCTCAGTTTACAGGGCATATAGTCTAAACACATTTAGGTACACACGAAGAGAGAGACTTACAAAGACATTTCTTCCTCTTGTCTTTCCTTTTAAAATAGATATAAAAACTGTAAATAAAAAATACTGTCAAAGTGCTGCTCATAAGCTTCTATATCCTTTTTTGCACTCTTTTATATTACTTAGTACTAGCTCTGTTTTTACTGATACATGGATACAAAAACTGCAAATATAAAATACTTATGAATACTTTCTATTATTTAGAGCCTTGTTGTAAACGATATCTCTATTATTTAGATTGTACTAAAATATCTTGTGCTATACTTGGGGCCGTTGCACTAATTTTATCTATTTGCTTTATTTGACATATTGATAGGCCATTTTTCTTGGTTAGGTGCTGCAATGTTTTAGTATTCTTAATTCAACTTCTTATGTTTTTATTTAGTTTATTGTTAAAAATGCAATCTTAAAATATCAAGATTCGTATGCTTCTAAATTGTCCTTTTATTTGTATTTTCAATTATTTTTTCTCCTAGTTTACCTAATTTCAACACTTCATCAGGGCTTTTTTCTCTTGAAGTCCAACTAATTTTACCATTTGAACTCATCCCACTTAGCAAAGTCTTATAACTTTTAATTTTTAGGTAATTCTAAACTAATTTTGCCATTTGAACTCATCTCACTTAGCAGGTAATTCTAAACGAATTTTGCTATTTGAACTCATCTCACTTAGCAAAGTCTTATAACCTTTAATCTCTAGGTAATTCTAAAACTTTTAACGTGTTTGTAGAAAGGAATAATTTAAGGGCTACTTTTGTCAGATTCATTAGGATCTACCTTGCTCAAATATCCTTCCATTCGTACATTAAATTGAACTATACAGATTGCCACAAACGTTGATGTAGAAATTGACAAAAACAGAAGATTATTCTTTATGATAAAATAGTTTCAAAACCTCATCTGAAATGACGAGGACCTCTGTGTATAAATAGGACACAGAAGTTCATCCACCTAAAAACCACTAGTGCAACAGCATGCAAAGTAGAGAGAAATCTAATAAAGTCTAAAATTAAAGTAAGCCCACAATTGAGAGATTCTAACTTGTCTATCTAATCTATCAAGATAATTATGATAATTAACTTGATTCACAATTTATTAAATGCACAAATAATGCATATCTTAGGAAGAAAACACCTAGTCTAAGTGAATCCCAAAACAGTTGTATTTACATATACCAACAATGTATTGTTATTAAAGTAAAACATAAAGTGCTCATGCACAAATTTTGTTCAAAAGTTTCTATTATGAATTTATTTTGTACGAAACGGACTACTACATTGATAGATCTTATTTGAGCAGTGGAAATGGCCTCTAAATATGCACATCTTGAAGACCGACTGCCTTGCACCTAGATATAAAGGTCATAACTGAGATAGTAGTTATGGCATTAGAGTGTATACATGCCTCCCTTTTTTTAACATTGTTCTATGGTTGACAATCTTTCTATGGGCATGCCATATGACTACCTCAAGCCTCCATAAGTGTTTTATTTGTTTTGCCAATTATTAGTCCCTTGATATCATAAGACACATTGCAAATCAGCCTAACTGAACATATTGCCTTCAGCCTATAATACGGTGTAACGGTCTCAATTTCAATTTGAAGCACTTAAGTCCACAGTGACACTATTAATAATTAACTGGATAATGGCTGATGAGAGATTCAGACACTCATCATCAAGTGCATGGTGTATAAATAATATTCCATAACATGAATTTGATCTTTTTCACCTTGTAACCATTTCCATTGTTCTCTTCTTTACTAGGGAAGACCATTGTCTGAGCTCAATACCTTTTTAAGGGGGATCTGAGTTTGGCATATTGTATTTTGCTTCTTTCTGGTTAAAACACACACTTTCTGGTCTATACAAATGAAATTTTCAGAATTTGGTGTCTGATGTGCTATCAGTTTAATTTTCATACACATTCATTCAAAAGACCCCCATCGCCATGATATGTTCTTTGGAGTAAGTACTTGTTCGTTATGATTTTCTCTATTGCAATTATGCTGATGTATTTGCATACTTTTTGGGTCCTGCTCTTAGTCTTCTGCAGTGTTTTTACATAAGTCAATTGACAAAGATGACATGTAGTTCATGATTGTTCAATATAGGGTATCAATATAAACAAGCTCATCAAATTTATAGGGTGAAGCACTATGAGACTGACCAAAGGATATATCTATCATGCCCACCTTCATATTCCATATATCAAATGAGAAAAATAACATTACAAAAGATGACACGTTTGAGGAACAACTTTCAAGGAAGGTCAGAGCATTCTTCTCCTTTTGGAGCTTTCAACTACAATCTTTGCAAAAATTCCAAGCATTTAAAATGTGAGAGACAATTTTCAGGGAAATTTGTGTGTTTTCTTTCTTCTGAGTCAAGCAATGGCAACTGGGAAAAACCAAGAAACTTGGCAAAGCTTGGTACTTCTCTCAATGGGCACCGGCAAGACTATGAAAATCGTGACAGATATGATCTCAGGTTTAAGGCATGTCCAGATTTTGAGCCTGACATTGGAGAAGATGGGCCAGATTCAGCTCTCTCATACAAGGTGGTACCAAACTCTGTAAGAGTGGAGAAGGTTGTAGACCAGGAATCTGTATGGTGGAAGGACTTTCCCAAGCGCTGGGTGATCGTACTGCTCTGTTTCTTTGCCTTTCTCCTCTGCAACATGGATCGTGTATGTTTTCTGTCTTGCTTTCCTATGGAATTTGTCATTTCTGTTTTAGTTCCTTTTTACTTGCTGGTTTCAGTTAGTACCTATTTCAAGCACATCATGACTAGATTTTTCAGGTTCATTGAGAGAAGATATGGAATAAATAATAATTGAATTTGGAAGCAACTATATATGGAGCGTAAGTGTATTTTTCAACTGAGTCGGCCTTTTAACAATCCAAGTTATATTCTTTGTCTATACTAATTCTGTTTTAAACTTTGTAGAAGCTGGTAGCATGAATGTTTGTCTAGAAGTAACTAGTAAAAAGTTAAAAACCATAGGATACTGCAGAATGTTGGCCAGTTTGGTTTTACTCCAAATCTTAAAGAATTGCACCGCAACCATCATTCAAAATCATTCCTTATGTATATGATAAATATATCTGTTATAACCTATCATTTTTTCACATTATACTGAGGACAGAAACACTTCTATTAGATTATTAATGGCTATTCTTTGACTCTTCAATCCTTTGCAGGTAAATATGAGCATTGCCATCCTCCCTATGTCTTCAGAGTTCAACTGGAGCCCTTCAACTGTTGGCTTGGTGCAGTCTTCATTCTTTTGGGGATACCTGCTTACTCAGGTCAGTTATATATAGAATTACCATCCACATCTTATCTATGGCTTCCAGGAAAATGTTAACAGACTGTCTGAACTTGTGAGATGTTGGGTTGCATATTTGTTTTGCTATACCCATGAGTAGTTTATTTACAGCCTCAGTGGGCCTGATGGTGAAGGCGTGTGTACTCCATAGAGGATGCACAAGTCTGAATCGGGAACAGGGTAGGGCATGTACGCCTCATTGAACAATTTATAAGGTAAATGGAAAACAATCCCCTTGTAGGCTTCCAAAGGCCATTATTGTGCTTTCTGCATTATGGAGCATGGATCCCACTTCAATTTCTTTGTTATGATTCTGTGTTAGCACATGGGGTACACAATCACTTGAGAAAATTTCATCAATTAGAATCTGCATGCATGCGATCTTACTCATCCACAATGTTTGTGCTACTCTTTAGATATGCATTCTGACTCCCTTAACTCATACCTTTGGAATGAATTATCCATCATGAGCCCTTCATTAAAGGCTGTCCTTTTATGGTCAGTGCCACTAAACACTTGTCAGTAATTCACATGATTGATGGTAGCTTGCATGTGGTTCACTGTTAAAAAATGCTACATCGTAATGCCACAGGCACAAGATGACTGTCCTAGTTCACAGTCATGTCTAGGAATTTTTTTTGGAGGATGTAAAAAACAGATGATGTGGGTTATGCCTAATTGTTATAGAAGAGTTGAGAAATAATCAGTGAATAAATTCATGATGAAATCAAAACATGATCAGGCTATAATGATGATAGAAGTTTTTTAAAAATGGGATGAGAGATGTAGAAATGACCTGATGAAATAAGGGGTTACTTTATCACAATGATAAATTCCAGGCCCTAGACTTATAGAACTATATCCTTCTATGGTTTTATAAAATTTCGGGAATAGAGAAAAATGTAAGTGTTGGTACTCCAAAATCCCCTAATCAAACAGGTAGTTCAAGCAAGGATGTTTATATAATCCTGAATGTTGTGTTTTCCTTTACAAGTATTATTATTTGTTTCTTTCTTTAAGGGGAAATGTGGTAGAAGTGAAATTGTGGCCTGATTACTACCCTTGCGAACCTAGCTAATTATATTGATGATGAATTAAAGATGGATATTTTTTCATATGCTTGGCCACCTAAGTTGTTATTTGATTATGCAGCCATCCTTGATCCTTCAAAGAGAAAGTTTGAATATCCTTCTGCAAAAAAATTCCGTTACATTCTGTGGATGAAGGACATGCTTTTAAATACCAATGGTCGTACTTTGTGGTTCTTAAAAGAAAAATGAAAATGTAGAAGTGACATAATAGATAATGATATTTATTTATTCTTTTGATTTTTTTCCATTTAGTCAATGACATATCTTATATGCTTTTTTGTATTTTTAATGTTGTCAGAATTTTCAAATTTTGTTGAATGACTTTCAGATGATATTGCTTGCAACTTGATTTTCTTATCTTCCTAGCATATGAATCATATTGCAGATTGTTGGAGGCATTTGGGCAGACAAAATTGGTGGCAAGCTTGTATTGGGATTTGGAGTAGTGTGGTGGTCAATTGCAACTGTTCTCACACCTATAGCTGCAAAAGTTGGATTGCCATTATTGCTTTTTGTCCGTGCATTGATGGGGATTGGTGAGGTTAGTGTCTTCACTTCTTATGCATTTGTCACAAGTTAGTGTTGAGATTCCTTAGGTGCTTCAATTGGTAACTTTTCTATGTTGGACATGATAATTTTTTTTGTAACAAGCTTCAGAACTTGCTATATATCTCAAATTTACATAAATTGTTATGAAACGTTTTATTAATTATTGAAAAGATCAAGTTGACAGGAGCTTCCATATGACATAACACTCAAAACAAGCAGGCTTTATAATTAGCATATATTGATGCATGATCATCGGTCTTCATAGGTCGGTGCATATACAAAGAAATATGTAGGCTTATTAGTTTAAGGATCATAACATAATGATGCAGCCATGGTTATGGGTCTCAATTAAGAGATGCCTTAGACCACGTAGCCCTCAGAATACACAATGGAATATGAAATAAAATGCATCAGACACAACTCAGATCTTTATTAGATTTCAACAATAGGAAATACAACAGGTACAATAACAACAATGAAACCACAATCTCACCATCTTCTTAAAACAATTACTCAGAATTATTCTTCAGATCCAATACTCTGGTCAACATTCGAACTTCCCAACCTCTGTTGCACAAGTGTGGGGGCATGCTTATATAGGGGCAAGACCCACCTACTTACATTAAGTGCTTTACACCCACTAACGATTTAACACACCTTAGTATGCCATAACTAATAAATGTCTCTCACAATTCCAAGGAACAAACACATTAAAACGTAACACATCACAACATACTACAATATGATCAATACCAAATAGATTCTTATCAGCTTCCTATGACTTACAAAATTAAATGTCAAATAGTTCGCAATGGCTCCTTTCATAACACATCACAAGGATATGGGCGTAACACATCACAACATACTACAATATGATCAATACCAAATAGATTCTTATCAGCTTCCTATGACTTACAAAATTAAATGTCAAATAGTTCGCAATGGTTCCTTTCATAACACATCACAAGGATATGGGCCCAAACCAAATGCACACAAAGAAGGTGCAAGTCCTCACAACCAACAATTGTGCTGTTATCTTGATGTCTGCTCAAAAAAATTACTGCATATTACCACACGTGCCCCAAATGAATAGCAAATCAATGCACGGCTTGTGCATTGAAGAACAAGCTCCTCCGAATAATCTCATCAACTATGTTGCACCCCCAAAAAATAAATCAAACTCTGCAGGGAACCAAATGAAGACAAATTTCTAAATTTCCTCCACAAATTGCCACAAGACTGCGCTTGCACGAAATACTAAAACTATTTCTTGCACAAATATTCACAAATTACGAGAACAAGCATGCGGAGCATTACAACAAGGAGATATGTGCAATAAGAGACTTGTGCAAAACAAAATTTAGACAAATATCTTAAAGTATTATATTTTTGGACCTTGGTTGATGCAAGATTGCATGTGTACCCGGATGCTCTTGCATCACATAAGTATATTGCTTTCTTGTTGGACATGGAAACACACCACTTGCTAGGATGTTTGGGTTCCTATGCAAATGGATCAAGTCCACCAATCACACTTAATTATGTTTCATGTTGGTTTTCCCCCTATTTAACAAGCCCTGGAAAACGTAGAGTAGTTTGTCCCTATTTGTATATTGGTTTTACTTTGGAATGACTGTATTTTATATTTGTCCACTCTGCTCCAAATAGCTTTGCTACTTGGTTCATATAGGTGGAAGTTCTGTACACTTCAGCTAGTCATCTATGTTTTTTGACTTATTTCTATAATATATTTAATATTTATCTTTGAACAATGGCACAAGAATGCTAAAACAGTAAGGCTATTGGTATGAAGGGATTTTATAGGTGGATTTCCACTATCATAAAGTATATTTGAAAAGAATTTCAATGATATATTGCAAACCTATCTCTTCCATACTGATGAGCCTAGATACATAGACACTATCTTCTTATTATTTTGATCAAGACAAATTATAGCTCAATAAAATTAGTTCAAACTCACCATATCTTGTCCATTGGGATTGGAATTTAGTTGTAATGCTACACATGTAGTTCGACAGATTATAATCCTTATGAGTTCCAAGATTTTATTTGAACCACTTTCGATTCCAAGTCAGTTATATTTCTAGATCAATTTTTAATAGCCATTTCATTGAAGGAAACATTAATGATTTATATAGATCATCATATTGGATTATAATCTGTTTATATTATTATACTTCTTGTTTTTTAAGCTGCATTGGTATTTGTATTGACTAATTGATCTACAGTTAAAAGTCATAAATGTACTAGCACTGGTGCCAAAAGTATTTTGTTTATCTTTTATTGCATAACCTTTCATCTTTTTAACTAAATGTTACCTCAAAGACTTTCTTTTTTCCAATATGACAATGATGCTTCTCTGCAGGGTGTTGCTATGCCTGCTATGAATAATTTACTTTCAAAGTGGATCCCTGTAAAGGAAAGAAGCCGATCATTGGCACTAGTATATAGTGGAATGTACCTTGGTTCAGTAACAGGCTTGGCTTTCTCTCCAATATTTATCCAGAAGTTTGGTTGGGCATCGGTCTTCTACTCTTTTGGCTCAATTGGAGCCATATGGTTTTTCTTATGGCGGCGGATTGTAAGTCTGTTAATAGAATTTCAGTTTTGTAATTATTTTTTCAAGTCTTAATTGATAGTTGTTGGAGCATATATGCATATAGAGTTGATGCAAATGATTAAATGACATTTATTTGGCAAGATCTACAATTTTCTTTGTTAAACTGAGATTGGAGCTACAAGTTCTCACATTCAAGCAATTTTAGGTGTTACCCTATTTCAATTTGAAATCACTCTATGTTACCGGATACGCCTCTATGCCCCCCCGGGTACGGGTATGCGACGTCTTGGTACGGGTACGGGGGCGGTACGCCCAGCCAACGCCCAGGGTACGTCCCAGCCCCTGCGGGTATGCCCAGGTACATACCTGCAGGGGCTGGGGCGTACCCTGGGTGTTGGCTGGGCGTACGGCCCCAAAAAAAAACATTTAAATTTTTTTTTTCCTCCTTATTTTACTTAATAAAAAGTCAAACACGGACATCAAAAAACAAAATAAAGTATGAAAACCTCTCTGCAGTTTCAATGGCTGGCTGTGTTTTCAAATTGTGAGCATCAGTCGATTCATCTGCATCTTCTTTCTTAGGGCTGTATACAACAGCTATGAAGGTTGCCAGAGCAAGTCAGCAAGTCTCCAGTTATTTGATTGTGTTTCAGCCTTGCCAAAATAAAGGGAATAAATGTCTGTAACATGATCAAGATGAGGGAGAGGTTGAAATCAATAATGCCTTTTTTTGCTTATCCTCTATGTCCCAAAAATATGGTTCTCCAGGACTCTTTTTGTGCAGTACATACAGTAAGATCATTTGCACAGGTATAATAAGAAAGCTCAACTAGTGAATAAGCTCAAAGAAGAGAACAGGCCATGGTCTTAAGTTGATTTAACACCAGGTCATCTCGTTGTAATGTTCACCAAACTGCAGAGAGTGCATTTTCTTTTGTCTTTATTTTTGTCCATACATTGTAACATTTGCACTATGTACTTTGTAATAAGACTAATCTAAGTTCGACAATTGAATATTATGATATTTGGCATCGAATTATTAGTATTTTTTGTGGTTATTTAACTTATTATGTTTTCTTTATGCATATTATGTGGTTAATTTTGTTCATATGGCTATATTTTTATATTTTTAATTTTTTATATATTTTTTTGTACGGCCATACCCAGCCGTACCCAAACCCCCCAAAAAAAATCCCCCGAATCCATGTACCTGATACTTGTACCTGTACCCATACCCTTATCGGCAACTTAGAAATCACTTAAATGATTGTGAAGGAATGAAATCTGAATTATATTTTAGTTTGTTCTTTACCCCCAAAATAAGTCTGGCAGAGCATTCAACATTGAACTAGTGTCTGTCACCACGTTTCTGGGACGTTGATATGAGCTGCGACTGAATGATCAACCTTGACAATTAAGGTGGTAGAGTTGACCTTCTACTTGTAGTTACCGTGGAATTGAGATTTTGTCAAAATATATAATTGGCCTAGCACCACATCCAAAATTGGTATGATGTGAAAGAGGTCATTTACGCCCACAAGTCCTTGAGTTTCCAATAATGCCTCACAATTGCAAGATTGAATGTTTGAGATGGAAAAAATATTTGCATTTGCCTTATTGATTCGAACAGCTTTGATGTGGTGGATCTTGCTCCCTTTGTGTGAATTTCTTCTCTTGCATTAATCATCCTCTGCTTTTCAACTGCTAGGTTTGGATAGGCAACCTTCTTATCTTGAGCCCTCTTGACGGCTAAAGTGGCTTCCTCCATGTCATCAAGGTTGATGTTGGTGGCTTTATACTTGGGACATTTCTTATAGGCCCCTCTTTGGATAGCTTTACAGACTCAACTGACTTGAATGCAGTCCATTCCATACTGGACCATCAGGGCGAGGAAGTCAGGGGAGAGCGGAGATCCATCCATCTTTCTAATCATTTGTTCTATATGTGATATATATGTAATGCAACCAATAATCTAGAAAAAGAGGCATCCAAGACTCCTTGGATTTTCCAACCAGTTCATTCTTCTCTCATACTCTCGTTGTCCAAAGGTCATTTATGTGCTCTTGCTATCAATGGAATAAAGCATTTATGCTCTCAATTGATGGAGGGGGAGGGCCTTTAGGCACTTGACCTTTAGGTCGAGCACATTTATGCACTTGATTGATAGATCAATGGCTTTTAGGCACTCTACCGATGAAGGGCCTTCAGTTACTCTCGCGAAAAAGGGCCTTCGAGCACTTGTCAAGGTCCTCAATCCAACATCATCGACACATCATGGCAGGGTTGTGTTTTATTGGTTTGGGTAATCACACGTTTCCATATCCACTTGCATCCTTACATATTGATCTAAGGATGAAATTTCTCTGTCTATTAGCTTTTACTTTTTTTCATGCACTTTCCTATTCATGTACATCTGTTGATATTTTTCTTAGGCCACACTTCCATTTTATTTTATTGCATGGACTTTGTAGGGGAGTTTAATTTTTTCTATACTAAACGTCAATGTCACTTCTAATACAACTTCAAAAACATATTTTTTGATAAACTGTACTGTCACTGCTAATTATCACTTATTTTGTTCAAACTTGCTAACCTCTTTTCTCCATGTTTGTGAGCTTTTTTTCATAGAATAATAGAGCATGTGCTCTGGCTGGAATTTTTTCATGAACTCTAGCAGCTACATTGCCTCTATCGTCTTCTATTAATCTCTGAGCAGCACTTGCAGCCATTTTTTTAAACTTGAACTATCTAACAAGCTTATTTCTCGAGTTTGTCTCTTTAATATGTTAATATATTTGTTTTTTTTTCATTTTTTCATTTTTCAAGTTTTTAAATGGGTTATGACTATTAGTTATTGACAGATATAATTGGCGATGACACAGTACAGACTTCATGCAAGTGACAAGGGAATAAAAAAACAAATCTAGAAATGTAGCCATCTACCTTGTAACAAAGTGCTTGAGCATAGACAGAAATTTTGCTACATATGAACAAAAAAACTACGTCTAAGAACTTATATATAGTCATCATATGCATGAACGGACACAATAGTATGAGAAAAATAAGAATGCTGAATTGATGGCTATCTTAAGTAATATACATGGTCTCCAAATATATTGAAGTGAGTGACTCACATAAGATACACAATTAACTCGTGGATTCAGAATTCTGAATAGGGTGACAGAACTATACGTATAGATATGTAGATGATAGGTAGATAGTTGACCATAATGGTCCAATTGTAGTTAACGTTTGCCAGGCCATCATTAACTCAGATTAAATGTCAATAAGTGCATTACATAGATGCATAATGTTGTTTTATTAGCTACTTGTTTTTTTCATGATTATGTACAATGGCAACAAAATCTCATTCTACGGTCACAACCTGCCAACTTTTCTGTATTAAAGCAGAGGGCGCTTCCTTTTGTGAGTAAATTCCTTGGCATGACTTGCCATTATTGCATTTATATATTTTTTGGAACTAATAAAAAAATAATGGCAATCCAATCTCTAAAATTGGATTTGGTGGGCATAATTCAAATAAGCCAGAAAACATTATGCCTAAAGTTGAAGAGTGGCGGTTCCTATCACGGGTATGGTTCACAGCTTTATGAGCAGTAGAAGTTTCTAGCTATGCATTTGTTTTGATGATTGCCTTTATTGTCCCAATTCTGGAGTATATTGGTTCTAGATTTAGAGGCGCTGCGTGGTAGAATATGCAGTGCTGATAAAGTTCCTTTTTTATGGATGAATAATATATTAGTAGAAGTGAAAATCTGTGTTTCTGATTAGAGATAAATGTATAAACGTCTTTTGTTAAGTCTGAGCTAGTATACAGTGGAAAAATATGAATACTTTTCTGTTGCCTGCTAAATTAACTGTATTGGCAACCTTCACAGTCTTAAGCTATGTTGAATGCTGGTGTAGCCTACTTGACTGATCTTCTATCAAGAAAAATGTTGAAACAAATCAAAGCAAATCACTGTATAAATTAGCCAATGATGATAAAATAACTGCAATAACCAAAGCTTTAAGCTGACATAGAAAAGTGGGATTTTTGAAGCATAAATGACTTCGGCATATTTATTATTGAAACATGAAATCCCAATTTATTGTTCCTGAAATGACAATGCTTTGAGTAAATAGACAGGGTACTGTATGTTCCACTCTATTTTAAGCATTTATTGAATTAGATATGGGGAGGTTTTGATTAAAACATGTCGAGTGTAACATGGTCCACTTTTCATCTTTGGTGCTTCGTAAAGGCTGTGGAATATATGAAAAGTAAAGAATTTGATTCACAAAAGTTTTTGGTTCCTTAGATTATAGTTTTTGTCTTGTCGATAATATTCTGATACCTCTCTTAAATTTTGTTCTCTAGGCACACAGCTCACCAATTGAAGATCCAGATCTTCCTGCAAAAGAGAAGGAGCTGATTCTGGGGAACAGTGAACCAAAAGAACGTGTCAAATCTATTCCATGGAAATTACTGCTGTCAAAGGCACCGGTTTGGGCACTAATAATTTCCCACTTTTGTCATAATTGGGGAACTTTCATTCTTCTCACATGGATGCCAACATACTACAATCAGGTGCCTGATTTATTATTATTATCCAATTAATCTATTTCTTATACCGAGTGGTCTGCACATATGCCATACAACATGCTTTTATAGATAAATATGATCATGTAAATGTTGATTACAGATTGTGTCTACACATAACTGGTTGTAATTGATAAGGATATTATTAGTGCAGCCTTTATTTGTTCACTTAAAAGGAAAACTATAAACATGCTGTAAAATACATCCTCTGAAGCCACACAAAACGATAAAGACTGATATAACCATGCATTTTTACAGCAATACTAGCATGAGTAAGTCATCAATCAGTTGAAGATGCGATGATTTGTTTGGATACTTTTGCTGGAGCTGCCACATAGTGGTGAGTGATGGAAAACTATAAATTTTTTTCATTGGGCAAGAAGACCATACTCCATGGCTGAACCAAAGAGGGAAACTAATCAAATCGAGTGAAATTATCTGTTATTAGGGGATTCCATTTGGCATTCAGCTTACCATGGCTAAGCAATGGTGTTGGATATTGGAATTTTTTTATTAATGCGTAATAAGCTTGATCTTACTCTGGTAGAATGACATATCTTCTACGCTTCTTATTTGTTTCCCTCCCAAGCAGCATATAAAGTGCTTGATTAGATCCTTAACAGTTGTTAATGGGGAAAAAAGGAGGGGAAAAGGGCTCCCTCTTGTTACTTGGGATGCTTGTGCTCTTCCAAAAAATCAGGTGGGGAGCAGTGGGGGTTGGGGATTCTAGACTTAAGAGCAAATGGATAGAGAGTACCTTGTGCAGGTTAGTGGAATGTAAGAGTAGTGGAGGCTGAGGATCCTAGGCAGTCCTTTTGCACCTAAGAATCCTAAATTCAAAGTCCAGACAATCTATGAAATTTAGGGGGCCTTCCTACTGTGACATAATTGTTAATGCAAGAGCATTGGTGATTGCCAGCTTAACAACACTAAAGAGAATCTGGGTTGCTCAGTAGGTTTTCTCGGATTCACTCCATTGGCAATTTGAAGGCCAACGGGATGCTTGGGGTGTAGCTGCTCAGTCTATTTTGACTTTCAACTTGCAACATGGGTATATTGGGCTTCTGTTGTTCTTTCCTAGAAAAGGTAGGCAAGGAAGGGATTTTTTTGTTAGGAAAAACTTGGTCAGCAGTGACACTGTTCACCTAAACAGGTCTCAAGTTTTGATGCCGATGGACAAACCAACTTTTCTCGAACAAGATGATGTGTAAAAATTGTCTTTCCAAATTGCAGTTACAAAGTCCAGACTTGTATTGGAGAAATTGGAAGTAGAGCACTGGAATATTCTTCAACTATAAGATGAAAGCCTTGTATAATCAAACAAGACAATCTAATGCTATTGTTACCCCTTCAAACAAGCGGTGGTGAGTAAACTTAAAGGACTCACGGGTGTCATGGAAACAATGTTGTCGAGCTATTTGGAAACCAAAAACCTCTTTCAAAAGGCTTTGGAAAGGCTAGTAACGCATCACGGTTTAGTTATAAAACATGGTTGAATAAGGTGGATATTACGTATGCTTTCTGCATAGCGTAACGGAAAGAGAATACACCCGACCTTATCTTCTGAAAATTTATAACAGCTAGACGGTTCTGGGGATGGTTAAAATTTAAATTTTATATCCTCGTTGCTCTCTCTTGGAGAGTAGTTTTTCTAGGGGATTCTTAATGATTAGGCACAACTGCTAGAGTATATGAAATACATTTTGGCAGCGATCCATTTTCTTCGTAAGACAAGATGCAAAGCTCCTTTATAGGAAGATAACCTCCTCACAAAAAGGGGGAAGTTGCAACTTTTCAGACAAGATTTGGATTTGATTATGCAATTAAAGCTTTGGTGGTTTTAGAAGGTTGTGATTTCTTTTCCCACTGGGGCGTAGACCCAAGTCTTTCCTTTCCTTGCCTATGTAGGTAGAGATTTTCCTTGTATCATAATGCTTAATTGATGTAAGTCATTTGTTCTTCGGAGTGATAAAATATGCATTTCTTACCCAAAAAAAAGAGTAAGTCATCTACAAATCTTGGGGCTCAATAAAAAACGATGCTTTGCTTTGCTGCTTTGGTGGGTAGGGGAAGTGCTACTGTTGAGAACTGGATCTGATGTACATTTTATTCTTGAGCGATAATTCAAACTTTATTATATTGTGAGTATTCTGGAATCAATTGCGTAGGTAAAGTTAGGTTTGACAGTTTTGGGTCTCTTGAGAAGGCCCACCATTAGGGATAAGATTGAAGCCAATGATATACATTATTTTATTCATGTAAATGTTATCAGGTATCTATAGACAATAACCAGGCAAAATGCTGTTACAGAGACATAATGTGGTAAAATTTCAAGATGATACTGCCCCTGGTTTGGGAGATACCAAATTAATTTGGGTCTTCCCATGCAGACTCTAGGAAAAAATTTAAATAATTTTAAAAATAAACCTAGATGACTTTTTTTTTTGTTTTAATACAAAAACTTTTATAAAAACCTAAAACTATATAAAAGACTTGCCCTAAATATATAGTTTTTAAACTATAAAATTAAAACATAAACTAAAAAACTCTGCCCTAAGCTCCTCATGCTAAGTTACTGGTTCGTTTTGGGTTTGGGTTCAGGGTCAAGTTTGAAGAACTAGAGTTGTCGGTCCGATGATTTTTTTCCTTGGGTTCGTTTTGGGTTCGTCCGTACAAAAAATATATAAAAAATTAAAAAAACATAGAAATTTTAACATAAGAAATTATTGACATTGTCATCAACCATATGGTATGCATATTGACATCAAAAACAAAATATGAAAATAATCACAAAATACTGAAAATAGTAAATACTAACCGAATGCCAAATGTCATGATAATCATTAAATATAAACGATAAATATTAAACATCAATAATTATGATATCATCATGTGGCTGTAATTAATTACATCAAACTTAAAGTCTTAAAACTTAAATGTTAATTTTCATAGTCATCTTGCTCTTCATTGAGAGCATCAACAACGACATCATGTTGTGTTTCATTAGAACCATATGGACCACCACCACCGCCACTCCTGCTAGCTAAGTTGTGTGTCGTTGAAGCTGAAGGAGTGTCAATGTCATCTAACGAGAAGTAGGAAATGGAAGTATCCATGTCAATGACCGTTGGATTTATATCCCAATGCTTTGTTGCCCCCTCTTTGTACTCTGGGTTCTTGTGCGATAGAAGACGCAAATTGCAGTGTATGTAAACCAACTCCTCGGCCTTTTTAGATGCGAGCTTGTTGCACATTTATGAGTGGATGAGGCTATATCTGCTCCAATTCTGCTCACAAGAGGATGAACTTTCAACCTATATTCAAATTCATAAAATGAAAAAGTTAAAACTCAAGTCTTAAACATAAACAAAGTTTTTTTAAACAAAAAGGAAAACTTAAAAAATACAAAACTTACCTGTGACAAGATCTTGATTGCAAGAGGCTATAGGTTCGGTGATCCTTGGCCATGAAGGTACCACCACATAAGACCATCCTTCTTGTATTTGTCCCGAATAGCACCAAGACTATGACCTTGGGAGGTGATGAAAACCCCAAACTCGCTCAGAACCAAGTCTTCTACCTCGAGAACAGAAAATATCCTAGAGAATGCCAATTTATACCCTTCAGCCACTTCAACATCCCTATATGGTGGCACCCTCGGCAAAGAAAGGATCTCCATGCTATAGAACCGAGGAGTCAATGCAAAGGCAAGGAGATGTAGCGGGGTGGTCATTTTGTTCCACTGCTCAACAAGGATTGAATGCACTTGTTTTAAAAACGTCTCCTTAGGATCTTGCTCTTTTTCATTAATGATGGCCTTCATCTTCTCAATCATTGAGTTGATGCCATCATATATATTTTTTCCAAACATGGCTGATCCATGTCAGCAAAACGGATCATACTCATAATGGGCTAAATGAAACTCAATAAATAATTTACACAGGCCCACCAATCATCATTCAGGATAAAGTTTTCCACTCTTTGGGCCCGCTCTTTGCTCAAGTCCCTCCATACACTCCATAGGTGGCTGATGACCATACTACTGAGTGTTTGTTGCACCTTCACAAGTCGTCTCAAGACAATTGTGTGAGACGAATCTAGTCTCAACAATCTATTAAAAAAGAATGAAAAACGTATGAAAATATACAAGTACTAGCTTTAAAAACTAGAAAAGTTAAAATTTTAAAACAAAAATAAACTACTAAAATAAAAATACCTTCAGCAGCTCCAATGTCAAGAAGGATCTAAAAATGGCTTGAGAGAGGTGATGGTTGGTGACAAAAAATTGAATCTCCTCAGCTTTAGCATACACTTGTTTGATCCACTCAATTTTCTTCCCCATCTTTTGCAACATGAGGTTGAGTGAGTGGACAACATAAGGTGTCCAAAAAATGTGTTCATACCTCGCCTCCACCAACATCCTCGCAGCCTTGCAATTTTTGGCATTATTTGTTACAACTTGGATAACATTATGAGGTCCCACTGCCTCAATAGATTCAATGAGGATGTTGGCAATGAACTTGGCATCCTTCACGCACTCCTGGCAATCAATGGCCTTAAAAAACATTGCCCCTTTAGGACACATTGCAACCACATTGACCAAAGGTCTGTTTCTTGAATCTTTCCATTCATCAGAAATGACAGAGACCCCCATTTCAGCCCACGAATCTTTGATTGGTTTCAAAGAATCTTCAACATATTTTCTCTCCTTTGTCAATAAAGTGGTGCAGAGTTTCTCAAACCTTGGTCCTTTGTAATATTTTGGGGCCTCGTTGATTGCTCTTACTATTTTTTGCCAATATGGTGATCGAACCACATTGAAAGACAATCCATTTGCATATACACATCGTGCAATTTTTTGAGTTGCAATCTCCGTACTCTCATTTTGAAAAGACCTTTCCAATGGTCCTTTTTTTCTTTTGTTTGAAAGAGGAGAAGCCTCTTCGTGCATGGAGGGTGCTCCCAAAAATGATGTCTTCCAACAAGCACAACTAGAGAACTCCAATAGGACTTGGGGAAACAGGTGGCTTCCTCGATCCTTTGCCTTTCTTTTCTAGAGGATGACCAAATCTCATGGCATAGGTGGCATCTGTGTATTCTTGCTCCTCGATGTATTCAAGGATTTTTGATTGTGGCATTGAAGAGTTATTCTTCCCTGTGCATGATTTGATGTCGTGACTATGAATGTGACATAAGTGGGTTTTCACCCGAAAGTATGAGCTTGTGAACTGACAATCACAAGCATTGCATGTCCAAACAAAAGACCCACCACTTGAAACTTGGTCTATCAATGTCACATATTTCCACAACGGTGAGTGTGTCATGTCCATTTTGTGTTGGCTTTCGCCAACAGAGGAAGAACTACGAGACATTGTAGTATATATAACTACAAGTTTAAAAACAAATACAAAATTTAAAAAAAAATCAAAACAAACCCTAGGACAACAACTGTAAAAATTTTAAAAATGACAAAAAAATAAAATAAAACAATACAAATCTTACCTTGACAGCTAATGGGCTCCTCAATCACCGTAGGGAAATGATTAGAGTGATGCTTGATGAAGATTCAACACTACAACAACAATGGAAGGGAAGTATGCAATGAGAAAATTAGAAAAATGAGAGGCAAGTGGTTTTCCTTTGTCACTTTGTTTTTATCATTCATGTTTTCTTTAGCTTTTTATTATGTTTATACTTGGCTTTTAGGGTGTAGGAATGTGTTTTTTATTATTTAATTGCATTGGATTTGGTGAAAAAATGAAAAATAAATTAAAAATGCAGCTTTTGATCCATTTTGACTGACTTCTGTTGCGGGTTCGCCACCCCAATGCCCAGGGTTCTTCTCGGGCACCCGCGAAGAAACCTGGGCATTGGGGTGGCAAACCCGCAACAGAAGTCAGTCAAAATCTATCAAAAGCTGCATTTTTAATTTATTTTTCATTTTTTCACCAAAACCAATGCAATTAAATAATACCGGGAAGAAACCTGGGCATTGGGGTGGCAAACCCGCAACAAAAGTCAGTCAAAATCTATCAAAAGCTGCATTTTTAATTTATTTTTCATTTTTTCACCAAAACCAATGCAATTAAATAATACCGGGAAGAACCCTGGGCTTTGGGGTCCGCAAACCAGCCTTGAACCTGCACACGGTATGCACCTTGCCTTCAGAAGAACCCAGGGGAACCTGGTTGCCCAGGTAAGAACCCTGGGTATTGGGGTCTGCAAACCAGCCCTGAACCCGCACCCGGTATGCACCTTGCCTCCAAATGCTTACGGAATAGGCCGAACCGGTAATGTAGTCCTCATGCCATTGCTGATTTTTGTTTTCTTCCAAACATACAACAGATTTTGAAATTCCTTGTGCATTGGGACACCATTGTACAATATTACAATGAACAGCTACTTGGTGCACTCTTGGCTGGAGCTCTTCTTTAGGCTTCTTTTTTTATTCTCTTTCTCATAGGCTTCTCTAATCTAATGGATATGCTGCTGGAAATTTGTTTGCTATTGTAAATTAAATTTCTAATGCCATTCTTTCTATGCTTCTACTGGTTAGGGATCTGCAACCCTCTTTGACGTGCACTTTCAACGGGCTGTGCTTCTTCACTGCAACCTCTGTTTTGTTTTGCGCTTCACACCTAGTGCTTTCACTTTCAGGCACATCTTTTTGGTGCTGTAATTGCTGCACCCTATCCCTCCATGGGCTGTACTAAGGACAAATAAACTTCCACGCCTTTTATATATGATTGCTTTGGCTGGGCGCTTCCAACACAAAGGAAATGGCCAAAAACAAACACTGACTCACAGAGAACAACTAATCTACAATGCATTTTGACATGAAAACCTAGCATCAACTGGGACAACTAGACACTAGTAAAGCTGCCCCTTAACAATCTAAAAAAAACATAAGCATATAAAGGAAACTCTTCTTCGCTGCCCCTTAGCAATCTTAAAAAAGCATGGACATATAAAGGAATTCTTCTTCACAACTTTTCTTCTTCCCTAACCTGTTCTGATACCAAATATTGTGTTTGGTAAGAGATGAACTCAAAATAAAATAATACACAACTTCATTAATTCTATACAAATACCCAAGAGATACTTATACATGTTTGTACTTGTACATGATAAAAATCAACATTGATCTCTCCGAAAATTACTCACGCCCCCCACATCCTAATCCCTACTATATAGTGAGTTGTTAATACAACTCATGTACTCTCACACACAGCTCAAAATCTCGTTCTTGGCAATTTCTCCGCAGGGAAAAATTTGAATCGGGACTCGGATCTCGGTATTTCTGGGCGACTTTATCATGACTTTAAAAAACATATAAATTCATAAAATAAACTTAAATTAAATGTAAAACATTGTTAAATGACATAAGAAATGAATGTAGAATGCCATGAGTATATTTTCTATTAATTTTTCACCAAAAAAGAGTGCAAAGTTACAAACTACCGAGTACAAAGTACAAAGTTAAAAACTGCAATGCTCGTGCCTCATAGAGTCATATGAGATATCAAATATACATATTACATAGCACATTTCATCTCTAGCACCTAGAATAAGGCAATGAGTATTAATGGCAAATACTTTAAGCATTCATTTAAAATTATGAATAGCCCAGCTGAAGGCAATGTGTATTAATGGCAAATGCTACAAAACTATGTTTTTAGCCTCTGCAAAGCTTAAAAGAAATCTTGAAAACACACTAAATGCTCATTAATCAGATTCCATCCTCCTACAGTCGTTCAAAATCTCATCAATATCTCAGCCTCAGGCCCTTGAAAGGCTAAATCTCAAGCCTTTGAATCGCTATTGGCAATTTGGCACAACTGTGTATTCACCATTCAGTGTTCAGTGTTCACTATTCACGGAATCACGAATCATTGTTGGGTTGGGAAAAATGCTTAACAGTTAACAGTGAACACAGTCAACAATAACACTGCTGGGAATCATGAATCATTGCTAGGAAAAAGTAAAAAATGCTTAACACAGTGACTTGTCACTTACCAAACTCATTATAAAAGAGCCTGCAATGATGTGCAATCTGTTGCCAACGTGCCATGATTCCGTGAATATGAAAACTGCATATTGATAAACTTAATAAAGTGCATATTGATAAACTCAGAAAACCGCGTATTGATAAACTCAGAAAACTGCGTATTGGGAAACTCATAAAACCCTGTTAAGTTCGTGTTAAATCTGTAATAACAACATTGAAATTATAGTTTCCTAATAGCCGAGATGACAGGGATTTCTCGATGATTTTCGCCGAGTAGTTGCCGAGAGTACTCGGCAAAAATCATCGAGAAATCGTGATTGCTCGTCTTGCGAGAAACAGTCATTTTTCCCTTTTAGTAGTGATCTCGGAATAAATTCTAAGAAATTGCCATTGTTTTGAACTATGCTCTCTCTTATACACTTAAATACATGACTAATTGAATTAGTACAAACTATGTATTACTAAGATATCTCCAACAAATGTAAGACGATTTTCTTCCAAAAAAAAAGGAAAAAAAAATACTAGAAAGTCATCTTTGCTAGCTATTGAATGGGATGAGCTCAGCTGGTAAAAGTATCAAGGCTGCTAGAACAGAGCCACAAGTTCCATCACCACAAGACATGATAAAGTGTTGAGATTGGGTAAAATACTACATCCAACTTGTTGGGTGTGGTGTACCCAATGAATGAGACTTGGTGCAATTCTAGGGTGAATTTGAAGAAGAGACACCCTCAGTTGTGGCAACTAAGGTGAATTTGATCAATAATCTATAGTATGTAAGTCAGAAGGGAAAATAAAAATTTGAATCTTAGCGGGAAAATAATTTTTTTGAAATAAATTTGAATCATAGCTGAGAAAGGATCCAATCATAGAATTTAAATTATTGTTCACTGGTAACCATATCAGGTTAATGGGACTTCAAGAAAGGTACATTTCAAATACAATCCTGCAAGAGAAAAAAGGGGATAAAGCATAACACACAAAAAAATTCTTATCATAATGAAGAAGCTACGTTTTTGAGACCCTGACAACTTGTGACTGTTGAGTAGAACAATGTGTTTGTTTGCACTTCTAAAATTGTTGTTGAAGAAAGGAGCCTAAAGGTGAACCTTGAGGCAAAGAGTTGTGCTAACGACTCTTAAGGAGGCCAATTCCATTTTGGCTCATTTCTTTGATGAACAGACCTACACATCTTTGATCCTCAAAATGAATAAGATCTCATAGAGAGCCTTGATTTTCCCTGAATAGGCAATAAAACTTGTGACGGATCTCATAACACACTGAACACCTAAATACAAAATGCTCCTTTGATTTTGGTTCATTATTGTAGGGTTTACACATGTGCTGATGTTGCAGAATAAAGTGCTTTGACTTCATGCAAAGCTGATGAGAGCATACCTGCAATTGGCCCAAAGGAAACCTCAAACCAAAAGAGAGATTGGTGTACTTGGAAGGAATAATATGTCCATCTTATATTTGAAGATAGTGTTCCAAGTAGTGATGCTTTTTTGTTGACAATGGTTCTGTTCAATAGTGTATTTATTTCAATAAAATAATTATCTACAAAAGAGAATGCTTTAATGGCGAGAACTAGAAGGGAAGCATATGTCTCCTTTAAGTGCATCTTGAATCTTTTCATTAACATCTTAGAAAATAATTTCACTTCTTTCTCCTAATTGATAATGTTAAAACTCGCCTTTTTTATTGGTATAGCTCTGGGAGCTATTGTTAAAAGCCACCCCCTCTGTACCTTTAAACACAAATGGAGACAACAAGCACATACATAAGTACGCCAGCATTGGAAGGATTATGTGAGCTCCCTCAAAGCCATACAGAGGGATTATATGGTCTTCCTTTGGACTCGTGTGGAGGGATTATTGGGTCTTCCTCTAGACTTTGAAAGGAATAGCACATGGCATGGCCAATGATCAAAGCCAACCATGGGGAAGCGACTCTTACCGTCCCATGGGAGAAGATGATATCCACCTAGTGGATTACAATATACATCTAAGATGGCATTGCTGGTTTGAAAATGATAAGTACGACCCTTAGGAGTGGCATGGTGTTCTTTAGGAAAGAGTTCCCAAGCTATGTCTCCAATCTTAGTTGCAAAAACTTCCCATGTAGGTCGACTGGGCTTGTACTCCTATATTGGTGAGGCTTCAGTCCTAAACTGACTTGGTATAGATTAAAATCAGAAAAAAATAAAAAATAATGACAATAAGGTGAGGTGTTGTTATAATGACGTCACAATTGTTTAATCAAGAGTCTTATGCCTCAAACATAGATGTGGAATCTTGATAAGGTATGTCTCGCCCGATTTTTTTGTCTAAACTTTGGTTATGGTATTTTTTTTTTCTTTTAAAAAGGGGGAAAAGATTTATATTATGGAAAGATCAAGATATACATATTCTACTGTGCCAGGAATAAAAGCTATTAGTCCAGGACTAGGCAGTAGAAACATAAGCAAGCATAGGCAGCATAATCATTGATACAAATCTAACTTGATAATCTGTCGAAGATCTTGTTGAAGCTTGCTGGACCACCAAAGCAGTGGAGGACCAAAACAAGATATATACCCATTGTCAAGGGCCCAATTAGCTAAAGCATGTGCCACTCTATTGAGTTGTCTTGGAGTATATTTGAAGGTGATTTCCTGAAACCTGTCCTTCAGACGTATTTTGTCCCTTTCTCTACACAGTTGCCAATTTCTGTCCTGATTCACAACAGAGGTGAAGAGCAATCTAACTGTAATCAGAGAATCAGATTCAACCTGAATTCTCTGCCACCCAAGTTTCAGGGCTTCTTGCAAACCCCTAGATATAGCACAAATTTCATAATATAGTGGTTGTTTAGTGCATCTCATCTCTAGGCCATAACCATTACTAAATTAAGTCTTAAGGTTATTTTATTCAAGTACTTTTTAAAATTAATTCATGACTTCATTTTCCAAACTTCTCCCATATTTTTTTTGAATTTGAGCTGGAAAGCTTCAGGGCTCAAATGCAACCACAGGCTTTTTACACTCATCCAAGTTACTAACCTGGCCAGTAGAGACACTCACCGAGCTGCTACCATGGTTCACAATCTCTCGTAGGTGGACATGCATCAGCTCTGCGCAAGCGATTTTGATGACCCGGGAACACTCCACATTGGAGGAGGAATCACCCCAGCCCTGCAAATGGTAAAGGCCCAACATTATCACCTCTGCGGACCTGATAAAAGGGTTTCCCTACTCGAACGGGCATTGGCCCTTAGTGATAACTCCAGCACAAGATAGGAAGAGTGTTATTGACTCTATAGAATGTAATAGATGCATCGTAGCCAGTTTTTACTTATAATTAGATGGCTCACTTAAAATTGTAGGAGAGATACTTTATCTACATCAGCACTACCAAGGACCATAACCGTCTAGCATGCAAGATTATTCAAGAAATTTCCAATTCTCTAGATAAGATTCTTTGACAGATACAAGAAAATTCCGTAGTGATTGAGGATGATGGTGGGACCTCTCATTGCTCTACAATCAAATTATTCCAGTTATGCATTGATTGTTTTTGCTATTGGTTTGATTCAAACTATAGGATTTATTTTAAATTAGAGATGCATTGCACATTCCTCTAATCCCATTGACTGGTCTTTGAGAACTTAAAAACATTGACATCTTTTCTTTCTTTTAACTTAAAGAGGCTCCCAGCTTCTCTTTTGAACGCATGAAATCATGTAAACTACATTTTCTGTTAATGTCCGAAGTCTTATTATTGCACCAGAATGCTTTTGGTTTTATGTCACTTGAAACATTTCTTAAACAAGTTGGATTCATACTTCTGTACATCTCCATTAATTATGTGTGTATCATTCTGGATTACTTGACAGGTCTTAAAATTCAACCTCACAGAATCTGGGTTGTGGTGTGTTTTACCATGGTTTACCATGGCTCTTTTTGCCAATTTGGGAGGGTGGATAGCTGATTCACTTGTGAGTAGAGGGATATCAATCACAACCGTTCGCAAGGTAAGCTTCTTATTCTTCAATCAAAATTTTAGTTTTGAGTGTGCATTGGACCTTCTTGTCTCCTTTTCCATGACCATATTTAAATCCAAACAATTTGTGGAATTTGTAAGATAGTTTTTGTGACTTGCATTTATCTAAGTCAAGTTAATAACTATGATGCATGTATGTAATACAGGACTGTTCACACAAGATATAATGTACATATGGCCCCTATTTTAATTTTTGAGAATAGTAATGGTTATGGTAAGGTTACTAAATATGAAGCTTGTGTTTAATATAGGGATGATCATACAAGATGTAATGCACTAGTTACCCCTGTTTTAATTTTTGAAATCAGCAATGGTTATAGTAAGATTATGAGGACAACGTTGCACTAAATAGTCTTTCTTACTATGTTATTTTCTATACATACTAGTTAGGTCGATACATTTAGAGATCTCCATCCGTGTGTGAGGCCTGCACATGTGCGAAACCATGTTTATTGCATATGAGAATAATGAAAGCCTTCCTATTTATTTAATTCTGTACAATGTCATTTCAAGTATGTTGAAAATAGATGGGCATCTACATGGTAATCTTCAAGTTGTTAAGAATAATTTAGCTATTTTCCATTCAATTGTATGAATACCCATCTGTCCAAGGTCCACACCCTTCATCAATTTATTTAAATTTCATATCTTTTTCAAAATTTCAATAACAGGCATTATCTACCTGTGCATTTAATAATGAGACACATAGAGGGTATCAGTCATTTGCATACCATTTTAACAATCTGAGGCATACCATGTCATGCCCATTTTATCCATTGGCAGAATGACATCCATAGCGGTCTCTTCACAAGTTTCCTCTTGCGCTTTCATCTTCCTTCTTTTTGTCCAACTCTAGAAGCTTCTTGGTCCTTTCTTACGATTGGTCTTATCTTCCCTTAGGTTTTCCCCATTAATAAATTACATTTCAAGGAATTGTGAGAAGAAAGAAATTTGTTTAGACCTGGGGGGAATTGCATGAGGAAATAGAAAACCCCTCACAGTTTTGCACCAGGGACAAAATTTTCTTTGTCCAATGTGTTACGCCATGGCATCTGGGCCGATGTGAACATAAGCGATTGCTTCTTTTGCTTCCTTGAGAATACTATACACTTCCTTCTGCAATGCACATCTCCTTAAGGTACTATGAACTCCCATTGTGTGCAGCAAGCCTCTGATGATCCAGACAAGACCTGCTTTTATTTTTTCAAAATTTTCCTCTTTGCCAAATTGTTTGTGGAAAACTTGCAATTGAGAAAAGGTTTCCATCGTTTTCATCCAATTGGTAATGATCACAATCGTGAACAATTTTGCATCTGAGAATTCATTGTTAACATCTTCTAGGCCATGTTTTCTATTAGGATATGCAAGGGCGAATTCACCAGTCTCAACTTCAGCTCAGCAGCTGCCTTTTGTTGTTCCTCGTTCCATTTGAATGGCACTCCTTCACTGGTCAGCAATGCAAAGTATAGACTGATTTTGCAATTTTTTTAATGAATCTCCTATAATAGAAAACATGGCCTAGGGAAACTCACATTATCAATGCCATGGGTCACCTCCATACCCGCAACCTGGATTTTGTTTATCAGTCTTCAATGCCATTAAAGATACAACATACCCTTGTAGTTTTTTTATGGCACCATTGCAGGACACTTAGCTAGATGAAATGTTTTTGGCTATCACGATTCTATTAACTCCTTCCATGCCATGGTATCAAAGTCCATGTGGGCATAATCCATTGCTTCCTTAAGAATACACTTCTAGAATGCACACCTCCTCAAGATATCGTCAACTGCCTTTCTGTGTAGCAAGCCTCTAAAGAAGCCAGAGGAGACATGCATTTTTTTTGAAAATTTTCCTTGTCAAATTTGTGGAAAACTGCCTTTTTTTTCAAATTGAGGAAAAATTTACAAAAATATATGTCCACCTGGATATTCAACTCAAAAAAACAGTCATTATAGGGGCTCATAAAGAGCACCCATAAAGTACCAACAATGCCACAAGCAAGTATAAGAGCGCAAGGGAAAGTCTTAGAAACTTACTAGAACCAAGAAAAAAGAACAATACAGCAACTAGAACAATAGAACAAAGATCAAACAACATTAATGCCACCAGGGGCACCACCAGAATCAGGGCACTTCTCATTAGAAACAGGTCCCTTCTGATCAACCTTACCACTCTTTAACTCTCCTTCACTCCTCTGCTTTGCATCAAAATTTTCAACTAAATTTTGGATTGCTTGATATTATCCTTCATGAGATCTTCAATTCATTTTGAAAGAACACCCCCATGGCCAGACTCAAGTAATGGACAATCTGTCATGGAAGAATCCGATGAAATGGTACATTCAGATTTCAGTCCACTGCTATCCCCTTCTAGTCCATTGGAATCCGAGGAGATGAGGTTATCAAGTCACTCTTGAGCCTCATTCGTTTTATCTTCCATCCTAGGAGCAATGTCAACTAAAGCAACAATAACATCTTGTCCACTAGGCTCGACTTGTCCTTGTTTTGTATCCATCTGCTGAAAATAAGACTTTTGTGCCTCATCCCAACATTATTATCACTTTCCATAGGATAACATTATTCAAATTATCCCCAAGCACATTGCTAGCCTTAGCAAATCCGCCAATACCTATCAAGTGTTTGGGAGAGATCTTCATGTGGCACTTTTTCAAAAAATTATGGAATTCAGCTTTAGAAATATTTAACGGGATATTTACTTGCACAAACACATGTAGAAATTTGAATTCATTAGTGAATCCAGTAAGAACCCTGACCTTTCCTTGAAAAACATCGTTATTTCTATCTTTCCATAATAGCCACAAGATTTCCGTGGACATGATCAAAGTTTTCTATAAAATCCAAGAATTCTCATCACAAGAAATGACACCAAACATAATATCATACCATGAATCATTTTTACCAACACAATTAGACCATGCAACAAGAAAAGGTTTACAAACATAACTAACATATTGACATTCAAAAAATAGATGAATGACAAATTCCTCAACATCATACTAAGAACAGAACCTATTTTGCATAACACACTTAACAAGAAAGAAGCCAGAAACAAACTTTTAATAAAAGATTAACTATCTAAAACAAGCTTTATTAGGTTCAATGCAAGAAGACCACACAATATCGGATTTAGGTATCCAAACTTTGGAAGAGTCAAAAAGAGACCATCTACAGTTCAGACCTAAAAAAAATCTTGAGAGGAGAGATTATCATAAATTGGCTTGGAAGTAATCTCTTGTAGAGGAGTCTCTGTGAGGAAATTCACACTATCCCAAATCTCAAAATCATTCTCCAATGTTAAACTAGAAGCCAAAGGTTTAGGAGCTTCTAGAAGCATAGTTATTAGTATATGTTCTTGTTGATCCTTCAAGTCACCAAGACCTTGAAATCCTCTAACATGATGGATGTGCACTCAAGGTGCGCACACAAGGAGAAAGACCACCCCCTGACTCAACATGGTGTTTCATGGAGCATGGTTCCTCAAGTTTCACAGGGGTTTGCAAGGAGGCTAGATTAAAAGGAATTAAGATTCCGCGCTTTGCTAAGGTTTTGGCCTTTGCAAGGATCCGTGCCCAAGGACGAATGCTCAAAGAAAAAGGCATTAGGGAGTGCACACGTCCAAAATGGAGTTGGGACCACCGCGCAAATACTCAATAAACGTGGTCCAATCCTTGTTTGCGCCCAATCCTTGTTTGAGCCCAGTGCTCATTTACGCCTAGTGCCCGGTGGTGAAAGCCACCTGGATGGGTGATTAAGTAGCAAATGTCATGTGTTAGCCCCGCCCAAAAGGACAAATCTGATCTGATTTGCAGAATTAGAAGTGATCAGCGCTGACTGACGTAATGATTGAACTGGCAGCTAATAAGACAAAAGAGCATGGCCAAGGAACAAATCCCAATGTAGATCTCAGCCATCCTCTGATATGAGCATTCAATTTCGTTAGTCACATGAACATGAGGACCTGCAGCAAACGACAAGGCATGACCTCCAATAGATCCCAAGAAATCCCTCCATCTACCTCCATGTCCAGATTGCAATCGGAATTCAATAAGCATCGGCTCTGACTTCTATTTAATCTTCTCATATTTATTTCTCCAATGTAATTAATGACCCATGGGCTTCCTGTATCTATAAAAGTCGGGCCTTTCATTGTATAAGGGGGGACAATTTTTAGGCATAGAAATGTTGCTAAGATTTGTCCTCCATGAGCCCTTTGTTGCTTGAACCCAATGACTAATGAAAAGACTAAGTTTACCTCTTTCCATGATTCTTGCATTCTGTGTATATTTTAATGGTTGTTGATCTTTGTTTGTGGACATATTTTCCATCGCATTGTTGTCCATCCATTAGCACTCGTGTAGAACTTGGCTTTCTCTTGCAGGTTGTATTCTGTGTGCCTCCAGGTCCATGCGCACCCTATTTGTGGATTGTTTGTTGTCCCCATAGTGTTGCATTGTGTTCCCACGCCTCCATGCAAAATACTTATGCAAGTAGTGTCCATTTTAGGGATTGTGTTACAGTTTCTCGTTTTCTGCAGTTGCTTCGTGTTGTTTAAGGCTGTAGGGGTGCTCGCTCTATTCTTGGTGCATCACCACTTTTCATTTCAACAAACTCCCCATCCTCTCTCTCCCATTTTCCTTTGTTGGGATTAGTTTTAGTATTAGCAGTAGATTTTCTTTTTACTCTTTGTAGGTCTACATGCTGGTCTTAAACCAAATGCACTTAGATTGGAAGGAAGCCAGCCTTCTCTGAAGATTCATCCCAAGGAGCGCAAGAGTCCCACACCTCGGGGGACAATCCCATTATTGTCCCAAAGCCTCGAACTGTTTGCGTGCGTGAGAGGTCTTGAATGCGCCCAGTGTCAGTTTGTGTCCAATACTCCCGTGCCCCCCACGTCAAGCACTTCTATGCCATGAATTACTCAAGGGTGCAAGCCTTGGGTGATAACAATTTCTAGCATGCCCGGTGGTACCACTTTATATAGTTTAGCTAAGAGCTTGGTGTGGCCCTTAGCAAGTTTGCAGTGTTAAATACACCCTTCGAGCACTTGACGACTCCAAGCATTCCTGTTTCACAAGAGATCAGTTCTTTGTCATATGCCAAGACAAACGAGATCTTTAAGAGGTACTGACTTAGAGTTTATTGAACTGCCTCTAGCACCTTGAAAAAGAAGGGTTAAATCATCCTTATCTCTTGTTAAGAGAACTAGCAATTCAAGACAATCATCTCCAAGAGCTCAGTGTGCTCTGCGTTTTAGTATATTTTCCCAGCCAAGAGCAAGGCTATTTCCCATTCCCTTCATGGCTGTCGCAAGAGCTTCTATTACCTTTAATGGGGGCAGTCCTTTGGCTCTAGCCCAGTATGATGACTACCCCCACTTAAGAACTTGCCATAATTTACAGGTGAGAGTGCAACTACTCCCTTGGAACACATACAAGATATTGCTAACATCTGCTCAGTCCACCATGTCACTGAGGATAATGTGGCAGTTAGGCTTCGGGCCACTTCTTTGAAAGGAAAGGCTCTCCAATGGTACAAGAGTACGAGGTCTAATTTCATCCACAACTAGGAGAGCAATTATACAATCAATTTGAAGACAAAAGTGATCACTTATCCTTGATAGAGCAAATCACCACCATCAAGAGAGCCCCGCATGCGCTGATGGTTGACTTTAATTTCAGATTCCAGAAAGTTTGGGACAAAATACCATATTTGTTGAAACCATCTCCAAATACTACATTCTTATATTACTTAAGGGCTCTAAATAGTGATATAGCTGCAATGGTCCAATCCATGGGAGGCATTGTACTTCCTGATGCTTATGACATTGCTGTAAGGGCCGTGAATTGTTTAATACAAGCCAAAAAGATTGTTCCCAGACCTCCAATGCCTCTTTTTCCAGAATTACCGCATAGCCAACCCACTCTAGTGCCCATCCTTATATCAATTAGCCCACCATGAAGTCAAGGCGTTGCTGCAAAGTTTTGGAAATGAGCTAGTGACTTTGAAGAGGCAGGAAGCCCAACATTCTAGGCCTTATTAGTCTTTCAATTAGCCTTATCAACATATTAGGCAACCCTACCAAGGCAACGCACAACCCCAAGGCCAACTCAATTATGATATACCATCTAATACGCAAAGTGCCACCGTTGCCAACACTTCTAAAGCTCTCGTGCCCTTGCAAAATAACTTGGTGCAAGACCACGAGTGGTGTTTTCCTTGCAAGGCACATAATTAAATTACTTGCGCAAATGGAGTGTTGAACCAAGCCCTAATGGTTCACAGCATATCATATCCCCACGAGCCAACAAGGAGAGGGGGTACATATATAGGCACAAATACAAGGTGAAGCCACTTTGGTGAATTGGCACAAGAATGACTTCTTTGCCATTAATCAGAACCAAGTACTGACAATTAGTAATCTGATGGCATATTACACAAGATTCAAAAGGAAGGCAACGAAAGTGGAACCATCTCCTTCAGTTGGTTGCCCTTCTACTTCCCAAGCTCCAAGTGAAGCTACTAGAGGAAAGATAAACACCGCGATAGCCCAAGCACAAGCAAGTCCAGCTGCTCAAAAGAGGAGTCAGCGTCAAACCAGCCAAATCCCAAAGGAAGATGTTGCCACCTCAAAGTCTCAACCAAAAGGGGTGCAAATCCCTTTTAACATAGTAGATCAGATGAAGAAAGCGAACCTCAATGTAACTATGTAAGAGGTTCTTTCCATCCCTTCTCAAAGGGATTTGTTGCAAGAAACATTGAAGGCTTGCCACCCGCATGAGCCAACAAGGGGCGCTCCAACTGTTTCCACAAGTTTGTGCTAATTGAAAGGAGAGTCTTGCAAAAGCTGCAATCTACCACAATTTTATCTCATTGATCATCGGCCAACACCTTGTCCAAAACTGTATGATTGATTCGGGTGCAAGAAGCTCAATAATGCCTAATAAGATTGCTGATATGCTAGGCATAGAATACGCCCCGATCACAAAAGGTGTTGTCCAATTAGATGGCACAATTGTTAAAACAGTCGGGATCATTAAGGACTTGAGCCTTACTCTACATACATGTCCTAACCTCTCCATCGCCTAGGTCATCTCTGTTATAGACCTCCCTCCTTATTTTGCCGTTTGTCTCTCAAGGGACTTCATTGCAAAAATGGGTGGGTACTTGTCATTTGATTGGTCATACATGCTGCTAAGGACCGGATATGGGACCAATGTAACCATCAAACTTTAGCCTATTTGTAGGGCTCGGCCATACTCACCTAATCCCATTGACATGTATTGTTCAATGCATAACCCAAAGGATAGTGCACTCTAGCACGAAACTACCATGCCTTTGGGTGAGGTTCCCGATGTAGCACTGGGCGAGTGGGATAATGAGCATTATGGGTTTGATCCATATGATTGTACATAAGAAATGGGGTTGGGCCCTTATTGCATCCATGAGAACGTTGTTTTGCCAAACCTCATGAAGGGTTAGGAGGACCTTGAAGGAATGTGGCAATTATATTTTGATGGATCTAGGAGCAAGAATGATGCTTTAGCAGGTGTTGTACTGATCTCCCCTCAAAGGGAAAAGTACTTTCATGCATACAGGGTGTAGTTCAGCTGCAACAACAATGTGGCCGAATATGAGGTGCTGACCCAAGGCCTCCAATTGGTGCAAAATAAGGGGATTAAGGTGCTGCAAGTGTTTGGGGACAGTGAGCTGATTGTGAACAAAGTTAGAGCCCAAAATGTCTACAAGAATCCCTTGTTAAAAGCATACAAACATAGGGTCTAGGATCTAATTGAGGACTTCAACGATTTCAATATCCAAGCCACCACAAGGGCACAAAATGTTGATGTTGACAGACTTGCAAAGGTGGTATCCTAATACAATTTGCCTCAGGTGGTTATGAAAGGATCAAGACAGCTTGTCAAGCTTATAGTAAGACCAACAGTCCCAAAGAATGCATGCAATCGGCAAGTGTTTGACAGTGATGAGCAAATCGTCAATTTTCCACAAGATGAGGCAGAGTTCTCCATGAGGAACTTGTCACAGTTACAAGCCCAATATGAAGATCAAATCATTCAGCTGAAAAGAACAAGCTGCCCAAGGGACTGGTCACCTTGGAGAACATCTTCAACACCAACGATCAACCCAAGGGCGAGAAGAGGAACATAATTGTCAAAGAGGATAATTGTGAGCAGGTTGTCATCTCTAATGGCAAGCTCTTAAAGACTGGAAAGGTATGTACTTGGCCTGAAAAGGAAGAGTTTACCCACCTTTGTAGAAACTATGATGACATATTCACATGGAGTTTCCATGACCTCAAAGGTTTCGACCCAGCCTTGGCCCAACACACAATTGAGCTAGACCCCAATGCCAAACCAATTAGGCAAAAGCAAAGGCCTATAAACCCCAAGCTCGAACCCTTGATGAGAAAGGAGCTAGCCAAATTCATAGAGGCCAATATCCGATCAAGCACTCCTCTTGGGTAGCCAACTTGGTTCTAGTTAGAAAGAAAAATGGGGAAATTAGGCTATGTGTGGACTTTAGGGTCTTAAATAGAGCGTCCCTCAAAGATCACTATCCTCTTCCATCCTTGGAGTAGATCCTTTAAATAGTAGCAGGCACTGAGAGGTTTTCACTTCTTGACGGCTATTCGGGCTACAACGAGATACTTGTACAAGAGTCAGATCAGTTCAAAACAGCCTTTACCACCAAGTCGGGGACCTATGCATATAGGAAGATGCCTTTCAGGTTGACAAATGCTGGTGCAACCTTCCAAAGAGCTATGGATATGGCCTTTAGAGGCCTTATCAATAACATGATCCTGGTTTACCTTGATGATATCACCGTCTTCTCCAAGCGCGCAACTAATCACCTAGGCCATTTGAAGCAAGTCTTTGATAGGTGCAAGGAGTTTGGGGCATCCTGAAACCCAAGCAAGTGCGTGTTCGCTGTCCATGAGGGCCAGTTATTGGGGCACATTGTTTCTAAAGAAGGGCTCGCCATTGATCCGGAACGGATGGAAGCTATCTTGTCGCTTTCCCTTCCACACCACAAGAAGAATCTACAGAGCTTCTTAGGGAGGGTAAATTTCATATGAAGGTTTACACTAGTCTTTGCCACCATGTTCAAGCCACTTACCTCTATGCTCAAGAAGAATGCCAATTTCATTTCGTCAAGAGAAGGTAGGGATAGCTTTGAAGCAATTAAGAGAGCCATCTCTCAAGCTCCAACATTTGTAAATCCGCGCTATGACAAAGACTTTATCCTCTATGCTTTTGGAGGAGACGAAGGCATCTCAGTTATCCTGGTGTAGCGAAATGATGATCACATAGAGCAGCCCATCGCCTTCTTCAATCAAGTGCTCAAAGATTATGAGTTGAGGTACACCTTCGTGGAAAAACAAGTCCTTGCTGTCATTAGACCTCTTAAGAATTTAGGCATGCTCGTCAACAACAAAATCCAACTAATGGTTTCACACCCAAATGTAAAGGAGTTCCTATTGAGTAGGGACATGAGCAAGAAATAAGCTAGTTGGATTACTAAAGTGATGGAGTATGACATTGACATCAAAATCACCAAGTTCTTAAGGGGTAAAAGTTATGTGAAATTTTATACAAAAGCATGAACAAGAATAGACACGTTCAGATTTGACCATTCTAACACGTCACCTTTAGTTCTTAAACAGAGGCTCGCGTTGCATGAGGACTCGAGTTGTGGAATGGTGGAAAGCTTAAACAAAGGAAATTACATGCACACACTCTTGTTTGTCTCAAAGCTTGAAACGTTCCGACGATTGAAATGTAATTCTTAATTTGGCATTTGTATTGATTTCATGCAAAGAGGAGACTTTCAAACGTTCTAGTAGTTCAAGTGGATTTGACTATTCTTGTTTTGGAGTTGATTGGTTTTCAAGTCAAGACATCTATTCGTAGATTTCATGCATCAAAAGCTTGTCTTCTTCTTTTTCAACGCAAGGAATTTTTATGCAAGACAAAATAGACTTTTGTAAAGGTTGAGTTGGTTTGGGTTTACTCCTCTATTTTTCAACGCCAATCTCTTGGCTTTTTGTAATTTTCTATATTAATGGCTTTTCAACGTTGTAAAATCCATCCCTCTCTTGGTAAGACCAGATTCTACCATTGGTGAGTTGTGTAATCTCTTTAATCAATATAAAGACTGTACTTTTAGATTTCAAGTGCTAGCATAGTGTACATTCATTCAACAATTTGTATACGTGGTAGATTTCTCTCCCTTTCCAAATTCTGATTCGTACCTAGTTGCTAGCTTATCAGGGTATGCAGGCCATGTTCAGTGTTTTATGTCTTTTGCTGAAGCTGAAAGTGGATGTTAGGTGGTTGCATAGTGTCTTGTATCAGACCTCTCTCCATCGTTTTCCCTCATGTTTTTGTCATTGGATTGAACCTTCTCATGAAATACTTATGCATAATGGTCAATTGAAATCAAAGGTCTTCCTTTTCCCTTGTTTGTTCAGTGTTCAAGGTTCCAAGTAGGGTGGATCAACATTTCAGTGTATCACCATCATTAGGTAGGATTTTCCCTTCAAGTTTTTTTCTCCCTTTTCCATGGTAGTCCGCAACACATTGTAGAGATCCTCATTGATACATCTTACAGGAACCAACCTTTTCTGGAGGTTCTTCTCACCATTGAGACACCCACCCTTGTGAGAAGATCCCATTGTTTTAATTGGAGAGAGGATTAGCCATTTCAGCACGTCTTCGATTCAAGGTGCAACTCTAGGTTGACAACAGGTACAACATTAATGCTTGAACTAGGAAATGACAGGTGGAAATTGTGCTATTTGTGATATCTCGGCGTTCAGTTCATTGTTTGGCAGCACATTTGCCATTACATCTTTTGGTTGTTGTAAACCTCTTTCTCACCATCTTCCTACTCTTCAGCGGATTCTTTTTGCAAATTTGATGGTACTTCAACTAGGCCCATTTGTACATCTTCCCCCTTGAGGCTGTTAAGGAGTATTTTCCTTAATGTGATATTATTTCCACACAAATACAACTCATTACATATGGAGGATATCATGCCAGTGTTGGATGGTAAACTAACAATTGAATCAAAACCAATATAAGAAGAGAAAACTGCTACTGCCCTATTTGGCATACCCTGGACCTTGTATAGAAGAAGATATGTTAAACTATGGTGATGGTAGAGATCAGTTGCCTTTTCTGCATTTCCAACTTCTTGGGCCAAAACAACTGGGTATGTAACAAGTATGTGGTCTTTGGTGGTTATTGACTCTGCAACATCCCAATATTATTTTTCGATGAGCTTCCTCAAGGTACTTTTCCTGTATTGATAATATGTATCAGGAAATTTATGTTGCAAGTTATATTTTTCTACAATTTTATAAGCTTCCTTGAACATAGCCATCTCTGTGTAGTGCCGCACAAGAGAGCAAATCATATACTTTTCCATATACGCTGCCCATTCTTCTGTTGCATCAAATTGATTGTCACCAACAAGTTTCTCAACTCAAATGTATTTATCAAAAGGAGCATAAACCTCATTTCAGCTCTTGATGTCATGCTGCAGATCATAAAACAACTCTTTTCTAGTGGATTTATAATTCACATCAATGCAATCTATGTAATTTGTTAGGTGGCCTTCGTAGAACTTTTGAAGAGGTTCCTTTATTGTCTTTTCTAGCTTATTACACAGTATTGTGTTGAACTCTTACACATTATGTTGCTGATAGGATTCATATGTGGTCCAACCAAATGATTTTGTAAGTTCTTTTGTGGTTACACTATCATTGCTACTCTGCATATTAGAAAACAGGGTTTGCAAAGTATAACTATGGAGAACCAAATTTGATTCAAAGCCCCAATAGTATGGGATCAAGTTACCACACTGATTTTCAAAGTGGTTATCTTGGGAGAGAGAAAGTTGTTCCTCAATAATATAATGATCAACTTTATAGCATTGGCATAGCATAGTAACATTCTGAATCTTCTTGCTCACTTCCACATGGTTTGATAGCAATGATTGAAGAACTTGCTTAAGTCCATACAGGGACTTAATCGACTTGCAAACCAGAATATCACTACTAGATACCTAACAACCTTCAGGGTGCACCATGTAGACCTCCTTGTCCAAACCTTCGTTCAGAAAACCAAATCGAGTTGCTATAGAGAGGAGCAACCAAAAGTGTGACCATCTTCACAGTAGGAGTAGAAATCAACTCCACAGTAGGAATACAAACCAACTCTGCAGTGGGAGAAAAAACTATCTCTTCATCTATTGCGTCCTATTGGAAAAATCATTTCGCAACAATATGAGCTTTGTAATTGTCCAAAGTACCAATTTTGTCAACCCCTGATATTAGCAACATGCATATTATTTTAATTCAAATTCCACCATATCGAGTGAAATCCTTGGTAGTTAGAACCAAACCAAGAAAAGACATGTTGCCTAACCACTAAGTGCTTGATTGCCTCCCATGTGCCCCATAGCAAAGAGAAGATCTTAGACTCAACATGCATTATAGGAGGTCCCAAACATAAGATCAACTATACGTAAAATTTTCCATTCAAGCTTACCTCTTGGAACACCACTAGCAATATTTTACCTAATAAGCACCTTCCAAGGCTTGTATCCTTTTATAGCTCTAATTATTCATTTGACTGCAAGAGATATACCCTAAAGCTTCATACTTTTCAGATCAAGACCTCTAATTTTCCTAGGCATAGAACAAACTGCCTTTGCCACAACATGCCTTTTCTTGTTGCCTTTGCCACAAGACCAAAGAAGTTTCTTACCATTTTATGCAAAATTTTACCATGAGAGTTATTGAACAACCAACAAGAAGCATAGTAAATATTATAAGAATTTCTGGTGGACTTGAAATCTACCACCCAAAAAAGAGGGTGTTGCCCTACCATTTTGTAATCTCCTTGCTGATTGTTTCAAACACCCTTTGCCACATCTCTTTGCAAGGGTGGTTTAATGCAAAAGGGATGGCCAAGTATTTGAGCATGTTATTGCGCTCCTAACCCCCCAATTCCAAACCTCACTAGTAACCCAATCAGGAGGATTCTCATGCCAATCAAGAAACAAACTTATGAACAACATTCTTAGACCTAGAGGTAGATCAATATACCTCTAGCCTATAACGAAGTCACTTAAATTTGTCCCCCTAGAGTTCAGGAAATAGAGAAAGTATCATCAGCAAATTGCACATCAAAAAGATCCTCATTATTGGGTAGGGGTATACCTTTCATTGGAGGCTCAAGAGAAGAGCTTCTTAGAAGATAGTGTAGAGATTAAGTAGAAATTACAAACAAGGAAAGGGAAAGAGGACATCCATGCTTGATAGATATTTGCAAAACATAAGAGTCAATAAGCTCACAATTACTTCCACCCGAGTAGAAGTATCGTGGAACAATGAACCATTCTACAAAAATTACTTCCAAATCCCATAGAGTTGTTCAATGAAAGGCCATTCAATGTTGTCATAAGCTTTTTCAAAATCGAGCCAAGTCATACAAACCCCACGCCCATATTGTTTTTCCCAATTCATGCTATCCCATTTAGTAATTAGATTATCAAGTATGAACCTACCTTCAACGAACCTAGTTTGGGTGGAAGAGATAATTTTAGGCAAGAGTCTATTAACTCTAGTAGCCAATACTTTAGCTAGGATTTTATATAAAACATTCAAAAGTGTGATAGGTCTCCAATTTGAAATCATATTTCTATTACCTTAGGTATACATTTAATGACTACTTTGTTAATACCTTTTCCCAACACACCCACCTGAATTGCTTCCTTATACACTTCAACAACTCACCAACAACCTAGTGCTTATTAGCTTTATAGAACCCCATTGAAAACCCATAACCTAGAGACTTCTCATCTTTCAAGGAGTCAATCACAAACAAAATCTCGTCAATTCTAATGTCACTTTCCAACAAAAAAAGTATCCTTGTCACCTTTCTAGGTACAATATTAGCAGTATTTTTTTCTGTTTTTCTTAACCAAATCTAAGGCTCCATCCCCAGAAAAAAAATCTTGGTAAAAGCTAAAAAAAATCTTTTCATGTCCTCAAGGTTGTCTGAGACAAGACCTCCAATATTCACTTCCATCAACTTTTCCCTAACATGCTTGGCTTTGAAAATCTTAAAAACATATCTAGTATCGTTATGCTCATTCTTCAACCAGGTAAGTATAGATCTTGGTCTAGCCCCTTGAATGGCGTAGTTTTGAATCTTGATGTAAACCGTGGAAATATTTTACTTTAACGAGTTGAGCTTGAAGAGCAAGATCCTGAGGATTCTTTTGCACCCTAACATAGGATTTCAAAAACAAAAGCTCTTTTCATGTCTTCATGTTTTTCTGAAACAACACCTCCTATATCCAATGTTATCAACATTTCCCTCACATGCTTAGCTTTGAGAGTCCTATATTTTTTAACTTGTACCCTTATCCCTGTTCTTCCACCATGTAAGTCTAGGTCTTGGTCTAGCCCCTTGAATGACATGGTTTTGATGCAACTTGTGGAAATGTTTTACTTTAACCAATTGAGCTTGGAGAGAAATATTGCGAGGATTCCTCTGCACCCTGACTTCAATTTGAATTAAATCCCCTTAAGGACTCTTTTTTCTGATAGCGGCTCTAGTTTTTCCAAAAAATGTCATAAATTGTTTGAGTAACTTCTATACTCTTCTGCCAGGCATAAATTTAGATTGAGGACTAGACAAGGCATTAGCTATTTTCCATGAGATCCCGATACCATCCATACAGTCAGGATTTTGCAGATGAGAGACATTAAGATTGTAAATATCTTTGAATATCAGAAGCGCAGGATGCAAACTGAATAATAATCTCAATAGGCTGATGGCAAGAAAGAGTACAGGGCAGTACTTTCACTACATTTCCTTGGTCCGCAGGAGTCACAATGAATATTTCTTTGTTAATCAAGAATTTATCAAGTCTTGAATAAACTCTTTTCCTACCTTGCTGATTGTTACATCATGTAAAACTCCCAACTGAAAAAAGGATTCCATTGTTTTAATCCACTCGGCAAGGATCATAACCTTGAATAGTTGTGCATCCAAGAGTTCATTGTTAAAATCCTCTGGGGATTCTTTTGCATTGATCCTTGAAATTTGATCTGAAATGATGTGATGCTTACTAGGATGCATCACAATCCCAAAATTGCATTCTTGTAGGAAAATCATCCATCACCCTGTCTTGGATTACAGGTTTTTAATGATATGTAATAGTGTGCTTAATGATCAACATAAAACACAAAAGGATTGGAGAGAAAGTACAATGTACACCATCTCAAATTCCTCCCTCTATTGTGCTACAACTCGTTTCTGCCTTGTAGAGCCTTATTCTCACAAAGTACGCTAGATGATCCAATTACTTAATACCTCTGGGTGCTAATGTGCACCTAATTACATAGTAGGAAGCATCCACACGAATATGAAACTCTTGTTCCAATCAAGGTACACAAGCGAGCACTTGCCAATCTCAATTTCAGCTCCCCAAATGACTTTTGTTGTTCTTCCTTACATTTGAAGGGCATTCCTTTCCTGGTCAGCAAATGCAAAGCATAGGGAAAATTTGCCAAGTTTTTGATGAATCCCTTGTGATAGACAACATGGCCTAGAAAACCTTGCATTATTAATTTCAAGGGTAATCTCCATGTCCACAACCTGGATTTTGTTTAAATCAGTCTTGAATCCTTTTGCAAATACAGCATGTCCTAGTAGTTTTTTGTATGGCAGCATTGCAGAACACTTAGCTAGGTTCAATGAAAGTTTCATTGCTCTACATAACTTGATAATTCCTTGGTGTGCCTGGACATCCAGATCCTTCCCTTGTTGCTAATTATAGTGATTACTTGTTGGATTTTGTGGGTCTGCTGTCATCGTCTTCCCAGCAACACTAGCCAGATGCACATGAAATTCAATCTATAAGGTAGACAGCATGAAATTATCCTCTTGACAGAAAGGTGTGTTATCGTCTATTCAACTCACAATATGAATCATCTGATATTTGTGTGTCTGAGAGGCTATTTTTACATTGGAATACAAATGGTAGTGTAACCCACTCTGCATGCTAAACATTTAGGAAAGCATGTCCTCACTAGTATCACACTAAAAGTTATTGACACTACTGCTGTTTGGACAATGCTTCTTTGCAGTTTTGTGAATTCATTTTCTTTGAATAGCAACTAAATTTTATTAGATTTTTTTTGTTAAAACCTGCAGGTTATGCAGTCAGTTGGATTTCTCGGTCCAGCATTTTTCTTGACACAGTTGAGCCATGTCAAGTCTCCAACAATGGCAATATTATGTATGACATGCAGTCAAGTATGTACTGATCATAGAGCAGCATCACAATTGGGAAGCTGTAAAACATTTCTTTTTCTTCACATATTTAATTTCAAGTGTAGATTCCATTGACAATTAAAAAAAATATTTCTGAAACACTTGAAACTATGATTTAACAAATTATCTTTTTATTGCTTGTGTAGGGATGTGATGCTTTTTCCCAGTCTGGTCTCTACTCTAATCATCAGGACATTGGCCCACGCTATGCAGTGAGTATCCTTTTCTTACTTGCCAATATGAAAACATATTGAATGTTTGGTAATGGTTTCTAATGGCTTTCTTTGTTCTGAGTTTCAAAGCTTGTTTCCCAAGACATAAACCTGGACATATTAATGAATAATTTTGTGGCCTTGAACTATGGTTAGGTCAGATGCTATATTATTAAGTAGATCGATGATAAAAAAATTCTATTAAAACTTTATTTTATATTTATTTGTTTCTTGAAACTATGCGTAACAGATTTGCCACATCTTGCAGACCAATAAGGATTCACTTTCTTGCACACTCAAGGAAGTGAGAAGATTTAAAACTGGCTTAATTTCTTAGGACATAGAAATATGTTTCCTATGGAATCTGGGGTCCTTAATTCAAGAATCCCATATCTGGTCTATAAGGAAGCTAATGGAGAGAAAACCAGGGAGACCTTTATGCATAAATTATAATTTATAATTGAGCACTAGGACAGGCTGTGTAATAATGTCCTAACTCTTTGAAGCAAGATCACTTTAAGGTGACTTATGTTTGTTTGGAGAGCTATGATCTGTAATACCCTCGAGAAACAACCTCGTTAGAAATTAAATGCAGATATATTTTTATCCATGTTGCAACTACTTCAATTCTCAAATGGCAGTGGTTTTAGGCGATGTTTGAGTGGTAGAATGTGCATTAGAAAATATGGTACTTCCAAAGCATAAACAATTAGAAAGGAATGGAAACAAACACACACCACCAATGATTTTAACCTGGAAACCCTTTTGTGGGGAAAACCAGCTGGAAGTGGCAATTGCATTCTTCCTCCTCTTCCCTTCAATGGAATAGGCCAATACAAAAGATCTCATAGAGCATACAAGGTACACTCTTTGCTTTATCCTATCTTCCGAATTCTGCAATGGAAGATTTATAAGAGCATAGAATAGTTAAAACCATGAATATCTAGCTACTTGCTAGTACTCTTTCACCAATTCACTCCGACACTCCCATAGATCATTGATCCATGATTACCACTTGCAATTCCCTCTCTCACGGCCCTTCTTATGCATTCCTGAGATATCCCTTCAAAGAACCAAGCTTCTTAAACACCCAGAATGAGAAAACCAACCGTTTACTGCTATTACTCTGATTGTTCAGCTGATGCAAAGCAAGCTGCAGCTTATCACAGAATGACGGTTGCGAAAACACCCCTAAGGGTTGAAAAATGCCCGAGGTTACGAAACCGCTACATACGGTTGCAAAACCACACATTAATACAGATCGGCAGTTTTGTCACTGTAAAAAGTCCAGCAACTTGCAAAGGCCATAACTTTTGCATATGAACTTGAAATCAGGTGCCATTTTTTTGAAAGTCTATACATTTTCGAAAGGAATCCAAATATGTAATAACATTTGATTTTTAATGGAGTTTACTATTTGTTTCACCTTAATGAACTAGACAATGTCAAGAATAGCAATGCACATTATTGCAACTCATCCACGTTCCTTTGGTTTCGTTGATATTGACATGTCCTTCGATTCTAATGGAGTTTTTGATGAATTTCATGGATCCATACAGATCATACCTCCTCTTTTAGGGTGGCTTTTGGTCCCATAAAATCTTAATAACTTACGAGATATAGAAAGATCTCTTCCTCTACCTCTTTGGAGCTTTTGTGTGGGGTTGGTGTTTGGCTTTAACCCAAACCTGCCAATTTTTTTAGCTTTGTTTTATTTCCTTTTTATTTTACCTGAAAAACATCTTCCTTACACCTCCCTTGTTCATCCCAAGGTGATGTTTCCCTCTTTGCTTGTTTATCTCAATGCAAAGTATCCAAGTTGGAAGGTAGTGTTATCATATTCCTCCTCATGCAACATGGAAGGCTCCCAAGGATATGCACATCCTCAAGAAAACATGCTTGCAACCTGCAATCTTCACCTCCTTCCTCCTCCTATGAAAGAGTTATGGCTAATTCTTCCTCATGCAACATAGAAGAGTGAATTGATTTACATCTCATAGAATTGACTGTTCCAACCTATTGCTTTGCTGCAATCCGATTGGTTTTGTGGTTCCACTATGATTCTTCCTCAAATGATTTATTTCCCCAGTGATGACCCCATGATATTGGAGCTGATCATGCATCTTCCTCCTCAGTGAAAGAGTGATACCATTCAATTTGTGCCTTTGCTCTTACCAATGAAGAGTAAGCCAAGTGAGATGCTGTTAAAAGTCATTAGTTAGCCGAAATATATATGTTACAACCTCCTTGTCATGCCAAACAAGATATGAAGGCTGTCATGTTCAATGTGCATCCATTATTTGTACTACAACACATTACTATAGAGTAGAGGAAACATACGTTGTACAATGCATAGTCATTGTCAATGCTATCAATATGTACATACCATAGTGCTTCCATATCAAAATCAGATATGAATATTACTTCAACTATGTCCAATGTGCATTCAGAACTGAAATTTGCATATTCCATTTAGCCATATCTACCGTGGCTCCTTATGTACACACTATGCATGCTATACGTATGCTAAGAATAGCCATATACAATCACTGTGATACCTATATACACATTACAAAATTTGCATGATGCTGAAATAAGACTTATATATCAATGTTACAAATTACAATTATTGAAGTCCCGCATGCATACTACAACAATTAACTAAATGATGCTGAAATGACTCTTCCTCATACTACAAACATTTGCCCATTTGCATTTACAACAACTTTAAGGAGAGATTTTACAAAGTAGAACAATGGAGAAACACAAATCAACTTATTATCTTTTATTGTGAGTTTTAATTGCTAGAAGTTGTTCCATCTAGCCATATCTACCATGGCTCCTTATGTACACACTATGCATACTATACGTATGCTAAGAATAGCCATATACAATCACTGTGATACCCATATACACGTTACAAAATTTGCATGATGCTGAAATAAGACTTATATATCAATGTTACAAATTACAATTATTGAAGTCCCACATGCATACTACAACAATTAACTAAATGATGCTGAAATGACTCTTCCTCATACTACAAACATTTGCCCATTTGCATTTACAACAATTTTAGGAGAGACTTTACAAAGTAGAACAATGGAGAAACGCAAATCAACTTATTATCTTTTATTGTGAGTTTTAATTGCTAGAAGTTGTTGTCCAACCTCATGCTTTAAATGATTGCTTTTCTTAGAGTGCCTCTTTTCATCTATTCCTATGCAACACAACAAATGGTGAGTAATAGAAACTAAAAACATGTTATTTGCTGCCCCTTCTTGTTATTCCCAAGTGGATTTGTTTTTCCATGTTCACCTATGATGAGTACAAGGCTTTCCATGCCCATACAAGTGGAGTTATCTCTCTAATCTCTTTACCAAGTTAAAACATACAACAATTTGAAGATACATTTGGAGTGCTATTCAATGCCCATACATGTGAATGCAACTCAACATTTTCTTCTTTGTGAATCATGTAAATGCTCAATCCAAAAATCAAATGAAATTCCCTTACTACTACTTGCAATGGTGAGGAGGAAACATGTGAGATTTGTTCTCTCCTTGATTCTTGTGCTGTGATAGTACATTCTTCCGTTCCTATCTCTCCTAAAGAGCTTGGGCTCATTAGTGATGGTTTGTTTGCACATATACAATGACTAATTTTATCACAATAAGTGCAAGGAACGAGATACCAACAATCTTGTGCTACACGACCTTCATTCTTACAAGTGAAACAAAAGATAGTAGACTTATGTTTGGCATACCTTCTTGGGCTATCCTCATGGTCGTTTCTTTCCCTTCTTGAACTTGCAATTGGTGAAGTTGGTGGACTATAATCTCCCAATTTCCTCTTTGCATTTACATCATGTGGATGGAACAATGATGAACTATCTTCTCCTTCATGACTTGAAGATTTGCACTCTCTTTGGAAGTGCTTCCTTGTCCTCTTGAGGTAGACTAATGCTTTCCTGTTGTTGTCTTGATTGCTGCCCACTCTTTGGAGACATCCTACAATCATCTTGAGGCTTTACAAATATGATGTTAGAAACATTTTTATCTTCTGTGGATTGAGCATTTACATCTAGACTATCACTAACAACATTGAGCATTGTTATCCTCGTCACCATTGCAAAGATACTAGACTATCACTAACAACATATACATTTAATTAATTATAAAACATTCCATGGAAGACCCAGAATATTTAAACAATAGAAGCTTTGTATTCATAAAAGGTAAGTCCCGATACAATTTGTATAGTATAGGCCCCCTTTCCCCGATATGTACCCTTCTATTTACAAGACAGTCAAAGTCCCTTCTGACATAACCATAACAACATGGAGAAGAAAATGAAAGGAAATATGGAAGACATGCTAGGTGGAGCTGCACCAAAAGTGGAAATAGTTAGAGTCAAAAATGCTAGATACCCTTGCGGAAATTCCTGTGGACCAAAAAGGTATTTTTCCTTTTTCTTTATCGTTGAAAAAAAAGATCCAAGTCAATTTAATAGGTTAAAGATTCATGAGGAGGTCTAATAAACCAGGCAATCCCCACGCAGAGTCCCCACACAAGAAAGCTTGGCAACCACAAATTGAGTGCCCATGATGACCATTGTCACTTCTGTCCCCACCACCATTCTCATAATGTGTGATAGTGAATTTGTGAATCTCTTTTAGTCATCCTCATACGATACTATAAAGTGAATTAAGTTTTCGTCATAAGTTAAACAACTGAATCATGATATTCGTCTTTTATGTGCAAATCTGTCGGTTTTAACTTTTCATTGGCAAACTGTTTCGGTGCAGCTTTTAAAACTTTCCTTACAACCTTTCCCCCGACCTTTTGTTGCCGATGATTCCAAACCCACGAACAACTACCCAACAGGACTTTTGTCCAACACCAATTTTCCGTTATGCAAAATACAGACATAAGGAAGTTGAGGGGCCCTGAGTCGGCGAAGAAGCTATTGCCTATCATGCTAATCACCATGGTCATGTATATGTCCTTCAGGAATAGCTGGCATATGATGCACTCGAATGGGATAGGGAATGAGATATGGACAGTTCCACTTCAGATCTCACTTGTCGTCGATGCTTTTGATCGCTATTGTGACCACCACATGGCACTGCTTGCCGCTATAGTGTCCTTCCATGTCTTTTAGTAGTGGAGAAATCATAATTTGGGTGACGGTGGGCCTAATGTTGTGCGGGTGTAGCCTGAAATTGCGCTACATCTCTACCACTAGACATGTTCATGGTTGGACCATGCTTGTGGGTAGTCATGTGACACCTTGTCTCCTAGTCTTGCTTGACCGTACGGTGTTGCTTCATCCTCTGGTCGTACGGGCCGTGGAATGCGATCAAATGAGGCTACTGGGAATCGAATGATTAACACTCCAATTGAGCTCTTCTCGGTGGAAGATATTAAACAAGGTATAAAGAACTTAACATGTGGTAAAGCGCAAGATATTGATTGGCTGCAAGCTGAATTTTTAAAGTGGGGGGCTGAACCTCTTGCTCCACACATCAAAACAATCTTTAACAACATCACACAGTGTGGATTGCTGGAAGAATGGACAACTAGCGTGGTTATTTCTCTCTTCAAAAGTGGGGATATCAACAATCCTTCCAATTATCACACCATCATGGTCAACCCTCTTCTTGGAAAACTTTTCGGGAGCATAAGAGAGTGCAAAATTAGTAGTTGGGCTGAAAAAGAAGAAAACAAAGCAAAACAGTTTAGACCAAGGCACTCTACCATTGATCACTGCATAACCCGTAGGCACCTCATTGAAAAAGTTTGGGACACTCAAGGAGAGGAAGCCTTTTGTTGCTTCATTGATTTTAAGAAAGCCTCTAACATGGTTCCCAGAGACAAACTATGGAACATGATAGAGGAACTTGGTGTTATTGATGAGTATAGAGCAACAGTGCATGAGCTTTATGAGCAGGTGAGGGCGGAAATCAGAACTAGTATGGGTATGTTTGAATGCTTTGGCAACGACATTGGGGTCAAACAGGGCTGCCCTCTATCCCCCACTCTTTTTGGTTTATATATTAACTCAAAGATTGGTTAAACAAAACCAATGGGAGAGGTATTCAGCTGGCAAGTTATGTGCTAAAGTTGCTTTTGTATGTAGATGATCTTATTCTAATTGCAAATACAACTAATGATTTGAGACAACATTTGAAAGCCTTGGAGCTTTTTTGCTAGGAAGTCGGGATGCAAGTGAATATCAACAAGACCAAAGTCATGATTTTAAAAAAAAAAATGATAAAGCAGCAGGTTAATTTTATTTTTGAAGGGAGCCCACTGGAGATAGTACAAGAGTACAAATACTTGGCAATTGATTATCACAACAGACTTAGTTGGGATACATGCAGATCGAAGAGAATCCAAGGTGGATGGAGAGCATCTTACCTTCTTCAAAATAGGTGTAGGAAGCTGAATTATGGGATTGGAAAACCAAAAAAACCCTTTTTGGTTTGCTGGTCACGTCGGTTGTCCTCTATGGTTGTGAGGTTTGGGATAGTAGCATGTCAAACTACAAGTGGAAACAGTTAGAAAGAATTCAAAAACACCTAATCACTAGCAGCTTTAAAGTCAAAATGAAGGTCCCCTACGAGATCCTCTTAGAAGAAGTAGGAACGTTTCCAATGGAGGATTCAGTGTTAATCAGGGTACTAAGCTATTTAAAAAAGGTTGGAAACATGGATAATCATCTCTGGCCCAAAATGGTCGTAGAGGAGAAACTAGATCGGAGGAAGAAGACATGGATGAAGCAGATCAACAAATGGTTGGCCAAGTGGGACATTAATTTACAAGAATGTCCTAACAAAAATGAGGAAATGAAGAAGTTTGTGTTAGGAAAATTCAGGACTGCCATGTGGACAAATCAGAATGGACGGAAAAAAGTGCATTATATCAAAAAATTCAACCCCATGTGGGAGCATGGTGAGAAGGCTTATGTTCATGCTAAGCTTAAAGGCAAGGCTAGTATTTTAGTTGCTCAATTGAGGACTGGGTTACATCATTTTAGCTGCAAAACTGGTAGATGGACGGTTCCAAAGGAAGAGTGGGAAGAGAGACCCTGTATTTTCTGTAGCAAAGGGGTGGTTGAAACTGAAAGGCATTTCATTATTGAATGCACGGCGTATGCGGATATTCAGAGTCAATACAAAAATAGTTTGAAAGTAGGCAGCCTATGTGAGCTTTTTGAGGAGCCTAGGTTGCACAATACAATTGGTTTATTGATCAAGCATCATAGTAGAAGATCTAATATCGAAACGAATAGAAGATTGTCTTGATGTTTCAGCTCTTGGCTTTGTAGATTGCTTGGTCTCATGGACGTCATTAAAATCTTTCGTTCATTCATGGATGGTTGACTTGGGCTGCGAGCATTACATGTTTGAGCGATGGCCATGTACAGAGCAAAATCATATGGTGCCCTTGCCTTAGCTTTAGTTTTTAAAAGGTTGAATGGTGCCCTTGCCTTTGCTTCGTTTTTTAGTTGGTCAAAGGGATACAATAGATAGTGGTTGTACGACCATTCCTTTGCTTCCTTTTTTTTAATTGGCCGAACAGATAGTGGTCATATGACTTGGCCTTTGCTTCCCTTTATAATTGGCCAAAGAGAGAGTGGTCGTACGGTGAATGAAATTATTGCAAGCTTTCCATTGGTCTTTTGTTTTCCTCGAATAATTTTTCACCGTGATAAGCTTTTAATTTTTCAGTAGTACCTTTTTAACATGAAAATATTCTAGGTATGACCCGTTGACCATCACTTTTTAATATAAACACTGCGAAGAAGAAATTTCTGTAACTTAACTTTTTATCAATAGCCATACTTCCATCATATTTTTAACACAAGTGTTTTGAATTTAAAAATCATATACCGCTAGGATTAATCACAACAATGCTTCCTCTATCTTGTCATGACTCTCTATACATCCCCGTCAAAACTTATTCGTCATATTCGAACGGACTTTATAATTAGGCCGTCATTCACCTTTTATTAAATATTTATTGCTATAGTCCATGTTCAAAGCTAGTGAGTTTGGTGCTTTGGATGCCAGGTCGATTACTCATTCCATTTGGTGGACCAACTTAGTGTCGAACTTTACACCCTTGATGTTGTATTATCTGAACTCCGGTGGGTAAGCTGACGGTGATGTTAATGGTTCGGAATGACTTCGAATCATTGACATCTGCTTCCATACATCCCATTGCTAGCCTTGGCCTTCTTTAATAATCATAATCTCAACACGATTGCAATCTTGTTGGAACAATTTGTAGTCTTCCATTTGCAAATGGAACATCCCGTTGAGGGATTGTCTTATCTTCGGAGCATGAATGTAACTCCAAAACCCCTCTATCATTTGGCTTCTTCGTATTGTTGTAACTATTAAATGAAGATTTCTTTAGAGTTTGAGTCTAATGAGCTTGATGACATTTCTTCCTCACCAACTGCGTAATTCTTTAAATCTATGAAATGCTTCCATCCCTTGTTTTTAATGGAGATCGAACTCTTTTTCTAGTTATGATCGGTTTTGGCTGTTATTAACCAATTCCGACCCCAATAGTGCATTGTAGGCCTTCTTTTGCAATGAGATGACTACAAAATATAACAAAAAAGGTTGGGTTCTAATGATTACCTTTTATCCCATCTATACTATTGTAATGCCATGTTGATCTACTCCTTCCAGTTGCAATGTTAGAGGCCACATAGTTGGCTTACCAAGACTCTTCCAAGTCTCTACTGGAAGAACATTCATGCTAGAACCACTGTTGATGATAGTATTTTTCAAACTATTGCCCAAAATTTTCATATGCACAACTGTCGGTTGTCGGAATAGGTTCATAAGATCAATCACTTGGTTACTTGACAAGGGAGGCGTGACTATGGGCTTATTCTTCTGATTTTCTTTCCCCATCACCTGAAGTTAGGTGTGCCATTGTATGTTCCATGTTCGAGCTAATTATTGTATGGTAGTAGTTAGAGCATTCCTGAGTTTCTTGAATGCTTTGCAATAAGTTAGCTATCTTCATAGGTATAGTGGTTTCTGAGATATATTGTCCAATAGCTTTGTTAAACTCTAGCATGCTCGTCCTTGTGCTTGTATGTACATTCGACTAAGGTTGTTCTTCAACCATACCCCTCTCAACTTCCACCCTTGCTTCGACCAACCTTTCCTTCTTCGTGAGTGGGTTAGGGTAATCAGCTTCCTTCATTTGGGCTATGATCCTTGCCATAACTTCCTTTCCCTTGGCTATGTCAATTATATTGGCATTGCCTTGCTTTGGACAATTGCCATTGTTATGTTCCTCGACCCACATCATCTATAGAGAAGTCCAGTATCATTTTGGATAGGGAAATCTCTTGCAAAATGGCCCCACTCATTGCACTCCCAACATTGTACAACTGGCCGTTCTTTGGAGTTGTACTAAATCTGAGTCCTGCCACCACTATTATTTTGTTGTTGGCAATTCCTTGGTGGCATGGTGGGTGGTGTTGATGGCTCTCCTTGTGTAAACAATACTTGGCTGCTCTTATTCTACAAATTTTACATGTAGTCCTTGACCAAATGCCCTGTAACTTGACAAATCTCGCACAAAGGATCCTTGCCTTCATTCTTAACGTCTCCCTTTAGTTCCGTCATCATCTGGGGCATGTCATTCCTCAAAGCTTTGCATTGATCGAGGTTCATTGTCATGGGTAGAGTTTTTTATTTATTTTTATTTTTTTTAATTTTTTTCTTTGCATCCTTTTGAGTGTGAGGACGTCTTTTTCTTGCTTTCAATGCCCATGAATTAGTTGTTTGCATCTTCGTAAGATAAGGGTGGGACCACCTTCATCGTCCTCCGCAATGAGGGTGCCAACCATTCAATGAACCATCACTTATTCAATCTGTCGGCAGGTTCTTTTTCAAGTTTTCTCAATAGTTCTTTGAGTCTTATGTTATAGATGCAAACATTCTCGTGCTTACCTTGTCGGTTATTATAAATTTTTGCAACAATCTCATTGTCATCCCTCAGGAGTTTGAATTCTTTCTTGAAGGCTTGCCCAAGTGTTTTCCATGTTGCTTGGTCTGAGCTTGGTGCATTTGAGTACCAATCAATAGCCATTGGTAGTCTAGACAATGATGCATATTCTGTAGTGTTGTATGGGATACTCTGATCTGTCATCAGTGAAATTTGGCAGCGTCTATTTTTTTTGAGATGGGGTAACCATGGCTTTGGTTACATGATACTTTTGGCATGGTGCTTTGAATACAAGTCTCCCCCTTAAGAAGCTCTGCATTAGACATTCCTTTGCTCTCAGCATTATTGGACACATCCCTATGCTTGACCCTTCCTTTGATAGGGATATATACTCTATCTTGCATGTCGTCAGATTCCCTTTTTGTGCAACACCATCCAACTTATCGTTTGGGTTTCCTCAAACTTTTCATGTGCTTCTCTTACAATACCCTCTAACGCACCTTGGTTAGAAAGTTCCGCACTTACTTCCTCTTGAAGGGGCTATGGCAATCTCTACCCACTCCTTACGAGTGGTACAGGGGATGGGGCTATGGCAATCTCTACCCACTAGGGTTCTCCAGTTCCAATTGAACCCTTGCTTGGTTTCGGCTCTGACTATGGCTATGACTTCTTACGTTGATACTTCGCGCTTTGCGTGATGGGTTTTATAAATGGCTGTCGGTTGCAGCCTTTGTCTTCTTTGGCGTTGATCCACCAATCGAGTAGACCATTTAAATTCTTGTTCCCCTAATTGACTATGTTGCCCTCTTCTCTAACTTTGTTCAGGGTCAATAGCATGAATTATTTATCGTATGTGATGGTCTCCTTTTTCATGAACTCTTTATACCATTGTAATAGATTTTGTCGTTGGATTTTATAGTTATGTTTGGCATATAAATCTTATAAGATAATGGAGTGCCTCATCATGCTTTTCTTGAGCCAAATTTATACGGACTCCATGTTTTTCAAAGGAATGAAGCCAAAATGTAGAATGATTATAAAGATACTAGACTACTACTAACAACATATGTATACTATTAATTGCAGAACATACCATGGCAGAGCAGAGTAGCCGAAGAATAGCAGCTTTGTATTCATAAAAGATAAGTCTCGTTACAATACATACAATATAGAGAGGACTTGATACCAACCCCCTTTCCTTGATGTACACCCTTTTATTTATATGACAAATGATTTATGGTTGTCGATTGACACAACCATCAACACCCAAACATGATTATCAAGAATTATTACAACCTACATAATGCTGACAATATAATCATTAACCACATAATCATGAATAAAATGTTGATAACAATACTAACAGTCTATAGAGTCCTTCATGGAAGCTACTCTTGCTTGTGTCGTTCTAGAGAATTCTCCAATCTCTATTTTACCATATCCAAGGCCTGCATATTGTGGTCTTTCTTGAACCATAATGGGAGTAGAGGTTGTTGGGTTTGACTCCATAAGGGATTTGTACGAGGAAGATTTGGATTTTAGAGATTCTTGGACAACGTGCAAGAACCCAACCGGTATGGATAGAACTCCATGGCTAGAGTTATTTTTGTAGGATGAATTGTTGTTCAAGGGACAACAGTTATGCATAACTCAAGGATCAATGAAAGAGAATTCGATAAAGGAAAAACATAGTGGAGGACTAGTTGGTCATTTCGGTGTGGATTAAATGTTGGCACGACTGAGTGAAAGGTACTTTTGCCCAAGGATGAGTGTGGATGTGAAGAAGTTTGGAAAGGTTTTAGAGTTTGCGAACATGCCAAAGGCAAAAGTCTAAATACAAGTTTGTATCAGCCATTGCCAATACCAGAAAGACCATGGGAAAAGACAAGCATGGGTTTTTCCTTGGGCTGCCAAGGACAGAAAGAAGCAATGATTTTGTCTTTGTTGTTGTGGATAGATTTTCAAAAATGGCACACTTCATTGCATGTAAGATGATAAGTGATGTCACAAACATTGCTAATTTGTTTTTCAAGGAGGAAGTATGCTTGCATTGATGGTCAAAGAGCATGGTTTTAGATAGAGATATAAAGTTTGTTGGTCACTTTTGGAGAACTTTGTGGAGAAAGTTAGGTACGAGGTTGAGTTTCAATTCAACCTATCATCCACAAATGGATGGGAAAATGGAGTTAGTGAATAGAAGACTCGGGAATATGTTGAGATGCTTAGTAGGGATCAAGCCTAAACAGTGGGATATATTTCTAGCACAAGCTGAGTTTTTTAACAAAAATTCAGTCAATAAAAGTAGAGCTAAGAGTCCATTTCATATTGTGTATGGTTGCAGCCCTAAAGGTTTTATGGGTTGAGAGATATAGTTGGAATGAGTACAAGAAATGTTGAGGCGAATGATTATGTAGTGTATATGCAAGTGATGTATCAAGAAGTAAACGAGAAGTTGGAGAAGAGTGTTATGGATCACAAGCAATGTGTAGATCTTAAGAGGAGATCAAGAATTCCAAGTGGGTGACTTGGTTTTAGCTCATTTGAAAAAAGAATGGTTTCCAAAAGGATCTCATAACAAGCTCAAGTGAAATGATATTGGGGCATGTAAATTTTTGAGAAAATTTACAGTGAATGCCAATGAGATAGAGCTACCAGATGGGATCGATTTCACCTATCTTAAATGTAGAATATTTGTACCCTTACCATAATGACAAGTGAGTACTTAGGATCAGGATCTGAGTTCAGATTCTTCAATTGTGGATTGGAGACAATAATTTCTAGAGAAGGAAAGGGAAGAGAGAGAGAGAGCTGATAACTAATTTCAGAATCATCAAGAGGAGAAGAGGCAATGAGTAGAAAGAGTATGTGGTCCAATGGAAGGACAAAACAATTGAAGATGCAACTTAGGTGAGTGTCTCCGAGATCCTCAAGTATGGAAAACCAATGGTACACCTCACTCAAGGTTCATGAGCAAGGGCTCATGGATTGTTTTACTCATAGTTAAAAAACTCGTACTCAAAAATTACTCGAGAACCCAAAATTTTGACTCGGACTTGGGACTCAACAACTTTATTGTTACTTTAAAAGGATATAACATTTTAAAATATACTGAAATAACATGTAAAACACTATTAAAAAGCATGAGAAATGAATGTAGAGAATACATAAGTATATTTTTTATTAGTTTTCAACCAAAAAAGAGTACAAAGCATAGTTTTAGACTATAGTCATCAATGCATCATAAAATTATATCTAGCACCTTTTCTGTTGTGCTCTAAAAGTGGAAGGTAAAGATTCCTCTTTTGGAACATCATTTGCAAACATATCATTCAAATCCTCACCAATCCCTTCTGATGCAAAGGCTTCCCTTGCTGCTATCGCTTCCTCTGCTTCCCTCTTCAAATTTTCCACCTCTTCTTCGGTAAACATGGGATGACGTTGCCCATGCACATCCTCAGAGTTAGCAATCTAGTCTGCATATGGATCGATATAATTCAAGTCAATAGCCTCATGACTATCTTGCCCCTCCACTTGTCTCACACGAAGAAGAAGATTGTATCACACAAAGACAAGATTATTGAGGTGGTGTGTTGTTAGTGTGTTGCACTTTTTTGTGTGAATGGCCTCAAACATAGTCTAATTACATTCACATCCAAAAGTGCTACATGGTTGGCACAAAATGGGAATGACTAGCCTTTGAGTATTTGGTGTTTTTGCACCGTGATCTTCACACCATAAATTTGCAAATATTTTATAACTTTGTAAGTCAAATAGGCTTGTATTTATTAAAGAAGTAATGAGACTACAATTAAAGGAATCAATTTGAATTTTGTTTTTATTTGGTTGGTGGGTCATTCTCCTTCAAATGCATAGAGGCGAAGAGAAGAGCCTCCCCTCTGTAGCCTTGTAAACCTGCAGCTCATCAAGAATTGTCTCTAGTGCCTTCGTCAGGGATCATCTTTTGTATGCATATGTTTAGAACATAAATAACCTCCTCATCGACATTAAATGAATCGAAAAAGAAAAACTCGGGGTTCAAGTAATAGGCCATTGCATGTATATGTCGATGGAGTTGCTTGTTCCATCTCCTATCAATTATGCACCAAATGGGCCCATATTTTATTTTATTTTGCCTTTTAATAGTGTATTATGGCCTCCTTGACCCTATACATGGCCTCGTAAAAATAATCCATTGGGTTTTTTGTTTTTCTCCATCCACCAAGCGTTAAATTCTAGCCAAAGGCTCTAGCACCTAAAACAAAATAATGTGCAACTTTAAAATTAAAATTAAGAGAAATTGGAGTCAAAAAACCTATACAAAATAAATGATAAATAAAAATTAGATAAGTTTAAAGTTATTTTGAAGAGCTCATCTACGTTCTTTGCACACACATCATAAAAAAGGTCTTCGTGACCTTTTCCCTTTTGGCCTTCCTGCTGGGTATTAGGGAGATTACAACCACCATGTGCTTACAAACATCTGCTTAAGAGATGTTAGTAAGGCTGTAATGCTTTGCAATTTGATGAAGGTTATGGCAAATCATGTGACTCCTGCTTGCACAAGCTCCTTTTCGTTGGTGTGCTCTCTCATTAAGCTTAGCACCCAAGGATGATTGTAGTGTATTTTTTGATATTTCTCACTTCTTCGGCTGCACTTTTCATCCATGAAGTTTTCCTATGTCCTCAATGAGGAGATCAATGCAATGGGCTACGCAAGGTCTCCAAAAAATTGTAGTCTCTCTTCACGAAGTCTCTCGACTGCTACATATGTTGTATTGTCTGTCACAACTTGGACATCATTCTCCATACCTCGTTCCATGACCACCTCATCCAACATATCACACAAAGTGTTTGCATTTTTCACTTAGCAAGAGGCATCAATTGACTTCAAGAACACTAACTACCCATTTGAAGCCACTAGAAAGTTAATCAAGGTGTGGTTCCTTCCATTTGTCCACCTATCAAACAAAATGCAACAACCATTTTGCATTATATTATTTTTTTCTTATCTACAATAATTTACATTTTCTAACAATGGGCCACGCAAATCATGAGGAGAAGGTGCCTCGAACCCCTTTTTGGCAATGGTTAATGCAGCTACCAAATTCTCGCAATATGGCCTTTTCATCACAATTAATAAAATGTTGTAATATCAGAAGTTTGCCACAACTACTCTTGTTTCATTTTGTAATTCCCAGTTTCAAGTGGTCCATTTGAGTGAAGGTTGTGCCCCAGAAGTATTTTGAAGAACAAAAAAACTTGTCCAAGTGAATCCGAACTAATTTCTAGTAGATGAGCCCCATCCATGAACATTTGGAGGTGAGGCAATAGAAGAGGCACCTCGCTGCGCCCTATTCATCATGGATGCAAGTAATTCAGCCATTATTTTTTTCATTTTTTCTTCACATAAAGAGCTAGGGACACAACTCTCTCTCTTTGAACCTCAGGCTACACTTTTTTGCACAATTGCACATCATGACTAGAATCCATGCGAAGTGGTATTTGAGGCAATTTATGTCTCCACTCATCTTTTGTCCACAATAATTATTAAACATTGGATATTGTCCAAAATCGCTGTAGCTACTATAAGACAAACACCTACAATACACACAATATATAAATTTAATGAAAGCTTAAAGAAAGACAATACACAAATTTATCCTAGGGAGCATGGCTACCTCTTTGGATTAAAAACTCTGGCTGAAATTCACCAATATAACAATGGTAACTCTCTTCTCAAAATGGACCTCACCCACTAGCCCTCTATGCTTCTATATAGATAAGAAAGAAGGCTAGGGCTAGGGAGAGTTTTGGAGGGTAGTTACTTATAAAACAAGTCAAGCCTCTTACTAACAAAAGTCAATTACATAAATATGTAATTCAAATTCTCTAATAATGGGTTATGGATAAATGTGCAACAGTTAGTGCTTATCCACGAATTAAGTTACAAATGAATATTATAAGTGCATCTTAACCATACAAAAATGTATGCATTATTAAATACATTAATATTGCCCCTTAAGATGTACTTTGATAACTAGAACAGAGGAATCATTGAACTATCCTCTCTTGACGACACCTTCACTCTCAAAAGTTGAAAGATCCCTTCCCAAATCTGATCCAATTTTTTCAGTTTAAGTGGTTTGACATTTCGTCAAACACTTAGCATGCAATTGCTGAGATCTGGTTTCTGATTGTTTACTTGCAATTTTATACTTGTTTCAATGCATGTAAGATATAATAGATGCCTATAGAGGAACTACAATACTTATCATAATGTAAGACCAATGGAAATCTTTATTTCATTATGCCATAGGTTTCACAATAAACTTCAAATTTGATCCAAAACTGATCAGAACATAACAACTATTAGATTTTCCTTAACATAATATTATTTCTAACAAAAAAAATGACATTAACTGCATACTCGGAAAGCACTGAATCTTCATCAATGCACTACTAAAAATGATGATCCAAAGGCTGGAAATGATCATGAAACACTGGTAAAATTACTGCAAAGTGATGGAAACAAACTCCCCACTCAAACCCTCGCTGTAAGGCCCTTAAATCTGATATAAAAATCTCTAAAACCCTGATTACAGAGTATCTTTCACGCCTTTGCACTCACTGAATATGAATGCCCTTCGTATCTAGAGGTTTCCGTCCTCAAACACAAGTATCCAATAGAGGGTTTCCGTCCCCTATGGCTGAACTGAAAGAGGGTTTCCATCCTCAATTAATTTTCATTTGAAGTGCTGCTCCAAATTGCAAAAATCTGTTTTTGAGAAAATGACACATTGATCTCTATGAAATGAAAGAGAAAAATATATAGATTCCAACCAACCAACACTGGATTCCAAATTCCTCCTAAATATCATTTTATGAACTTTTAGGTCTCCAATATGGGTCGCCCCCCTTTGGGAAAAAAAATCTTTTATTTCACTTTAATTTAATAAGTCACTTAGACTTTATTAAGTCACTTTAATATTATAAAGTCACTTAAATTTTATAAATTTTATAAAGTTACTTTATTAGAATAAAAATATATTTTAATGTCGAAAAGTAACTCCATAATGGAAAAATATAACAATAGACACTTTTAAGTGACTTTTCCCACTAAATATTACCATTTTGCCCACCATTTATTCCCTCAACATGTCCATTAGCCTACGGGAATACCGAATAGGCTAATCTGCATAACTGAGTGATCTCCTTAGAAAAGAGGGGATATTACAAAAGTTGCTTGAGTTGAACAAATCAGGCCTCAAGCAAGGGCTTTGTGAAGATGTCTGCAACCTGATTATTTGTCCAACAATCCTTAAGATCAAAAACTTTACTCTATATTAGTTTCCAAATATAATGCATATAGATTTCAATGTGCTTTGTTCGTTGGTAATCCATTGGGCTACAAGAGAAGTGGATAGCACTCTGATTATCACACCAAAGCGTTGTGGGTTAGCTTTGCGGAAATCTGAACCTAGAAAGCATGCGTTGAATACACACTAAGTCACGACTGGCAACAACACCACTATTCTCAACGTCTATGGAAGACAAAGCAATAGTAGTATGTTTCTTGCAAGACCAAGTCACGAGACTTGCCCCAAGATATTAGATGTGTCTTGTGGTCGACTTTCAATCATTTGGATCACTTGTCCAATCACTAATTGTGTAACCTACAACTGCGGTTTTTCCATCAAAAGTTTAATTGGCAATGTAGGCTTTTGCTCCTACTCAATTGCATAACTAGTAGTACCGTGAAGATACCTTAGGATGCATGTTACAACTTGCCAATGGTTGTCATGGGGGTCCTCATAGAAGCATGACACAAGATTCACAACAAAAGAGAGATTAGTACGAGTATGAGTCAAGTATAAAAGCTGTCCCACCAATTGCCTTAATGTGTACCCGAAGGAGAAGAATACTTGGCAGAAAGCTTGACCTCCGGATTGAAAAGGAGTCGGTGCAAACTTGCAGTATTCCATGTTGAAGCGGCATAAGATGTCTTATATCAAGATTCCAAGTTGGTGATCTCAAGGTATTTCATTAACCGTAATTTTATATCAATAATGTGCTTGGTGGAACTCCCTGTAATGTTTAAGTTGTCAATATGGAGAACAAAGATCAAGGGTTGCCCATTTACTTTCTTGGTGTAGATTGTGGGGTCAAAGGGACTCTATGTAAACTCAGAATTGATTAGAAACATGATGATTTTTTCATACCAAGCTTGAGGATCTTGTTTCAAGCCATACAAGGTCTTTTTAATTTGCACATATAGCTAGTTCTTGCTAGTGATGGACACTTGAGGTTGGGACATGTATATTTCTTCTTGCAAGTCTTCATGCAAGAAAACACTAGTGATGTCCATCTGATGGACTTCCCACCCACGTGTTGCAACCAAGGAGAGTACTAGCCTAATGGAATTCATCTTGGCAACTAGAGCAAAGGTTTCACGGTAATCAGTGCCTTCAACCTGTTAAAAACCTTTTGTTACAAGCCTAGCTTTGTCCTAGTCAATGAACCCATTTGTTGCATAGCTAGTGTGGTACACCCACTTGCACCTCGCTATTTTTCTTCCATTCGGAGGTGGAATCAAGTCCCAAGTTTTATTCTTTTTAAGAGAGATTATTTTGCCGTAGCTACCTGCCATTCAAGATGTTTAGAAGCTTGATGATAACTCCTTGGATCTTGATTCACTGCAAGCTCTGCCAAATGTGGAACACCAAACTAATGTTTTGATCTAGCCCTATATGGAGCGATAGAATCTTCCGCCCATGCACTAGCCTCATCACGAACTGTGCAAACCCATTTTGGTTGAGGATGTGTTGGTTGTGCAGGTGCATTTTGAATGACTTGTGGCAGTGATGGTGGAGAGCAGGTTGCCCACCCCGCAACTCATCATTTGTATTGTAGTGACTCTCATAATGGAAGTCATCTAAACTACCTTGTTTTTTATAGGAAATTTAGAACTTGTGCCCTGCTTGGCAAAAAGTAATGGAGGAAGTGAAGATGTTGGCTTGTAAACCTAGGATTGTTCATCAAACAACACATTCCACTCGCAAAGCACTTGAGTGGTGCTCGAAAAAAAAGAGACAATATACCTTCACATCTTGACAATAGTTGGAAAACAATAAGGGCAAACCTTCCTTTCCATTACTTTATGCTTATCATCTGGGATATGTACCCATGCATTACATCCAAAAACCCTAAATTTAGAAACATCAGGCTTGACACCAAACCATTTTTATTCATGAGTCATTGTTGTACTACCAAGTGAGGAGGTGATTGTAAATGTATTTTTCACAGTGGATTCCCTCTGCCCATAACTAAGGAGGCAAGTCTTTGGAATGCACCATGCAACTAGCCATTTCCTTAAGTGTGCGATTTTTGCATTCAACGCCATTCTGTGGAGGGTGTAGGGCACAATATGTTGAAGTGAATGTCTACATGTTCACAGAAATTGATTATCTGATTGTTGATAAACTCTCCTCCATTGTTTTGAGACGTTGAATTTTTTCTTGGATAGGTTTTCAACAAGGGCTTTGAAAATTTTGAAGTCATCAAAGACTTCACTTTTGTTTTTCAGATAGTAAACCAATGTTCTGTGAGAGAAATCATGTATTTATATTTCTGAAAAAAATATGATCGAATGACATGAGATCATTGTGAACCAATTGTAATCTGTCACTTGCCCTCCAAGATTTGCCTTTAGGAAATGGATCCCTATGTTTTTGGTCAAGTGCACAACTTAGACAAACTCCGTCTTTGAAAGAAATTATTGGCAAATCAAGAACCATGTTGTGTTTACTAATGTCCTACAATGAGTGATAGTTCAAGTGACCAAAATATTCATGCCAAAGTTTATCAAGTCATTTCCATGCACATTCATGAGTTGTGAAGGTTGAGAAAACACAAAGTTGTCAAATTTGTATAATTTAGCTTAGTGATCAACCTTGCTAGTGGCTACAATAGTGGACTAGTCTTTTGCATTTTTGATAATATCGGTAGGTGTAAAGTCGATGGTTTTTCCTTCACCTGAATGTGTGATCTAATAGATGGATATGAGATTTGTAAACAAGTTTGGAACATGGAGAATTTTTATTGAATACATCATTCTCCATCTCGACAAACCCTTAGCCCTCAACAACTAGAGGACTAAAGTTTCTCACAAAAATTTTAGCTGTGGGGCTTTCGTCAAGATTGTGAAATAGTGAACCATCATGCCCCATGTGGTGAGAGGCCCCTAAATCTAAAATCTATTCAAACACATATGATATGTTGTTGCAAAAAGTGTTGCCCTTGTCTTGGAGGGAGGAAGCTGCATATTTTATTATCTCTACTTCCAAGTATGTCATTTTATTGAAACATTGATGTTTAACATGGCCTGGTTAACCATATGAGTTGCAATACTCTTTATCAAGGTTTGCATTTATTTTCCCTTTGCCTTTGACTTGCTGGGTGAAAGAATCTTGTTGAGTCGATTGATTGCCCTTAGGTTTAGGCTTTGCTTTCCATTTTTTGTTGGCACGGCCCTTGCCCTTTCTAGTGTAGGGTTGTGATGTTGCATTGGTATCATAGACAACTAATGTTTATTGCTCAGTACCTCCAGGTTGGATGTCATCAATGAAAATCAAATTTTTCTCCTCTCTGAATTTGCTCACAAAACTTATAAAAAGTCGGTGCCACATATGCATTGCCCAAAGAATTTTGTTGTGTATAGTGATTTGAGATGAAGACCGAATAGGAATGACATAATTTTGACAAAACACTCATAATGAGTTGGTCATTGTCTTGGTTGCGCTTGTCCCAATAAGCTGAAGTCTCAAGTGCTTGACTTGAGTGATAAAATCCTCAATCCGAGGATGGTTGTTTCGACTAAGAGCACCAAGCTCATTTTTTAGTTGATATGCCTGCATCTTGTGATGTGTTCCAAAAACATTCTCCAAGATAGTCCAAACTTCCCATGGTTCCATAATGTCGTGAAAATAAAACTTCAATTAATGAGACACTCACTGACCTAGGATACCTCTAGCTTCGTCACAACAATTTTGCCATTTCATCCATTTGATCAAGTCAAGAGGAATATATTTTTCACCATTTGCCATGTGGGAAAGACCCTTACCAAGAAGCACATCTATAATGTATCCTTTTTAGTTGAAGTTGGAACTGGTGAGGATTATCGTTTTTTCTATCATTTCTAGCAAAGAAACTATGGTAAAAAAGAGATTTAATTTTTTTAAAGGGTGTTTGAAATAATATGTCAAAATAATTAGCTTGGGGATAAGATTAGGATTGGGCAATCATCCTATAGGCATTTTTTTTTTTCAAAAAAGGTCTTTAGAATACATGTTAAAAATGATCGGCTCGATGAGGGGATCACAATAGTGTAGTCGCCTCATGGCAAGCTTTTTTTCTCATATATTTTAATGTGGAAATGTTATGTGGTCTTGTTGGGCCGAATTTTAGTTGGGACTGTTAAATTAGCATGGATCAAAATTTGATTGTGAAAAACTTGTTTCCTACCAAATACACCATTTGCACTGCCCTCTTACCATTTTGTGATTGAAATTGAGACAAATTAGACAACTATAACAGATCCAAGAATTTTGAATCTGAAATTGAAATATTGCAATAGGCTGCAAATCTACAAGTGTACTCAAGATTTCTTAGGAATTACTATGTTGGGTGTGTTTGATTTGTAGGTTCTGTGATGTACAAATTTCATGCGCAAATAGTGAATAGACTCAAAAGGCACTGACTACAGAGGATTCCATTATACCTATCACTACACTATCCAATCGCTAAGGTATGTAGGGAGTAACTTCTTGGAGCTAACTGCTTACTAGTGCATTATAGAATCGGTTGATGGCTTCCTATTAAAAAAAACAAAAAAATACTAAGCACTTTCAATAGACCTTCAGGTATCTGGAAGCTAAAATCCATATACAATGTTATCTAAGACATGAGTATTGGGAGATTCCCCACTTCACTGATAACAATGAGTCGGCTTAGCCAATAAAAATAACTTTCTGTGAATTTTAAAACTATCAAAATACAGTTTCTAACATAGAGAATTTCTATGAAAAATAATAGCTTCAACCCTTAATACCCCACTACATTCACTAAAATCTTAAGGCAATGTGAGAGCATAAGATTGGACATTTGTACTAGGCCACTAAGATCCGAGCTTGAAATTCAATTTAGAGGAAAAAAATTGCAAATTTGAAAACATAATAGAATGGATATGCAAAAAAAAAATCACTAACTGCAGATCTGATTTTTATACCTACTATGAACATGAAAACAAAACACTATATGCTACATATAACCGCACTATAAGAGGTGAAACTTTTATATCTCTGATACCATATTAAATGTTAGCTATTGTCCAAAATCATTGTTACTATAAGACAAACACCCACAATACATGCAACATATAGATCTAATGAAATTTTAAATAATGAAAATACACAGATTTATCCCAGAGAGCATGGCTACCTCTTTAGAGTAAAAGCTTTGGCCTAAATTCCTTAGTATGACAATGATAACTCTCTTCCACAAATGTACCTTACCCACTAGCCCTCTATGCTCTTATATAGATGAGAAAAGAGGCTAGTTAGGGTTAGGATTTTGGAGAGTAGTTACTTGTTGAACAAGTCAAGCTTATCATTAGCAAAAGTCAATTAAGTAAAAATTTGATTATATTCTCTAATAACAGATTATGGATTACAATTAGTGCTTATCCACAAACTATATTACAAATGAATATTACGAGTGCATCTTAACCATACAAAAATGTGAAAACACTAATTGCATATTACAGTGTTGCACTTTGGACCATCTTCGCCATGCATCCATGCAGGGTCATCAGATTTCCTAGCCCTACGAGGAGTGGGACGGGTCGAATGGCTACTTGAACTAAATGACATTGTTGAAGTTGAAAGTTTGAAACCTTATAAAAACAAACCAAAAAAAAATTAGAACCCTAGCTGCTGGAAGAAGCAGAAGAACATGATCAATCTAAAATGAAAAAATCAAAACAAAATAAAATCATAAAAAAACTCGCAAATCTTGCTGAAAATGATCAATAAAGGCTGAACTTGACTGTTGAACTTGAACTATGAGTATGAACTTCGAAGTTTTGAACAAATATTAAAGTCTGAAAGTCTGAAACTAAAAGTTTGAAAGAGTGAACTGAAATGATTTTGATTCTTGAAGTTTGAAACATCGAGTTTGAACAAGGGTTTGTTCTTAACACTTGTAGTTGTAGACTGTAGTCGTGTTGCATTAGCTTGGAGTTGAAAGCATCAATCACATTGTAACATAATACATTAACAGGCCGTCTAGAGTCTATTATGAAAAACTTGGGTACCTAGGGCAGTCATGAAGCAATTTGCAAGCAAAAATGAAATTGCAATCAAGGATATCTCTTTTCTAAATCACAAAAGCAAAGCAATACAGGGAAAAAATCATCATGCAACATTAAAAATTGTGAAAGCAGAGCTATGAGGCAGAAAATTGCAAAATAATCAAATGAAATGAGGTCTTTTTTTTTTTTTTTTAATGAAGGGCACTTGAAACTGCAAGCATACTAACAAACTTGGACTCAAGGGTTTTGGTGAGTAATATTGTAATCGCATTAATTACTCACCCAAAACCGTGAGTTTGAGCTTACTACTCGGATGGTGGTATTATGGGTGAGTAACCATTTTGCTATTTTTTTTTGTTTCTGCAAGTATTTGTTGGGTACTCGTAGTATTTAAAACAGAGGTTTTACCTACCCATAGTACATGATGCAAGAGCATCCGGGTCAATGAGCAATCTTGCATCAACCAAAAACACGAGTCAGTGTTTGAGTGTGTTTGTGCCTTGTTGACAATGTTGACATGGTTGCACGTGTTGAAGATGATTATAACCGGTGCAAGAAACATCTCCAGAACTCTGACACCCCAGGAACATCAAGTGGAACAGAGTTTCTTCATCTCGCAGAGGTCAAATTGGCCCTTTCTAGTTAAATGAAGAAAATGCCACTTAATGTAGGCGGCAGTTTCAAAATCGTTGATCTGCATCTAGCGACAGTTGCATTAATGCTGATTTGCATTAAGCGACGATTACATTGCCACCGATTTTTATTAAGCAGTGGTTACGTTACCTCTGGTTTGCAATAATTAGTGGTTTCGCCATCGGAGGTTGCAAAACAAGAGCAATTGCGAAAGATGACAATTTTTGACATGTGGTCCATTTTCCAAGAAGGAGACAATTTTTGACATGTGGTCCATTTTCCAAGAAGGAACTCAAAGAGGCACTCCACAAATCAAAGGTAGGTAGAAAGGATCCAAATCCAGTGGTTCAAAGGAGCCTCAATTGGGTAAAGCAAGGGTGAGTGAGAGAATGGGAGAAAAAGAAGCTTGCTAGGGAGAGTGTGTCCAAGAATAGAACAAAGAGTGTATTGTGTCCATTGAGGGACCGTGTCTGGGATGTAGCCTTCTTTATTTTGTATTTCAATAAGCAAAGCATGTGTTTGTGTGTAATCCTTTATATCACTGTCATTTGAATTAAACAAAGTGTTGGTTAGGATGAAAGAAAGAATGAAGAGAAATAGAAGGTACACTGACATATTCATGTGGGTTGTGTTTTATTAATCAAAAAGAATTTATAGACAGTTAGAGGAGGTTGAAAACTACATCATTAGTTAATAGAAAACTAATAGCTAATTAATAGTTTTAATACCTTTCCTTAATGGCTAAACGGGAGACTATGCCAAGTTTATCTCGAAATTTTACAAATAAAAAGGGACCAAGAGGTTCTGCTACTCAACTTTTACCATTAATCTACAAGCTTCTCCTTAGAGGGACAAAAGTGAAGAGATATATCACTAGAATCTACCAACTGTCATATATAATGATGATGAGTCTCAATGTGTTTGGTGAGAGCATGATATACCAGATTCTTCACCATCTTTAATACACCTTGATTATCACAGAAAATGGAAATTGGAGTAAGTTTAATCCGAGAAAGTTGAAGATCATTTAAAATCCGATGTAGCCAAATTGCTTCACTACTAGCATTGACAACTACCTTGTACTCTGCTTCAGTGGAAGATATAGCCATAGTGTGTTGAAGCTTACTCTGTCACGAAACAACTCCTGATCCAAAGGTAAAGATAGACCCCATGCTAGACCTCTGTGTATCTATTGAACCTCCCTCGTAAGAGTCTATCTTATCAATCAAAAATCTGTTGTTCTCTAATATAGGATGCCAAAGTCAAGAGTTCCTTCGACATATCTCAAAACTCATTTTGTTGTTGTCTAATTGTCTAATGTATGAGCTTTAGTTGAGACAAAAACCAAGAAAGATAGCTAACAACAAGCCGGTTGCATGGACTAATGATATATTAGGCTGCCCACCAATTGTCTGTAGATTGATTCATTGATTGGTGATGAATCATTGTTTCTGACAACTTCAGCCCAACACCCATAGTATAGAAGAGGGATTGCAATCTGTCATCCCAAACTTCTTCAAGAGACTTGTGGCATACTTGACTTGAGCTATGAAAATGAAATGTTCATGTTTCCATCATTCTACACCTAAGCAATAGTGTAGGAGGCCTAAATCAGTCATGTCGAAAGCAACATACAAATTAAAACCTAGATCGGTCATGTCAAAAGCATCACACAAATCAGATTTTACTCTTTGAATTAGAGTGACCCCACTACCAGTGATGGCAAGATTATTAACATAGACAATAAGTATCACAATGTCATCACCATCGCTTTGACATAAAGATTTGGATCAGAAAGACTCCTGAATCCACAATCATGTACATGCTAATCAATCTTAAAATACTAGGGTCGTGGAACCTACTTAAGCCCGTATAGAGACTTAATAAAGTTGCATACTAGATGATCACTATCAGTTATCTAAAATCCCTTAGGCTGCATCATGTAGACCTCCTTGTCCAAATTTTTGTTGAGGGAGGCGCTCTTAAACACTTTCTAACCAAACTGAGCTGCTATGGAGAGAAGCAACCGAAATGTGACCATCTTCGTAGGAGCAAAAGTCTCATATTTTTTTGAAAAGCCTTTTGCATCAAGACGAGCCTTGTACTTGTTCAAAGTACCATCAACTTTGCATTTGACTTTGCACACCCATTTTCATCCAATGGGTTGTTTACCTGGAGGTAATTCCACCAATTTCCAGCCATAGTTCTGTAATGTCCCCTTATAGGGCCAAAGAAGAAAGTACAAAGAATCAACAAATTCCACTTATCTTCAAATAGAAAAGTCACAATATTAAAATGCCAAAATTTGAGTAAATTCTCAAAAAGATTAGATCGTTGCCCTAGGTCAGTGATTTGGTAAATTTTTTTTTTCTGTATTTAAACAACTCCAAAAATTATGAAATTTGGTTTGCAAGTGCTAAATGAATATTCAGATCAGATTCTCCAATTAGTTTTGCCACATCATCAATTCTAGAATTTTTATAAGCAAAATACAACAAAAACTTATAAAATTAATTGTTCCAAAAATATTTAGTCAATCAACATAAATGATATTCCAAAACGACCACAAAAATAGGAAGAATCCAATGATCTTTATTGCAGAATTTTTTGAGTACAAAATGTCCACAAAAAGTGGAAATTATAGTCCCAAAGGTGACGTCACCTTCAGGGAGTGTGATGTCACACTCCTAGATGGGTTCGCTCCACCCTAGAGGCCTCACAAATGTCTTCAATTTGATCACTCGCTTCAGATATAATGTCTTTGCTCACTTGCCTTCAAAAATAGACCTAAAATGCACAAAAACTGGAAATACTTATTCAAATTAACAACTTACAAAAAAAAGAATGTCTTCAATGTGATTTTCGGGTGAAATCATTCTTGAATCAGCAACAACCACCTTGGGCATTCACATCCAATCCTTCTTAAAAAAAAAAGATTCAATATATTAAATTAACATCTCTAAAATAGAAACCCTCATGTCTATATATAGTCTTCAAAGTGGGCAAACCACTTTTGGAAGCAAAATATATTTTTAAAATCCCTTAACCACTTTTCAAAATATCTTTTCTTCTTTTATTTTTTCTCTATGCCGACATTTACTCTTTTTACCACTTATAATATTAAATTAATTGCCAAAATAGAATTAGTAATTAAAATTACTCTAAAGCAATAATTTAATAAATAATTAATTTACCTAATTTACAAGTGATTAAATCACTTTTGGGCAAACAATTAATTAAAATACCTTCTTCAAATATTATTCAAACTCTCAAGTGCAATAGTGGTTAAAACCACTTTTATAGAATGCTTTAATTAAAATACCTTCTTCAAATATTATTCAAACTCTCAAGTGCAATAGTGGTTAAAACCACTTTTATAGAATGCTTTAGTGGTAAAAACCACTTTTTAATAATATTTTATTAACTAATTAAAATTGCCTTATATGGTCAAATGATCAAAATTACTATTCAAACAATCTTAATCAATTAATATAATAAAATCACCAAAAGTTAACCCTTAGTCTATGGAGAAAAGTAGACTAACAGTTTTCAATACCTGTTTACTTGTGAATCGAAAATGGGGACATTATAGGTTTTTCATCAAAGTATCATATTCAACTTGCATGGCAGTCTCCCATTAGGGTTGGCCTTTTGCTTCAGAATACTTCTATGGTTCAAGTATTGTGAAAGGATCAAAAGATAGAGCAAAATGAGCATGCTCAATTGAGTCAACAACTTTCGTTGTGGTCCTTCAGGGCCATGCATCTGATTGAGGCATTTCATCCTTCTACACACCCTGTATAATGGAATAAAAATCACTTAGGCTTCCATTGCATCGAAGGAACCTGTGTTGGCTAAATATCAGCCAAAGTTTTGACCAATGTAGGTAGGCGTTGCTGATATGCTAGTGGATAATTAGAAATTTCAGCCATGGGCTGCTGAACTAGAGTCTAAGGAACTATAACACTAGATTCAGATCCCACAAAAATTGTTTGCTAGTTACAAACAAAGAAGCATTTTGTCTCCTTCACATCAACATCTCGACTAACGATTATCTTGTTAGTGGAAATATCAATAAGTCTATAGGCCTTAGATTGGTAACTATAGCTAACAAAAAAATATCTAGCACTCTTGGAATCTAGTTTACTCCTTTTTATATCAGGGATCAAAGTGTATGAAGCTGAACCAAAAACACGAAAAAATGTTACCTCAGGTTTGATTTTGGACCAAGATTAATCAGGGGTGACAACCTGCAAATCTTTGCAAGGAATCCTATTAAGGTTATACACTGTTATGTTCATTGTTTCTCCCTAGTATTTGTACGACATGCCCATATTGTGCATCATGCAATGAACCATCTCCATGATAATTTGGTTACGTCTCTCAACCACCTCATTCTATTGTGGAGTGTATGGGGCTATCAACTCTTAATGAATACCTTCCTTTCTATAGTAGTCCTTGAATTGCTTGGAAGTGAATTCACCCCATTGTCATATTTTAGTGTCTTGATCCGGCTGCTTGTCTAGTTTTCTACCAATGCTTTGAACTTTTCAATGCTGAAAAAATTGACTTCTTTTTCAAGAAGTAGATGTTGGAAATATTGTCATTGATGTCAAAGGTCTAGCATTATTGGTGATAAAGGCCCCATTGCATTTAATGGTGTTTTTAATATTCATATCTTGGCTAATGTGTGTTAATATTTATTTAATATTAATGAATATATTTTTGGTTGCATATAAGTCAAAAGAGGGCCCATAGAGAAGTTAAAGAGTCACAGGGTAAAAGACGAAAGAGGAATGGGACGCATTTTCTCATGAAGAGTCGTCTTGAAGAATTCCAAGAGTCACCATGTGATGACAAAAGAGGTATGGCGCATTTTTCCATGAAAGGACACTTTGAAGAATACGAAAAGTGACCAAGATAAAGACAAAAGAGGAAGGACACTTCTGCTTATGAAGGGTCACCATATGACTTTTCAAATGAAAGGATACGAAGGGTCATGCAAGTTTGGCGTCATTTTTCATGAGGATTGAAGGGTCACAAAGGGTGAATGCCAAAAGTCATTTGAAAAGCTATAAATAAAGGCTACGTTACCAGATACGTCAGGAAGTGACGATACGGTACGGAGCGGATATGATATGCGAGGGATACAGCGAGGGCACGTCTTGCCCTCTGCGGATACGGCCAGATACGTCCATGGATGTATCCAATCGTATCTGCTGGGGGCAAGACGTGCCCTGGCCATATCTCCTGCGAATCGACAAATTAAAAATCATTTTAAAATTCTTTTTTCACTTTAAAAAATTTTAAAGTCCAAAGCGTAACCCTAAAACTTAAAAGGGTAAAACTGTTGTTCCTTCCGTCTTCCACCGCCCGTCTGCGACTTTGCATTTGTTCCTTCTGCGAAACGCCGCTACTGCTGCCGTCCGTTGCTGCCATCCACTGTTGCTGTCGCCATTGCTCGCAGGGTCCAGGAGCTCGCGGGGTCCAGGTAGGTCCCCATAGATTTAAACTTTAATTATTATTATTTTTCTTTTAGTTTTAAACTTTTAAGACTTAATAATAATATATATTAATATAAGTTTTAACTTTTAAAATTTAAGTTAATAATAATAATAATATATATTAATATAGTTAATATTAATATATTTATTTTAGGTTTTTTTAATTTATAATATATATTAATAAATAATATAGTTAATAATAATATTTATATTTTTAGTATTTTAACTTTTTAATAAATTGATTATGTTTTTAATTTTAATAGTAAATATTTTTTTTAGTTTTAACTTTTAACTATTAAATTAATAAATTTTAATAGCAATTTTTTATTTTATATCAAGACTGGAGTTATAAGCTTATACGGATTTGTCAGAAATTAGAATGTCTCAAGGGGCAAGTGCTAGTTCGGTGGGATAAGTGATAACCTCCAAATCTGATCCACGAACGCCCCTTTGGAAGTATGTGACAATATTAGAACAAATACCTGGTGGAGGGTGTTTTCATTGGCTTTGCTCAGAGTGTAACGATAAATTCAAGAGCTCGTATAGTCGAGTGAAAGCTCATTTGTATACGATTTTTGGCACTGGTATCAGAATTTGTGGTGGGCCAAGCATAAGTGGAAGGCCGGGAAAGGGCTTGCCATAGGGAAAGATCGTTGCATACATCAAAGAGCAAGAAGAGGCAGACGCTGTTGTGGGGCAAAGATCGAAGCATCCTTTGAGAAAAAAAGGATCATCACCTGTTGATCCAGCTTGTGCTAGTGTGGCGACCCCATCACACCCCTTTCTTGTAATACCCGTTGCGGCCGAAGAGGAAGAGGATTCACTTTTTGGTTGTAAGAGAACAAAAGATGCAAGCCCATTGGAGAGGGTATTCCAAAATGACTCCAGAGAGATAGCGGAGCAGAGCATCGCGCGTTGTATTTACGTATGTGGGTTGTCATTTAATACTGTTAGATCACCATACTGGAAGAAAATGGTGAGATCTATCAATGTTGCCCCTAAAGGGTTTGTCACCCCAGGTTATGAAAAAGTGCGCACCACCTTATTGACAAAAGAAAAAAATACATTGAAGATGCATTGAAGCCCATCAGGGATTCATGGATCGAAACAGTAGTGTCTATCATTTTCGACGAATAGAAAGATACGACAAATAGGCTATTGATTAATGTGATTGCAACAAGCCCTGAAGGGGCAATGTTTTTGAACGATGTTGATTGTGAAGACAAGTGAAGGATGCACAATTCATTGCTAAAATCTTGATAGAGTCCATTGAAGCAATGGGGCCTCAAAACGTTGTTCAAATTGTAATGGACAATGATAAAAATTGGAGAGCTGCGGGCATGTTGGTTGAGGCAAGGCATGGTTATATATTTTGGACACCTTGTGCTGTTCATTCCCTCAACCTTATGTTACAAAAGTTGGGGACAAAAATTGACTGGATCAAACAAGTCTATGAGGAGGTGAATGAGATCCAAATGTTTATAACCAACCATCACATGTCTCAAGCCATCTTTAGGACCTCAAAATTACAGTTGTTGAAGGTAACTCTTAATTTAATTTAATATTATAACTTATACGTTTGTAATTTGTAGTGTTTTTATTTTTTAACAATTTTTTAAGTTTATTAATTATTTCATTTTGTTTTAATTTTGTATTAGGTTGCTGAGACTCGATTTGTCTCGCACACCATCGTGTTGAGATGACTTGTTAAGGTGCGTGAGGCATTGAGTAGCATGGTCATCAACAACTTTTGGGGTGTATGGAGGCAGGCAAACAGTGAGAGGGCCACAAAGGTGAAAGGGTGGATTCTCGATGATGCATGGTGGGAATTTGTTGAGTATTCGCTGAGTTTTACTGAGCCCATCATCATGTTGAGATATGTGGACATGGATCATACATGTTTGGGTGAGATTTATGATGGAATTGACTCAATGATTGAGAACATTAAATCCATCATAAATGCTAAAGAATAAGATCCTACGGAGAAGTTTTTCAAGGAAGTGCAGTCGCATCTCATTGAAAGGTGGAACAAAATGACCACCCCATTACATCTTCTTGCTTTTGCCTTGACACCCAAATACTACAGTACAAAGATTCTTTCTTTGCCCAAGAGAGTCACACCGTATAGGGATGTTGAGGTTGTCGAGGTATATAAGACAACATTGTCTAAAATCTTTCCCGATTCAGAGGTAGAAGACCAAGTTAGAGAAGAGTTTGTGCATTTCATATCCTCGGTGGGTCACTCCCCTGGTGCTATCCGTGACAAGTGCAAGATGGATGCTCACTTTTGGTGGTACCTCCATGGGCAAGCATCCACCCACCTTCAACGACTTGCAATAATTTTTTTTTCAAAAGTAAGATTTTAAGTTTTTTACTTTACCCTTCTTTGACCTTTTCGATGTTTTGTTTTAAGTTTTAAGTTTTAGTCTTTTAATTTTTAATTTTTTATAAATTTTAATTATTTTTGTGGCTTCAATAGGTTGCAAGTTCCTCTTCAATTGAGCGGATTTGGGGCAGCTATGGTTTTATCCACTCAGTTAAACGCAACAAGTTGGTTGCAAAAAAGGCCGAGAATTTGGTTTATATGCATTCCAACTTACGTCTTCTCTCACATAAACAACCTCAATACAAGGAAGGGCCAACAAAGTTGTGGAATGTGAACCCAAAGACTGCTGATTTAGATGCCTCTCTTACATTTTTTTATTTCACACGGAGCTAGACAATGCTTCACACGACTTGCAAAGTGGAGCTAGTGGGAGTGGCATTGCTACTGCTTGTGGGTCTAATGAACCACATGATAATGAAGACATTGCAGGGGAAGAAGCATATACTATATAGTGAACAATGAGAATGCTGATTTGTTTCTATTTTTGTGCATAGTTTGTAACATTTCCACCATGTACCTGTTATAATTTATAAAACTAATATAAGTTCGACTATTGAATATTATGATATTTGGCATTGAGTTATGAGTATATATTTTGTGGTTATATAACTTATTTGAAGTTATTTTGTTTCCTCTGCATATTATGCGGTTAATTTTGCTTATATGACTATATTTTTACTTATATATATATATTTTTGTACGGTCGTATCCAACCGTATCCAAACCTCCCAAAAAAAAATCGTCGTATCCCCATATCCAATATTCATACCTGTATCCGTATCGGCAACTTAGAATAAAGGCTTGAGAAGCCATTTGTAATATGCAAGAGAGTGCATGGTTTGTATTTGTTTTTGAAGAGAGAAAAGCAAGAGATATTGTAGAGTAAGCAACATTGAGAGATAGTTGTGTTTTATACACAAGAGGGGTTGGTGCTCACAAATAGTTGTTGTGTTGGTGCTCGGCAAAGGGGTTGGTGCTCGTGCAAGTTGATGCTTGCGAACTTTGTATTTTGAGTTGGTACTTATTCATATACTTGAGATTGTTCTCCGTGGTTTTTCCCACTTTGGATTTTCACGTAAAAATCTGGCCTTTCTCTTGTGTGGTGCAAATTATTGTTTCAATTTTATTGCTGCATATCTTGAATGTGTTATTAAGTGGCTAAAGAAAAGAAATCAGATTAAGTAATAAGATATATAATATACTGATTCACCCCCTCCCTCTCAATATATTTCGTGCTTAACAGTAGACCCACTTCTTGGAGAAATCATCCACCAACTACAGAGAATATTTCGCATCGAGCACTATAGGTGATTTCCAAGATGGCTCTCAAAGATTTGCATGAATGAGATCTAAGAGCCCCTTCCCACGCTAGGCACCTTCAATCGAAAACGGCTTCGCTTTTGTTTTTCAACCAAACACCGTGCACACACATCTTGTTTTTCTTGGATGGTAGGCAAACAAAGAACCATGTTGGCTTTGCTAAGTTTGGCTAAGTATTGAAGGTTGAGATGTCCAAATCTCTCATACCATAAAATGTTATTACCCTCCACAATTAATGCATGTAAGTTGACTATGGTAGGGTCAACAAGTCTATACAAGCCACCTTGCCCCATGCCTAGAGCTACTAAGTTGTCCTCTTTTACATCAGACACAATAAACACTTTCCCAAAGAAAATCACTAAAATGTTGGAATTTCAATTAACTGCTTAATAGATAGGAGATTTTTATTCATTCTAAGAACATGCTTAACATTATTTACTATGAATTTTGCAGCATTATTCAATATTATGCATATATCTCGTATCCCTTCTATAGCATGTGATCTTCCATCACCTAATGAAATTGAATTAGAAAAACTTGTGTTTGCTATAAATTTGACATACTAGTCCTTACGACACTGAAATGTTTGGATGACGAAATAAAAACGAACAACTGGTAGTATTTTCATTCGAGCATGATGCCACGAGAGTATACTCCTCTTCATAATCTCGTTCAGCTTCAAATATTGCCATATTTGCTTGACCCTTTGGCTTTTTGTTGTGAGAAAGAGTGTATGGTTGCTTCCAACAATCATTTTTGACATGCTCGACCTTATGACATTAATAGCACTTCACTTGATATTCAAAAGTAGATCCTTAAGAATTATGTTTCCACTTCCTCTTCCACTGAGCAACAAATGCACTCTTTGTTTGTTTAGAGCTGGACTCACTTGTCTGTGTCTACCTATGTTCCTTATGCAACAAATAGGAATTGTCTGATCAAAGGTCAGAGTTTGGCTTTCTTCCATCAAGTATGTCTCCACAAATTATTCATAGGATGGCACCAAGTTGGCCTGAACAAGAGCAACTAGGTCGTCATCATCCACATTTTTGTTTATGGCAGCGAGTAGGTTCTCAGAGATCTTTCATTCAAAGGTGTTTTGACAAGTATCCACCCTCACTCATCTTTTCGGAAAACAAAAGATTATTTAGGCACATAACTTGGCTTTTCTCTTAAGTTTGATACTTGTCTTGAAGATTGATCCAAAGATCACTAGCCACAATGGCATTCCGGACCTTAGGATTAAATCATTTGAAACAAACAATTTTAATAGCAGAAGAGCCTCCTCATGATGTTCGTCATAGTCGACAAGATTCATAGCAGTTCTTAATTCCTTTTTGAGAATAATCTGATCATAATCCTGATGCTCCGCAATTGTATCTTGTGACTCCATACATTGTAGTTCCGACTAGTTAGTTTCTGCACTTCCAACAAAACTAAATTATGGATATTAGCCATAATACACACAATATTTGACTTCTGAGATTTATTGCAAATTGTGATGTGGTATAGCAAATCGTTGACAGTCTACAAATTTGTTCCTTTGCACTTGCCATAGAAAATCTTGGCAAAAACTCATGATTTAATGTTTGCAAATTCATGCCCTAGCACGTTCTAGTGTTTAATCTATTCTTCTTGCAAATTGAATTACAACTGTTCTGCAACTCACGACCCCCCGAAAATAACTCTATAGAACATGTGCCCTAGGAATTGTGCCATGACATCCTCCTCGAATCATGAAACTTTGGATTTGGATCAGAACATGTCTCTTGGTGTTTTCACTCGAGTGTTTTCATCCCATGCTTATGTTTAGATTGAAAAACACCCACAAATCCTTCTAACACAATGTCCTCCTACCATGATTCCTGCCACAATGTCCTGCCATGATTCCTGCCACAATGTCCTCTTCCTATGAACCTTGCAACTCGTGATTTCAAATCGCAAATTTGTGTTTTGCAAATCATCTTCAAATCTTCATGTCCTCAAATCTTCACATCCTCTAATCATCTCTGTTATATATGCTCACATTGTGACTACACTTTGCCTTCGTGTTTTATTACCTCTTCTTCACCACCATTCATACCCTTCTCCTATGGCTTCCCTGAACACCCGCTCTGATACCAATTTTGGTAAACGATGAAAGAAAGAATGAAGAGAAATGGAAGGCACACTGGAATATTCGCGTGGTTAGTGTTTTATTAATAAAAAAAAAGGTTACATATAGTTGAGGAGGTTGAAAATTGAATCATCGGTTAATAGATAACTAATAACTAATTAATATTTTTAATACAAAGAGTGTTTTTGGCCTCAAATTTGAATGTGTTGCATTTGAGTGTGTGACTATTGGTGAGTGTGAGGCTAGGTTGGGGAAAAAGGAATCCATTAACTTTGCCCCCTCATTCCCATGGCCCCCTCATTTCTGTTTGCATCACTCTTGCTATATTTTGTTGTCTCATTAACAACTTCTCTTTGGCTTTCAAAGCACACCGATATACTCCTTTTATTGAATGTAACTTGATCTTTCCAAACTCATCTTGAATGGAAATACAAAAGCCATTCACATACCTTCAAATCTTCTCTCCATTTTCTTCAACATGACCCAATCTAAATTGTGAGCTTGTAAAACTCCTTGTAATCCTTTACACTCATGTCTTTTTGCCTCAAATTTCGCAGCTTCTTAAACAACTAAGCTGATAATCACAAGATAAAAATGTGTCCTTTGCAGCAATCCTATCCCAAATCTTGATTTTGTCTTTTCCTCTTCTAACCCTTTCCAAGTGCACATGATCCCACCACAAGGATGCATGTCCCTTCGACTTTGTGTAGGAAAACTTCACTCTCTTGGGATCCTCCATTTGCTCTTAGTAAAAATACTTTTCTAGTTTTGTGATCCAATCAATTAGGTCTTCAAGGCATAAACTTCCAGAGTAGCTAAGAGTGTCCAGCTTTGGCCTACCACCCATCTTGGCAATGGTTTTGAATAATCTATCCTCTAATTCATCAACCTACTCTTCAAGCTAAAATTTTGGTGCTTCATCTTCACCTTCACTCATATCTGCTTCAAATGCTATCTGTTGTGCAGTCTCCATAGAATTTAATCTAGCTTGGATTTATCTCAAATATCTTTGCTAAATCTGCAACTTTTTGGTGCTCTTCCTCCTCTTCCAAGAGGTAATCCTTTTTTGCCATTTTTATTCCTCACAACTCTCAACAATGTAGGACTTTTTCAAAACTTGCAATAGACCCATCTAGAGCCTCACACACTCAACTATAAAGGACACAACTTTATCTAATACAAAATAATGTAGGATGGGTAAGAGGGGATCAAATTAATGGCAGCCTTTTGACATAGATAGGAATGAGGGGGGCACATTAATGGCTGCCTTGCTCCCTAGTTGGGACTTCCACTCACCAATGGACACGCACACCTAGACACAAGACTCCGACTTGGAAACCCAAACACACTCTTTATTGAATAAATGACAAAGATTACAGAGATTTCACTACACAAAAATTACCTCATTGAACTATGAAGAAGGAAACTAACATCACATTCTCTCATGGATTAGTTGCACGCTTTGTTCTAGACATACATTACCCTAGCAAGCTCCTCAAGGTTTTGTTTCTCTCTCAGTGTTTGTAGCTAACTCTCATCTACCTTTCTTGGAGTTTGAACTAACTAAAGTTGCCTCTCTAATTGACTCTTCTCAGTGCCCACCACTTGATCATAATATCCCTTGACTTTTTTTCCAAGTTACAGTGACTCTTCAAGCTCCTTTCGTCTTGGAAAATGGCGCACATTTCAAAAAAGGACGATCTGGGTAGTTACTTTATTTGTACCTACACTGTGGTAAAAACTGCCAGCTACTGGAAACTGATGGTTACATAACCGCTGATTAATGTAGATTGGCAGTTTTGAAACTGCAACCTGCATTAACTAGTGGTTTCGTTAATGTCCCAAAAAGGGGTCAATTGACCTCTAGGAGATGATTGAAACTATCTCTACTTAATATTCATGGTTTGCTATAGTTGTGATGATGTTCTTCAGGTGGTTGTTGATCATCTTCGACGCTCACAACATTGTCGACAAGTTTGATATTTTGCACAAACGCACACATAAGCGCAAAAACATACACGAACCCCAACCCATGTTTTTGGTTGATGCAAGATTGCTTGTGAACCTGGATACTCCTACATCGTACACCCTAGGTAAATAAATTTGCCCATGATCTTTTGCTTTTAAACTTTCCATGAGCTCTTCCATTGAAGTTCCATACTTGACAACCTTGGATGCATTCACCCAAGTTGCATCTTCTAAAGCTTTGTTTTTTTACTTGACCAAGTATTCTTAATACTCACTTCCTCTTGTTCTCTTTTTGACTCGTGTTCAATACCATCTCAATCTCTTCCCTTGCCTTCTTAGGCAACTACTGTCTCCAATCCACAATTGAAGAATCTAAACTTGTTCCTCCATTAGTTCGTTGTCCATCATGGTAAGGGTACAAATCCACTATGATGAAGATTGGAACAATATTAATCCCATTCATTAGCTCTATCTCATATGCATTCGCTACAAACTCCTTCAAAATTTTGCAAGGCCCAATCTTCTTCCACTTTAGTTTATTATATGTTCCCTTTGGGAACCTCTCTTTCATCAAATGTGCGAAAACTATGTTATCTACTTGGAACTCTTGTTCCTTCCTATTTTGATTTTCACTCTATTTTTAATTAATGACGCTCTTCTCCAATCTCTTCTTTACTTCTCTATGAACATCATGCATATGTGTTGCGTAATCCTCTGCTTCATCACTTCTATTCACACCTGTTGTATGTCTTAATTCACAAATGCCTCTAGGACTCATTGTTGTATATCTATTGATTGAGTTGTTATAGTCGAACTTAGCTTGTGCCAATGTCATATCCCATTGTTTAGGCTTGTCTCTTACCAAGTCTCTTAGCGAATTTCTGAGGTCTATTCACTACCTCAATTTGCCCATACGTTTGTGGATGATAGGCTGAACTGAAACTCAATCTTGTGCCAAAATTTCTACACAAGATTGTCCAAAAGTGCCCAACAAGCTTTTTAGCCCTATCCGAGACTATGCTCTTCAGCAAAACCATGCAATATTATTCTCTTTGAAAAACAAATTGGCAATGTGTGTGGTATTGCTTGTCTTCTTACATGAAGTGTGCCATCTTTGAAAATCTATCAACAACAATGAAGATAGAATCATTACCTCTTTGTGTTTTTAGCAGTCCAAGAATGAAATCCATGCTTACACCTTCCCATGGCTTCTTCAGTATAGCTAAAAGCTAATATAAACTTTCATTCTGACTTATTCCGTGGGATGTTGGAAAACTCTACATCCTTGTACAAATTTTCTCACATTAACATTCATTCATGGCCATTAGTAACTCTTATTCAATTGTGCCAATATTTTATCAACACCAAAATGATTAGCGAGGCTTCCACCATGCTTCTCCCTTCTCAAGTTCTCCCTCATTGATCCTTGATGTTTACATAATTGTTGTCCCTTGAACAACAAACCATCTTGCAACAAATATTCCAGTCATGAAGTTCTATCCATGTTAGTTGGATTAATGCATACTACCCATGCATCTCAAAACTACCATGTAGTTCATCCATGTTAAGCTTAACTAGATCCTTCATCTCCTCGATCATTGAAACCTTCACATCATATCTCATTGGTAGAGATCTCAAAACCTTTTGTGACACCACTGATTCTTCTAACTTTTTTCCAAGACCTTGAATCTAATTAATTATTTGATCAACCTGCAAAATATAACTTGCTATATTTTCTTTTTCTTCCATCTTCAAACTCTTAAACTATCTTTTAAAAGTCTGAAGCTTAGCCCGTTGAACCTTTCCATCACCTTTGTAAATATTTTCAAGCTTTACCTAAGTCACATGAATAGTAATCTAGAGATTCGTCTCAGCAAAATTTTCACCCAAAGCAAGAGAGATGATTCCATTTTGTCACTTGGATGAGGAGAGATGAGCATCTTCTCAAGGGTGCAAATCCAAGCATCAACAATTCCTTTATATCTTTCTCTTTCATTTTAGTTATTCCTTATAGTTTTATTTTTCATAGTTTACATTGTTTAAATTAGAGTGGAAGTAGTTAGGTTTGACTCCATGAGAGTTGTATGGAGAAAATTTGGATATATATATCTTCTCCATACAACTCATATATATATATATATATATATATCCAAATCTTCTCCATACAACTCTCATGGAGTCAAACCTAACTACTTCCACTCTAATCTCATTCATCACAAGAGCTCTCCTACTCAATGCATTTGCATCTCTATTGGACGTGCCACTTCTATGCTTTAACATAAATGAATCACTTGGATAAATTCAACCTACTTCATATGCTTTTGATTCAACTTATCTTCCTTGTTTATGAATTACAATGCTTGATGATTTATGTACAATACAAACTCCTTGGACAAAAAAATAATGCCTCCACTTCTTGAGAGCTTGTATCATAGCATAAAACTCTTGATCATAAATGGAGTGCTTTTGTTTTGCTTCATTCAATTTCTCTTTAAAATAAACAATGGGTTTACCTTCTTGATTTAAAATTGCTCCTACCACTATCTCACTAGCATCACAATCAACCTAAAATACTTGTTTGAAATTTGGCAATGCTAACAATGCCTGTCCCATAACTCTTTTGTTCAAAATTTGAAAATTGCCCTCTACTGCAATAGTCCACTCAAACTCTCTTATCACCTTTCATTGTTTCCATGATGGGTGCACATATTCCGCTGAAGATTCTAATGAACTTCCTGTAGAAGCTAGCTAACCCATCAAAGCTTCTTGCTTCACACATGCTTCTAGGTGATAGCCAATATACAACTGCTCTTACCTTTTCCAGGTCTATTTTAAACCCGTTGTGTGAAATTACAAATCCCAAATATATCAGCGCCTCCTTCATGAAGCTACACTTCTTCAAGTTGACCAACAACTTCTCCTCCAACCTTTGCAACACCAACTTCAGATACAACAAATGCTCTTTCTTGTACTATTGAAAATCAAAATGTCATCTAAATACACAATGACAAACTTACCCTAGTAAGGTTTTAACACTTCATTCATGAGTCTCATGAATGTACTTGGTGCATTTGACAATCCAAATGGCATAACCAGCCACTCATGCAACCTGTTCTTTTGTCTTGAACGTGGTCTTCCACTCATCACCTTCTCTAATTCTGATTAGGTGATAGCTACTTTTCAAATCTATCTTTGTGAAGCATCTTTCTCCACTCAAACAATCTAACAAATCATCCATCCTTGATAATGAGAATCTGTAATTGATAGTGATCATGTTAATGGCTCTTGAATTCGCTTAAATGTCAATTTTCATCAGTCTTGATAGTTAATCTTTTTTTGCCACCAACATAGGAGAAATGGCCGCTTATTGCAAACACAACAATGTTGACACTAGTGACAAGTCCCAAACACGCATAAAAGCGTGACATGTTTTTGGTTGATGCAAGATTAGCTCATTGACCTCGGATGCTTCTGCATTAGGAAAATACCACAACTAATCTTTAAATTCCTCAATGGTCTATGGCATATGATGATCAACACTCTAAAGGAGTGGCTCACTTTATGACTCCATGATCCTCTATTCTCATATAGTTGCACACATTTCTACCAGAGGGCATCCCAAACAAGGGTAGAGATCAAATATTTTGGACTGTGGAAGCTTCAAATCTCTAAGAGATCAAATAATCGACATGTAGTAGCTCCAAAATTTTCCTTACATCCCTTCATGCCCAAGCATCTTATGACTCCAATCACAAATCCTCATATGTGAAAATAAAAATTGGATATCCTTTCAGGCCAAATGAACACATGAAGGGCCCTTTGTTATAGTCTCAATTTTCAGCATCACCAAATCCATGGTGATATCCTTAGACCCTCATTTTAATTGGTTCAATCGGGACAGATTAGCCCCAATTGCAATTGGGGCCAATCAGGCCCAATTGACTTGTTCAGGATCAATTTGCACCGCTGTTTCTGGGGATTCTGGATCAGCAAAAAAATTAAAAAACAATAAATAATAAATTTTGGCTAATCTGGCCCGATTGACCCATTTAGGACCAATTTGCACTGTTTGTTTCTGGGGATCCCGGATCAGCGAAAAAAAATAAAAACTAATAATAATAAAACCCTAACTAAACTCCCTTCTGCCCGCTAACCCACTCTTAACTAATTCATCAAATCAATAAAAGATGAAAAATAAGTATAGCTTAACTTCTGAAACATTCTCATCCAAACACTGAAAGCCAAAGCGTAACCTTGTGCTCCTTTTATGCTCCAAGCCTCGAGGGAATCATGTTTATATTTTTTTTGTACAAACAGTTCTACTCCTTTAGGATCTAGGGATTCCTGGAAAATTGGGGGATTCCTGTATCTGTTTCCATTTACTGGTAACTTAGAGTTGAAGGTCTATGAAGAAAGAAGCAACCAAATTGTGTTAAGGTTCAAGGCAGAGAGGTCAAAAAGGAAAAACTATGACGGAAGTAAAGACCCAATAGGAGAAAAAGTAGACACCTTCCTAGAAAGTTTTGAAAAGTTATAACTTCTAAAGACACGGGGAAAGTGAAGTAAAAGATCTTCCCTCCAAGAGCCCAAGAGACGTCCAAGTGTCATAAGAACCCTCCATATCATTTGAACATAAGATGGAAGAGTATAATGCTATTGAAAGACACTATTAGAGACCTTGGCAAAGGCTGTAATAGTGACATTGAGGCTATAGGAAACTATTTTTTGCATACGGAGTCCTGCAAAGCAGATTTCTGTTGATTGTAGTTAAAGAATTTCCAAAATTTGTGATAAGCTTGGATATCAATTAGATTGCTCTTCTGACTTGATTTTTTTTTCTTTTTGGTATAAATTTATAATCAACCTTTAAATAGAATAAATTTTATAAGATATATCCATAGCTTTACTTCTCGTTTATACATTTGAACATTTGATAATGAAAAGAAAACTAGATATATTTTCCTATTTCCAACATGAGTTTATGTCTGTGATTTGTGATTTATTGAATGCTGCCTGTTCATAATCCATTAAGTGATGATTGATCCCTTCCCTTTAGCGAGACCCTGAGTTGGCAGCTTCCTGGATAGAGGTCCATTGAGGGAATTACATTGTTGTAAGAGGGTAATTCCTTGATAGTGGTAGTCCTAGTGTGTCACTGACACAAATCTACCTCTTGGAAGGTGACACCCTTTACATAAGCTCTTTCAAGACCTGGCATTTCATTGCCACTATCAATACTAATTGCAGCCTCCACTGATGTTGGAATGTAGCTGGTACAAGACAGCCATATCAACAAATTCAGCTTGATTTGTTTGACATTGCACGTTGAAAGTTTGAAGAAGCTGGGGTTATCGTGGGATCAAGGAGTTTAGCTCTATCACTGTTTTGAGTCCCATGAGGATGATGAATAGCATGCTGTCCAGGCGTTAGAGAAGATGTAGCGGCTGAAAAGATGTGGGAGGATAGGAGAACAAGAGGCAGCGGAGGGTGAGAAGAAATCCAAGGAAAGGTGAGAGCACTAATGAAATAGCAGCCCTAAGAAGGATATACACGGAGGAAGAAGGAAGAATGAACCAGAGCACTAGTCTTTGATGCTAGATTCACAACTATTTTGAAAGATACGTAAAGTATTCTAACATTCATAACTTGATTTTGAAATCAGTTTCAAGCAGTTTGGGACTTACTAGGAGAAAGGATTCCACTAAAGATGGTTAAAACCCATGCATTGTTGAGAAGATAATGTCAGATTCTGGCAAAGGGAATGTGACAGAATTAATGGTCTTTGAAGGAGGCAATTTCTTCAAATGGCAGTAGTTGATCATAAAAAACATGATGAACAGTTGGCATTGATGGAACGCCAATGGCCTTCATAGAGAAATGAAGATGATGGGGTGAAAATAACAGCATTGAACAAGCTTAGCTGAATTTCACATGACATTTAAATTTTAAGAAATTTAGCCGTTGCTTTGTGGTATGAATTCCTTAGTTCTTTTTGGGAAGTTCTGGTTCTCTTGGAGCTCTGGTATTGGCATGCTTTATGGGTAGATTGGTATGCTTCTGATATAGTGGGTTATTCTTTATGGGTAGATTGGTATGCTTCTGATATAGTTGCCTTCTGTCGATGCAGCTCTGATCTCTGTCTTTGCCTCCTGGCCTATAGTGGGTTATTCTTTATGGGTAGATTGGTATGCTTCTGATATAGTTGCCTTCTGTCGATGCAGCTCTGATCTCTGTCTTTGTACAGTATTTTGGGCAATGCCCGGTATATAATATGTTTTGTGCTTTATCTATCAAAGAAAATGAATGGGGTTGCTGCTTCAAATGTAGGGAAAGAAGCAACTTTCTTTCCCAAGAAGATGATGAGAATGCTTTACTAACCAAATGAGATTGCTAAGGGCTCATCATCGAGCTCAAAGAATCCTCGCAATAGAAAAAATATTCTTTCAGAGTAACTAGAGAATAATTCTACACGTCCTTTGTCATTCTAGTCATGCTTAAGACATATTGCTGCCAATGTTCATTTGTAACATACATGCGTGTTTAGTGTGCAACTTGCATTCAAAGGAAAAAAAATACATTGAAAGGCTTGGAATCCTGCACACAGTTGTGCACTATTTAACTAGCTGATCAAGGGAACATAGCTTAGAAGGTCTTGGGTAGGAAGTTGCTTCATGATCAACCTATGTTGCAGTTAGATGCCATGTTACAGGTCTAGATGAATGAAAGTCAGAACCTGTATACACATTATGTATTTTAATATATCCCAATTTTGTGCAGGGTGTATTGCTTGGTCTGTCAAACACAGCAGGAGTACTCGCTGGTGTTTTTGGAACGGCTGCAACTGGTTACATTCTACAACATGGTTTGTATCTACAAGAGGAACACTATTTTCTGTTCATTTTACGTGAATTTCTAAAGTTACCACTCTTTTCAAATCTACATACTAGTCGATATAAAAAGAAATCATTCATATGATATCGTAGCCTGGAACCCTTACAGTTATGGATATGCCTTACTTTCTGATGTTGTAGGTTCTTGGGATGATGTATTCAAAGTTGCAGTTGCTCTGTATCTTCTTGGAACTGTGGTATGGAATACATTTTCAACAGGAGAGCGAATCTTTGATTAAATACCAGTTCATATTGGACTCTTGATCCTATTTGATCAGATATAAAAAGGTAATAATGAAGGACCATAAGAAAAGCACTAATGTTCTTTCTTATTCTGTTCACAGACAGCAGAACTGATAATTGAAAGTAGATAAGTTTGTTTTGCCAAGTTTAAGTAGAAAAGAGTACCGCGTTTCCAGCTTATCTATGGACCTCTATTGGAATGTTTAACTAGTTTGTTGTTACTTAATGTCGACAGATTATTTATCAGGGATGCATTGGAGGTCCCAAAAGTGGCTAAACAGTCTTTATCAACATTTGTCCCACAAAAATGCAGAAGGCTTAAATTTTTATCTCATGGAATATAATTACTCCTTGCCTCAATCCCTCATTTGTCAAATGGTACATTGCCTTGAAACCATGGATCCTCATTTGGAATGGAGCTGAAGTACTTGATTCAATTTTGCATTCAATTGAGACACTTTCTTCTCGTTGAGTTCAAATGACTGAGCAAAGGAAGTGCTTTATATACCATACAAAGAAGTCCTTTGCATAAAGTCATCATGGGCATGGTTGTGACAATATATGCACTAATGTGTCTAAAACAAGAATATTCTTTTGTAGCATGTTCAAGTATCAGCACCACACCAACAAGATTTTAATTTGCATTAAAGAGCCATTGGTTGCAGAGAATTATTACGGCTAAATTGCCTTTATTTCATGGAGTTTAGAATCTAGATGCTCCCTTGCAGCCAAAAGTGTCAGAGTTGGAAATGCCTGCAAATAATGCTAAAAATAAACACATCTAACTCCAATTATTTTGCTATACGCAATTATTTAAATTTTAACTTATGTACCAAAGATTTGAATGTGGTGCAATATTGTGTTTCTGCAATGTTATTTTGTCTCATGACGAGCATGAACTACAGTGGAATTGATCTTGGATTTCAAAAATTACTTTATTTCTCTTGTGAAGTATCCAGAAAAACTGAATTCCAAAATAGAAATGGATTTTTGAGAAATGCTAGGTAAAATAGGAAAAGAAAAAAGAAAAGTTGGGAATGAAATATTTTGTTTAAAATTTAAATTCTTGGCTGAAGCATTTTTTTGGCATACATGAGATTACCGAATGTGATAAAACCAACGATGGACTCCAGATGTCTTGATTTTTGGTTATTTAGTTAGGTACTGTTGGTATTCAACCAATTTTGCAATGAGATTACTTTGTTCTCCACCACAAGGTGCTTATTATTAATGTAATAAAACCTTTAGTGGAATATATTATAATGATTTGTGGCAAGGTTGTTCCTTTATTTGTGCCTATCATGTTGGAATGTTTACCCTCCATGATGACCCAAGTTAAAACTTTACATTTGTTTAATGTGTGAGCATTGTGATGTTAAGTTCCAAGTGCTATGTTGGGAGTGGAAATGAGATTTACTTAGTAAAAGGATCTATGGGAAAAGTTCCCATAAATGAAATAAAATGAAATGGTTTAATTATATCCATGAGCCCTAAAGGTTTGTGGGATCACAAAGTGTTACAACGGTCTCAACTACCAAGAAGATATTGAAATAAAGGGTTAAGTTGTTTTTTTAAGAACTTTGTTCTTTCTCTTATTGATTTGGATTAGTAGCTCCCTTAACACTTCCATCTCTTCAAATAGTTCCAACATGAAGTCTACTCTCAATGTTTCCCTGTACTGGGTATGTTGGAGTGCTTAACCCCCACGATGACCCAGTTCAAACATTGGATTTTGGATTGTTTAATGTGTGAGCATTGTGAAGTACTCTTTTGGGAGTTGAAATGAAATTACTTAGCAAAAAAATCTATGGGAAAGCTAGCCATTAAGGAAAATAAAATGAATTTTTTTAAATACGGTTGTATACAAAAGGAAATATAACTAATTTATAAATCAATCCTAGTTTCGAGAAGATAAACTCTACTTATACTTCTAATTGTTAATATATTAGATATTTTTAGATATTTGGGGCTATAAACAAGATGGATCTGTTAAACTTAACTAAGGAATCTACTATCACAATAAAATCACTAAAGAGGGTTCTAAAGCCTTCGATCAAGCAAAATTGTGCAATAACTCTAATTAGATCTTATATTTTTATATTCACAAAGTAAATGACAAATAAAGTAAAATATAGTCTAGTGCTCATCAAAGCTTGTGGCACAAAATGGGGTTAGTGGACATAAAAGTAAACATACATAAGAGAATCCTAATTAGGTTATGTGTAGGTAAAACCATAATGCATGGACAAAGCAATATATTCAAAAGCTATTACTTATGCTACTTCTATTTACTAAAATAGAAGAGTAAAGTTAGAGATATTTATCTTGAAGATGAACCCGTTGAGACTCAATCTCTCCTTTGGTTAAAGGTGTTTTGCAAGATGTGGTTGTGGTTTGTAAGGACCACTAAGAAGGCCAAAGCATCCAAGACTTTTTCACAAACAATTTTTTTTTCAAATATAAACCCTAAGTTATAACTCTTCTAGTAGAATGTCAGAAGAGCATATTGTAAAAAAATGCAAATGAATAAACTTTTGTTGTCTCTAAGAAATGGCGAATTGAATGTGTATATCTACTTGAATTTAACCCTAAACTTTTTTGAAAGTTTAGTCGATAGGATCGGCCCAATTGACTCTGTATTGTTATAGATAAAAATAAATTAGATCTTAGTTTAGGTCGGTCAGGGGTTGACTTAGACCTTTAATATATTTTATCAATTAGAGTACAGGGTTGATAGTGTAACTTAATCTGTTAGAAAGGATTTTAGGCTTAAGGAATAGCTAATGAAAACGAAAATGACTAGAGAAGGGTGCGAAAGAGGAGGCAAAGCTTATGGAAGTGTTTTTAGGAGATGGTTGTATAGATAGCAAGTGGTAGTATAGGGACAACAAACCTACGAAGCACTAATGGTTTGCCCACCTCTTTCCCGGTGCACCCTTTAAGGTGTGCATACAGAGAGATTGAGACGCGATGGGTTCTTGTAAGAAAGAAAGCATCAGTAATCGATAGACTTGAAAATATTATGTGTATACATATGCCCCATTCGAAGTTCATCACATGTCATTTAAGTGCAATCGGAGATATGCTTTGAGAAAACATAGCAGCACACAACGCTGAAGCTAAAAAATTGCAGTATTTTGAAGTATAAAATAATAAAAAGTAAATGATTGAAAGGGAAATAATTGAAAATAAAAGTAATGTGTACTTTATCTTACCTTTATCATTGGATGGTTGTCTATTGTGTTTGTAGTTTTGATCGTGGAGGGTGCAGAGATTACTTTCGATAAACTCAAGGATACAAAACTAAAAAGCAAAAACAAACAAATGTACGAAACCCAAGATAACTAATGCAGTGTAGATGAGACGTACTTGGAAATTTGGTGAGTTAGGGTGACAAATGCTAAGTTAGGACCAAATGATTAAGTCAAAGTTTAAAGTAAATCACGTAACCACAAAGTCAAGGCTACTAAAGACCAAATAATTTAAACAAGTAAACCTCAAGTAAGAAAGACAAACTCCCCAAGTCAAACCAAGGATACATGTCAAAAATGGTAATCAAACATCAATGTGAAAGCAATAACAATCCTTAAATACAGATGGGCAAGCAAATGGTAAAACCATATTGATGAGTGAGCAGTAACAATCATTATTCAATCATAAATGAAAAAATTGCATAAAAAGAAAAACACCATTAATGAGTGAGAAGTAACAAGCCAACCTCACTCGACAATGGAAAAAGAATATGAAAGTAGAAATAGACTCAAGGTTTTAAAAAAAGGAAGCACATCAATGAAAAATGGTAAAATAAAATAAAACAATTATATATATGTAAAGCCATGGTGTAAAGAAAATAAGTCATAGTCACTCAAGCATATTATTTTGTTCTAAGGATAGATAAAACTGAAACAAAGTAATGCTAACATGTTTTAAGAATACGAAGAAAAGGAAATATAGAATAGGAAAAACAAATTTAGAATCACATTTGTCTATCAAGGGAGGGAAATGAAATGGGTGGAGGGGAAAATGAAAAAAAAAAAGTATGGTAGAAGAACTCTATACTGAAGTCAAGACACTTAAATTGAGTTTGTCAAAACAAGAGGACTTTCAACATTAAGGACTTTGAAGAGCCCTTAGTTACACAAATCTTAAGTCAACAAATGAAGTATGGATATCATTTCATGAAAGCTATCTGCATAAAAATTAAAATAGACTTATCTTCTTACAACATATTCCCTGTTCTTCAAGACCCCTTACAAAGCCATCAGTCTACTGTGAAAATTGGGTACTTATGTGAAAAAGTAGGTAGCACCATAGAGTTTTTTGAATTCTCCTATTCCAATCTACAGGGCTATTGCATTCCAATGGACCTTGACTATCATGAGGCCAAATGTCGAGTTTGAGCTTCGATTGGAAGTAGATGCGTTATTAATCACGTCTTTTGGTGTAATTTTGACTTTTGACTTTATATGTTGCCTTTTGTTTCAAATGATTTGACTTTTAAAATTTTGATGGTTTTTTCTATTCCTCCTCTAAACAAATTCAAAAAACTAAACATGAGTGCTAAATATGACTCTCATTTGAAAACTTTGGACTTGGTTGTCAAGAGAAAGAACTTCGAAAACATGGTGTCTATGATTCTTGTTAATTCAGGTGAAATAAAAGTGCTATCATAACTTCGACCTTGGTTTATTTTGAGTGGAATGAAAGGAAAGGAAATTAAGAGGAATGAAACATGGAATACTTTGAATTTCTTTAAATCGCGAAAAATGTGACAAAGGTGGAAAAGGGATTCAATGAGAGGGAAGTGTGATTTCTTATCATAAGAATGAAGTGTAGGAAAACATGCTAACACTTTATTGTTGTGCAAAAATTTATCTACAAAAGAAGCAAAAACTAAAGCTGAGAACAAGAGATCATAAACTTATAACAATTATGACACATTCTAGAAAAGGAACACTAAATTAAAGATGATGATTTTATGAGGAAGACCTAGTCTTACACTGCAACTTATAAAAGAAAACCTAAGAGGGTGCATAAAACATGAAAAATAAAAGAAAAAAATAGTATTTGTGAGGAAGTAAGGTCTTATCCATGGTCCTACATTGTAACTCACAAAAGAAAAACTCAAGGGGTACAAAAAGTATTGGAAAGTAAAGAAACTATGAGAACAAAAGGAAATCATGAAAAAGCCCAGGTCCTATCCACGGTTTTACAATGCAACTCATGAGAAAACAAAACCAAAGGATCAAAAGAAAGAACTAATATTTGTGGAAAGAAAAATTGTTGTAGAGGGTGAGCCCCATGTAGATATCCTGTAAAAAGTGTTAGAAGGATAACATATAGAAATCATGATAAAAAGGGGAAGATCTAAGCAAAATAATTATTTAAAAATTATGCATTGGTGGGCTCGTTGAAGACATGGCCTTCACTAGTTTGAAGGTGATATGTGCTAGGACCAAGTATGTCTTTTACTAAATAAAGGCCCCATCATTTTTGGGCATATTTGTCTTTATCATGTGTGCAGTCTAATTTAAGAATAAGATCACCGACATGAAAATTACGGACTTTAACCCTTTTGTTATGTTGTTTGGTGATGCGAGCATTGTATTGGTGGTTGTGTTATAGAGCGAAAAGATGATGTTTGCCAAGAAGATCAAGAGTGTGAAGGTGAGATTCATGTAATTCCTCATCAGGTATGATACCATGAAGAGAGATACGAAGAGAGAGAATCTCAACTTCTAATGAGATGATTGATTTAGAACCATAGACTAGCGAAAATAGGGTTACCCCAGTGGTAGTGCATATGTTAGTGCAATAGGCCCAAAGAGCAAGACATAGATGAAGATGCCAATCCATGTGGGTTTCACAGATTGTATTTTGAAGAATTTTACTAAGAATTTTGTTCGTGGCCTTAGCTTGGCCATTACATTGTGGATGGTAGGGCATGGAAAATTTGTGATTGATTTTGAATTTAGCACAAAGTTGTTTAACGTCTTTATTTTTAAAACTACGAACATTACCATAAATGATAGTATGAAGAACATCAAAGTGACAAATAATTTGATTGAGGATGAATTTATAAATGGTGGTTCTAGTGACATTGATGAGAGGCAAGGCTTCGACCCATTTGATAAAATACTTGGTAGCCATGATGATAAAGATATGTCCATCCCATGACCTAGGTAATTTGCCTATGAGATCGAATCCCCACATTGAGAATGGTCAGGGAGACTCCACAATGTAGAGCTCGATTGGAGGTGAATGGATGAGATCTTCATGAAGTTGGCATGAACTACACTTTTTAGTAAACTCAATGGAATCTTTTTCAAGAGTAGGCCAAAATTAACCCATACATAAGCATTTGCGTGTTGTAGCATATTCGCTATAGGGACCATTGCAAATTCCCTCATGTGCTTGTTCAAGGAGAGGAGGAACCTATTATTTCATAACACAGTGAAGTAGGGTACCTTCAGTGTTACGATGATAAAAGATTTTATATCAAAAGACATATTTGAAAGCTTGTTTGTGAATTTGAGTCTTTTTGTGGGAATTCATGTTTAGAGGATAGGTTTGATGCTCAAGGAAGTGAAAGATGTCTTTTTACCATGAGTTCTGTCTAATGGTGATGGCCTCGATATGGAAAATAAGTGAATCTTGTGATTAAATGGAATATGGGAACATTCTTATCTAGATAAAAAAGATAGAATTAGTAAGATCTTGGTGCAGATGAAAAAGAGATGCTGAAGAAGCAAGTGAATCAACGATATAATTTTGATCTCAAGGGATGGGATTGATGGTAAAATGAGTGAATTCTTTGGTAAGGGTAGTGGTTATTTGATGATAAGCAATGAGGTTGTTTTTGCATTGATAATCATTATTGCCCTGTCAGTAGATGAGTTGGGAGTCACCCCAAATGTGCAAATATGTAATGTCTAAATCAAGTGTCGCTCTTATGCCTAGGATTAATGCTTCATATTTTTTCATGTTATTAGTAACATCAAATGTAAGGAAAAATGCCAAAGAGATCATTTTACCAAGATGACTAGTGAGGATACAACCTTCCCCAGCTCCTTGACAGAATTTGGTGCCATCAAAATGAAGGGTCCAAGTGTCTTCGTGTAAATTGACATTGATTTTAGGTAGTTTTTTGATGACTACTTTAGATTTAGTAGTTTGGGAAGGATAGAGGAATCTTTTAGACTACTTACTTCAAGATCAACAGTGAAATTATGGAAGTAATCTTTAAGAGATATAGCTTGATTAAGACCTTCAATATAGAGGATATTATCGTTAGGGAGATTATCTTGAAGGTGGTCAATAACAAGTATGGGAGCTACTGTGAGTTGGTCAACAATGATTTATCCTTTGATAGATTTTTGTGTAATAATGCAAATATCAAATTCCATTAGAAGGACCATCTACTTGCCAATTCCGTCTATAGGGAGAAAGACTTTAGAGAAGAAGTGATGAAGTGGATCAGAATGAAAAATAATGTAAGTTGTTTGATAAAGCATATAATGACAAAGATTTTTAGCTACAAAATATATAGTGAGGCAATCACATTATACTTTTGTATAATATTTTCATAGTCAAAGAGGCATCGACTAATATAATAGGTGGCATATTCTCTTCTGGTATCATATTGTTGGGCAAGCAGTACCCCAACTGATACAGTTGTGGAAGAATTATATAAGACTAAAAGGCGATCATTAGAAGGTGGATGAAGCAAAGATTCTTTCATATTGTCAAATGCTTTTCGACAAGGATTTGTCCATTCGAGAGCATTAATTTTCTTGAGAAGAAAATTAACAGAAAATGATGCAGTAAGCCATTTTGGGGACAAATCATTTTATTACCCTAAGCTTACCAAGGTAAGTACGAATATCTGTAATGGAACAAGGGATAGGCATGTTGACAATAACATTGATTTTAGCAGGATCGACATCGATACCATGAAGAGAGATCAAGAACCCTAGAAATTTTCCAGATTTGACTCTAAAGACACATTTATAGGGGTTTATTCTAACTTTATATTTGATGAGGTGATCGAAGATGATAGCAAGATCAAAAAGACGAGTTTTATGGCTTTTATATTTGACAATGAAGTTGTTGACATGGGTTTCCATAATCTTATAGATAAGGTCATGGAAAATATGGGTCATAGCCCGTTGATTGGTAGCTTTAGAATTTTTGAGGTCAAAAAGCATTTTAACGTAACAATAGGTGCCCCATTCCATGGTGAAATTTGTCTTATGTTGATCTTCGAGGGCAATGTGAATTTGATTATAACTCAAAAACCATCCATAAGGGACAACATTTCATAGCCAATAGTGGAATCACCGATGGCATCTATAGAAGGTAAAGGGAAGTTGTCCTTAGGACAAACAAGATTGAGGTTACAAAAATTGATGCAAATGAGAATGACTAGGGTGACTTTTTTTTGAATAGGGATGATGTTTGAGATCCATTCTGAATAACCCACATGTTTGATAAATTCAGCATTGAGAAGTTTAATGATTTATTTATGGCATAAATTAGAAACTTTAAGGTTGAATTTCTATTAGTTTTGTCACACTGGTTTGGCATTAGGATATGTAATGATATTGTGCACTACGATGCTAGGATTAATGCCATGCATGTCCTCTAAGACCAAACAAAAGTGTTACGATATTTATCAAAGATTAAACTAAAGTTGTCATGTTCAGTTGGTGTAAGTTCTCTAGAGACTATTATTGGTTGAGGGCATATGGGGTACCACATTCAATTCTTACAGTTTCCTCAATAAGCATAACATTTCCATCTTGGAAATGATATGGCACATTAGGTAGAGAGGAAATGGGATTTGTTTTAAGATAAATGCTAGCAATGAAGTTGTTGAAACAAGGGACTTTTTGCTTGAAATTCCCAAGTTTATGATGTTTCTAGGGGAGTTGAGGTTCTCAGGCATGGAGCAGTTCAAGAATGGCTTCATTGCTAGGCAAAGTGGGAATAGGTCCATAATACTCCACATCCACTTCTAGATCAATAATTTTGTTACCATGGCAGTCATATTCAGAATGGATTTGATGTACATTTGTGGCCTTGACATCAAGGGTGATCTCTAGAGTAAGTGGAATAGGAGAATAAGGTTGATCCAATTTGATTGGTTAAATGTTGGCATTATTGATGGGGAGAGGATCAGAGAGAATGATTGGTTTGGTAAGAGGTATAGAAGATGCTGGAAATTTTGGACGTTTGGAGGATAAGATTTGTTTGACCACCCAAGGGGTATTGCAGAGTGGATAATTAATAGGACCTACATGACCTTCAGGGGCTAACTCAAAATCTATGGAAATGGTCTGAACATCACAATTGAAAGAATGTATTTGAGCTAGAGTTTTTTTATAATGTTGAACATCTAAGTCTCATGATACAACTTGGGCCATGATGTAGTTATCATCACAAGTTTGATAAATTGTACATGTTTGGGATTCGAGAGGAATTTTGGAAGGGGAAATGCCTAAATCACTAAATTTATGTGGAGACATGATTAAAGGATATTAGAATAACTTAGCCTCTCCATAATCATTGCACATGAAGTCATCTTCTATGTAAGATGTTTCTTGAGCATTGCATGGATCAATGATCTCATTGATGAGAGGGATGGTGTGATCACAAGGAAATAAAGAGGGAGGTAGCTTGGTAGTGTTGCAGGTACTTTACAAGTCATTGGGCTCATCATTGTCAGAGCCAACAACAGTGACATGTAAATAAATATGGATTCATGTCGATGAATTTAGGTAAAGGAGCATTGTTAATCTTTAGAATGGTGGGAATCTGATATTGGGATTTGGGATTTGGAAGCTGAATACTTTATGGGTTGGGATTGGCCTCATGTTTGTATCTTTTACCATTAGTAAGGAATTTGATACATTGGCTACCTAAAGAGGCGGTAGCCCTCATGCATCCTAGGAGTATGTTGTAAGATAAGGGTAAATCAAGGACCATAAGCTTAGTTCATATAGTCTTAGGTCTAATAGTACAAGGGAGCCAAATACAACCAAGTGGATTTTGGTTAGTTTTTTCAAATTCACATGTCAAGAAACTTTGTTTGAGATGATCTTTTTTATATCCAAGTTGTTGGATGAACCACAGAGATGTCACATTAATACTGAACCCTTCGTCTACTAGTACTTTGTAAATGAGGGTGGTATTAATGGCTATTTTAATAAAGAAGGGTGGATCATCGATGCAAAAGAGGATCTCATACTTGATCATGTCTTCTTTGAGGAACTTGATGAAGGGGTTTTAAGGACAAATGGATTCAATGGTATGCACTTTAGTTGGTTGAGGTGCATGAGAAGGTGGTTCCTATTCTAAATAATATGGCTCTTCAATTTTTTGAAGTTGTTGCATGGGTAACTTACGATGATAAGGAGAGGTACAAACTAACTCCATAAGAGGAATTTTGCAAGGCATATAATTGAGTTCTTCTAAGAAGTTCCAATGGGTTTTGGAAGAAGAACTGACATGATGCTTAAAAGGTAAAGTAGTTTTAAGAGGAAGAGAATCAGTTGGGGGTTCGGAAGGAGGAGATGGTTCCTCATTGGTTTTTGAAGCTAAGTGAGTAGTTGTAGTGTCTTTGAGGAGTTACTCTTCCAAATATGGTTTCTTAGGTTTGGTGACATGATCTTTGTGAGCTGCTTTTCATTGATAATTAACTTTAGCCGTGTTGACATATTGAGAATTGGTATAATATTGGTCATAGTGAATGTCAATTGCACAAACATCCTTGTTAGCTTGTTGAGTGTTAGATGTGGAAAAATATATTTTTTTGTTAGAAGAATAAGTTTTGGGAGCTTGCCATTTTTTAGAAGCAATATTGTACTCTTGAAGACAGAGTTGAATCATGGCTTCATGATTGAATGAATCACCAAGTATATAGGAGACACCAAATTTTATAAGCCTTCTACATGTTTCATGGGAATGACCTATGTCAGCGTGGAACCAAAAAAATTGATTATGGTCATACCATTTGGGAAGATTATTGGGATAAGTAAATGGTTTAGAGGGTGCTTAAAATTGTTTCATTTTCTACACCATTAATGGTGTATGAGAAGATTGGGGATTGTCGACTTTAGCAACTACTAGTTTGGGTTGAGGAGTTCCAGCGATTACAGTAGTTAAATGTTGAAAAGATCCTTTAATGAGTTTGGTATTAGGTTCAAAATATTTCATTAAGAAGTCTTGACATTTAACTTGGTCAAGAGCTTCATTTAATGTTTGGGAAGCAAAACTCTGAACCTTTTATTGAAGTGGAGGAGTTAATGCGGTTATAAAGAGTTTAAACAAATTGTCATGCCATGTTATGATCAATCTTGTGAGCCAAAGATTTCCATCATTGATAAAATCATGAGCTGATTCAGTGGGAGATTGCTAGCATTGATGAAATGTCTAAGGCAATTTTTGGGAAGATCATTGTGTTGAAACTCTTTAACTAAAAGATTGACTAAATCCTCTAGTTTCCATATGGAATGTTGGGGAAGTTGGCTATACCATTCTAATACATTGACGGTGAAATTTTTAACTAAGAATTTAGTCATGATGAAAGTATTGGTTTGGATCCACTCCTTATAAAGATTTTCAAATGTCTTAAGAAAAGATGCAATGTATTTAGTCGTATTATATTTAATAGTTGGAGATATGTTACCAATATCAATAAAAACAATGAAAGGAGATAAAGGATCATTTTGGATGTATTGAAGCATCTTATTATGTATGATAGGTTGGGGGATGACATTCCCCACAACATCTCTAAGAGGTGGAGGAATAAAATTTTGATTGTTTTGAGGGAGAAGAACAAGAGGTTGATTAGCCATGTTGATAAAATGATGTTGTAGTTGCATCATTAGGGATGTGTTATATGTTTTCATTATGTTCATTTGTTGCACTATTTGTGTAATAATCTAAGTGGTAGCAATTGGTGTATTTGTGTTTGTAGGAGGACTCCTCGAATTGGTATTAGGGGGAGAGTTGTTAGGTGGTGGATTCCTTGTGGGGTTATTGGATATACTTGTGTCAATTTCCCCCACATTGTAGTGAGATGTTTGAAGATGGGAATTGTCTTGATAGGTATGAAAATGATCTAATCCACCATTCTCATCTTGTGGAGTGATTTGAACCATGTTACAATCTAAAGAAGAGGGGGAGAAGAAGGACTCTAAGTGTGAGATCCTATTAGGAAGTAAAGAAAGGAAGAAAAGAGCACCCCATATAGTGTCTAAATAGATTTAGGTTGTCCAAAAAGATTCTAATAGAGTTCTTATGATGCGAACTGAGATTAAAAAATAATAGAGAAAAATAGCGACAAAGTCGACCAAATAGAGAACATAGTCGGCCAATAGATACAGTTGACAAAGTTTTGTAAAGGAGATTGGCATAACATAAAGATAAGAGGACACAGTCGAGTTGGTCGACTATCTGTTGGAAGGGATGAAGGTGAAACAAGCTAAATAGAATACACAGTCAGAGAATTTGACTCTGTACTGTTGAATAGGGAACTAAACAGGAAGATAAGGGTACACAGTTGGATAGGTCGATTGTGTATTATAAGGATGAAGGTTATACAATTTGTAAGAGCCTGTATTGATAAAAATGAAAGTGTGTTGAATAAGAAGAAAATTTTGTAAGATAATTTTGAAGCAAAATGAAATTAAGCACACAAACGATTGGATCAATGTGGTTGATCCAATTGGAACACACAACACAAACCTTACACTAACACTGGGCAATTCAAGTTGTACAATACAACATATAATGATCAAAAAGTAAGCAATAACTAAAAAGTAAATGCTAACTATTTGGTCATCCTAAGTGTTATTAATTTATAATAAAGTTTAATCTTAATGTGATGGGAAGTTGGATGAAATAAGGAACTAAAAAATAATCTAACATTGATTTTAGAATGTTTAGGTTAAAATGGATCTATATTGGCGATGTTATTGACTTGGTATTGGGGACTACCCCCTCACTTCACAATCCTACTGATCCGTAAACTACACTGATTAACTCAAAGTGATAGTTTAAAACTACGGATTTTGAATTTCTCAAACTTAACAAATTTTTGAAAATACTCAAAATAACTTACAAAATGTTTGGCAAAAGTATTCTCAGTTATCGAATTGGATTGGAACTGTCAAAAGACTTGTTACTTCCATTTACCAATTAAACTGGTTTTTGTTTAATAACGTTGTGTTATAATTGTTGAAATTTGAATCACTTGCATGAGTTCATCTACTAATTAAAATCAAATCAACAAATTGAAATAATAACATGCATCAAATGACATTTACCAAAAACACAAAACATGATAACGGAGTTCGACATCTTTTGCCTATGTCTCCGGGTCTGCCCAATAGTGAGGACTGTTTCTATTAAATTTGTGTAACAAATGGCTTACAAATTTCTTGAAATGTTACACAACTTCCCTTAGGCCTGATCTCTATCCAAGAATTCCACTTTTGCTGATAAACTCAAGCTCGGTCACACAGAATCCTTCCTCAGTCTTCAATCCCCTTCCGAAATGTGCTTAAATCCCTTCAATCAAACTATTGGTATATCCAAATGATAATAATAAACTCTCTTTTTAATTACAAAACATAATTAGAAAGGCTTACTTACTGTGTATCATGTTGGATAATAGATTGAAATCTATTTGCTAGCTTTCTCCAAGCTTCCATCTAGCTCTTGACCTCTTAAAAATAATTACACAGTGTTGTGAAACTTACATTCAAATAGAAGTTCATGGATTTTATATTGTTTATGAACACGTAGCTCAAGCGGTCAAGGCTTATCCTTTTTACTTGACAGGTCCATGGTTCAAGTCTCTTCCCTCCCTTTTAGGGTGCTTGGCTTATCATTTTGTCCCACATTAGCAAATGGAACGGTTCTCAATTATTTAAAAAGGTTGGTGGCCTCCTTCAATATAGTTGATGCCCCCTTTTGGTGGGCTCAAGGTGCCAAGTTTAGCATACACGTTGGTTCAATTACCAAATTGGCTTATCCGCTAACTTGAATAGGAATGTGGCTCGGTTTTTGAGCTTAACATTAGCACCAGGTATATTTCTCGATCTTGTCTCCAATCTGGATTGACTCAACATTTCTCACAGATTATATACATCTCAAGCTATAACTCAAAAACATGAATTGGCATGTATTTCTCATGTTCTACGTGGTAATGTGTGTGTTCTCCCATGTGGCGTATGGGGAATATTACAGAGCTTTAAAAACACTTAATTTAAATACAATGCATTGCCCAATTCGTACATGCTGTCAAAAACAAAAATCACTCAAATTTTTGGACTTGCATTGACTTCCATGTGTCATCACCTGATTGGACCACTTGGCATGTCCATATTGTGCCACGTCATCTTGTGACACCACATTTTTACTTGTCACATCAGAATTTTAGCGGCCTATAACTTTTACATACGGTGTCCGTTTTACAAACCGTGAAAAGTGTTGGAAAGCTCTTGATGAGCTCTACGCTGTGAAGTTGGTTTCATCATGACTTGGAAACTTTTTCTAAACTGAACTCCAGATCACACATCCCTACAAAAGAGGCTTTTGGTCTCCAAAAGTTGACTATCACTTGAAATCTTATAACTGGTCTACTGCATCACATCACATAGAACCCAATCATAGCAAGAGATAAACATTGGTAAAATAAATGATAAATTAACTGAAAATGCCTATATATGGCATGAGTAAAGGAATCTACAACTACCAAAGTGATTACAACATATCAAACTGCCTGCCCAAATGTCACATTCTGTAAAGTGGTGAATTGCCAAAAATTGAAACAACTCCCAATGTAACTGCAAGACAAGTTTATAATGACAACAACATACAATTAATGTTGTAGGCATGTTGTAATGCATTGCCCTGAATGGGACTTACAATTCTAAGCACAATGCAAACAACCAAAAGTGTATGTTTCCTATCATCTAAACATGCCCAAAGGGTCTTAAAAAATGCATCTAAACATTTCTATGCAAAAATAGATACATTCAAAATAGCAGTCTAACTATCAAATGCTGTAAGGAAACAACTCACAACATCACTCTACTATATCCCCAATTGTTTCAAATGAGTTAATGTCTTATCCATTATTAGACTACCCACACAGTATATTTTGGAGATAAAAAACTTAGAGTTATCAAAAAGTGAGAATTGAAAAACCTCATATGGTAAACCTGTCTTGAAGTGTTCCCACCAACTCTAATCTACATCTATCAAAGCTTGTTCATTCCCTTAGATGAATTCTTACCATGCTTTGCAAAAAGAATGTAGTGATAATCCACTTAACCAATTCTTTCTTCCTAGTGAAATTGATTATCTCTGTGTATTCATTATCAATTGCATACTTTATCAATTTGGGCTTTGCCATATGTAATTGAAAAAATTGTTGACTTAACCTCTTAAATGGATTTTCACTTGTAGGTTTCACCTTATCCTGGGTTGTATTGTCAACTACATTATGGATTGAATTAGCTTCATTAACCTTAGTGAGAGGTTTGTAAATCATCTTAGTTTTAACATTACTTAAATGTGAAGATGAATGAAGCTTAAAACATCTATCAATCCTATGTCCACTCACTTTACAGTGAGTGCAAACATCCTTCTTAGGTGAGGGTCCCTTTTTGCCAATTCCCAACTTAACATGAGAATGGTCTTTCAAACATGCAATCTGCTTAAACAAAGCATTTCATTTCCAACAAGTCTTAGCACTATGGTTATTCATCCCACAAAAAGTGCATGGAAATGATTGCATTATCTTTTGTACATTATATCCAAACTTCTTAAAAGTATCAATTGGATCAAAAGATTTAGTGAATGAATCAGGAGGTGGAATCTCAATACCTCTTTTACCTTTACACTTTTGAACTAGTGGCCTAGAACCTTCGCTATTGGAAGCTTGTCTTCCTTTAGCCATGGAAGAAACTTCTCCATCATCCACCTGCACACTAGTATAACCTGAACCTACATGAAGAGGTCTATGCTCAACTTGAATTGGGTTAGATATACTTTGGCTATCTTTACCAAGTCCTCTTCCATTATAACCCAATTTAAACAACAATTTAGATCCTATGCCCTTAGTGTATCTTTTGAAATCACCAAAACCAATATTACTAGAATCTAAATCTGAAATGGTAGAAGAAGATGAAGATTCCTGTGGTGAAAAACTTACAGTGCACTTAGTCATAGTCTCTACATCTGAAGTTGAAGGCTTTACCTTTTCACACTCACCACATTGCAATCTAATCAAGAGCTCATCCTTGTATTCGAGCTCCGATTTTAACTTTGCCACTTGTAATTCAAGTGCAAATTTTTGGCATCTCAAGATTACATTTTCATCTTTGATGGCCTCAATTTGTGACAACTTGCCCATAGTTTTCTGAAAACACCTGATTCCACACTGTACACTTCAATATAATCAATCTACAAACCAATAATCCAACTATTTTGGAAGCAACTGTCAACACACAACTAGAAGCAAACCCTGCATTCTAACTGCTATGATACCAATTTGATCCGTAAACTACACTGATTAACTCAAAGTGATAGTTTAAAACTAAAGATTTTGAATTTCTCAAACTTAACAAATTCTTGAAAATAATCAAAAGAACTTGCAAAATGTTTGGCAAAAGTATTCTCGGTTATTGAATTGGATTGAAACTGTCAAAAAACTTGTTACTTCCATTTACCAATTAAATCAATTTTTGTTTAATAACGTTGTGTTATAATTGTCAAAATTTGAATCACTTGCATGAGTTCATCTACTAATCAAAATCAAATCAGTAAATTGAAACAATAACATGCATCAAATGACATTTACCAAAAGCACAAAATGTGATAATAGAATTTGACATCTTTTGCCTACGTCTCTGGGTCTGCCCAATAGTGAGGACCATTTTGCCCAATAGTGAGGACCATTTCTATTAAATTTATGCAATAAATAGCTTAAAAATTTCTTGAAATGTTACACAACTTCCCTCAGGCCTGATCTCTATCCAAGAATTCCACCTTCGCTGATAAACTCAAGCTCGGTCAAACGAAATCCTTCCTCAGTCTTCAATCACATTCTAAAATGTGTTTAAGTCCCTTCAATCAAACTATTGGTATATCCAAATGATAATAATAAACTCTTTTTTTAATTACAAAACATAATTAGAAAGGCTTACTTACTGTGTACTAGGTTGGATAATGGATTAAAATCTATTTGCTAGCTTTCTCCAAGCTTCCATCTAGCTATCGGCCTCTTAAAAATAATTACATAGTCCTGCAAAACTTACATTCAAATAGAAGTTCATGGCTTTTATATTGTTTATGAACACACAGCTCAAGCAGTTAAGGCTTATCCTTTTTACTTGATAGGTCCACGATTCAAGTCTCTTCCCTCCCTTTTAGGGTGCTTAGCTTATCATTTTTTCCCACATTAGCAAATGGAACGGTTCTCAAGTCTTTAAAAAGGTTGGCAGCATTCCTTCAATATAGCTTAACACCCCCTTTTGGTGGGCTCAAGGCACCAAGTTTAGCATACACGTTGGTTCAAGTACCAACTTGGCTTATCTGCTAACTTGAATAGGAATGTGGCTCAGCCTTTGAGCTTAACATTAGTGCCAAGCATATTTCTCAATCTTGTCTCCAATCTGGATTGACTCTGCATTTCTCACAGATTCTATACATCTCAAGCTATAACTCGGCAACATGACTTGGCATGTATTTCTCACGTTCTACATGGAAATGTGTGTGTTCTCCCATGTGGCGTATGGGGAATATTACAAAGATTTAAAAACACTTAATTTAAATACAATGCATTGTCTAGTCTTGTCTTCAGTCTGGATTGACTCAACATTTCTCACAGATTCTATACATCTATACATTTCTCACGGATTCTATACATCTCAAGCTATAACTCGGCAAAATGACTTGGCATGTATTTCTCACGTTCTACATGGAAATGTGTGTGTTCTCCCATGTGGCGTATGGGGAATATTACAAAGCTTTAAAAACACTTAATTTAAATACAATGCATTGTCCAATCCATACACGCTGTCAAAGACAAAAATCACCCAAATTTTTGGACTTCCATTTACTGCCACGTGTCATCCCTTGATTGGACCACTTGGCATGTCCACATTGTGCCACATCATCTTGAGACACCACATTTTTACCTGTCGCATAAAAACTTCAGCTGCTTATGACTTTTGCATACGGTGTCCATTTTACAAACGATGAAAAGCGTCGAAAAGCTCTCGACGAGCTCTACGTTGTGAAATTAGTTTCATCACAACTTGGAAACTTTTGACAAACTAAACTTTGGATCACTTATAGTGATAAGGGTGTCAGGTGATTTACCATATATACCATCAACCACATATTTATAATTGGCTAGAAAACCAAGTCGGCTTTCCCCTTGGTGATGAAATCTAAGTAGGCCTTGAAAAAAATAAATGTTTAATGTTTTTTGAATGTAAAGTGATTTCATAGTGTGTGCAAAAGAGAAAAATAGTGTGATTAAAATAATAATTTGAAAAACCACCTATTTAATCTATGTGAGTTACTCTACGCACGTAAAAAATTGAAAAAAAAAAAGTGAATTAATTACTAACAAATAGAGATTAATTCCTTGACTGAGAAGAGTACATAATCGATTCAGTTGACACTGTATGCAAACAATGTAGAACAAAGTTGAATAGGTCTCCACTATATGCAAAAATAAGATTTATAAGAACACAGTCAAACATGTTGACTATATATTTTAGATGGAAGACAAATTATAAAACTATGTCAAATAGATCGATCTAATTTACTATAGAGCTATAATTTTATAGACTACAAACTCGTGAAAAATAATACTGAAAGAAGAACTAAAATGACAGAGTGTGAAAGAAATGAACCTTGATGGGATTGAAAATATTTTAGATTGAAATTTTTTATGCTATGATGTTCAAATAATGTTTCAACATTATGCTTACTAGGTCGACCAGTTTAACCAAATTTGCAAAACCCTATATGCTGAAGATGAAATGACGAATAGAGTCAATTGGTTCGACTATGTTTGGATACTTGTATGTTGATAAAATAAAATAGCAAATAGAGTTGACTGGTTTGACTATGTATGTGAATTTGGAACTAGAGAAGAATATTATGTCAAATTGATCAATCCAATAACTTGTAATTGGTGAAGACCTTCACAAATAAAACATAGTCATTTTGGAGTAATTATGTGTTAAACATGTGCACAAAAAGTTGGAACTATATCGACTGGTTTGATACAGTACTAAAAATATATAAAAATAAAATATGATGATAAAATGATGGTGTGAAAGAAAACCTATAAGGGTTAGATTCACGTTGGGTTCACCAGAATGTATACAAAAGAAAATGCAATTGATCTATAAATGAATTCTAGCTCGAAGAAGATAAATTCTACTTACACTTCTAATTATTAATTCATTATATATTCAAGGTCATGACCAAGATCAATCTACTAGGCCTAACCAAGGGATATCTTAACACAATAAAATCACTAGGGAGGGTTCCAAAGCCTCCAATCAAACAAAACTATGCAATAACCCTAATTAGATCCTATGTTTTCATATTCATAAATTAAATGACAAATGAAATAAAATCTAGTCTAGTGCTCACCAAATCTTGTGGCATAAAATGGGGGTTAGTAAAAATGCATAAGAGAATCCTAATTAAGCTATGTATAGGTAAAACCCTAATGCATGGAAAGAGTAATATATTCAAAATCCATTAGTTATGATACTTCTATCTACTAAAATAGAGGAGTAAAGTTAGAGATACCTACCTTGAAGATGAACCTATCGAGACTCAATCTTTTTCTTGGAAAAATGTGCTTTGTAAGAGGTTGTTGTGGTTTGTAAGGATCATTAAGAAAGGCCAAAGCATCCAAGAATTTTTCACAAGACAATATTCTTATCCAAATATAAACCCTAAATTATAACTCCTCAAGTAGAATGGCAAAAGAAAAAAATTATAAAGAAAAACAAATGAATAATTAACTCTTGTTATCTCTAAGAAATGGCAAAATGAATGCGTATATATAGTTGAATCTAACATTAAACCTTTCTAAAATTTTAACTGATAGGGTCAACCCAATCGACTCTATATTGCACTATTGATAAAACTAAATTAGGTCTTGGTTTAGGTTGGCCAGGGGCCAACCTAGACCCTTAATATGTTTTATCAATTAGAGTACAAGGTCGATGGGGCCAACAGTGTAATGTAAACCATTAGAAAGGATTTTAGGCTTAGAGAAAGGCTAATGAAAGCGGAAAATGACTAGAGGGTGCAAAAGAGGAAGGAAAGCTTAGGGAAGTGTTTTTATGAGATGGTTGTCTATATAACAAGTGGTAATATAGGGATAATAATATTGCGAAGCACCAATGGTATGCCCACCCCTTTATTGGTGCACCCCTTAAGGTATGCACTCATAGAGATTGAGATTTTACGGGTTCCTACAAGAGAGAAATCATCAATAATTGATAAAGTTGAAAATGTTAGGTGTATACAACGACCACAAGAACTAATTGTCTATGAGACCACAAAGTGTTACACCTATTTCAACTCTCTGAAGATGCTGAAATGGAGGGTTGAATTTTTTTGTTCCTTATCCTATTGATTTAGATTAACATCTCCCCAAACATTTTTATCCTTCTCTTCTAATAGTTCCAACATGGATTCCACTCATTTTTTTCATGTACCTAGCTCAAATGTCCTTGTAGGTTGGGCATTTGAGGATGAAATGCTTATGAATTTTTATTGCCATTATGGTGTAGAAAATGTATATCCTCTCCAATTCTTCCTTAGGAGTCACCTATCTAATTTTTTCACATATGATGTTGTAGAAAGTATTCCTATTATGAGTTATGAGTATCTTATCCCTCCATTTGATTTCAGCCATCATGAATACCTTTCTGTAGGTGATCATAGGTCAGGGTGAATTCTATGAAATAATGTTGTCATTCCTTGCATGCCTTTTTCATCCACATTACTATTCTAAATCTTTCATTCAATATTTTTTGATTCTTTATTAAAGAATAGGCCTTTTATTAAGCTAATATTTCATCTACTTATTTATTTGTGGTTTTGTTTAATCCATGTGCTATTTCTCTTATGCAACTCTTCTTTCCTTGTGACCTTAGGCCACCTAATGGTCTCCATGTTTTATATATATTTTTTAAGTAGAATAGTACCCTAGTCATAGTAGCTGTTTCAAAGGGGAAAACCCCTTTTTGTACAAGGATTATTTGTAGGGTATTGAAGCCTTACTTTAAAACTTGTTTTTAATTAAGTGAAATTATATATTTTTTATTTTCCTTCATTTCAAATATTAAGTCCCACTTTGCCATAACTCACACCCATACAAAAATGCATTAGTGACAAGTAAATCAAACAAGACCTTGTGGTCTTCTAGTCCCACAACTATGAATTCTTACATTTATTTTAGGTCCATACAGGGCACTCCATCTACCTTATATTCTTTTTATTTTGTATGCATCCCAACTGAGTTTATTGTGAAAGTCTAGACCAAGATTTTTGTTGATCAAGGAGGATTCTAAAAAAAAATTCCAATGATATCGCCAACTCCATTATCATATTTTGAGGTAATTGTGGTTTTAGTTCAATAGTTTTTGGTATTCCAGATCTACATCCAGAGAATTGTGATACCTCCAACATTACCAGTCTATCTCCACTAGATGTCACATACTTCTATAGTTGTGTAACACAATTTTGGCAGATCATAATGGTACTATTTGTGCATGCACCAAACATTATGCACTCTCCACTAATGGATTCCTTATGTTCATACACACTTATAGGCCATATTGTTAAGCTCAAATCACACAATGTGGTACCGTTAAGTGCCAACAACATTGTTGCCTTTGTCCCAACTTTGGACTGTTGGAAGTCAAAAAGTTACATGTGGAAGCTCAATCATTTTGACTTTCATAATGACTATTTATGCCTTTGTATCTTTGTAATATATATATATATATATATATATATATATATAGCATTAAATAAAAAATGGATTGTATAAGATAAGCAACTAAACATCTCCTTTGAGAGTATACCGTGTAAAAAATGCATGAATTAATCATTTTTTTGTTTGAGTTCTATTATTTTCTCTATTCTAATTCTCTAAATATTATTTCATATTGATTCCTCACATGCATAAAACACAAATTAATCCTCATTTAAGGTGTTGTTCCCCAGGTATCATTTGGGACCTAGATCACTTGTATTCCAATACCACTTTAAGAAGGTACCCTTCAAAATGGAAGTTGTAATACCACTTTTTTCTTTATAGGGAGAATATTGGTATCTTAGTCTTGTTTATGGTACCCTACATCCATACCTATTTATAAATTAATTTTAAAGTATGTAAATGATATCTCAAGCCTCAAGTTGTTTCTACACTTAAAATTAGATCACTAACATATGATAGGAGTTTCACCACATATTTGGCCTAGTGAACGCTGCCACCTCCATTTATGTCTATTCATTCTTCTAGATTGTCGATATATATAACCCAAACAATGTAGGAGACAAAGGGAAACCTTATTTAACAAGTCTCTCCCAAATCACTTAGACAACCATGTGTTTGTTTTAATTTTGGCCTTGACTTACTCATAGACTTGGTGAACTATTGCCATGTAGTGAACTAGTATCCTTAGTTTGTTCATTCTGCAATATAGTTTGCTTCTCAATTTTATATCAAATGCTTTATTGAAATCTATGAAACAACATTAGAGTTAACCTTTCTAATCCCAATCCTTTTAGAATAAGTGTATGAGTGTGACATAATGATATATTTTTTAATGTTTTGGTTTAAAACTTGTTTACCATTTTTCTTTCTTTCATTTTCCCTGGACCCAACACTTAATATTGTGTTCTATCAAGCTCCCAAAAGGTTTTTCAACTACAAGATTGACCATGATGGTTTGTTATTTTGAAGGATTATTGACATCTCCACTCATAAACAAATGTATGATTAGACTAGTTGTCCCCTCTATCAGGAAGCCATTTTGAAGGGTTTTGTTGAACATTTCTCTGGTGTAAGTTGTTAGGATTTTTGCTTCCCATTTCAGATATTCTACTTGCAAGCCTTATAATGTCTCAAGTATTTATTCTTATTGGATTATTAATCCCTTGTTTGTGCCTTTAATTCTAAAAAGTTCTTTACTAACATTTATAATATGAGGATTTTTTCCCCTTTTCAAGCTCATACATTTGTTTGAATATTTTAACATTGACTGATTTTCTAGAATGCTATTTTATATTTATGTTTCTTCCTTGTGTATTTCCCTCTAAAATAGTTTTTGTCCATGTTTCCTTAAGTATATCATCACTTTTCTTCTTATTCTTGTATACTTTTCCTTTGTTGTCCTCACCATTTGCTCATTAGACTCTTCTTTTTTTGTCCTCTCCATTTGCTCATATGTTTTTTCCTATTTATATTTGTCTCACCCATTGACTCCTTTAGTGTTCTTGTTTCTTAGCATTCTTCATCATACAAAGGGTTTATCATAAAACTATATTTTCTTCTTCTCGGGTTTAGATATTTTTCACATGCTTAGATATTATTGAATTATATGCTTTAGCCTCTCACTTTTAGTATAATTACATTGATAGGCATGCACCTATTGGATTGAGCAAAGCCTTATGTAATCAATCAATGATCCACATTTTTATGTAAGATGAATACAATCAGCTTCCCCTGCTTTTGATGCATGTTATGCATTGGTCTCATTGCATTGTAGTCTCAAAGTGTGGCCGATGATGTGTCCCTATTGGTGATGTGGTCACATATAAGAAAGGGTGTGAGGTTAATAAATTGAGTCAATACATTACAACCTTTTTCATCGATTGTAAGTCCATTTTTTAGATATATACATTCCTACATAAATGTTATTAATATTTTTTACTAGATTTTGATGTGCACATAAGAATGTAGAGGTTTGCTTGATGTGTTATCAACCCAAATGCATGGTGGCATTAATAATATATTAGGGTTGTATGGAAAATATTTAGTTTATATATGGGGTCATAATATTTAAGAGTAAGTTTGATATCACGTTGAGAGCGTACAAAAATCACAATCTTGTGCACATAAACCTCTTTTTCATGAACATTCTTCATTATTTCTTAGGATACAGATAATGTATATTGCTTTTATTTTTTAGTATTTTATTTTCTTAATTTGTTCCTGTGATAAATAAATGTTTGTTTGATTCCTTTGTTTCATTGTCTCTATTGAAATAAAATTTTGGAGTGTAAGGGAATGTAGGGGAATCATTTTTTTGAGGTGGTTACCTTATTTTCTATGTATTTTTTTTGGATTAAGTCCGTGAATAATGAGTTTGTGCATTGATCCACTCTATGTTGTGTAGATCAAGAATCCAAGAGAGGTTAGTCAATTATTTGTGAACAAATCCAAAATGACTTAAAGACATAACTTTTCAAGCCTAATCTCTAGGTTGAGTTATGTGATAAATAAGCAAGAAATATAATTTGGAAGATAAAAACAATGTTTGTACCTCTCTTGAAGATTCACTTGAAAATCGGTCTAAAGAGGTTGAGCTTGGATTGTAGATGTAGAAGTATTCATTGATGCATGATTTATTTACATGAGAAACATGTCTCCTTGTCTACACTTGGTCTTGGATTTGGGTTGGACTGGAAGAGTGATGAAGCTCCTTGTAGAATTTGATAGAGTTTTTTTTACATGAAGAAGCTTGATGATATGAGAGGTGTGAGGGTTCTATTTATATAATTCTTCAATTAGTATAAAACATTCATCTCATCTTAAGATGGAGGGTTGACGATCAATCCTCAAATTCATGATTATACCTTTATAGTGTGTAATATATGCCATTTAAGGCCTTTTAAGGTATGGAAAAAAATTGGAGGAAAAGTGTAGTCATTAGTCCTCTTGGAGTGTGTAAGAAGGGTGTAAGAGCTATAAGAGTGTGAAAGTGGCCATGTCATAAGCCATCTTGCCCACACTCCACTATATTCCATTGACTTTCCCATATGACATCACCAAGGTGAGGTAATAATTCAATTTTGCTTTATGAAAAATATATAATTCTAAATTCACAGAATTTTTTATTAGATGAATGATTAGGCTAATTGATCAAGGTGATTAATTAACAATTAGAAGAAAGGTAAAGTTTGTAATGTTTTTGCTGACTTTCTAAGTCACCCATCAATTGGTGTAAGGCCTCCTAGGATCTTATAATATACTAGCACATCTACAAAGCCCTAGGCACCTTAAGAATAAGATGCGTAGATGCTTCCCATCTGCACCCAAGCTCAAGATGGAAGCGCAAGTCTATGCAGTAAGGTAGTAATAATCTAGGCTAGTGTAAGGAACTCAACACATGTTCTCATGTAGGAGTTTGTCATATGTAAGTCAAAAGGCACATGAGATTTAGAGTGTGGGTCCCTAGATTCTAAATCAACCAAGTGAAAAGAATGGTGTAGAAAGTAGCTACATATCACCAAAACATGCCTAGGAGCTTCATCTTGGGGCATGCTTAGCTTTGGGGCCTTCTCCATGCCCATCTAACATAGTTCCATGCCCACGTGTAAGATCCCACACCTGCAGCTTGGAACTATGCAGTACATAACCTTACTTTCACAATTGCCATGTAGCAACACAATGATTTCCTAAATACAAAGAAGTTTTTAATTTCCTAGAATAATCACCATCTCTACACATGTTGACTTGGCACTCATCCAAAGTTGGTCCCTTTTTGACACATATATAATCCACACCATTGGTTGGTGCATAAAGATAAAGGGGGACCTACCAAGCATCCACAATATAGAAATAATGACCACATGTTGCATCTACATTGCTCTTACCCAGCAACCCAAAGGACTCTCCTGAGAGCTCATCAAAATGCCACGTGTCAAGAGGCTGCCAAATATAATGAAAGTTGTCAAAAGTGGTTGGAAAAATCTTGATGCACTATCAAGATAATTAAATTAGAAGTGGATATCATACATCTAGATTTGGATTCATACCACCCTCTACCCTTATCAAGAAGGTCTTTCATTCCCCCTATACATGTGAATTCATGACAGGATCCTGCTATGATCTCTAGGTCCTATTTCCTAGACAAACTTTAAGTGGCATGGTCATGGTGCTGCAAAGAATTAAATGCTACATCCACCACCTTAGGTGGCACATTTATTGTAAAAACCAACTTATACAGTATAAAAACCTAGTTCTTTCACTAAAAAAGGGTCGACACATTTTAGCAACCTTACACTGCTAAAATTTCCCTCCATGAGCAATTGTATTGGCTAGACCTTATAAATTAATGAGAATTAAGTTCACCTCTTTTCATTTTTAAGATGATCTATGTGTTATTTTGTGTTTTTTGATTCTTGACTGTGGATTAAGTTCATCCCTCTCATTTATCATTCATCCCTTACACCTCCTCATTGAACTCATAACTCACTTGTAGGTCATATCTTATGCATACCAGGGTCTATGTAAGCTTTGTCTGTGGATAATATTCATCCCTCTCAACACTATGTTGTTTTCCCATGCCTCTATGTAAAACGTTAATGTAAGTAGAGTGACTTGGTGGAAACTATGTGATATTGTCTTTTTATCAAGGGTTTGCCTTATGTTTATGGCAATAGGAGTGCTCAATCTATTATGAGTGCATCACCTTTTCATTTCCAACACTCTTTTACCTTTTCCATCCATTTTACCTCAAATTTATTATGTTTAGACTAATGGTAGGTTACCTTTCTACTCTTTAGGTCTACACATTGATCTTAAACTAGGTGCATGAAAAATAGGAGTCCGACCTACTCCATAAACTCATCCTAAGTAGTGCAAGGGTACCATACCTTGGGGATGTTTTCATAATTATGAAAAGACAACCAATGCTCATGCATGTATCTAAGGGACAATACTTCCATGCTTAGCATCAAATTCTCTTGCACCCCTGTATATAACCTTTGTGCCTAGTGCCCCATAACAAAAAAACTCCCCTGCACCATAGAGCATCCATGGATGCATGTTTTGATTGACAATAGTTTTTGACACACCTAATGGGATGATTTAAAGAATATATAAGGAATTGGTACTATCTTTAACTAATAAGTGTAGTAGACACTCAGTGAGAGCACCTGATGACTCCAAACATCTCTAGATCATAAATACCATCCCCTATTTACATGCCAAGAAGAGCAAGATCATCTACAAGAGGTACTAATTTATATTTTAGTGAGCTTATAGTGACCTCAAGAAGGAGAGTCAGAACATCCTTATCCCCTATCAGAAGATGCAGTGCAAGCTAGTCACCTCCCAAAACATAGTCTAAGCCTCCATTCAAAAGGTTTTACACAAGAAGGTGAGGTCTATTCCCTATCTCATTCATGGTTGTGCCAAGGAATCAAGTGTTTGTGCCTTTAAATAGAGGTAGCCCATTAGTCCTAGAATAGTATGATGACATTCCAGTTTCTACTCTCAAAAGATTATCTTATTTCATGAGTGAGAATTTAACTTCCCCTGTGGAACATATTCAAGACATGGAAAACATTTGCTCAGTACACCATGTCATTGAAAATAATGTCATAGTTAGACTACTTGCATCCTCATTTAAAGGTAAAGATCTCCAATGGTACTAAGGATTAATGCCAAATTCCATTCATAGTTGGGATGAACTCAGTGAAGAGATATACAAGCAATTTGAGGACCGAAGTGACCACTTGTCCCTGATAGAGTAGCTCATGATGATCAAGTGATCCCTAAATGAGATGATGGTCAACTTCAAATTCAAATTCCAAAGGGTCTAGGATAGAATCCCACCTTTATGTAAGTTATCTCCTAACACTACAGTTTTATATTTTCTAAAATCTCTTCATAGTGACATAGAAGTGATGATTTAGTCCATAGGAGGCACGATTCTCCTTGATGCCTATGAAGTAGCTGTGTGCATAGAGAATTGTTTGATTCAAGTGGGAAAGATTGCACCTAGACCCCCTATGCCTATATTCATAGAACCTCTCCCTAATAAAATAACTACACAACCTATGCTAGTATCTATTCCTGCAATTGTAAGCCCATCTACTCCATTTGTAACCCATCCTAATGAATTGCATGAAGTAAAAGTGCTATTGTAAAATTTTGGGAATGAACTAGTTGCCCTCAAAAGTCAAAAAGCATAGTATCCTAGACACCATCAACCATTTAATCAATAATACCAGTTAAACAAACCTCCTTATCAAGGTGGTGCACAACACTAAAATTAGCTCACCTATAACAGAATGCCTTATGTGTAGAAATTTGATGCTACTATTAATTCTAAAGCCCTTATCCCAGTTTAGAATAACCTATCATAGAATCCCAAGTGGTGATTCCATGTAACCAACCATATAATCAAGATACCTACACAAATGGGAGCTTGAATCAAACACTCATGGTGTAAAATATGTCTCAATTATAAGAGCAAATGAGCAACATGGCTCCACAAATGGGAGAGGTCTAACTACCAGCTCAACCACAAGATGGGTCTATTATCATCAATTAATAGGAAGAGGACTTTAGCTATGTGAATCAAAGTAGTGCACCCATAGGAGGGAACATTTCTGTTGATTTCAATACAAGATTCAAAAAGAGAGCCACTAAAAAAGTTACACTAGCCTCAATGCCTTTGCCTTCAGCTCCCTAGGTCAATCGTGTAGTTGCACAAACCAAGGCACCTATACATATATTACACCCAAAAAAGGTTGTACTGAAGGAAAGACCATTTCTAGTCGATGCATCGATGCAACTAGGTGAGACTAATATTCCAAGGCCACAATTAAAGAGATCTCAAGTTCCCTTTAACACAATGGAGTAGCTAAAGAAGATGAGCCTCAATGACATAATGTGGGATGTGCTTAATATTTTGTTTTAATGAAACTTGTTCCAGGGCATGTTGAAAGGCTTTCAAGAGTGTCAGGCCCATGATCTAGTGCCTAACACTTTTGTGATCTTTTGCCAACCAAAATAAGATGCATAGTTACATAATAGTAATAATTTACCCCCATTTTATGTCTCTTTAATCATAGGCCATCACCTGGTGCACAACTGTATGATCAACTCAGTAACAAAAATCTTGATGATGCTCCAAAAGATCATGGATATACTTGGAATTATATACGCCCTTATTTCTAAGGGATTAGTCCATCTCAATGACATGAAAGTCAAAGCTATAGGTATAATCAAGGATTTAAATATGACACTACATGCCTGCCCAAGTATTTACATTATGGAAGATATCATAGTCATCGACTTACCCCCTTACTTTGCCATCTGTCTCTCTTAAGACTTTATTACAAACGTGGGTAGATATTTATCTTTATATTGGTCACATATGTTATTGAGAACCAAGTATGGGACCAAAGTGACTATTAGGGTAGAACCTATCTTCAAAAGCCATGTCAAGCCATACTCTCCTAGCCCAATTGAGTATAATTATGCATTGTTTGATTAGGAGGATCCTATTCTTCATGAGGCTATGATGCCACTTGAAGAAACCCCATATCACCTATTGGATGAATGGGTGCATGAAATTTTTGAGTGTGACCCCTATGACAATGTAAAAATAGTGTTAGGTACATATTGCATCATGGAAGAAAATTTTGTGCTACATGAGCTCATGAAAGTGTGTGAGGACCTTGAAGGTATATGGTAGTTGTACTTTGATGGCTCTCAAAGTAAGAATGGTGCAAGATCCAGTGTCATGTTGGTATCCCCCCAAAAGGAAAAAGTAATTCCATGCATTCAAATTATAATTCACTTACATAAATAATGTTGTCAAGTATGAGGCACTAATTTAAGGCCTTTAGCTCATGCAAAGGAAAGGGATCAAAACATTGTAAGCATTGGGTGATAGTGAGTTGGTTGTTAACCAAGTTAGTGTTGACCATTTTTTGCCCAACCAGCCAAAAATTGGTCCCCTTCTATCCTTGCTATTCTGGGCCATTTCATTTTTTGATTTTGCATGAATCTATCCATTTCTATGAACTCTGCAAAATTTCTATGAACTCTACATGTCCATTTCTAGGAACTCTATAGGTGTAGTCTTTTGGCAGTTGAAGAACCAGTTCAAATAGTGCAAGGTTTTACAAAGCTTCTTCAGACTCTTGTCTAAATAAATTCATATGGAAAGAGAGCTAAAATGGTTCAAAGACACTTTTCCTAAAGGTTGGAAGAGTGGTTCAAAGACATAATCTTTCCAAGAGTTATCACCTTTGAACCATTGAACTAGTTCAATGCCTTGGTTCAATGATTTGGTTCATCGACTGAGGTTCAATTGGCAAAGTTCATCAACTTGGTTAAATATGTTGGTTCAATGCTCTTGTTTCATTTGCCTTGTTTCATTGAAAAATTTCAATGTAAAGTTCATCAGCTCGGTTTAAAGGCTTGGTTCAATTTAGTTGGTTCAACGCTTTGGCCAAAGCTCAATGCTAAGTTCATCGGCAAAGTTCAATGCAAATTTCAACACTTTAGTTCAATGGCAAATTTCAATGCTTTGGTTCAAAGCTAAAGTTCATTGGCCTTGGTTCATTGCTTTGGTTCAACAGCCGAGTTCAACAATTTCAATTCAATGCCTTGGTTCATCACTTAGTTCAATCACTTGGTTCAATGCCTTGGTTCATCATGAAAGGTTCAAAGGGGCTTGGTTTTAATCAACAAAGTTCAAAAAATAGTGTAATGCATTAAACCATTGAACCGTTGAACCTTTCTAGGTTCAAGCGTTTGGTTCAAGCTGCAAGTTTGAAGGCTCAATTCAATAAATGAGTGGCATGCAGTGTTGAACCGTTGAACCATTTTTGGTTCAATCGATCAGTTCAATGACTTGGTTCAAGGGAACATCCTAAATCCAAAAGACAAGTGCCCTTGCGGAGGGTAGGTAACACTTCAAAGAGGCCACAAAGAAGTGGCTAAGATCTTTCAAAATTTTGTTAAGGCAAAGTCATGAATTCTTTTAGACTTTTGTCTGAAGGATTTCCTTCAGACAAAAAGTCTGAAGGATTTCCTTCAGAAAAAAGTTTAAAGGATTTCCTTCAAACAAATTGTTTGAAGGAATTCAGGGAAACCATGAGCAAAAATCCCGAGAGGAAATTTATGAAGGCAAGGTGATAATGCAATTCTTGCAGACTTTTTGTCCGCAAACAAAAGCCCACAAAAAAAGCCCATGGGGAAAGGGCCAAAGTAAAAAAGCCGAAGGAAGGTCTAAGGGTGATGGGCCCGAGGATGTCAAATTTGAACATGAAAAAATAGCCGTTGGGTATTCAAATGCAGTGATGGGTGTGCGGATGTCAAATTTAAGACGGTGAAATAGCTATTTGTTTTCAAAATGCCTAAGCACCAACCATGAAAAGAGCCCAAGGAATGTAGTGACCTGCCAAAAGACCATCCTCAAGGGCTGAAGGAGTAGAAAGAGACAAATCTAGGATGAGACAAGGCAAGAAATAGACAAAGCATCCAAGTGGTGAGAGGAGGTATTAACTCAGGGATTTATTCCTGTAGTTGGAATAGTGTTTGCCAAGTGGTCACCAAATGATGCAAACAGTAAGTGGCGCAACTTGTTTTCTCCAGTTTGCATTTATAAGCGAAAAATCCATGCAAATGCCTTGAAATGAGTAGTTTTTTCCTAGAGACAAGGTGTGACTTGCACTTAAGGTTGGGATGCCAAAGTCAAAGTAGGAACTGACAATCAAACAACTCCCTCTTCCCAAGGCTTAGAGCGCACATGGGCCAGCTTGAAAAAAGAGTGCCAAAGTCTTTCCCAGAAAGCACCAAGTTCTCTCCCTCTTTCTATATATTGTAAAAATTCTCATTTGAGGAGGATCCATTCTCTCAGCCTTAAGGCAAAAATCTACCCAAAAATCTCTCGGGGCTTGTATGGCAGAGCTCTGCCAGATTTTACCTTAAATCAGGACTTAGCATTTTTACCTCTATCTGGACTTGCACTTTAAAGTATATATCTATGTTCTTCTTTTTTGTTAAGTCATTGTCTTTCATGATTTTCACAGATCGATTACAACATGTCCAATGCATTATGAAGTCTCTTTTTTGCAGGTCTGCCAGAAGTGTCTACAGTAGGAATATCGGCACATGTGAATAGGTTGCCTAAGTGTGTCACAAAGCACCTTTGGTAGTTCCTTCCTCCCTGTATCTCTACGAACCCCTGACTCACTAAAACATAAGAGTTTCCCATGTCAAATGAAGTGTATGGGTGTTTATTCCTGGCAAAAAGTGTATGTTTAGGCTTGAGTGGATCAAAATTTTTGGTGTATCACCTTTTCATTTTTAGGCTTAGGTTCTATTTTTAGCATCTCTCTCTCCCTTTTCATCCCCCACTTTTTTCATTTTATTTTTTATCAATAGGAGAAACCAGGGCCTAAAGGATACATCAAAGGGAGCTAGCCCTTATCTAGAGACTCTCCCCTCCAGCTTCGTCGGTCCCCCAGGTGAGAGGGGAGTTTCCATTGTTGCGTGTGGAAGGTAGGAGCTCAGCCTCCTACCCTGGGTGCAATCCACTACATTAACAGTTAGATTATAGAGGTTGATGAAGAGTCGCTTGATAAAATCCTATAAATATAGAGTGTGGGATCTAATAGAAGGCTATGATGTGTTGAATATCATTTCCTTACCAAAAGCATAGAATGTTGATATAGATAGGATTTTAAATGTAGGTGTATAGTATGAGATCCCACATGATGTTATGAAGAATTTTGAACAACTCTTCAAGCTCATGGTTAGACCAAAAGTTCCTAACAACATAAAAAATTGGTAAGTGTTCTAAAGTGATGAGCAAATCATCAACTTCCTAGAGGATGAGGCAGAGTTTTGCACCATGAACTAGTGTAGATGCAAGCCCAATATGAAGATCAAGTTATCCAATTGAAAGGAAACAAATTTTCAAAGGGTTTAGTCACCCTAGAAAGTATCTTTGACTCTGATGACCAATTCAAAGGAGAAAGCCATAACATGATAGCCAAGGAATAAATATTTGTGCCTATGGTCATTTTGGAGGGTAAAACTCTTAAAGATGGTAAGGCTTATTCCACACCAAAAATTGAAAGCTTTATTCAACTCAGTAGGAGATATGATGATATCTTCACATGAGGCTACAAGGATCTTAGGGGATTTGACCTAGGCTTAGTACAACATATAATTGAGCTAGATCCTGACGTGTAACCCATGTGCCATAGGTAAAGGCCTAATAATCCAAATCTAGATCCATTAATGCATAAGGATCTCTATAAACTCATTGAGGATAGTATAATACTTCCAATCAAACATTCCTCATGGGTTGCCAATCTAATACTAGTACAAAAAAGGAATGGGGAAATATGTCTTTGAGTAGACTTTAGGGACCTGAACAAGGCTTCACTAAAAGATCACTATCCTCTCTCGTCAATGGATAAAATATTTCAAATGGTCACAGGCATGGAGAGATTCTCATTATTGGATGGTTACTCAAGTTTTAACCAGATCCTTACACAAAAGTGCAACCATTACAAGACTGCATTCACCACTAAGTGGGGAACCTTTGCATACTGTGACATATCATTTGGTTTGACAAACATAGGCATGACCTTTTAGATATTCATGGATATGGAATTCAAAGAGATCATTAAAAAGACCATCTTGGTTTACCTTGATGAAATAACCATTTTCTCTAAGCATGTCTAGGATCATTTGGGTCATCTGGAGTAAGTCTTTCAGAGATGTCATGAGTTTAGAATATCTCTGAACCCTAACAAATGTATCTTTGTATTTCATGAAGGCACCCTCCTTAGGTACATTGTTTCTAAATAAGGGATTGAAATTGATCTATATTGAGTTAAATATATCTCATCTCTTCCCTTTCTAAGCCAAAAGAGGAGTCTTCAGAGTTTATTAGGGAGAATCAACTTTGTGAGAAGGTTTGTGCCTGGTTTTGCTATATTGGTCAGGTCCCTCACTATGATGTTAAAGAAGAATGTTGCATTCAATTAGATGTATGAAGGAAAGGATAATTTTGAGGCCACCACATAGGCTCCCACTTTGATTAGCCCATATTACAATAAGGATTTCATCTTTTATGCTTTCGGTGGAGTTGAAGGCATCTCAGCCATCCTGACGTAGTAGAATAAAGAATGACTAAAGTAGCCAATTGCTTTCTTCAGCTAGGTACTAAAGGATTATGAGTTATTGTACAGATTCATAGAGAAGCATACCCTCATAATTGTGATATCATTGAATAAATTTAGGCATATGCTATCCAACAATAAAATTAAACTTATGGTGGTGCACCTAAGAGTTAAAGAGTTCCTGCTTAGTAGGGGCAACAATGAGAAAAGAGCTAGTTGGATCACCAAGGTGATAGAGTATGACATAGATATCCAAGTTAGCAAGCTGGTGTAAGGAAAGGGACTCTATTAATAGTTGGAAGAAGTAGAAAAACTAGAGGACAACATAGTCTTATTATTACATGAGAAAGAGTGCACAAGTGAAGGAACCATGACTGCCTGGGAGCAGGATATGAAAACCTTCCTTTAGCATAACATATATCCACCTGGCCTTGATAAAGCTAAGTGAAAACATTTTAGACTATAGTCTATTCCCTATGTACTTATAGATGGTGCACTTTTTTGAAAGGATCTCAATGGAGTTCTCCTAAGGTGCAAAAACCTAGAGTAAACAAGCATAATTCTTCAAGAATTCCATGATGGCCTTATTGGAGGCCATTATTTACCCAAGACCACCACTTAAAATATCATGTGAGCTGGTTATTATTGGCCAAATCTGTTCAAAGATGCAAACACACATGTGTGAGACTATAAGAAATGCACCTTCTTCACAGGAAAACAAAGGCTTGTAGCCTTACCACTGCACCCAATTCAAGCTGACCAACCCTTTGTGGAGTTAGACTTAGATTTCATAGGCATGATTAATCCACTATCAAATGATGGGCACAAGTGGATTATTGTAGCCACTAATTATTTCATGAGGTGCACATAAGTGGTTTCACTTAAGGAAGCTAATGAGACCATCTTCAACTTCTACAAGGTCATTGTAATGAGATTCAGTGTTGCTACCACCATTATCTCTAATAATGAGCTGGCTTTCCTTAGAACTAGGATCAATGAGTGGGTTGTCAGGCATAACATCTAATTGAGTGACTCATTAAACTATTACCCTTAGGTTAATGGTCTAGTTGAGTCCATGAACAAGAACCTAATTTGCATCATAAAGAAGACTGTGGAGGATAATCAACGGGCTTTGCATACTAAGCTCATAACCTCTCTTTAAGCTAATCAGATCATGCCCAAGAGAATATTGGAAAAGTTTACCTTCATGTTAGTTTATAATAGAATCCAGGTTACTATAATCCCTTAAATTACCTTCATTGGAACTCACACATCAGTTAGAGCTGCTTGAGAGTGATCCTCATGAGGTAAGATGAGTCAAGCTCATAGAGATCAAAGAAACTAGAGCATAATCTATGTGCATCATGAAACTCAATCAAGCATAGACCAAGAGGGTCTTTGATAAAAGGGCCAATGAAAGAACTTTCTAGGTAGGAGACTTAGTGCTCAAATGGGATGTGGATAGAGTGAAAGCAAGAAGGCACACTAAGTTTAATGCAATATGGATTGGTCCATATACCATCACCGGTTGTAAGACATCTAATACCTTCCAACTTGCCAAAATGGATAGAGAGGAGATACCAATCCCAATCAATGGGATTCATCTCAAACACTATCTCCATTAATATTTTATAGATCTATAAATAAGTAGATTAGATGTTTTCAATTCCCTAAAATGTGCTTTGTGTACCCTTGTTTTAGAGTAGTTTCATTTCCTCTAAGCGCCTATGTGTAGTGTTATCTTAGCTTAGATCTTTTCCTCTAAGCACCTCTAGTGTAGTTCTTGTTTTATTAGGTGAATCTCAATTCATCTCAAAGCTAAAGGTATGTAGCTGGTGCATTCATGAGAGAAAGAAGCAGAAGTCCCAAAGACTCTGTGCCTAATTAATTTTTCAAAGGGTATTGGGTTCCTGCTTAGCAGGTAAGTGGCCCACAAAGGTTGCTAGAAGTGTTGACTTTTTAAGTCACCCCTCGGTCAGAGTAAGGCCTCCCAAGATCCTATAGAAGACTAGCACAAATACAAAGTCCTAGGCACCTCAAAAAGATGATGCATAGATGCTTCCTATCCACACCCAAGCTCAAGATGGAAGTGTAGGTCTGCACAATAAGGCAATAATGATCCACACTAGTGTAAGGAACTTAACACATGTTCTCATGAAATATTTTGTCATGCATAAGTCGTAATATGCATGAGTTTTAGATTGCAAGTCCCCATATTCTAAAGCATCCAAGTGAAATGAATGGTGTAAGAAGTAGTTACATATCACCAAAGCATGCCTAGGAGATTCATCCACATGTGTGCTTAGCTTTAGGGCATTCTTTGTGCCCATATAACATAGTTATATGCCCACTCACAGGATCTCACACCTGTGGCTTGGAACTACGCAGTATACAACCTTCCTTTTTCCATTATCATGTGGTAGCCTAGTGTTTTCCCAAATACAAAGAAGTTGTTAGTTGCCTAAAATATAGACCAACTCTTAATGTGTTGACCTAGTGCTCATTCAAAGTTGGTCCCTTTATAACACATATAATCCATGTCATTGGCTATCCCAAAAGGACAAAGCAGACCCACCAAACATCCATAGTAAATAAGTAATGACCATGTGTTGCATCCATGCCACTCCTACCCAGCAACACAAGGGACTCTCCTGAGATCTCATCAAAGCACCACATGTCAGGAGGCTACTGAATATAATGAAGGATATTAAAGGTGGTTGGAAAGAGCTCAATGCACTATCAAGATAATTAAATGTAAAAGAAGTTATCATACATCAAGATTTGGATTCATACCACCCTCTAACATGATTTGAACAAGTAATATAGGTATTGGGACCAAATTTGACATGTCACTTTTTTTTACCTAGAATTTTGGTAGAGTAACACCTCATTGTGTGTGTATAAAAATGGCTTGGATTTGGACTTGGTTTGTTTGATTTGGTCTTCAGTATAAATAAGGTTTCAACACAACAATCAAGCAACAACACATACATTACAAGATAATTTTAATAACTGATGTGGGTTTGCATCACATATATTGAACCTTTTGAAACACTTTCCTTGTGAGAGGATTATAAAGTTTAAATGTTTATTAAATAAATTATTACAATTATTGGTGGTATTTTAACCCCACCTTTCTATCTCAAGGTTCATAAGATTAAGATAATCTTAAGGGATGCTACTTTTTCACCCCTACATCAATGAATGATCCATGATAAAAGAGACATCTAAGAATAAATCTAAGATCAAGACATTCATGAGAGGGTCTTGTCCCTTCACAATCACTTTATCCATCAGGGTTTCAGTGAAGTGCTACCAAATTTGGGGTTTGCCTATAATTTTACTTGGGCTATCTAGCTGGTCCCTATATACCTTGTGGTACATGGACGTAAATCTATCAATGAATAAGTTTAATCCTATTTCAAATATTGATCATATCAAGGGTACCACACCTTGACTTAGGATATTGGAAAGAACTCCCTAAGGTCACTTTGCTCACATGACAATGTGCAAGCATAAAGCTAGGTCTTCATGGTGGCAACACTCCTCAATTTATATACCCCACTAGATAAGTGGGGTTTGGTATGATGCTAGGATGTCACTTCCTAGGTCAACACACCCTTAAAGACTTAATGGAAGGTGATGAAATCCACCCCACATAGTCAAATGAAAAATAGGGTAAAGGCAAATAAGAAATTTTACATTTCTAAATCACCTAAAAAAGGGAGAGCATACGTGCAAAAAGAACCCCACAAGATGATCAAGCAACAAGAAAAATTGAAATAAAGTAAATAACTTTATAAATTAAATAACTTTTGTTATAACCTAATTGAAATGTGAACTAGTTTTAATACCTAGATCAAAATGTGAAGTAAAATTGGTTTGCTTTGACTTAAGATACCACTCTTTGGCCAAGGTTCTACAATACAAATAGTTAGAAGTTTGATAAGTGCATTTTTTTAATTAAATATATCCATATATTAACTAAATATAAATATATAAATAATTCACAAAAAAAAAAGTTGATATGAAAGCATGCCATGTCACACTAGGCAGAGCCTAGGAGCAAAACCAAGAGTTCAAAACACTAGGCAAAGCCTAGGAACAAGTCATAAAATAAAGATAACTTTTATATAGAAAGAGAAAAACTAAAAGGTATGGGATCCATATAACTATCATGACCCCACCCTAAGCTTGGAAAATCATTACCATCTAGAATAGGCTCTCAGCAAGTAGCTTGAGTAGTGTCCCTGTCATCATCTTTTATTTGTGTCTGAGTGGGCAAAATGGCCAAAAAAAGTTTGAATAACTTATCTAGCATGTCTGATAAACTTCCAAGTAGTATCCCCTAAGCATTTGATCATAGAGGAGGAGAAAGAGTGCCCCAATCATTCTACCTAGCAAGAGGAGGTGATGGCAACCACCCTCATTGCTACCTAGGAGGAGAGATGCATTGGTACAGGGTACCACTATGAGAGTGGTGCCTAGAATGGCTATGATGGTGCCCACCATGAGGAAATTGAGGCACTCTATCATCCAATTTGGGATCCCTAGGTGAAGAAGGTAGAACTTGAACCATTGCATAAAAAGCATCTCCCTATTTAGAGAGGAGGTCCTAAAGATGTCCAAGCTCCATAACCACTTTATTAGCTTGGACTTGAATATATAAAAGAATATTGGACATGATATAGGAATTATTTAAAGAAAAGAACATTATAATCAATAGAAGCATTATTAAATATAGAATTATTTATTTCTTTCCAAATCTAGAAGAGAATCTCCACTATAAAAGTATGTCAGACTTGTGAGTTTTTAAAGGGCATCGTGGGTTTGTCTCCAAGAGGATGTGATACTAAAGGAAGAATTCAGGCTGGAAAGGCCTAAAAAAGTCATAGATCCAAGTCCGAACCATTTGAGCTTTGGAACAATACTAGAAAAGATGAGAAAGTATCTCAAGGTGGCCATAGAAAAGGGAAGTAGGCCAGTAGACTCCAAGATGGATGAGTTTTATACCAATAGGTAAGCCTTGGTGAAGTATACACCAATCAAAATGAGCAAGCTTGGGATCTACAAAAGCCCCCCCAAATAGTGTTGAATTAAAAGCTCCATGTTTTGATAGAAGAATGTATCCCCCAATTGACGTTAAGCTTGTCAACCATAGGCAAATGGGGGGTGAGCCATGCATAACCAAACTAAGGAGTATAATTGTGAAGAGGGATCTTAAAATACCATTTATATTCTTGCCACCATGGCTGAGTGGAGTGGACCAAGATTTTATGGATCATGGAAGATGGAATGGCATTGAGGATCTCCTAATAGGACTCTTGGTCTGCATTGGCTAACCAAAATTTGGCTTTTGCATCCTCTCAGGCTAGCTCAGAGTGAGAGAACCTATAAAAGATATCCTAGATGGTATGAATTACTATATGATAAATCTTGAGAGCGTTGACCCAAGGGACTTATACTAAGGGCACTTCATTTTGAGAAAAGCTGGGAGACCACCAAAGAGAATGGGAGTTAGCAGAAAGCCCATTACAGAAATTAGAGTCATTTTAAAGCAACTATGGATTAATATTTTCATAGGCCTACCAGATGATTTTGGCCACAAAAGATCCTATGATTTGGATGGGAGACTGAATGAAGAGAATATTGGGGAAGTCAAGCCCTTTATAGGCCTTCTTGCCCTTAGGCAGGCTTGAGGAGATATAGTGTTTAAACAACACCTTCTTGTTGAGATGTGGAGCTAAAAGCTTCACCAATGAGCGAATGCAAGGTTGATGTATTCACACACTCACCAATGTTGGTCAAGGATCGAATGGAGGCTATCGATGTTGATTATGGATCGGTCGACGTTGGTCATATGCAGGCAAACAGGGACTGACGTCGGTCACCTGTGCGTTCTAGAATTCTATTTTTGTGGAAGAAATAGATTATTTGCATGATAAGATTAAGTGTTAGTCTTGAGTCTGTGTATCTATCTTTAGTAGAACTATTTTGATCCTTTTATTAAGAGGTGTATCTAATGGTTGTGAATGCATAGCTCATGATCTCTAATTCTATATAATGGGGATAGATCTTCATAGCTTGTATGATGTAGAAATCAATTCAAGTAGCTGAATTGTGTTTGTAATTGATAGAGAGAACTATTGAGGGAAAGAGATCTATACATTTGAGAGGTGTGGAAGAAAAAGAGATTTCTTCATTGTATTTCCTTTTGAGAAGAGTTTAATACAAGTTTTCATTGTTTCTCGTATGTCATGTTCTTTGTTGATTCTAATTTCTAGTTACTTATACTTTTGGTTTAATTTCGTGTTTACTTGCATACAAAAGTAATCAATTATTCTTGTTATGATCCTAACAAGTGGTATTAGAGCTTGGGTTTACTAACAGGTGGTTTCAGATCTGTTAAGTGTGTGTTGATTACAGGTCACTCATAGGGGTTTCTGTTTGAGTGGGAGTATAGCAATGGCAGAAGAAAGTAAACTGAGAATGGAGAAGTTTAACGGCAAGAACTATCAATTATGGAGGATGCAGATAGAAGATTATCTATATCAAAAAGATCTATACTTACCATTGGGTGGGGTTTCAAGCAAGCCCACAGATATGCAAGATGAAGAATGGAATGTTCTTGATAGAAAGGCTCTGGGATCCATAAAGTTGAGCCTGGCATCTTCTGTGATTTCTAACTTGTCATAGGCAAAGACAACGATAGAGTTAATGGATACTTTAGAAAATTTATATGAAAAGCCCTCGGCTTCAAATAAGGTATATCTTATGAAGCAATTATTTAATTTGCAAATGCAGGAAGGTGGATCTGTATCTAGTCATCTTAATGATTTCCATGCAATAGTAAATCAATTAAATTTAGTCAAAATAGTTTTTGATGAAAAAATTAAGGCTCTCTTAATTTTATGCTCTTTACCTAAAAGTTGGCATAGTTTAGTAATGGCAGTTAGTAATATTGCATCTGCTTCAAATATCTTGAAAGTTGATGATGTTGTTAGTGTAATCCTGAATGAAAAACTCACAAGAAAAGCATAAGGAAATCATCAGGTAATGCTTTAAGTATTGAAAGCAGGGGAAGGCAAAGAGAGAAGAGAAAGCAAGGGAGATCAAGGTCTAAGTCAAAGATGAGCAATAGATCCAAATCCAGAAATGGAAAAAGAGAAATAACCTGCTGGAATTGTGGAAAGAGAGGGCATGCAAAGAAAGATTGTTGGTTGAAGGTTAATGAAGAGAATCAACATGAAGGTAATGAAGAAGCAAAAGTTGTAGGTATTGTTGCATAAGATGCTCTTTCACTTTCTTTGCATAATAAAATAGAATCTTGGGTTTTAGATTCTGGGGCCTCTTTCCATGCTACCCCAAATAGAGAATTTTTCAATGATTATGTCTAGGGAGATTTTGGAAAAGTTTATTTAGGGGATGATGAGCCTTGTAAAATTGTTGGAAAAAGAAAAGTGCAGCTAAAATTGTAGAATGGCAACACATGGGTGTTGAAGGATGTCATGCATGTCCCAGCCCTGAAGCAGAATCTGATTTCTGTAGGAAAGTTGGGTGATGAGGGTTGCACAGTAACTCTCACAGCTAAATCTTAGAAGGTTACCAAGGGTTCACTTGCAATAGCCAGAGGTAAGAGAGTAGGTACTCTCTATTTATGTAATTGTATTACTAATTATTCTCCTTCTGTATTATCTACTTTAGATGTAGATGCAAAGTTGTGGCACTGTAGGCTCGGCCACATGAATGAGAAGGGAATGAAAATTCTTAAGTCAAAAGGTAAGCTTTCAGATTTGAAAACCATAGATCTAGATTTTTGTGAGCATTGTGTTTTTGGAAAATAGAAGAGAGTAAGATTTGTTAAAATTGGGTCAACAAAGAGGAAACACAAGTTGGAGCTTGTTCACACAGACGTGTGGGGACCAACTCAGGTAGCTTTTATTGGAGGATCATAGTATTATGTTACTTTCATTGATGATGCTACAAGAAAGGTATGGATTTATTGCATAAGAAAGAAATCTGATGCTTTTGACACATTTAAGAATTGGAAAACTTTGGTTGAGAATGAAACAGGTTTGAGATTGAAGTGCCTTAGATCTGACAATGGTGGTGAGTACTACAGCAATAAGTTCAAAAGTTACTGTTCTATGTATGGAATATGCAGGGAAAGGATGGTTCCAAAGACACCTCAACAAAATGGAGTTGCTGAAAGGATGAACATAACAATAATGGAGTGTGCATAGAGTATGAAGTTGCATGCTAGTTTGCCCTTACAGTTTTGGGCAGAAGCTGTAGACACTGTGGTTTACCTAATTAATAGAGGACCCTCTACTGCTCTGGATGGTGGAATTCTAGAAGAGGCTTGGATAGGTAAAAAGGTAGATCTTTCATTTCTAAGAGTTTTTAGTTTTGAAGCTTTTGTGCATGTTGATAAAGAAAATAGAAAGAAGCTGGATGCTAAGTCTATGAGGTGCACTTTTATTGGTTATGGATTTGGAGATTTCAAATTCTGGTTGTGGAATTTAGAAACTAACAAAATAATTAAAAGCTGTGATGTTGTTTTCAATGAAAAAGTGATGTACAGTGATCAGCTCAAGAAGCTAAATAATTCTGAGCAGGGCAGTGGAGATTTGAATGAGATTGTGATCCAAAATGAGCTCATGGGAAATCACTTTTAGAAAAGCACAGACACCGACATCAGTCAGGCAGGAACTGACGTCAGTCAGACAGGTCAGATAGGAACCAATGTCAGTTAGGAAGGAACTGACATCAGTTAGATAGGAACTGACATCGATCGGGTCAAACCAACGTCAATCGGGTGCAGACCTAGAGATGACCGGGATCGGTCACTAATAGAGAATTTGGGTGGACAACAAGCAGTAAATGAGTCTCAAACACCTAGGAGGAGGTCAAAAAGGATAAGTAAACCTCCAATTCGATATTCCCCTTCATTATTCTACTTGTTTCTCATAGATGGTGGAAAACCAAAAAGTTTTGATGAGGTAATGCAGGTAGAAACCTGAAAACAATGGGAGCTTGGCATGAATGAGGAGATTGATTCCTTGAAAGAGAACCAAATGTTGGATTTGGTTGAGTTGCCAGCTGGTAAGAGAGCACTGAAGAACAAATGGGTTTATAGGTTAAAAGAAGGTGAGAATGGACAAATGAGACATAAGGCCAAGTTGGTAGTAAAGGGATTTGCACAGAAACTAGGTATTGATTTTGGTGAAATTTTTTCTCCTGTAGTAAAAATGAATTCTATTCGAACTGTATTGTCTTTAGTTACTATTAAGGATTTGTATCTTGAGCAGCTTGATGTTAAGACAACATTTCTTTATGGAGATTTGGATGAAAAAATATATATGGACCAGTCGGAAGGTTTTGAGGTCAAAGGTAAGGAGAAGCTTGTGTGTAGGTTGAAGAAAAGCTTATATGGTCTTAAGCAAGCTCCTAGACAATGGTGTCTGAGATTTGATAGGTTTATGACTGAGCATGGTTTCAGTAGATGTCAATTTGACCATTGTGTTTATTTTAAGAGATTGGATAATGGTAGATATATTATCTTGTTGCTGTATGTAGATGATATGCTTGTTGTAGGTTCACACATGCAAGATATTTTTGAGCTTAAGGTGAAATTAGCTCACACATTTGCCATGAAGGATTTGGGAGTAGCAAAGAAAATCCTTGGCATGAGTATTAAGAGAGATAGGAAAAATCATAGTTTGATTTTGTCTCAAGAGGATTATGTGAACAAGGTGTTGGAGAGGTTCAATATGCAGGATACAAAATCGGTAAGCACACATATGGCTGGACACTTCAGGTTGAGCAAAGAATAGTGTCCTAAATCACATGAGGAGGTTGAGTACATGAGTAGAGTTCCATATGCTTCCATAGTTTGGAGCTTAATGTATGCAATGGTATGTACCAGGCCTGATATTGCCCAAGCAGTGGGAGTTGTCAGCAATATTATGGCCAATCCAGGGAAGGAACACTGAAAAGTAACTTAGTGGATTCTCAGATATATGAGAGGGACCAGCAGTAGGCATTTATGCTATGGAGGGTCAAACACTTCTCTACATGGATATGTAGATTCAGATATGGTAGGTGACTTGGATGGCAGGAGAAGCACCACATGATATGTGTTCACTGTTGGTGGAATGATGATTAGCTAGATTTCAAAGTTGCAGAAGGTTGTTGCCTTATCTACTACATAGGTAGAATACATTGCAGTCACAGAGGCTAGCAAAAAGGAGATATGGATGACTCGGTTCATGGAAGAGTTGGGAAAGGAGCAAGAGAGTTGTAGATTGTACAGTGATAGTCAAAGTGCAATTCATTTAGCAAATAATTCTTCCTTTCATTCAAGAACCAAACATATATAGCTTAGGTACCACTTCATTAGACAGGTATTGGAGGATGGTGAGTTGAAGCTGGAAAAGATCCATACAGATAAGAACCCTACTGATATGTTAACAAAGCTGGTAACAAAGGAGAAGTTGAATCTTCATTCAACTTTTGTTGGTCTTCAAGATTGAGCTTGAATATGGACAAGCTAGAAGATGTTGCTATATAGGTATAGGTGCAGCTGTTTATCTCCAAGTGGGAGATTGTTGAGATGTGGAGCTAAAAGCTTCACCAATGAGTGAATGCAAGGTTGCTATATTCACACAGTCACCAACATCAGTCAGGGATCAATTGAAGGTTGTCAACGTCAATTATGGATCGGCTGATGTCGGTCATATGCAAGCAAATAGGGACCGACATCGGTCACCTGTGTGTTCTAGAATTCTATTTTCATGGGAGAAACGAATTATTTTCATGATAAGATTAACTGTTAGTCTTGAGTCCGCATATCTATCTTTAGTAGAACTATTTTGAGCCTTTGATTAGGAGGTGTATCTAATGGTTGTGAATGCATAGCTCATGATCCCTAATTCTATATAATGGGGATATATCTTCATAGCTTGTATGATGTAGAAATCAATTCAAGTAGTTGAATTGTGTTTGTAATTGATAGAGAGATCTCTTGAGGGAAAGAGATCTATACATCTGAGAGGTGTGGAAGAAAGAGAGATTTATTCATTGTATTTCCTTTTGGGAATAGTTTAATACAAGTTTTCATTGTTTCTTATATCTCATGTTCTTTGTTGATTCTAATTTCTAGTTACTTATACTTCTGGTTTAATCCCGTGTTTAGTTGCATACAAAAGTAATCAATTGTTCTTGTTACGATCCTGACACTTCTAAGCTTCTGTGCCCTCAATGGCCCACATAATCCATTTGGAACTTAAGGTAGTTCCTTATCAAGCTATGTTGATGAGCTCCATCCCTCTAGCATCATGAGTGAGACATCAATATTCCTATGCCACCCTATGGAATCCTTTACCTTGAGAGGAATTAGCCCAAAGGAAATCTTTGAGCAATTTATCTAACTTTTGGTAAGAATTTTTAAAAGGCACCCAACATGATGAGTAGTACACATGGGTGGATGCAAGAATTTTTTAGCAAATTTAAAACTTTCCTTCTAATGAAAGAGACTTGGTCACCCAATATTCTAGTTTCTTAGCAACTCTATCAACAACATATTACCACAAAAAAGATGGCAAGACATCAAAACCAAAGGGGATACCTAGAAATTTAAAGATTTGATCCTGTTGGATCCACTTCCAACTGAATTTAGCAGCCCACACTGGTAGAGGTAGATAAGATTATCTATAGCAACAAGTTTTTTCCATTAGATACTAGAGCCAGAGGTTAGGCAGAAGGTGTCGAGACATTGTAAGGCATTGTCCACATTGGTTTCATCCTTAATTAGAGTAAGGAAGGAGTCATGTACAAAGTGGCCATTAAGTAGTTGCATATCTTTGTGTAGGTTCATGGCATCAAGAGGGAGATAGATTCCCTTAACAAGGACCCTAGCTTGGGCATTGATAAGAAGATCTATGAAAGCTAATGGGATTCCTTGATGAATAGAATAAAATAAGCCAAATTATTTAGAGGTGACTCCATTAATGGAGAGGACAATCAAGGCATCTAAGAAAAGCATCTGGATGGTTTGGATGAAGATGGGCCTAAAGCCCAGAGTTTAAATAATGGCTAGAATAGATGTCCATTTGATATGATCCTAAGCTTTTTCAAAGTCAATTTTAATGAACATAGCCCATTGCCTAGACCATCTAGCCCAATCCATCCCTTCCTATATGGTAATGATGTTATCCAAAATATAATGGATTCTGATGAAATTAGTTTACTTTAGATGCATAATGAGAGGCAACATATTATGCAGCTAGATTGCCAGAGCTTTGGCAATGATTTTATATGAGACATTCAAGAGGGTGATGGGCCACCACTTGTAGATCAACTCGGGATCTCCCTGCTTAGGTATAAATTTAATATTTATTTTATTTATATTTTTACCTAGAGAATGTGAGCAAAATGCTTCTTGATAAACCTTATACAAGTCACTACCCACAAGGTCCCAAAGAGTTTTATAGAATTTGCAGGGAAACCCATCAATACCAGGGGCTTTATCATTATCCATGTGAGACATTGCTTCATGGAAGTCATCAATAGAGAGGGGAGGGGCCTATTTTAAATCACCTACTAGGTAAGAGTGAGTTTAAAAGGCACCACTAAAATCTATTGTTGAAGGGTAGTTTCATACTCAATTGAAGATGCTTGAGCTTTGAACACTTGTTGATAATGGTAGATAAAAGCTTACATAATTAGTAGAGTCTCTGTGAGTCTCTTTCTAGTCTCAAAAATGACTTGTATCTACTGCTTTGAGTTTCTAGCTCACAACATTTGGAAGAACTCCTTAGAAGCTTTGTCCCCTATCTTAAGCTAATGAAGCCTAGATTTGACTTGGGTTCGATGAGCATTATAGTTGTCTACAATGTGAATGTGGTACCACAAGGATGTAATTCTCACCTACAAGATATCTTTAAGGGATATAATTCTAGGACTAGAGTTTCATAGCTCAGCTTAGATGAAGTATTAGAGTAGGAGTGCCTCCAAATTTTGGTAAGTTGGTGGCCATAGATCCATAGAAAGTGAGAGGTCTTTATGATGGCATCATCCCACCAAAGAATCCAACTATATTCTTAAGAATGGTGTGGATCTAAATTCTAAACTCTCTTAAAGTGTGCCATTATGGGCCCATGCTTAAATAAGGAGGTGTTAAGGAAGAATTATGTTTTGTGGACTTTGGGTTTCATGAACTACCATATCACTCAAAACTAGATCAGGGAATGATCAGAAAGCGCAAAATCTAGTAGTGCCCATGCCTATAATAGAGGGAAAAAACCATTATCAAAAGATAAGTACAGGTGGGTGGACATCATTTCCCTATCTAGATGCTTCAAAATCTAAGCAGGGCCTTTCCTAAAATTACTCCAAGTGTACCAAATTCTCTCTATAGGACAATGGGTCAAATTGGGGTCATCAAGGCCCCATTTAGTGCACATGTAAAACCACACCTCCCTTTTGCCAGCTGCTTATCTCATAGGCAAGTGGCCCAATTTGTCCTCAGGAGATGCCACCATATTAAACCCACCACATAATATGCAATGAGCATCAGGGATATCATTCACTATCCATCACCATAAATGGGTATGCTGTAAGGCATCATTTGAGGCATAAATATTAATAAAGCCAAAATAGTGGCTTTTAATGTTAAAAAGAGCCCATACTAACCAGTTGGTTGGGTCCACACCATATTGCACAAGTATGGCCACCACCTTGGAGAAATTAATGTGATCACCCCTCCATATCCTACATCATGGTTGATATGAAGAATGATTTTGTCATTTAATATGGAGTTACTCACAACCATCAATAAAAAAATTGCCACCCTGACTTCCTGTGGACAAAGGATGTCCATCTTGGGAAACTTCCTTCTAAAATCATGCACAATAAACTTGCATTTTAGGTCTATGAGACTTTGAAAATTCCATGAAAAATAATTCATAGATGATGGGTGTTGAGGGACATGTCCTCCAAGTCCATCCCTTCCAGGGCATCATACTATTTCTGTAGAAAGTGCCCACTATTGGCACTCAAGAAATCATCAAATTGTTTCCTCACAATAGGGTCAACCTAATACTCTCCTTCCTCTACCTCATCACTCCTCCAAGGAGGGTTGTGAGAGTGTTTTGGCATATCCCACTAAGTAGGAAGTGGAAGAGTGGCTGGTTGTGTGTCTAAAAATCTAGAAGAACTAGGCATAGAGGCCTTGAAACCTTGGGACAATATATTAGTAGCTAGAGGGTTGTTGAACACCCTAGGATTTTCTACCAATTTTAGGGCTTTAGTCAGAGAGGGCTATTTATAATAGGAGCCTACTCTTATAGGCCATTTCTCAAAGATGGCTTGCCTCCTTTAGGAGTAATAGCTATGTTTGCATCTTTAGAGTTCATGTTCTTCTTCCCTATCATAGTCTATTTGTCCTTATCTTGTTTCCTACTAGTTTTAGGAGAGGGTTTTCGGGGAGAGGATAAGTGATTAGATGAATTATTATGAGCCAACTAAAGGGGACAATCTCATATCTTATGGTCTATTACTTGGTAATAAAATAAAGTGTTAGGCAAGTTGATAAATAGGAATTGTTAAGAGTGTCTCACACCCCTGACTTGGATTTACACAAACTACTTGAGGTTTTGAAAGAGGTCAACTTCTACACAGACCCTTTTTGGTAGTATAGCTGAGTAGAACCAATTTTATTCATGACAAACCACTTGACCTATGGAGGATGTTATTTGGTGAATAAAGTGTTAGGAGGGGAGTGGGAGACCTAGAATTTCAACCTAGACTAGGACTTTAAGAGTGGTGTGTTCTGAGACCACAAAGTCTCATGTCTAAGGGGAGAGAACCATAAGTGAGTTCCTAACATACCAAGTGGTAGACCTATGGAGGATTCCTCCTGCATGGGAAGGGTTAGATAATCAAAATAGAAAAAAGTCTTTAGTCATGTGCTGGACACTCTCCAAATTAATGTCATGAGCTACCCAATGAGTTTGAACCCAAGACTGAAGCATACTTTTAGAGGAGACTCTCCTATTAAATAGAATTGATCTAACCATTAACATGCAAAATTAAATTCAAGAGTAGGCAATATAACATTAGGTTTTGAAGAATTACCTCATGGTATAACTTTAGGACAAATTTCCTCAGGTGCTTATAGGGGGCCATTATTTGATGCTACACCATTCTTCTCCATGGATAAAATAATTTGGATGGAAGGAGGAGAAGTCATTTTAAAGGCTGACCTCACTCATAAGCTAAAAATTCTAAAATGACAATAAATTCAAGTCTCATAAGTGACTAAAGCCATGGTATGACACAAGGCTGGGGAGGTAGAAAAACAAGGGTTGACTTAATGGCAAGCATGGAGGAAACCCTAGTAGATTATTTTTTTTAGCAAAAATATTTTGGCTATCTAATAAATGTGGTTTTGAGCAAATAAATAACTTAAAAATAGATTTGTTTAAGTCTCGACCTTAAATCAAAACAATTTCACAATTATGCAAGTTGATTTTATTGTTAATTCCTTTAATTTTGCCACTCTAACTTGCAAACATAATAAAGAATAGTCAAAAACAATTTTGCTATTGTTGAGCATAATTTCACCACTAAGAATGATGATTTCACTACTAGTTAAATTATTTCACCACTAATGTTGATGATTTCACTGATGTTAATCTACAGACAGAAAAATATACATAAACAATAAATGATTTTGTTGTTAGGTATCACAATTTTGATACAACAAGCTACAATTTTACTATTGCAAGCTATAATTTTGCTACTGAGGGCAACAATTTCACTATTATTATCTAAAATTCCATAATTGGGGCCTAGACAGTTAGAAGAGTTAGAAAAATAAAATTATAGAATGATAATTTCATTAATATTTAACATGATTTTGCTAATGATCACACAATGTCATTAAATTTAATTCTGATTTCATGATTATGCAGGAAAATAATTAGAATAGAAAAAAATGCACATAAATGATTTTGTAGTTTATCAACAATTTCACTAAAGTGAAATAAATTTTTCTAAAGAGACCTGTATTTTCATAGATGTCAAAAAGAATAAAAATAGGCTTAAGATTATTTCACTACTATAAGTAATGATTTCACTGAGGATTGGTTCAATTTCATAGTTTCGATGATTTCACTATTTGAATAGATAATTTTATTGATGATCCTATCAAATTCATAGTTACGTAGTAACAAATTTGTTGTTTTGTCTAGAATAAATTTTAAAAAAATTAGAAGAAAAAAGAGTGAATTAATTTATTTGAAAGGCTAATTCTGGTAATTAGAAGAAGGTAATTGGTCTAGAAAAGATTGTGGGGTACATCCAATCATTCAGTTCCTAGCAGATGTTATATTATGTAGATCAAGAATCCAAGAGGGGTTAGTCAATTGTTAGTGAATAAATCTAAAACAATTTAAAGATAATTTATCAAGGCTAATCCCTAGGTTCAGCTATGTGATAAACAAACAAGAATGTTATTTTAAAGATAAAAACAATGTTTACAACTCCTTTAAAGATTCACTTAAAAACAGGTCTAAAGATTTGAGCACAGATTATAGTTGTAGAAGCCTTTGTTGATGCTTGATTTCCTTGCATCAGAAGAACTTATCCTTATCTACACTTGGTCTTGGATTTGGCTTGGCATGAGAGAGTGATGAATCCCCTAGTAGAATTCGACATAATTTCTTTGCATGAAGAAGATTCATGAAATGAGAGGGTGAGGGTTGTATTTATAGATTTCTTGAATTGTTATGAATTGTTCATCTCATCCTATGATGGAGGGTTGAGGATCAATTCTCAAATTCATGATTACACATTTGGAGTGTGTAAGATATGTCATTTAAAGCCTTTTAGAGTATATAAGAGATTTAGAAGAAAAAGTGCAGCCATCAGTTATCTTGGAGTGTGTAAGAGAGGAGTGTGTAAGAGGGGTGTAAGAGATATAAGAGTGTATATGTGGTAATACATCACTTTTATTTTTAGAAAAATAGATAAGTCCACATTCATGGAATTTTTCATTAACAAAGTGATTAATTGATAATTAGGATAAAAATAAAGTTTGTAATGTTTTCTTTGTCAATCAAGTATTCACTTAATTATCCTGTGAACACACTTGTAAAAAAGTTGATTAGAATTGGGATGAATTATATAATATTAATGATGTAATACAATCCATTGCCCCAGTTAGGGATGTTTCATTACGATTTTGGGCTACAATGATGGTTATGCATGTAAATTGGATTAAATAATGATTTTTAATCAAATTTACATGTGATTGCAAAAATTTACTCTTGATTACAATTTAAACACAAGTGGTTAAAATAAGTGTCTACATATTGCTTTTGAATTTTATAGACCAATAGTTGCATATTATGCAAGGTAATTCTTTTTTCCCATGTAGTTGCCATGACATAAAATTCTAGTGGTTTTTGTAATTTTATAATTATCTCCAATATAAAATCTGTAGTTTCCTTAAGGAAACGAACATAGGTTAGTTGTTCATAGATAGTACATTGTCAATGTTTGTTAGAGCCATGCATGGTAATGCTTGTGTTAAATAAATTCACACTTGTTGAGACATTTTTCAATTGTATTCATTATTGTTTCCATTTACCATTTCTATAATGTTATATAATCATGCATAACACAACATGATATATAAAAATATATGGTTATTAAATGTATATTGCTTTTTAAGTAAGCCTCATTTTCATCACTATTTTGTGTTGTTTCTTACGATGCAAAAAAATGTATTGATTTCAATTTTAAGTGTTTTATCATGTTAGCTTGTTCTTTTGATTGCCAATAAAAAATTCACATTATTTTTATCACCTTTGCTCTAGAAAAAAACCATAACTCTTACATACGATATTTCAATCCATGAGACAAACTTAATCTTACATTGAGAAGAAATCTAATATGAGTCTTAATACCTCTATTTACAAAACCAACCAAATAATTCTTCACACACCCTTAGTCAAAAAATAAATGCCATGCATTCTTAGCCATAAGATACCTTACAATATGTATCATATAAAATACCTCCAATAAACGTAATTTTATTAAATGCAATGATTACTAAACATTATGAAAACATTTCCTTAAAAAACACAGCCTTGTGAAATACAATGATTGGAAGACATAAAAAAAAGAGGTTAAAAAACTATGTTCTCATATTATTTGACCTAGCTGACCATTATGAGATATATTATGAACCATTTACTATGGTTGAATGTTTTAGTTTCATTATCTAATTAAAAAAAATCTATATTATTCTATCAAACAATGATTACCAACAAGCCATGATAAAAACCATGCATTCACACCCATAAGCAACATTTACAATAATGGATTTTTTTCTTGTTCTCTATTTATAAAACAAATTGCAATTTTTATTCCAATATATTTTAGTACAACTTAAATTTATTGTTATATATATTTGACTAATTAGCTTGAAATGTAAGCTTGAAAATCATTTTATTTCTTTAGTTTCTTTTGTTAATTTCTAGGAATAAGTTTAATGTTGCTTTAAATGCCTTTGGGGTGAGAAGATGTTGTAGAAAACAAACTTAGTTTTACAGAAAGGTGCATGTATCTAAGATTGCATGTTTTATGTTTTGCCTTGTGCATAAACGTTGATTTATTTCTTTGTTCATCTTTGTCTAAAGAAGAACATGTTGGGAGAGTACAAGAGTGTACTCAAATCATTAATATAGACATCATTTTTTTGGGTTGGTTGATTTGTTTTTTATGCCTCCTTTTTTTTTGCATTTTATTTGTAAATATCAAGTTTATCCATTGCTTCATGAGCATGAAAAACATTTTGCTGGTTAACTTTGTTCTTTTAATTTATGTGAAGAAGTTTAATGTTGATTTGAATGTTTTGGGTGGGAAAATGTTGTAGGTAGCTAAAGTGGATGACCAATATTTTATTCAAGCTCCTTACATAAATTTACAGAGGTTTATTTATAAAAGAACATAAGCTAAAAATATTACCTATTTATTAAGGGGATTACTATCTATTTATCCTAATAAACCTCCCAATAATTATATGAGAACAACAACATGCTTAAAACAAAAGATTTATAGAATGTCCAGTTAACTAATTATCTACCCAACTTATCTACAGTGAATAATAATAAATTATTCACAATATTTATCAAATGGTGAATTGATCACCCTAATATTCTCCCCTTAATTCAATGTTGTCTCAAATGAATAAGAGAGAGATTATCTAAATGGCTCAAATTTTTCCCATGCAAAAGCTTTAGTGAAAATATTTGCACATTATACAAAATATTTTTTGAGAGAAACTGGGTTAAATTTTTGATGATCGACGCATTTCGGATCCACTACTATAATCTTTCATCAAGAAAGAAACATATGTTGAACATTAGAACCTCAATTCTTAAAAAGAAGAAGAAAAATAGCCATTGTAAAAAATTACCTAAAAAGAACAAAGTAGCCATTATATTTAATTTCTAAAAACCAAAAATAAAGTTTAGAAAGTTTTAGATTATCAAATTTATCCTATTTAAATTTCAATAAATTGATTATTAAGAACTATATAATTGGTTGAAATCTATTAACATTAATTTAAAGTGTTATTAAAGGAATTAATGGAAATTTATTAAATTCACTTTTTATATTTAATTGTTAAAGAAATGAAAAAGAGCAAAAATAAATAAATTAAATTAAATTATCAAAAGAGAATGAAAAAACTAAAAATAAAATCTAAAAAGGATAAAACAAAGAGAGCACCAAAATCCAATCCTAAAATAAATAAACTACCCTCCTACACCCAAAGTGAATAAAAACCTTAATTTTTATAAACTATAGGTTTCCACGCATGATTGATCCCTAGTCCCTCATCTCTATTTAAATTATTAGGGTATTTAAAAATTTAAATAACTTCCCTTAACTTACATTTGTGGTAATGATCTTCTTCTATAATAATTATAGTTTCCTCAATATTGATGGCATGTTTTGACTTAAACGAATGTTGAGCAAGTGCAAATTTTTCTTTTCTTTCAAGATGAATGTCAATAGAATGTTCTATAATTATAGTTTTAACTGACCTACCTATCTCCCCTATATAAGATATACCACAAGAACAATTAACCTTGTAGATGCTACTCCTGAGGTTTAGGTCCAATTTGTCTTTAGCAGAACCTAAAGACAATTTTGTTAAAGACAAATTGGACCCAAACCTTAGGAGTGGCATCTACAAGGTTGATACTTCTTGTGGTATACCTTACATAGGGGAGATAGGTAGGTTGGTTAAAACTATAATTAAAGAACATTCTACTAATATTTGTCTTAAAAGAAAAGAGAAATATGAACTTGTTGAACATTCATTTAAGTCAAAACATGCCATCAATATCGAGGAACCCATAATTATAGAAGCAGAAGATCATTATCACAAACGTAAGTTAATAGAAGCTATAATTTAAACAGATATGAGGGACTAGGGATCAGTCATGTGTGGAAACCTATAGTTTATAAAAATCAAGGTTTTTTTTTTTCACTTTGGGTGTATGAGGGTAGTTTATTTATTTTAGGATTCGTTTTTGGTGATCTCTTTATTTTGTAATTTTTAGATTTCATTTTTAGTTTTTTTGTTCTGTTTTGATAATTTAATTTATTTATTTTCACTCTTTTTCATTTCTATAACAAATAAATATAAAAAGTGAATTTAATAAATTTCCATTAATTCCTTTAATAACACTTTAAATTAATGTAATAGATTTAAAACAATTATATAATTATTAATAATCAATTTATTGAAATTTAAAAAGGATAAATTTGATAATCTAAAACTTTCTAAACTTTATTTTTTATTTTTAGAAACTAAATATAATGACTACTTTATTCTATTTAGGTAATTTTTTACAAAGGCAATTTTACTTCTTCTTTTTAAGAATTGAGGTTTTGATGTTCAACATATGTTTCTTCCCTGATGAAGGATCACAGTAGTGAATCCAAAATGTATCGATCATCAAAAATTTAACACAGTTTCTCCCAAAAAATATTTTTTATAATCTACACATTATTGATTTATCGAGCAATATGGGAGTTAGATGTTGTTCTAAACATGTTTATAAATGAAATGTACTTACACCTTAATTTTTTTGGTACATTGATGAAATATAAGATTACAAAGATGTGTTACTACTCATTCATTGTCTACATAAAGGATTATTAAATGATTCTATGGTATTCCAAATCCTTCAAGTATATGTCTGAGCCAAATCACTACACAAAAAGTTCCTCCTAATATGTGATATTCTGATTCTGTGGAGGATCTTGAAACACAAGTTTGTTTCTTGCTTCGCTATGATATTGGTCCAGATCTCAAAAAGAATATAAATCCTAAAGTATATTTTATATCATCAATGTTCCCTATATGATCTAAATCTAAATACCCTGTCAATAATAAATTATCATTCTTCTTACACTATAGGCCAAAATATATGGTTCCTTTAATGTATATCAACACCTTTTTTGCTACTTTCCAATGACTAACCTTAGGATCGTACATGAACCATGAGAAATAACTAACATCATAGCTGATGTTTGGCCTAGTATAAGTCAGGTAAATGAGACTCCCTATCAACTATCGATATAGAGTTGTATTTACCTGTGGTGATGGATCCGTTCAAGATAATTGAAGTCTTGTCTCCATAGGTGTGGAAATTGGCTTGTAATCCATCATAAAAAATTTATCGAGCATTGTCTTAACATATTTGAGCTGAGATACAAATATGTTATTTTATTTTTACTAAACTTTGAAATCAAGACAATAATGAAGCCTGAGATTTATCATGTTGAATGATTGATTTAGATCTTTCTTTGTTGACTCAATCATATTTGTTGAACTATTACTGATGAATAGATCATTGACATATACAACAAAAATTACCATCTTCCCCTTGCCACTTGAGGTAGAGATTTAGATCATGTGGACTCCTTTTGAATCCATATTTCAAGAGATGCTCATCAATTTTGATATACCGTGTTTGAGGAGCCTGTTTAATACCATACAATGATTTCACAAATCTACAAACTTTATCTTCTTTTCCTAGCATGATAAAACCATTTGGTTGAGTCATGTAGACTTCTTCTAGTAAGTCTCTATTAAAAAATCACTTTTTACGTCTATTTGATGGAATTTCCAACCAAACTATGAAGTTAGATAAAAAGTCATCCTAATTATTTTGATCATAACTATGGGAGAAAACATCTCCTCATATCAATGCCTTCTCTCTGAGCATACCCCTTTACAACCAACCCTGTGCTTGTCAAGATTTCCATCTGTTTTGTATTTTGACTTGAAAATTCATTTGCATCTAATTGTCTTATTCTTTGGTGGAAGGTATACAAGTTGCCATGTTTTATTTTTTATCAGAGAATTATATTCTACATCTTGTTGGGTGAATATTTTGTCACCATCTAACTGATGATCAAAATAGGTCTCTTCAACCATAGCATAGGGAGATTGGTCATCTAGATGTGTGGGTTTACCACATCAAAAGGGGACAAATCTCTCCTTTCATCAAGGGGAGGTTCCATTATAACTATGAGGAGTTATATGCTATATATATATATGCAAAAAATAACACTCAGGGGTAAGATAACAACATCCATCTCTCTTTTTTTAGAGATGATGTTCAAAATCAAAGAATAAATCCTGGTGAAGACACTGAAGGCACTTCTTTTTTTTTAGAAGTGGTCTGGCAGGAAACAGTAGTTCTTTCAGGTAGGAAACAACTGGTAACAAGGGTGTAGTAACCAACAGACTGAGGTGTAGCACAAAGTCTCCACCTTGACTACCCAAGAGTGAAATACGAAGGACAATGAGGGCACAAAGTCATCCCAAGGTCCTTTACATAGGAACAAAAAATAGATAAATGCACTAAAAGCAATTGTAGATGGCACAAAGTCTTCTCACAATTGGCTTTAGGACACCTTCCTGATTACTTCCACAAGTTTTGCTTATTTCATTAATTGGATAAGAATGCATTCAAAAGACAGACATAAGAACAATCTCTTAAAATGACACAAGCTATAACAACACAAAGTCTGAAAGTAACTTGCTTTCTCATTCAAATAAAGAAATATGATTAACAATCTGAGCTCAAAGTCTTAGTAATCACCTTTTAATTTTGGCAGAGTTTTGCTTCTATAACAAAGAGATCTCTAAAACAATAAAAGAGATTACAATATATAGCAGCCAAGAAAGACTTGGCACTTTGTTTCATGGAATGGCCCATGTTGTGCATTCAATGCCTTGAATGCATTTTTAGTTCTATCAGGGGGGCCCATGGTGGAACAGGGTGGTTGTTTTAACTATGGTGTGTTGATTCATCTCAAATGTCTTCACCTAGGTCTGGATCATCTGGTGTCTACACAGCTATCCATTTTGTCTTTACTCCAAGGGAGATAAATAGGTCGTGTCTTCAATGTTTTCCAATCAAAATATCTACTTTGCAGACTATTCCACCTACTAGAATAGCTAATGTGTAGATATTTTAGCCTCTCCCTCTTTCTACTATGATTTGAACCCTCGAGCTATCTTTTCTCCTTTCTAATTCCTTTGGTTCCTCCTCTCAATGGTTCTTCCTTTTGGCCTGAAGGTATTTGAATGCCTTCAGGTCCGCATTTAAGCCTACAAAGATCAATAGGCACTTTATTTCTACAAATTTGATGTCTTCAAGTCCATCATCATTTGAAAGATAATGGCTAGTTGGTTGTCCTAAATTTGATGACTATGGGCCCATCATCCTCCTTAGTAATTACTTCATGTCTTTGTATCGGGAGTGCTCTACCTTTGACATTTGTCACAGTCCACTACTTTAAAACTTCACCAATCTTATAGAAAATGGGACCCACAACACTTCTTGCTCGAGCAGCTTCAAAAGGGGAATGGGGACAAGTGGCACTTTTTTCTAATCTTACATGGTGCCTCCCATTGTGAAATAGGTGAGGACACTTAGCAGCAATCGCTTAACTTATAGAAGCTTTAGGTACCTATTGAGAGTCCTGTGGAAGATGACACTTGGCAGCTTTTGCTGAGCTTTAGAATCACTATAGAAACATTCAAGACTCATTTGGATTCACACGAACGATGACACTTAGTGCGCTTTGCTTAATTTTAGCAACTCACCTAGGGCCCACCACAATCCTTACTCGATAACGAAGCAAAAGGAACAAAGTGCAGATGTTGACACTTGGCGGCTTCCATCGAGCTTTATAAGGGACACATGGTGCCTTCCACTGCATTTAGAAAAACACATTAAAACCTTCTACAGTTTCCACTTGGCACCCTCTATGGGACTCTGAGAGAAGCTTTTTGAAAGAAGCTTATAAGAAACTTTGGAATGTGAATGCAGACATGTGGCGCGTTCCACTGAGTTATAAAGGGAAATGTGACATGTTCCACTACTTTTTAGAAACAAATTATAATGGGTCTTGGTAGATGACACTTGGCAGCTTCCATTCAACTTTAAGATTTAGATAAAACTTTAGGCAAAAATAAAAGCCTGTGCAAAATGAGAAACTCGTGCCCTGTGTCATAACCCTTACTGCCTTGAAATTGAAATGCGTAGGGACAAAATTTGGATCACCCAACTAAAAGTCAAAATAAAATGTAGAGTATCTTACTCTACAAAGGGAAGAGTGAAATTTCCAGCTCATAGGACCAAAAAATAGTCTACATGTCCCAAAATAAGTGACAGCTTTTGGGAACAACAACTGGCTCCAGTTGGGGAACTTCTTTCAGTTGAAATTTTGAAATAGCTGAGGGGAGTAGAAACCAGAATCTCCAGTGCCTTGAAGTGTGCCAGTGGGATATGGAGTCATGCTATCCAAAAATAAAGGTGCCAAAAATGAAAATGAAAAGCACAAAATAGAACTAAAGACTATATAAATATATATATGTACAGGTAATCTCATCTGATACTTTAAGAGTTGAAGTGCTTCAGATGCTGCCCATTATGAGGCAGAGAAAAGAGCATACCATCTTGATACTTCAATAGGAAACTATTTTCACCATTGGGTTGATGGATAGTAAATGAGCCTCTCCATAGGGAATCAAATTTCCCATGCATTCCCTTTCATTCTCTTCTCTTGTCCTAGAGTAGGACTTGATCTCTAATCTATAAATCCCAATTTTTTGCTTTCCGATTAAAGAGCTTCTTCACCAGACTTTAATGCTACACAATTCGGTCCACCACCATAGTCCACTACTCATCCAACTTAGTCAAGCTCATGATCCTCTTATCGATGGAGCATTCATACGTTTGATCCTCGACTACCTTAGCCAATTTCAATGCTGGCAATTCTAGAGTAACTGGTATCTCAACATTGAGCCCATAAAGAAGCTAAAAAAGAGACATACCAATTGCCTTTTTTGCTGTAATTCTTTTTGATGTTACAACCAAACATATTTCTAGGTTGACACCTTTAAGAGCTTCAACAGGCACTTCATGAATTTCTTTTGTGGATAGAAAGTAGTTACCCATGCTTGAAGACTCAAACAAAATTTGAGCTTCAGGTGCTGATGATTAGGTGACCACATATTTTGCTTCCTTTTCAGAGAGCAATATCTGTATAACACCTTTGACTGGGATCCTCACCTCAGATAGGTTCATGCTTAATTTTCCACCATCCTTGTAGAAATTTCACCCAAGAGAGATGTCGTATGACGCTGGGATGTTAGCCACCAGGATAGTCATCTTGATTCTCCTATTTGAGAATGCTACAAATGCAAATTGGGCATCCTTGATTTGTCCTAGTAGTGGCACTTGTTTGTTCTCCATGGAGAAACATCTCCCAAATGTCTTGGTCAATGTGAGACCAAGGGATTCTACCACTTTATCAAGCATGACATTGTCTGAAGCTCCAGAATCAATGATGCAATTGTTCAGTTGATGTCCATTTATTAGCAATGAGGCATATAAAAGTTTAGTCCTACCATGAGCAACAAGAGGAGTAATGACAAGGTTGTTTGGGATGGGCATGTTCCTTGGGGGATCATGAGTTATTTTCTTAGCATCTTGTCTGGCTGGGATGGTTTAGTTCTTTACACATTGAACCAATTTATCCAATTGCTCCGGGTTTGATTATAGAAATTTAAATTCAGACATTTTAATCTTGGTTTTTTTTATATAGTCAATTATGTTAAACATCTGGAAAGAGCTAGGATCAGAGGATGGGAGTTCATCCTTTTTGGTTTTTAGAAGGGGAAGGACCGGACTATAACTTTGAAGTAGAAGGCATAGGGACGTTTGGTGTACTTACCTTTCTTATAATCACTGGGTCCTTTGGCTAGAAAGGAAGAGTGGTTCCCTACTTAGCAATTGAAATTGCAAGCTAAGTTCATTCCTCTATTTTCTCTTTATTAGCTTGTTGGGTTGACTGGTTCTTGGACCGGGTGAATACAACATAAGTTCCTTCAACTGCTCCACCTTCACTTTTGGGTTCATCCTGGTAATTCAGGAAACTAATGTTGGAGTCACCAGCTAATTATTCTTGTTCCTCAGTGAAGATATTAACATCATTTTTGGAGTTCAATTCAGGTTGGAAGGAGAAATCTATTCAATATCCAACTGCTGAATTGGTTGGAGGTGCTTCAATGGCAAGGTTCCCTTGTGGGGGAGGAAGGCAATTTAGCTGTCCTTGATTCCTGATAGCATTGCCTTGATATGATGGATTGGGGAATGTCCTCCTTGGTACATCTTTGTATGAAGGAGTGGATGACATCCCTTACACCATTTACTTTCTAAGAGCTAGCACTTCATTTGCTAGATTTTGCACCATTGGGTTAGTGGTGACTATAGGTGAGTATTCAGAAGATGAAGAGGATTTACATCTGTTAAGATCTCTCCTTATCTTTCCTACCAAGAAAATGTCATCTTCTACCTCAGTAGCCAAATCTTGAGTAGTAGCAAGGTCTATGTGGCTAACCCATCTCAGCAAAAAACTCACTTTAGGCAGCTGTGAGTTGATGAAGAAACACTTGAGATTCTTAGGTGTCGACTGGGCAATCATGGGAATCTGGTTCCTCAGCTTGTCAAACTTTGTAATGAAATCCCTCATAGGTTCATGAGGCTCCTTCTTCATCTTTTTTAGGCTTGAACTTGGATTCAAATTTATCTTTGAGAATGTCCCAGTCAGTCACTAATTGAGCCTGCAAGTGGTAGAACCAGTCTGCAGTAGCACCTTGTAGTGTTTCCACAAATAGCCTGACTACTATGTCTTCATACTCCACTCCAATTACACCACAGACTATACTGAAGGTAGAAATATGTTCATCAGGGTGAACTTTCCCATCACCAAAGAATTTGGGTAAATTCTTCCTTGAACTGCGTGAAAGCTCATGTAGAGGTGGGGTCAAATTTAGTGGACTCAAAGAGTTACACCAGGGGCCTTGAGCCATGATTTGATTATGTAAAAGTGGGATAACAAATTTGGGCGGAGTATGTATAGGCAAAGTTCTGCTAAGGGCAGAAAAAGAAGTTCTACCTTGTATTGGTGACCTGGTGTTGGTAGGAGGAAGACTCCTAGTTCATTGAAGGTGAGGTTGTGGAGGAAACAAATCAAAATTGCTCTGCTGCACCAACTCAAAAATAGGGTCAAAAACACCTTGAGCTCTCTAATTTTTGGTATAATGTGGAGTCGTCAGATTGTAGAACAAAAATGGAAAAGAGTAGGATCTATTTTAGCTTGAAGCTTGAGACTTCAAACTATGCGCTCTTCCCCAGTGGAGTCACCACAAATTGTTGGGTGAATATTTTGTCACTAGTTAACTGATGAGAAAAATAGGTCTCTTCAACCATAACATTGGGAGATTGGTCATCTAGATGTGCAGGTTTACCACATCAAAAGGGGACAAATCTCTCCTCTCATCAAGGGGAGGTTCCCTTATAACTATGAGGAGCTATATACTATATATATATGCAGAAAATAACACTCTGGGGTAGGATAACACCATCCATCTCTCTTTTTTTAGAGATGATATTCAAAAGCATAGGAGAAATCTTGGTGAAGACACTAAAGGCACTTCTCTTTTTTCGGAAGTGGTCTGGCAGGAAACATCAAGAGTTCTTTTAGGTAGGAAACAAGTAACTGGTAACAAGGGCATAGTAACCAACAGACTGAGGTGTAGCACAAAGTCTCCACCTCAACTGCGCAAGAGTGAAATACGAAGGAAAATGAGGGCACAAAGTCATCCCAAGGTCCTTTACATAGGAATAGAAAATAGGCAAACACACTAAAGGTAATTTTAGACAACATAAAGTTTTTCCATAATTGGCTTCAGGACACCTTCCTGATTACTTCCACAAGTTCTACTTATTTCATTAACTGGACAAGAACACATTCAGAAGACAGACATAAGAACAACCTCTTAAAATGACACAAGCTATAACAACACAAAGTCTGAAAGTAACTTGCTTTCTCATTCAAACAAAGAAATATGATTAATAATTTGAGCTCAAAGTCTCAGTAATCACCTTTCAATTTTGGCAGAGTTTTACTTTTATAACAGAGAGATCTCTAAAATAATAAAAGAGATTATAATATATAGCAGCCAAGAAAGACTTGGCACTTTGTTTCATGGAATGGCCCATGTTGTGCATTCAATGCCTTGAATGTATTTTCAGCTCTATCAGGGGGCCCCATGCTGGAACAGGGTGGTTGTCTTAACTATGGTGTGTCGATTCATCTCAAATGTCTTCTCCTAGGTTTGGATCATCTGGTGTCTATGCAGCTGTCCATTTTGTCTTTACTCCAAGGGAGATAAATAGGTTGTGTCTTCAGTTTTTGCTAGCCAAAATATCTACTTTGCAGACTGTTCCACCTACTAGAATAGCTACTATGTAGATATTTTAGGCTCTCCCTCTTTCTACTGTGATTTGAGCCCTCAGGGTATCTTTTCTCCTTTTCAATTCCTTTGGTTCCTCCTCTCAATGGTTCTTCCTTTTGGCCTGAAGGTATTTGAATGCCTTCGGGTCCACGTTTAAGCCTGTAAAGATCAACAGGCACTTTATTTCTACAAATTTGACATCTTCGAGTCCATCATCATTTGAAAGCTGATGGCTAGTTGGTTGTCCTAAATTTGATGATTGCGGGCCCGTCATCCTCCTTAGCAATTCCTTCATGTCTTTGTATTGGGAGTGCTCTACCTTTGGCATTTATCACAGTCTGCTGCTTTAAACCTTCACCAATCTTACAGAAAATGAGAACCACAACACTTCTTGCTTGAGTAGCTTCAAAAGGGGAATGGGGACAAGTGGCACTTTCTGCTAATCTTACATGGTGCCTTCTATTGTGAAATAGGTGAGGACACTTGGCAACATCCGCTTAACTTATTGAAGCTTTAGGTACCTATTAAGAGTCCTGTGGAAGATGACACTTGGCAGCTTCTGCTGAGCTTTAGAATCACTATAAAAATATTCAGGACTCATTTGGATTCACACGAATGATGACACTTGGCATGCTTTTCTTACTTTTAGCAACTCACCTAGGGCCCACCACAGTCCTTGCTCGATAACGAAGCAAAAGGAATAAATTGCGGATGTTGACACTTGGTGGCTTCCACCGAGCTTTACAAGGGACACATGGTGCCTTCCACTGCATTTAGAAAAACACATTAAAACCTTTTGTAGTTTCCACTTGGCACCCTCCACAGGACTCTGAGAGAAGCTTTTTGAAATAAGCTTATAAGAAACTTTGGAATGTGGATGCAGACATGTGGTGCATTCCACTAAGTTATAAAAGAACATGTGGTACGTTCCACTACTTTTTAGAAACAAATTATAATGGGTCTCGGTAGATGACACTTGGCGGCTTCTGTTCAACTTTAAGATTTAGACAAAACTTTAGGCAAAAATAAAAACCCGTGCAAAATGAGAAACTTGTGCCCTGTGTCATAACCCTTACTGCCTTGAAACTAAAATGTGCAAGGACAAAACTTGGAGCACCCAATTAAAACTCAAAATAAAATGCAAAGTATCTTACTCTACAAAGGGAAGAGTGAAATTTCTAGCTCATAGGACCAAAAAATAGTTCACATGTTGTCCCAAAATAAGTGACAGCTTTTGGGAACAACACATCTATAGCATCTTTGCAAGGTTTTAATTGTAGGGATTCGTGAATTGTAGAGGGCTCAACATATTCAATAACAACACTCATTAAGGCCAAATTGACCTCTCCTCAAGCCATAATATGAATCCTTAGTACAGTGGTGGATATGTCTAGAGTACCATCTAGTTTAACATTTCTTAATGGACTTGTATACCATTTAGGCATATATTGAGTGATTCATATGGGTGGCAGAGCTACATATTATTCCCATCATCACTTTATTCTTCTAGTGGACTGCCATCTTCTACATTTGATATGGGTTTGATTAGTTTACTAGATGATCTTGTAGAAGGAGCTTATGATTTTGTCTTGTCAAAAAACTCAATATTCTTACTAGTGTATATTTGCATGGGATTTGGATCCATTAGTCTACATCCATGTACTTCGTCACTATACTCTAAGAAGATAAATTTTGTTAATTTCATATCAAGTTTTATCCTCTCCTTTTTGGAAATGTGTATACTTGCTTTGCATCCAAAAACTCAAAGATGTGATATAGATGGATTTCATCTTCACCAAACTTCTTGTGGTGTTACCTCATCAAGAGCTACATGAGAACTCTATTGAGCAAATATATGGTGATTTTGACTGCTTCTACCCAAAATGCCTTTGTCAAGTAATGAAACTAATGTGAAGTATTTAGAAATTATAAATATGAAACCATTAATTTTAAATCATTGTATGAGGATATATGAAGATAGAAATGATTGTCATGTTTTTTACATAGTTGTGTTTTTTAGCAAAACATAACCTAGGATGGAATCAAATGGATATATTACTAAATTGTATAGTTAATAGAGGGTATTTTAGTTTATAAAACATTGATTTGAATCATTGTATGAGGTTATATTTAGATTTAAAGTGAATATCATATTTTATGTAGTTGGGTATTTTAGTGATATATCACTTGGTTTTGAATTTAAATATTATAAATAGAGCTATTCAATTTTATTTGAGGTATTTATATTCATTACAACTCATATCAAATTGAAGAGGACTTAATTATGGAGTTTATATGTAATCATTATGTTCATAAATAAAATATCAAGCTTTCAAAATATAATTATAAAAATTGATAGAATCCATTGGAGGAAGTTATATGTAATAAAATATAAATAAAAAGATTGACATTTATTTGTAAATCATAATAAACTATTGGAATTAGTACGATTCCTTCGTTCAACAACATTATTTTATTGAGGTGTATGTGGAGGTGTTGTTTGATGATGAATGCCATTTTCTTGCAAAAAATTTTTTGAATTCATTACTGGTGAATTCTCCCCATGATCTAAGCAGAGGGTTTTGACTTTTTGACCAATTTTTGTTTCAACAACTTTGAACTTTTTGAAGCTTTAAAGGCTTAACTTTTTATTTTCTGACAATAAACCCACATTTTTATAGAAACATAATAAACAAAGAGCATGAAGTACTTAAATCCAACATGACTAGTTGTCATAGGTCTGCATAGATCGATATGCACTAGATCAAGTTTGTAATGGGCCCAATATGTACTTTTTAAAAATGGAGTTATATGTTGTGTGCCTACTAATCAATCTTGACATTTTTTTGTTCCCTTTTTGAGAGATAGAAATCCTATTAACATGTTATAATGGTGGAGTGTGTTGAGATATCTAAAACTAACATGATAAAATATTTTATGCTATAATTATGTCGAGTCTGTCTTTTGCTATAAGTGTTTGATTATTTTTCTAAACAAAGTCAGGCTGAAACATTTGGCTCACATTGGATGCTCATGCAAAATTTTTTGAGTTTATGGATTTATCTTGAATCAGACACATTTTCTTTCCACCGTTACAGTCAAAGTCAGTTTTGAGATTGTGGTCCAAAAGTTGACTAACTAAAAAGAGATTCTTTGTTAAGCTAGGTACATATAGTGCATCTATGATTTTGTAGGTTTGTGTGCCTAGAGGAAAAATAATGTTGTCAATCCCTTGTACACTATATGAGGTATCATCACCCAAATAAACATGATTTTTGTTAGGTGTGTTATTCAAAGTGAAAAAACAATCAACCCATATCAACATATCAAATGTGACTTTGTGATGTGGATTCTTCATAGAAATTAATAGAGTATAAGAAGTCATCATCTTCATCATTGTCTTCCTATTCAACAATGTTACCTTATTTCTTAGATTTATTCTACCAAGTTCCTTTTTTCTATCACTATGGTTTACTTTGAATTGATGGGGATGATTGTTGGGTAGTGGGATTCTAGCCACTAAAAGATCCCTTCTTGAATGTATTATACCAACAATATTTGAGTTCATGTCCCTTACGACCATAAATGAGTGAACATTTTTATGATTTACCTCCTTAATGAATCTACCAAGGACTTTATTTTGATGATGGATTTGAAGACTTGATGGATTTCTTGCCTTTCTATGAAACAAGAAGATGTTTTTCTCCTTCATCTTGAGTACTAAAAGACTCTTCTTGTTGTAACATATTCATAAGTTTTTTAAAACTTGGTTTATAATCTGTGACAGTCAATGTGAACATAAAAATCCTAATGTGAGGGTGATAGAGCTCTCAATACAATGGGTACAAGAGAGTCATCTAAAATTATTTCACCAAAAGATTGTAATGATGCCCATCATATTGCAACACTTCTAAAAAAGGCCTCAACCTTTTCACCTAATCTTAATTTGAGAAAGTGAAGTTGAATTTGTAGATGTAGAATAGTGCTCTCATTTTTGTCCTCGTATACCATTTGTAGTTTTTCCAAAGCTTCTTTGGTGGTTTTAGCTTCATGGATGTGTGGTTACGCTTCATCTAATACCCTAAACATTATGATCAATTTTTCCTTATGATTAGCTTTGTCATATTTATGTTGTTGGTCAATGTTAGTTGTATGTCAGGTATAGGATCCATATACAACATGCCAAATTTTCTCAAATTCAAGTTAAGTTCTGATCTATCTTCCAAGTAGAGTAGTTGTCACCTTTGAGTAACTATGAATTCGGTAGAAAGAATTTTGGTGCTTGTGCAACTATAATCAAGACTTTGGGTGATAGAAAGGTTCCTTATCACTCTAGGTATTTAGGTCTCCCTTTTGATATACCATTAGACTATTATATAAGACCTTTTTATATACACATCCTTCCTATATATCTGTTGATACGTGGAATAATCTTGTCCTTTATATATACTTGTTGATACATGAAATTAATGTTAATATACATGAAAAAATTTAGTATATGGTACTTAGACAATACTAAAAGGGGTTCATTCAATCATTAGCACATGCTTAGATGAAATTCCTCATATGTGAGTGTAACTTCTCTATATACTTAGTAATTCAACCTTCAAGATTCATGTTTTCAGATTATAACGAATGGGTAATGGAGGGATGGCTATGAGTGCATGTGCCTTATTTATCTCTAAAAATTTATAGGGTCAATGCCCAGACATCATTATTATAACTATATTAGGTAACATATGTAGTAACCCAAGCATGATAACTTAACCCGTAAATGTGAGTCAAAGGTATAGCTTAAACCAAACACTACATTGAATTTTAAAAACTTGTGATTTTGTGCAATATAAATAAATTTACAATTATTTGAAATTGATGTACAATACATTATTGAAATAAAATTGCACATTTTTTTCCACAAAATTATAATTTTTACAAAAAAATGATTTTATTTTTAAATTCTTTGACCTCTTTTGCATACATACATACATATATAACTCTCTTCATTTTGTTTTTTAAATGAGTTTCTCTGTTAAATTAGTTAGTCATGACTAAATTTAGCATGCATACCAAATTTTGAGGAGGTTCCAAAAACTTGGATAAGTTTGACTTGGATGTGATTTGAACCAAATTTTTATACTAAATTAGTTAGTCATGACTAAATTTAACGTGAACACCAAATTTGGAAGAGGTTCTAAAAAATTGTCTAAGTTTGACTTCGATGTTATTTGAACCTCACACCTTTTTTAGTAAAAAATGAATTTACCAGCTTGCCTATGTATAACCTTTTGCAAAACAAAACTTGTATTTAAAAAATGAAAATTATTATTTATAAAGAAAACCTCCTTCCCTATAATACCATGGATTTGGCTATAAGTGATATTTGGAATAAATTACAACATTTTTTTATGTAAGGTGGTTTTGAGAACTAAAGTGAGTGGTTTTGGGGTATTTAAGAGTGGTTTTACACAAACAAATGTTTTTTTTACACCTTTTTTTAGTTCTCAAGATTTTAAATTGCGAGATTGGATGTATAAACTAAAAATAAACCACCACCCTAATTTTTTAATGTGTTTCCTTTTTTTATTGAGGTGAGGCATTATTCAAATGAAGAGGATCAGTCAACAAATTATTAATAGTTGGTCTTAATGAAGCTGAACCTCTTGAATTTATAGCTTCACTGCAAAAAATAGGTTGTGAATAGAGGACAACCATAATGTTGGTAGTCACTTTAGGAAGAGAATAGAACACCTCAACACACCTCAAAGGACTATATAAGCATATCATATGGCTGCCAATCTCAAAATAATATGTTGATCAGAGTTATATGTTGATCTCAATGTATTGTTGGGTGCCATTTGAGGAATTAAGCTCAATCACTTTCCAAGTGAACTCATACAATGACTTTATGACCTTGTATGGCCATGTGAATAGATTTTACATTAACATAATAGTAGTTTGAGGGTGTTTTGGGGCTCCACCTCCTATATTTTTTTGATGGCTTTGAAGACTTGATGTATTTCTTACCTTTTTGTGAAAAGAGAACATGTTTTTCTCCTTCATCTTGAGTACTAAAAGACTCTTCTTGTTGTAACATATTTAGAGGTTTTTTAAAACTTGGTTTCTAATCTATGACAATCAAAGTAAACATAAAAATCTTAATATGAAGGTGATAGATCTCTCAATACAATGGGTACAAGAGATTCATATGAAATTATTTCACCCAAAGATTGCAATGATGCCCTTAGTGTTGCAACATTTTTGAAAAAGACCTCAACCTTTTCCCCTGATCTCAATTTGAGAAAGTGAAGTTGAATTTGTAGATGTAGAATAGTGCTCTCAATTGTGACATCATATACTATTTGTAGTTTGTCCAAAGCTTCTTTGGTGGTTTTGGCTTCACAAATGTGTGGTTGCACTTCATCTAATACCCTAAACATTATGATCAATTTTTCCTTCTAATTGGCTTTGTCATATTTACATTGTTGGTCAATGTTAGTTGTATGTCAGGTGTAGGAGCCATCTATAACATGCCAAATTTTCTCAAATTCAAGTTAAGTTATGATCTATCTTATAAGTAGAGTAGTTGTCACCTTTGAGTAACTGTGAATTTGGTAGAAAGAATTTTGGTGCTTGTGCAACCATAATCAAGACTGTGCATGATATAAAGGTTCTTTATCACTCTAGGTATTCAGGTCTCCTTTTATATATACTATCAAATTGATATATAAGACCTTTCTATATAAGCATCCTTCCTATATATCTATTGATACGTGAAATAAGCTTATCCTTTCTATATACTTGTCGATACATGAAAGAAATGTTAATGTACGTGAAATAATTTAGTATATGGTACTTAGACAGTACTAAAAGGGGCTTGTTCAATCATTAACACATGCTTAGATGAAATTTGTCTTATACGAGTGTAACTTCTCTATATACTTAGTAATTATACCTTCAAGATTTATGCTTTTAGATTAAAATGAATGGGTAATGGAGGGATGGCTATGAGTGCCTGTGATTTATTTATCTCTGAAAATTTATAGGGTTGATGCCTAGATGTCATTATTATAACTATATTAGGTAACATATGTAATAACTCAAGCATGACAACTTTATCCATAAATGTGAGTAAAAAATATAGCTTAAACCAAACACTACATTGAATTTTAAAAACTCATGATTTTGTGCAATATAAATAAATTTACATTTACTTGTAATTGATGTATAATACACTACTGAAATAAAATTGCACATTTTTTTCCACAAAATTATAATTTTTATAAAAAAAATATTTTTACTTTTAAATTCTTTGACCTCTTTTACATACATACATGCATGCATGCATACATACATACATACATATATACATACATACATATATATAACTCTCTTCCTTTTATTTTTTAAATGAGTTTCTCTGTTAAATTAGTTAGTCGTGACTAAATTTAGCGTGAATACCAAATTTGGAGGAGGTTCCAAAAACTTGGCTAAGTTTGACTTGGATGTGATTTGAACCAAGTTTTAATACTAAATTAGTTAGTCATGACTAAATTTAACATGAATACCAAATTTGGAAGAGGTTCTAAAAACTTGGCTAAGTTTGACTTCGATGTGATTTGAACCTCACACCTCCTTTTAGTAAAAAAAATGAATTTACCAACTCGTCTATGTATAAATTTTTGCAAAACAAAACTTTTATTTAAAGAATGAAAATTCTTATTTATAAAGCAAACCTCCTTCCCTATAATACCATGGATTTGGCTATAAGTGATATTTGGAATAAATTACAGCAAAAAAAAAAAGTGTATGTAAGGTAGTTTTGAGAATTAAAGTGAGTGGTTTTGGAGTATTTAGGAGTGGTTTTACACAAATAAATGTTTCTTTTGATAACTTTTTTCAGTTCTTAAGATTTTAAATTACAAGATTGGATATAAAAACTAAAAATAAACCACCACCGTGATTATTTAATGTGTTTCCTTTGCTATTGAATTGAGGTGTTATCCAAATGAAGAGGATCAGTCAATAAATTATTAATAGTTGGTCTTGAATGAAGATAAACCTCTTGAATCTAGAGTTTCATTGCAATGTTTTAATCACCAAAACCATGTGATATTTTTGTTTCTAGACACATACAAGCTTGAAAAAAATAGGTTGCAAATAGAGGGCAACTATAATGTTGGTAGTCAATTTGGGAAGAGAATAGAATGCCTCAACACACCTCAGAGGATTCTATAAACATAACATATTGCTACCAATATCAAAATAATACGTTGATTAGAGTTATGCATTGATCTCAATATATTGTTGGGTGCCATTTGAAGAATTAAGCTCAATCACTTTCCAAGTGAACTCATACAATGACTTTATGACCTGGTATGGCCATGTAAATAGATTTTACATTAACATAATAGCAGTTTGAGGGTGCCTTGGGACTCCACATCTTGCACTTTAATTTTTCAAACATCATGCTGTATGGTCAAAAAGTGGACAAAAAATTGTATGTCTAAAATAGGGTTTTGCATTGGTTTGTGCCAAAGAAAATCAACTTGGTAAGATGGTTTTTTTTTTTTAACATGTTTTTTTTTCTAGATTAAAGTTATAAATATTGACCTTTTAACTTGAATTATGAATTTAATATTTTTTTTTGTTTAGTTTCTTTTTTATTTTTAATTAAAATAAATAAATAATGCCATTTAAATATTCAGATTATCATGTATTGATGTATGTGTAAGAAACCAAACTTGGTTTAAATTTATGAGAGCAAGTTTATCACAATGAGTGTATTTTTCATACTTATTTTTTGTTCTATTTTTCTTAAGTAATTTATTTTTCCTTTCATTTCTTTGATTGTTTCTACAAAAATAATTTGCAATTTAGGAGGGGAGATTTAATTTGTTTAGGCCAAGAAAAATCAATTTGATGAATTAGTTGCTTTATTTTCTATGTTTCTTTTTTTTCTATAGTTCAAGCTATGAATATTATGTTGGAGAGTTTTCAATGATGTCAAAGTGATGTCATAGAGGTGTCCAAGTGAGTGAATGAAGTGCCTTGATCATCTGGAAAGAAAAGCTTAGTAGGCATTTTGATGTAGACATATTTCACACACGTGGTAGTTTTAAGAGAAGTTGATCATATGGGTTTTGTGCAATTTTATGCCTAGTTGATATGAACTAAATTTCAAGTCATATGATGAAGCACGATAAAATATATGCATGGTTAAAGTTGTCCTACCAAGCAGTTGTTGACATAGTTGGCTCTGTGGCATAAAAATATGAGTGAACTGATTAATGGAGTTATATCTTGCATATACAAAGGTTTTAGGAGCTTATTAATACATGGTTGGATTCCTCTTTGAAAGGATAACGTATGGTATAAATTTTAGAACATGAATTTGAGTGAAGCAAAATATATGAAGGTGCAAAGTTGACCTTATAGATAGATTGCAATGGTCCTCATACTTAGCCAAATTTACGAAGGGTAAAGACTAGGACCAAATGGAGATCCAACAGCTCATGAGTGATCATAAAGATTGATCTAATGGTATATATTGAATGAGATGATTTCAAGGTGTCCAATGTTTAACATAGATAAATATTGAACTACATACATAAGATTGATGGAGCATGTTTATACCAAGATGTTAGGATGCAATGAGATGGTGCCAAGTGTTCGATGTTTAATATTGAGCAGAGATAAAGATCAAGTGTATTCCAAGGATCAATGATGAATAAGTGATAATATTGATTAAGATAAATGGTGTATGTTAAATTCAAGAGGTCAAAGTGATTTTTGTCTAGCATTGTTAAAGAAAGGATAAACTCAAAGAGAATGATGGAGCGTGTGTGGTCAAGATTGCAAGATTGCATGAGATGAGGTCAATTGTTCTTAGTTTAACATTTGGGAATTGCAACACTATGTGTTAAAGTTCAAATAATATTAATGGTGCATGATTTATCTAAGCTTTGAGGGTATGAGATGAATTTTAAGTGATCGAATTTTAACTGTGACCGTATGGATTTAAATACTCAAATTTGTGAAGGAAAAACCAGTGCTCAATTTTTGAGTTAGATCTTTCAATCTATGAAGAATTTGCTCATGGTATAGAAAGTGAATTTGTAGAGGAATCCAAGGCACGTCTATAAATATATATTTTAATGCCTTAAAATGTGCACATTCAAATATATTAAGGTTCAAAGTTGATTTATGTTTGTGCATGTTTTGCAAGTAACCCAAGAAGGGTATTTGAGATGTGCTTGTTGGTATTTTGATGTTTCATGATGAATTGGATACTGAAGAGTGTTGTAGAATTAATTAGGATGATCTACATGGATTTTGGAGGTGTGTTCAATCTATATTTAGTAAGAACAATGCTTAAGAAGTTGACTGTGTGTTTGTTTTTGGTTTTCTATGTACAAGGTCATTATTTGAGTTGATTGAGCATATGCAGATGTGTGCAATGATGATTGTGATCATTTGAGTATGAATAAGGGGTCATGTAAAGTATATCTATGCATTTGGATTTGGTCCTATGTATAAATTTTTCTCATTGTTGTGTTAATGGAGTGAATAGGTTTTCATGAGACCTATAAGGGCTAGTATGACCGAATTGAAAGGGGTTGTTGCTTAAGGGTGACCCATGAATGCTATGGATGACCTTTGTGGATTGTATTGAGACATGATTTGGTGTGAGATAATCCTTAAGGGTTAAGGCATGTCTAATGGCTGACCAAGGAATTAATATTCATGATGACTCTATATATAGTGAAACCAAAAAATATGGTTTCTAGACTTGTAAGAAGGGTGTGTATGTGAGAGTTGTGGAGTGAAGCAGAAGGAAAGTGCCTAGTAGATGAGTTGATGAGTAGATAAGATTGAGTACTATGTGTATGACCTATGGTTCATGTTTTTGATGTTAGTGTAGTGATTTTATAGGTTGAGGATGAGGGAAGAGGTCTAGGGTGATCCAAAAGGATATTTTGGATGCTTTGAGTGTGCAGAGTTGAAAAGACCTGATAGATTTTGTATATTCATAAGATTAGAAAGAAATCAGGAGATGTTGTGTTCATAGGTGTTGTTTTGGATGCTCAAGATCTATGGGTTTGTATCCTCCTTGCAAGGTAAAGCTTGATAATAGTCAAGTTGTTGTTGTTCAACTAGACATGTGTAGTAGCATCTTGTGTGATTTTAGTCATTAAATAAGGGATGGTAGAACCTTGATCAGTTGTATCTAGTCTAAATTGATTATTTTTATTATAATATAGTAGTCTAATTGTAGGTTCCAGTGGGTTTTCTCCCCCAAGAGGATTTCCCACATATGTAATGTGTTATGTGTTTGATCTTGCATTGTCTCTCTTGTTCATTGCTATGAATAATGTGTATGTTTCATGAATGATTGTGATAATTGATTAAGAGTTTTGAAAGGTTTTAAATTGAATTTAGATTATATGGGCTCATTGATTCACCCCACCTCAGTGATTTTACCTCTATCAATTAGTATTAGAGCAGGTCCTTTGGTAAAGGCTTGATAGTTTGGAGGTGATCCAAGGTACAATATGGGTAACAATCAAGGAGGTATCTCTAATAAATAAGCACCAATGTTCAATGGATCCAATTATGATTTTTGGAGTACAAGTATGAGTACCTACATCATGTCCCTAAGGTTTGACATTTGGAAATCTATTGTGGATGGTTATTCTGTACCTACTATTTCTCCATCTAGTGTTGCAAATAAGAAGTTGTTTGAGAATAATTTTAAGGCAATGAATGCTATCACTTGTGGTCTTTCAGAGATTGAATACACCACAATAATCCATTATATATCAACCAAGGAAATGTGGGATAAATTGAAGGTTATTTATGAAGGAGACTCAAAATTTAAGTTGGCAAAGTTCCAAACTCACCAAAGACAATTTGAGAGTCTCAAGATGAAGGAAGAAGATTCTATGGCATATTTTCTAGAGAGAGTTGATGAGATTGTGAACATCATTAGAGGTCTTGGAGAACCTTGAATAAGCTATTGCAGTTCAAAAGGAATTAGGGTCCCTCTCTCTCAAGTTTTATCCTAAAGTATCTATTGTAGAATAAAGTCATGATCTTACTCAACTGAAGTTGGATGAATTGCATGACATACTTACTTCCTATGGGATGAGTAAGAATGATGATATACCACCAAAAAAGGAATAAAAATTTAAAATAGAGATGAAGCTTAAGATGAAGTTCCAAGATAAGAAACCCAAGGAGGATGACATTTTTGATATTGTTGAGGATGAACTGATTTTTTTGTTTACAAAGAAATTGATAATAAGTTTAGGAAAGTATAAGGGTATACTACCCTTAAAATTCTTCAATTGTGGAGAGATAGGACATTTTCTAGAAAGTGCCCTCATTAGAATGATGATGAAGATCATGATGAAGACCAAGATGAAGATAAGAAGATATACATGTCTGATAAGAGGAAGGAAGGTTTCAGAAAGTATGACAACAAGAAGAAGATATTCAAGAACAAGAAGTGTCTCTACACTAATAAATACTATAGCTCGTCAGATGAGAGTGAAGATAGTGACTTAGAGTGTGATCATGAAGATGATGGTCCTGTTGAAGATGAATCCCTCTTCATGGCTGAGGAAATAAGTTTCTCACATCAAAAGGAATCTACTTGGAGTGATTCAGATGATGATGAAGTTGAGCTGGACTATGAGACTACATTAACAAATGCTCTTAAAGAATTGAATATTGAGAAGATGATTAACAAGAGGATGAAGTCTCAACTTAAAGACTATGAGGATAAATTTAGTGTGTATGAAGCAAGAATGAATTAAGACACTAGGGAGCATGAAGATATGGTCAAGCATCTCAGTTTTTAATTGGAAATCTTGTCTATAAGCCCGAAAGCTAAATAAGATGAATGTTCAAGGTATGTAATTGAAAATGAGTCATTGAAATTTGAGTTAGAGAAGACATCTAGTAAGGTGAAGTTATTTGTGAGATTTTAAAAGAGCTCAACTGATCTAGACAATATTTTGAATGATCAAAAGTATGCAAGTGATAGAAATGGTCTTGGATTCAAAGAAGAACCAGAGAATGTAACTCAAGACAAGATGAAGACTAATGTGAACAAGGATAATCATACTTTGAAGACAAATCAGATCAGATAACCAAATACATGAGGTATGTAAGTTTCAATGGTTACTGTTACACATGTAATCAATTTAGACATAGAGCTAGAGAATGTAAGATACCTGTTAGAAATGAGTTTTCATGGAACTATGATGGGGGTCATCAGTAAAAAGGTGTGAACAAAGTTAAGTGCTTCAACTATCTTGATGTGGGACACTTTGTAAAACATTGTCCACATAAGATTAGACAAGGTGAGTCCTCTTAAAAAAAAGAATGTTTTTTCATTTGTCATGATAAAGGACACATTGAAAGTTTTTGTCTAAACATAGTAAGACAAACTGTGTTTCCATCAGGGAGTATTATTTTCTACAACTATGAGAAGATTGGACACATTGCTAGGTTATGCAAGCAAAGGTAATCAAATCAAAATTAGTTTAATTAGACTCCTATAATGTAAATAAAAATGCAAGTTAATTCATGGAAACAAAAGGTGGTAGGTATGAGTCATGATGGGTCTTCTAGTCCAAGTAATCTATTTATTATGGTGGAGAATGCTCTAGAAGTTGAAGAGTGCCAAGGGCTCTCATTATCTGCTCATATTGTGAATGAAGAGACCAAGTTCAAGAAGAGGACCAAGGTACTGGTTGATGCAAGTTCTGAGGTGAGTATGGATCTAAGTGAACATCCTACTATTTTTGAGCATGTATCATTCAAATAAAATCAAATTTATGTGACTAGTGATGAGGTTCCAAGCTGCAAGGAAGATTATACAAATGAAAAGGTATGTCATGAATCTTTGTTGTCTCCATGTATTGTCAATTCAATCTTAGAAGAGAATGAGAATTTTGGATTGGTTTAGCATGTTACTTTTATTAAGCCTAAGAATAATAATAACTATAAGCATCAGATGACCAAGGAGGTGAAGGAATATAAGGAGTTATGGGTAACTCCTGGTTTCACATTGTTCTAGGACATTGTGAAGTAGGATGTCTCTACCTATGCTTCTTAGGAGACACATTTCTTATGGAGAAGTAAGTTTGTGTGCTCAAGATCATAATTTAAATTAGATAAGGTCATTGGTTAAGTGGGAGCAACAAGTTCATGAGCTTGTTTCAGAGGTTTGAGAAGGAGATATTATGCAAGGTCAAAATGGGTGTTCCCAGATGGCATAATTAGATTGATGTAATGTCAAGAATATTTTGATGCTCAAAAAGGTTTGTGCACTTCTTTTTCATGTATCCCAAGTGTTTTAAAGCTTTGAAAATTTTTTGTGTGTAATTGGAGAATTTTTGTTTGCTCTCGGGTTTCCCAATTTTTGCTTAAGAGTATGCAAGTGGGTTATAGGATGTATGGATTACCAAATATGTGGAAGCTCATATCTTGGTCTAGAATTGTGTAATGGTTGGCTCTAGGTGTACAATAATTTTTAGAGATGGATGTTGACTAGAAAGAAGTTTGTTGACCTTATTTATTTTGAGGTTCTAGGGTTTTGGGCTATTTTAGAAAAGTGGTTTGACTTTGTGTTTAGGTATGAGGATTATAATAGGTTTAATGGGAAAAATGGGTTTTGAAATCAAACCTCATAAATATAGGAAGGTTTGTGGATTTTAAATTAGTCATGTTTTTTTCAAGATGGAGGCCTAATTAGCTAGTTGGTTTGTGAATGAAGTATGTTGAAGATGTTGAGCTAGGTGTTTCAAATTGGTTTGCTTGAAGGGTCATATTAGAGTGTTCCATATATGAAGTTTTAGGTCTTTATGGTGTGTCTACTAAAATTTGTGGGATTTACAAGTTCCAGGTCGGGCTATAAGGAGATTAGACAGGCCTTATATGAAGAAGAGTGGTTTTTTCTCAATTTATACAAAAGATCAAGTTATGTATGTTTTAAGGTGAGTTCTCAAGTTTTTTTAGAGCATGTTTTATATTTGGTGAGTGGCATGAAGTTATTTTGGTTGTCCTTAAGGTCGCTTGAGAGAAGAGGCTAGTAAGCTTGTGTGGTGATTCTTCATGGTGTATGGAGATATGAAGATGCTCAAGAGGTGAAATGGCTCAAAAATATTAGGGGGATTCCCTATCACATGTTTTTTGGTGAGTTACATTAGATTTAAGTACTTTTGTGTGTTCTTTCTACATTGGTTGTAGTGTTTGCTTGAAGTGAGTGTTGGCATGGAGCAAGAGGAAGTTGTCAAGGCAAGAAAAGGTAGGCTCAAGGTAAGGGGGAGTTTATATCATAATTATAAGGTGGCCCTCTCTTATTGTTAGTATTTTCAGGTCCTCAAGATCAGTTAGTTTCCACTTTGTCATTGTGTCAATGGGGGAGAAAGTTCCTATTGTTGAGTGCTTGAAGAGAGAGAAATAAGGTGAGTTGTATATTGATATATGATGGTTGTTGACATTAATGACAAAGGGGTATATTGTTGGATAGTTTTTAATGATGTAATATTGATGTCATGGAGGTGTAAAATTGAGTGGATAAAGTGCCTTGATAGTCTAAGTGACAATGACAAAGTGTGTAATGTGCTTATCCTAGTATGTTTAAAGGAGGCTTGGTTGATCTTCAATTTTGGCATGGTTTAAGATGATCAAGGATGAGTATGGAGTATTAAGCATGTGTAAGGGTTACTATAAGAGGTTTTATATGGTTTGAGATCATATGATCATGAGTGGATTTCATCTGGTTGATCATTGTTTTCATCTATACCTTTTGGGTGCAATAGCAAAAAATTTGAGTAGGCAGTTTTATGACATCATAATTACCACGTGTGGATGAGTCAGGGGGCATTGGTCATATGTTTGTAATAAAATTTGTGCCTAATTGATATGCACTAAATTTTAGGTCATGTAAAAAATCAAAACATAAGATATACAAGTGGAAATTTAGGATCCCAGGTAGTTTGATAATGTTTTCCCATACTTAGCCACATTTTCAGTGTGGCAAGAAAAGCTAAGGCATTTTGATGTAGTCATATTTCACACACATGGTAGTTTCAGTAGAAGTTGATCATATGGTTTGTTTATTTTTATGCCTAATTTATATGTGCTAAATTTTAGGTTATGTAATGAAATGAAACAAAATATATGCATGTTCAAAGTTGGCATACTAGGCAGTTGTTGACAGAGTTAACTCTGTGGTAGAAAAATTTGAGTGAGCAAATTAATGGAGTTATATCTCACACATATGAAGTTTTTCATAGATGATTAATACATGGTTGGATTAATCTTTAAAATTAAAACATATGGTCCAAATTTTAGAACATGTGTTTGAGTGAAGTAAAAGATATGAAGGTGCAAATTTGACCTTACAAATAAATTGCAATGGTCCCCATACTTAGCTAAATTTATGAAGGGTAAAGACTAGGACCAAATGGAGATCCAACAGATCACAAGTGATCTAATATATTGATCTAATGATGTGTATTGAGAAAGATGATTTCAAGGTGTCCAATGTTTAACACAGATAAAGACTGAGCTACATACAAAATATCGATGGAGTATGTTTATACCAAGATATCAGGATGTAGTGAGATGGTGCCAAGTGTTTGATGTTTAATGTTGAGCAGAGATAAATATAAAGATTATTCCAAGGATTAAAAATGAGCAGGTGTTCATAATGATTGATATCAATGGTGCGTATTAAATTTAAGAGGTTAAATTGATAGTCGTCTAGCATTACTAAAGCAAGGACAATCTCAAAGAGATCAACATAGCGTGTGTGGTCAAGATTACAAGATTACATGAAACGAGGTTAATTGTTTGAAGTTTAACATTTGGGAATTGGTGCACTATGTGTTAATGTTTGAATAATATTGATGGTATGTGATTGATCTAAGCTATGAGGGCATGAGATTCATTTTAAGTGATCTAAGTTTAACTGTGACCGTTTGGATTAAAATATTCAAATTTATGAAGGAAAAATCAATGCTCAGTTTTTGGGTTATATCTTTTGATCTATTTATAATTTGCTCATAATATAAAAATAAAATTTCTATATGACTCCAAAGCACATCTTTAAATATATATTTTAAGGTTTGAAATCATGTACAATCAAAGATATTAAGGTTTAAAGTTGACTGTATGTTTGTACATGTTCTACAAGTAACTCGAGAAGGGTATTTGATATGTGTTTATTGGTATTTTGATGTTTCATGATGAATTAGATATTGGGGAGTGTTTTATACTTCATGAGTATGATATTTGTGTATTTTGGAGGTGTGATCAATCTATCTTGAGTATGAACAATGCTTAATAAGTTAACTATGTGTTCACTTTTGGTGTTCTTGTGTACAAGGTCATTGTTTGAGTTGATTGAGCAAACGTAGAGGTGAGAATAGATGACTATGATCACTTGAGGATGAATAAGGGGTCATGTAGAGTGGATATATGTAGTTGGAATTGGTCTTATGTTTATATTTTTATCATTATTGTGCTAATGAAGTGAATTTGTTTCCATGAGACCTATAAGGGCTAGTATGACCTAATTGAAAGGGGTTGATGTTTAAGGGTGACCCATGAATGCTATGGATGACCTTTGTGGATTGTATTAAGCCATATTTTAGTGGTAGAGAAGCCTTAATGGTTAATTCATGTATAATGGCTGACCAAGGAATCAATATTCATGATAACTCTATATATAGTGAAACCAAAGAAGTTGGTTTCTATACTCGTAAGAAGGGTGTGTATGTGAGAGTTGTGGAGTGAAGGAAAGGGAGAGTGTCTAGTAAATGAGTTGATGAATAGAGTATATTGAGGAATATGTGTATGACCTATGGGTCATGTTTATGATGTCATTGTATCGATCTTGTAGGTTGAGGATGAACAAAGAGGTTTAGGATGATCCAAAAAGATGTTGTGGATGCTTTGAGTGTGTAGAGTTGAAGAGAGTTGATATACTTTGTATCTTCATCACATTGGTAGGAAATCAGTGTCTAGGAGATGTTGTGTTCATAGGTTTTGTAATGGTTTCTCAACATCTATAGGGTTGTATCCTCCTTGAAAGGTGAATCTTTCTAAAAGTCTAGTTATTATTGTTGCTCAGCTAGATAGGTGTGGTGGTACCTTGTGGGATTTTAGTCTCACTAAATAAATGATGGTAGTTCCTTGATTAGTTGTAGTTGGTCTAAATTGATTCTTATTATTATAAGATAGTAGTATAATTTTAGTTTCCTATGGGTTTTATTCCCTAAGAGGGTTTCCCATATATTTCATGTGTTATGTGCTTGATCTTGCATTGTCTCTCTTGTTCATTGCTATGAATGATGTGTATGATGCATGAATGTTTGTGATAATTGATGAAGAGTTTTGAAAAGTTTGAAATTGAATTTGGATTATTTGGGCTCACTAATTCACCACCCTCTCAATGATTATACCTATATTAGATCTAATGGTCTGTATTTCATCGTATCAAATATCGATAGTGCGAAATGAATCTGAGCTCAAATACATTATTTATCTAAGTATAAGAAAGAGATGAGTAATAAATTTGGTGATCCTATATCTCACATTCATATGTTTTAGGAATAAATGGTCATATGGGTTTGTTAAGTATTTTGCCTAGTTTATATGGTTCAAATTTGAGAACATGCAAGTGAGCGAGGTAAAATATATGACTGTGCAAAGTTGGCCTTCCAAGTAGATAACAATGATCCCCATAGTCTATTTTGCTCGATGTTAAAGATCAAGACCAAATAAAGATCCAATGGTTTACGAGTGAATATATAGATTGATATAATGGTGTGTATCAAGTTAAAGATATCAAAGTTTTCAATGCTTAAATTAGATAAAGATTGAGCTCCTTACAAAAGGATCAATGGGGTATGTTTGTTTCAAGGTGTCAAGAAGCAACAAGATGAGGACAAGTGTTTGAAGTTTCACATTGAGAAAAGGTAAAGATCAGACTTTTTCTAAGATCTAATGATGAGTGGATGTTCATATTTATAAAGATCAATTATGTGTATTGAGTGAGATAATTTCAAAGTGTCTAATGTTTAACACAGATAAACACTGAGATATGCACATGAGATCGATGGTGTGTATATGGTCAAGATTGCAAGATTACATGAGATGAGGTCAAACTATTAAAATTTTAACATTTGGGTAGTGGTAAAATATGAGTTAAAGTTGAAATAAGATCGATTGTGTGTATTTAATATAATATTTTAGGGCACGAGATGTGTTTTAATTGACCGATGTTTAACCATGACTGTTTGAATTTAAATATTTGAATTTAACAAAGGAAAGACTAGTATCTAGTTTTTGGGACATATCTTTTGATTCAAGAAATTTTTTCTCATGGTGTAAAAATAAAATTTGTATAAGATTAGAAGGTGCATATATAGATATATATTTGAATGTCTAAAAGTGTGTACAGTCAAAGTTATGAAGGTTCAAAGTTGAATGTGTTTTCTTGTTTGATCTGAACCCAAGAAGGGTAATTGAGTTGTGTTTATTGGTATATCAATGTTTAAAGGTGAGATAGCTATTGAAGTATGTTTTAGAATCCATGAGGACCATATGTGTGCATTATGAAGGTTTTACCAATCATATACAGTATGATCAAAGGGTTAAAAGTCGATTGTGTTTTCATTCATAATGATTGTATGTACAGAAAGGTGTTTGAACTAATTGAGTGTTAATAGAAGGGTGTTATGATGGATATAAACACTTAAGAATGACCTATAGATCATATGGCATGGGTCCGTGTACTTATAAATTTTTCTTATGTTCTTAATTTGTTCAAAGAAGTATCAAAGAGGTGAATGGGTCTCCATAGGACCTAAAAAGTGACTTAGGTTTATTTGAAAGAGAGTTGTGCTTACGTGTGACCCATGTTAGATGCCTTAAGGGTGAAGGCATGTATTATGGCTGATAAGGAAATATTGTGGACTTGATAATTCATGAAGGCTCTACAAAAGGTAAAATAAAAGATGGTGTTTTTGAGATATTTTTGAGAAGATATGTATGAGAGACTTGTGAGTAGGTGCTCGAAGTGGAGGTTTGTGTATACTGGTGGAGTATGTGTTAAGAGTGTAATAAATACTTGTTGGGGCAAAGTGAAGAAGATACATGTGTGAATAAAGCATGTGTTGAAGAGTGTAGAAGATAGAGGAAAGTTATAGGTCAGAGTGAGGACTGTATGTATGATCATTTGGTCATGTTGCTAGTACTGTGACAAAACTATTACAAGTTGATGAGAATGAGAAGTGTGAAGTGATCTAGAAGATGGTTTTTGGATGCATTATGAGTGTGTGAATAATTTAAGGAGGTTGTGTTATCATAGGTCAATCATCAGGTGTTGAAGACATAGTTCAAAGGTGGAGGTGTTCATTTCATAAGAGGTCAGAAGGACTTGATATTCCTTAAGGGTAGGTGCTCCTTGTGAAATAGGTATTTCACTAAAGGCCTTAGGTTAGAAGGACTTGACCAAGGTTAGTAGTCACAAGGACTTGAGCAAAAAGTGGTCATAAGGAATTGATCATTTTAGGGGTAGGTGCTCCTTGTGAAATTGATGTTTCACTAAATCTTGGTCAGAAGGACTTAATCAATCTCTTGTTTGTAATCTCTTATAAGACTAGTCCATATGTTATAAGCTTGAGAGTGGGCTTTATTCCCCATGAGGTTTTCTCACAGGAAATATGTGTTGTATGTTTGATCTTGTGTATGCATTGAATGAATGAGCTCTCTTGTTAATTTTTCTTGATCAAATTAATATATGTTGATTGTTTAATAGTTTGAAAGGATTGGAATTGAAATTGAAATATCTGGGATCACTGATTCACCCCTTTCTTAGTGATTGTACCTTTAACATATTGATTTTTAGAAAGAAATTTAACGTTGATTTAAATATTTAAAATAATTTCCTACATTGGTGTACATACAAAAAAATAACTTGATTTAAATTTATGAGAGTAAATTTAACATAGTGAATGTATTTTCCATCCCTATTTTTGTTCTATTTCTTTTGAAGAAAACTTGTCTAGTTGTTTTTTATAAGTTTTTTTCTTGTTTTATTTCTTTAATTAGTTTTGCCTAAACGAAATTGTAATTTAAAAGAAGAGATTCAGTTTATCTGTGCTGAGGAAACCAACTTGGTCAATTGGTTGCTTTGCTTTCCATGTTTATTTTTTTGAAAGTCTAAACTATGAATATTGACATTTTAGTTTGAATTGTAAACTTGAAATACATTTTTTCATTTCATTTCTTTTTAAGTTTTTAACAAGCTTAATGTTGATTCACATGCCTTTGGTGAGAAAATATTATGAGCAGATTTAGTTAGACTTAATGATGTCTGTATCCAAGATTATATGTTTTGTGCTTAGGTCCATGGTTATTGTATTTTATTTGTTGCAATCATGCATGTGAGTTAAATATAAATTTATTTTAAAAACTAAATAATTTAATTTTTATGCTTTTTTTTGTCAATTACAACATCCAATTTTTTTTCTTTTAAAGCTGGCTTTCCATGCATGTCACGATAATTTTTTTAATAATCTACAAATGAATACCTTAGAAATAGTGATTAAAATTTTATTTATTAGAAACCAAGACATGATCAAATTCAAAAAAATAGATGGTAACATTTTTATAACTTAAAATTTGGGCACATGCACCTTTGTTGAAGTATGTGTTGATGAGAATATTTTTAAGATGAAACTTTATCCATATATCCCAAGTTGAAAGGTAGACTATGCTGAAACAAGGATTTTTAAAGTTGTCTAATGAGAAGTTCATCCCTCTAAAATTAAATTGTTAGATACATTAATGTTGAAAACATATGTATTTGATTTGTTGAATATGTGAAATTGAAAGTTTCAAAGGAAGATTATATTAAATATTTTTTCTTAGCTCAAATAATTTTTTTGCATAGCTTTAATACACTTTTAAGTATATTAAATATTTTTTCCCATCAATTAAATTGAATAGTTTGTTTAAAATATAATATTCATATTAATAACCTTTTGGTATAGTTAATTAATAATTAATCATTTACAATTCAATAAAATTTAGATGGAATGTAAGATTAGTCATTGGTATCTTAAATATAAATAAATTAACTAAAATTAAGTTGTTATAATTGAGAAATTTATCCTTAATAATAATTAAAAATATATTTTAATTGATAAGTTTATCCCTTATCAATTAAAAGGTAAATTACCTTGCATATAATATATATCTGATAGATATGAATAATAATTATCATAATTATTTAAGTATTGTTTGTTTTTTTAACTCTTCAAAACATTTTTAATGGCTAAAGATATAATGGCTTGTCTAGGGGTGGTGAATATTTTAAAATTGATTTTGAAACCTTGAATGCATAGGTATATTTATATTTAATTTTAAAGTAGAAATCTATAATAATAAATTAATAAATTTAAATATTTCAATTATTACACTAGTCTAGTAGAACCAAAATATTAGCTTTATAGTCGAGTTGAACCCAAGCATGTAAAGAGGAGAAACCAGGTTGGGTTGGGTTTAATTGTGTGGAATAGAAGTGGATGGGAGCATGGTATTTCATGTTTTTATACACATGTGTGAGTCACTACGTCATGTGTAACCTTAGCTTAGATGTGTTCCAACCATATAAATTTCATTAATGATTAGTAAAACATGATTTAATATGTAACCAATCCTAAATAAGGCAACAATGCCATTAATTTGAGGACATAAGCAATCATCATATAGTAATAACGTAACTTTATTAATAATCATCTCAATATTTATTGTTGTTCATTATTTACCAGGGACTCATGGTGCTCACAACATTTTAACTATTTCTATAAATCCTATCTCTATTCTAAGTTATTGCTCTAGTTATAGATACAATCCACATAGTCCATTTTTTAATTCTTCGAAGGAACTATCAATCCCTTCTTCTTCATTTCATATGCCTTTTAAGGATGTTAAGAGACCTTTATGCACCAACTACAACCATATTGTAATTATTTCACCATTATACCCACTATAGAAGTTAATGTGTTGTATTGCTTGATGCCATCTACCACCATCTTCTATTATCACTACATAACTCTGTGTTAGGATCTGTTGTTAGACTTAACTCTCATCATTTATCCCCCATAATATCCATTGTAATGCCTAGGTCCAGTCAGTTGCATGTCTTGGTTCTATCATTTTTATCATTTAGTACACGTGGATATGATTTTTGGTGGCTTGCACCTATCTTATTGGTAATTCATTTTGGGTGCATACAAAGGTTATTGGTTCAAATTGCATGCACTATTTTCAGCTAGTGGTTTTGGTTTGTCCCTGGATGTAGTCAATTCCTGGGGTCAAATCACCCCACACTAAATCAATTATCTATCTTGGAACAACCAATCCATCTCTTGTTTGTTTTCTTTGTGCAATCTAGTTTTCTGCAAAGTTGCTCCATAATCAATTACTTCATCTAAACTTAATTTTTTTGACAAACCTAGTTATACATGCCTCCTTATGAGACACTATTATTTATTTTAGTAGCAATTAAAAACTTGTATGACATTTGCATCTCTTATGTTTTATCAATGGGTCCTCACCTCCCTTTTAGATTTCTTGTTGTCTTCCTCCTAAGAGAAAGATTATGCACTTTGCATGGTATGTTTGGACTCAAGATTTTTCTCTCAGTTTTTCTCATGAAAACCTTCTTCTGTGCATCCTCTTGTAAGGGCATCTATATCCCAACAACTACTTCATGCATCTCCAAGTCAACTTTTCCCTTTGTTCTCCTCTGATGGGCATGAGTTGACTCACGCTTTTACAAGTTGGGTTTGTGAAGTTAACCCACATGTTTGTTGTTTCTTGTGTGTCATTCCTTTGTAGTGTGTACTTAGAGTACCCTTTAATATCAAGGGTAGAATTATAGATGGCCTCAACCGTTTAGGTGGGGATGAATGCCTATATTCATTAATCAGCACCACCCATGTTGAATTTTTATCACCTTCTAATAGGTCTTAAAAATACTACTAATGGTATAATTATGGAGACCTGCTATCACCTCCCTTTGCCTTGTCATCTAGTTTTCTCCTTGAAGTACCACCATCCTCTAGGTGTGTAACTCCACCACACATTCTCTTCCCCTACAGTGCTACCAATGTTTTTCAGTGCAGAATTGTGCTTTTTGCTTTTGATCTAGTTCCTCTCCCCCTTCAGATCTTCTTCATACATAGGTCTTCCCTAAGATACCTATGTCTTCTCTTGTGCTTTCCTCCTTAGAACCATATATGTTTGATGGAGGACAATGACTCCTTCTTGAGTCATCTCCTACATGATTGTTCCACTTAGACGACGGTGTTCTTAGTCTCTTCCCTTCTATTTATAGGTCCTTAATCTTCCCACAATCTCTCAAAAGGGGGTCAGAGTCCAAATTTAATAACCTTTTTTATTCAATTGACCCAAAAGAGGAAAAAATGTGTGGGGCTTATAGGATCTCAACCTTTTAGCTTCAAATAAACATCTTTAACTTTATTTAGAGTCCTTGGCCTTTCTACTCGTAGTATTTAGAGCTCTCACAATTTATAGAGCTTGGCCCTTAATCCTTTATAATTGTCCTCCCTTTGAGCCTTTTGATTTTTCTACATAATTTTTGTCTATCAACATCTTTTGCTACCACTCCAATAGTCCTCATTTATCACAACATCAACCTCTTTTAGAAATAATTTTGTTTGGCAACCTTTGTCACAAGCCAAACTCTCATATTTATAGATTCAAAGGGGGTGGGTCATCAAATGGTCTAGTCCATAAGTTGATAGTTGTCATTTCATGTAGATGGTTGCCTATCCAAACCACCTATGCTAGGGCAACCGAGTCATGTATTAGGCCCTTAAATTCTAATAGGTGTTTTCATGAGTCACACCTTGAGATTTTCCACTCTTGTCCTTCAGGGATGAGTCATACCTTGAGCCATTCAATTTTGACAGTAATCAATTTGGATCAAAATTTTAGATATGTCATCCTCTATTGGCCTTTGGTCTAATAATTTCTAGATGTCACTTTGTCTAGCTGGCCAATTGATCGTTTGTCAAATTTTGACCTTGAAATAGGAACCTATCACTTTATGTTGTATCCTAGTTTGTTTTTCCTATTAACTCTCCCATCTTGATTTCCCCTTCCTTTACACATTCTGCACATGTTATCCTCATTCTGCATGCACCTTATTCCTTGTTCTCTTTTGTGCACCATTTTTATGTACTTATTTTAGCATCATCTTCTACCCCACATTAAATCTCACACCTAGTCTTCTAATGCAAAAAATTCTTACCATATCCATCTAGGGCATGCCTGCACAAGCATTACTATTTTAGGTGGCACAAAGCACTTTTCAGTGTTAAAGTGTAATGATCCTCACCAAAAATACTTAGACATCGGTAGGTATGACCTTAAGAGAAGGCCCTCACTTGACTCACCTATATGGATATTAAGAGGGGTGCACATTTTATTATAAGCTACATGCATCTAACATGTGTAGGACTTAACCTATTCTATTCTACTCAAAGAAAAAGTGTAAAAGTTCAAATGGAGAATAAGCCTTACTACAAATTGACATGATCACTTTATTACAAATCTAGCCTAAGCTAATAATTGTTGAAATTCATTTGAGGCATTTCACCACTGATGGTCCAAGATCCATAACCTAATAGTCCTTGTATCGATTATTTTGCTCAACCCTGGCGCATATGGTAGTTTTTTACTTACCCTATAAAAGAAGCCTCAATTTTTTGATCTAGGGTACCTTCCTTCCTTTAGAGATGATAGGTATGTGAGACACCCAAACCTTATTTATAGCTAAAGGTTGACTTTCCTTTGCATTCTTATAAGGGCTTCGGCCAACATGTGTAACCCATACCGACAATATAAATAATTCCTTGGGCCCTTGTCATGGTGCAATATGTGGCTTCCAAATGATCTCTTTAGGGGAAGGACTGAACATGGTACATGGTCCATTTTTCACATTTTGAGGCTGAGTCGTGACTGTATCATGCCACATCTTCAATCAGCCCTTCAGTAGGAAGGTGGGTTCTCAATGTACATCACCTTACACTTAGGTTCAAATAAGGGGTTAAAATGTATCACCACATGACTTTGTTCAATGAACTAATATTTATATTTCACCCATCGATCGCCAATAATACTTATTGTCTCAGAGTTAAATTCTACCTCATCCCAACTCATGGTGTTTTATCCAGTCGACCCCACACTCTCCTTATGTTGTGTGGTGATGTTGCAAAACTTTTTGAATGAGTCCTCAAGCTCCACACATTCAAAATATGTGGTAGCTTGGTCTACTGTTAGTGGAATAACCACACACTCACTCCCATTCTTGAAGATCATGTAACATTTTTTAAAGTACATGCCGACATTGTTAACATAACACCATGACCTTCCTAAAAACATGTGATAATTATTTTTCTCAATCAGCTCTATCACCTCAAAATCAATGTTGAACTTGATATCCATGATCTCGATGTCAACATTATATATAACCCCTATGGGGTGCACTTTGGTCTTGTTCACCATGAACATGATATGAGGTGAGCGCTAAAGAGTAGGTATTCCCATCTATCACCATGCATATCTTATGAGGAGATTCACTTCGATGCCAATGTCCATCAAGATGTCATAGATTGACCATTAGTTAATCTCAACATCCACAAGCAACTCTTGATCATAGCTTATGTCTTGGGTGTTATTTGATTCATGCCCTTGTGCTAGGTATGGCTTCAGGTCATCATCTGACTACTTTTCATCACATTCATCCAAGAGGTTATTTAGCATGGGAATCATCCCCTTACATTGTAGGAGTCTAATAGGTTAGCAAGCTCACCTAATTATGTTTCATGGGCCCAAAGTTCTCTTTGAGCTTTCTCCTCTAGCTCTCAAGTGAGTTGGATTTCTCCCTACATTTTTTGAATTAAATTCAAGGTCTTACTTAGCACCTCAATTTTTCATAATTCTTTTAGGAATAATGTAAGGATAGGCTATGGGCATGCTACTCTAGCTTCTTGTCCCTCAAGTTCACATTTGGGCCTAGCCACTTCTACAGGTGCCACTACTAACTATGTATTCATGTTATTCCATGTCATCGCTTTGACCTTGGCCCTAACATTATTTTTCTTATGTGCCCTTGACTTGTGTGCACAACATATTATCCCAACACCTTTCTTAAGTTTTCCCTTTCATGTGAACTTGGCATGGAGATTTATTACTCTTCTCAACATCTCTTATAATATTATTGCTAAGGCTTTAGCCCTTAGGGTTAAACATCTTCTTCCTTTAATTTTTAGAAGTGAACAAATTGGCTTTATTCAACATAGATTTATTCAGGATAATGTCATTATTGTTTGGGAAGGTACATAATGGTCTAGGGTCTCTAACAAAAAAGCCTTGTTTATTAAAATTTATTTTGAAAAGGCTTATGACCATATTGAGTGGCCCTTTGTTCTAGCCATGCTTAAGGCCTTTGGCTTTGGCCCCAAATTTGTTTACATGGTCAATATGATCTCTAGGATGCCGGGGCATGTATACAATCAACGACACTCAATATTATTGATTTGAACTTTATCATTCTATTCAAAAAGGATGTCCTTTAGCCCTTTATTATATGTGTTAGCAATAGAGGGATTTAATTTCCTGTTAGCTAATTCAACTGTTAGGGGTTTGGTGAAAGGCATTTCCCTCCCTCAATTTGATTGATAGTTGTTGAATGGCCATTTTGTGAATGATTCATTTCTCACTCTTCAAGAGGAAGAAGAGTCAATTAAGAATGCTATGGAATGCCTTCATATTTTCCACTTGGCTTCGGGCTCATCTATTTAATAGAGAAAGACTCAATGTTACCGCCAATCTCTAGGTCCCAAACCTCCTTGGTTGGAGGGATATCAGTAGCAGTGGCTTCTTCCATGGGTTCAGTTTAAATTCCTTGGCATCCCTTTTGATTTTTGGGCTTCTCCTTCTGAGTTATGGTCTTATATGGTGCAAAGGGTTGAGAAAAAAATTTCTTTTTGGATCACAAAGCCCTGGTCTTTAGTCAACAAATTTTAGATTTGTTCCAAGATTTTAGTGGCTACACATGTTTACTACTCCCCTTGTTGGGCCCCTTCCAATGTTGCTTACAGTAAACTAGAAAAAATCCTAAGAGATTTTCTATGGGTTAATTTTAAAGGTCACAAAGGCTTTCACATAGTTACTTGTAATATTTACTGTCGGCCTAAAGACGCAGGTAGTCTAGGTCTTTTGGATATAAAAATTCAAGGCCTTGCTCTTAGTGTTAAATGGATCACTCGGGGTCTTGTTAGTGATGAATTTTGGAAGATTCTTCTTCACCACTATATTTCTCAAGGGATCCCATATGGTTAAAAGGCTTGGCAAGTCTTGGGAATTCATTCCCTTTTTATCACCCCAACGCTAGTTAAAATTAAGTGTACTTTTGTTGTGCAAAGTCTATAGAAGGCATGGGAGAAGCTTAAACCCCATCTTACTTGGATAGGTGAGGGTTTCAGGAATGGCCTCTCCATTAATTCCCATTCTATTTAGTGGTCACCTTACTTCAATTTTTTGGGTTAACAGGTTAAGATTGTTTAAGAAAGGTGTGAGAAATATAGGTGACCTTTTCTATAAAGTGAATCAGTCCTAGCTCACTTGGCAACAAATTTAGAAAAAAAATCATTTAAATAACTCAGATGTAGAGGCTATAACATTAATTCAAGGCTCCATACTTGATGAGTATTTGCACAAGATAGGGGTCAACTCCCTTGTTCTTTGGTAGAAGGATTGGCATTGGCCTACGACCACTCCTTTCACTCAATATTCTCCTCGATTGGGTTATGATTTGTTAAACCCTCAATGTATTCTAGATGAAATGCTCAACCTTAGATGGAATATCCATTTTGGTCATGGGGTTTCGGTTAAGCGATTTAACAATGTGTGGTCTGCTGCCATTGAGCCTAAAAAAGCTCATTTTCTTTGGTGTCTTATTTATCAGGGCTTGCATGTGGGTGACTGGCTCAAGCATCTAGTGGTTTCAAATCCCATCTCCCTGACTTGTCGACAACCTGAGACATTTAAATACCTTTTTTAGTTTTGCTCTCATGTACAATCTGTGTGGCACTGGAATCATTCCCTCTTTCAACCTTTTCAACCTGAGTTCTTTACATGACAAATTGCTCTCTTAGAGGAATTAGCGCTACTTCCTGCATAATACAACAAAATTTGGTGGATCTTTCAAGCTGATATTTTATTTCAAATATGGAAAGCTATAAACTATGCTTGTTTTAATCATGAAGAGATGGAAAATAATTTTTCTATCACTAACAAAGTTATTGTTCTATCTAATGTTACTCTTCAGATTTAAAGCCAGATGGATAAAGTTCACTTGGAACTTAATCATCTCCAACGTTTACTCGACCATTGGGGAAATGCCCCATGCGTGGTCAGTCGAGAACCTCCTGAGCCACCACATTGTCCTATGCCTCCCCTAGGGTGAGGACGTGGTACCTACTAACAACATTCTAGAACCAAACATAGGAATCATTCTCCTCGTCGGTCACCACCTCAATGGTCCTCCTTGTGACATGATGATCTGAGTGGATCTTCTAGATCTAGAGGTGATGTTAGGGTATAGGGCCATCCTCCCTCGAATCACGATAGTGAGAACAGGGGTTGTGGTCCTCCCCCCAAGAATAATTTCCATGATTGGCTCTGGCAATCTCTTTTGAAAGGCACAAAGATGATGAATTAGAAGCTCAACAAACTAACGATTGGAAGCCCTTACAAGTGGATGATGATCCTTCTGCTCTGGGAGGATGAGGTGATGTGCCTTAGTATCTACCATCTCCATTGCCTCCCCCAACTTCTATGTTTGTTGCGATTGCTTAATTGTCCTCTTTATTGCTTTATGCTCCTTTGCTCTTAGTGCTTAGATATTCAGAACTATTGATGTGATATTTTTTTGTGGTCATTTATTGACCACCTTTTAGACTTTTCTCAAAGTGTTTTTTTCCTTCGCTGTGACTTTGCTTGTGGGGTGTGACTTCTCCACCCATTTTTTTGTATGATTAGCATTGTACTATACTCTTGTCTTATTAATATATAGATATGCTTTTCATTAAACAAAATACATAGATAAAAAATTATGTATAATTTTTTTCAAAAATTATCTATTCACTCTCCACATTTTCTTTCAATAATTAAAATATATTTTTCTCTCAATTTTTATTTCATTTTAAATTCTATTATTATTTATTTTGACATATTTCTAATTCATTACTTATTTTCTTAAACACATCAAATCGCCATAAATTTAAGATTGCTATAAAATTTCAACTACTAAGAACATATATAAATACTAATGAAATCTTATAAAAAATATTAAGATAAAAATTATTTAAAAAATAATATAATATTTTAAATCAAAATTATATAATATAAAAGATGAGATCGAAATCATATCCCAAATAAATTTGATAAAATAAATATCTTCCAATTTAATCTAAAATCACCACATCAAACAATAAAAAAATCACACTATCCATCATCCTAATTTTTAATGTAAATTACATTATTTGAATGTAGGTGAGGTGCCCACATCAACAAATGATTTGTTTTGTTTGGGTTGGTAAATGAATCTTGTAAAGTTGGTGGTATGCCCACATCAAAAATGTGGGTGGAGATGGAAGTATCATGAATATGAAGGTGTGCAAAATAATTTCTTCTACATATTTATGAAAAAAAAGTATATTTTGTCATATAAAATTAATAAATACGACAGACTTGTGCCATGTGATTTGTGATTCTCATGTTAGAAGAAAAAACATAAAAGTTGTAACCATGATTATGGACCATTTTCAATATGCAATTTTTAGTGGGGATGGTTCTCTACTTCTTACTGCAGGATGGGAAAGTGGGGTTCCCATTAAAATGCAACACCTCTATTCAAATTATTTGTAAATTGAATTTAATTAAATTTTTGTTAAGATAAAATAATAAATTAGTTTTAATTTATAATTAAAAATATTCTTAAAATCAATAATAAATAATATAATTTTTTTAAAGAAAAATATTTGATTTGTTGTAAATTTAAAGATAGTCGTCAAAATAGATATAAAAAATATGTTTAAATAATAAGATAAATAAAATTTATTTTTTTGAAATAGATAAAAACAATTTTTTCAATATTCTTTTTTGATATAATGAAGATATTTTTAAGAACGTTGGTCATTTGTGTTTAAGTGCATATATCTTAAAATTGATTTTGTGGTCATATTTTTTACTCTATAGCTCTTAGAACCTTGTTTATATTTTTTGAATTTCACAAATATTTCTAGAAAATGGATCTCCTCTTTCACAACCCTCACAACCCATCAAAAACCAATGAAAACTGGAGATTGATTGAGGGGCCCTAAATTATCTCTCTATTATTATCGAGCCCCTAAATTAAAACAATTTTGGAAAACAACACTTAATATAATTCAACAAATAATATGTGAATGGAAAGCCTAATCTTATATAACTTTTAATGCAAGAATGAATATTTGACAAAGGAAATAAATGCTTCAAAATTTGTATCAATTGTACTTTAAATGTTTAAATTATGCTTATATACTTTCACAATAGATCTTTAGAACATAGAATTTGTATCTTAATCACTCTTGATCATTTTGTGTCTTATATGTACTAACACTAATTTATTTGCAGGGTTCTTAAATTCAAATTAATATCAAAATGGTATGTAAGTTAACATACAATGTGTAAGAAATGTCAATGAATTATAGTAATCTTCTGCCAAACGGCATTAACCAAACTTGACCAACATAAAGACTTCAACCAATTCGACGTGAATGATATCTAAAAAGATAAAACGAAAACGGAAGCCAACTAAGATAAGCCCAATTTAAGGTGATGCAATCTTTAGTTGCAAGCAAGGGCCTATCTTCTCTCATGCCTTAAAAGGAGGCCCTTCATTGTCCACTAGGATCCCTCTCTTACTAGTATTTCTGCCTCGCGTTTCTACTTTAGAGCGTCTGCCTTTCTTCTTTGTGGTGGATCCAACATCAACTTTAAGTTTTCTAGCATGCATGGGCCAGGGAACTGCAGCAGGAGAGAGGGGGGACAACATAGGGAGGGGGCCAACATAAAGGGAACACCTTGGGGAGGGGAGACATGGTCAACAAGATTGGTGGGAGGGAATGAAACAAGGGATGGGGGCGGGGGGGGGGGACGGACGGGGTGCATGAGAGGGGGGGAGGGGTGCATGAGAGGGGGGGAGGACAAAATAACATCATCTCCAAACAACTGCACCTTTGTCAAACCACAACTAGGTCTCTTAGAAGTGTCTTTTGCAACTATAGAAATGAGCTCGAGAGAGGAGGAGAAAGGCACCTACACTTGAGATGACTACGAACCAAGAAAAAATCCCTCTTTCAAACAATCTTCTACAATGACCTCCCTAAACAAAAGAAACAAAAAATTATTGTAATTACATTACATAAATTTAATAAAACAACTTTTTTTAAAAATAATTGTTACACACAATATACATTTATTACTATTTTTTATTGTATGAACTAATTTTATCCTCCTTAAAAAAAATAGGCATTTTATAAATTTAATAAAACAATCCTTATTTCAAAAAAAATGTTTTGAAGTTGACATATTTATTGCCGCTTCTTATCCCATAAATTATTATTAAATTCTTCTATTCCTTTATAAAAAATATATGTAAGGTAGGAAACAATCTCCATCCACTTACGTCATTGTTAATAAAACCCCACATGATAGATACATGATCAACGGTGGAAATTGTGAAGTAGAACACACACAAATTGTGGTCCACACCCAAATAAATAAATCAATTGTCATCCAGACCCATGGGCATCAAGGACCACAAATCAATTGTGATCCAGATCCACATCAATGTTCCCAATTCACTCCATACTCCCACATCAACGGTCCCAATTCACTCCACGCTCCTCCCAAAATTAGACTTGTTGTAACCAATGATGTAATGCAAGCTTCCATGTCAAAGTAGACTACATGCCCTCCAACTAAGAATCAGATTTTTTAAAGGAAAAAATTGCCTTGGGAAAATGCCAAGAAGCTTCATCCCCACCTTTTATTCTTCTGCCCTTTACCACTCTTTGCATCGTTTTCTTCAAATTGACAAAAGTTGTACTCAACCAGAGCTTCCTCGATGCTTCCTCTGTCCATTCAGCCCGCCATCATAGTACTTCGATAAGACCGATGGCAACTTCTCTGCATCTTCTCACAGCCCACTATTTTACGATATATATACACATTGTTCTCACAGGATATACACAATGTGTATCGATCAGAAGTCACAGATCAATAGTGGCTGATGTTTTCCCAGTTGGCCATCGCGCTCAAGGATTCATTTCTCCTTCCTGAACATTTGGGTGTTTAAAAATCTAGATTTTAAGCACACCCATGGAGCTGAGAAGAAGATTGATGTCCTACGGTAGATCCCCGTCACGTAACGGAGAAAAAAAAATCTCGATCCCGTCTCCGTCGGAGTCATCCGAAGCCGTCAAATCGCCCCGATCGGGGCCGTTCAGCCCCTGTTCGAGCCCCCGTAAGGCCCTGAAAAATCTTTTTGTGAAGAAAAAGAACCGTTCAAACTCGCTCCCCGAGTCCGTCAAAATGACAGTTCTGACGCCTCCTTCGAGGCGTCGGAACGGTGACGAGGTAAGCGAGTTGGAGGAGGTTTTCAGGCATTTTGACGCCGACGGCGACGGCAAAATCTCGGCTGTTGAGCTGAGGGCTGTGCTTTCTTCGCTTGGGGAGGATGATCTGAGCGAAAACGAAGTGACGGCCATGATTGACGAGGTCGATTCCGACGGTGACGGGTTCATCAGTTTGACGGATTTTATTCGTCTAAATACGGGGAATGTTGCGGGGTTTGACGCCGATTCCGAGTTAAAGGCGGCCTTTAGATTGTTTGATGTACATAAGGAAGGTCATATAACGGCTAAGGGACTCCATGAAATCATGACAAGGTTGGGGGAAAATAGTAGTTTGGATGACTGTCATTTGATGATAAAGAGGGTGGATTCTGACGGGGATGGGGTCGTCAATTTTGGAGAGTTCAAGCAAATGATGATGGCTTGAATTAGGGTTTCATGTTTAGTGTTTGGTGATTGGATAAAGTTAGGTTTACTTTTGAGCTTGATTATAAAATTGTATTATATGAATTTTAAAAAATCAATCTTAAATTTAAAACCTAAAAATATTGGTCCTAAACACATTAAAAAAAAATTGTAAATTAAATTTGAATGAAGTTAAAAAGGTCATCTTATGTATATTGTTTATGAATTTCCTACCTACCTTTCTTAAGGGGATGCAAATCTATGAATAGAGGAGGAAATGCTTTAAAAGACAATATAATTTTTGGGTTTCTTCGAATGGAAACTATGGAAGATATTGATGATTCCAAGAATTTTTTTTAACTAATAGGTTTATGTTTTATTTTTTATTTATTTTTTTCAATTTTATGAAGTCATTTTATATTTTAATAAAATTTTAATTAATTTTTTTGGTTATTAAATGGGAGTGGGGAGTCTTGAATTAGTTGGGATTATAATTATTTTATGTAGATGATTTCATGTTCAAATTTGTAAATGGGTTGTATTAGAGATAATTTATGTTGAAGATTTAAAGATGTTCAATTTATATGGAAGATTTTATGTCTTGAGTTTTTTATAAAAATCTTGAATTGTTATGAGATATTAAAAATTATAAGTATATTTATAATTCATGGTGAAAAGAGTGATAATGAACGCGTATGTGGAAGCAAAATGTGATGAGGCAAAGAAAGGAAGTGATGATCGAAGAGGATAGATTGGGGTAGTAGGAAATATCTACCCAAGTAGTGGGTAGTGCAAAAAGTGAAAAATCATGGATAAGGGTTAAGAAGAAACCTATAATCGAATGCCACAAGGATGACATACTTGACATACTCTCGAATCATTTGAGTGGTCAAATAAATTCCAGTAATCAATATTTAGGACATGGAAGTCGAGCCCGTCATAAATTTGCTTGAGACAACCCTACACTAGTGCTTGAGCAAGAACTAAAGAATATGAGCAACCAAACTAATTCATGTTGGTTTTTTTTTCAAGTTAGTTTGTATATGCATCCATGGGAAGAGGGTTTAAATCCAAAAATCGAGGATCTTTCTTTTGTCCATGTTTGCACTCAAACGTTATGGACTCTTAAACTAAAACTTTGGAGAGAGGAAGATTTTACAATGATAGGGAATCGGCTCGGGGAATATATTTATATGGTTAGGTCTACAAAAGTCATGTTGTTCGTTGTATATGACAAAATTTGTGTCAAGTTTGACATATCTAAACCCTTACCCAAGGCCATAAAATGCAAAGTTGAATCTTCTGAGTGGGTGTAGGTAATTGACTATGGGAACATTTTGTTCAAATGTAGTGATTGTCATGAGCATGGGTAGCTTGTCAAGGGATTGCCCTAAAATGAATTAAACCCCTCAACAAAGAAGGGAAGGTGGGGTGGGGCAGGGCGGGCGCGTCGGGGGAGGGGGGGCGCGTCGCGGGCGGGGGGTGCGAAGGAATCAAAAGTTTGGAAGTGTGTGGGCTTTGAATCTAAAAATAAAATTGATTTTCTAAAAGATTGGAGTGATGTAAAGGGCCTTGTTCTTGAAGAAGTTTCTTTGGTTAAAGAAATCCTCCCCACTCAAAATCTAACTAACATTCAAGACCAGTCTCTATTGGGTTCTTTTAATTAGTTCCACTTAGGAGTTGAAGCTTCTCCCCAACAAGCTAGCACGTTGGTCCTATCACGTGAGAGGTAAGTCTTGTGCGCTCACTCGAAACACGTAGCGAAAGTCGGTTCCCAAAGGCTTTGAAGCATAATGTTGTATGTTTGTTCATCATTAGTAACACAAGTCTTAAAAAGGTTATTCAACACCATAAATATACTACTATTATCCTTATTGTCCCAGATATAACTAAGATCACCATTACTGACAGTAGTGATCAAAGAAAAAAGATATTCATGACTTAGAAACAAACCATATCCATTACCCAACACTTAAAATATTTCATGACTTATCACACAATATAGTAAACACTGGGTTTTCATTAGTTGCTTAACAAATTACAAGATATAACGCTATATCTAGTTTCTAAAGGACGACACATGCAAATGATTACGACGGGGGTTTTTATACTTGTTTTGCCCTAACCAAGTGTCATAATTCTAATTGTCATGAACAAATGGCACACAGGCTCCCAACAAATTGAGAGTTGTGGCTCTTACAATGATTTATTCTTATAGACTCAAGCCTCTGCGCCCTTATATCCTCGCTCTATGTTATATGATGATGGCTAAGTGTTCCATTCCTCACAGGCTAGTACAAAACCTTCGATCAATGCGGTCGAAGTGTCCCATTTAAAATGTTCTTCTAACTGCTCCCGCGTCCCTCGCGCTCTGCTTCCCATGCGCTCCCTTAGTCTTCTACTTTTGTTTCGAGCCCTCTATTCTCAGGTCCCTCATGACATGTTCCCTTTTGACTGGGTCCTCTCATGCTGGGTCTCCTGTGCCATTGTCCTTCCACACTCATCACCTTCCGTACCTGTCAACTATGCACCATGGTCCTCCTGTGTCATGCCGGTACTTGCATCAAAATGGGCAATGGTCCCTCTGTGTCGCGCACCAAAAATGGAACAATACTTATTCAAAATTTAGGAGTCAACATCACCCCACACGATGCCTTTAGTCCGTTTTGGACTAAGCCACGCTATCATCCTCCAAAAATTCTGAGCCCTTCTATTCGAGTTCCTTTTTTAGCCCATCCCAATGGGACAATTCGTTGAGGACTTTAGTAGTTATTATTTCAATGGCCTCTTTTGATTCTTTTAGCTCCTCAGGCTGAGTTGGAGTCTCGGTCTTTTTCATTTGTTCATCCAAGGTTGTGTGGCTTCCTTTTGGATGTCTTCTAATTCAGAGACCTCCTTATCAACCTATCCTCGGAGTATGGCAAAACTTGCATTTATTTATTGATGATGGTTATTAATGGAGTCTTCCATCGTTTCAACATCTTTGAATGCTTTCACATGCTCAATGTGATCTTTTATTAAAAGGGCAACACTAGCCAATTGTTGCCTCAGGACCTCCTCATTGTGGCGTTAGGCCTCCACTATTTTATTCGGGCGTGTTAGGCACACAAAAATGCTATCCAAAATTGGGATAACCTCCCCGACTCTCTTCAAGGTGCTCTTTTAAATGTCTATTGTCGTGGTGAATTGTTCAATTATTTCCTTGGCCTCATTTCTTGGTGTGGGGCACTCCTTATTTTTCTTGAACAAAAGCTCAACCAGGTTTCCAATTTCCCGATGGAGTCCCCATCCACAAGTGCCGAATCCTCTTTCAAAATTGTTTTACAAAGGGTTAGTACCCTTACTTTTGCTTCTGTGGCCTCTTGAATCTTTTGCTTTAAGGAGACCACTTCCTCGGCTAGCGCTTGCTTTTCTACAATCACTTTATTATACATCTCTACAACCCTACCATGTTTCCTTTATGTCGTGCATGCATCTAAATTTGACAAAATGTTCTAGCACATCATTTCCATGGCCAGTTTTAAAAATGTGGCACTTGCCATTATTGGAGTTAGTCTTTGTAGATCAACCTTCATAAGGTCTGGTAGTCCTGGAGCATCCAGGCCAGAAAAATGCAATCTAAAGGAATATCGAATTAGGGCTCCTCGTTGTACATTTCCAAAAGGAAGGACCCCTGCTTCCCTGTTTTTGGAGTTGCATCCAGAAGTGAGACCAAAAATAGAGGTCCTTATCCTCTACGTTGAACTAGTAACATTCATGCGTAGTGGACAACTCCCTCTATTCCTATTCTTCAGCTGGTCCCTTCCCCCTTTCCAGATCTCGCTCAAGCTCATCCTCTTGATGGCTTTCTGAGGCCATCTCACTTGTTCCCACTCCAATATCAAGTTGATCACCAAATGGGACCTCCTGTATTGGGGATGGAGTCTTCTCAAAGTCTGATCCCGAACTATGAATTTGTACCTAAGAAAGTCCCCATTAGGGCACTCGCCTTGGAGGTTGTTATGGTGTTGACCCTGTGGTAGTCCTTGGAGATGGTGGAGGCGAAGGTGGTCGTGGAGGTGGAGAAGGTAGAGGAGTTGGCTAAGGAGATGAAGGGTTCAGGGTAGGTGAGTGGGAAGGAGTGGAATGAGTAGGGGAAGGTGAGGTAAGAGGTGATGAAGTGTGAGGAGGGGATGGAGATGGAGGAGGTGGTGAAGGTGGAGTGTGAGGTGGAGATGGATGTGGTGAGGATGGGCGAGAGGCAGTGGGTCTGGAGGGTTGTACCTTCACAGTCCTTTGCCATTTTTAATGGGCTTGCTACCCATTTAAACTGGCACTCAACTCTGGATGCTTCCTTCATGGTTGTGGTTCCTGGGGGAGCCTCTCTTTGGGGTCTTCATCTTGAGGGTACTAGCGGAGGTGTAACATATAGAACAATTTGTAGACCTGCTCCTCAACCAGGATATCCTTAACCTTGATATCGGTTAAGTCAATTTCCTCCCTCTCCACAAAGGCCTTTATGCCCAGATAGACATACATCTTTCAAAGGGTGTGGCACTCTGTATCAATCTGCTCCACTTGGAGAATGATAGGCTGTGCATCATATATCTGGTTGACAGATTTGATGAAGTACCGTGTAGAGAATGCATATGGCAACTTAAGCCATGCTGAAAGTTCTCCCGAAGGATTCATGTAAATGTGTGCTAGGGAGTAGTGCTATTTTACAGTGAATTTTGCTTGGTCTACGGTTAGAGGGGGGCAAATCCTTTGGAATGCGTTATTCATTCCCAAATGTTGCCTTCATCCCATCAAACCAGTACCTTATCTTTATCTCGTAAGATGGGGTAATGTGTTGGGGGTAAGTGAAGGCCTTGAAGCACTTCATGGGGGACTTGTGAGTGGGAGGGTACACCCACTTCAATGAACCTGAGTTGTAGTCATGAACCTCGATCTCATAAAAAACTAGAAATAACAAGATTGCTCCCTAAGGAAACCTATATTTGGGTGTTTTGTGGGCTTTTTTTGCATCCTCCATTATTTTCTAGGCAAAGTACTGTAGACATCCAATTCTTAACACCATTTGTGTTGAAATTGTCAATCTTACTTGAATTGCACTCAAATGTACATTTTAGGTCAAAATTCATAAAACGTGGTAAATGGTTCGAACTTGTCATTTACAAGTGCCAATTTAGGTCAAAGTATCCCTAAATGGGGAAATGCAATTTATGGGCCAACTAACTTTGATCAATTCATTTCGAGTTAAAATGATAATTTCACCTTTTGTGCTCTGGATCACTCTTTTCACCTAAATTCATTGATACACACCACGTACCTTTGTTATTTTGTGTTGGAAACATCTTAAATAGAAATGCAGTTCCAGTGCATCTAATGTCACCTTCTAATTCTTCCTGAGTCAAATTACAACTCAGTAATATGACTTTCTGAATTTTTTGATTAATTGATGGCCAATTTTCAAATAATTGCACAAATGTTGATTAACCTTGTTTAAGGCTAATTAATCTAAATCAAGAGCTTAATTGGATTTTCCATGAGAGTTGTTGAATATTTCTTTTTGAAAAGTGATTCCTATTAATTGCATCTTCAAGTGACATCATTTTTTGGGAAGACATCTCTAGGCCATAAATGCCACAAATATCAAGATTATGGGTCACCCATGCCTAGTTAATGCCTCTTATGCCTCTTCAATGCCCCTTCTTCGAAGGTCATCATGAAGATAATTATGAATTTAATTCCAAATATTGAATTAATCCTCAACGACACATTTTCATCTCAAAATGGACGGTTCAGGTTGATTCTGATCATTCTTAAAAATATATAAATAGAGAGGCCATGAACATCATTTTAAAGCTTGATTTATGCAAAGTTATTATGCATAATTGTCTTCACAATCCTTTGCAATAAACCATTAGAATTAGTTACAAGCTTCATTGATAGGCTAGTTTAGTGATTTGAAATTATGAGCCTAGGTTTTATGGAGTGTTCTTAAGACATTGGAGGAGTTTGCCACCTTTGTTGGCAAAGACAAGGATGCTTGATCAAGGGAGAACATGCTTTTGAGCCACATGGGTATGGTGAATCCATTTGAGAAGGTAATATGATGTTTGATTTCTTTTATTTATTTCTTCTTATCTTTTGTAATTCCCATAGGAATAGATAGGCTTAGTTAGTTAGTTAGTTATTTATGCATTTTTCATGATTTATGGACTAATATTTGACTAACTTGCTTTGCAATCCTCTCTACATCTTGGCATGCTCGGTGGGACAAGACGCATCCCACACATGAAGAAGATCATTTTTTAGCTTTAAAATCTTCATTCGGATCATTAAAACTCTTGTAATTTGATTTTCTAACTTTATTTTGATATTTTTATTTGTCACAGGTTTACACAATAATTGACGTCAATTAGTAAAGCCATCATCGATTGGATAGCTGTCGGTAGTCACTATTGGTATAACTGATGTCGATTGGATAACCGTCATCAGTTAGTAAGTGTAACCATCATCGGTTATATAACTAACGTCAGTCACTATGTTTTTCTTAAAACATAAGCCCAAGAGATTTTTTTTTGAAGTTCATTATTTCAAACCCAAAATAGCTTCAAGGATAAAGAACATGCTAACACTTTTTTTTCAAGACCAAGCTTGACATTTGCTAAAAAAATGTTTAGATCACCTTTAGCATGCTTAAAAATGAATTAGAAACAATATTTTGGTGCTTAAAGTAACATTTAAGGTTCTTAAATAAGTGTTTTTAGCATTAGTTTTCAAAGTTACAACTAAGACCAAGGGGTCAAATGAACACCGCGTCATTTTCCAAATTTGGGCTTAAAAATGAACTCACCTTTCCAAGATTTTTGTATTCACTTAGTTGTTTAAATTAAATTTTTTTTGGAAAAAAGAGGGATGTTATGTGTATGCTCTTCCATTTGTCCCCTTTAGGGAACCCTTGGAATCAAAAGCACCATTGCTATTGCAAAAATCCTAGTTAAAGGCTTAAAAAGAATGTCATATAAATAACTCCCCAAAAACTCATCAAAGTTTTCGTGACCTTGAAAATGACCCTAAAGTCTTTCTATTTTATGCTCTCTTTACTTTCATGCAAACTTGGATTGTGAGGGGGACATCATTACCTCCCATGAGTTATTTAGGGAAGCTTTGACCCATAGTTTCATCTCCTGGTATTGACTTCACTTGACTCCTTATTCAGTGTTGTACATGAGATGTATCTACATTTGGACATCACACTACACTAAGTGAATAGCAGGATGTAGTGGTTGTAAAAAAGACTAGACCTTTTTACAATTAACCAATGCCACAGTCACTGAATTTATATGCTTGTATTTTTGCATTGGTTTGACATGAAATTCATTGTGTAATTAATTCTCATAAAATGATTGAAAACTAATTATTTTTAGTCAACCCCATTTTCCCATACCCTTATTAGGATTTAGACAATTATACTTAGTGTATTTTGGTCATTATTTGCTTGGTATGCTTATGAGGCTAAAACTTGTTTGTTTGTTCATAAGCCATGTCAAAATCATTTATTTTAGTTAAGAAGAGGTAGTCGTTATGATGCCCAAAATCATGTCAAATACCTTTTTTGCCTTTGAGTCTTTGAAACATAGCAATTGACCACATCATTTGAGCATGCTTACATCATTAGGCTTCTCAATTTGTTTCAAAAACTTGTTTACCATTGTATCAAAAACTATTTGTTTCAAACCATGTCATGTATACCAGTTGGACATTATTTATGCGTCGTTATGCTGTCCACTCTTGTTTAGCTTGTTTGGTCCAATCTTAGGCTTCAACATTGCATTTTAAATTAACCTTGTCAAGTTTAGATCCAAACATTGATTGATTCTGTTTAGGCCTCAATTCATAGGGTTGGTACACAAATCTTTTTCTTTTGGGTTGTATAGCTTCGATTAAATGATTACCCAATTTTGAACACTATTGATTGTTTGTTTGTTCGAGTGCATATCCTCATCATTTTTTGTGACTTTGTTTGGGAAAACACAACCTTTTTTTAAAAACCTTTGATGTTAGACATTTGATGTTAGGTTATTTTATGCCAAATCTTGGCACAAACTACTTTTGAGATGCAACTTCACCCTTTCAACCAAGGTTGAATCTTGTCTTTTAAAAATTACTTTTCAGAGTTTGTAGACCTTTAAGTCTTTCTATTTTTAGAGCTTTCTTCATTAAATACAGATATGTCTAGCTACACTTATGGTGCAGTCATGGATAATCCAACTTATGATAAAATGGCCGCACAAAATGACTTTTATTACTTTAGTAAAGACCCCTATGGTGACAATATGGTTTGTGAGATAGATTTTTATCCACCTCACAAAAATCAGTCATGGGAACACAGTCAAGATCCAACATATGATCCAACTCATGATTGGAATGATTGGGTTTATTAAGAAGAATTGGATGTTTTGGCTTGTGTAAGTAATCAAAATCCACAACGTACTAAGATCACCATTTTAGGACCTCCTCCTTTAGTTTGCATGAGCAACCAAACTAAGAAGCATCCAACCATTACCATTTTAGGACCTCCTCCTTCAGTTTGCAAAAGCAACCAAACTAAGAAGCGTCTAGTTGTTACCATTCTTGGACCATCACCAATTTTTGATGAAGCTATTGTTGAAGAACCTCTATTTGTTGAACTAATTATTTTTTATCCCTTCTTCAATAGTCTAATCTTTGGAGAGTCCATTATTGAACCACAAACCATTGTTCCTGCTAAACTAAATGTTCCCCACTTTATAAATTTTGTGCCCATCTTCGAGCCTAAATAAGAATTATTACCTCTTCAAAATCCATCTTATGAGGATCAAAATGTGTTCAAAATTGATCTTTTACAACCAATTATGAACCAAAACCAGCATGTTATTATTGAACCACCCATTTGTGACAAGATAAACTATGATAAGTTACCTATTCATATGTTACCTATTTTTAAAGAGCTTCATCTCCTTGACAAGCCAGTCTCGATAAAGTTATCTCTTGATCTTTTCCCACTTGTTAAGGAGTCTCACTTTGATAGAAATGATTTTGTCGAGACGTCCCTTGAGTAGTTCCCTCTTTTTGAGGGGCTTGACTTAGACGAGTCAGTCTATGTTGAACCCTTCCAAGATGAATTAGTTTTTATTGGGCCCATTATGCAATCATAGGGCATTACTTGTCAAAAATTTAGCATTCAATAAAACATTATCAAAACAACCATATCAGATGAAGAATCAATATTTGAGTCAGGCTCCATTTTTGAACCAGCATTGGATTTAACATAAAAAAAAGATTCAACATCAATTGCTACATTAGATTCAGAGTCCCTTACTTTAAAATCAGAGTCAAAAATAGATAATAGTATTGGTTGTTATAACATTGGTTACAATTGCCTTGTAGATCAATTTGAATATATTTGTGATCCTTTTATGGTTTTTGAGGATGATTACTTTAGTATCGACATAAGTTCTCGTAGTATCTTCTATGAGGATTGTGCTACCTTTCACCATCCCATTATTACCACCCAACATAGCCATTATATTGACATTCCACCTCCCATAAGTGTCGATCGGGACTGATAAAATCACACTTTGTTGAATTGCATCCATGGCAACATATGATTTGTAGAATATTAGGGAGATCAAGACCACATTCATTCATTTAGAAGAACAATCTCCTAGTGAAATATTTTTGGAGGTGCTAGGGGATAAGCAAAGATCAAACTCATTATCTTTTAGTGACACCTTTTTGAAGGTGCTAGAAGACAATCAAAGTCAAATGTTAACATCTCTTTGTGAAACCTTCTCATAGGTGCTATGAGATGATCAGAATAAATTTATTGGTGAAAACCTCATCGAGGCACCAATAACTAAGCACAAAAGTTCTTCATTATTTACTGAAGATAATATTAAAGATCAAATCAAAATAGCTTCCAATCTATAGCATAATCAGATGGTAGCTACTCTTAAGATTAAGTAATAGAACAATATGATGGTCCTATTGAGAGCATCTTCAGAGGTCTTAGACCCTATGACAACTAAAATTATGTCAAATATGGCATCAACAACATTACATCTGACTGAAAGTCCTGATCTCCATTTGTTTCTTATTCATTATACATTCCATTATCACCCACCTATTCATTACCCACTTATCTCATTTATCCTACCATTATTTACCATCACTGGTAGCACTTTCCTTTATCAAGGTTATAAGGATATCTTGTCTCAGCGTTTGAAGAAACAAAATCAATGATCTATGAAGATCATGAACACTATTGAGATCCAAATCAGTAATAAGTTCTTAATAGAGTAGTTGTTCTAAAAGGGTGTTGGATAACAAATTTTATAGCTTGTCATTTTTATTATCTCACATATTGACTAGGATGTGCATCTTCCTATCAGCAAGATCAACAAAACCATTTTTTATCTACCATTCACCCATTTGCCATTACCATGCCTCATCTCTTGGGGACAACACTATAGCCCCTTTTTAGGCATTATTATACCATTAAGATCTATGAACCATGCCATTTGAACTACATTGATTTGAGGTCCTTCGGGACTATGTAGGTAGTACTCAATTTTTATTGAGGTCAGCTCGGTCACTCCTTTCCCATGTTCTCATTATTTTGTGAGCAACCTAAGCCAACACTCTCACCATTCTGTGAGCAATCTGATCTAGTCATTGTTTGGGGGTAACTTTGTTGCCACTATATCCAATTTTATTTTGATCATTTCATTATACCATTTCTTTACTATTGACCAAGGCTTGTTTTTTGTCATCCTATTTATCCCATTTTGATCTTGGTTCCTTTGGTTCATCTTGAACCTTTTATAGGGGGATTGTGATCTAGTTTTAATAGTTTTTGAATTCAGTGTTGAAGGATAGTCTATGAACATAATGTGACATTTGATATGGCAAGTTATCTTTCATCTATAATCTTATTTGGTATCATTGATTATAACTACCTATGGGCAAACCAGTATTGTTTTGGTACGCTTGATTATAACTGCCTTTGGGAAAATTAGTATTATGACATTATTTTCTAATTATAACTACCTATGGAAAAATTACGTACAATGCCTTTTTATCATGCATTATCAAATCATCTGGTCATTATTATTATCATTTGTCTTATCATTCACCTTTGTTTGTGAACTTGTTGTGACCTTGTTAGTTTTTCATCACCTTTTATGTGGATAGAATTAATATGACTTGGGATTAATTTGGGGTTATATAGGCCATGATCGATTCATGTCAAGGTCAACTTTGTCCCTCTTATCATATGCTCTCATCATATTACGAGCATTTTATGTTGGTGCGCTTTCATCGTTTCATGAGTTGGACCATTTTGTATCTCTTAATCCTCAATCGAGTTGAGATACTTAGAAAATTCCAAAAACATTCATAAAACCATTCAAAAACTCAAAAACATTTTACATCTTTATTTGATTGTTTTTTTTTTTATCTAGACTTTTATTTACCTATTTGGTCTTGCTTCTTTGTTTTATTTTTTCCAAGTACATCTTGATGGTCCACATGGATCTTGATTATTTATATCTTGGTCTCATGTCGTTAAGATGTTCTTTCCTTTTATTTTTAAACATTTTTGTTCCTACTTAAGTCTTGATTGATCATATCTTGATTTTAAATTAGGTTCATTTATGTTTATCTTTTTCTTTATCTTTGATTTTTTGTTTAAATGTAAATCACTGTAACTCTAGTTTTGGTCATTGTTTTACCATTATCCTTAGTTGTAGATATTCATATTTAAATTGGTTCATCGTAATTGGAATCTTATGTTATTCTAAGTTATTCATACTTATGATGCCTAATTTGTTTTGATATAGCAATCACTTTATGCTTAGATCTCAACGTCTTAACATCAACATCAGCGCCGATAAATGATTCTCAAGAACACTTTGCAAAACCTAGGCTCATGATATGGAATTAGGCTTCTAGGTAACATGCATTTCAGGCTTCTTTGTCTATGCTTAAATGTGCATCTCTTTTCATACAATTATGAGTCTAATCAATTCTTAGTCATTTTTCATCATTCCTCATTCCATTCTCTCCCAAAATTGGGTGAACTACATTGGCTTGAAGTTCATGTTGGAACATGAGTCCATGGAACTATGTAGGCAACACTTAATTTCTATTGAGATCAGCTCAACTATCTCCATTCTTCTTTTCATCTCTCTCATCACTTTGTGCATTCTTATATGCTTAGTTTTATATGGCTATTTAAGCCATTACACGCTTACATGTCTATTTGCACCCGCTCATTTTAACCTATCTTTTGGGTTATATCTTTGAGCTATTTTGCTTGACAATTGCCCATGTTGGGTCCCAACATCTAAACAACGTCTAAATCAAATCAACTATATAGGGGGAAAATCATTCTTTATTCTTTATTAATGATCAAAATTTGCCATACTGGGGCAAAACTATCTTATCACGATCAAATTTTGGTCTACTAGAGTACTTCTTATTATATTCTCTTTGGAGACCCCATTCTAGTGGTGCTTCCCTTTCTAAAGTAAAACATTCTCTATTTTCCTCTAATTCTAAGCTCTCCATATTAAAGCCCATGATGGTAATATTTTAGTGTGCAACTTGTCTCATGATTGATCAACTTGTACTCTCAAATTGGGTACATTTAAAGTGTGTCCCTTACATTTATGGATTATATCTTTCCCATTCCCCCCATCTCTGAGGCCTATTATACATCTCATTATATTTTGATCATTGATGGTAATCACATGTGTAAGCATTAGCTTGTCTGTATATGATCTATTCTATGGGTTAATCTCTCACTTTCTCTCTCTTTTCGAGAGTCCATCCTTTTCTTCCATTCTAGTATGTTCTCTCGAGGGGGCATCATGGGTCTGTTCAAATTTATTCTTGAAAATATATTTTCTTTAAAAATATATTGCTTCACCTAAATGTCTTGCTACGCCTTCTCAAATAGGGGAAAAATGTAGACATCCAATTCCTAACACCATTTGTGTTGAAATTATCAATCTTACTTGAATTGCACTCAAATGTACATTTTAGGTCAAAATACATAAAATGCACTAAATGGTTTAAACCATTCATTTATATGTGCCAATTTAGGTCAAAGTATCCCTAAATGGGGCAATGCAATTTATGGGCCAACTAACTTTGATCAATTCATTTTGAGTAAAAAAGATGATTTTGCCTTTTGTGTTTTGGATCACTCTTTTCACCTAAATTCATTGATACACGCCACATACCTTTGTTATTTTGTGTTGGAAACATCCTAAATGGAAACATGGTTCTGGTGCATCTAACGTCACCTTCTAATTCTTCCTGAGTCAAATTACAACTCAGTATTATGACTTTCTGACCATTTATTAATTGAGGGTCATTTTTTAAATAATTGCACAAATATTAATTAACCTTGGTTAAGGCTAATTAATCCAAATCAAGAGCTTAAGTGGATTTTCCATGAGAATTGTTGACTATTTATTTTTGAAAAGTGATTCCTATTAACTGCATCATTAAGCGACATCATTTCTTGGGAATACATCTCTAGGCCATAAATGCCATAGATATCAGGATTATGGGTCACCCATGCCTAGTTAATGCCTCCCATGCCTCTTCAATGCCCATTATTCCAAGGTCATAATGAAGATAATTATGGATTTAATTTTAAATATTAAATTAATCCTCAACCACACATCTTCATCTCAATATGGATGGTTCAGGTTGATTCTGATCATTCTTGAAAATCTATAAATAGAGAGGCTATGAACATCATTTTTAAGCTTGATTTATGTAAAATTTTCTCCACAATCCTTTACCATAAACCACTAGAATAGTTACAAGCTTCATTGATAGGCTAGTTTAGTGATTTGGAATCATGATCCTAGGTTTTATGGAGTGTTCTTGAGACATTGGAGGAGTTTGCCACCTTTGTTGACAAAGAGAAGATGCTTTTTCAAGGGAGAACATGATTTTGAGCCACATGGGTATGGTGAATCCATTGGGGAAGGTAATATGATGTTTGATTTATTTCATTTGTTTCTTGCTATCCTTTGTAATTCCCATAGGAATAGATAGGCTTAGTTAGTTAGTTCTTTATGTATTTTTCATAATTTATGGACTAATGTTTGACTAACTTACTTTGTAATCCTCTCTACAAGTACAATGTCTAGTTGCACATTAGCCCTTTAGAGACTTGGTGGGAAATATATAGGTGGGCCATGTCCACCTCCTTCCATTGATTGGTCCTTCTAACCTTGGTGGAAATGATCTGTGTTGTGACTATGAGGGAGGGATCTTATAGGTTTTTGATATGCATTGCATGCACCTACTTTTGGTACATCAGCATTATGGCAGTCCATTGAATATCTTCTATGTCTACCAAATCATCCAACACATTCACCTTTGAGCACTAAAGTCCCATTACTTTACTTATCCTCTCTGAGGTGATCTTCATGTTTCACCCCACAAAGTGGATGTAGTCCTCATGGACATGTGAGAGGAGGAACTTAACCACCTCAGTAGGCTTGCCAAAGTATGACAGCTTAAAAATTTGAAAGAGGTCAGACTTGTCCAGATGGTTCTTGATGGACAATTCATAGAGTGCTTTGTTCATTGTGTTGATGGTCTGAACTTGGTAGTCATTCTACAACTCTACTTTGTTTCGCAGCTGATGATGGTTATCATAAAAAATGGTGGCATTTGACACCTTGGAGACCTAGTTCTCCATGCATAAGATTGACTTTGGGTATTGCATCTCTTATATTAATAAAGACAAAGGGGGAGATGTTGGGGCATTCTACACTGAAGAGGTATGCACTTGCTTCCCTTTCTTCGCCATCTTTTATTTTTATGCCACGTGCTCTCTCACTTCTCCTTCTATCCTCTTTAATTTTTTAGGTCTTTGCCCTGGGTTTCCTAGTACCTCCTCCCTTATAGAAAACCAATCTCTTCCACTCACCTCTTCCTCTTTTGGTATGGTTGGAAGATTTTTTAGTCTTTTAGCTTTTTTCTTTGATCACATTACCATTCATGATGCTCGAAGGTTAATCTATGTCCATCTAACATTTCTAAATGAATACGTGGTGGCAACTGAACTTACTTCTACTCTTAAGCTTCATGCTTTAACAATGGTAGACCTACAACCCGTAACTTCAAAAACCCCCACTCCTATACACCAATCAGAACTTAGTAATCTCTCATCTCATCTAGGAAATAACCTTCATGAATTCACCAAATTCACAAGTACCCTAGTCTACAAAAAATTTGGTTTCATCAGTCTTTGATTCTCTAGTTCATCATTCACACTTAGCGATCGAAGATTAAAGTAAGGTAAAGTGTAAAATGACTTTAACAAGCTTATTTATAGGCCCTTTGGGAGGGTTTACCTCCAAAAATTCCTTCCCTCTCCCTGTCACCTTAAGTCATTAATTCACATCTTTTAACGGCCTTTGTACTTCAAATCTTGTATTAAGCATTTGGTTCCTTAACGAATTTGTCCCATCATTCCACTTCACATGATTCTCATCATAACTAACCTTGTTACATTAATGACCCATCCTTTCTTCACACCTTTATTAGGAATGGATGACAAATGTGTCCCACCTTTTCGGTATAGTGGAAAATAGTTGTCACTCAAATAGTGGGAACCTTTCAAAGTGCACTAAATAACTCACATGCCTTTAACCACTTTCACATCTTAGATGAATTTTATGCCTTTACTACTTGTGCACCCATATGTTTTATGTCTTATGTGCCCATGAGAATGATGCCTTACCCCACACTAAAAGGGTTCATGGTCGTCCACAAAAATAATCTAAGTACAGAAACTCAAAATTACATGAAAGAGTTACACGATTCAAGGGTAACACTTATTGAAAGTAGTAAGTCCTATCCTAATGGACTTAAGCCTTATTGATTAAAATGTGTAGTTAAATGAAATCATAATATGACTAAAACCGACTGCCATTATACTGCCTCGAGAGGAATTGATGATCCATTCATTTTAATTGACAAGCCTCGGTAGGTCAAATGCTATGAACTATTAATGGACCATCCTAATGGATGCAGAGCTTCCTAGGGTGGTTGACAAACTTAAAATCATATAACATAACTTTCATGCTTGGAGAAAAGACTTTGTTTTTATATGGTGATTATGCCATGCTTTTTATTTGCATTTTTCAACATCCTGACTCTAGTGGGTGAGAAACCAAATCTCATCTAGTTTCATCAAATCATCAAGCTAGGCTTTCAAAGAGGCCTCATCATCTATATTTACTACACATGCTATCCAAAGAGATGGAACTAGTAACTCCACTGGCATGACTGATTCCTTTTCATACACTAGGTTGTACAATGTACTTTTGTTGAGGCATTTGTATGTAGTTTGATAGGCCCAAAGTACTATAGATACTCTGTCATCCCAATAAGTCTGGCCAATATTACAATTTTTTGTTAAAGTGGTACTGAGGATCTTATTGAAGGCTTCAGCTATTCCATCGGCTTGTAGGTGGTATGGTATCATCTTATGGTGCATAATCATGAACTCAACCAACAAGATGTGAATCATCTCATTTAAGTGGGTTCCATGATCACTAGTGAAGCTTAGGGGACATCTGAACCATGTTATAATGTTCTCCTAGATGAAGCACATGATAGTTATTGTAGTACATTCTTTTATTGGTACTACTTCAACCCAACATGTGAGGTAGTCAGTTGATACAATGATGTACTGAGAGCCTGTTCATCATCCTACTTGAGTTATGGGTCCCATAAAATCAATAGCCCATTTTTTGAATGGTTATTAAGAAGGAATAGGTCATAATGACATTGTATATCTCCTATTAGGTCTTCTTATGCACTAGAAAACATCACATTATCTAACATACTTTTTCATCTTTGAATAAAGTTGGCCACCAAAGTCCAGTGAGCAACACCTTGCACTTGGTATCTTCTCCAGCATAGTTTCCTCTGACAATACCTTCATGAACTTCTTGTAACACCTCAGGGTGCTCATGTAGCATTACACAGTGATAAAGTACATTTTCATAATAAATTTTATAAAGATCCCCTGCTATGAGTTGATAAAGTGTAGCACAAACCCCAAGTTATTTTTTATCCTATAGAGTGAGGGAGTCAGGCACGCAACCAGTGTTGAGAAATGTTACAATATCCTCCATCTCTTTAGGTACCTGGGCAAATTGAAAGAGTTATACATCAGGAAGATAATATTTTATGGCATGTGGGGGTTCTTTGTTTTCAAGTTGAGATAAATGATCAGGTCCACAATTGGTCTTGCCAGACTTTACTACTATAGAAAACTAGAATTCTTAAAAGAGGACAATCCAATGGCAAATCCTCCCATGTAGTACTAGTTTGTTGATAATAAAATTAAAGGCCTCATGATCTAAATAAAATGTAAAAATAGTGGCTAAAAGGTACTACATGAATTTTTTTAGAATGTAAACTATAGACAAAGCTTCATGCTCGGTAGTGGTATAGTTCCTTTTAGCAGATGTCAACTTTCTACTAGAAAAGTAAATCAGGTGATCCAAGTGTCCTTCACTTGGTTGTGCAAGTATCACATTGAATACCATCCTAGATGCATCAACATGGACATGAAAGGGCTTTTTATAATTAGGGAATTATAATATAAGAGTGGTAACTAACCTTTCTTTGAGTGTTTCAAAAGTTGCTTTATAAGAATTAGCCCATATAAACTATTCATTATGCTTTAAAAGCTCTTCCATGGGCACTGCAATCTTGGCAAACCCTGAATTAAATTTTTATAATAGTTCATGTGCACTAGGAAGGCATGAACCTCATGCTAACTCTTGGGCATTGGCAGTTAGAGAATCATAGAGACCTTGGCTAGGTCTACTAGGAGTCCTTCCTTACATATGCTATACCCAAGAAGTATGCCAAAAGGTGTAATGAACATGCACTTATTCAAATTTAAATAAATTATCAACACTCGATAGCGCTCAAGCATGAGTCTCAGATTGGTAAAATGATCCTTGACCAACCCATCTACCATCTAGTCATCCAAGTAGACTTGGAGGAATTTAGTAATGAAATATTTGAAAGCCTCAACTACTATCCATGAAAACACTATTGGGGAATTTTTTAACCAAAAAGGCATGATGGCATAGGTAAAGGATCCCCATTTAGTAGTGAAAGTAGTCTTGGATTGGTCTTCCTCAACTTTTTGGACTTGGTGGTACCCTGAGAACCTGTTGGTTAAAGAGTGTACTTCACAACCGATAACACCTTTTAGGATTTCCTCCATGAAAGGCATTGGGAAAGGATCTATCACATAGGATGCATCTAAGACATGGTAGTCCATGTGATATAGATACACCCATTCTTTTTGATACTAATTACCATGGCATTGACCCATTCAGATTCAATAATGGGTGTAATTAGTTTGGCACAGAGCATGTTATCGATCTCCTCTTTCACTCGTGCCCAGAGGTTGAGGTTCATTATATATGGTTATTTATTCATGGTGAGAGTGTCATCGATTAGATTTATATGCATCTTTCCTAGAGAAGGGTGTACTTGTTTCATTTCACTATAATTCCTTGAAAATACATCCTGATACTCTTTCAATAACTCAAAAATATTTGAAATTTATGTGTCAGTCTAATAATTTCCAATTGTAGCCATCTTTGGCTCTTGATCCATGCTAATGTTACATTGAATAATTTTAATATGCCCATGATAAAGATTGTTTGATGGATAACTTGTGTCCTAAATAGTTTGTAAACTAGTACTTGTAGGGACATCTAAATGGTTAGTCAAGAGGTCGAGTGAAGTAGATCCTTCACCTTCATCTAATTGGAAGATAAGTTTTTGCTTTCCCAGGTAGATCTCTTCATGAAATTATTCACTAAGAACTATCAATGGTGTAGGAACTAATTAGGTGGGAGGATCAATGAACAAATTCAAGGGTTCTTTAGGTTCTTGATGAATATGGCACATATGGTCTTCGATAAAACTTAGGTCTCTAATGATTGCTTCACGCATGGTTTGAAGGGTGAGGCACAAGTCCATCCTTAGTGAAGAATAATATAACACTTACATCATGTTTCCTTTTAGTAACTTCCAAAACTTGGTACTCATGTACCTCTCTTTGTGAATAAACCATTCCCATGCCCAAGTTCATAAAGTGCCATAAAATGCATACACCCAAAGGTAATCTAGTATGAAGGTGTCCTCAATCTACCATATTGTTTCACAAACCTCAATGTGAGGTTTGGGTGCTTACATGTCAATATAATTAAGTGTTCCTCTAAATTTATTGTCATGATGAAATATGTGGTTTATAGAAGCTTGCACTTGATCCTAGTACAAAAGGCACTCCTTATGAGTACACCACCATCTGGCGGTGGTACCATAAAAAATGTGATCTAATGACCTCATCCGATCATTCTCAGTATCATAAAACTCTTCAAGGCAATGGACAAAGTGACAAACCTCTATTTTTCCTTGGAATCATGGGGCTTCATCAAGTCTTTCAAGTGGTGGTCCCACTAGTAATCCTCTCATTACTACACCATGAGGTGCACAAACTTGTGATGTTTAGGAAGCTGACATGGGATGATTTCTCCTCTATTTATGGTATTTCAAAACCTTTTAGTGAGATCATAGTCACCATGGGCCCAACAGTTACAAGCATTGCTTGTAGTATCTAAGATAGACTAGTTGTTTATCCACTGAAGAATACCATCTGGCTTTGGATCATGTTATTTATCATTTTAAGTAGTAACATTATATAAGTGATTGATATCTTCATCAAAATTTATGGGCTTGATATAGGGAAGTCCATTTGCTTGGTATAAAGGTATTAATACATGTTGATCAGTATTATCAAAGCTAATGTATCGATTTTTAAAGCTCAAGTCTGCATGATTCTCATAGCACCAAGGCCTTCCTAGTAGGGCTGGATAGTCATCAGCTTCTACTAAGTCCAAGACCTCAAAATATTCCTTGAAGGGAACCCTAAGTATGTCAATGATGGCATTATTTAGGACTCTAATAAGATGCACTCGAGTCATATTTGCATGAACAAGACATGAGGAGAGGGCTGCAGGGCTAGACTAGACATTTTTTACCAAGCATCTTTAGTGAGAACATTAACTTCTATGTTAGTATATACTATAATATCTTAGATTACCCATCCATTGATAATAGCATTAACCAATATCTCTTCATCTTATATGGAATAGGAACTAGGTGTTTCCTGACATCGAGCATGATTTAAATAATGATCTTCACTTTGCTGACTTAGGTGAGGGTGGACTTCATTTGGTAAATGGGCCTATTTTTAAAGCCAATTTATGAGATGGGGAACAATGTCCTCATCCAACATACATTTTCATCATTATTGAAAATTATCCCATACCTTTGGTTGAGGTTTGACTTCCCCTTGCACTGTGGTACACTGTGTCACATCCTTATCATTGAGGTATTAAATCTTGCCTTATATTTCTCACACAAGTGCCATTGTATCCTAAATGACATCCTTTTTTTGTTGTGTATTAGGGTACTTACTTGCCTATGGTTTTTCTTGATGTACCTTTTCAATTAGGTTGGCTATGGATTGAGTTTGTCCCCCACTATGAGTGGTGATATTTAATTATTGCATGATTGGGATGGTTAGGCATGCATGCCATTATTTTTTTATCTATTTAAATCATGTTGGTGCCCTTTTCATTGTGATATTTAATGATGAATGGATATAGATAAAGACATTCTTCTAGTTGATGGTCTTTTTTGTGAAATGGGCCAGTCAAGTACACTGGGTAATCCCTTTGATAGTGGTCTGGTGACCCACATTTGTATCAAGTCCTTGGTGGAAACTGACCACCATCTTGTCCTCATCCTCTTCCTCACCCATGGTATCCACCATTATCTTAGGTATTGGAGGCTGAGGTTTGGCATGTGCCACACATTTGAGCTTCATGAATATCACTGATTAATTGATAATCATTGGTGTCATAGGTTTAAGCATCATAAATATTATAATACTCAGACACCTTAGTGTTTTTGACCCATTTTAAAAGTGGACAAGAATAGACATCATGTTCTTCATGGTAGATTTCACACATTTGTTTTAGTATCGCATGAATGTTCTTACATGGGTAGTTATTCCTTGTATGCCCTTCAGTTTCCTAATTGGTACACTAGACACCACTGCATGTCTCATATGCATTGTTTGCCATCAAAATTTTAAGTTGTGATGCCATGTATGTTTTTATGCCTCTATAAAGGGACAAATATTGGCATCTATGCTTCTAAAAACTTCAACATAGAGGGTAGCTTCTAGAGCCTCACGTGCACTAGTGAAGGTTCTTTGTGATAGAGTCCAATGAAAAGGTAAAAATAAGCCTCCCACAAACCATTGTGCATGTTTAGTAGGATTTATTTCAAATTAAAATTTAGAAAGCAAGGCCTTGAATCATACATCATACTCATGTACACTCTTTGTGAGTCCTTGCTTTATGTCCTTTAGTGCTGCTATACTCTATTGCTCAAACTCAAGAATGTCAAATTACTATAAGAAGGCTATTTTGAGCTAATCATAGTCGACCACCACTTATTGAGGGTCAAAATTTTGATATCACTTGTGCACACACTCTAAAATTATAGTGGAAAACTATGTAGCCTTACCTTTGAAATATATGATGCTTCATACCCTCTAAATCAGTTCACACTTATAGACATGCTCAACCACATTCTTTACCCCTTAATATTCAGGTAAATGCAATGTCATTTCATAGTAGACCATAGTGGGTTGTGATGGTTGAGTGGGTGGTTGATGGAATGATCCAGGTCCTATTCCATGAGGGTGTTTGCTTCCACCTGCACCTCCCCTTAATCCTCCTCCAGTGCCTTTAGAAGTAGTGCTCATTGAAAGAGGCATGGTAGAGGGTTGGTTTCCCACATTTGGGCTTGTACTCTAGCCTTGAGGGCCAGATACACCTATAATTACAAGCTATGACATAGAATTCCCTTGAAGAGGGAAAGATAATGTAGATTCTAGAGTGTCAATTAGCCTAGTAGCAGTTTCCCTTACTAGTTTAGTTTTTGACTCTAAACTATCTGTGTCCTAATTATGTATTTATTCTAAATCTGACTTAAAGGCATGAGCACACACTATGATGGGAGAGCCTAGTTGATTCATACCTGGTTACTCAATTCTTGAAGTCTAGCTCGATTCTCCTTCATAGGATAGAAGTGGCAAAGAATGTGGCTTGAAAGTGATGGGTCCCTCGTACTTATTTGCCTCCATGTAGCTCTTCACATCACTCCTTAAGCTTTCCCATTCTCTTCCCATGCCACTAACTCCCATGATCCTCTACTGAGCTTCATCATACTTCCATTTTTGTAATGCTTGCTGGCTTACTACCATGTTGAACCCACAATCTTCAACGAACCCCTAGTCTCCCCTTTCAAACGTGTGACTCATGCATAGGAGATTTAGCCCTCCATGGGTAGAGTCTCCAATCTAAGGTCAATAATCAAATTCTTAATTTTGAAGGAAAATGATGAGATATAACAACACCTTAGATCCCATAAAAACTATAATTTAGATTCCTTAGGACATGAATAAGTGGTCACCATGTACTCCAAAGTGTAGCTATTCCAAATACCTCTCCACCAAAAGTTAACTGCTCACATTTAAGGAACTCCAAGTCATGCTAAATCCTCTACCATTCAAGTGTCTAAGGTTACCTTCATCCAATATTTTGAGATCATCCTTGAGCATATGCTAATATCCAAAGATGCAAGAGAACCGGGACCATAGAAAATAAAGTTTCATATAGATAACTGTAGAGATTTTGCTCTACCCATTGTCATACAAAGATTCTTGGTTAGAGATATGGAACTACAAAGTTGTCTTCGACACTAGTAACCCATTATTAAATGTTCTCTTAATGCACTCAAACATTTTACCATGATTATGCTCTAATTAGTTTGGGTCTCGACAATGGAACCAAAATGTTGGGTTGTTTTAATTAGTTCCACTTAGACGTTGAAGCTTCTCCCCAATAAGCTAGCATGCTGGTCCTATCATCTGAGAGGTAAGTCTCACAGACTCACCCAAAGTGCATATCAAAAGATCAATTCTTCAAGGCTTTGAATCACAATGTTGTATGTTTTTTCATCTTTCGTAACATAATTCCTAAAAAGGTTATTCAACACCATGAATATACTACTATTATCCTTATTATCCTAGATATAACTACCAATATAACGAAGATTACCATTACTAATAGTAGTGATTAAATAAAAAGATATTTATGACTTAGAAACAAACCATATCCATCACCCAACACTTATAATATTTCATGAATTATCACATGATATAGTAAACACTAGCTTTTCATTAGTTGCTTAACAAATTACAAGATAGAATGTTATATCTATTCTCTAAAGGACCACACATGAAAATGATTGCAATAGGGGTTTTTATACTTGTTTTGCCCTGACCAAGTGTCATAATTCTAATTGTCATGAATAGTTGGCACATGGCCCCCCAAAAAATTGAGAGTCATGGCTCTTATAATGAGTTATTCTTTTAGACTTGGGCCTCTACACCCCTAGATCCTCATTTTATGCTATATCCTAGCAGCCGAGTGTTTCATTCCTTGTGGGCTGGTATAAAACCTCCTATCAATGGCATTGAAGTGTCCCACTTAAAATTTTATTCTAACTACTCTCACATCCCTCACACTCCACTTCTCACATGCTCTCCTAGTCTTTTGCTTTTATTTTGAGCCCTCTATTCTCGGGTCCCTCATGACACATTCCCTTTTGACTGGGTCCTCTTGCACTGGGTCTCTTATGTCATTTTCCTTTCATAACCATCACCTTTTTTTCCCACATGCCATAGTCCTCATGTGTCATGTCGATACTTGTTGTAGACACTAAAAAACTACACACTTGCAGTTCTAGGTGTCTAAATGCCTCGAGACCACCTTAAATCCTCCTAAAACCTTCCTAACCTCTTTTTCCACCCTCCTAACTTAATGAAAGTACCTATTCTACCCATTTATATTAAAAAAATATTATTTGAAAACACCATTCAAAAATAATTTTAAAATCACTATTCATAAAACACTATTCATGAAACACTATTCACTATCACTATTCACTGTGGGACCCACTTTCACTATTCATGATGACATGGCATATGACATGGAAAATGACATGGAATGTGACATGGATTATGACATGAAAAATGACATGGCATGTGATGTGGTAAAATGACATGGCAAAATGATGTGGCAAAGTGACATAACTTGGTACCCCACCTTTAGCCCCTTTTTCCAAGATGCTTAATGACCTTATTTAAGCATCAGAAGGGTCACCACTTGAAATGGGTCGAATTTATCCTCAAGGGCACGTCATTTGACTTGGTTTTACATTTTCACATGAAAATAACCTTCAAAATTGACTTACCTACCCTTTTCACACCTTGGGAGAGACAAAGAGCACCCATTTTGGACTTCTTAGCCCCAATCAGAGACTTATCAACCCAAATTAGAATCTTCACCCACCTTAATTTTACTCACCCATGACCCCTTGAAAAATGGCACCATATTTTATGGGATAACTCTTAAAAGTCATAAATGAGGATAAATAAGGGTGTAACAAAGTCTTTGGTCCCATTTTCAAACCATGTGCATAATTCCTTTTAAACTTGGACTTGCATGCAAGGTAGGGATACTTGACAATACCCATAGGAATCTTCCACCAACCCCATCCTTGACCTTGGGGAAAAATGTTCCATACTTCTAAGATGCCCTCTTTTGGCATGTTTCCTCACAAAAAAACTACAAATACCTCCTCCCCCCCCTCCCCGCTCTCCTTCACCCATGGAAGAGGTTGAAAAGTTAGAGTATTGCTGCCCAAATTTTATTTCAGGTGTTAATACATTTCAAGGAGGTTATTACTCTTCCAAATCTTGGGGAAAAATAATTCAAATTAATGAAGCTCTACCAAAATTTCCTCAAGACATCTTCATCAACAATCTTCAACAAACCATCTTCATCAATAAGCATTTACAAATGTTGAGTGTTGTCTTATTATAGGTATTCCTTCCAAGAAAAAAAAGAGTTTTCTCTTCATCTAGTCATCAATGATCACACATTTACGAGGTCCACACCCTTCATCTTGTGTTTCTATCTTTTCTCATAAAAAACTAAGAAAAAAACAAAAAATTACAGAAACACTTGCATCAAAATGGATAATGGTCCCTCTGCACCACATGCCAAAAATGGAACAATACTTATTCAAATTTTAGGGGTCAATAGTCTCCAATTTTTAGAGAATGAAAATATTTAAAAAGTCCTAATTTGTAGGTAAAAATCTCAATTGTCGAGGATGAGGAGGAAGAAGAGGGTGAGGATGAGGAAGAACCAAAATAAGAATTTTTTGGGTTAGAAGAACTTTCTCACTCTTCATTAAAGGAGATGTTAAGTCAATCTGGAGTAGACAAGATTACAATGAGAAATTTGGTGCTCAAATCAACACAAAAAATTAAGATGCAACTAGGAAGAGCTCCTTAATCAAACACACAATTTGAAAGCCCAAATCAATATTGGGAAAAGTAGTCATAAGTAAATTTTAGAAATGTTCACTAAACTAGAAGAAAAAAAGGAAGTTGAAAAGAAGGATCAATGTATGGTCAACATGCTAAAGAAAGAAAAAAAGAAGCGTTGGTCTAGTTTTGGCCAATCATATGTCAATCTCATGTGCACTTCTTAGGATCCCAACACTTAACCTTTTACACTGACATATCACATAAGGGAACATTGTGCACTCACTCAAAGTTTATAAAGGAGAACTGGGGTAGGTTGGGGGTAGTTTCATGTAGTGGTGGTGAGGGCATTATCTTGCATACTACTATTGGTGCACATTAGTACCCAAAGTGCACTTAACGCCAAAATGGTTGATTTCATAGCCTTGAAATCATACCTTGTGCACTTAGGGGGAAATTAATGTGTTCTTGGTCTACTTCATTAATACAAGGCAATAAACTAGCATGCACATATTCGATGCAATAACACAAAACTATTAAATCCAAATATTTATTCCCCCACTAAACAAGGCGATAGAAAGTGTAACATAGTATTGATCTAATCATGATAACAAGGTCCTATCATAACCACAACCAATTTCACAATCATAGTAGAAACAATAATGTCCATAATATTAAAGTTCATGATTACAAGGTGCTCATGGTACTTATAATGGTACATGCTTTTAGTGTTACTCGTATCTCTACTTTATATTATTACTCTAGTTTATTGATTCTCTAAACGTATTTGGCAACATTTCTCTTAAGGATCAACAACCATAACAATAATTAATCAACCTTTTATCATTCTTAGGTCATAGGTGCATACCTTTTATAGGCCTCTAAAGGGTAGTCCAGGTCACTTGGTATCTTAATTATCAACACTTGGGAGTTACTACAGCAGTTGTCTAGTTGCAATTATTGCTTTAGATTGTTTGAGGCCATCTACATCTCCTTTTGTCATTTCTTCTTAACTACCTACTAGGATTAGATGTCAATAATAAATTCATCCATTTATCCTTGTGATAGCCACTATGGTTCCTAGATTCACATGGTCTTATTTGTCTTGATCTTGTTATTTTGTCATTTTACTCATGTAGACTTGATCTTTGTTGGCTCATGCCTGTCTTATTGTAAGTTCTTATTATATATGCATGCATTTTAGGGTTAGATATGCACATGCCACTCTTTGATCCTATGGACTTATGGCACTCATATATGTCTTTATCTGCAACATGCATGTTCCTTATCTTACTTACACTTCATTGATTTTTGGGGTTAACGTCACCATACACTTACTTGGTTGTTTGTCCTCTAACAACCGGTTTATTTATTTTTCTTGCTTTCCTTGTTCAATACAACTATTTATGAAGCTGTACCATAAGCAATTGCTTTGTCCATATTTACCATTTTTAGTAAGATTTATGTGCTTTGAGTCTCTTTATCCTTTGAGGTGATTTCTAGTTTTCTTATGGTAAGTAAAACTTGTGTGATTTTTTTGGGTTTCTTCATCTCACTCTAATGAGCCAAACTCACACTTATCTCATGATAGACATCATGTTTAAAAATAGACCATGTGGGACACTTAATGTTCAACTTTTTTCTAACTTGCATACCTTGCATGTCAGCCTAAGTTCCTCCTCCCAAGGTGTGTGGACTTCACCCTACCACCTATTACTAGTGGTTGCACTCATAATAACCTTCCTCTATGCATCCTCCATGCTTTGCTTAAGAATATTTGTGCCACCTCTTTTTTTCTAACTCTATCTTTTACTTGTATCCTTTCTTCATACATCTCTCTCTAGTACACCTTGCACCTTTGGTGTTGACCTCCCAACTATGCTCAATCCCCTTCTCGATGTTGGCTATGGGGATAATTATTCTTGTTAGGGGCCTTCTCAACTTATTATCACCTTGAATCATGTCTATGCATAAACTACTAAGTATAATAGTGTGGAGACCATTTGTCTCCTCTCCTTGCCATGCTACCTCTTTTTATCCTTGAACTCTTGTCAATCTTGGGTTGCAATGCTCCATAGTATCCATATTATATTCTCTTCTTCTGTAGAGACCCCAATATTTTTTAGAGTAAAATTGTGTTTTATATCCTCAACCGACATCTTCTCTTATAGGTTTGATCATTTCACTTATTTCCCTCTACCCATCTTCACTTGATGGAGGGCCTTGACTCCTTCTTGAGTCTCTACCTTTTTCCCATCAGTGCTTGATCATTTCACTTATTTCCCTCAGCATCTATACTGACTCACTATTGATTTATCTTGTCAAATAATTTAGCTAGAAGACTATACACACAATTACTTCACTGTTCGATGATTTTATAAACTTTTCACCACTCACAAACCACTACTTTCATGCTAAATGTTGTGGATTTTTATCCTCACCACCTAAGAGGTTTAATAAATAACTTTCTTTTTCTATGGCAAAAATTTTATGGGGTGTTTAGTACTTCGACTATATAGCATGGGATCCTTGACTCCCCTAAAGAGATATCAACTCTTACTTTCACTCTCTCATTTATATAAACCTATTTTATTCTCCTTACAATGACCGATTTAAAATTCTCTTGAGCTCAACCATAACTTTGACGACATCAACCTTCCTTTCACAACAATCCCTTTCAACACAACTTATTTTAACAATCTTCATTATAGGTCGACCAACCCTATTTATAGTTGTAGACATGGGTTATACCTAGTCTATTTTTAAAGTTGGAAGTTGTTATCATAGTAGATTTTCTACCCATTTCAAACACATGTGCTAGGGTAGCATAGTCGAGTCATGATTCAAACCCTTAAATCTTGATAGGTAGCATGGTTAAGTCATACCTTGATCCCTTTAAATCTAACAAAAATCAATTTGAATCCTTATGGATATGATGTATTCATTAGCCTTTGTCAATTATCAACTTTATAGCTAGAAATTTTATCATTTTACCTTTTTTATCCTTGAACCCTGAGCCTATCACTTCATGCAGTACCCTTAGATTTTTATACATGCCAACTCTTCTTACACACTATCCTTCTTCTACGCACATCCATATATTGTCCTCTTCTTACATGACTCTTTTATTTGAATATTTTCATGTGTCATTTATCTTAAGGTATTTTAACTAAACTACATGTGACCTTCACCATATATTTTGAGCACCACCACACCATGCTAAAATTTGTGCCTGATCTTCCAATGCAAGGAAATTTTATCTTGAGGCACTCAGGGTTATCCTTGCATAAGTATCAATATTTTATATTGGTCTAAATAAAATTTTCACCATTTTAAAGCATGAAATTACTCACCTATAAACTTAAGCATTTAGATTAAGGCTCTTAAAATAATGTCCTCACTTGACTTGCCTGACTATATTTATGAAGCATGCATTTATTATTCCATTATGTGCACAACTATCATGCTTAGGAACTAACCTACTATATTCTATTAAAATCAAAAGTGCATAAATAAAATGGTTAAAGCCTAATTACACAAATGGCCCAAGTGTCATTAGGCTAAAGATGCATTCAATTTATAACCTTGAAATGCTCATGGAATATTTTATGTTTCAACGAGTGAAATTGACACTCATTAGTTCCCAAAATGTCATGGGTGGGGGCTCCTTTATATAAGACCTTACCCTTGACATGGTGGTCATACCATACCTCCTGTCAAGTATTCTTCTATGTTTTTTCCCACCTCATCTTTATGTGTTACTCAACCTACTACACATGGTTCTCCAAGCATGCTCTAACTAGTTTTGGTTATTTGGGTCGACCCATTTTAACTAGCAAAGATGGGACTAGTAATTTTAATAGAAGTAACACCTCCATATTTACCACTTTTATCACTTTATATGTAGCTCATGGCATCCATATATACTTGTTACTTAGAGAGTGCTTGATGGTGACATGCAAGCTCTTTCATGCGTTTTAGAGCTAGGGTCTTGACTGCACCATGCCACATCTTTGATCTGTCACTTTATAGGAAGGTTTATCATTAATACATGTGGCCTTGCACACATTTTCAAATAGGGGGTTCAAGCACAGCACCCCATACATTATTAATGTGACCTCATATGTTTCATGCACAAATTAGTTGATAATACTCATAGTATCAAAGGTGGATTGTGTGTATCCTAGCTTAGGACATTTCTCCACTTGGATCTAAGATGTCCCTACCCTATGTTGTGATGTTGTAGATGATGTTAAACTATTTTTCCAACCCAAAAATTTAAAATATGTGGGATTTGATTAATTATTAATGGAATCACCATGTGCTTGATTTCATTCTCAAAGCTCATGTCATGCTACTTGAAGTGCATGCCTACATTTTTGGCATAGCACCAGGGTCTTCCAAGTAATGATGTTCAATTATCAACTTAAAAAATCTCAATCACCTCAAATTCTATGTAGAACTTGATATCCATTATATTGATGTCATTATGTAGAATGCCCATGTGATACACTCATGTTTTTTTCCATGAATAATATATGAGGTGAGGGTTGTAGTATAGGCTACCCATTTTATGCCAGGCATCTCTAGTCAGGATATTGACCTTGACAAAAGTATCCACCAATATGCCACATACTAACTAACCCTTGATGTATGTGTCGATGAGTAGTTCCTAGTCGTAGCCTGTATTTTGGGCTACTTTCTTCTCATGACTTTGTGTTATAGTGGGTGAAGGTATATCGATTGAATGAATCTATTCATAATCATCCAAGAGATTCTTCAGCATGGGAGCTATTCCCTTACATTTTAGGAGAGCTAATATGTTGATAAGGTCATTAATCTATTCTTCATGCATTTGGAGTTCTATCTGAGCCTTCTCCTCTAAATCCTAAGTAAGTTAAATCTCTCCTTGTAAGTTTTGAATCACATCCATGGCTTCATTCAAAACCTTATTTTGGCACAAACAATCTAAATAGGGCATTATGGAAGTTTGTAGGTGTGTCACCTTACCGTCAGGTCTTCTTGGATCATAACCTGCCTAAATTATCTCTTGAGGAGTCTTTGTATGGTAAGTATCTAGTTCAAGTGCTATGATTCATCACATGCACATTTGGCCCTTATTCTTATTATTTTTTGAATTTTAACCCCATCAATTTGAGTTTCACACATCTTATTATCTCAACACCCTTTTTCAAGCTTGGTCTTATACGTGAGATTGTCATTCAATTCTAGGCATTCCTAAACCTTGTGTGCACCATGATATTACCCACAAGTATTATATTGGGGGAAGTCACACTGTTAGTGGTCTAACAACCCACAATTATAACAAGAGTTGTGGTAAACTTCTACCTCCCATCCTATAACATAGCCTCTATAACCATGTTTCTTCCCATAGTCACCATAACCTTGGTTAGGTGGTCCACCATATCTTTGATTTACTAGTCCTTGGTTGGATGGTCATGCAATGGTCTATCATGTGCCTCACTCTAATGCCTCATGGAGCTCATTAATCACCTAATAATCCTTAGTGTTATGGGTAGAGGTATCATAAATATTGAAATATAGGGAAACCTTAGTCTAGGTTACATGTTGTAGAAGAGGACAATTGTCTACATTATGGTCCTCATGGTAAATCTCACATGAGGTTAATAAGGTACACACATTATGCCTTGGGTAATTTTTATTATTATGTGCTCACACCTCACTATATATTCACTAAAGTCCACTATGAGTATCATACATATTGTTGGTTGTTATCTTCTATAATTTTGATGCCATTAATGTAATTTATGCCTTCATGAATAGGTTGACTCCTATGTCTATGCTCTCAATAGCTTAAAATTTTAGTGCTACCTCTAGTTATTCTCTTTGTTTGATGAATGTCTTCATAGATAGGGCATGCCTAAAAACATAATAAAACCTCCAATGAACCATTAGACATGTTGTACTAGGTCAATATCATAAGAGAGCTTGGACATTAGGGTTTTAAACTTAGTGCCATATACTCAAAGGTTCTTCGTTAGTTCTTTCTTAATCAAATTTAGTGTAATAATGATTTGTTGCTCAAAATTAAGGATGTTAAACTCCTTGAGGAATGTAGCTTTCAAGGAGTCATAGTCCAAAATCATCTAATTTGGATCTAAATTATAATATTAGGTATGTGTGTGATCTAGAAAAGTTGTGGTAAATTGGATTGCCTTGCAACCCAATAAAGACACTCCCTTCATGCACCAAATGGGCTTGTAATTGTGAACATGCTCAATGACATCATCAACCCCACAATAGTCAGACAAGCTCAAAGTCATCTCATAATAGATCTAGGGGTAAGGGATAAACACAACTAGCACCTATGGGGCTTGTGTTATCGATGAACTACTTGAATGTAAGCCCAAGCTTTACCTTCCTCTTACTAGTGGCACAACTCCACCAGCTCTTGCAATAGGTTGTGCCATGATACCTCTAATTATTTGGATGGTTTGTTAGGCCATAAATAGTCTCCATCACCTACTATTCCTCTTAGTGTTGAATTTATTATTTGAGGACCCATAGCCCCTCCCATTGGTGGCATATTATACTGCATTATTCTCACATGTTACACTAGTTGTGTGACCACTAGTCCAAGTGGTTGATAAGGGACCACCTACCGTAGAAAAATTATTTCATCTCATGTGAAATAAAACCTCCTATATCTCCCAAATCTAAAGTGCCCTTATTAGTCTCTCTTGATTTTAAGATAAGCACATGAACACACACTTTAGATAGAGGGGAACTAGGCATCCATACTTCTTCTTTATAGGATTTGATTTCTTCTTCTAGACTTCACTATAAATCACTGGGGTTTACTCCTTTATCAATGAAGCACATATCCTCCTCGCAAGAGTCCTCCTCATGCAATTCTCATTCTACATATCTCCTTGTGGTATTTCCTAATCTAGACTCTACCTTTTCCCTAGGGTCCTTCTTAACCATCATCTTCTATCAAGGCTCAATATACTTGTGCCTTTTCATCTCATACTCATCTAGTTATTATATTCTAAAGCTTTCCTTGATATCTCTCAAAAATCATGCCCATTTCACCCTCTATCCTCCATGTTGCTCATACATGCAATAACTTAGTTATCAATTAGAAAGCTCTCTTTATCACCTCCATTCACCTTACATCAACAAAATTCTACCCATCCCAATAATGAAACCAAAATATTGGTTAGTTTTGGCCAATCACATGTCAGTCCCATGTGTGCCCTTTAAGATACTAATACTTAAACTTTTTACATTGACATATCACACAAGGGAACCTTGCACACTTACCTAAAGTACATAGAGGGGAACCATTGTAGGTCTGGGATAGTTGTGTGTAGTGGTTGTGAGGGAATTATCTCATGCATTTTATCTATCTTTCATTTTGTTACTCATGTATATTGGTACCCAAAGTGCACTTATCACCAAATGGAGTTGTTTTCATAGCCTCACATTCCTAGGGGTACTTAATGTGTTCCTGCTATACGTCATTAATACAAGGAAATAAACAAGGATGCATATATTTGATGTAATAACCTAAAAACAAATTTTTATCCAAGTATTCATTCCTCCATTAAATAAGGAAACATAAATTATAACATAATGTTTATTTAATCATGATAACAATGTTTTATCATAGCCACAATCGATTGCATAATCATAGTGGAAACAAAAATTTCCATTTTATTAAATTTCATGATTACAAGGCACTCATGGCACTTACAATGGTATGTGATTTTACTAATACTTTTATGTATACTCTATATTATCCCTTTAATTGATTGATTCTCTATAGGTATTTTAGTAACATTTCTATTACAGATCAATAACCATAACAACAACTGATCAAACTTTTATAATTATTAGGTTCCTACATTTTATATGCTTATAGAGGGCCTCATGGGTCACTTGGTAACTCAACTTCTACCACTTGGTAGTTATTGTGTTAGTTATCCACTTGGTGGTTATTATTTTGGAATATTTGAGGTCATCTACCTTGTCATTTTCCATCGCTTCTTAACTAGGAGAGGGGAAAGAATAATCATAATTAGTATTATCATGAGATTTGAATACTATGAAAATAGAAATATTATCTTGAGAATATTTTCAAAGTATCTCATGATCATTATTTTTTAAATATAAAGCAATGATGTCACTTTTTGTTTGCAATTCAAATTCATTTGTATCTTTTGAAAATTTAAGAGAGTAAGAAAGAGTATCATTTATAGAATTATCTATTACTTCTAAGAGAGGAGACATATTATCACAATCTTTTACATCATTAACAATATCTAGAGGAGATTTTGAGATATCATATACCTTTACATTATCTATATTTTATAGAGAGAGATGTATTAACACAATAACTTATATCATTTTTTATTTCTATACAAAAATTTTGATTTTATAACTTATATTGATTAATGTAATGGAAAATTGAAAAGGTAAACAAGGTGTACAAATATTTTATTATCTTTGGGAATCTAGTGTTTAGATCCTAAATAATAAAGTTTTGGAATAATATGAAAAATATAGATTGATAGGGAAAAATATGGATTTTAATAGGTAATTATGTAAGAGAAATAAAAATAAACTTATTTGGTTTTGGACTAAAATGAAGGACTTTGAGACTAAAATTTGAAGAGCAAGACTGAGACACTGTCAGGAATCTAAGTCTGGGTTCCATTTTATGATTGGACAAGAGCATCAAAAACATGACACTTGGGTGTCTGGTGCTATAGTCCTTCCTAATGCTATTGTCCTAAGGATCTAAGATTTCTATGTTTTGTTTTCTTGGTCAATGCAAGCCTATGTACCAAATTTTAGGGGCTGGAAGTCACCAGAGCTCATTGTAGGTCTATTTTAATCTTCAATACATGTATTCATCTACACACATTCAAAAAAAATATACATAAAAAGAAAAAGGGGGAAACACTGGGTTGGGGGAAGAATGATCACAAAATCAAGAACCTCTATTGTTCTGATTGCTGCCTATATTAACCCTCAAGCTAGGGTCTTAGATCTGATGTAGTTCTCCCTTAGGGAATGCACATAATCAATGTGCATGATATATACAAGAATGAATTTTGCCTAGGCCCATCCTTGATCAAGCAATAAAGTCTATGTGTGATGCAAAGAAGCTGAGCTATACTATTGACTAATTTTTATTATGTCTAATGTGCCAAAGTAATAAGTGATAGATAAAAATGCATGGTGAAGTTTGGGTTTTAGCATTGTATTCCTATTTGGGCATTATTATTCAGAGGGTCTGGGACCTGGGGGGATAAAATAATCATCGAAAGAGTAACTTGGGTTAGTAAGGGTTAATTCTGGAAGGCTACAAATGACTAAAAATTGTTAAAAAGGTGTCTAGGGTATAAAATAAGACCAAGGAAAATTAGATAAAAAGACATGGCTAGGTGTGAATAGGACTCATATTCTCAAGTCAAAATCTCCTGTGAAAGGACTATGAAAAGACATGATATGTGTGGTTGCTTGACCAATTTAAGGTGTATACATTTCCCCCTATTTTAATCTAGTGATGCAATGAAATGAATTAATAGAGTAAAAGAAAGAAAGAAGATGTGTACCTAAACTTACCTGTGTAGAGATAAGTATGCTAATAAAAAGGGCCAACTTCCTAGCCAAGGAAGTGGATGAAGAACTGAATAGTAACTTTAGAAAGAAGGAATCTCTGTAATAGATGCCCTCTGTACTGAATATAAATAGTGCCTAGAGAAAGAAGGAATCTTTGTAATAGATGCCCCCTATACTGAATCTGAATGAGAAATGCTCGAAGGCCCAAAACTAATGTCTACCCTCTATCCCATATAAAATCATGTAATTTGGAATGTGTGTATAGAATATGTATGCTGTGAAGAGCAAGACCTTTCTTGCCATCACTCTAAATAATATGAACTAGAAATAAGAAGTGCTCGAAGGTCCAAAAATAATGTCTACCCTCTGTCCCACACAAACTCTTGGGTCTGAGTAATGCTATGGACCAACTGCTACAAATGATCATATGGTCCACCTGGGTATGTTTGGGTGTAATTTAAATTTTTTGGTAAGTGTGTAAGAAAAAAATGGCCTATCTTACCATTCTTATCTATATAATCTTGAATGCTGAAGAATATGATCATCTGTGTCATGCCCCCAAATTTGGTATGTGAGTGATGCATTTGGATATTCTAGAAATCTATATAACCACATGTGCCATGATCTATCATGCCATGTCCCATGTGCAAAATTGGAGATCAAAATAATTTAGTCTGTACTATGCCTATAATCTACTATTTGGTCATGTAGCTATGTTATGCTATATGAAGCTATATGTATGAGATGTGTAGTAATGTACATGCCCCCAAATTTAGTATCTGAGTCTAAGTTTGTATCAAAGTCACTATGAGTCCATATAATTTAAACCACTATATCTAAATAATTTGTGTATCTATAAATTGATGGTGTATCCCTTTAGATGTCCAAGTGATGCTGAGTGACCCATATAAAATGAATCACTGTATAATCTTGACCAATCTATACTAAGTCTGATAATTTTCCTATTGGGGGTGTGAAAACCAAGGTGTATCTAACTATGAGAGTAGATAGGTGTGATGGATAAGTGTAGAAATAAGAATAGTAGGAATGATGCCCCCTTTTGGGGAGAGGGATAAAATTTGTAATAGAGGAGGTTCAACCAAAAGTGATGACTAGTGGCGTAATGTTAGAAACAAGGTTAGTATAGTTTGGATTGATTTGAGAAGTTGATTAATTATTTAGATTGAGTTATTTGAAAGTTGACCGAGCTTTGATTGGTGAGGACCAAGTTGTATAAAATTTAAACAAGTTGTTATTGGTGAGGACTAAGTTGTATGTCTTGGTATGAAATAGGTATAGAGATGTGTGTGCTATAGTAGGCAAATGTATAATAAGAGATCAAGGTTTGTTGGATATCAAAGGTATTATCATCATGATTTTGTGAAATAAAATGGTTTATAAAATGGAGCTATGGGGTTCAAGTTATGAACAAAATGGTATTTTGCTTTGAGTGAAAAGTCATTTGATATAGGAAAATTTGGATTGATTCTTGATTCATTTGTGCATTGACCAGTTTGAGATTTGGAGCTCTAGAGTAGGAGATATGTTGAGAAGACAAGAACCTGTCATAATCCATTTTAAGCAATTGGCAGCCCAGATTGATACTGGTGGGGAGGTTACCCTAGTAAGCAGCTAAAATGCATGATTTAGGCTTGTTTAAAATCCTATTTTTTATGATTTTGAGTTGTTTTGAAGTTTTCTAGCAAATTTTTACTAGGTTCAACACTCCTATCCTTTTAGCACTGCTATCTAGGCTCAAGTGCTACTATCCAAGTTGCAACACTCCTATCCAATCCTACTATCTTGTACCTAGTACTGTTGTCTTGGAGGCTATATTTTTGGGGCTGATGCTTAGTTTAGTTGCTATCATTTTGCTTGGTTATTGGTTTGGCATGGTTGACTAATATACATGCTATTTTTTGGTATTTTATAGAGTGAGGTATAGATGAGGGAGTTTCATAGAGGCCAAGTGATGGAAACTCTAAGATTGTTACCTTTATTAGCTAGTGAGAGGGTTGTGATGGATAGGGTAGGGATAGGTCATGTGTGTGACCTAGGCATTGTATAGTGGGATAGGAATTTGATTATTGCCTTGTGTGAGAGGTGGAATGCAGACACCTATAATTTTTGGCTTCTTATAGAGGAGATCATTATGACCTTGGAGGATGTGTATTTGATTCTACATTTACCAGTTAGTAGGTGATGGCTGACTTTGCAGGATGATATGGGTGCTGATGCTTGATCATGCATCCTTGTATTTTGATGGTGTGCCTTTAGGTGCACATCAGAGGGGTAGTGATAGTGATGTATTACTATAGATTATTATGTAGTTGAGTGTTTTTCAGTTGAAAAAGTGGTTAGCTATGTTATTGGCTTCATTTGTTATATTGGATAGTAGAAAAGTTTCTATTGCCTATAGGATACATAGGGTGGTTCATAGAGTTGAGATGTATGGTGTTGTGTTCTCATAGGGTAGGACTATGTTTTCCCATAATGCAAGAGGCATTTATTGGTGGTGTAGGTGCATTTACTTTATTACATTCTTAGGCTTATGAGCACATAGTAGTTATGCAACTGATTGGATTGCCAAGGGTGAGTTGGGCATATCTATAGCCATTTGGTGAGTAATGGATGAGTGATTTGGCTATCTAACCTCTTGGGATAGATCACTATGAGAGGATGCTAGATATATTAGTGGCCTGAGATATCATATGGAGGCCCTATAGAGGATTCCCTAGATGGCTTGAGGATAAAGAGCAGCTATAGTATATGAGGGTTAGTTGTTGGTTACATGATCATTGGGTTAGAGTATATGAGAACTTTTAGTATGAGCACATGACTAGACAGTTTAGATTTTGACAAGGTGTACCTCTTGTGGTATGGTATGGTTGAGGAGTGCATGGGCACTAATGAGAGAAGGGGCTCATGCGAGACCTATTGAGGCTGAGTTGGCATCGTTACCCTTAGATACATGAGATGTAACTATAGATATTCCTAATGTAGATGATGTGGGATGTACTAAGGCATATACTCCATGTTGGGTTGGGCATCAGTGGGCTCCATTGTATCCTATTGATGGAGTGGATGTTCCTGCATATGAGGATCTTGATCTGATCTAGATGATGGGAGGTAGTTAGTGATTGTGTTTGAATTATACCTAGGTTTGTGTTGTACTGGTTTAGATTTGAAAGTATATATCTAATGTAGTGTTTTACTTATTATGTGTGTAGGTGGGGTGGGAGGTACAAAAGATGAGGCACCTAATGGGGTGGGGAGGGGAGATGATGAGTTTTAGGAGACCATCATTGAATCGACACTCTAAGAGCTCACATAACATGTTTTTGATGACATGATGGAGGAGGGTTTGATAGAGTGAGAGATGGTTACGATTGGCATTTATTCTCATTTGTTTAATATGGATGCTATAAATATAACTACATATATTAGGGAAAAAAGAGAGAGAGATGAGTTTAGAGCTAAGTTGGATAGGCATAGGAAGCCTCCCCCTTATTGTGGCATGGTGAGCACAAAGATTGTGGATGACTATATGGATCTTCAGTGGTGATATGTAGACTTGTGTGAGGATCATGGTTGGTTGTTGGAGTAGGATAGTTAGTCAAAGAGGCACTTAAGATCTCAAGGAGGTGCAGGGTCATCAAATTTTAGGTAGGATTATTTGACTAGCACTAGAGGAGAGAGTGAGACTGATAGTGAGGGTTTGATGCCCATTTATGATTGATTGTACCTTGAAATGATGTATATGTTTTGAAAACTTCATGATATATATATGGATACTTGTTTTATGTTGACAATTGTTTATTTCATTATTAGATTTGAAGTGCGTTGGCATATAGGTATATTCATTACAAATGTTTGAAAATAGTTGATTTGACATTGATGTTTAGATTGTATATGTTTGGTACTTGGAATATTTTATTTAATTGCTTTATTGATGAGTTGAAGTGTGATGTTAGGTTTTGGTTTTTAAGTAAAAATTTGATGGTTTTTTAATTTATAAATTATTTGGATAGATTGAGTTGGGTTTAATATTTGGAAATTATTTGGATAAGTTGATTGGGTTTAATATTGGTAAAGCATTTGGATAAGTTGAGTTGGTAATATCTAAATTTTGATAGGCTGGTATTTGGATAGGATAGTTTTTTGCAATTAGGATTGTTATTTGTTAGTAGGGGGGATGTAAGATAGCAATTTGAGTGTAGTACTTCCCAGAGAGTGGGTCAAGAATATAAAGGTTAGCTAGACCTTTGGCTCCATCATTGCCCTACTAAGTGAAGCTTACACACTAGAAAAAAAAAGAACTTAAAATTTTATATTATTCTATGTTGTATCACTATCTAAACCCTATCGGCCAACTGAACAAGTGCCCATACTACTCATGCTATGTAGGAATGTGTTTTGTATCTGATATTATCTACTGAGTGCTAACTATTTTTATGTGTGAAGATTCTACAAAATTTAAATTTATTGGTTGTGCAATTAAAACTAGATGCTATGGAGGAGGCTCATATATTTGCAATCATAGAGGGTTTATACATGAAATAACACCAATGTGGACATATAACTGAGCAATATGTCAAGATGGAACTGTGACATTGGATGGGGCTTCATCTAATCTTAACTGTAGTGGAATCTACATGTAGTGAATATTTCTCATGAGTGGTACTCCTTTGTTTTGTATGTGACTTTGCTGGATATGTATATAGAGCTACACTATGTATCCCTCAGACTATGGTGCTATATATAGGTTGTTATTTTTGTACTAGTTTCCAAACCTTTTAAGGTGGTGGAATAGATCTCCTATGAGATTCTATCCTAAAACCTGCATTGCACTCATGACGAGTGACAAATGATTCCTGTAAAAGAATGTCCTAGGATGACTCAGTCATGGAAGAATGAGGTCTAGGGTTCCATAATGGAGGAAATATCTGTGCCCCCTATGTGAATGCTATAATACCATTATCAACACATCTAGTAATGCAATCTCTGAGTCTAAAATAGTCATTATCTCTATGTCCATGGATATGATGATAGTGACAAAAAGGCCGATGTGGTTGTCTATGTAAAAGATGTGGATCTCATCAATGAGTAGAAGGTAATGTGATTAACATCCTATCTAGTAGTGCTGATAATATGGTAGATGGACTATCATGCTTTTAATCAAACTGTAGTGGTGCTTTGATGTTGTTCTCTATAGTGTAGATTGCAGGTTATGCTCTATTAGCTAGCTCTTTGTTTTTGATTGGTTGCTTTTCTAGTTGTGGTCTCCTATCTTATCTAGGACATGGTGGATGCTGAGTGCTAGGAGCTATATTTGAAGATGTTGCTATAAAATCTAGAGTGATCTGATCAACTGAATTTACCTCAATTAATCCCAATTTTTTTTCTAGAGATAAAACTATATAACATAAGTGTCTGAAAGAAGACTCTATTTAATATAGTAGATGCTTGAGTAGAGGTTGTCAAATCCCCTTAATAAAGAAATGCTAAATCTCTAGATCTTCTAGTTTGTATATCAATCTTAACATGTGAGACTTGAATCTTAAGCTATACTCACTAACTGGCTCTGAAGAATTCTAATGTAGTGTGGCAAGTTTGCATGTCAATAATTTGGAATGCATAGAAGATGTATTATTATTATTATTGACATGTGTATCATTTGAAATAGAATCATTCATATAAGTAGGATCCATATTTTGACATGCATTTTGTTTTAGAGGAGTAGGAGATGCATTTTCTTCATCACTATAAGCATAATAATCACCATTGTTCCATTCATCACCATATTTCAAATTTTGTGCATTTGAAGTAGAAGAGGTAGAAGTATCATTTTTGAAATCATTTTCATTCTCATATTCATTTGCATTTTGACTATCATACTCATTATTACTTCCATTATCACTAGGGAGAGGAGTAAGACAAGATGTTAATTCTTTTCTAATATGCAATAAATTGTCATTTTAAATTGGAATGTGATGTGCATCTATATTATCCTTTGATTGAATGCATGTATTATTTTCATGTGCAACATGAGAAGTAGGAGTAAGAGAGATATCATTTTGACATTCATTTCCATTGATTGAGATGTAGAGTTAAGAACATGAGATTGATCATTTGAACTATGTATTGGCAATTTGATTTGATTTTGTTTATATTGTTGTAATTTGAATAAAGAATTAGCAAAAGGAAGAGAGAGATTAAGTTCATGTTCAAACAAATTATCACCAATTAGAGATTTATTTGGAAATTCATGACTAATTTTGTTTATTTTGTGCATTATGCATAAGAGAATGAGGTGAGAAGTATTTTTCCCATTTATCAAAAGTATTTTCTTTAGAAGGGATGAAAGAGATAGGTTTGAGAGGAGAAGATGCATCTAATTTTTCTTCACTACCAATTTCATATGCAAGATAATATTCCTCATTGCAATAATAGTAATTATCTTCATTGTAAATAAAATCATTTTCCACATTTTTAGCTAATGTGTAATTTTACAAATTTGTCCACTCATTATCATAATTATGCAAAAAATTAAGAAATTTATCCATGGGATGAGATGGAAGAAGTGCCTTAGTGGCCATTTTATTTCTTTTACTAAAGAGAATTTTGAAAATTACTATGAATAAAATAAATGCACAAAGAACTACTATCATTGAAAATTTGAAATTAGTCTTGATAATCCAAACAATTTGCAAAAAATTCAAATTATTTTTCTAAAAATTGTAAGGGAGGGAAATTTGAAGTTTAATGACATAGTATGGAAGTCTAAGGTTTTTAGCTAGGGTTTTAGAATTTTTGAAAATTACGAAATAATTTTAAATTCTAAAAATTATTTTAAATAGGAAAAATGTACAAAAATTAATCAAAAAATAGAATTTTGGAAATTAAATTTTTACACAAGAAACTACTAATTTTAAAAATTTGAATTTATTTTTGACAAGGTAATCAATGTGTAAAAATTCCAAAATAGTTTACTAAAATTTGCAAGGAAAGGCTTGATGTATGATGACCTAGTTTTGAAATCTAGGGTTTTGAGCTAGGGTTTTAGAATTTTTGAAAATTATGGCTATAATTTAAATTCTAAAATTAATTTGAACAAGATAATTGCATAAAGATTGATACAAAAATCAAAAATTTAAAATTGAATTTTTACATAAAATAACTACTAATTTAGAAAATTTGAAAATATTTTTGGCACACTAAACAATTTTCAAAATTTTTGAAATTAATTTCTAAAATTTGTAAGGGAAACTTGGGGTTTGAGGACCTAGTTTAGAAATCTAGGGTTTTGGGCTAGGGTTTTAGAAAATTTTAAATTACGAATATAATTTAAATTCTAAAAATATGTTTAAATAGAATAATTGAATAAAAATTAATGCAAAAATTATAAATTTGTGAAGTAATTTTTGCACAAAATATGAAAGAAAAACCCTAAGGGTACCTATGGTTTTAAATTTTTGTTTGAATTAAGTTGGGTTCATGAAATGTTTTATTAATTTTGGGAATATAGTGTTTATATCCTAAATAATAAGGGTCTAAAATAATAGGAAAAATCTAGCTTAATTGGGAAAAATATAGATTTTAATAGGTAATTATGTAAGAAAAATAGAAATAAACTTATCTAGTTTCAGACTGAAAAGGACTCTAAGACTAAAATTTGAAGAGTAGGATTGGGACACTATTAGGAATCTAAGTCTGGGTTCCATTTTTTGATTGGATAGAAGCGTCAAAAATAGGACACCCTGGTGTTCAACATTATAGTCCTTTTTGATGCTATTGTCCTAAAGATATAAGATTTCTAGGTTTTGTTCATTTGGTCTATGCGAGCATATATACCCAATTTTAGGGGATGAAAGTCATTGAATCTCATTGTAGGTCTATTTCAATATTCAATACCTATATTCATCTACACACATGCAAAAAATGAATACATCAAAATTAAAAGGGGGAAAATTGGGTTAGAGGAAGAATGATCACACAATCAACAACCCTTGCTATTCTGTTTGTTACCTATATTAACCTCAAGCCAGGGTCTTAGATCTGATATAGTTCCCCCTTAAAGAACATGAATAATCAATGTGCATGATAGATGTAAGAATGAATTTCAACTAGGCCCTTCTCTGATCAAGCATGCAAGTCTATGTGTGTTGTAGAGAAGTTGAGCTATACTATTGATTGATATTTATTATGTCTAATGTGCTAAAGTAGTAAGTGCTAGATATAAAATGACTTTTGAAGTCCTTTATATAGGAGACCCATAATTTCAAATTTGGGAGTTTTATTTACATTTGTATGACATTATAAAACTTATAAATGAAGCAAAGAAAGGGGTAAGACTCATCTTGTAGGAGAAATTGATTGTTGGAATCAAATTAACACTTGGATAACAACATCAAAAACTAGACACCCTGGGTTTCAACACTATAGTCCTATTTGAGAACTATTTTTTGGAGGGTTTGAGACTTAGGGGGATGGAACAAGAATCAAAAGAGTACCATGGGTTAGTAAGGGTTAAGTCTGGAAGGCTATGAATGGTTGGAAATGGTCAAAAAGGTGTCTAGGGTAAAAAAAAAGAGCAAGACAAATCAAACAAAAAGACATGGCTAGATTTGAGTAGGACTCATATTTTCCATTTAGAATATCTTGTGAAAGGACTGTGAAAAAACATGATATGTGTGGTTGCTTGACCAATTTAGGGTATTTACAACAAACTATTTATTTTTCACATTTTGATAATTATTGATAAATTAAGAGAGAGAATATATTAATTATTAGTATGTTGTTTTTATTATGTTTTATGGAATGAGGAATACAAGGGAGAAATAAATGAAATTGATTTATCATATTCTAAATTAGTATGCTCATTTTCCTCTTTGTTATATTATTCACTATTATAACAATCATCTAGATTTTCATAATCATAATTCATATCTATCACAATCATTCTCTTCATTAATGTAACAAGCATACAAAATTGTGCAAGTGTGATCATTAGTCTATTCACTATCATAATTGTAAGGTGTAGTATTGCTAGAGAAGATTAAATGTAAAGAATGAACACCATTTTGTATTTGATATTTAGAATCCATTTTAATTTTTTTAACCCATAGTATAATATATATGAAAAGTATCAAGTTCAATGCTAAAAAAAAACTAATCATACCACAAAAGAAATGATATCAATGGGTGTAACTAGGTAAGGTGTGTTTGCTTTATATGCTCTCAGATATATTGATCCCAATCATAATTAATTAAAACACTACATATGATTAAACTATTCACATAGTTGTATTATCTAGTCTCTAGGGTACGTTGAGAGTAAAGTTTTAGAGCTAACCACCAACTTGTATATCACAAGAATAAATAGTCAAAGGCTTCTTTTGGTTGAAAATCAAAACCTAGACATTTTATATATACTGTGAAGTACATGAAAACTAAAGTATGTATATAGTGATGTATAATGGCTTGAGTATTGGAGAAGTAATACTCACACCATGACTCAAGTAAAATTGAAGACTGCTTTTCCAAAAATAACAATATTTATGAGTTTTAAAATTGTCAAAATGCAGTTTCTAGGAAAACAAGAGAAAGAAATTGAAATTTTAAAAAGCAATTGAAAACCTAATCACAAAAGAAAGGGCTTGAAAATAATACTTCAAGTTCACCAATACGTTTCACCCTTATTTTTTTAAAACATAATGAATTTTAGTATGATTATATTTTTAAAGCTAGAAAATATTAAAATTTTGAATATGTACAATAATAAATAAATTTAATTTTGATAATTTGTTAAATATGGAAAATTGCTACCTTTTAGAAAACACTAAAAATAAAATAACTTAGCTCAAATTGAAATATCTATTAACTATTTTCACAGTCTAATAGTGAAAATTAGTGAAATAGATGACAACATAAGACCATGATTAGGAATAAGATCACTATTTCTAGACATTTCCATTATAAGTGGACTATAGCGTTGTAATGTTCATGTCTGTTGACGATGAACGTGTCCTAGTTGACTATAAAACCTGATCGATATGATTATATAAATAAAATAAAATTATGATGATGACATATTAGAGGAATGATATTAGAATATTTATATAAGTGGCCATTATAAGTGGATAACAACACAATGTGCTCAGGTTTATTGACAACAGACTTGTCCTAGTTGACTATGACATTAAACTTATTATTTCATCACTTTTTCATGCATTAATTAGGGATGTTGATATGTTTTTAGACCTATAATATCAGGTTAATTACCTACAATGAAAAAACCTTAGTTTCTTTCATATAAAACCAAATTATAATAAAAAGTGGGTGTCAAGTGAATTGGATTGAGTTAGATTGACCTTGATCAATCCCATTTAATGACTAAACATTTCATTATATTTATAATACTCTGAAGAGGACTCAAAATCAAATGTTGTTCTCCCACTTACATGCATGTGTGGAATGGTGAATGTAAGTGTAGATGTTCATTATAATATTTTACTCTTCGCACAAGTATGCACATGAGAATTCATCCTTGATTATATCTTCATTAGACCTATAAATAAAATATGAAAATATTTTAATATATTTTATGAGTGAAGAGACTTGTCCTTAATGCCTTAGATAAGTCTTGTATTTATAGATATTTTAATTTTGAATTTGGGACTCATTAGTGCACAAAATCCAACCCTATATAAGACCAATTAGACAAAAATAAGATTTAAATGAAAATGCGACTTCAAATAAGTTCTAAAAATTATGATTAGACAAATACACACTTTACATATAAGGTTATAAGTGGGTCCTTTCCAGATACCACATAATTTTTTATAAGGAAAAAGAACCAAGTCCCTAATCACTTTCTCCTAATCCTTTATTATCCCTAATCACTCCTTCCTTATATCTTATCATCCTTAGTCACTTTCTCATTGACCCTCACCATCTGTAATCATTCCCTCATCATTGCTAATACTCCTTCATTAACCCTCAACATCCCCCATCATCCCTAATCACTACGTCATAGTCCCTCATCATCCTTAATCATACCCTCTTTATCCATTATAATCCTTAATCACTCCTTTATTGACCCTCACCATCACTCATCATCTCTAATCACTCCCTCATCATTTTTAATCACTACCTCATTAACACTCACCATCTTTAATCACTCTCTTATCATCCCTTATCATTCATTAATTAACTTTCATCATCCCTCATCATCCCTAATCACTATATTCTCATCCCTCATCATCCATAATCACTCCCTCATAGACCTTAAACATCCCTCATCATCTCTAATCCTTCCCTCATCTTCCCTAATCACTTCTTCATTGACCCTTATCATCCCCCATCATTCATAATCACTAATTTATCATCCCTGATCATCCCTGATCACCTCTAAACACTCCCTCATTTAACCTCACCATCCCTCACCATCCTAAATCACTCCCTCATCCTCCTTAATCACTCCCTTATTGACCCTCACCATCACTCACCATCCATAACCATTGCTCATTATTCCTCATCATCCCTAGTCACTCATAACTCATAAAACACCATCCTTAATCATTACATTATTAACCTTCACAATCCCTTATCATCTAAAACCACTCCCTCATATTCCCTAATCACTCCCTCATTAAATCTTACCATCATTCATCATCCTTAATTATTGTTTCATCATACCTAATCACTGCTTCCTCATCCCTCATCATATTTAATAATACCTTAATAGACCCTCACCCTCCCTAATCATATTTAATCACTCCCTCATTCTACCTAATCACTCTTTCATTGATCTTCATCATCCATCATCATCCTTAATCACTCCCTCCTCATCCCTTATCTTACATAATCACTCAATCATTGACCATCACCATACCTTATCATCTTTAATCACTTTTGAATCATCCCTAATAATTCCCTAATTGACCCTCACCATCCCTCATAATCCATAATCACTACTTCATCTCCCTCATCATCCCTAATCACTCCTTCCTCATCCCTAACCACTCCTTCTACATCCATCATCATATTTAATCACTCCCTCATTGAAATTCACCATCCCCCATCATCCATCATCACTCCCTCATTAACCTTCACCATCCCTCATCATCCATCATCACTCCCTCATTGACCCTAACCATAACTCATCATCCCTAAGAACTCCCTCATTATCCCTCCTCATCTATACTCACTCCCTTCTTGTCTCTCCTCATCCTTAATCACTTTGTCTAATACCTTGATGGTGGGTGTAGTAGCTTCCTACTTGTGCCCATTGGCTTATTTTATAATTCCAACTTTTAATCACTCAAATAAGGCCCAAAAAAACTCTTATTTCACTCATCCTCTTTCATCTATATTTATAGTGGGATTTGAAGATATAGATGGTGATACATATAAAGATAATGTAGAGTGTGTGTATCCAAAACCCAAAAATATAATAAATAGGTAAGAAATAGAGCAAAGGGTGGGATGCAAATATATTACTTGCATATATAGATTGATATTTGGGCATCTAAAAATCCTAATCCTAAGGTTGATAATCCAAATTTATATCTGTATAGATAGGGGAAACTGGAGAATATTTGAAAATTATAATACCAACCCCATAGTTGAATGTATATCCATTTTATATCCATGGTAGACCAAATTTATAAATAGATAGATAGACAATCACCAATCTGGTAGAGTGTGTTCCAATCTATTATTTGATAGAGTGTGTTTCTCAACCCAAATGGATCTATACCCAACTCAAACTTTACCCAAATTTATATATAACAGAAATGAAGGGAACATTCCTTAATCTAGTGTATTAAAGAGGGGTCACTTAGAGCATGGGCATAGCCTGATTGGTCATAAAGGCCAAACTAGGGCCTTGATGTACTCTAAATATTCCCTAGTCCCCAATATAATATATATCAAAGGATACCATAGGAATAGTGGGGCCACCATAGATATATAGGGGGCACAATTTTGAAGGCCCTACCTTAATTTAAAACTTTCCCTACCCTTTAAGGAAATGGAATATTTCCCTACCTACTTCATATATGCCAAAGAGTAAGGCAAGGGAAGCTTTACTTTTTGATATCTAACTTTTCTTCACCTAATATAATATCAAGGTAAAATTTCCTTCTCTATGGATAGCAAGGGAGTATGGAACAATTATCAAGGTAATTTTTCCTAAAAATTATCTAGTGTTGCTTTTCTTTTGGATTAAGCCATGGCTATCAAGGGAAGCTTTTTTTATATATAGCTTTATTCGTACCCTATTTACTTGGTTATGCCCTATGCAATAAGGTAAGGGAAGATTCCTTACCGATATACATATGTGTTCTTGTCATGCTTACTTTACATTTATATAATAGATTCTTATCTATCAAGGTAAGCTTATTTCCTGATCTATAGCTTGCATATATTTTTATCTAAATATTTAGTGTAGGATGGAAATTTTGAGCAAATGAGATTTTGATATGTAAATTAACCAAAATCACTCAAAACATCCATCTACCATTACAATTGAGAACCATTAGACTATAATGAAATTAAAATAGACATTAATACCATCATTATAACATAAAGATAAATTCTCTAAACAAGATGAAAAACAAGAAAAATACTTATTGATTAAATATTATGGATTTTTTACCAAAGAGTCAGATTTTTAGTATGGCATGATGTTGGCTTGATGAATTGATCAAAAGACTATGTTGATAGAATATTTTAACATAGATTGGACATGGATTTTATGTTTCATGTAGTTAGTTTTAATGGAGGATGTTTTGGTGTTTAGATAGAAGCAATTTAGGGAACATCAATGGCCAACATTCAAAGTTTGGTATAGGAAGATCAATGGTGGAGGATTATTCAAGGAATTAAAAATTCCTTGGATGATTCTAGAGCAGGGAAGGTAGAAGCCTCTATAATCTCTTTTGGAAGTATAATCATGATTAATGGTGGATTAGTCATGTGATTAGGGGGTTCTATAGAACCTAAGGGGTAGGATTGTAGGAAATCATAGGAGTAGGTAGGTAAGTGGGTTACGGGAATTTTAAATTCCCATATATTAGGAAAGTGGGATTAGTTATTAAATAATGGGGATTAATTAGATTAAAAAATAAATGGGAAGGGGTAAGGTTAGTATGATGAAGAATAATGAAGGGGGATTTTAGATAAATAAATAAAAGGGGTGATATTAGGATGGAATTAGAAGAGATAAATGATATTAGATGAGATAAATGAAATTAGTGTCAACTAATAGTGATATTAGTGATGATAAATAAAGTGATAAAATTTAGATGTATACATTTTGTCCCTCTTTGAAAGGGAATTCTGACTGATTGAATTACAAGGTGTAATGGTATTTCAAAAAATAAAGACAATCATGGATGAATATTATTAAATGATGTTAATGGATATGATTCCCCCTGAAGAGGACATACATAGAATAATGATATATATGGCCACTCAAAATAGGAAATGAAGGGTAGGATGTGACAAATAGACAAGGGGATGAGATTATGAGATGTGGGACTAAAGAGGAAGAAGATAAAATTGACATGAGTAATGAGCTAAAAATTTATCATGCCCATGTCAAAGACTTATGCATAAGGATAAAAAATGATTGTTCCATTATTGTCAACACATCCTAAGGGTTAATTAAACATAACTTGATAATAAGATAAAAGGTCATAAGCTTTAGACATATCCCAGGCAAGGACACATGCCAAGGAGAGATGAGAACTAATATGATTAATAGAGAAGGCCATAATTTGCTGACATATCCCAAGTAAGGATGCATGTTGAGAGATCATCGAGCCAAAATAAGACTAATTTGATGAGTGTATCTCAAATATAAAGTTGAGTGATATGATGAATGGGCTGAGAGAGAATACATTATATGATTGAGTGACCAAAAGATGAAGGGAAAAAATTGGTCTTCAATGCATCAAGTCAATGAGCCCCACTATGATTAATAGTGATGATTCCCATAGAAAGGACAAATGAAAGGGAGAGATAATAATGTTATATTCCTATTCATACCCCAATCAAAGGAGGAAATCATAAACTTTAAAATGTAAATTTATCAATCAGTGATAATGAATGAATGATGGAAGAAAAGATATAATTTTTGATTTGTTGGGCCCAATTGACAAGTGTGGGTGATTGATGAAAAGATTAGGGTGATGATTACAAGGATGGTGATTGATTAATAGACTGATTGATTTATATTATATCTCAATTATTTGACTAATTTAAGATGAGAGGATGACAAGATATATGTGATGATGAATGATGGGAAAAGAGGAGAGAGTGGTTGAGATGACCTTAGGCACACCATGTGACTGAGTGCTACCTACATAGTCTAAAAATACCTTAAGTTAATGTAGTTTAAACTAGATTATAGGATGATGATTGTTAGACATGTTAGTTATTAGATAGTTTTTAGGTGTGATGATGATTAGATTGACAGTCGAGTTGAGATGTTGATTATTAGAGAGATGTCAGATGATTGGTGAAAGGATATAGGTGTGATGATAAAGGAATTGGAGGAATGATTACATATGGGATGAGTGGACTAAGATGATCAATTTGATGATGAGATTAAGATGATTTAATAGATTAGGAAAAATTATCAAGCCATCATTGCTATAATAAGTCTCATCATAGTCTAAGTAATCTAATGTAAATATATCACTAGGCATATGTCCCATAAGACAAATATGAACAAGAGGACATTATGCCAAAGGCATGAAAAAGGGGAAAATAGTGAACTCTACATCATTAAGGGCACCTAAAAGCATAATTATAACTTTTGGTGTCATCATAACATCCTCTTTCATTTCTTAATAGATAAAAATGTGCATGATGCAAGACTAAAATAAACATAGAAAATCAAATTTATACATGATAAAATACATGTAAACAAGTCAAACAGTAAGTAACACACATAAGTATCTACATGTAATGTCATTATGTCTTATCTTATTATCTTGATGAGAGTCAATCAAATGATTGATCAAGTGATGAGTTGGAATAAGTTGGTCATGATAATATGAATTTGGATTAAGACAAGGTATGGAATTGAAGTAGACTAGTGACTTGGATTAGGATAAGGATGTGAAGATTAGGACATAGGATAAGATAAGATGCCAAAATGACAAGATCATTGGGACATAAGACAAGACAATATAATAACATGATAATATCATTAGGATTTAAGACAATATTAAATGATAAGATAGATAAGAAATTAGATAGAATGAATCAGATATTTAGGACATATGATAAGATGACTGAGATACTTGAGACATAGGATAAGACATCTTAGAGGTTTTTGTGATTTTGTGGATTTTATATTTTTTAGGATTTTTTAGAATATGTATGTATAAAATACACATAGGGTTACTAGAAAAGAGAATACCAAGCCTCAAAAACTAAGATAAGGATGGATTGAATAATGGATAGGATGACAAAAAGATGAGGGTGATGCTAAAAAGGGGATGAGGACCATGGAATAATGGACTAGGGATCTCCAATGACCACATAATTAGGGAACTAGATATCTAATTTCCTAAGTATCCATTAGAAGATATTCTAAGATAATTATAGAACATTTATCAAGACATAGTTCAATCCTTTACAAAGGTTAAGACTAGAATAAAGATGCAAGATATGATGGCAAATGATGAATAGGAGTGATGGACCGAGGGAGAAGATAGATAAGGATGACATGAATGGGATTGATAAGGGATATATTTTACTTGAAGTATTGAGGTTCAATGTGAACAGTATATTATTTTAAAAATGATGCTAAAAACTATTTTCCATCATGATACTTTCCCAAGGCAAATGAAGACTAGTTTTCACCATTATACAATTATTAGATATGGGTACAAGATATAGGATTGAAATGCATTATTTATTTTTATCCAACACTTTTTTTGGAGATATGTGATACTAGGATCATGTTTTCAATGTTTGATGTATATATGTCCTTGTGTCCTTCATTGAATTTGCATTGAAACCCCTCTAGATATTTAGATTAGATATCTTTGTTACCCTCATGATAGATAATGTTTCCTAGCATAGTGAGGTGAGGTATGGATGGATTTAGGGTTTAGATTTGATGGTTAAGTATAGGAATTAACTAGATGATATGATCATAGTGGGGAGGTGTGATGGTTGATTGGGTAAGAGGACTAACATTCTCACACATCATTGGAGATGTTGGATATTATGTGTTTGCTTGGTTCCATATGATAAAAGACTTCAGGAGATTCAATACTTTTGGATTGCACAATTCTTATTTTATTTGATTATTTTAAGTATTATTAGCCATCATGGATAGTGATTTTAATATTGGTTTAATTTTTAGACTTGATTATATCTCAACTAATCCCTGGTGCTTGACATAGGGATTTAATTGAGGAGATTGATATTTGATTTTATAGATAATGATTATTTTGACTTTTTTGGCCCCTTAGTACCTCAAAGAGGGTTTTACTAGGGGAATAAACTTTTAGATTAGGTTGATGACTAGAATTTTATTTATTTTGACTTATTGGATCAAAGTTGATTTCATCATCATGAATTACTTTTTGAATATGGTCTTGGACATCTACATTTTTAGCACTTATTATAGATACTCCTTTTTGGCCACTTCCATGTCTAAATAGATGCTAGAGTGACTTCTTCCAAACAATGTATGGTAAGCCTAAAAATCACTAGAATGCTATAATTCATTATCTCACATCATGTGCATATTCTAATCCATGTCAATGTATCCCTAACTAGGGAAATGCATTATACGTAATCATTATCCTCTTATAATTCATCTTCGGTCAAGTTGTGACCTGTAAAATTGACCTTTTTGACCATGTGTGAGGGATAAATTATCAAAATTCATAAATGGTAAATAACCTGATTAAGATTTATTAAGTGGTTAAACCCAATTAAATATTTGGGTGAAAATATCATGGATAATTAATTATTGAACTTCTATTTTTAGAGTTTCATAAATTTGGATTGATGACATCATAATGACATTGCATAAATATCTAAAATGATGACATCATCATGATACCATCTTTTGTCAATTGTCAAGCACTCATAAAATATAAAAAAATATCTAGATTTATGAGCCATGACTATTAATTTAAAATATTAATGGCTTATTCCCTCCCAAACCTAACCTTAGTTAATTTTAACCTAACTACACTTGGGTTATAGTTAATTTTGGAGGTTTTAAATATAAGAACTCACCAAATGATAAAAAATATCTCTTGGTGTAAAGTTATTATGCTGAAAGACATGAAAATATTTCATTATTATATTGTTACCATATCCATTTGATAATCCAATCCAAGAAAAATCCAACCACTGTTACCAAGGTGACATGAAGAGATGGAGCAATGGAGCTTCATTGAAATTTTTTTCTTGATCACATAGTCGAGAACATCAATCCATCACCAACTCACAACACTTGCTCTTATGGAAGGTAAAATATATTTTTTTGGTTTCATTTTGTTAGTTAATTATGTAGTTATTCAGCTCCTTGAGTGTCAAGGCTAGAGGTGTGATTTTTTAGTGTGTTTGTTTTAATTTTATTTCTTGACTAATACAATATTAATCTCCCCTCTATTGAATTTCTTTGATCATACTTATTATGTTGCTCAAGGGAGGGTCCAAAAATATATGTTCATGTTCATTCTTATGAAAGGAGGTGATTAAATGATCATTGATAGGAAGAAAGGATTTATGAGGGATGAAGGTAGTGGAAATGGTATGATGAGGTCAATAAGGGTTGGTGGGGTAGTATGGTTTTCATAAGGGTTTTTAGAAGACCCAGTTTTGATATCATATACAATCTCCTCAAGATCAGTAAAAGGATCACTAAGACTATTTGTAGTACATGCATCCAAGATAGGATTAGATTTACTCTAACATTATTTGATAGATAAATATTTTAATAAATGTGATATCTTAATTGGGATCAAAATATATGCATTATGATTATTTTACATGTGAAATAGAGGTATTTTCAAAAGGGTAGGTGTATTCATCATCTATTTCAACATCTATGAGGGATGATTTTTATGATGAAGAATCTAATTTAGATGATGGTGATGAATATGATCCTAAATTAGATAAGATTGATGTTTTATCCAATACTAACTCTGATGTATAGGATGTGATGCTGCTAGTAGAAGATTTATTATCCATAATTGACTTCTAAAATTGGTGTATTTGATATGATGGATGAGAGTAAAATTATGGAGGGGCAATAGATTTGCCAAATATAGGCCCATAAAATAAGGACTCATGATAAAAGTGAGGATTAGGTTCATAGAGAATAGACTCATCTTTGATGGATGATTTATTGAAGATGGGGGGACCATGGAAGATGGATGTGGTGTCTTGACCTTATATTGAAAAAGGAAGGGCTTGATCATGATTGGGAATGGAATATTAGGATTCCTCTTCTTGTTCAAATATGAATGTAGACTCATTTGATTCATCCTCAATTTTTATATCACCATAATCGATGAGGTCTTAGACATAGTTTTTGAAATTGTGACATCAATTAATGGTATGCCACCAAGTTTAGTGATATATATATAGTAATGGTTATTGTTATACCAAGATGGCTTAGACTTGGTGGGATTAAGATGTCTTATTGGTGGATAGACCATAATGTTAGCAAACACAAGTTGTTGGAAGAGGTATTCTAAGGATATAAGAAGATAATTATAGGGCCTCTCTTCACCTCATGACTTAGATGTGGAAGTATTGGACTTTGGATCAGATTATTGTTGATGTTTCGGGGTGGTTAGACTAGTAGTAGATGAGGTGGCTAGGATAAAATCCCCTTTGCTAGTGTAGGATAGGGTGGACAATTGGATATGGTTAGTAGATGGAGTGTTTGAATGGGACTAGATAGTATTAAGATTAGGAGTAGATTGATGTAGATGGGTGCAGACTAGAGGTAATTTTGGGTGGGTAGGGTCAAAGTTTATAGGATGTGAAGTGTTGATCTAGAAGAATAGAGAGAGGAGCACATCCCTATTGGTGATGAATCATTACTCAATTAGGGTATTGACAAGTTTTTTTTTGGATTCCATGTATCAAGATAGAATAAATTACATATGATGTGATTCACTAGACCCAATTGATAGGTGTGGGGGATTGAATGGACAGATCAAGGGATGAAGATGGGATGTGTGGAACAAATTTAGACAAAGGCTTGCTTTAGTTTAGTCTCGATCTTGATTGAATATTTTGATGTGATATGATGTTTTATGATGTAAGAATATATTAAGTAGACCAAATTAGGACATAATCTACACTTTGATGATTTAGACTTGATTTGACTGAGTGATCTATGACAAGTTCTAGGACTCATTTAGAGATAGAATGGCCTAATAGATTGATTTTGATTAGGGATTTATTATATTAATACTAGATAAAGGATAAGATGATTAGCTTAAGTTAATTGAGATGACTTGGTTGATAGGATTAGATGATGTGTATGAATCAAACTTGACTAGTCACAAGCAAGTTTAAAAAAAGACCCTGATGAAAAGTGTTATTTACCAACATGGATGAGGAACAAAGTATGACTACATACTTGATGGGATGAGTAATATAGATATGGGAATGATGAGGTGTAATATTATTAGTCTAGGTTGATAAAATGGTGGATAAGATTACTAGACAAGATATGGTCAAGACAAATGACAAACTTAGACTAGAGGACTGAGTTAGTCTAGGTGATGTGTGATTGGTTATGGATAAGATGGACTTATTTTTATGACATTATGGATTATTATTTTTAAGGTTAAGTGACTAATATGAAGTTAGAATATGATAAGATGTGGTTGACAGATGAGAAGACTTGATTAGGATATTTAAGTGATGGGGGTATGCTTAGTGATAGGGGATGAGATTAGGCTTAGATGTAACCAAGACAAGAGGGGTGATGAGATTTAGGATAAGATTCAAGATGAAATAAGTTTAAAAGGATGTACATAAATGTACAAAATAAATATGTACAAGAGGATATTGATAAATATGTATATAACGATATGATGATGAGATAAGGATATACAAGATGATATGTGAAAGAGACCTAGATAGGTATGTATAGGCTTGGGTAAAGGGTTGACTTGGATAATAAATAAAATTGGTCCATCACAACAATCACCAAATCAATCAAACTACAAACTTAGTATTAGCAATCTAATTTAGGTGTGTAACTCAATGACCACATCGTCTAATGGCTTCATAGGTGAGGCTATAAGTCAATGACTTGTTATGGAATATCCCAAACCTTTTCAACCCTATTTGTAGATGATGATCACTTGGGAACTGATATTGACTCTTACAATAAGTTGTTTGTTATGGTTGATGGTATACTAGGTTACATAGGGCTTCTTTAGGGGATTCCCTGATATAATTTAGGTACAATGGGGCCCAAGTCCATGTAGGGTGATTAATAATAATTGGTTTAGATAATAAAATCTTATCCTTCACAAAAGACCTGTATGGGGTCAATCTCTTAGCCATAGATATCCCTAATATTTATACTCTACCAGAACATAGAGTGTGGATTAGTGCATGATGATGAAATCCATGGTCAAAATCCCCGTAATACTATGGAAAGTGCATGGGTGTTAATTACACATCACTTTTGTCCTAAAAAATAAAATTAGAGGGTTTATTAGTGGTTTTTGATCCTTCGAGACTCACCACTAGGATGTAAGGAGGATAGCATACACCATTATAGCCCTCAAGGGACACACAAACAAGGAAAAAATATTTATTAACAAATTTAATTGAGTGTGATATATATAATATATTTTTCAAAAATGCCAAAATATTTGATAAGTGTCCTAAAAATTAAGTAATTAGTAGTTTAAATTGAAAATCTTGAGGGGAAACCTGCAAGACAAGACATTAGACAAAAATATGACCTACAAGAGAAGATGATAGTAAGCCAAAATTACCACTAGATTCACCCCTTTGAAAAATAAAATATTAGTCCAATAAGCCTTAATAAAAACATTGAAAAAAATACCCTAGTTCAAAAAATCCCCCTTTTGACCTCAATAAAAAAATGCTGAAAAAATCACAATTTTGCACTAAAACATTTTTGGATGAGGGGTCACGACTTAGGGGTCTAGGGGTGGTAGCCCCCAATAGGGTCAAGGGGTATCACCCCTTGCAGGGTCCAGGTTTAGATCCTAGGGTGTGCTCCCTATTGTGGTATAGGGTAGGGTCAAGAGGAAGCATCCTTGAAGCTAAACATAATTTGGGACTTGTAGAACCTTTGAAATGACTCAAAATTCACTAAAAATGGTCCTAAAGATCCACTCAAAATAGACATTTTTAAAAGAAAAATATATAACGAAATCATTACTAGTGTGATCAAAACTACATATGCATAATCAAAATTTCAAAACTAATTCTAGAGAAGGCAATACTATAGCTGAGAGTTAAAACCACCTTTATGAAAAATGCAATTTTGTAGATAGTTAAGATGATAGTGACCGTGTAATTGGACAAAACTGTCTGCATTTAATGTAATACCGAAACTAGAAAAATTAATACCATAACTTTGAAATATGTATTTTTATAGAGGGTTAAATTTATATGACCATGTGGTTAGGGAAAAATTCTTGTGGTTAGTGCAATAACACCTCTACCAATTAATACCATAGTTGTCAAAATACAAATTTGCAACTGATTGGAAAAAAACTAGAGTCTAAATTAAGTTACAAAATGAGATGCTTAGGATTCCAAAAGATATTTTATGTTATTCACAATATATTTTTATTAAATGCAATTAGGATAAGTTATGAATAATAGGACTTAGTTTAGTTTTTGTTTTATGATATGGAAAACTACCTATCTAGACTCAAAACCACTTATGACATTCAAAATCACCTTTATCAAAAGGCATTTTTACACATTTTATATTTTAAAATATATACTAAATGTGAAAAAGGGGATTTAAAGTCTAATTTTTATAATAAAACCTGTATATCTACAAAAAGCTAAATAGACCATAAAATAGAATGATAGGCACAAAGATAAATTTACCAAGTTGTCTGATGCAAATATTACACAATAAAAATTGTGTCAAGTTGGGTGATATAGTTTGTAATACAACAATAAAATCATGTATAAAATTTCATCTAACTAATTTCTTAAAATAGTATTAGGGATATATATTAAAATGATTTAATTGATAGTATGGGATCTCAAATATACTTATTCATTTATAGATTAGTATCAACCTAATGTTTCAAAGCACTAACTATAGAGGCTAAATCATGGATGTATCTCACTAACCCAATTTTTTAGGGTATGATGAGAGTAACTTCAATGAGAAATAAGTTCCTATAAGTGCCCCACAATATCAAATAGATGGTTAGTTTCCTAAATTAAATAATAATGGAATCTTAGGTGTTTTTGATATATTGTGAGGTATTTTAAAATAAAATCTATGTATAACATTATCTATGTAAATAAAAAAATATAGAAGAGTTTAATTCTCATTAGTATGAAAGACAAGAATAAAACAATAGTAAATCTAACTTATTAAGCATGGTCATCAGAATGGGTAAGACTTGAAGTAACAAACTTAACAATAGAAAGCTAAACAAGACATTTTACCTTCTATTTGGATGTTCCCTTCAAAGTCAACATACATACATGTTTATGCCTAGATTGTAGAGCATGAAGTCTTTATCAATGTCAATATGTCACATAAGTGGCATATCCCCTTGAATACATGTAATTGTTAAACAATTTAGAAGAAAAGTCATGAATGAGAGTGGCTCTCTAAAAAGACAAGACTTCATTATGTTTTAAGACTTAATAATAATGGAAAATGGATCTTGCATTTATAGATTTATCAAATTGATTATGGCCACCAATCTTGAATCAATATGTTTGGCTAAAAATTAGTCAAATCTGGTAGGAAAATGCTTTTAACATTTTGTATTCCTTATATTTGTTGATATTTTACAAATGCTTGACAAATTTTAAAATGATGATGTCATGATTCAAATATTTATCGATGATATCATGATTCTTGATATTTAATAATGATGTCATGATTCTTGATATTTACTAGTGATGTCATTATGATCTAATGATTCTTAATATTTATCAATGATGTCATTCTTTGGCCACTAGGCATAATTGGATAAATAATTCAACTAATGAATTAATGAAAATAGGTAATTAAAAAAGTTATCAAATTTCCAATTAGAATAATTTGACTTAATTAATCCAAATTGTCTCTTACATAGTTATAATTTGACTTGGGATGAATTACGTGATGTTGATGATTGCATACGGTGCATTTTCCTAATTAGGGATGCCCCAATACTTCTTAGAATATGCAAATTAAGTGTACAAAATAATTTATATGTTTTGTTTATTTGTATGTTATTAATATAAATTATTGCAATTGCAATTTGACATGAGATTGATGAAAATTGAGTATCTACATTTTGGCCCTATTTGAAAAGGTGTTGTGAGACACTAGACAAAGCAACTATTTTTCAAACAATGAAAAATCCAAAATAAAGAGGATGAAAAATTAAATTATGACCCATGATGCCCCCTTGAGAGGGCATGAAAAACATGGACAACCTCTCAAAAAAGAGAGGAAAAAGTTAGAATGAAAGAAGAGATTAACCTGTGGACAAAATTAATTCAATTGAACTAACGCTTGAACACTTTGATTTATAATGTTCAAAAATAATATAATTTAATTGGCCCTAAGGAGGGGGGAAGTGGGAAGGATACATCCCAAAACAAGCAACACACTTTGACTTACCCCAAATAGGGTGAAAGTTATGGGCTTGGAATTATAAGAAAGGATGACTGATGACATTACCCTAGTAGGGTAGATTTAATCATTTATCGGTGTAATTTATTTGGTTGATTGATTATAAACCACATCGCTAGGATTTAACCTAGTACATGGATTAAAGATGAGATGAATGATGAAAATGTAAGTGTGATGATATAATGATATTTTAAAGAACAAATAAGCCATAAAATGCCTAATCACATTAGAATTCTTAAAGGTAATGAAAGTTATGATTGGAAGAACATAATTATGAATAAAAAATGATGTGATTGGATTGGAATAATATGGATTTTAATAAGAGAAAAATAAGGGCAATCAAAATGTCCTAAAAAATTGGTTGGTACTAAACACTACCTACATAGTCCAAATAGACCTCTAACCAATGTATTTTCCCTAGAAATCAAGAGATAATGGAATGAAGCATAACCTAGATGATTCAAATGAGAAAAATAATTGTTCAATATGTATGAATTAGTTATTACATGCTTATTCATAAATACACGTCTTTGTGATCATATATATATATATATAAGTTCAATTTTTTTATTTTGATCAAGGAAAATGGGATGATGTGATGCAAACAAAGATGACCAAAATTATTTGATCAGATAATGAATGATTTATAATGGGTATATAATTACAATATAACATGAAATTATATATAAACCCAAAACATTGGAGTTTTAATGTAGCACACAATGGAATGCACCATGATATAAAACACCATTATGGCCTAGTTATAACGTGCATAAGGACTGACTCTTAATCTAATAGAAAAATGAAATTGACACACCAATCATATAACCATGATAATAATGTTTATGTATGTCAATGGATGGACTCAAGTGAAAGTGCAATATAATGAAAACCCTGATGATGACCTTGTTAGCATAACGAAATGAGCCCAGGCAACAACAATAAAAAAAAACAAGCATGCAAAAAAGCAAACACATGAAAATGAATATAAAAATCATCTTGTCTTTTAGCCATTACAAAATCCACATATATATGCTCAATGAAATGGTAAATTGAATGGTTCCCCCAAGTAAGGATACATACAAGGGAAGGGCACATCTCTATGATAGGATGTCGTTATACCTCTCATTTAACCAATCAATGGATTGGTGTCATTTTTTACTAGGGCCAATATTTAAGGATATATGCAATGAGATAATTGGATATTTGAGTTAACAATTCTTCTTGGGGGGTTTACTCTGTTGTTGATGTCTAAATCCTAAGGACAAAAAATAAGATTCTAATTCTATGTTGTAGAAAAGTAAATCTAGAAATTTTTTCTAACTAAAGATTTCCTTTGACATTCCTTGTTAAAGGATTATTTATTTCACACCATCAAAATATATAACTTAAAAATTTGGCATAAGACATTATGGTTTTCTCACTCAACTTGCCTATATGGATAGGATAGTGTGATATTTTAGAATGTGAGAATGCTGGTTGTCTATTATCACTTAGACTGCCTCTTAATAGATTATGAATATGGAGATAAGTTAACAAACTTTACTTTATATTAAATTTAAAGACACACTTTGCATAAAGAAAACTCACTTGCATTAAATTGAAACAACCCTTACATTTAATGGAAACACACTTGAAGTAAAATAAAATTCACACTTTGTTTTGAAAGGGAAATCACACTTGCATTGAAAAGGGAAATCACACTTTATAGTAAAATGAATTATACCTGAATTAAAATAAATGTACTTTTCAACTATAAACTAAACATACCAATTTGTCTTGATCTTTGGAGAGATGTAGGACCTTTATCCTTAGAATACAATCAAATTTTACTCAGTAATGAAAAGGAATGTTGAACTTTATTTCATTATCAAATGAACATATACAGATATGTGAAATTACACTTGAATGTTTCTTATTTGTTCTCTATTATCTAATTTTTGATCACTATCTATTGATTATCTATAATGAGAAGGAGACATGTATTTAAAGCACATCTCAAAAAATATTCACAGAATACAAATTTTGGCTATCTAAATATCCAAATCTATTTATTCAAAATAAAAGATCTAGGAATCAAATCCCACACTTATAGGAAGGCATTAAAACTAACTCAACTAACAATAGATGGAATATAACTAAGATATATCTGAAGAGATTATGTCCAGATCATTTTAGACCATTACTATGAATAGTAATGTCTAAAATAAGATATATAAATAAGGAAAGTCTATATATATAATAGATATAATTTAAGTTACTATCTTGATCTATAGGATCCATCTTGGTGTCTTTAGAGCATGACTAAGCATCTTCGGAGCACAACTAGATAGGTCTTCAGAGCATCTTCAAAGTTGTAGATATTTAATTCTTGATATGTTGTTCAACTAATCTTTAAAACTATTAAGAAAAAGAGTTGCCAAAACTATTGATAAATTATCAAAATTATCCTTGCATATGGATATATCTCTAAATACAAAACTATACTCATTTCCTCCAAGTTAGAAACAAATAACAAGATAGAGAATCAAAAATATATCACATATGAAGAAATGACTATTTCACTCATTTTCTACTTAGATGAGACTTTAACTATTAAATATAATTTAATATATAACCAAAAGGCAACACTTATGGATAATTTATATGAGATATAATGAGCCATATGGAATGCTTATCATTTTTCTCCCACACTTTACCTTTTGCAAGTCCTCTTAAAAACCAGTTGGAGAACTATTATTCAATCCAGGAGTTCAAATTCCAACCATTGATTGAGAACACAAGTTTGAAAGTGGCTCCCCCAATCATGATGGTTTTAGGGTAGAAATAAAAAATATCATACCATTATATGTAGCCATGCTTGAAATTCAATTTTTTTTTTGATTGTGTTAGTTTTTCTATGGAGACAAAGGACAAAGAAGAATGGGTGTCCTAAATATCATACTAATCTACACATATTGTCCTCCTTCATCCAAGAGTTGAGTTATAATTTGAACAACTACCTAAACTTACTAAATATTCTAACCAATGGTGGTGGAACTCATAACTTCCATGCATTTCAAATCAATAATGAAAGTTTCTTATCTAGCCATATTTGCATTGACGGAGCTAGTGTAATGCTAGTTCATAGTATCTTTGGAATATGCTACATTTTCTCTTAATAATTCATGATATTTATTTTTCATGTACATATGATACATAGGCTAAAAAGTAGTAATAATTTTATGAGCCTCTAGAAACTGAGGTCTCATGCACAAACATGTAATCTTCTAAAATTCAAGGAATTAATTGTGTTCTTGATCCCAAGCTATCTGATTTCTCATGGTAGAAATAAAATCATATAAATGTGTTTCCACCATAAATAATTTCACTAAAAATCTAGACTAGTAACCTAATAACATGCTAAAAAGATAGAACTCACAAACTTGATCCTTTATTTTAGTAGTACTTTTTAGAAAGACATCCATAAACATATGTTCGTCATCAATAACATGGGGAAAACCAAGATAAATTAGCTACATTTTCCACTTGTAAAATTGTTCATGAAGAAATAAAACATAAAAATAAGAAGGTTGTTTGCAAGATACTAATTTTTCATAAATTTGATAAATATTTTGAATAGAAATCTAAGCTTTTTGCAGCTGCTACTAAGACTTTGATTTGATCCTAGCATTTTCTTCTTCCAAAATTTGAATTTTATGTTGAGATTTGTTCAAAAATAAAATAATTTCATGAAGTGATAGAGGGAAGGAAGGAATAACCCTTGTAGGTCCTTCAATTTGTACATCTATTTCCCTCATTTCCCTCTGTATAACTTGTAAGGAAGCTTGAAACTCAACATTCTAAGTTGTTAGCTCTTATATACGAGTAGTTTGTTGAGCAAGCAATGCATTTTTACTCATAATAAAATGTTGTAAATTATTAATCTGATCATCCTTACCATCAATATATTTTTTTAAACTAGCAATTTGGGCATCCTTATTTACAAGGGAATTTTGTAAGGTGATTATTTCATGAGACTATGAAAACAACTGATTATGTATTCTAGTCTATTCAACATTAACTACTATAATGATTACTTCTTGTGATTGAAATTGATCAATAGAATCTTCATATCTTATTTCCAAACTAGAAATAGTTTGATTATTACCTCGTAGTCTTAATCAGATAAAATCCAACTTTTCTTGTTATTGTCGAATGGTATCCTCATGATGTGATAGATTCATGGCATGCTACAACTCATTGTCTTCATAAATAGGCTAGAGAGAAGATGAGGCTTCTTCTATAAGTGGATATTTACCTTTGTTAACCATAGAGGTTAAGGGTTTTAATTATTCTTTATCTATAATTTCTTGTGCATGGGTTTCTTCTTATATCTATTTAACATCCATAACTTCTATGGGAGAGCTTAAACTTCCCAAAATTTGAGTTACCTATATATTGCCTTCTTCTTCCTCCTGAAGGATTAGCCAATGACTTTGTTGATGTTTGATTGATGGATAGGGTTTTTTGAATAAAACCCCATTTTTATTTTTGGCCTTGAGTGCAACATCTTTAGAGTTGAGGGTGATGAAGATGGACCTTATTTTATTTGTGTTTTTTTGGGAGGAGGAGAAATAGGATGTGGTGATTTATTACCAAAAATTTGGGATGATTTTTGCATAAATGAGGACCAGGCTTCTTCACCTTTAGGTTTCTTTAGAAAATTATGTCAAAAGATGAGGTGAATCAAACCATGATGTTTTATTGAGCCAATTCCTCTTATTATTTGAGCTACATTAATTATATCATGGTGAAGAAAGGATGGTAGGTTTACCTAGCATTCTGGTCTAGTGACTCCTTTCTTCAAATGAATGAGAAGTTTCATGGAATCTCCACTAACCATAATGAATTTTCCATCATAGGTTAGATAATTCATGACCCAATATGTGATATTATGCCATGGTGGAAAAATACTATATCAAATGATTCATCTGGCCATGCCTTATGGGGTTTTGGCCAATTTGAGACAAGGTTCATTATCATCAATGAATAGTTGAATTAAATCAACAATAATTAATTTATCAGTGAAAACCATACCCTCTTTATAAATCCTTGATATTTCACTGATCATGGATGAATTCACATGAATATGCTCACCTCAAACAAAAAAATGATCCTCATCAAAAATTTCTAAAAATTCCTAGACAATGTTTTCTTGAAAACCCTAAAATATTTTTAGAAAATTAAGCCATCCTACCATCTCAAAAAAAACCCTAGTTGACTCATCTTGTAATAGGGTTTTTTTCAAATTTGGTTCACTTTTCTTCTTCTTGCCTCCCATCTTTGGATCTCTTCACAGTATTCTTAAAAACCTACTTGTGTGATGAAAAATTGAGCTCAAAAATGTAGAGTATAGAGGAAGGTAAGGAAATGGGGATGTGATATAGCAATGAATATGAAATAAGGGCATATCATAGAATTATAGTAGAAATTATGGCCATGCACTTTAGCGCATGTGAAATTTTAATGAGAAAGCACTTTTAGGGTCACCATCAATGATGTGGTGTGATGGATCACACTTGATAGTATTTGAAATGATATTGCAATGATTTTCATGTCAAGTCATATAATTTTGAAAAGGTCCTTTAAAATAACTTCACATAAAATCTTGAAATGTGAATATGGTACTAGATTCAATCACATCCACGTGGAATCACAAGAACTTATCCATAATAAAAAGTGTTGTTCACCTAATGGTCATACATGTATAACTTAAAATAGAAAATGTCTAACCTATTGGGCAAAAAGTACAAATGTACTTATGTTATACATATCCATTATTATATTATAAAGTTTCAATGTGTCCTTCAAGGATGAACAATTTTTAGAGGATAATTTAGATGACAAGATAAAAATACATGTTTATTACATAAGGTTTTTATGAAAAGTGTCATTTCTGGTTTTCACCTTTCAGTAGTTTTTATTTTTTTTACTTTTTTATTTTTTTATTTTTATAAAAAAATTATTTTTGAATTTATAAGGGGAGGAGAACCACCATTTTCTAGTTTTCAGCACTCCTCTTTTATTGGATTTCTACCATAAAGATCATTCAACCTTATTCGAAGAACCAAGTTCTTCCACAAGATCAAATTGGTCCTGATTCTACTCAAAGAATTCTTTCCTGCTAAGAGGTATTATATATATTTTAAGCCTATGACCATTGACCAAAAGTGTCCTTTGGTCACCATCAATTAGTTGAATTTGGATAGAGGCATTTCTATAAATGGTTTTGATCAGGTATGGCCCCAACCATTTTTTCCTAAGTTTACATTTGAAATGTTGGAATTTAGAATAAAATAGAAGTTACCAATCACCTTATTAAAATTGTTTCTCTCTAATGTGAGTATCATGCCACTGCTTTCTCTACTTTTGGATCATGTTAGTTTGATTGAGTTCATCCATTCTTAGTTAATTTAGACCGTTAAGCTGCATGATTTTTTCTTTCTATGCTTCATCAAGATCAATTCCCATATCATCTATTATTTTCAATGTCTGTAGTTCAAAATCTATTGGTAACAAAGGTTTCTTTGTAATCAAAAGTTAATAAGGAAACAATCTTGTGTTAGTCTTCCATGTATTATATTCCCAAACTATTTAGGTACTCTATCAACCCAATCTTCTTACTGATGTTCACTATTTTGATCAAAATGTTTTCTAGCTCTCAATTGGTGACCTCCATTTTCCCATTGTCTTGGGGGTGATATGGCAAATATTTTCAATGATTGATTTGGTATAGTTTTGTAAAATCCTTGATCATGTTAGACATTAATTAGGTCCCTTGATAAGAAATAATATATCTAGGATATCTAAATCCCAACATGATCATATGATATAGGAAATCAACAACCATTTCCTCCCTAGAAAAAGTGAGTTTATTCACTTCAACCCACTTAGTAACATATTTAATACAAACTAATAAATAATCTTTTTCTTGAGATGGTGGGTTTATTGGTATAAAAAAATCCAAACCATATTTTTCAAATGGTTCTAAAATTATTTGAGGATGGAGAGGAATTTTTGAGGATAGAGTAGGCTTACCCATCCTTTGACAAGGATCACATTGCCATACAAACCATTTTACAATCTTATAAAGAGATGGCCATTAATAATCTGCACCAAGGATCTTATGAATGGTCCTTTTTCTAAATAATGTCTTCCTCTAGGTTCACTATGGCATGATCTTTTGAGGTCAAATACTTCATCTTATTTGACACACCTACAAAATACATGGTTAGGTGTAGTTTTAAACAACATTCCTTTAAAACATTTAAAATGAGAACTAGCTCTAATCAAATGTTTTATTTATTTAGAAGTAAAAGAATGAGGAAAATTCTTTATTGCCAAGTAATTTTTCATGTTGAGAAACCATGAGGAGTATGTAGATATATAAAATAGTTGTTCATTTAGAAAAGAATCCTTAACAAGTTCATCTTCACCTGTAGTGATCAATATAGACAAAAATTCAACAACATTATAATTCATAGGTTCCTCTATGATGGTAATGTCAAATTATTGCAATAATAGTGTAATGCCATAAACAACAACAACAAGAAAGTCCTTTTTTATGGTGTATTTTTTCACTATGGCAGTAAGATTCTTATTGATATAATACATGGCATACATTTTTCCTTCCTTATCTCTTTGTCATAGAACTTCTCTTAGTGAATTATTGGAGGCATCAATATAGACATGAAAAGGTTGTTTCCAATTAGGTCCTTTAAAAACTAGAGTATTCATGATTTTGTTCTTTAATGTTTCAAAATATTCTTGACACTTGTCATTCCATAAAAATTCACTAATTTTTATTAGAAAATAAAACATAGGTGTAGTTATTTTGCTAAAGTCTTCAATAAATCTTCAATAATATCCTACATGATTGAGAAAATTTTTGACATCTATTTGTGTTTGAGGAATGGGGAGATTATAAATTACCTCAATATTTTTGGGATCCACTTTTATTTCTTAAGAAGAGATATGATGTCCTAAGAATATCTCTTCATCAACCATTATTTTAAATTTCTCATGACTCAAAGATACTTGGTGTTCCTCACATCTAGTAAGTAATTTATCCAAATTATTTAAATATTCATCAAATGTAGTGACATATATAGTGAAATCATCTATGTACACTTCCACACAATCATTTTTAAGATCAGAGAAGATGGATAATACTGTTCTCTGAAAGGTAGCAAGTTCATTACATAATCCAAAAGGAAGGATTGTACAAGAAAATATTTCCCAAGGGTAGGTAAATGTAGTTTTTTCGTGATCTTCAGGGGATATTTTGATTTGATTGTATCTACTAAACCCATCTAAGAAAGAAAATTACTATTTCCCTACCAAATTATCCAAAACTTGATCAATAAAAGGCAAAGGAAAGTAGTCCTTCATAGTGGATTTATTTAGTTCTCTATAGTATACACAAAATCTCCTTTTTTCATTATTATTAGGTACAATGACCAGAGGTGAAACCCATTGACTATCAGATATGGTGTAAATGAAACTAACTTCTAATAGTTTTTCTATTTATTGATTTACAATTTCTTTCAAGGTTGGGTTAATTCTTAGTTGTGGTTGTCTAATTGGTCTAACATTTTTGGTGTAGATTTGATGTGTACAAACACTACGATGTATTACTTTCATATCATTTTAATCATAAGCATATGATTTTTTGTGTCATACCAATACATCAAACACTTTACTTTCTTGATGGTTAGTTAACTAGATGTTGATATTCAACAGTTTACCAAGATGGATTGCAATCTATTTAGTACTTGAAATAATGGAATTTAGCTATTTGTATTCACTCATCAAAGGATTCAATGGAAATGTGTATGGTAGTATCATGTGAAATTTAGCCACATCCTTGTAAAATATTACACTTTTGGAGAGAATATTAATCAATGTATAATGAAAATCATGTAAAAAAGAATTATGTCTATTTTGAGCCTAGTCAACTATGACTTGCTAGATATCTTATGGACTAGATAACATGTTTGGGGAACTTACGACATTGAATTGGTTATTTTTAATAAAATTACATTATTCTAATTCATCATTTTTCATCTTCAGAGCAAAGCTATTAATCTTCAAAGCTAAGCTATTAGTCTTTAGATCTAGGCTATCAAACTTTAGAGCTAGGTTGTCAGACTTCAGAGCTCAACTAGCTTGATCAAAATATTTTGTTATTTTTTTCTCAAAATATTGTACATGTTCTTTTATGGTAACCATGGCTAAGGAAGACACACTAGTTTGATTTTATTTAGGTTGATCCACTCATATCTATTCAAAAATATTCATTGAAGGTCTAGCAAGTGGATAAAGAGATATTTTTTTAGCATGAATTCCATTTGAAATGGTCATGTTTCCAAATCTATAGTCAATTTATGATACAACTGTAGCTAATCAAAGTCTTCTAATAATGATTGGATATCCTATGATATTTAGCTTAGGTTGAAGGATCATGAAATCCACACAATATTCCTAGGATTTTATGGTCATTGACACATTCTCTATGGTTCCTTCAGGTGTAGTAGTGGATTGATCTGCCATTTATAAAATTGTGGTGGTAGACTGAAGCCCTATGAGGGATAAAGATTATACTATGTTAATATTCATTATGTTGATGGAAGAACCTAGATCTACAAGCACATTTGGTATAGACTTGTTCCCAATTGTTGTAATCATCATGAGACTACCAAGGTCTCTATTTCAGGAACAAGTATGTTTCCTGCTAGTAAATCAACAAATTTTCCCATTACCTGAATTATTTTAGAATATTGTTTATTCCTTCCTGGTGATTTGATGCACAATCTATTAATGATTTGATTAAATTCAAGAATATCCTTAATGGATCTTAACAATGGAATTTCTATCCTCATCTCTCTTAATCCATGTATCAATTTAGAATCCTCCCTAGATTTTTCTTCTTGAAGTCTCTCAAAAAATGGAATAACAAGGGGATCTTAAATTGTGGTTGGTGTGCTTGGAGTTATTGTGGATTCTACCTTGTCTTCATTTGGATCTTAGACTATAGGTGACTCATGAGTCTTTTCATCATTGGTAATTTTAGTTATGGTAATGGGTGAATCTCCTACCACCTTTCCTGATTTGAGATGAACATTATTATACTCAGTTAAACCACTTACAACACTTCTTTCTTAATCAACTCCATAAATAGGAGTATTTTACTTATTATTAGGATTTTCCACTAGATGGGAAAGTAATTTTGGTTGGTTAACCTAATGTTCAATTGGTGGTGGATGATATTGTGAAGGCATAAAATCATGCTATGGAGGAAATCTTATTTTTGATTGATATTGTTTATTTGGATATTGAGGTGGTGACTATTGTATCTAATGTGGTTGCTAGTTTTATTATTATGCTTAGGGTTATGAAGGATTTTGAGGCATTCCCCACATGTATGGAATTAATTATTGATTATTATATGTTTGTGTTTTTGGTGGTGGTTCTCACATTGATGGTGTGACTTGTCCAACCCATGGTGTCATCCACGGATTAGGAGGAAATCATACACCAAATTGATTTTAAGGCTGAGAGTATTGATTTCCTTATCTTTAGATAAATTTCATTTCCTCAACTATATGTACTAATTATTTTAAAGTTTCTCATAGTAAGAAGATTTTTGAAATTCTTGGTGTTATGGTCTAGATCACAAATACCACATACCTCTATTTTATCTAAAGGACAATCTTTTACTACATGTTTGAGTTTACATATAGGACAATATATTGATAACTGTTAAATGTTGGTGTCATTGGATATTTATTTAAGGCCATCTAATATGGATGTAAATTTTACTAAAACATATATTTTTAAATTAGAAAATTCTTCCATTAATTGACCAACTTTGAGTGATTTTCCTAACCTTGATTTCCTTATGCTAAAATCTGATAAAATGATAACTTGTCAATATCACCCCTTACCATTAGGTTCAAAGCATCAAATGCATAATCATATAATCCTTTAATAAATATTTTCCTGATGAAATCCTCAGTGAGTTGGTAACCACTTCATTTATGGGAAAATATAAACCTATCAAGGTAATCTTCTAAGGTTTTATCTTCATTTTGTTTGATCTTGAAAAAAATTATTTTCGTTCTTTGAATATACAATGATCTTGATATTTATCAATAAATTTAGTTTCCATGTCATCCCAAGTGATTATATAATTACCTCAAGTCCCATGAATCATATCATCAATGCATCCTTAAGTGTATATGGGAATGACTTGAAATTTTGATTGTTTGTGACATAGTCATATGTTTGGTAGAGAACCTGAAATTCAAATAGAAAATGATATAGATATTCTAATGATTTATCTCTAAAATTAGGTAAAATATTTGGTGATATATTTTTCATGGAGTTTTTATCATCAAGATCCAAACTGATTAGATAGGAAAATGTTTTGTCTTGTTGAGGCTGTTAATCAGGGTTTTCTACATGTGCATGTTTGTCTTCCATATTTCTTCACAAATTTGGTTATAAATCTAATCTAAGTTATCTTCTTAAGTTCTCATCCTATGGTCTACCTCAGGAGGAAAATATTCATTGGTGATTATATCTTCTTGTTGTAGAGCATGTGGATCAAATCTAACTATTCTAGAAAGGGGATTCTTAAGATCAATTCTCTCTATACGGTAAGATATCTTGAATATGATTCTTCTTATAGGATTTGTTTGTGAGGATGAACCTTGTTCAAGAGAGTAATTATACAAAGTTTATATATGACTTTCAATTTATTTTTTTAAATTCATGTTCTTTCAGACAAGGAAAAGATCCTCTCTTTTTCTTATTTTATTTGGGATCCTTTAGAGATAAATTGCCATTAAGAATCTCTTGGGCAGTTCATAAATCTAAGGAATCTTGGATTATTTTTGTGTTTTAGGGTATATGAATGTTTGTGAATTTTCTTTGTTTAACTCTAATATAAGATCTCACTAACACTTATCAATTATTTTTTCCCTGACAATGGTGCCAAAAATGATAGGTTGTTGTTATACCTCTCATTTAAACAATCAATGGATTCATGTAATTTTCTACTAGGGCTAGTGTCCAAGGCTATATGAAATGATAACATTGGATATTTGAGTTAACAGTTCATTTTTTGAGGGGTTTAATGTAATATCGATGTCTAAATCCTAAAGACAACAAATAATATTCTAATTCTATGTTTTAGAAAAGTAAATCTAGAAAGTTTTGATAACTAAATATTTATTATGGAATTCCTTGTTAAAGGATTCTTCAATTCATACCATCAATATATAAAACTTAAAAATCTATAATAAGGAATTATGGTGTACTCACTTGACTTTATTGACTTGGTAGGATAATGTGCTATTTCAAAATGTGAGAATGTTTATTATCTATTATCACTTAGAATACCTCCTGACAGATTCTAAATATGGAGATAAATTTAAAAACTTTACTTTCTATGTAATTGAAAGACACACTTTTCATAAATAAAACTCATTTGAATTGAATTGAAACAACCCTTTCATTTAATAGAAACACACTTGTATTAAAAATAAATTGATACTTTGCTTTGAAAGGGAAATAACACTTGCATTGAAAAGGGAAATCACACTTTGTAGTAAAATGAATTATACATATTTGAAAGAAATATACTTTTAAATTATAAACTAAAAATACCAATTTATCCTAATTTTCTAAGATAAGTGGGCCCTTGTTCTTTCCTCAGAATAGGATAAACTTTTACTCAGTAATGAAAAAGAATGCTAAACTTCATTTCATTATCAAAAGGAACATATACATATACGTGAAATTACACTTGAATGTTTCTTATATGTTTTCTATTATCTAATTTTGATCACCATCTATTACTTATCTAGAATGAGAAGAAGACATGTATTTAAAGCAAATCTCAACAACTATTTATAGAATATAAAATTTGGTGATCTAAATAGCCAAATATGCTTATTCAAAATAGAAGATCTAGGAATCAGATCCCACACTTAAAAGAAGGCATTGGAACTGGCTCACATAATAATAGATGGAATATAACTAACATATATCTGAAGAGATTATGTCTAGATTTATAAAATAAAAATACATTTATATCCATATTATTTTAGACCATTACTATGAATAGTAATATCTAAAGGAAGGTCTATATATATACAATAGATATCTTTGGAGTTACTATCTTGATCTGTAGGATTGAGTTGGACATCTTTGGAGTGTGACTAGGATTCTTTAGAGCATGGTTGGATAGGTCTTCAAAGCATATTTAGATCTAAATATCTACGGATATCAATTTTCTATTCATTGAATATTCAAAACTATTTCCAAAACTATTGATAACTTTTCAAAATGATCCTTGACCAAATTTGACTTTAAGGTCAAATCAGGGAAACCCTAGTAAAAAACTTGTCTTTTTAGGTATATAAGGGGGTATAATATATTTTCATGAGGTTTTTTATAGGTTAATTGATGTCAAATAATGTTATATTAGCTTTGGTCAATTAGTTTTTATGTCCTTGGGTCATTTGAGGGGTCAAAATAGTGCAGTTAATGCTTTATATAGGTTTCTTAGGAAAGGTACAAATTTCAAAACATTATGTCATGACCCATGTGTCATTAAAAGTCTTAGATAACTGAAACTATTGAAAATATAGTAGGTTTTTCAAAGAAAAGGTAGTTTTCTTAGTAAAAAAGGAGAAAATGGCACTTATACAAACTCTTTGGGAAGTGTGCCATGTGGAAAAGATTTAAATATGACTCTTAATATTCCTTAAGCTCAATCACACATTTGTTTTGATCTGTAGATGCCATTTCTTTCTCAAAACCATTTTTCTTACTTTTTACCTTTCTAGACAAGCAAAAGTGACTTACAAGGTTTTTATTAGTATGGTTAGCAAAGGGGTTTCATGTATAATGCTCCTAGGAGGTTTTTTTACACTTTTATACCTTAATTTACATATAAATATTTTGAATAATGTTTAATTTTGCTTTATGAATCATCTGTTTGAAGTTGACTATGCAAATCTGCCTAGCCATCTGTGAACCCTATCAATTTTCCCTTCGTTCAAGAAACTATGTACAAATCAGTTATTGAGTTGGGATATATAGGATGCTTAATTACTTCTTAATTGGTCTCCACTCTTAGTTTCATCTTTCATGGTGTTTGAATAAGAAATCTAACTCACTTTGCAAGAGGGTGTCATCATGTGCAGTTTCAACTGAGATGCTTATTATTTACTGAGTGTGTTATCCTATAGGGGTCTCTTACATCTATTAAATGGTGTTTAAAAATTTCTTGGGTCATGTTACCACATCCTTCCATGTTTTGGTTTCACCATGCCATTTCTTGGGTTGTTTGCAAGCTTGTTTTCCTCTATTGCTAGATCTTTGCCGAACTTCACTTGGAGTCACCTATATGAGATTATTTAATTTGTCCATGGATTTTTAATTAAGTTAATTTAATTTTATAAGACATTATTAATTCTATAAATTTCATCTAGATGCTTGGAAAAGGTGCAATTATAGTCACAAGCTCATCCACCATGCTACCTTAGTCATGAAATGCCCATGTCTATTATATTCAATGTATATGTAGGTGTTTTCCATGTTAGGAGATATGTTTTGGATCTGGTTTCAAGTTTTACTTGATGAATATCATGTTTTTAAAGGTTGATCAATGCATTTGAGTGGTTTTGGAAGCTATTTCATAACATATTCTTGCCAATTCCATATCTTACCTGTATAGACCATCCTAATGCACATCTACAAGCCCTTGATGACATCATGTTGATGTATGGAGAGGTGAAAATTTACTCTAACTAATTATTATTGCTAAAGATTCATTGACATTCCTAAGGGAAGCATACAAGGTTCACATTCATAGAGAGTTTCATGTTGTTCATTTTTAGTTCGCTATTTGTATACCAAAACATCCACCTACAGGTGGTTGAGTAGGGTGACAAAGTTATTTTATGAAGAAGATGAAACCACTTGACACCTAATTAAGGTTTTGGTATGATTATCAAGCCTTGATATACCTCTACAAAGTGTTTAAAGATCAAAATAAGTATGAAACCATGTTGAGGAGGCAAAGGACTGTGTTCAGGGAAGAAGTCCCTAGAAATGCAAAATAGAAGTCAAGAGGGTTTTTGTAGGTATCATATGAGTGAATATGAAGACCTTTGGATCTTTATAATGTCTTGGCCTTATGGTCTCTATCTTGGAGAATCTCCTTGAAAATTTGAAAAGGTAGATGATAAAGGAAAGGTAGTGTTTGAAAGTCCTAAAGGTGCCCTCAAAAACACTAAATATAAGTAGTATTATCTATAGGCCTAAGTCAAATGAAAAATTTATCCTTTTAGGTTAAAAATTAAACTATGCCTCATATGAAGATGAGTTCAAATGGTTTAAATGAACATCCATGATAGTAAGATCTATTTCATTATATTTTGAGCTTATTTTACATTCAAAGAGAGAGAGAAAGAAAAGAGAGAGAGAGTTAGGGATAAGTGATAAAAACCTAGATAAGTGCACACCATTTTAGACTTTGTAGATTCCCCTCTTTGTATATGGAGAAAGACACTTGTAGATAGTAAAACATTACAAAAAATAGTTGTTAGTGGAGATATGTACAGACTACCAAGCTACGTGCTTGTTCTGAGAAGTATGAAACTTCTTTGGGATGACAGTCTGCTATTTTAAAACAAAGTTTATAATAAATGCTAGAGAGAGAGAGAGAGAGAGAGAGGAGAGAGAGAGAGAGAGAGAGAGAGAGAGAGAGAGAGAGAGAGAGAGAGAGAGAGAGAGAGAGAGAGAGAGAGAGAGAGAGAGAGAGGAGAGAGAGTTAGATTTATATTTATCATGTTATAGGTCTGAGTGTAATAGAAGATAATATAGTGTAGGCTGATAAATCAGGTTTGTAATTTAGGAAGGTTGTTAGGTGATTTTGAGGTTACTGGTTTAGAAACATAGTAACCAATGTTAGTTAAAGGACTGCTATCAGTTGGGGTCACCAATGTTGGTTGGGGTTTTTGATGTTAGTTGGGGTCATTAATGTCAGTTGGGGTATTATTATTAAAAGGAGTTAGAGAAGAATTTTTTGGGAGGGAAATGGGAGTATGGTTAGGTTGTGAGGTTGGGAATAGTCATAAGGGGGTGGTTACGACTCAGGTGAGTCTAGATGTAGGGTTGGTATGTTGGGGTAGAGAGAAATGGGTGGGGAGCTTTACAACTCCTCCATAGAAGGAGTCAAGGTTCATGAAAAAATAAACCATATAATGTAAAGCAATTATAAAATTACTATTTAAAGACTTACAAAACACTGAGATATACTTCACTGATGAAATGGATGAATTATGACTATCAGATAGATGACTCTAATGAGGCTTGTTAAACTGATGGGTTAATAGGCAAGACAAGCATGTGTTGTTGGTCCTCAAGAGTTTAAGCTCTATGTAGTGTATCAATTCCTAATCTAGATCAATTTATGAAAAGTAATGGTAAGCCTAGATGTTGAAAGTAATGTAGGATGCTCTGATTGCCAAAAGCCTATGCGTGAATCATTAATTTTTCTAACCCAAATACCAAATTGGAATTTTTCTTAAGTAACTAACATCGGTGATCCTATCAAAATTGGATAAAGGTTAATCAATGTCAGTGGCATGAGAATAGGTAAAAGGGCTATTTTTTCCCCATTTTTTGTTCCTTCTCTTTCCAAGTGTGGTATCTATTAGAAAATGGTAAAAATGCAAGGTTATAAAGAATGGAGTTAGTTAGGAATTTATGTTAGGGGTGAGAATAAGTCATAGGTAGTTAGGATTAGGAAACTAAGTCCCAAGGTTATGTAGAGGGTAAGAATTAGTCTTAGGATGAGGTGGTTAGGTGAGGTGGCATAAGTGGGTTTTAATTAACTTAAATTAAATATTTTAAGGTGAAAACATGGGTTAGGAAGGTTAATTATTAAAATGGATCAAGTGGGTTTTTAACATAGGGAGTCACACAAGTTTGTGATGTAATTATGGTGTCTACATTTGCCCCTTTTGTCTTATAACTTGTATTGATAATTTGAAAGACAAAAACATGAGTTGGATGCTCCATGTGTTCCAGGTATCCAAGATAGGAAGTGCTCCTAGAAAATAAAAAGGGTTATAGGTGATGAAACTGGCAAGATTATGATCCAAAAACACCTAAAATACATGTGTGTATATAATAGCCAACTATAGCATGGTATTATAAGCAGTCAGAATGATCAAGGTAAGGTTAGCTTAGAAGGGTCATTGGTTGAGGAGATATTTATGATCTCTGATCAGAGTCATCATGGGTGAAAATTTAAGTGGTCTTCAAGGTTGGTTGTCATGGGTGGGGAGATATATGTGATCTCCAAGTTAACCCATTAGGATTCCATGTGGACCACTAAAGGCATGTAAGTAGGGTGATTTTAGAAAGGGTGGTGGTTAGGGTTAGAGACCCTAATTTTAAGGTGGCTAACATTGGTTAGATCACCAATGTCAATAGGGAGTATGTTAATATTGATAGCTTAGGTTAGGACTACTGATGTTGATGGGAAAACAAACCCAACAAAAGGGTTTTGGTGGCCCACCAAATTAATTTGTGACATTAGATTGGAGGAAACTAGAGCTCTGAGTGTCATGCAGCATAAAACATCTAGAGCTGGTCCTATTGTGGTGAGGTGGTGATAGGTGATTGGTTGAGAAGAGTGTGTGAGAGTGAGGGTGTGATTTAGAGCTTGGTGGGTCATGGTGTGACTGAGGGAACATTGTCATGGATAGAGATGATAGAGGTATGAGGGGACATAGTTGGAGGTGTTCCACTATAGGTGATATTCATTCTATCCTAGAGGAGATGGAGAGCTCAAGTAGGATCTATTTGGGTGGCTTGAGTTAGTTGTTATTTTAATTTAGGTTTTGATCATAATTTGTTAGTTAGTTTAAATGTGAATGTGTAATGGGAGATAGGGTAATTAAGGGGGTAGTGGATGGCATAAGGATATGTTTATGTGGATTTGTTGGGGTTTGGGGATAGTTTTTAGGAAAAACCCTAAATTTTGGGCATGGGCTATTTAGCCCTAGGGCTGAACCAATCATCAATATCAATTAGGTCTACTAATGTCAACTGATAAGTAGTGCTAATGTTAGCATATAAGACTAATGTTGGTTAAAATATAACTGATCTTAGTTATTGGAAAACCCAAAATGGAAATTTTAGGAAGAATTAGGGCTAATTGTGTATCCTTAGTTGAATTTATATAGGTGCATTAGTGGACTATCCTAATGGCTGAGCTAGCCTCATAAGACCCTGTGTTGACTGAGTATTGCCTACATAGCCCTAATTAGGGACTCAAGCCAATGAAGTTCTCCAAAAGGGAAGGGAAAAATGGGTTAAAATTGTTAAGGTAAGTGGTTAAGAAAAATTAGGTTGAAATAGGCCATGGGAAATACAGTTAAAAATAAGCCATTAGGCCTAGGGTGTGAGATATAGGGCATGAGGTCTAGAGTTTATAGAATAGTTAGGTTAGCCTAGCATTTAAGATATAGGCCATGGGGCCTAGAGGTTAAGTGGGTGAATGGGCTAGATAGTTAGGTGAGTAGATGGTCAAGCTAGACTCAAAAGAACCTATGTCAAATGAGTGCTACCTATATAGCCCAGATTAGGGCCTCAGGCCAATGTAGTTCTCCCAAAAGGAAAGGGATTAAAAGATAAGGTTTATAACTTAAGGTATGTGTCTTGATGGAGTGATTTTGTGTGTGTGGATGAAGGCTAGGAATGAGTTGACATTATGAGATTGACTACCTACACTAATGATGAGGATGAGGAGGGATATCACCGTGGATGAGTGGGAGCACATGGAAATTATAGGGTTAGGAGGAGTGTGATGATATTATAGAGTTGCATGAGATGTTAACTTGATGGTAGACTTGACAAAGAGGTGGGATCACACCACCAACACCTTCCATCTACCTACTAGAGAATTGATAGTGATGTAGGAAGATGTATACATGATTTTTTGGTTACCACTCTAGGGTGAGGATCTCTTCTCATGTTAGAGGGAGGATCATGATATTCATATTTCCATATTTTTTGGGGAGAATATTAGTGAGGTAACCTATCATTTGGTGAGATTTGCCTATGAGCTAATTTGCACTACTAATGATGAGCAACATCACCTGATTATCTTAATGATAGGCATTATAATGTATGCACTACCTGATATAGATGGATGGAGATTCCCTATCATGATGAATGGAGTTTTGGCATAGATGTTTGAGTAGTATATAGTCTTCACATGGGGACTAACTTTTCTTACACAACTATACAAGGAGTTATAAGGTTTGAGGTTGTGATGATGATACAGTCTTTATGTTGAGTATTTACTTCATTATTGGGAATATGAGCACATTGTGGTGACATGGCCATTGGGGCTACCAGTCATGATTTCAATTGGGTTTAGGGTTGGTTTCAAAAATGGAGAGAGAGCACAGCATAAACATGAGTAGATGGCATCATGTAGGATATTGATTATTAAAGGTGGTTAATGGATGGATTATTTCCTGTAGATATTGTTTGGAGGCCCTAATTGACATATCCTACCTTTAGAAGAAAGGCAAAATAGCTTATAGGGTTAAAAATTATGATATGGGTTTGGGGGAGGCAAGCCAGAGAGTTAGAGATGATACCTATGGTTAGGGTCAGGGGATAGTTTAGGTTATTACAAGACATACCTCTTACTTGTCCTTGATAGAGGAGGGATGATATAGAGGCACCCCTTCCATTACCTCAAGAGACAAATGAGATAGATTTTGAAGAGCTAACATAGGCCTAGGTGTGATATATGTGAGGTGTATAGTGGCTTATAGAGCATGGTGGGTAGGTTTGCATCCTATGATTTTGAGGATACCACAACTATATTTATAAGGAGTTGTGTGAGAGAGGGATGTAATTGTATAGGTATAAGATATAGTGCAGGGACAAGTTTTGGTCCTACAAGGATAGGTGATGACTATGCAGACCCAACTGACTACAACACAAGCACATATTTTGGTCTTATAGGGATAGGTGATGACACTATAGGGATAGGTTACTATAATGATAGTAGAGAGAGATGGTTTTAGAGTATTAGGGTAGACTACCCCCTTCCTCCATCATAGGGACCAATATAGGATCCACCATAGGCACCACCACAAGGTCCTATAGTAGGTTTGATGGGCCCACCATAGATTGTGTCACTTGTAAGGTACAACATTGATTTAGATGAGATTGCATACTATGAGAGAGCCATTAGGTATTTCTCATAGATTTAGATATATTTTGAGGCTAGAGAATAAGAGAGATTAGAGATACACACTATGACATCTAAATCATGTAGACATAGACAGGCAGAGGGTGGTGATGATACTACCTCTTCATGACCATGACCACAACCTTGAGTAATTATGAGGGCTAGATGTATTATGATTTTTTTTGTATATATTTCAGCCTATGAGCTGAAGTTAAGAGATGTATGGTGAGAGAGAGATGATACTGATATGATTTATTGATGTATATTCATATTCAGTATATATATATATATATATATATATATATATATATATATATATGAGATATTGGTATTATGAAATGTTATGATGTTATTGATGATGATATCATATTATGTATGAGTTTTAGTGATGTTATTTGTGTTTATGTTAGTGATAGTTAGTGTGTTATGCTAGATTTTCTCATATTCATTATGGTACATTCATAGTTGAGTAGTTGGTTTCATTTTAGCATTTTCCATATATGTGATGGTGTATGCTAAAAATGAGCTGTTTGATTTTATCATTTCTTGATTTACTGTTGTTTATAAAATCTATGTTGGTTGCATTTCACATGAGGTTGTATGAAATAAATTAGTTGGCAAATGGTTTATTAGTATTAGTAGAGTGTGATGATTGAAGAATGTATTATTAATACACCATGATGTTTGTTGATATTGTTGAGCATCATTGCTTGAAATGGATATGTAAGTTATAACATTCTTAAACACATAACTTTAAGATGTAAGAATAGAGATTGGCAAGTAAATTAGAAGTTAAGCAAATATTATTATGAGATGCCACCTTAAAAGAGAAATTGACATGCGATAAAAAAGAAAGGGATGTGATGCTCTTGAAATGGTGAGTACCATAACGACCATATGAATAGGCACAAGAGTATGAGCCTCATTCATACATTGTAGTATCGACCATTCATTTGCTATAAAAATGTCATGATCACCTTATGTAGAGTGAGTTCAAAGTTGCTTGATTGTGAGGGACTAAGAGGGGGAAAAGGTAAAAGGAATTAGGGTGTGTGGGTAGTGTAACCTTATTAATGGGGATGGTATGCCCCTTTTTTAGGTGACCTAAGAGCTACCATAGGCAAGTCTATGACTAGATTTTTTCATTTCTTTTTCTTGTGTAGGCTGATCAATGTGGGAAGCCTTCATTGGGATGTTGTTGGTGACTTGAGGTCATGCAAATTTGATCAATATGGGAAGCTTCTAAGTCATTATTTCCTTGATAACAAATCTTTGTTTAACCATCCTTCAAGGGAGTGGTCTAAGTTTTTTTTTCAAGCTATCCTTTTAGGGAGCAGCCTATTTATAGTAGCAATGAGAAGTTATGTAGTTGTCCTTCAAGGGAGTAGTCTACATTAAGAATCATGACCTGAGAGATAATAAATTTTCTATATATCCCAATTTATGTTATTATATATATATATATATATATATATATATATATATATATATATAAACATATGACTTTAGTCATAGATATGACTATAGAGGCTTAGTGGTTTTCATTTATGAGGGTAAAACCATAACAATTGGAAGGTTAACTAAGTGTGCAAGAATAAGGGTTAACAGGAAGGGAGGTGAATGTAATAGGACTTCTCAAGCGATGAGCTCAAGTTAGACACAAAGTGAAGCATCACTTGATTAACAACAGAATGGTCATAGCTATAAAGCATTTAAAGGCTTAGGTTTTGGCTTACCTTCGAGACAAGACAATTGATAAGTTCCTGAGACATACTTGTGAGTTATGATGTAGGGTCCAAGCCAATTAGGAGCAAACTTGCCCTATTTACTTTTCTCCATGTTTGTCACATGTTAATTTTCCTTTAAGATGAGATATTCGATATTGAAATATCATTCCTTGAGGTTTTTATTGTAAGCACATTTGATACACTCTTGATAGATTTGGAGGTGATTTAGGGCTACTAGTCAACATTCATCAAGTAGCTCATGTTGGGCCAAATGTTCTTGGTGAAAGTCATTATTAATAATTATGTCTTATACAGAGATGCAAAGAGAAGGAATATGGACCTCAAGATTGATTCCATCCCATAGACTAATGAAAAAGGTGTAGTAACCATATTGGTTTGAATTATAGTCTAATAAGCCCATAAGATGAATGGAATGTGCGTATTCCAATCCATACCAGTATCATTGACTACCTTCATGAGGATCTTGGTTAAGGTTTTGTTAGAAGCTTATGTCTATTTATTTACTTGTGGATAGTATGGAAATGAGAAGCTTAATTTGATTCCAAAATCATCATAGAGCTTTTGGATAGTCTTATTTTTGAAATATTTTCCATTGTCCATAATAATCTTATGGGGGACACTGAAATGGTAGATGATGTGATGGTTGATAAAGTCAACAATTTTGTCAGCCTTAGTGGAGATGAGAGGAATGGCCTCGACCCACTTGGTGAAATATTTAGTGGTAGTAATGATAAAATGATGATGGAGAGATGAATGAGGATTAATCTCACCAATTAGATCCAAACCCCATTATGAAAAGGTCCAAAAGTCTCTAGTGACTTATAAGGCATGGCTTGTAGTGTGAAGGAGGTTAACGTGTTATTGACATTTGACACAACATTGAACATAATTTTAACTATCTTAGTTGAGTGTTAGCCAATAGTATCCAAGTCAAAAGATGCATTTGGTAACTAAGTTACCACTAAAATAACCCCTGAAAATCCCATCATGGACTTCCTTAATGGTGAAGGGGATTTCAACACGAGTGAGGCATTTAAGGAAGAGACCATCAAATCCTCATTTGTAGAGAAGGCCCACCAGCATAGTGTAAAAAGTAGTACTTTTAATGAAAGCATGTATCCCATTATTAGGAAGGTCAAATAGAATGATAAAATAAGTGAGATAGTCAACAGTCTATTTGTACCAGATGTCATGTAGATTAGAGTCAACATTGCCTACAAATAGGATGTTAGTTGATACATAGGAGGGCAATGTGAGGTGATGCATGGTGATGTAGTTTTTTAAAAAAGAGGGAGAGGATAGAATGTGTGAGCAAGGGAATACATCATGTTAGAAATTTTTTTTGTATATTGAGGAACATTCTACAAGAGGTAGTGGTCAAATTATTCCAATAGCGCATCTACACAATGTTTATATCATTACAAAATTTCATTTTTGTAGAGGTAGGAACTGTTAACCTGATTAATCACTATATGAGAATCACCAAAGATGTTGAATGATTTGATGCCCAAGAAAATGGTTGTTTGAAGCCCCAAGACCAAAGCTTCATATTCATCTATATTGTTAGTACATTCAAAATATAGTTTAAATGATAGAGGCATAGGCTCACCATTAAGAAGGATGAGGATGACCCTTATACCCCCATTGAGTTGACATTTATACCCATAAAATAACATCATCATTTGATAGGAGATTTCATTGATGGATAGCATTCTAATAGACTCATTGGGGAATTTGAGGTTACAAGGTTAGTTTTTAGGTAAAGTGGCATCGACTAACTGGTCGATAATTATTTTCACCTTGATAGACTTTTGTTGGATGAATTCCAAGTCAAACTCATCAAGGATTATGATCTAATAAGCCATACACTAGTTTTTGTATAGATTGAAATGCATGTATTTGAGGGGGTCAATATGGGTGACAAAATAGGTTTTATGATTTAAAAAGTAGTGGTGAAGTTTGGAAGCTATGAAGACCAATGTGAGGAAAATATTTTTGATATGAGAATACGAAGTTTCATAATCAATAAGCATTTGGTTTATGTACTAAATAGCTTGCTCTCTATGTGGATCATCCTGATGTGTAATCATATCACCCAAAAAATGATCTATTATAGAAATGTAAAGGTAAAAAGGCTAGTCCTCTTTAGGGGGAATAAGAACCAATGGAGAAAGGAGATACCCTTTGAGTGCATTAAAGGATTTCTGACAATCCATGTTCCAATCAAAGGAGACATCCTTTTTAAGTAGATGATAAAAAGGTTGACATCAATCTGGCAACTGAGAGATGAAATAGTAGAGTGATTGAAGTTTGCTTTGTAAGCTATAGAGTTGCTTGAGATTAGAGGGTGGAGGCATTTCTAGTATTACTTGAACCTTAGCAAGGTTGACCTCGATAGCATGGAGGGAGATAATAAATCTTAGAAGCTTACCTGAAAGGACCCCAAAGATGAATTTCTTTGGGTTTAGTTAAAACTTATATTAGAAGAGATGAGTGAATATGATTTTGAGAATTACTAAGTGATCCTAGTGATGTTTAGACTTTCCAAGTAAGTCATCTACATAGTCTTCCATAATTTTGTGTAGGAGGTTATGAAAAATGTAATTCATGGTGTGTTGGTAGGTAGTTCCAACACATTTTAGGCCAAAAGGCATGACCCAATAATAAAAAGTACCCCATGGGGTGATGAATGTGGTCTTGTGTTGATCTTTAGGAGAAATCAAGATTTGATTGTAGCCTGAGAACCCATCCATAAGAGATAACATCTCATGGCTAGCCATTAGATCAATAAGTTGATTGATGCTTGGCAAAGGGAAGTCATCCTTTAGACAAGTGAAGTTTAGATCATGGTAGTCAATGTAGATGTAGATTCCTCCTATCACTTTTGTGATAAGGATGATATTAGAAACCCATTATGGATAGTCAATGGGTTGAATAAAGTTAAAAGAGAGGAAGCATATGAGCTCTTCTTTGACAAGGAGAGCAATACAAGGGTTCATCTTATGAAGTTTTTTCTTAACAAGATTAGCATCATGGTTGGTTTAAAAATTATGGGGGATGATAGAGGGGTCAATGCCAGGTATGTCATGATAAGACCAAACAAATTCTTTACTATGGTTAGAGAGGAAAGTGGCATAATTGGTTTGTTCAAGAGAATCTGAAGATTGGCCAATCTTAAAGATTAAAGAGTTATCTAGAGAGGGTAGATTAATGTCAACCAAGAGGGTAGATTAATGTCAATAGTTGATTCATTTAACATAGTTTGATTTTCATAAGGGAGTGATCATTAGATATAAGAATCATCTGCACCCATGTAGGTGAGAATAACATCATCATCCTGACATTTGATAATGTTAATCTTGGGAGAGTCTTTGTCAATCATTTTAGGATGAATGAGAGGAAGGGACCTTGTTTCCTCACCCAAATGATAGGTCAGGGGTCCTAAATGAATGGTATTTATTGAAAAAACAAATTAGGAGGTATGGATACCTCTAATTCTATAGGTGATGGTCAGGGAAGAGGAGAGGATGGAGAAGGAGAGAGTGGCTCCTTGATATAAGAGACCTTGGTGGGTTTTATTGGTTCATCAAAACCCACACCATACTAATTTTTGGCATCTTTGATGGTCTTGTTGGTGGGGTATTCAATGGGTGTATGAGAAACCTACTTATAATGACCCAACCTAAATCCTTTCTAGGTACACCTATAAAGATAGGTGTGATCAAAACTAGGTTTGCCTAAGAAGGATAAGTCCTAGGTAAAAGGTTGTGGTGAAAAGGAGGGATTTATGATAGTAGGAGCTTGATCAATTCCCCCATATATGAGATTAGTTCAAAGGTTATGGGGACCATACAGGATGCCCATCCTAATATAGGGATCATAATTGGGGTGCATGTGAAGTTTTCCATACTCTCCAAGTGAAAGGCATTTGAAAGTGTCTTCCATGGTGTCCTTATTAGGAATTTGTGTCAATGGTATTTGAGTAATCAAGTTAGTCAAACATATTATGTCTTCAACATTATAATGTAAATAAGATTATGTTTTTAATGGAATGAGGACATCATTGGGATGATAAGTCATGTTGCATGTTTTGAAAGGAGGTGAATCAGTGGGAATAATATGCACTTGCCCACCATGCTCAAATTTGACACAATGGTGTAAAGTAAAGGGTACACATGCCATGGCATGTATCTAATGTCATCTAAAAAATATGTTGTATTATAACTCTCCTTTGATAACATAAAAGAGTTTAGGGATTGTATGAGGACCCACATAGATATGTAAGACTACAGTAACCATAGTAGTCATTGTAATATCATTGAAGGAATGAAGTATCACATTGGACTATGACATGAAATTATCAGGAAGTGATAGTTTTTTATAGGCATAAGTGGAGATAATATTAATACTAACACCTCCATCAATCATTACTTTCTTAACATGAGTTTGATCAATATATGCGGTGATAAAAAGTGCAAGGTCATGGTCTCTAGGGTGAAGAGCCAAAATTTATGAATCACTGAAGGAAACCAAGACAATAGTATTAAGAGAATCTACCAAAGCTATAAGAAGTTGAGGATCATTGGGTTGTTCCTCAATGGCTTATAAAGCCTTGATCAAGGCTTGGCAGTGCTGGGATGAGTTTTGGATTAACTCATATAAAGACATCTTTATAGGGGTTTAGTGAAGTTGTTTCACCATTGAGTCTTGAATGACTTGTGAAGATGTGGGTTGGGGGGAACCAAGAATAGATATTTTGAAATTTGGTGGAGGAACATATTTTGAGAATGTATGAGTGCAAGGGGTGGTGGCCTTTTTATTACCTTTATCCTTTTGATTTTGAGACCATGTGGCTACATTAACTGTACTGATCTGGAGCACAGGTAGAGAAGGTGGTTGAGGAGGCAAAACCTCATCATTGATCTTGGACTTAGGTAAGGTGGTAGGTGGAGTTTGAGATGAAACTAGTAAAATAATTATGAGGTTATAAAGAGGATCCTTAATGAAAAGGTTGTTCATATTAAAGTGTTGTTAAAGAATAAATATGAGAGATTTACAACTTTTCGTATCATGTCCAAGTGAGTGAAGATATAAAAAAACTTATGTGTCATCAAACCAAGATGGTTTTAGTCTAAGAAGATGATAAAGCTTGATTAGATGAAGGGTTATTGTGGAGGATTGTAACAATTAGTGTAGGAGAGAGGCCTAAGATCCTACTAGTGGGCTATCACTTATTGTCTCAATAGGAGTGGACACCTTCTTTGATTTAGGAGGCATGGATGTGGTTTTGTGTGGCATTTTTTTGGGTGAAGTCATAGCCACTAGTTTTTTTGACACATTTTTAGTCATAGGTGTCAAGGTGATAGATGTGGAAGGGCCACTAAGTGGTAGAGGTAAAAGATGAGGTAGCTTTGCTTTTGTCTTGCTTGGAAAGAGAGAACTCTAGCTAAAGTGGAAGGATGGGGTCCCAAGATCAAAGGCAAAGTTGAGGGAAAAGGAGGAGTGGAATGGTGAGGCCTAAGAAGCTCAACATTATTCATTGGTTTAGGTCATGGAGCTCCAACTCATGGTTGAGGATTCAAATCTATATTTACCTATGGATGAATTAGATTAGACACTAGGAAAACACCCAAAGATCTAATTTAGTTTAGTGTAGTAGATGTCTGTGATGGTGATGGTTATTACATAGAGGGTTGAGATTTTGATGGTCTAGGCAAATAATTTCTACCTTTGTCAAAAACCTTGGGGTAAATGGTAGTGAAATAATTGGTGGTAGAGGGTGAAATTTATTTTATAGGATAAGGAGCTTTAAGTCTGTCTCAAAATGCTGAGTGGTTTGGCTTCTTGGAGTCAAGAAAGTCTAGATTTCCTACCAATCATAAGAAGGGTTTAGACAAAGTTGTCATAGGCCCTATAGTTGATTTTGTAGAAGACTTAGGTGATTGGGAAAGAGGGAAGGTATTGGATTCTACTATTTTAGGCCAAAGATGAGTAATAACCACAATTGGGTCTTATTCAACCAAGGTAGGAGAAGAGGCATGGTCCTCCTTGGGTGGGGGAGGAACTGGTGAAGTTGGTTTTTCTAGTGGATAAAGAATGGGTATGATTACTTCCCCAACATGTAGATGAGGATTAGGCAAGGTGTGCTATTCTATTGTCAAGAGAAGGGATAAAATTGGTTTGATGAGTGTAGGCATAATAGGTCCCTCAATTATTGTAGGGATAGGTAATGTAGACTCCTCTATATGTGAAAGAGGAGTGAATGGGGCACTATCCTCCATTGGTGGAGGAAAGTAGGCAAAGAAGGCTCTTCAAGAGGTTAGAGCATAGGAATGATACCCCCCTCAACATGTTGATGGGGAGTGGTCATGGAATGCTCTTCCAAAAGTAGGAGAATAGGCAAAATAGGTAGGTATAAGAGGAAAAAGCATTACAGGTTCCTCACATGGTAAAAGCATAGGTATAGGAGGTCCCTCCACACATGGGAAAGGGATGGGTGAAACAAGCACCTCTACTAAAGGAAGAGGAATAGGTAAAATAGGCTCTTCCAATTATGGGAGAGGCTAGACTAGAGGTAAAGAGAAGACCATATTGATCATATGAATATTATGATTAGGTGAGTTGTCAGTCATGGCCTAAAAATTTGTTTGATTAAGTGAATGGTTAGGAAAAGGATATTTAAACACATCCATACTTTGGTTAGTAGGTGCATTAGGGTTATCCAAGATAAGCTCACCTTTATCAAGCATATCCTGAATAATGTTTTTGAATGTTTTATAGTTGTCAGAAGTATTGCCTTTAACTCGATGATAGCCATAAAACTCATCCTCCTTGTACCAATTTTGGATAGGACAAGAGGGATAAAACTATATATGAGGTCTAATTTGGGGAAGGGTAATATCTCTTAGCTATAATAGTTTATCCAAAATGGAAGTGTATGACTCTCCAATAGGAGTGTATTGTCTTTTTTCATACCATTGTTGGAATTGTTTGGTTGGATTTTATGAGGTGGATGGCCTAGACTGGTTGATTGTGGTAGAAGAAGTTGATTTAACCACCACGGCATTGATAGAGCCTTTTGAATTTTGATTGGAAGAATAGGGTTTAAAGGAAGAGTCATTAGGTTTGGAGTTGGTATTTTTATTACGCAACTTAACGCTATCTTCATCTATAGCCTGAATCTCTAACTTTCATGCCATTGTAAAAGTTTCATCAAATGTGTAAAAAGTCTAGATGTGGAAGGTAGAAGAGATATGTTTGGCACATACTCTTGAGAAAATATTGATAAGCTCAAGTTAAGGAAAAGAAAAGGAGCGTTGATTGATTAAACCTCTCTAACAAGTGACAAAGTCAATAATGGACTCATTGTCAAAAAAATTAATGGAATAAAGGTCCATAATAGAGACCTTTTTATAAATATTGATAGAGAAGTGGTCCAAGAATAGTTGAGCAAGTTGGGTAAATGAGAGAAGGGAGTGTTGAGTTATGGAACTATACTAGTCTAGGGTAGCACCTAAAAGAGATAGGGAAAGTACAAAGCAATAATGCATCATCATGCCCTATTAGGTAACAAGCATGTTGAAATGCTCGTAAGTGTTGTTGTCAGTCCTTACTCTAGAAACAAGTAAATTTTTGGAGTTTCCACTGACTCGAGTAGGGGTGAATAGGTATAGAAGGATGGATGGGTTAATTACATATTTGATCATAAGATAGAGCATTATTTGAACCCAACACAAAAATTTCTAGGTTAGACATCTTATCCATCAGCATCTTGATGAGATCAGGAGAAGGATTGGTGTGAGGAACACCCCCTAAGTTATAGGGTGCTTGAAGGGAGATAGAGGTTGGATATGACACACCTTTTTATGGTAGTGTAGATGCAACATACTGGTAATGAGTCATGCGTTGAGGGGCAAAAATGAAAGAGGCTTGTCTTATGGGGTTAGAGACAATGCCTTGGTTGGGTGCCATCACCAGAGGTTGGGTTACTAGCATAGTTACATGGGTTGGGTTGAAGGGTGAGTTGAAAATCTTGTAATTATGGGTGCAAGAGTTGATGGGATGGGCACTACCAAGTTTTGAAATGGTGTTTGACTTAGTTGGGCTAGTAGTGGTTGTGAGGCTAAGGAAGCTACTAAAAAATTTGGGTTAAGAGGATGAGACTAAGTGGTTGGAGTGGTTGAATTTTGAGGGTTATTGATGGTTGGGTCACTTATTGAAGTAGTGGTTTGGGTGACCATAGATGGAATGGTGGAAACCATTAAAACTACAATTATTTCCATCAAATAAGTTGGCATGCCATAAAGGGGATCTCTCAAAATGTTTCAGGTTTAACTCATGGTGAGATAATGCTGAATGACTACAATGTTATGATCAAGAAATCTCATGAAGTTTGGATATCCTTCAGGTACAAGGGGGTCTGGTTAGGACTGGTAGTCATAGGGGTATTCTTTGTAGCTAAAGTATGCTCCATGGTAGAATCAGAAAGGAGGGGGAAGGTGGGAGTGGTTGTCAGCTTACATAATTGACAATAATTTGGCTTGGCTACAAATCAAGACCATGAAAAATGGATAAATGTAGGCCTCAAACTCTGTATTAGTGATAAAGCATCAGAAAACTAGGTTTGAGTGTAGGTAGGTAATTTTAGATTATTGTTTAAGTAGGCTAAAAATTATAAAAATACACAGTCATCAATATTAGTTATTTGATCAATGTTGGTAGGTAATAGGGCCACCAAAATTGGTGGATTTACTAATTTTGGTCACTATGGAATCCATAAAGATGAAAAATCCAAGGTTTTGGAAACCTAGAGGCAAAATATAGGTAAAACAAAGGATACAATAGGTCTGTGCAAGGATAAAGGACACACAAAAAACTTGAAACTAGAGGTTAATATAATCTAAGAGGTATAAATGCCTGGATTCTACAAAGTGATAAATTAAATGTCCCCACTAACTCAAAAATGTAGAAGACAAAAGGAAGTAGAAAAGGAACATGTAGCCACTAAATGTTAACTCCTAGGAATTAATTTTAGTCTCTTGATGGCTTATGCCTTAGAAAGTGTAAGAGTAACAATAGTTTGTGAAATAGGTACTAGATGAGTATTCTAAGGATGGTTCCAGGTTAGTTTTGGTTCTCAATGGAAATTTATATTAGACTAGATATGTGGTTTGTTATAGGGGCTTGCTCCCTACACTTCATAGTCTTGAAGCTGAGCTAGGTCACTTAGCCAGAATATACCACCTATCTAGAGTTTATACTCTATCAGAAAATGGAGTGGGTCTTCCCCTTGGTGGTGAAATCCAAGTGGGATCATCGGGTAGGGTAAGGTGATACACTGGGTGATGAAATCCTAATGAGCCTTGTCTCAAGTGAGTTTAGATGTTTAATTTTATGAGAGTGATCTATTTGTGTAACATTTGTGTTCTATGATTAATTCATGATGCTTTATTTAACTAGGTGAGCTAAATGTAGCAAGCAAAATAATGACATGCAGTGAGTATTTAAACCTAAATTAGAAATGTTTTAAATTTAGATGAAAATAATGGTGAATAGAAGAAGAGGATGAATTTCACTATCCTAATGCTCAAAATAGGTAAACAAAAGAAGGTATTTTGTTTAACTTGCAGGAAGATAATGAATTTATTTTGGAGGTAAAAGAAGAGGAGAATGGTAGGGAAGGAAAATTTTATTTCTTTCCTTAAACATAAAATAAAAAGTTCAAAATTTTGTTTTTTAGAAAGATAAAGAGAGAAAGTATAAGGAATGAAAATTTTACTATGGTGCACCTATATGAATAGCTAGACAAGTAACAAACCCAAGAAAACTCTAGTGTCCAAATGGGTGTGCCAAAATGTTTCATTCCATTTTGAGCTTATTTTACATTTAAAGATAGAGAAATAGAAAAGATAGAGTTAGGGATAAGTGATTAAAACCCATATAAGTGCACACCATTCTATACTTTGTAGATTCCCCTCTTTGGCTATGGGAAGAAGACACTTGTAGACAAGAAAACATTACACAAAATAGTTTTTAGTGGAGATATGTGCAGACTACCAAGATATGTGCTTGTTCTGAAAAGTATGAAACTTCCTTGGGATGATAGTCCACTATTTTAAAATAAAGTTTAAAATAAATGTAAGTAGAGTAGAGTAGAGAGAGAGAGAGAGAGAGAGAGAGAGAGAGAGAGAGAGAGAGAGAGAGAGAGAGAGAGAGAGAGAGAGAGAGAGAGAGAGAGAGAGAGAGAGAGAGAGAGAGAGAGAGAGAGAGAGAGAGAGAGAGAGAGAGAGAGAGAGAGAGAGAGAGAGAGCATAATTAAGTTATAGTTTGGAATATATCCTTAGTAATGAAGTTCCTAAATTGGCTTCATTCCTCATGTTTTAAAAGAGTGAGTTAATGAATATATGTAAATTATTGAAGTTTCACTACCCTATTAGAAAATGTTTTGATCCTATTATTCTCTTTATGAAAGAAATATTTTATTTAAAGGTGATGAGTATTCACCACCTTTTTACATGATGGGAAAATATTGATAGGACACAATGAGAGTGATTTGAGACATTGCTACAACATAGAAATAAATACAATGCCATATGATTTAAAAATAAATAATTTGTTAAGGAATATTTTGAATTGATAAAATTGTGAGTTAAGAAGGGGTTGTAAGGAAAAATGTAAGCAAAATATATTTTGCTTGAGAAGTCAACTAAAGAGTGAAAAACCTAAAATAATAGATTTTAGAAAAAACACAATTTATCCCAATACTAATAAATAATTAGAAGAGTTTATATGGGTTTTTAGGGTCCCTAATATTGTGATTATTCACCAATATATACAAGCTAAAAATACACAAAGGAATAAATACTCATAATTAAATTGTGACCATGTAGTATAAAAGCCTCACAAAAAATCAAATTCTAAATCAAATACATCTAAAAATGATATTTTTTGATATATATAAAATGAAGGAAAAATGGAAACTCAACCCATAAATTAAAAACATTAACAAATTGATAAATTACAATAATTGACATGTAAGACCGTTAAATCAAAATAAGCAAGTGCTCATAAATTATTATGATCAACCTTTAATAATTCATATAAAAAAGCATAATAAAAATCATCCAAAAATGTTATATTGCATCAAAGGAAAAAAATCAATAATAACATAAAATCTAACCACCTTATTATGAAACAGACATAAAATTTCAAAAAAAAAGACCAATTTTTAGCTAAAATAACCAAAAAACTAACAATAGTCTAGTGATATTTGTAACCTTAAAAATCTTCAAATTTATCTCACTTGTCCTCATCTTCACCACCATATATTTTTTTAAAATATTGTTTAACCCTTTTAATTTAAGGTGTTATTAAATTAATGGAAGTAAATTATTAGAATATAAATGTTGATATGTACTGATATGATATTAAAATATAGTCAAATACAGTATGTTACATAATTTACATAAATTAAAAATTTGATAAAAATAGTAAATTAAACTAGGGTTAGTGAGTTTCCCTCAAAACTGAAATAGATTTGACTTTGTGGGCTTAGTTTAAGTGCAAACTATGTAGAAAGAATTGCAAACACAGTTGTGTTAGAAGATAACAATTTAGAGTTTTCTAAGACAACTCTGTGAGAGGCAAACATGGATGTATTGTGGCCTTTTTTGGCTATTCTAGTTACATCCTAATTGAATATATTTATATTTTGGTTCCAAGTCTATGCAATCTCCTATAAGGATTAACTATTGAACTATGTGTTCTATGTTATCATACAGAAGACTTGAAAAGGACAAACCTTAGATCCTACACAAGAAACAATATAGAGATCAAGCCTAAAAGGGAGGAAATGGGTAAGAGGTATAGTTGAGTTGGCCTTAGAAACCTCATGTAATTGAGCACTACCTACATAGCCCAAATATAACTTAGGCTAATGTAGTTCTCCCTCCTAGAGTGATTGTGTGATCCATGATTATACAAATAGTATGAATATAGCTAGAAGATTGATTGAAATGATTGAAAATAGATGTCTTTGGCCTACAATGAAAAATATTTAGACTTTGCTTATGGCTGATATAATGATGACAAGTTGAAATAGGAAGAAGTAGTGATCTTTTGATTAGTGTGCAGTGTCATTGCTAGAGAGATCGAAGTGGGGGTACAATGAATGGCCTTGATGTGATTTATAGGATAATCTTTGGAATAATTTTGATAACATACTTTACCAAACATGCATGAGAGTCAATTTGAAACATCTCAATTTTAAAAAGTGATTGTTGGATTGTGGGAGCCAAGGTTTCTCTAGGGGACAAGGTAATAGTACAACCCTTGCTTGAATAGTATAGACTTTTCTTAGAAGATCAAAAATAGTTGTGACAAGTCTGAAAAAAACATGTGGGCTGAATAGAGATGAATGAAACTAAAAGAGGGATTTTTGTATGATATTTGAATTACTTACAAGATATTGAAAGCTCTCTTATAGATTACGAGTTAATGGAATGACAAACAGATTAAGGGTAAAGATGTCAAGAATAAACATTGTCAAGCACTTAATGATTAATCATATGTCTACAACTACCTATTTTAGTAATTGATTTTTTTTGTAACATTATCTAAATTTGGAGTGGTAGTAGCCACTAAGAGAAAATAAAGAGTTCTCCCCTTACAAAACTTGTGAATATAGCTTCATTTGGAAAGGACAAGATATTTTCCTTATATCCTTTTGTTTTAGGGTCAGTGAGACAAGATTCACCTTAGTCCTTAGGAGATGGGATATAATTTTCAAAAACAAATTGGTGACATGTATTGGCATTAGGTTCAAAATAAACCAAACTAGGCTAAGATAATCCCAGCTTCAACCACACCCAATATTTTATCATGATTTCTCTAAATCAATGTAATTTGTATAAAATTCACTCACTAAAACGTCAATCAGATTCTTTGTCATTTATTTCATTTGTGTAATGTCCCCTTTTCTATCTCACATTGTATGGTGTTGTTGTTAGCCTATTTCTCCACTTGGTTCCATAGGCTAATCAGGGCTTTTATGGAATCTTGAGGATTTTTGGCCTAGGTAATTTTTGTTGTAGGTCAATCCAGGGCATTTGGAGGCAATTTGGTATACTTACTATTTTTAATAAGTCATTAATGCTATTAATAGTAATTCATCTGGTGGGCTATGATCTCTAGTGTCAATGCCTTTTCAATGGAAAATTAGTTATTATCATCAGATGATTTTAGCTCCATTGGTTTAATTCATCTCCACATTAATAAAGTTTAAATTATAAATTTAAATTCAATTATTTAACTTTATTAATGTGAGTCAAGTTAAGTGGGAAATGAATAGTAAAAGGGGCCCCTTGTTTTAAAATACATGAGACATCAAAAAAGGCAAAAGGGAAGTTATGTTTTATCCCACATTGGTTAAAAGTGTGAGTGAGCTCTTATGAGAAGTTTATAAAAGTGTTGCAAGGGCTCAGTTTCAGCTATGCTTGGTTATTATTTTCTCTTAGAGAATTCTGGGAAGCTTTGGCTTTCAGTAGGTTTGAGGGTGGAAACCCTTGATCTTGGAGGTAGTGGATGGAAACCCATTGCCTGTTGGAGATATTATTCAGGTGTCTCACTTTGTGCTTCAAATTCATACTTATGGTTATCCAATTTGACTGTAAGTTCTATGGCTATGATTGAATATTTTTTCTATTATTCTACTGAAGATTTGAAAGCAATATTCCTATGTAATTTCAGAGCCTTGTTCTAAAATTGTTATAATATGTTTTACATTGAAATTTGCTTGCAAGTTATTGGATGAATAGAAATTAGTTCATGCAAATGGTTTGTTTAAATTTTCTGTGGAACATTTGGAAAAATTGGGGGAAATATCCATAGGGGATGTTACAATTTGGTTTTGAACCATTAGTAAAATGATTTTTTTGAAATTTCATCATACCATCTTTCCTTGATGTTCAACTAAAAAGTAGACATGAGAACATCTACATTCCACATCTTACCACTAATTTTCAAACACTCCTCTCTAATAACACTATAAATAAATTCCAAAACAAAATATGAAGAAGGGTTAAACACTTTTTGAATTACCATGCTTTAAACATGTAAAACATGTGAAGTTGTCTTTGAGTTACTGTGCTTTAAACATGTGTCCCTGAAAGTCATCTTCTACTGAAAGCCTCTCAAAGCCTCTTTTCCTTAATTTTTTCCTTAAAACTAGAATTTTAACCATGAATTTCATTTGTTTTTTAAAATTAATATCACCATAAAATTTTTGGAGAAAGATTAGACATTCATCCTTCTCGAGTCATTCCACCTACCCTATTGAGGAAATATTTCAAGGTTCTTGAGAGTCTTGCTTTTCATGGTAGAGGGTTCTTTCATTCAAGCCATTAACCCTCGAGTTTACCATTTATTTGTTATTTTCTACATCAATGATGATTATTGATAATTATTGATTTCCATATTTATTGTTGTTCATTTCAAAATTTACAATTAGTTGAGGATAAAAGTGACTTTGGCCATAAATGATAGTACACATTTCCTCTATCTAGTTTCCTTTATATGCGGAAGGAATTTTTTTCAAATTACTTAGAAAAAAACAAAAAAAATTATTTAATCAATATAAACAAGTTTTAATAAAAATATTCATAGATAGAATCATGAAGCATACGACTTATTAGCTCAATTGATTAGAACATCATGCTAATAACATGAAGGTCATAAGTTTGAGACCTACATAGGCCACTTTTAAGGGGGGAACTCCTTTCAAGAAGGCTCCTTTTGAGAATGCTATTTAAGTACAAATGATTTTGAATAAGTTTTTTCTCAATTGAAAATCATTTCCCATTAATGATACACTTCAAAACTCTCATCCCAAACACAACCAGTGGTTCTATGGTATTGTCATTAGACGTGTCTTCATTTTTATCATCTGTTAGTCCCTATCTAAGTAGGGAAATGGTTAATTACACTAGAGGAAACTTTCTTTACCATTATACTTTCCATCAGTGAGGGATGCCATAAGTGGAGAAAAACACTCTGCCCCTCCACCATGAACATTCCCACTTTTTGTGCCATTATACTTTCCATCAATGAGGGATGCCACAAGCAGAGATAAAAATGATTTACCCTTGTGCCATGAACATTACCAATTTCTTTACCATTATACTTTCCATCAATGAGAGATGCCACAAGTGGAAAAAAACACTTTGGCCCCTACGCCATGAACATTCCCTACCATGAGCTCTAAAGAAAATAGATTGCAGAAGGAACACTCCCTTAATAATCCAACAATGTATGGAGGTGCTCTATCTTTAACTAGGCCACTTCCGCTTGAACTTGAAAATGAAACATTAAAATTATAGATCATTAACACTATTTTAATAATGAAAAACTTACCATCTAGAAATAATTGATTAAATATTGTATTGTTCCTCTATTTTTATAAATAGAAAAGAATTTCAGAGCAAAAAAATAAGCCATATTTGATTGTACTATCAAAATATCATAACTGAATCTTCTAAGAGCACCCATTTTTAGGGGAAGATTTATCAACAAATTGGTTTTAAAAAGGTATGAATATACTCCTGAACTAATTAGACACACTTACAAACCTAGAAAATAAGCTTGAGAGACTTTGAACATTGAGAATATGAGCATAAAGGTTATACCACACTAAGATGGATGAGACGACTACCCAAAAGTAAACATTGGTGTGAAAAAAGAAAAATAAATTATATTTATATAAGTACCTATTTAAAATCAAGGTATTATAGCTTTCACTTAAAGCAAATAATGTTTTATCCCATAACCAATCAAAATGCTAGAATTAACAAATTATTATAACAATATTAAAGTTTTCATCTAAATATGTTGAAATATTTTTTAAGATGTTACTAAAAAATATTTCATTTCTTTATTAATGATTGAATGATTTTTTTTCTTTTTAATTATAAAAAACTGTGCTTTCTAAATTACATGAGAGTTTGTTGTCACCACTACTAACAACTCAACTTTCTATTTATTATTATTTAAAAAAATAAATTTAAAACTTTCCATTCAAAAAAATATGTGTTTTACATCATTCATATTATCTTAAAAATTAATTATTAAATAATTTGTATAATAATAATATATATAAATAAGAAGAGTTCAACTTTCTGTTAAAATTATTTATTTATTTATTAATATTATAATCTATACTAGTTTATTTTGCCCTTGTATGCTAGGGATATTTTTAAGAATGGACCCCTAAAATTCACTATAAAATCATGGTAAATTGTAGTATATTTAGGTATAATTTTTTTGATGAATCTTTGGCAAAATCACCACATTGGTATAAATTGACTAGCGATTTCTATTAGCTCTTTCCAAAAAATTATAACTATTTGACGAATTAAACATCATATTCAAATCAAGAAATAATGGCAAAAAATCCATAGTTAAAACCATTTCGCCAAACACATTCATGAAGAAAATATGCTTGATGTGGAATAACAATTATGATTAATGGATACGCTAAGTTTTTTAGATCAACTATTTTGCTTTGCCTTGTGAAATAGGGGGAAATATATCCATTTAAAAAACTTTACCAAATAAATAAATCCAACCAAGGAGGACATGAGAGATAACATAGATAATAACTACAATAGACCCATCCCAAACCTAAACTCTAAGCAGGGGTGTGTGACTCTGAAAAAGGTCATCACCACATCAATGCCCAAATACACATTTAGAAGATTTTTGAGGTCTTGTTGATCTCATTACTAAAAAAACAATCCCAAAAAAATGCAAAGATCTTACTAATCTTATCACTAAACAAACAATCCCATGTCATAACCAAATTATGTCTAATATTAAGGGTTTTGACATAAGATAAAAAAGGGGTTTCACACTGCAAGCAAATATTTGATTATTAAAACCCTTCAAGTTGTACTTAGAATAATGTAGTATTTAAAAAATAAATAAATACTTAACATTCATTTAGTTGAAACCAAAGTAATACAATACAACTTAGCAAACCAAATTATATTATTACTAATTTAGAACAATAATATTTCCAAATTTAATACTGAATGCAATATAACATATTACAACTGCAAGAAAAGTAAATATATTAAGACTCAATTACGGTTGGTCTAATAATATAGTAATTTATATTCATGTATAACAAAAATAATATAATTATGCTTTCATTAGGCATTCAACCTTTATACAATAAATAGATACCAAGCTTACCAAAGCTTGAGTTGAACCAACTCATGTATCTCTGATAATCTCAAGTGTAGTATCCAAGTAAGTACTATAGTGGGGAGGGAGAGCATCATCCAAGAACTTTTATACACCAACCACAGAACATCTATCCCCCACACAATCCCCTATTAGGGAATGACCCTCCCTTCATAGATAGGTAGATAGTAACGGTGTGGGAATCTAGAGAGACATGCTACTACCCCATGTGTTGTAGGATTTCTACTACATGACATGTATCATAAAGAAAATATGTTTATAACATGATATCACATAAAATGCAAATCAAATATATGAAATGACAATGCCTATCTAATATTACTTTGGCCAAAAATTTCAAATAACATATGATCGTCTGGATTGGTCAATTTCATAACACCACTTGATCAAATTATCCACATCTAATATTGGTGGTGCTACCTAGGTTAGTGAAGTCCATCTCACTACCTACTTAACATCATCAATGAGAAATCTATTATATATTTAGCATAGCATAATATATAACTTAAAGATTCTTTTAGATTATTCATATTAGCAGAAATGAGAGCATACTAAGTATATAAATAATCTTAACCTTATATTTTGTCTATCAAATGCATGTAATGAATCTAAAAAAATTATATATATATATATATATATATATATATATATATATATATATATATATATATATATATAACAAAACACAATCTATACAAGATCATACCATCAAAGTATGCTATACACAAGGACCATAATTACTTAAATGTCATAGATAACATACTGCTTAAATAAAAAATCATTCTTGGTCCTAAACATAACCAAGTTTATATTGGTAATCACCAAATATGAAAACAAGTAATCCCAAAAAATAATCTACTTTTATTAAGTTAACAACTTAAGCATTTAATTTGTAATTCTGGTTACAAGCTTTTCATAGATAATCTAATGTAAATAGTCATATTGCCAAGATAGGTTTATCCAAATGGTCTAAAGGTATTCACATACACAATTTTTATGATATATACATATATACAGATTATTTATATATGCGTATATACCTAATTAAGCAAAATATAAACCTTTAAACATATTTTATAAATGTAATTCCATACTCAAGTACAATCAATAATACCCATTTTATTTAGCTAAGTACATGATTCATAAATTTATCTAATCATACAAAATTATCAAACAATCCATATTCTCTATACACAAGGATCTCATTTCCCATCACATAAACACTCAGGCCTGTGTTTCATATTTTCTATAAACTATTTCAAGTTTATGTACTCAATCGAGTTATACTAGATTTTCCAATCCCAAGTTATTATGAACAACTTCCAACATTGATATAATTGTCTATGAACAAGTGAAGATATTTTATCAACTCAAAAATTTGAATTGAAATAATAATACTAAGTGTATACAACTATTTTTAATTACACAGTCAGTTCCTTAGACATTTTTTAAAAATTTACATTAAATCTCCTTTATTTACACCATCAATTCATTTGCCATTTTATAATCTGGACATTTAATTTCCTTTTGCCGACTCAATTATCTACATATTGTAGTAACAATATCCTCTATGAATATCCAGTTTGGCACAAACATTAAATCGTTACTATTTCCTATTGACATATTGATACTATAATAGATGTAAAATGAGTTAATTATAAGGGAAGTATTTATAACAAGCTACAAGATCCTTATCCATATGCTGAAGTCTGTATTATAAAATCCCTTTGTTTATACAACTAATTTCAATAGTAAAAGTTTACATGGTTATATATATACACACACATATATATACACACACAACCACATACACACACACACACACACACACACACACACACACACACACACACACACACACACACACACACACACACACACACACACACACACACACACACACACACACACACACACACACACACATGAATCTAAAATCATTTTCTCATCCTTTGGCAATAAAATTGACATTATAACATAGTGATCTCCTAGGTCCCAATAGAATTCATTTCAACAATATTATTAATAACTTGAATGCATACTCATGAGTAAATTGAAACCCTCAAGCCTGCATTATACATTTTATATTATTTATCATAGGATTTTATTTAGCACTGAGCGTACTCCTCTCACTTTTAGGGTAACTCAATGGTTTAATATAGAGACCATGATAAAATCAACTAACCCATGAAACCCTATCCAAGAAATTACTACAAAAACCTTCTAGTCTTTATAAAATGAAAAGGGTTTTCAATAACTCGTGTCTATGAATATATCCAAGTAGAGACCTACAAGATTTGGTCTGCTAAAGGGTTTATTAGGTTTGGGTGTAGGGGTCTATGGATGGCCGAGCCATCCATAGAGCCCTTCAATCAAACCCCCTTTTCTTTTATTTTTCTTACCATATAAAACTAATAAAACCCATAACCATCTCCAATAATTTACACTTAGAAAATAAGTTATATAACAATCAATAGTTTGAAATACCTTTTCATAAGCAATATGGTCTATTTTATTTGGGGTGATTTTAGAGTTGAACGCAGGGGTCTATCGATGGTTGAGCCATCCATATGGACTTCCATTCAAACCCCAAGGGTTTTTACTCTAAATAAAATGAAAACATAAAAACCCAAAATCACTTCCATTTGAGATTCACATTGCAAATAGGTAATTTAAATACAATACCAACCTAGATAAATTTGATTTTTCTCTAAAATCGACTCCCCTTCTTCCTTAGTTCTAATCCACTCTATCCAAATCTAACTACCTTATCCTTTGTGTGTTCTAAAGACCTCCCTGACTTCTTTTTTAAAACCTTTTTCCTCCTACCTTTCCATCCCCCATGTTCCTTGCATGCCATCAATGATAGATATTACTATTAATATGAGTCTACATGTTGAGTTTGAAATAACCAAACTCTATAGTCTAATGCCATTATCATGAAATCTCCCAATTCCATCTAAAAATCTTGAGACAATCAAAAGACTACTTGAGTCCAAAACCAATCCAATTTATTCAAAGGTTAACTTAATGCTTAACACTATATAACCATGCTAACTATTAACAAAACCAATAATAACTAGTGCTAGGTAAGTCTCTATAAATAGGTTCATTATCTAAACATCGTAACATTTAATTAGGATAATCCACATAGGGAATTGACATAGATACTATATTAAATTCTAACATAGCAAAAATTGCCTAAACCTATGTTCAAACATTTTAATGTTATATCCACTAATTTACTTGCTAAGTATGATATAGATAATAGCTTATTATCTTTAAAATATGCATTAAATAACATGGTTTATTAGTTTACTAATAATAACATCTCATAAACACAATAATCACAATAATCACATTCAAATATATGTAAAACTATAGAATAATGAAATCACTCCTTTTAATACATAAAATGAAATATGATCACTGTAAAAATACTAAAGCACTCAAAACCATAAAAATAATTAATTATATCAAATAAAAAGAGTTAATAAGTCATTCTAATGTGGTGTGTGAGTTTGGGTCACTAGTAGTCCTTCTGTCATCCCCCAATTATCCCATCAACTCCATCCTTTTTGATGACACTCTCCCTCATCATGATCTGAGGGTAGGATCAGTATTATATCCACCTTGTAATAAGTAGGTATTTAGTTTGATTCATCATATATATATCAATCAATGATGCAAAACTAACAATATACATCCACAATGTATAGAATAAGAAAATACAACTATCACATCATTTAAGCTAATCAACAATATCACTATCCCATAAAAATATATGTCATTAAGATCAAATAAAAACAATAATAATTAGATAATAACCATAGTAATCCATATATTCTAAGGTTATAAAACTTAGGGTGAAATAAAGATGTAACATCCTTCCCCCTAAAACTGGTCATCATCTTGATGACACTTATTCAAATGATAGTTTTGATTATCAAAAGAGTTTAAAAAAATTTAAAAGCATAGTATCAAATATCAAATCATTTAAAAAAATGTGCAAAAAACTTATATAACTCATCATATACTTCCCAAGAATCACTATTCTCAGTGTATTGGTCCCATAAGACCTTATACTATGACATCTCTCTATTATGCAAATAAAGTTTGTGAGTATCAATTACTCTGATTGGTTCTACCAGGACCACCTCAGGATCTAGAATCTACAAAGCATTAAAATCCAAAACATATGAAGGATAAACTATATACTTTTTAAGATAAAATACATGGAAAACATTATGCAATAGAGCTAGAGCTGGTAGTAATGTAAGCCTATACACTACACGATTAACCATTTATAACACTTTAAAGGGTCCCACATATCTTGGTGACAATTTTGCTGACTTCCTAAATTTAATCGAGCTCTTTTATGGCTTAATTCATAAGAACACTTTATCACAAATATAAAACTACCTATATGAACTCTTCAGATTAGCATAACTCTTCTATCTATTATTAACCTCAACCAATCTTTGCTTGATTAATCAAACTTGATCTTCCATTTCAAAAAGCATCTCAAGCTTGAAGACTACCCTTTCCTCTAACCTATCCTAACTTATTGGTGTCCTACACCTCCTTCCATAAAGTACCTCAAATAGTTCCATCTTTAAAGCTGATTGGTATGAGTTATTATATGCAAAATCAACCAATGGATGATAATATTCACATTTGTATTGCTAATTTATGCAATACATACATAGAAGATCCTCTAAAACTTGATTTACTCACTCAATTTTATCATCAGTCTTTGGGTAATATGTGGTTTTGAAATTTAGATGCATAACCAAAGCTAAGTTTAGAGTTATCCAAAACTTAAAAATCATCTTTGGATCATGATCTAAAATGATCTTCTCTGGGATTCCATGCAACCTATACACTTCCTTTACAAACTCTTCGCAAGGATAGGTGCATCATCTTTCAAATTTCTTGGTATGAAATGAGCCACGTTGGTTATTTTGTTGATAAATACCAAGATCATATCATGTCTACTTCGTAACATTGATAGACCTTAGATAAATTCCATATTGATCACCTACCATTTCCACTCTGGTATATCATGCAGATATAGTAATCTATCTAGGTGCACATGCTCAAATTTCACTCTCTGGCATTCCAAAAAATGTGACACAAAAGTTGCCACATCTTTCTTGATCCCTTCTAGAAATATAGAGGTTTAAGGTCTGCCCTGAGTTTGGTTACACCCATATGTCTAGAATATGGGGCATTGTGCAACTATTTTAACACTGTGTTCTATAGATTCCCTTAATCTAGAACATACATCCTTTTTTGTAGTACAAAAGACCATCACTCTCAAAATTGAATCCTTTATATAAAGGATTCTAAGCATTATTAGATAATGCTTTTTTGACCTGATCATAGTATTCATCTCCTAGTGAGAACTTACACTCTCTCTAAAATTATTTTTAATAGTAGCCATATCTGCTATGTACCTTCTTCAACTCAAGGCATCGACTACTCTATTTTATTTACCTTTTATGTAATTTATATCAAATTCATAGTTGGAAAGAAACTCTAACCAACATCTTTGACAAGCATTTAAATTTGGTTGGGTAAATATATATTTGAATTCCAAGTTATCAGTCTTGAGTTCAAATGGTTTTTCCAACAAATAATGTCACCAAACTTGAAAAGCATGAAAAATTACTATAAGTTTAAGAACATAAGGGGCATAATTCACCTCATAAATTTTTATTTTCCTTGATTCAAAACCCACTACTACACCTACCTACATAAAGACTCCACGTAAACTCTCTTTTAACATATCTATGATTATTAAAAAACTCACCATTAGGATCAGGTACTCTCAACACTGGTACTAAAATAAGTCTTCTTTTTAACTCCTAAAAAGCTACTTCACATTTCTATAACTAGACAAATTTTTGGTTATTCCATTGTTAGAAGGTAATTGGATCAGTTATCTTGAAAAAGTTTGGAACAAACTTCTTGTAATAACTTACTAATCCCATAAAAATCCTTACCTCATGCATATTTCTTGATGTTGGCCACTCTATGCTGGATCTTATCTTAGTTAGATCTATAGAAATATCATTTACAAAAATAATATGCCTTAGATATTGCACTCTCTTATAAAAATGTGCACTTACACAACTTGCCATATAGCTTATACCTTTATAACCATTACAAAACTAGTTCTATCAAACTTAGGTGGACTCACCTTTTTCATGTCCCTAGACAACTCTGTAGCTACTTGATTTCTTGTATCCTACTATTTTTCTTTCTCATTGGGGTACTCAATAGGTTCTTCCTCACCTTGGCCATGAACTTCTTATTCTAGGGCTGTGATTCGATCCCTAGTATCATTCATGGTGGTGATAATTTGATCCAAATTTACTTAATGTTTGGTGACATTCAGGTTAGGATAATTTAGAGGGTTTTTGTCATTAAAATTTGAAGGACCCTCACCCAATGCTCTCATTTTCACTATTCTTCTTTCTCATCAAATAAAAGAATAAAAAAATGTTAATGAACTCATTAAGTTTTAGAGTTCAAGCCTAAGCTCTGATACCACACATTACAACCCTTCAAGTTGTAATTAGAATATCACTATAATTTTTTAAAAAATTACTTAACATTAATTTACTTGAAACCATAGTAATAGAATATAACTTAGAAAACCAAATTATATTATTACTAACTTAGAACAATAATAGTTCTAAATTGAATACTAAATGTAAAATAACATATTACAACTGCAAGGAAAGTAAATACATTAAGACTCATTCATGACTAGTCCAATTTACAACTATTATTAATGTATAATAAAAATAATATAATTACATTTCCATTAGGCATTCAACCTTTATACAATAAATAGATACCAAACATCTTAGAGATCAAGTTGAACCAACACATGTATCTTTGATAATCTCAAGTGTAGTCTCCAAGTAAGTACTAAAATGGAGAAGGAGAGTATCGTCTGAGCACTTTTACATACCAACCATGGATCATCTATCCCCCACATAATTCCCTATTAGGGAATGGCCCTCCCTTCAAAAATAAGTAGATAGTAATGGTGTAGGAATCTAGAGAGACATGCTAGTACCTCATATGCTATAAGAGTTTTACTACATGATGTGTATCATAAATAAAATAAATTTATAACATGATATAACATAATATTTAAATCAAACATATGAAATGATAATGTATATTTAACATTACATTGGCCAAAATTTTCAAATAATATACGATCATCTGGATTGTCAATTTCATAACACACCACTTGATTAGATTATCTACATCCAACATTGGTGATGTTACCTAAGCTAGTGAAGTCCATCTCACTACCTACTTAGCATCATCAATGCTGAATCTATTATATATATAACATAGTATAATACATAACTTAAATATTCTTTTACTACATTCTTATTAATATAAATGAGAGTAGGCTAAGTATGGAAATAATCTTAACCTTAAATTTTGTCTATCAAATTCATGTAATGAATCTAAAAATATGCTATTATTATATATATATAATAGATATAATAAAACACAATCCATATAAGATCATACCATCAAATTATGCTATACATAAGGACCATAATTATTTAATTGTCATAGGTAACATACTACTTAAATAAATAATCATTCTTGGTCCTAAACATAACCAAGTTTATATTGGTAATCACCAAATGTGAAAATAAGTAATCCAAAACAATAATACACTTTTACTAAGTTAACAACAACTTAAGCATTTAACTTGTAATTCTGGTTACAATCTTTTCATAAATAATCTCACGCAAACAATCATATTGCTAAGATGGGTTTATCCAAATGATCTAAAGGTATTTACATACACTTTCTATGGTTTATACATATATATAAATTATTTATATATGCATATATACCTAATTTAGAAAAAGATAAAACTTTAAACATATTTTAGAAATGTAACTCCATACTCAAGTAGAATCACTAATACCTATTTTATTTAGCTAAGTACACGATTCATAAATTTATCTAATCATACAAAATTATCAAACAATCTATATTATCTATACCCAAGGATCTCATTTCCCATTGCATAAACACTCAGGCATGTGTTTTATATTTTCTATAAACTATTTTAGGTTTATGTACTCAACATAGTTATACTAGATTTTCCAATCCCAAGTTATTTCAAACAACTTCCAACGTTGATAGAATTATCTATGAACAAGTGAAGATATTTATCAACTCTGAATTTTAAATCAAAATAATAATACCAAGTGTATGCAACCAGTCTAAATTACACAGTCAATTCCTTAGACATTTTTTAATGTTGACATTAAATCTCCTTTATTTACACCATCAATTCATTTGACATTTTATAACCTAGAAATTTAATTTCCTTTTACCGACTCAGTTGTCTACAAATCATAGTAACAATATCCTCTATGAATATCCAATTTTACACTGACATTAAATTGATATTGTCACCTATTGACATATTGATATTATAACAAATGTAAAATGAGTTAATTGCATGGGAAGTATTCATAACAGGCTACATGATCATTATCCATATGCTGAAGTTTGTATTATCAAATCCCTTTGTTTATATAAGTAATTTCAATAGTAAAAGTTTACATGGTTATATATATATATATATATATATATATATCTGTTGATATATGAATTTGAAATCATTTTCTCATCCTTTGGAAATAAAATTGACATTTTAATACAATCATCTCCTAGTCCCAATAGAACTCATTGCAAAAATATTCTTAATAACTTGAATGCATACTCATGAATAAACCAAAACCCTCAATCCTGTGTTATACATTTTCTATTATTTATCATAGTATTTTATTTAAGACTGAGCTTGCTCCTCTCACTTTTAAGGTAACTCAATGGTTTAAAAATAGAGACCATTATTTCATCAACTAAGTCCTAAAACACTATCCAAGAAAGTACTATGCAAACCATCTAGGAATTATAAAATGAAAAGGGTTTTCAATAACTTGTGGCGATGCATTTATCCAAGTAGATACCTATAGGATTTGGTTTGCTATAGGGTTTATTGAGTTTGGGTGTAGGGGTCTATGGATGGTTGAGCCATCTGCAGATCCCTTCACTCAACCACCCTACCCCCCACCCCCTTCCCCTTTTTTTCTTACCATAGAAAACTAATAAAACCCATAACTATTTCCAATAATTTACAGAATAATTTCTAGTTCTAAATAAATTTTCATAAGCTACAGGGTCTCTTTTATTTTGGGTGAATTTAGAGTTGAATATAGGGGTTTATGGATGGTCAAGCCATCCATAGGGCTCTCCATTTAAACCCCAAGGGTTTTTACTCTAAACAAAATGAAAACATAAAAACCCACAATCACTTCCATTTGAGATTCACATTGAAAATAGGGAATTTAAATATAGTACCAACCTAGATAAGCTTTATTTTTCTCTAAAACTGACTCCCCTTCTTCCTTAGTTCTAACCCCTTCTATCCAAATCTGCACACCTTATCCTCCATGTGTTCTAAAAACCTCCCTGACTTCTTTCTTAAAACCTTTTTCCTCCTACCCTACCATCTCCTATGTTCTTTTCATGCCATCAATGGCAAAGATTATTGTTAATCTGAGTCTGCATGTTGAGTTTGAAATAAATGAGCTCCATAGTCAAATGCCATAATCATGCAGTCTCCCAATTCCATCAATAAATCTAGAGACAATCAAAAGACTACTTGAGTCAAAAACCAATCCAATTTGTTCAAAGGTTATCTTCATGCTTAACACTAGATAATCATGCCAAATATTAATAAATCCAATAATAACTAGTGCTAGGTAAGTTTTCTAGAAATAGGTTCATTATCTAAGCATTTAAATATTTAATTAGGATTATCTAACATAAAAATAATTACCTAAACCTATGTTCAAATTTTTTAATGTTATATCCACTAATTTATTACCGAGTCTTCTATAGAGATTAGTTTATCATCTTCAATAATATTTAAAAGATGCATTAAATAACACCGTTTACTAGTTTACCAAGAATAACATCTCAAAAACACAATAATCACAACAATCATATTCAAATCTATCTAAAACTATAGAATAATGAAATCACTCCTTTTAATACATAAATTGAACTATGATTGCTGTAAAAATACTCAAGCATTCACAACCACACAACTAGCTAACCAAATCAAACAAAAAGAATTAACAAGTCATTCTAATGTAGTGTGTGAGTTTGAGTCACTAACATTCCTTTTATCATCCCCCAATCATCCCATTTACTCCATCCTCTCTGATGATGCTCTCCCTCATCATGCTCTAAGGGTAGGATCAATCTTTCATCCTCCTCACAATAAGTAGGTAGTTAGTCTGAGTTATCATATATATCAACCAATGATGCGAAACTAATAACACACATCCACAATGTATAAAATAAAAAAATAAAATTGTCACATCATGTAAGCTAATAAAAAATATCACTGTCCCATAACAATATATGTCATTGATATCAAATCAAAATAATAATAATTAGATAATAACCATATTAATCCATGGATTCTAAGGTTATAAAACTTAGGGTGAAATTAGGATGTAACATTGATGAAAAAATAACATGGCAACAATTCAAATCCCTTAAAATTTATGAAAAATTAATTAAAAGTGTGAAAACATTTACAAATATGTAGGCCTTGTATTTTTTACTTGGATTGTACTTCATTGTTGGCTACTTAGACTCCTCCTTGGCCTCTTTCAATTATTTCTCACTTCATGGTTTCCCATGACATGTAGGGCGTGACTGTTTAGACTCCTCTTTGGCCTCTTTTTACAACTATCACTTGCTTTGTGCTTTCCATAACCACAAAGGAATAAAACTTTAATAAAAATGAAGCTATATGAATTTAGGTTTTAGGATTTTATGGTTTTAGGGTTTTAAGTAATTTGAAGCTTTTATGTAGATTTATTTTATAAGAGCTAATTTATATTAATTAAAAAATCAATTGAGAAATAAGTTATAGGATGAGAAGTCTAAATTTGAGATCTTATTTATGGTTCTTTATTTTTAATGATTAAATTTGTCCTTATTTTTAAAGATTAAATGTCTTTTTCAAATACTAAATTTGATGGCCATATGACTCAGTATAAATTGAGTACAAACCTATGTAAGTCTCTCAAAAGACCAACTAGATAATATAATAAACTGATAGAAAAAATTATGATAAAAAAATCAGAGTATAGAGTATAAACCAACTATGGGGCCATAGGACAAGACAACAATGAAAAATGAGAATGAGATAACTAAAAAAAATATTCAATATATTTTCATAGTTTTAAAATTATAAACTATGTAATAAGGTTTTCCAAAATATCTTAAGCTTATCCATATTGACCTTTTAATTTTTTTTTGTTTCAATTTACAAACCATGCAAACCAAATTATAATCATTACCTTAAATATTTATAAATAAAATATAGTATGATCATGAGGATCTGTTATGTTTATTCACTTTGTTTTTGTGCATTGTTTAAAAAAAGTATCTTGTATGTCATTATTTTTTAGAGGAAATCAATTTCTTTTTTGTTTAAAATAAGTATATGGTAAAGATCAACTAGATAATATAATAAATTGAGTATAGTCAAAATTGTGAGAAAAAAATAGAGTATATAGTATAAAATGACTATGGGGCCATAGGGAAAAACAACTATGTAAAACAAGGATGACATAACTGAAAAAAATATTTAAAACATTTTCATAGTTTTAAAATTATAAATTATATTATAAGGTCTACAAAATATCTTAACCATATCCATATTGGTCTTTCAAATATTTTTTTATTTTTAATTAACAAACCATGCCAACCAAAATATAATTATTACCTTAAATGTTTTAAAAAAATACAATATGATCATGAGGTTTTGTTACATTTATTTAATGTATTCTTTGTGTATTGTTTAAAAGAAATATCTTTCATGCCATTATTTCTCAAAGAAAATTAGTTTCTTGTTTGTTTAAAATAAGTATGTTGTGAATAACAACCATATAATATAATAAATTGAGTATAGAAAAAATTATGACAAAAAAATAGAGTATATATTATAAATTGACTATGGGGCCATAAAGAAAGACAACTATGAAAGGCCAAGATGACAACTAAAAAAACATTCAAAACATTTTCATTGTTTTAAATTTATAAGCTATATAATAAGGTCTACCAAAATATATTAACCATATCCATAATCAATAATGGCCTTTGAAAAAAATTATTTTAATGAACAAACCATGCCAACCTAAATATAATTATTGCTTTAAAAATTTAAAAATAAAATATACTATTAAAACCTCAGATGGATCTTTGAAGATAGAAAGATTCAGTGATGGAACTATTGGCTGTAATTTTGGTAGAAGCATCAATAAAGAAAAGATTGACACGGTTAATCATTCTCATCTCAAAATCTAGCCATTGTAATATTTTTATATCATATTACTTTACTTGCTAAATATTTTATGCCAAACTAGCTTAAAATCTACACTCGAGAGAGGCTATAATAAGTGCTTTACCAAACATCTAGATTTGGTGTGGAATTACATTTATAAGTTAATAGATCTGAGTTAAAATATAATTTATTATGCTTTCCTTGATAAATGCCCTACGAAATTAAGGAGGGAAAACCATGTTGCCAAGTAGGTATAGAGTGGTGAGAATACCTCAAGATTTTTATAGAAGGGTTGAGGTGATTGATTTTGTAATTATGTGTGATTCCTAAGTAATATATCAGGATTCAATTCATAGGCATGATATGTTTATTAGTTTTATCCTATCAAAAAGTAATACCTACCCACATCTCTCTCTAATTACAATATTATTGTAGGTATATCCTAATGGGAACCATGATGTGGAAGAGTTTTGATGAGGAATCAAGATATGACAATCATGATACACATAATTATATATCTAGTGATTAAGCCTTACAACCAAAACATAAATGATGATAAAGATGTGATACACACCCAATTTAGGAGAATAGATTAGCTGAAGATAAGTAGGCAATAACATTTAGCTACCTTATTTAATTTTTTTTTTAGATAATTAGGTAGTAGCCTATGACATTAAAACAATCCAAATAATGGAGGGATGAAAGGGAAGAATTCTAACAAAAAATATATTTCAAGTTTATTTTCTATTGCATAAATATTAAGCATAGAATAAATTTATCTATATTTGTAGACTACATCTAAGTTTAAAGTTAAAGGAGTGTGTACATATTTGTCATTTATATTTTCCATGGTTTTTGGAGGATGTCAACATACCTTATAGTAGTAGGCCAATCCATATATTAAGGAGAGCCTAGTGTATATTTTATATGTAATCCATCTTTCCTATCCAAAGTAGCTTATTTATGGAGATTATAACTAGGGGAAAATTTCATAGGATTGTTGTTCTCATTAAAGCAGTATTTCATCTTCTCTTTAAAGGGGTTCTCTATTGAATCTTACATCAGCTTCTAGAATAATCTCCATAATAATCATAGGAACTAGATGATCTACCACCTAAAAAACCATTATCATAATTAGAAATTAAAGAATCCAAAAATATCAGAGGATAAAAGGAAATTTGTTTTTAACCTAAAAGAAACCCCATGTTTGACAAGATTACCGAATTTGCTTGACAATCTATTGATGATGAGGCCCTTGAATTTCATGGAAGCTTATAAGGGGAATTTATGAATGAGTAGGAGGGTGAAGTGGGTGAGAAGTTAGAGATTGGATGAAGAAATGGGGGACATGCTATATGCCTAAACTAAATAATCCGTTCACTCCTATTTTGAGCTATCAAATTCAATAATTGAATGTATATTATAACCTAATTTTTCTACTACTTCCACCATTGCTATGGTTAGCAGAGTATATGAAAATGATAGAGGCTTGTTTATTTTGTTCTAACATAGAAATACATACCTTCCAATCATAAGGAAACTAATTTAAAAATTATTTTCACCTTTGTTTCCAACCTCTCATCCCAATCTTCTAGCTATTAGAGCTTTGCTTCTGTCAATAGTTTACATAAATGACTAAAAAAATTGAGAAACTATCACATATGTACTCGATAAACTTACATTAATGCCACGGGTGATGTGTTAGACCAAAATTAAATTTTTCCTTGGGGCCTCTAAACATGTTGGCACCAATTCACTAAAAAATGAGGTAAGATCTAAACCTTAATCCACATATATTTAATTCTACCTGCACCACATTTAATGCTAGAAGTAAAATAATCATTAGGTTTAAAAATTATTTATTATTAAGGTTTTTAGTTATTGAAACAATGTAGAAGAAATATCATGTTTGTTTTACTCATTTTTATAAATGACGCTAAAAAAATTCAAAACATTTTCATAGTTTTAAAATTATAAACTATATAATAAGGTCTACCAAAATATTTTAACCATATCCATAATTGGCTTTGAAAATATTTTTTAATTTCAATTAACAAACCATGCCAACCAAAATATAATTATTACCTGATTCTTATTGTGTCCTAAGTTGTCCTTATCATTCTCTCTATCTCTATCTCTCTCTCTCTCTCTCTCTCTCACACACACACACACGTGTGTATATACATACATACATACATACATACATACATATTCATATACATATACATATAAATATACATATATAAACACACACACACACACACACACACACACACACACACACACACACACACACACACACATATGTATATAAGTATATACATATATGTATATACCTAGCGATTCTAGACTAACATATACATATATCATATAATTTCTTGGTGAATCAGAACCATACATGCATAGTAATTATGGTGAATATGTTCCAAAATAGGATCAAGTATAATCTATAAGGCGATTTGAAACACATGTATAAGAAAATGTATAAAATTGAGGCTATTTGACCTATGTATATTTTTAAAAAATTAGACATTTTCAAAAAAAAAAAAAAAAAACCTACTTATAGATTTTTGGCTATAAATAGCCTCTAAAATTTTCCTTGATTGTATGCTCTTAGAAAATAGTTACAATATTTCATAATAACACTACTTATATTGCTATTAAGGATACTATAAATATTTCCACTTGGGAATATTTACTGTAGTTTATAATTTAATTATTTCCAATCCACTACCACTAAACTCCATCACAAAATAATTACCATGATTTAATATTTTTTCAATATTTTTTCAAAGATTTAAATAATATGCTAAGTTTATTTGTGAGGTGGTTGTGTAGTGGTGAATGAGTTTTTTCAAAAGTAAGACATTCAGGTCACAATAATATAATTAAATTAATAAATACATAATTTTTTTAAATTTTTATAAAAAGGTACATTCTAAAAGGCCAAAGATAAAGATAATTTTAAAATGTGATTAAACCTTTTAGGGTTTAACTATGTAAAACCTATGTTTATATTAAAGGGTTGAGGTGTCTAAATTAGTTAAATAATTTGTAATAATTAAGTACTAATTTTTTATAGAATTTGAACTTATTTGATTTTATAAAAATGGTAATAAATAGACATAAATATAGACTTATCTAAAAAGTAACTATTGTGGATGATCTGGGTTCTAAAAATTGGGTTCTAGATAGTTTTAGGTGTCATTAACAAGATTCTAGAGTCTATTTTCTTACTAGATAATAACACCCCATATGGATAGTAGCACCATGTTGGTGTAGTGTCCTTAAAGTTGTGATAGTTTCCCCTTTGTGGAAGTGTTCCAATTTTCTAGGAGCATCTGCACCTATGTTTTTAGGTCTTATTACTGTGCACACAAAACCTAGAGCTCTATGTTGTGCTTGGAAAACCTAATTTAATGAGTAAATCCTAATCCTCCTTGCAAGTATGGAATGCATAATAATTTTGTGTTAATTAGTAAGATATGCTAAACATCCTCAACACCCCACTATGAAGAGAGTTTCCTACATACCAACACTCTGAAGAGGGATCAAGCTCAATGTAATTCTCCCTCCTAGTAATTGATGTAAGTGCAAGTGAATGCTATAATGAGAGTGGAATTATATCCCTTGAATGTGTTTAAGATTTGAAATATTTGAAAAATGGGATTAGGGCCATTATAGATGGTAGTATGCAGAAGTAGAGAAGAATAGGGATAAAATACCTTAATTTTGATAAACTTGTCTTTGGTTTAAATGTGCTTTTGCATCTATTTTCTATCTATTGAATAGAGGTCAATTAGACTTGTATTTATAGAGATATATAGCTTATTCAGATAATAAAATGTGCTTAAGATGACTTTAAGAGGGGTACACATTTGAAAAAGTATCCATTGGGAAGATTTAGGGCTAAGGACAGTAGATCATATTTCAAGACACTAGTACCATGTGGTTGTAGTGTCCCAAATGTGGTGCTAATGTCCACTTGGAAGACTGCTAAGTAAGTTGGGTTGAGATATAGGAATAAAATTATGGGATTGTGTTTTGACTAACTGTAGGTGACTATGGTCTGCATAATAACTATAAAAGTGTGTCTAAGGCTCTAGGATAAGTATAGGGCTAAGATAGGAATAAGGTAACTCAAGTGACACTCTTAGCATCTAATTATCACTTTTAGGTGATTACATTTTCCACCCTTTATGATAGTAATTAAATAAAGTGAAATGAATAGTATAATTTAAAAATTAGCATATCTAGACTTAGCTTAGAAGTGAAGCCTACATAGTTAAGTTTGAGTATGCAAATCTAGGTCTATTTATGTGGAACATGATTCAAAGCAATTTCCTCTAATTAAACATGCAAAAATTAGTGCTCACTTAAGAGATGATCAAAAGCAAAAGACTATGCTCACTTAAGAGAGGAAATGAATGAATACACCTAATTGGGTATGCAAACTAATGTATTAACCTAGTGACAACCTATGTGTGTGAGTGTACATAGTAATCATATCATTGAATAGCTTAGATTGAGATGATGGATTTCTTAATCCTCATATGGGTGGCTTAAGAACTCAATTTGGTTTTAACTCCACAATTACACCCCTATTCGATAGATCCTGATCACTATGAATAGTTTGGTTAAGACTATAAGTGTGTTTAACCCTCTCATGTGGGTGGATCAAGAACTCAAGTAGGCCATGAATCCATCATTTAGCACCTATGTGAAGTAATTTATCTATAAATGAACTATGTAAAGTGATGAAAATATCTAACTGAGTAAATCTAACTATGTATGTCAGCTTCATGGCCACTTAAGTATATTAGGTGACTTTGGGCCACTCAAGATTGCCAACCACTATAGATGGAGTAAGGCATGAATCTAGCTATAACCTAGAATTTAATAGAAAGTGTATATAGTGTAGAGAATGACATATAGTTTTACATTACATCTGATCAACTAATGTGTAGATGATTATATGGAAACTATGTACTACACACATGCCCCTAATCTAGTATATGAGTATACCGAATCTAAATTAAGTATGTAATATTTGAATATGTGTAACTGAACTAAATGTGAGAATGATCATGCCGCGTATGATACTGCCAAATTAAGCAATTTATATGAATATGAGCAATAGTGAATATGTCTACTTTAAACATAACTATCAAACTTATGACTGTATATATATGTAAATCTATACTATATTTGGTGTACTAGTCTAAATGATTTAGACTATCCTGAAGCTGGGGATACTAGATAATAGCACCATGTAGTGGATAATAGCTCCCTTTGGTTTTAGTGTCTCAATTTGGGTGCTAATGTCTACCTAGTCTAATTTTTGAGTGATCTAAAATGAAAAAACCCCAATTTATTTTGGAATTGAATTATCAAAGTATGTTTTGGGACTGCATGTTGGACCCAATACCTTTCTTGCCAAACAAGTGATGCTCCTTCAATGTACTCATGTACGTGCAACTGAAACTAAAGGAGGTGATGTGAGAAATTAGTCAAGGTAATTACTTACAAAGGATGATATGGTGAAGCAAGTTGCCTAAAGGATGAACTATAGGGTTTAGGGTGTATTAGTGTACAAATACATAGATAAGTCATGATCACCATATGTGGTACTTTTTCTTCCATATAGGACCATTTATAGGTCCTTAACCCTTAACCAATGGTTAAATGGTTACTTCTTGACCTAACCAAGAAAAGACAAATTTATACACTATGTTTTTGTTTGGTTACAATAGGTTTATAGAATGAAAATAAGGTTTGATGTTATTTTGACAATAAGGGATAATGTTTAAGACACTGATTATAAAATTAGCAACCAATAAGTTGATTAAAACACATGTAGATTTATATAAGATTATATAAGCACATAGTATAATTTTCACTACCTATAGCTCTAAGAATTTGAATAGAACCACTAGTGTTTAGAAAAGTGTTTAAGAAAACCACTAAGAGGCTAGAAGGCTCGAGGGTCCTATGGGCTACAAGAGGTCTATAGTGTCTATCGGGTTTGTTGGTTTGAACCAAGCTATAGACAGACTTGTGAACTAGGTTGGGGCTAACATGAACAAGCACATAAAGTATGCAGGCACTTCTAGTGAATCTGACCATAGTAAATCAAGTGGATAAGACTAGACTATTGATTGCATAAACAAAGCGAAAGCCACAATACCAAATGGAGAGAGTAATAGCTACAAAGTAAATCTAGAAGCTAAGGCAATTTGAGGCCAAATGAAAGAAATTTTAAGTAATAAAGATGTTTTTAAGAAAGGGTTCAATATCATGCCTATTCTAAATTTGAGCTATCTTTCCAAATCAATACTATTAAATAATGCAATGTTCTAGTTTAGTAAGAGAGAATATTTAAGCAAGTTTTCTAGTTTATCTTGAGCATGTATATCTCTACTATGTAATGAAGAAATGTTCCAAAGAGAGAAATGATATGAAATAAAGGAATATTTCAAGAAATTAAAGTACTCTTTAACCATATATAAATACAATAAATTTCAAACACTACTCTAACCAATGCACAAACCAACTATTTTGACTAAAATAATTCAAACCCTAACATATAAACTACATAAAATAATGGAGTTTCACTTTACAAAGAAAAGTGACCTTAGATCAATCTCAAATAAGATGTGTAGATGTTATACCAACTAGGAATATAAGCTAAGAAGTAGTATAGGAGGAAGACCAAGCTATGTGCAAGCTGAAGTCCAAACCAAAAGCCAAGAGCAAAGGAGGAGATGAAGTGAGAACTTGTAATGGTGTAAGAGATACAATGAAGTGAAAAAAATAGGTAAAATAAAAAATTTAGAAGATAGAAGCAAGATATAGGGAATAAAAAAACTAAGAGCAGTAATGGAGTCTCCAAGTAAATATGTAGCAACATATGGGATCCTCTATCACCAATCAAGCTCAAGAGTGCCAAGAATGAATCAAGAGAGATTCAAGAAGGCATGAGAGTCAAGAAAGGAAAGAGTAATAAAAAGAGAGTGTGAAGAGAGAAAAGGATAGACTTAAATGAATGATAATGAGGCATATATCCCGATCCCAATTTGCCAAAAGACATAAAACTAGCTATTTTGACCGTTTGGGATCAAATGGGCACTTTTGGGTATGTTATACCTAGGATATGGCCTAGGATATATCTTTGGTAAAGGAAATGTGTGGCCTAGGCTATGGGTTTCCTTCACACAAGCCATGACTTGGGTTAAACAAGGGCTTAGACTGGTCAACAGGCTCTTAAAAGGCCCTAGGGGATCTCTAGAAGGCCTGTCTTACATGCAAAAGGACCAATATGGACTAAGGATGTATGGAGGGTAAGAATATAATGAAGGAGAGGTCAAAGTAGGTGGTGAATGTATCAAAGTGGGATGACTAGGGTTTATAGTCTACATGTGAGCTAATGTGTAATCATAAGGAGGATTAGGGTCATGAGAAGTATGATTACATATGCCCCCAAGGTACAAGTAGTTGGTGTTTGAATGAACAAGGGGTGCTATGTAGTACCTTGAAGCCACACCAAAGTAAAGGAAACCAAGAACTTAAAAATATAAAAGGAAACATTACCTATACTTATTAGATAAGGATGACAGCATAAAAAGTTGATGATGCAATCCATGAGTGAGAGTGTAAATGATCCATAATCCAAAATCCAACTCTAGCTTTAGCTCTAACTCCTACAAAGAAGGGACATAAGTGATATCAAATCAAATCATACTATCTAGAATGACATTCACTAGGGTGTTAGCCCTAGTGTTCTCCTTGTGAGGGATATGGGTGAACTAGACATCCTCAAAGATAGAGAGTAAATCATGCACCACCTTAAAGAGGGGGAAAAACTTAGAGATAAGGATAGAATAGACACCAGTGAGTTGTGACATGACTAAGATTGAGTCAGAGAATAAATATTCATAACATGTGCCTAACTTATGAGCATCATTCAAGGTGGTAATGATTACATGATACTCGGTGGCATTATTCATCTCACTAATAAGGAAGAAACCAACTGCAACAAGCTCATGACCACACGGATCATCAATAACCCAAGCCATAATTGTTAGTATTGGGTTGTCTTGACTACTACCATATATGTGAATCAGCATTGAGAGGTGAACCATGATGGGGGTTGAGGATACAAGACTAATAACTATCAAAAGGTGATCTCAAAGTGAAATGGTGTGAGTTGCACAAGGGAAATAAAAAATGACATCAAGCCATAATCATAGTGGTTGAATAACAATGACTATGGCAAGAGGTAACAAGGGAAAGTAAGGGATGTGTAAAGAAGATGAAGACCAGTTGGCAAGAATATAACAAGTCTCAAACCACCATAGCTAGCTAACAACCCTACCTACAACCATGATGAACAAGAGAGAGAAAGAGGGATTTAGAATGGATCGACTATGGAAAATTATAGAAATGACTAACTAAAAGAAGTGCATCAAGTAACTTCTATCCCTAGGTGCCCACAAGATGGGACACAGGATTGGGAGGTTAATAAGGACCCAAAAGGGGTCTCAAGAACCAAAATGGGACCAAAATAGGCCCAAGGAAACCTTAGATTAAAAAATGGAGGTTGCCAATGCACTCAAAACATGTTAAAACCTCTAAGATGGATGTTTCATGGTCTAAAATGCAAAAATGGGTAAAACACCCAAAAAAGGCTCACAAAAGCAAGAAAAATGGGATAAAAAGAGGAAAAAGAGAGAAAAGAAGTCATTTTCACTATTGTTTTCATTCTGAGAGAGCCAAAGGAGAGCCCACGAGCAACCAAAGCCCAAGCAGAGCAAATTCACAAGATGGTTCGAGTAAGCTCTATGAACAATTTTTTGCAAATTTATTCATATTTTTGAGGTTTGGAAGGACCTAGACATGTTTTGACTCCTTTTAGATGATTTAGTGGATGAATCAGATGAAATAAGGACTCAAAATAGTGGTCTAGGTAAGTTAGAGAGAATGAGACCAATTGGGGCTTAAACTATGGCCTGTGGAGCAAGAGAGGAGGAACCATGGGGTTCCTTAGGGCATCCCAATATAGGTCATGGATTGGGAATTATCTAAGCCAAAAAATTGCTGAAAAAGTGATGACTTGGGGTAGGGAAGCCCCAAAATAGGTCCCAAGTAGCCCAAAGGATCTTGAGAGGTTTTGGAAGGGGCTAGAATAGGAAGGGAGAAAGAAAAATAAGATAAAAGGATAAAAAAGTCATTTTTACTTGTGCTAACTCATTTTTCAACTAGTAGACTAATCCATTTACCTATTCACTTGCTTGTGTAGACACATGGAGTTAACATATCAGATGAGGGAAGACCTTCATAGGTGAGAGAGTGGTGAACACAGTGAGATGGGCCATATGAGATGACCAATTAAGAGAGAGTTATAGCATGGTTAGTCGAGGGGGCATATGCTTTACCTATAGTAGACTAGGATTGCCTACAAAGTGTAGGAATTTGAAGGCTAGTACATGTGCCTTCATTTCATTACTCTAGGGACCTGGTGAATGTGTTGGTGATCACATGGGTATTAAAAAGGTATGTGTTTTAGCTAGGGCCCAAGTTATAGGCCATCCTCAATATTCTATGGGGTAGAGTTGATGGGTAGAGAGATAGAGCTACCACTAGTACATGATATAATAACATTAGAGCTCTACTTGGTAGGACCCTACCCATAGAATAATAACCATGGAGTGTAGATCACACAATTTTCATTGAGGGTACCTACTCTTAGGACAATGATAACAAGGACTATGGTCGAGAGGCTCCATGCAAGATAGAGTAATGGATGACTACCACTCTCATGGATAAGACTTGTCTAATGCATAGAAGAAGGATAAAAATATGCCTAGGGCTAGTATATCCTAGGTGGATTATACCATCAACTAGATCACATTTAGTGGATAGGGTTGGGTAGATTGACATAGCCCAACTTACTCATATCTTGGGCTTACAAGAGGCTCACACTAAAATGGTCGAGGAAACCATATGGTAGAGAGGTGTACCCTACACTGGAGGAGGGCATGATATGAGTTTTACGGTTTGTAGATAGGGTGGGGCCTATATGAGCCACCTTAGATCTAGATGTATTGAGTAACTATACCCATGATCCCTATAGGTCTATAGCATGACCAAAGGATGCCAAGGTCGATCCCTACTTAGGAGGAGATGAGTTTTTAGGTACATAAAGATCATACCATCATCCAAGGAGATAGGCTCTGATAGGGTGAGAGAGATGGGCACAACCTAAGCCAATTGGGGTTGAGCTTGATATGTAGCTGAGATAGAACAAAGGGGGTGGTGGTGGAGAGAGGCCACTATGGAAAGGACCACCACCACCGGGGGAACATGACCTACAGGAGGGACATAGAGGCCATTAATGATTTTATGTAATACAAGTGTATTTGCTAGATATTACGTTATCTTGGTACTCATCCTTAGTGAGAGTTGATATGTGATTAACATATATGATCTGTGTGTGTGTGTGTGTGTGTGTGTGTGTGTGTGTGTGTGTGTGTGTGTGTGTGTGTGTGTGCATGCAAGAGACCAACCTAGCTAGACTAAACCCTAGGTGGAATTAATAATAAGTATATTATTCTTTAGTGTGGTGATGACACCATTGATAGAGTAGTGCGTGCGTGCAAGAGACCAACCTAGATAGACTAAACCCTAGGTGGAATTAATAATAAGTATATTATTCTTTAGTGTGGTGATGACACCATTGATAGAGTAGGTACCACATCTACCAATGGGAGCAAAGCCAAATACTTGATTTTGGTGGGTGGGTGCACAAGCCTCACTTGAGCTAGTAGGGCATAACATAGGATTTAATAGCTTGATTCTAATTTAGAATGACATGAGGCATCTATGACAAACTATAGGGTGTCTAAAATAGAGACTAAGATGCAACTGGAAAGAGTAGAGGTTGAGATTGATTAGTTGTGGGCTGAGCTAGCCCAAAAATAGACTAAAAGAGCTAAGACACCTAAAATAAGGGTAGATTGATTAGCTAAATTGGAGGATATTGTATCTCAACTAGTCAAGAGGTAGATATCAAGATTTAAACCTATATCATGACTATCATAGATATCATCTAGTCATAAATTGATTAGGGTATGCATATGTAGCCATATATATGTAGTTTTTGGGGATTACAAGCCCATGTGATGTACCTAGAGAAAAACATGTATTTTTTACATGATATAGATAATGGTTTTCTCATTATTATCATGTATGTGTATATGATTTTGTGTGTGATGTGTATGCTTCATATGATATAAACTACTAGATACATGTGATTAGATAGTAGGAACTAATAATAAAGAACCCATGTGCACACACATATACCAATGGTATGGAGGTTAGTGGTGATGGAAGAGAGGAAAGGATCACCTTACCACCATAAGGTACTTTATTGGAGGGCCACATAGGCCCTAGACATGAAATGTCTTAAGGTGGAACCCATTTGTCAGGTGTTGCAAGGGTTCACCTTCAAGGGTTGAGAGACAAAAATCCCCATTCTCTAGAGAGGTGATGATAACAAAAGGGCCAAACCACTTGTGTGTAAGTTTTCCCTTCTTACGATGATCCTTATAAAAAATTAAGACCATATCACATAATTTTAATTGATGAGGGCACACCAATTTCTTAAATTGGTGGTGCTGATGACATTACTAAGCATAGTTGTACTCAAGAGCATCCAGACATTGCTTTTTTAGTTGTTTAAGCTCAATGAGGTGAGCGATACATTCTCCCTCATAAAAAAAGAACCAAATGTCTTAACCCATAGAGAAGGGATTAGGAACTCTAATGGAAAAACATATATGAACCCATACATGAGAGAGTATGGGTTTACCCCCATGGCCATTTGAAAGCTAGTCTAATAGGCCCAAAGGGTAGGAAAAAGTATTAGATGTCATTCTCTCTTGGACTGGGCAATGATATAGAGAATCATCTTCTTCAAAGTTTTATTTGAATATTCTACCTTCCTATTTCCCTGAGGGTAATGGGTAGAGGAAAAGTGAAGTTTAAACCCAAAGCATTTAATGAGCTCACACATCTTGGGGCTTTGGAAGCCCAAGTCATTTTCAGTCCTAATTATAGTGGGAACTCTGAACCTAGAAATAAGCTAGTTTATGTTGAAATTGGTGATGGTATTCTCACATATGCTAGTAAGATGCATGGCCTCAACCCACTTCATAAAATAGTCATTGGCAGTGATGAACTAGTGATGGCCATCAGAAGAGGTGGGTTTGAACTCATTGACAAAGTCAAAGGCCTAAATCAAGAATAGCCATGAGGTAGAAACAAAGTGTAAGAGGTTGAAAAGGGAATTGATGGAATCCATGATGACTTGGCACATCTTACACTTCTTGGTATATTGACCTATATATTTAACAAGAGTGGGCTACTAATAGCCCATCTTGATAATACATTGAGCAATAACTTTCCCTCTTAGTCCACCATAGATTCTCCTGTGAGACTCCTCAAGCATGAGAGGGATATATTCAAGGGTGAGATACTACATCAACACACCATTAAGACCCCTCTTAGATAAGATGTTGATAATGATAACATAGTAGATGATGAGCTTATAGATCTGATAATGATCCTATAAAGATGTGATCATGGGATAAGATTGGTTTTTAAGGTAACTGATAATGTCTCTATACCAATCACACTCAGAAACCTCAACACAATTGATCAAGTAGACCATATTATTATAAAAAGCATCATCAACCAATTCCATGTTAGGGTAAAGTAGTGAGAAATTAGTAAGTTGGTCATCCATAACCAAGCCCTTGGTGGACTTTTGGTTAACTATGCAAAGGTTGAACTCCTCAAGAAGCATGATCCACCTCATAGTCTTACTAGAAAGATGTGTCTTGCTAAGAAAGTGTTAAATAGGATTAGACTAGAAAATCATGTTGTTAGTCTGGCCCAACATGTAATATCATAACTTCATAGTGAAGATGAGGGAGAGGCACTAATGCTTAACTAAAGAATAGTTGAGTTTAGGGCCAACCAACATGCAAGAGATGTAGTAAATAACTCTCTTCCTATTAGTGTCATCCTTTTATCACAACATTTCCCCAATGAAAAGATCAATGACAAAGGTATATAAGATAATATCACACCCCTCAATAGGTGCCATCAGGATAGAAGGATTATGAAGAATACACTTTAATTCCTTAAAATCCACTTGAACTTCAGTAAACCACAAGAATGGAGTGTCCTTACATAAGATATGTGTGAGTGGTATTTATTTATGAGTGTAATCCTCAAGGAAACATCTGAGAAAGTTGAGTCTTCCTAGGAAAGACTGCAACTAGACAAGATTATACAATGGAGGCATTTCAAAGATCACCTTGATCTTATCAAGATCTACTTCAATGCCCCTCTATAAAGTGAAGAAGCTAAGAATATTTCTAGATAAAACACCAAAAATACACTTATCAAGGTTGATACTAATGTGATACTCTTAAAGATGCTCAAATATGAACACGAGGTCTCACACGTGCTTATCCCACTTAAAAGATTTAATGAGGATATCATCAACATAACACTCAATGATATTCTAGATGAGGTCATGGAAAATGTGGGTTATGACACAATGATATGTGGCCCTAGTGTTCTTCATTCCAAAAGGCATGATGGCATAACATAAGGTACCCCTTGGGGTAGTGAACATCATCTTGTAATGGTCTTCAGGTCCAATCTATATTTGGTTATACCTAAATAAACCATCCATGAAGGACATGATCTTGAAGCTAGTGATGAAATCAATAATTTGGTCTATCAAAGGAGTAATAAAGTTATCCTTTGGGTAGGCCATATTGAGATCTTGAAATTGGATGCAAATTTGAATAGCCTCATTCTTCTTGAGAATGGGAACAATGTTGGAAATCCATCAAGGGTAGTCAACAACTTGGATGAAGCTAACTTGAATGAGTTTCTTAATCTCTACTTTGACTAATTGGGAGAATTTAAGATCCATTAGCCATTGCTTTTAGCAAATACATCAGGTCCCATTGTCCATAACAATATTATGGACAACTATATCAGGATCCATGACCTTCATATCAATTTATTTCCAAGTGAATACATCTAAAAATTCATGTAAGAAGGCAACCATAACAACCTATTACATTAGAGCAAGGCTGAACCTGATCTTGATGATCTTAGGCCTTGTTAAAGTATTAAGGTTGACATCTATGAATCATTTAATGTCCATAACATTACCTTCCTTAAAACACTCAGGTGCATGCAGGAGTGAGTCATCTAACACTTTAGGTTCACCCACCATGACATTCACCATATGAAGGCCTAGTATTGGTCCATCTGTGAGAGAAATATATAAACCAAGATGATCAAGTGGATAATTATACTTACAAAAAACTCACATGAGCATAGTGTAAGAATTTCTCTCTTTAAACTATTACGTGCCATAACATGAATGAATCAACACTCGAGATCAGACTTGGTCACTTTGGTGGTCTCAATGGGAGATGTATGGAGAGAGCCTATACTTTGATGGGAAAAGTGCAATGCAAGGGGGAACTCAACATTTGAAGAAACATCCTAGAAGATATCTCTGAAAAGAGGCAGGTTGGCCTAGCATCATAAAGTGAAAGAGGGATTCAGTCAATGCATGTTAGACTCTGAAGGAATAAATGCCGACTGGTACTCAACTAGATTGAAATGTTCATCCTTGAGGAAATGAGACTAAAAAATAGGGGGTGTATGAGAATATATAGACCCCCATGAGGAGACATCTAAAGCCTCAATTGGGGACTTTGACTTTGCATAAAATAATGCCAAGGGATCTGGGTCAATCTTCATGGTATGAAACTCTCCTTCATGCACAAACTACACCTTGAAAAACATGGATGACATGATGGCTTACATGGAAATAGTCTAAGGATGGTCAAAAACCATGTTGTATGAAAGATCAAGGTCTAACATAGAAAACTTGATTCTAACTATCTTGGGGCTAAAATTGACCTAGAGCTTCATGTTCTCCATTGGCGTAACTGTGTCATTGTTAAAACCAACATAGTTATGGAAAGAATTAGAGAGATTCTTATGACTGATCTTGATCTCATTGAACACATGCATGGGCATGATATTCAACACAAATACTTTATCAATGATGCACCACTTAACATGGAAATCATAAATAGAAGTCTCAATGTAGAGAGGGAAATGATCCCTCTTTATAAGAATCAAAGTGTCTGGTAAAGTGGTTAGGTCAAAAGATAAGATGTGAGGATGAGGGTGCTTGTGTGTATTGAAGCTGAACAACACTTTGACATCATCATGTAGTAGTCCCTTGTGAGAGAGACCAAGCTCATCAAAGATATGGCCCTTTTACTTAGGGTAAATTTGAAGAAGGTCCCAATTGAGAGGCCTTGTAACTCCTCTATGATGGAGTAAGGATACTATCTAGCTTGGGGAGGGATGTTGCACCTCAAGTCAAATATGACCTTACTATTTCCTACCCTTGTAGGCTAGATAGGGTGCTTAACATCACTAGTAACTCAAAAAATGTTGGTGGCCCAATCAAATTACTTATTGACAAAGCACTTGTACCCATTAGAGACTATGTCTATAGTAGAAACAACCTTTCTACTCTTGTGCTTGGCTTTCCCTCTCAGATCAGCCTAGGAAGAGGAGTCGAAAGAGATGATAGAGAAAGAAGGAGACCATAGGGCCTTAGCCTTTTATTTAATCTTTTTCTTCTTCTTCTTTTCCTTGTTATGGTCAAGTAGAGGCTCCTTGAAAACATTCAACTTACGGTTGGGTTCTGTAAGTGGAGAACTTTGTGATGGAAATGAGGCTTGCCCACTAGATTTATGGGAAACATAATTGTTATGATCATGCCCCCTCATCCGATGTAAATTGAAAAAATTGGTAGGGTCATAAGGAAATACCATCCATTTTTTTGATATGCCTAATTAAAAAGCCTTATTTTTAGCTGGCTTCTTTCTTAAGGCATTCACCTCGTAGCTATCCTTCTTATCCTTTTTCTCAGGAGGAGAATCATTTACACCATTACTGGTCACATTACAATTATGATAACATGAAGAGGATAAATTTTGGGAAGGGATGGGCCACATGACCACATGCACCTAAAATACTTTAATCTTTATACACTCATTATTAAATTCATCTTAAGAGGTAGGTTCATACTTGAGGACTTCAATGTGAACCTCCTGCCTCAATGCTCAAGTGAACATGTCATAAAGCTGATTGTTCGAGAACTCATTCCTACATGTATGAATAACTAAACACCATATACATACAAAATCAAAGTTTAACTCACCCTTCACCCATACCATGAAGGTGAGTGACTATACCAAGTTTAAAGTGTCTATAAATATTAAAATATTGGAAGAAGTCATTCAAAAGGAGATGAAAACTAGAAAGAGAATATGGTGGAAAATTTTGAAACTAGAGAAGAGCTTCAACTCATAGTGAAAAAGTGAAGAGCTTAAAAATCATGCCTTCATCTTGTTCTTAATCCATACACACCATCATGAATTCCATAATATGTTCCATGGGACTAGAGTCCCGCATCCAATTGAACTTAGGTAGTTTAGGGATAGGATTAGGAAGGGGAATAACATATACCTAAGGGGATAGAGGATTCTGATGGAGATCCTCATAAGCATGATTGATAATAGTATAGTGATGAAGTCTGAGAGGGGGATCATGATGGTCATGATGTTTCCTATGCCCATATGCATCACCATGACCATGATCATGGGGAGGATGATGCTAGGGTGGCTCTTAATAGGGAAGATGCTCATGATGGAAATAATCTCTACCATATGGTGGAGAACAACCATGGGTAGTGTGATGGTCCCCATGGGGATGATGGGAAGACATGTCATACTCATGGAAATGGTTGTGACAACCAAGATCTCCATGATTTTGGTCATGTGCCATTAGATGAGGGATAATTGGTGGTTGATGATGCTCTTGATATACATCTTATAGATCTCTAGTTTGTAAGTAGTGATCAAAATCAACATGCTCATCAAAAAATCTAAAATAAGAACTAGGAGGATGGGAAGATCCCTTAGGATGTGGATACCTTACCAAGTTATAATACCTATAGCCCATAACATGGATATGAGGATGCTCTTGTTCTAAAGTCTCCAGATAGGAAAGAGGTGGAGAGCTCAAGTGAGAACTAGTCAAGGCACTTAAAACTGAGTGGGTGCAGGTTTTGTTTCTAGAGGAATCATGCCACTAACTCCTATGGGGATAAGGAAACACTTTATTCACCTAGAGACATATGTAACAATCATCAATGATCTCACATAACTCATTATATCGTAGCTATGCAATGATATTCTCATCACCTCAAATGAGTGAATGAGGCACGACATGAGGCTGAGATGAAACATCCTTAAATGAATGAAGTTTAGACTGGTAAAAAGGAGATTGAGTCTATTGGCTATAATCATACCAATATTTATCCCTTTTTAAAGTGAGAGGGTATAGACTACCATGTTGGGTTGAGGGAAGATCCTAGATCCTATGGTGTCTATAGCACTCCATTACAAACATAACTTACTCATTAGTGAACTTAGGGATGAAACCTTGAATCTACCAAGATTGGCATCCCAAGGGTGGGAGATCAGCCATGGATGAAATAAAGCATGATCAATATGGAAGATAATAGAAAAGGAAAACTAATAGAGAACCAATAGGGATAATGACATAAAACCAAAGCAGGAGAAAATAACCAAGGTGAGAGTTGAAACATAATTGAAAGCAAAATATAATGACTAACAAAGGGGAGTTGGATAAGAGATCTCTAAATGAGATATAAATAATATGAAACAATATGTGATAGCCCACTAGGTATCCTAGAATGTAGCTCCAAGAATCTAAATAGAACCACCAGTGTTTGGCAAGGTGCTAAAGCAAACCACTAAGAGGCTAGAAGGCTCAGGGGTCATATGGGCTATAAGAGGTCTATAGTGGCTATCCAATTTTCCATATTGCACCAAGATATATAAAAAATTATGAAATAGGTTAGGACTAGAATGAAAAAGTGCACAAATTATGAAAGCACCTCTAGTGGATCTGACCATAATAAATTAAGTGGCTAAGACTAGACTATTGATTGTATAAACAAAATGAAAGCCACAATACCAAATGAAGAGAGATAAAAACTAAAAAATAAATCTAGAAGCTAAGGCACTTAAAGGCCAAATTAAATATGTTTTAATAAGTAAATATTTTTTCAAGAAAGGGTTTAGGAGCATGCCTATTCTAGATTTGAGCTATCTTTCCAAATCAATACTATTATTTTCTAACAATGCAATGTTCTAATTTAGCAAAGGAGAGAGAACGTTTAAGGAAGTTTTATAGTTTGTCTTGAGCATGTATATCTCTACTATGCAATGATGAAAGGTTCCAAATGGATAAATGATATGCAATAAAGGAAAATTTCAAGTAATTAAAGTACTCTTTAACCATATACAAATGCAATAAACTTTAGACATGTTTCTAAGTAATGTAAAAAATTACCATTTTCACTAAAATAATTCAAACCCTAGTATATACACTACATAAAAAAATGGAGTTTTAATTTACATAGAAAAGTGCCCTCAGATCAAGTTTAAAGAAGATGTGTAGATGTTCTACTAACCAGGAATCCGAGCTAGGAAGTAGTATAGGAGGAAGACCAAGCTATGTGCAAGCTGAAGTCCAAACCAAAAGCCAAAATCAAAGGAGGAGATGAAGTGAGAAATTTAAATGGTGTAAGAGCTCTAACCAAGTACACAAATTAGGTGAAATGCCAAATTTATAAGCTAAAAACAAGCCATAAGGCAGCATGAACACCTGAGAGCAATAATGGAGTCTCCAAGTAAATGTGTAGCAACATATGAGATCCTCTATCACCAATCAAGCTCAAGAGTGCCAAGAATGAATCAAGAGAGAATCAAGAAGGCATGAGATTAAATAGAGGGAAGAATAATCAAGAGAGATCATGGAGAGAGAAGAGAAGAGGTTTAAATAAATGATAATTAGGCATATATGCCAACCCCAATCTGCTAAAAGACCTAAAATTAGCCATTTTTGACTGTTTGGGCCCAAATAAGCCCTTTTTGACACATTCTAATTTGCTTAAGGAAATGTGTAGCCTAGGCCATAGCATTCCTTCACACAAGTCATAGCCTAGGTTAAACAAGGGATTAGTCTAGTCAACAGGGTCCTGAAAGGCCCCTGGGGGTCTCTAGAAGGCTTGTCTTGCATGCAAAAGGGCTAATATGGACTAAGGATGTATGGATGGTAAGAATATGATGTATGAGAGTTACAAATAGGTGGCATATGTCTTAAAGTGGGATGAATAGGGTCTATATTCTGCATATGAGCTGATGTGTAATCATAGGGAGGAGTAAGGTCACAAGAAGTATGATTACACTACTTATAAGATAGTATAATCATGGAAAAAAGAGTGGATGCTAAAGTATCACAGGAAATTTATTGGGTACTACTAATCGATATTATTAGCTTACTCTTTGACTTAAGGTCATTGCACCATTGCCTAGTTTATTTTAATTTTAGAACTCATCCATTATTAAATTGAAATAGAACTAATTAGACTTACTCCCTAAGGCCATAAAGACTATGATAGATCTATACCTATATAATTTTATATTTTTCAATTTATTTAACATGAATGCCACTATATGAATAATGAGTAATGATATGACTTACAATCAATTCCACATTTATTAGATAGGATATAGTGGGTAGCTTGTAGCTGGATTTATGCAAAGAGATCATATTGAAAATAGTCAATCATATATAATTAACAAGGAGTAAATATAATAGAAAATGTATTTCAGCTAGGTTTATACTTTTCTATCATTAAATATTCAAAAAATCCATTGTATCTAAGGCAAGAGAAATATTCAACCCATATTAGCTCACTTATATCTAACCATGGTCCAACAAATACATTTAGTAGTTTATCATTGAGTTACTTTATAGCCATACACATGTTCATTAATTTTATCAGGAACCTTAAAGCAACTAGTTTCTTGTCATTTCCTAAAACATGAATTCCATTCCAATGATAGACCAAATTCAAGGCAACATCAATCATAAGAATGGACATACTTATATGATTGATACAGATTACAACATGAGTGAGTAAGGTAAAAACATGTTCATCATAATACTTATCATGTAAGTTGAGTATATAACATTCATGTTAACCAAAAGTATCTCATTAAAATAAGAATTTACAACCATTCAATGAATAAGTGAAACCCAAATATAATTCTATAAAAGTATCTATAAAAAACTTAATATGGTTGAGCATGATTTCAAGTAACGTAACACAAAAGTTTATATTAATTTACAACTAATGTAAATAAAGTCAATATGCATATTCAACCCTATCTTATTCATATAAACTATTACCAACAAAATTCCAATGCACTAATAATTTTTTTTTAATAACTTTGAACAATCATGAATTATTACCTATCATTAAAATATTTCCAAGAATATACCCATCACTCTACAAGCTGGGTAGCTCATTCCATAAGTTAACCTAACTTATGACAAGTACTTGGTATCCCTTAATATATATATATTCAAAATTCTATTTAATTCCAACAAGGTAATAAAGAATGAAAACTAGGAAAATGCAATCTAAAAACATTATATTATTTACCAATAAAGATACATACCTCAATACATAGCTATACAAGATGTGAGCAGCTGAACAAGGACTAAGGGATGCTATGGAGGTTTCATGAATTATGCTTATTTACAATGCTTCTCTCATATTGGAATAATAGTAAATTAGTTGTACCTTGTTTCTATTATTTCATATGCAAACTGAAATCAAAACTATAAAGAAGGTTTTTATATAAACCCAAGCTGCCTCAATAAGTAAACATGTAAGAGAAAGACATAAATGTATGAAAAAGGAAATATGCTGTATAAATATTTTAATGAACATCATTTCCAAGATGATCTTCTTGCACCTTAAAAATTTGCACCAACATACTTATGGATGTCAAATCACCATATGACAATTAATATATTTGCATAGGTAATTCTTAATTCTTGTTAAAAATATAATGCTCATGCCAAGAGCTTTAAATACATGATATAAAACTAAATATGAGACTAAATACTACACTAATCATACACAAGATAAACTGTAGATTACTATCACAATAATGTTAACAATGTAATGTAATAAATGTATAATACAATAATCATTATCATTTAAATATTAAAGGTAGAAACTAGAAGATCATAAAAATTATTGAATTTAGAAGATATAAAATAAATCTCTGTGTCTTACCATATGTCAAAGCATTATAAAACTTTTTTCTCCACTTACAACATATTCCATTATCAAAGAGGTAATGGTTAGCATATAAAGGCTACAATATATAATTAAATCAATATCAATAATGTAATTGATTCACAACTACACTCACTATACATACAACATGGAAACATTAATACAATTAACACTAAAGAACATATGAATAAATTATATGAAAATGTTACCAAATTCATCATGCCTATCTAAAAAATCATCCAGGACTGTGAGTAGCATATGATCATGACAAACAAGCCCTCCCAACCAGCCCTATGAGCCTAACCATTAGTGGCCCTTACCACCCCATCCATCAAATGGATGATGAATTTAGTAATCATGGTTAGGAAGGGATTTAGATCAAGTTGGGGTTATAAAGCCATTGGATGAATCAATATAACAAAAAAAGTATAAAACATGTAAGTAACCAAAAATTACATCATCCAAAGACAAGACGAAAATAACTAAGTAAACGACATCACTACGAGTTAGAAGTGGGGATAATCCTTTATAATAAGGTTCAAAAGTCATAGAATTAGATTTATGAGCTAATTATGAATCCATAATGATCATTATTTCTATTCTTGGAAATCCTCCAAACATATGCCTAGCCTTTGTACATCCTGGCTACCAATTTGCATTTCATACAGATAAGTCCATAACTATAACTTAGTTATTTAAGTCTAGTCAAGGGACTATCATTTCAATAATAATAGAGTTCAGACAATATATGATATGATAATAACTGATAATATAACCCAAAGCAAAGTATACTCAACATAATACACCAATCGATAATAAACCTGATAATTCATAACAATCAACACATATCAAGTCAAAACATATCAACCTTAAATTTCTGCCATACCATTACTTCCTAAAAATAATAAATAACAACTTCAAGAAAAAATTCAAAGTTTGTAAATCAATTTAAAAGTTAAGGAATATTGATATAATGATTTCATGGGATCATCATGAGGTCCTACAACTTGATAATGAACCCAAATCTAATATCAAGGGTTTAACAATTTAATAAAAACAACCAATCCTTAATAAATGATTTAAGTACTAGTCAACATTCTACTATAGGTTTTTGACAAAATTTACTAGGGATTTACCCCATAACCTAACATAGACTAAGTCAAGTTTTTAAAACACACCAGGGAAAATCATCCAATGAGAGTACATATAAATAGAAATATACTGCTTATCAAATAATAAATCAATTTCAATCCATAAAATGTAGTCATTAAATTGGTTCATCAGAATCCTTATAAGAAATATAAAACCTTATGTTTCATCCAATAAAATACCCAATCCATTTTATAAATCCTCACTTATATACCAAATCCACATATCATTTTAATAATAATATGAGGGTAAAACAACCTAGAACATATATACGTAGGATTACAAAACCAAAACACATTAACATATAAAATTCAAAGTATGTGCAATAAGTTAATGGTGTGTTTTCAAAAGAAAAAAGATAATTGGACACCCTCCCCATTACACATACATACATACATACATACGTACATACATACATACATTTCAATAACCCCTTGCTTCAACCACAACTTTCACATTGGACACAAACATAGAGATCAAATGATAAGGAAAATGACTTGGGGAGATAAAAGTGGTAGTGGTAAGCATTAATGGCTCAACCTAAAGTCTCATGACTTTAGGTTGGGCTTGTAACACCCTTGACATCTTTATATCCTTAGCCCATTTGTTCATAATACAATTTACAAGGAAAAATTACCAATAAAAAAATCATCCATTGAGTTACCCATGGATCCCTAGTAGAAAATACAAGCTAATATAAGTCAAACTAATCCCTTCACAGGTATGCATAACCAATAGGAACTGAGAGCCCAAGAAGACACTCTATGTCTTCCTTTTCCTCGTAGTCCAAGCACACACCAACCAAGAAAACCCTTTTTTTCTCTCTTCATAGGTCAAAAGACCCTAAAAAAATAAAAAAAATCCCCATGCATGTGTTTTTCTCCATTCTCCTCCTCTCTTCTTCCCACCCACATCCTCTCAACCACCTCTGTCTACCTTTTCCTTTCCATCCATCTCCCCCATACCCCCATTGAATTTAGAATTCAATGCATAGGAGATAGAATCCTCCCTCAAATTTGTTGACCACCTCTCAGGGCACCAAATGTGCCATAGGCAATAATGCAATAGTCATTAATGTCCAAATTTAGAAAATATAAAATAATAATAAAATATAAGATTCAAATAAAATATGGTTCACCACATTCTAAAAATAACAATATAAGAGTTTGAATGGGGTTATGAGGAGGGGTTTAGGTGAGTTCACCCAAATGTCCAAGTCACCATGCTAAATGGTTATCTCAAGCAAGGCCATGGGTGGGTGATGAGTTTGCGAACGAGATAGAAAGGGGTCAGAAGTGGGGTGGTTTAACAAGCAAACAAAACTAACCAACTTCAACACCTAATATACCAATCAGTGATATGAATAAATCATATAAAGGTAATATGTGACTACATAAATGGAAAATGACATAATTGTCCAATGCTATGAGACCAAAACTAAAGCATATATATACATATTGGAACTCATTCAACTGATCAAGAATCACTTTGCTTCCCCAGGTGTTGACATCATCTTCTAACCTAGCTCATATCAGGTACCTATAACCATAAAATATAATATCAACAACACCTAAATGATGAATAAATAAAATGATATAGAACTATAATCAAACATTAATTACATTAACTAGATCATATATAATCTAGTATAATAATTAAAACATAACATGTCTATCACCCTGTAGTCGATATGTCATCATAACCAAATCCATCAACACTGTACCAACTAGATAAGAATAATTCAAAATTCAACTATACATGTGATAATAATATTTAAGCAATCATTTAAAATGTCAAAAAGTAGGGTCATAACATGAACTGACTTAGAAGTCTCTATTCTGTTTTGTGTTTACCCTATGTCTGATTTCTAAAATTGAGCCCGTGTATTGAAATTTATCTATGAAAATAAAATTAGGAGCTTGATCTATGTGATAAAACCTTGTGAATTTCCCTTATTTTTAGGGTAGTTGTGAAACCTATGTAAGAACTTCCCTCTAAAGAAGTATCTCTACAAAATGTGTTTAGCTAGAGTATGTGCATGATATTATAATATAATGTACAAACATAACATCAGAATGTAAATGTATTTGAGCATAAGTAGATGATGTAATATGTATGTTGTAATCTATCATTGTAAAAGGGTGTCAAGATAGATGTAATCAATGTTTAACAATAAATACGAGTAACTAGCTAGCGGGATGGGGCATGATGTCCATCACGACTCCCAAGTAAGAAGGGTAGATGCATGAGGTCCCTCATGGCACTGAAAATAAATGTGTGTGTAAAAAATAAATATAAGTATCATGATGTAGAAGTATACATACAAGCACATGAGGTATTAAAAATATAGGCCAAGGGTGCACAATAAAAGGGACATGGGCACATGCCACTATATTTGTGAATGAAGACATATAAGGATATGTTAAAATTTCCTCATACACAAACAACAAGTAATTTGGAGTAGATCCACATAAGACATGTTCAACTGTTTACATATTAAAGAAGGAAAACACACACAAGGAACATGAGCACATATCCAAGGCATACAAATAGAGAAGTGGCATAGAGCCAAAGAATAATGGCATATTCAAATGCCCTTGAAGATGGAATAAACATAAGAAACATAATAAATTTTAATTTAGGAAAACTAGAAATGAAATCATGTATAACTATGTAGTATAAATTTATGTAGATGATAGGATGCATATATACTAAGTCTAACTAGTGATAGTCATAAAAAAATTCGAGCAATACATAACAATGTCAATATCAAGATAAATCAATTCATAAGCTAGAATGTATAGTATGTAAAGATAAAAATTGGTTATAAAATTGTTTATGAGATGCCCCCAAGTGGGCAGATGTATAAAATGTATAAACTTGAATTGGTGTAAATGCCCCCATTGGGTAGATGATAGCTGGTCTGGATCAATGTAGTGGTCTGGAGTCTAGTGTAAAATCTACAAGCACTCAACAAGAACAAGATGAGCATATGTGTATGATAAAATTGACTATACTAGTATATCTAAAAATATGCAATATCTATCAAGGAGTAGAAATGTAAACATAGTGATGCATACAATCTATAAAATTTTGTGTTTTTAAAATATTTGAATGTTTTGACATGTTATATTGTTTTTATGTTTTATAAATATAAGATATGTACAATTAAATGAAAATAAACTATGTATAAGGAGTGTGAGAGACAAGGATGTACAAGGGTAGGAACCATACTAACCAATGACTCTCATGGGAGACTCACTATCACTGTGGCCTATGTCGAAAATAGGAATGGTAATCTCTCATGTAGTATGATTGCTATGTTATAGTTGAATGTTGTTGCAGTGGTAATCTGAGTATTTTTCCTTATCAGAATCATAATATTATTCAACATATGAATCATGTTAACCTATAATGATAAAGGGAAGTGCCTCATACTATGAATTTGAACTTTCTAAATTGTGCTTTGGAGATTGATTATGATTTTGCCCTTTGAAATTGTGCTTATTGTAGACATACTATGTTGTGGAGGCTCTTTTGCTAGAAATACTTGTTTGAGATTGATTTTTAGATAATCATGATTTGACTATTATGTAGACTAATTACGTAGTGATTACCAGATTCACTAGTCTAATTAAACATTAATTGTCAACCTAGGGTGTGTAATATTTTTAAGAGTGTTAGCACTATATATGCATTACCGATTCAAAAATCAACTTGCTTTTCCAGTTTTAGTACAATGAATTAATGCTAAATTTACTAGACAGATATATTATGAAATTGCTGTGACAGAATTATAGAACTAGTTCACACTTATGTAACATACATGCATCACACTTATATAATCAAACTAATAGTAAAATAAACTTACACAACACACTAATAATTAAAGAGGGTCAGGATCATCACATTAGCTTGTTATGAGGGGGCCCTTCTTCATTTAGAATTGAGCTCTAATCCCTCTCTGAGAGAATTCAAAAACTTCTTATAAATTCAACTTTTTCATTACTCAAGTCTGAATTCAAATGCTATAGTTTAAAAATTTCTTCTATTATCTCTTCAAAATTATCTAACTCCTACTCTAATCTAGGTTCTGCTTTTAAATACAAAAGGTAGTTTATTGACTCATAAAAGACCAAACTATGAAAAAATACAAATACTTAGAAACTACCATAGTCAACCTTCAAGTGGTTAGTAATTGAAGTTACTTATTTTAGGTTTGACTGGGTTAGAGACAAGGCATACTATTTTTCTATTTTATTTCCTTGTCTTTTCTCATTATCCTTATCTTTCCCATCTTTGGTAGCACATCCAATATCTACTTGCATGTAGGGAATCCATACAACAACTATGATTCTTACCAATCATTCATTTATTTTCCCAAGACAACTAGATGTGTCTACAAGATCTCCTCAATAATGATTCTACTTTGCATAGTGGTTGTAGACACTCTAAAATAGCTACAAGCAACTTGTAGGTGAAACCTTCAGTTACTGTGGGCATTTTGTAGTGGTTGCAGGCAACCTATAGGTGAAGTATATAGTTGCTATGGGTATTCTATAGTGGCTGTAGGTAACCTATAGGTGAAGTCTATAGTTACTATGGGTATTCTATAGTGGCTACAGGCATCTTGTTGGTGAAGCCTACAATTGCTGTGGGCACTTTGTAGTGGCTATGGGTAAATTGTAGGTGAAGCCTGTAGTTGATATGGGCAGCCTATAGTATCTATGGATAAGCAAGATTATGTATGTTTTCATGACCCTTCAAATGCGTATTAGATAAATTCACACCAATATAATTCAATCAAGGAAAAGCATTAATATTTCATAACACACACACACACACACACACACACACACACACACACACACACACACACACACACACACACACACACACACACACACATCAATGAACATACAAAATCATAACTTCATTCATTTATTTTGATTAGTGACATATATTTATGGGATTTACATAGATAAACATAGACTAAGTAGGGATGAGGCTATAAAATTAGGCAATTAGTGGCCTCATCATTGAATTTACAACTGGAGCTCTTGATCTTTTTGTAATATTTGTTATGTATCTAGATGTTTTACCTTGATAAACTATATCTGTGAATGATGTGCCTTAGGATTTTCAATAAACCTCAAACCTTGTTGACCAATTTTATTAATTGTGAGAATAGGAGAAGTGATGCATTGGGCTTGTTTTCCCAAACCTTGACCATGATAATCATGCTATTGTAGATATTTTTAATGAAATATCCCTTTTCAGGATATTTTACTAAATATGAATTTTTATGTTTTCAAATATAAATAATACAAACACAATACAAAGAATATTTTAAAGATAATGATGTACAACATAAATATTATATTAAATATTCATCACTTACAAACATTTAGCCACACTTACAATACTTCATACAATATTCAGTGGGAAATCCTGCACACCACACACACTTTGCTCACTGCCAACTTAAATTTTTAATGAGGATTAATTGCAATTCCTAGGTGGGATTACCATACCCAACTAGGGAGGATATCTCACCACTTAAACCAACAATCAACACTCCATGGGGTTAATCCTAAGAGAGGAAGACTTGAACACAAGTTTAATTTCTAAAACTAAGGCAGGGGGTTTATGATTTTCAAAATATAAATGACCAAGGAAGATAGATTTAACTTATAGATCTAAAAATGAGAAGGTGAAAGAGGTAATACTATGAGAGAGAAGAAAAATTTGCCATCTTTGAAGTGGTAGTGCTATTCATCAATAGTGTAGTTTGTCTCTCACATATACAAGGCATCTTCATGATTTAATTTTGACCTTATCCACACACCCTTAAATGCTAGGCCCCATTTTGCATGTGAACCTCAATTATGAATAGTAGACCATGTTCCCCACTTTCCCATGTACATACTCATAAGTTAAAATATTCCCTAGGTTTTGACTTCAATCAAAGGTGCTCCAAAAATACATGCTTGACTGGAATGATGAGATCCACTTTCCATTTGTCCCCTTCATGCTTTCATTATTCCTTTCATTTGTCCAAGTAGAGAAATGTGCCCCATTTCTCTCTCCTCCAATAATTAAAATTTCCTATGTGGGACATGTCACATCACCAAGGTACACCTCATCACTATGTTACCTCATTACTATGCCACATCATCTTACATAGTCACTCATGAATAATGATCTATGAATAGTAACTAATGAATAGTGATCCCACCTTACTATTCCCTTACATCACCTGACTTATCTTATGGGAATAAAATAGGCTAACAGTCTTCTACAAGTGTCTCATTTGGAAGAAGGGGACATTATAGTCCTCCCTTCCTAAAATTGTTAACCCATAATCAATTACAAATTTAGATGCTAAGGAATCTACTCTCTCTCCCAAGTAGTATCCTCTAAGGGAAAGTCCTTCCATTAGATAGGGTATTCTTTGATCACTCAGCTCCTCAATCTCCTCTCTATGGTATCCAAGATAGCATTAGGAACTAAGACCAATCTTCCCTCCTCACCCAATGGTGGTAGCTCATGTGATGTCATTATATGCTGCCTACGTGACCTTTTGAGGCAAGAAACATGAAATACATTATGAATCTTGATACTCTTTGGTAGCTCCAAATCATATGCCACCTCACTAACTCTCCACACAATCTTGTAAGGTTTATAGAAGTGAGGCTCAAGCTATTTTGCACCACTATTATTTAATGTATATTTCTATACAATTGTAAACATAAGAAAACTAAATCTCCAACCTCAAAGATCCTCTCAACTATGTGCCTATCCACATAAATCTTCTATTAATACTAAGCATGGTGAATATTATCCTTAAGTGACTTAAAGATGTCCTGACTCTCTTGAATCCAATTATTGTCCTTAGGAGCCATGTTATCATCAAATGATAATTCTATAAAAGACATAACATCATACCCATAAATTTTTTGGAAAGGAGTCATGTTAATTGACATGTGATGGGTGGTATTGTAACAATTCTCACCCAAATATAACCACTTCATACAACCCCTTTTCTACCCTACAACATAATTTCATAAATATCCTTCCACCTATTATTTCAATCTCTATTAAGCATCCATATGGGTTTTGGTAACTAGTACTTGGGGTCAATTCTATGCCAACTAGTTTGAATAGATCCTACCAAAATCTATAGAGAAACTACTATCCTAATCACTAACAATGTTCTTTGACAATCCATGGATTTTGAACATATTTATAAAGAACAACTCCATAACCTAAAGTGCCTTGTACTTAGAAGATATGACAAAGAAATGTGCATATTTAGTCAACTTTTTAACCACCATAAAGATGCAATCTTTGCCCTCCAGCTTAGGTAAACATATAATAAAATCCATGGATATACTTTCCCACTTTTGCTCAAGGATAGGCAATGACTGAAATAATATTACTAGGAAAGTATGATCTGAATTTTTTTTACTAACAATTCATACACTCTTTGACATGGTGCAAGACATTATCTTTGAGACCCTTCCATGAGAATCTCTCTTTGATCTATCTGTAGGTTTTTAAGTAACCTTACTATCCTACAAGAGGTGTGTCATAAACAACCTTCAAAATTTTATGCTTTAATTTTTATTTAGACATCGAATAAATCTTTTCCTTGTAGCATATGACATCATCACCACTCTGTACCTATTATCCTGATTCCTACCATCTTAGGCTTACATGAAAAATTATTTTTGGAATACTCTACCAAGAGATGAGCCCTATAATCAATTGAAATATTAGCCATAAAACACAAAATGGGACTCCTAGAAAGGGCATATAATACAACATTACTTTTCCATTTCACATACTGTCAAAATCAAAGGCCTAAATTTTAGTTACCCACTTTTGCTATCTCCCATTCAGATCTTTCTAATCTAATAAATCTTTCAAGCTATTATGATCTGTCTTGACAACAAATTTCCCACCTACCAAATTTTTATTGAATTTTTCCAAACCATGCATGATGGAAAACATATCCTTATCATAAGTGGAATATAATTTCTCCATATCATGGAGCTTATTGCTCTTGTAGGTAATGAGGTGCTTATTCTACATAAGCATGGTGCTTATACCTGCACCTGATGCATCACACTCCAAAACAAAGGGCTAAGAGAAATAAGGTAATGTTAAAATAGGTTAAGTGCTCATTACCTCTTTGAGCTTGTTAAATGTACACAGAGCCCCATATATCCATTTGAAATCTCATTTCTTAGTGAGATCTATAAGAGGTGCACATAACTAAGAAAACCCCTTGAAAAACCTCCTATGGTAACTATAAGGGCCAAAAAATCCTCTTAATTTTTCCAATGTCTTGTGCAATATCAAACCCAACATGGCCTAAATTTTTTATTAATATAAATTCATTCTATCAACACTAATCACATACCCTAAGTAAAGGATATCCATCATACCAAAATCACACTTGGAAACCTTTGTGAATAAGGACTATGTTTCCATGATACCCAACACCACATCAAGATGATTGAGGTGGTCATCCCATATCCCGATGTATATCAAAATATCATCAAAGAACACGAATAAAAAATTACTCAACTACTTGTTGAAGATATGATTCATGGAGGGATGAAATTAAGTAGGAACATTGGTCAAACTTAAGGGCATATGAAAAACTCATAATGGCCATAATGACATCTAAAGGCTATCTTGCATATGTCCTACTCATGGAATCTAATCTGATGATACCCTGAACAAAGATTAATCTTTGATAAATACATAACTCTATGCAAATCATCTAGCAACCCATTGATCCTAAGAATTGGGTACTTATTCTTTATAATCTTTTTATTGAGTGCATGATAACCAATGCACATCCAAATGATCCTATCCTTCTTTTTCATTAGAATAACTAAAGAATCAAAGGGACTCGTGCTAGGCCTAATGTGACCCATATCTAACAACTCCTTGATTGTTTTCTCAATATTCTTATTTGAATCTCTTAGGGTATCGATAAGGTGTCATGATGATAGGATTAGATCCCTCTTCTAACTCTATCACATGCTCAAAACCCTTATCAAGTGGTCTACCAAGAGGAATCTCATTAAAAACCACACTATACTTATCCAATATGGATTAGATATCCACATGATGTTGTCTATCTCTATTAGAAGGGGTGTGAGGAGAGATCAAACATTGGGCTTCCCAAAGCACCTCCCTATGTTAAAAAAGTTCCTCCATCCTCTTTGTTAAAGAAAAATCCTTTTTCCTTCATGTCTAAATTTGAGCTTCATAGTCTAAAAGTTCTAAAAATATCTCCCAAGGGAGTAAAACCACTAAATGCCAAGAACCATGTCAATCTCCCCAAGATTGATAACATAAAATTCAACAGTCACTTGATGGTTTCCCAAGGTAATGCTAAAGTATGAAATATTCTTATTGTAGCTCATAGTAAATCCATTAATAACCATAACATTAAACCCTAAGTCCTCCACATGAAAACCTCTTTTCATCATCTGGCCTTCATCTATAAAATTATGGGTTACCTTATTATCAATCAAAACTATTACACATTGTCCTTGCAAGATTCCTCTGACATTAAAAGGATGATACCTAGGGGTTACTAAAAAATAAGAAATAGTTCCTTCCTTAGGTCCCACTGTAGTCTTTTCCTCTTGCTAAAAAATAACCTCTTACTAATCACTATTTGAGCTAGAATATGCCTCCTCACAATTATAAGTGACCTATATATAATGTACATTGCCTTTCCCAAGGCACATATGCCCTAGAGTACATGGATATTTTTAGGATTAATAGAGTTTAGTCCTAAAATTTTTCCTTGTCTCATCATCCACCGTCTTATGCACATTTGGAGGTACATCTTTTTATGTTAAGGTACCATAAACTTATTTTAAATGTTCCATTTAGACTTATTTGAAAGTGTGGGATTTGAAGATATATAAGTCTCTAGATCAAATGCATTAATAATATCTTTTTTTAAAGAGGAAGGGTTGAATGCCTTCAAAAGACCCTTGAGATGCTCATACAATCCTTGTATGAAAAAAAAAAACAAGCCTCCTATCTAAAATATCAGTCACTATGATAAATAGTTTTTGAAAATTAACAAAATAGTCATCCACATTACCTCTTTTCTTATGGTGAGACAACTCTCTAAATTATTCTTCAGGATCCCTTCTATCAAATATTTTAATAAATTTCTTATAGAATTCATCATATGATTTGATTTGATCATGATTTTGAGTGATTAATCCATGGTACCACCAATCATGTGCAACATCTTCAAGATGAAGGGTGGAAAAATTAATAGCTTCCTCTTCTACCATTAGCTTGAGGGACAAGTAGGTGTCCAATTTATACAACTATGCTCTATTAGTGCATTTATCAGTTCCATTAAAAATAGAGAAAGTTATCTTACCCAAGGTATGCCCCAAATATTTTGGTTTTTATTGCATTTGTGCCTTGTACATTTTAATGCCTTTGATTTTCCTTATAAACAAATAATTTGTTAATGTCATGGTTTTTCAAACCTCAACTGGAAGTGATCTATACTCTTCATAACAATGAGAAACTTCTTCTAGGAATGTAGTCACTTCTTTTAGGATCACTTCTTCTCTCTATATAAACTTGGGCTTTAGGGGTCTATTTATGAACCCCACTCTTAGATTTTGAGATTTCACCTCTAGGACTTTATCCATGTTATTTTATCTAGAGGTGCTAGCTTCTCTGTTGTTACTATTGTTTTGCATCAGCTACAACATCTGGCTAAACATGTCAGTAAGATGGTTTTACCCTTACACCATCTCATCAAAATTTCTTGCTGCATCAACTTCTCTAGTATCTTCTCTATCACCCATTATTTATTATGATTTCAATTTCTTTTGATCTCTTCTCAAGTATCTATTTTCCATATCACTTGGAAGCATCACACAATATAAAACCTATAGGATGACAAGATCATTGGCTTTGATACCTCTAAAATATCTTTTTTAGGATATTTAGCTAAACATGAATTTTTATGTTTTCAAATAGAAATAATATAAACATAATACAAGGAATAATCTCAAATAATTATGAATAACATAGCTATTATATTAAATCTTCATCACTTAAAAACACTTATCCATACTTACAATACTTCATACAATCTTCAATGGGAAATACTACACACCACACACACTCTACTCACTACCAATCTGAATCTACAATGAGGATCAACTGTAATTCTTGGGTGGAATTATCATAAATAGCTAGGGAGGATATCTCACCACCAAAACTGGCAATCAACACTCCAGAAGGTTAATCCTAGGAGAGGAAGAATTGAACACAAGTTCAAGTTTTAAAAATAAGGGAGGGTTTATCATTTTAAAAATATAAATGACCAAGGAAGAGAGCTTCAACTTATAAAATTACAAATGAGAAGGTGAAAGAGGTAAGACTATAAGAGATAATAAAAATGTGCCATCCTTGAAGTGTAGTTATATTCATTAATAGTGAAATTTATCTCTCACATGTGCAAGGCATCTTCATGATTTAATTTTTACCTTCTCCATGTGCCCTCAAATGCTATGCCCTACTTTGCATGTGACCCTCAATTAGGAATAGTAGATCATGTTTCCCACTTTCCCATGTGCATACTCATAATTAAAAACATTCCTCAAATTTTGACTTCAATAAAAGATGCCCCATAAACACATGCTTGAGTGGAATGATGAGATCCACTTTTCATTTATCCCCCACATGCTTTCATTATTACTTTTATGTGGCCAAGTAGATAAATGCACCCCATTTATCTCTCCTCCACTTTTAATAATTAAAATTTCCTATGTGGGCCATACCACATCACCAAGGGATACCTCATCGTTATGCCACCTCATTACTATGCCACATCATCCTACAAAATCACTCATGAATAATGATATGTGAATAGTAATTGGTGAATAGTGATCCCACCCTACTATTTTCTTACATCACCTGACTTAACCTATGAGAATAAAAAAGGCTAACGGTCTTTCGTAAGTGTCTCATTCAGAATAAGGGAATATTGTATTTGATAAAAACCATACCATATTGAATGTTTAGCCTCAATTTAGAGAGATAAATTTGCTTGATTTATCTATGCTTATTATATTGTTTCTTGTTGTGATTGTTCTTTGGGAACCTTTGATAACCATTTTTGTATTGTTTCTAAGTTTGAACCTTTTTGCATTTGTAGATGTGCCATTATATGTATGGATGATGTTTCACTATGTGAGTCATTTACATCCATTATTTGTTGTATTTTCATTTTTAATGATAAATAGGAATTAATGTGGTGCCCATGCATTCTATGATATGCAAAAAAATATATAGATCTCCTCACTAGGTGTAGAGGACGTAGGTTGACCAACGCAGATTTTATCATTTCCCTTAGTATCTCACTTAAAATCTTATTTGACCTTTGATTTATTTTTGAATCACTAGTTGTAGATGTACTTTGTTGTGATTTATGAACTAGATATGTAACATTATTTGTCACAAATTGACTGGTTGAATATGTATAAACATGGTTTACACTATTATGCCTTGAAGGCCTTTATCTTGTAAATTATTTTTCCAATGTTGTAATATTTTTCATGTAGTATTTGATTTTGATTTTGTAAACCTATAATTATATTACTCATACTGAAAATTTTATCACATAGAGTTTCACAAATGTGAACCCTACCTATTTTTGCTTGAACATGTAGGCACACACGTTATAGGGAAGAGGTGCAAATAGAATGATTAGGGGTATTAGTGACAATGTTATGGGATGATTCATCTTGTGGAGGAATGATATAATGGACCTAGTTAGAGGGAAGGTAGCTATCACCCTCACAAAGATGAGGAGGAGAAGGAGATTATTTCCTATGCACAAGATATGACATTGAAGATTAAAACATAATTATTAGATTGTGTTAAATAATATGTGTGTATAAGTTTGCTTGTTAATAGAATTACATATAGGACAAAGACAAAATGATATGAGATATGACACATATTACAATTGATATAAATCATCATCTATACACGTGTTTATGTCTTTTTTGAGTTCATTTTGAATTAAAGGGAATAAGCATGTAAATGAAAATATGAAAATTTGAAACAAAAAGTGATTAATTTATTTTGTAATTATGATCATGATTATATGAAATATAAATTAGAAGATATATGGATCTAAAATCCAAGTAAACATAGAAAAAGGATATAAAAACCTAATTTTATCTAGTGTTAGGGTTTTTGAATCGAGTGTTTCTTTGCACCAATTTAAATTATATGTAAAATAAATTGAAACCCTAATGTGAAATTGATTTTAATTAGCTAGGTTGTCTAAAAAAACATAAAATCATAAGTAGGTAGCCTTAAATTATTACACAAAAATTAAGATTAATGCAAGCTAGGGTTTGAAGCAATATTCAAAGTAAGACATGTTCACCAAATGATTTAACCTTTTAGGGCTTAATTATGTAAAACTTACATTTAGATTTAATGGATGATATGTCTAAATCAGTTAAATAAATTGAAATAATTAAGTATTGATTTGTTATAGAATTTGACCATCTTTGACTTTCTAAAAATAGCAATAAATAGGCATAAATAGAAACTTATCTAAAAAGTGACTATCATAGATGATCTAAGTTTTGTATAGTTCTGAGTGTCATCAACATGATTTTGGAGTCTATTCTATAGTGGATAGTAATGCCCCATATGGATAGTAGTGCCACATTGGTGTAGTGTCTTTAAAGTGGTGGTAGTTTCCCTGTTGCAAGACTATTCTTATTTTTTGGGAGTACTTGTGCCTATGTTTTTAGTGTTAGGGACCCCTTATCCAACGGAAGCACAATTGATTACTTTCTTATAAGCAATTAAACACAGAATTATAATAGAATGATTAAGTAACTAGAAACTTGAGACAACAAAGAATTTGAGAGACAATACACACACTTGTATTAAATACTACTAGAAGAAAATACAATAAGGAAGATGCCACTTCTTCCTCCACCTCAAAGGCTTGCCACACCTCAAGACCTTCTTCCCTCTCTCTCTTGCTCAACACAACCAACTCAACAACCTGAGTTGTTATCCCTCCTTGAATACTTCAGTTGATCTCTTTGACCTTACACCTGTAGATCTTCTTGACCTTGCTTCAATCCTTCAATGCTTTACTTGCTTACTTGATTTACAATACATGCCTCATGGGTCTTTAAATAGAATCCCATGCATACAAAAATAGAACTCTAATTACAATAATTAGACACACAGCTCGTGACTATAATTAGTCATTTAACATGCAAACACTTGCTTCACTTAACTGACTGTTCATCAACAACAATTTTGGAACACACAGGCGACCAACGTCGGTCCCTGCTTGCCTGGTGCTGTCGACGTTGGTTGACTCCCTATCAATGCTGGTTGCCTTCTGCACTGCATCTGACCAACATCGATCATGCTGTCGATGCTGGTACTTATGGATCTCAACAACCTCTTCATGTCTACAATAGTTTAAAGCTTTTAGCTCCACACCCTAACAATCTCCCACTTGGAGATAAACAACTACAACTGTACCTGTACCTGTACACCATCTACTTTGTTCCCTTGGCTCTGTATCCCTCTTCAAAGTCACTCTTGAAGACCAACCACCACAAAACTTGTGATACTATACCTGTCACTAAGCCAAAAGAATTTTGCTACTCCCAAATTCTTCATGACATACTTCTGAACCAACTCTACCCTTAGCTCAGAAAACTCCCTGTATATGAAACCCTGTAATAAGTAACATAATACAATAACAAGATAATGTAGCTAATATTATCCAACCTGGTAAAGATAAATACAATGGTCAAACCTCCATTGTCCTATAGCCTAATCAAGACCATATACCATAGCCTTCTATCTCACATGTCCATCCACTCTCTTCTCTAACATGGGAATCCATCCCTCTATCTAGTGCTTTCTTATAGCTGAAAACTCTACCAATAAATACCTATTTGGTTCTTCTCCAAGGACTCACACTCCTCATCCATGCTAAGCTCCCACTATTTCGAGATTCTACCTGCATTACTTCTTCCATCTTCCTAGTTCTTAACCATCAATAAGCAATATAAATAAGGTGAATAATGAATATGAGGTTCACTTACCCTTTATAACCTCCATATGGGTGTTTGAGACTCCTTGACAACTAGCTATCCACCCAACATCCATTTCAGTGACCGATCTCGGCCATCTCCCAGTCTGTTCTCGATCGATGTCAGTTCCCTGCACTGACCCTGACTACCAACATCATTTCCCTGGCCGATGCCGGTGTCCCCCCTGCCAACATCAGTTCCTACCTAACCGACGTCGGTCTTCTCCTATTGACTCTATCGACCCTACTGGTCTGCACATGACCGATGTTGATTCCTGTTTGGCCGACGTCAGTGCCATGGGAGAACTGACGTTGGTACCTATGTTTTCTTGTAAGTGATGATTTATTTATCTATGAGCTCATATTGGATCAAACCTCTATCCATACTGCCCTGCTCAAATTTAATTAGCCCCTGTGACTGATCTCTGTCCTTCATCTCCTCCATAAACACCAAGGCTTCTTTGTTCCTATAAAAATCATCAAATTTCCTTTTCCTGCAATGAACTCTATCTATGCTTTTTGAATCTGAACACATACCTTTTGAATCAAGAACGTCCATTCCCTTCTTATTTATGTGACCAAGCCTATTAAGCCACATCTTCAAATCTACAGCTGAAGTAGATAAACTAGAAGTAGAATCAACAATAGAAGTAGATAGATAAAGAGTATCTACTTTCTTACCTCTTGCTAGAACAAGTGCACCCTTGGTAACCTTCCAAGAATCCACTGTGAGGGTTATTGTGCATCCCTCATCACCCAACCTTCCAACAGAAATCAAACTCTGCTTCAGAACTGGGACATGCATGACCTCTTTCAACACCCATGTGTTGTTAATCTGCAATATCAGCTACACTTTCCCTTTGCCAACTATTTGACAAGGCGTACCATCCCCTAAATAAAGCACTCCAAAGTCTCCTTGTTCATACTCATGGAACAAATCTCTATTTGGGGATGCATGAAAAGAAGAACCAGAATCTAAAATCCAAGATCCTACCTGACAATCCAAAGAAAGTATGAGAGCGTCCTGTACCACAATATTTGCATCCTTTGCTTCTTCATTACCTACATGTTGATTCTCTTTATCTCTCAACCAACACTCATTCTTTGTGTGTCCTTTCTTTCCACAAAACCAACAGGTACCACCTCTGGACTCGAATATCCCTCCCACCTTTGACCTTGATTTCCCTTGCTCAACCTTCTCCCTTTGCCTTCCCCTGCTTTCTGCACTTAGAGCATTCCCTGATGATTCACCTGCATATTTCCTCATTCAAGATCACACTCACAACATCATCAACTTTTAAGATTTTAAAAGTAGATGCAGAATTACTTACTGCCATAACCAAACTATCCCAACTTTCAGGCAAAGAACATAAAATCAAGAGAGCCTTTACCTCATCATCAAAAACAATATTGACTGAAGCTAACTGGTTTACCAAACCATGGAAATCACTAAGATGAGTATGTACTGATCCACCTTCTTGCATTTGCAAAGTAAATAGCTGCTTCATAAGAAATACCTTATTAAAAGCTGAGGGCTTTTCATATAAATTCGCCAAGGATTTTATCAACTCTTCTGTTGTCTTGCACTTTGACAAGTTGGAAATCATAGACGATGCAAGGCTCAACCTTATGGAACCGAGAGCCTTTCGATCAAGAACACTCCATTCTTCATCCTTCATATCTGTGGGCTTACATGCAACCCCACCCAACGGTAAGTACAAATCCTTCTGATACAGATAATCCTCTATCTGCATCCTCTAATGTTAATAATTCTTGCTGTTAAACTTCTCCATTCATAGCTTACTTTCTTCTACCATTGCTAAACTCCCACTCAATCCAAAAACCTTGTGAATGACTTGTAATCAAAAAATAATAACTTGGTCCCTACAAACTGTAGCTCTGATACCAACTGTTAGGGACTCCTTATCCAACGGAAGCACAATTGATTACTTTCTTATAAGTAATTAAACATGGAATTATACCAGAATGATTAAGTAACTAGAAACTTGAGACAAAAAAGAATTTGAGAGACAATACACACACTTGTATTAAATACTACTAGAAGAAAATACAATAAGGAAGATGCCACTTCTTCCTCCACCTCAAAGGCTTGCCATACCTCAAGACCTTCTTCCCTCTCTCTCTTGCTCAACACAACCAACTCAACAACCTGAGTTGTTATCCCTCCTTAAATACTTCAGTTGATCTCCTTGACCTTACACCTGTAGATCTTCTTGACCTTGCTTCAATCCTTCAATGCTTTACTTGCTTGCTTGATTTACAATAAATGCCTCATGGGTCTTAAAATAGAATCCCATGCATACAAAAATAGAACTCTAATTACAATAATTAGACACACAGCTTGTGACTATAATTAGTCATTTAACATGCAAACACTCACTTCACTTAACTGACTATTTGTCAATAGCAGTTTTGGAACACACAGGAGACCGATGTCGGTCCCTACTTGCCTGGTGCTGCCAACGTCGGCTGACTCCCTGCCGACATTGGTTGCCTTTTGCACTGCATCTGACCGATGTCAGTCATGCTGTCGACACTGGTACTAATGGATCTTAGTAACCTCTTCATGTCTGCAACAGTTTGAAGCTTTTAGCTCCACACCCTAACATTTAGGTCCTATTCTTGTTCCCATAAAACCTAGAGCTCTGTGTTGTGATTTGAAAACTTGATTTAATGTGTAAACCTTAATATTTCTTACAAGTATGGCATGAAAAATAATTATGTATTTTTTAATAGGATAGGCTGGACATCATCAACACCCTGTTATAAATAGAGTTGACTACATAACAATACTTTGACGAGGGATAAAACCCAATGTAGTTCTCCCACTTAGTGCTTGATATTGCAAATGCAGGTGAATACTATAATAGGATTGAACTTGGATGCCTTGAATGTGCTTGAGCTTTGAAATCTAGTTTTAGGGCTACTGTAAATTATAATATGCATAAGTAAGGCAGAATAGGGATCAAATGCCTTAATTTTTCTCAACTTGTCTTTGGTTTGAATGTGCTTTTGCATCTATTTTCCATCTAGTGAATAGAGGTTAATTAGACTTGTATTTATAGAGATTTATAGCTTTTTCGGATAATAAAATATGCTTAGGCCAACCTTATGAGGGGAAAACATTTAATAAAGTATCCTTTGGGAAGAGTTAGGGATAATGCCAATAGCACCCAGTTGGGGAGACTAACACCATGTGCCTATAGTATCCCAAATGTGGCAATAATGTCCACTTGGTAGAATGCTGAGTAAGTTGGGTTGGGACATGGGAAGACAATTCTAGGACTATGTTTTGATTGACTTTAGGTGATTGTGGTATGCATAATGATTGGAACATTGTGTATAAGGCTAAGCTAGGAATAAGGTAAATAAAGAGACACTCTTAGCATCTAATTACCACTTTTAGGTGATTACAAAATTTTTAGATCAATTGGAATATTTTTCTCTCATATGCATAAACAAATATTAAATTTTTACTTATTAGATTAATTAGTTTTATTATATAGTAATTTTATTTATATTATGAAACTAATTAAAATGATTGTATTTAAAAATTTATATAGAAAATGTAAACAAACACACCCCATAGTGATATCCCTAATACATAAAATCATTACCTTCTAAATATATATTAGTACAATATAGATTTTCCTAGCTAATATGCCTTACAAATCATGCCATGCATACAGAAAATTGTTAAACAAGATTTAATAATTATCATATTGACTTGAATTTATTGCTTTAACAATAATTCTCACCTTAGAATTATATTACAATGCATTTATTATTACATGATAATATACATAAAATTCCATTTGTCTTCTACCCAATATAAATGAATTTAAACATTCCATTAGTTTAGAAATGTAGCTTGGTAGGTATTGAAATAGAGCTATAATCAGTGAGGCCAAGCAAGTTCCATTATTGAACACTACATGAGAACAAAATATTAAACACATAGTATAGTGAATCATCTGTGAAGGCCAAGGGAAAACAAATATAATTATTTATTTATTATTATATATTAAAATGTTATTATTTTATTATTATATATTAAAATTTAAATAAATATATAATTTATTATTAATACTTAGTAGATATAAAAATAATATGTATACATTTTATTTTATTATGAAAGGTTAACATATTATTAGTTCCTACCAAGAAAATATATTTAAATTTGATATATATCACACATATATATCAACCTAACATGTCCAAGCAAAGAGATAACATTGTGTTTGAAAATGACACTAGGGGATGTGTTAGTTCACCCTCTAAATTAGCATAGACAATGTCTAATTATTAACTTCCCATCCTCCCAACTTCCATCCCCATCCCCATCACCATTACTATGTCAAAAATTGTTGGATCCATTAGGTAACAACACATTTTGGCACTTGTCCATGAACTAAAAAGAATAGGCTAATCAAGGTTAGGTTGCATGCATAATCTCTTGTATCCTTTGAATCATAATTTATTAACTAGTTATAACACATTCTCTTAAATGAAAAACATGTTCATGAAGCATAAGGATATACATATAGCTTTCAATTGAAAAATTATATGAACAAGTCAAGGCCCCATTCATATCTTGATCCTCATACAAGCAAGTCAAGTTATGTGGTCTATCGTATCATTCTAATAAAAATAGATTACATTGAAATTCTGGGGAAGCCAACAACAATGAACATTTTTACCTTTTGAAATAATAGGAATGTGTTTTGGCACATGGAATATGCCACACAACACAACACATACATTCCATTTTAAACTCCAGCTATATAGTCCCACCATAATATATAATTGAATCTCTCTAATCAAGCATTATATAACATGTTAAATGATTAGAGTACATTACATTTTAGATTTATTATATCATTTATTATTAAAATATTCATATTTATATGTTATATGAATTATCCATTATTTATATAGCATAGACTATAAAAACACTACACCTTAAATCCCACTATTAATGATTTTCTTTGTTTACTTTTTTTCCCCTAAAAAAATTTGTAACATAAAATTAATTAAAATTGAGGTTACAATCCATATATGTAACAACATGTTAGGAGAAAAATAAAAAAATAAAAATAAACAAAATGAAATCCCAACTCCCACAATGAAAGGAAACAACCCTAGGATGAAAACAATCCATACATAAAAAGTGGCAAGTATGAACCTACAACATCTTACATTGCAGAGAAATCCATGCAAAAGAAGGATGAATCCCATGCAAGAACTAAATCAAACAAAAAATTCACTCCCAAGTAACTATGATGTAAAATCCAAGATTTCAACTCAATGGAAGTAGAATATGGTTTAATATAAGTCAAAGAGAACAAAACACACCACCGAGTATGTCTAAAGTATAAGGCTAACAAATATAGCAGTGCATAACCTAGTAAAGTTAAAAAATAAGTGGATGGAGAGTTCAAAAATTACTTATGTCTCCAAACTAATATGGTATATTTACATGGATCATCATTATCAAATAACTCATTAATGACCCAAAGGTCAGGTTCCAAATATAACCCCTCCTTGGATAGAAAGTCAGCTTCAAAATTTAACTTCCTGTAGACATGCTAATAAGATATAACATCAAAATAATTTGACATGTTTGTAATTTTGAAAATTGGAAGGAGTAAAATATTTTACATTTTATTGATCCCCTTAATCCAATTTAGAATAACCATTGAGTCCCCAAAAATCTATAAATAACTCACTCTATTCACAATCACAAGCCTGAGTAGGAGCTTTAAAGCCATGAACTCAATATGGTTGGTAGTACCAGGAACCAAACTAGCCATGAAATGAATAAAATGAGTGGGGGTTAAGTAAATTAAACAACCAAAACCCCAAAAATTAGGGGTTCCTTTACTGACACCATCAAAATAACCCCTGGCACCAGAGTAATTAATGGGAGGGTGAATAAGTATTCTTTGATGGGGAATTTTTGGGGTGATTTTAAAGTGACCAAAAATGATCCTAGTTTGGGATAGACATTGAAATGTAGGGATGTTTTTCCTTAGAAGATGTATGTGTTTACTGAAATCCATATACCCTAAGAGATAATCAGAGTGAGAGCCTTGAAGGATTTGAGCTCAAGTTTATCAAACCACTTCTCGAGACATTTTACAATAATATTACCTTACCAAAAATCTATCACACCAATAAAATACTCTAACTCAACCCATATTTTAACATCATATGGACAAGTGACAAGGATATGGTTCATAGTCTCCAACTATTGTGAGTAGAGATTGCATCACCCCATACCATGCTAGTTTCATTTTTATAGTACCTCCCATGTAAGAGATTTATTAATTAAAGTGAGACACATAAAGATTTTTTTTTTGTGTGGGGATTTAATCTATCATATATTTTCCACCACCACCATCTTCCCTATGGGGCCTCGATAAGGTAGTTGGAATGATAACCTAATCAAACTAAATATTTACCAAGCTTTAGGTTTAAAGACCAAACCAACTCAACAACATCATAATTGAATCTAGTATGACTCCATTTAAAAATCTAAACATAAGCATACCATATTTTACCAACCTCCCTATCCAATCCTAATGATTGTGTACTTTTCCATCCCTATCACCAAGGGTTTGTGAGATTTTGGTCTACAACCTGATATAAGAAAGAAACACCATACATCTCCTAGATATTAATCAGTTCCTTAGGCAATTTGTAATCATCATCACAACCCAATCAAGGATCTATACCAAATTTGATTTTAGTACCTGACCCCACCTTCCAGATAAGATAATTAATAATGATAGGAAAGGTTTGAACTAAGAGTTTCCACATAATAGAGGCATTATGACAATGTTTGCTGGGCCTACAAATCCATTCGACCACATTAAGTGGTTCTATAAACTTTTGTATAATAATTTAATTCCATATTTCATATTTAGTGATAAGTAACCATAAAATTTTTGCAGTAAGTGAATCGCTAAACAGATGTATATATTTTAATCCCCAACCCCCAATAGCCTTTGGAGTGGCAATGGCTTACTATTTGACCAAAGCTATTCCTTCCTTCCCTTTCCTACCCATCTAAATAAATTTAGTTTTTTTTTATGAATATTATCAATTACTCATTTGGGTATATATGATAAAGTGAGCCAATAGACAGGGATAGCCTCAAAAACCATTTTGATAAGAGTGAGTCTACCTCCAATAGATATACATTGATTTCACCAATAACAAATCTGCTTTTCAACCTTTTTAATCAGCTGATTCTAGTCATGCTTCTTGTAGTCATTTGGTTTCAAAAGGAATTCCAAATATTTGAGTCTTTCTTAAAAATCAATAATTTGAAAAGGGAAAATTTCCATAATCTATCTGATCTGTTTTGCCTCCAGCATATTGTAGGAGATGCTAGACTTTTTCACATTTAAATCCATACCCATAGCCACACAAAAGAGATATAAAGAATCCTTAGGCAGAGTGATATCTTTTTTGGATCCATCACAAAAGCAAAGACATCATCCACAAATAATAGGTGCATGAGGAATATGGTTTGGCTAACCTTAACCCCCTGATTAAGCCACAATGTTTGGCCATAAGTAGAGGTCAACTCAACCCTTCAGAAATTATTAAGAATAACTAATGGGAGAGGGGACAACCCTACCTTAATCCACATGAGGAGATAAAAAGGTGGATGTTGAGTCATTTATGACTAACAAAAAATAAACAGCTGAAGGTAACCCATTATCCAATTAAACATTTGAATATAGAAGCCAACATGAATCATAATTAATCTTAAGTATATCCGTTTTACTTTATCAAAAGTCCTGGAAAAATCCAACTTAATAACCACTACTGATAACTTCATAAATTTAAAGGAGTGTAGACATTATTATGCAACACCTATAGTATCATGAATTTGATGCCCATGTAATAATCCAAATTGTTCTTTGGATATGAATTCATAAAGAATATCTTTAATCTGAATGGAAATGATTTTAGTGATAATTTTATAAATATAGTTACATAAGGAAATAGGAAAAAAATCAATTACAGAGATTAGAATGTCCTTATTAGGAATGAGAGCAATGAAGGTTGAATTGAAGGTCCCAAAAATCTTCCTGATCATCCTAGAATCATTAATAACATGAAGCAAGTCCTCACCAATCAAATAAAAAAAACCCCACAAGAATTCAATCATCTAACCATCAGGCCCCGAACTCTTATCCTTTTGGAAAGAAGCCATAACAATAATTAGCTCTTCCCTGGTGATAACCTCCTCTAGTCTCACATTATCTTCTTCCTTGAAAAATCAAGGAAAATACAAAGTGATTTTGATAATTTTAATAATGTTAACCTAAATGGGGTAATTATAAACTTCATGAAAATGTGAGACACCCAATTCAACTATCTCATGAAAAGTCTACACAGTAGATCCATCAGGTTGTTGCATTTACCAAATGGTATTTTTTATGATGATTGGTGAAATTTTAATTTTTTTTTGGTTTTTTCATCCCTATTTTCTAGCCATAGTGCATGAATTTTTAACTTCCACTGAGATTCTATATCTTCAAGATGTTCCCACAACTTTGATTCCAAATATTTGAGCCTAATTTTGATATCCTCATCAAAATCTTGTTCAACACCAAGTCTATAAGTAACAACAATATAATTTTCTAGAGCTAATAGATCCATTTCAATAGATTGTCATTTGTTGGCATCCTATCTAGCTATAACCTTTTTCACTCTTTTGAGGTTGGTAATGAATTAATGACTAGTCAATTCCAAGGAATAAGCATCATATACCTCCCACTCCTCCTGGACAAGATTAATAAAATCTTATCCTTAAGCCAATATGGGTTGAATTTAAATGGGATAAGTGGATTTTGATCCTCTTTTTCAAATTTTAATAGAATGGGGAGATGATTAGAATCACCTCCCGTTAACAACCATGATTTGATTCTTTCAAAGACAAGCAAAATGTAATGTGTGATTAGAAATATGTCAAGTCTCTTGTTGATGCTATTAGATATAGTTATCATATTCTACAAAGTAGGAACAAACTCCATGGGTTCCAAGTCCACCAAGTTATAATCCTTAATTTTTTGTAAGAAGAAATCATTGAGAGGATCCATTCATGTTGAAACCCACCACACCTCAACAAGCTTGGTGGTAAAATTAAAATCACCCCCAATAATTGTATTATTAGCTTGAAGTAATTTTTGGGTGAAAAGTTATTCCTAATAAACCAATATATACTCATAAGGACCATATATATTCAACACTGAAAAGAATTTTCCAAGATCCAAAGAGTGTAGTTCCAACCCAATACCTAAGTGGAAGAAGAAAGAATTGTCCATCCTCAAAGTGGTCGTTCTCCAACCCAAAACCAATCCTCTAGAACTACCATTTGAATCAAAAGCCAAGAAATCCCAATCCTTAAATTTTTTAGATAATCCTTCTATGATATTGTACCCTTCCCCCTTGGTTTATTAAATCAAGATCATATCTAGATTGTGTAGATGAATACAATGCTTCAAAGTGGTTTTTTTAGAGGGATTTCCCAAGCCTCTAATATTAAGGGATAAAATTATCATAAATAATAATTTGAAGGGGTTGTCCCCACTCTAAGGGCCCCTATAATAGTTTTTTTCTTACCCTAATGAACTTCCTAAGCTACTATATTTTTTTCCTTAGTGATCTAAGAGGGTCTAACTTTATTTGAGCATGTATCTAAAGGGCTCAATAAAAAACCCAACCCTCCTACTATACTTCCTTCTATTTTGGCTTTAGCCTTAAAGTAAGATCTTATAGGATATCATGATTGGATATATATGGAAAATGAATCTACGAAGATTAATTACTAATAACTTAGCTTTGTACAAGAAACCTTGACTTTTCCATCCATAGAATGGGTCTCACTAAGAAATTATTTGCCAACCATATGGTTGTATTTTATCACTAGCTCTCCAACATGGTGTTCAAATGTTATCTCTAAAAAATATGAATCAATCCTTAACCCTTCCAATTGTACATGAACTTGTACCATAGGACACACCTCATTTGGCACTAAAAGTGAGTTTATATATCCACCCCAAAATTATTCAAAGAGAAAGGATGAGAAGCTAGAAGAGCAAAATGGTGATATGATCAAGTAACATCACATCCTAGTGTGTTTCATCCAAAGGTTCTTTCAAAATCTAATCCAATAGTTATGGGACACATATAATCAAAGCTATATCTTCTCACAATACATGTTTAATAGAAAGTCATACTAGTGACTATTGTACATAAGTGTATTTACAGTTGCCAAATTAGCATTTTATATAAGATCAAGATTGTTAATACTAAATTCTTGAAACTTCTAACTAGCTGAGTAGTATAGAACTACTTCCTCCTATAATATTTAGAAGAGAATCTAAGATAGTAGTCATTGGCCAAGTGTCTATAGGTATGACATATAACACACCTAAATGGGACACCTACATAATCTAAGGTTTGTGTATGGATCCAAATCCCGTATTATATGATAATATCCTCTTCTAAACCCTCTAGTAGGTTGATATCAACCAATAGTTTGCCCACCATACTAGTGTATTACTTAGTATAATTTTCATCAACACCAATATAAGTCCCAATGCTATCTCCAATAGCCTTAAAAACATACAAACTCTAGAATTCAAATGGAAGACCTGGAAGTTTAACCCAAATAGGTTGGGTTCATGATTTCTCCTCTCGAGGATCAAAACTTGATGTCCACCACTTTATAGTGAGTGGTTTTTCCCCCAAAAACATCTTTGAGATAATATAAGATTGAAATATTGTGTACCTTTGAAAACAAATGTAATCCATACCCTAATAAGGATGTGGGAGATAAGAGTGTAACCAAGGATTGGTTGCCATAATTGAGTCATCCACTTATAAAGTGTTTGGATGGATATTTTTCTCATAAAAAAAAATAGTTAATGCATTATTCACCAATTAAAAAACATGATCCATATTGACATCCTCCCCAAGAATAAATTTAACTATTTTACCTCTAAGTTTGATACACCTCTTTCCTTTTCTCTACTACATTTGTTTGAAAAATACGTTGTTTATATATTACAACATTTAAAATAATATGTTCAAGGATATAGTAATAAACTAATAAGATGAAATCTTAACTAAGATCTATTTTATTTAATAACTATTGTCATTTGAAATGTGCACCCATGGATGCTCTATGGTGTAGATGAGTTTCTAGTTGTGGGGTGCTAAGCATGAAGGTCTTGCATAGGGTACAAGAGTTTGAGGTGCTGGGGGTAAAAGTATTATCAATCAGCTATGTGCATGAGCATCAGTTGTCTCATCATCATAATAGGAATTCCCCCAAGACATGGGACCCTTGTACTCCTTAGGATGATCCTCTAGAGTAGGTTAAATTCCTTCTATTCTAAGTACACTAAGTTTAAGACCAGTACACAGGCTTAAAGAGAAAAAAGGTAAACTACCGATATTCTAAACCTAGTTTATTGAGGGAAAAGGGAAGAGAAAAGGTAAGAGATGTTGAAAATTAAAAGAGGTGATGTGCCCAAAATAGAGTGAGCACTTTTATTGTCATAAACATAGTGAAAACCTTTGAGCATAAGATAAAATCATACAAATTCTACCAAGGACACTCCAAGTGTATTAGCATTTATTATATAGGCATGAGAACACAATGTAGAATTAAGAGGGATGAAGGTTATCCATAGACAAAGCCTATGTAGACCCTGGTGTGCACAATATATGACCTACAATTGAGCTTTGAGTTTAATGAAGAGGTGATAGAAATGGACAATGATGAGAGGGGAGGAGTTTACCCATAGTAAAGGATCAAAAAACATAAATAGCACACAAAACATCAAAATAATAGGAGGTGAACTTAATTCTCATTAATTTTCAAGCTTTAGCTAATACAAGTGCTCATGGAGGGAAAATTTTAGTAGCATGAGGTTGATAAAAAATGTTGAACGTTTTACAAGTGAAAGACTAAGATTTTATAGAGAATACGACTATTTTACAATAAATGTGCCACTTGAGGTAGTGGGCATAGCCTTACATTATTTTACAGTGCTGCATCCATGCTTCTTGAAGTCTATCTGATGATTAGATCTGGGGTTAGTATCATGATCACTTCTGGATACACATACCCAAGGGAATGGAAGATTTCCCTAGTAGAGTTAGAGGGTGGTGTGTATGCACATCCTAATGTCAATTAGCTACTTTTATATTTAATCAATATGACATCTTGATCTTCCCTTGATTACCCCAATGACCTTTTTTATATCTTGTTGCCCTTTGGCACATAACACTTTATGATCGTTCTTGGGTGTGGTACTACAGGGGTGACATGTGTCACCTTAATAGGTCTTCAAAGGAAGAATTTTGGAGCTTTGGATGGAAGCAACATAGTTATGACACATGGGTGTTACTTCTTTATTTTATTAGCTTGGTGGGTCCTCATATCCTTTTTATTCAACCAATGGTATTGATTGAAATTCTACCAAATGGGACCATCATTGAATGAGTGTCAGGTCGACACATGGAGAGCTAGCATTTTTCTTTGGATAACCATGAAATTTTTGTGTTAAATGAGCATCGAGCTACCACATGGTATTAATTAAAGGAGATATGTATGCTTCAACATTCATGGATACAAATCTATGATTCTATATGTGGGCATGGAACTATGTCAACTAAGCATGAGGAATATTTTTAATAAGGGTGTGCATGAGGATTGAAGATCTTGATCACATCCTTCATAATTCATATTGCTTCCCATATTTTACCTTCACTTAAACATTACATAACCCAGGCACCTACATTCTTAAATTCATGTGCTCTTAGAATTGTGCACCATGGAATCATGCACAAAGACACATTGAAATATTTATGTAGGCATGAGTCATCACTATACTACTACACAAACTTGTGCTTATATATTAGGCTTGGGCATAGGTGGGAAGCACCCACACATTTTTTTCTTGGAGTGTTTGGGCCTTTGTAAGTGTATTCTCTCTTTGTAATCCTTGGAAGGCCCTACATCGACCCAAGGGTGACTAAAAATTTAACACTTCTAATGACCTCTATGGGCCACTTTGCTAAACAAGAATATAATAACCTTTGAATGATCCATTGGGTGTGGAGTAAATCCAACTAAAACTTGCTTAACCTTGCACTTGAATAAACTAAACTGAGTTCTACCCTCAAAAAATCAAAAGAGACAACAAATAACTGATGTGCAAAACACACTTAAGAGGAAAACAAATTTAAACTAAGACTGTAAAATGTGCACATAAGCACTTAGGGAAGTACAATGTGAACTAATCTAATTTACTATATACAAACTAAATATATACATCCTTTTTACTCCTAGATCAAAATAATAACTTCTTGGATCCTTTGCATTGTGTATCATCCTGTTGTTGACATGTGATGGGTGGAGGTGCGGTGGCATTTGTTTACAATAAAAGAGGTGCACCTTGATAAATTATGAACAGTGTTCAAGGGAGTTTGTTTGACTATGATCCCTTTTTATGAATGATTCCATCATGCTATGTAGAATATTTACTCTTAGATGGATGATGTATTCATCATCAAACCAATCCTCCCTAGATCTCTTCGTACCTATCTATGTTCTTTACTCAGACTACGCTTCCTGTAGCTTAAGAATCCTATTTTTGATACTTGAAGAGCTCATAAAATTGATAGGATATATTTTTAGACCCATTATATCTTCTATAAACTCCCTTATAAGGAACTTAGGATAATGGATTTGAAGTCTACTTGATGCTTCAACCTTTCCCTCATCTTTGTGCTACTTATTAGAAAGATGGGGCCAAAGCAGGTTTGTGATATATTTGAGGGGTGCACCAGGCACATAAGCATATAAAAAGTCATTAAGGAGTTGATAACCATCATTGAATATGTCAAACAAATTAATGTTTAACCCCTGAGAAGGTTGATATGATGGGATGCCTCTTCCTCACCCCCTAACCTATCTAATAAAGGCACATTCCTTAAATTTAACCAAATCATAGCCTACTTACAAAGGAACATATCTTACACACAAGATTTTGAGTAAATCCCACATTTCCTCATCACATATTAGCACTTGTGTATTGCTCTCAAATTGATAGGGGGTTCCTCCTAAATCACACATTCCCCTTGATGGCTTTGTTTGCCCCTAAGGTCTTCCTCCAGCTACTCTTCAACCTTCTACGTGAGAGGCCTCATTCTAGGTTCATGATTGAATTCATCTTATTCCATATTAAATGGAAGCTCATATATCCAAGAGAGTGCCTCATCATCTATCTTTTATGCACTACCCTATTATTCAAGTTGATTTCATTCATCATCCTCCTATAGTAGTTATGTGTTTTTTGACTTTGTGGTGTAAAGAGGGATACCAATAACAATTTACTCATCATACTCACTTGATGTATTATATTCTTCATTCAAATGGTCTTCACTTACCTTCCATAAAACTGGCCTTCCTTTGAAAAGGGAGATGGTTGGAGGGCAAGGGGTTTCAACTGGCATAAAAGCAAGGGATTATACAAGGTTGGGCATTACAAAGTTGGGATGCATGGTCCAAGGAGGCTACCATGGTTTTTCTTGAGGCTCTTGAAGGAGGATGGGATCTTGAATTATCATGAGCATAGGATTTTTTAAGCTTGGTACTTTGAAAGTAGGGGATTTACTTAGAGGTGGAAAGGAGATATACTTCCTGAAGCAAGGAACTTTGGGCACGAAAGCTTTATGTTCCATAGGTTGGATTACATGTGTAGGGGATGCCCACTTGAAGCTATTAATAGAAGGAATGGAGGTGATTATATGTGATTAAATTGTCTACATATATGCAAGTAACATACACATCTACTTTTCTTTGGCTTTGATCTACCTAGCCAAGCATTTGTCTTCAAATCTATGCTACTCCATCATCTCCTGCTACTGAGTGTAAGATTTATGAGCAAGCTCCTTTTGTTGCCTACCATACTCCTACTCTCTTTTTATTTCCCTCATTTGCCTTTGGAAATCAAGGTGTATATCATTGATTCTCTTTTGAGGTGGATTAGGAAGATAGTAATGCTGATTAGGGGTAAGGTAGCTGACACATGGCTGATTAGAAACATAAGGAGGATGCCATAAGGGATGAACTAGGGGAAGGTCATAGGCACTCATATAAGCTTAATATAAGAAATAAGAAGGCATAAATGAAAAGTTTTCATGGAATGAGGGGTATAAAGACATATTATTAAGTGCTTGGACTACTTAAACCAATAGATTTAGACATTTGGAGTCAATAAGTGTTCTATAGAGTGGATTCAACACTTGATAGCTAAGGACAACACTAATTCCTTAGATTTTCTTCAAACTTGGTCCTATCAAGCATGCCAAAAAATTTTATCATTTGAAATGTGCACCCATGAATCCTTTGCAATGTGGAGAAGTTTTTAGCTATGTGGTGCTAAGCACAAAGGTTTTGTGCAGGGCATGAGAGTATGAGGTATTAGGTGTGGAAGTATTATCACTTAGCTATGCACATGAGCATCAATTATCTCATCATAATGATGAGAATGTCCCTAAGGCATAAGACCCTTGCACTCTTTGGGATGAGCCTCTAGAGTAGGAAAAATTCCTTCTATTCTAAGTAGGAAAAATTCCTTACCTTGGAGTAGTTGTTTAAGGAAGAAAATCTCTTATTATTGCTTCCTAATGGTTTTGATCAACTTTTGATAGTGCCATTTCTTGTTACATTTGCTCCTCTTTATTAGGGCTAGAAGGTTGATCTTATTATTCCATTATTCAGGCCTTGTACTTATCAATAACAAGTCTAGAAGAGGAAGGATGAAGAGGATTATTCAAGGTTTCACTTATGTTTATTCTCATGTCTAGAGGCCCTTCCATTTTGTGTACTTATCTTAGTTCATCTTTAGCTATGAAATCATCCATTTTAGCCATAGCTACAAGTTACTCTATGCTTATAATTTGTTCCTCCATCTCTGTTAGTCTTTCTTATTCAATCATGATTGTAGGTCTCTTAGATTTAGGTGCCACCTCAATGTTTTTAGTAGGCCTTCCTTACTTGAATCTCTCTAATATTTATTTAACATCATCTTCAAAGAGGATGAGTCTTTTCATTTTATTTTATATTATTTCTAATTTAAATTCCATTATTGGTTCCTTTTTCCTAGCACTCCTAAATATTTTAGGCTATGTAATATCTGGAGCTTCTTCTTCAATGTCAAAAATATCCATGATGGGAATGGTTTTTGTTATAGTTTATGGAGTTGCACTTGAGGTGGTTCTAAATATCTCTATTTTCTCTAATCTTCTCTTTTTAGTTGGTTCCAAAGATGTTTATTTCACTCTGATTTCTCATTTGAGACCGCACTTGGGTGTGAGAGTAGAAAATAATGGTCTTCTCTTGGTTTGAGACTCCTTCTTAAGATTACCCTCTAAAAATACTTGAAAATTTGACTCTCCATTAGATTTATTTAAAAAAAGATGCTGGTAAATCAATTATATTGTCCCATGATGCCTGATAGATCAAAATACTTAGACATATTTATTTGTCATAACCTAAATAACCCCATGGAGGAAGTGAGGTGGGTTTACTCTGCATTCAATTTTTTCTTTTACATCCCTGAGATGGTTCAAAATCCTCATTGCATCTATAAATATAGGTGCATATTGACCATAAAAAGTGATAAAATTAATAACACTGAAGGTTATAGTCCTCCATGATTCCATAAAATTCTCCCTTTGATACCCTTATTTACCTCCTTTGGGTTTACAATTAATGAAGGCATTGATTCCCCCCTTACGTGAAAGCATTGAATCAGGGCCCTATAAAAGGGTTTACTATTTATAAACATACCAATATGAGAGATGCAATAAATTTAATTGATGATGGTGCTACTTATTGATATATTGATCCATTGTACCTTAGAATGATCTCATTCTAAGTTGGTGATGAAATCCCTTACTAGTTACTCATTTTATCCATGAAATTTCTTCAAAAAATCTAACCACCATGCCTCTTAACACATTTGTTATTGCTTCATCTTATAATAGTATTTTTATAGACTTTGGTTCAAAATTCATTTTTTGTCCCATGACAAAATTTAGGACTCATAGAGTTTTGGATAGGTAAACTTGGTAGTTAGGGAGAGAACAAGCAACAAGAATTAAACACATGATTTTTTTAGGAAAGACAACAAATAATATGAAAAATAGTGAGTAGTGGTCAAACTCTTGAAATATGTAGTAAATTTATCTTATTTTTTCATATTAGATGTTTTTATAGAAAAAAGTGTTTAATGCGGATGTGTGGATATATTTTAAGTGAATTCAATTGATTCCCATCACCATCCACATAAATAATTTGATGCCACCATTGATTTTACTGTAATCATTACTTCTTTATTTATTCCTAATCATCATTTGACATGCTTACCCTTATTTCAAAATTACCCCTCTTACATCATATCTAGTGACATCATGTTTTTTCATAATGCATTAATTTTTTAGGAAAATACATTTTAAAGTAAACCCACTTTTAGACCCTTATTTAGGAAAGACCTCCACTTTTAGGAAAACCCCCTTTAGGAAAGTGGATATTGAATTAAAACATAAAATACAAATTTAAATTGAATCATAGAGGAATGAAGTATATTCCTTGGATTACATATGATTTTCCTTTACTTATAATTTTTCCAATGTGTCTTAGGATAATGAAAAAGATCACAAGAGGTTAGTATTGGCTAATTTAGCTACCCTTGATCATGGCATGTTCAAACAAGGTTTTGAGTTGTATAACCTTTTGAATGGTCATATATAAGTCATTTTAGCATTTTTAAGGTATTTTAAAAGTTAAAGTTTAATGTTCCATTATTTTAGCTTGTCAAGGTCATTCTTGGGTTAATTCCAACGTGCTCCAAGCTTAGTAGGGCCAGTCTAAAGTTCAAGTAAGTTACTTGGATGTATGAATACATTTGTACAATTATTTTTAGGAATATTATAACATGAAGGTGGCAGGCCTAAGTCATAAAATTATATATTTTAGACCCAACATACTTGGGAAGTCATGATCATCATTTGTAACCAACAACAAATGTCTCCCATGGGATGTCAAAGTAAAAAATGATTGATTTCAAGTTTTTATATGTAAATGTGAAATTTGTATAGGATCCTAAATCCAAAATAATTATAATATAGAGATATTAAGGTCAGGACAGGGCATTAAAGAATTCATATTTCCATTGGAACACAAGACAACTAAAGAAGGGTCGGTTCCATGGCATTGGTTCATGGAAGAGAAGAAGTATTAGGCAAAGTGATATTAGGGGAATGATAATACCCATATTAAAATTCAATAGATATAAATATTTATAAGTTAAATGGGCATGGATTTATGAATCATCTCTAAGAAGTCTACTACCTCTAAAACCCTTCAAAACTCTAGGTGCTCTGTTTTGAAGAGTTTTAATGCATTTATGAGTTTGTTGATGAAAAGGAAATGTTATGAAAGATATTAACGGATATGATAATTAATCCTAGACCATATATAAATACATATATAACATTTTTAGGTAATAATTGATAAAAAACCTCCACATTGGATATTTTCCACATTGGATAAGTTTCAGGTTTGAGCACAAAGGGTTTTTAAGTGGGAATGATTCTGAAAGAAGATGGGTACTAAAGGAACATGAAAAAAGGCATAAAAAAATAAAAATTTACATTTTAAAAACCTTAAAACAAATTTTAATCAGACAAACAACTCAAATCAATAATTCACTAACCCATCCAAGAGGATTTCTCCATTATTCTTGATTTCTAGGTTGTTACAGGCCTAAAAAGGGTGTTTTTATGATGTTTTATTGCTTAAGTTAATGAATAAAATGGTTATAGAATATAAATGGGTCTCTTCAAGTCATATAAAAAAATAATTTGGTCTTTACACCCCATAAAACTCAAGGTATGCCCATTTCTCTCTCTAGGTCCATTGTTTCTAATTTCTGAGTTGTTGTAGACAAAAAGGAGTGTTCTTGAGGTGTTTTATGATTGATCATGGATAAATAGTGATTTAAATGGTTATATGGGTTCATATATGTTCAAATAAAAAATATTTAAACTCTTTATACCCTCTATTATTCAAAATGTAAATTTTTTAGCAAACTAGCCTACTTGCTACCCTACAAGCCTAGATTTTACAAAAAAGTGTGTATTTTGAGTTTTACTCCATGAAACTCATGAAAATTGACATGGAGGTATTTTTTGATGTCCCTTAAGTTATTAAATTATTTTTAAGTATGTATATTTCATTAAAATGGAGAAAAATCTAAAATATAGGTCTATACCATGATTTAACTACACTGGTTTGTCTAGGCTTGCTCAAGCTGTTGTTGTTGTACTTTATTTATTTGGACCTTTTTATGGAATGATTTTATCAGAATTTAAAAAAATTAATCTCATTTTATTAATGAATTATGATATATTTTTCTCTGAAATAAATGATCTATACCATGAAGGAAATCAAGGTTCTTGACTGGTTTACATGGTGTTTGAGTGTGTGAGAGTCTCTTGACTAGTTTGGTAAGATTTTAAAGCCTGGGGAGATGTATAATGATATTAAACCATACAATAAAGGATACATTATGGTGATTTGATGTGTTTTAAGTCACTAAACCAATCCAAACTTAGACTACTCCCTTACTTCCGTTGAGTAAATGATCATGCAAACCTTCTTAAGGTCATATAAAGCATAAGAATCTATGAGGAACTATTTTATAAACTCGATTAAAACATTTTATGACTCTCCAAGTCACAAAAAATTATATTCCTAATGACTAAAGGCAGATTTGAGAGATCCTATTCATAGGCAATTTGCTAGCTTCATGGTGTTGAGAGATCACAAGGATGAACAAAACCCTGTAATATCATCTTTGAGGTTTCCCAAGAATGAAAAATATGACAAAAGACTAAAGGAAATTAGATTCAATTGTATATTTATAACTCCTCCATAAATAAAGAAGAAAATTTTCAAGAAATCAATAGTGGGTCATAGGATTCCAAGAGTCTCTCCTACTCCACCTTTCATGAGGCCATCATCAAACAAGTTAACACATGTTAAGGATGAATTATAGGACTATTTTTATACCTTATATTTATATTTTAGCTAGTCTTATGATTTTATGAGAGCCATTACAGGCTTTTTACATGTCCTTATTCTCTCTCTCCTTTCTATTCTCCTATATATACTCTTGTAAGTGAAGTTTAAAGCATCCTCCATGTGAGTATGGTGAAGCCATGTTCCTTTTGTAAGTCATTTGAATCAATATATGGGTGAATTTTACCTTCTCCTATGACTATGTTTAGTGTGTATTATATGATCTTATCATGTGATGATTTGGTTCTCCTTAGATTGTTGTCCCATTTTGTCACCACTATGTAGTTTGAAGTCTCTTTTGTAGGTCATATGGTGTGTGTCAAGTAGTTTTGAAAAAGTTAAGTGTGGAAAATATTCATTAATATCTTTTTCTAAAGATTTTGATTATCCCTCTTGATTGATGTACTAGTTATAAACTTCATATTGAAATAATTATGTAAGAAGGCCATTTTAGGAGTTGTGTATGTTTATTTTAGTCCTATGGTCCATTATTCACCTTAAAATTAGTGGATAATATCAAAACTTCTAGTGCATCACCTTGTTTTCTTTTTAGTTTGCTCTCTTTTTCCCTTTCCCTTTTCCTTGCATTTTAGTAGGTTTAGTGTTAGTTTAGGTGTAGCATCAAGGGAACCATCCCTCTCTAGAGTTTATCTTTAGTCATAAGTCACCCAAAACCTTAAAGAGTTCCCATTGTGTCAATTGAGTGAGGAGACCTAAAAAATCTCCTCAAAGGGTACAATTCAAAGTGACAACAATTTTTGGCATGCCTAGTGGGACAAGAATTTCATCCACTGAAGAATTTTTTAGTGTTGTCCTTTAACATATTAGTATTTGGAGGCATTTAAAAAAATACCAATGGTGAATCTATGTTATTTATAACTGGTTTAATCAATATAAGTGCTTAAAGATCATCAATTGGTATGTATTTTCATCCTCCATATTATGAAAATACATCTTTTATACCCCCATATCTATCATATCAAGATGAAAATTTTTATGGATTCACCTCAAGGAGCCTTGAAATATAAAGATATCAGTATTACCATGACATTTAACCCCCTCTTACCCCTAATCATTCTTAGAATCAACCTTGGCAAATCCATGTTCTTTCTAATCATCGTGAAAAAAGTATTAAATAAATCAAACTTGAATTTGAGAGAAATTATATGGAGAATGATAGGGAAAAGGAATATAATATGCACCAAGAAGAACTTGAAAAATAGGTTTATATACACAAACAAGAGGTAGGGTCATGGGAGAGATATAATGAAGAATGCCTAGTTAGGAAAATGAGGCTACAAAAGAACAAATTCTTCAACTGCCCATGAGAGCACAAGGAATTGAATCCAAACATCAATTATTTTGTCTTATCCCTATTTTAAGATAATGTATTTAAAATGAATCTATTTGATTCAAAATTATAATATTTATGAATCCAAAACCTTTAAAATAGCTTATGCATATGCATATTCTACCCATTCTTCCTCAAGGACCTCAAACTTTTCAATCATGGAAGCCTTCTTGGACCACTCCTTGTAACCTATCTAAAATCAACAAGAGGATAGGGTTTTAGAATTCAAAGCAAGGAAGTTTGAAATTTTCATAAACCCTTCACACACCACTTAAGTTGGAATCATTCATAAATATCAAGGCATATCATAATTTGAAAGGTTGATTACCAAGTGGAAGGAGAATAATGAAGAAACCTTAGCACAAGAATATTTTACTCTTCCCCAATAACTCCTAAATAATCCCATTACCCATAAATTCATAAATTTTAAGAGTGCCTCTTCAACCCCAAAGCCAATTCAAGAATTTACCATAATGACCTATATTCCTATTCTCCCAAATGGAATTTTTTGCCCTCCCACCTTCTCCCTTTTTAAAGGAAGATTAGTTGTATGGAAGGAAAGAGAAGATCATCAAAGGGAAGAGAGTGTTTAAAGTGAATGTGATGAGGAAATAATAATTGGGTGTCCTCATTATACCATCAGATCATACTTGAGAGAAAAGGAATAAAATTAGACTTTTGGGCACACTATTGATGAAGATGAAGCTAGGCTTGAAGAAAAGGACATCACCTTGTTTGAGGAACTACCACTTTATGTGATACAAGAAGATATTGAGAGTGAATAAAATATCCAAGAGGGTACTAATCTAAGTCTTTTTTGGATGGATGAGCTTCTATTCTACATAGAAAAAGAAGAGGATCAATCTGATTGGCATGAATTTGAACTTGATGATGGAATTATAGTATTGAGTAAGGTTATGAAAAACCTTGATGAAGATGTCATTCCCCAAAGTGACCAAGGAAAATACATCAATTAAGGGTTTCAATAATACCTTGAGCTCCTTCAAGATATTGAGAATATTTGTAGGCCTACACTTCCTAGTGAAGGCATTGATAGTGTGGTTGTCAAGTTTAGGAAACATGCAAAATAAAATGTTTATCAAAGCATATCTCAAAAATACTCTGATAAAGCTTGGGGGAAGTATTTGGAACTCCTTCAAGAGATTGAAAATATTAAAATATTTGAAAAGTATAATGACATCCCTCAAGATGTATAGAAGACCAAGAATAATGTCTCAAGGATCCATTAAGGGTTGAGGTTACAGTTGTCCCTATGATTTAGAATATGATCACTTTTAAAGGAACTTTCAATATGGATGAGAAACATGAGGTGAGCATTGAACCAAAAGAGTAGTTTGTGTTCGTACGACATATGTTTTCTTCAGTTAATCCACTTGGAGAAAAACCAAAGAGGTTGGTAATCAAAATAAGAGTTGATCTAATAAAAATAATACCTTAATAGTAGCTGGTTATTCATCTCTTTCAAGCACATGGAGAAGAACTAAGAGGTTTGTGATTTGAAATAGGTGGGATGGAGGTATATTAAGTATTTTATATAGTAGGTTAGTCTTTTGATTTTTCTAAGTGCTTCTAGCACATGTTTCTTAGCTGTTTGCTATTTCTCTTTTCCCTAAATACCTATTAGCATATTGTGTTTATTATTTGTTTGATTGGTGTGTTTGGAAAGTGATATCATCTATCTCAAATTTTTATAAGGGATTGTAGTCAAGTTTTAAGGTCTAAACTAGGTTAGAAAGCAATGTTTAGTGATTCAATGCCCAATGGGTTGTTAGAGGCCACTCGTCTAGATGTTTAACAATAAAACTATCCCTAGAGGTCACCAAAAATGTTGAATAATTTATCCACCCTTGATAATGGTATGTTAATGAGTCATATAACCTTGATAACGGTTATAAATAAGCTTTTTTAATATTGTTTAAGGTATTTTCAAAGTTAAAGTTTAATGTTCCATTATTTTAGCTTGTCAAGGTAATTCTTATGTTAAGTCCAATGTGCTCCAAGCTTGGTATGGTCAGTAAAAAGGTCAAGTAAGTTACTTGGATGTATGAATAAACTTATCCAATTATTGTGAGGAATATTATAACATGAATGCAATATGCCTAAGTTAGATAATGATATATTTTAGACCCAACATACCTAGGAAGTAATGATCATCATTTGCAACTAGCAAAAAATGTCTCCAATGGGCTATCAAATCAATAAATTATTGATTTAATTTTTTTTACATAAATGAGATGTTTATATAGGATAATAAATCCTAAATAATTCTAAGATAGAGCTTTCAAGGTTAGGACAAGGCATGAGAGAATTTTAATTTCTGTCAGATCATAAGACAAGTAAAGAAGGGCCAGTTTCATGGCATTGGTACATGGAGGAGAAGAAGTATCAAGAAAAGTGATATTATGGGAAGGATAATATCCATATTGTCTTCCAATTCATATAAATATTTTTTATTTTAATGGGTACAGATTTATGAATAATCTCTACAAAGTTTACTACCTCTAAAACCCTTCAAAACCCTAGGTGCTTGATTTTGGAGTGTTTGAATGAATTCTTGAGTCCATTGATGAAAAGGAAAAGTTTTGAGAGATATTATAGGGTATTAATAATAATACCAAACCATATATAAATACCTATATATCATGTGCAAGTAGTAAATGAGAAAAAACATCCACATTAGATAGGTTGTATGTTTGAACACAAAGGGTTTTCAAGTGGGAATGATTTTTAGAGAAGATGGGGAATAAATGAAAATTTAAAATTGTTTTAACACAAAAAATTACATGTTAAAAAACTTAAAACAAAGTATAATCATGCAAACAACTCAAATTAAGAAGTCACTAACCCACCCAAGAGGATTTCTCTATTGTTCATGATTTATGGGTTGTTGCAGGCCTGAAAAGGGTATTTTTATGATGTTTTATTGACTAAATGAATGCATAAAATTTTTATATGATATAAAGGGTATCTTAAGGTCCTATAAATAAATATTTTTGTCTTTATATCCAATAAGACTCATGATATGCCCATTTCTCTCTCTAGGTCCATTGTTCCTAATTTTTGAGTTGTTGTAGACCTAAAAAATAGTGTTCTTGATGTATTTTATGATTGATCATGGATAAATAGTGATTTAAATGGTTATAGGTTAATATATGTTTAAATAAAAAATTAATCAACTCTTGATACCCTCTATGACTCAAAATGTATTTTTTTTTAGCAAACTAGCTTGCTTGGTGCTCTACAAGCCTAGATTTTACAAAAAAGTGCATATTTTGAGTTTTACTTAATGAAACCTAATGAAAAATTACATGGAGGTATTTTTTGATGTAATTGAATTTATGGAATTATTTTTAAGTATTTATAGTTCATGAATATGGATAAAAATCTAAAACATATGTCTATATTGGTTTACACGGTGTTTGAGTGTGTGTGAGTCTCTTGACCCGTTTGGGATTTAAATCTTGAGAAGAGGTATAATGACATTAAAAAATAATTTAAAGGATACATAATGGTGATTTTATGTGTTTTAAGTTACTAAACCAAACGAAACTAAGACTCTTCCCTTACTTGCATTGAGTAAATGACTATGTAGACGTTCTTAAGGTCATATACGACATAAGAATCTTTTGAGGTACTCTTGTATACTATAATAATGTAAAAATGAAACTTAAGTTATAAGAGTGTTAATTGAGACCAATTATCCATATATTATACCTATACCTATCTTAGGGCCTATTTTCACACTTATACATCCTTTATGCAGGCCACAAACGTCCCTAGTCATCCCTATAGTAGTCCCAAAACCTCATTCTTACATTCTAGCCCTTTGTGACTTAGGTTATACCACCTAGACACTAGAACCAAAATAGGGATAGTAGCACCACATGGTTCCAATGTCTTAATTTTGGTGCTACTATATTTTCCCTCCTTTTTTCATAAACATATATCTTTTCAAATCTTAGACCACCTAGTTTCAGCCTAAACCTCTTTTAACAACTTCATAAGCGCTAAAACAATATATATATATATATATATATATATATATATATATATATATATATATATATATATATATGTATATATATGTGTATATATATAAATGTGTGTGTGTGTGTGTGTGTGTGTGTGTGTGTGTGTGTGTGTGTGTGTGTGTGTGTGTATATATATATATATATAATCCCTTTAAAATATTTATGGAAATAAGATGTAAATTACACATAAAAATTTAGAATAAGTTATGCACAATTAAGGTTATCAATATATATTCTACCCTACTTATGCATACTACCATCTACAACATTCTTAAGCTAAGATTACTCAGATTTCTAGTCTCAAACACATTAAAATCACTCATATCTACAATCATAATAGATTAACATGTAGTTGAACTAACACTTAGGTGGGGATAACTACATAAATCTTGATCCCTCTTTGGAGTATTGATATGTAGGCAAATATCATCACAACAGGGTGTTGAGGATGTCTAGCCTACCACACTAAAAAACATACTTTACTAGTATCAACTAGATGCCCTAACAATATGGAGTATTAGGGTTTTATCATAATATCAATGAAAATATGTCATGTACATGGTTCCATAACTTATGCGTATAGGAACAGGCTTAGCAAACCCAAACATAGGTGTATCAAGAAGCTCATAATAGTTTTACATAGAGGATACTACTGCCAATATAAAGACACTAACACCACATGGATCTACTATCCAATTAGGGTTATACTTTTATGGAGGGGTTTTGATACCTATATTTTGTTTTCAACACTTAGACTAGTCCCTACCTAAGTTTTTAGCCTCTAAATAATCTATCTCAGTCATTTTCCAACTAAATTCTCATTTACATTATTTATTGATATTTTTAGAAAGGTAAAATTTAATTAATTTTGTAATAGATCAGTGGCTATATTTATTGTATATTTCTACCATGATTTACTATACTTAACCCTTTAACAACATAAGATTTACAGTCACCTAAGTCCTAAAAGGTTAAAATATTTAGTGAACCCAACTTACTTTGAATAATGCACAAACCCTAATCCTAAATAACCCTAGGGTTTATATTTCTAGCCTTATAAAACCCACACTCAAATTTCATATTTTATGATTTATATTTCATATAATCATGATAATAATTATAGATGAAGTTTGTATACACATAATATTTTCAAACTTTTATTGATTACTAACACTTTGTATCTTGTAAGAAATCATCGAGTCTCAATCTCTCTAAGTGCACTCCTTAAAGGGTGCACTAGGAAAAGGGTGGGTAGACCATTGGTGTTTCACATAATTATTGTCCCTTTTTCCACTTGTTACTTACACACTTATCTCCTAAAACCATTTACCCTAAGATTATTCTTCTCTATTATACCCATTCCATGCATTTGCTACATTTTATCTTGTTATTCCTCACTTATATCCCTTTTTATCAATCAAATTTATTAGGTCAACCCTATATAGTTTAGGTGTATTTTTCACTTAGGAATTACTTAACCTTTGGCTAACCTAGCTCATGAACTAGTGAATTATTATCCAAAATTGTACTAGGTCAACTAGGTCAAAATTTTTAGAAGGGTTTAGGGAAATTTATACCTTTATATATAAGTTCATTTCCATCAATTATCAATTAGCATAAAAAAAACTAAGAGTGAATGAACATTTGGTCATTGACCATTCTACTTGAGGAATAAAACTTAGGGTTCCATACTTTATTTAGAGATATGGATATTGTCTTATGGAGAAGTATTTTGGATACATAGATAGGTTGTGTAGCTTAGAGATGATTTTTCTTTGCCATCCTTACATACCACAATAATCTCTTGAAAAACACCCTGGCTAAGGGAGAGTTTGAGGCTTGGTAGGTTAGTCTTCATAGGTAAGTATTACTAACTTTTTTTTTCCTTTGTAAGAGTAGATAGATATGGATTTGTGCTTATCTTCCATGTATTAGGATTCCATATACATTGCAATGAGTATATATATTCTATGCATGTTTAGTTTTATTATTTCTAATGCCCACTTTGTGCCATAAACTTTGATGAGCACTAGATTAGATTTAATTTACTTGTTATTAGATTAGGTGAAATACAAAAACCTAGGACCCCCTTAGGCTTATTGCATGATTGTGTTAGACTAGAGGCTTTGGAACCCACCTTATTATGGTATATTGTGATAAATGATCCCCTAATCAGGTCTAGTAGATACCCATATTGGTCATGCTCTGACTTAACAAATGTATTCCCAGTCGGAAGTGTAGTTATGCTTTATCTTCTCTAAGTTAGGATTGATTTATAGACATGATGTATTTTTTATTGCATACATTATAGTGAACCCAATGTGAACTATCCCTTAGAAGATTTTTGCACTTATTTTTCATTATTTTTATCATATATTTTCCATACTAGGTCGACTGCATCAACACAATTTTAACTTATGCGTGTAGGTTTAACACATAACCACATCCAAATGACTCTATTCTTTATGTGCAAGATATTTTTTAGGTACAGGATACTAGATCAACCTAGTCAACCCAATATAGTTTTTTATACTTTTAGACATCCAATTAAAACTACTAGGTCAACCCAATCAACCTTGTACATTTCAAGCACTCAGCAACAGACTTTTGTAAAGCTAGATTGACCCAGTTGACCCTGTTAATAGGATTTTTAAACATTTATCAAGGTTTATTTTATAGAAATATAATTTATTTTCATATTTATACTCACCAAGGTTCCTTTATATCTTTTCTTAGTCTTTCCTTTCATAGTTTTTAGTCTTTAAAATGGCCCCTATATAGTCAATTGGATTGACCCTGTCAACCCAGTTCTATATTCTATGTACTATCTAGATAAATAGGTCAAATATATCAACCCTATTCATTCTTAGACCTTTTATTCCATAGTATAGAGGTGAAACTATCATAGTGGTGTGTGAAGTGAGGGGGTAGGCCCCAATACCAATCTTGTATTATTGCCAATATAGATCTCTTTCAGCATAAACTTCCTGAAACTATCCTTAGATTGATTTCTAGTTCCTTGATTACAACCAACTTAAGATCACATTTAAAATCATATTCTTATAAAATAACAACATTCAGGTTGACCATCTAGGTAGCTTTTACTTTGCAAGTTGATTACTTGATTTTTGCTCAACTGTGTGTTGTATTGCAAAAACTTGCATTAGCCAATGTTGGTGCAAGGTTTTATGCTATGTACATCAATTGGATTAACTTTATTTATCCAATTTATTATGTTTTTCCTTTCATTTATTTCTTGCCTAAATACTTGTAAAGATTTTCTTATCTCATTGCATAGTCATTTTAGTTAACACAGTCTATTAAAAACTATCTATTTTTCCCTATCTTCAATACTAGGTCAACCTAGTCAACCTTGTACACCTTTTCAGCCTCTGTTTGTCATGTTAGGTTGACCTAGTTGAAGTTATATAATTTGTAGGCCCTGTTTCATGTGTTAGGTTGACCCATTTGACTCTGTAATATTTTTGTCTCTTTACTTTTCCTTTGGATATATATCTTTTGTGGTTATCTAGTCTTATCTCATAATGATGACATATTTTCAACCTTCCTTTAGTTAATAACATTGCATAATCAAGGATTTAAATCATAATCTCACTTATTTTATTACTTCAGATGAAACTATCCACTTTCTTTCTTCCTCTTCTCCTAATCCGAAACTAATCACTACATAGTGTAATGTAGTTGAGGTCATTCATCCTAATCTTCCTCCCAATATCAATGTTGGGAGTACTCCACCTACAAATAATCCTCCTTGAAACAACAATAATAATCCTCTTCCTATCAATACTAATACCCTTCCTACAAACACCAACCCACCTATTGATACAAATTAAATTTTTGCACATGTAATTAAATAAATGAACATCAAGAAAATAAATAATCAATCTAAAATGATGAACATGTAGAAAAATTTATTAAACATGAATAGTCAACCACCTCAAGTCATCATGTCTCAACCAAATCAAAATTTTGTCCCTCCTCCTCTTAGAGATGCCAATGGGAATATCATCACTCAACCTCCAATGAATAACAAAATGCTTCAACATATTCAAAATGAACCTTTATCCCCATTCATTTCATCCATAGATATTGGAAACATTTCTCCAACTATCACATATAATGGGACCAAGGACCCTACTATATTTCTTAAGTCTTTTTGTATTCTCTATAAGGAATGGGTCAAAACTAACACCTTTACTACCACTAAGCTCTTAGCCAAAACCTTTGTTGATAATGCACTTGAATAGTATAACCAAATTCTTAGACATTACATAGAATAAATAGAGGGTTTGGTCAATGCTCTAGTGAAGGAATTCCAACATGATGACCTTCCTTTAAATTACCTTAGCCTTTTTGTTAATACCAAGCAACTTCTTGATAAATTTGTTCATACTTTCATCAAAGATGGAATTATCTTTCTCATAAAGTGGACCATAACATGAATGATGATACTCTTTTAAAACTATTTTTTACTACTCTTAAGGCTCCCCTTCAATACAAAGTTTTAATCTTTTTACCTAAAACTTTATATGAAGCCTTAGACTAAGCAAAAAGGCAAGACTTTCTTATGAATCAATTTAAAACACCTCAAATAAATACTAAAGAAACTTTCCAATCATTTTATCATATCATTGATCATCTAAGCCTTCCCAACCTCAAAATGGAGTATCCAATTCAACCAATTTTAACCCAACCTAACTTCCATTGAGTCTAGAACAACTTAAGAAGAAACTGCCACCCTCTAAACCCATGAGCTTTGATCCTTCCAAACCTCCTTTAAAATGGTATAATCTTGATAAATTTTACTAGTGGAATTCTACTATAAGTCATTATCATGAGTCTTGTCATGATCTTCACTGATTTCTTATTTATTCCTTGCTTGGTCCACATTTCAATCTTTATGCTCTAGCATAACAATGTTATCAAGACTATCTTCAATCTTCTTAAATTCAATCTCAAGAACCACAATCAAATCAACATCAACTACCTAATAGTCACCAAAAATTATCCCATACCTACACATCATTTGCTAATGTTTTTCAAACCATAAATGATCCTTCTTAAATCAATAAGGAAAGGATAACTAACATGAAAAAATTTAAACATATTGTTTCATCCATTAAACCTCAACCTCTTAAGTCACATGAACCAAATGAGTACCTAATTCTAATGCCTACTCGAAATCATATTATATATGGTATTCATTTACCTCATTTCCCTCTTCATACCTCTCCTACACATCATATGTCACATTCAACCTCCTCAAAATCTAATAAACCAACACATTTAACTATCTCCAAATGCACCTACCAACCCAATGTAAATCAGTCTAATATCTCAATGTTACCTCACTCCAATGTACATGTTGGGGCATGTTTCAATGGTTATACACATATTCCTTCATAATTTGGGGAATTTTAAAATGCTCATACCTACATAAAATTACCCATTTGGGCATCTTATGATGCCCACTCTTATTATACAATGCATAATACCCACCAAATTTAGCTTGAAGAAACCTTCCAAGACTTATAGATGTGTATTTTACATACTCATCTTTGATACCAACATTAGCATAGATCTTACTTATTATTTTTGTCTCATGTTTCTTTGTACTTTACTTCTTTTAGTTTCACTTTACTAGCATCATTGTTTTCCTTTATGTTCTTAGGTTTTCTTACACATTACATTTGGCATTTGTTTCCATTTTGTTCTTATATATCTTTTCATTTTTTTCTTTTTATATCATTCTTTGCCTTAATAGTTTTATGATTATTTTCTCCCATTCTTTATCATTCAACTCATTGGTGTTCACCTTGTGAGTTTTAGTGTAAGACCATGGATAGGGCTTGGCATTCCTCATAAATTACCACATTAAAACATCTTTAAATTACTTTTTTGGCTACTAATTTCATTAGTGCTTATAGATCCATTGTAGGTTAGCATGGATTCTCTAGTGAAATGACTATCATAAGCATAGCCCTATCCCTTTTATAACACTATTTTACCTCCTTATGATCAGCTATGAGAATATTCATCATTGTATCACTTATTATATAGATAAATTTCTTATGATCCCCATATTACTTTAATTTTATTTCATTTGAGGCTCACATCAGTCAATTTTGAGATTACACACTTGTGGGAAAGTCTAAGAGTCTTTAGACACCATGGTATTTAGGTCCTTTTCTCTAGTGACCAGGTGTAAACTCTCTTATATTTTTTATCTTTAACACCCATGTTTAGTTTTCCAAATCCATATGGAGGAGGAATAAAAAAATCCATCAAGAAAGTTAAAATCCAAATCATAAAATAAAAGCAAAAGGCAATGATCCAAAAGGCAAAATAAAAAAAATATTAAAAGTCAAATCACACTAAAAGATGTGATTCTAAGCACATCTCCTTCTTCTAGTCAAAGCTCAAACTCCACAGTTGGCCTCATGATAGATCTGAGGTCCATGGGGGTGTGGTAGGCTAGTAGATTAAAAAAGGAGGATAAAAAAATATTTTAGTACTACCTACTTTCTCACATAATTACCCAATCTTCATAGTATACTGACAACTCTATAAGTGGTCTTAAGGAATAGGGAACACAATGTGGGAAGGAAGGTCCATTTTATTTTTCATGTATATAGCTTTTATAGGATGTTCTTGTTAAGCATGGGATATACTAAGAGGGGGGGTGAATCAGTATATCATATATCTTATAAATCTTTTCCTTAACCAAATTCCACTTAATCAAACATTCAAGATGTGTAATAAAACTCAAACAATAAACACCACACAAGATAGAGAGAGGCACTAGATATAATATGGAAACCCAATGTGGGAAAAACCATAGAGAACAATCTCAAGTATATGAATCAGCACCAACCCAAACAATATTTGCAAGCCAAGCTTGAAGGAGCACCATACCCCTTTGCCGAGCACCAACCCACAGGAGCACCACACCCCTTTGTCGAGCACCAACCTAGCTACTATTCATGAGTACCAACCCATAAGAGCACCAACCCATTTTCCGAGCACCAACCCAACAACAATTCGTGAGCACCAACCCATAGGAGCACTAACCCCTTTGCTGAGCACCAACCCAACAACAATTCATGAGCACCAACCCACAGGAGCACTGACCCCTTTGTGTATACCACACACCTATCTCTCAATGTTGCTGTCTCACCAAATGATAGTTTAATACAACATCTTTTTCCTCTCTCTCACCTTTGCTCTTCTAAGTTAGATATAACAAATACAAATCATATTCATCTCTCATAATTACTCTTCTAAGCTAGATATTACAATATCAAATCAACCTCTCTCTTTAATATTACAAATGGCTTCTCAAGCCTTTATTTATAGCTTTCCAAATGACCTTTGGCCTTCCCCCTTTGTGACCCTTCAATTCTCATGGAAAATGGTGCCAATCTTGGATGACCCTTCATATTCAAGCCTTTGAAAAGTCATGTGGTGACCCTTCATGATCAAAAACGTCCTCGCCACTTTTGTCCTTATCTTTGGTGAATTTTCATATTCCTCAAAGTGTCCCTTCATGAGAAATTGCACATTTACTCTTTTGTCTTCACTTGGTGACTCTTGGTATTCCCCAAGATGACTCTTCATGGGAAAATGCATCCCATCCTTCTTTTGTATTTACCCCATGGCTCTTTGACTTCTCCATGGGCCCTTATTTTGTCTCATATGCAACCAAAAATATATTCATTAATATTAATTAAATATTAACTCACATTAGTCAAGATAAACAACATTAAATGCAATGGGGCCTTTATCACCAATAATGCTAGACCTTTGACATCAATGACAATATTTCCAACAATTCTATAGACTTCACTTGTTTTTCTAATCTTTGTGTTCATTAGTAAAATGTCCTAATACCTTGGTGTTGATAGTTATTAGTCTTTGTCACTTGCCTAGTGTGTATCATTCTTGCTAAATATGTTCGCATCACCCATGTGGTGCCTCAAATTCCTTATTCACATCATATTTTCCTTATATTCCCCTTGGTTGATATTGCTTTTAGCTGATCACATCTACCTTATTATGCCTCTTGGTTTATAGTTTGTGATTTTCATTTTAAGACCATGGATAGGACCAAGCCTTCCTCATAAACACCCTTACACCATTTTATCACAACACCATCTCATTGTCATACTAGTCATGGAATTAGGTGGTTGTGTTTTCTTACATTGTATCTCATAACAAACACTACATTTGAACTTATCATCCTTTATAGCTTTTGATTTTCATTTTTCCATCATGTTATTATTTGATTTATGTGGACTTAACTTATCTTACATATGAAAGTTTCCATTATAACATATTTCTCTTTATGTATGCCTTCTTCATATTTCTCTCACATCTTCAATTACATTTCATTTTCAATCTTTCATGTTCTTCTTTTTGCCTATCCTACATGAACTTACTTTTCACTTTATTACCTATCTTTGTTCAAGTTATCTTGCATGGATATTTCATTCATAATTCATGTTTTAGATGATTCCCAACATGATTTAGTATTTTCTACATTACTTTTTTCCATTTATGTTTTACATGCTTTCCAATGTGAATCATTTGTCATTCATTTACTATCATTTGTCATTCTTTTATCATCATTTTGTTATTCATTTTCCTTCAATATTTTAGCCTTGCCTTAAAAATCCTAATTTTCCAATTTTTCCTTATACCCTCATATCTTTGCCTCCACCCATTTTTAACTCTTATATGCCTATGTTCCAAAAATTTCAATTTTTGGTTATTTTTTGCACTAAATTCTACAGACTCACCTAGTGTTCTTCATATTGGACATCTTTACTTCTCTTACAGTCTACTTCTTTATCTACAACACTAAGGTAAGTAAAGGTATGTGTTTTTAAATTATGTCCTTTCATATATATTATTTACTACTTACTACACTTTAATTAGCATAATCATTATGTGCTATCATGTTCTATTTAATGAAGCATCATCCCATGTTACACTCATGTGACACATGATAAGATTCAAGTGGGGCATATATATACACATAATATTTTCAAAATTTTATTGATTAATGACATTTTATATCTTATAGGATCTCATCAAGTCTCAATCTCTTTGAGTGCACACCTTAAAGGTTACATCAAGAAAGGGGTGGGCAGACTATTAGTCCTTCACAAGATTGTTGTCCCTTTTTCTACTTGTTACCTATACACTTGTCTCCTAAAACCATTTAACCTAAGCTTATTATTCTCTATTAAATCCATTTTAGGCATTTCCTACATTTTATCCTCTTATTATTCACCTAAATCCCTTTTTGTTAGTTGGTTGTACTAGGTCGACTAGGTCAAACCTGTATAGTTTTAGGGTATTTTTCACTTAGGATCTAGTTGACCTTTGGCCAACTTAGATCATGACCTAGTGAAATATTATCTAGAATTATACTAGGTAAACTAGGTCAACCCTATCAGCTGATATTTTTAAAAGGGTTTAGAGAAAGATCCACCTATATATACGAGTTTTTTCCATCAATTATCAATGAGAAATGAAATAAGTAAGAGCGAATGAACATCTAGTTATTGACCATTATACCTGAGGAATAAATCTTAAGGTTCCATAATTTATTTGAAGATATAGATCTTGTCTTCTAGATAAGTCTTTTAGATACATCGATAGGTTGTGTAGCCTAGAGCTGATTTGTCTTTATCATCCTTACATACCACAACAACCTCTTGTGAAGCTCCTTGGCCAAGGGAGAGATTGAGGTTCAACAGGTTCATCCTCAAAGGTAAGTATTCCTAAATTTATTTCTCTTTTGTAATAGTAGATATATTTGCATTTGTGATTCTCTTCCATGTATTATGATTCTATAGACATTGATGTGAGTATATGTCTTCTATGCATGTTTAGTTTTATTATTTATAACCCCCACTTTGTGCCACAAGCTTTGGTGAGCACTAGATTATATTTAATTTAATATTTATTAGATTAGGTGAAATATCAAAACCTAGAACCCCCTTGGGTTATTTCATGATTATGTTAGACTGGAGGATTTGGAACCCTCCTTAACATTGTATATTATGATAAATGATTCCCTAATCAGGTCTAGCAGATCCCCATATTGGGCATGCTCTCGATTAACAAATATATTCCCAATCATAAGTGTAGGTATGATTTATCTTCTCTGAGTTAGGATTGATTTATATACATGATTCATTTTTGATTCCATACAAATTTTATCACTATTTGATGCAAATTCTAATACTTTCTTTTGCATGCTTGTTTCCTTTAATTCATAATGAACTCAAAAAATACATAAACACATGTATAGATGATGATTTATATCAAGTGAAATTTATGTAATATTTCATTCTATATCTAACATGTTATTATTCTATTATGTGAAATTCAATTAAGAATCATATCCTTACATACATAGAGGATCTATTACATAAGCTCACAACTATGTTTCAAGTTTCAATGACATATCTTATGCACATGAAAGAATATCCTCATCCTCATATCCATGAGGGTGATAACTAATTTACTTCTAACCAAGTCCATGCTATAACTTCTCCATAAGATGAATCAGCCTATACTATTGTTACTAATACCCATGCTTAGCCTATCCACACATCTCCTCTACAAGGTGAGTGCTTACATGTTCAATTATAAGCAACCAAGGTTTACACATGTGAGACTCTAAGGGATTAAATTATTAGTATGAGCAAGCTAATACCAAAATTATAGAATTAAAATCAACTATTAAGTGAAAAGCTCATATTATCAACAAATCATAGTGTATGTATAAAGTCTTTAGAATATACTAGTGTTCATCACGTATATACATCCACCTAAAAAAATTGTGCCCAACATTCTTTCATATCCAAATCATAAAATAGAACACAATGAATACATTATAAGTGATTAAAAAAGCCTATAAGGGTCCAATAAGAGTTCAATTGAGATACTCAAGGAAATTATTAATGCTAAGTTGATCAAACTTCTCTAAACCCAATGAGAATCCATATATTATTATGCATATCATAGAATACATGGGAACAACATTGATTCATGTATAGCATTGAAAAGGAAAATATAATATATAATGGATATAAATGAATAAAATAGTGACACATCATCCAAACAACATACAATGGCACATCTATAAATTGAAAAATGGTTAAATTCAAAAAAAGTACAAAAGTGGTTACCGAAGCATAACTAAGAATAAAAAAAGGATCACACATCATAATTAGAGAAATAAACATTATAACAAGCACATGCAAATTAAGTAAAATATGAAATCTAACTCTCCAAAATGAGGCTCAAATTTCAAATCAGTATGAGTTTGGTCAAAAATATCTACAATAGTTTAATTATCTAGCAATTGATAATGTTGGTCAACAAGGTTTGGGATTTATCGAACATCCTAAGTTAAATCATTCATAGATATAGTTTATCAAGGAAATAAGTCTAGATACACAAAATTTTTTACAAAAAGGGCACAAACTTAAGTCGTAAAGTCAAAATCATGCTAACCCAACAAGAATTTTCACAAGACGTTTTCTAGAAAAATAACCTCCATAACACCATATGCCTACAATAAGCACAGTTTCAAAGGGAAAAATGCAATCAATATTCCAAAGCACAATTCAAAAAGGTTAACTCCATAGTATTAAATAATTACCTCTAACATTCCAAGTTATTATTATTTTGATGATCAACAATATTCAGATTCATACTGCAACACCATTAAACTACAACATAACAATCACATTGCACAAGAGATTACTATCCTTATTTTTGACATAGGCTGCATTGATAGTGAGTCTCCCATGAGACTCATCGGTTAGTATTGTTCCTCCCTTATTATACATAATTTACTTATTTATTTCTCCTCATATATAGTTTCATTTTCATGTTGCTTGTACATATATTATATTCATAAAATATTAAAATAATATAATATGCCAAAACACAAAAACATTCAAATATTTTCTCAAAAAATACATAAAAATTTAGATTGTATGCATTGCCATATTTACATCTCTTATATTTTCCAGACACTACATATGATAACTATCTTAGTGGAGTTAATTTTATCATAAATACATGTTTCACTTAGTCTTTTTGAGTGCTTTCAGATTTTTGTAGGACTAAGTTCCACTACACCAATCAAGAATTGCTATTATTTACCCACGAGGGGCATATACATAAATACATGGGTTTTTTATTGGACACATTTTCCCATTTGGGGTACCCTATACACAATTTTTATTACATAGTTACATATTTCTAAACTCTACATCATAGATATAGCATTGTTATATCTTGATATTGATCATGCTACACTTACTCAAATTTTTTTCTAGCTACTACTCATTTAGAATAATCATACACACATATTGGTTCTTACATATATTTATATTACACATTCATGCACACTTTCATTTATAGCTTTCTTAGTTTAGACTTGATTATGTATTTATTCTTATTCTATTCAAAGGAATTTGAATATGCCATTGCTCTTTGGCTCTAAACCACTTCTTTTCATAGTATATATGCTTTGGACATGTGCTTATGTCTTTGTGTGTGCTTTCATGATATGTATGTGGACATTTTAACATGTCCTTGTATGTATTGATTTCTAAGATTTAGTGACAAGTGCCCATGTCCTTTGTATTATGTCCCCTTAGCCTACTTTGCATGCCTAATGTGTGTTGTATGTATGCTTTATTATATGCATCATGGGCATAAAACTTGTATCTTGCTTGTTACACACTCTAATTTTAGATTCCTTGAGGGAAATCATGCATATCCCCTTATTACTTGGGTTTGGTGATGGAAATTACGACCCGTCCCTCTAGGTAGCTATGTAATTATTAATCATATTTTTTATTCACATACATTATTATATATATCTTGACAAGCTTTTGAATGCTAGACATAACATACATCACACATTACAAACTTATGGTAAAATTATCTTACATTTTGATGTTATGTATGCACATTATATTGGTTTATTAAGTAGATATCATATATGTTTTGGATAACACACATTTTCAAAACTTTTTATTTTAATTATAATTATTATGTAGGTACAATAAATACCCTCAAAAGAGGGGCATTCATAGGGCTTTTCATAAATATCAAGATATTAGAATGCACTCACAATACAATTTTTAGCACACAAACTCATATTATATAAATTAGACTTAGGTAAACATAGTGGGAAATATTGACACAATGATCAGTTATAGTCACACATAAATTATAAAAATTAGAGATTAGTACCCAAATTGGGACACTAGCACGACATGGTTTTACTATCCAAGATATAGAGCTATTTTTTAGTAGATTTGGTTTTAAACAAATATAGATTTTCTAGGAAAGTACAATACGTATAGTCCAAGTTTGCATATGGCCAGTTACATATTTACCAATTTCAGATCATTTTAGCTCAAATTCATACCAATTTTCTCAATTTGGGGGTATCATGCATGGCATGACCATTCCCATTTTCAGTTCATATACTCAAATAAATATTAATACAAATCAGTCCATAATTCATATGCTTAGATATCAAATTTAGGGGCATGTGTGCGGTACATTGTTTTTGTATGCTCATTTATACATTAGTTGCTAAGATGGAATGAAAAAATCTATTTTCATTCTCTACACTATATAAATCATATACAATGTTCTAGTTTGCACGTAAAATTCATGTTTTAGTTCATATGTAGTGGTTGACATTCTCAAGTTTCCTAGAGACACCTAATATACCTAAGTGGCCACAAATCTGACATCTCTAGTTAGACTTTTCCAAATAGACATTTCAAGTTACATCATGTAGTTTTAGTTTTAGATGCATCTATTACACATGGGTAAGAAATGATGGATTCATAGTCTACTTGAGTTTTTGAGCCACATACATGAGAGGGTTGGACACACCATTAGTCTATTCTAAGCTATTTATAGGTCATGATCCACCAAGTAGGGGTGGGCAATGATGAAATAAAAAATGTATTGAGTTATTGAACCACCCATATATGGGGATTGAGTAAGCCATCAGGTTAGTCCATGTTATTCCTTGATTGATCACTATATACATGTACAAACATAGGTTAACCCAAGGTTTATGCATTAGCTCACATACCTAGTGAGGTGTATTCATTATTTTCCTATCTCTTATCCATTTTATTAGTTTTATCTCTTTAATTAGTTTTGTATTTACTCTTGATATCTTTAAGTAAGGATGGATCTATGCATGTTTCACTTATGGGACATGTAATAGAACATGCTTCACATACTCAGATATAGAATCATGGGAATTGCCTCTTAGATAAGTCTGAGATAGACTTATTTTTTATTTATCCTAGCCATTTCAATATGATGAATTTTTATAATAAAGGGGAAGCAAATGTAATCACCTAAAAATGACACATGAGTGCTAAGAGTGATACTTGAGACCACCTATCCGTAGTTTAGCCCTAAACATATCCTAGGGCCTTTTTCACACTTATCTAGACCTCATGTGGGTCACAGGTGTCCCTAGTCATCCCTAAATTAGTCCTAAAACCTCATTCTTACATCTTAGCCCTTTATGCCTTAGGTTCTACCACCTGAACACTAGTGCCATAATAGGGACAACAATGCCACATGATGCTAGTTTCTCAAATTTAGTGCTACTATCCTTTCTCTCCATTTTACACACACACACACACACACACACACACACACACACACACACACACACACACACACACACACACACACACACACACACACACACAAACACACAAACAAACACACACACACACACACACACACACACACACACACACGCACACACACACACACACACACACACACACACAAATATATTGAAATCTTAGACCACCTAGGGTCAGTCTAGACCTCTTTTAACACCTACGCAAGCACCATAACAATATATTTACATAATTTTTATCCCTCTAACTGCTAGATGGAAAGAAGATGAAAATTACACATACAAACTCAGAATAAGTTGTGCATAATTAAGGTTATCAATCCCCATTATGCCCTACTTATGCATACTACCATATAAAACATTCCTAAGTGCATATTAATCAAATTTATAATCCTAAACAAATTCAAAGCACTCAAGTATACAATCATACTAGCTTAACTTGAACTTGCACCAACACTTAGGTTGGGAAAAGTACATCAAGATTGATCCTTTTGTGGATTGTTGGTATGTAGAAAACTCAAATCATAGCTAGGTGTTGAGGATGTCTAGCTTACCCCACTAACAAACTCACTTTATTGCTTGTATCAACTAAATGCCCTAACAACATGGAGGATTAGGGTTTACTCATAAAAACAACTAAAATAAGCCATCTAAAAGGTTATATAAATTGTGCATGCAGGAATAAGTTTGATATACCCAGACACAGGTGCACCCAAAAGCTTAGAATAATATAACATAGATGACACTACCACTAAAATAAGGATACTAGCACCACATGGAACTACTATCCAATTAGGGTGCTACTATTAAGAAGGAGTTTTGACACTTGAATTCTATTTTTGACACTCACACCAACCTCTTCCTTAGTTTTCAACCTCTAGATCATCCATCTCAGTCATTTTCCACCTAAGTTCTCATTTACATTATTTATTTCTATTTTTAGAAAGGTCAAATTTAGTCAATTTTGTAATAGATTTGTGGCTATATTTATTGCATATTTATACCCTAATTTACTATACTCATCCCTTTAAAAACCTAGAATTTATATTCATCTAAGTCCTAAAAGGTTAAAACATATACACTTGATGATAAATATATATGGCTATCCAAGTCATGAACAAGTCTATTCCTAATGACTACATATAGATTTAAGAGATCCAATGCATATGAAATTTTCTAGATTCATGGTGTTAAGAGATCATAAAGATGAACCCAAACCTATAATATTAGATTTGAGGTTGCCTAAGTGCGCACAAGATGTTAAAAGACCAAAGGTATTTATATTCAAGTGTATATTTGTAATTCCTCAATCAAGAAATAAGGGTAATTTTAAGAAATCAATAGTGATTCATAAAAGGCCAAGAGTCACTCCTACACCACCTTTCATGAGGCCATCATAAAGAAAGTTAACACATGTTGAGGATGAATGATATGACTATTTTTACACCTTGTATTGATGTTGTAACTAGTCTTATTATTGTATGAGATCCATCATAGGCTTCCTACACATTCTTATTCTCTCTCTCCCTTCTATTCTCCTATATATACTCTTGTAATTGAAGTTGAAATCATACTCCATGTGAGTATGGTGAAGCCTTGTTCCTTTTATAAGGAATTTGAAACAATATATGACTAATTTTTACCTTCTTCTATGCCTATGTTTCGTGTGTATTCATGAGTGGTTGATATTATCATGTGATGATTAAATTCTCCTTGGTTTTCTATCCCATTTTATTACGTCTATGTAGTTTTAAGTTTCTTTTATAGGTCATATGGTGTGTGTCAAGTAGTTTTTCAAAGGTTAGGTGTGGAAAACCTTCATTAGTGTCTTCTTCTAGACCTTTTAATCATCCCTCTTGATTGAGGTAGTACCTATAACTTCCATATTTAAATAATTGTGCAAGAAGGCCATTTTAGGAGTTGTGTATGTGTATTATAGTCCCATGGTCCGTTTTTCACCTTCAAATGAGTGGATATTATCAAAAAATTTGGTGCATCACTTTATTTTATTTTCAATTTGCTCTCTTTATCCCTTTCCCTTTTCATTGCATTTAATTAGGTGTAGTGTAGTTTAAGTGTAGCATCAAGGGATCCATACCTATCTAGAGTTTCTCTTTAGTCATAATCCACCCATAACCTTAAATAATTCCCATTGTGTCAATTGAGAGAGGAGACATGAAACACCTCCTCAAATGGTGCAAATTAAAGTGACAATTATTTTTGGCACACCCAGTGGGACAAGAATTTGGTGTTGTCCTTCAACATATTAGCATTTGGAGGCATTTAAAAAAAAACCTAATGGTAACTCAGTTTTATCTATAACTATTTTAAGTAATCCAAGTGCTTAAATATCATCAATTGGTATGCATTTTCATCCTCTATTTTGTGAAAATGTATCTTTTATACCCCTATATCTATCATATCAAGCTGAGAAATTTTATATCTTCACCTCAAGTATCCTTGAACTAAAATTATGCCAATTTTACCATGAAATTTAATCTCCTCCTAACCCTAATCATGCTTCTAATCAACCTCGGCAAAAGCATGTTCTTTCTAATTAGCCTGAAAAAAGGATCAAAGAAATTAGACTTGACTTTGAGAGATAATATATGGAGAATTATAGGGAAAGGGAATACAATATGCACCAATAAGAACTTGTATATTAGGCTTATTTCCACTCATAAGAGGTAGGGTCATGATAGAGATATAATTAATGCCTAGTTAGGGAAAATGAGGCTACCAAAGAACAAATGCATTAGCTGCCCATGAGAGCACAAGGATTTGAATCTAAAAGTCAATTGATTCCTCCTATCCCTATTTTTAGATAATGTCTTTAAAATTAATCTACTTTCTTCAAAGTTCCAATATTTATGACTCCCAACCCTCTAAAAGAGCCTATGCCTATTCAAACTCCACCCATTATTCCTCAAGAACCTAAAACTTTTCAATCATGGAAGCCTTCTTGAACCACTCCTTTCACACCAATCCAAAATAAGCAAGAGGAAAGTATTACATAAGATAAACCAAGGAAGTTTGAAAGTTTTATAAACCCTTCACCCAATCCTCAAGTTGGAATTGTTCATAAAGATTTAGGTATATAAGAATTTGAGAGGTTGATTGCTGAGTGGGTGGAGAATAATGAAAAAACCTTAACACACACATATTTTCCTCTTCCTTATGAACTCATACATAATCCCATTACCCATAAATTCCCAAATTTGAGGATTTCCTCCTCAACCCCAAAGTTAATTCAAGAGCAACTCATAGTTCTATATATTCCTATTCCACCAAGTGGACCTTCTTCCCTTCCCACCATCTCCCTTTTCAAAGGAGGACCAATTATGTGGAAGGCAAGTGAAGATCATCTGAGGGAATAAGAGAGTGTTTCAAGTGAATGTGATGAGGAAATAATAAATTTTAATCCTCATTATACCATTAGATTAAACTTAAGATAAAATGAAGAAAATGAGACTTTTAGGCACACTCTTGATGAAGAGGAACCTAAGCTTAAAGAATAGGACCTCACCTTATTTGAGGAACTATGACTTTGTGTGATATAGGAATACCTTGAAAGTGAACAAAACATCAAATAAGGACATGAGACAAACCTTTTTTGGATGGATGAAATTCCATTCTACATGGAAGAAGATGATGATTAGTCTAAATGACATGGATTTTACTTTGATGAAGGAGCTAATGATGTCATAGAAGTATTGAGTAAGATTCCAGCATACCATGATGAATATGACTTAAAAAAAAGTGACCAAGGAAAATACATTAATTAAGAGTGGAAATAATACCTTGAGATCATTAGATATGGAGAATATTTGTAGGCCTACACCTCCTAGTCAAGGCATTGATAGGGTGATTATCAAATTTGGGGAACATGTAAAAGAAAATATTAATAAAAGTATATCTTAAGAAGACCTTGATGAATGTTGGGAGTAATATTTGTAACTATTTGAAGAGATTGAGAAGATTTAAATACTTGATGAGCAAAATGACATCCCTTAAGATGTCATAAAAGACCAAGAGTAATGTCTCAAGGAGCCATTAGGGGATGAGGTTACAACTATCACTATGAATTAGAATATGATCACTTTTTAAGGCACTTTCAATATGGAAGAGAATCATGAGTTTAAAATTGAACCATAAGAGTAGTTTATATTCATAGGAGACATTTTTTCTTCAGATGATCCACCTAGAGACAAACCAAAGAGGTTGAAAATTAGAAGAAGAGTTGATCCAACAAGAATAATATCCAAACAAATAATTCATCTCTATCAACCACATGGAGAATAAATAAGAGGATTATGCTTTGACCTAGGTAGGATGGAAGTATTTTGAGTCTTATATATATTAGGTTAGTTTTTTTGATTTCTTCAAGTGCTTCTAGCACATGTTGCTTAGTTATTTGCTACTTCTCTTTTCACTAAATGGATCTTGGCATAGTGTGTTTGTTATTTGTTACATTGGTGTGTTTGGAAAGTGTTATAAACTATATAAATTTTTTATAAGGGATTTAAGTCAAGTTTTAAGGTATAAAATAGGTTTAAAATCAATGCTTGATGACTCCATGCCCAATGGGTTGTTTAAGGCCACTAATCTAGATGTTTAGCAGGCAAACTATCCCCAGGGTTACCAAAAATGTTGGATAATTTAGCCATCCTTGATCATGGTATGTTAAAAAAATGTTTTGAGTGTATAACATTGAAAATTTTCATTTATAAGTTATTTTAGAATTGTTTAAGTTATTTTCAAAGTTAATGTTTAATGTTCCATTACTTTAGCTTGTCAAGGTAATTCTTGTGTTAAGTCTAACATGCTCCAAGATTGGTAGGGTTAATCCAAAGGTAAATTAAGTTAATTGGATGTATGCACATACTTGTAAAATTCTTTTGAAGAAGATTATAACATGAAGGTGGTAGTCCTTAGTAAAAAAATGATAGATTTTAGACCCAACATACCTAGGAAGTCACGATCATCATTTACTGCCAATAAAAAATATATCCCATGGGATATTAAAGAAAGAAATTATTGATTTAAAGTTTTTATAGATACATGAGATGTCTATCTAGGATCCTTAGGCCCAAATAATTCTTATAAAAATCTTACAAGGTTAGGACAAGGCATTGGATAATTTAGATTTACATTAGATAACAAGACAAGTAAAGAAGGGTCGATTTCATGATATTGGTTCATGGAGGAGAATAAGCATAAAAAAAGTGATATTAGGGGAAAGTGGATACCCATATTCATTTAAAATCCATATAAATAGTTTTGAGTTCAATGGGTATAGATTTAATTATCTCTAAGAAGTTTACTACGTCTACAACCCTTCAAAACCCCTAGTGCTCAGTTTTAGGGAGTTTGAATACATTTTTGAATTTGTTGATACAAAGGAATTTTTTTGAGAGATATTATAGATTATGATCAGTAATAACACACCATATATCAATACTTATATATCACATGCATGTAGTAAATGAGAAAAAACCTCCACATTAGATATGTTGTAAGTTTGAGCACATATGGTTTTCAAGTGGAACTAATTTTCAAAGATGGGGAATAAAACATAATTTAAAAATGTTTTAAAAAATATCAAATTACATGTTAAAAAACTTAAAAAAATTATAATCACCCAAACAACTTAAATCAAGAAGTCACTAACCCATCCAAGAGGATTTCTTGATTGTTTTTGATTTCTGGGTTATTGTAGGTCTGAAAAGGGTATTTTAATGAGGTTTTATTGATTTAATAAATGAATCAAATGATTTTATGATATATTTGGGTCTATTTGTGTCTTATAAAAAAAAATTATGTCTAGACCCCATAAAAATCAAGATATGCCCATTTCTCTCTAAGTCTAGCATTCCTAATTTTTGAGTTATTACAAACCTGAAAAGTAGTGTTTTTAATGTTTTTTGTTCTTGATCATAACCAAATAGTGATTATAATTGTTATAGGGGTTCATATAGGCTCAAATAAAAAAGTAATAAACTCTTGATACCCTTTGTAACTCTCTCTCTCTCTCTCTATATATATATATATATATATATATATATATTTGTTCTTGATCATAACCAAATAGTGATTATAATTGTTATAAGGGTTCATATAGGCTCAAATAAAAAATTAATAAACTCTTGACACCCTCTTTCTCTCTCTCTCTCTCTATATATATATATAACAAACTAGCCTGCTTTCTACCCTAAAGCCTAGATTTCACAAAAAAGTGAATATTTTGCTTTTTACTCATTGAAACATCATGAAAATTGACTTGGATATTATTTTTTATGTTACTAAAGTTATTTAATTGTTTTAGGTATGTATATTTCATGAGAGGTGATAAAAATATAAAACACAAGTTGTACCATGAATGAAACCAAGGTTCTTGACTAGTTTGCATGGTGTTTGAGTGTGTGAGAGTCTCTTGATGAGTTAGGGAAGATTTTAAAGCTTGGGAAAAGGTATAATTACCTTAAACCATCCATTAAGGTATCAGTAATGGTGATTTAATGTGTTTTACGTTATTAAACCAAGCCAAACTAAGACTGATCCCTTGCTTACATTGAGTAAATGATTATACAAACCTTCTTAAGGTTATATAAGGGATAAATATCTATAAGGGACTATTGTCAACACTTTATGAAAACCTCGTATGAATATAAAAGTCATGAAAAATTCTATTCTTAATGACTATAGGCATATTTTATAGATTTAATGCATACACAATTTGATAGCTTCATGGTGTTTAGAGATCACAAGGATGAACACAACCCTATAATATCAGATTTGATGTTTCCCAAGAGTGAAAAAGATACCAAAAGGAAGTTAGATTTAATTTTATATTTTAAATTCCTCAATAAATAAGGATAGTTTTAAGGAAACAATAGCGAGTCATAGAAGGTAAGAGTCACTCCTAAGCCACCTGTCATGAGGCCATCATCAAACAAGTTAACACATGTTTAGGATGAATAATATGACTATTTTTATACCTTATATTGATGTTGTAACTGGTCTTATGATTTTATGAGATCCATCATAGGATTCCTACACATAATTATTCTCTCTCCCCCTTCTCTTATCCTATATATACTCTTGTAATTGAAGTTGAAAGCAACCTCCATGTGATATATCTTGAGTTTATGTCCATTCACCAAAAGTGTTTTCCTATTTTCATTGATTGGTAATAACTGCACATATCTATTATCAAGTATTTTTTCAATTTAATAATGACTTAACAATATGGTATGAATTTTACCTTTGAAATGATAATATTTTAAATCAAACAATAAGTCCCAATCTCCTTATTTGAATTTTCTTTCCTTGATATGACTGTCATGCCATGCTTTTCTCTGATGTTGAAGAAGTTTCATTTGATACAATGCTTCAAGTCTTATCTCATCTAATTCATTTAGTTGATTAATTATTTCATTTTATTTTTCTATAAAGTCTATACCTACTTTCATTATTATCCTTAATGTTTACAATTAAAACTTTATTGAAGGTAATGGCTTCTTTCCATTTACTAGTTTATATGGAAACAAACCTATACTAGAATTCCATGTTGTTGTAGAAACTATTTATGAATTATATAACATCTTAGTCTTGTACACTTGAAAAATACATATCATGGATGCAACTTAAAATTCTAGATCCTTCTTGCAACAAAAAGGCTTACATACACTATTTATTTGTGCCTAATTGCTTATCTCTTATTTTGAAAAATGTTATTTTGATGACTCAAACCTTCATATTTCATATAATGTTATAATCCTACTTATCTTCAATATCTGCAAGTTATGAACGTACACCTATTTTATAACTGCCTAGACACTTGCATTCCATTCAGCTGCATATGTGGATGTAAGTATCCTATCCCAATGTAGGTGTCAAGTGCCCTAAAGTCATCAAACTTACAAATGAAAGGTATCCTAAAGGTTAAACTAAGTAATTTAGTGAGAGATATTATCCAAAGGGATTTTTTATAAATATAAGACAAACCCTTAATCATTCCAATCTAAAAGAGATCAAGGCAACTTACCAAAATCATTCTATCAAGCACTCAAGTGAGCAAAGTTTCCCTATTTTCTCATATTTCCATATCAGTTATAGGAATAACATATCTACATGTCTGAAGTACTAAAGGAATAACCCAAGATCTATATTTTAAAATTTACAAGATAGGTCACTTTTATACCTTCTTATCACACATTACATTATTCACACACATGCCAAAATATAAAAGATAACTACATAAGTCTAAGGCCTTTTTTTAGAGTATTGACCAAGTAGAAAACACTCATTGATAGAGGGGTATTTAGGGTAATTTGACACCATGTTCCCGCTAACCCATTTTTCCCATAACCACTATGAATATGAATAATTAGGGTTTTTTATTTGACAATAAGTGACAATCCATGACCTAGATTTGAATACACCAAAATGAAGGTGATACAAAATAACCTAGAAGCATTAATGTGATCACATTTAGTTTTAGATGGAATTATGTACTAGATACCTACATCCATATTAGATAGTAGCATTAATGTAACTATCCCATGTCAATGTAAGTGTCTATGGCTATAGATGTATAATTTTTTAGAATCAGGGGATTATTCTAAAATATAAATCTAGTCTACTTCCTACCTATTCTAGATCCAAATCTATATTATCATTATAAACTATGTATCTTTTTTTCATTATCTTTGAAAAATCTAAAATATTTGTACTTTCAATTTTTAGCATATCTCATCATAATAAATTTAGTATATGTTTATCTATGTTTAGTAAATGATTATCCTACTTTAGAGATAGTCTACCATCCTTATGCCCTAGGATATATCTTCCCCATTTAACCCTAGATTACCATGTGTATAAATTTTAGGGTTAAACATTTGGTGAAACTAATTATTATGAATGTAATTTTTTTTGATTCCTAGGGTTTTTATTTAGCTAGGGTTTTAGATTGCTACACCTTTTCTTTTCCTACTATATTATTTTACATGTAACCTAGGTGTATTCGTAGATTTAAAGGTGTGCCTATTGAACACATAGAGATTCCCATCATACCAAATAGTATGTATAAAACCAATGAGGAACCTAATATTATGGATCATGATGATACCAATGTTGAGAATGAAAAAAATATTGATGAGGTTATCATATAAGAATGTTTTGATAATATAAACCATAAGTATAATGAAATTGATGAACATTATCAAATAGATCATGAAAAAATGCAAGCAATTGAATTATTTTATAAGCATATTCATCAAAACCTTGAAGATCTTAATGAAATCCTTAGAACAATATTAGAAACTAAAAAACCAAAAATCATAGATGAAAAAGCATGCCCATATATTGATCATATTATTTGAGTTATGGGTCATTCCCATATACTAACAACGCTTCCTTTGAGAACATTACCACTTCATACTTATAATGGAGGAATGGGATATTTATTTCAAACTTTATTTCCTAAGATTACTATTGCTACATATACCATGATAAACCTAAATCCTTCAACTCAAATACTAGTTTCAATGCCTATATCTAACCAACCTATGGGTACACCTCCTTTGGTGACTTCTTGAATGTCCAACCTAAACTACCAAGAGGTTAAAGATCTTGTCCAAACTATCAAACTTTTGCAAACTAAGGTTACAACTATTGAAAAAAATTCTATGAAATCTCCTTAACCTATAAATGAAAAAGAGGTATTGCATAATCCTCTTACACTAGAGATATCTTTGCACCCCTTTCCAAATAGTTTTGTTTCACCTATGTTCATATTTTATGATGATAAGGGTGATCTTAAACAACATCTTCTATCTTTTTATGCGACATGCCTTGATTATGCCTCTAATGATAAAATTTAGACCAAATTATTTCTATGGATCTTAAAAGATTATGCTTTAATGTGGTTCTATGATTTACCAACTCAATTAGTAAATGCATTAAAACCCCTTTTATATCATTTTTTGGCACACTTCTCTATTAAATATTACCATAAAGGTTTCTTATGCCTAAATTGTAAAGATCAAACAAGGAACTAATGAACCTATTAATGAGAATGTCTTAAGGTACAAACCAATGTTATATAAAATGACTAATCTTATGATAGATAAAGAGCTTAAAGATATTTTCAAGAAAAGTTTGATTTCTCCTTTTCACGACTCCATTGTATTCAAAAAGTTCTATTCTTTTGATGACTTATGCCATGTTGTTCACAATTATGAAATGAAACTTTTATCATCAAACAAACATAAGTATGTAACAAACACACCAATTAAATATACATCTGACACCAAGTTTACTATCAATCCAAGTTATAAGGTTAAACATACTAAGCCTAACAAAGAAACAAACACCATGGTTAATGTGGTGTCACAATAATTGAATTGACTTATCTTATCCAATGCACCACATAGATAATTTACATGATTATATGAGTCTCCCACTTCATTCCTCACATAGTTTGTAAAGTGCCATCTTATATTTATCCCTCATATTTTAAAGGTTGATATGAGTATACCTCTACCCAAAGGGTATGATATAAATGCTTATTGTGACTATCACCAAATCCCTAGGCATTCTAAAAATAGATATTTTATCTTGAATCATAATATCTAAGAACTCATAGATGACCAAAACATTACATTTGATGATCCTCCAAAGGAATCAAGTTCGCAATTTAGTGATCACCAAAAATAGAAAATATTTAACAATCCTTTGCAAGATCATTCAAAGAAAGATCTAGAAGTACAAATGGAAAATAATACACACCCTCCTCCATCTCATCATGAGAACCCACTGAATGGGATTATTAGTACCTATACCCAACATACACCTCCTATGGTTTAGAGGCACTCTATTACTTTTAATGACAATGAGATTATGAATGAAGACTCAGATATTCATTTCTTATTCATTTGAGCATACTTTGACCACCAACATGTACACATTGTTATTATTAATAATGGTGAAAGTGAGAATGTTTATAACATGACATTAATTATGTAGTTTGGTTAAATAAATCATGATTTACATCCTTCAACGAGATTAATTAGAGTATTTAATGGGACCCCACTATAGGTTCTTGGTGAAATTAACTTACCTTTATAGGTGGGTTCCACCCATGTGGTTAATATCTTATTATTTATAAGTTGAATAGGTGTATTTGATATGCTATTGGGATCACCTTAGATACATACACTTTGAACATTAGCTTCCATAGTTCATGGGTGTATTAAATACATTCATGCCAATTAGGTAATTATAGTTTCTAGAATTCAATATGAACATAATCTTGAGAAAGATAAATTTATACCATGATAGTTAATTATCAAAATCACTAAGGTTAATCTTCCATAAAAGGGTAAGAAATAAGAAATAACCTTTACCAGGTGATCGATACTTGAGAAATAATTACATCATAAATCCATAGTGGGTTTCACATAGTCCTCATCTACTACACACCATATTCAGACATCTAAAACACCTACACATGTTCCTATTAATAATGTTTCAAATAAACCATAGATCGATCAATGATGGTTTCTATGAACCCCTAATATTATTGTTTATTCACAACCATAATTGCTTATTTTACATATATAGAGCATAACATATACTATAATACCAAATATTAAAGTTGTGCACATTCTTTGGTAACATCACTGGTTTATTACACTAGGTTCACAATGGGGAGATATGTATGAACATACTTTGGATGTGATCATAGGATAGTATTTTCCTTGGATATATTCCAAAAATTCCAAAAAATTTAATAAAAAAACTTAAAAATCCAAAAGTATGTTTAACATTTACATATCCTATTAGCTCCTTGGCATATATGTTGTTGGTTCCATGTTGGTATATGGAATATCAATATTTCCTATATACATTTGTGTTTGACACATATTTTAAGTGTGATTTAGACATATATAGATACATTATCTATGTACTTTTAGATGTTGGGTTTTCCCTCTACTCATGTCACTAGGATGTTGGGGGAATCCACCTCTATGACCACGATACATCCAGGTTATATCATGTTATGGGTACTTTACATTATCATGTTTGAGCTCATATATGTACTTACACATGCCTTTATCCATGCTTATATCTTTCATATTGGGCTTGATTTACTATGTACTTGACATTTTTTTAACACATATATCCAAGGAGTAGTATGATATGTTTATGTTAGTTACTTATACTTTCATTTATGCACTTCCTTAAGTGTCTTGCCTTATTATTATCTTGATTGTTTGAGCATTTGAATATGACCCATTTTTTGCAACCCCCCATGATTTATTTTTCTCTTTAACATTTTAATATGTCATTATTTATTATATGTCGACATTTGAATATGTTGTTTTTGATTTTGTGGACATTTGACTAAGTCATGTCCCTTTGATTTTATGATATTTTATTATGCCCTTTATTTGAGGTCTCCTTGGAGCATTGTCTCTTGGTTTTATTTTTGAGTAATCTTGTGTGTGTGATTGATTACTTGTTGATCTTGCAATATTACTATCTACACACTGCCATGATTTACATCATGCATATTAGGGATTGATGTGATCACATTCTTCATGTTTCAATGATATATTTACATAGACATGTTCCTTCTCTATGATACATGGTAAATCCATAGTTTACACGGTTATATTATCCTTTTTAGATAAGGTAACTATATGTAATCATAAATGCATCATGTCTATAAATCAATCCTAACTCAGACAAGATAGATAATACCATACATTTCTAATTGGGGACACATTAATTAAGCAAGAACATAAACAATATAGGGATCCACTAGAACCAATTAGGGGATATCTTACCATAATACACTATGTTAGGGAGGGTTCAAAATCCTCCAGTCAAGCATAATAATTTAATAAACCTAAGGGAGTCCTGTGTTTTGATATCTCACTAAACTAATAACAAGTAAAGCAAATCTAATCTAGTGCTCACTAAAGCTTGTGGCACAAAGTGGGGGTTATAAAAAATAAAATTAAACATGCATAAGGGACATATACTAATGTTAATGTATATAGAATAATAATGAATAGAAGATAAGTAAAAATGCATATCTATCTACTCTTACAAAGGAGGAACAAAGTTAGGAATATTTACCTTTGAAGATGAACCCATTGAGCCTCAATCTCTCCCTTGGCCAAGGTGCTTCACAAGAGGTTGTTATGGTATGCAAGTATGACAAGGATAAATTATCTCTAGGATACATAACCTATTAATACATCTAAAATAATTCTCCATAAGAGAAGATATGTATCTCCAAATAAAGTATGAAACCTTAAGCTTACTCCTCAAGTAGATTGGTGGATAAGTAGATGCGTAATAGTTCTTACTTATTTTGTTCTATAAATAAGGGTGAAATAAACTTGTATATATAGGTATATTTGACACTAAACCCTTTTTAAAAATTTAAATGATAGGGTTGACCAAGTCAACCTAGCATAATTTTGGATAATGATTCACTAGGTCATGAGCTAGGTCAGCCAAGAGCCAAACTAGTTCGTAAGTGAAAATCACCCAAAACTATATAGGGTCAACCCAGTAAACTTAGTAAAAATAACTAAAAAAAGGGGATTAAGGTGAGGAAAAGGAGGATAAAATGTGGGAAATGACTGGAGAGGGTACAATAGAGAAGAACAAGCTTATTGATAAGGTTCTTAGGATACAAGTGTGTAGATAACAAGTGGTAAAAGGGACAACAGAACTATGAAGTGCCAATGGTCTACCCACCCCTTTCTTGGTACACACCATAAGGCATGAAATTAAATATATTGAGACTTGATGGGTTACTAAAAGATAAAAGTATCAATAAGTGATAATAGTTTGGAAATATTATGTGTATACATATGCCCTACTTGAATTTCATCACTTATCATGTGAGTATAACATGGGATGGTGATTTGGGAAATAGAACATGATAAAAAATAATGATAATGCTAATTAAAATGTAGTAAGGAGAAAATAAGATAAATAAAAGGATAAAATTGAAAAAAAAACATACCTTTACTTACCTTAGTTTTGTAGATAAAAAAGTAGATTGCAAGAGAAGTGAAGGCATCTAATGTGAAGAACATTTGGCCAACCTATAGAGATTAGTGCTTAAAAAGCCAATTTTTTTTAAAGATAGGCATATATTAGTGTAAAATATTCTCTACATCATCATGATTACATAACATTTTATGGTTCAAAAAATGGATTAGTAGAAACAAAGATATAGGTAAAATAAGGAATCTAATGGAAAATATTTAAAAGAGTAAGATTTTGGAAAAGTAAGTTTAAATAAGGTCAAAGGGAATTCATTTGTTATTTTTGATTTATGAGTGAGAGAAAAATATCTCTAAGAGATTTAACAAGCTATAATGGTGAGGAGATGATAAGAGAGATGAGAGGGACTCCCAATGGTAGTAACGGGTGCAACACAGTTAAGCAACCAAGAATCTCAAACTTGTTTTTGAATATTTTATAGAAAATAAGTGGTTTTAGAAATTTGTGTTTTAAAAAAATTATAAGTATTATGATGAAACCAAAAAAGTTTATAAGGGTAGGAAAAACCAAGTAGGGAACTGGGTTTGAAGGAATCAAAGTAATAACTGATGGAAGGCATTTATTACTAAAAATGTAAAGGGTCAGTAGGTAGAAATAACTAGGTCAACCTAGTCGACCTAGTAGGCTAAAATTTTGTAAAATCCACATTGCCAACTTAGTAGGTATGTGTCTATCTAGTGTGTTTTCCAAAATACCAAGTTAGTACATTACTATTGACTTACTAGAAAAGTCCATTATGATAACTTAGTACTAAGAGGGGAAAAATAAAAGGGTTGACTTAGTTTGTTAAGTCAACCTAGTCAAAATAAGGAAATTTTAGTCAACCTAGTGTTTGTATAAGGGACTAAAATAGTAAGAAAATGCATGAAATAGGCCAAAAGAGTGTTAGAAAGGTCTAAAATGGTTGACTGATGGCTAAAAGGGGTGAGTAGGCTAGAAGTAGGTTAAATTGATTAAAAATGAATAAACAAAAGCAAATTAGGCTTGTTTTTATTAAAATTTGAAAAGAATGTATTTTGATTATAAATGACATGGAGGATATAATACATATTTTGTTATTTTATGGTTGTAGGGGCATCCCAAATTTTGGAATTTAGTGGATGTGACATGGCTTCCTAACTTATTAGAGTGATTATCTATTAAGGATAGAGCTAAATTGATCTCATTAGGCCTAGGAGGCATAGTAGACATGTGTAGGATTCCTTTGAGTTTAGACATGTTAGTCATGCTATTGGGAGCCTAAAAATGGTTGGCTAACACATTCAAGTGGGAGGTGGAAGGGGATACCATAGAGGTGGGTATCACTTTAGGGGATGTGCATGCCATCCTAGGACTACCCATATGAAGTACACTCATGGTCATGAGAGTATCAGGTAGTTAGGAGGAGATGAAATCCCTAACCATATGGGTGATGGATTCAGAGAAGCTATACCCTATATTGAGGGTGAATATGTTTAATGTCTATACCTCATAGATTTTGGATATTCAAAAGGATATGATAAGACTTGTGATATCATGAGTACTATGTCATAAGTTGGATGGCAAGGTACCCATATTTGTAATAGCTTTGAGTCAGATGATATTAGAGTAGAGGGTGTTATATGACTTAGGATATGTTATCTAAGTATAAATCATGCATGAATGTATGGACTATTGTCCAAAGGTAAAAAGTCTATGAGATAGATTATATTATTGATGACATGGATATAAGAGAGGTTCCCCATGTATCATCCAATTAAGTTTCCCCATGTGGTAGATAATAGGTTACCTCAAGTTTAGAAATGGAGATAAGACCAAGTAGTGTAGGATGTACCCCATCTACTAGTGCTGTAGATGATGAGATGAATGGATATTGTATGGTATACTTATGGGCACATCATTATGATATGGCCTAGATGGGAGATAATTGTACCAGCTTTGGCATGGATAGAGGTGATGGGGCATTATACCTAGTGTATAGAGCTATATCTAATGGTACATGTACCAAATCAAATGGGATAGCTTCAAATAGTGGTACCAATAGTGGTTCTCACATTTTGGGCCTAGCATGTGAGAGAGCCATGGGGGAGAGGAAGACTAGGCCACAAGTTGTTAGGCTAGATCTCAGACCACATTTTAAGAGACTATGGACTAGTCGAGCATGATAGGTAGTAGAATGAGATGAGATGGATGTAGAGGCAAGATTACCATAGGTACCACCACTAGATCCATAGTAGGAAGAGTAATGACCATCATAGATATGACATCGATGAAGGAAATAAGAGCAAGAAAGAGCATAGATTATCATCATCTCAACTGACCAATTAGATGGGCTAGGTCAGATATGGGTGATAGAGAGACCACTCAGGCATAGCCTGATATGGGCATGAGTGGTGACTCTAGGATTTCTTTTTGGGTGGTAACTGATAGATAAGGTTCTTAGAGGATGTGTAGATGGGGAGATTAGTATTGATATTCATGGAGATGGTGATATGGTGGTGGCCAACACACAACTAGGTAAAATAATAGATGGTTAAATTTTTATTTAAGTTATTGGATATAGAGTAGAGATAGATAGATTTTGAGATATATCAATGATATATTATCTATCTTGTTGGGCTTTTTAGTTAGTTTCAGATCTAACACTGAAGTCTATCCCAATGAGCTAGCATGTTGGCCCTTTTGTGTGAGGTTTATGTCTCATGTACTCACCCAAAGTGTGCATTAGAAGACTAGTTCCCATAGGTTTTGATGCATAGTGATAATGACATGTTCATATCCCTCTCTTTATGTAATTTAAATAAGGAAGATGCACATATATATTACCTTGATTCTTGTTCTAATTTTGATTATTATTACTATAAAGATCACCATCTTCTTATAGTAGCATTAGTTAACTAGAAAATAAAATAAGATATGGTATAACACATATATAAGTCTACACCCTTAGTCCACACCATCATTATTCAGAACACAAGTTTGATTAAACCTACTATCTCATATATTATGCTTTAAGTAAAATTGCATTACAATATCATTCCATAATTTAATTATTTGTGTATCTATCTCTCCATCTAACCTATAATACTTTACAATAGGGGTATTTATAATTGTTTTTCCATGACCAAGTGTTACATTCATTTATGGCATGAAGAATTGGTGCATAGAATCTCAATAGACTGAGAGTCATGATACTTACAACTAGTTCTTCCTAAAGACCTAAGCCTCAATGGCCCCTAAATCCATGCTCTATGTTATATCTTAGTGGCCATGTGTTTCTATCCTTGCAGGCTAGTGAAAAAATTCCTATCAATAAGGTTAGAGTAACCCATATAAATTATTATTTTAACTACTTCCTGCTTCCCCCACACTCCCCTAGTCTTCCACTTCCATTCTAAGTCCTATATTCTCAAGTTCCTCATGAATTATTCTCCTCTAATTGGGTCCTCTCATGCTGGTCCTTTTGCACCATTATATTTTTGTGCCTAGTAGGTTCCACACCATAATGCTTTTGTGCCTATAATCTATGTACCATGGTCCTACCACGCTATGGTCCTTCCATGCTGTGTTGGTTATGTGCCAAAAAGGGACAACATTTAGTCAAAATTTAGGGACCAACATCACCCCACACTATGTTTTTAGTCCATCTTAGACTAAGCTGTGCTAGCATCCTCCAAAAATTTAGGCCCCTTCTACTTGAGTTCCTACTTAAAATTGTCCCAATGGGATAATGCCTCAAGAACCTTCACAATTATTCCTTCTATGTACTCATGTGATGCTTTTATCTCCTTGGGTTGGGTTAGAGTCTTTTTGGTCTTATTGACCTATTTATCTAGGGCTGCAATGGCATCCTTCTAAATTTATTTGAGCATAGAGACCTCCTTATCAACATATCCTCAGAGGGCTAAAAAACTTACATTTAACTATTGATGAATTTTATTAATGGCATCTTCCATCATCTCTATATATTTAAATGCTTTGGTATATTTGGTGTAACATTTTATTAAGAGTGTAACATCAGTTGAATGTTACCTCAGGTCCTCTTTAGCTTGGATTTGAGCCTCTAAGACTTTATTAGGGTGTGTGAGCTATGCAAAAATGTCATCCAAAATGAGGATAACTTCCCCAATTCTCTCTAAAGTATGCTTACAGATGTCAATGATCATGGTGAACTATTTAGATAATTTTAATCCCTTATCTCTCGGCATAGGTTACTCCTTAATTTTATTAATAATTAGTTTCATTAGGGTATTTAACTTTCCTATGGCATATCCATCAAGAATTATGCCATTTACTAGTGCTAGGTATTCATTAAAAATAATCTTTCAAAGGTTTAAGACCCTTACTTTTTCCTCTACAGCCTTTTGGAGATGTTTAATTTGTCTACTTCCTTGGTGAGTGCTTGCTTCTTTGAAACTTCTTTATTATAGATGCCTAAAACTCTGGCATGTTTTCATTCAACTATGCATGCATCATAGTCTAAAAAATATTCTGGCACATTATTTCCATGCCCAGCTTCAAAAATGCAATGATTTATATAAGAGGGGATATCTTTTGGGGATCTACCCATAGTGGTTTTAGCAACATTAGAGCATCTGGGGCTAAAGAAAGGATATCTTGTAGGAGTTTAAACTCATGATCCTCATTATACATGTCAAGTAGGAAGGAAACTTGCTTCCTCATTTTGAGATTTGCCTCTTTGGGGATGAAGTACAATAAAAGATAGATCATATTTTTCTGCATGCCAAACTATTAACACTCATGTATATTACTATTTTTACCTTCATCATGTCCCTTAAAAGTCTTGGTCAGTCCCTTCCACTTATTAGGGTATCATTTAAGATCAACCTCCTTGTGGCCATCCATAACCATCTAAATTTATTCTTTACCATGCCACTCATTATATGGTGTTCCAACATCAATTAGGGAGTCATCATAGGTGGCATTCTCTTCTCACACTGGGGAGGGAGTTCTCTCATAATCTAAACCCAAGATATGGACCTACTCCTGAGGAACTTATTGTTGGGGTGCTTGCCTTGGGGGTTACTATTGGGTAGATCTTGAATTATTATTACCTAGGGGAGGTTGTAGTAGAGGTAGAGGAAAATATGGTAGATAAAGAGGAGGAGTGGGCTGAGGAGATGAAGGTTGGGGAATCAAAGAGTACAGAGGCATATAGTGTGAAGGGGATGGATAAGTGTAAGGAAGAGATGGATAAGTGTGGGGATGGGATGGAGATGGATGAGGTGGTGAAGGTGAAGGGTGAGGTATAGGTGGAGGTGGCATAGAGGGACACCAAGATACAAGTTTGGAGGGATGTACCTCTATAATATTTTATCTTTTTTTGGGGGGATTATTGCCCACTTGTACTTGCACCCATATTTGGTTACTTAAAAGGTAGTGATACAGGGAGTTTTTCCTTAGGGTCTCCACCCTATGGGTTCTTATAAGGGTGAATCATATAAAATAACTTATGAATTTTCTCCTTGACCAAATTTTGTTTGACTTTTATGTCAGTCAAATCTATCTCCATCTTCTCCACATAGGCCTTCTTGCCTAGATAAACATATAAATTTTAGAGAATGTGAATCTCTATTTCTATCCTATTATCCAAGGTTTTTTTTAGTAGTGAATATTCATTAATTCATGAATATTTAATTTTTAAGATTTTGGTTTTGGTGATTTTTTAGGGTCGATAGATGGGACTGGATCACCAAAATTTTAGGGATATTTTTTTTGTGGGGTTGGCTCACCAACCCTTTACAATGATTTATAAAATTACACTTAAATTCACTAGATATATTAAGTAGATCTCCTACCAAGGGAATAAGTAGAGCTATAATTAGAGGAGCATAGAATTAAACAATAGTAGTGAATAAAGAAAATGAATGACAATACTAAACAACAAGCCAAAATACTTCATTGAATGGTATAGATGAATGCCTAAGACAAATGATACAATGAAACAACATAACCTAATTACATAGTTGAGAGACTCAACCAAAAGACCTAGTCGAATGACCTAATCGAATATCCAATCGAATGACCTAGCCAAATGGCCCAGTAAAATAACTTAGCCAAATGGCATAGCCAAATGATATAGTTGAACAATAGAGCCAAATGATAATGTTGAATGGTAGTGCCATAAGCCAAAAATGAATGACATATCTAGAAGTTAGTGATAAATGGCAAGTCAGGTGACATAGCTAAATGGTAAAACCAAATGATAGTTCTTGGTGGGGAAATTGGTGAACTAGAGGTGAAACCCTTCTATGAGATGATAGTACCAAATGGGAGTATCAAAAGATAGATAAAAAAGAACATGACATCATGGAATCTAGTGGGAATGGTAAAAGGATAGGCCAATAATCCATATTATCTTATTTCAAGGACCCAAATAAAAAGTCTACACAATCACAATGCACTCAAAATCTAGGTATTTATTGTTTTTTTAGTTTGTCATAAATTTAACTTCAACTTTTTATTAATAGTAAAAAAAATTTACATGCAAAAATCCCCACTATTATCTCACAAGATAGAATCAACCAGAATAACATATCACCCCCTAAGGATTTTTTGATGATGACATGCCGCCATGTGAAGATGCTCCTCTAGTTTTTGATGAAAATGATAATGAGACTAAAGTGGTAGAAGAGATTAGATCATCTCACCAAACACAAAGTTTAGCTAAAACCTTCACTCAAAAATCTTCCCCAAGGAAGAGAAGTAGATGGACAATTAGAAGGTCCTTTAAGGTGAACTGGGCAATAAAATTTCCCTTCATATAACTTGTAGAGCCTAAAAATGATGATGATACTCCAAAAGAATGCATATGTAGCTGAAAACTAGGAAAAGAACATAGAATGCAATTGAAATTGGATACAATTGAGAAACATTGTGGAAAATTATATAAGACAGTGAAGCATCTAGATGGAGTGATAACAAGAATGCATAGGTGGAATATTTTAGAAGAATACATTAAGATATGCATGGGAGCATGAAAATGATAAGAAATGTTGAAAACATCTTGTGGAGAAAGGGGGAACAATTGAAGTATGAAAAGTCAAGCAGTTTTATTTGAAGGCAAACTACATACAATTATCTACTACATACCATATTCTACAAAAAAGTAGACCTATTTCATATTTTTTAGATTATAAGATTTTTTTTCAACATAATGGATTTATGGATATTCCACAATCACTTTGGTCGAATAGTAGTGCTTGGGAAATGACAAAATGTTTGGCAATGGTTGATATTGAAGATTTGAAAGAAAGTGTTCAGAAATCACTATTTATTTTATTGTCCATCGATGAGGTCATAAAAATTGACAACATAGCTTGGGTTTGCATTCATGTGTATACTTTTGAGAATTATTCAAGGAAACCTCATCTACTAGTAATTCATAAAATGGTGGAAAATTGTAATGCAAAAAATCTTCATAAATTGGCTATATCAAATTTGAAAGATAAAGCTAGAATGGATGATTATGCAATAGCTATAAAGCTAGTGTGTGTTGGGGTTGATGGTGCATCAATTATGTATGGGCATAGAAATGGTTTGTGTATTCTATGTATGAATTTTCTTACTAAATTTTTGAAGAATATCCATCATTAGTAGGTTTTATGTATAAATATCATAAATAAATTGACAAGGCAAAAGATTTGTTGTACCATTTAAAATATTTAGAAACACTACTAAATTTATGTGGAATTCTTCCAATACTAAAAGAAATGAATTGTTTAATGAAACATGCTTAGGAGAGGTCCATTTATATTGTGGACTTCATATAGTCAAGAAAATGAGTATGTCAATCTCTAGACATACTATACACTTCAAATGAAATGTTTCAAGGCCTTGTTTTTAGTAGTTGGTAATGTTTGACCAACTTATAAAACCCTAACATTTATTTGAAGTTGATTATCAATGATCATGTTTGTGTAATTATTAATGGAAAGGATATTCTAGTGCACATAATTTATAAAAGACTTGATCTTGTCAGAGCTGAATCTAAAGAACTATCCCTAAAATGTATTTTGTATGACACTGCTCTATCTGAAACTTAAATGAAACTAAGTAGAGTTTCACAAAACTTATCTATAGAGATTAGAGATTGTTTTCAAAGGGATCATTTTTTGGAGGTGATGGTAGTTGTCAATCCCATTTTCTGGAATAGTAATAACAATCAAAAGATGGTTAGCAATTTATTTCAAAAATACATGCACTATATTTTAATGCATTTCTATAGATCCATAGAGGTGAATGGAGTACAAATTATAGGTATTTTGGGAAAGGATTTACTAACATCCCAGTCAACCCATTTTAGCATTACAATGATTTAACAATATAATCTTCTACACGAACCAATAAAGAATTGGGTAATTACAAGGCTATGGAAAAAACTTTATCCTAGTAGTATAGTCCAAAAATTCTAAGTGAATATTTATGATTATATGAGCTCTATCAAATAATGATTTTAGGCTTAGTGGAAGATGAAAGAGTATTCAGTGCATTATCATTCATAAAGTCAAAAATTTAAAACAAATTAGATAAAAATTTAGAAATTTATTTGAGATTATATGTTTCCTATTATGTAGTGGATATGTTTTCATATGAAAGAGCTATGGCAACATGGAGTTATCTAAATGAAAGAAGAGGCATCAGTAATAAAACAAAAAATAAAGAGGATGCAAATAATGACACTAAATATGGCATTGACATGGTGGATGCAAATGTCACTATCGATGATCAAGTTTGTGGAGAATTCTTTAAACTAACAAACTTTTAGAAATAGAGTTTCTAAATTTCAATTTGACATGTTTATCAAAAGATACAATAATTATCATACGTTTTCTGAAATTCATTTCCTTTTTTTTGCTAAGTGCTGAATGTAAAAGATTAATATGTTGTCATTGTGTTAGGGGGAATAATATAGGTTAATATGGTTCTTTATGTCTTTGATACATATTTTTTATAGATATATTTTTTTCTTACATCAAAATAAGTTCTGTGATAGGGGAAAGTGAGCCCATATTTTTACACCCAGTGCATAGTATGTTTAGACAAAGCTATAGTGTCAGAAAATGATGCACTATGATCTTGTCTATCTTCTTTGGCCTTGTTACAATACATAGTGGATATTTATTTTATAAATAATTTGTGTCTTCATGTTCTTACAGTTGATTGAAATATAACACAAACTAAAATAAATCAATTTGCAAGTACAAATTTATGACCCTAGCCATAACTTTTTTTTTTTGATTTTACGACTTCGATAAAGTATGTAGATTTTTCATACTTATATGATTTACTATTTAACTTCATATATAATTTCAATACCTCACAATTCACATTAGAGTTAATAAATTTTTTGATGAACCTACATTTTAATTTGAACACTACTTGTTCCCTTTTCATTTTTGGCTTAGGGTTTTAATTTAATTCTATAAATTTATGTAATTGAATGAACATAGTCCTAAACCTTGGATATTTTATGTAATAATGAAATCACTTTCATGATATATATTTCTTATATATATAATTTATACTATATACTACTATATGTAGGAGTATATACTTCATATGTACTCCTATATACTCCATATATACTAATATATATGCCCTATATAGGCACTAGATATGACATATATAATACCTACCTATAGGGTAGTGTAGGTTATCTACTCCTACGGAGTAGATAACCTATATTTAAAAAGTTGTCCAAATGTTTAGAGTCCTTAAAACTGATTCTTTTCAGAATAAAGTGATCAAATAAAATATAACCTTTTCACAGATTTGTAAATACCTTACCTCTTGTTTATACAAATTTTCATATAGTAAATTTTTTTTCATGAGTCCTTATCTATCTACACATCCTCATAACATTAAACAATCCATTAACCTATTCTATCGTTCATGATCACAATCAATTATGCATATTTTCAACTTTGATGAATCCTCATTATTACTAGCTACCACAATACTAGGTTCAACACAGACCTCTACCAAACATGAATATGCTTTTCTAATAGCCTCAAATGCATCTCAAATCATTATTTACTCAAGAAACAATCTAAATATAAAATAGAAAATATCTTCCACATAAAATAACTAATTTTTTTAATCATAACATTCAATAACTATTATATGTTTTCTAAAATGCATTTCTATGTTTCTTGCTAAGTGATGATTGTAAAAGATTAATATATTATCTCAAATCATATATGACATTAATCCATTTATATTGAGATGTGAGTTTCACAAATGCATCAGAAATATCAAAATGGGGCCTAACACCATTCATGTTTACAACATCATAAAATGAAAATCAAAATTGCAATATATGTGGTTCATCCAGTAATTAAAACTCAATAAATTGGTCACTGCATCTACAAAATTGAAATTGTCATTCATAATTTATATTTTAAAATAAAACATTGTTTTCAAATATATAAAAGTTTAAAATAGATTCTCAATTACTCAACTAGTTTCTCAACCACATTTTTAGCTTCTTTCTCAACCACTTTCTCAACTACTTTATCAATCACAACATCCTTTATGTTACTACTACCCTTCAATATCCTTTCATTTCCAAGATACATATCCTCAAAATTAATATGTTCAAGATTTTCCCTATCCTCTTTTCCATAATCTCCTACAAAGAGTAAACTTAGATCAACTAATTTCTACTTAAATAAGGCATCAGGATCTCGTCCTTTCTCCTTAATAATTTTTCATAGTGTGTTATTTTGTTTATTCAATAGAACAAGCTTCTCCTTGAATTGAATGACATATTTTAAAAAATTTCATGCATTTTTCAAATGCACATTGAGGACCTCAACTTCTTTTTTTAAGTTCTCATATTTTGCCCACATTTTAAAATGTAATTAATTAGATGTGAACAAAAATAAAGAATGACATGAAATTTGATTAAAATGAATATATATTACCAAATATTTTTCCTTCTCTGCATTCACAATCACAAAAAGGTTGATGTCTTTACCCTTTTATTAAAATATGCCTAGGCTTCTACATTCAAATTCCCCAACTTGTTAAGCTTGATAGTCAAGACATTATCATTATAAGTATTAACAATAGTAACTGATTGTTATGCCTTTAATCATTGGTGTGTCTAGGGATATGTGTGGCTAACTTATGGCTTACATACCTCTTTTATATACTTTTTACATTTATCTATATTCTTAGATAGGTCAGCCTATGGAGTAACCTTGGATAAGTAGACTATTATAGAAGGTAGTGGTTATTCTTTATTGATTATGTTAAGTATTATATTATTAGTGCATTATTGTGGAGGTTGCCCCCTTGAAGTGTCTTTTCTATATTATTTAGTATTTTACTCTGCTATCAATTATTTATGTGTGATCTCTCATATTTTCTTATTCTATGTGATATAAAATTATTTTGTGCGAACATCTAAGTAATTTCATTACAAGTGGTATCAGAGCTTTGATTTGGGCAAGTTTTTTACGATGTTTTTTTTGGATACGGCGAGGCATTGATTTTGGGAGTGGTGGGAGTGAAAAAACATAACTTGCAATTGAGGAAGAATTAAATTTTTCCATCAACACAGTATTGCTTGAAACACTTTTTTGAAAAAAATATTAAAAAAAGTCTAGAATTTTTTTCCCTTTGCACAATTGTAGTCATTGGATTCATCTCAATGAGATGATCACAATGGTATTTTTTATCGATAAACTTTTTTTGGTGTCAAATTTTTTACCCTAGTATGCAAAAACAGTCATTAGATTCATATTGGCAAGGTGATCACAATGTTACCATCTCCTAGTACACTTTTTTAGGGTAAAAAACCTCCTAGGGTTTGTATATGGCAGGTCCTGGTACTCAGGGAAGAAAAGGGGGGAAAGAAACTCATAAGACTCCTTCTGCCAATGACATGGAATTTGAAACTTTAGATTTGGTGATTTATTAGCTTTAGGCAACATAAAAAACTTGGTGAGGCATGATGACTTTCTTACAGTCCAAGTTGATATTTTAGGGATGCATAGAAAGATTAATGGGGTTCACAACGAATTGCATCATATCACTATGCAATTGGCTGCTCTTACATCTCAATTTCAGCCCAACAACCCTATACTTTAGCATTCAAATCCTCCTCTCAACACCAACAACTCCCATTCTGGTATGAAACTAATGTTGCCAAAAGTGGACATGTGTAAGTTAGATGGTAAGGATCCTCTCACTTGGATTACCCAAATTGAAAATTTATTTGAGCTATATCAAACCCCTAGTTCTTAGAAGGTGATAGTGGCATCTTTGTATTTGTTGGCAAACAAAGCATCAATCATTATGGGTTTCTATTTCACCAATGTAAACAAATTTTCTCACTCATAGTGGTTGTGATAATGGTCATTTATTTATTTTATTAGGGCCTTCACCCAAATCTCCCACACATGTAAATTTTTTATTTCATCAATTACTCCCTCCTAAAGATTAGCAGTAATACTATCTGCTACCAAATCATTCAATGGAGAAGATGTAAGGGCATCATTAGACTTTACAACATTCTATATTAGGGTGGGACTATCTAGTGAAGTGCTTGAAGGTTCTTGCTAAGAAATCACATGAAGATGTGTTGCTTCTCCTTGGATAAATTCATGTGGATTAAAATTGGTTCCAACATTAGTGGTACTATCAAACTTTAGATATTCATCATGAAGATCAATTTCTAACAAATAAGTCAATTCCTACGTACTCAATAAACCTCCAAGAGAGAAAGAGGGGAGTTGGGAACTTGATATTTGTAGTATTATTGTTCATTGTGGTGGTGTTAATGAAAGAGCCTTCCCCCTTCGGTGAAATATGTTCAGGGGTGGAGGTGGTGGCATAATCTTCCTCATAGATAGAGGATGGCCTACAAAATGTAATTTATTTCATTAAAAAAATAAATTAAAAAAAAAAAATTATATGTAAAATTGAAATTAAAAGTTTAGTACTTATATTTAAAGACAGTATATCCTCCAATGTACGTGGTGCATTATGAGTGATAGCCACATGGGTGTTTTGTGTTGGTACATTATGCAAACATTCAATCTAAAAAATAATAATCAAAAACCAAAAAATAAAAAAATAAAAAATGTAATGTAAAATACCTTCCATAGAGGGTTGAGAAGGAATAATAGATGTTACTATTTGTTGCGGTGGTGGTTGTTCCACCATTTAAATTACTCTTGAGTCAACTACAATAATAAAACAAATAACTAAAATAATGCACTTGAGTTTGGAAAATGAAAATATCATTTCAAATTTTTAAATAGGAAACCTACACATGGAGAGGACAACAGAGAAACTTATGGATGTTTTACAAGTTGATAATATAGCATGGATGATTCTATAGATTTTGAATATATAGATTCTTCAACTGTAGTTGCACACTATCCTTTTGAGGTAGATTGTTTTTTTGAGGCATGCATTCTTGCCTGTTAGTTGTAACAAAAAAAATCAAACAATTATTAATATTTACCTTGGTAATTATTTAACAAACAAACAAATATTAAACCTTAGAATCTAGATCAACAAATGAATAAATAAACTAACCTCCTGCTCATCCGCAAACAAAGAGTTTGTCATTAATTTTGGATCTAGCACAATTGGACCCTATTTTTTTTGGAGGTTGAAGAAGGACTCATAGTAAAATGCTAGAATAAAATTGGAACAAGAAATGGTGGAACTGGGATTGGTAGTATTAAAATTTAATTCAAACCTTATTCTAGAGGAAATAAAAGAGCACCAATCAAATTTATATTTGAAAATAGTACAAACAATGTAAAATAGTGCCCAATATGGAATATATATTGCTCTTCACTACAATACTATTCTAGATTGGAAAAATTGAACCATTGATTTAAGAAAAAGGGTGATGAATAGTGGATGATCCTCTTCCAACTATCTAAAATGAAAGACAAAAAGAGGATTTTAGATCATAAAAGTTGAAACTTGAATTTTGAATATACAATTTTTTTAATAAGTACATACCAATTTAGTTGATGTGAAAATCAATTTTTTTGGCTAAGAAATTTTTGTCTTCATTTGATAGTATTGATTTGGAACTCACAGGGGTTACGTTGTGAAATGGAAGACCCACGAGATTGTGAATATCTTGTGGTGAAGTACCAAATAAAATCATTCTGCAATCCACTTACAAGGTGAAGATCTTCTCATTTGGGTCATATGAATACATAAGAATTTTTAAAATATTAGTATCAAGGTCATATTATGGCATGCAAATTAGGCCATTGAAGCTACATGATTGAACCCAATCATTGTATGCATATAGTTATTGTACGAGATTCATAATGTTTAGGCATAATAGGTTTTTAAAAATGAATTTTATTTCCATGGATACAAAAAAAAAATTCCTCCAAGGGGATGAGAAATTAGTTCTAAAAAATGTTATAAATGAGGCTATAGGTGAGTATTTATAGAATAAGGGAGGTGACTGGGAAATTGTATAACAGACCAAATGCACAGGTCACCCACCAGTGTGTCGGTCTATCAAACCATTTGTCCCTATCATTTAGTGAAATTGTTTAACCTAGCTTCATGACTCAACTATTTGGATTAACCATTCATCTCAACCACTTGACTTAACCATTTAGCCCAACCATTTAGTTCAATCATTTGGCTTTACTACTCAGTTTTGTGCATTCACTCACAACATTCATATCAACCATCTAGTTTGGTTTTTTATTTCATACATTTGGTTTAATCATTTGGTTGAATTGTTTGGTTGAACCATTCAGTTTAACCATTCACCATCACCTTTAGAACATTCACCATGCCCATGAATCAAAATTTCCTAGATTTTCCAAATATTTTCAATAGGGTTTCCGTTAGGGCCTCTTAAAATGAACCCTACTCTCATCCTATAAAATGATGGGCTATGCATCAAATATCTGATTAATAGAGTCAATTAAGTATCTCACAGAGAAGGCATAAGGTAGATTAAACCATGATGAAATCTCTTTTAATGGGTTCATTTGGATTTATGTTAGAGAGAAGTGTTGATTTACAAAAAACTATGCCTAATCTACAACCAAAGGGGGTAGGTCCTTAGGGATACACCACTCATCCCTGAATGTCACCTTCATCTCATCGAACTAGTAATTCATCTTAACTTGGAAGATGGGGTGATGTGTCTAGGGCAAGTGAATGCCTTGTAGTGCTTAGTAGGGGACCTATGCATTGGAAGGTACACCCACTTGATCACTCTATAACTATAGTCTGACACTCCAATTTCGTCAAAAACCAATAAAAAAAAGGATCACCCCCATGAAAACATATAATTTGGCTCTTGATGAGCCCTTTATGCATCTTTAATGATATTCTAAGTGAAGTACATGGCCTAGTTATACTTTAGTTCTTGTGATACTTAATGAATGATATAAAGGTGTACCATGTCCACCTCTTTCCATTAATCAGTCCCTTTAATCTTAGTCAATATGATCCATGCCACAATTCAAAGGGTGAGATATTGGAGGTTCTTGATGTATATAACATGCCCCTACTTTTGATACATCATCATCATGGTGGTCTTTTGTATCTCCTCAGTGTGAGCCAAGTCATAAATTACACTGTCTCAAGCACTATAGCCTTATGATCCTATTGATTATTTTTAGGGTAATGTTCATGTTGTGCCCAATGATTTAGATGTATTACTCATAAACACATAAAAGGAGGAATTGAACTTCCTCTATAGGATTATCAAAATAGGGCAAGTTGAAAAGATGGAATAATCCTATAATATCCAGTTGGTTACTGGTGTTGGTTGTCTCCACCCAATAATCATTCTAGATCTAAACCTTGTTCATAGGTTGGTGATGATTGTAGTAAAAAATGGTGCAATTAGAGACCTTGGAAACCTAATTCTCCATGCATAACACTGAATCTAGATATTTTATATCTTCAATAAATAAAGATGGGGGTATGGACATTTAGGCCTTATACACCATAGACATTTGTGATTTCTTTCCTTTCCTCACCATTATTTCCTTCTCTTCTTCTATGAATTATTCATCTTATCCTCCTACACTCTATACTTATTCTTATAGGTACTATGCTTGTTCTTCTAAAGTCTCTTCCCTAATTGGGACCTAGTCTCTTTTGGTCACCTCTTCCTCTTTAGGTATTTTTGGTAAGGTCTCAACTCTCTTAACCTTTTTAGGCTGCATTACCCTTTAAGGATCCCAAAGGTTAATGTGCGGCCATCCAAGATTTTTAAAGGAATACATGTTTATAGATTATTACTTCAGTTTCTTGAGCTTAAACACCCTTTAATGGTGGAATAGTAACTTACAACTCTCAAAAATAAAGCTTTTCCCGTCGAACTAGAGTTAGAATCTCTCTTCTCAACTTGGTAATGACTTCATGGATTGCCAAGGATGTGAAAAACTCTTTGCTTTGCTTAGGATTTAATTTTATTAGCTCTAGTGAGTCACTTTGAACTTTGATTCTTGTTAATTCATAAATGAATGCAAGGTAAAGTATGAAAAGGGTTTAACTTGCCTATTATAGGCTCTAAGAGGGGTTTACCCTCATTAATGACTTTTCCATCACTAATCACTTCATAGTATTTAATTTTGATCTTTAATAGCTACCAAATTTGGATAATTTATGTATATAATACATTAATGGTATTGTCCCATCATATCATTGGCATGTTTCTTGCCATAAATAACATTGTTGCATTGATGACGCATCCCATATCATGCCTTTTTTTAAAAGTAGGTGACAACTGTATCCCATGTTTTTTGTGAGGTGGGAGACAACTCTCTCTTTTAAATTTCTAACTTATGGTGGGAACCTTCCCCCTTTGTGCCTTAAATAGCTCACACACCTTTAGTACCTTGCATTCCCTTAATAAATTATGCACCCATGTAATTCATTTACCTAAGAAACTTGTGTGCTTTTCACATTTGCCTTATTGGACTTGACTTTTCACCCCACACTAAAACATGTCGTAGTCCTCCACAAAAAATAAAAAATAATAAAACAAAATTATAGAAAGGTAAATTGGTGTGAAATAAAGGTAGTGATTTTATTTAAAGAAGTGAATCCTAAAATAATGGCATAAAACTTATCGATTACAAAAACTTCATCTAGTCAAAATGAAATAGGACCTAAGTTGGCTTCCATTATAATGCCCCATGAGGAATTGACCATTCATCCTTTGTAACTAACATGCTCCAGTAGGTTAAATTATGTAGATTATAAATAGTCCATCCCAATAGATGCATAGCTATCCAAGGTGGCACATGAACTTAAAGTCATTAAAAAGGACCTTCATTCCTAGATAAAATATTTTATTCTTTATATGGTGATCATGCCATGCCTTCTGCTTATGTTTCTCTACATCCTAGCTCTAATGAGCAAGGAAACAGGTCTCATATAATTAGATTAAAGTGTTTAAGCATGATTTCAAGGGTTAATATTCATCTAGTTATCCTACATGCATGATATGGAGGGATGGTACCAAGAACTCTACTGGTAAGACTGCTTCTTTACCATACACCAAGTTGAATGGTGCACTTTTATTAAGGTGCTTATAGGTAGTTCGGTAAGCCCATAATACTCCAGATACCATATCATACCAATTAATATGGCCAAAATTAAATATTTTATTTAAATTGGTACCTAAGATCTTATTGAAAGCCTCAATAGTTCCATTGTCTTGTTTGTGATAAGGTGTTTTTTTGTGGTGCTCGATCATGAACTTGATAAAAAAGATGCAAATTGTTTCTTTCAAAAAGTGGGTACCACAATCACTAGTGAAACTTAGGGGACATCCAAACCAAGTTATTATGTTCTCCTAGATGAACTAGGTGGTAGTAGTAGTAGTAGTAGTAGTAGTAGTAGTAGTAGTAGTAGTAGTAGTAGTAGTATAATATTTCATTAGTGAAACTTCAGCCCAACACGTAAGGTAGTTAGTTACTATAATAATATATTGAGAACATGTTCATCATCCTAGTAGAGTAATGGGACCAATAAAATTAATATCTCACTTTTCAAAGGGTTCTTGAGAAGGGGTGGGTCATAAAGGCATAGAATCTATTTGGTTCGGTTTACCTACATGATGACAAATGTCACATTTCCTAACATATGCTTTAGCATCTTGGAAGAGAGTTGGCCACCATAGTCTAGATAACAAGACCTTTCACATGGTAGCCTTTCCAATATAACATCCACTAGTAGTACCTTCATGAAAATTTTAAAGTACCTTAGGGCACTCATGTTGCATTACATAATGTTGATGAACTTTTCCATGACCCATTTTGTAAAGATCACCTGCTATAAGCTAAAAAGGTACAACATAAACTATGAGTTGATATTTTTCCTATGAGGTTGAAGATTTGAGTGTGGAACCAATGGTCAAAAATGCTACAATGTCTTCAAGCCCTTTAGGAACCCATGTTACAAGGAAGAGATATACATTAGAAGATCATATTCTATGGTGCATAATGGTTCTCCATTCTCATTCTAGGATAGGTGGTCAGGTCCACAGTTGGATTTTTCATGTTTTACCATAACTAAAAACTAGAATTCTTAAAATAATACAATCTGGTGATAGATCTATCCATGCAGTATGGGTTTGTTGATAAGGTAATTTAAAGACTCGTGATCTATATAGAAAAAAAAGGAGGGGATAAAAAGTATTGTTTAAACTTATGCAAAGCATAGACCATTGAAAATGCCTCATAATTTGTAGTTATATAGTTTATTTTAGTTGGTGTGAGATTCCTATTGACAAAGTAGATTGGGTGATCTAGGTGACCACCTGGTTGTGTAAGAATCACACTGATGACCATGATAGATTTATCAATATGGACATGAAATGGATTTATCCAATCAAGGAATTATAGAATAGGATTAATGACCAAGTTTTCTTTGAGTGTTTAAAAGTCCTTACAAGAGAAAGTCCATATGAATTTCTAATTGTCCTTTAAAAGTTCTTTCAGGGGTGTAGTAATCTTGGCATAACCAAGAATGAAATTTATATAATAACCTATGTGGCCTAATAAGGTACATACCTTGTACTGAGTTTTGGGTGCTATAAGGTAAAGAATAACATATAACTTTAGTAGGTCTACTAGGAGTCCCTCCTTACAAATAATATGATCTAGAAGCACACAAAAAGGTGTCATAAATATACACTTCTTTAGGTTTAATGTGATTTGAAAGATCCAACTGTGCTTAAACATAAGTATGAGGTTAACACAATGGTCCTTAACTAAACCATATACCATCCATTCATCAAAATAAACTTGGAAGAACTTGTGGATGAAGTCCTTAAAGGTTTTAACTACTATTCATGAAAACACTATTGGGGCATTTTTTAACTTGAAGGGTATAATAATATAGGAAAATGATCCCCATTCTATGGTAAAGGTTGTCTTAGGTTGGTATTCCTTAGCTATTTGGACCTGATGGTACCCCAATAATCCATCTATAAAGGAGTACACTTTACAACTAGTAACAACCCTTCAAGGATTTCCTTCATTAATGGTGTTAGAAAGGGATTTGTCACATAAGATGCATTAAGTACTTGATAGTCCACACATATACATATGCATCCATATTTTTTATACTAATTACCATGTGACTGACCTACTCAGATTTAGAAATGGGAGTGATTACTCTAGTGTAGATCATACTATCAATCTATTCCTTAATGCATGCTTAAAGATTAGGATTCATCCTATATGGGCATTTTTTCACTAGTTGAGCACCATCAACTAGCTTGATGTGCATCTTACCCAAGGATGGGTGGATACATTTCATCTCATTATAGTTCCTTGGAAAGACATCCTAATATTCCTTTAATAACTCAAAGATTTTTGTAATATCTATGCCAGTCCAATAATTTCCTATTATGGCCATCTTTGGTTCCTCGTTCAATCTGATGTTATGATGAATATTTTAAATAGGTCCATGGTAGGTATTAGCCATATCATTACTTATGTCTTGAATAGTTCTTGTGCTGAATTCTATAGGAATATTTAAATGGTTGGATAGGGGTTCGAGTGAAGTAGATCCTTCACCTTCATCTAATTGAAAGATAAGTTTTTTGCTTTCCCAGGTGAATCTCTTCATGTCAATATTCATCAGGGATTGGTGTAGGCATAAGAACTTGGTATGTTTAAGGCTCATTGAAAAAATGTAAAGGTTTATCAGGGTCCTGATGGATTTTAATTAGATGGTCCTCCCTATGACTAGGGTCTCTAATAACTGTTTCACACATGGCCTAGAGAGTGAGGCACAAGTCCATCCTTGGTGATGAAAAGGATAGTGCTAATTTCATGCTCTCCTTTAGTAACTACCAGAACCTAGTACCCATGTGTTTATCTTCATGAATACACCATGCCCATGTCTATGTGCATAAATTTCCATAAAATGCATGTACCCATACATACTCTGGTAAGGATGTTTCCTCATTTCTCCATATTATCTCACAAGCTTTAATGTGAGGTTTAGGTGCTTAAATGCCACTATAAATAATTATTCACCTTACCTTATTGTCATAATGGAATATGTGGTGTAGAGTATACTATACTTGATCCTAGTATAAAATTCACTTTTTATGGGTAAACCACCACCTTGTGGTGGTTCCATAAAAAAGGTGATCTAATGACTTCATCTAGTCATTTTTAGTGTCATAGAATTCTTTAAGGCACTGGACAAAATCATGTACCTCCATTTGTCCTTGGAAATGTGGGGATTCATCAAGTCTTTCCAATAGTGGTCCTACTAGTGGCCCTCTCATTACTAAGCCATTAAAGTGAACAAAATTGTGACATTTAGGAAGCTGGCATGGGAAGTTCTCTCGACTATTGATGGTGCTACACATATTCCTAGTGAGATCATAGTCACCATGGGCCAAATAATTACAAGCACTACTTGTAGTATCATAAATAGATTGGTTATCTATTTATAAAAGAACACCATCTAGGGTAAGATCATGTTATTAATCACTTCTAGTAGTGACATTATTTATGTGGTTGATGTATTTATTAACATTGATGGGTTCTATATAAGGGGGTCCTTGTACTTGATCTAGTAAGATTATAACACATTGATTAGTGTTTTAAAAACTAATGTAGTGTTTCTTGAATCTTAAGTATACATTATTCTCATAGCACTAAGGTATTACCAATATGGATAGGTAATAATTAGCTTTAGCTAGCTCTAGAACCTCAAAATCCACTTTGAATGGTACTCTAAGTATTTCAACCATTGCATCTTTGAGGACCCCAATAGGGTGCATGCGAGTCTTATTTTATATGAATAAGATATGAGGTGAAGGGTGTAGCACTAAACTAGACATTTTCCACCAAGGATCCTTGGTGAGGACATTAAATTATATGTTGGTATCTACTAGTATGTCATAGATTACCCATCCATTGATGGTAAAATTAACCAATATTTATCTATCTTTCGAGGGGGTAGAGGAACTAGGAGTGTCCTATCACCGAGCATGATTTAAATAATGATCTTCACTTTGCCTAATGATGTGGGGTTAAACCTCATTTGGTATTTAGGCTTGAATCTTAAGCCAAATTCTGAGATGTGGGATAATATCTTCATCTAGAATATGCTTGCATAGTTCCTAGAAGTTGTCTCATGCCACAGGTCAAGGTTTAACTTCCCTTTGCACAATAACACACTGTGTTACATCCTTGTATTTTAGGAACTATATCTATCCCTAAAGTTCATATAAAATCACCATATTATCTTGGAATATATCCTCTTGATGCTAAAAATTAGGGTACTTTCTAGCTTGTGGTTCTTCCCATTATACCTTCTTGATCGAATTAACTATCAATTAGGTCTGTCCCCCACTATGAGTGGTAATGATTACCTATTGAACTATATGTATGGTTGGGCATATACAACACTATGGTTTATCAATTTGAATCATGTCAACACCCTTTTCATTTCACTCCTTGGTAATATCTACATATAAATCAGGACACTCTTCTAGTCAGTGATCCTTTTTACAAAAAGTGCATGTCGAGTATTCTAGGCAATCCCTTTAATAATTTTTTGGAGATCCAAATTTGTAATAGGTCTTGGGTGTAAAATTAACACCTCATCATCCTCTCCCTCTTCCTCATCCATAGTATCCACTATTGTCTTAAGTATTTTCTATTGAGGTTTGGTGCGTGCCACGTACTTGAGCTTCATAGATGTCACTGATCAAATGACAATCATTAATGTCATGAGTGTAGGCATCACAAATATTACAATATCTAAACACCTTAGTGTGCATAGATCATTTAAAAAGAGGAAAATAATGGACATCATGTTATTCATGTTATATTTCACATGTTTATTTAATTACTATATGGATGGTCTTGTGTAGGCAATTCTTCTATGTATGGCCTTCAGTTTCACAGTCGGTGTACCAAACACCACTATGAATTTCATGCGCATTATTGGTCATCAAATTCTCAAGTTATTATTCCATGGAGGATATTTGTGATTCCATAAAGGGAATAATATTGGTGTTAATGCTTTCAACCCTTCATTGTAAAGAGCAGCTTTCAAATCCTCATGCAAGCTAGTGAAGGTCTATTGTGATAAGGTTCACCAAAAGGGAAGTAACAATCCTCCCACAAACCATTGTGCATACTGGGAAGCAGTAATTTCAAATTATAGTTTAGACAAAAAGGTATTAAACCTTATATCATACTCATGTATGCTCTCTATAAGTCCTTGCTTTATGTCCTTCAACACTGCTATACTCTATTGCTCAAATTTAGGAATGTCAAATTCCTATAGGAAGTCTATTTTGAGCTGATCAATGTCAACCATTACTTATTGAGGGCCAAACTTATGGTACCACTTGTGTGCACTCTCTAATAACATAGTTTCAAACTATGTGGCCTTATGTTCAAAAGATATGATGCCTCTTTCCCTCCAAATTAGTTCACATTTGTGGACATGGTCAATTGCATTATCTACCCCTCAATATTTAGGAAAGTGTAATGTCATCTCATAGTAGACCATAGTTGGTTGAGGTGTTCGAATGGGTGGTTTCTAGGAACTTCCAGCTCTAGTTCATTGAGGAGGGAGTCCACTTCCTCTTGTGCCACTACCTATTCCTCCTCCAACACCTCCAATAGTAGTGTTCATAGTATGGGGTATGGTATATAGTTGGTTGACCAAATTTGGGATTTAATCTATCTTAAAGGGCCAGATCCACTAGGCATCCCAAGTTATGCCATAGAATTCCCTTGAAAAGTGAAAGATAGTGTTAAATATAAATGAGCATCAACTAGCTAAGTTTTAGTTTCCCTTACTGATTCAGCTTCTGATTCCAAATTATTTGTATCCCAATTTCAAATGTGTACTCTATCTAACTCAAAGGCATGAGCATGCACTATGTTGGGGGATCATGGTTGATTCAGAATTAGTTCTTCAACTCTTATCGTCCAACTTGTTTCTCATTCATAGGATAAAAGTGGCATAGAACATGATTAAAAAGTGATGGGGTCCTCATGTGTTTTCACTTCCCTGAAGCTCCTAACATCAATCCTTGAGTTCTCCTAGTCTCTTTCTACACCACTAACTCCCATAATATTTTGCTGATCTTCATCTCCTTTCATTTCTACAATGCACATTGGTCGACTACCATTTTTAACCCATAATATTTTATCAACCCATATTTTCCCCTTCCAAATGTGTAACTCATACACAAGAGGATTTATCCCTCCATTCATATAGTTCTTAGTCTAAGATCAACAAATAACTTCTTAATTTTAAAAGAAAAAAGCTTAAGATAACAACCCTATGGTTCTTGAAGGAATTAGTACTTATCTTATTTAGGGAATGAATAGGTGGTCATAACATACTCTAGAATGTAGTTTTTCATAACTTATTTCCACTAGAAGCTGACTACTCACATCCACAAGGCACCAAGCCATGATAAATCCATTTTCCATTCTAGCATCCAAGACTGCCTCCTTCCAAGATTTCTTGATCATCCTTGATCATATACTATTAACCAAGTATGTAAGTGAACCATGGCCTTTGAAAATAAGGTTTCATATAATGGACTGTAGAGATTCTACTCTGCCCACTATCATGTGGAGATTCTTGGCTCAAGATAAGGAGCTACAAAATTATCTTGAACACTGGTAACCTACTCTTCTATATTCTCTAGTGTAATATTCTCAAAATGTTTTCCATGAATATGCTTCAAGTTTTTTAGGTCCCAACAATAAAACCAAAATGTTAGGTTCTTTTAGTTAGTTTCAGCTTTAGTGCTAAAGTCTAGCCCAATGAGCTAGTGTATTGGCCCTTTCATATGAGGTTTAAGTCTTGCACACTCACTCAAAGCATACAATTTAAGACTAGTTCCCATAGGTTTTGATGCATAGTGATAATGACATGTTCATATCCTTATCTTTATGTAATTTAAACAAGGAAGATGCATAAATATATTACCTTGATTCTTGTTCTAGGTTTGATTATTTTTATTATTATTATTATAATATAGATCACCATCTTCTTATAGTATGATTAATTAACTAGAAAAGAAAATAAGATATGGTATAACACATATATAAGCCTACACCCTTAGTCCACACCATTGTTCTTCATAACACAAGTTTGATTAAACCTAATATATCATATATTATGCTTTAAGTAAAAGTACATTACAATATCATTCCAAAATTCAATCATCCATGTATTTAGCTCTCTATCCACCCTAAAAAACTTTAAAATAGGGGTATTATACTTGTTTTTATCTAACCAAGTGTTACATTCATTTATGACATGAATAATTGGCACACAGACTCTCAATAGACTGAGAGTCATGGCACTTACAATTGGTTCTTCCTAAAGACCTAGGCCTTAGTACCCCCTAGATCTATGCTCTATGTTATATCTCAGTGGCCATGTGTTCCTTTCCTTATGTTCTAGTGAAAAAATTCATATCAATAAGGTCAGAGTGACCTGTATGAATCATTCTTCCAAATGATTCCTATTTCTGCCATGCTCCCCTAGTCTTTTGCTTCCATTCCAAGTCCTATGTTATCAATTTCCTCATGTTTTATTCTCCTCTAAATGGGTCCTCTCATGCTAGTCCTTTTTCAATGTTGTCTTACACCTAGTAGGTTCTAAACCATGGTGATTCTATGCCTATCAAATATAAACCATGGTCCTCCCATTATATGGTCCTTTTGTACTGTGTTGGTTCCATGCCAAAAAGGGACAACACTTAGTTAAAATTTAGGGGCCAACATATCTAGTTTAATTTTTTTAGGTGTTGGAGTGGAGTAGACCAAATGGGGGTATCTAATGATGGGATCACTCCATGATATCCTATATGAGTCCCTCATTCCATACAACTACAACCCTACCATACTATAGGATTCTATGGTACCATCTATCCCAGCTTAGGTGATCTGGTTTAGATTATAAAGAGAGGCCATGAGGTAGTTATGAGTTCACAAAGAGGGGTTGCAACCAATGGTAGAGGTGGGTATAGGAGATGAATAAGCATGGTTGGTCCTGAATGAGGATAGAGCTATGAATCTAGCTACCATAACATAGATGGGATAGGTACACGCCCAAGAGAGAGTGTCACATTTAGTGACCATGACCTAGTTGGCATAGGTACAGGCTTAGGCTGCTCATCTATAGGGGCAAGTATCAAGACTGATATCTTAGATAGTCTCTTTATAGAATTTTGTTTGGAGGAGTTAGATCGAAGCATCTATGGGTAGTGTGGCTAGGCAATGAGATGGGAAGGATGGGGCCCAATCATAGAGCTAGAGATTTGTATATGGTTATATTGTGTATTAAAAATCATGATATATATATATATATATATATATATATATATATATATATATATATAGATGGCTTAATTTGGTATTTAGATGCTGATTATATATGTTTGCATTATGGTTATGGTTATTGATGCTTGGATATATTTCTTTCTAGCACAAGTATTTAGTTATTATTGTATATGCTATAGGAAATATATGAGTTATGGTTTCTTTTCTATAATTATGTAGGACACATGCATGGTTAAAACGAAATAAGAAAAAAAGACTTGGTAAAATATAATCAATCAAAAAAATATACTACACACTATGTCAAGTTGGGAAATGTGTAATGACAAGATAAATGACTAAGTATAAATAACAAAAAAAGTGGTAAACAAGATGGTAAAAAGTTTTGTTTTTAAACCAAGAAAAATATTGGCACCAAATTAAAAAAAGTAAAATCACACTAAATTATGTTGAGAAGTATGGAAATAATGTAATAAAGTAAAATTCATGTAAAAGAGCAATATATAAAAACAAATCAATTAACTCAATCAATCGTACTAAATCATGTGGGGAAGTATAAGAGAAAAAAAATTGGCAAAATTTGGTCTTAAAATTTTCACACTAATTCAAGCTGGGAAGTATGAAAAATTCAAGAAATGGTTGGATTCTCACATGCAATTAGAAAATAAGAATATAAAAGTGAAAGAGAAATGAAGTAAGCATAAAACATACTAAATCAAGTTGGGAAGTATGTCAATGATGTGTAACTTTATAATCAATCACATCTTATCTCATATTTGACACATGTAATTGTGATTGTGACTTGGATTATTGAAATTTTTTATGAGGAAGGCCAGGTCCTATCCGTGGTCTTACACTACAACTCGTAAAGGGAACACCAATGATGTGGAATTTAAAGTGAAAATATGGTAACAAAGGATGTTATTAATAGGAATGTGAAATTTTGGTAATTTCTAAGGAAAGGCCAGGTCCTATCCATGCTCTTAAAATGCAACTCACAAATGGAATACCAAGGGGAGTGATCAGTTAAAAAAAAATTCTCAATATGAAATATGCAGAATGTAGGGAGTGAAAAAGGGTATGTAAAAATCATAACTCAGATGTCTTATGAGAGGACCGTAGGAGATAGGATGCATACTAAGGACATGAGAAGACACTAAGTGACTAGTGACCATCAATGTACAAAGGAAACCTGTTCACTATAGACACAAAGATTTGTAGGAAAATAAGCATGATACTAAGATCAACTCATGAAGGTAGATTGGTACAAGAAAAGTAAAATGGATCTACCTTCCCATAATGTGTTCCCCATTCCTCAAGACCCCTTATAGAGCCATCGATCTACTACAAAGATTGGGTACTTACATGAAAAAGTAGGTAGTACTAAAATATATTTTTTAAATTATCTTTTCTAATCCATTGGCCTACCAAACCCTGATAGAACTTGACTCTATTATGAGGCCAACTATGGAGTTTGAGCTTCAACTAGAAGAAGGAGATGTGATTTGAATCATGTCTTTTAGTGTGATTGGACTTTTAATAATTTTTAAACATTTTTATATTTTTGATCATTACCTTTTGTTAAATGATTTGTATTTTGAATGTTTTTAAGGATTTTCAATATTCCTCCTCCATACAAACTTGGAATGACCAATCATGAGAGATAGAGTAATACACATGAAATAACTTTAGGATTAAGCTAAAGGAAGCTAAGTGATAAAAGATAAGACTGACTAGAACACTTATGATTGATAATGAATCAAATGCTATCTCAAGTCTCAACCATGTATATGCTTAGTTTGAAAAAAGGGAATAAATGGAAAAAGGAAATCCAAAGTGGACTAGTGAAAAGAGATTATAATGAGATTAATTATTTAATAAATGATCACATGGTAAATAAGGAATGACTAAAGAGAACTAGGTTTGTATAACCAAGTCACAATGACAATTATCCATGTATATAGAGATAAGAAAACAAACAATCATGAAAAGAAAACAAAGGATTTTATAAGAATGAAAATCAAGAAGAAAAAGAAAGTAATGATAAATAAGACATGTATAAACAAACATAAATGACAATATAATCAATATATAGGTCCAAAGTAAAATTCACCATGTAAGATAAATAAGAATTTGACACAATGTCAAATGATATAACAAAATAGATAAAGATAAGATTGGGGCACACATTCAATACAAATGAAAATATAAGAAAACCATGCACATGCTCATAAATACTAATAGATTTTCCCACACACATTATATGGAACATCAGTAGATCTCTATGAAGTTGGATGTGAACTAAAACTAATGTCTCATATATCTTTAGTGAAAATTGGGATAATACTTCACATCTAATATCCTTAACTCTAAAATTTAGGAATGCTTGATGGATCATGCTCAGGAGGGATGTTAGGAAAGGTATGATTAGAATAATGCATAGGAACAAAATTTACAAGAGATGAAGGAATCACTGGTGGGGAAGGATCCACAAGTGAGGGACTCATAGGTGGAGAAGGATCCATAGGTGAGGGAAAGTCCATGGGTATAGGATTCATGGGTGGAGGAATTAAATTTGATGAAGGGAACATAAGAGGGGATATAACCATATAATGTGGAACCATAGGAGAATAAGGGGGAGCCTTTTTTTAGGAACGACCTATGGGAGCAATGGTAGAAGGTTTGGGAATAACTATAAGGTGATCTTTAAGATTTTGCTGAAGGATATGGTAATGATCAGTGTGATGGGTGCCACATTGGTGCCAAAGACAATACACCTCTAAATAATTATGAATATACTTAGGTATAACATTTAGGGGAGGCATGGCCTTATATAAATATTGAAGGGTAAAAAGATGCAAAGTGTCAATATATTGTTGCAGTTTATGATAGTTCATGGATGAATGATTATCTATAACATGGAAGCAACAGATACACTTGTGAGTGGGCTTGGTACATGTACTCATAAGAGGAGGTGTAAAAATAATTAAAGGAGTTTGTGAAGGCTCATCAACCCATTTTGTGGGAAATAGAGCTATCTATAGTAAAGGAAACAAACCATCACTAAAGGAAGGTGGTGTTAGTGAAGGAACTAGATTAGGCTCAATAAAAGGAGTGATGGGATCAGTAGTAGGAATAGATTTAGTGATAATTGGAGTAGTAATGGGATATAAATTAGGATATAATAAGGGAGGAGTGGGGTCTATAAAATTTTGAAAGAGGGTTATATGCATCTCAAGGATATGCAAGCTATAGGGGTTTGGGTACCTAGCAAAGTGGTAAGGCCTAGTCATAATATGATCCATATGCATACTCCTATGTGGTTCTTAAGAAAATATAGGTGTCTTCACCATTTATACCCTATGATAAATAGGAAAAATACTAAAATTAATAACTATAAATGATGGAATATGGGAAGATACATAAAAAATGAAGTAAAGAGGAATGATAACAAATAATATTGACATCACGGGTCTAAATAAGACCAACTAAAAAGGGATCATCTAAGGTATAACCATCATCATATTCAAGTGTGTGAAGATCAATGATGAAGGTAGGGATGACATTGTCATTTGATGATGTGTGATGAATGGAATGCCAATTCTTAGTCAAGGCATCAGGCATATCGTCACAAGGTGGTGTGTGAGAATGAGGCTGCAAAGAATTAGGAAGTAGAGAGATTAGATGAGGTGAGAAATTAGAAGTTTTAATCTTGAGATTGATCTCATCAAACTCATCATCATTAGAATCTAAGAGGTTATGGGGAATATTCCCAATGAGTTTGGGATCATTCTTGTAACCTTGAGTTGAGTTGATGAGAAAGTTGAATCATTAAGACTCATAGAATGGAACATTAGGAAAAGGATCAATTGTTAGAATCTTGAAGACACCATGGTCTTGGAATTATTAAAAATTAAAAGGGTTAATATCACCCTAAATCCTATAGATGGCTCCATTATGAGGTAATTTAATGCATTGGTAGGCAGAAGAGGTAACTACTCTCATACGATGAGTCTCTGACCTACCAAGTAGAATGTTGTAAAATAGAGAAAAGTTAAATATCATTACCTTCACATGAACAATGATAGGTGGGAGGATAATGGGAAGCCACACATAACCTAAAGGAGGCATTCACCTTTTATCATAACTTTGACATGTGCTGCTTTTGGATTTGAGATTGTATTCAAAATATCCAAGGGTTTTGATAAAATTGAGAGAGGCAACATAGGTACCAAAACCCTCATCAATAAATACATGCTTGACTTGGATAGAACCAATTTGGATACTAATGAATAGAGGAGGATCATCTGTATGAAGCAAAATCTCATCAAGAATCATATAAGTGATGGGAGATTTTAAGGAAAGAGAAGTGTTCATTGTTTCATCAACATGGATGGACATCTCTTCACATTATTGTAATATTCTATCTTCAAATCCATATAAGTTTGCTTCGTATCCTACTAGGGGAGGACAAGGGATGTTAATTTTGAATAATATTTTCATAAAATGGTTTTGATGATATGAAGAGGTCCTCATAAGCTCAAGAAATGGGATTTAGGATGGGAGATTAGTAAATTATATGATGGGAACCCAATCATTATAACCCCTAAGAATATTGTTAGAAATAGGTGCATAGTGTTGAAGGAGGTCCTTGGAAGGAAGAATCAAAGTATATTGGAATTTACATTGATAAGATGTAGAAGGTTTAGAGCAAGGTTGTAAATTATGATGAGAAGATGAAGCTACTAGTTTAGGTTGGTTTTGAAAATAGGTAGAAGAAGTTTTGATAAAATCTTGATTATCATTAGTGTTAGGTAAAGAATATGGAGTGATGGTGGAAATGAAATGGGAAGTGTTATCTAAGGGAGGAGTTGGAATTGGGTCATCAAAAGTGATAAGGTCATCTTACCCTAACTCATTCAAGTGAGTGCAATAATAATTTTGGATAACATGAAATGTACAATATAATGGAGGGGTATAGATAGGTTGAGAGATAATGAAATTAACCACCCTTCATATATTAGTCATATTAAACACATTCTCTTCAGGAGTAAGGTTAACAAGACTTTCTACATTATTGATGGAAGGGTTGGGCTTGTCTTGGGTATATTTTTTAGGTTGGTGATTAGGAAGAGGGTCTTGATAGATAACCAAATGAGTATTATCTTGATGAAAATATTGAGATTTAGTATTTGTTTCATGATCCTTAAAATCAATGTCATAGGGTTGTTAATGTTTTCGAATGATAGAGTCATGATCAAAATTAGGACCAAGAAGAAAATCCATAGCTAAATTATGAAGCTACCTACATGTCTTATGAGAATGACCCTAACTAGCATGATGATACAAAACTCAATTTTTTTGATTGACAGATATTTCAAAAACACATAAAAATAACACAATAATAATGAATTCTCTGAGAAGAGATGTTTTATTACTCAAGATCACAATATAACTATATGCTTATCTCTGGAAAGAGATGTCTAATTTCCATTTCAGGTTACATCTTCATTTATACACATTTTTAAATTAAGAGGAGGATGTGGAAGGTCACCAATCTCAAGGGAGATTAAGTGGTTTGACTTCCATGATTTAAAATAATACAAAATTTGAGGAATTACTATTTTTAAAAACTTACTATTTATAGACTGCACTACTAAAATTGAAATTTGGGGTACTTCGATTGGGTTTTTGGGGGTCAAAATCCATTGAGAAAATATCATTCCATCTTAATACATTATCCTCATTCTTAAATTTCCAATGATTCTAATGGGGAGTCAATTGGAGTTATGGTGCAAAAGTTATGGCTCCCAAAAGTTCCATCATCAGTTAGGGTAGAACTGTCACCCAAATTATCACCTGAATTGTTTCTCAGATCACATGAAACCAATAAAACTTGTTAGGATTAGACAAATATTTCATAGGATGAGTGGGATCAAGTTATCCTAGAAGAGACATAGGTAGATGTTTAAGTAATTTAGTTGAGGATAAAGGTTTTTGAACATTGATGTTATTAGGTGAATATAAATGAGGATTGGTGAATTATTGAGAAGGGGGAGTTGGCTCTATAATTTGGTTAGGAAAAACAACTTGAATAGTGTGAATGGTGTTATAAGAGTCTATGACACCATCATTGGTAGCATTACAATTTTTGTTTTTAATTAAAATAGGAGTACCCATAGAAGGTTAGGGTGGATCGAATTGATGCATAAGGAAATATTGACATTCAGCTTGGTCAATATCCTCCTCCAAAGTACATGGAGAGAGAGTGTAAAATTGATATTGTAACTTGGGAAAAATAGCATTGATAAAGAGATGGAAAAGGTTATCATTGGCCATGTTATGTTCACATTTATTGGACAATGTTTTCCACCTTTTAACAAAATCTTGGGAAATTTCATTTTCAAGTTGTTTAAAATTTATAAAGTGGGCCAAAGCATTCTCGAGAAGATCACTAGTTTCAAACTCTTAGACTAAATCATTTACTAAATCTTCCAAACTAGTAATAGAATGCATTTTACATTGGTTGTACCAATCTAAAGCATCACCTGTGAGGGTTTTGGCTAATAATTTGGTAGAGGCAAAGGTGTTTGATTTGATAAAATATTATAGAGATTTATAAATGTTTTGAAATCAATAGTAGGATCGGTTGACTCATTGTAATAAATAGTAGGGGTGATACCTCCTATATGAATATTAGCAATTTGAGTGGTAAGAGGTTCATTTTGAAGATGCTTAATTTTATTGTTAACAAAAAGAGGTTGAGGGATGAGATTTCCATGGGAATTTTGAAGAGGAAGAGGGGGAGGATTTTGATTATGCATGATCTAAGGCATTGTTTGAGGGTGGGTTTGAAGATGGAGAAGGTGATTTTGCATTCTCATCATTTGATTTGTATTATGAGCTTGAAAATTATTTATTTGATTAAGTGTTTCTAATAAGAGTTGATGGGTTTTATTGGTATTTTTATCATTACTCGAGGCATTAGAGTTGGTATTAGTGGCTTGGGTACCACTATTGGTGTTGATAAGAGCTTGAGAAGAACTATTAGTATGTGAGGCACTAGTGGAAAAAATTTCTTGTGTGGAAAAAGATGAACTAGTGAATGGGTGAGAAGAAGTACTAGAAGCATGATTACCTTGGGTAGAAAATGATACACTAGTGGAAGAGTTAAGGAGAGTGGGTCTTGGGAGAGGCCCACTAGATGTAGAACCTACCATACTACTAGATATACTAGGCATGGATTTAAAATAAGTTAAATAAGAAGAGGTCATGGTATGAGAAGGGGTTATAATAGAGGGAAGAGGCTGAGAATAAAAGAAGGTAGTACCCTCAAATCCTTGTGAGAATGTGGGAGAAGGTGAATCAGGCTCTTTAACTTGAAGACTAATCATGAGGTGGTAAATGGTAAAGGGATCCTTTCCTTGATGTTGAAGAAATTTCAAGATAAAGAAGAGAATTTTAGGGGTATAATCTAATTTGGGTTGATATTCTAGTTAGAAGAGAGGATTACACACTGAAGATGACTGAGGAGGGGTCCCATAGTTCATTGTGTGAGTGGATATATGAACATTATTGTTATCTAAGAGAGGAACCCTACTCTACTTATGGGAGACCCTAAAAGGGTTGATAAAACTCATCATGTTTATTGAATTCAACTCAGTGTTATCTTCAAATAGAAAGTTCATGATGAAGGAAAAAGGACTAAACAAGGCAAGAGAGATGAAAAAATAAGGAAATAAAAAGTGATAGAAAATTGTACAGAGTTAATTGGGTTAACCTAGTATAGAAAATAAGGCTTGGAAACTGTACAAAGTTGATTGGGTTGACCTTATATAGAAAATAGAGGTTGAAAATTGTACAGAGTCAATAGGTCAACCTAGTACAAAAAATAGGAAAAATAGACAACCTATAAGATACTGTGTCAATAGAAATGACTATGTATTAAAACAAGAATAATTTTTTAAGTAATTTAGAAAAGAGAGAAATGAAAGAAAACACATAAGAAATTGGTTAAATGAGCTTGATTAAATTGAGGTACATGACACATAACCTTGCACCAATGCTAGATAATACAAGTTTTTGCATACAAAATATAATTGAGGAAAGAGAAAGCAGTCAACTTGGAAAGTAAAATCTAACTAAGTGGTCAACCTGAATGTTGTTAGATAATTAGAGTATAATTTTAGATTTGATAAGAAGTTGGCTATAAGAAATGAATAAGAAAGCAATATAAGGATGGTTTCAAGATGTTTGGGCTGAAAGGGATCTGTATTGGCAATTGTAAGAGCTTGGTATTGGGGCCTACCCCCTCACTTCACACATCATAACAATAAGGGTGTCAAGTGATTATCCAAAATATACCATTAACCACATGTTTATACTTGGATAGAAAACCATTCAGATTCCCCCTTGGTGATGAAATCCAAGTAGGTTGGCCTTTGGTAGACAATTGTTAAAATGCATTTTGAGATTTTATGATTTGTAAGTGTGTTCATAAAAGAGAAAATAGTGAAACTAAATGGTATATTAAAAACCACCTAATCAGATTATGTGATCTATTCTAAGTATGCAAGCAACAAGAAATGAAAGTGTGAACTAATTGATATCATATAAGGGTTAATTCCAACTTTGAAACATAATATAGTATCGATTCAGTCGATAGTGTATGTATAGAATACAAAATAGGGTTGATAGTGTCACCTATGTACTATGGAAACAAGGGTCTAAAAATGAAATACATCAACATAGTTGACCTAATTTTCTAAATAAAACATAAGATATAGAACTACATTAATAGGGTTGACCTATTTGATTGTATAGGGGCAATTTTAAAGACTATAAACTATGAAAAATAGAACTATAAAAAATTCTAGAAATGATAAATAAGGATAGAAAGGAACCTTGGTGGGTTGGATAATGTAGAGAAAAATAATTTTATTATTGAATAACCTAGATTTATACTTGTAAATTTTGCTAATTGTGTCAATTAGGTCGACCTAGCTTTGTAGATCTTATTTGCTAAAAATCTAAAAATGTACAGGGTCAACCTAGTATGCTGAACTAGATGTTTCAAAATATACAGGGTTGATTAGGTTGACCTATTAGCTTGAACCTAGTAAAAATCTTGCACAGATAGAATAGATTCATATTGATGTGACTATGTGTTAAACATATACATATAATTTATAACTGTGTCGATATAGTTGATCGAGTATTATAAATATATGATAATAAAAATGATGAAATAATAAAATAATAGAAATGAAAACATGAAAGGGTTAGGTTCACATCAGGTTTACTAGAATATATGCAATCATAAATACATCATGTCAACAAATTAATCCTAACTCAGGGAAGATAGATCATACCATATACTTATGATTGGGGACACATTTGTTAAGCAAGAACAAGACCAATATGGGGATCCACTAGACCCAATTATGGGATCTCTTTCCATAATACACTAAGCTAGGGAGGGTTCTAAATCCTCTAGTCAAGCACAATCATGTAATAACCCTAAAGGAGTACTATGTTTTGATATCTCACTAAACTAATAACAAGTAAAATAAATCTAATCTAGTGCTCACCAAAGCCTATGACATAAAGTGGGGGTTAGAAATAATAAAAGTAATCATGCATAAGAGACATTTACTCATGTCAATGTATATATAGTCCTAATTCATGTAAGATAAGTATAAATGCATATATATCTACTCTTACAAAAGAGGAACAAAGTTAGGAAAATGAACACACTGAGCCTCAATCTCTCCTTTGGCCAAGGTGTTTCATAAGAGGTTGTTGTGGTATGTAAGGATGACAAGGATAAATCATCTCTAGGCTACACAACCTATCAATGCATCCAAAAGACTTATCCACAAAATAAGATCAATATCTCCAAAGAAAGTATTAAACCTTAAGCTTGCTCTTCAAGTAGAATGGTGGATAATTAGATGTGTAATACCTCTTACTTCTTCTCTTCTCTCAATAATGGTGAAATGAACTTGTTTATATAGGCAGATTTGACCCTAAAACTTTATAAAAATATTTACCGATAGGGTCAACCCAATCGACCTAGCATAATTTAAATTAATAATTTACTAGGTCATGAGCTAGGTTAGCCAAGAGCTAAACTAGTTTGTAAGTGAAAATCACCCAAAACTATACAGGGTCGACTTAATCGACCTAGTACAATTGACTGATAAAAGGGGATTAAGGTGAGGAAAAGGAGGATAAAATGTGGGAAATTATTGGAGAGGGTACAATAAAGAAGAAAAAGCTTAGGGATAAGGTTTTTAGGAGGTAAGTGTGTAGATAACAAGTGGTAAAAGGGACAATAGTCTTGTGAAGCACTAATGGTCTACCCACCTCTTTCCTGGTGCACCCCTTAAGGTGTACACTCAGAGAGATTGAGACTTGATACATTCCTACAAGATACAAAGTGTCAGTAATTGATAAAAGTTTTAAAATATTATGTGTATATAATAAATACTAGTTTCTACTTTCCTCACCTCAAAATAGAGGGCATATAATTGGAGGCATGCCATGGGGGCATGAATTCCACATTACTTCATAGATTTAAATTTAGTGGGGGAATTTTTTGTAAACATGCTTTCCACACTTAATCAGTATGTATCATACCAAAATTATAGTGGGGGCATGTTTTGAAAACATGTTCTCCACATTGGCACTTATGCTAGTTTTCATATTTATCCATATATAGTGGGGGAATGTTTTAGAAACATGTTCTCCACACACCAATTTTATTCAGATTATAGTGGGGGCATGTTTTGGAAACATGCTGTCTATGCTTACATAATTTTAAATTGATCAAAATTCATAGTTATATCATTCAAATACACATTTATGGCATTATTATATACATTGGTACTATTATTATACATAATTTTAGCATGATACATATCTAAGGTGCATATAATGTATAATGTGTGCATAATATTGCAAAATCAAATCAGTTTTAGATATTAGACACCTTTAGGTAATATCATCACCCACTAGGTTGAAATTTTATGGATTGTATTGAGCCAATCTACTACTTTAGTTGGTTCATTTTTTGGTATGATTAAGGTGATTAAATCACTCAATCTTGCCAATTTTATAGGTTATACTTTATTACATCATCCAACCTCACTAGATTTATAGTGTGATTTGACTTGGTTCACTCATATTAACTAGGTTATAAGTATGATTAGGTTAAAATGTTGAGTTAATCTCAACTACCATGTAATAAATTCATATTTGATCTAAGGTTGGGGGCATGTGCCCACAAATATATATATCTCTATATATATATTTAGATATCTACAATTTCTAGATCTATATTTGTCTTAATCTTAGTTTTAGTGATTCATAATGATACATCTTTCAAATCAAATTGCCAAAAAGAAAGATAATTGCATCGACACATGTGTACTCATAAACATTTCTATCTTTGAATTTCAATCATATTAATGCTTTCAATCAAAGGTAAGATGTGATATACACACACATATACACATTTATTCTCCTTTAAACCAATAATTTCATTACTAGATTAAAGGGGGGTAAATTTAGACACTATTTATGAATTATATAGCACCTTAGTGTTGTACACTTTGAAATTACATATCAAGGATGTAACTTCAGCTTTTAAACCTTTCCCATTGTCAAAAAGATCACATACACTATCTCTCTATACCTAAGTGCTTATATTTTATTTTGAACAATGCTATTATGATAACATAGACATTTTATCTTCCCTAAAATACTATAAACCTACTTATCTTCCATATCTACAAGTTTTGGAACTGCACCTATTTTCTAACTACCTAGACACTTACATCATAGTTATATGTGTATGTCAACACAAGTGTCCTATCCGAACGTAGGTGTCCAGTACCATAAAGCCATCCAATTTACAAATTAAATGTATTTTAAAGTTTGACCTAAGTGATTTAATGCAAGATATTCTCTAAATATATTTGGTATAAATATAAGACCAACCCTTATTCATTCCAAACCTAGAAGAGACTAAGGAAATTTACCAAAAACATTCTATCAAGAAATTAAGTGAGCAAAGCTTTCCTATTTTCTCCTATTTACATATCAGTTATAAGGACAACATATCTATAAGTCAAAAGTATTGATGGAGAAACCCAATAGCTATATTTTCCAAGTTACAAGCTAGGTCATTATTGTATTTTATTATCACACGTTGTATGATTCACACAAAATCCAACATGTAGGGGATAACTACATAATCCTAAGCGCATCTTTGAATTATTGGCTATGTAGAAAACATTCATTGATATGTGGGTCTTTGGGGTAGCTCGACACCATGTGACCACTAACCCAATTTTCCTACAACCACTATAAAGATGAAGAACTAGGGTTTTGTTATTTGACAAGGACTGACATTCCATGATATAGTTATAAATGTGCCAAAGTGAAGGTCACATGTAACCCAGAAGTATCTAGGTGGTTGTATGTATTTTTAGTAAGTATTATTACTAGACACCTAAGTTTGAGTCATACAGTAGCATCAACACAGCCATCCCAGGTTGATATAAGTATACATAGATAAAAAGGTATAATTTATAGAATCAAATACATATTATAGAATATAATTCCTTTCTACTTTCTACTTGTTCTAGATCTAGATTTTTATCAGCATCAGGACTAGCTAAGTATCTTATTTTCATTAACATTGTAATATCTAGCATAGCTATACTTTCCATTTTTAGCTTATATCAACATAAAAAAATTAGTATATGTATATATAATTTTGGAAAACAATTGGAATACTTTAGAGATAGTCTACCATCCTTATCCCTGAGGCTATCTCTTCCCCCTTTAACCCTATAATACCCCACATCTAAATTTCAAGGTTATACAATTGTGTTGTAGGCCCAATCTTTCTTGTTGATGTCTACTATCTTTGTCAAGATGTTATATAATTATATGTTGGTGACTTCTACCCATCTATTAGCTTGGGGATGGTAAGGAGATGAATATTTAAAGGTGATCTGAGAGTGCTAGGTGAAATTATAGATCATGTTATATTCAAATTGAGGTCCTTGATCTAAAACTATGGCTTTGGGTGCTCTGAAAAATGGAGAATCATGTTGTACAAGAAGTAAAAAATGTATCCTCATGATAAAATGGTAGATATTTAATTTTAGCCCATTTAGTGAAATATTTATTACATACTATATGCACCTAAATCTTCTCGCCCTAACCATTTTACTAATATCTCTATTTATTCTAATTAATCTCATAACCATCATCCTAATTAAATAATTAAATTACACCCCCTTGCATTATTATTCATCCATTGACCTTATCCCTCCTGCATAAATCAATTAATTTACCTAATCCTCATTTTCTACTAAATAATCCTGCTTGTCCATTATTTGGGAATTTAAAATTCCCATGGCCCACCTACCTATCTACTCCTAGGCTTTCCTACAAGCCTACCTCCTATATTATTTAGAACCCCCTAATCACCTATCAAATCACTCATTAATCATAATTAATCCCTCTTAATGGATTTTAAAATTATCCAATTCTATAATCCTATCTATCTTAGCCTCTCCTCTATAGAATCTTTTATTATAAAGGCTTCCAAGGAATTTTTAATTCATTTTTAATCCTCCCTCTATCCTCTATTTAAAAAAACCATTCCTCCATGGCCAATCCAATAGATGAATCCATAAAACCTGCATGTCAAAGTAATCAACATTCTCATAATCTCTCTAAGTCTTCATACTATCATTGAGTCCATGAATCCATTTCATCATAATCAAGTAACCATCATACTGAAAACCTGAGTCTTTGGTAAGCAATACAATCTATAATCCATAATCAATTCATCTTCTTCATTTGTTTGAAAATTGACTGGGAACATTTAGCTTTAGATTAGAATGTTATTTTATATGTTCATTTTATGGAATTTTGATCAATGGTTCTTGATTTTAATGGTAGATTATAGATTTGGGCATTTTTGTTATCATTTGCATAATCAAATCCCATTGCTCAAATTTTCACACTACATTTTAGTGACCATAATAGGAGCCCACTTTTTGAAATGACATGGTGTGTTTGAAGTGTGATAATCAAGCTTGTAAGTTAGATTGAAGGCAAATTTGGGCTCAAAATCTCAAAAATCATGTCTTCTAGGCAAAGTGTGGTATTGATTTGCAAAAGGCAACATTGCACAAGTGGTTTTGACCTCAGTAGTTATGGTTTTGACTAACTGCTAACCATTGGACCATTTTTGTAATTTTTCAACTTCTTAAATAACCACCTATCAACAAATGTAGTTTTGACTCTTAGTTGTATTTTTGCATTTGTGAAATGTGATTTTGAGTCTTAGATGTATTTTTACTTTCATGAAATGTGGTTTTGACTCACATAGTGCATCAGGGTTAACATTAAATATTTGGACCTATTGTTGTTGTTTATAACTCTAAACTATTCTGGTTATTTTGAAAGCATAAAAGCAAAGTTTCTGACATTCTTATCAAAATGAATATTTCCATATTAATCGAAACCACCTCTGCATAGTATGATATTGTTCTACATCTACGATTTTGTCCCTAGCATATGTGGTTTTGATTAGGATTTGAGTTACTAACCAAAACTTGTGATTTTTTTACTATCTAATCAGTTTATTGTCTCTATTTGGTTGTCACCTATTTATAAGGAGGAGAATCTACCCAAAAAACATCAAACATCTTTAAAATCCACCTTTAACTATCTGGTGTAATACTACACATCATAAAAGGCAATATTGATTATCATCATCAGTTTTCAAATTAGATAGTTTTGAAAAGTTAGATAATATACATTTAAATCCAAAGTATATCATTATGTAAACATCTTTATATCTTTAAACTTTAAATATTTCTATATTTCCTAAAACTATGTTGTAAATATTTTAATCATTTTAAATTTATCATTTTTTTCCTAATCTACAAAATCACATATGATCTTGATATCACCTTTGACCTATAATATTGCCTAGTAATCTATGGTTTTGAATAAACACACAACTAACAACCTATAAAACTACATATTAGGTAGTTATAGTATTGCCTAGTAGTTTCGATTTACCTATTCTAAAATTGATTTTGAAATCTACCTCTGTGTGACTATGTATAAGTGGTTTTGTCTTCTACAATTATGATTTTACATTCATTTTTGCATTTAAAATTGTCCTTTCTTGAGTGAATTTTTATGATCATTTTCAATGATTTTGAGTCATTCCAAGGGTTTTGTAAGTCTCAAATTGCATTTGGCTTTGGGGGCATTGCCCCTCAACCTCACTTGATATTGTCACTAAGAGTACACCCAAAGTGCTACCTCTAGACCCTGTAAGGGGAATTTCCCCTTAACACCATAAGGGGAGATACCCCTTAACCCTACAATGGATACTACCCCTTAACCATACTAGGGGCTGCTAGCCTTAGACCCCCACATCATATCCCCTCATCCAAAGAAGTTATAGAGAAAAATCACAAAATTTTTAGTGGTTTTTATGAAGCCTTATGAGACTAAAATTTTGTGTCTTACAAAAATTAAATCTAGTAGCAATTTTGACTTGCCAACATATTCTCTTGTAGGAAATATATTTTGACTAATGTCTTGTATTATAGGTTGCCCCTCGAGATTGTTAATTGAAACTACTAATTGATTTCTTTGGAGGTCACCTATCAAATGTATTTTGGAATTTTGAAAAATCATCTTATAAATATCTTATATATATTTTTTACATATCACATATAAATTAATCAATTAATAAATCTTTTTATCTGCTTGTGTGTCACTCAAGGGCTATAGTAGTGTATGCTCTCCTTCCTGCATCCTAGTGCCAAGTCTTGGAGGATAAAGACCCACTAATAAACCCTCCTATTTTTATTTTTTAGGGTAAACATGGTATGGAATTAACACCCATGCACTTTCCATAGTCTTAGGGGATAGTGGCCATGGATTTCACCACCATAAACTAATCCACACTCTATGTTATGATAGAGTATAAATATTAAGGATAAATATCATTAGGATAAGTAGTTAACCCCATATAGGTATTATATGAAAGGGAAAAGATAATTATATGAAATAGGAATTAGATAACACCCTAAATAGACTTGGGCCCCACTGTACCTAACATATATCAGGGACTCCTCTAGAGAGCTTATGTAACCTAGGACCATCAACCATAACAAGTGACTTAATATTAGAGTTAGTATCAGATCCCAAGTGAATATCATATGTAAATGGAGTTAAGATGGTTTAGGATATTTTATAATAATTCACTAACCTAAAGCCTTACACACAAATTTGTTATATGGTGTAGTCATCAATTTGCACTTTCAATTAATTTACTAATCTTAAGTTTGTGGTTTTCTTGATTTGGTGAGTGTTGTGATAAACCAATGATATTTATGAGCCAATTTAACCTTTTACCCAAGCCCATACACACTTATTTAGGTCTTTTATATCATCATGTTGTATATCCTTGTCTCATTATCATATCATTATGTACATCCTTGTCACTATCCTCTTGTTCATATTTTATTTTTACATTTATGTATATCCTTTTAAGTTTATATCATCTTATCCTAGTCTAGTATCACCTACATAACACTAGTCATACCCCATCCCTTATATAAATTAATCAAGTCTTGTCATCCCTCCATAACATCTTATCATATTCCAACCTCGTATTATTTACTTTGCCTTAAAATTAATCATCCCTAACACCATATTTATCACTTAGTCCACCTTATTTATAACCAATTTTGGTCACAATCTAGTCCTTTTATCACCATAATCCTCACATCATCTTACCTTATCTTACTCATCCTTAAAGTCTTGGTCCAAACCATATTACCAAACAAAAAACTTACCTTAATTGACATCTTGTCATTTATCTTGACCTTGTCTAGCCAAATCTCCTTGTCCACCACTTTATCCCTTGAAACCTAATCATATTCCTACCCATCCTTACCTTATCATCCCCTTGTATATACTAGTCCTCTCATCAAGTTTGTAGTCATAATTTGATCCTCATCCACATTGGTAAATAATTATTTTCATTAGGTTCTTCATTACAAGCTTGCTTTTGTATAATTAAGTTTGAATTAGAATCACAATAATATCAAATTATTAACCTAATCATCACATCATATTTGAGTCAATCATCTTAGTCTTGAGATAGTCTTAATCCAATCAATTCCTAGTTGAAATCAATTTCTTAAGCTAGTCTAGCCCTGATCATCAAATCTTAGAACTTGTTATAAATTGCCTGGTTGAATCAATCAAAATCATCAAATTCTATCTCATGTCCTAAATTGGTATCTTGATCTTGTCTTATCCTATAAAACATCACATCACATCAAATATCTAGTCAAACTTGAAATTATAATAAATCAAGCTTTTGTCCAAATTTATTCCACACATCCCATCTTCATCCCTCAATATTACATTCAATCCCATGCACCTATCGATTTGGACCATTAAACCACATAATCCATACTTTCAACCATCCTTATCCATGGAATCCAATTTTTTTTAAATTAATACCCTGATTGAGCAATGCCTCATTGCCAATAAATATATACTCTTTTCACACCTCATTGAGTTGAGCACTCTACATCCTACAAAATTTAACCCTATGTATCCAACATTACCTCCAATTTGCACTCATCCACACGAGTCCCATTAAAATATTCCATCTGCCAATCATAACCAGTTGTATACCCCTTTCTATAATTGTAAAGGGAATCAAATCCTAGCCATGTCATCTACTACCAGTCTACTCACCTAGTCACATCGACACCCATATGATCTAAATTTCAATGCTTCTACATCTAAGTCATGAAGTGAAGAGATCCCTTATATTTATATTCTTATATCCTTAGAATCCATCTTATACCAACCTATTGCTTCTAAAAAGATGGTCTATCTACCCATATGACATCTTAATCCTACCAAGCCTAACCCCTCTTAGTACAAAGCTAACCAATACTATATATATCACCAAACCTAGGGGCATACCATTAATTGATGCCATAATTTACAAAACTATGTCCAAGACCTCATCAATAATGGTGAAATTGAAATTGAGAATGAATCATATGAGTCTACATTCTTGAGTGAATAAGAAGAGGAATGCAAAGATTCTATTCCCAATCACAATTAGGCCCTTTCCTTTCCAAACCAAGCTCATGATAGCACATCCATCTTCTATGCCCCCCATATTTTAAAAATCCTCCATCGAAGATGTTTCAGTTCCCCATGAAGTTAGCATCCCTTCTCTAATAAGTCTCTCTTATATGGACCTATCTTTGGTGATTCTATTGTCCCTCCATCATATCAAAAACCCTAGGTTGAGAGTTCATTTTTGGATAATGAATATCCTACTAACAACATCACATCATGTATATCAGAGTTAACATTGGAGATAGTACTAGTCTTATCTACATCAAGATCATGTTTAATCTAAGTATCTAAATTAGATTCTTCATCAGAAACATCATCCCTCATAAATATTATTATAGATGATGATTATGCCTACCTTTTTAAATATGGCTCCAATTTAGATGATAATTAGTCACCAAAAATATATTTTGATCCCAATTATAATGATGAAGTCATAACAGATTTATTTTAAGCATTATCTATCAAATATTGTTAGAGTAAATCTGATTCTACCTTTGACATGTGTCTTATAGATAGTCTTAGTCATCTTTTTTCTAATCTTGAAGAGATCTTATCTAATGTCAAAATTGGGTCTCTTAGGAACCCCTGTGAGGACCATATTACCCCATCACCACTCATTGACCTCATCATATCATCTCCACCACCTTCATCTATCATAGATCCTTTTATTACCATTAATGATCATTTAGTCACCTCCTTCCATAGGGACAAATAGGAACATCCATCATTGGACCCTTCAGTAAGCAACATAATATATGCCAGAAATACAAAGGTTCAAGACCATATTAAAAAAATCATACATGATAATCAAATCATCTTTGATTCCATAAGTCAAAATCAAGAAATCTCAAATCATCAACCTAATTAAAATGTGTCTTCCCTTAGTGAAAACATTTTTGAGGCACTAAGGGACCATCAAAGTCAAAATAATCAGCGTTTATCAAGTCAAAGATCATTATCCTCTAGTGAGGCCCAAATTCAAGCACCAGGGGACAGTTAAGAAATAATCATGTCTAAAAATAAAAATAATATCAAAATCACTATCAATATGGTCGATAATCCTTCAAATAATTATATTAAAGAAGAATTACATAGCCCAAAAGTCTTGGATATATTACAGTCTTTTGTCAACTAACACCAATCAAATGTGGAATATTTGACATGTATGATGTCTGTAATAATGTGTATGACTATTATTATTAATCCTAAAACACCCATCACACCATCTTATCATGATATTATTATCCATTAAATTTTAATACACCCCTATCAACATCCATATCTAATCCAATCCATACATCACATCTCACTCCTGGTTAGTATTGTCTCTCATAGGGGTGATAAAGACACCTATTCTAGATATCTGGATGGGTCTCAATCAAGAATAAAAAAAGTTCATAAGGAAATAAATATATCTAACATAGACAATATGGTCCTAACATTACATATCTATATAATAGGTTTTGGCTAAAGATCTAGCAAGTGATAGTATTCGTGCATCTCATACCTATATCTAATAAATCAAGATGCCATCTAAAAAGTTAGAAAAGTTAAAAAAGTAAAAAAAATCATTTATCCAATGGTGAAAACCAATATTTTAGTGCCTTAGGCAAGTACCATGATGAAAATTGGCATCCAACATCATGGTAATATAATCTATTGTCTACATTGTACCTCAACACTTGGCAAAAAAATCCATCCCTTGTCAACCCCATCCATATCATTTCCCTCTATCTATTATTCCTACATATCATCTACCTTCATATCTCACATCCTATTATGTTCTTTATTTATTACAGCCTTGAAATTATTTAGAGTGGAATATGTGTTGATAAATGTTTTCTAGAATCATCTTAGCTTATCTTCTAATGGACACTCACTAAACTATATATTTGAATTCTTTCACGATGTGGTCATTAGCGATCCCTAATTCATTTTTTCTCAGTCCTCATTCCATTTTTAATATCACCATCATTATTTTTTCATCCCATTTATTATTCCATCCATCCTTATCTTGGTTTTTATGCTTGGTATTCCCTTTTATAGTAACCCCCATTTATATAGTGTTCATACATATTCCAAAAAAGCACTAAAAATTACAAAATCCATAAAATCCCAAAAAATCTAAGTTATCTCATCTTATGTCATCTTATCCTATGTTGTAAATATCATAGTCATCCTATTTAACATATTATCATCCCATCATATTGTATTATATTCTAATCATCTTATCATCTTATCCTTTTGTTTTCAATAACCTTATCTTAATCATAGTTCCTTGTCTAGTCTAAATCCATTACCTTATCCAAATATTTATCCTCATCCAAGTCACTAGTCTATTCTAAGTCCATACCTTATCCAAGTTCCTATCCTTAATCTAAAATCATATAATCATTATCATGACCAACTTAGTCCAACTCATCACCTAATAAATCATCTTGATGTCTCTAATCTAGGCCATTAGACAAGACACAATGACATTTCATGTAAATACTTGTGTGTGTTATTTGTCTTTTGTTTGACTTATTTGCATGTCCTTTATCATGTGTATATCTAACTATATTATGTTTTCATTATTTTTATCATGCATAATTTTATCTATCAGGTAAATAATGAGAATGCTATGATGACACCAAAATCTATAATGATGCTTTTAAGTACCATCAATGATGTAGAGTTTATATTTTGTGTTGGATGGTGGAGCTTGATTTTATTAAAATGCCTATTCCTAAAAAGGGGGTGTGGGGGGAAACACCCCCCATGATAAGGTATCCATTGAAAGAATGAGCAGGAGATACACAGGATCCACAGGATCAATCCAGGAGAGAGAACCCACAACAAATAACCTGCAAATATTTCCAGAGAATAAATAAATTTGTCACACCTAAAAAATAGGTGGTAATCCACAAATTTCTCTGTATATTGTCAATAATCTCTCGTTAATTTCTCATATAATGCAAAGTATTTATAATACAAATAGTTTGTTTCATGTTAACAAACTATTTGTAATGATTACAAAATAGAGAAAACAAACTATTTGTTTTCTCATACTACGAACAAATATATTGTTGAGAAATTCTCAACAATAAAATAAATTAACCAAGGTAAATAAATTTTACCCTCGGTAATAAATAACTTACCCTATTAACCATAGGTAAGCTTAAATATGCATTATTCCAACACCCTCCCTTAAGCGAAACATAGGGAGAATGACAAACAAGGATGGGTCCCGGCTACTAGGCTTGATAAGGTACCCATGTACAAACCAATCAAAATATATGAAAAATAAAGGAAGGAAGGACTTCATGGGAAATCCCCCCCAAGGACAACTTCCTTCACCCCAAGCATCGCTCGCAACTGAAGATAACGAGGAGAAGCCAAAGGTTTAGTGAAGATGTCTGCAATCTGCTCAGCTATAGGCACAAACTCCAAAGAAAGAACTCCATCTTGAATAAGATGTCGAATGAAGTGCATGTGAATCTCAATGTGTTTTGTCCACTGATGCTCAACAAGATTGTGTGAAATAGCAATCGCACTTTGGTTATCACACCAAAGAGTAGTAGGACCCTGCTGTGTGAAGCCAAACTCTCCAAGCAACTGTCGAAGCCAAAGTATCTCCTGACTAGCTTTGACAGCACCTCAATACTCAGCCTCAGTAGAGGACAATGCAATAGTAGTCTGCTTTTTGCATGCCCAAGCAACTGGACCTGAACCAAGTGTGAAAACAAATCCACAAGTGGACTTGCGAGTGTCAACATCACCAGCCCAATCAGAGTCAGTGTATCCAACAAGCTGTGTAGAACTCTGTGGTGTGTAATGTATACCAAAGTGAGTGGTGCCCCGAATGTAGCACAAAATACGCTTGGTTGCTTGCTAATGACTCTCATGAGGCTCATGTGAGAACTGAGAGACAAGGTTCACAGCAAATGTGATGTCGGGACGGGTATGAGTCAGGTATAAAAGACTACCTACAAGTTGCCGATACAAAGTGGAATCAACAAGAGGAGTCATACAAGTGGCAGACAACACAATACCTGACTGATATGGAGTGGGTGCAGGCTTACAATCAACCATGCCAAATCGATGAAGAAGATCTGTCGCATACTTCTGATGTCCAATAGAAATGCCCTCAGAAGATTGAAAAACTTGAAGACCAAGAAAATAATGTATAAGTCCCAGATCTATCATATCAAACCTATCTGCCAACTTGTCCTTGATGTCATGTATCAAGGAATCTAAACTGCCAGTGAGGATGAGATCATCAACATACAAAACCAAAAGGATAAGCTCCTCACCTTGCTTCAGGATGTATACATTGTGATCCGACTCACAACGAATAAAACCAAAACTCAAAAGAAAACTATCCATCTTCTCATACCAAGCTCTAGGAGCTTGTTTGAGACCATAAAGAGAACGACGGAGTCTACAAACCAATGATGAGTCCTACACAAATCCTAGAGGCTGCTCCATATAGATCTCCTCATGGAGATCACCATGCAAGAAAGCACTCTTCACATCCATCTGAAAAATAGACCAAGAATGTGAAGCAGCAAGAGAGAGTACAAGCCGAATAGAATCCATCTTAGCTACAGGGGCAAAGGTCTCAGAGTAATCAACCCCTTCAACCTGTGAAAAACCCTTAGCTACTAATCTAGCTTTGTACTTATCTACTAATCCATCTGCAGAATATTTTGTCCTATAGACCCATTTACATTTTACAAGTTTTCTTCCCTTAGGAAGAGGGACAAGATCCCAAGTATCATTCTTCATTAATGAAGAATACTCATCATACATAGCAACATCCCACTCGGGTATACCAATAGCCTTAGAAAACAACACTGGATCATCTGTACAAGCTTGTCCCAAAAGAGCAACACCAGATGTCTGTGAGCGAGTGCGACGAGAATCAGATGGATCACCAACAAAAGAACCAGCTGCATGTAGAGTGCTCTTTGCCCATTTAGGCAAAGGTGGTGAAGAAGATGGATGTGGTGGCTGAATAAGTGCAACATCATCATCATCAACAATAGAAAGCAAATCCTCACTATCCTCAGTAGAAGAAGGAGGGGGAGAAGAAGAACTAGATGTACACTCCTGTGGAGTGGGTAACTCATCAACCTAAACATCTCGTCGAAAAAACACATCATGTGTGATAGGATCAAAAAGATGGTAGGCTTTTACATCTTCACAATAACCAACAAAAATGAGTGGTTGGCTTTTCTTCTCCAATGCTTTACGTTTGTCATCAGGAATGAATGCCCATGCTTGACTCCCAAAGATGCAAAAATCTGAAATATCAGGCTTGATCCCAAACCAAGCTTCTTCTGGTGTCATATTTTGCACAACTTTGTGAGGCATACGGTTTTGAATGTAGTTTGCACAATTTACAGCTTCAGCCCAATATTGTGGACCCAAATTTTTAGAGTGAATCATACAATTAGCCATCTCTTTCAATGTTTGATTCTTCCTCTCTGCTACACCATTTTGTTGAGGAGTGTGTGGTACAGTGAACTGATGTTGTATCCCATGCTCAATACAAAAATCATAGAAAGCATTACTGTCATATTCCCCCCCATTGTCAGTGCATATCTTCTTAAGAGGAAGAGATGATTGTTTTTCAACAAAGGCTTTGAAGGCCTTAAAAGTCTCAAAAACTTCACTTTTCAACTTGAGAAAATATACCCAAGTTTTACGAGTGAAATCATCAATGAATGTGAGTGCATATTTAGCCCTTGAAAAAGAACGAGTTGGAAAAGTCATCAAATCACTATGAACCAACTCTAAGGGTGCATTTGCACGTGTGGCCTTACCAACTGGAAATGGATCCTGGTGTTGTTTACCAACTAGACAACCAGGACACACCCCATCAATACAAGAGACCTTAGGAAGGCCTTTTACAAGATGTTTTGTACTCATTTGTTGCATATATCCATAACTCAAATGTCCTAATCCCTCATGCCACAATTTGCTGAGATTATTACCATGTGCTATAAGTGAAGAACCAGAAGACATAAAAGACTCAAACTTATCAAAAGTATAGAGTCTTGCAGTATGGTCTGCTGTACCTGTAGCAACTATCTCACTAGGATCATTACATTCTCTTATTACAACATCATGTGAAGTAAACTCCACAATTTTACCAGTACCAGAATTGCATATTTGATATACAGAGAGAAGATTAGAAGAGATTTGGGGTACAAGTAATACATTGTTAAAACATCCATCCTGTTTATCAACAGTACCTGATCCCAAAACTTCAATCTATGAGGAGTTACCAATAACAATATGTGATGTACTGCAATCTGTAAGAGAAAACAATAGATCTTTAGAATGTGTGAGATGGTGAGAAGCACCTGAGTCAAAAATCCACTGATCCTGACATGAAGATATAGCCCTGGCTGAAAGTGCTTTCCCTTTTCCTGCAGAAGTAGAAGGAGATGGAGACGGAATGGAAATTTTGTGTTGTCTAACCGCTGCCTCTAATGCTTCCATCTTCTTAAAACATCTAATTTCATCATGATTAGGACCACCACAAAAATTACATGGACCAAATGTTTTCTTCTTTTACTTAAAGGACTTTTTGGTCTTAGTAGATTTAGAATGATGAGGTGATTGGGTGGTGGACTCTGGAGGGTTATTTGAAGGTGCTTGATTTTTAGACTTAGGTGAAGGTTTTCCTTTAGAAGAATTAGCAACTAGAGCATGACTAGGACCAGGTAGAGCATCTAAGGCCATTAATTTTGTTTGCTCCCTAGTCAATCTTTCACAAAAAACTTCAAAGGAAGGCCATTTGAATTCATCACCTAATGTATCCATCATAGTATAAAAAGCAGAGGAAAAAACACTATATGGTCCTTTCAACTTTGAAAAAATAATGAAAATGCACTCCTGATCACTTTTATCCTTGTCACCAGCTTTCAACTGTGACCTTATAAATTTGAATTTTGCCAAGAATTCATCTATTGAAGGGAAATCTGATGGAGAGAGAGTACTCAATTCTGCATCTAATTGCAAAATTTTAAACTCATTAACTTTGCCAAATAGGTTTTTAAATTTTTCCCATACCTCTTTTGGCATAGTAGCATCTGCAATGTGAAATTGAAGATTATCTGATACGTTGAGGCAAATCAATCCAAGAGCCTCATCCTGCTTACATCCATATGCATATTTGTCTTTTTCAGTGGTGAATGCTGCAGGTGTCGTTTCAGAAAAAATTCTCCATAAGCCCTTTGATTGAAGGAGTTGTTGCATTTTTGGCTTCCAAACATGGTAATTTGTAGAATTTAGAGGTTCAAACAATCGAGATTCCATTCCTGAGGAAGATGATGAAGTTGACAAGAACAATCTAGACATTTGTTTTTCCTCAAAAAAACACCCCTCCCGTTACAATTTAACGTCTCCCGATGAAAAAAAAAAATTAGCCTTGGCTTATACAAAATTAAAAAATGGCTTTTATTCAAAAAATTTAGGGGGATTTGACCCCAAGACCTCCTCCCTACAAATTTTTAACAAAATATCTCTAGCCGCTTTAGCAAAGTCAAATTTGAACTTTCAAAGCTAGAGACTTGCATTTAAACCACTAAAAATTTAAAATAATTAATTAAAAAAAGCCAAAAATGACTCACAAATGTGAGATATCAGCTGAATAATCTTTGGCTTTATCAAAAATAAACTCTTTTTCCAGCAAGGCATGGTGGTCAGGGAAATATTTGAGAAAAATAGCCAAGAAAAAAACACCTTTCAGCAATGCAGAATGGCTCCACTGGATCTGCCAAAAGAACTATACGGACTGCTCCAAATCCTTCCTTATCAGCATGAAATGAAATATTTTGAAGTCTGATATCACATTAAATTTTTATATTTGTATTTTATGCAGCATAAGGCGTTCAAAAATAAGAAATCCGTACGGCTATACATCAGGCAAAAAAACAGTTTTTAATTTCCTGTTGTTGGCTTCCAAAACGTTGTACGGCATGATCCAAATTCGTCAAAATTTATATGGATAGAAAGATATAAGATTCAGATTTCATTAACAGGTCTCAGATTTGAAAAAAGTCCACCGTACGATCTGCCACATCAGAAAAACGGACAGTTACTGCAGTCTGCCAACAGGGACCAGTCTGCAAATTTTTGAATGAAAGAGCTGTACGTCCTGATCCAAATGCGAAAATTCAAATTGAAATGGATTCCTGACTTGATTTCCTACGTCTTCATGAAAAAAAATATGATTTTTGGAATCTGTACGGTCATGTAATGAGCATAAAGTACAGAATTTTCCAAAAAAAAACTAGTAAATAAGAACCAGAATTTGAGAGAATTAAAAAAATCTGTAACACATCAATAAAATAATATTTTTGAATGTGTTAAAAGATGAAAATTGTAGGGAATAGGATCTTCAACTGGAACTCCAAGCTCTGATACCATGAAAGAATGAGCAGGAGATACACAGGATCCACAGGATCAATCCAGGAGAGAGAACCCACAACAAATAACCTGCAAATATTTCCAGAGAATAAATAAATTTGTCACACCTAAAAAATAGGTGGTAATCCACAAATTTCTCTGTATATTCTCAATAATCTCTCGTTAATTTCTCATATAATGCAAAGTATTTATAATACAAATAGTTTGTTTCATGTTAACAAACTATTTGTAATGATTACAAAATAGAGAAAACAAACTATTTGTTTTCTCATACTACGAACAAATATATTGTTGAGAAATTCTCAACAATAAAATAAATTAACCAAGGTAAATAAATTTTACCCTCGGTAATAAATAACTTACCCTATTAACCATAGGTAAGCTTAAATATGCATTATTCCAATATCCATAGGGGTTCAGGGGGGTAATGACCTACTTTGGATCCCCCCTAGTGGGGTTTAGGTGCAACACCCTTGAAGAATTTTTTTGTGAAAAATGCATTTTAAAATATTATATCATAGTAAATCTGGACCGTTCACTATTAGATCTTAGATCTAATGATATAAACTATGTTGGTGTATTTTTACCTTAATATGTAACTCTCATTTGATATGAGGGTATTATAACCATAGTGGCACACTATGTGCGAGTGAAGAGGATATTGCAATTTTTCCCTTCTTTTATTGGACTAAATAAGAGAAGAATTAGTTGTTTTTGTGTGGACATAGCCCGTGTTGGGTGAACCATGTTAAATATCTATCTCAATTATGTTGAGTTTTTTACATTTTATTTCCATTTTTTATTTCATTAATATTGCTTTGAATTTTAGTTTTCTAATAATTTGCCCATTTTTATGCATTTTGGCACAACGTCTTCTTAGTCATACTTATATCATGGGGCATCCTACCAAGTGATATATTTATCATATTACTTAGACTATGATGAGCTTTATTAAAATAATGATGGATTTATAATCCACATACTCATCATCTATCCTATCCTCTATCATTTTCTTAATGATCTTAATCCCATCATCAAATCATCCAATCCACTCGTCTAATATCCAATCATTATTTCAAGCCCTTTATCATCCCATCTATATCTTAGAGTCAATCATCTATCATATCTCTTGTATCCAATAATCATCACCACTAAAATCTACCTAAAAAATAACATGTCTAATAGTCCTCAACATTCTATCATTCTAATCCATCATCATCATCCTCTCATCTAATCTAAACCACATTAGCCTGAGTTCTTTTTAGACTATGTAGGTAGTGCTTAGTCACATAATGTGTCTAAGGTCAGCTCATCCACTCTCACCTCTTTTCCCATCATTCATCATCACATATCTATGGTCCTGCATCGTCCTCAAGTCTTACATCAGTTAAATCCATTAGATTTAATATCAATCATTAATCAACTAATAGATTGATCAATCACCATCCCCATAATCATCTCTCTAATATTTTCATCAATCACACACACCTATTGATCGGGCCCAACAAATCACAACATTCATCTTTTCTTCATCCATCATCCATTATCATTAGTTGATTAATTCATGATTTAAATTTTATGGGCATGACCAAGACTATAAATTTACTATCATCTCTCACTCCCTTACATGTATCCTTGCCATGGGCATCACTACTATTAATCATATTATGACTCATTTATTCAATTACATTATAGTCCAATTATTCCCATTCATTCTTTGGTCACTCGATCATATCCTCTTTATCATATCACTTGAATTTAGATTTGAAATCCACTCATCATTAATGCTATCAAATAATTCTTATATTGAATTACAATTCTCCCTAACTATGTCCTTGTTTGGGATACATTGAAAGCTTATGACCTTTTATCTTATCATCATCATGTTGCAATTGATTCCCTAACTTGGAATGTGTTGACAACCATGACACCATCATTTTTGATCCCTATGTATATGTATTTACCATGGGCATCATATATTTGTAGCTCACCATTTAGGTCTAGTTCATCTTCTTCATCATCTATCTCATAGCTCCCATCTCATCCCCTTAACTATTCATCACATCTCAACCCTCATTTATTCTTTTTGAGTGGCCATTAGACTCCTTCCTCCCCACATTTCCACTTGAGGGGCCACCATAAATATTAAAATTCATTGGTTTTTATTTGAAATACCATTACTAATTCTACTTCATCAAATTATGATGCCATTTCAAAGTGGGGCAAAATATATGCACCAAAATTTATTCTACCCAACTATTTTACCAATCTCGCTATTTATTTTAATTAATCTCATAACCATAGTCTTAATTAAATAATTAAATCACATCCCCATTCATTATTATTCATCTATTAACCTTATGCCTCCCAACAAAATCAATTACTTTACCTAATCCTCATTATCCAATAACTAATCCCACTTTTCCATTATTTGGGAATTTAAAATTCCCATGACCCACCTACCTACCTACTCCTAGGATTTCCTACAAGCCTACCCATCTATAATCTAGAGAACCCCATAATCACCCATCAAATCACTCATTAATAATCATTAATCCCTCTTAATGGATTCTATAATTCTCCAATTCTAAAATCCTTTCCATATTATCCCCTCCTCTCTAGAAGTATCTATTCTAGAGGCTTCCAAGGAATTTTTAATTCCTTTTTAATCCTCTTGCTCTCCTCTATTTAAATAAGACACTCCTTTATGGACAAAATAATAGATGGATCCATAAAACCTCCATGCCAAAGTAATCAACATTCTCATTATTAAGCTCTCTAAGTATTCATACTATCATTGAGTCCATGAATCCATGTCATTTTAATCAAGCAAACATCGTGATAAAAATTTGAGTCTTTTATAAGCAATCCAATCCATAATCACTTAATCTTATTATTTTATTTGAATATTTATTGGGAACATTTAGCTTTAGGTTATAATGTTGCATTAAATGTTCAATTTATATCATTTCAATCTAATGGTTCTTGATTTTAATGGTAGATTGTATATTTGGGTACTTTTGATATCATTTACATAGTCAAATCCCTTTGCTCAAATTTTCACACTACAAATACTAAGATGTACTCCTTTCCTTGAGATATTATATCAATGGGACCAATGAAATCCATCCCCCTTTTATTAAAAGGTCCTAAGACCACTTGAGTATGAAGGGGAATCTCATTGGATAGTGTATATTTACCCATCATTTAACAAGGGTCACATTGCCAAACATAAAAATTCACATTTTTATGAAGTGAAGGTCAATAATATTGATCCCCAAAGATTGTGTGAATAATCCTTCTAGATGAATAATGACCTCTTCCTAGTTCATCATAGAAATCTCTCAAGATGTCATAGATCTCATCTTCATGAACACACTTACAAGCACCAAGTCAGGTCCATATTTGATTAATATTCCATTAAACCATTTAAAGTTATAACTATTTTTTATGAAATGTTTTCTTTACTTATGAGTGAAATCATAAGGGGACTTTCCTATAGTTAGATAGTTATCCATGTTAGCAAACCAAAGTGAGTGTGCTAAGAATGTGAAAAATTTATCAACTAGAAAATTATCCTCCATTGGCTCATATCCTATTGAAATATTTAGTATTAATAAAAAATCATCAAAAACATTAACTTTACCTTACTTATCAATGATTTTTATATCAAATTATTACAACAATAGTAACCATCTAATGATTATACCTCCTACTACTAGTTTCTTCATCAATTATTTTATGGTTGAATGATTTGTACAAATGAATATTTTATATCTAGTAATATAGTAAAAAAATTTGTTTATATCATAAAAGACAGTAATAAATTCATTTTCAATGGTTGTATAGTTTCTTTTAGTAGGAGTTAAGTTTTTACTGATGTATTAAATAACATACATCTTACCTTCTTCATATTTTTACCAAAAGACTGCCCCTATTACATTATTAGAGGCATCAATATGTATATGAAAAGGTTGTTCCTAATTGACCTTCTCAAAACCAGATCATAAATTAAATTATCCATTATTCCTTGAAATACTTATGGAATTTGTCAGACCACATAAATTCACTATCTTTGGTAAGCATAGAAAACATAAGTTTTATAATCTTGCTAAAATATTTAATGAAACACCTATAATATCCTACATGCCCTAGAAATATCTTGATATTAGTTTATTTTTTAGGTGAATTCAATTATTATCTGACTTCAATATTCTTAGGATCAACTTGTATACCTTCAACTAAGATATGATGGCCTAGAAAAATACCTTGATCTACCATCATTAAACGTTTTCATGGCTTAAGGATAGCTGATGTTTTCTACATGTGATTAATACCTTGTATAAGTTTTACAAGGATTCATAAAATGAGTTTCTATGCACTATAAACCCATCCATGTACACTTCAACACAATCATTAATGAGGTTAACAAAGAGGACACATACTACTCTCTAAAAAGTGGCTAGTGCATTACATAACCCAAAAGGTAAAAATCTATATGTAAATGTCCCTAGGGACATGTGAAAGTGGTTTTATCCTAATATTAAAGATATAATATTATTTGGTTATAACCACTAAATCCATATAATAAGGAAAATTAATTATTACCAGCTAGATTATCTAAGAGTTGGTCAATGAAGAGTGGTGGGAAATAACCTTTCATTGTTACTTGATTAAATTCCTGATAATCTACACAAATCCTCCACTTGCCATGTTTTTTGGGTACTATTAATAGATGTGAAATACATTGAATATTTGAGATTGGATATATGAATCCTAATTGTAATAATTTTTCAATCTCAGTTTTGACCAAGTCTCTCAATGGATGATTTATCCTCCTTTGGGGTTATCTAACTAATTTTATGTTTTTAGTATAGATGTGGTGGGTATATATACTTAGATGGATGTCATTAATATCACTATATTAATATGAAAAATAGTTTTTATGATTTTTGAATATGTCAAACACCTTGGTTTTTTGTTCATCAGTCAACCAATAGGTTATATTCAATATTTTACATGGTTGTGTTACAATCTATTTTGTACCTAAATAGATTGAATTTACTTGTTGAGATTCAATCTTTAGGGATTTAAATGGGAAAAGATGAGGATGAAATATATGGAAGGTGGTTATATATTTAATAAATACTCTCCTTCTAAAATTAATCTTGTCAATGGTAAAAGAAAAGTTGTTAGGAAGGATCTTTGGCTAATTTGTGCCTAGGTGACAACACTTTATTGGATAGATATGAGATCATTATTTCTATCATGAGTATACTCAAAATTGTTTTGATAACCCTCTAAAGATAGTGTGGTAGTTTTTAGCACTAGACTGGTGACTTCTAAAGCCAAATTGGTGACTTTCAAAGCAAAGCCAAACTATTTGCCTCACTAAACTTTGTTAACTCTTCTTCTAACTCTTTTGTGTGGTTTTTAATTGATACCATTGCTAGAAAAGAGAGAACATTAAAATTTTATTATGGATAATATAACCAAAATTGGTATGGATAATCTAGGGATGATTTTTTGGGTGGATATAAATAAATATTCTTTACTTTTAGTCCATTTGAGATTATCATATCTCTTGACCTAAAATATATAAGAACTACCACCATGGCTAGCCATGGACTTCCCAAGATTAGTGGATAAACCAATTTATTAATTTTTATATGAATTATCATAAAATATATAGGATATTTCTATGATTACACTATAATTGAGATATCTTCTATGGCCCTTCTAGTTTGGCAATTGACTAGTCAACCATTTGTATAATTGTTAAAATTGGTTATACCCTAATTAGAGATGATTAATTTAATGAATATAAAGTCATTAAATTAATAATAAAACATAAATATACTAATAAATTAGGTAATTATTTCTCCCTTATTTATACTTGATGATTAGACTTCCAAGGTCTTTATATTTTGGTAAGATCAATTTTCCTACTAGAAGGTCGGTGAGCTTGCCATATACTTGTATGATCATGGGATATTATATTATTCTTCATAGAGTTGTGAAACATAGATATTTGATGATTATATTAAGTTTAGGGAAGTTTCTTATATATTTTAGTAGTGTTATCTCAATGATTAGTATTTTTAGTTCTTGAACTAAGTCAAATTTGATTTTGTGTGTTATTTCCTTGAGTATTTTAGGAAATGGTATTGGTGATAGAACAATAGAAGAAGTAGTTTACCAATTTTTTATTATTATTATGAAGTTATCTTTCTCCATGATTTTTTCAATGATAAGTTTTTATTCTTCCTTTTCATTAGGGATCTCTGTGATAGTTTAGGGAGAAATATTAGTCATTTTTTTCATGAATAAAACTAAACATTATCATAATTTATGGAATTTATCCCTGTGGTTCCTTATTATTTCATACCATAGATAGGGTATGCCTATCTATTATTAGGGTTTTACATTAGTTGGGTAGGTAATTTTTGTTGGTTTAATTTTTCACTATGTTGGGGTTGGTTGATGGGAACAAGCAACAAGGCATGTTGAGGTAGGAATCTCTTTTGTTGGTTAAATTTTGGTTGACATACCCATGGTTGATTCTATTAATAAATACATGGTTATTTATTCTAATGTGACACCCAAGGGTATTATGGAATTCATTCATGTGAATTCCAATTTGGTGATCCCCATTATTGGGAGGTGTTGGTCTAACCCATGGATTGGAAGGAGCTCTAAGAATAAAATGATTTGGATTGTGATGGTAAGAGAAAGTATTCCCCTATCTTTATGAGATATAATTAAGATCTTCCCCAAGTTGGGTACTTTGTTTTAGTTTATTCTTGATGATATGGAGGAGACTTAAATTTATTGTATCATGATCATCCAGCTTATATCCACACCTTCTAAAGACATAGAAAATCATTAAGATAGTCTTCCATGTTTTCATATTCTTTTCATTTTATCTTAAATTAATCATGATATTTATCCAAGATTATATTTTCCATTGCATCCCATGTGTGAATGGAGTTTGGTTGTAATCTAATAAACCACCTCATGGTTGAATCCTTGAGTGTGGACGAAAATAATTTAAACTTTTGAGTATTAATTTTGTAGTCATAGGTTTGGCACAATACCTTAAACTCAAAAAATAATTGGTCAGGATCCTCTATTGGCATACCAATATAAGTAGGAAATATAAATGGGGATATGTTTTTCATTCGATAATTTTAATCTTGATCTTGGAAATAGGATATGTAAAGGTTATTCCTGCTAGAGGAGCTCTCCTACTTCAGCCCTAGCTTATGGGTTTAATATATTTCTCATATTATCTTCCATTTCATCCCACTTGATATTATAAATAGTCCTTGTAGGTGGTGTAGGTTTTTCTAAAGTGGATTCATTGATAATTTATTGAGATTCTGTATCAAATATTTGTCTTATAAGTTCCTTTAGACTATATTTCTTTCTTTGAAAATATGTACTTCTAAGGATTTATACCAAGGTTAAAGTGATGGGAATGGTGATTCTTATTCAATTATGGTAAGTTACACAAGCATTTATTTCCCTATAAGTTAATCTATCCCACTATATTCTTATGAGTTGTTGGTTTTTTTTGGGACTTCCTGTGAATGCATCTTCCCTTTGAATCTCTTTTTCTATTCATAAATTTCTTTTGGATTATGGGAAATAATTATTAATAAAGTATTAATTTCAAATTATTATACCTTATTAATAATTATAAAATAATTGACATTGGTGCCAAAAATTATGAGGATATTTGGTCCTCTTAATTTAGTTATATATGTCGTGCCAATATAATCAGTGTCGAAAGGCTATATGCAATAGTACATGCAAAGGTTATGAATAAAAATCTTGTTTTTTTAGAAATGATTGTTGATCATCTAATATAGTGATCTAATAGATTACATACTATTTTATGGAATTAGAATTTATATAATGTAAATCAAACTACTAATCTAATTTTCTAGAAATGAAATTGCATGAATGGAAAATATAAGAATGTTTGGAAAATGAGTAGAATGTAGACTATTAGAAGTAGAGGAAATAAGCACTCAGGAGAAAAACATGAACTATAAATTTCTTGAATAAAATGATTATAAAGTATTTGATTGGAATGGAAATGATAAAAGTAATTTGATGAAGATAAACACACTCACACATAACCTTGGAGGTTATTCACAAAAAAATAGTACTTTGTATAAATATTGAAAATAAAATCAAAACATATAATAAATAAAAAATACCAATTGATACTTATTACTTGGAATGAGTGGAATTTTGATCATAATTGGAATAGAATTAAAACACTCTTAATATGGAAAATATTCATGAAATCAGCTTCTCATTAACATGGAAAACTTGCTTACAATAAGATAATGAAAATGACATTATTTTGATTCAAACTATTCATGCCTAAATTTTATACTACCTTTATCAAAAAAATTTTATAAATTAAAATGTTTATAATTTTTTTTAAAGTATATAGTAACAAACTGACAAGATGAAATCCAAACCAAGATATATTTTATTTCATAACATCATTTCTACTTTTTCAAGAATAAGAAGTGGGAAGTACTAGATCTTGGCTCATGCATGATCTTCCTATTGATGAATCAATTAAAATTCCATTAGTGGTTAAAATATTTGACTCACATTATTTTTTCAAGATAAACAAAGTATTTAAGTCACCTTTTAATGGAGACCATAAATATAGTTACTATATATAGACATACTATTTCTTGAATTTATATTTTTATCACTTCAAAGTATTACCAAAAATGACTTAGAACTATTTAAAACTTATCTTCACATATCTATATAAATCATGTTATAATTATAGTAATATTATAGGGCTGAATAGATATATATATATATATATATATATATATATATATATATATATATATATATATATATATATATATATATATATATATATATATATATATATATATATATAGTCAATTTGGTGACTTTTGGATCCAGACTAGTGACTTCCTAAGCCAGACTACTAACTTTTGGAGTCAAGCTAGTGACTTCCAGAGCTAGGATAGAAGTTTGGGAAACTGTCTTGTGGATTATTTTAAGCTACACAGTCTTGAAAAATTATCCTTGGTAGATATATTAGTTACTAAAAACATTTTCACTTGATTATAATACTTAAATTGTAATTGTACATGAAAAATTGGCATCCGTTCCATGTATATGTTAAAACTTAGTTGAAAAAATAGATAACAATGACTCGTAAAGAATAATAAAAACAAATAGCTCACTTTATACTTTAAATCAATAATGAGTCCTAATATTGGCATCTAAATCCACTTTAAGGAAGTGTAAATAGGAGGAAAATGAGGTGATTAATTGGATATGATGATCCATATTATAGACTCATCACCTTTCTTGTGTGACCCTTATCTTGCCTTTTTTGCTTTTTCAATAGTTAGACGTTGGTTTAAATGAGAAAGTCCTAATTTAAATACAATTAATCTATAAATATAAAACTACTCTAGTATATAGAAGCATATAAAATTCATCTAGTAATCAAAATGCACATGGAAAATTTTGATTATTATTCAAAGGAATATACTAAGCATTTGATATCATTCTAGAGAAATGAAGTAATCATTAGAGCATTCATAGAAGCACTAAATTTCATGTTAGTGATACATTTCATTACACTAGTTTTGTTAGCTGATAAGTTACTAAAATTATTGAAGTGTTGTTTTTGATATTGTAAAAAGGGCATGATAAGAATCAAGATAAGTGTAACACATACCCCAAAACATATTATTTTATCCACTATTTTTTGATTAAATTACCTAATTATTTTCCCAATGATTTGAGTAAAGGTGCATAAAACTAAGTGAGGTTTTTGGAGCCTTGGATAAAAGGAACATATTCATCAAAATGGATTTCCCCTAATTGAATTTTTCTAGGATAGAAACATGGAGGTCTATTTATCAACAAGTTTGGAACTTGATGTTTTGTACACCATTCTCCAAGCATTGTGAGTTTTCTAGTTCATCATATAATTGATGTTGGACACTTTTTTTAGGGTTAAATTCTAAAAAATGTTAATTGATATAATGGTATTATAATAGATATTGAAACCTTGCATATCTATCTATTTATCTAATGGCAAAATTAATTAATTAGGTTTGATGTAATATTTTACATCTGATTTATGCCTATTTAAAATATAAATGAGTATTTTATTGAAATTTAATTGAAATACATTTATCCATAACTATTTAATGTTATTTTAAAAAAATGAAATGCTAAGAATAAATCAAAAATTGAAAATTAATTTAAATCTATAAAATTATAAAGATAAATGCAAAAAATAGAATTTATAGAATAAAAAATTAGCTATAATTAGTAAATTGAAAAAATATATGAAAAATTATCTTGGATCTATATTATTATTGATGGTGTAAGGTGATTATTACTATAAATTGAGTATAAAGACCCCTGATTTATGTCATAGCTAAAATCATGAATTAAAGATCAAATTATGCTACTAGGAAGATAGGTATACACTATGGCCTTGTCTATTGACTACGACTGCATCCTGGTTGACTACATGATAAATTTTACAATATGAGTATGTTCAAATATCTATAAGGGCTTATTGTTCAACTATGTGTCTTGAGTTTTTGTGCAAAATACTTAAAAAAATATAAACCCTAATGCATACACAATAAACATGACAAAGATCAAATTCCAAAAATGGGAATAGGGTTATGGGAATAGTTGAGTTACCCTGAGAAAACCCCATGCAGTCTAAGGGATACCTACATAGCCCAAAAGGGCCTCAAAATGTAATTTTCTCTCCTAACTATATGTGTCTAATAGTGGAATGCAATACTAGAATTTACTTTGCTTATGATTACCCTTGGCACAAGCATGAAAATGATGTATTCAAATTTTTTAATTTTAAATAAATTAGTTATCTAAAAAGAATAAGAAGATTTAAACTTTGTATATCCTTTATATATATATATATATATATATATATATATATATATATATATATATATATATATATAAATATAAATAATTGATCCTTAGCCTCTAACATGACCCTTGTTTATATAAGACTCTTAAATTAGAATGTGGGGGATCATTGTCACATGATGAGATCGAATTGAAAAGATAAAAAATAATAAAAAGACCATTATTGGCATAGAAAATTGATTTTTCCCTATAAGTTATGCCAGGAAAAGTCTCCATTAACTAGATAGGGTTGCAATGTGACCTTATCTATGAAGTGTTAACTTGTCCAAAATTGACAAGACATAAAGATAAAAACATAGACTGAGATTAGGGATACTAAAGGTAATTTAAAAATGTAAAATAAAATGTAAAATCACATAAAGTGATAAAAAAAAGAGGAACCTAAGACTCAAGATAGATTTTGCCAATAGTTCTTTCATTCACAATTAAAAATCCTAATAGATAAATATATGTGAAATTATATATTTTAGATGAGTCTATGTTAGATTTGGGTTTCTACATTTCCCCACCCATGCCCCCTAGCACTCTGCTCTTTATTTTAGTGTAGTGAAGTACAATTACTAGAGTAAAGGAGAAAAAGATACATGAGTGTGAAGACACACTTTGTATTTTTGATGTGGAATATGATTATGAAAGATGATTTAATGCAAAATCTATAGAAATACCACTATAAGTAGTTAGTGTTTATACTTCAAAAAATTGAAAACCTAATACTTGAAAATTTAAAATTTAAAAAGGAAAGAAATGAAAGAATACACCTAACAGAGTATGCAATTAGATTACTCTATAACTTGAAATTGGAGATAAGGTGATTTCAAACTTGTTTGCTTCTTGGCTAGGGAGAACAAATGATTTCAAAATTGGTATTAGGATGAGTGGGAGGATATTGGATGTTAATTACCATAACCATAACAATTCATAAAGTTATAATCTATGACGAGTGTGAGATTAATCAAGTTTCAACAAGTGAAGATTTTGAGTTAGAAAGGGGTGTGTTTTCACTTGTTAACAACACTGTAAGGTATAGTAAAATCCTAACTATTGAGTTCCACTAAAATTTATTGGGGAAAATAAAAATAAGGGGGAACCACACATTGGGTTCAAAAAAAGTGAAACCATAGACATTGAGTGTCACTAGACACTAACGTGATCCAATTTTCACTTTATGAATCATACCACTATAAAAAGATCTAGATTCAAAATTTGCACTTATTATTTTTCTATTTTAAAAAAGAAAAAAAATTAAATTCACAATGTGGAAACATTGACATGAATGAATATCATTCCCCCTCCATATTTATTGAATTGATATAGAATGCCATTGTACATGTGATTTTTTAAAATTTTAACTTGTAATTGTAAATAATAGTATTTTGAAAAATTTAAGCATAACAAATAGGAGTACATTAACTAGTATCATACACCTTACAGTTTGCATTTGTATTGAAGGATTTGAAACTTAAAGCACTTGTTAAGAGACATGTGATTTTTTTTGACACATATTACCTTAATGTGAAAATATTTTAAATATTTGAGTGTGAAATTATATATATTTTCCCACCCTCTCAAGGTGAGGGATGAGAGAAATGTCTCATTTGCATTGAAAGGAGAATAAAATAATAATATTCTAACTTGCTTAAATTTTTAATAATAGTACGAATGGATAGCTTTGATTTGAAAATGTTATGATGATTGATGTAAGTGATATCATATGGAGGTTAATGGAATAGACACCATAGGACAAATATTTCTCGATATATTTTTTCTTTCTATTTTTACTATAGTTATTTGAATGAGTTAATTATGAGTATAATATTTATCTTAAGGAGATAAATAATATCAATAGATTGGTTCTTTTTTAAAAATTCATTTGTATTTTTATTTAATAATATAAATTTAAGAATTTGTGAATAAAATATATCTAAAATGCCTTAGAGAAGACCATTGATGCCCACACACTTCGATTGAGAAGAGTTGCATTAAGGCTGATGAGGAGCCAAATATAGTGAGTACCAAAACCTTAGTATTTATTTATTTTAAATTTTATTAAAAATTTGTTATTATTTTTTGGGCCTCTACATCTGTATTTAGGACTGCTACAAATTTTTCTTTGGTTCCATGGTATTGCGCACATTATTGTAGTGATTGATTCGATATTGTTTATGATGTTGTCCTAAGCAACATGATGATGTCCAACTAAAAATTTAATTAAAGTAATATAATTTTTTACCAAAATAAAATATGATTGATAATATATTTTTGTCATTTTATTTATAGTTGTAAAGGTATATAAGGGTTTAGGAGTTTCTATAGTAATATTATGCATACCATGCTTGGGATTCCTTTGTTAGCAAAGGAGATTGCCATTATTGATGCTATAGGATTGAATTTTAGAATTCTTAACTAAAGATAATTGATAACTTATTGGAAAAATGAATGCAAAATAATATGTTTGTTAGTGTATTAATTTCACATATAAAAGTTGGTTTATTATGTACATGTATTTTGTTATGCTCAATTTGTAACTGCTTTGAGTTAGGAATCCACACTTGTGTTTATAACTTGGTTGGCCTTTTTGAAATTTGAAAATTTTGTTCATTATAAACTTATTCTGTTAATGTTATTTAATTTTTAAACTTGTTAATTGAAAACCATCAATGGTATCATTAACTCAACATTTTCTACTAATAAAATTGTTTAAAACCATTGTATCTTGTATACAATGTTTTTTCAGAAATGTTGTTTTTATCATTTAGAGATTTAAAAGATGAAGATTTGTTTATCTTATTATCAAGTTTTTGAAATGATATGATTTAGTTATTTTCAAGCTCTTTTATCTTTTATTGTAATTCATAACAATCATTATCATGATGTCCATTAATTCCTTGATAAGTACATAATGGTTATCCTTTATTTTTTACAATTCTTGAAGAGGATGATAATAATTAGGGTGTAAAATTGATTAATTTTTTATCTAGTAATTTATTTAAAATAACATGTGGGAAATCATTGAAATCAAACTTTAGAGTTTTCACCTTCCTTGATGTAAAGGAATAATAATGATTAGTATGTTTAGGAATAAATTATTTTCATTTAAGTAAGATTTTTACTTGTTAAAAAGTTGATTGAACTATTGGCATATTGTCATTAAGGTGTATTTTATTATTAGGGAGTGCGTTAGTATGTACATTTCTAGAAGAAGACAAGTTGTAGTTTTAATCTTGTTCTTGATTTTAAATATATGCCTCAATGTTATTTAATTGAACTTCATTATATAATAAATTGTCCTCATCCATATTGTTTGATACATGCATAAGACCCAATTCTTATTCTAACACAAGTTCCTCATAAAAAAGAGCTATAAATGATTCAAAAGTATAATAATTTTGTTTCTCTTTTAGTAGATCAATTTAACCTCTAACAAAGACATATTTCATTCTAAACTAGTTAGTTGGTAAATTAATTGATGCATAATAGTATTAAATCTCAGAATGTAGTAAAAAACATGTTTGTATTTGCCTTAATGTAAAGAAAGTAATCTTTCATAAGTGAACCTAGATCTATTATTTTGAATATATTGTATAAATAATGTTTCCTCTAGTTCTAAATAAGTATTTAAGGATCCATTAGGGAGAGAATGAAACCAAGAAAGTGAACACACTTATATAATCTTAGGAAATAATTTTAATAACATGTGAGGATAAGTGCACAAAGTTGGGGGGAAAAGGGGCCTACCCATAGACATGTTTTTCTTAAAAATTGAAAAATCTCAATTATTTGAGATGGCTACAGTGAAAATTTAAGATGGTATAAAAACATGAATATTAACACTTTGAGTCTAGTTTTCAAAACATTTTTTTTTAAAAAAATGGTTAAGTATAAGTAGGTAAAACATCTAAAATTTAAAGAGGAACTAATTTTTTAAGAAAATAAAGTAGATAGTTGTCTATATGATGCAACTTTTTTATAGAAAAATTTAGTATTTTTTGAAACCCTTTTGTGAAAATTTAGATAAGATCTCCTATTTTATGACCTATATTTTATTTAGAAAATTTAATGAATATATATTTTTAATTAATTTTATAAGTAAATAAATCTTAAAAATGACAAAAAATGGATAGATGGTTGTATGACCTCCATAACTACCTTAAAAAAATGAAAATTAATTTTTTTTTGAATGCATATAGAAATAAGCCTAGTTTGTGACCATACAATTTTTTTGAATTTAGATTAAAAAAAACAAAACCAAAAATAATTAAACATATAGGCATGTATATTTACAACATGGAGTGTCCTAAAAAAACCATATTTAGAAACCAACATAGATAGAAACCTTAAAATAGTCTAAAAATTAAAAAAATCAAATATTTGGAAAGAGGAGAGCATGTTTGTCATCATGGTAATAATTTTATAAAATTTCTCATTAAAATTTGATGAAATTTGAATTTTGTTGTTTTTTCTCAAAACTCTTGGATTCGACTGTGTGTTAATAGGTCCAAACCTTTGGCTTGGGAATCTAAGCCATTTTTGAGCCAAAAGGCTTGTTTTTTTGAATTCAAAATAAGCATAGCACATATGTGCTATAATGCATACAGATTCCTTTCACATTATAGTCAAAATTAAAAAATATCTATTGGAAAGGATATCTATTTTATTCTATGTAATGTGAAAGGAACATATACATGCTATAACATGTACATATTATCTTCACATTGCTCCAAAAAAACATAAAAGATCTATTATAAGGGATATATATTTTACTAAAATAAATTTAAAGTATAAGTTTACATTTATATTATTACTTTTATTCCTTATACTTTAAATTTATTTTAGTAAATATAATAAATTTAGGTCATTTTGCATTTGATAGAGTTGGTCTCATAGTTACATGCCTTATGATGTAGAATATAGTTTTTCAAAATCCAATCTAGTTAGTAATTAGGCATTTTCAAGGTCTCAATATTGAACCTATAGATTTTATGGCATATATTTTATAAGTGATGTTAATTTTGGTAAACATATAGTCATTTTAAGGTTTTTGTGCCTTCTAAATTTCTTCCTATCATTTCTAATAGTCCTAAATTTGACAAAATTGAAGTTTACAGACCATTTGCATTAAAATCAAGCTAAAGTGGTACGATTACAGTATCATAGGTCACATTGATGACCTGCATACATAAAACAAAAAATTTGTGTTGATTTCACTTGTTCATCTTTTCTCCTTCATCCCTAATCACTTTCTCCTAATCCCTCATCAACCCTAATCACTCTCTCCTCATTCCTCATTATCCCTAATCACTCCTTCATTGAACCTCATTGTCCCTCATCATCTCTAATCACTTCTTCATTATCCCTAGTCACTCCCTCATTATGTTTAATCCTAATTTTGATAAGAGGCTATCCTACGTGGGTAAAAAGGGTTAAGAATATAGAAAATATAGGGAAAAATGGTGAATATCAAATCTATAGTAGGCAAATTAATGTGTTAAACTCATATGTACCATATGCTATATTTATAAAACTGAGATAAGCTATTAATATAAAATATAGTTATTCCAAATATATAAATGACATAAAATAAAGTAATTAGTTGGTTCTAATGTTAATATAGTGTTAGATTTGGTGTAAGTAGAAATTAGGTGGGAAGACAATTCTAGATCATTCTTCAAATTCTAGATCTGGTGCCTCTGCCTTTCTAGATAGTTACATCAGCTTGGGATGATTACATCGATGCTAGTGTATATGTTTGATGTTAGTGTATTCTAAATAATATATAATGAAACATGATGTAATCATCTATATGATTTAGGTTTGGATTCACCTTCACTCTAGTGCATTCAGATTTGGGTCATAGACTATCACTCCTAGTGAAATGGCCAAACCCTAGCTTTCCATCTTCAATATGACCTTGGGAAAAAATGGGTTAATGGGAACATGGTATCAACCTAACCTATAATGAACTCACTATCAAAGGGTTATGCCTACATGGAAAATACTCTAGAACAATGCCCAAGATTCATGTAGATCTCCCTACATGTTGGCTTGTTTGTGAATCATGCAATGTGTGTGAATCATGTAATATGTATAAATCAAGTATAATAATGACCTAGATTATAAATTAAAAAATATCACCTTAAGGAATCTCCTTTAGTACTTAAAACCTATAGTTGGACTATTCCTTTGACTGATATTAGGTAAATTGAATGCTTCTTGAGTTCTCTTTTGGTCTGATTGCTAGGTACTCATATGTGAGGATTAAATTAGGGTTGATATTATATTTATACAAATCCTATCATTATATAAATCACATTAATTCACTTAGGCTAACCATTGTAATATATTTCAATGTAAATTGGATGACTTTAGGGCATTAGACACTTGTGTTTGGGTAGGATAATAAATTCAATGCTACTATCTATCCTAGATGTTAGTGTCCAAAGAGAAGGGTACAAATAATCTCAAAAAATTTATAGGTATAAGATAAGTAAATTTTAAGCATTCTAGGAAAGATAGGATGGTTGTGTCATCAATATAAGGTTGTTCAAACTAAGAGATATGCCAACGGGCATAAAATAGAGTAGATTTGAGGTTTGTAGAATCAAGGCATGTGTAAAACTAAGAGGAAAAACCAAGGTCTAAATTTTCTAAGTGTATAATACTGATGGGTTACATAATCACAAAATATCATATACATTCCACCCCTTTAATCTAGTAATGAAATTACTAGTTTAAAGGAAATAAATAATTGCCTAGGTGTGTATACACACCTTATCTTTGCTTGATTTGAATTTAAGTGATTTTATGAAAAGTGACTTGTAACTAAGAGCATGTTATAGTGTAAAATTAGTGCATATAACATGGACTAAAAGTACTTGAAATATATTAAAATTAAAAGAGAAAGGATTAGGAGTACACCCATGAGTTGATGTAACTAACTTGCCTATTGACAAGTTATTTTTTCAAAATATGTATAGTTATAATTATATTAAACTAATATTAGGATAAACATAGACAAATATTTGAAGTGCATATACCCAAGGAGATAGAGAGAGAGGTTAATTGGAACATGGCCCAACTTTGGAGTAAAAGTGAGTTTCCACCTAGTAATTGAGATTAGATCAATCATGTAACTCAATGATATTTGTAACCTGGTGAGTTTGGATGATCAATTACAAACTAAAAATTTGTCAATATTGAGTGATTTTATCACCCCAACCATACCAAAAGGAGAACCAACTACTGTAGTGGATTGGCTTGCTAAAGTCTGTAAACTTCCATGGGGTATTTGTACATGCAATAGTTTTGGAATATGAATTTGATTTAAATTTTGATATATTAGGCACATGTTGCATAAAATGTGTACCTTATATTTGTCTCATGCTAAAAATGTATGTAATAATAGTATGATGTATATAATTCTACCATAAATGTGTATCAGAATCATATAACTGTGTGTTTTGGCTAATTTGGAAAACTATGTAAGTGTGAAAGAATGCTTCCAAATCATTCCCACAATATATATATATATATATATATATATAGAAATATGAAATTTGTATAATTACCAATGTGGATGAAATGTTTCCAAAACATGCCCACACTATAAACTAGAGATGTTTAATACTGAGTAGGTATGGAGAACATGCTTCCAAAGCATGCCTCCACTAAATATATGAATAATAACTACCATACTGAATGAATTTGAAGAACATGTTTCTAAAGCATGCCACCACTAAATCTAAAAACTATGAATGTGTAGAATCCATGTCATCATGACATGCCCCCATTGAATCTACAAACTGGTGTAAGTACTATATACTATGTGAGTGTGGAGAACATGATTCCAAAGCATACCCCCACTAAATTTGAAAACTCTAAAAATGTGGAAGCCATGTCACCATGACATGTACCCAATAATATGCCCCCCTTTTAGGTGAGGTAAAAATAGTACCTGGTAGTTATCTCACCTCAAAAGGGTAAGACAACTATAAACCTTTGAATATAATCATGTAACATATAAAAGGAAACATGTCTAGTTAAATGCATCATTAAAGTGTATAGAACCAATGTCATCACATGTAGGCATAAGATGCATGATAAATATAATGGTAACATCTACATATTAATAATATAATATTAACAAGAGAAAAATCACACACACAAGAGCATTCAAAAGCAAGTCAAAAGGCAATGGTCCATGGAGACCACAAACAAGGGGCATGTTCAAATGCTACAAAAACAAATGGGCATGACTTATTCAAATGTATATAAAATGAAGGAATGACATATTCAAATGTCCGTATAACAAGTAATGACATATTCAAATTTCCAAGAAGGCAAAACATAGGCACATGGGCTGAATATAATGGAGCATATTCAAATGCTAAAAAAAAAAAGACAATAACAAAGCAAACCACTTGAAGAAGTGCGTAAAGGGAAAAACTAAGCAACCAACATAAACATGTCATATTGGCCCATGTTTCAAATTTGTTAGACAAAAATGTCAAGTACATAACATATCAAGTACACTATGTAATATATAATCATGGATAATATGTATGTATAAGTACTAATGTGAGCTCAAACACAATAGTTTAGAGTGATGATTGAATCATATAACCTATGTGTATCAATATTGTAGAAGATGGATGCCCCCAACATCAAGGTGATGTGATTAGATGGAAGGACCAATACCCATAAGTGTATCATGTTTATGTGTATGCCTATATATGTGTATGTAAGAGTAAATGACTATGTTAGTCCTCAACATGGAACTAACACATAGATGCTAAGGAGACAATAAAACATGTAGGTATCGAAAATGTTCTTGGATTTTTTATTTTTTTATTTTTTGTTATTTTTGGAGATGAGAAATGATCATCTATTGATCTCATCCTAAGGATGATCATATGTATCTTCCCTCTTGGAACATGGTGCAATAAACCAATGTTACTACAAAGGAACATGTATAGGTGTAATATATATCACTATAGTATCTATGATGCTTGATGTATGCATTATATGACTCTAAGGTCATGAAGTAGCAATATAAGGAATAAGGGTTCTTACAACCCATCTTTACATACCCTTTGGTTTATTTGGAATAAAAATAGTAGGAACATGTTTAGGTGTTATGGATGTATGAATATGGTGCATATAAGATGAGAATTTTGTGAAACCCACAGTCTATCTCTGATGTATATGTCTCTCAATTACTAACCACATAGTAAAGGAGATTTCTTGTTACTTAACCTTTTGTAGTATATTAGATTTAATAGGCTTAATAATTAACTATTTGGTTATGAATTTATCATTTTCAAGAGGATGCTCATATGGAATACTATAAATTTTAATTACCTAATTAGACTAAATGTATTTAACACACCCCTTCACTATATAAGGTACTACTCAAAGAGTAAGAATCAAAATTCATCCCAAAAATATGTTAAAGACACCCATAAAAGGTATAATTAATAAAATAGTAACCATGTGTGTGGGATCAACCTATAAAGATAGGTTAATCTCACTAAGAAACTTTTGGGAGGTCCCATCAAATGCTCTGACTAATCTAGTAGATGGGTGTAAATCATGATAAAATAGTAGGAACATGTTTAGGTGTTATGGATGTATGAATATGGTGCATATAAGATGATAATTTTGTGAAACCCACAGTCTATCTATGATGTATATGTATCTCAAGTACTGACCACCTAGTAAAGGAGATTGCTTGTTGCTTACCCTTTTGTAGTATATTAGATTTAATAGGCTTAATAATTAACTATTTGGGTATGAATTTATTATTTTCAAGAGGATGCTCATATGGAATACTAGAAATTATAATTACCTAATTAGACTAAATGTATTTAACACACCCCTTCATTATAGAAGGTACTAATCAAAGAGTAAGTATCAAAAGTCATCCCAAAAATATGTTAAAGACACCCATAAAAGGTATAATTAATAAAGTCGTAACCATGTGTGTGGGATCAACCTATAAAGATAGATTAATCTCATTGATAAAATTTTGGGAGGTCCCATCGAATGCTTTGACTAATCTAGTAGAGGGGTGTAAATCATGATGAATATAATCCACATGCATAAGCAATGTCATGGTGAAATTCGTTTAACTTGAACCATTATCAATCATAACACTATGCATGGGGTGTTTATCAAGGTATGCTCAAATGAATAGAGAATGAATATCATATTAATCATCCTTAGTTTCATTTTCATCAAAGGAAATGGTAGGTTTGTGAACGATAGGAGGCATATGTGTTTCCTACTATTTCTAAGTTTATTCTTACTTTTATAAGGGAATAAAGAAATAAAAGATGAGAGGTGTGTACCTAGTTAAAGGTTATGCTCATTGATGACCAAATGAAGTGAGAAATCCTTTTTGGTGAGGAAGGACTCCTACAATAAGACAACACTAAACTAGATTATTGGTTAGATAGATATGAAGGGTGGACTTCCTAGCAGATGCTAGATCTAAGAAGCAAAAGCTTCTTTGGATGGATGCCAATCCACTCCCCTAATAAAAAATGGTGATGAAAAAATAAATGAAAGATAGTTTCATTTAAATTGATAGAAAGGTAAATTCTTGTACCAAAAAGAAATAAAATACCTATTCCACAAAATGATTAAGTGTAGCATGGTGGGTCAATACCATGCCAAAATGGGTTAAGACCTAGTTCAAAAAATTTGAGCAGGCTCTACAAACAAATAAAAAATAGAAAATAGCCTCTAGTTGGGGAAAAGGGGTTGAAAATAACAAATTATTATTTTCTCAAAGAGGTGACTAGTGGTGTTTAGGTTAACTGATAATAGTTGATCTGATCAATGACAGTTAGGTGACTGATGATAGTTTCTATAACTGATGATATTTTTAGGAATTGATGATGGTTGCCTTGGGAGTTTGATATGATATTGAATTGGGATTGAAAATATGTGATGGATGGTTAGGGATCTGAATATAGATCTAAAAAATGTGAAATTGGGTGTAGGTAGTTTGAAAGATGTGGAATGAGGTATGGGTGCTATGATTAAGACAACAAAGTTAACAAAGAAAGGAGGTGATGAAAAAAGTAAAATATACTTGTAAGATCTAGAATAGGTGATAGTGGAGGTTTGGAGAAAATTGGGTAGCATCATAATACTCTAACCTTCAAAAATCATGCAGATAGAGTCTCGAGTTGCCTGGATACTTGTAAAAGAAAATAAGAGGGCATGAATGCAATTTTTTCTCATCCTAGGCTCTTCCAATAGTCCTCATTTTATATCAAAAATTTTCTAAGTGAGGAGGGAAGAAATTGCTAAATTAGTCTGGGATAATATGCTATTTCGAAGTGATGTTAAGCTATGTGCTTCACATAGGAAAGTTTCCATTTTGCTCATGCTTATCTCAAACACAGTTGGAATTATATTTAAAAAAAGTTAGGAAACTTAACTAGCACTGGTTAGGCTAATCAGAGTCAATCAAGCTAACCAAAACTAATCGAGGTCTGAGAAGAAAATGGGTGAAAAGTGGTTAAAATGAAGTGGGTTAAAAAGGTTAAGTTAGCAAGGTAAAAAGTGGGCTAGGTTAACTAGGTGGTTAACTAGCTATAATGTGGGGTAAGGGTTCAAGGGTGATTTGACATAAAAAATGGGGTAGATTTTGAGTGTCTACATTTTCCCCCTTTTTATTATGTAGCTTTAGGTTGATAAGCTACAAAATAAAAATATAAGTTGGGTAAGGTTAAAGGTAAAGGGTGATGGCTAAGCTAACTCCAGATGCACTAGGCAAGAGGACGCTGCCTACATACTTCCATGGACATAATATCAAAAAAGAACTTTAGGCCAAATGTAGTTATTAAATAGTTCATGGGTGGGTTATAGAGAATAGGTGTGCTTTGAGGGTAAGGTAGTGATATTCAATTAGGTTTCCCTAATTGAATAATCACATGGTTCAGTTTGGGTGAAAGTTTACAAAGAAGGGTCATCTCTAAAAGGTTGGATTTCCCTAGGTATGGGAGGAGGTATTCCTCAAACTAGGAGTTAATGGGGTAAAGTTGAATTGGGTCAAGGTTTGATAAATGGTGGATGATAAGTCACAAAGTGGGTGAAAAAAAGGTGAGGTTGGGTATTTGAGATGCAAACATGTACACAAAATGTAATTAAGTGTGATAACCAAGATCATGTAAAGACTAAGATTGCCATGTTGGCAATAGTAAACTAGAGTTCTAAGATAAATGATAAGGTAACCAATCCCCAGTATTAGTATTAGCTAATTGAGTTAGTCTTATCAAGTCTTCTAGATAAGGTCAGTGTTTACTTAGGTATCTAGGGTAGGAAGTTCTCTTGAGAAAAACACAAATGGTCTGGTTGTGCATGAGATGGTGTAAATTCAAATGTTTAACATGGAAAAATTGGTTTGTATAATAAAAAAGACAAGGTCAAGGTCATCACAAACTATGTGATAGGTTGGGTCAAAAGGGGTGAATGTTGAGGTGGACACGATCGAATGGTTGGGAAGTTTGGTAGAGAAGGGTAATCTCCAAAATTTAAGGGAGAAGGTGACTCCCAAATAGGTTGGTGGAGAAGGGTAAGCACCATAGTTTGAGGGAGAGGGTGATTCTTAAATAGGTTGGTGGATGTCCAAATGGGTTTCCCCACTTGGGTGTACCACTTGGTTTGGTTTGGGTTGATAGGGTTGATAAATTTGATAAGATAAGTAAAGTTGGATTTGATAGGTTAGGTTGAGTAGATAAGGTTTGTTGATAGGTGGTTGGGTAGATTGGTGTTTTAATCATTGTAGGTAAGATTTAATAAGTTTGATTGATAGGTAAGGGTTTGATTTGGTAAGGTTGTATGACTAGGTTGAATTGATAGGTTCGATTGAATTTGATAAAATGGATTGATTGTATAAGTTGGGTAAGGTAGGTAAAGTTGGTTAGCTATTGTTGGTTGATAGGTTGGAGTTGGTGGATCGATAGGCCGGGGTGATGGTTATTGGTTTGATAAGGTAGATAAGGTTGATAAGGGTAGTTGGGTTGATAAGTTAGGTTAGTTGGGTAAAGTTGAAAAGGTAGGTTAGGATGGTAGTTGGGGTGGATAACCTAATGGTTGATGAAGTTGGATATGTTGCAGTTGAGATTGGTAAAAATAATTATTAAGTTGGTGTTGGTTTGGTCAAGTTGTAGGTTTGTGGGGAAAGGTAATCCCAATTATTTGATGGTTAGGGTAAGTCAGTGGTTTTCATGGCTCAAAAGGAGTAAGACATATCTCCCTAGGTTAATTTAATTGGGTAAGGGATGGCCAAGTTGACTCCTGATGCGCTAGGTAAGAGGACAATGCCTACATATTCCCATGGATGGTGGATCCAACATGAAATTCAAGCCAAATGTAGTTCTTTAAATTTGGTGTTTGATGGGTTTGATTGGAGAAAGATGAGGTGATTAGAGAAAAGTAATTTATAAAGGTTAGGTTTGGTTTGGTTTTGGTTGGCTAGGATTATAGAAAAAGGTAACCTCTAAGGTTTAGGGAGAAGGTGACTCCCAAAGGTAAAATTTTAAGCTACTTCATTAGTTGGTTGGTTTGATATGTTAACTTTATTAGATGGTTTGGGTGAATGTGATTGGTAGTTGTTGGTTTGGGGTGGTAGTTATTGGTTTATTTGGATAAGGTAAATAATGTTAGTTTTATATGTTTGATGGGTTGAATTTGGTTTGGGTTGTTTGATTGATTAGGTGATGATTTGGTTTCAATGACTCTAAAGGGAGAAGACATGTCTTCCCAAGTGATCATGAATGTATAAGGGGGAGGATAAATTATCTAATTGAAAAATACCATGATGGCAAGATGGGTGGGTTTATGAACATAAAACCCTTGTCACAATTTTGCTTTATTGTTAGTTTGATGGTTAAACAAGGTAACTTAATCACATAGTGTCAAGTAAGCTCAATATCCCTCGATTTTTGGAGGATAAAAAGGGATATGGATGGTAGGTAGTGGGTGATAGGTATGGAAACCTTCCTGTGGGGAGGGATTGCCTCTTCTATAGGTGACCTAGGAATTATGATAGATAAGTCTATGTCATATGCTAGGTGTAGATTGATCGATATGAGAAGTCTATTGATGAAAATAGATTATGGTGTTCTTGGGATAATTGGTTTTTTTGATATAGGGTCTTATATTTCTTATTTTGATATGCTAGTGAAGCTGATCGATGCAGGAAGCTTCAAATGATTTCTTTAACAAAGTTGACTTAGACATCCTTTGAAGGAGTGGTCTAAATTTAGGTTTGTTCATGTTTGATAGCTATCGTTCAAGGGAGAAATATATTTTAAGTTCAACAATTTTTGATTTTTTCAAGCAACTATCATTCAAGGGAGCAATTGGTATACTAAAAATGTTGACCCAAGTGATATTGTGGTATCCCAAATGTTTATATGCTTATTTTGTCATGGACCGTCTATATAGGCCTAAGATTTTCCTTTATGCAGGAAAAGACATGACACAGAAAGGTTGATGATGGGTGGAAGAGGTGGTTTTAAGTGAAAATGACCATGGGATTCCATCTGATTAGAGATGAAAAGTATCCATAAAGATCATGTCATGTGTAGAGTTGTGGTATCCATGCTTAGGATTAGGCAAACTTTGTGACAGATAATCACATAATCTTATTTTTAATTAGTTGTCCTTAAAGATAAGGAGATGAAGGTGATTTAAAATAAGATATGAGCTTAAGTTAGACATAGAATGACAAGGATCTTGGTTTAATCAAGGAACTATACCAATCATTTAAGATATTCAAGCTTGATATGCCCAAAAGCCATGCTTGTGTGTATGGGTAATGTCAATAAAAAGAGTAGATGTCCTCTAGTTACTTTATATCACTTGGTTAGATGTGTAAAGGAGTTAAAGTGATAAAAAAGTGAGGTTGGTCAGGTGATAGTTGGATGGAGAAAGGTATTCTCTAATGGTGTAGGATCGTAAAAAAAGAAATGTGAAAAAGATGGCCAAAAATGATAGATTGAAGTCATTTAACTGGTTAGTTGGTTGATGGATAAGGGTGATCTCTAATGGGTTGGGGGAGAAAGTGACTCCCAAAATTAATAAATTTAAAGTTATATGGTTGGTTGGTTGATGGATAAGGGTAATCTCTAATGGGTTGGGGGAGAAGGTGACTCCCAAAATGAGTAGGTGGTGATGAAAGTTTATTTATGGGTTGTGTTTGAAGTTTGATATGTGATAATTAAGGCTTGGTTGGTTGTGGATGAGGTTGGGTAAGATTATTTGGTTGGGTAGGTTGGATAGAGTTGTTTAAGTAGGTTGATAAGTTTAAATAAGGTGAGTAAGGTTGACAAGGTTGATTAGTTAGGTAGTATGGGTAGGGTTGGTTGGTTAGATATGTTGGGTAGATGATTTTGTGGAAAAAATTCCAAGGGTTAGTTTTGTTAATAGTTAAGGTATGGTTTGGGTTGATATATGGTCAAAGCCTTATGGAGGGGAAGTTCCCCCAATTTGCCTTTTCCATGGATGGTTGGAAGAGAGGAAATGATCCCAAGGTGAGGTGATGGTTAGTAACAAGGTTTTAGTAGGGGTGAATATGACTTCACCCACCTCCCCAAGGGTTTTTAGTTGTTAGTTGTTAGTGGTTAGTAGGTTAAGTTCACAGATGTTGGTTCGGGTGGGATTTCCTCTAGTGTACCAAAGCTAGGGGAAAGTAATTGGTTAGATTTAGGTAGGGTAGAGTAGGTTTGATGGGTTGAATTATTTTTAAGTTTTTAGATAGGTTAGTTATGGTTGAGTGGAAAGGTATGTTGATTATGGTTGATTGGGTTGGAGTAGAGGTTGGTTTGACTGGTTGAGAGAGGTAAGATAAATGGTTGAGTTGTTTTGTTGGTTTGATTGTTTGGTTTGGTTGGTGAGGTAAGGTTAGGTAAATGGTGAGTTTGGTTATACTAATGGTAATTTTTTTTATAGTCATTAAGGTTATATTGATAGGTTTCATAGAAGTGGTAAGTGGAAAAAGTACATTGGTTGGTTCCACATGGTTAAGTGGAAAAGGGTGATTGGTTGATTCCACATGGGTGAGTGGAAATTTTTGGTTGGATGGTTCCATAAAGGTTAGTGGAATATGTTGGTTGGTTGGTTCCTTGAATGTCTTTTCAAAAAAAATTTAAAAAGAGCCCACTTGATTGACAAGTGGTTTAGTTGAGGGTTGGACGATGGTTTCCTCAATAATGAGTGAAGGAAGAGGTTTGATGATTGATTTTTTGATGATATTTAAAGCTAGGTTGGAGGGAACATGGATAATTTCCTTTGAAATATCCTTATGATCGATAAGGTTTTGGATGAGCATCTTAAAAGAGCCATATCTATCTATCCCATGCCTGTTGGTGCGATTATAGGCACAAAATTCATATTCTATGAACCAAATTAGTTTTGGAAGAGAATTATTGATGGGATTTATTGGAGGAAGGTTAATGATAGAGGCATCCAAGATTGAGGCATATGATTCCCCCAGTGGGGTGTACTACCTAGGAAGAGGGTACACCAATGGCTCTTGAGTTTTTGAGATAAATGGTAGATTTAATGAGGTTTTTTTGTTTGATGGATTTGATAGGCTTGATAGGTTAGGTAAGTTTGGCTGGTAGTTGTTGGTTGGTTTTGATAAAGTTGACAAGGGTGATGAGGTGGGTAAAGTTGATGAGGTGGGTAAGTTGAATAAATTATATTGATTGGGTAAGTTTCACTGATAGTTGGGTAGGATTGGTTGATAAGGGTTGGGTTGATAGTTGTTGGGCTGATTTGATAAAACTAGTTGGTTCAAAAAATTTGATTGGTAGTTAACAGTTTGATTTGATAAGGTTGGTTGAATAGGTGGATTTGATGGGTTGGGTGAGGTTGATAAGATTGTTTGGTTGGGTAAAGTTGATAAGGTACATTTATATTGGTTAGTTGATAGAATGATAAGTCAATAGCTTTATTGATCGATTTGTTTGGTTAAGGTTGATAAAGTTAGTTGGGTTGATAAAGTGGGTTGAGGTAATTGACATAATGGAAGGGGTAGATGGCCCAAGTTTTGACAAGGTTAGGGTGATGGATGTGGTAGATGTGGATATGTTATTGGTTGAGTAAGGTAATAGGTAAAGGGAAGTTGATAGTTTATTAGTTGGTTGAAGTTGAAATTTGATTGGTTTCAGGTAGAGGTTGATTGCTCATGGTACCAAAAATAGATAACTCTACTTTGCTTAACTGGTCCATTAACATTGTAACTAGTTCAGGTGGTAGTTGATATTTTGGGGGTTGATTATGGTTGAAGTTTGATGGGTGATGGGTAAAGTTGAGTTGATTATAGGTAAGGTAGGAATCATAGCTAGCTTGAGATGCCAGTTAATGCTTAAATGCAAGAGGGTTGTGGTCTGAGATTCTAGCAAAGTTAGGATCTCTAGAAAAGGTTGTAAAAGGGCTCTCCATTTGAACAAGGTAATGGAGAGGAGAGTAAATGAGGTAAAAATTATGGAAGGTTGATGGTAGAAGGTTGATTCCTCACAACTCAAACAAAGAGCAAACAAGAAAAAATATATAAAATAATACATACACTAAGTGCATTAGCTCTTAGGATAGATTTTATCTTGTGTTGGCTTATGCCTTCATTAAAAATGTGTGAGGGTAGTTTGGATTAAAAATTGGGTACTATATATGAAAGCTAAGGATGGTTTTAGGTTGAGTTATGGTTCCCAAGAAAATCTATAATAGATTAGGTATGTGGCTTGGTACTAGGGGCTTACTCCCTATACTTCATGATCTCAAAGCTAGGATGAGTTTCTTAGCCAAGATATACCATTTGTATAAGGCTTATACTCTACTAGAGAATGGAGTAGGCTCTCCCTTTGGTGATGAAATCTAAGTGGGATTACTAAGTAGGTAAGGTTATCCACTGGGTGGTGAAATCCTAGTCGGGCTTTATTTCAAGTATGTTATGGTGTGTTGATTGATTATGTGGTTTAGTTGTGTAACATAAGTGAACTATGATTCAATTATGATAATTTTTAATTAAGTTAAGTGAGCTATAAAATAATCAGGAAAGCAATAGATGTAGGGTTTGTTTTAATCCCAAAAGAAATTTTAGATTTGTTTAGATGAACAAACAATAGAGAGAGAGAGAGAGAGAAAATAAATTATAAAAAAGAAAATAAAGGTGGTGGGTCCCACCAGGCATTCTATAATGTTTCCTACTATTTATAAATCTATTCTTACTTTTTTAAGGGAAGAAAGAAACAAAAGATGAGAGGTGTGTGTATGGTTAAACATTGTCCTTGTTGATGACTAGATGAAGTGAGAACTCCTTTTTGACAAGGAAGGACTACCTATAATAAGATATCACTAAACTATATTGTTGGCTAAATAGATATGAAGGGTGGAATACCTAGAAAATTCTAGATCCAAGAAGTAAAAGCTTCCTTGGATGGATTTCAATCCACTCCCCTAATAACAAATGGCATTAACAAAAATAAAGGAAAGATAGTTGCATTTAATTGATAGAAAGGTAAATGCTTGTACCAAAAATAAATAAAATACATGTTCCACAAAATTATTAAGTGTAGCACAATGGGTCAATACCATCCAAAATGGGTCAAGACCTGGTTCAAAAGATTTGAGTAGGCTCTAAAGATAGATCAAAAATAGAAAACAACCTCTAGTTAGGGAAAAGGGATTGAAAATAACAAACTATTATTTTTTTAGACAAGTGACCGATGATAGTCAGGTTGACTAGTGATGGTTTATCTGATTAGGATGGTTAGGTGACTGGTGATGGTTGTTGTAATTAGTGACAGTTGTAGGAATTGGTGATTGTTGCCTAGGGAGTTTGATAGGATGTTGAAATGGGATTGAAAAGATATGATGGATAGTTAGGGATCTAAATATGGATTTGAAAGATGTGAAATGGGGTGCAGGTAGTCTAAAATATATGGAATGAGTTACAAGTGGCCTCATTAAGATAATAAAGTTAACAAAGAAAGGAGGTGATAAAAACAAGTAAAAGATACTTGTAAGATGCAAAATAGGTGATAGTGGAGGTCTGGGGAAAATTAGGTAGCATAACAATACTCCAACCTTTAAAAATCACATGGATAGAGTCTTTGGTTGCTTGGATACCTACACAAGAAAATAAGAGGGTCTAGATGCAAATTTTTCTCATCTTAAGCTCTTCCAACACTCCTCATTTTATAGCAAAATGTTGCTAACTAAGTGAGAAGGGAGGAAATTGCTAAATTGGTCTAGGATAAATATGATAAATCAAAGTGATGTTAAGTTGTGTGCTTCACATGGGAAATTTTCCATTTTTATCATGCTTATCTTTCACACATCTGAAAGTGGCTTTGAAATAGGTTGAGAAACTTGACCAGTACTAGTCAGGCTAACTGGAGCTGGTCAGGCTAACCAAAACCAATCAAGGTCTAAAAGGAAAATGGGTGAAAATTGGTTAAAAAGAAGTGGGTTAAAAAGGTTAAGTTAGCAAGCTAAAAATTGGGCTAGGTTAACTAGGTGGTTAACTAGCTCCAATGTGGGGTAAGGGTTCAAGGGTGCTTTGACATAAAAAATGGGGTAGTTTTTGAGTGTCTATAATATATCTCATGTAATTACCAATGAGTCCATGTAATGGGTGTCTATAATATGATGGAGGATGATGTGTATTATATAAAATTTTAACTTATGGTTCCTTTTTGGAATGGTCTTGTAAAGGATTATTAAATATTTTATGTTTATGGTGATCACCATGAATTGGATTCCCTTAGACGATTGCCAAATGTAATTTGTTGATCATCGATGAGGTCCTAGATATTATGATTTAAGGTAAAAAGTCTATTCATATAATTCCTAGGGCCTTCATGATAGGAAAAATAAGGATTTGAATCATATCTTATGGTTAGAGGTCTATGTACACAGATCTTTATAGGAGGAGCGAGAGATATAATATAACACTAGCAACCATAGGAGTAATGAAGCAGGAGGCTAAAATAAACATGTAAATTGTCTCCTTGGTGTAAAAGATAGGACAATATTATTATTTTGGAAGCAAAACCATTGAGAGGGGGTGTGGGTGAATCAGTGTGCAAATATTTCATTCAATTCCATTCATCATTCTTAAACTAGCATATAGATATAATAATGCATAGAAAAATAATCACATAAGCATGAAACATGATATCAACACATAAAAACCAATTATGCATGGGAAAAAATCATGGGGGATAAAACTGATTATCACACCATTTGGACTACTATCCTATAAGCAATGAAACAACATTTAGTGAGGCACCAACCCCACAAGGAGCACCAACCCAACTAGTCCTTTAGCAAGTTCCAAATTACAAGGAGAATCTAACCCCCTAAGTGACTTGGAACCAAACCAAACACTTCATGGATAATTATGTAAGATACAACCTACAAGGAAGCTCCAACTCACTATTGACCAAGCACCAACTTAGCCAAGACAAGCTTGATCACCTCAAGACACCTTATTACTTTATCAACTAATGGTGAACTTCTTATTCAAATCTCTCTCTTATCTATCTTGAAAATAAATCAATATCATAAATTTTAAAATCTCCCCTAATTTATCTTGATGGTTTCTCAATATCCATCAACTCATTCAGCTCTCCTTAGTCTTTTACCCATCTCATACAACCTCTTAGGCTCACTCACTCAATATGCCTCTTCTAGGATTATTAGGTTAATTAACCTTATCATCAACCTATATAAGATCTATTTGATAATAATCATGGTTTATATCTTCTTTTTATGGTCCTAAATTACCTTATTCTTCTCTTCCAAGAGCTCTTTCCTTTGCTTATGTCCACACTCCTCTCACTAGCTCAATTAGGCCGCTTAGGCCTTACTTGTATACTCAACACTTGATCTTACCCATATTGGTTGGATAAGGGACTTAACTCACTTGTATCACTCTTGAAATAGGTCCTAATACATGTTTCACCCAATAAAAAATTACTATATAGGTCGGCCAAACTTTATTAAGACCAAAACAACTGTTAGGCCTGAAGGAGACCTAATACAATTAGGTCTATCTTAAGCACACATTACACTTTTAACCTGTAAGACCATATTAAGTCTCTATAAATTCTTGAAACACATCAAATATGTATTTAATATACCCTTTATAACATTATCATATCTATATACCACATGTTTTCCTAATTCACCACTTGAACCATGCGAATAGACTTACTCACCATTAGCCCTTCATAAACCTAAAAAGTCTATTTTACACAACTAAAGTTAAAAAATAATTTTTACACATAACCACATGAAAAAATAATATTTATATATCATAAATTACCTCATGGTATTTACCATATCCATTGTAATTCACAAAAACATGCCAACATGCCTCAAACTAACTCTTGCGACATAACCACTCAGAATGGTCAAACACTACCAAAGTACAATCAAGAATGTTTGATCACCAACATATGCATATGGATTTTTCATGAATATAAACAAATTAATATGAACCTTTTAGACCTCATCAACATATTAAAATGTATTTTATTTTTCAACACTATCCAAACAACCTCCAACTCATCTCTTCAAGATGACTACTCAAACTACCTAAGTACTCTAGAAACATAGTAATGAATAAATTTGTCATTAGAAATTGAAAGGAAACTTTCATGACATACCATGCACATGAATAGTTTATATGAGTCTTGTAAATAATTACCAAATGGATATATATCAAACTTTAGTGATAACCTTTTGTCTTATAGGCCAATTTGTCAAGCTACTCTTTCACAGTCCTTACACAGTTTGACAAGCCATTTTGGATTTCATATCTCAACCAATTAAATTGATTTATAACCTTCCATAAAGAATGAATAGATAAAATACATACTATATAAAATGAACAAGTGCATTGGATACATTTGATTTTGTCATAGTTTCTCACATTATTCACTTCACCTAGCACACTTGGAATAATTATTCTGGCTTAAGAATGAGTCATGGTGATCATGACTCTTAACACCTATGATGACAATTGAAATTTCAAAGCATGAAAATTATTATAAGAAATCATTATAGCTATCTCCAACATCCATATCATATGCTCAAAAGGAAATATTTGTCTTAAAGACAAATCTCACTGTCTTGGGTTTCACTATCACATCTTCTCTATATAGGCCATCTTATGAACACCATTTTCACCATCCCTAATCCTCTATAACTAATCTTTAAATGCATTATCACTTAGATTGGTATATAATATGTGTTGAAATAGGATGTGACCAATTGGATGGTTATAGGTTTGGATCTTATTTCACTCTGTTGTATTTATATATAGGTCATGGAATCTCACTCTTAGTGAAATGGAAAACCCTAGCTTTACATCTTCAATGTGACCTTGGGAAAAAATGGGTTAGTGGGCACATGGTGTCGATCTGACCTAAGATGACCTAATTGTCAAAGGGCACTTCCTAAATATAAAATAATCTATAATATGGCCTCAAAATTATGTATTTATCCCCTACATGTTGGATTATGTGTGAATCATGAAATGTGTGTAAATCAAGTAAAATAACAACCTATCTTGTAACTTCACAAATAGTAGATTATGACTACTCATTTATTACTTTATAACTATATCTAGGCTAATACTTTGAATGATATCAAGATAAGGTAGAATAGGAAATATTTTGGTAACTTGAGTGCTTCTTGAGTGTTATTTTGGTTTGATTGCTAGGTTCTCATAGGTGAAGAATCAATGAGGGTTAGTATTATCTTTATACCAATCTTATCAGGAGATAAATCAAATTAAATCACTTAGGCTGAGCATTGTATTATGTTTCATTTGTAAATTTGATGAATTTAGGGCACTAGACACTTATATCAGGGTAAGACAATAATGTTGATGTTAATCTTTGTCTGAGATGTTACTGTTGGCCAAAGTTGGCCCACACAAAGATATTTTTCCTAGAAACAATTTGAATAGATGCGTAGATTTCTAGATGGAATTAGTGGACCAAAATTAAAATAATAAGATATCATATTGCTTACAAATATTTTAAAATTCTTTAAGCAAGATTAAAGTGCAATTTGTTGATACTTAGAAAGTAGGAGTGGAAACACGTCTAAGATTATAAAATGAAAAAAGACCAGTAAGTTCTCATAGTGTTTCAAGCATTCAAGGGCATGAAATATATTTCACAAAGTCTTAGAAGTTTATTGGATCCTTCTAAATGGACAACCATTTCTTACACAAGTCTAGAACAACCAGACCATCAGGAAGATGCCACACAAGGATAAATAAGCCATTCTAGTTTCACATTTGATAAATACAATTAAGGAATTGGTCAAGGCCAAAAGACCACATGGACATGATTTTTTTCATTTTTAGGTCTCCTACAAATTTTGTATCTTGATGATTTCTCTATCTCAAGATTTAAACTTCTAAATTTAAACTTGTAGAGTGGGACATGTGTGCAAACATCAAGTTTAAGCCTCATAAAATAGTGTTTTGGATTCAAAGGTTCCCAAGGATGAATTTGGAGATTAAAAATGTTAATTTATTAGGTTCTTGAATGAATACATAAAAAATGATGACTAACAAAGTCAGTGGGTTTAAGTAGATTGACTGTGGACATGTAATCATACAAAGCAAATCTAATAGTGTACAAACATAGACAAAATTAGTGGTCTAAGCAGATCAATAGTGTGTGTGAAATCATAAAAAGTATATATAATGGTGAAAAATGGTTCAAAAGGTTAGTATATCCTAAGATCAAATATACGAGTGATAAGTGTCTTAAGCATGTTAAATTAACAAAAGATCTATGGCTTGCATTTATTTATATAGAGAAAGATCAATGGTGAAAGCAAGGTCAATAAGTTAATAGAGCTTAGATCAAGTGTGAGGCCACTAAATGTCTAAATTTGAGTCTTAAATCAATAAGTTGATGGCCAATGAATACAAGTGATCCCATGAGACTTTTGATGGAGGTTGACTAAGTTATTTTCAACCCAAGCAAGCAAATGCATAAGAGCCAAGTTTGAAGATGATCTAGGTTAAACCAAAATGGATATTTTATGGATTGAGCATCACCATTAGAGATTTACAGAGGTATAATATGTATTTATACCTAATAAAAATAAAATGGTGATAACTATTATCAAAACAAGATCAAACACTCGGTGAGCTTCATTTCATTGACATTAAGACTATAGGAAAACCAATATTTGGGATTGGTTTTAATCTATAGTAGATGTGTCCTGGGGTTATAGTAAATATCATGTGAAGGTACAAATATGATATTCATATCATCCATAATTTAGAAAGAACATTTAGCTACTCAAAGTAGACATGGTTATGGATCTATCAGGTTTAAAGATATGGGGATTTGGTCTTCATGATCAAGCCAAGTAAAATATGGTATATAATCCCAAGATGGAGATCTAGTGGTTGGAGGAATTAGATAGAGAATTTAATGTATTTTTAGGAGAGATCTAAGGGTTTTCATTCTTATTAGGATCATGACTTATCATCCAAAACACATTTATATCTTCTAGTATGTTTTTCAAAGAGATCAAAGGCTATCGGGACAAAGGTTAATTTGTGTATGATAGATTATTTCTTGATTTGATCAAAATGTGGTTGAGCATTTAGTAAAAGGTGGTGGTAGTTTATTTATTAATCTTGAATGGTGTGCTCTCATTCTCTCTTTACCATTTCTTTATATCTCCTATTATTTCCCATTTGTAAGGTCTCTCTCACTTTTGATTAGAAATTCTCTCTCTATTCTAGAAGAGCAAAGACTCTCATTTGATAAGGCTAGACCTTGTCAAAAAATTTATGAAAGACCTACGGAAGAAATAAAGACTTTATTTACCTATCTATCTCCTCTAAATTATGTGTAGCAAAGTTTGTGCATGATGGCATTATGAAGGAGAATCTTCCATGCCCATTGTCCTTATTTCTTTCTCATTTTTAATGTGTCTTCAAATTAGTTTCAAGTATAAGTTAGTGTTATTTCTGTCATTGATTCAAGATCTTAGTGAGTCTTATAATTCCTCTTTGTATTCATTCATTTCTTCCTGAACCTAGCTTATGAAAAACTTATGCAACTAGCTAAGTTTTGTGAGATTATGTGATTTAGCATTGTCTCATGATTCCTCAGTGTTTAATTCATGCTTATGTGAGTTCTCATTTAAATTTGATGCATCACCCTTTTATCCTTATTAATGGCCCTTTACCCCTTTCTCTAATCCTTTTCTCAGTACAAACATTAGTATAAGTGATCCATTAAGAGGAAGCCAACCTTCTCTGGAGGTTCAACCCCACCATAGGTGACCCACATCCTGGGGTTATTCCTATAGTGTATCTCAATTGGATATATCCCAAAGAACCCTCTCCAAGGGTGAAAATTGATGCTACAATAGTTTTTGGCATGTCTGATGGGATTTTAGTTCAAATAGTATTGGTCTAAGTTTGATGCTGGTTTGATCAATTTGTAGTAGTTATAGCTTCCAAACAACATATGATGACTCCAAAATAAGATCCAACATTTTGGTAGTAGAGCAGTGATTACATCTCATGCCAAAGGTGACTACAAGGTTATATTCTAGAGGTATTCCATTTGAATTCATTGAATTACCTTTAAAATCAACAAAATGACTAATATTTGATAATACACACCCATATAAAGGTAACTTTATTCCTAAGTCAACTCTAAGGCCTACCTCTACAAGAAAATCTTTGTTAAACACTTTCATTTCCATAAAAACCCTTAGAGCTTTTCCCTCTATAGATTTCAATGGTCAAACTCTATTAGACATCCCTCAATATGATCCTATTATAATAGTAACTCTTAAGAGTGTCCCTCAATTTACTAGAGACCAAGCTACAACCCCTTTTGAGCACCTCATGGACGTAGCTAATTTTTATGATATTCATAATATCAATGAGGAAAATATAGAAATTAGGTTATTAGCATCTCTTTTAAAGGTAAATCCCTATACTATTATATAAGCCTTTCTACTAACTCTATTACTTGCAGAATAGTTGACCACAATTGAAATATCCCCTCATGAAGTGATGCAAGACTTCAATACAAGGTTCCAAAAAACATGGGATAAAATATTAGTCTCTAGTAGGCCTACCCCTAAATATTTATTTATTATTTTAAGGCCCTAAATAGTGAAATTATAGTAATGATCTAGTCCATGGGAGGAAATGCATTGCTAATTCATATGAGGTGGCAATTAGAGCAAAAAATTGTCTAGTGTAGGATGACAAGTTTACACCTAGACCACCAATGCCTTTGTTCCCTGAGATAAGAACACTTATTTTTTATATTCCTCCCCTTGATACCATTCCTTATATGCTTAAAATTAATACTATACCTCACCTAATCCAGAAAAGGCTTCCACTAGTCAATCTAGTGATTCCCAAGAACAAAAGAACTTTCAAGAGCTTAAGAGCATGTTTCAATCTTTAGGAAATGAAATAGTGAATGCTAAGAGACAACAAACTTTCAATAGGCTTTACCAAGCATCATATCAATCTCTACAAAAATCTTATCAAGAAAATAGGCCACCCTACAAAGGGAACTTCCAAGGGTAAGGCCAAGGTCAAATCTAAGGGCAAGGTCAAAGCCAAGGACAAGGGCAACCTAACTATGTTAGGCAAAACAACTATAATCCAAATGTTGCAAGCACTTCTAATAATTTGGTCCCCATTAAAAATAATGTTGTGTAAAAAGATGAGGGTACCATGCTTTGGGATCAGTCTTATGGGTAATCCATTGATTTAACTACTGATTTTAATCAAACTTTTAATGATCAATGGTAGTAGGCTACTAATAATGGGTACAATCAAGCTCTTATGGCCCAAAACATAGAGGTAATCATGATGAAAAAACCAAAAGATAATCAACAAGGTCAAAAACTTGATCAAGGACTAATCCATTTGGGTGCTACAATGGTGAATTATGATCAAGAAGAGTGTTATACACTTAATCAACAAGTTAGTTCTAGCCAGACATACATTCTAGTGGCAATAAAGACAATGTTCAAAATAAAGAACATGGATTATAATCAAGTATTCAGAGAGATTCCTACCATTACTCCTTCAATATCAAATCCAAATGAACCTACTATTATTCCAAAGGTTCTAATAGCTTCAAGGAAACAAAATTAAGGGAATGTCTTTATCCCTCAAAACTCAAGTTGCATTTGTGGCTCCCAAAGCACAACCAAAGGTTAGTGGTTCACCCATCAACATTGTGTAACAAATTAAAAGGTCCAATGTGAGTATGCCAATGTGGGATATAATCTCCATCCTTGGTCAGGTAGACATATTCTAAGAAGGATTGTCAAGAATCAATGTTTTTGAGAAACCACCAGTCAAGGAGAATGTGGTTCTCACTAATACAACCAAATGATATAATGAAGGGAAATTAGGTAAGGTGATCAAACCTAATCCCTTATACATTTTTGTAATCATTGGTGACTCTTTAGTGAATAATTTATTGGTAGACAATAGGGCTAGCATCTCAATAATGCCAAAGTCTATAGTAGACCAGCTAGGTTTAAAATATGAGCCCCAGTCTAAAGGTGTTTTATTACTTTATATTTCTACTACTAAGCCATCTAGCATCATCAGAGACCTCAATTTGACCCTATATGATTATCCTAGTGTCTTACTGACTCAATATGTATTGATCCTTGATGTGCCTCCTCACTTTTCCCTATGCTTATCTAGATAATTCACTATAAATATTAGAGGTTATATTGTAGTAGATTGGTCATACATGGCATTTAGAACAAGATATGGGAATAAAGCAGCAATCAAAGCTGATCTTATTACATAATTCCACATGGATACTTATGGGATAGATAGCATAAACATCAATTACACCATCCTTAATGAGGATGAATTCATAGTTAGTCAATAATTAAACACTCACCCTGAGGAGATACCAAACATGTTCTTGGATGAACTATGGAATGACAATCATTTGGTTGATCCCTCGAAAGGAGTTGAAGAGAGGGACATGGGTGTATACTACTTACACAAATATAATTAATCCATGACATCCCTCATTAGACCTCAAGAAAATCCTAGTGTATTATGTAAATTATTCTTTGATGGTTTAAGGAGCAAACATGAAGTGGGTGTAGGTGCAATGCTAGTATCCCCCTCTAATGACAAGTAATTATCTTCTTACAGGTTCCAATTTAGTTTCTCTTAAAATTTAGTAGATTATGAGGTCCTAATACATGGCCTTCAATGGGATAATAAGAGAGGAATCAAATAATTACAAGTTTATGGGGATAGTGATCTAATATTGCATCAAGTTAGAGGCTAGAATATCACCAAGAATGCCTTGATGAAGTCTTAAAAACATAGAGTGTGGGCCCTAGTTAAGGATTTTGAGGATTTTAACATCCAATAAATTTTAAGGGACTAGAATAAATATGTTGATAGGTTGGTAGCCATAGGAGCTCAATTTGATATCCTAAAGGAGTTATAAAAGACCAAAGTGCAACCACATATCAAAGTGGTAATAAGAACATCAGTGTCAGATAATGAAACTCATTGGCAGGTCTTTGAAAATGATAAACAAATTACTTGTTTCTTATAGTAGGAATCAAAGTTCTCAATAAACTAAGAAAAGTTTCAACATCAGTATGAGGAGAAACTTATTCAGTTGAGATCTAAAAATCTTCCTAAAGGGATTGTCACCCTTAAAGGTCTTTTCGATGAGGGAGATCATATGAGAAAAGATAAGGCAATGATGTCAATAAGTGAAGATAACTATTAAATATTCCATATCTTTAAGGACAAGATCCTCAAGCTTGGGAAGGTAAGCACTAAAGCTGAGAGGCATGATTTCATAGAACTTTGTAAAGAATATACAAACATATTTTCCTGGGAATATAGTGACCTGAGAGGCTTTGATCCCAAGTTGGCCCAACACACTATAGAACTAAAGGCTAATGCCAAGTATATCAGGCAAAAGTAGAGGCCTATAAAACTCAAAATTGAAGATCTTATGAGGAGATAATTGAACAAATTAATTGAATCCAAGATCATCTTTCCTATTAAGCACTCTTCATAGGTAGCCAATTTGGTACATGTGAGGAAGAAGAGTGGGGAAATCATATTATGTGTTGAATTTAGGGATCTAAATAGGGTATATTTAAAATATCACTACCCCTTACCATACATGGAGTAACTCCTTTAGATAGTTTTTGATTCAAAATGCTTCTCCCTTTTGGATAGATATTCAAGATACAACCAAGTGTTGGTAAGAGAGGAAAATCAGTATAAGACTACCTTCACTACAAAGTGGGGCATACATGCTTACTAGAAGATGACTTTTAGATTTTCAAATGTGGGTGAAACTTTATAAAGAGCCATGGACATGGATTTCCAAAGGTTGATGAATCAAATGGTACTAGTTTACTTAGATGACATCACAGGTTTCTCCAAGAAGGCTTGTGAGCACATGGACCATCTAAGGTTGATCTTAAAAATATGTAGAGAGTATGAGATCTATTTAAACCCCATAAAATGTGTGTTTTATATTCATGAAGGAAAAATTTTAGGTCACATTATTTCAAATGAAGGACTATTGATTGACCCTAATAGAATAAGTGCCATCCTAGCCTTATCTTTACCTAAGCACAAGAAAAGAATCCAGAGCTTCCTTAGGAAAATAAACTTTTTGATAAGGTTTATACTTGGTTTTTCAAAATTGGTCAAACCCATCACTACCATGTTGAAGAAGAGCCAAGTGTTTGCTTGGTCAAATGAAGGTTGAGCAATATTTTAGGCCATCAAGCAAGCCATTGCCCAAGCACCCTCACTCATGAATCTTGATTTCTCAAAATATTTCATATTATACACCTTTGCCAATATTGATAACATATCAAATATGCTAATGCAAAATAATAGTGAAGGAATTGAGTAGCCAATTGCATTTTTTAGTTAAGGGTTAGAAGGATATGAGGTAAGTTATACTTTCATATAAAATTAGGTTCTTATAGATTTAAGGAGCCTCAAAAAGTTTAGACTAATGCTCTCCAATAGTAAGGTTCATCTTATGGTGTCTCATCCTAGAGTAAGGGACTTTCTCCTCTATAAGGATTTAAATGAAAAAAGAGCTGGCTAGATTACCAAAGTCATGGAGTATGATGTGGAGATTAAAGTCACTAAGATGGTAAGAGGCAAAGGTTTATATGAGCATATGGTTGATGAACTTCAAAAAGATAAAGAATTTGTTTGGTGACATAAGATAACTCATAAATAGATGCACCTCCACTTCATAATAGTTGGATCCAAGATATGACACATTTATTGATGATAGGAGAATACCCTCAAGGTTTGGATAGAACAAAAAAAGGTATTTTAGGGCTAGTCCATACCTTATGCATTATTTAATGGTGTTATTTTTATAAGGGACCTTAATGGATTACTGCTTAGGTGCATAGATGATGACTAAGTGATAAATCTCTTGAAATAGTTTCATGATAGACTTGTAAGAGGCCATTTTGATCCAAGAACAACAACAACAAGAAAAATGAGGGTTGGTTATTACTGGCCTAGCCTTTTCAAAGATGCCTATGCATGGGTCAATAAATGTCATAAGTGTGTTCTATTTTCAAGAAAACAAAGATTAGTAGCTCTTACATTGAACCTAATATAGGTAGATAAACCTTTCATACAATAGGGGTTAAAATTCATAGTAATGATAAATCCACCTTCAAGTTTAAGACACAAATGGGTGCTCATTACAAATGCCTACTTCACCAGGTGGGTGGAAGTAATTTCCTTGAAATAAGCTAATGAAACAATAGTATTGGACTTCTATGACAACATAGTGACTAGGTTTGGTGTCCTTACTACTATAATTTTAGATAATGCCTTAGAATTTATGGGCATGAAGATAAGTGAATGGGTACTTAAGATAGGCATCTACCTCAACAAATCCTCCAATTAGTACTCCCAAGGTAGTTGGACATCTACTTCAGCACCTCCTCTAATTCATAATAGCTGGCTTCAAGATATGACACATTTCTTGATGATAGGAAAATGCCCTCAAGATTTGGATAAAATAAAAATAAGGTATCTCAAGATTTATTTCATACCTTATGCATTAGTTAATGGTGCATTTTTATAAGGGACCTCAATAGAGTAATACTTCAGTGCATAGATGAAGACCAAGTGACAAAGCTCTTAGAACAATTTCATGATGGACCTGCAAGAGGCCATTTTTCTCTAAGAAAAATAACAAAAAAAATAATGAGGGTTGGTTATTACTAGCCTAGCCTTTTCAAATATGCCTATGTATGGGTCAAGAAATTTTAGAACTATACTCTATTTGTAGGCAAATAAATATTAGCAGCTCTTCCACTCAACCCAATCTAAGTGGAGAAACCCTTCATGCAATGGGGGTTAGACTTCAAAGGAATGATAAATCCACCTTCAAGTGTAGGACACAAATGGGTACTCATTAAAATTGACAACTTCACTAGGAGGGTGAAATAAATTGACTTGAAATAAGCCAATGAAATAGAAGTATTGGACTTATATGACATTATAATGACCATGTTTACTATCCTAGATATTATAATATTAGATAATACCTTAGAATTTATGGGCATGAAGACAAGTGAATGGGAAATTAAGATAGGCATCTACCTCAACACATCCTCTAATTACTACCCCCAAGGTAATGGACTGGTAGAGTTAGTAAACAAGAACTTGATAAGGATTATTAGGAGGGCCAAGTAAGAGAATCAAAGTGCATGACATACAAAGATAAAGAGAGCCTTATGGGTGGACATAGTGAATCCCAAATATTCCATTAGAAATTCTCCATATGTCCTTGTCTATGTAAGGGAATCCAAATTACCCATTTCTCTTAAACTACCTACATTAGAGTTATGCCATTAGCTTGAGTTGATGGAAAGTGAGCCTATGAATGTGAGGATGATAGATGTCATGGAGCTTGAAGAAACCAAGGACCTTATAATGAAGATACTAGAGTTACACTAAGCTTAGATCAAAAAAGCCTTTGAAAAGAGAGCCATAATAAGAGACTTCAAGGAAGAGGACCTAGTCCTTAAATGGGACTCAAATAAGGCCAAGCCAAGAAACCATGCCAAGGTTGACAACTTGTGGAGTGGTCCTTATTTGATCCATGGATGTAAATAACATAATGATTTTTAGCTTGCCCAACTAGAAGGAGAGGTATTAACCATCCCAGTCAATGGAATTCATTTAAAGCCTTGTTATTAGAGGAGTTTGTAGCTATTTTATGATATTATAACATATTAGAGTAGTTTTATATTCTTTCCTCTAGGTGCCCTATACATTTTTCCTTCTAGTTGTGTGTTTCCATTTCAATAAGTGCCTAGGGCATAGTTGTTCATTTTTCTCATTTTTCCCTTTTGATTTAAGAGGAATTTTTAGAAAGGGTCAGCCTTGAGTCAGTTTCACATTAGTCGAGAGGAAAGACTATAACTTCATGTACCTAGTGGATCAGTTCAAGACTACTAGTCTTTGTATAGCAGGCATATAACCCTAGGATGTCACCAGAAATGTTGGCCAAATTTGGCCCACATAAGGATCTTTTACCTAGAAATGGTTTTAATAGATGAGCATAATTCTAGATGGAGTGAGTGGACCAAAATTAAAAAAATAAGCTATCATATTACTTACAAAGTTTTTGAAACACTTTAATCAAGCTTAAAGTGCAATTTATTGATCTTTGGGAAGTAGGCGCTTGGAAATAGGTCTAGGATTATTAAATGAAAAATACCAATATGATCTCATGCTGTTTCAATAATTCAAGGGCATGAAATAAATTTCACAAAGTCTTGGAAGTTCATTAGAGCCTTGTAAAAGGGCAACAGTTTCTTACACAAGTCTTGAAGAACTAGATCGTCGCAAGCACATCACATAGGGACAAATAGGTTAGTCTAGTTACACATTTGATAAATATAATTAGGGAATTGGTCAAGTCTAAAAGACCACATGGGCATGATTTTTTTCATGTTATAAGGTCTCCTAAAAATTTCATATCTTGATGAGTTCTCTATCTTAAGATATAAACATCCAAAGTTGAACTTACAGAGTGAGATGTCCCTGCAGACATCAATTTTAAGCCTAAAAAAATATATATTTAGATTAAAAATTTCCCAAGGATGAATGTGGAGATAAAAAGTTTGAATATCTTAGGTGATTGAGTGAATATATAAAATGGTGTGTGTGAAATCATAAAAATTAGATCTAATGGTGAGTAATGGGTCAAAAGGTCAGTAGATCCTAATATCAAATGCATGGGTGATAAGTGTCTTAAGCATGTTAAATTGGTAGAAGATATATGGCTTGCATTCATTCATATAGAGAAATATCAATGGTGTGAGCAAGGTCAATAAGTCAATAAAGATAAGATCAAGTGAAAGGCCATTAAATGTATAAATTTTATAGTCCCAAATTAATAAGTCAATGGAAAATGAACAAAGGCAATCCCAAAAGACTTCTGATGGAGGTTTATGAAGCTATTTTTGACCAAAGTAAGAAAATACATAAGAGTTAAGTTTGAAAATGATTTAGGTTAAACCAAAATGGATATTTTAGGGATTAAGAATCACAATTAGATCTCCATGGAGGCATAATATATCTTTTAGACCTAATACAAACAAGAGGGTGACAACTATTATCAAAGCAAGATCAAACACTCGATGAACTTCATTTCATCGATATTAAGACTCTAGGAAAACCAATAATTGGGATTGGTTTTCATCTATAGTAGATATGTGTTTAGGGGTTACATTAAAGAGAAAACCAAGGTATAAATATGATATTCATATCATTCATAATTTAGTAGGAACATTCAGCCTCTCAAAACAAACATGGTTATGGCTCTGTCAGGTTTAAAGATATGAGGATTTGGTCCTCATTAGCAAACCAAGTAGAAGATGGCATAGAATTCAAAGATAGGGATCTGGTGATTAGAGGAAGTAGTTAGAGAATTTAATGTATTTTTAAGAGAGTTCTAAGGTTTTTCCTTCTTAGCAGGATCATGAATCATCATTCAAAACACATTTTTATCTTTTAGTATGTTTTTTAAAGAGCTCAAAGATTATCAAGACAAATGAAGGTTAATTTGTCTATGATAGATTACATCCTAATTTGATCAAAATGTGGTTTAACATTCATTTAAAAGTGGTGGTAGTTAATTTATTGATCTCAGATGGTGTGCTCTCATTCTCTCTTTGCCTTTTCTATATATCTCCCATTCTTTCCCATTTGTAAGCTCTCTCTCATTTTTGTTAAGAATTTCTCACTCAATTCTAGAAGAGCAGAGACTCTCATTTGATAAGGATAGACCCTATAAAAAATTTTATGAAATAAATATTGAATTAATAAATACTTTCTTTACTTATCTCTCCCCTTTGAATTGTGTGTAGCAAAGCTTAATCATGATGGCATTATGAAGTAGAATCTTCCATACACATTGTCCTTCTTTCTTGTTCATTTAAATGTGTCTTCAAGTTAGTTTTAGGTCTAAGTTAGTGTTATTTATTTCATTTATGTAAGATCTTAGTGAGTCTTAGAACTCCTCTTTTCCTTCATTCATTGCTTCTTAAACCTAGCTTATGAAACACTTATGTAACTAGCTAAGTTTTTGGAGATTGTATGAGATAACATTGTCTCATGTTTCCTCAATGTTTAATTCAAGCTTATGTGAGTTCTCATTTAAAGTTGGTGCATCACCCTTTTATCCTTATTAGTGACTCTTTACCCCTTTCTCTATCCATTTTACTAGTGCAAACATTGGTATAGGTGATCCATCAAGAGGAAGATAACCTTATCTAGAGGTCTAACCACACCATAGGTAACCCATAACTTGGGGTTGTTCCCATAGTGTATCTAAATTGGATAGATATTGAAAAACCTATTTGTAATTTGGCCTGTCAAGGCCAAATACCAACCCCTACAGTTCAAAAATTTTCCCAATACTACTTAGCCCATTCAAACAGATCTGAAACTGGGTAATTATAACTAAAAATTCAATTTTCCATCTTTAAATGTAAAAATTGGGATAAAAAATTCATTAAATTATCCTAATTTACCTTTAATTATATTATAAAATATGACTTTACCTTTATCCTAAAGTTTCAAATCAAGGAAAAGGGATTTCAATGTGTTTTTAGGCCAAAAAGGGTTCAAAAAAGGTTCCCACATGCTAATTTCAAGATTAAAAATCATGGAAATGTTTTATTTCATGATTTTTACATGTTAAGTCCTCATGAAAATCCATATCATGCATAAATTTGGTGGTTATAAGCTTAACTTGGCTTGAAAAGGGAAAAGGCTTATTTTTATTCATTTTACAAGCCATTGTACAAATCCGTATAGATTTTGTACACGTAAAATAGATAAAATGAATAAAATGTAATATAAAAGCTTCACCATAGTTTTCATGGAATTTGGATGCATCACAGGGCCAAAACCGTTCCTCTCTAGGCACTTTCTTTATTTGCACAAAGTGACATGCTTGCAGGTTTTTGAATGGTATGATCTGCTGAAGAAAGGTCAAGATATAAATTTTGGATCCATAAAACTAGAATTAGTGGAATTACTCATGGATTAGGTAGTTTTTAAATTTTATTCTTCAAGATCATGAACTAACTAGTTGAAGATAGGCCAATTTTTATAGCCTTGCAATCAGAAATGCAATCAATTTTCCTCAATTTCTCCTCACAAGGGCAAAATTTTATGAGAATTCAAGTTTTTATAGAATCTTGGGGAATTAATATACCTATCCATGGTATTATTTAAATTTTATTCATTCATTACATGGTAAAATAGAGCAAATAAAAATAGTCAATCTGAATCTATAGTATAACATGCTTTCAAGAAGAAGTTGTATGATCATGGAAGAAGAAGGCAGCCTCAAATTTTCTTGAATTCATTTTTGAAAGGTTTCCATCATTTATTTTTTTATGTTTTCAATCAGGTTTTTCCAAGAAATCTTCCAAAATATCCATTAATAATCCATCATGTGCTCTCAAGGTGTCTTTAAAGGGCCTAATTTAGCATGGTTTAAGGAATTTTGTATATTTTAAGGTTTTTTGGAGAAAACTATGTTCATTTTCAGCATGTAGCTTCCCTCTAATGGTATCCAATTTCATATGGTATGATCATTATGTGTTCATATTTTCATATGAATCCTCAATTTTTTCTTGACATGCATTCAATTGCTTGTTTCCCACTTCCACTCCATTCACCCTATATCATTGCCATACTCTACCTTTTCCACTATGTTTTCACTTTTTTTCCATCTCCACTTTTGTGTTTTCATCATATTTCACCATATTTAACATCTCCATTCACCTATTTTACATGATATATTTTTCAAGGAGCCAAAGGTGGATCAACACCAACTACGAGCATGAGAAGAGGGTATAGGCCACTTGAGAAGCACAAGTACAATCAAGGAAAAGGGCCTATAATATGTTCATATAGTCAAAGAAATCCAATGAAGTCATAAAGTTTCAAGGAAAATGGTCTCCCTATAATGATTAGTGAAAATGACCTCATCAAGCAATTAAAAATATGAATAAGGACCAAATTTCCTTTTTGGCCTTCCTTTAGGCCATTGTCTATATAAGGTGACATCATGGAGGGTCACCTATACCTACTAAACATGGGAATGAAGGGTCATGAATTGATCAAATATCAAATAGTAATAGTCATTTTAGTGATATTATGACTATGTAAAGAGGTTTTCATAAAAATAAATAATTATATATAACTTTTGAATACACATTCACTTCTTGACAGTCTATACAAAGGATATCACACTAAGTCATCAAGCCAAGTAAAGAAGAGACTATCTCAATGAGTTATGAGATTTCATGTTGATAAAAGACAAGATAAGGTCAATTAAAATAAGGGAATTAAAATCAAGGGTCTAATTTAAGGAAAGAGATATAAAACCCAAGATAAGAGCACCTACAGTCATCAAAAAGGCACTTCAAGCCTGTGCCTTATAGGGAGGCCTAATTTCATATGAGTTGGAATTATAAGGGCTTAAAGAAGCGAGTTTGGATTATAAAAGACATGCTTGATTTTGAGATAAACTTATACATGAATGAACAAGAAGAAGAGGCACATTCAAGTTCAAATAGGCCATATATAGGGATAATAAGCCACATGTGTACCTACAATCAAACCCCCCAATGCAGGCCACAACCAAGGGTTATGGAAGGAGAGAAAAGTAAGGGTTTGAGATTTTAAAAGTGTTTTAAGAAAGTAAATTAGGGTTTTATAAATACAATGAAACCTTTAATGGATATAGATGGCTAATGCTAGCCTACAGGAAGTAAAAGGTGACCTACAGGTCTATATAACCACCTACAATAAATAGAGACTTTTGAAAAGTTTTAAGACTCTTTAGAACTCAAAGAAGGTCCAATACATTCATGGTGACAAGAGGATTTTTATGAAATTGGTATATCTTTTAGTCAAATCTTTTGGTAGGGTTTAATATACTAGATGATGACCTACAACAAGCCTAAGGAATCATCTACAACTAGTATAAGGTATGGAGGTCAAGGGGCTTATCAAATATGTTAAGACCTAAGAGCATTTACAAAGTGACCTAAAATGGGTTTTAAAGCCACATAGATATAATGAAATATTTGGTTTTGAGAGCTAATATTTTAACCTATAATGTCTAAAATACACCTACATGCTTATGCAAATCACTGCCCATATGGTTTTGTCACCTAAGTGTGTGGTCAATAAGGAGACCTCAAGGAGGTTTAGGGTCAAGTGAATGGAAGGTATTGAATATGATAATTATTTAGTGGCCTTTGAGGTTATTTGAGAAATTCCTAAGTATATCACAATTAAAACCTATGTCTACAACTAGCATTTTAACCTACAACCAACATTGATAACCTACATGCCATTATACGGACTACGCATAGTTCAAGGACTAAAATTTTGGAAACTAGTCAAATTGTTATAAAAGAGATGAGTATAAACTTTAAATTTATCTAAAAAATTTATAATCATATATTTAGGATGGAATGACCACTAAACTTGTTCAAACCTAATCAATATCCACCTATAGTAGTATATACATAGTCATGAGAGGCCTAATTGCCTTGCTAGAATGGTCAAAGTATGCTAGAAAGATGGGAAAAGGATGTTTTAAATAATATTAAAGATAATATTATGATAATAAAATATTTTTGATCTTGGAAACCTCCATTACTCATGAAAACACCTTTAATATGCAAAAATACAATCAAATATGCACACAGTCCATAGAAAAAGGGCATTTTTGAGGGAAATTAGAAGTGTCTAGCATATACAGGTGGATTTTTGACCCCAAATTTTGTGTATAGAATCATCATGAGTTTAAGAATAATCCATCTAATTTTAAATTCCATTGGAAGAGTGTAATTTCTTTCTATTTTATCACAGTCATTAGCATGTCTATTTGAGGTCACCAGTGGAGCAAGTGGTGTTTTGAGGTGACACAGAGGTTTATAGGTCCAGGTGAAAGTTTAAAAAGAATGGGATGATTTTTTTAAATCATAATAAAATTTTTAAAGAGTGTAAAAACTCCAAAATATATATCAACCATCTTCATATAGGCTTTTTCAGATAAGTAAGCATATAGGCCAAAAAGACACTTTTGAATTTCCAAGAAAAAAGATGATTTTAGAGTATTTTTATAGAATGGTAAAGAACCCATAATGATTTTTTTAAGCACTGAGAATTAGGGGAAGAGTCATTTTCATCTTGGTGAATAATTTCAATTTTTGTAGTTCTAGAAACTCTTTTAAACCATTTGTTCAGATGCTCGTATCTTTCATCACATGAGGAGTTTGTATAAAAAATATTAGTATGTTTTAAGCATCCATATTAAATTTAAATCAATTAAAAATTTAGGTTGGTTGAGTGGTTGTAATTTATGAACAATCAATAAGAGTGTAGGCAGCCCAAAATGTAAGCAAAACCCTATAGGTAGTTTTACTCTATGTGATAACTTTTCAGATCTTTTGCATGGGAACCAAATATTTTTAGGGGTGTTAGAGGGGTTAATTTATTACACAAAAATTTTAATATTTTTGTATTTGGAGTTTTTCACTTCATGAATCATCATTTGTAAGATTCAACTTCAAAACCCTCCCAAACCCTCAAAAAACTAGTTTTTCAAAACATTGATTTTATTTCCATAAAATCACCATGGATAAATATTAATCCTCTTAAAAATTAAATTAAAATATAAGAGGATTATATTATTCCAATTTTATGTATGGATCTATATGGATCAGGGCAAAAATCATTATTTTTGTGGAAAAAAGCATGGGAAAAGAGGTACAAGGTAGTTTACATGAAACCAATTCATGTAGATGGAAGACTAAGAATTATTATTCATCCTAAAATATTTAGTTGGTCAAAAATAATCCTATAAATGTCCATACTAGATCAATCAAGATGTCCAGTCTATAGGAAAATAGGGCAAAATTGGCCTACTCAACCCTATTGATTGAATGACGAGTGTTTCTTCATCAAAATCATCTTTGTCATGATGGGAGGAGTTTATTTAGGTATTATGCCATATTGTTTTGAAGGTTTCAAGGTATTTTTTATGTTACATGAAATCCAAGTGTAAAAATAGGCTATTAGGCCTAATTGGCCTAAATCCAAGTGCACAAATAGGCTATTAGGCCTAATTGGTCAAATAGTCAAGTTTGAATTTGGTGTTGGATGGATATCAAAGGAGATTACATGGAGTTTACATGATAAATATTTCATCTTAACATGGAGTTTCATGCACATTTTCATCTTTCAATTTCCATTTCATTCAAGGAGTCAAGTGGAGTTAACTAGCCTTGAAATTCCTATCATCACTTTAGTTGACTAGTTGACCAGATCATGCATTTATCCTTGGTTATCATGTAAATAAAGGATTTAAAATACTTCCGACTCAACTTGAAGATTGAGTTAAGGCATCTAAGTTGGCATATCATCGTGCAAGGAAGGATCTTAACTTTTCAAAATGGGCCCACCACTTTTCTAATGCCAAAGAAGAGCTTCATGCAAGACGAGGAGATAGAAGGATATTGATTCAGGGCTTTATTATCATTTTGTCATTTAAATTAGACTAGAGTTCATATGGATTTGATATCCTCTTCTTTTTACAATGCAAACCTTAGATAATTCTATGCTATTTTCAATATATTGTAGACTTTTAATCCATTTTGGGGATCTATTCCCTTTTTGGCAAGATAGACTCTACCAAAATTTGAGTTTTGTAACCTTTTAAGAGAAATAAAAGAATATTTTTAGATTTCCATTATTTTGGTATAGTGTATTTATATCAGTTTGATTTTCATATGTGGTATAAATTTCTCCCTTGTCAAATCTTGATCTCACCTAGCTACTGGTATGCTACTTATGCAAGTCATGTTTAGTGTTTAATGTCATTTGATTAAGTTGATAGTAGATAAAAATTGGTTGGTTAGTGCCTTGAATTAGGACTATTTCACCATTTCCCTTAGGCTTTGATCAATTGATAAAAACCTCTTTATGAAATACTAATGTATAGGAGTCTTGGAGTTATAGGATCTAGTATTTTTCTTGTCTTATCAGTGTTTTAGGAGTTTAAATAGAGTGGATGAAATAACTATTCTAATGTATCACCAACAGTAAGTAGGATTTCCCTTTTAGTATATTTTTTCCCCTTTTCATCCCAACAATCAGTGTAAAGTGATAAATTAGAGGAGTTAGTGTCACCATAATCTAGAGGTATGGTCTGAGTTCAAGTGTCTAACACCTCATATCATTCTAATGTTAGTCTAGGTGTGAAGTTTTTAGATCTAAATCTATCAAGCCCTCAAGCAGGGTGATATCTAATTACTAACAGTTTTGGCATGCTCGATGGGACATAATTTAGCTATTGGAGTACAAGCTTGCAACACATCATCTCTAGAACTAGTTTCTTGTACTCCTATGGCATTTATCTCAATGTAAAAGGTACATTTGTGTTCATATTTTGAGTTATCTTCATGATATTCTAGGCTATTACAACCTACAAAGAAGAATTTCATCATTATTCTCCCTTTCAACATTCCTAATTTAATCTTATGATCTATTTGAGCCTTACCCATTCCAAGATCAACCACCCTTCCAAAAATCTCTAAAATTTTCATGATGAGATAGATGAAATGAAGAGGGTAAGCCAAATGATTGCTAAAGAGATATCAACATACAAATAAGATCTATTTGATAAGTAATCTTAGTCTCAAAGATCAATACCTTCTTCTACCCTATATAAAAATCCTTGTATTCCAAGTCCATCTTAGCAATAAAATATCCCAATCATGCCTCAAGATACAATACATTCAATACCAGAGGCTCAACCTTCACCCCTTCCTCCTAAAAATCCTAAATACTTTCCTTCATGGAAATCCATTAAAGAAATAGTGCAGTAGAGAGAGGAGGTGAAGATGATCCAAGAAGAGCAGCTCCATGAGAAAAATTAGGTATCTATGGCACAACCAATAGATCTATCTCATCTTGTTGAATACTTTTAGGGATTTACCATGCTAATCTTAGAGAAAGAGCCTATATTTTTTGAGGCAATTGAAGAATTTTTAGCTGAAGTACATGGAGATGAATGAGTTTTGCATGTACATATTGAGGACATCATCATAGACACACTCAGTTTTAATGAAGGGATTAATCCAATCATACAAGTTATATAAGAAAGTGAGGTTAAAGAGGTTGTTGATGTGATTGAAGATCCACTGAGAGTAGAGGATGAAATTTAAGAGGAAGATACTCTAATTATATAAGATGAAGGTTTTTTCCATGAACTCATTGATCCAACAATGGCTACCATCTATCATGAAGAACAAGAGCTTATAGAAGTGATAGAAAATGATACCAATCAGTACAAGAAGTTGAAGATAATTTAGAGCCTTATGATCATAATGAAAAAGTTCTAATTAGACTTCAAATTCATGAGAACATGTCTTTATATTTATTTGACATCTTCCATTCAAGTTATTATTTAATTAAATATGGTTCAATGCAGGTTGAGAGAAGGTCTATCATCAAACAAGAACTAGTTATTCCCTTAAGAGATGACATGTTTGAGTATCTCAAGCATGGTTATCAACCTCTCTCATCATTTTTATATAATTTTATACTTTTAGAAGCTTAGTATGAACAAAAATGGCCTTAATAAGTCACAAATTAAATCCATCTCACTTATAGGTCAACCTTGAAGATATGACAAAAGAGATACAAAAATCTAGTCTACATAGTCATGATCAATAATTCATAAAATAAGAAGAGTTGAAGATGTTCTTGAAAAGTACATAGATCTAAGAGCATGATAATTGGGTCTTTTCTTGATGATGTAGCTAGGATTCTAAAATCTAGTATCAAGAACATTGATTAAAGGTCTTGGATCCATACCTTTAATCAATGTTCTTGATACTAGATTTTAGAATCCTAGCTACATCATCAAGAAGATATGGACATCTAAATGCTCTTGGCTGTAGAAGAGAGCTATCCCGAGATGGAAAATACATTTCAAGGTTCCATGGTGCATCAAATAGATTTCCTTTTTATCTTGGTGGAAAGCATCTTAATTAAATTTAGTTGCTTTAGGTTTGATTTATCCAATAAGTGAGTAGCATAAGAAATAATATACTTCCCTTTCATTATTTTCCTATTTTATATAGGTTAGTTATCTTTGCATTCTAGTTTAGTTATGTTTCCCTTCAGTCTTGTTGTATCCATCAGAAAAGATGTCTCAAATCCTAAAAGAGTCTATTTTTAAATGGAATATAGTGAGTTATTTTGACCAACAGGTTGGTCAACCCTTGTGAGTCACCAAAAATGTTGGTGATTTAGCATGTTAATGCCAAATATATACCCCTACAGTTCAAAATTTTTCCTAGTACTACTTATCCCATTCAAACCGATCTGAAATTAAGTAATTTTTCCTAAAAAGTAAATTTTCCATCTTTAAATGTCAAAATTGGGATTAAAAATTCATTAAATTATCCTAATTTACCTTTAATTATATTTAAAAATATGACTTTACCCTTTCCTAAAAGGGTTCCCACATGCCAATTTCAAGATTAAAAAGCATGTAAATATTTTATTTCATGATTTTGGCATGTTAAAGCCTCGTGGAAATCCATATCATGCATAAATTTAGTGGTGATAATATTAACTTGGATTTAAAAGGGAAAAAGGCTTATTTTCATTCATTTTACAAGCAAATGTATGGATTTGTACAAATTCTATACACCTAAAAAAGAGAACATGAAGAAAATTTAATATCAAAGCTTCACCATAATTTTCATGTCATTTGGATGCATCATAGGGCCAAAAATTTTCCTCTCCAAGTACTTTCGTTATTTGTACAAAGTGACCTGCTTGTAGGGTTTTTGATGGTATAGTCTGCTGGAGAAAGGTAAAGATCTAAATTTTGGATCCAAAAAACTAGAATTAGTGGGATTATTCATGGATCAAGTAGTTTTTTAATTGGATCATACATGATCATGAAACATTTAGTTGAAGATAGGCTAATTTCTACAACCTTGCAACTAGAAAGACATCAGATTTTCCTCAATTTCTACTCATTTGGGTAAAATTTCATAAAAATTCAAGTTGTTCCATAATCTTGGGGACTTGAGATACCTATCCATGGAATTGTTTAGATATTATTCATGCATTTCATGGTCAAATAGACAAAATGAAAATAACCAGTCCAAATTTATAGTATAGCATGCTTTCAAGGAGAAGTTGTACAGTCATGAAAGAAGAAAGTAACCTCAAATTTTCTTGAATTCATGTTTACAGGGTTTCCATCATTTTTTTCATGTTTTAAATCAGGTTTTTTCTAATAAATCCTCCAAAATATCCATTTATAATCCATCATGTACTCTCAAGGTGTCTCTAAAGGGCCTAGTTTAGCTTAGTTTAAGGAATTTTACATATTTTATGGTTTTTTTGGAGAAAACTATGTTTCATTTTCAGTGTGTAGCTTCCCTCTAATGATATCCAATTTTATATGGTATGCTAATTATATGTTCATATATTCATATGAATCCTCAATTTTGTTTTGGAATGCCTTTAATTTCTTGTTTACCACTTCCACTCCATTCACCCAATACCAGTGCCATATTCTACCTTTTCCATTGTGTTTTCACTTCTTTTCCTTCTCCACTTTTGTGTTTTCATCAGTTTTCACCATATTTCACATCTCCATTCACCTCTTTTCCATGAAATATTGGTAAATGAGCCAAAAGTTTATCAACACCAACTATAAACATCAGAAGAGGGTGTAGGCCAATTGAGAAGCAGAAGTATAGTTAAGGAAAAGGACCTACAACAGGTTCATATAGTCAAAGAAATACAATGAAGTCATAAAGTTTCAAGGACCATGGTATCCCTATAATTATTAGTGAAAGTGACCTCATAAAGCAATTAAAAAGATGAATAAGGACCAAATTTCCATTTTGGCCTTCCTTAAGGTCACCTATAGGGTTTTGTCTGTACAGGGTGACATCATGGAGGGTCACCTATTGCTGCTAAACATGGGGATGAAGGGTTATGCCTTAATCAAATATCAAATATTAATGGCCACTTTAGTGAGATTATGACTATGTAAAGAGATTTTCATAACAATTAAGAACAATATATAACTTTTGAATACACAACCATTTCTTGACAATTTATACAAAGGACATCACACTAAGTCATTAAGCCAAGTAAAGAAGAGACTATCTCAATGAGTTGTGAGATGTCATGATGATAAAAGACAAGATAAGGCTAATTAAGAGAATTAAATTCAAATCAAGGGTATAATTGAAGGAAAGAGATATAAAACCCAAGAAAAGAGCACCTATAGTGATAAAAAAGGCACCTACAAGCCTTTGCCTTGTAGGGAGACCTAATTACATATGAGTTGGACTTATAAGGGCTTCAATAAGTGAGTTTGGATTAGAAAAGACATGCTTGATTTTGAGAGAAACTTATATATGAATTAAGAATAAGAAAAGGGACATTCAAGTTTAAATAAGCCATATATAGGGCTAATAAGCCATAAGTGTACCTACAGTCAAACCCCCTAATGTAGGCCACAACCAAGTGTTATGGAAGGAGAGAAAAGTAAGGGTTTGAGATTTCATAAGGGTTTAAGAAAGTAAACTAGGGTTTTATAAAGATAATTCAACCTTTAATGGAGGTATATGGATAATGCTAACCTACATGGAGTAAAAGGTGACCTGTAGGTCTATATAACCACCTACAACAAATAGAGAATTTTGAAAAGTTTTGAGACTCTTTGGAACTAAAAGAAGGTCCAATGAATTCATGGTGACAATAGGATTGTTATGAAATTGGTATTACTTTTATTTATAGCTTTTGGTAGGCTTTAAGATACCAAATGATGACCTAGAATAGGCCTAAGGAATCATCTATAACTAGTATAAGGTATGGAGGTCAAGGGGCTTGTCAAATATGTTAAGACCTAAGAGAATTTACAAAGTGAAATAAAAGGGGTTTGAAAGCCACATATGTCCAAGGACATATTTGGTTTTGAAATATAAGATTATAACATATAATTTTTTAAATAAACCTACAAGCTTATGTAGATCACTACCCACAGGGTTTTGTCACCTAATTGTGCAGTCACTAAGGAGACCTCAAGGAGGTTTAGGGTTAAGTGAATGGAAGGTAATGAAGATGATAATGATTCAATGGAATTGGAGGTTATTTGATCAATACCTAAGTATAACACAGTCAAAACCTACATCTATAACTAGCATTTTAACCTACAACCAACATTGATAACCTGCATGCCATTGTACGGACTATGCACAATTCAAGGACTAAAATTTTAGAAACTAGTAAAATTGTTATAAAAGAGATGAGTAGAAACTTTAAATTTATATAAAAAAGTTTTAATCATATATTGAGTATGGAATACCACTAAACTTGTTTAAATCTAATCAATATCCACCTACAGTAGTATATACATAGTCATGAGAGGCCTAATTGCCTTGCTAGAAGGGTCAAAATATGCTAGAAAGAGGGGAAAAGTATTATTTAAATCATATTAAAGATAATATTATGAAAATTAAAGATTATTTTGATCTTTTAAACCTCCATTAATCATGAAAACACCTTTAATATGCAAAAATATAGTCAAATATGCACACAGTCCATGCAAAAAGGGCATTTCAATGGAAATTTGAAGTGTCTAGCATTTACAGGTGAAGTTTTGACCCCAAATTTGGTGTGTAGCATAATAATAACTTTATTAATAATAAATATAAGTTTCAAGTCCATTGGATAAATGGAACTACTTACTGTTTTGTCACAATCATCGACATGTCTATTTGAGGTCACCATTGGAGCAAGTAGTGTTTTGAGGTGCCACAGAGGTTGATAAGTCTAGATGAAAGTTTTAAAATAATGGTATAATTGTCTTAAATCATAATAATACCTTTGAATATTGTTAAAACTCCAAACTATATGTCAACCATGATCATACATGCTTTTTCAAGTAAGAAAGCATATAGGCCAAAAAGACATTTTTGACTTTCCAAGAAAAAATATGATTTTAGAGTGTTTTTATAGAATGGTATAGACCCAATATTTATGTTTTTAGGCACTAATAATGGGGGGAATCATCATTTTAATCTTGGTGAAGAATTTCAATTTTGCAGTTCTAGACACTCTTTCAAGCCTAATATTTAGATGCTTGTATCTTTCATCACGTGAAGAGTTTATAAAAATGATATTAGAATGTTTTTATCAAAAATATGAAATTTTAATTAATGAAAAATTAGGGTCAATTTAGGGTCTGTACTTTATGAACAGTCACTAAGAGTGTAGGCATCCCAAAATGTAAGCAAAACCCTATGGCAGGTTTCCTCTACATGATAACTTTGCATATATTTTTCATGGGAACCCAATATTTTTAGGGGTGTTAGGGGTAAATTTATTACACATAAATGTAAATATTTTTGTATTTTGAGGTTTTTACTTCATGAATCATCATTTGGAAAATTCAACTTCAAAACCCTCTTAAACCCTAAAAAAACTAGTTTTACAAAAAACTTATTTTCTTGCCATAAAATCACCATGGATCAATATAAAACCTATTAAAAATTAAATTAAAATATAATAGGATTAAATAAATTCCAATTTTATGTATGGATCTATATGGATCAAGGCATAAATCATGTTTTTTGTGGAAAAAAGCATGGGAAATGAAGTAAAAGGTAGTTTACATGAAACCAATTCATGGAGATGGAATCCTGAGACTTGTTATTAATCTAAAAATATTTATTTGGTTATAAATATTCCTATAAGTGTCCATAAAATCTCAATAAAAATGGCTAGTCTACAGGAAAATGAGGCAAAATGGGCCTAGTCAACCCTGTTGACTGAATGGTGAGTATTTCTTCATCAAAATCATCTATATCATGATGGGATGAGATTATTTAGGTATTATGTCATCTTTTTTGTAGGTTTTTTCTAGGTTATATGGAATCCAAGTGCACAGATAGGCTATTAGGCCTAATAGGCCTAATTGGTCAAATAGTCAAGTTAGAATTTGGTATTGGATGGATATCAAAGGAGATTACATAGAGTTTTCACACTACATATATGATATTAACATGTATTTTCATGCAAATTTTCATCCTTTAGGTGCTATTTCATGCAAGGAGGAGCCAAGTGGATTTAACTAGCCTTGAACTTCCAATCATCACTTTAGTTGACTAGTTAACTAGATCATGCATTTACCCTTGGTTATCATGTAAATAAAGGCTTTAAAATACTTCCAACTTAAATTCAATCTTGAGTTAAATCATCCAAGTTGGTGTAGCATCATTCAAGGAAGGCTCTTGACTTTTCAAAATGGGCCCACCACTTTTCTAATGTTAAAGAAGAGCTTTATGTAAGACAAGGAGATAAAATGGTATTGATTCAGGACTTTGTTATCATTTTATAATTGAAATTAGACTATATCTCATATGGATTTGATCTCCTCTTCTTTTTCCAATACCAACCTTGGCTAATTCTATGTTATTTTCTATATATTGTATGATTTTAATCCATTTTTGGGATTTATTCCTTTTTTGGTAAGATAGACTCTGCCAAAATTTAAGTTTTATAACCTTTTCAAAGAAATAAAATATTGTTTTTAGATTTCCATTATTTTGGTATAGTGTTTTATATCAGTTTGATTTGCATATGTGGTAGAAATTTCTCTCTTGTCAAGTTAGGATCTCACCTAGCTACTGGTATGCTACTTATGTAAGTCATGTTTAGTGTTTAATTTCATTTGATTAAGATAATAATAGATACAAATTGGATGGTTAGTGCCTTGAATTATACCTATTCCACCATTTCCCTCAGGCTTTGATCAACTGATAAAACCTCTTCATGAAATACTGATGTATAGGAGTCTTGGATTTATAGGATCCCATGTCTTGCTTATCTTATTAGTGTTTTAAGATCTCAAATATAGTGGATGAAATAAATATTAAAGTGTATTACCAATAGTAAGTAGGATTTACATTTCATTATCTCTCTTCCTCTTTTCATCCCAATAATCAGTGCAAAGTGATACATGAGAAGAGCTAGACTGACCAAAATCTAGAGGTCTAGTTTGAATTCAGGTGTCCCACACCTCAAATCATTCCAATGTTAGTCCAGGTGTGAAGGTTTTAGATTCAAATCTATCAATCCTTCAAGCATGGTGTTATCTATTTGCTAACATAACCCTCTCCAATAGTGCAAATTGATGTTATAATAATTACCCTAGTGTTGATGCTATTGTCTGTTTGAGATGTTAATGTTTAGGGAGAAGGAAAGCAAACACATGATCAAAACTTGTAGAGGTATATGATAAGTACATTTTATATATTCTACATAATATGGGATGTCTATTTCATTAATATAAGTCTTGGGAGACTAAGAGAGAGGCTAAGGGGCATAAGGAAGAGTAGATGAGAGACTTGCAGAAGAAAGACATGTGTAGAACTAATAAGAATGACCATAATCTAAATTTGACAAGTGTACAAAACTAAGGTGCTACATAACCATAAAATATCATATACACATTGACCCTCACCATTCCTCATCATACCTAATCACTCCATCATCCATCATCAACCCTAATCACTCCCTCCTCATCCCTAAAAATCCTTAATCACTCCTTCCTCATCCCTCATTGTCCTTAATCACTCACTCATTATCCCTCACCATACCTCATAATCCCTAATCACTCCCTAATTGACCCTCACCATCCTTCATCATCCCTAATATCTAATTCACCATCCCTCATCATATCTAATCACATCTGTTATCCCTCATTATCCCTAATCACTCCATCCTCATTCTCATTGACCTTCACCATCTGTCACCATTCCTAATCACTCCTTCATTGACCCTAACTATCTATCATATTCCTTAATGATTCCCTCATCATACCTAATCAATCCCTCCTTGTCCCTTCTCATCCATAATCACTCTCTCTAATACCTTAATGATGGGTGTAGTGACTTCCTAATTGTGCACAATTGTCTTATGTTCCAATTTCCATTTTTTCTCACTCAAATAAGGCCTAAGTAAACTCTTATTTAATTCATCTTATTTAACTCAAATAAGGAAATCAAATATATCTTCTAATTTTCATGTGGGATTAAAATATATATGGTGATCCATGCCCAAATTATGGAGAGAGTGTGTATCTAGAGCCCTGAGATAGAATAAATAAGTAGGAAAAAAAGAAAAGGGTAAGATAAAATTATATTACCTATAAATATATATTGGGATTTGGGCATATAAGACACCATTTGATGTCAATTTTACTTGTGATTAGGTCCCTTATAGGCTAAAAGTGACACAAAAACACCATAACTACTTATGATCAAGTTTAATTCAAACAATGGGACCACCACACTAATACAACCCATACATAGTGAAGTCTATTCAATGATGTCAAGTAATTGAAACCAAATATTTCATTAATATGGTAGGAATTAACCATCACATTATGTTACCCAAACCTATATTTAATTATTTATCACATTAACATCATGAATACATATAAATATGACATTGATTAATTCTACGATATGGATATATACTACATCACATAAATCATTCATACCATGTTGTGAATTATGCACACTGGGTCACTCCATCTAATACCTTTATAGTGGGTGTAATGACTTTTTACTTGCACTTGATTATTACCTAGTCATTCATTTCTCTATGTAGATTATAATTCCCCCTATCCTTTAAGATATAGCTTAGGTATTTAATCAGGTATTCAGGTATGGTATACACAAATCAAGATATGGCTCAAATATTAGTTCAAGTAAGGCATAATCAAGTAGATAAAGTAGGTAAGGCACACTCAAATAGTTAAATTAGGTAGGTAAAAATTAATAGTAAGATATATTACATACATAACATGATTCAAAAATTCATTTCTCATTCTATCTATTAGGAAGCAAGCTTCCCTTGCCAACAACATAAGCTAAGTAGCTAGGGCATATATAAATAGGTAGGGAAAGACTATGTGCAAGCTATAGATCAATAATCAAGCTTCCATTGATATCTAAGAATATATTCTAAAAAGGGAAAGTAGGTATTATAATAATTAAGATATATATTAGGAAGCAAGCTCTCATTTCCTTATTAGGTAGGGCATAGCTAAGTAGGTAGGGTAAGAACAAATATATCTATCGAAAAGTAAGCTTACCTTAATAGTTATCCCTTAATACATAAGGAAAAAAAGATATCTATGAGGAAGGAAAAATTACCTTGATAGATATGCCTTACTTCCTTTTTATCTATAGATAAGGTAGTGTTCCCTTGATATATTATATTAGGTGAAGTAAAACTAAGTATCAAAAAGAAAAGTTTCCATTGCCTTACTCCTTAGCATAAATGATTTAGGTAGGGAAAATGGTGGGATGAAATTGTATCAAATGAATATATATATATATATATATATATATATATATATATATGTATGTATATATATATATATGTATATATATATGTGTGTGTGTGTGTGTGTGTGTGTGTGTGTGTGTGTGTATATGTGTGTATATATATATGTATATGTATATATATATATATGTATATATATGTATGTATATATATATATGTATATGTATATATATACATATATGTGTACATACACACACACACACACACACACACACACACACACACACACATATATATATAAGGATTTGGGCATGTAAGAATCTTATCCTAGAGTTGAGAATCCAAATTTATATTTATATAGATAAGGACAACTGGAGACTAGTTGAGAATTCCAATCCTAGCCCCATATTTGAATTCTCATTATATATATATATATATATATATATATATATATATATATATATATATATATATATATATATATATTTTCATTAATATTATGCCCATAGTAAACTAGATTTCTAGATAGATAGGTAGTTACTAATCCAATAGAGTGTGTTCAAATCTAGTAGCTGGTAAAGTGTGTTTCCCAACCCAACTCAACCTATACCCAACTTGATCTATGAATGGAAAGAATGGAATATGCATTAAACTAGTGTATCAAGGAGGGGATACTTAGAGCTTGGGCATGTATTAGATGGCCCTAAAGTCCAAACTAGGGCACTACCATACTTTGAGTATGCTTTTATTCCTAATAACATATATCAAAAGATAGTATAGGAATAGGGGCCCCACCATAGATATATTAGGGTCACATTCCAAAGGCCCTAACTTGATCTCAATCTTTCCCTACCAAATATAAGGCAATTGAAGCTTTCCATAGATAATTCATCAATGCTAAGGAGTAAGAAAAGGGAAGCTTGCCTTTATGATATCTAAATTTTATTCACCTAGTCTCTTGTCTCATCCCTAATCACTCCCTCTAATAACTTTATGGTTGTTTTAGTGGCTTTTTTCTTGTGACCTATCATCCCTAGTCATTCCTTTATTTATATAAGTGGAAATACCCCCTATCATTTCAATCTATGACTTGGTTAATGTCCCCTCATCTGAAGCATGTGTTTCAATTCCCATTTAATAGGAAGGAATGGAATGAATCAACCTTGCACACATTGGGTAAATAAGTTCACCCAAATAATATATATTACCCCATATATATAAATATAGTGAAATACTTTTTCATTATCATTCATCATCCTTAATTAGTCCCTCATCAACCCTCATTATCCCTAATCACTACCTCATCAACCCTCATCATCCATAGTCACTCCCTCATTATCCCTCATCTCTTATCATACCTAATCAGTCCTTCATTGACCCTCATTTTCCCTCATCATACCTCATCACTCTTTCATCATCTCTCTTTATCCCCAATCAATCCATCTAATAAATTTATGGTAGGTGTAGTGGATTTTTGCTTATGCCTATATCTAATCATTGCTTTCTCTAAATAGGTTAGAATTCCCCCTCTACTTTCAAGATATGCCTTGGGTATTCAATCAGGTATACAATAATGATTAGTTATAAGTATTTAATATTAGTATATGGATTGGGTATTTTATTAAGTAGGGAATATCAAGTATGAAAATAAGGATAGATAAGTAGTACATACTCAAGTATAGGTAAATAGGTAGGGCATAAAAAAGTACAATAAGGTAGGTATGGCATTGCCAAGATCTATATATGTATCAAGTATTTAGGTAGGGCATACTCAAGATCAAGATATGGGTCAAATATTTAATCAAGTATGGAATAATCAAGTATGTTAAGTAGGTAGGGCATACTCAAGTAGGTAAATTAGGTAGGGAAAAATAAATGGTATAAATCTATTACATACATAACATGATTCAGAACTTCATTTCTCATTTTATATATCTAGATGCAAGATTCCCTTACCAACAGTAGAAGATAAGTAGGTAGGGCATAACTATGTGTATACATATAAATTTTATAACTTCATTTATCATCACTAGTATTACTATTAGTCAACACTAATTTCACTTATCTCATCTAATATCATTTATCTCTTCTAATTCCATCCTAATTTCACCCCTTCTAGTCATTTATCTAAAACCCCCCTTCATTATTCTTCATCATACTAACCTTACCCCTTCCCACTTCTTCATTAATATAATTAATACCAATTATCTACTAAATAATCCCATTTATCTAATATTTGGGAATTTAAAATTCCCATAACCTACCTACCTATTCCTAGGATTTCCTACAAGCCCACCCCTGTTGATTCTCTAGAATCCCCTAACTGCATGACTAATCCATTACTATTCATGATTATCATTCTAAAAGAGATTTTAGAGGCTGATACCTTCCCTCCTCTAGGATAATCCAAGGAATTTTTAATTACTTGGATAATCCTCCACCATTGATCTTCCTACACCTAGTTTTGAATGTTGGCTATTGATCTTCCCTCCTTCCTTCTATTTAAACACCAATCAATCCTACATTAAAATTAACTAAATGAACTAGAATATACATGTCCAATCTATGATAAAATCTTATATCAACATAGTCTTTTGATCAAGTCATTAAGCCAACATCATGCCCTACTAAAAATTTGAGTCTTTGGTAAGCAATCTCTAATCCATAATCAATAAGTCTTTTTCTTGTTTTGCATATTTTTTAGAGAATTTAGACTTAGGTTATAATGTTGGTCTTAATGTCTATTTCTATTTAATTATAGTCTAATAGACCTCAATTTTAATGTTATATTGATGTTTTGAGTGATTTTGATTAATTTGCATATCCAAATCTCATTTGCTCAAAATTTCCATCCTACAATTTTGTGACCATAGAGGGATCCCTCCTATTGAAATGACATCTTATATTTTAAGTGTGTTAATCAAGCTTGTAGGTTAGATTGTGGCTTAAATTTTCAAAAATCTCATCCTTTAGGTGAAAGGTAGTATTGTTCTATAAAAGGTGATTTTACACGGGTAATTTTGACCTCAACAATTACAATTTTAAACAAACTACCAACCTTAACTACTAACCATCTAAATTTTTGGCCATTTTCAATCTTTATGCAAACCTGACTATCAATAGAGGTGATTTTGACACACAGATGTGGTTTTTATTCTACAAGAGTCAGTTTTGATTTAAACATAAAATCACTCATTTAAACTTAAGGTTTTTCTTGTTAACTGCTAATTTTGTTGTCACTATCTAGTTGAACTTTTAATTACAGGGAAACGGAAATTATATCTAGACATCAAATATAACCTAAAATCCTCATTTTAATTATGTGGTGTAATACCGCCTATTCACATAAACGATTTTGAATATAACATGTGGTTTTGTAGATTATAGAGTCAATTTTACAAATAGTTAGATATTAGTTATGAACTAAATCATCCATTGTGATACAATTACCTATATTTATCTCCTTGAATGCATCAAAAAACCTAATATAATATTATTTTACCATATTTCATCCAACTATACTAGCCATCTGAATACAAATTCTTTCTATTTTTATGATTGCATCTGCCAACATGATATATTCTAATTTACCTAGTTCTTTTGTTACTACATCATCTAGGCCAACAAAATAATTTGTTATCATCCACCAACAGTGCCACTTTTTTACCTATACTACATCCGTTAATTTGATATGATCATTTTTCAAACCTAGAAACTAACTTCATTAGTTTGGTCAATATGATTTGTTTTTTGTAATCAATAAATTACTATTATCATTCTTAACATCATAATTTCACCTAACAAGATCTTTCATGCCAACCTCAACCCATTATGATCATACATGGGTTTTTTCTTCCTTCTTGCCTTGTCCACCATTGAAGACAACTCTTCATAGTGTATTTTTTATCAAAATCACTCTAAATATTCTAAATCTCAATATTGATATGTCCCATACCATATGGTAGATACAAAAAATACTCAAAGGAAAATATATAATCATGACAAATTTACTACCCATACCCTTTATACTACTTTTACTCCTACCAAACATAAAATTTATAAGCCCATAAACAAATCCATATCAATAGTTGGAACATCACATTATGTTTCTCCTATTAAAACCAATGTTCACAATCCTCTTTACACATCAATAACAAGAACCCCAAGAATTATCAAAACATAATGTAACATGGTTGAAATAAATCAAACTATCCAGATGATCCAACCTAACTTATTAAGATTCTTGATAACAACATCATTTACACTCCAAAAAGATTGGTGGTCTTACTACACTTCTTTCATCCTCTTTGTCAATTAGAGAAAATAACACTAATGTTTGGAATATTCATTTAAATACTAATATTGGTAATCTCCCACCTTCCAATACTCATACTATTAGAAATTTTGCTTGTCAAGGAAAAATGCCAACCCATAAAATTGAAAATTTTTCATGGCCATCAAGTGCAAGAAGCTAGGATACTAGGCCTAATTGGCCTAGTATACCTACTTGGTCAATCAAGTAAAGTGAAATATGATGTAGAAGGATAAAAAATGAATTTATGTGGAGTTATCATTATTCATAACTGATCTTTGGGTGGCAATCACATGAGCTAACTAGTCTTTATGTGTCATTCACATGCATGCTTGACCCCTTAGTGCCAATCATGAGTTAATTGATCCTTAACTAATAATCAAATGCATGTTCCAAGTATTCAAGCATCAAGGAGTCATTCACTTAACTTGGTCTTATGTTAAGAGGAGTTATTTGATAAATAATGTCATAACATGCTTCAAAAGGATTTTGAACAATTCAACTATTTCCCACCACCTTATTTTTAATTCTAAAGAGCTCATTCAAGGAGTATGCAAGGCACTAGACATAAAGAGATGTCTTAAGGACTAATTTTAGTAGGTTTTAACTGAAGTTTTACTTGAATTAATGATTAGATTACTCTCTTTTCTCTCCTCTACACCATTCTATTGGCTTCTTCTCCTCTCAAGTTCTATATATTCATGATTTAGGCCTTTTATTAGTATCCCTCTCTTGGGCATGAGGAAAATCTGCCAATATTGAGCTTTATAACCTCTTGAATCAATAAAATAGACCATTGTAACATCTCTATGAGTGACTTATACTATGCACATGCTTGTTTAGATGTGTATAAGTGGTATGAATAATCCTTTAACATGTATTTACCATACCTATCTATTGATGAATTATCTTTTATAGGTTATATGAAGTGTTAAAGGTTGATGATCAGATTTGTAGTGTAACAAGGTAGAATAATGTCTCAAAGCAGACCACTCTCCCTTTACCTCTAAGATATAGTCATACATCAAGACCTCCATGTGAAGCATTATTGTAAAATAAGCCATAGAGATAGTATCTTAGTCCAATTATAGTTCATTAGTGTTGTATAAGTATAAAATTGAGTGCATAAACTAGTATTATAGGTGCATCACCATCACTAGAATAGGATTTCCCTTCCAATCATCTTTCTAACTCTTTTCACCCAAAATCAAAGTAGGTTTTAGTAATAAATATAGACTTGATACATCATAGGATCTACCCTCATAATCTATAGGTTTGGTCTAAGATACAGGTATCCCATATCTTGTAGACCAATCCAATGTTAGTCTAGGTTTAAAGGAGATCTAAGCAATCTACTTCAGTAAAGTGCAACTTAGGTTGCTAACAATTCTAACATGCCTAGTGGGCCTACTTATTCACAATATTTAGAGCATACATTCACATATTTGAGCACATTAACAAGATTCAATGGTGTTAGAGGTAGATTTATAGGCATTTCATGCCAAGAGTGGTTACAAGATCTTCCTCAAAAGGGAAAGAGACTACATTTATTAAGTTTTCTTTTAAATCAACTAAGAAAAAAAAGCTTCTCAATCTAATCCTAAAAATACACCTCCTATTTCTCTTATTGTTGCCCAAAGATATCCTTTTATTCAAATAAATATTATCCAACCAAACATTATGGTAAATCTTATACCTCAAATGGCTATTCCTAGAAGATAAGATTTTATACCTTTTAATGGTGGTAGCCCCTTGGACCTCAATTAGTTTTATAAAATTCTTGTTACTACCTTAAATATCCTTCTTTATTTCATAAGATAAAATCTAACTACTCCTATTAAGCATATTGCATAAATAGTCAATCTTTGTTCAGTTCATAATGTAACTTAGGAAATGTGGCTATAAGGTTGATGGCAACTTTATTCAAAGGCAAGGCACTCCAATGCTATATAGGTTTGAAACTTGCACCCATTAACACTTAGGATGAGTTTGGAGAACTCTTGTGTAAGTAATTTGAAGACAAGAGTGATCACCTTTATTTGGTAGAGAAACTGACTATAATCAAGAGTATCCCTTAGGATTTCATGGTGGATTTCAACTATAGGTTTTAGGAAAATTGGAATAGGATCCCTGCAATTATCAAACCCACTCCTAACTATGCATTCTTTTTTTATATAAAATATCTCAATTCAATTGTGATGTTTATAATATAACCCATAGAAGGAAGTACCTTACCAAAGGCTTATGAATTAGCCATAAAGGTTGAGAATTATCTAATCCAAGTAGATGAATTATCTCCTAGACCACTTATGCCTTTAGTTTGAGAGATTCATCCTCTTGTGCCTACCATTGCTCCATTACTAGATTTAGCTAATATTCATCAAACATATAGTAATCAAGTAGATAGATTGGGTAAGATAGAGATTGTACTCAAGGCTCATAATAACAAGTTAGTAGCTTTGGAAAGGTAGTAAATTCCACCTTACATGCCATACCAAGATCTTAATAAATCTTATCAGTATAATATGACTCTTTATCAATCCAATCAACAAGGTTAAGGGTATAATATATAATCAAGACCATTCAATACTTACAATTTTAATGATGTTATTAGTTCCAAATCTTTGGTTCTAACTCAGATCAATTATGCTTAAGAAGGCTAATGTATTAATCAATGGGAACAATCAAATGATATGGCAATGGCTCTAATTGGTGAGGTGAGTCAATAATATTTCATTCAACAAGGTTAAACTCTTCCACCACATGATAATAAACCACATTCACAACACAAAGAAGCTTCTCTACCACATGGAGACATTATTTCTTTAACTCAAGCTAAATTACCAAGTTAGTAAGGAGTATGTAGTAGCAAAACACCTTATAAAACTACTTTTGCAAATTTCCAAGAAGGTGAAAATCCTTTTGATCATATGGTATCAAATCAAGGTCATAATATGTCTAATGTGGATAACTTAGTTGCATCTCATATAAGGTCTAAAAGAACATAAATTAGTGATGGTTTGAGTCCTAGAAAGTTAGATCCTATACCTTCTCAACCACCTAAAAATACCACTACTCAAGATGCACCTTAAAATTCATCAACTCAATAAGTACAAGATGGTAAGGGGCAAAATCAAAAAGCTCATTTCATTCCATAGTTCACACAACATAAAAATAAAACTTATGCTCCTAAGTTACATCTCATAATGGCCACTTATACTCTTATCATTATTGATTAGATTTATTATGTTCATGTATCTATTTATATGTGGGATATAGTGATAATTCTAGGGTAAAAGGACCTCCTCTAAGAAGAGTTATCCAAGCTTCATGTTTCATATAAACAACCAAAAGAGTAGGTGATATTCTTAAAAATTGAAGTCAAACTCTGAAGGTGATTAAGCCACCTACCTTATACATTTATTTTGTCATAGGTGATTGTCTTGTTCATAATTACATGATTTATAGTGGGGCTAGTGCCTCTATCATGCCTAAATCCATAGTTGATAAGTTGGGACTTCAGTATGAGCCTCATGAGAAGGTAGTTTCATAATTGGATGGGTATTTTACTAAGACCATGGGTGTTCTTAGGGATCTTAAGGTCATTTTAGATACTTTTCCAAATTTTAATATCTCTCAAGATGTGGTTTTAGTTGATGTTCCACCTTATTTTGCCTTATGTTTATCTAGGGATTTCACTACTAAAGTTGGGAGATATCATTTTTCTAATTCATCTTATATGGTTTTTAGAACTAAGTATGAGACAAAAATTATTATAAAGTCTAAAACTATATCCAGATTCCATTTAGAACCTTATATACCTAACTTGTCAAATGTCATTTTCACTATCTCATAAGAAGATAAACACTTTAGTGATCAAGAACCTTCCAAATCACTTGAAGGTATAACAAATTTAATCCTTGATGAGCAAGTAAAATATATTCATGGATATGATCCTTATAAAAGTATTGAAGAATCAAGTTTGGGTGTCTACTACATGCATGAAAAAAGTGACATAATGCCTTGTCTCACTAGCACAATGTAGGATTAGAAAGGAGTGTGGAATTTGTTATTTGATGGATCCAAATCAAAAAATAGGAGTGGGTTAGGTGTTATGATTTTTTATCATCTCAATAAAAGGTATTATTATTCTATAATATTTCAATTTATTTGTATCTCTAATATTACATAATATAAGTATATTACTCATAGTCTATAGTGGGTAAAAAAGAGGGGTATTAAACTTCTATAGTTTAAAGAAGATAGTGAATTAGTAGTGCATCAAGTAAGAAGTTTGAGTAAAAATAAGAATCCAATTATAAAGGCTTAAAAACATAGGTTTGGGACCTTATGGAGGACTTCTAAGAATTTGACATTTTTTCCATTCTTAGAGGAGCCAATCAATATGTAGACAAGCTAGCTACCATTCAAGCATAGTATGATATTGTTGATGAGTTCAAGGACACTAAGGAGTAGTCCCAAATTAAGGTTGTATGTAGGTCCTTAGTTACTTATAATGAATTAATTTGATGATTATTTGATAGTGACAAATATATTACTTGTTTCCTAAACTATGAGGTAGAGTTCTACCCAAAGAGTCATGAGAAGTTGTAATGCCAATATGAGGACCAAATTATCCAATTGAGATCAAATAAGTTACCATAAGGTTTGGTAAATTTAGAGAGCATATCAGATGATAAAATATAATGTAAGTGTTGACTCTCTAAGTCACCCCCAGTCAATGTAAGGCCCATTAGGACCTTATGAAAAGATTACACACCTATGAGGTATCAAATGCTTCAAGAAAACTGTACATAGAAATCCCTTGTTTGCACCTACACCCAAAATAGTCAAGCATAGGTATATGTAGCAATAAGATGATTATTTTCACCCACTATAAGACCTAAATGTGAATTAGTGCATAGGATCCTCTATTTCATAACTCAAGAGGTGAACTAGTTTGAAAATGCATGCGCCCAAGTTTTGAAGGGCTAAGTAAATAAAGTGCTTAAGGAATGGTTACAAATCAGGGAGAATGCACCTAAGACATTCAATATTTGTGAATTATCTTATTCAAAGACTACCCCATGCTTATTTAATAATTTTTTTTCAATATTCATGATCCTACATCCATGCCCTTGAATATCACAGGATGAAACCTAAATTTTTATGTTGGCCCTTCTACTAACTCAGTTTCAAATGACTCCCACATACACCTTTATACAAAACTACTTCCAAAGTAAGGGCATGTTTATAGTTTAATGTGCATGTAACATGTAAAAAAAGGAGCATTCACCAAGTTTTCCACCATGCACAATAATGATGTGAAAAATTGAAAAGGAAACCTACACAATGATTTCCAAGTGATTGCAGGATATAAAGAGGTAGTTGGTCAAGTGGTTGAATGGTCATTAAGGCTTTTTTAGAACAAGTAAATGTAGAATTAACTATTAGACATCAAAGTATGAGTATACACCACCCCTCTAATTATTTCAAGGAAATCTTCCACCCTTTGATACATGTGTTCTCTAGTAGGATCTTACTAATCAACTCCCAGATTTGAATCATCAAACATAATTCAAGAAGCATAGATGTGATACCAAAAAAAAATTAAAATATACATCTATAACTCCAAGTGGTACATTAATTATAAAGTGGCTTATTCATTATAAAATCCTTGTTTATATTTGTACAGGGTCAACACATTTTAAGAACCTCACACTGTTAAAATTTTCCCTCTAAGAGCACTTTTGTTGGTTGAATCTTTCAAGTTAATGAGAATTAAGTTCACCTTTCTCTATTTTTCATATACCTTGTGTGATATTTGTGTTTTTTGATATTTGTCTATGGGTATTACTCACCCTTCCCATCATTTTCCATCCCCAACACCTCTATATGGAACTTGGAACTCATTTGTAGGTCATATCTTATGTACATTTAGGTCTATATCAATACTATATGAAGATTATTTATCATCCCTCCTAGTGTTGTGTTGTGTTCCCATGCCTCTATGCAAAATAATTATGCATTTAGGGTGTTATTGATAGAGTTTGTGTGAATATGTCTTATTCTCAAAGGCTTATAGTGTATTTATGGAAGTAGGAGTGCTCACTTTATTCTTGGTTTATCACATCTTTTTTTTGGAATCCTCTTACCTTCTCCCTCCCCTTTCCCTCAAAATTTTAGGTTTAGATTAGTGATAGATTTAACTTTCTTCTCTTTAGGCATACACACTAGAATTAAACTAGGTACATGTAGAATAATAGCAATCCATCCTACCCTAGAGGCTCATCCCAAGGAGTGAAAGAGTCCCAAGCCTTAGGGACATTCCCATCATTGCAATGAGACAATTGATGCTCAACATGTGTAGGTAAATGATGATACTTTTATGGTAAACAACTAACATTCTTATGCTTAATATAATACATTCATGCTCCGTGCCCCACTTTAGAGTATCCTTACATGTATAAAATCCATAGGTGCATGCATTGAATGATAAAAATTTATGGAACACCCAGTGGGACCAATTTGAAGAAAATGATTAGGAATCAGTGCTACATTTGGTTAACAAGTGTAATAGACACTCAATAAGAGCACTTGGTGACTCCAATAATTTTTAGTTAATAAAGATTAGTCCCCTATTTAAATTCCAAGAAGAACAAGATCATCTATGCAATGTATTAATTTATATTTCATTAAGCTTATAGCACCCTCTAAAATAATAGGAGTAAGAGCATCTTTGTCCCCTATTAGAAGGATCAGTTCAAGCCAACCATCTCCTAAAGCCCAATCTACAACTACATTTGGGAGGGTTTCCCATGCCTATAAGTGGCATGTTCCCTATTCCATTCATAGTTGTACCAAGGAATCAAGTGTTTATACCTTTCAATGGAGGCATACCATTGGTGCTTGCCCAATATGATGACATTATAGTGACAACCCTCAAAATATTGTATTATTTTATAGGTGAAAATGCAACTTCCCTTATGGAACATATTCAAGATATTACTAATATCTACTCATTACACCATGTCACTGAAGATAATGTCATAATCAGGCTGCTTGATTTTTCCTTTAAAGGTAAATCCCTTCAATGGTATCGAGGTTTGAGATCAAATTCTATTGACAACTAGGATGAACTTGGTGAAGAATTATGCAAGTAGTTTGAGGATTGGAGTGACCACTTATCTCTTATAGAGAAGCTCACAATAATAAAGTGAAACCTACATGAGATGATGGTTAACTTCAACTTTAAATTTCGAAGAGTTTTGGATATAATTCTACCTTTGTGTAATCCATCTCCTAATAGTACATTTTTTATATTTTCTAAAATTTATTAATAGTGATATAGCTATGATGATTCAATTTATGGGAGTCACAGTCCTCCTCAATGCCTATGAAGTTATGGTGCATACAAAGAATTATTTTATCCAAGAAGGAATAATTATGCCTAGGCCCCCTATGACTCTATTTTTAGATCCTCTTCCTAGCCAAGCTATTACAAAACCTTTATTGGTGACTATCCCTACCATAGTGAGTCCACCTACTCCATATGCTATTTATCCTAATGAATTACATGCAGTAAAAACACTTCTATAAAGTTTTGGGAATGAGATTATTATTCTCAAGAGGTAGCAAGCAAAGTATCCTAGACCTCATCAACCTTTCAATCAGTAATACCATTCAAATAAACCTCCTTACCAAGGTTACGTGCAAACATAAAACTAGATCACATATAAAAGAATGACTTATTCATAGAAAGTTGATGTTTTTAGTGCCTCTAGATCCCTTATTCTAGTAAAAAATAATCTAACATAGGATACTAAATGGTTATTCCCATGTGGCCAACTACATAATTAAGCTACATGCACAAATGGAGTTATGAACCAAGCACTCATGGTGCAAAGTTTTCCAAAGCCTCTAGAGAAAATAGGTGTTATGGTTCTACATGAAGGAGAAGTCCAAGTACCAATTCAACAACAAGATGAGTCTACCCTCATTAATTGGTAATAAGATGACTTTAGCTATGTAAATTAGAATGGTGTGCCTAATGCAGGAAGTACTCTAGTTAATTTTAATATAAGATTCAAAAGGAGAGCTATAAAGGAAGCCATAACAAATTCATCACCCTTGATTTCATCACCATAAGTTATTTATATAATCTTATAGGCTAAGGATCATGTGAAACCTTTGTGCCTAAAAAAGGTGGCACAAAAGGAAGGGCCACCTCAAACCAATTCACCAATACTAGAAGGGGTTGCTATCCCAAAACCATGGTTGAAGGGTGTCAGGTTCCCTTCAACATATTATAATAGATGAATAAGATGAGCATCAATGTAACTATGTGGGATACACTTAATATTCCCTCTCAATGGAATTTACTACAAGACATGCTGAAAAGCTTTTAGGAATGTAATGCATCCATACTATTGCTTACCATCTATACGAGCCTATACTATCCAAAATAATAAAAAGTGTAGGTTTATGATAGCAATAATACATCCCCATTCTACACCTCCTTAATCATCAACCAACATCTAGTGCATAATTGTATGATGGATTCAGGTGCAAGAAGCTCGATGATGCCCAAAAATATCATAAATATGCTCAAAATTATGTATTCCCCTATTTTAAAGGGAGTAGTCCAACTTGATGGCATAATAATAAAAAAATTAGGAGTTATCAAATATTTAAATTTCATAATACATGCATGCCCAAGCCTCTTCATTGTGTAGGATATCGTAGTCATTAACTTACCTCTTACTTCACCATTTACCTCTCTCAAGACTTCATGACAAAGATGGGAGGGTATTTATCTTCAAATTTTTCAAATATGCTTCTTAAAACTAGATTTGGGACTAAAGTGACCATTATGGTAGATCTTATCTTTAAAATCCATGTCAAACTATATTCTCCTAGCCCAATTGAGCTAAACTATGCAATGTTTGATCAAGAGGAAAATTCAATTCTACATGAGATCACGGCATTGCTTGAATAAATTCCATATGGTTTACTATATGAGTGGGCACATGAAAATTTTGAATTCAATCCATATGATAATGTAGAGATATGGCTAGGTACTTACTTTATCATGGAAGAAGATTCCACATTGCCTAAATTAATGAAGGTGCATGAGAACCCTGAAGATATGTGGCAATTATACTTTGATGGATCTCGAAGTAAGAATAGTGTAGGAGATAGTGTCATATCAGTCCCCCAAAAAATATAAATATTTACATGCCTTTATATTGTAGTTATCTTACATGAATAATTATACAGAGTATGAGGCATTTATCTAAGGCCTCCAACTTGCACAAAAGAAGGGAATTAAGGCACTACAAGCATTGGGTGATAGTGAATTGATCATCAACTAGGTTAGGGCATAAAACATGAATAAAAATGGATTGATTAAAACTCACAAACATAAGGTGTGGAACATGATTTAAGGATTTAATGAATTCAATATCATTTCCATACCAAGATCATAGAATGCTGATGTGGATAGACTTGTAATCGTAGGTGCACAGTATAATGTTCCATGTGATATTATGAAAGAGTTTGAATAGTTCATCAAACTCATGGTGAGACCAGTAGTCCTTGAAAATGTAGATAATTGGTAAGTTTTTAAAAGTGATGAATATATCATCAATTTATTATAATATAAGGTAAGATTTTTGTGTCAATAAGCAAGTAAAAATTCAAGACTAGTATGAAGACCAAATCATTTGACTGAAGGGGAACAAGATGATAAAAGGGCTATTCACTCTAGAAAACATATTCAATCTTGATGACTAGTTTAAGGGAGAGAATTAAATTATGATAGCAAAATAAGAAGTCTCTACGCAAGTAATCATTTCAAAAGGGAAGACCCTAAAAGATAGTAAGGTATGCTCCCCACCAGAGATTGAGATCTTCATCAAACTCAGCAATAAATATGATGATATCTTCTCATGGAGCTATAAAGATCTTAGTGGATTTGATCTAGGCTTAGTGTAACATAAAATTGAGCTTGATCCTAATTTTTAACCCATATAATAAAAATAAAGGCCTATCAATTTGAATTTAGAGCCATTAATGCAAAAGAAGATCTCAAAGCTCATTAAAGCTAGTATAATACTTCCAATCAAGCATTCCTTATGAGTCACTAACCTAGTCCTAGGAGAAAAAAAGAATGGGGAAATATGTCTATGTGTGTACTTTAGAGACATGAACAAAGATTCCCTTAAAGACCACTATCCCCTCCCACCAATGGAGCAAATCTTAAAAATGGTCATAGGCATAAAAAGTTTTCATTACTAGATGGTTACTTAGGTTACAACCAAATCCTTGTTGAAGAGTATGATTGTAACAAAACCACATTCATCACTAAGTGGGGAACCTTTGCATATTAGTGAATATAAATTAATTTGACAAATATAGGCATGAATTTCCAAAGAGCTATAGATATAGAGTTTAAGGAACTCATCAACAAAGTCATCTTGGTTTACCTAGATGACATAACTATTTTTTCTAAGCACACAAAAGATCATTTGGGTCATATAGAGAAAGTCTTTCAAAGGTGTCAAGAGTTCATAACATCCTTGAATCTAAACAAATGTATCTTTACAGTTCATGAAGGTCCTCTCCTAGGGCATATTGTTTCTAAAAAGGTACTCTTGATTGATCCAAATTGAGTCAAGGCTATCTCGTCTCTTCCTCTTCTAAACCACAAGAAGAGTCTCCAAATATTCTTAGGAATAATCAACTTTGTTAAATATTTGTGCCTAGTTTCACCATCCTAACCAAACTCCTCACCAAAATGCTAAAGAAGAATGCTACATTCAACTAGACTTATGAGGGTAGGAATAGTTTTGAGGCCATAAAGTGTGCTATCATGAAAGCTCCCTCTTTAACCAATCGAGATTATAGTAAGGATTTTATCCTTTATGTATTTGGTGGGATTGAAGGAATCTCAGCTATCCTTACACAACAAAATAAGGATCATTTAGAACAAATAATTGCCTTCTGTAAATAGGTATTTAAATATTATGAGTTGCATTATAGCTTCATGGAGAATCACACCCTCACAATTATAAGAGTGATCAATAAATTTAGTCATATTCTTTCCAACAATAAAATCCAATTCATGGTTATTCATGCAAGTGTTAAATATTTTTTTCATGGACATCAATAAAAAAAGGTCCAGTTAGGTCACAAAGGTGATGGAATATGACATAGACATTCAGGTCACTAAACCAATATGATGAAATCAAATCTATGATCAATTATCCAAAGTGGCAAGATCGGGGGATGGAATAGTCTTAGTGTCGCATGAAAGAGAGAAAATGATCCAAGAATCCACAACTAACTAGATGCGAGATATGAAGGCCTTAATTCAGCATAACATGTGTCCTACTAGCCTTAATAAAGTCAAGTGCAAAATTTTATACTATAGGATATTCCCTACATGATCGTAATTAATTAAATTTTCCAAAAATATCTTAATGGAGTCCTCCTAAGGTGTGTGAAATTAGAAAAAACATGTAAAATTATTTAAGAGTTTCATGATAGCCCTATAAGAGGCCATTATTCACCCAAGACTACTACTATAACAATCATGTGAGCTGGATATTTGGCCAACTCTGTTCAAGGATGTGCATGTATATTTTTTAAATTACAAGAAATGTGCCTTCGTTACATGAAGAAAAAGGCTAGTAGCCTTACCATTGTGCCCAATACAAGTTGATCAACCTTTTTTGGAGTGGGGCCTAGATTTAATAGGTATGATCAACCCACCATCAAGTGATGGGCATAAATGGATTCTCATGGCCAAAAAATATTTCACAAGGTGGATAAAAGTAGTATTACTCAAGGAGGCTAATGAGACATCCATACTAAACTTTTATGAAGGCATTATAATAAGATTTAGTGTCCCAACAACCATTATCTTTGATAATGCATAAGCTTTCCTTGAAACTAGGTACAAAAAATGGGCTATTAAACATAACATATATCTAAGTTCCTCATTAAATTATTACCCTCAAGGTAATGGTCCAGTTGATTCTATGAATAAGAATATAATCCACATTATAAATAGGACCTTGGAGGATAGTCAATGAGCTTGGAATAACAAGACCAAGACTACCCTCTACGCTGATCGAGTCATACCCAAGAGAGTATTGGGGAATTAATCTTTCATGTTGGTATATGGTAGGGAGGATTGATTACTCACATCCCTTGAGTTTCCTTCATTGGAACTTGTACACTAATTGGAATTACTAGAAAGTGATCCCCTCATAGTAAGGTTAGTAGAGCTAATGGAGATTGAGGAGATAAGAGCACAAGACACACACACCATATAACTATAATAGGCCTAGGCCAAGAGGGTTTTTGATAAGAGGCCACTGACAGGAATTTCCAAAAAGAATACTTAGTTATCAAATAGGATGTAGATCGATCAAAAGATAGAAGACACACTACATTTGATGTTATATCGAGTGGTCAATACACCATAACCAACTAAAAGTAATCTAACACTTTCCAAATTGCTAAATTGAATGGAGATGAGTTGCCTATCCCAGTAAATAGGATCCATATCAAGCACTAACTTTGTTAATTCTTATATAAATTATAAATAGATAGATTAGGCATTTTTCATTTCCCTAAGTGCCTCATGTACCTTGCTTTAGGATAGTTTTAATTTCTCTAAGTACTTGTGTGCAGTGTTTATCTTAGCTTAGGTCATTTTACTCTAAGTTCCTTGAGCATAGTTATTTGTTTTTATAGAAGGGTCTCAATTCACTCAAGAATCAAGAATATATAGCTAGTGCATTTACAAGTGAAATATCAGAAGTCCCATGACTCTATGCCTAATGGATCATCTCAAAGGCTACTGGATTCTTGCTTAGCAATAAAGTGGCCTATAGAGGTCAATAGAAGTGTTAAATCTCTAAATCACCCCTAGCTATCATAAGGACCACTAGGACCCTATAAAATGATTGTGCACCTATGAGGTCTTAAGAACTTCAAGCAAAATGTGTGGAGGTATCCCCTATCTACACCCATGCTAAAGATAGTCAAGTATAGGTCTATGTAGAAACAAGATGATGATTTGCACCTACTAGAATCCCTTGATGTATGCCATTATGTAAGATCCTCTAATTTAAAACTCAATAGGTGCACTATTTCAACAATTAATGCCCCTAAGTTCTAGAGGGCCAAATGAATGAATTACATAAGGAATGGTTACAAATTAGGGAGAATGTGCCTAAGAAATTTAGTCTTCATGCATGCTCTTATTTAAATATTTCCCCATGCCTATCCATTGCAATTTATCAATAGTATATAGGATCCTACATCTATGTCCTTAAATATCATAGGATGTAATCTAAAGCCATGCACTGGCCCTTCCTCTAACTCAGTTTCAAATGACTCCCATATACACTTTAGTGAAAGAGTACTTCCAAAACAAGGGTACATGTATAGTTCAATACACACATAATAAGTATAAAAAGGATCACATGCCAAGTCTTCCATCATGCATAATAATGATTTGGAAAACCAAAAAAGATACCTATTAAATGATTACCAAGTGGCGATAAGATATAAAGAGGTAGTTGGGAAAGTGGTTAAATGGTGCCTAAGGCTTTGTAAGGACAAGTAAATGTAAAAGTATCTATTAGATGTCAAATTATAATTATACACCACCCCTTTGACTATTTTATGTAAATATTCCATCCTTTGATACACATGTGTACTCTAATAGGATCTTTCTAATCAACTCCCATATCTGAATCATCAGACAAAATTCAAGAAGCATAGACATGGCATCATAAAAGAATTAAAAGCTATATCTACCACTCCAAGTGGAACATTAATTTTAAAGTGTCTTGTTCATTATAAAATCCTTTTTTTTCATTTGTAAAGGGTTGACACATTTTATCAACCTCACACTACTAAAATGTGCCCTCTAAGAGCACTTTTATTGCTTAAATCTTACAAGTTAATGATAATTAAGTTCACCTCTCTCTATTATTCATATACCTTATGTTTTATTTGTATTTGTTGATATTTGTCTATGGGTATTACTTTCCCCTTTCATCATTTTCCATCCTCAACACCTTTTTATAGAACATGGAACTCATTTGTAGGTTGTATCATGTATGTATTTAGGTCTATGTTGATATTGTCCATGGACCATTTGTCATCCCTCCTAGTGTTACACAGTGTTCCCATGCCTCTATGCAAAATACTTATGCATAGGGTGTCCTTGACATATTTTGTATGAAAATGTCTTGTTGTCAAAGGATTGTAGTGTATTTATGGTAGTAAGATTACTCACTTTATTCTCAGTGTATCACCTCTTTATTTTTTTGCATCTTCTTACCTTCTCCTTCTTTTTACCTCAAAATTTTAGGTTTAGATTAGTGGTAGATTTACCTTTCTGCACTTTAATCCTGCACACTAGTTTTAAACTAGGTGCACTTAGAATATAAGGAATCCAACCTACCCCAGAGGCTCATCCTAAGGAGCAAAATGGTCGTATGCCTTGGGGACATTCCCATCATTACAATGAGACAATTGATGCTCACCACACATAGGTAAGTAATGACACTTCCACACCAAATGACTAACATTATTTTGTAGATATTTTCACTCTATGCCCCACCATAGATTATCCATGTGTGTAGAATATCCATGGGTGCATGTTTCAAATGACATAATTAATCATCTCTACTAAAAAGGAACATTATGAGCGAATTTCCATAACTAAAAGTAAGCTACTCAAGTTAGAAAAAGTGATACTAAGTATGAGACAAAAGCTTTCATATCATTGTGCAAGGATTTTAGGGATGTTTTTTCATGGGAATATCATGACTTAAAAGGGTTTGATCCTAGGTTGGCACAACATACCATAGAGCTAAAATAAGATACCAAACCTATGAGATAGAAACAAATACCAATCAACCCCAAGGTTGAGATCCTTATGAGGAAAGAACCTACAAATCTAATTAAATCCAACATAATCTTTCCCATTAAACATTCTACATGGATGGAAAATCTTATACCTGTGAGGAAAAATAATGGGGAGATAAAGTTGTGTGTAGATTTTAGAGATCTCAATAGGGTGTCATTGAGAGATCACTACCCTCTTCCCTCCATGGATCATATGTTTCAAATATTTTTAGGTTCAAAATTTTTTTCTCTACTTGATGGATATTTAGGGTATAATCTGATATTGGTGAAGGAGCAAGATCAATACAAAATTGCCTTCACAACTAAGTGGGGTACCTATGCATATAAGAAAATGCCTTTTAAACTTTCTAAAGGGAAACGTATGTAGCATTCAATGGATCATAAGTGAAATGGTACTTGTTTATATTGATGATATTAATGTGTTTTCTAAAGATCCTAAAGATCATTTGACACATATGGGATTGGCATTTGATAGGTCTAGAAAATTTGGGGTCTCTTTAAACCCCCAAAAATGTATCTTTGTAGTACATGAGGGATAGATTATTAGATATGTTGTATCCAAGGCTATAATTTCTATTGATCCTAAAATAATAGAGGCAATATTTTCTTTATATTTACCTAAACACAAAAAAGGATTGCAAATCATCTTGGGAAAGACCAATTTCATTAGGAGGTTCATACATGGATTTGTAAAATGGTAAGGCCAATAACTCATATGCTTAAGAAAAATCAAGAGTTCACATGAAGAAAATAAGGTAAGATAAGTTTTGAGGTCATTAGTCAATCTCTTACCTTGCTCAGTCTTGATTTTATTAAAGATTTCTTCATGTATGCCTTCTCCACATGTAACAAAATTTCTGCCATGATCATGCAACAAAATAGTGAAGGATTGGAACAACATATTGCTTTTTTCAGTTAAACATTGGAAGAGTATGAAGAGAAGTCTAAATTTTTTTAGAATCAAGTCCTTACTATCATAAGAGGCTTGAAGAAATTCAGACATTTGTTCTCTAATAATAAGACATTTTTTATGGTAGTTCATCTTAGTGTCAAGGATTTTATCCTTAATAGAGACCTAAGTGAAAAGAGGACTGGTTGGGTGATCGAATTCATAGAACATGACATTGAATTAAAGGTTACAAATATGTTTATAGGTAGGGGACTTTGTGATCACCTTACAATAGATGTTAAAGAATAAAAAGAAGTGAAATTGACAATTCAAGACACTTAACATGTAACTATAACTATCTCTCCTTCTAGATGGACACATGACATATCATTATTCCTCCAAATAGGAAACTATCCTACAGGATTAGTATGAGAAAAGAGGAGAATTTTCAATATGCAATCTATCCCTTACATCTTGATTGATTGAGTAATTTTCAAAAAGGACATCGCAGGTATGTTTTAAGATGTGTAGAAACTAGTTAAATAGACAAATTATTGGAGCAATTTCATGATGGACCTTTAGGAGGCCACTTTGAATCCAAGAATACAACATCAAATATCATAATATTTGGTTATTTTTGTCCTAATTTTTTCAAATAATCATATTAATAGGTTAGAATATGTTCCAAGTGTGCAATATTTATCAATAAATAGAGACTAGCTACCATGCCTTTGAAACCTATTCAAGTTGAGTAACCCTTCCTGCAATGGGGTTTAAAATTCATTATCATGATTCATCCTCCATAAAGTGATATGCATAAGCAGGTTTTGATAGCTATTGATTACTTTACTAGGTGGGTGGAGGTAGTTGCACTCAAGGAAGAAAATGAGAACTTAGTTTTAGAGTTCTATGATAACTTAGTGACTCCTTTTGGAGTCTGTTCAACCATAATATTTGATAATGCTTTGGATTTTAGTAGTGAAAAGGTATGTGAATGGGATATTTATCATGGTATTTATCTCAAAGCTTCATCAAACTACTATCCTTAGGGTAATGGACTAACAAAGTCTACCAATAAGAATTTGATTAGGACCATCAAGACAACAATGGAAGATAGTTAAAGAGGATGGCATACCAAGTTGAAGACTACTTTATGGGAAGATATAATCACTCCAAAGAAGGCCATTGGTCACTCTCCTTATCTCATGGTTTATGGTAGAGAATAAAGGCTACCCATTTAATTGTAACTTCAAACCTTGGGGATTTCACATCAACTCAAACTCATGGAGAATGATGCAATAGAGGTAATAATGAATGCGTTGAGAGAGTTAGAGGAAATAAGAGACAATGTTATGAATACTATGTGGTCCAACCAAGATCAATTCAAAAGATCATTTAACAAGAAAGATTCATTTAAAACCTTTCATCAAGGTGACATTGTAGTCAAACAAGATGAAGACCTTGCCAAACCAGGTAAACATTCCAAATTTGATAGTCTTTGGAGTGGTCCATATGTCATTACTAGTTTTAAGGAAAGTAATACTTTCCAATTATCTAATCTGAGTGGTTATGAGCTCCTTATTCCTATCAATGGGATGTTCCTCAAGTATTATTATTAGGAGAGTCAATCCTTTTATACATAGGTGTAGTTTCATTCCTCTAAGTGCACATGCTGCACATGTTTGTTAGTTGTTGTTTTGCTTCAATTTTTAGTTGGTATTTCCTATTTGTGTCTTGTTTGTTCATTTTGTTTCAAGTATGAAAGTTTTGATAGTTTTAGATCATAGTCCAAAGTTTGATATAGCACAGAGATTCTGAATTTTCTTGACCAACATGTTAGTTAACCCTTGTGAGTCACCAAAAATGTTGGTAATTTGGCCTATTAAGGCCAAATTCTAACCCCTACAATTGAAAACTTTTTATGGCCATCAAGTGTAATAAGTTAGGCTAATAGGCTTAATTGGCCTAATAAACCTACTTGGTCAATCAATTAATGTGAAATATGATGTAGAAGGCTAAAAAATGAGTTCATGTGGATTTATCATGATTATTAATTGATATTTGGGTGGCAATCACATGAGATAACTAGTCTTTAAGTGTCATTCACATGCATACTTAACCCTTCAGTGCCAATCATGAGTTAATTGATCCTTAACTAATAATCAAATGCATGTTCCATGTCTTAAAGTATGAAGGAGTCATTCACTTAACCTGATCTTATGTTAAGAGGAGTTATTTGATAAATAATGGCATAACATGTTTCAAAATGGGTCTGAATAAGTCAAATATGGCCCAATACCTTGTTTTCAATGCCAAAGAGTTCATTCAAGGAGCATGCAAGACATTAGACATATAGAGATGTCTTGAGGAATATTTGTAGCAGGTTATAATTAAATTTGTACTTAAGCTAATGATTATATGACTCTTTTCTCTCTCCTCTACACCATTCTCTTGGCTTATTCTCTTATCAGGTTCTATATATTTAGGCTATTAGGCCTTATTTTAACATCCCTCTCTTGGCATGAGGAAACTATGCCAAGATTAAAATTTGTAACCTCTTAAATCAATAAAATGGATTATTGAAACATCTCTATGATTGACTTATATTGTGTATATGCTTATTCAGATGTGTATAAGTGGTATGAATCTTTCCTTAACATGTTCTTACCAAACCTATCTATTGATGAATTGTCTTTTGGAGGTTATATGAAGTGTCAAATATTGGTGATCAGGTTTGCTATGTAACAAGGTTGAATAGTGTTTGAAATCAAACCTCTCTCCCTTTACCTCCAAGATATAGTCATACATTAAGACCTCCATGTGAAACACTATTGAAAAATAAGCCTTAGAGATAGTTTCTTAGTCTATTTTTGGTTCATTAGTGTTGTATAAGTACAAACTTGAGTGAATGGACCAACAATATAGGTGTACCACCATCACTAGAATAGGATTTCCCTTTTAGATATCTTTTTAACTCTTTTCACCCCCAGATAAAAGTAGGTTTTAGTAATAGATATAGACTTGATACATCAGAGGAGCTAGCCTCATAATCTAGAGATTTAGTCTAAGATACATGTATCCCATAGCTTGTAGACTAATTTAATGTTAGTATAAATTTGAAAGAGATCTAAGCAATCTAATTCAATAGGGTGTAACTTGGGTTGTTAAAACATACTTCTCATCAAAATCCACCTTTAGATATAACATAATACCTTCCACAAATGGTCCAACCAATGACCCTTATGAAACTCCTAGTAACTCTCAAATGCTCCAAATGTAAAACCACATTTTTAAATTGTCTAATCAACCTCCTCAAGTCATCATGACTCAACCAGATGATAATTTTGTTCCTCCTCTTAGATATTCTAAAGAGAATATTTTCCCTTAACATCTTATGCATAATAAAATCTTAAACATTTACAATATGGACCTTTATCTCCCTTCATTTCATTTATAGACATTGGAAACATGGGACTAAAGATCCTTCTATCTTAAAAGCTTTGGAAATATCTATAAGGAGTGGGTTAAAATGAATACTTTTTATACCACCAAACCTCTAACCAAAACCTTTATTGTAGATGCACTAAAATGGTACAAATAAATTATTATACATTCCATCACACAACTAGAGGAATTAGTCAATTCTCTAGTTAAGTAATTTCAACATAATGATAATTTTAAAAATAGCCTTATCCATTTCATCAATACTAAGAAACTTTCTAATAAATTTTCTCATATTTTCATCAAACTATGGAAGTATCTAGCTCACAAAGTGAACCATAACATGAGTGATGGTAATATTTTCAAACTATTTTTTACCACTATTAAATCCCCTATTCAATACAAAGTTAGGATGTATTCCCCTAATACTTTATAAGAGGCCTTTAATCAAGAAAAAAGGTAATACTTCTTTATGAGCTAATTTGAATTATCTCATAGGGAATAATCAACCAATGTCATTGATACCACTTCATCTCAAACAAAGCCTAAAAAACAACTTGATGAGGGAGATTCTAAACCAATAAATAAAACCCACTCCCATCCTCCCTGGAGTCTCCACAAACTCAAGTGAAATATGCCACCTTATAAACCTATGAGCTTTGAATCTTCTAAACCTCCTCCAAAATGGTATAATAATGATAAGTTTTGTTGGTTTCATAGGTCATTCTCATGAGCATTTAAATGATATTCAAAGATTCATTCTTACCTCTTGCTTGGTCCACATTTCAATATTGACACTCTCACCCAATAACAGTATCAATACTATCTGAAAGTCTCTCAAGCCCAATCTAACTAATTAAAATCACATCAACATCATTACTTAATGATCAATGTCAACCCCCTCCTAATTCTATATCATATGTTAATGTTGTCTAAACCACAGTTGATATTTCTTCCTATAATAGTGACAAAAATATAAATAACATGAAAAAATTCAATCAAGTGGTATCATTCATTAATCCTCAACCTCTTAGGTCACATGATCCCAAGGAACACCTAATTCAAATTCCTACACTAAAGTACATCATAAATGGTCCTATTTTATCTTATATACCTCTTCCAGCCTCTCTTATATGTCTTACATCAATTTAAAATTCCTTAAAATATGACATATCAACATATATTTACCTATCTTAAACTGCATTGACCAACCCAATGCAGTTCATTGTAATAGTTCAGTTTCATCAAACTATATAAGCTAGCTTGTTGTAATTCATTATAATATTTTGGTTTCATAAAAGTGAATCAACTACGCTGATGTAATTCATTTTAACAATTTAGTTTCATAAAATAACATCAACCAACCTAATGTATTTCATTATAATAGTTTAATTTCATTAGATTGTATCATCTACCCTAATCCAATTCATTATAACATTTTAGTTTCATCAAATTGCATCAATTATCTTGAGTCAATTGATTCTAATAATTTAGTTTTATCAAACTTCATCATCCATCTTGATGTAATTCATTCTAATAGTTTAGTTTAATCCAAATACATTGGATAACATGATGAATTTCATTCTATCTTCAATTTTTAAATTATATCTCACATTTGGGGCATCTTTTCATCCCCATCCTTTTATTCATCTACATTTTAAGGCATCTTGAGATGCCCATAATTTTAATACTTCACATTTTGGGGCATATTTTGAATCCAACCCTTTATTCCTTAAATCTTTTATCGGCATCTTAGGATGCCCACCCTTTATCTTCTGACCTCTTGATACTTTATCTTTACCATGAAGTACCCATCAATAGCCTTTTTCCTATTTACCATCATCACCACATTGAACTTCAAGAAACATTTTTGAGATAAATATGTACACACTTCACATGCTCTTATCTGTCATAGTATTTAACATATTTTTCTTGATTATCTCATATTATGTTTATTTTCTACATTTTATCTAATTTCCCCCTCTTTTGGGATGATTTTAATTTAACCATTATTTCATTTTTTGTTCTTTGGTATTTTACTTTCAAATTGTGTTTCTCTTATAGATCTTAGGTATCCCATATAGGTTTTAATTATTATCACATTTTTATAATTTTACCTTGGTATCCTAATGGTTTTTTCTCCCCTATTTACTTCCCCCTCTTTGGGTAGACCATTTACTTTCCCCCTTTTTTGGAATGATTATTTACTTTCCTCCTGTTCTAGGATGACCATTTACTTTCCCCCTCTTTTGGGATGATTATTACTTTCATTATTACTTGTGTTATATCCCTTGTAGGATATTATGGTTTCCCTAAAGGCATGAATACCATATCATATCTCTTCCCCTTTAAAATAATTATTTTCCCTCCTTGTGATCCACTATAAGCATATTATTCATTGTATCACCTTTATTACATGGATAAATTTTCCATGATCCCCATTTCCTCCTTTAATTTTACTTGAGGCACATGTAGGTAAGTTTTGAGATTGCATAATTACATGTGATAAAATCTAGGTATATTTAGGCACCATGTTCTTTAGGTTCTCCTTTATAGTGGCCAAGCATAAACTCTCTTATATGTTAACTTCTTATTTCATCCATAGTTGGTATTTCCAAATCTATACGAAGGAGGAACAAATAAATCCAAAAGATTTAAAATTAATATCATAAGAAAAGGCAATGTTAAAAGTTAAATTATATCAAAAAAAATATATCTCAGTATAGGCACTCCACTTTCATCACATTTGTGTCAAATTTTTAATCAAAATGAATTTTTGCAAGAATGCATAAATTAGGTCAGGAATCACTAAAAGACCCAAATTTACTTGTGCACTTAAGGTGCATATTATAAAGCTCATTATGGCATCCCTAATTGGGGAAATTAATTATATATAATTATTATCCATGATTAATTAATCCTAAGTTAAATTTATATTTTTTAAATGATGTTTTGAAGTAATTAAGTGGAACAATCATTCAACTTTAAACTTTACAAGAATCACATAAAATTAATCTAGGATTGATTAACTAATTAGAACAAATAAAATGGCTCATTTATCCTTAAGTATAAAATTCATGTATTTAATTTAAAAAAATTCAAATAATTCAAGAATCAACTATGACATCAGTTGGAAAGTGGTTGATTAAGTTTAATAAAAACACCCAAATGTCAAACCTTGAAAATATTAGCTTTAATGTACAAAATATTATAAATTGAACCCATATTTCAATTGATGAAAACTCAACACTAAATATTAATTAAATTAACTCCAAAAATTGGAATTAACCTCAAACACACATATTTATTGTCTTATAATAGATGAAATCAGTTTGATAAGTCTATAAATACAAGGCTCATTTGTCGTTATAGAAAATTTTTTTGGTGTAAAGTTACTCTACCAAAATCTTACAAATAATCGACCCCTTTTTTCTAATCTTAATAAAAACATGCATAACACAAGGGAAAGTTCCATAATAATGACATCATGGCATTCATGAATACTCCAAGCTCTAAAACCACACCAAACAAACATAAATGCTAGCAAGCTATAGACATCCAAAGGGGAAGGTGAAATCACATTATTTTATCTTCTTTACACATTATTTAACTGTTCCTCATCCTTACCCAATATGAGGAAATATATTTGGGTTTTAGGTTTTTTATGAATTTTATTTTGATTTCATACTAATAATAAAACTAACTCCCTCTTACTTTTGTGTTTACACATGGCACACCCAGTGGGACCATGCACCCCAGAATCCTTTTAGGAACATTTCATCATCCTCTAATTTGGAAATTACATCAATTTTATCTTAAATAAATTCATTTATCATAAATATTTTATTTTTATTTTTTCTTAATATTGGTGGAAACACTATATGTATCAACAAATTTTTTCCCATAATTAGTGATATCACTCTATATAATAATGATATCACTTCTCCAATGTTTTTGTCACTTTGTGTTTTTAAGAAAAATGGTGGGATTACTCTACATATTGGTGGGAATGCTTTGCGTATTGGTGCAAATGATCTCAAATTCATTAAAGGTATAAATGGTGTTATTAAAAACCCTAATGGTAGTAACCCTCTACATTTAAATGGTTACATGCTGCATATCATCAAAATCAACCTATGATTCTTTATTTTATTCTTATTTGTCATTTTAAAATTGGTAAGAATGCCCTATTTAATGATGGTATCACCCTAAAAATTGATGATATCACCCTAATAATGGGTGGAATCATTAGTATCTTATTTATTATTTATTTTATTTATAGAATGATGGGATCACACTGCTAATCAGTGGAATCCTTAGTTTCTTATTTATGGTTTCTTCTATCTATATAGTGGTAGGATCCCCTAATAAATGACATGATTACCTTGCTAAATGGTGGGATCACTTTGTTCTATTTTCCTACGAGCTAAACAAATAGATATTCAATTTCATACACTCATCAAAGATCACATTTGAAAACTTTAACTTGTTTGTTATAGGCCCACTTGACAAATATGTGGTTTTCACACAAACAAGAAATTTTTGAACGCTTTTTCTTGGTACAATTAAAAATAACCAACACTTGTATTTGGTGTTCTAAAAACTTGCTTGCTTATTTTCATTTTGTTGCATGTTTACTTTGTTTGTTTTCTTATGAATAATATATTATGTGTATTCTCTTCCCTTTCACCCTTGAGGGAGCCTAGGTGACTAAATACATGTAGATTATTGTTATTCCATCTTCTTTTTTGTTGACTACATGGGATGCATTTCATCTCCTTTTTGTGAGTTCTCAAGGCACGATGATTGGGTTTTTAGCTCCCAACATACATACCAACCTTTTACATATAATGGAGGATCTAAATTGAGGATAATTTTTGATAATAACATATAAAAACTCCCCATAAAGTGTTTTGTGATAATAAGGAGTTTATCCCTAGTTTTACACTATTAGACATCACCCTCAAAGTCTAAATTTCTTGAAGCACTTCACTAAGATATTTACAATTGAAGTGGTCATATAAGGGATAAAACCTATTAAAAATTACCCATTATTTATTATTATTCTATGATTTTTATCCCCATGTACCACAAGGTATATTGGGTACCATTTAGAAAATCCATGTCAAAATTTTATATTAAAACCTTTCATCGTAAACAATTTATATTGTAAGGGAAACCAACCTTTCCTAAGATTGCATGGTATACTAATTGAAGTTAGGGTTAGGTTAAATTAATCTCTAACTAATTTAATTAAGGTAGTTACATGGAATACACTTTATTTACACACCCATTCTTCCATTAAAGATAGGGCTTGTTTTGAATATGTGTTGTTGATAAGGCATTAATTTGCCTAATTTTTGGGTCATCCTTATTTCATTATAAGTAGTACATTATCCATTTGTTATAGTAATTTATCCCCATTGTATATTTATGCTATCCATTTCAAATCAAATCTAAATCAGGTTCTTTTGAACTAAAGTCCATTCTCATTCAACTCTAAATCAAGTTCACTTTGAACCAAAATCTAATTATAATATAAAATTCAATCTTGTTCCTTTCAAAATCCAAATGAATTCAACTATCAAAATTCAAATTAAGTCAACTTTTAAATGATAAATAAATTCAAATTTAAAAATTTAAATGAATTCAACTTTCAAAAGTCAAATTAAGTCCACATTCAAAGGTCAAATGAAGTCAACTTCAAAAAATCAAACAAAGTCAACTTTTAAAATTCAATTAAAGTCAAATTTAACATCAATTCAACTTTGAAAGTAAAAAATAGAATCAAATCCAAGGGTTAAGGATAAATTAAGAATTTTTTAAGATTACAAGATTAGGTTTGATCAAGACGTGTTTGCATATTATCCTCAACCCTTTAAAGTACTTAAACACAATATTTTGGAAAACAATTCAAACCAAACATTGTTATACTTTGACATTTTACTTCGATAAGTTTAAATTATACTTTATACCTTGACCATGAAATATTCCAAAAGAGTTTAAATATATGACTTGAATTCAAAAGTATTTCTCAAATTTAAAAATCCTCTTCGAATTGTTAATTAAGTTTTACACACAGTCGTATTCAGTCAGTTCAAATATTTCATCTTAAGTTCAATACAAATATAATTAATCCAAACTAGATATACAAGAATCAAGGATACATATTGTTGGCTAGGATATGGAGGAATAGACACAATGAAATATATTCTATAAATTCAATTTTTTATTTTTTTACAATGAAGCTTTAAAAATCTTTACAAAAACATGAGTTGGTTGAGAAACCAACTAATGGTAAAAACTACACACACAAAAAAAAAAAAAAAACTATAACGTTTTAATCATTAAAAAATAATCCAACAAACTCCCCCTTGATCCAAAAGGGAATAGAAATACTAAAGTAATGAATTGTGAGTCATCTAAGTAGATTCTATTACAACTGCAACTGATACACTATGTATCATAGACTGGTCAATGCCTTGATCATCCCTGTACTAAAGTAGAACAAGATTTCACTTTATCCACCTACATCAATCCTCACATAGACTTTATATAATAAGTGATTTCCCTAGTACTATGTATGGCACATCTCAAACTAATGCCCAATAATTACCAACATCTCCCATAGGCCTTTGCTCAGCACTAATAATGCTAGAAACTCAATATTGACTCATATCACAACCACCAATGACTGATCAAAAGGTAATGTTCCATATCTTCTCCCCCTATCAGGTGATAGGTTATAATCCATGTAGAAAATAAACCAAGTGAAAACCACTAAAATTATCTACATCAAAGATCATATCAACACTAGATCTATGAAAGCAAATTACACAAGCCAAAAAATTCTACTACATCAAATCCAAATCTTGATCCTAGAAGCTCACAAAAGATGGGTGTGTTACCATCTTAGAGTATATAGTCATCAACTTCATAAAAATAAACTTTGTAGTCATCCCATCTATTAGAAGAATATGTAGAAGAATAGCCAAAAGAGGAAATAGAAGAGTGACCAGAGTGACTGAAGTGACCAATAATGTTTGATTTTGCCTTCTATCAATGTTGAAAGGACCTCTTTTTAGAGGGGCACTTTGTAGAGAGGTGTCTTATGCCACCAAAATTATAGTATATTCTCTCATGTTTAATGGAACTAGAGGAAGAATAACCACATGAATAAAAATTCTTGTGCTTGTGCTTGTGTCCATATGAATTTTTATGGTGATGTTCATGCTTTTGAGAACCAGAGTGATGTCTATGCTTCATAGAACTAGAATGACGTCTATGCTTTAGAGAACCAGAATGATCCATATGTTCAAAATGATGCTTATGTTTGGAATTATTCCATGGAAAGTGTTTTTGTCTCTAAAAGTACTTTAAAGAATGATTTATATTATTCTCATATAATGGATTACATATTTTGGTATAGTGGGCCTCCTCACTAGGTTTTTATTTCCTATTTTCAAGTTGTCACTCATGTTGAGTGAGCAACTCATAAATGGAATCAAAATTAGATTTGTTAAGCTTATCACTAAGCTGTAATATTTCTAGAATGTTCTTATAACTAGGGATAAGTCCATTCAAAATAGTAGAAATAAACATTTCATCATCAATTTTCCTACTAGTAGTGTCATATTCTTATTTCAAATTCTTAATTCATGATAGATATTCTAAAACATCTTCATCATTTATTAGTTTAGTGTTGAGAAACTACATAATAAGGTTAATTTTCTTATAGGTAGGTTATTTATCATATAAGTCCTTTAGATATTTCTATGATTTCTAAGATTTATACTTGATGGCCTCTATGTGAATTATAATTTGTGCACTGCAAGTTTATTTCAAGAAAGCAAGAGCATACTTGTCACATCTATGAAATTCTGTAAGCTTCATAGCATCAGTGGGTAATGTTAGTTTATTTTAAAATAATTCCCACAAATCATTTAAGATTAATGTATTTTCCATGTTTATTGACCATTCTTTATAATTTTTAGGAGTTAAGCATCTATCTTCAAAAATTAAGCTCATAATTTTAGCCATGGTATAAAATCAAAAAATAAGGAATGTTATTGAGGTTTTGCCTTTACCTTTGAAATATCTTCTGATTAAAAAGGATTCCTAGGACTTGTAAACAAATATTACACCTTATAACTCCTATTTCATTTTTATTTATCCATTACAAATTGTCCTTTCATTGCTTATTTTATCCTTATAACCCCTTTATAAAAAAAATGTCAAAAAATAATTGTGACCAAAATAAATACAAATGGGATTTGATCCCTACACCTCCTACCTTAAAATATTTATACAAAAAATCCTTGTCCAAGCACTCCAAGATGATTACAAAACATGAAGAGATATTTTTGATTTTAAACATGATTTCTCTCTCTATGATAAAATTCAAATTACTTTTCCTTAAAATATAAAATTCAACCCAAAAATATAATTTGAAAAAATTGACTCATTACTTTTATGAAGGCCCACATGCCAATGCAAAGAGAACATATTAAAAATCTAATTTAAAAAATGATCTCATGATTTGTTGCAAGGATTTAAGGTTTTTTTTTTAATATATTGGAATTGAAATTGATATGATGAAGGATACCTATCTAACTCATGTAACTTTTGGCACTACACTCAGAGGTGCAACTGGTGGTGCCATCAATTTTGTATATGGGACTTATGAGGCATTAATATGTATGATCCTTGAATCCATGAAGATTAGGTTTTTTGGGAAGTTGACTCATTCTGGTACTACACTTTTTTTTCTTTTTCTAAGAGCTGAAAGTCTCATACATAATGGGAAGTCATAACATGATAGATGTCGGTAGCTTTGAGTGACATAGAATTATAATATGCTTTGTTAATTTTCATTACCATATTAGTTTCTTCTGATAGCATAGAATAGTGTATCCTGAGATTGATATTGATATCCACCTAGGTTAGAACCTCCTACCATTTGGAATACTCATTTGAAGAATAGATTTTAATGATTGGTGACTAGAGGGTCATCTTAACTACCATTCTATTTTCATGGGTTGCCATATAGAAATGTTATGTATAAGATCTTATGATAATGACAAGACTTTAACAGATTTATTTAGAAAAATCTCTATCCTTTCACCTTCAAAATCATGATTTCCTCCACAAATTTCTTGTCATGGCTCTGATACCATTATTGGATAGGATATGGAGGAATAAACATAGATAAATATATTATGGAAATTAAATGTTTTATTTTTTTACAATGAATCTTTAAAAAGTGTTACAAAAACATGAGTTGGTTGAGAAACCAACTAATGGTAAAAAAATACCTGAACAACAAAACTATAACATTTAGATCATTAAAAAATAATCCAACACATATAACCCTAATTTTGATGAGGAATGGTTTTATGATGCATTTAGGTCTTTAAAAAATAATTAAAAATAATAAGAGGAGGTACATCAACCCACATATGATGATATTCCACCTAGAATAGAAGTATGTAACCAAGTTTGAATAGAGGAGATACCTCCAAAGTCAACTTTCACTCATGAATAGTCCCTTGTTTGAAATTCTAGTCAAATTATGGAACTATCAAACAAAGGAAAAGGGTAATTTTTAGACCCCACCCAAAATATAAAACTCATTATCTCAAAACTATAGAATACTAGTCATCTTCTAGTCTCTTTGGCTACCTCCCTAGTTACTGATTCTTTAAACAATCCCCCATCTGTGGAAAGAAGCCTGTCCATTAAGCAACAACAATAAGGTTCACTATTTAATCATTCATTAAGTATGGTTCCATTCATAGCTCCTAAATAAACCCATCGAATGGATCCATTCATATAATCCACTATCACTCCATCATATGTATTCCCTAATATGCATCAGGTCCTTCTTAGTTCACAACAAATAGTTTCGAGTTCCAAATCAATTAGTTCTAGTTTGAATCAAGTTCCTTTAATTCCCAAAAAAATCCTCCTATTTATGAATAATTTTCTTCCTTTAATTCACAATATTAAGTTGAAAATAATCACCAACACCTTGTTTCTAGTTCATAACTAATTCCTTTGAGCTTTCAACAACTCACTTATAACTCGCCAAAAGTTCTTTTAAACCCCCAACAAGTTCCTTTTAGATCCCATTATATCCCTTCCAATCTGAAATAATAAATTTCTAGTAATCCCCCACTACAACATATAAAGACCAATTAAATAAAACAAGTTAAAAATCCTCTATTATAGTAGGTTATATGATTAATCCTTGATAAATTCCCATTAATCACAATCCATCCCTTCTAATCAACAACAAATTATTAGTTTCTAACAAAAAATACATATGTTATAGGTTCCTATTTTTTAATAGTAAATCCCCCAATATTGACAACAAATTATTCCAACCCAACAATGTGTTTCTAATCCACTTCCCAATGTAAATCAATATTAAACACCCTAGGAATAGTATAATCCCAAATATAAGGAAAATGACCCTAACAACTTAGTTGAAAGGGTATCCATTCCAACCTATTTTAATCCTCATCCACATCTATACCTCAATCAGACTAATCCCCCATTGAAAGCCTCATCAAAATACACTTCATCCATATTATAATATTCCCACTTTCCAATAATTTAAATAGATAAATGATGTTTTCGGTCTCCAAGTAGGAGACTAGGGCAAAAATTAAAAAATTGACAAAATATGTCCATACCCATTTGACATGTGTTTTATTCAATCATCTTCCCCATATAATTTTAAGGCAACAAAATTTGACAAATACAAGGGAAGGGGTGATCCTAGATAGCACCTTAAGGAATTATTTATGGCATGTTAAGAATTATCCTATAGTAACATATCTCTACTTCACTTATTTCTATGTAGCTTTGGTGGACAAGCCTTAAAATGGTTTTTAAACTTACCAAAGGGATCCGTCATCACTTTGATGATTTTTTAGAAAACATATAAATCATTTATCCTATAACATAGATCATGAGTTGACCATGGTTGACTTATGCACTACTAAACATTATGGTGGGTAAAGTTTTTATAATTACCTACAACGATGGAGAAGTTTGGCTAGCCACTTTCCACATAACCTTATAAATAAAAAACTAACAAATATATTCACTTCAAATCTAAATTTAGAGGTGTCTCATAACCTAAAAATCCATTGTGATAATACATTTGATGGATTATCGATAAATGAGTGAAAATTGAAAAGTTACTTATATCAAAGGCATAGTTAAGATTTATTCTTAGAATCAGGTGCAAGCTCAAATTCTAAAAAAAGCACATGTAAGTACATATTAGAATCCCAAAGTCTCTAATAAAAATAATTATGTAGTGGGTAGTGGAGTAATATAATCATGACATGTGTAAATAGTTCAATCATCACCTATTACCTATTTTATCTATTACAAAGACCACCTCCATGAAGGAATCAATATCAAAATAGAGTCTTCAATGACCTTGGTGAACCTATTTAAGTAGTATTTTTGAAATTAGTTATGTCTAACATGGCCATTTGTCCAAATACAGCAAAACATTTTTGAGAATACCAAGAAAACCTCAATGGTATAGATAAAATGAACATTATGATTACCAACATGTCAAAGGGCATATAATTCACATGTGTGTGTAATTAAGAAATTTCATTCAAGATCTATTAGAGCATGGTGAAATTGAGTTGGATAATATTGATGCTACTTATAATCATATTTTGGGTATTTATAAAGATACATTTTAGAATCATAACTCCAATAATCAGCACCAACCCTATAATCAAAATTAAGGGTTGAATTAGAATCCAAGTCAAAATCATGGAAATCATAATCTAGGTCAAGATTCTAAAGGTAATGTAAATTATCTACCATGATGTCCTATATAACTACAATAATTTTATATGTCATATTACTAACAACCACCTGACTATCATTATAATTAACCTTTGTCAACCTTCCAACACACTTAAGAGTGTTACTCCATCCCTTTTGGAACCTCTTCATGTTTAACCCTAAAATATATATTAAGGGATCAAGGGTTAAATGGGATAGAAATATTTTAAGGCATAAGGGTGATAACTTGTCTCTATAGTAGGCCAATTGATTTTTACACTTAGATAAACAATATTTTTAATTTAAATACTGAGATATGCTAAAAATAGTAAGTACACCCAATGATTGATATTGAAATAAATGTAAAAATAATGGTAACTAACTATTTTACTATGTGTATTAAAATATGATATGGAACAAGATAGAAATAGAATAGATCTAGATTTTAAATTAGTTGTTAGAAATTTGACCTCTATGACCTCAGACACTTGTATCAACATTGGATAGTTATATTGATGTTTCTATCTAGCCTAGATGCAAGTGCACATTACATAATAATTATTGGATATAGATGAAACCACCTATAATGTTCTAGGTTTTGTGTCATTTTCACTCTAATGTGCTCAGATTTATCTCATGGACTATCATTCCTTGTCAAATATTAAAATCATGGTTCTTCATCTTCATAGTGACTATGAGAAAAATGGGTTAGTGTGATCATAGTGTCGATCTAACCCCAAATATCCATCTTTTAGTGGGTGTTTCCTATATATCCACTACTATAAAGAGGGCCTCGGAGTCATGTACTTATCCTTGACATGTGGTATTGTGTGTACATAAGTATGCAATATGTGATAAATAAGTACAATAATGTTTAGTTCATTCTAAAATCCTACTTCAAAAGCACTCATGAGATTGAATGTTTAGAGAGAAAAATAGAGGATAATGCATGAGACAAAATGTCACCTCATTACTTATAGGATTGGTTTTTTTTCAATCCAAGGACCAAATAGTTTAACCAATTTTACTCAAAGAGCATGAATTGCTACCACTTGAGGCTCAATGTCTATTTGATGATGCTGAAATTCTTATTATTTGATTGAACTTGATTCTTGATTTTTATAGTGTAATGTGTTATAATTTACCACTTTATAAAGTATGGGATGGTGTTTCAAGTCCCAAACAAACATAAAATAAGGGAAAAAAGAGCAAAAAAATGGATTTCTAGTTAAGATAATGTTGATGTTTGAGGATTTAAGGATGCCAAGTCATAATTATACTAATGTGTGCCTAGTTTAGGAATTGTAAAAATGTTTATCCACTTAGTGGGAAAGTTTATAAGTGACAAAAATATTAATATTCTACTTTCAGTTCCTTCATATAATTTAAAAAAAATCAAAGCATTTATAGTAATGACACAAAAAGCTTTTGAAACACTTTATAACTGAAAGCACATAAAACATGGATTATTCACAAAGAAATTGAAAAGAACACACAAATAATTAGATTAGAAAATGAAAAATCTAACTAATATATTAATATCTATAACATAATCATAAAACCACTCCTCTTGTACAAACTTGAACTCTAAAATAAAAACAATGGATCACAATCAATGAGTAGAAGACGGTCAAAACAAATGAAAGGATTCTATTAAAATTTTGATAGAGTTTCATTAAATGAAAATGTCAACCCTTTTATCATTATAAAAAATATATTTGTATATACCAACTCACCAATTAAGCAATAAATTCATTTGACAATCAGGTGTTTGGGAAAGACAATAAGTATGAAAGCTATTATTTGCTCAGATTCAATCAACTTACAGTTGATCCCAATGTTCTAATAGCTAAAGCCACATTAATTGATCTTGTATTTACTTCAAAATTTATTTTAAAGTCCTTAAAACTCATTAAAATCATTTATTCATTGCACAATAGATCCATACTATCTTCAAATTGAATATTGGGTGTTACTAGTCATTAAACTTTCTTGGGAAGGCCATTTAACTGTGCCTTGCACTAACAAATACACTCAATTCATAGACTAATTTAATGCATATTCCATACTTTTCTTGACTTTATATTCTCTTAGATAAATTTTCCCATATAATAGCCTAAAATTTATCACTTTTGGGCCTTTTAGTTGGTGAGAAAATAACTTCCCTTTGACTACACTTTATAAACTTGACACCCAATCCTTTTTATGACTTTGATGGTTTTGATGGATAGGTGGGTCATCATTATAATTCCCAATAGTATCACCTATGTCATTGTTTCCACATGTAACTTACAATGGTTACATGGCATTTTCTTGGCTCCCCTGAGTTTTATATTACTTCATCATTTCCAAATGTCAAATTTTCTACCACATGTATTTCATCCAAGACTTTAGGCTTTGATATATTTCTATGGGTCTTAATTCATGGTTCCAAATATCTTTATCTCATGGTATAGTGCCACACATATCCATATAAGTGATTTAGGCTCTTAGAGCTTCTCTAGCCCTTACAACCCATCCCCATGGTCCCAAGATTCCAAGATGGAACCATAGGGCACCATCTTGAGCATTCAAGGATATGGGGGTATCATGTGCTACTTATGCTTGATGACTACCTCCTCACCCCCAGACTCATGATATCACACCACATAACATGATATCAAAGACTAGGACCTTGGGACCATCATGCATGTTCCACTACATATTGCTTTCCCATGGTATCTAGGTTTCTATATGGTCACCATGTGGTGATCATCTAGGCTTTGAGGGCCTAGGGCCTTTAGTTTCCTCATACTGAGGTTAATATCACTCATTGACCTCTTGATATCATGCCACATGGCATGATATTATGGCTCTATACCTAACATAAAACTTAGCCAAATTCACTAAAAATTTATAGACCTGGATGATGAATGCGAGCCATTGATTTTAAAGACTAGATGGCTTAGGGATTTTAGATATTTAAAAAAATGAAAATACAAAGTAAAACCACCAAGGAAAATACTTAATATGTTGAATAATGAAAATCAACTAAGGCAAAAAAAATTAGAATGCTTCAAATTTTTAGATCACTATATAGAGCTTCAAGACTAGTTTTTCATTGATAAATAACTGACAAAGTAATTTTAATGAAACCAATGCCTATCAATTATTTAAAATATTTAGCCACTATAATGTGAAATCTTGAAGTTATAACTCAAATAGAAGACCAATGTAAATGGACCACATTTAATATTTGCTAGAATTTTAAATTCTAAGGTTTGTGAATCAACTTTAACAAGGCTATTCTAAATCTTGATTGATAATGTTTATAAAGCCCTGAATAACTCCTATAGTCAAGTCCCAAAATAAATGAAAACATGGCCAAGTCTTTATAATGGTCCATTATAAATATTTGGTCATTTTAAATTAAAAATGATATTTTTGATGCTCAAACAAGCTTTGATGAAAGGAGTTTCAAGTGAGTAGGGACATTTATTGAAGGCAAGATAATCAAAATGCCATTTTAAGACTAATATTAATGAATAAGCATGAGCCCAATGGTTAACATATTAAGGTGCAATATTAAACTTTTATGAAGACATATTGTTGAAATGAAAGCCACTAAAAATTTACAAAAGGTTAGATAACTTGTCTTAGGCTAGGTCTAACATTCAAAAGGGTAAATACTAAAGTATTTTATCATGGAACAAGACCTCATATACCTAAATCCATCATGCAAGTTATAATTTGATGTTCATAGATGAAAGATTAGAATAAATTGAGAAAAATGCAAAGGCATTAGAAATAAGTAAGAATAATTATTTGTAACTCAGCATCTAAAAAACTACCATCAATGAAGGGCTCAAGTGAATACATCTAGAAAAATCCAAGGAGGTCCTTTAGACCAAGTAAATCAAGATTCAATTCAAATGAAAGAGAATCCCTATTTCTAGTCTAAAAATAGGGTGTGTTAGTTAAGGAAACAAAAATGGTGAAATTTTCTAGAAGATACCCCTAAGTATCTAGAAAACTCAGAATTTATGGTTCATGCATCCAAACATATGTATTAGTTATAATAAAAAACTTGAGACAAAATCAGAAGAGTGAGCACCAAAGTATTATCCAACACATGACATACTAAGCTAATTTATTTAAAAATGCCATCCATGTGTGTGATTTAAATTATTAATACATTTATAGTTTTTCATCACACATAGTCAATTAGATATACTTAAACAATTATAATTCTAAAGGAGTATTATTTAGCAATTTATCTTAGGTGGGAATGGCATGAGAATTGCTCTATTGTTATCCAAGTGTCTATAGCCCCAATAGATAAACCTTTGGTCTCCTTAAAGACCTTGATCCACTACCAACTAAGTTGTAAAGCTCAAGGTGGAGGTTGTTTGAATTATCCTTCTGAGGATCTTGAGATTTCACATGTTATTTTCATTTTCTTTTATTTTCTTTCCCCCTTTTTAAAGTAGTTTTTTGTTCATTCCATTGAGGGTTGGGGACCAAGACATGGGTTTAAGAAAGCTTAAAAAAATCATTGATTATTCAAGGCAAATAAAAAATGGTAGTGGTTTGTGCTTACTTTAGATCTCATGTTGAGTGCATTTGATGGCTTTAAATAAAGAAAACAATGTTTATAAATTCTAGGGCTCCATTAAGAATCATAGGCCATAATAATTATTAAAATGTAAAAAATGTTATAATAGTTTACATAGAATGTTCAAGCAATATTTTTATCAAGTCTCCAAATGCCATTGATTATATATTCACACAAACATACCCTTCATTTCATTAATAATTGATTATCAAGGGGAATCCCAAGGCAAGAGATAGTTTAGCCAATACAAAATGAGAAAGTAAACATAAGCTAACAAGTGATGATAATAAAAATAGAAAAACAAATCAAAAAGAAGGAGAAGGATGTTTTAACAAGAATTTTTAGACAAATGCATGCTTGAGAATTAGTTAGACACCTACAAGTAGGATTTGAAGAAGGGAAAAGGGAATAAATACTTTATTATATGTTTTCCTCTAAGATGGAAAACACTATCCCATAAATATTTTTCATTATTCATTTCATGAAATTTAAAAAAAAAAAAAAAAGGTTATGTAGTTTAGCATCATGTTTACATATAATTTTTTGAAAGCATGAGGGATAGGGTGAATATAATACCTTAGTCCAACTATTAAACTATGAATAGGATAACAATTGAGCACTGATACATACAAGAATGAGTTTATTACTCAAACTAGGTGAGATATTTCCCTTTGTTACAACCAATGATGACTCAATTGTTAGTTATTCTTTGGTAGAGATGGATGTTTTGGAAATCAACCTAGTTTTTATCTTCCAAATTTATGAATTCAACATTTATCATCAGGCTAGATGAATTGATTACAAATCTACCTAGAAGTGAAATCCTTTAATTTTTTTTTTATTCATTCAAAAAGGTAGTTTGCTTAAGCTTGGATTCATATTTTTGGAAGCACAAGTCAATTATTTATCAAGGATAGATCAAGACAAACTATAGACATGGAATAGGGCTATGTAAAAGACACATCAAAAGGGAAAAAATAAAGGACTAAGACTAATATTAAACATATCAACATTGATACTAATCTAACACTAAACTAGAAAGCGAAACAACTAGCCTAAGAAATAAAAAGCAACTAGAGGAGAATACACTATTATGTACACTATACATTACTAGAATTTTCTAGGAATCTTATTTTGAATATATAGTAGAAGTGAAATCTGAGAAGTACTAATTTAGTAATTTCCCATTCACTAGTATAGAAGATCATTCCCTTCTACATCCTTAATGTGAAAATAATTCTACCTAAAACATTTAGATATTTGGTATGGGCCAATCTAAAGTGGATCAAACATGGAATGTTGACTCATATTCTCATGGGATTTATCCCATAGTAGCATTAGATCTGAAATACAAAAGGTGTTAACCCTAAAATGGATCCCAAGTTGGAGTATATAAGGTTAAGAATATAGAAATGATAATTCACAAGGGTGATAATCAGATCTACAATAGGCCAATTGGGTTTTAAACTTAGATATAAACATACACCAAATTTATTATGCTAAGAAAAGGATAAATATAAAAATTATAACTAATCTATGCATGGAAATGATAAAAAATTAATGTACTTATCTATTTTTAATGCTAACACAATGTTGGATCTAGAATAGGTATAAATTAGGATGGAAGGAGATTTTAAAATAGTCACTATATTATAGATCTAACATTTATGGATCTCAAGACACTAACATCAAACTAGGATGGTTACATCAATACTATTATTTGGGTTTAACATAAGTGTCCTAGAAAAGGATACAACAATCTAGAATCTTTTAGGTTTGTCTTAACCTTCACTCTAGTGCATTTAGATCTGGGTGATGGACTATTTATCCTCATGAATTTTCAAAACCCTAGTTTTATATCTTCATGGTAACCTTGGGTAAAATGGGTTAGTAGGCACATGATGTCGAGCTGACCCCAAAGATCCCTCTATTAGTGAGCACTAAATACATATCCAATACTACGAATAAGACCTCATCCTAGTGTAATTCTTCCCTATGTGTTGGCTTGTGTGTGAATCATGCAATATGTGCAAATCAAGTACAATAATGACCTAGCTTATAACTTGGTAAATTACACTCTTGGTTTGTTCCTTTATTAATTTAGACTTATATATGTGATATTCTTATGAATGGTATGTAATTAGGTAAGCTTTATTCAATTGAATGCTTAATAGATTTCTTTTGATATGTTGCTTTGGTTTATTTTAGTATTTTCTAGGTGAGGAATTAATGAGGTTAGATCCTATATTTATATCAATCCCTTTGTATAAGTAATCTACATTAAATAACTTAGGATGACCATTAGGATACTTCATTTGTACAATAGATGACTTTATGGCAATAGACACTTGTGTTAGGTCAAGACACTAATCTTGACACTAGTATTTATCCTAGACATTAGTGTCCAAGGAGAAGGAAAGTAGGTGTAGGTTCAAAACTTGAAAAGGTTGAAGACAAGTACATTTTAATCATCTTGGGAAATATATAAGGCCTGAGTCATCAACATAAGACTAGTTAGACTAAGAGATAGGATAAAAGGCACAAGATAGAGTAAATGTGAGACTTGTGGAAGTGGGAAAAGGTATGGAACTGAGAGGAACAACCAAGGTTTGAGTTTTCCAAGTGTACAAAACTAAGGCAATATATAATCCATAAATATTGTCTACATTTCCCCCCTCTAATCTAGTAATGAAATTTCTAGTTTAAAGGAACAAAATGTGTAAATGGGTTTGTATAATACACCTTGTCTTTGTGTGTGCCCAACTTGAGTGATTTAATGGTGACTAAATTGAATCCAATATCATGTTACAATATATAACGAGTGCATATATTATAGAATTAAAATTACTTGAAATATATTGGAATTTAAAGAGCAAGGTTTAGGATTACACTAGTGTGTTGATGTAACCACCTTACCTATTGACAAGTTGATTTGAAAAAGATGTATCATTGTAAGGCTATGAAATTTATATTAGGACAAATATAAATAAATATTTAAAGATAATATATATATATATATATATATATACACATATATATATATATACACATATATATATATACACATATATATATATACATATATATATATATACATATATATATATGTATATATATATATGTATATATATATATATATATATATATATATAGAGAGAGAGAGAGAGAGAGAGAGAGAGATTGAAAGGTCCATTGCCCTAACTTTGAAGAAAAAGTGATTTTCCACCTAGTAGTTTAGATTAGCTCAATCATGTGACCCAATGATACCTATACATTGGTGAAGTTGGATTATAAAATCAATTTTAGCCTAAAAATTGGGTAATATTGACCAAAATAATCACCTCAACCATACCAAAAAATGAATCAACTACTGTAGTATATTAGTTCAATAAAGTTTGTAAAAGTTTGAATGGGGTATGGATACATAAAGGATTTTTTGAGTCTAAAAATAATTTTTATTTTGAAATATTATGAAAAAATTACATAGAATATGCACCTTGAATATGTCTCATGCTGAAATTTTTTATAATAATGGTACCAATGTATAGAATTCTAGCATAACTATGAATCATATAACTATGTGTTTTGACCAATTAAAAAATTATGTAAGTGTGGAGAAATTTATTCCAAAGAATGCCCCCACTATATATGTATAAATATTAAAATTTATATAAGTACCAATGTGGATAACATGTTTCCAAAACATGCACCCATTGTAATCTAAAAATGTTGAATACTAAATAGGTGTGGAGAACATGCTTCCAAAGCATGCTCCCACTGAATTTAAAAACTATGAATGTGTGGAAGACATTCTCATATGAAATTCCCCCACTGAATTTTAAAATTTATATAAGTACCACATATTGAATAAGTGTGATAACATTCTTGAAAAGCATGCCCCCATTAAATCTAGAGACTATTCCAAGTGTGGAGAACATGTCTCTATGACACACCCCCACTAATATGACCCCTATTTGAGGTGAGGGAAAGATAAGAGTTGGTAGTTACCTAACCTAAAAATGATAAGACCACTATATAATCTATGAATATAACCATGTAATATGTATAAGGAACATGTCTAGGTAAATATAGCATTGAAGTGCATAGAACAATGTGATCACATGAAGACCTAAGATGCATGATAAGGATCATGGAAATGTCTAGATAATAATAGTACAAGTTCAAAAATAAAATAAAGAGCAAACATAATATAAATCAAAATCAATTTAAAAGGCAATGGTCTAAGGAGACCACAAACAAGGGGTATGTCCAAACATTGCACAATTAAAGGAACATGACTTAGTCAAATGTCCATACAACAAATAATGATATATGAAGATGAAAAAAGCATACATAGGCATGGGGTCCACAAGCAAAGGAGCATATTTAAATTATCAAACAAGGAATGCAATAGTAAGTCAAGACACTCAAGGAAGTACATGAAATAAATCATAATCAAATAGAATAAACATGTCATATTAGTCCATGGATCTAAGGTGTTAGGAATGTTTTTTCAAATGTATAACATATCAAGTACCATGTGTAAGATATATTTATGGATAAAGGCATGTGTAAGTACATATATAAGCTAAAACATGATAATGAAATGTGATCTTCAAACCATATAACCTATGTGTATCAATATCAAAAAAGTAGATGCCGCTAATGTCTTCATGACTTAAGTAGAATGAAGGACCACCATCTAAAATAAGAATAGATCATGTATTTGTGTATGCTTGTAGAAAACTCAAATATAATTATGACATATATGTGTGTTTGTATAAGTAACTAAATATGCCATCCATCAATGTGGAACTAACACATAGATGACAAGGAGCCAATAAAGCATGCAGGTTCCAAAAATATTTTTGGATTGTTGAATGTTTTTTTTATTTTTTGGTATTTTAGAATGTTTGAAAAATAAATATCACCCTATGATGGCATCCAATGGATCATCATAGATATCTCCACACTATGAACCTAGTGTAATAATATTATGATGCTTTTAAGGAGAATTTATATGTTTAATATCTATCATAGTAGTATTAGTGATGCTTTACATATGTAAAATAGGACTTTGTGCTCTTGAAGTAATAGTAAGAGTAATATTATGGATTCTTGGAACCTATCATTGAGGTCTCTATGGTTTATTTGTAATAACCATAATATGAATATGTGTAGGTGATATGCACTAATCATAGTGCATAGTAGATGGGGATTCCATGGAATCCACTATATGTCTCTAATATAATTTGTCTCTCAAGTATTGGCCACCTAGTAATGGGGATTTCATGTTAATTAACTTTTTACGGTGGATTAATCTTAGTAGGCTTGATAATCAATTATCTATGTGTAAATTTTTATTGTTCAAGAGGATGCTTATATGGAATTATATAAACTTTAATTCCTTGATTAGAATGAATGTATTTAACATACCCATGCATTGTAGAAGGTAAATAAATCATTTTATGCTCAAGTAACATGGATAACATGATATCTAAAGTATCTTGCTATTTTTAATCTATAAAATTTATTGTGAATCCTTAAGAGAAGACTTCAAATTTTTCAAATGATAAATTTGAATTTTACCCTTATAAGGTGTATTCAATATTTTTAACCAAGATGGGTGTATAGAGTAACAAACACTTACATACTCATCTACTATTTTTTTCCCTTATCTAGATTTACTTCTATATTTTTTACAAGTGGGTTTGGATTATATGTGCTAGGACCCATAGGTTCGAATAGGTTGTGATAGGTGATCAAATGGATCAAATTTTAAATTTCTAGATTTTCTCATATGTCATATCATAGGTTGTATCATCATCATTTTCATAGTAATATGAAACATGGCCATATTCTTTCTCAGTATTGACTAATAAAGTAAGCTCAAATGTTGGGAGCTCTTGTATTTTTATTGTCTCTTTTAGCAATGGTTATTTATCCTTATGCATATCTATGTATATCTCAAAGTTTTAGGCCTTATTTTCATCTAGAGACAAAGCATCAATTGTACTTGACTCAACTAATTCATACATATATATGTGCTCAAAAGGGATGTATTTTTTAGGTGGTACCATTGTAGGGATGCCTTCAATTTCAAAATTTATCATTTTGCAAAATTTTAAAGGTTTATCATCAACATTCATGGATAATAAGTTCCCCTCATGTATGAATTTTACACATCAATGAAGTGTATATGGGACAACTTCCATGAAATCTATTTAAGGTATACCCAGAAGTTAATTATAATGTAAGAATTGAAACATGACTTGAAAAGTAGTTGAAATTGTTTTTGGTCCTAAGGTCACATCCAATGTAATTTGACCAATTAGAGACCTATTTAAATTATCAAACCCTTTTATGTGCATAAATGTGTTCTAAAAAATATTTGTGTTAATACTCATGGTGGTTAGGAATTTTATTCTACAAATGTTTAATCCCATACATTATCAATGATCACCCTTTTGATACCTCTATTTTTCATTATCACTTGTATGGACATAGGCATATTTTAGTCAATAATATCTTTGGATGTTTGTTATTATTCTTGAGATCTTTCATAATATCCACAAAATAAGCAAGTTCAATATCATTTGTAAATTGTGTCTCATGTAATTCCTTATGTACGATATCCTTATAAACCTTAGATTACTTTAAGAGATCAAGGATTGAAATTTTTACATGTGTATTTCTCAATTGGTTAATAATGTCATATCCCTTAGATTTTATTACTAGCTTAAGTTTAGGAGGCATTTGTTGTCTATTAGTAGGTGGTAGGATGGGTTGAGAAACCTTACCTCTTTGAGTAGTAACAACATGGACTGTATAACCCAATATAAGCCATGGGCAAATAATGGGTGCGGGATGGTATATATCATTTGAATAAGACTTAGGTGGAATGAATAGTTTAGAGAATAATTACTAAAATCTAGAAACTAGATCTATAATATTAAAAAATGAATTTTTAAGAGAGGTCACGTGTTGTTTCTTATTTAAATCCCTCTCACTATTTACATGAATTTTCTAAATATCTTGAACAAAGAAACTAATGTAACAAACCATATAAACTATAATGTATTAGACCATGAAATATTTTATAGAAATATCCATAGCAAACATAATTTCAAAATTATAACAATCAAGGATACATAATAAATTAATTAAAAAACCTAAATTGTCTTAGGGTTTGATGTTCAAATATCATGTTCACCAAAATTTTAACCCTAAAATGTATGTGAATACTGCTTTGGAGTATATAACATTAAGAATATATAAATGATATGCACAAGGGTGATAACGCATATATAAGAGGCCAATTGGGTGTTAAATGTAGATATAAACATATACTAAATTTTTTTATGCTAAAAATATGTTAAATATAAAAAGTAAAACTAAGTAATACATGGAAATGATAAATAAATAACATACTTAGCTAGCTCTAATGATAAAATAGTGTTAGAGATAGAATAGGTAGAAATTAATCTAGAAGGATATTTTGGAATAGTTATTAGATTCTAGATTTGATGCTTCTAGAGCTCTAAACATTAACATCAACTTGGGATGGTTACATCAACACTACTACCTAGGTTCAATGCAAGTGTTTTTCACAAAATACATGATGAAAAATGATGCAATCACCTGCATGTCTATAGATTTATCTTCACCTTCACTCCAGAACATTGAGATCTAGGTCATGGACTGTCACTCCTCATGAATTTTCAAAACCATGGTTTTTCATCTTCATGGTGACCTTGGTAGAAAATGGGTTAGTGAACATATGGTGTCAAGATAACCTCAAAGACCCCTATGTCAGTAAGCACTACTTACATAGACAATACTAAGAATAAGATCTTAGAATAATTTAGTTATCCCCTATATGTTGGCTTATGTGTAGACATTATTTTATGATTATATAGCACCTTAGTATTCTACACTTGGTAAACATAGACCTTGGTTGTTACTCTCAATTTTAGACATTTCCTTATTCTACAAGTCTTGAATTTATTGTATATTGTCCCCTTGGCCTATATCTCTTAGTCTAACCAGTCTTATGTTGATGACTTAGGAATTATATCTTACCCATAATGCTTAAAATGTACTTATATTACATCTCTACAAGTATTGAGCCTATACCTACTTTTCCACTCCCTGAATACTAACGTTCGAGAGAGACACTAGTGTTGATGTTAGTGTCCTTAGCTAATGCAAGCGTCCAATTCCCTAAAGTCATCCAATTTGAAAATGAAATGTATATTAATGGTTAGCCTAAGTTATTTTATGGGATTTATTATGCCAAAGGGATTGATATAAATATAATATCAACCCTCATTCATTCCTCACCTAACAACATGGGAAAAATACTAAGTATTCTTACCAAAGAACATTAAAAGAGAATTAATAGTAAAAAATATTCCCTATTTACATAAAATTCATAGGTACAACACATTATAGGTTTTAATTACTAAATGTGTAACCCAAGATCTTGATTTTCCAAGTTACAAGATAAGTCATTATTGTAGTTATTTTCTAAATATTTCATGATTCACACACAAGCCAACGTGTAGGGGAGAACCACATGAGTATGAGGAAATATTATAGAGTATTGGATATATAGTTAGTTTCCTATGATATTGGGGCCTTTTGGGTTATATTGACATCATGTTCCCAATAACACATTTTTTCCAAGGTCACAATGAAGATGAAAAACTAGGGTTTTGACATTTTAAAAGGAGCAATAGTCCATGACCCAAATTTGAATGCACCAAAGTGAAGGAAAAATAAAAACACAAAAACATTCATGTGGTTTCATCCTTTTTTATTATATATTTTTTATAATACACTTATGTCTAACCTAGATAATAACATCAACGTAAATATCCTAGGTTGAAGTTAGTGTCCAAAATACTAGAAGTGTTAGATCCAGAATCTAATGACTATTAAAAAATCTCCTTCCATCCTACTTTATAATTTTTCTAGATACAAAAATATAAAAGAATCATATCAAGATAAGTGCATACTTATTTTTCATTTCCATATCTAGTATAGTTTTTATTTTCATATTTAGACTATCTCAATTTTATGAATTCAACATATGCTTATATATGAGTTTAGTATCTAATTATTCTACTATAGATATAATTATCACCCTTGTGTCATTTCATTTTTATATACCCCTTTCATTAAATATAGGGTTAATAATAAGATAACTTATATTATTTTAGGGTTAAACATTTGGTGAACTAGATTCATATGAATGTAATTTTTTTTGTTCCCATGGTTTTAATCCATTTAGGGTTTTAGATTGTTATACTTTTTCATTTTTTACTTATAATATTTTACATGTAACACATGTATATCCCTATATCGATAGGTGTACCTATTAAAATCATTGATCTTCCCTTCCCCCCATCTAAGAGGTCTCAAATCAATGAGGCATCTCATACTTTGGATCATGATGATACCCATGTTGATAATGAAAAAAATACTAATAGGGTTATAGTTGAATATTTTGACCACAAGACAAAATAAATCAACCCCTATAGTAAAAAAATTGATATAGGGGTCTTGAAAGATATTATAAGGTGTGTCATGGTCCTAGCAATGTCATTTAATGTGTTATTTACCTTGGTCATAGTCAACTTTTAGCCTTGTACCATTTCATGTCATATAGGGTCATATTTGGGCCATTTAATGAGGTTTGTATGGTTTAATTTGTAATAAATTTTTTATAAACTATTTTTTAATATCCCCCATGTCATTTTATTATTTTTCATGCTAGTCTCTAACTAAAAATTATAGGAGTAACATCATAACAAGAAGATTAGTAGCAGTTTGGATAGTTTAGTTGGTTGTACAGATTATAAAGAGGTTGTCACAAGTGTGGAAGGAATTTAAGTGACCATTTAGTTCCCCTAAGATCAATTTTACACTTGGTTAACTTTAAAACACTTGAAAATGGCTTAAAACTATTTTACTTCTCCATCGCTCCATTAGGCAGGCAAAAATAACTAATCAATTTTGGTTTAGTATGGCCAATAGAGGATGAGTCAAGTAAAATAAACTTGGTTGTAGATATTAATATGATTATAATTACATTTAATGATAGGAGTTTAAGGATTGATGAGTTATGTTCTATGAACCGTTATTTAGAAGTTGATTGTTCCTTTCTACAGGTTTATCCCTACACCCTACATGTTTTTATTTTGTTTACAATGGTCTGTACAAAATAGATAATATATATGGTACTTAAGAGAATGAAAATACTCTTCAAATTATTATTGATATGGTTTGGATGTGTGAAATTCAAAATATGGGCATGAATCATCTTATAGTGCAAGTGAAAGACACTATCATAGTTTACAAACAAGTATTCCTCAGCAATGGAGTTTTCCTTCCTATTTTGGATTTAAAATAAAATTTTATGTGGTTGTATACCCTTAAAAACATTATGTTCAACCTCTCCATAGTATTTTTTATCTCTAATGCATATCTTGAGGGAATGAGAAGTTAAGGAGGGTACACATAGTCAGTTTTCTATAGGTATTCACCTACAGTTAGGTGAATGAAAGTTTTAAAATAGTCATGGAGATGTAATGAGGAGTTTAAATAGGTTAAATACACTCTTAAAACATGATAAATCAAGTTTAACTATTCAAATGATATATGATTGATTGGGATAACTAGTTATTCTCTACACAATCTTATAACTTGATGTGCACCTACAAGTGCCATATAGAAAACTAAACATGTTGGAATGAAGGTGTTTTAAACTAGTTTAAAGTCTCACAAGGTGAATAAGATCATTTTAGATTGATAAGAGACCTAATATTAATTTTAGAACTATCCACCATGCATATTATTCATATTCCAACTTCACTACCTTGTGTCCTACATATGCACCTACAAGTGGCTCTAAAAGAGGCCTAAGGGTGTTGCATGGAGATGTTTGAAAGTTTTTGAGACATTCATATAGGTATAGGAACATGGACAAGGTCATAGCATCAATGGTGGAACTACAAAGTGGAAAATAGACTTGAAATTAGGATCATATGTGAAGAATGTAACTTAAGGGTCAACATACCTTAAAGTCTCCCAAAAAGGGTTTTCACCTTTCTTTCAATCCTTTCATAGTGAAATAAATGAGGTATAAATAGGTTAAAATGTTTCCATGATGTGACCCAATCATAAGGGTAGTTTTTTAACATGATAATTTGGATGATTGACCATAAAAAGGTGATAAAAAGAGGTTTTCAAACTCATATATTCTTTCACTATATAAGGTTAGGGTTCTCTACAATGTTTTGAATTTAAAATGACTTTACAATCCAAGGTGGAATGATATGAGCATATCTTCATGGAAATTGATCTTATTGAGGTGATAATGACACTAGTGGCTCAAAGAACAATGAGAGGGATTGAAGTATAGGGTTTTAACCTATATCATCACCTATAAATGTACCTTTTCCCTCAAAAAGGTCACCTATAATTTGATTATAAGTACCTACAAGCTCATGATCAAGGTTCATTTTAAGAGACCATGATGGAAACCCCTTAGGTTTATTTAGGCAAATTGAATTCATATCCTTGGAAAATCCATGTGTGCAGAGGAGGGAAAAAATAGCCTTATTTATTTTTTATATAATCGCTTGATGGCATTCTTATAGGATAATAGGGTAATGTTTTTCTATCATGTAGTAATTCATTGTTAGGTGTCACCATGATGTTAGGTGACACTATACTATCATGTGATAGGATATTATCACATGATATTATGCTACCGTATGAAAACATGCTACCAAGTAACACCATACTACTGAGTGGCACTATGCTTATATGTAGTAATAGGCTATTATGTGACATCATTCTACTACATGACATCATTCCATTGGGTAGTACTATGTTTTCATGTAGTAATATGCTATTGTATGACATCATGTTTTTATATAACATCACACTACTGGGTGACACTATGCCATCATGAAACATGATGATGTTGGGCGGTAATTTACCCTTGAGTAACATCATGCTATCATGTGGTGCTATACTAACACATGACACAATGATACCATGTGGCTTTGTGCTACTAGATGGTGTATTACTATCGGGTGGTGTATCATTATGGGTTGGTTATGTTCTACTAGGAGGCATAGTTCTATCAAGTGATTGAAAATAGTCAGGTGAAATAATACAACCTCAAGGCTCAATATCTTGGTGATGAGATAAAAAAATATACTTTGGTGGTAAGTTAGTGACCTATAGGAATGTATATACCATATATATATATATATATATATGGTGAATTACATGGATAACCCCATAATTATTATAAATCATTGGCAAGCCAAACCCCAAAAAGTTACATTATGAAATTTTAGGTTAATGGGCCCTATGTGGTACTCAAAAATGTTTCCAATTTCAATTTCCCCAAACCAAAATATTTGTGAATTAATGAATATTCACCCCTAAAATTTACCCTAGTCATGGTATGAACTTAGAGATGGGAAACTTGCAAACATGAACACTTTCCAATTGGATTTTATTCTAAGAACTTCAAGAAGACCCTAGGATGTGTGACATATGGTTGAAAGCTTTTAAACCATCTACAAAGGTCTATTTTTATCTTATAATGATCATCTACAGTTTGATGGTAGAGTGACTTCACACTAGGGTATGATAGTTTGGATGTTGGCCTAACAAAGATATAATGTAAACATGTCTAAATGACTTTGAGATAGTATTAAGGACTTTAAGAAGATAGTGGAGCATGATATACAAGGAATTAACATGGAAGGCACCTATAAGAGAACTCTAAAACATGTATTTACAATCAACACACAATACACTATCTTTTAGTTAGGCCAGTATAAGGTACAAGTTAGGAGTTGGCAATAAAATATGGGTATTAAACATGATTAAAACATCCTAATGAATGATAATAACCATATCACTTGATACTCATCAAATATAAATAGGGTAAGGAGGGTTTCAATTCCCAACCTATAATCAATACACCAATCTTACACAGTGTTACAAAAGTGTTAGTGTAGTGATTTTTCCCACTGGGTCTTACCTACATGGCCGTATGGCCTTTCTATGTATTTAAGCTTCCTTAGGTTAGTTATAAAGGGTCCACAAGCTAATTTTATTTAATTTTAATTAGTTAATTAATAAAATTAGAGGCTTACTCATGTTTCCCTAATTTTTTTCTATATTTACCCCAATTTTCCTTTTTGGAAATTTAATCAACTCATTCACATTTTGCAATAGACAGGTTAATGCATATTTTTACTTACTCTCTTTGAATTTTGGATCTCTCTCTATAGGAGTCAACATTGATTTCTTAAATGCTATTCAAAGATCTTGGCACACTCTTTCAAAAAAATTGTCTTGGATTTTATGATGTTTAGGGGTGTTAGGAATCTAATCTAAACCTAATATTTTATGAAGAGGGTCCACAAGACCTATTTAATCCCCTCATACCTTCACATTGCCTAGGAAAATAAGGGAAGTTCCCTCTTTTCTATCTCAGATAGAGGGTAATCCTAGAGAGATACACCCTATATGCTTAGTATGAGAATGTTAGGAAATGAGTTAGGGACTATTAAAACCTTGATGAAATGTGTAATGATTTGTGGTTACCATGAATAAACATGAATAAGGCCTCACAAGTTATATAAACCAAACAATATAGCTTAGACATGTAAAAATATAGCCAGACCTACTAGGCCTAATGCCTAATGGGTCTTAATACCACTTTTAGGGCCAAGTGAACATTATAAGTCATTGGAGGACCTTCATTGGGATTTATAAGATGGGTTTTAGCCTCTAGTTTGTCTAGAAAGTCTTAAGGAAAGTCATTTTATGGCTTAAAAACAACTTAGGCTACACAAAATGTAGGGAAGGGCTCAAGAGGCCATCTTTGGAAGCTCATATATATACATATGATTATCATTGAGGTCTAAGTATTTGAAATATGTTGAATAGGGTCCTAAACATGACTCTAGTAGAATTTTTCTAAGGGTTGAATATCATGATTATATGCATAATCCTTAAAAGTCAAAACTATTCAAAACCCTCCAAAACCCTTGCTAATGACCTGATGGGAATGAGGTTAATAAATATTAATCCAAGAGGGATAGTTTGGATAGGAAAAAGATTTATATTTATATGCAAATTCTTTAGGATGCTTCTCATTAGATTGGATTGTATCTTAATTTTACAGATAGGGTACACAACTAGTTTTATTAATAGATTTTGATGTTTTGCATGAGAAAAATTAATTTGAAGGATAAGGATAAATTTGGTATATCAAGTGGGACCTAATATAATCCTTAATTTTCATTTATTTATTCATATAAACACACAGATAGCTCTACTAGCTCCTTCAATTTAGGTAGTCCAAACTGACATAGTGAATGGAAGGTGATCACAAAGTGATAAGGTGATAACTCCAATTAGGAGGAATTTTAAGATATGACTGATAGATTTAAGGATAATAGGAATATTTAAAATTTTAATATCACCTCTTTCATGGATTTTTTTGTAAAATTGAAGGTCACTTAAATGACAAGTCTGAGGAATGAGTGAAAGAAGGATGATGGTGATTGAAGGCAATGAGAGCACTTGTTCAGAAGAAGACCAATGGTTAGGGACACATTTAATGAATGTTATAAATTTTAATTAACCCCCACATAATAATTCACATGTGTAATATCTCCTTATTATGTTTTATATCACTCAATAAAGTCCAAATATGAAGGTAGTTTCCAAGAAGGTAGCTAAGGGATCCTATGCCAATTTTGAAGAGTTTTCATGCATTGAAAGGAAATTTGTCAAAATATACCTTTCATGCTATATTAAATAATCTAATAATATAAAAAATAATTTATTCTCATGCCTTTACAAGTGGCATTGTTACTCTTGAGTTCCACTTCTCTCTCCTCTCACACATTTTAAAAGTACTAGCATTTAAGCTCTTGTTTTCTAATTCCACTCTTGGTATGGAAAATCCTTGCTTGTTTGATGTTATACTTTTCCTTTGAATAATACATGAAATTTTTCTTTGATTTCACAAACACTTGTCCAATTGTTTGAAGTGATTTATGGTGAGCTCTAGTGATAAGCTTTTATCCTTGTTTCTCTTTATCCTTTCATGTTTAAGTGTAAAAATTTCTCATTCTAACATGTCATATGGAGTGTATCTAGTGTGTTTGGATTCTTTTAAGTGTTAAAGTTCCATAAGATTATAAATCTGACCTCTATCCCACTTACCTTGGGTTTTTTTATGTATATCACCTCTATATTGAAATACTAATTTTAGAGTATTCTATGACTTGGAAGCTAGTGTTGTAGGTATTTTCTCTTAGTGTAAGATTATGATAGCATAGTAGAGATGATTATGGTGTATCACCCCATTAGATTAGGTTTCTTTCATGCATATTTATACTCCATTTTCACATAAGTAATCAATTATTATAGGTGAGAAACACTTAAAGGTCAATCTAGGGAGTTGGCCCTTAAACCTAAAGGTCTACCTTTACTATAGGAAACCCACAGGCCTAGAGGTTTTCCAATGTTGCAAAAATATTAAATTAGGCTTGAGAAACCTAATTTAGGTTGTGATATTTTGTGACAATATTTATGTAATGACTGGTGGGACCATTTTCCTAAAGATAACTTGTTAAGGTGAATGCTGGTATTGATAACATCAACTGCATATAGTGTGTTACTCAGCATTTAGTGATTCCATTCAAGGTAAAATCTAGTTGTAGACCATTTATTTTTCATATATTTTTTCTCATACTTCATGGCCCTTACTAGGTCATCTTATATTAGAGTTTTCAATCCCATTAATCAACCTCTTCAACCTGAACTTCTTCTTGAGGTTCAACATCCTTAGCCTATTCTTCCCTTTTAAGAGTAAGAGGATTTTTCTCACCAAGAAGACCAAAAAGTGAGTAATAACTTGAATAAAACATGGATATACAGAATTTTTTCCCATCATTTAACATTAAAAATATAATCCATCTTAATGCCTATGATGACATTCTCCCCAATACTACAAAGAGTGTTCCTACATTTAATGGTGAAGGCCATGTCACTCCTAGTGAGCACATTAAGGATATATCAAACTTCTATAGTTTTCAAAATGTCACTAAGGTCAAAACTTCTATTAGACTCCTTACCATGTTCCTTAGAGGGAAATAAATTTATTGGTGTAGGAATTTTCTTGGTGGTTGTATCAAAACTTGGATGCCTTTTGAGTGTTGTTAACATCAAAGTTTAAAGACAAGAGTGACCATACTTCGGTCATTCACCAACTCAATGTGATCCAAAGATCCCCCAAGGATATAATGAATTATTTTAATGAGATATTATAAAGGACTTGGAATAGGTTTCCTCCTTCCATGAGATCCCCTGTTAGCTTTGTGTTTTCCTACATACTTGAGGGCCATTGGCATGAACATAGCCATCATGCTACAATCCATGGGTGGCTTCACCTTACCTAAGGCATATGACCTTGCCATTAGAGTTGAGAATGGATTCATACAAGTTGGGAAGTTACCTCTAAAATTATTTATGACTCTACTTCCAAACACTTCTACTGATACTCCAAGTTTTGCTCAAGTTCCTAATGCAAATGCCAAGGACTATTCCTAAGAAGGTAGAAGAGATAATTGATTAAAAGGCAATATATCAAGCCTTATATGCTCAAACTAGGAAACATAATATTTATCAAGGTGATCATCAAAACCATTACCCCTATCATCATCAATATGGTAAACAATATGGTCAAGGGAGAGGCTAAGGGAAGCCAAATTTCAATAGGCCTGCCAATGTATACAATCCTAATTTCACCTCCTACACAAGAGAAATGGTACCGGTTCATAACAATTTGATCTAAGGAGAGGAATGGAAATATGTTCATTTCATGGATAAAAATTAAGGTGGATAACAATTTCTAGTTTCTCAAGGAGGAGTCACTCCTTAATTATCAGCATAAGATGAAGTCCTCATATAAGTAAGTGAAGGTTGCCATCCTCAAGGAGTAAGTTTCACCAATTTCTTAGTTGAAGAAACTTATGTGATTAATCAAGTAAATTATATTTCAAACAAAACTAGAGATAAAATTAAGGATTTAGGAGATGTTAATGGTGTGCCTAAAATTTCATGTAATCTTCATATAATGCAATAAGGCATGATTACAAGCATGACAGTCTCTACTACTCCTACACCTCCTTCAAGTTAGAATGTTGGAAGGCCTACTCAAAGTGATTCAATACCTAAAGTCCCAAACACTTCATTGCCTATAAATACTCAATAAAATTAATTAATTTTGCTCTAAACATTGTATATTCATTGAAAAGTGCTAAGGCATCTATTTCCCTTTGGGATGTCCTTCACATGCCTGACCAAAAAGAGCTCTTATAGAAGTAGATATCCACTATCTATGTTAGTCTTCCATCATCAAGAAATAGTCATAATAATGTTTATTTCACTAATTATCCTAATAAAATTTTATATCTCTCTACCAAATATGAGAAACCTCCACCTTTCTACCTCACTCTCATTATGGGGGACAAACTAGTTCAAAATTGCATCGTTGATAGTGGAGCTAGCACATTAGTGATGCCCAAGATTGTAGCTAACTAATTGGGTTTAAAGTATGAAACACATAATAAAAGGGTGATTCAATTATATGCTACACCTTATAAGTTATTAGGATTGATCAAAGTGTTGAAGGTTTTCTTGCATGATTGTCCTAGTTTCCCCATCCTCCAAGATATTATGGTTGTTGACTTGCCTACCCACTTTGCAATCTACTTCTCAAGATATTTCACAGCTAAACTAAGAGGCTACCTCTTAGTTTATTGGTCTTTCTTAGCCTTCAACATAATATATGGAACAAAGGTGACCATAAGAACTCAACTACTTTCTAGGTTCCACATTGAGCCCTATGTAGAAGTAAGCTCCAACTTGAGTTATGCCATCAATGAGAAAGAAGAGTCTATTGTGGATGATGGTGATTCTTCCAAAATTGAAGGAATGTTTAATATTTTTCTAGATGGGTATGGTGAAGATGCTTATGAACATGATCCTTACACCTATTTTTAACAAACTAACCTTGGCACTTATATCTTCCATGAAGGAGCATTTAAACAATCTGAGGTGAGTATTGGGCATTCCTTCTCATTAGATATTGAAGGTAATTACTTGATTCATGTGTATGATGATGATATATTGAGGAGAATGATAGATCACTATGGTGAGAATAAAAATTTCCTTTTTGTAAGTGATGAAGCAACCCTTGAAGATGAAATTCATGAGGAAGAATATGACCTATGGTAAAAGTTCAATGTTATAAGTCAATAATTTGAGCAGCTAGGTAAGACTATACCTACTCTAAATAAGTGTGAATCTGATGATATGTTTTTTAATGAGCTTAACAAGAAGGATGTTGAGTTTCCTATTGAGAAAAAATGATAAAGGCTCATTAAACATCAAAGTGTATGTCATACTACTCTTCAAGAAGTTTCAACCCTAGAGGGGCCTAGTGAAGTCAAGGTAAACATGTTTGTACTTGAGCAATAGTCAAGAGCTCAACCTAAATATGAATCATTTATAGAATTAATGAAATAAAAGGAAAGCAAGCTTGATTCTCCCAAGTATAAAGTGCATCATGAAAATTAAGAGATCGAGTTGAGACATCTGTCATACTTTCTAATCTATAGTTTGAAGAGCACCAATTGAACATGGCAAGAGCCAACAAGGTTATATCTCCAAAAAAGGTCCTTGAAAACAAAGAAGTAAAATTCATGAAATATCTAAATATCAAACTTTCAGACATAACAAGATCTAAATATGGTAAGTCTTTTGACCATCAACATGAGCAAGTGGTTGATGATGAACATGCCTCACATGACAAGTTGCTTTCATGGAGTAATAAGGATGAAAGAAGACCATCTATAACCCTATTTAAATCATGGTAAGTTATTTTTAACCACAATTTTTAGGTCTTGTAAATACTTAGTTAGGTGTATGTCTTTCCTTATTGTTTGGTGTTCAATAAGTGTTCTTGAGAACACATGTGTGTTTCCTTTGGTGTGTCTTATTTTGTGTGTCTTTCCTTGTTATTTGGTGTGTTTTTAAAGTCAATTAAGTGTCAAAATTGTGTATAAGTGACTCCATATCCCATTGTATGAGATTAGGCTACTGGTCTTGGCATAACAAGCATACCATCCCTATGAAATCACCAAGAATGTTAACTATTTTGACCACAAGTCAAAATAAGTCAACCCATTATAATACAAAACTTGATATAGGGGTATTATAAGATCTTATAAAGTGTGTCATGGTCCTATAAATGTCATTTAATATGCTATTTACCTTGGTCTTGGTCAAATTTTAGTCCTTGTACCATTTCATGTCATATAGGGTCATATTTGGGCCATTTAATAAGGTTTGCACAGTTTACCATGTAATAAAAATTTTCAAAACTATTTATCAACATCCCCCATGTCATTTTATTATCATACATGTTATTATATAACTAAAAATTATAGGAGTAACATCAAAATAAGAATATCAATGGTAGTTTGGATAGTTTTAGTTGGTTGTAAAGCTTCTACAGAGGTTATGGAACATGTGGAAGACCTTATGTGATAATTTAGCTCCCTTGATCTCACTTTGACACTTATTTATATTTGAGACACTTTTAAAATAGCTTAAAACCACTTCACTTATATAAATTTCATGGTATAATATCACAGATTGAAAATTTATGCTCTATTAACTATTGTTTAGAAGTTAATTGTTCCTTTTTGCATGCTTATCCCTATACCCTATAGGTTTATCTTTTGTTTGTAATGGTTAATACAAACCAAGTAATATACATGGCCCTTAAGATCATGAAAAACCTCTTAAAATGATTCTTTACATGGTTTGTATGTGTGAAGGTTAAAATATGGGATTGAATCAACTTATATTGCTAGTGAAAGACACTATCATAGTCTATAGACATTCCTCAGTAATGGAGTTTCCCTTCCTATTTTGGATTTACAATAAAATTTAAAGTTGTTTTATAACATTAAAAACATTATTATAAACCTCTCCATAGTATTTTTGATCTCCAATACATCTCTTGAGGAAATGAGAAGTCAAGGAGGGTACACATAGTTGGGTCCTTAGAGGTATCACCTACTGTCAGGTGAATGAAAGTTTTGAGAAAAGTCATGGAGATGTAATGAGTATTTTTAAGAGGTTAATCACACTCTTAAAACATGAGAAATAAATATAAACTATTCAAATGATATATGATTGAATTGGATAACTAGTTCTTCTATATACACAATCCTATATCCTGATGTGCACTTATAGGTGCTATATAGAAAACTAAGCATGTTGGAATAAAGGTGTCTAAAACTGGTTTAAAGTCTCATAAGGTGAATAAGATTAGTTTATATTGATAGGATACCTAATATTGATTTTACAACCATCCACCATGCATATTTTTCATATTCCACCTTAACTTCCCTATGTCATGCATATGCACCTATAGGTGGCTCCAACAGAGGCCTGAGGGTGTTGTATGGAGATGTTTAAAAACATTTGAGACCTTTAAATTGGTCTAGGAATATGGATAATGTCATAATATCAATGGTGTAACTACAAAGTGGAAAATATACTTGAATTTAGGATCACATGTGAAGAAGGTAACTTAAAGGACAAGGTACCTTAAAGTCTCCAAAATAGGGTTTTCACCTTTCTTTCAATCCTTCCAAAGTGAAATACATGAGGTATAAATAGGTTAGAATATTTCCATGATGTGACCCAATTATAAAGGAAGTGTTTTGACATGATAATTTGGATTATTTACCATGAGAAGGTGATAAAAAGAGGTTTACAAACTCATATATTCTTTCATTGTAAAAGGTCAGTGTTCTCTATAGTGTTTTGAATTTCAAATGACCTTATAGTCCAAGGTGGCATGATAGGAGCATATCTTCATGGAAAGTGACCTTATTTAAGTGAGAATGAACTAATGGTTCAAATAACATTGAGATAAGTTGAATTATATGTTATTGACCTATATCATCACATATAGGTGTACCTTTGCCCTAAAAAAGGTCACCTATAATCTGATTGTAGGTACCTAAAAGCTCATGGTATGAACTCAGAGATGGGAACCCTACAAACATGAACACTTTCTAATTGGATTTTATTAAAATAACTTAAATAATACCCTAAGATGTGTAGCACAAGGTTAAAAGGTTTTAAATCATCTAAGGGGTCCTTTTTATCCTAGAATGATCATCTACAGTCTGATGGTAGAGTGATTTCACACTAGGGTATGATAGTTTGGATGTTGGCCTAACATAGATATGATGTGAATAAGTATAAATGAATATGATATGGTATTGAAGACTTAAATAAGATAGTGGACCATGATATACAAGGCAATAACATGGAAGGCACCTATAAGAGAGCTCTAAAACATGCATTTATAGTCAACATACAGTACACTATCTGCTAATTAGGATAGTATAAGGTGAAATTTAGGATTTGGTAAGGAATATGGGTGATAAACATGATTGGAAAATACTCAAAAATGATAGTGACCATATCACTTGATGTTCATCAAATGGAAATAGGGAAAGGAGGGTTTTGATTCCCAACCTATAGTAAATACACCAATCTTGCACATAGTTAGTGCTACATAAGTCTTCCTTATATTTTGTGATGTTTGGAGGTGTTATGAGTATGATATAAACCTAATATTTTGTGAAAATGGTACCTAAGACCTATTAAATCCACTAATACCTTCACATTACCTAGGATAATAGGGGAAGTCTCCTCTAATTTATCTCAGATAGAGAGCACTCTTATAGAGATACACCCTATAAGCTTATTATGAGAATGTTAGGAAATGAGTAAGGTATTATTGAAACCTTGATAAAATGTGTAGGGAGTTTTGGTTATAATTAATAAACATTAATAAGGCCTCATAGGTTCTATGAATCAAATAGGATGGCTTAGACATACAAAAACATAGTCAAGCCTATTAGGCCTAGACTAGTTCTAATGCCTCATGGGTCTTAATACCACTTATAGGACCAAGTGACCATTATAAGTAATTTGAGGAACTTAATTTTTAGTTATAAGGTGAGTTAAATCCTTTATTTTTTAAATAAATTCATGGGAAAATCATTTTATGGCTTAAAAACAACTCAGGGTACATAGAATGTAGGGAAGGGCTCAAAAAGCCATCTTTAAAAGCTCATATTTTTGTGGACGCTAGGCATGGAAGTATAAGTATTTGATATATGTTGAAGAGGGTATTAAACATGATTCTAGTAGAATTTTTCTGAGGGTTAAATGTCAAGATTGTATGAACAATCCTTAAGAGTCAAAACTACTCAAAACCCTCCAAAACCCTTACTAATGACCCGATGGGAAGGAGGTGAATAAATATGAATACAAGAGGGATAGTTTAGATATGAAAATTATTTATACTTAAAAAAAACACCTTAGGCTCCTTCCCATCAGATTAGCATTTACTCTATTTATACGAACATTGTATAAAACTAGTTTTCTTTACAAATTTTAATGTTTTAAAGGACCAAAATAAATTTGAATGATGAGGATAACTTTAGGAGATAAAGTGGGACCTAATATAATACCTCATGTTCATTTATTGATTTAGATAAACACACATACACCTCGGCTAGTTCATTTACTTTAGGAATTCCAAACTGGCATAGTGAATGGAAGGTGATCATCAAGTGAGAAGGTGATAACTCCAATTGGGAGGCATTTTAAGGTATATTTGATGGATTCAAGGATAATAGGAATCTTTATAAGTGAATTATCACTCCTTTAATATATTTGTTTTGAAAACTGAAGGTCACTTGAATGATAAGTGTGAGGAATGAGTGAAAGAAGGACGATGGTGATTATAGGTAGTGAGAGCACTTATCCAAAAGAAGACCAATGGTTAGAGACACATATAATACTTTTTGGATATTTTAATTAACCCATACATCATATTTAACATGTGTCATCTCTCCCTAGTTTTTTTGGATCACTCAATAAAGTCTAAATGATGAAGGCAGTTTCTAAGAAGGTAGCTAAGGGATCCTACACCAATTTTGAAGAGTTTTCATGATTTGGAAGGACATTTGTCCAAAAATACCTTTAATGTTATATTAATAACTCTAATAATTTGAAACGTAATTGATTATCATGCCTTTAAAAGTGGAATTATGACTCTTGAGTTCCACTTCTCTCTCTCTTGTCACACATTTTATTAGTACTAGCCATTTTGGCTCTTGTTTTCTAATTCCACACCTAGTATGGTGAAGCCCTATTGGTTTGATATTTTAATTTGCCTTTGAATAATAAATTAAATATTTATTTGAGTTCACAAACACTTTTTATAAGTGTGTAAAGTGATGTATGGTGAGGTCTAGTGATAAGCTTCTATCTTTGCTTCTATTTATTTTTTCATGTTTAAGTGCAAGAAGTTCTCATTATAACAGGTCATATTGAGTGTAACTAGTGTGTTTGGATTCATTCAAGTGTTAAATTTCCATTATATTATGAATATTACCTCTATCCCACTTACCTTGAGTTGTTCTAAGACTTGGAAGCGAGTGTTGTAAGTTTTTTCTCTTAGTGTAAGAGCATGATAGCATAGTGGAGATCCTTATGGTGTATCACCCCCTTAGAGTATTTTCATTTCATGCATATTTATACTCAATTTTCACATAATAAATCAATTATTATAGGTGAGAATCACTTAAATTTCAATCTAGGGAGCTATCTCTTAAACCTAGAGGTCTACCTCTATTATAGGCAACCCATATGCCTAGAGGTATTCCAATGTTTCCCAAATCTTAGAGCAGGTTTGAGAAACCTCCACTAAGGTACAATATTTTATGATAATATTATCATATAATAATATTTTGATAATGAAAACCATGTAATAAATTAAAATTAACAGATAGACCATGATCAAGTACAAGTCTTTGCATTATTTCATGAGCGTATTCAACAAAACCTTGAAGATATTCATGAGATCATAAAAACTATAATCAAATCACAAAGTTACAAAACTATAGTGGAAACATATCTCCATTGAACACATTATGACTTAATAAATCTAGTGGGGGTATGTGTTATGTGTTTAAAACTTTGTTCTCTGAAACTACCATTGCAACATCTTTTATGGAATTATCAATTGTTTCAACACAAATACCAATTTCAATGCCCATTACTAATAAAAACATGTTTTCATCCCCTTTGGTTACTAATTAAATTGATAATCTAAATCCCATTGGGTCTACAATTCAATCACTCTTTTAATTTATAAAAACCTTGAGGGACAAAGTTATAAACATTGAGCAAAATGCTTTAAAATCTCCTCATGGTATATATTCATAAGATGTGTTACATAACCCTATTGCACTTGAGATATCTTTGAACCCTTTAAAAACTAAATTTATTGCACCTAATTTCACATTTTATGATGTTAAAGGTGATCCTAAATAACATATTCAAACCTTTTATGTGGCATGCCTTGACTATGCATCCAGTGATAAACTTTTGACCAAATTATTTCCAAGAAGCCTCAAGGGCTATGCTTAGAGATGGTTCTATAATTTACATATATAATTTGTAAAATAATTTAAACCTATTACAGACTAGATTTTAGCACACTTTTCAATTAATATTTTTGAAAAAGTTTCTTAATGCTAAATTACCAAAATAAAATAAGGAAGCAATGAATCTATCAATGAATATGTCTTGAGATATAAGACAATGCTAGCTAAAATCACCAATATTATGGAAGATAATGAGTTGAAAGACATTAAATAAAAATTTGATTACTCCATTACATGAGTATTTTATTTTTAAGAAGTTAAAATCTTTTGATGACTTATGCCATGTTATACAATACCATGAAATGAAACTTATGTCATTGAATAATCTCAAGTATGTAGCAAACACAATAGTTGCATCTACATCTACTACCAAATTTATAATCAAACCAATTTATAAGGTAAAACCACCTAAGCCTAAAAAGGAAACAACTACAATGGTTAACATAGTTTCATAAAAAACTAATTGACTTGTCTTATCTGATACACCAAGCATATAGTTATACTATTTACCTAAGTCCCTAGCTTCATTACTCCCACGGTTACTAGAGTGTTAAATTTTATATCTCCCTCATCCTATAGAGGTTGGTAGGAGTTGACCTATACCCAAAGGATATGATGAAAATTATTATTTTTTATTATCATCAAGGACCAAGGCATTCTAAAAGTAGATGCTTTACCTTGAAGCACAAGATCCAAGATCTTATCGATGACCAAAAATTTACATTTGAGGATCCTCCAAAGGAATCAATATCATAACTAGAGATCACCATAAATATAAAATATTTAAAAATATTTTGCAAGGCTATTCTAAGAAATAAACAAAATTCCAAATGGCATATAATGCACATCATCCTCCCTCACATTAGGGATACCCACTAGACGGTATTATAGGTACTTACACAAGACATATACCTCCTATGGTTTAGAGACCCTTTATTACTTTTAATGATAGTGAGATTAAGGATGATGACTTTGATTTTCATTATTTATTCATCTGGCCACACCTTTATAAACAACATATATGTAGTCTCATGATTTATAGGGATGCAAGTGAGATTGCTTGTACCATCACATTACTTACAAACTTGGGTTATACTCATAATTATTTACATCCTTCTAATAGATCAGTTAGAAAATTCAATGGGACCTCCCAAAATGTACTTGGAGAGATTAACATACCTTTATAGATCAATCCCACACATGTTATCACTAAGTTTTCAATCATACCTTCTATGGGAATATTTGACATATAATCGAGAATACCTTAGATCTATATACTTCAAGTAGTACCTTATACAATGCATGGGTGTGTTTGATACATTCATGCTAATTAGTTAATTATAGTTTCTAGAATTCCAAATGATAATCCTCTTAAACAAGAGAAAATTATACCCAAATAATTAATTACCAAGTCTACTAAGGCTCATTCACCATAAAAGAGTAAGCAAGAGGCAATACCTTTTACTACATGGCTAGTATTTGAGAGACCATTAAATTAGAGACATACAGTGGATTCCATGGAATCCTAATCTACTACACACTGATGAGAATTGGAGGAGGTAATATAGATAATTAACTCATGCAAACTCACAGTGAATCCAAATACATAGAGAGATATTTTAACACAAAATATTCAACACTCTTCTATTCTCTGATTCTTATTAAATTAAATCATATGGAACATATTACAAATATATAGGAATATTATTCCTATAACTTATCCCCTATTTTCTCTCACTTGAATCATATAAATAAGCAAACCAATAAATATGATATATATTTATAACTATTAAAAATATATCAATAATATAATATTCTATCATAATACAAACTTATCGTATTAACCATATGGTTATAACCACCCTGTAACTATTATTTACCTCTTGATAAATAAACCAATTACTATTTACCTTTTAGTAAATACCAAAAATAACATGATGTAAAAGCTATTCTTAACATTCCCCCCATAGTTTTTACATGGTTCTTTAGTATGCTCACCTCTTGTAGCATGACAAACTATGTGGCTCATTACCTTGATATAAAGAGAGCCTCACTCCTCCCATGGTTTTATAGGTTTACCACAAACCTTGACATGAACAAAAACTCCTCTATCTACTATTCACCTCTTGGTGGTTTTTTGGATCTCTACTATAAACCTTTTCAAGATCCATGAACTGACTTACACTAGTGATTTTTGTCCTTTCATAATGTTTTCACATCATTGAATCATGTTTGGAATTTTCACATAAATTATATATCCTAAACATGCATATACTTATATTCTTATTTTGAAAACACATAATGAAAATGAAATACACACCATACTATATATGTCACCAATACATTGGTGTGGTCCCATCATTGGTGACTAATGAGTGGTCATTAAAAGACTTACATCCTCCATGTATCCTCCAGCCTCCAATATGTCTGCTACTTATTCAGTTGATGAAGTCATGAATTTTCTAAGGGAAATCCCCTCCACAATGTGGATGTTGCATACAAGTGATAATGTGTCTGCAAGGTATTTTTTTTTATTTTTATAATTTTTGACTCTATAAGATTTTCGACAAAATGACTTAATGTACAAAATAACTTTTTACTCATTTTTTATAATTTTTTATTTTGACTAATGACTCAAACTTGACTAAACTCAAGACTCATAAAATAATAATGACATAAATATGACTCTAAAGAGAATAAACACTAAACATAAACTTATCTCTATTTTTTAATTTAGCTAAAAGGGTATTATTAGAAATAAAACTGATAAACAAAAAAAATGTAACTATAATTAAAAATCACCTGACTTAAAAAATACCACCTAAAATATTCGAGACCCTTTTTCTAAGACTTGAATAGTGATTATGACCTAACCACTAAAGTTAAAATACTTTAGACTCCTAGATGACTTTACAATACATAATCTAAGATTGACTCACTTAATTATGAGTATGCATGGGATTTGGCATTTGGATGATGTGAGAGGATGGATTGATGGCTAGGTGATTTGATGTGAGTCATAGCCAATTCCATCAAGGTCAAACTTAGTTTTGGATCTATCAAGTGAAGAGCTGGATGACTATTTTGATCTCCAATATTTTTGATAAGCTAGGTCTGTACAAAGGGAATCATAATGAACCAATAAAAAACTCATTCAATGTATGGACATTAGATTTGGTAACCTATATCTAGATAGTCATTAGATTTGATACAACACCTGAAAGTTATTGGCGAAGAAAGAGGTGACTTATAATATCAATGCAACTTTGTGTAAAATCATTGAAAAAAATCATGACCTTTTGTAGCCTCTCAAACATTTTAGAATCCCCAGTCTTGTTAAATTGACAAATCTATGTCTTTGGTGTCAAACTCAATTCATGTCTAATTTGATTGGAAAATTAGAATAATTTTGATTTCATGTGTAAATGAGTATCATGATCACCACTTGAATGTGGCTTCTTCACTACTGACACAAACCACTTTGCAATGATGGAATCATTGTGATAGTATATTATTAATTAGAACCAGATGCCCATTGATATGCTCTTTATGACATTAAAATTTTATCCTAGACTATATAAAAATAATAAACTAAATTTTCTCAAAATAAAACTATCATGCACAAGGGTGAACAAAATTATGATTTCCCCTCGCAAATATTCACAAGCCCATCCCCACTCTAATACCAATGATGAGAATTGGAGGAGGTAATATAGATAATTAACTCATGTAAACTCATAGTGAAGCCAAATACATAGAGATATATTTTAACACAAAATATTCAACACTCATCTATTATTTGATTCTCATTAAATTAAATTAGATAGAACATATTACAAATATATAAGAATATTATTCCTACAAATTCTCCCCTATTTTCTCTCACCTGAATCATATAAATAAGAAAACCACTAAACAAGATATATTTTTATAACTATTAACAATATATCAACAACATAATATTCTATCATAATACAAACTTATCATATTAACCATATGATTATAACCACCCTATAACTATTATTCACCTCTCAATAAATCAACCAATTACTATTTACCTTTTGGTAAATACCAAAACTAGCATGATGTAAAAGCTATTCGTAACACACACCATGTTTAGATATCCATAACATCTACACATGTTATTATTACTCTTATTCCAAATAAACCGTAGATCACTCAATTATGGGTTCTATGAATCCCTACTCCTATTATGCCTACTGTTTCTACAAACCACTAAGTCCTATTTACATATGCATAGCTTCATTGATAATAGAGTGACAAATATTGTACCTATACATGCTCCTTAATAGAATCACTAGATTATTACACTAGATTCATAGTGGAGAGATACTTATGACCATCTATTGGATGGGATCATAGGATATTACTCTTAAAATATTCCAACAATACCAAAAATAAAAAACATTAAAATTTTCAAAAACACTTTCAACACCTACATCTTCTACTAGTTTTGTGTCATCTATGTGTTAGTTCCATGTTGATGGATGTCATATTCAATTAATCTTACATACACATGTGTCACACACTTCCACTTGAGTGTGAAATAGGGATACACAAATACAAGATCTATTCCTATTTTATGTGTTGGGATTTCCCTTTACTCATGCCATGTAGACATTAGGGGCATCCACTTCTTTGATCTTGATACACATAAATTATATAATTCAATGATCACTCTAAATTATCATGTTTGAGCTTGAATATATACTTATGTATGCCCTTATCCATGATCATATCTTATACAAGGTACTTGATATGTTATATGCTTGACATTTTATCCAAACACATTTGATCCATGAGCTACTATGACATGTTTATGCTCATTTCTTATGCTTTCCTTTATGCACTTCCTTGACTCTATTGCCTTGCTATTGTCTTATTTTTTTAGCATTTAAATGTTCTCCTTTTCTTGTATCCCTCATTCATCCATATGCTTTCATTGACATTTACATATCATTATTTATTGTATGGACATTTGAATATGTCATCTTTTCTTTTATGGACATTTAACTAAGTCATGTCCCTTAGATTGTGAGGCATTTGAACATGCCCATTATTTTGGTCTCCTTAGAGCATTCAACTTTGACTTAATTTTTAGTGCTCTTGTGTATGTGCTTAATTTCTTATTGATCTTGTACTATTACTATCTAGACATTTACATGATATTTATCATGCATCTTAGGCCTTTAGGTGATCATATTTGTTCAACATGATTTAATTCTACATCTACCTAGTCATGTTCCTTATTTATGCTACATGGTTACATTCATAGATTATGCAGTTGTCTTATCCTTTTGAGGTGAGGTAACTACTAGTTCATATATTTCCCTCACCTCAAAAGGGGGGAATGTTAGTGGGGGCATGTCATAGAGGCATGTTATCCACACTTGGCACAATTTTTAGATTCAATGGGGGCATGTCATATAGGCATGATTTCTACATTTCATAATTTTTAGATTCAATGGGGGCATGATTTTGAAGCATGTTCTCCACATATATTCAATATTCAACATCTCTAGATTATAATGGGGGAATGTTTTGGAGACATGTTCTCCACATTTATACTTATATTAGTTTTCATAATTATCCATATATACTGGGGGAATGATTTGGAAGCATGTTCTACACACTTACATAGTTTTTCAAATTGGCCAAAGCACATAATTAGAGGATACATATTCACAATTATGGAAAAATTATATGCATTGGTACTATTATTATACATAGTTTCAGCATGATACATATTTTAGGTGCATATGCTATGAAACATGTGCCTAATATTTCAAAAATACAAATTATTTTCAGGTTCCAAAACTCTTTTATGGACTATTGCCACATCATGAACATTTTCATATTGATACCCCATGGACTTTTACAAATTTTATTGATCCTATCTAATGAATTAGTTGGTTCACTTGTTGGTATTGTTGATATGCTTAAATCACTCCATATTTCTAAATTTTTAGTTTGGGATAGATTAAATAATTTCAACCTCACTAGGTTATAAGTATATTTAGGTTACACAATTGAGTTAGTCTCAACTACTAGGTGGTAACTCACTTTTGTTCTAAATTTAGGGGCATGTGCCTTTCAATATCTCTCTTTTGACCTCTCTCTCTATCTCCTTAGATATATGTGTTTTTAAAATATTTCTCTATTTATCCTAATCTCAGTTGTAGAGCCTTATAATGACACATATTTTTAAAATCAACTTGACAATAGGCAAGGTGGTTACATCAGTAAATAGTTTTACTCCTAAACCTTTCTATTTCAATTTTAATCTATTTTAGTTACTGTCAATTCTAGATTATATGCATTGATTATACATTGTATTATGATCTTGTTTGTAATTCAGTCACTAGTAAAGCACTCAAGTTGGGCACATGAAAATATAAGGTGTGAATACATACCTAGGTATGCATTCTTTTCCTTTAAACTAGAAAATTAATTACTATTTTAAATGGGGAAAACACTTTTTATGACTATATAACACCTTAGTCTTGTACACTTTGAAAATTTAAACCTTGGTTGTTCCTCTCATTTCTAGACCTTTCCCACTTTTTCAAGTCTTGAATTTGCTTTATCTTATGATCTTTGGCCTATATGTCTTAGTCTAACTAGTCTTATGTTGAATATCTAGGCCTTTTATCTTTTCCATAATGCTTAAAATGTAATTATCTTACATTTTTATAAGTTATGAACCTGTACCTACTTTCTTGCTCCCTGGACATTGATGTTTTAGATAGACACTAGTGTCAACATTAGTTTCTTGACTTGATGCAAGTGTCTAGTTCCTAAAGTCATCTAATTTATAAATTAAAATTATCCAAATGGTTGGCCTAAGTGATTTTATGTGAGCTATTAATCCAAAGGGATTGATATAAATACAAGATCAACCCTCATTTATTCATCACCTAAAAACATGGGAATAATACTAAGTATTCTTACCATAGAGAATCCAATTGAATAAAACTTCCCTGTTTACATACCAATCATAGGTAAAACACAAGTACAAATCTAAAGTACTAAAGGATTATCACAAGAGCATGATTTTCCAAGTTACAAGGTAGGTCACTATTATACTTTCTTTCCACATATTATATGATTCACATAGAAGCCAACACATAGGGGAAAACTACATGAGCCTAAGTCCCTCTTATAGAGTATTAGATATGTAGGTAATTCCCTCTGAAAGTGGGGTATTTGGGGTTAGATTTACACCATGTGTCCACTAACCCATTTTTCCCAAGATCACTAAGGAGATGGAAAATTAGGGTTTTGCCATTTCACAAGGAGTGACAATCCATGACCCAAATTTGAATGCACTAGAGTGAAGGAAAATAAAAACCAAAAATCATCTAGGTGGTCATATCTTTTTCTATTAGATATTTTTTACAAGACACTTATGTCTAACCTAGACATTAACATTGACACAACTATCCCAAATTGACGTTAGTTTCCAGAATGCTGAAAATGTCAGATCCAAAATCTTAGGATTGATATATAATCTCCTTATTGCCTACTTTATACCTATTCTAGATCCATAAATAAATTATAATCAAAATAATATAATTACATTACATCTTCATCATTTTTATATCAAACATAGTTGTACTTTTCATATTTAGACTATCTCAATTTTATGAATTTAGCATATGCCTATTTCTAAGTTTAGCATCTAATTAGCCTGATATAGATATGATTATCACCATTATGCCTTAGATTGATATAGATATAATTATAACCATTGTTAAATTTCATTTCTATATACCCCTTTAATCAAATCTAGGTATAACAATAAGATCACCTAGATCATTATATGGTTAAATAATGTGTAAATCATGCAATATGTGCAACACAAGTGTAAAAGTGACCTAGCTCGTAACTTAGAAAATTAGACTCTTATACTAATCCTTTAGTAATTTAGACATATATACAATTTTTTCCTATTATTGGTATGGAAATAGGGAAGCTTTTTTCAATTGAATGATTTATAGTGTTTTTGATAAGTTGCCTTGGTCTCTCTTAGTCTTTTCTAGGTAAGGAATGAATGAGGTTTGATATTTTATTTATATCAATACCTTTGGATAATTAACATGAATTAATTAACTTAGGATAACATTTAATATATGTTTCATTTTAAAAATAGATGAATTTAGGGTATTGGACACATTAGGTCAAGATGTTAACATCAATGCTAGTGTTTTCCTCGAATGTTAGTGTCTAGGGAGCAAGAAAGTAGGTATAGGTTTAAAACTTGTATAGATAGAAGATAAGTACATTTTAACCATTATAGGAAATATATAAGTATTGGGTCATTAATATAATACTATTTATATTAAGAGATAGGCCAAAAGGCATAATTTAAAGTAGATGTAATACTTGCAGAAGCATGAAATGTTCTAGAATTGAGAGGAATAGCTAATGTCTAATTTTGCCAAGTGTATTAGACTTAGTTATTATATAATCCATAAATATCATCTAAAAAATGAATTAACCTTAGATTTAATATAAATTCATCACTTTATAGTGATTTTATTCTTACTAAAATATACTAAGGCTTCATCTTGAACATATTCTAATTGTACAATGTTTAAAATCCTAGAATTTACCTTTTCATTGCATTTAATGTACTATTGCATAAACTTGTAGGTGGGTGGTTTGAGAATGACTATAAAAAATAGATTTATTCCATAGAATAATAGAAATGGTAAGACATTGAGTGTTTTTTTATTCCTAGTATGGTTAACCCAAAGAGAAAACTTTAGTAGCAAATGCCATTCTCAAGGCTTATTCTTTGTAGATTTTTGGATGGCCCGAATCAAGTTCTTATTGGTTTATTCTACAAATATTGTGGGTATTAATTATATGAGAACCTTAAAGTGATCCCATTTTCATATTCTGACTTAGTGAATTTTTTAGATTAAAATGTAGGGCCATTTTCAAAAACTAATGAGTAAAGGGTCCAAAACTAAGTGGTCACATTATTTTCCATGAACTTAATAACTTCATTACCTATTCTATTATTTATTGTTGCTCCCTCAGTCCATCTCATGTAATAATTCTTGGTAGTGAGAATAAACTTATGGCCTATTAAGGATTTGGGATTAATGACTCTAATAAAATCTATACCCCAATGGGCAAATGACATCCTATCTACAACTGGATATAACCACATTGTAATGTGGACTCCTCTTTTATCAAAGGTCTGGAACTAATAGCACACTTAGATATGTGCATGGAAAACCTTGAATATGATTATTTAATAGCAGCCTAATCTTAATATTTTTTATGCCATTACATTTGTTATAGGATGACCAATGCCTAAATTATCATGGAAATTAGCCATGGTTTCCTTAGATTTAGCTTTTAACATGAATATAAGATAACCACCTTCATGATTTTTACTAAAGAGAACTCCTTTATTCTACATATATTATGTTTCCTTCAACCTAAGATCTTTTTTTTTTGCATTTGATTCAATCTAAGAGGTGGGCTCCCATAGATAAGGTAATGGATAATTGGCGTGTACCAATTCTATTTTAGTACTTGATCTTGGTCTAATTAATGCATCATGATCCTTAGATCAATATCAATTATTATCTAAGTAATCCCTTATCCTCTAAATAGTTTGGTAGGACTTATCTCTAAGTCAAAAAATTAAAACTTAGTCATCCATCTACCTTCACACTCCCCTAACTCATTTTACCCCAAAATTTGTTTGATAACTATGTTTGGCATAATTACACACAATTTATTCCTAAGAATATAGTACCTGATTATTTTTACATATTTGACTAATGCATAGGCATTTTTGTCTAATGTAGAGTACCTCAATTATACATCTTTTAGATTAGTGATCATGAAAGTAATAGGGTGTTCTTCTCCATCCAATCTCTGTGTGAAGTATATAATAATGGCATGTTTAAAGGAACAAGGATAAATTTAGAAGTCTCTAGAATAATATAGATTGATTAGCACTAATTCTTGCATGATGGCATAATTTATGTATTGAAAATATTTCTTTGACTCAACATTCCACTCTACTTTTGAATCCTATTTTAACATAACATTTAGAAGATTCACAATTTCAACAAATCCCAAAATTAACTTGTGTATAAAATTGATTTTACTAAAGAAATATTTTAGCTCTTTTTTAGCATTAAGCTGAGGCAATTTAGAGATTATTTTAGCTCACTCGAAGTCAATATAAATACCTTATTTTGTGATTATATGACTGATAATCTTACCTTTGATGACATCAAACATGCTATTTTTTGGGTTCAAAGAAACACCATACCTTATAAATATTTCAAACACTTTATTAATATGGCAGATATGGTTTGATCTATACGTCAAAAACAAAGTTAAATTATCCATATAAATCATAATGTATTTATGAATTAAACCTTCAAAATCAAAATCCATTACTCTTTGAAATGTCATACCAATATTGATCAATCCAAATGGCATTCTCATGTAGGCAAATGTTCCCTATTTCATTGTAAATGTGGTTTTAGATTAGTCCTCTAAATTTACTAAAACCTCATTATATTCTAAGAATATATCCAATAAGGACATCAATAGATCAATTAACCATCTGAATCACTTCATCAACGGAAGTCAAAAGATAATTATCCTTATTTGAATCTTCATTCATATTTTAGAAGTTTATTCATAGTCTATGTTAAGCATGAAATATATTGAGAGGGGGGGATGAATCAGTATATTATATATCTTATTTCTTTATAAAATTCCTTTTATTTAACCACTTAACCACACATTCAAGATATGCAATAAAATTTAAACAATAATATGCACCACACAAGAGAGAGAGAGAGAGAGAGAGAGAGAGAGAGAGAGAGAGAGAGAGAGAGAGAGAGAGAGAGAGAGAGAGACTAGATTTTTATGTGGAAACCCAAAGTGAGAAAAACCATGGAGAACAATCTCAAGTATATGAATGAGCACCAACTCAAATGACAAAGTTCATAAGCACCAACTTGTACAAGCACCAACCCCTTTGCCGAGCACCAACACATCAACTATTTATGAGCACCAACCCATAAGAGCAACAAACCCTTGTAAAGATTTGTGAGCACCAATCCATAGGAGAACCAACCCCTCTTATGTATAAAACACAACTATCTCTCAATTTTGCTTACTCAACAAATGGTAGAACTCTACAATATGTCCTACTTTTCTCTCTTTAAAAATAAATACAAACCATCCACACTCTTGCATATTTCAAATAGATTCTCAAGCCTTTATTTATAGCTTTCCAAATGACCTTTGGCATTCACCCTTTGTGACCCTTCAATCCTAATGGAAATGGCACCAAACTTGCATGACCCTTTGTATCCTTGCATTTAAGAAGTCATATGGTGACCCTTCATAAGCAAATTCATCCATTCCTCTTTTGTCTTTATCTTTGTGACTTTTAGTATTACTCAAAGTGTCCCTTCATGGAAAAATGCACCATACCCTCTTTTATATTCACATGGTGACTCTTGGAATTCCTCAAGATGACTCTTCATGAGAAAATTCATCCCATTCCTATTTTGTCTTTTACCCTGTGACTCTTTGACTTCTTCATGGGCCCTCTTTTGACTTATATGTAGCCAAAAATATATTCATTAATACTAAATAAATATTAACACACATTATCCAAGATATGAATATTAAAACACCATTAAATGCAATGGGACCTTTGTCACTGATAATGTTAGACCTTTGACATGAATGGCAATATTTCCAATAGTCTAATTTTTCCATTTTTATTCTAAATAGGTACTAAGTTTTCCACCCAAGTGTAATGGAAAGTTGGGAAGATTATTCCTACATAAAGGAGATTGTGAACATCTTTCTATATTAATGGTTCAAGGATGGGATTCACATGTCTCTATCTTTGTTTGAATGGTTTTTGAATTGGCTTAAGTGAAATGGTATGATTAATTAACTATGGGTTGAATATTTTGAGGTCTCTATATGTCTAGGAATTGACATCCTTATAGCTAAGTATAAACCTATGAAGCTATTCTATTTTTATGTCCATCCTTGGGGATTTTATAAGGAACCAAGGTTAATGGTTTGACAATTTTGATTTATAATTTTTTGTTTCTTTGGTGGGGGTGTAGGGCTGAAAGTGTCAAATGAATTTTATAAAGAGATCATCCCCTTTAGGATTCTATTTATTTGGATATTGAGAATTATTTCTTTGTCAAGTTTAGCTATAGGATTATATTTTTTCTCTTCATCTATTATTTGAGATTTAAATGCCCCAACATTGTTAATGAATTAAATAATTTTATGGTCATCGTCAAAGACTTAGAAATTCATCACATTGTTAAAGATAAAGGGACAAAGAACTAACTCCATACTAAATTATTTAATCTCAGTAATCATCTAAAGGGGACAAGTTTTCAATAGAGGATTGTAATGAGTTAATAATTTTATTTTATTCCCTAAGGAAGGGAATGATATTGAATGCATTGAGTATTTCAATTAGGTCCCATACCCTATATTTGTATCTCCTAAGGCTTGAAATTTTTCAATGAACCTTTATTCCTACTTGGTTAAAAAAAATCAAAATCACTAAATACTTTTAGGTTTTTATCTTTATGCCTCAATGCAAACTGTAGTCTTAGGATAAATGCGTCATATTCTACTAGGATGTTAGTACATGGAAATTATAGATTATAAAAAACCAAATTTTTCTTTCCTTGGGGATAACTAAGTGAGACTCATGATCTAAAATTATTTTAGAGCGAGATACATCTACATATAATGACCAAATCCTAGGAAACACAATGTCATCATCAATCTTTCTTTTAATAGGCTTTTTTTCCAAAATGTAGGTCCCTAAATCTAAATTCATTAAATTAACCTTATCATTGACTATGTTATATTATGTGATCATCTGATTCATCCTTGGCTCTCTATACATTATTATTTAGTTGGATATGACCCTATAATGAAAACACATGGGAGAGAAGTCAATGACTATGTATCCATTCAAATATCTAGACCAATCATGGTTGAGTAGCATTCCATATGCTTTAAGGATTTCTACTAGTATATCTATGAATTTCTGGACTCTAGGCTCTGACTCTAACTACATGTGTACATTGAGAAATTATCCTACTACTCTAACCTCAAACTTGTCTAGTTAGACTAAGACCTTATCAGACTTAATATGTATCAACCCTAGTTTCTCACAAATGCCTGTAGACATCACATTTTCCAAATCACCTAAATCTACTAAGTAGTTATGCAAGTTCTTCCAAAATAACCTAATAGTTAGGAGAAAGGGAGACACTTTATTCTTATTTTTATGGATAAGCACATTGGTGTGATCTATTTTATATTTAGGATAGATTAGTTTTGCAGTAAGTGACTTGAGAAAAATATCACTTTTCTTAGTGACTTGAGTAAGCTCATGCAATGTGATGTTAGCTTTGATATTTTTCATATCTTTCATGATATTATATCTAGTTTTGACTTGAGGTGGCTAAATATCTACATGGGATTTGGACACAATAGAATTTTGAGATGGGGATTCATTTCTATCCTAAGTATTAGGTGGATTTTCACCATTGTTTGGATGATTTGAAGTAGTTAGAGGCTGAATTACTATCAATTTCTAAGGGCATAGTTGATACTTTAAAATTATTGCAAAGCATGCACTTCAATAGTACTCTCTAGTTCATTTTATTCTTGTCTCGGGAAATCAATGATTTATAACACCATAGATGTGATAAGTGTCATAGCAGTATTTGATGTTTCATGTTAGTTTGGAACTACCTCATATTCTTCCATATTTCTTTGGAATATGTTGAAAGTATTGTAACATTTGATGCAATCAATATCTCCATGTTGGGTTGTGTTATGCACATGAAACTAATGTAGGAGTTGATGCCTAAAATATCCACATTCATTTACTTGGTTCTAATTCTTGAATTGAATACCTTCCATGTCTTTTATCTTGAATCTTTCTTATAGGTACCTTACTTGCATCTTGAAGTCTCTTCCTCAATCTCTCTCTTCAATAGGATCCTAGCTTCTTTAAATGCATAATCCTAATTTTTATGGAATACATATAATTAATCATATACCTTTGGATTATCTCCTTCATACATGTCACTATCATCATTTAATAATCCATTTTCAAGTTTGTCTTCTCCCTTCTTGTTCCTAGCTTGCTCAATCTTATATAATTTTATAGGTCTAAAGGTATCATTAAAGGTATCATGATTATTTTAGTCTATATAAGGAAAATATGACCACACATATAATTATTTTAATCTTCTCTCAAACCTTCAATCAAATAACATAACTTGAAATTAAGAATTACTCAACAACTTACACTTTCTTTTGAGGCTAGTCCTTGTAGCCCTCTTTTAATACAAAGATAGCAGTTGTGAACAATGTAAAATGGTAAAAATAAAGATAAGGACACTTAAAAACACTCTTTATCTCATTCATTCTTCATATAAAGTTTTATGACCCAACTCCCAAGGGATACCACCTAACTCAACACCCTTACCTAGTGATTAGGTCTCCTAGGCCTAATCTAATGGCTCAAACCTAGATATTATATTGTAATTTAATATACCAAAATAAAACCTTAATAATCCTCTTAATAATTTCAAAACACAATATATTAATCATTTTCATAAATTTTATATGGTGGGATAAATAGTTATGCATGTTTCAATTTCTAAACCTTAGGTCTAGTGAACACAAGCCTATGTAGTGCTCAGAGGGAATAAGATGGTCTAATTTGAATCTTATCCAATTTAAAATGATTTTAGGGATGTTTTATGGTATTCCACACATATTTATACCTTTTCCAAAAATTATTAATCTTACAACTAATTTCAATGAGATCTCTAATGAAACTTAACATAATTCTCAGAATGTAGGTAAGACTATGCGCACTTTAGTGGAGGTTTTGCATTGAATCTTATTGATTGATTATATTATTTTAATAAAAATGAGTTATTATCATCTTATAAAATACTTTATAACATATATCAATACATTTTACACTTAAATGACCTTCATAATGGTTCATTTACCCTTTTCTTTCTTGATTGTGTTAACAGAGTTCTCAAAGCTTGCATTTGGAATCCTTCACTATAGATAAGTAAAAATAATCCACACTATTAAAAGGTAAAATATAAATTATGAAATAATTACCTACCAAAAACTTATGAGATTAAAACACCATCAAACATCCATCAGTTTCTTGATTTTTTGGACTTTGTATACATAGAATTCTTTCTTATGGACTATGATGTAGATTTCCACCCTGCTAACTAGCAATGATCATTAAAACTCTACATAAACATAGATTAAAAAAAATGATAATAACACTTACATTAAGATGAAACCCTGAAATCCAAAAATGGTTCACTAAAATACTTTATTAAATTTTCTCACTATATATACACTCTCAAGCATATAAATTTTAGTAAGGTAGGTAGTATATTCTCAATTCTTAATCTCTTATACTTCTTATTGAGACTTAACTCCTCTCCCTTAAATGATATCTATAATCCTTCCTTAAAATACTTTAATACTACACACTCTTCTTATCTACATGCATTTATATACTCTTATTTCATGACAAACATGTAAATAAACACCTTTTCTTGCCAACTCCATGCAATTGACAATTACACCTTCTTGATTATTGATTATATTGCCAATGATCATGAATTGTAAATGGATACACCTTAACACACATCTTAATAAATTTAATGACATATTAAAAACATTAATCAACCTTTACATTTCACATAAGACTCCAAATTACCTCACAAATCTAGTTATGAAATTCAAATTTTCAAATTCTTAATTTTAGTAGGAAACTCTATAGGAGCTAATAACACACAAATATAAGACTCAAAAACTTTAATAAGGAACATAAAATACCTATAAAAAATATTATAAAACAAATATGTATAAATTAAACTACTTAATCATATTTAGAACCTATTTCAAATTAGGATGCTCTACATCTTACTCCCCAAGTGGAAAAAATTTTGAGCTCCTACTCAAATGATCTTTATCTACCTTCTTAAATATTTTATAATTATTTCTCCTATTATCTTATGATATTCCTTTTTTTCTCTCCTATTTTATTTATTCTTTATTCTTAGTGGGTAACTTAGGATTTGTCTTCTTGTTTTGTCTTGTTTCTTTTCCAACTCATCCTCTATCTCCATGAAATGTATAACTTGCTACAACTCCTTGCTCTATTCATGATATATTTCCTCCATATCTGACTTTTCTCTACCATGCTTTACCTCCAATGTATGATCCTCATTATTCCATCTTATTCTTAATCCATATATTTCTTCTTCATTTATCATGTTTGGTTCATACATTCTTGGTTGATATTTCTTATTAACTATGCTTCTTATTTTGTCCTCATTCTCTAATGGTTCTTTATACATCTATTATTCCTTAATTATTGTCCAAATCTCCTTGACATATTCTATAGCTTCCTCTTCTTGACACTTTACCTTTTCATAATGAGTTTTTTCATTAACTTGCTCATCTTGTAATGACATATTATTATCATACCACAACACTACTTGGAAAATTCTCGCCTTACTAACATCATGAATAACTTCAAATAACTTAGTTGCAACATTTCCCATTGAATATGTTAATTTCTTACCTTGTTATTGCTTCCTTTGCTTTCTCTCTAGTTTGATTGCTTGTGACTCCCATTCCATGAGCCTTTTTCATTCACCTCTTGGCTTAATTTTTAGACTAGTTCTTGGGATAAAACCACCCTCTCTTTTGTCTCTCTATTCTGACTTATTCTCATTCACTCATTGAATCTCTTTATGACTGATGTTTTCCTCTTCCCAACATGCATTATTCCTTTAGTCAACTTATTTGTAAGGATCATGGTTATCCATCTCATTCTTTGTATCTATCATGAGCTCTACTACCTCATTACTTCTCTTCTCCATGTGATCATAGATTGAATCATTCTTTTTCATTTCCATACCTACATCATCTTGATTAATACCTATCAAATTATACTCATGAGACTTGATTGTATCTTTAAGGACCTCATTATCCTTTTCACTCTCTCTTTTTCTTGTATGCTTTTCCAATCTTTTCTAGGATACTCTCTCATCTTATTAAGTTCTTTAAATTATACTTTATTATCTTTTATTACATAATCAACTACCCATACTTATTCTTTAATCAACTCACATGACCCAATACTCAGTTTAACTTGTCTAACCACTTTGTTTACATCACATTTTCCATCTTCATGGTTGTAATTATGACTTGATTTTGATTGGTTAACCCTATATGACCTTCAAATTCACCTTTAACACATTTTATATCATTTCCTTGACTCAAAATATTTATTATCTTAAACTCAACTACTAGGATGGCTTGTTCATCTCCTATGAGGTCTAAGCAATCTGATTCTTTCATAAATTTCTACCATACATTTTCTTCCTCCTATGTATACTCTATCATCTACTATTTTCTAGCTTCATCTTCTTCTACATCTTGTACACCAACTTTGGGCTTCCTCATTCATGATAATCAAATTACACTCTTTTTTTTTAACAATATATCAAGTTTTTCAAGCACTTTATGAGGTTATTCAACTTCATCTTTGTTTTTCATGAACTTATCCATAAATTCCATTATTTCCTTATACATAACATCTTCATTAGTTATCATATTAGAATATTCATCATCAAAAATAGAATTTAAACCAAAACCTTGAGACCCTTTAGCCTCTTAAAACACTCCTTGATTCATCTCTCTCTCTCTCTCTCTCTCTCTCTCTCTCTCTCTCTCTCTCTCTCTCTCTCTCTCTCTCTCTCTCTCTCTCTCTCTCTCTCTCATGATGCATTCTTCTTCTTGAATATATCCTTCTCCAAACATCTCTCCTCTTTCTGGGTAACATATCATTCTACCTTTATATATGTCTACCCAATAAACTTCTTCATTATAATCATGTTGTTCATGATTGTTCTCATTTATGTTTTCAATATTTATGTCTTTAACATGGACTTATTATTTATTTACTCTTGTACCTACATTCATACATGATGACGAATCATTAGATTTAAAAATTTAAGACTTGCTTGACTTCATCTCCTCTTTGAGCTACCTACATGGCAATCACTTCTAATTCTCATGGTATTTCATGACCATATTTATCCTTCTCTCCATGACTAATCATATAGTCCACTTAACTCTCTTCTTATTCATAACCCAACCATACAATTAGCTTTCCTATTCTTATTTCATAGGCTCCACAAAGATCCTTATCTTATGTATCTTTTTATCAATCTCACTCATATCCTCTTTAAAATCCAACCCATTTCAATTTTGGTATTATTTCCTATTTCTCTCATTTTGGTAGTCTAATTTAGCCAAGCCTTTACTCTCCTTTTCCTTCTCTATTTTAATCTTCTCACAATCAATTCTTGTTCACCTTGATTTGGTGTCTCAACCTCTACCTAGTATATTAACACTCATGTCCAAATATTTTTCACCTTGTAACTATGACTCTCACTTGGATTCTCTCTTATCTCTCTTAAGATTTTTCTAGATCTCTTATTAGGGTTAATGTAACAAAAACTTTACAGATTTGTCTTACTATACTCCTATAATATAGCTTCATGGAATATCTATTTGTAACCTTTAACAATTACAAATAGCAACCTTCATTTAAAAAATAAACTAATCCAAGAGTCTACATGATATGATACTAATTGATGTAGGGTTTGATGCCTAAAACCTCCATATTCATTGGCTTGGTTCTAATTCCCGACTTAAATATCTTCCATGTCTCTATCTTATTTCTTTCTTGCATATACCTTACTTGCATCTTGAAATCACTTCTTCAATATATTTATTCAATAGGTTCCTATCCTATTTACATCTATATTCCTCATTTTTATTGAATACATATCACTCCTCATATACATCTATATTCACTCCTTCATAAATTTCATTATCATCATCTCCTAATCTATTTTTAAGTTTATTTTCTCCCTTCTTGTTCCTAGCTTGTTCGATATCATATAACTTTATAGGTGTAAAGGCCTTATTTAGTATTCCATGATTATTCTCTTTTATCCAAGGAAAATATAACCATCCATATTATTATTTAAACCTTCTCTCAAACCTAAAATCAACTATCACAACCCATAAGTAAGAATTACTCAGCAACTTACACTTTCTCTCTTTTGAGTCTAGTCCTTGTAGCCTTGTTTTAATACAAAACTAGAAGTTGTGAAAAATGTACAAGGTTAACAATAAAAATAATGAAAATTAAATACACCATTCATCTCATTATTTTTTCATACAAATTTTAATGACCCAAATCCTAAGGGAGACCACCTAACTCAACACCCTTACCTAGTGATTAGGTCTCCTAGGCCTACTTTGATGGCTCAAACCTAGATACAGTATTGTATTTTATTATACCAGACTAAAACCTTCATAATAATATTAATAATATCATAAAAAATATATTAATAAGTTTCATATTTTTTTATGGTGGGATCAATAGTTATGCATGTTTCAATTTCTAAACCCTAGTTCTAGTGAACATAAGCATGTGCAAGGTTGAGAGGGAATAAAATGGTCTAATTTAAAAATTATCAAATTTAAAAGGAATTTTGGGATGGTTTAGGTTCTAACCCACATATTTATACCTTTTACAATAATTATTAATCTTCCAAATACATTCAATGAGATCTCCAATGCAACTTAATAGAATTCTCAAAATGTAGGTAAGACTGTGTACACTTTAGTGGAGGTTTTGCATTAAATATTGTTGAATACTTTTATTATGGGAATAAAAATTATTTATTTTAATAATATTAAATACTTTATAACATATCTAAATCTATTTTACTCTTAAATTACCTTCAAAATGGCTCCTTTACCCTATTCTTTCTTGACTGTGTTGATAGAGTTCTCAAAGCTTGCATTTGGAATCCTACACCTGTAGATAAGTACAAATAATAAAAATTATTCATATGGAAAATATAAATTCGAAACTAATTAACTATAAAAAAATTATTATATTCCAACACCATCAAACATACATAACTTTCTTAATTTTCTACACTATGTATACACATAATTCTTTCTTGTGGACTGTGATGTAGATTGTCACCTTACTAACTAAAAATGATCATTAAAACTCTACATAAACATAAATAAAAAAAGATAATAATGCTTAAATTTATATTAGCCCATGAAATACAACAATTTTTAACTAAAATCATTCATTTATTCACTTTTCTCACTAGATATACACTGTCAAACACATAAATTTTAGTAAGGCAGGTAGTTTATTCTCAATTATTAATGTCTTCTCTTTATTCCTCAGACTTACCTCCTCTCCCTTCAAGGATATTATTGATAATATGGAATCCTAGGAAAAATTTCAACCCATATAATCCAAAACCTTATCATATATCCCTCCAAGAGTGCATGACACTTCCTAAACCTTGTCATGACCTCAAGTTGTCTTTAAAGCCTTTTAGCATTATTCAAAGTTTCACTATATGTATTATGGGTTCTTGAAGAGATCCTCATGTGATAACATGGTTTGAGGTTTAGGATTATGTTTTAATATGTTATGAATTATAATTTTTTTATTGGAAGGGTATTAAGTGCCTTTTAAAGCTTAGATAATGGTCTAAACATTGTTTGACAAAGTTAAGGTACTTTAACATAAATTAAGGTATTTAGAGGGATTAAGGTTCCTTGTTATCATTGAATTTATACTTATTTTAGATAATTATTAATATGGTACCTTAATATAAATATGTATAAGGTGTACAAGTCATGTTGGATCCTTGACATGAGGTCTAATGATGTATCTAAGGTTATCTTCAATAGCCTATTAGTCAAGACTATTTCAAGCTCCAATTAGCCCTCTAAATCATCATATTCCCTTCAAACATGTCATATGAGTAAAAATACATATTATAAACCTTTTAATAATATATTTTTGTATGTCAAATTAAAAATAGGAGTCTTAAAGGGTCTAATAGTGATTCCAAGTCATGACAAAGTGGTTTCATATGTAAAAGGGTCTTTTTTTAAAAGTCAAATGCTTTTATTCACCACCAAGGGGGCCCACACATGTGAAAAAAATACTTTTAACCTTAAATAAACTTTTAATACATATTTTAAACACATTTTTTACTCCTCTTTCCCACCAACAACATTTCAAGATCTCAAACATGAGACAATATAGTAAAGTGATGTTTTGCAGGTGTTTTAAGACTTATACAGGAAAAGTAGAGTTAGATGAATTCAATTATCATTAGGAGGAACTGAAATAATTTTAGGCATTAAATAATATAATACATTATTTTTAGATTCAAATAATTTAAAAATCAATCCCTTCTCTTTATTGTTCTCCTTGGCAACTTTGGATAGCTAATCAAGTTTATTCTTAGTTAGTACATGAGAGAGAAAATGGTGATCTAATATTTTGGGTAGAGTAATGGGGTATCATGAAATTTCCATTATTTTAATTATTTTTTATATTTATTATTAATTGTTTATGAGCAATGATTAATAACCTAGACAGTCAAACTAGTCTCATGTATCTACACAAGGTCATCTTTTGAAGGGTTTTAATGCATTTTTGGTTTGATTGATTCAATAAATGTTTTCATGTGTCTTATATAGGTCATAAAAATAAATATAATTCATTATCCACCCCTATTTCACATATTTTATCCCAATATAGAAAGAAAACTTCCATGTTTTCACATTTACAGGTTATAGTAGTGATATCTTGATGTTGTAGAGCCTTCAATACATGAATCTATAAGTGAGTAGTGGTTTAATGTTATATTATGTGTTTCTTGGAGAAATTTAATTATTATTAGTCTCCAAATCATAAATATATAATAAAAAATAGCATCTCCTTCATAGTCCTAATTTCAATGTGACTAACATGCATAGTGTAAATCTTCTTTTCAAGTTGTGAGCAAAGTATTTCATGGTTGGTGGTTGTTGAGGATCATTAGGACACTATATAATATGTATATGTATATATATGATGATTATAACCTATTAATTAATATTTTATTCCTCACTCATCATGCTAAAAACTCATTCCATAACTTATAGAGACAAGCTCTCATTTGGGCACCTACAGACCTATTATGCAAATTAAGCAAAATAAGTGTTGGCTATTGGGATGGGGTCTAGAAGGAATTGAGGAGTAATGTAGAGTAATATGGACCTATGAATATTAATTTGAGATGGAGATATAAGTTTAAAACAAATATCAACACCATCAACTCACCCCAAGATAATAGGCTCAGTCAAGTTTCTTATTGCACACATAGGATTGTGGTTGCAAGATTGAAGAACACTAATATAGTGACAAGTTGAGGAGGTATATAAGGTTAGAGATAAAAATTATAATTACAAAATAAGTTATAAAATCATATAATATGCCTCAGATACTAACAAAATAATAAACTCACCTCTTAAAGGGGCACTCACAGTGAAGAAACTCAAAGTTTCCATCTACATATCTGATTGTAGAAGAAGGTAAATTAGGTTAAAAGAGTAAATTTAGGGTTTATTGAAAGTGTATGAGGTTAAATATGGTTTAAAACCTAATATTAATTATGAGATATGTTTTAATTAATAATAGAGTTATCATAAAGTGGAGACTCACCTTCTTACATATAGTCAAGATGCGCAAACTACCTCCTATAGGTCATCATGAGAAGGCAAGGTTGCTGAGTGGAAGATGGTTTGGGAAAGAGACTAAAAGGTAAATATAATTAATATGAAATTATTAAATATTTTATCCATGATAAATAGGACCTCAAGATTCTAACAAAGGAAGAGACCTCCCACATAGTTAGAAAACACAAAGCTGCCACTTACAGGCAATGTCATGAAGAGGAGAGTGTGATGAATCATGCATGAAAGAGAAGTGAAAGGGATGTAATAATGTATATTTAATTATATTTTAAGGTTATAAATCTCCATTGAACACTTTGGTCTTGTAAATCAAAGAATAACCTTGATAGGCTAATTAGGCCTAATATGCCTAAATAGGCAATCACAGTCCTATATATGGAATTAAAGACAAATGGCACTTTTGGCAGAATAATGATGATTAGAAGTATTATATAAGATAAATAATGATTTTTATATATGCTAAATTGGTTCTAAACTCATAAATTTGAGATGTAATATCAATAATTAAACCTCTAGGGTCAAACTGGCCTAAAGACCCAAAAACCCTAAGTAAAATCTAATGGGGTTGAAGGAGATATATAGAGGAGTAAAGGTAAAGAGTAGAATTATGATAGGTCATGTGGGGTGTAATATACCCTTAGGATTTTTCATAACTAAAACCCAAACCCTTTTACACCTCCTCAAGTAAGTATACCCTTTTCGAGCTCTCAAATTGGCCTAACAGTCAAAATTGGTCTCCTTTTTATGCTCACAATTGTACGAAGATGTTACATGGGGATATGAGTTAATAAAGAAATGTGGATTGTATTTTATACTTAATAATCCTAAAATTTTCACCTCATAAAAATCCTAGATCTATGAATCACCATTAATACTTCCAACCACTTCAGAAATATTGTTTACATTATTTTGGAGCTCGAAGAGGACATAGTTTTACTTGGTACTTAGAGGAGAAGTTGCATGGGGCTGAGTGGAATTTTGGGATGATATATGGGGTTTTTTACAGATTTTAATTTGAATAATTTTATGGTTTAGGCCTCTTAACTCTATGAATCATTATTAAGACCAATGGAGCCTCTAAACCCTACCTAAACCTAACAAAAGAACCTAATGAAGGTTTTATATTCTTAAAGGATAAAAAGGATTTTTTTTGGAATATAAAACACCTATATGATAGTATTAATTTAAAATATTCCCCCACCATGTAATTTTTAGGTATAGTCACCTATACAGACTCATCAAAAATTGTACCTTTGCAAGGTTTTAGGTAGAAAATAGGGTTATGAACATGATGAGTTGATGAAAACCATTAAAAAGGTTTATGTGAAGGTTACTACACATTATCAGAGTCTAAAATACACTTATTTTATTTTTAAGTGGCTTCCTCAAGTCTAATTCCTAAATATAGTGAAGATATGCTTGGGATAAAGTGATGTAACCACCTAAGAAAGGTAGAATGGCAAGGTTAGACCAATTGAAGGATATGGGCTATGTACTAACATAGTTTTATGTTATATAATAAGCCCTTGTACTTATGATATAGATTATCATGAAGATTCTACTACTATTCCAATGACTACCATCAAACAATTAGGCCCAATTTCCTAATAATCCTACATGGCTAATCAAAGAGAGTTCTCATGAGGAAGAGCCAAATAGGTGAGATGATACATTGATCACTCAGAGAATAGGAAAGGAGTAAACAAGGTTATATGATGATGAGGATCAATTGGATCAGGTTTACACTTGTCATCTTTAGGCAGCCAAGAAAACAATTTCAAGGAGAGTTAATGAGCCACTAACATATTTAAGTGCAAGGCAACCTCTCCTATGCCAACTTTTTTAGAGACCATATTATGGAATAAAGTAATGTACATGTTGGAGTATTTATTGAGACCTATTCCACTCTCCTTTTTCTTTTTGTAACTACCTAATGAGGAGTGACATGTGTCCTTGACTCTTTAATATACCTCTTTTCTTCTTCTCCTTCTTTTTCTATAAATGCAACCTCTTTTAGCTTGTAATGTAATCTTTGGTGGAATATGGTGAATCCCTACCCTACCAAACACTTGTCTCTACCTATAAAAAATGAATATATTTTATTTATATCATTCACATATGATTTTAACTAGTGAATAATGATGGTGGTTGATGATTATTAGTGGTAATAAGTAGACTCCTTTCATTTGTCTCATTTCCTTAACTAGTTACATGTTGGTTTATCATCTAGGCAGGTTATATGAAGTGTATTCATGGCCTTTCATGGGATTAGTGTGGAGGATAATTCATTAAGTGTATATTAGTAGACGTATTGATCACCCCCTTGGTCCTTGTTTGGATTTCACCTTCATATTGAAGCACTCATGCCTAGAGGCCATTGTGAGTTAGTGCATTATTTTAACTTGTTTTCATGTTCATAGTGTAGGATATGTAGGTAGAGGATGCTTATATTGGTGCATCACCTCCATTAGAGTAGGTTTATTTCATGTTTTTTCTCTCCCTTTCCCCATAAAAATTTAATAGGATTAGTGATTTGAGCATAAATGTGCATTAGGGGAGCTAGCCCCATAACCTAGAGGTTTAGTCCACTTACAGGTCACCCACATCCTTAGACTAATCCCATGTTACCGCAAATTTGGAAAGGTATGAACAATCTTCTCCTATGTTTAAGACTGGTGGTTAAAATTTCTATCACACCCAATGGGATAGGAATTTAAATCAATTTAAGAGATTTTTGGTGTTGTTCTTCAATCACCAGCATTTAGAGTAGGCCTCAAGCACTAATGGTGACTTTGAGCATGTTCATCTAGTTGCAATAGTCCAAATATCTATTATCATATGTTTTTTTATCTATTTTTTCATCTTCATGAGGTGGTTATGGTAGAGTTTAATTATATTTTAGTTTCACCCAACTTGATGATCTTTATTAGTTATATAATGATCCATATTAACCTCACCATGATCCTTATTAGCATTTTCATGACCCATAACAGCCCTATGTTCCTTATCACCAGTAGTATGTTGATACTTACCAGTCTTATTTTGAACCTCCTCAACCTAGTTATCAATCTTATATGCCACTTCCAACCATAATTCCACTTCCTTGGTAGCCTTCCTATCCTCCTGATTAGTCTTGTCAATATCATGATGCTCCTAGTCAACATATCCATGTTCTAAATCAATCCATCTCAAACCTTAAGAAAAATCTCTTATGTTATGAGAGATATGTGGTTGGGATTAATAAATAAAGGGAGTATGGTCAAGATATCCCTATTCATCTAATTAGGAATGTGAGAGACTCATTGTAAAACATTAAGAGAGAGTGGGCATATATTATGAGGGAGAATCATTCAAGACTCACTAGTGATATATTAGACATAGATGGCCTAATTTCAAACATAAAAGAGAAGTTAGTGGTTCATGAGGGGTAAAAAATCTAGTATTATAATCCTCATGTGACCTTCCATATTCTGTATCAATCTTATTTTTATCAACCCATCCTCATTCAAAACTTCAAGTCAGATGAGTTTCAAAACCTTCCAATTTCCCTACAAGTTTCTCAATCTTTCCCTACTTGTAAGTCTATTCAATAGACCATGAAAAAAAAGGAAGAATTTATTTTTGAGAGGACTAAACATCATGATTCAAATTAGACTTGGTAGAACCATCCCCTTCATAATCAACCTAAGGATATTTATGATCATACGAGACTTGATTTTGAAGCTCACCTAACTAGATAAATTAAACTTGAAAATGAACATTTGTCTTAGTTATTGGTAGTAACAAGAGTAATAGAATCTTAAGATAATATGGTGGAGATATTTCCAAATAATTAATTCATCCCTCAATCTATAACACATGTTTTTTGTATAGGAATCTCCTAGTGTTAAAGTCCCAACTTATAACCAAGTAATGAAGTCTTGGGTAAAATGAGAGGAAGGGAGCCAAGATCAAGACATTAAAGTTAAAGAAAACCTTGCACCTAGTAAAACCTCACTCCTTCCTTCCTAATAACCCAAATCCTTCTCATATTTAGACTCCTAGTTTCATTGAAGTTGAATAACTCATCCCTTGTTTCCAATAGAAGCTTTATAATGAACATGAGGTCACAATAATAAATGAATCACTAGAGCATGATCATGATCACATGGACACTAGTCAATAAGATGATGGAATTTTATAAAAATAGTATTAGAAGATTTGTAATGAGTATGATAATATTCAAGGACATACACCTCGTATGGGGTATATTAAGAATTTTTCAGTTGTCAATTTTAATTCATTAGAGGGACTAGCTCAATAAGATTATGAGAAAGTTGAAATGGTTATTGTAGTAATGCCTCAAGTTGACAGTCATAAACATGATTCAAGTGAAGATAAATTGAACCTTAGTGTGCCTAATGAGGCTCAAGATGAAAACCATGAATACCTTGACAAGTCACTAGTTTAGATAAAGCTTGAAGGACTGCTTAATCTTAGAGGGAAGTTTGAAAGTGGAGTTAGAATGATAGATGGAGTTCTTGAACATTATCCTACTATAAGGCTTCAAGAAGAAAGCCTAGTTGTATTTGATCCTATTAAGATGGTAGATGATTAGTATGATGGATTTCTAAATCACAATGGCTTTCTTCAAATGATGATGAGTAACCAAGAGTAGCAAGGGGTGAACTTTGAAACACCAAGTGAATATGTGTTCATTAGTAATTTATTTACTACTATAATCTCACTTGAGAACATGCCAAATTAATTAGCAAACAAGAATACTTATCCATCAAGAATCATATTCATGGATTAAATTTTTCCACATCATTACCTGTCTCATGGAAGGAGAGTCAACAAAAACTTCCCCTTTGATATAGGAGGAAGAAGACATGTTGAGGTTAGTTTTTTTTATAATAGGTTATTTTTGTCTTGTTTTTAATAAGTTATTATCAATAAAAGTGTGGTGTGGTTGTATTTGATTTATACCTTTTTTGGTGTGTGTGTTGAGGAAGGTGTGCCAGTGATGTCTTTTTGTGTAAGGGTCTTGTAGCCATACTCAATGTCTTTCTCAAGGGATGAGATAACTAGTTATTGTGACTAGTAGGCAGGTCAACCCCTGTGAATCACCAAGAATGTTGATAATTTGGTCTCTTAGGCCAAATTTCAACCCCTATAATCCTAAAATTTCTCATAGGGCCCTCTAAAAGTGCATGAATCTTCCTAAACCTTGTTATGATCCTCAAGTGGTCTTTAAATCCTTTTAACATTGTTTAAAGTTTCACTATATGTACTATGGGTTGCTTGAAGAGATCCTCACGTGATAACATGTTTTGAGGTTTAAGATGATGTGTTAATTTTTCATGAGTTGTCCTTGGGTGAGTGAAAGTGTGCCAAGTGTCTTTTGAATAATAAAGAATGGTCTAAACCTTATTTGATAAAGCTAAGGTACTTTAGCAAAAATTAAGGTATTTGGAGGGATTAAGGTTTCTTGTTCTCATTTCATGTATGCTTATTTTAGCCACTTATTAAGGAGGGACCTTGATAGAAAAATGTGGAAGGTGTTCAATTCATGTTGGATACTTAACATGAGGTCTAATGATGTATCCAACGTTGTCTTCAATAACCTATTATTCAAGACTATTTCAAGCTCTAATTAACCCTCCAATTCATCAAATGCCCCTTCAAACTTATCATATGAGTCAACCTTCATATTATAAACCTTTGAAGAATATATTTTTTTGATGTCACATTGAAATGAGGAGTATTAAATGGTCTCATAACTGTTATAAGTCATGAAAAATTAGTTTCATATGAAAAAGGGTCTTCTTTTAAAAGTCAAATGATTTTATTCACCACCAAGGGGTCCCACACATGTGAAAAAATTAATTTCACCTTCCTTCCACCTATACTACTTATTTTTAACACATATTTGAATCCTAATTTATCTCCTCCTCCCCACCAATAGCATTTCAAGATCTCAAACTTGAGAAAATGCAAGAAAGTGATGTTTTGTAGGTGTTTTTAGACTTACATGGATTTGTAAAATCAAAGTAGAGTTAGAGAAGGTCATTTATATTCATGAGAAACTCATTGAAATCATCAAATAATAGAATCCATCAGTGATTTATTGATGTTATAGAGTCTTCAATGCATGAATCTAGAAGTGAGTAGTAGTTTAATATTGGATGATGGGTTTATTGTATCCATTCAAGTATTATTTTCCTCCCAAAAACAACTGGATCATCAAAATAAGTAGCTCATTTAGAGTCCTAATTTTAACATGACTACCATGCATAGTACAAATCTTCTTTCCAAGTTGTGAGCAAAGTGTTTCATGGCTGATAGTTGTTGAGGATCATTAGGACACTATATAACATGTAGAGGTCTCCATATTTTGAGTGACACCTAAGAATAAATCTTTTATGTCTAACTCATCATGATAACAACTCATTCCATAACCTAAAGAGATAGGCTCTCATTTTGGCACCTACATACGTATTATACTTACTAATCAAATAAAGTGTTGGATGGGGATGGGGTCTAGAAGTCATTGAGGATTTATGGGGAGTCATAGTGAATTATGAATAATAATGGGAGATGGAGAGATTAGGGTAAAACAAATATCAACACCATAAACTCACCCCAAGATAATAGGCTCAGTCAAGACTCTTATTACACACACATGACTATGGTTTCAAGATTGAAGAACACTAATAGAGTGATGAGTTGAGGAGGTATTAAGGGTTAGAGATAAAAATTAAAAATATAACCTAAGTTCTAACACCATCTAAGAGGCCTCATATTATAAAAAAATAAGAAAATCACCTCTTAAAGGAACACTCATTGTCAAGAAACTTAGAGTTACCATCTACAAGCCTAACTATAGACAAAGGGAAATTTGGGTTAAAAAGTCCATTTTAGGGTGTATTTAAAGTATATGAGGTTAAATAGGGTTGAAAAAATAATATTGAGGACTATATATGTTATAAGTGATAATAGAGTTGTTGTGAAGAGAAGACTCACCTTCTTACACATAGTCAAGATGCACAAACTACCTCTTATAAGTCAACATGAGAAGGCAAGGTAGTTGAGTGGAAGATGGATTGGGAAAGATAATCAGAGGTATATATAAGAGGAAATTTTGAACTATGTTATCTATGATTAATGGGACCTCAATATGCTAACAAAGGAAGATACCTCTCACATAGTCAGAAAACATAGAACTGCCACTTACCAGTAGGGTCATGAAGAGAAGAGTGTGATGAACCACGCATGGAAGAGAAGTGAAAGAGAGGTAAGGAGGTATATTGACCTTTATTTCAATTTTATCATTATCCATTTAACACTTTGTTCCTCTAAAGAAAATAAGAGCTTTAATAGGGTAACTATAGCTAGTAGGCTTAAATAGGTAGTCAAAGGCATATATATGGAAATTGGAGACAAATGAAACTTTTAAGAGCATGATGAGGATTGGAAGTATAATATAATATAAATAATTATGATCATATATTTTAAATGTGGTATAAAATAATAAATCCAAGAGGGAATATCAAGAATTAGATCTTTAGGGTCAAAGTAGTCTAAAGACCCAAAAATCGTAAGAGCTAATGGGGTTTCAAGAGATCTATGGAGGAGGAAGGTTAAATAGGAGAATTTTAATACGTCATGTGGGGTGTAAAAAACACATAGGAGTTTTTATAACCAAAACCAAAACCCTTTCACACCTAATCAAAAAAGTATACCCTTCTTAGGATCTCAAATTGGCCTAACAGTCAAAATTGGTCTCTTTTTTATGCTCAAAACTGTACAAAGATGTTGCATAGGGATTTGAGATCATTAGGAAAGGTGGAGGTGGTTTCATAATTATTAATCACATTTTTACCCTCATCAAACCACTCAGATATATGAATCATCATTAAGACCTCCAACCACCTCAGAAACATTATTTTCATTGTTTTGGAGCTTGAAGAGGACATAGTTTTACTTGTTACTTATTGGATAAATTCCATAGGATTGAGTGGAATTTAAAAATGATAGGTGGGGTTGTTTACTAGGTTTTTTTTGGAATTTTTTTTGGTTATGCCTCCTAACTCTATGAATCATTGTTAAGACCAGTGGAGCCTCTAAACCCTGCCTAAACCTCACAAAAGAACCTGATGAAGGGTTTTGATTCCTAAAGGCTCAAAAGGAATTGGGTTGGCCTATAAAACATATATATATATATACATATATACATATATATACATACATATATATATATATACATATATATATGACATTATTAACTTCAATAAAACCCCAAATATGGAATTTTTAGGTACATTCACCTATATCAACTCATCAAAAACTATACCTTTGTAGGATTTTAGGTAGTAAATAGGGTTTTGAGTGTGTTGAGTTGATGAAAACCATTGGGAAGGTTGATTTGAAGGTTCCCACACCTTTTTAAAGTCCCAAATCCATTATTTTATTTTGAAGTAGATTCCACATTCCTAGTTCCTAAAGATAGTGCAAATATGCTTGGGAAAAGGCGATATAGCCACCTAAGAAAGGTAGAATGGTAGGGTTAGACCAATTGAAGTCTATGGTTTATGAAATAACATGATTATTTATTATTAAATAATCCCTTAAACCTATTATATAAGTTATCATGGATATTATATTGCTATTATAATGAATACCATGAAATAATTAGGGCTACATGGCTAATCAAGGAGAGTTCTCATGAAGAAGATCCAATAGGTGAGATGATAAATGGAGCACTCTAAGAATAGGAAAAAAGTCAACAAAGTCAGATGATGATGAGGATTAGTTAGATTAGGTTTACACTTGTCATCTATAGGTAGCCAAGAGTATAGTTTCAAATAGAGTTAATGAGCAACTAAAAAAATTAAGTTCAAGGAAACCTCTCCTACACCGACTCTTTTGGAGACCATGATGGAATGAAGTAATGCATACATTGGAAGTTTTATTGAGACCTATTCCACTCTATATTTATTATTGTAATTACCTCATGAGGAGTGAAATATGTCCGTAACTCTCTCCAACATACCTCTTCTCTTCTTCTCCCTCTTTTTCTATAAAAGAAGCCTCTTTTGACTTGTAATGTAATCCTTGGTGGAGTATGGTGAAGCCCTACCCTACCAAACATTTTTATTTTCCTTTGAATAATTAATATATGTTGTTATCCTTATCATATGCTTTCAATTCGTGAACAGTGATGGTGGTTAATTAGTGTTAGTGGTATAAAGTAGACTCCCTTTGTTTGTCCCATTTATTTAACTAGGGTTAGTTTATCATCTTGATAGGTCATATGAAGTGCATTCATGGCCTTGCATGGGCTGAGTGTGGAGGATGGTTCATCAAGTGTCTCTTATAAGACCTATTTATCACCCCCTCTTAGTCCGTATTTGTCTCTCACCTCTATATTTATGCACTCATTCTTGGAGGCCATTATTATTTAGTGCATCAATTCAACTTATGTTCATGTTCATAGTGTAGGATATGCAGTTGGATGATGTTTATATTGGTACATCACCTCCACTAGGGTAGGTTTATTTCATGTTTATCTCTCCATTTTTTACCTAGTAGTTGTTATGCTTAGTGATTTTATCATAGATGATGCATCATGAGATTTATCCCCATAACCTAAAGTTTTAGTTCACTTATAGGTCACCCACAACCTTGGACTAATCCCATGTTACCCCAAATTTGGAAAGGTATGAACAATATTATTGTAGGGTGTATTTTGGTGGTTAATATATATATCCACTCCTTACTTAAAATAATATAATAATACACACTCCTCCAATCTACATGCATTTCTATACTCTTTTTCTATGCCAAACATGCAAACAAGCACCTCTTTCTTGACAACTCCATGCAAGTGGTAGTTACACTTTCTTGATTCTTGATTATATTACTCATGATCATGAGTTATACATGAATAAAAATTAAAACACATATTATGAACTTAAATTACTTATTACAAACATTAATCAACCTTTATATTTCACACAATACTCCAACATACTTCAAATTCAAATTTTCAAATTCTTGATTTTGGCAAGAAACTCTATAAGAGCTAATAACACACCAATATAAGAATCTAAAACATTTGTAATGACCATAAAATACCTATAAAATTTATCACTAACCAAAAATGGATAAATTAAACTAATTGAACATATTTATAACCTATGTCAACTTAGGATGTTCTACATCAGACAGCAATTAGGTAGAATAATTCTAAAAATGCTGATTTTAAGAAGCTTATCAGGGGAAGGCTATGGCTGATTATGGGTATGATTGTAATTTTTTTTGGTATCTTATAGTGTAGTTATTTTTTTAAATCTCATCACTAGAGCTAACCATTTTCCTTTAAAAACCAAGGAAGTCATTGTTTAGTCTCTACACTATGCATTAGGTGGCATCTAACTTATTTTTGGTATACTCTTGGGGTATGGTATGGGTATGTTAACAAATGATAACATAATTTGGTTTTTTAATTATGGAACCATATTTTTGTTCATGGGGTTAAGAAAACTTAGGTGCTGATTTGGAGGAGCATGTCTCATTGGGAGCACATTTATTATTAGAAATGCTTAAGGTACAAACACATTCTAATTTGTATTAAGAATAAGGCTCAATATAGGCATGTTGGGTAATGAATTAGGGGTGGGATACATCATTTATCCTTATAAATTTAGTTTTATATCAAAATTTATAGCTTTATCATATGCCAAAGTTAAGGTCACTATCATAGGGTCTCATCTTAAGAACGTAATAGTCCATAGATGTAATGCATTTTCATGCATCTACAATGTCAGTTGAGAATCAAGTTTGTAAATATTGGTGACTTTGTTATACATATTATGTAAATGGGCATTGAAATTAATAATGTTCTCATTTGGATCTCATTTAATGCATTAAAACTAATAATACATAACACCTGGATATATAACTTACTCAAATTAGGCTAGAAAAGTATTATTAAACTAGTCCTAACTTGTAATGGAGTCATTAGGAAGGTTTATAAACCAATTATACATTACATACATAAGCATGAAATTTAATAGACTATAATACATGTCTTCATGCTCAATATTGAGGAGTATAAGGGTAGTTTTTTATGATGTTACATGCTCCTCTATAGTTGCTCCTACACTAGGAGTGAATCTTGGTAAGTATCTCTCTGGGTTCCTAGGTAAGTCATAGAAAACTCCATTAACATTTATGATATGAACATAGGAATAAAATAGGGGAGATTAGTATGGTGTTAGTCAATAAAATCAAATCAAAAATAACACACTAAAAACTAACACCTCTAGCCTAGACACTAGGGCGAGCATAAATAACAAGAACACAATCAAAACGCAACTAAAAGAATAAAAGATAAACTCTCTTTGAACCTCATTGTATCTCAAAATCTTATTTTTTGATGAATTTGGCTTGATTATTTATGTTCTTAAGAAATATTTTTCAATGAATCTCCATTGTTCCATCTCTCCTTGGCACCTTGGATTGGCTTGGAAAATGGCCATGGTAATACTACAATGAATCTTTTTGGAGGTATTTTTTCATAATAACATTGCACATGAAAATATTTGTATGTATTTGAGAATAATAAATTTACACCAAAATATTTTAAATATTAATGGGTGAGGCCTTTTATCTATAGCCTCCAAAGTTAACTCTCACCCATAGTTAGGTTAGAACTAACTAGAATTGAGTTCAAACTAACCCTAGTTGAGTTAAGGAGGGGACATGTAATTAATATTTTCAATTAATAAGGATGGCTCATAAATCTAGATACTTGTTAGATATTTTGTGAGTGCTTGACAACTAAAAAAAGTAATGATATTTTACATGTTTGAATTTCCATTTTTAGATATTCATTAATTTAAAATGGATTATTTACCTAAGAATTTATTTTGGTTTAATTATTTGATTCCTTCTACTTATCATTTTAGGAATTGTTTAAGTGCCCCTCTTAATGGGTCCAAAGGTCAAACTACTAGTTTTTAGGTCACAAGGTGACTGGGGATGAATTTATGAGAGGTTATTATTGTTCACAAGATAATATCCCAAATAAGGATGCCTTAACATAATTTTAAGCACTAATGTTTGATTTGTGGACAAAATTGGGATGTTTAGTAAATCTTAGGCTTAATTTGCATTATTTAATAGAAATCAATCTAAAGTCTGATCGGAAGCTAGTTCTATCCAGAATGGGTTGTCTACAATTTACCCCTATTTGGGAAGGCATTATAAGCTATAATCACACTAATGTATTCTCAAATAAATAAAAGGTATTTAATGCCTAATGCCCCAATAGATGATGGATGAGCCCTAGATGCCCCCTCAAGGGAGCAGGTGGAAAATAAGGTTGGCAACCATGACCTTAAAAAGAAAGAAATAATGGAACCTAAAGGTAAAGGGGCTGGAAAATATAGATTTTCCTAAAGGTGATTATAATTAGTGGCATGGTGAGTTTCCCCAGTTGGGTAGATAAAAAGGATTATTTTCCCAAATGTGGTTATATTCATTAGCATAGCAAGGTGGAAAATAAGTATTTTCCCAAAGGTGGTTATAATCATTGGCATATAGATAGATCGAAGCATAATGATTTGTCCAAAGGTAGTTGTAATCATTAACACAATGGTTTATGGGACAATATGAAAAATTGGAAAAGGGGACTTATAAACTAAATCCATACTCATGAAGTAAGAGTAAGTTGGTACAAAGGAAAAATATGAATTTGGGTAACTTGTTAATATGGATATACACATCTGAACTAGAAAGGATTAAAATTCATTGTGAGTTAATTACTCTGCATATGGGTAATATTGGGATAAATTTAGAATTAATTAGGTGATCAAGGAGAAGTTTATGTGGCTCCATTGCTTGTAATATCCACTAAACTATTTTTTGTTGTATCACATAAAAGTATGCACCATGATAACCTATTTGTAATATGCATAAGGACTAACACTTGATCTAATAAATAAGTGAAAATAATGCACCAATGATAAAAACCATGATTACAATTTTGATGAATGAATATGGATGGACTTAAGTATAATGTCAAGGAATCACCCAATGAATGTATAGATACTAATTCAAGGAACATCAATGAAATAAAATAAACAAACAAACAAAACAAAATAAAACACCAATAAATAAAATCATAAAAAAACACCAATAAAAAAAAGTTGAATAAAAAAATTAGAACTAAAAATAAATAATAATGGTTAATAATAATGTTAATGCAAACATAAAATAAATTGTTCATGCATGTGTAATAGAAGTGTTATGCTTGGCAACAAGGTGATCCCTAAGCTAGACAACAATGACACAAGTATAACAACATAAGAACAAAATACACATAGTTTCCCCTAGGATATAAGGAATAACAACATAAAAAAGACAATAAACATTCCCCTAGGCTATAAGAGACAACACAAAAAAATTGGGGGCAATATAACAAAAGTAAGGGGTAGCCGACCTAACTCCAGATGCATAAGGCAAGTGGATGTTGCTTACATAGTTCCATGGATACAAGATCCAACATGAACTTCAAACCAAATGTAGTTCTCCTAAGATATGAGATATAATCAAATTAATGAAAAGAAAACATGATTGTGTTGTAGAGGAAATATGGTAATGATCTCACAAAATGATGAAAGCATAAGAAAAGGCTAAAAGTGAAGTAAGGAATATAATTCAAATTAACAATGCATACAATAGGAAATCACAAAATAGTGAGAGTATTGGAAATGGTTATTCACAAAATGGTGAGAGCATAAAATAAATCCAAGTGATCAGTAGTGTATCAAAGTCAAATACACAATGCTCATAATATGAACTTGAAAAATGGTGAGAGTGTAAGGATAAAGCCAATAAGGATGGGGAAACTAAAGGAAACATGGTCACTCATGAAATAACTAGGAGTCCCAAAATCCTTAAGGTAAAAAGGTGGTCAAAATTAATCAAGGGGCAATCAAGATAATGTAAGATACCCCATGTATCCAAGTGCTTCCTACATAGTCTGTGTGATCCTTAGGTTGATGTAGTTCTCCCAAAAATAGAAGTAAAAAGACCAAGGTGGTCTATAAATAAATTAAACAAATAAGATTGCTCATCCCAAAAATTTGGATGGATCTATATCTTGTGTAGAGACTCTAAGCCAATTTTCATTATTTTTGTGATTTTTAGAATTTTATAGGTTTTTTTTACCAATGTTTTTATAATTTTATAAGTATATCAACTCAATTGAGAATAATCAGATACTAAATGATCCAACTCAAAAAATGGTGAGAGTGTGGCTTAATTTTCTTGCAAAATGGCAAGAGTGTGGCTTAAACATGCTCATATAATGGTGAGAGCATGGGAAAAGGGTGACTAAAATAACCTCAATGTAAATCAAGAACTATATACATAATCCCAATGGGACCTCAAGTCACTATAGTTCTTCCTTATAGTGGAGGATTTGACTAGGTAGCAACAAATTCATGAATTAGGCAAATGGAATAATATAGTAATAAAAATGGCAAGGTGATGCAACAAGGCATGGTAAATGTGTCACTCATATTTTTTCCATAGGTGGTTATAATTAAGAAATGATGACATGGGTCAATGATACTAATTTTTCCAAAGGTGGTTATAATTAGTATCATGGGGTGAGATACTGATTTACCCAAAGATGATTATAATTAGTAGCACTCATAACAAAAAAAATAACAAATGAAGGATACAACTAACAAACCACTATCATATTGGTCCAAGATACTACCTCTATCTAAAATACTGAATCAACTATTGAAAATTTCATCTGAATCCAATCACTGAAGGTGCCTAAAGAACCAATGGAACATAACCGAGGTTAAAAGGGGTGGGAGGTAGGGTAAAAATAATGTTGGTTGAAAGTGAAGGAATGGTATAACATATGGTACAAGGAATATGAAATTATTATATAATGTAATTGAACCTCATAGACAATAATTTAGGTCTCTCAAGTGAAATAACACTTGAGATTTATGATGTCCATAGACTCATCTAGTTCATCTCTATCTAGTGTAGTGAGCTTCTATGCTCTAGAACCATAATTTGCAATAATGATGTAAGGGCCTACCCAATTGGCCTTGAACTTTCCTTTTTTCTTCTTCTCAGCCATGGTGTTCTTTTTGTTTTATTTTAGGACAAAATCCCCTAGCTCAAACTCTATATATTTTCCCCATCGATTACATTTAACATAGAGTTAGTTTTGGTATGCTTGAAGGCTATTTATAGCAGCCATATGTTTCTTTTCAAATAAATCTAGCTATTTTAGGTCAGCTACTCTATAATATTCATCATCTAGGATGTGTTACAGTGAGATACATAGATAAGGTAACTCAACCTCAAAGAATGGCCTCACTACCATAAACTAGTAAATACGATGTGGCTCCTATTAGAGTATGGTAATTAGTATGATATTCCTTGAGGGCGTAGAAGATCTACAAGTGCCAATCATATCTAGTATCATTGACAATATTTTTAAGGATGTTGACAATGGTCTTATTATATGAATCTTCTTAGGCATTACCTTGGGGGTAATATGTAGTAGAAAAATGTTGGGTGATATTATACTGGGCACAAAGGGATATGGCATCCTTGTTTTTACATGATCCACCATTATTAGATATAATTTCGTATGGGACACCATAATGGCAGATGAGAAGGTTGAAGATGAATTTGGAGATTTGTTTTCCAGTCACGTAAGTGAGGGGTATATATTTAACCCACTTAGTGAAATATTTGATAGTGGTAAGGATGTGTTTATGGCCATCATATGAGGTAGGGTTAATCTTCGCAATGAGATTGAGTCCCCTTGTTGAAAATGGCCATGGTGTAATCATTCATTTGAGTGTTCTGGTCAAGACATGAATCAAATTGGCATGCCTTTGACATTTATCACACCTTTTAACATAAATAGTTACTTATGCTTCCATAGTTGGCCAATAATAGCTAGTACATAAGATATTTTTGGCTAGGACAAGCCTATTGGACATACACTTTCATGAACTTATCATAAAACTAATGTGGATTTTGTCAAATTTAAACAGCAAATCAAAGTTCTATCAAATATTTTACATTAAAGGGTTGTGACAAGTAAGGTATAATGAGAGGATTGGTGGGTAAAGGCCTTTCATGATAAGTTTGGTGGAGTGATTTGATTGTGAAGGTAATTATATAGGTCTAAGTACCAAATATATCTAGGACCAATAATATCATAGATCATTATAATAGTTGAAGGTTCATGAGAAGGTATGAAAAGATTTTCAATGAGGAAATGATATTCTATTACCTTGTTTATGTTGTAGATCAAATAAGTAATGATGGTTAGGGCATCCATTATCCTCTTACTAACTTGAGATATGTGTTTAAATTATATGCCATCAATTTAATTTTTAAGAGTGTATACCATGGCCTTATATGGCACAAATTTATAAACTTTGGTTTGAAAGTGGTCTGTAACTTGATTGATGATTAAGTGAGAATCATCATAAACTATGAGATGTTGAATGTTACAATGTACTTCATAATGAAGTCCTAAAATGAGTGATTCATATTCAGATATGTTATTAGTACAAGGAAAGCTAATAGATAATGATTTTTGAATGATATCCCCTTATTGTATAATAATAATATGCCTACCCCTGATCTATGTGATGTAAATGACCCATTGAAACATAGGTTCTAGTGTTGATCCTCAAGGGGTGCTTCTATGATGGTCATAATGGATTCATCTTAGAATTGAAAAGTAAACGGTTCAATGTCTATGAGGGGAGCTTCAACAAGATGGTATGTAAGTACTTGTCCCTTGATAGATTTTTGGTTGACATACTCAATCTTGAAATAATTTAATAGCATGATCCATTTATCCATGCGGCCCTATAAATATATTTTAGATAGTAGATACTTGATCAGATCTATTTTGGCAATGACTATGGTCTTTTGTTAAGAATGTAATAATGCAACTTCTAGGCTACAAAGAACATAACTAAACAAGATTTTTATATTGGCATACATTTGTGCTCATATACAACCAATTTATGGCTTAGATAGTACACATAATGTTATTTTCCATTATCATCATGCTAAACTAAAAGTGCCCCCAAGGCATTATCAGTGGTAGATAGGTATATCAAAAATGGTCTCCCTGGCATTGGTGGTAATATAATAGGTGGATTGGCAAGATATTCCTTGAGGCATTAAAAGGTGTTCTAGCATTCTTCATCCCAAAGAAATTTAACACCTTTCTTAAATAATTGATTAAAGGGATGGTATTTATTGGTCAACTACAAATTGAAACTTATAATAGACTAAATTTTTCCCTACAAACTATATACCTACTTCATATTGGAAGGTGGCAACATATTGGTAATATCTTGTATCTTAGTAGGATCAATTTCAATGCTTTGGTGAGAGATAATAAAGCCTAATAATTTTATTGAATTGATACCAAATATTTAATTCTTGGGATTGATTCAGACTTTATACTCACAAAGCCTTTCAAATATTCTTATTAGTAATGTTAGATGGTTGGCATAGGTCTTTGATTTACCTAATATTGCATTAATATAGTCTTCAATAATGTCATTCATCATGTCATGAAATATGACAGTCATGGCTCTTTGGTATGTGACCCCAACATTCTTAAGGCCAAATGGCATAACCTAGTAGAAAAATATTCTCCAAGGAGTTTTAAATGTTGTATTGTGTTGGTCTTCTAACATTATCTTGATTTGCTTGTATCCTAAAAATCCATCCATGAGGGAAAGCATTTCATACCTAGTTGTGGATTCAACTATCATGTCAATATTTAGAAGAGGAAAGTCATCCTTTGGGCAAGCCTTGTTAATGTCTTTGAAATTAGTGTAGATTCTAATTCCTTATGGCTTCTTACTGATAAACACAACATTTGAGATCCACTTTAAATAGTTAATCATTCATATACATCTCACTTCTAAGAGCTCTTCCAACTCTTTATTTACCAATACATCAGTATGAGGATGCATCTTATGTAATTTTAGTTTCATAGGTTTGGCATCAAGATTTATAATAAGGTGGTGTAAAACCAAGGTGGGGTCCAGCTTGGCATGTTTGAATAGGCCCAAGCAAAAATTTCAACAAATTACCTCAGAAGGGCTATTAAAATTTCACATTTTTTCTCTATGAGGGATTTGCCTAATTTGATCCACTTCAGGTCTTCTAGAGTCCTGATGTTGAATTCTATTACATCTTCTACTAGGAGAGTCGATCCATCCTCCAAAATGGTTATCAGGGACAAATTCAATTCCTTTGATTGGATTTGTTATCCAATCTCTCCTAAACAAGATAAACCTGAATGTCCCAATGGTAATGATGGACATGTTAAAAATACTGTAGCAAATTCTTGGGTGATTTGATCAAAGGCATGATTTTTTTTGAGTTAAACTCAAAATTAAAATTAAGTTTATCATTGGTGGTCTCCTAAGATTCATTTAAGGAAAGGTCAACACCCCCGTCTAATGGCACTTGAAATATGTTTTCACCAAAAGATTAGATTTTATCTTTACTTTTACCCTAGTCCAAAAGTGCCTTAAAGAGGTTTTCAATTTGGGACCTAGGTGTTTTATTATTATTTTTTTGGCTAAGGGTGTTCTTCCATTCTCAAAAATAGGTTACAGGATCTAGTTTGATAAAGAACCCTTTTTGTGGTCTCCTAATGGAACATTATATTTTAGGCTTAGAAAATTGCAAAAAGCCTCATCATTCTCAAATTCATCTATAGGAACTATGAATTATTGTCGGTTCCATTTTAAATTTTGAGGATGATAAAGGGGAAGCATGGAATGTCGAATTAATAGGGTAGTAGTAAAAATGGTATGTAAGTCAAACAAGTTATAACTAGTAAGGTCTTCATAAATTCTATGATCAAACTCTATTTTGTTTTCAACATTCTTGTCTCTATTCATTGTCATTGGAACATGAATAAGATATGTGGGGTAACCCCCAAGTGGTTTAAATTTGATACTATAGGTTCCTTTGTATCTAGTCATAGAAATGACTCAAGAGTACCTTGTTAGTTTACCCCCAAACCTCCTCCTTCATAGGCTTAGTTATACATGATCCTATTGGGGATGGGATATTTTAGACTATGGTATAAATCAACCAAATTTTTAGTGTATGACTAGGAATCATCATTGGATAGTGGGTCCTCTTTTTAGCAAGTGTCCAATGTGAAAATAATAGGTGTTAGGCTATGAAACTTTCCTTTTCCCTTTTATCACTATTCAATGCAAGGTGGCTAAGATTTTGGTCTTCTAAAGGACTTGGTGTTCTATGGAAGCTTGGTAATATGGAATGTGTCATGTGTTAAATATTCTCATGGACCATTGTTTGAGATGGTAAAATGATTATACATTTTAAGAGGAAGCATATGTGAAGATGATTCAAGGTTATATAGATAGATGTAATTTTCCTCTGGCAGATTGCCAATTAATTCTTTATCTTTGTCCTTCTTTAGAACCCAATCTAGGCCAAAATGATAATTATAACTTTCATATTATACATTCAAATGTTTTTAGTGTTCATATGGCTGTATATCTCCATGGATATTTACTTCCATTCCTTAATGAGGAAACTTGATACGCTGGTGCAATGTCAAATGGATTACACAAATTTCATGTATCCATGGTCTTCCCAAAAGTAAATTATATGATAGGTCTAGGTCCAGAACATGGCAGTGTGTATTATGGCCCAATGATCACTAAAATCTTATAATTCCTTATGATTCCCATTCTTTATTATTGTAGGATTTGATAGTAATAGTTTTTAGTTAAAGGTCAACTATCATATATCCCATATGCTTGATGAGCTTCAAAGACACAATATTCAATCATAATCCATTATCTATGAGGACACATTTGACTTTGTGTCATGTGATGATAAATTCATTGTATAATAGGTTGTTATGGAGAGCGACAAGGGATGACATATCACTTTGGTCTAAGGTCAACGATTGACCTAGAGCTAGGTGTTTAGGCAAAGATTGAAATTTGTCTGGGTTTATGTCATTTGTAACTTAAGATTGGCCTAGAATTTTTGTAAGGATGTTCTTGTGGATGGTAGACCTATGCAACAAATCTAGAATGGAAATTTTTGTGGGTGTCTTTTGTAGTTGTTCCATAATGTCATAGGTATTTTCCTTAATAGTGGTATTGGCATGTTCTTAGCTAGCATAGTAGGTTAAATAGATTTATTATTAGGAGGTGATGATCCTATAATGGTAATCTTAGACTGTTGATTTATGATTACATAATCGAGATTGGATACTGGGCCATTTCTACTAGAAAAAATGTAGATGGGATAGATAGGATAAGTCTTGACTACTAGTGCACTTGGTTATGGTCATGGAAAAATGATAATTTATCAACATAATGTCATAGAATAGTAATCCCTAGTTATTTTAGCTTATTATGATTGGCTCTGATCCCAGGTCAAGGAATAATTACTAGCATAGGTAGGTTGAATGTTACTATTTATCAGTGGTCTTCGTCTATTGGTACTTGATCTAGGATTAAAGGTAATGGTAGAAACATGCCCACCCACAATATGACCTACAATTTTATTATAATCATGTGAAAATTCATGGTAATTGTTATCACTTGAATTTTCACCCAATGAGGAGATGGCAAATCTCTCCTCATTCAAATGAGACAATGGAACCACCTCAGGGTTGTGGGTCACCAAATGTGAGGTGGATCTCTAGATTAGAGGATAGTTCCCCTTGATGCATCATTATAACTCAATCCTAATATTGAAACTTGGGGGAATGAAAAGGGATAAATATATGGGAGGTGATACACCAAATATATGCTCTACTCACACCCTTTAACATGCACTTGGAACCAAGGAGAAGTTTTCACATACACTTCATCTAATAATAATCTTCTCTTTGACATTAATGTTTAAAGCATGGGGTCTTGGATATAGCTTAAGCTAGGAGGACATAGAAAATAGGCAATCTAAGACACAATATTGAATATAATAATCACTATACCTATAATATCAACATTAGACACTTTTTGTTAACCTGTAAAAGAGAGATTCCAAAACACACAAGGTACTAGGAAGATTAACATGTGAAGGTAAACAAAACTACACTTTAACAAGGCCAAAACACATTGTGTACACTTATTTAAATGTTTAATAAGGTAAAAATAACTATTTTCATTATCTCAAGGCAAAATTTTGGTAGGGCATCACCATACCAAGGTGGAGAGATCCATACAATGCTAAAAAAGGCCAGAATTTATAGCAATTATGTGTGAGAGATATAGAAGTTCAAGAGTCATTAAGACACTTGTCAAATGAGGATTAGGGGTTATGATAGTAATATAATCATGGAAATATATTCTATGTAAGGAAGACAAAGACAAATTTTCCTCAAACCCATCTAACTCCTCCACATGTGGCATATATTCCCTTGTGCATGCATAAGAAACTACCCTTCATGATTTTCCTTCCAAAACTACATCCTCACTGCATATGGTTAGGTTTGATGATGTATCTAAGTGTGAGAGGTTACTATAAATCTCTCACATGCATCAAGGAGGTCTTAAACCACTCATGATCTTTTATCCATGCACAATCATTTTTGAAGTCCCAAATGGCCCATTCCCATGCACTTCTCACACTTGGCACCCAAAACCTTTCTAAACCTACAATATGATCCATCAAAAAGGAGAGATGACACTTTTAAATATTGTCTATATCATCATTTTTAATAAACAAGCCTTAAAGGGCTTCCCAAATAGAGTTTCACCATTTTTCTTAAGTATTCATTGCCCATTCACTGTGACTGGTTAAAATGAAAGAGATGGTAGGCACAATTATGATTTTATATACCTCATCAAATGGACATTATGACTTATAAAAATTCCTAAAATCTCTCTTGAAAGTGATTGGATCCTTTGAAAGTCTTTGAAACCTACAAAACACTCAATTTTGTCAAAATAAGCCATTTTATGTACCATCCATAAGGTGTATTATAAAAAATAGGAATTTTACAGGTCTTTAAGGAGTTCTTTACATATCCAAGTTTGTTTCATTTCATTTCCACTTCATCTGGATGCTCCAATTTACCTCTATCCCCAATCGGGTCCATATGGAGGGTTTGCAAGGGTTTATGGTCACTTTTGGTCTTAACATTTTTTCATAAATAAAATACATTTGAAATATCTAAAAATTCTAATGAGGGATTACTAGGTACCCTCCCTAACTTCTAAAATCACCTCAAGGTCCCATGCAAGGTATCAGGGGAGATGTGAGTGTCCAAAGTTGGCCATTTGAGTCATTTTTTGAGAATTTTGTAGGACTGTATACACTTTAAACCAATAAATGTCTTTTTGGTGATATTTTATTAAAACCATGAGTCTATAAACACCTTATTACTCCTCAATTAAATGTTCCAACTGAGCTTAATGTCCATTTATTCCCAAAATGATGGCAGGCTACTTATAAGTACTAAGCCTAGACTAGGTCTAATATGCCTTACCTATAACTTAGGCAAAAAATGAATTCCTATTGGATTACCCTAATTTATAATGTTTAAAAATACTCTAATAAAATCCCATATATATTATTTATCAACATATAATTATCCACTAATGCCATGGATGAAAATGCCCCTTTCCACCTAGCAATAGGCTTCACTATCCCTCATGGTGTTAACTATAACCTTTGTTGCATAGGATATGTTATTTTATTTTAAACCTTATATTTTGGTTTTTTAGGTTTAAATGGATATAATACAACTTAAAAAATCATATTTAGGAGTCCTCTTGAACCTATAGTCCATGTTTCTACCTCCCTTAGCAAGAAAGCAGGGTTTGTGCAAGGAGAAAAGTGTTCCCTATCTGAGACAAAATAGGGGGAAATTTCCCAATTTGTCTCACTTAAATTTTTTTTAGGGTTTAATAAATTCACAATTATTATCTCCACAAAATATTATCCATTTATTCCATCATATGACTTTCCATCTCTCTCAAATTTCAAAACTAGTTTTTGAAGGTAGACTGTGCAGGGGATTTTAACATGTTGACTGAGTTTGCATCTTTATGTCACTCATGGAAGTTTTTTTGTGAGGTTATGGTATATTAATGGTTTAAAAAAAAAAATTATTTTTTTTAAGACTCATAACCACTCCTTCTAACCTTTACTTACCTTGAAAACTCCAAGACACCCCTCAGATGAATCTTGTTAGTCCATTGTCCTGACTGAGACAATCCATTTAAACCTCTACTTGTAGGTGATTGGAGATAGGTTTGGGTTTTAATAAAATTATAAAAAATAAATATTATTTTTATAATATAATTTATGTGGTAAACCATTTTTACAAATTTGATCTCCATTCCTTGCACTAATGTACCTCTCATTATTAAAGCTAGGTCTCTGCTTGATGACTGAGACAGAAGTTGGCCCTACTTGTAGGTTGTTTTTGATGAATTATTAATTAGGAATGACATATGTTTAATTTAAATTCAAAAAAATCCTTTTTACTCCTATTATTCATACAACTCTTCCTCATAAACTTCACTCTTCAAATAATCCTTGCTTTCCCAAGACTGGGTTGACTGCCCTTAGGTGGAATGAGATACTTTTCCTATAGGTGCATATTGGTTCATGGAGGTATTAAAAGATGAATATTTTAATTGAATAATCATTTAATTTCCTATTAAATTTTAATTTTTTACCCATACAATTTTAAAATATACACTAGGTCACTTGTAATTCACCTTAGCTCATGACTAGGGTAACTTGATTGACCCCTACCTGTACCTTCACCTGTAGGTGCAAAATACATGTTTAAGGACCTCTCTTAGAATTTTTGGTAACTAATATAACCCATATTGATCATATAGTGTCCATTTAAACTGAAATAATACTTTAAGAGTCTTATATCACCAAAACACATTAAGATTTGGGTTTGTCTCCTACCTTGCCTATTGTAGGTGGATTGGGACAGTCCGTACAGACTGTATGTTTGCTTCATGGGGTCAAAACATTATTAAAAATTTATCTCGTGTGAATTTAATACCATTATTATCCATTTAAAACTATTAACACAATATAAATTACATCTATACAAGAAGAGACCTTTTCTAAGCTTGAAACTCCACCTTGGCTATAAGTTGCAATCTAGGATAGTTTACGAATATGGGATATGAGTATGGGGTAGAAAACATATTAAAACATTTCAAGGTGATATTTTAGTCATTTTATGTATATTTTGGTCATTTATATTCATTCAATCATGATTCTTAGTCAATTTATGCCAAATTGGTTGAAGAAGATCCTCTTTTAGGCCAAATCCTATAGACTTCACTACTTTGTTTTAGTGTATTCTAAGGTACTTTTGGAGCTCTTGAACACCTTCCTTATTTTATAAAATACCCCTTTCACTTGGAAATTTCATTGTATATGGTAAGTTACATTAAATTTATGTACCAATTTTCTTTAAAATTAATTCTTTCATCTTCATTTAAAAACTACAAAAGTGCATGATGCATTGTTTTCTCAATCTAAAGAAAATGGTCCTAAATAGATATTCCTCTTTGTTTAGAAAAGTTTTCTCAACACCATGCTAGGATTTCAAGGGTCTTAATCATGATTTATATGCCATAAAATTTCATCATACACATCATGAGGGTTCAACCTTTTGGAATACCTCTATACAAAAACCTCAACCCCTAATTATGTCACTTGTAGGTGAACTTTTGATATGTCTGTAGACTGCAAGATTGATGTAATGGGTAATGAGCATGATTTGACATTATATGAATTAAAAACCTAACCCAAAACCTCCAAATTCATCATAATTACTTGAAAAACTTGTAAAAATGTCCCATATATCTATCTTAATGTGGAAAATTCTCTTCATCACTTGAGACATCTAAAAGTGTGTAAGGACCAATTTTTAAGCACAAACAAACCTAGGAGAGGTTTATTGACTTCATGAGAATCCAAAACCAATAATAACCATGTTAAAATTGTGGATATGTATTATAAAACATATGAAACCATATAATTCATTAAACCAAGGCAATATTTTCTGAAACTAGCTCAAAAGGAGACCCCTCATGGTTGCAAGTGCATAAAAAGTTGCCTGAGGTCTTAGCAATGGTTCATAAAGGAGAATCCAAAAAAATTAAACTTATTGATATTAATTTTAATTACAATCATATCCCTTTTACCCACCAAGATCATTCCTCTCAACTCTAAATATACGACCCATACCAAGCATGCAAAGACTTCCTTGGCTTGCAAGGACAAGAAAGAAGAAATAGAAGTACATCTTAATTTTTTGTCATTATATCAGCACACCAAGAATTTAAATGAGTTTAGGGAGGTTAATAGGCACATAACTCATGTTTTCATTTGAAAATGAGCTCATCAAGTCTGTAAAAGTGCCCAAAAGGGCATAACATCAAGGAAAACTCCCCATTTTTGCACATAACTACTTTTTTAAATAACTCATGATAGATCCTGACATCTACTAACCTCTTTCATGTTAAAAATAACATTTTTTACAAATATCCTTCCTTACAAAATCTGTACATGTCATTTATTACGTTAAAAATATGGCCAAATCACACTTTTTGCATATAAACCATGGTAAAAGACCAATTTATGATTAAAATACATATTAAAACATATAAAAGATAATATTATGACATATACAACACATTTTTTAAATTTTACCATGTTTTATGATGAGTTTACTAGGGTTGACCTGGGTTGACTATGCAAGTACAAGGAAGATAGACTTAAAACAAGGTTGGAACAAGGATAAGTAAGATGATAGACCAACATGACACACCCATAGAACATATGGAAAACTTTAAAAAGTTTATAAATTTAGGGGTTGACCCAATTTGAGTAAAATTCAAATTTGGTCAATAGTAAGACTATTGGTTATTGAATTTGTTTTGGCCTTGGTTCCTCTAATTCAGTTGATGTCATTATTATTGTTAATTTTTTTGTTGTTATTGCTGATAATATTACTATAGCCTTTGTTTCTACTATTATTGATTGACATTATTGTGTTAGTAAAAATATTTATGGTAAATAGCCAAGCTTTGATTAGATATATATGCATTACTCTCCAATTGGATTTCCCCATTTTCTAGCATATTTTGAATAAGGTGCTTCAACTACACATAATGGAATATGGAATGCCCATGAATACAAAGGTATTCATAGAAATCATTCTCTTTGTACCAATCTAGATATGGTATACCCTTAAGATAGTGCTTTTTAATCAGCTAAATAATCATATTGGTCATGGATATCTTGAAAAAAATTGCTCTAATGGGCTCACCAAGATCACTGAAGACCCAAGGAGTGGGTTTTCTTCTTAAAAGAGGGGTTTACAAAGGTGGTGGTTATGGAATCTAAGATGTTAGCCTAGGTTGTTGTGTAGGTTGTGCTTTTTGGAGAGGATACTAATGAGGAGTAAGTTGTATTTATGGCATGGGTTGAGCAAATAGTGTTTGCACCATTTAGACATGATGTGACTTAGTGACTCCATTACCAAAATAATTCTTATTGTAGTTGTATTTCTTGGATTTTTTATAGTTTCTATCTTGAACTAGTACAGATGCATACACTTGGACTTGGTTAGCATTCTAACTTGGGATTGTACCTTAGTTTTAGTTCTGATTTTGATTTAAGGAGGTTAACTTCATAATCCCTTTATTAATAAGGGACTTTTTAATCTATAAGCCTTTCTCAATAATCTCTTTGAATGTATTCACACACTAAAGCTCTAGATGATAAGATATCTCACTATGCAAATTTTTAGTAAACATAATGACCAATTATTTATCTGGTAAGTTGTGGGTGAAGTGACTAGCAAGTGATCTCCATCTTCTAAGGTAGATAGAAAAACTTTCACCAAATTTTTACTTGGCCTGAGTCAAATCTACTAATTAAATCTCATACTTGAGATTATATAAGTGTTGCAAAAACTTGTCTAAGAGATTTTCAAAATGAGATATTGAATTTTTTGGTAACTTGAGGAACCACTTCAAATCTTGTCTAGGTAAACTTCAAGGAAACAAAAGGAGTAGGTAAATGACATGATAAGCCATTGGTTGGTAAGTGACAAAGAAATATATAAAATGGGTCTTAGGATCTCCTTTACCCTTGTACTTGTCAAATTTTGGTGGTTCATAACTTGAAATAAATGGTATATGAAGATACTCAATGTTGAATGGGTATGAACACACATCATCTAACTTGAATTTCTTGGTCTACTTTCTAGCTTGAATGGTGATAATTGTATCTTTCATTTTTTACAATTCATGGGACAAGAAATTGTATGGTACATTTTGTTGAGGTGGTGGATGGGTGGTAAAATGTGGATTACCTTGACTAGGGTATAATGGAATTATGGTTTGCTATAGAATTTTCATTTGATGGTTTAACTGACCAAGAATATGCTTCCACAGATTGGGATGTAGTTGTTGAAATTACACACATTGTTGATAGATATTCTAGTTTAAATTTGGTATATGGACCTAGATTTGAGGGGATTGTGGCTAAGATGGAAGGATATCACTTTATGAGATATATTATGGTTATTGAGGTTGAATAGGGACTTGATTTTGACTAGTCAAAACTGGCTGAATAAAGGGAACTTGTTGTGGACCAAGGCCCTATCTTTAAATCTATGGAACTTGCCAAATAAAAGGCAATGCTTGCTCAATAGGTACTTGTTAGATAGTGGTACCTCTTTCTTTCACAAACACTTATTGCAAACAAGATACATGTTAGATGCTTGGAATTTATCTTTGATCAATAGAAATACATTTTTTATTAGACAACATTTGCAATCATAAAGGTATAATGGTATAGACTGTTGAGGTACATTTGTCACTACCTATTGAGGTGGAACATTGATTACCCCTTGTTGGGGTGGCATAGTGTTCTACCTATGTTTTTGTGGTAAATTAGATTGTACCTATTTTTGTGTAATAATAACCACCACCTATTAAGGTGGGATAACATTTGTCACTTGTTGTTGAGGCAAATCATTGGTCGAGGCTTAGTTACTCACTTCCTATTGTTGTATGCTTGAAAAGCAACTAGTTAAGGATTGGAAGTAACTTTTTGTGGTTGAGAATAAGGAGTTCATGCCCCCTACTATTATGAAATACTCATGGTACTAACTAAATACACTTGTTGTGGATTATTGGTTGGTGCATTTAAACCACTTTGGCCTGGAGTAGAAGACACTTATGTGTTATACACTGTATTTGGTGCATTATTCTATGTAGAGGCCACAATCACATCTTTAATAAGTGGGATATTGATCATGTCACCTATTAAATTAATTTGGGAAAATGGGTCTACACCCATATTAGCTTAACCTGTCAAATCAATTAACACTCATGTTGAAGGAGTTAGCTCTATGAGGGGAGCGTTTGATATGGCCATGGCATTAAAATTCTATGTTAGGTTTAGGTAGGTTTAATATACTTATTTCATTTATGAAAATTGGTCCTCCATTGGCCCTTTCCTCTTGAAATCATATTTGGATCTTGTTAAAAATTTGACATGAGTGCTTGAGGATCACTAGTAGAGGCATGTTTTATATTTTTGGTATAAGGCATGTTTAGAGGCACTTTGAATAGACTAGGTAGGCTTTCATGGGGGAAGTTTTCTAAAAATCTTAGCCCCTACCTCCACATCTCTAATTAAAATTTCATCCTTATTTTCAATAAAGTGATGATCAAACAAATATGGGTCATATGTTAATGACATCGTAAAATCATAGGTTAGACTTGGACTTGTTCCACAATTGATGGCACACTAGCGAGATATTGCATTGTTGTTAAGAATGGGATATACTGAGAGGGGAGGGAGGTGATTCAGTATATCACATATCTTATAAATATTTTACGTAATCAAACTTCACTTAACCATACATTCAAGATATGCAATAAAATTGAAACAATAACATGCACCACATAAGAGAGAGAGAGAGAGAGAGAGAGAGAGAGAGAGAGAGAGAGAGAGAGAGAGAGAGAGAGAGAGAGAGAGAGAGAGAGAGAGACTAGATTTTTACATGGAAACCCAATGTGGGAAAAACCATAGAGAACAATATCAAGTATATGAATGATCATTAACTCAAATTATAAATTTTTCAATTACCAACTTGTAGGATCACCAACCCCTTTTCTGAGCACAAAAAAACAACTATTTGTAAGCATCAACCCATAGGAGCACCAACCCTTTGCAAATGTTTTTGAGCACCAACCCACAGGAGCACCAAAACCTCTTGTGTATAAGACACAACTATCTCTCAATGTTGATTTCTCAGCAAATGATAGAATTCTACAATATCTCTTTTTATTCTCTCCTCCTTTTCTATATAAAAACAATTAGAAACCATGCACTCTTTTTCATATTAAAAATGGATTCTCAAGCATTTATTTATAGCTTTCTAAATGACCTTTGGTATTCACCTTTTGTGACCCTTCACTCCTCATGGAAAATGGCACCAAAATAGCATGACACTTCAACTCCTTACATTTAAAAATTCACATGGTGACCCTTCATGAGAAAATGTGTCCTTTACCCTTTTGTCTTTATCTTAGTGACCTTTCAAATTCCTTAAAGTGTCCCTTCATGAGAAATTGTGCCCTTCCTCTTTTTTCTTCACTTGGTGAATCTTAGAATTGGGAAAATACATCCCATTTCTCTTTTATATTTACCCCATGACTCTTTGACTTCTCCATGGGCCCTCTTTTGAATTTTATCTAACCAAAAATATATTCATTAATATTAAATAAATATCAACACATTTTAGCCAAAATATGAACATTAAAAACACATTTTGAGAATAAATTTTATGGGGCCTTTATCACTAATGCTAGACCTTTGACATCAATGAAAATATTTCCAAAAATCTCCCCATTTATCATTGATGTCAACCTCAAATTAAAACTATAACATCCTAAAACCAATATTTCACATGCCAATCTACACATACTGTCATCTGAAAAACATATAGTAACTTATCCTTACTATAGCATCTTGTATCTATTCCCTATACTTTCTTGCACCTATTTCCTTTACCTATTCTTGTTATTCTCCACCTTTGACATCAATGAAGAAGGGCCTATCCTATAGCTAATACTTAGCTCCCCCTCAACTAATTTTGATCTTCAATGGTAGGAAGTAAAAGAAATTACTCCCAACTTCTCTCATAGATACTCAAATGTGTCTTTTGCTAGTGCCTTTATGAAAATATCTACAATCTATTCTATAGTACTGATATACTCCATCTTAACCTATTGATCTACAACCTACTCTCTCAAAAAGTGATTTTTTATAGGAATATGTTTTGTTCTTGAATGCATCATTGGATTCTTAGAAATATTAATAGCACTTGTGTTGTCACAAAAAATAGAAATAGGTTCATCATATTTTACCCTGATATCATCCAAAGTTTGCTTCATCCAAATCACTTGAGTAAAACACAATACCACTACAATATATTCTACTTTAGCTATAGAAAGTGATATGGAATTTTTATTTTTACTTGGCCATGATACTAAGCTATCATCAAGGAAGAAATATCCTCCACTTGCACTCTTTCTATCATCTAAAAAGCCTACCCAATCTAAATATGTATAAGAAACCAAAGTGAAATCTCTACATGTGGGATACCATAATCTATAATTTAATGTCTCATTGACATATCTAAATATTCTCTTCACCAACTGAACATGACTCTCCTTCAGGGTTGCTTGATATTTCTCAACCATGCCTAATGCATGCATGATGTCTAGCCTCAATGCTATCAAATATAAAAGACTACCAATCATAGATATATACAAAGATTGATCTATAATAGGTGAATCTTCATCCTTACTCACCTTGTTCCCTATACCCATTAGTGTGATAACTGGTGCACAATCTTTAAAACCAAGTTTTTTCAACATTTCCTTGGCATATTTACTTTGAGATATGAAAATTCCTTTATTTGACTGAAATATTTGCAATCCTAATAAAAATGACAATTTTCCAAGCATATACATCTCAAATTCTTTGTGCATATAATTAAAAAATTCTTTTTTCATCTTTTCAATGTTTCCTCCAAAAATTATCTCATCAACATATACCACAACAATCAATTGATGCTCACCTTCTATTTAGATGTAGAGATTATTGTCAACCAAACCTCTTTTGAAACCTTGATCTTGTAGGTACTTATCAAGTCTTGCATACCAAGCTCTATGAACTTATTTCAATATATATAAAGCTTTCTTCAATCTTCATACATGGCTATTATCATTTGAGAGAATAAATCCCTTAAGCTTCTCAATGTAGTCTTCCTCTTCAAGATTCCTATTCAGGAAAGCAGACTTGACATCCATCTGAAACACTTTGAAAATTTTAAACATTACATATGCAAGAAAAATTCTAATAGCCTCTAGCCTTACAAATAGTGCAAAAGTTTCTTAAAAATCTATACCCTTAATCTGAGCATATCTTTTACATACTAATCTTGCTTTATTCTTCGAAACTTCACCATCTTTATTCAATTTATTTCTATATACCCATTTTGTTCCTATTAAATTTTGATCTTTTAGCCTAGGTACCAATTTCAAAGTATCATTCTTTTCTATTTTATTTAATTCTTCATCCATTTCCTTAACCCAATCTTCATCATGTCTAGCTTCTAAAAAAATTCTAGGCTGAATTTTGGATACCAAAGAAAAATTTACTTGCTCAGATTTACTTACCATCATCCTTCTAGTGCAAACTCCTTCATTTATGAACCTGATGATTTCATTTATATTATGATTTATTTTAACATATTTGGATGGGGCCTTGGTGTCCTTTTGATTCTCCTTCTCATCTTTATCTAACTCTTCAAAATCTTCTTCTTCAATGATTTTAGGAGTGTCCACTAGATCACTGACTCTTTGTGTTACATCTTCATCTATCCTGACACTTGCACTTTCAACAATATTCTTGGTTCTTTTGTTATGACATTTTTAAGCTTTAATTTTTATATAATATCCAATAAATATACCTTCATCTATTCTAGATTCAAACTTACCCAATTTTTCATTGGTTCTCTTTATGAAGCATCTACTGCCAAAAACTCTAAAATAATCAACTATAGCTAGTTTATCTTTCCATAGCTCATAAGGAGTCTTATCACTATTAACTCTAAAAAATACTCTATTCTAATTATGCACTACAGTACCAACTATCTCTCTCCAATATTTATTTGGTATCTTGGATTTATTTAGCATTGTCCTCACCATCTCCTAAATTATTCTATTTTTCTACTCAACTACTCTATTTTGTTGTGGAGTTATAGCTACTGAATAATGTCTCTTTATCCCATGGTCTTCATAGTACTCAAAAAACTCATCTGACATAATTTTCCTTCTTGATCTGCTCTTAGGCACTTAATCTTCAAATCAGTTTCATTCTCAACAAAAACCTTGAATGCTTTAAAGTGGCTGAAAGCTTCTAATTTTTTTTTTAAAACATCACCCAAGTCATACATGTAAAATCATAAATAAACAACATGAAATATTTCTCACCTTGATTACTTTGAGTTCTCATAGGTCCACACAAATTAGTGTGAACAAGCTCTAACATCTGAGTGGTCAAGTATTCTTTTGTTTTGAACCATCTTCTAACCTACTTCCTATGTTGACATCGTTCACAAAGCATGTTAGAGAGCTCTATAATATTTTAAAGATCTCTAACTACTTGATTCTTACTGATGTTGACAATATTGTCAAAATTTATGTGTTCCATTATCCTATGTCATAACCAACTTTCCTTAACTTGACTCAAACAACATTTTTGACCTTTGAAATTTGAAAACATATACAAATTGTTGCCTATTCATTGAGCATCTATAATCAACACATCTAAATATTGTTTCCTAATTTCACAACCTTCTGCATAAAAATTTAATGTGTGTCATTGATCACACATTTGAATTACACTCAAAATATTATGCTTAAGTCCTTCTACATATAATTTTTTTTCAATCTTAGTTCTACCATTATCCAAACTTATTATACCTTTTCCAGCAATTCTGGGAGTAGTTTTGTCTCCAAATTCCATTATGCCACCATTGATCTTCTTTAGGGTTATGAACTTGATATTTTTTCCTATCATGTGCCTCAAACATCCACTATCAATGAACCACGGATTTTCTTTTTTTATTGCATGTAAAGATATCTAGTCCAACATAGACTTTTCAAGTTGTTTCTTCTACCATGAACCTGTCTAAACTTTCTTCTTGATGAATGGAGCCTTGAAACTCTAGTCCTTCTTGACTAACTCAAACATGCCTCTACAATAAGAGGCTATGTGTCTAAAGTTATTTCACTTGTAACATATTATGGTCTCTTCATTAAACCTTGATATAGGATCAAAAAGTTGTGGCTTCTGCTTGACTCTGCATGAGTTTCCTTCTTGTATCTAAAATTGTTAACATTTTTCCAACATTCTATTTTATTATGACCATATCCATTACAATAAAAATAGTAACCATAAAAATGGAACTTTTTTTTGTATCTTTGACCTAATTTCCTTTTGTATCTCTATTTTTTCCAACCTTCTTTGTTTGAGATGTCCTCTGTATTCTTAACTTCTTTTTTCATTTCCTCTTTTGTAAGATCTTCAACATAGCTCTTTCATTTTTTTGTATTAACTTTTTCTATAAAAGTAGTGGCCTCTCCTTTCTCTTTTTCAAATCTGATACCTATCTTATCCAACATTGATATTTGACTTTCTAATATCTTATTCAACATATTACTTATATTCTTAAATTTTGAATCATTGCCTACTCTATCATTGACTGATTTATTTGTTTTCTCGAGATCTACTTTTAAAGAGGTAATTTCAACAACATACCTTTCACATTATTCACTTATTTTTTTTAACTAATCTGTTAGATCTTATTTAGTCTTTTTGGCTTTTTTAATGTGTGATTTTAGATCTTCAATTATTTCTTTTGACTCCTTTTCATTTTTCTCAATTTGGCACTTTAATATGTGATTCTTCTTCTCAAGAACTTGTAATTCTTCTAAGGCACAAATGAGTTCTCCTTCCAAATTCACTTCAAATTCATTTTTTTCTTCTTCTTGATCATTTTTAATTTTTTCTTATGGAGGCATCTTCATATATGGTCATGAATAGAATCTCTTCTACATCTGAATCACTGACTCCACTATCTTTGGCTGAGCTAGGATCTTTAGAGTATAAACTCTTCTTCTCAAATCCATTCTTGAATTTGCCTTTGAAATATTTCTTGTATGTAGACCTTCCTTCTTCATTATCACCATTACTCTTATCTGGGCACTTAACTACAAAACGTCTAATCTTTCCACAATTAAAACATATAAAAAGTAATTTTCCTTGATATTTACCTGTGCCCTTTTTAGACTTATGAATGAATAGATCTCTATTATCATCTTCATCATCACTAGAGCTGTCACTTGATTCTTAAATCTTATTCTTGCATTTCTTTGATGTCTTGAAATTAGCTTCCCTCTTTGAGGGTTTCTCTTGTTTGGTCCACATCTCATATGCCATAAGAATACCATGTAGATCATCTATCTTTAGCTTGGCTATATCCTTCATATCCTTGATTGTCAAAACCTTTGCATCATATCTCATTGGTAAAGATCTCAAAACCTTTTTTTACCACCACTAACTATTATAACTTTTCTCTAAGGCCTTGAATATGATTAACTATATGATCAACCTACAAAAGATAACTTGCTATATTTTTTTCCTCTTCCATTTTCAAAGTCTCAAACTATCTTTTGAAAGTCTAGAGCTTAGCTTGTTGAACCTTTCCATCACCTTTGTAAATATTTTCAATATTTACCCAAATCTTATGAGTAGATTTGCATTGCATAAATTATCAAATTCTAATTCACATAGACCATATAAAATAGCATTTAAAGCTTTAGCATTATTTTCACTTGCCTTCTTTTTTACCAAAGTAGTCACAAGTGTCTATGGCTCTTCGTATTCCTTTACAAGTGCTTAAAAAATGTCAAATCAAAAAGACATCAAATAATGCCTCATCCTTATGTTAAAAAAAACATAATTTATCCCATCAAACAAAGGTGCCTTATTTGTATAAAAACCTTCATGTGATCCAACCATCGTGCTTTCCCCGATCTACCTTCAAGCTGTAAAACTTTTTTTAAAAGGAACCTGCTCTGATACCAATTGTTAAGAATGAGATATATTAAGAGGGAGGGGTGAATTAATATATCTTATATCTTATAAATCTTTTACTTAATCAAAATCCACTTAACCATACATTCAAGATATGCAATAAAATTGAAACAATAACATGCACCACATGAGAGAGAGAGAGAGAGAGAGAGAGAGAGAGAGAGAGAGAGAGAGAGAGAGAGAGAGAGAGAGAGAGAGCAGAGTTTTACATGGAAACCCAATGTGGAAAAAATCATGGAGAATAATCTCAAGTATATGCATGAGCACCAACTCAAATTACATAGTTCACAAGTACCAACTTGCAAGAGCACTGACCCCTTTATTGAACACCAACATAATAACTATTTGTGAGCACCAACCCACAGGAGCACCAACCTCTCTTATATATAAAAAACAACTATATCTCAATGTTTCTTTTCAAATAAATGATAGAACTCTATAATATCTCTTTCTATTATCTTCTCTTTTCTTATATAAAACAATTACAAACCATGCACTCTCTTGCATATTAAAAATGGATTATCAAGCCTTTATTTATAGTTTTACAAATAACTTTTGACATTCACCCTTTGTGACCCTTCAATCCTCATGGAAAATAGCTCCAAAATATCATGACCCTTTGACTCCTTATATTTAAAAATTCACATGGTGACCCTTCATGAGCAAATGCATCCTTTCCCCTTTTGTCTTTATCTTAGTGACCTTTCAAATTCCTCAAAGTGTCCCTTCATGAGAAATTGTACCCTTCCTCCTTTATTGTCACTTGGTGACTCTTGGAATTTCTCAAAATGACTCGTCATGGGAAAATGTGTCCCATTTCTCTTTTGTCTTTATCCCATGACTCTTTGAATTCTCCTTGGGCCCTCTTTTGAATTTTATGCAACCAAAAATATATTAATTAATTTTAAATAAATATCAACACATTTTAGTTAAAATATGAACATTAAAAACACCTTTTGACAATAAATGTTATGGGGCCTTTATCACCAATGTTAGACCTTTGACATCAATGGCAATATTTCCAATAATTGTTTGCTCTTAGTCTTGTTTTGAATATATAGGTGTGTTAACTAAGTAATGTACTAATAGATCTTGACTTTATTTCAAATATTGAGTAGTGTAAGAAGGATAGGTGTCCTTCTCATAAACCACATCATCACCATATGGGTCTTGAATGAAATTATCATTTTTGACTACATTATTATAACCTAGATTATACATGGCTCCACTGCAAGTGTAATGAGACATATCCAAATTAATGACTAACATTTCAAAAAAAATCCTAGAGTTATGTAAACTCTTTACAAAGTGTTTGAAATGGAAAATGGTCTAAACTTCATCCAAATGGTAAAATCGATCTTAAAAGGTACACTTAGTCTAGTAATGGAGTTGTTCTCCAAAAGGGTCAATGATAAACTTAGTCCAAAACATCCTCAATATCTAACGTCAAATGTTTCACATAAATGGTCAAGTGAAAATAAAAATTTAAATGCAAATATTGGTATAAAGTGTTTCAAACAACTCTAATATAGGTTTTAAAAATGGAAAAGGTTGTTAGATCTTTAGGAACAAGGCATAAATCTAGGCTTAAAACCGATTAGGTCTAAAATAAGAGGTTAAATGCCAAGTTTTTGGGAAACATGACATAAAATCTAGACTTGAAACACACTAGCTGTAAAAAAAAATGAGAATTTGCTAGGTATTTTCGAAACACAAAACAAAATCTATATTCAAAATAGCTAGGTCTAATAATGAAAGGGCAAAGTGCTAGGTATTTTACAAACATGACACAAAAGCTAGACTTGGAATAAACTAGATCTAAAGGGTAAGATAATTAATATAAAAATTTGAAACACTTGGACTCAAAATAGGCATTTAAATTCAAACATAAAATTTAAATTTGAAAAAAGACATTAGAATTCAGGCATATGCATAAAACTAATTGTGAAAATCAATTCCAAGTAGGCAAAAATAAGGATGAGGAGTAAAAGATTCAATCCCAAGTGATGAAAAAGACTCAAATATAAAATAATAATGTTTAAGGATGTATTTGGATAGAGATTTTCAACCTTAGTTCAACAAAAAAGATGTGAGGCACATATAAGATAGACCACTTCCCAAATCTAAGCACAAAGGTTTATAAAGCAAGAAAGTAATTAGTCCAAGTTACACAAGCCAAAAGTGAGAGGTAAATGTCTAAGATAAAATTACATGAGGCATAGGCATTAATTAATAAATATTTGAATCTAAAATTCACAAGACCAATTTTGAACTTGGTTTAGAAGGCTTAGTTTCCTCAAATGGATGACATTCTAGGCAAAAAGTAACAACATAATAGTACTAGACATAAAACAAAAAGGCACACATGGTTTTGAAATTGATTGGACACAAGGAAAAGGTATTTGAAATAATGTGAGTAACATAACAATGATATCTTCCTCAAAATATATGAAAAATGGTTTTATTTCAAAAACTCTAAGGTAAGGACTTGGAATGAAATGGACAGTGTAATGATACCCCTTTCAAACAAGTGACACACATACAAAATTTTGGGAAATGAGTAAGGCAAAGTGTGGTGTCAAATGGATGGTATAACACCTCTTTAAGCAAAAATTGGGTTTATAAACATGACTTTTTTTTAATGTGGTGTAAAAAACAAATAATTTTGACTCAAAACAATGCAATTAAAAAGGAAAAATAACAAAAACACCTAAGTGTATCATCTTAATCCTAAAAAATGAAAAAGTGAATTCATATGGTAAAATTATATCTATATACTTTATCTTGAAAGGAAATAATGCTTGTACAACAACACAAAACTTTGATCTATTCACCCTACATTGATAATATTTTCATGGAAAGTGGGGTTTGTCTAAAACTATAGGTTTTGCATGTCTAGATGATTCCAAGTGTGTTTAACACTAGAGATGTGATCACATCAATTGAGTTCATACTAGATAACCTACTATGCAATAGTATATTCTTTTACATGGTGCCTCCATCCATGTACTTTTTAATGGAGTCCCCTGTTTTATCCAGACTTGACTTGGGTTTTCATTACAATCAGATAGGCTAGGCACTCAACCCTTTGGAAATCACAAAATGTGTGCCCTAATTTAAACACACCACCATGGAATGGGGTTGAAATTATGTAGGGAGATGAATTATTTGGTCAAATCTTCCCTAAATAACTTATGGGGAGGTGATAAAATCACGTCCACAATCCAAGATGCAAAAAAGTAAAGATAGGACTTTAAGGTCATTTTGGGGTCACCCAAGTCATTCAGATCTTGGGTAGTGCCTTACCAACATTCCTTCTATGCTTGGACTAAGAGAAAAATAACATGAATAGAGAAATTTTGAGTCACCCAATATCCCTAAAGGGGATAGGGAAGATCATACACACTAAGTCAATTTTGCAAAAACAACACAAATAAGTAAAATAATAAATAAACAAACTTTTAAGAGCGTTTAGTCTAAGTTTGTGTTCATATTTTTAAAAAATTGAGTGAAATGTGATGTAAAGTTTATCCCCTTGTATTTGTTTATAAACTTTGAAAAATTACAACAAAGTAATTAAATAATTTTAAGATCTAAAATTAAATGTGATTTGAACTTTTAAAGTGCTAAAAAAATGTATTTCCTTAGTCTTTGAGTCCTGCAAAAATTGTTAATGGGTTTTTGCTTAGAAGCTAAAATATAAATGAGCAAATAATGATTTAAATTTAGCTCTCATGTTTATTATGTTTTTCACACAGTACAATACCACACTCACATAGATCAAAATCATAAATTTTCTTGTAAAACTGTAACTCATTAGTCAAAATTGCATTTACCTATAAAACAAATGGTTAAACAAAAATTACAACTACACAGTGTGATAATGCAACTTGCTAGGGCAATAATGCAACTTCATAGTGAAATACTACACTTCACAATGGCAATAACACATATCATGGAGTCAATACTGCACCTCTTTATAAAGCATACAATTAATACAAAACCACAATTTTAGGTGCAAAATTGACTATTTACACTTAAAACCACATTTACAAAGTGTAATATCACAACTACAATATTGAAAATCTATAGTGTAATACTGAATTTACCAAATGCAAAAATGTAACTCTATAGAGAAATATTATGTCTTCTTATGTAATATCTGTGAGCTTTAAATTTTCACATTTTGGGTCATTAAGTTAAAATTTTAGCATGAAAAATATTAACAAGAGGTCCTAAAAGGTCATGCAAATATATTTTGGGGGTGTAGGTCCCACTGGGCATACCATTATGTGAACATAAAAATCCAAGAGGGAAGATTAGTATGGTGTTAGTTAAGAAAATCAAAACAAAACAAATACACTAAAAATTAACACCTCTAGCCTAGACACTAGGGTGATCATAAATAACAAGAGCACAATTGAAACACAACTAAAAGTAGAAAAGAGAAACTCCTTTTGAACCTCCTTTTAGATCTAAATCTACTTGTTCAATGAATTTGGCTTACTCGACTATGTGCTCAAGAAATCTTTGTCAATGAAGCTTCATTGCTCCATCTCTCCTTGGCACCTTGGCTTGGCTTGGAAAATGGACATGGTAACACTAAAATGAATATTTTTGGAGGTATTTTAGCATAATAACATTTCAAATCAAAAGCTTCATATGTATTTGATAATAATAAATTTACATCAAAAGAGCTTAAAGATCAATGGGTGAGCCCTTGTATTTATAGCCTACAAAGTTAACTATCACCTAGTGAAGTTAGGTTAGAACTAACTGCATTTGAATTCAAATTAATCATAGTTGAGTTAAGGTGGGGACATGTAATTAATATTTTCATTTAATAGGCATGGCTCACAAATCCATATATTTGTTATATATTTTTTGAGTGCTTGACAACTCACAAAAGCAATGATGAAGAAGTTTGATAATTTGCATTTTTGAATTTCTATTTTTAGATATTCATTAATTACAAATGGATTATTTACCTAAGAATTTAATATGGTTTAATTAGTTGATTCATTTTTCTTAACATTTTATAATTTTAGGAATTGTTCAAGTGCCCCACTTAATGGGTCCAAAGGTCAAACTAGTAGTTATTAGGTCATAAGGTGACTGGGGATGAATCTATGAGAAGTTATTATTACGTATAAGATAATACCCAAAAGAGAGATTATTTAACATTATTTTGAGCACTAATGTCTAATGTGCAAATGAAATTGGGACATTTAGTGATTCCTAGGCTTAATTTTCATTATTTGATAGAAATTATTCTGAAGTCTGATCAGAAGTTAGTTGTGGCCAAAATGATATGTCTACATATGATAGACCCAACAAGCCAAGCCATAGGTAAAGCCATGGGTATATGATTATTCTGGATAGTTTGAGAGATTGATCCAATAAGGGTTAACTAAAGGATTAGGTCTACCTCTAAAAGTTAGATATCTTCTATGTATTTGCATCATGAGATAATAAATGTACCTTGGATATATTGGGATAGGGTAATGCACATAGCAGGCTCCAACTTGGTTTACAATGCATAATTTGGTCACAACTACTCTTTTTAGGCCAATTGTTGTATGTGTTTAAGCTCAAAACAAGATGAGAAAGAAAAAATAGAAGGAAATAAAGAAAAATTAAATGAATTCCAAATGCATAGAATAATTACTAACAACTTTAAATAGTTTATAATTACTCTTGTGTTCACTCAAAGACTAAACTATAATCCATGGCCCTCCTTTTAGTGCCAATTGTTATTTGCTCCAAAATCTCACTCTAAAATCACTCATAAGATTGAATGTTTAGAGAGAAAAGTATAGGACAATACATGGGACAAAATTTCCCCTTGTTAACTTTAGGAATGATGTTGGCTCAATCCAATGACTGAGAATTTTAACCAATTTTAATCAAAGAGCATGAATTGCTACCACCTGAGACTCAATGTCTATTTGATGATACTAGAATTATTATCAATTGATTAAACTTGATTCTTAATTGCTAAAGATTATTTTTTTTTACTTTACCAATTTTTAAATTAGGGGATGGTATTTTAGTTCCCAAAAAAACATAAAAGAGATGGGAAAAGAGAGTAAAAAAGGATATTTCTAGTTAAGATAATGTTGGTGCTTGAGGATTGAATCATGCCAAGTTGTAGTTATACCACTATGCCTACTTCAAAAAGTACACAAACATTTAGCCACTTGGTGGGAAATATTTTAAGGGACACCAATATGAATATTCTACTTGTATGTCCTTCATAGAATATAAAAACTCAAAATATTTGTAGTAATGATAAATAAAGCTTTTGAAACACTTTATAACTGAAAGAACATAAAGCATGGATTTATCACAAGGAAAATAAAAAGAACACACTAGGAATTATATTATAAAATGCACTATTTAAATTCCATATTCATCTTTGTAACATAATCATAAAATCAATCCTCTTGCATAAGCATGAACTCTAAACTAGAAATAATGGACCACATTCAATGAGCATAAGACAGGGTCAAAATAAATGAAAGGATTCTATTTCAATTTTGACAAAGTTTCATTACATGAAAATGTCATCCCTTTTCTCATTATAATAGCTTTCATTATATAGACCAGCTTTCCCAATAAACAATAAATTCATTTTACATTCAGGTGGTTAGAAAAGATAATCAGTTTGAAAGTTATTATGTGCTCATATTCAACCAAAATGTAATTGATCCCAATGTTTTTATGGATAAATCAATGTTTATTGATCTTTCATTTACTTTTAAATGATTTTAAAATCCTTAAAACTCATTACAATCATTTAGACATTACACAATAGATCCATACTATCTTCTAATTAAATTATAGGCATTATTAGTCATTAAAGTTTCTTGGGAAGGCCATTTAGTTATGCCTTACACTAATAAATATACTCAGTTCATGGACTACTTTAATGCATAATCCATTCTTATCCTGACTTTGGATTCTTTTGGATTAATTTTCCCCTTTAATAGCCCAAAATTTATCACTTATGGTCCTTTTAGTTGGTGAGAAATCAACTTCCATTTGATTGAAATTTACATACTTGACACCCAATCCTTTTTGGGATTTGATGGATTTGATGACTAGATGGGTTGTCAATCTCAATCCCATCTCTATCACCTATGTCATCACTACCACATGGCACTTCTAATGGTTACATGACATTTTCTTAGATCCCCTAAGATTTATATCACTACATCATTTACCACCATCAATTTAATACATGTATTTCATCTGAGCTTTTAAGATTTGCTACATTTTTGTGGGTCTTCATTCATGATTTCCAACCTCCCAATCTCATGTTATGGTGGCACATGACACCATCTAGGTGATTCAAGATCTCAGAACTTCCCTAGCCCTTAAAACCCATCCCCATGGTCTTAAACTTCCAGGATGGCATCACATCATGTCATCTTAGGTATCCAAAGATATAGGGGTATCCTCCATTTTTGATGCCCAATGACTACCTCCCAACCCCTGAGCTCATAAGATAATGCATGTGTCATGATCTTGAGACTCAAGACTTTGATACCATAGTCTATATTCCATTATTGACTGCTTTATCATGATATTTAGGATTCTATATGGTCGGCATATGGTGATCATCTAGGATTTAGAAGCCTAGAACCTTTAGTTTCCTCCTACTGAGGGTCCTCTAACTCATCAAACTCTCGATATCGTGTCACATGGAATGATCTCAGGGCTATATATCTAGCCTAACACTTAGTAAAATTCATTGAAGTTTTATAAACTTGGTTAATGAATGTGAGCCATTGATTTTAAAGATTGGATGACTCAAGGCTTTTAGATATTTATATTAAATGAAAGCACAAAGTAAACACACCAAGGCAAATTATTAATACATTATTAAATCAAATAATGAAAATTGACTAAGGCAAAAAATATAGAATGCTTCAATTTTTTTAGATCCTTATATAGATCCCAAAGACTAGATTTTCATCAATATGCATCCAACAAAGTAATTTAAACAAAACTAAGGTCTATCAATTATTTAAAAGATCCATTCATTATAATGTTAAATATTAAAGGTATAACTCTTCAAATACATGACCAATGTAAATAGACCACCTTTAAAATTTTGAATATGTAAGCATTTAAAAGGAAAAGGTTCATGAATCAACTTCAACAATGTTATTCCAAATCTTTATCGATAAAATTTATAAAGCTTAGAATAACTCCTATAGTCAAATCCAAAAAAAATGAAAAACATGACCAAGTATTTATAATGGACTATTATAAAGATTTGTTCATTTTAAATTGAAAATAACATTTAAAAACTCAAGCAAGATTTAATCAAAGGAGTTAAAGGTGAGTAGGTTCCATTTATTAAATTCAATACAATCAAAATGTCATTTTCATACTAAGACTAATGATTAATCATGATCCTAATGGTTAAAATCTTAATATGCAATAGTAAATCATCATGAAGACATATTGCTTAAAGGGAAACAATTGAAAAGTCATAAAAGTTTGGATAACTTATCTTAGGCCAGGTCTAACATTCAAATGGATGATTATTAAACCTTTTTATCATGATACAAGACCTCATAGACTTAAAGCAAACCTGCAAGTTAGACTTTGATGTTCATAGAAGAAATCTTGGACTGAATTGAGAAAAATGCAAAGGCATTAGAAAGAGTAGAAATAATCATCTGTGACTTAGCATCTAATAAATTGCCAACCAAGGAAGGGCTCAAGTGAACACATCTAAAAAACTCCAAGGAGGTCCTTCAAACCAAGTAAATCGAGATTTATTTCAAATGAAAGAGGGTCCCTATTTTCAATCTGACAATGGGATGCATTGGTGAAGGAAATAACCTAGTGACTTAACTTGTAACTTATCAATATGGTTCATGGAATACTCATTCACTACTTCATACTTGTAAATGTGTTTTCCCTATGATTTATATGAGAATAGGGGAAAATATGGAAGCTTTTCTCACTTGAATTCTTGATTAAATTATTTTAGTAAGTTTCTTTATGATTTGTTTGGTTTGTGCTTAGTGAGGAATGAATGAGGATTGATCATGCATATATACCAATACTTATTTATAATATCTCACATTAAGTCACTTAGGTTATAGGTATATGTTTCATTTACAAATTGGATGAATTTAGGAAAGTAGACACTTGTATTGGGATAGGACACTAGCATCTACATAGGCATTTGGATGATATATAAGTGTATATAAGAATAGGTCGAAAACTTGTAGAGATAGAAGATAAGCATGTTTTATAGCATTCTGAGTTGATAGAAGGTTTGAGTCATCAAAATAACATTGGTTAGACTAAGAGATAAGCAATGAGTATAGAGAGATAATAGATACAAGATTTTTGATATCGTGAAAAGGTCTAAAATTGAGAAGAACAACTAAGGTCTTTATTTTCCAGGTGTACAAAACCAAGGTGCTATATAATTTATAAATAGTGTCTACATTTACCTCTTTAATCTAATAATGAAATTACTAGTTAAAATTAAAATAAATGCATACATGGGTGTGTATAACATACCTTACCTTTGCATGAGCCCAAATTAAGTGATTTTATGATGATTGACTTGCAACCAAGATCATGTTACAATATATAATCAGTGCATATAATCTAAAATCTAAAGCATTGAAATGATTGAAATTGAAAGACCCAGGTTTAGGAGTACATGTGTATTGATGCAACAACCTTGCCTTTTAAAAACTTGATTTGAAAATGTGTATCATTATAAACCATTAAAGCTACAATTAGGACAAATATAAGTATGTAAAGTGCGCACACACACACACACACACACACACACACACACACACACACACACACACACAATGGATGACACATGCCCCCAACCTTAGATAAAAGGTGAATTTTCACCAAGCAATTGAGCATGAGTTGATCCAAGTCAACCCACACTATATATCTGGTGAGGTTGAATGGTGTAATCAATTCCAACATATAAACTTGGTAATATTGAGTGATTTAATCACCTCAACCATACCAAAATTGAACCTACTAATACATTTTATTGCCTCAATAACAGTCTGTAATAGTCCAACCTAGTTAATTAAAGTATATAGAAGTGTTTGAAATCTAAAAACTAATTTAATTTTACAATTTAGGTTCCATTTGCATAACATATGCACCTCGTATATGTATCATGCTAAAACTTTGGTATAGTAATGGTACTAGTGTATAACATTCTACCACAACTATGTATCTAAATCATATAACTATGAAATTTGGTTAATTTTCAATTGTATAAGTGTGTACATGTTTCCAGAACATGTTCCCACTATAATCTAAGATTGATAACTAATATGTGTGTAAATAAAATGTTTCTAAAACATTCCCCTATTGTATATCTGAAAGTATGAAAAATGTGGAGAACATGTTTCCAAAACATACCCTAACTACAATCTAAATTTGGTGAATTGTGAAAACTGTGGAAGCCATATCTTTATGACATGTCCCCATTAATTTCCCCCAATTTCTATGTGAAGTGTAGTGTAATTTGGTATTTACCTTACCTCAAAAGGATAATATAAATGTATAATATGTGTATGAACCATGCAACATATAAGATTAGCATGTTTTAAGTAGATATACTAACCAGGTACATAGTATGTGATCACATCAAGTCCTAAGATACATGATGTGAATCATTGTAACATCTAGATAGTAATAATATAATATCAACAATTAATCAACCACACACATAATAACACTTGAAATTAAATCAAAATATAACGGTCCAAGGAGACCTCAAACAAGAGGCATGTTCAAATTCCTCACAATCAAAGGGACATTACTTTGTCAAATGCCAAAAAGTAAGGAATGACTTAGTCAAATGTCAACATACCAAAAACTGTGACACATGAAAATTTCATAATAAGAAAACATAGGTATAGGGGCCAGAATCAATGGATCACATTCAAATGCTTGAACAAATAATACAATGCATGACACTAGCAAGCAATGAACACACTCAAGGATATGAAAAAATGAAAGCTTGAACAATAAGCAACCAACATTAAGGAATGCCATAGTCAAATGTTAACATACCACAAACTGTGACACATGAAAATTTCATAATAGGAAAACATAAGCATAGGGGCCAAAATCAATTGATCATATTCAAATGCTCGAACAAATAATACAATGCATGACACTAGCAAACAAGGAACACACTCAAGGATATGAAAAAATGAAAGCATGAATAATAAATAACCAATATAAACATAACATACTAGCCCATGGATTAATGTGTATATAAAAATTGATATGTAATCCACTAACATGAAACTAATAACATAGATGCCAAAGAGCCCATAGAACATGTAAATATTGTAAATATTTTTGAATTTTTAAATTTCGTGATTGTGTGTGTGTGTGTGTGTGTGTATACATATATATAAATACATATATATATATATATATATATATATATATATATATATATATATATATATATATGTATATATGTATATATATATGTACATATGTATATATGTATATATGTATATGTATATATGTATATATGTATATATGTATATATGTATATATATATATGTATATATGTATATGTATATATATGTATATGTATGTATATATGTATGTATGTATATATATATATATATGTATATATATATATATGCATATATATATATACATGTATATATATATACATATATATATATACATGTATATATATATATATGTATATATATATATATATGTATATACATATATGTATATATATATATATATGTATATACATATATATATATATACATGTATATATATATATATATATATACATATATATATACATACATACATACATACATATATATATATATGTGTGTGTATATATATATATATATATATATATATATGTATGTATGTATGTATACATATATATACATACATATATATGTATACATATACATACATATATATGTATACATATACATACACACATATATACACACACACACACATATATATATACATATATATACATACATACATATATATATATATATATATATATATATATATATATCAAGATATTTATGTAATTGCATAATATTCATTGGGTTTTTTATAGGTTTCCTTCAAGTGTAGCTAGGTAATACACACCTTTTTCCAATTTTTTGTAACTATAAATGGTCCTAACCAGTTTGGTTTGAACTTTATTTTTTTATCTTTTTTGTATTAGTGTTATTTTTATTTTATTTTAGGACAAGGTTTCCCACATTTTTTTGTATATTGATACATGATTTTAAAGGGACCATACCCTATTACAAAAAGGCTCAAAATCCAGATATAGAAAATAAAATCAGTGGTTGGAAAGAGGGATCCACTCTCTAATACAAAAGATTAAGATCAAGATAGACTTGGAAGCTCAATAGTAGAAAAACCAACTGCTAAGAGTAAGACACCAAAAAACCAAACAACAATAGCTACATAGAAAAAATACAACAAAAACCCAACAAAAAGACAACAAAAATCCAACGACTATGAGAAAATAGTTCAAAAATATGTCTTCACTTGAGTAACTTATTGAAATTCTTCTGAAGGTTTTTGAAAGCCTTGAAGATCCCCAAGGCTATGGTTTGTGATAGATCAAGCATGTCAATGGTGATGAAAGCACATGTCTTGGCTGAACCACTACTCTAAATGCCTTCGTGAACATTGTCCAAGGTATAGATCTATCGAACTTGGAATTTCAAGAACTCCAAAAAGGCTTTGAACATGGCTACGAAGTCAATCTTCCTATTCCTAATCTAATCAAATCTTCCTTCTATAGTTATCATCTTCTTGAAAACTTCTTCCACTTTCATGTCACCCACATTAGGTTCATGTGGATAATCCTTTTTATTATATGGACACTTAACATGATTATGATAAACCTATAAGTTTTTAGAAGCCATTGTGTAATTTTCACTCAATTATTCTAATTAATTTAATCTCTTTTTAAGGTATTCATTATCTTTTATAACATATTTAAGAGAGACACATAGGGAAGTTATCTCAAGTTTAACCAATAACCCTACCTCTATACCATAAAGCAAAGAATAAGGTGTTTCCTGAGTAGGTGTGTGAACACTAATACGGTATGCCCATAAAGCATACACCATCTACTAGTGCCAATCTATGTAGTATCATTCAATTGTTTTACCAAGTATTTTGATAATTATTTTATTTATTTCCTCTACCTTTCCATTACCTTGTGGGTATTAAGGTGTGTAAAAGTGTAGACACTCCAATTTAATCACTTCCATGTCAAATTACAAAATGGAACAACTTTTCACAATTTCACACAATTTAGTCTGAAATCATCTGTTCATCTAATATACGTGTTCAAATTCACCTTAGGGCATTTCTAGGTGAGCCAATTTGACATATTATATATGTTAAATCATTATTCTCTTTCCAACTTCTCTATTCAATTATCCACTATGATCAAATTCTCTATTCAATTAATCTATTCTAGTCAGTTTAATAATTCCTCCTCTGATCAATCAATTTAATTAATTCCCCCTCTCAAAATTCTTCTTATAATTATAGTTCTATTACAAATAGAATTATAATTATCATGCAATTAATTAATTCCTCTTTTTTCATCCAAGTGGGCACCTTCATATAAGAAGGAATTTTGAGATCTTAATATTATACCCTTGTGATCACACCAAATATTCAAATAATTAGCAATAAAGGGATTATTCTCCACCCCTCATCTTCTAAATAAGATGAAGGGCCCACGTGGTTGATCCATGTGATTTTTTGGGAATGATATTACTCCCTTCATATTGGAAATACTATGAAGGGTTTAAGTGCACTCTCACAAAGATATTTTGAGGAGAATCCTCCACTCCTTATCTTGAAACCAAGATGAAGGGCTTACATTCAATCTCATTTGATATTTTCAAAGATCATCCTCCACCCTTCATCTTGACTAGGATGAAAGGCTCACATCATTGATCTATGTGCACTCTTGATGATTCTTTTATAACCATTCATCTTGATTTCAAGATAAAGGGTCCTCTTTAATATGGATTTGTTATAAATACACATATTTGCACTATAATCCATCATGTTCAAGTGATATAGCAAGACCATAGCATTTTATTGAGATAAATTATTCATGAACCTTATTCTTGTGATCAATTCAACAACATCCCTAGATTATATGGAGATGTATTCACACAATTGGCATTGATAAAGACCATCTAAAACTATATCTAAGTCAAATCCTAACAAAGATGAGTTCCAATGAAGGTTTGAATATTTAGTATTGTTGTGTCATTGTTTGTTTTGCTCATGATGTCTTAGCTGTAGATTTTCATATTTGTGATTGCTTTGTGTTGGAACATTTAATGTTATGTGGGTACCATTATTGTACCCTTAACATTTGGTAAAATAATACATATTTTATTATTATATTTAACATGGGTTAAAACCTCATGTAAATACAATAATAAAATGTATTATTTAATTACCAACTTGGTTCTTCAAGGAAAGGTTATAACCATTGGTAACAATAGTAACCTCCCCCCATTCCTATTATAAATATGGTTTTACCCCTTTGGTAAAATACAACAATACATAATATTATTTTATGAAGTGTGCAAGAAATATGCAATAAATGTGAAGAGTTTTGTGAAGACTTTGTCTAAGAATAAGAAGAATAGTGTATCGAGGTGTTTCTCAATTATATAATCACCATGGTTTTTTACCTCTTTGAGGTTTTCCATATTAAACCTTATGTTTATTGATCTAGTTATTTTGTCATATTTTTCTATTCATTTACACTTCTAGATCTTCTGTGTAAATATACATACATATATTTAAGATGTTTTCATGGTATTGGAACCTGAGGGAGTTTGAATGATTGGAAATCCTATTCGTATATTTGAAGATCCTACTTCAAGCAACCTGTATTCAAATTTATGAAGTTTTTATCAATTTTATTTGATCTTGTACAACATTAGGAGGCTTCTTTTTACATGTGTGAATTAAAAATTAATAAAATATAATTTTCTGTTCAATATAACTCAATTATGGCTATGCTAAAAGCTTAGTTTGGCCATTTCAAGGCAGTTTAGAGTTTTACATGCCTTGATTTGGCCTTCTATAGCCTATGGAAGCTTCACTACTATTTTTTAGTGCCATTCTTCTACTTTTACAGTCCTGTGGCACTAGGAAAAATTAAAAAATCAAATTTTTGCATGAAAATTCAGTTTTAAAGGTTTTATCTACATAGTTTTGAGGATTAAAGGCCCCTTGCAAACTTTTAGGGACTAAGAAACCCATTCCAAGATTATGTGAATTTGCCTAAGCCTCTAAGAGTGCACTTGTACAACATGGAGTGAAAAAAATTAGATTTTTCATAAAAAAAATAATTTTGAAGATCATATCTACTTTATGGCAAGATTTCATGGAGTTTGCAAATCCTTATGGTATTTGGTGGCCTGTACAAATTGTTGTGGTTCTCCAAACTTCTCCATGAGTGTCATTCTTCCATTTGCAACTATAGGTATATTTTTTATAGATATAATTTGGATATTTATTTTAAAAATACTTTATTTTTTAATTTTCAAAATTCCATGCAACCGAGCCCACCATTATTTAATTATTTTTTACTAAAAAGGTAAATAAATCTTTACATTTTTTTAAAAAAATTACATGCATGATATATATATATATATATATATATATATATATATATATATATATATATATATATATATATATATATATATATATTGCTTAGTGCATGTAAATATTTAATTAAGCTTCTAGATGAGCTAGTGAACCTTATTGTACTAAAACTTACAACTAAGAAGATCTCAAGTTCAAAACCACCTTAACACTTTCTTTTATGATCTTATTGATTGTATTGGTAAATTAATTTTTTTGTAATTTCATTTTTTGGTTTGTGTGCCAAGTTTCACACATTCAAAACTCTAGTTAACCTATTGACCTTAGTTTGACTTTTGTCCTAGTCAAAACCTATAAAATCATAGTAATATAACCATTTTATCCTTAGGTTTTGGCACATTTTGAATGCATATACATGGTCAATTTTGTGTTTTGAAGTCTAATGCTATATTTTTTACAACTTTGTTTATAAGTGTCTAGGTGGCCATTCTAAGTGTAACTCTTTCGACACCTAGTTTAGTACAATTTTGAATCAATTTTTTTCATTATTTGAAATTTAATTTGTGTAATCAAGTATAATTACATGTATGATTCATTTGATTTTAGAAAATAGTGTGAAAACTCTTTAAAAAGGGCTAATTTGTTAAATTGTTCTTACATTAGTATATTTTTTGCGATACTTGCGACACCCTTTTTCCACACAAATTTTTGTCTTTTGTCTAGAATTAAATTGAATAATTAGTGTTATTGCACTTTAAATTTATTTTAATATCAATTTAAGTTAAAATTAACACTAAAAGGTTTCATTTTAAGCATTTGTTTTCTATCTTGTTTAAAGGGAAGTTATGGTTTCACCTCATTTTTATTTAGATAAATCTCAAATGCTTAATGGAAATAAATATAATATATAGAAAATTTATGTTAAAGAAATATTTATGGCCTAGGATTTATGTAATATTATCATTAGGATTGAAAAATATTCTTTTAGATGATATGTGACTCCTGAGCTTACCAATGCATTTTAACAAAAATTGTATGAAGTTATGTCCATTATCTTATGGAGTGTTAAGGATGAATTTATTCTCCACATTGATAATCAATATTTTCATAGAGATGCTTGGAAAATTCTTGAATCTGTTTGTGAGGGCACTCACATCTCAAAGATTATTAAGTTAATCCTTGAATTGCTAACTACACCTATGAAAGGTGATGAAAAAATTGTGAATTTTCTTGCTAAAATTGAAAACATTAAATCTCAATTGGATGGATGTAATTGTAATTTTATTTAGGATCAATTGCTTTATTTTATCATTCAATTAAATATTTATGAAAATTCTAGAAATTTTATTTTAATTTTGAATTTTATGTATTAAACTAAACAAAATATTCCTAACCTTACCACTTTGTTTGTTCTCTTGATTCAAGAAGAGCAAGTTATGAAAAATTTTGATTCTAAAAAGAATGTCACTCAGTCACTTCTCATATTAAATAATATTTTTGATAAAAATAAAAACTATAAATCTAATCTTAATTCTGCTAAAGGCAACAATGGGAATAAGAAATATGGTAATAAGAATCATAAACATAAGTTTAATGAGAATTGCAATCTGTGTGGTGAATTTGTTCATAGAAGGGAAACCTATTATAAAAATAAGGATGGAATTAAATATAATTTTTTTGAAAGTAATAAATATAAAAAATTTAATCAAAATAAGTAGAAGAATTAGAATCCTAATCAGACTAAAAATTAAGATTAGAATGTAATTGCTTTATATATTGATTTATTTACTTCAAATGAAAATGAGTGGATTTTAGATAGTGGTACATCACATCGTATGACTTGATTATCTAATATTCTATGTGATTCTATGCATATCTCTAAATGAAATTTACTTAGGAGATAATATATTTTTAGAAGTAATTAAACATGGAAAAATATAGTTTTAAAATGTTACTATAAATGATGTATTATATATACCTAAGCTTATAAGGAATTTTATATCTTGTTCTAAACTTACAAATGATAATTTTATTGTAATATTAATTAAAGATAATTGGTCCATTATAAATAAATTTGGTTTCATAATTGTTGAAGGTATTTGAAAGAATGGTTTATATATCTTTTCTCCTTCCTCTACATGTTTTCTTTCATCATATAGTAAGAATGAATCTCAATTATGGCATGAAAGATTAGGACATGTTGATTTATTAAGTTTACATGATATGTTTGAAAATAATCTTGTTGTTGGACTTCCTTCTATCCCTTCTCATCATGAAACTTGTGAAGGTTACTTACGTAGTAAGCAATATACTAACCCCTTTCATAACAATCATGATGTGAATTTCTCATATAGAGAGATTTTGATATCTATGTGAATTTAAACAAACTAAATCCAAATCAAAATGAAAACTACTAATAGGAAGGATTTATAAAATAAATCAAATTGATATAAAAACTTACCAAATCTCTTATTTTATGTTACCTCCTTCCAGGATTACAATGGATGATTAGACTGAGATTGACTCCATGATAGTTTGATGTTGGATTGAGGATGGAGGATGCTTGATCAAAGGATTTTGATGATGAATTAAATAGATGATTTATTATAGATTTGGCATGAAGATTCTAGTTTGATTTTGGCATGAATATGTTATGAGCTTCTTAGTTAGTTTTCCATTGCCCAAGCATGGCCTTTTATAGGATAATAGAGCGAAATTTTAGAGAATTTAAAATTATTTAGAAGTCTCTATTTAAGAGACTTATAGAGACTTGGAGGAGCTTCTCTAATTCTAGAGGCTTTTTCATAAGTTTAGGGGATAATGAGGGGGATTAAATAAGAATAAATTAGGATTAGGGTTCATAGAGATGTAGGAGAGGCTAGGGTGTAGGTTAGTAGGTGGGTAGGTGGGGTTATGGGAATTAAAAATTATCATATAATAAATAACTAAGAATGGATTAGGATAAGGTGATGATTAAGAAAAATTAATAAATAAATGGGATGAATAAATTTTAATGGATAAAGTATAATGGATGGAGATATTATATATATGTTTAGAAATAAGATAAATTAACAAAATAAAATAGGTAAAGTAGAATTAGTGTCGACTAATAGGAATATTAGTTGACTGTAATGAAGTGATTAATTTTAGGTGCATATATTTTTCCCCTCTTTGAAATGGCATTGTGAGTGGATGGAGTGGAAGGAATAATGGTCTTTCAAAGAAAAACCATTTAGTTAGTAGATGATGTTAGGGCATATTATGCCCACTCAATGGGACATGTGTGGAAGAATGAGTTGGATGGCTGCTTGAAAGAAGAAATGATGGGTGGGACGAGATGGATAGATGAGGGGATGGGATGTTAGATGTGAGATAGAAAATGAAGAATATGATTTTGACATTAAGTAATGAGCTAAAAATTTATAATGATTCCCCTGGCAAGGACACGTGCATAGATATTAGAGATGATGGGTGTTATGATTGTTGACACATCCTAAAGGGGAATCAACCATAATAATATGATGATAGGATTAAAAGGATAAAATATTTATATGTATCCAAAGAAAGGACACATATAAGGGAGAAATATTAGACAAGATAAGATTGATGATAATATTAACATTAAGGATGGGTGTAGCTCAAAGTTAAATTAATTGATATGATGTTGATGATAGAGAAGAATTGATATGATCAAGATACTCAAGGATTAGGATGATGCCCCTAAAAAATACACATGCAAGGGAGTGAGAGAGGATATAATGGTCAAACTATCCTTGGACACTAAAGAGTGCCCAAGTGTTGCCTATATAGTCTAAAAATATCTCAGGTCGATATAGTTCTGACTAGAGGATAGAAGATGATGATGATGATTAGTGATTAGAAAGTGATGATGATAAGGATGATGAGATGAGGATAAAAGATTGGATGTTAATTGGATGGGTCAAGAGGATTGGATTAGTGATGTGAATAAGGATGGTTAGATGAGGAGATAAATGATGAGGGTGCAAATGATCAAGCCATCACAAATGTCATAAAACTCATCATAGTTTAAGTAATTCAAAAATATAGCACTTGACAAGATGCCCCATGATATAAACATGACTAATAGGACATTATGACAAAATGCATGGGAAAATAGTGAACTTTTCATCTTCAAGGTCACTTTTGGGTGGCCTCATAAAATCCTCATTCATTATCCAATAAATAAAAAGAGACATGATAACATAAGACAAATAAGATATATACATAACATACAATCAAGATAAAAAGAACAAACAAGTAAATACATGCAGTGTCATAATGTCTTGACTAATGATAGGATGAGTGATTACATGATGGGTTAGATGATCATGATGTGATTGTGGACTGAGGATGGACTTTGATTTAGATATGATGATCATGATTAGGATTTGGATTTGGATGTTGGCCCTAGTGTAGGGTGGAGGATGGATGACATGATGGGGGTGATAAGGTATTCGAATACTAATTTGGTCTTTAAATTGAATTGAAAAGTGGCCAAGTATGGTGATTAGATAAATGATGACTAAGGATTACCAATAGACAAGGCCCTATAAGAGGTCAATCTAGTAAGGAAACTAGGAGATGATTGGATCAAATAAATTTCACACTAACAAAGTGATTAGATGGGTGGTAGACATGAAAAGGCAATGATAAGGATAGTGATGAGATCAAGTAACTTTCACACTATAAAAGTGATGATTGATGGGTGCTAGGTAGGAAAAGGCATTGATACAGAAGTGATGGGCACCAAATTAAATTCTTGACAAGGTGATGTGTGTTAATAATAACTAGGACAAAAGGATGATAAAGAGATGGAGAGATGGGTGACCAATCCAATTTAGTACCAAGACTAGATGTTGTATCCAAATACACATGACATGGATATAGGTGTGACTAGGGGATTGGGCATAAGACAAGACATGATGGACTATTTTTAGCTTTTTCAAAATTTTATGATTTTTAGGGTTTTTAACATTTTTAAAATTTTAGGGATTTTTGGGATATGTATATACAATGTACAAATGGGATTACTATCAAAGCGAACACCAAGCCTATAAGCTAGGATAAATATGGAGGTATAATGTATGGGATGATAAAGGATGATGATGATGGGGACCAAGGATGAATGGACTAGGGATAGCTAATGACCACATTGTGAAGGAACCAGATAGTGAAGGAACTAGATAGTGATTTTCCTAAGTGTCTATTGGAGGATATGCCAAGATGGTTTTGGGATGTTTCTCAAGGTACATTCCACTTCCTTATGAAGGTTAAGATGGGAATGAATGATAAATATGATGCACGATATGATGGTGGATGATGGGTTGAGGGATAGAGACAAGGTAGAAAATGGATGTGACAAGTATGATGAATGGATGAGGGTATGAAAAGGATGGATTTTCCCCTAAGTGTTGAGGAATAATGTGGATAATAAATTATTTTACCTTGACATGGGAAACTATTTTTCATCATGGTACCTTCTCAAGGCATTAAAAGACTAGTTTTCACCATTGGATGAATGATTTTTTTGTTTTTTTGACTTTTTAACTTTTCTTTGACTTTTTTTTTGGGCATCTTAATTTATTAGTTGATAGATGAGATGAAAGGTGTGATCACTTGATAAATCATTTATCCAACACCTATTCTATAGAAAGGTGATGTTAGTATCATGTGACAGTGACCTTTATTGACTCTTGATTTAACATCCTCCAAACATTTTAACCAAGTATCTTCATAACCCCTATGAGGGACAAGGTTACCCAAGGATTTGGGGTATGGTGTGGATGGAGGTATGTTGTGAATGTGATGAGGGGATATAAGATATAAAAGAGAGATATGATCAATATTTTTGATATGATGAGGTAGGGAGCATAAATTGGGTTTAACAGTTGCACACACCATTAGATATAGTAGAGGGGATTCTTTAGATTGGTGCTAGGAGATTAAGGGATCTAAGACTTTTTGATTGGCTGATTCTTTGATCTAAACATTAAGAAGATGGTTGACTATATGATTTTTGACTTTATTTGTTGATTAGATTTGATATTGATTGCCCCTTGGTTCTTGATTTTGGGATTCACTAGGGGATATTAAATTTTGACTTGATATATGATTATTTTGACTTTGATATGACCTTAGTGCAAGATTTTGGGCTTCACTAGGGGAAGACATTTTATGATTGGGTTGATGATTTGAATTTGCTTGACTTTGATTTAGGGGATCAAAGATGACTTGATCATGATTTATGAATTGAGGAATATGGTCTTGGATTGTTGTAATTGTGGCATGTGATATTAAATATAGAAGGGAATCCAATGATGTATGTTCTACTTCATTCCCTTCATGGAGTGAGATATACGAATTATGAAGGTGAGGTGGATGGTGAATATTAGGTGATGGATTAAGGGTATACTAGGCAGCATAGTCTTCATAAAGGTCACTAGGAGCCCTAGCCTTAATGTTCAAGAAAGTGTCCTAAAAAATATCAAAAGGATCATTAAGACACATATCCAAGGTAGGATCAGATCCACTCTAAAAATCTTTGATAGATAAAGGATTCAAGAATTTAGTTATGACTTCATCATCCTGATTGGGATCTTTAAAAGAGGGGATAATCATCATTTTCTAAAATATCGATAAGGGATGATGATTTTTATGAGGAATCTAATTTGGATATTGGTGTTGTACATGATTCCTATAGTGGCTTTGATGTTGATTTTGATGTACATGATGCTATACCACTAGTAAAAGATGATTTGTCTATGTTTTTCCTCTCAATGGGGGGTATTTAATGTGATGGATGAGAGGGAGATGTTGGATGAATGATGGATGAAGCAAATATAGGTTCATGAAAGGGATTATATATAAAAGGACTAGGTTTATGGGGAGTAGACTTGTTTTGAATGGATGGGTGGTCAGAGATGGGAGGATTATGGAGGATGGATAGGATGTCTTGACCTTGGCTTGGAAGAGGAAGGGTTTGATTGTGATAGGGGATAAAATCTTAGAATTCCTCTTCTTGTTCACCTAGGGATAGATATTCATCTGATTCATCTTCAATTACTATGTCACCATGATTGATGAGATCTTGGACATAATCTCAAAAAAATTAACATTGTTTAAGGGAATTCCCCCAAGTTTGATGATATAAATAATATTGGTTTGCTCTATACCAAGAGGGCTTGGGCTTGGTGATCAAGATGTCATATGGGTTGATAGACCATCATACTATTATCACCAAGTTGTTATAAAAAAAGGCTTTCAAGGATATATGAAGGGGAGTATAAGGCCCTACTTTGCTTTGTGACTTTGATGTGGAAGCATTGGAATTTAGATCAGATGGTGTTTGATGTGGCTGGGTGGATGGACTGGTGGCCAAGATTGGATTCCCTTTGCTAGTAGGGGAAGGGGTAGATGATTGGCTATGACTAGTGGATGGGGGATTGGAAGGAGACCTACATGAAGGGGTTTGGGTTGGAGGTGTAATAAGTTGAAGGGGGTCAACACCTCTAGGAAGTGGTACACCCATTATAATGAATTGTAAGAGGATCTCATCTTTGTCGGCCACTATGTATTGGTCTATGAAAGTGGGGTCTAATTACATGGTGGTGGGTGATAAAGGTGATGGATTATATTTAGTAGATGGAGGATTTGATTGTGAACAGGTACGAATTGGGGCCAAGGGGTTTTGAATAAGGGTAGTGGATGGTAGAGGCAATTGGGATAAGGGTTGATGTTGGAAATTTTTGGGAGGTGAATTTTGGATCATGGGGTCAAAATCATCAAGAAAATGATCACCCATCTTTCATAGAAATAAAAGGAATTCATCTTTATTCTTTGTGATGTATTGATTAATTAAGGTGACCACATCAAGGAAGGTTGAGACTAATTTCATAGGGTTACGGGATGGTGATTTGGGGTGAATGGGATGAAGGTCCAAAGGTAGGTAAGGACCTAAATCTAGTGCTTGCAAAAGGATTTCATCCTTGTTAGCTAGGATGTATTGGTCTACAAGAACTAGATCTAAATCCATTAGGAATGGGTGATGAACGATAGATGATGATGGGGGGTTGATGAAGGTACACTAAGGATTAGATAATATTTCTTGAACCAAGTAGGTCAAATGATCAAGTTAGTGTGATAGATGAGGATGAGGATGGAATATATAAATGGATTAAAATGTGATTGAGATGATGGATGACTATGATCAGATATTAGACCAATAGTGCAATAGGTGTGAATAACCTATTAGCAATGTCTAGTGGTCAAGCTAGAAAAAGGATTGAGAATGTAATGGGTGCCTAATATTCAAAACTAGCAAGAGGATGATATGATGGGTGCTAGTAATGAATAGGGAAAGATGATTGGACTATATTAGATTGATGGGTTTGCTAGATTGAGATTGACAAGCTGACAAGATGATAACAAGATATTGAATAGGTATGAGTATCTGACCAAAGGATAAATGATAGTGGAGTTGGATGATAGGATGATGTGGATAAGAAGACTAGCTCAAAACTTAAACCATTTTTTCTTAAGATAGGATGGGATATGATTTATGTGATGAAAGTGATTAGGATAAAGGATAATAGGTATACTGATAGGTAATGATTGTAAGATTGGAAAAGAATCTAATAGGCCTAAGAAAGCACTTGGATTATGGAATGAGAATGAATATTGAACTCAAGACAATGCATGAATTATTCATTTAATTGATGTAACAAAAAAATCTTACATAAGGGGTATTTATACTAAATATCACTCACCAACCTTGCACATTATTGTGATAAGTGTCATGATCCTATGAGTTGTGACAAACCTCTCACCAACCTTGCATAGGATTGTGATAAGTGTCATGATCTTGTGAGGTGAGACAAATATATAAAACACCTAAGTAGACTTAACTAAATAAGGTGTGAATGTAATCAATCAATGGAATAGGTTAGGGAGATAACCATGTTCACACCTGATGATGAAACTAGATAGGAAATAACCCTATTCACACCAACACCCCCCTGAAGTGAAACTTAAAGGTTTATTCAATCATGTAGAAAATAAGAAATGGGTCCTAGAAACAAGGCCTAATGAAGTACCTATGTACACACTAATCCCCTCAAAACATAAGAGAAGGAGAAAACCCATAGGAAAAAACTCCCCCCATGAGAGGATGATGAAGGAAGGTCAAGTGACCCCCAAAACATAGTGTCCTACACCCCTAAGAGAGTTCATAAATGATGGAACTTACTTTCATTGAAAGGTTTGGTGAAGATATCTACAACTTGCTCTATCGTAGGATAGTAACATAGATCAATGACTTGTTCTTGAATCAGCTCCTTGATGTAGTGCATATGTATCTAGATGTGTTTTGTCCTCTGATGATGAACTAGATTCTTCAATATCTAAATAGTACTTTGATTGTCACAAAGAATGATAGATGATCATGGAATAGTGATGTCAAACTCAGTCAAAACATTCTGAAGCCAACTAGCCCTAGTAGCAGCACTAATAACCCCTTGATACTCAACTTCAATCAAAGATAGATCAATAGCATGTTTCTTCTTACTCTACTAGCTAATGGGGCAAGAACCAAGGTGAAAGCTGTAGCTAGATATGGACTTATGATCCTCAAAATTGCCAGCCTAATCAAAATCTATATATCCAACCAAGTTAAGACTAATCCCTACTACATAGTGTATCCCATGTTGAGGAGTGTGTTGTATGTAATGTACGATGCATTTGGCTATTTTCCAATGAAGTTCATGTGTTTCTTGCATAAATTAAGAGACCATGCCAACTACAAAACAAATGCCAAGGTGAGTTTTCATCAAATACAAAAGACTTCCAACAAGTTGATGATACAAAGTGGCATCAATTAGTGGAGTGGAACACTTCACCTCAAGCTTAAGTCTAGACAGGAAAGGAGTCAGTGCAGGCTTATAATTAGCCATATTAAAGAGAGAAAGTAAATCAAGAGCATACTTGGGCTATGCAAGAGTGATCCTAGATGAAGATTGAGTGATCTTAATCCTAAGAAAGTAGTGCAAAAGGCCCAAGTCAGTCATAATAAAATGCTCATGCAAAGTAGATTTGAAACTTTTAATGATGGATGAAGAAATCCTAGTAAGAATTAAGTCATCAACATAGAGGACCAACCATAAATGGGAGTCATTTTGTCTCAGAATGTAGACAATGAGATCTGAATGACAATGTGAAAAGCTAGTTGATATAAAAAATGAGTCAATCTTGGCATACCAAGCTTGAGGGGCCTTTTTGAGGCCATAGAGATACTTTCATAAGTGACAAACTAAAGAAGAGTCTTCAACAAATCCTTGTGATTGCTCCATGTAAATTTCTTCTTGAAGATCCCTGTGAATAAATGGACTCTTTACATCCATCTGATGTACAACCCAACCATGAGCTACAACAATAGCAAGAGTCAAATGAATGGAGTTTATCTTAGCAATAGGTGCAAAGGTCTCAATGTAGTCAACACTAATAACTTATGAGAAACCTTTGGCAACAAGGCATGCTTTAAAATTATAAACTATTTTATCCACTGCATATTTGGTTTAGTAGATCCACTTACAATGCCCCATATTCGTTCCCTTTAGAAGGGGAACTAAATCCCAAGTGTTGTTCCTCATCAAGGAACTATATTCTTCCTCTATTATTGAGTCCCACTCAGCATGACTAGATTCTTCATGAAAAGATTATGGATTAGAAACAAGGGAAATGTATACATGTGGAAGAAGATGATGTTGTTACTGAGTCTGGCGAGTGTCTAAAGGATCTCCAAAAATTATGCCAATAGATTTAAGTGTCTATCAGACTCATCAAGGTGATGATGAAGATGGGGTTGCATTAGCTACTGAAGATGACCCTAGTGGAGGTGAAAATGCATCATTTGAATCACTGTCATCAGATTCCAATGTGGATGGAAGAGATGAAGTGTTAGATGCCAAGGGAGAAACTATCTCCTTAAATTGAACACTCCTAGCAATAAAAATCTCCTTTGTCTCTAGATCCAAAATTTGATATCCCTTGAAACCATTGGGATAGCTAATAAAAAGGCAATATCGACTTTGTTGTTAAAGAGCTTTATATTTCTCTGAAGGAATGCATGCCAATGTAGGGGGGCTTAAGACTTGAAAATGTCCTACAATAGGTTTCCGACCACACCAAGCTTCAAAAGGAGTAACACCTTTCAAGGCTTTATGAGGAATGTGGTTCTGAATGTAAGTGGCACAATTAATAGCTTCAACACAAAATTCTAGACCAAGAGAGTGAGCATGTATCATGCAAGTTGCCATTTCCTTCAAGGTATGATTCTTCCATTTAACAACACCATTTTGCTTGGGTGTGTAGACAATGGAATGTTGAATGTTGATCCCTTCAAGTGCATAGAATTGCTTAAAGTGATGATTCACATATTCTTGACCATTATCTATGCGAAGAATTTTGAGATATTTTTCAAATTGTTTTTTAGCATGAGCCTTAAAGTCTAGAAACCAGTTGAAAACTTCACTCTTTTGATGAAGGAATAGACCCAAGTAAATCGTGAATAGTCATAAATGAAAGTGAGGACATAATAGGTTTTGTTAAAAGACAATGTGGGAATCAGACCCATAAGATCACTATGAACCAATTCAAGGAATTGTGAAGCCCTCCAAGATGATCCTTTGTCAAACTTCTCCTCTAGATGTTTGTCGATTGTACAACCTAAACATATGCCACTGGAAAATTGAATAGGAGGGAGTCATTGTACCATATTATTTGATCTAAGCTATTGAAGATAGCAGTAGTTGAGATGGCCAAACTGCTCATGCTAGAGTTTACTCACTAAATCTGTGTGAGTGAGCAAAGTAGTAGAAAGAGAATGAGGCACATAATGGGAAAATGTATATAACCTAGACTCGTGATCAACTTTTCCCATTACAACTAAGGCATTATCTTCAAGATCCCGAATTTATACTAAATTAGAGAAGAACTCAATTTCATTCGATTCCTAAGATGTGTGATCTAGTAGACTGAGAGAAGGTTGACACAAATCTAGAACACAAAGTACATCTAAAAGGGTGCCTTATTGCATTGCAACTAATCATTTTCTAGTAACTTCCACTGGTGTATCATCTCCTATGAGAATGTGAGGTAATGAACAAGGTTCTAATGAAGAAATATGTTCTTGATTAGAACCCATATGATGTGTGACCCTAGAGTCAAGTATCTATTATTTAGAAGACTTGCCAGCTATGACAAGTGCTTGAGCTTTCCTTTTTTTTGATTGTGAAAAATTATAAGGAGAGGACTCTTTTGTATAAGATGATGGAAAATTGATGTTGTTCTTCTTGAGCAAATGTTTCAATTCATCAACCTGTTTAACATGATAATGATGCTCATCATGACCATATTTCTTGCAATATGAGTAAGTTGGTCATCCCTTCTTCTAAAACTATTTTTGCTTCTTGTAGGATGTTGATGTTGCTAGTGCTAGATGTGAAGATTGTGGAGGTGTTTTTTATGGCTTTGCCATGTGTTGTCTCTACTGCTTAGGACTTTTGAAATGTTGAGGAGGTCCTATCATTAATGCATGTGATGTAGAGGGTTTGAGAAGACCCATAGCGATCAACTTGGTTTGCTCAAGCATTAGTATTTCACTAAATGACTCAAATGTGGGCATAACATAGGCCTAACCCATTGTCAGTTGATGAGTATGAAAGATACATCCAAATGCAATATATTCAGTAGGAAGCTTGCGAAACACATTGAAAATTACTTGAAGATCTTTTTTATCAAGTCCACATTCTTTGAGTTGGGTGTAGAGTTCATTTACCTTAGTGACATAGTCCTGAATATTATCAAAAGAAGATGGATCAAGATTAAAGAGTTCATTATCAATTTGATACCCTCGAACCTCATCCATTTTACCATATAATTTCTTAAGGATGTCCCATGCCTCCTTAGAATTTTTACACTAATCAATGTGAAATAGTATATCCAAAGAAATGAATGTGCACAGATAGGCAAGAGCTATAGTGTGTTCAATTAACCATGCAGTCTTTTCTTTGAGATCCATGGGTTTTGAAAATGTACCCTCAATGTAGTGGGTGTATCCTTTCCCCATTAGTGCACTCCATGCATATGATTTCCATGTATTATAATTATATGGAGTTAACAAAGGAAAAGTAAGATTACCCATGGTAAAATTAATGCTAATACACACACAATATGGAGATCAAGACACCAACACAACCCCCCCAAATCCACTAAATCAAGAATCTCTCCCAAGTAAAAAGAATTTTGGCATGTTATAATTAGTGCAGTTACAAATTTCACTTGAAACAATGGCTAAGTGGTAGATTACAATTGGTGTACACTTTAACAAAATAAGGTGAAAATAATTAAGTGACAATTTTACAAGAAAATGATATAAATTGATACCATATCTATGAAGTATATGAAAAAATATGCACTTTCAAAAAAAAAAATCACTCAAAATGGATTTCAAATGAGCCCAAATGAAGTCCTTAAAGGTCCAAAATAGATGTCACCCCTGTAAAGCTTGTGAATAAGTACCAACTAATATAAAACCATTGATAAAATATAGAAATCATCTACACCACCATATAGAGGGTAGAAAAATAGCCAAAAAAAAAAAATTGCTCAAAAATAAGAGATCTTATGATCAAGATACAATTGTTTGAAGTTGAACTACAAATTAAAAAATGCCAACGGAGAGGGGGACCATACACCATGTCACCAAATTTAGTGAAACTATCACTAATTTTATAAATCCACCAAATTTAGCGTAACTACCATTAAAATTGGTGATCTGTCAGATTTAGATTTAGCGCAGGGCATCAGATTTGACCAAAAAATATTTGAAAAAAAATCATTTACCATGTGTGGAAAACCAAAAAACCAGTCAATTTGGAGTTCCCTCCAATTTTGACCAACAACCCAAGCATGAAAAATATGGATTTTTATTTATTTATTTTGTTTTTATTAATGAAAATTTTACCAAAAAATCTAGAGATTTGAAAGATTTTTTTTCAACCCAAAAGTTACATAAGTCTGGAAATTGACAATCCCAAATTTGTGAAGAACCAACAACCCAAAAGATGCAGCAACTGGAGTGTGATAGAAAACCAGAAAATTTGAAGATTTTTGGCAGAACCTAGTGATTTGAAAAGTTCTATTTTTTTTTGTTGAATTTTGTTCAGTAATCCTAAAATTTATATACCAGATTTCAAAAACCAGAGAACCATTCGCTAGTGTTAGAACCCAGAAAACAAAATAATGTTTTAGTTTTTTTTTTAAAAAAAAATGAAGAGGCATTGCAATGGCTTGTTTAGGGCAACGCCCGTCCATAGGCCACGACCTTTGTGAGCAGGCCGCGGTCTACCCAGAAGCCGTGAGCTTAAAAAAAAAGGTTTTAATTTTTAAATTATTTTTTTTTTTAAATTTTTTATTTTTGATATAGTTTTTTTTGTTGAATTTTCACCCAAAAAAACTACGTGGGGGTTTTAGCTATTTTTTAAACAAAAACTTTTTGATTTTTTCTTATTTTTAATTTTCAAAAAAGCTTTATTTTTTTAATGAAATTTTTTTATATTTCATTTTTTTAAAAAAAATACTAAATTAGATATTTTTTTTAATTTTTAGTATTTTTGACAATAATATAATTTCTTTTTTTTGCTAAAAAAAACTAAAAACTAAAAAAAATTATAATAATATAGAAAAATGGAAAAAACTAGAATTTGAGAAATAGATTTGAAGGAATTTTTTTGAAAAAAAAAAAATAAATAATTGAAGGTGAAAAAAAATGTATTTGAGAGAAAGCTTTTAAATCTCACTCTTTCAATCTACCAAATGTATGCAAAACTGTTGCACAATTCACTTGATGATGGATCTTCCAATGTTCAATTGGAACAAATTGAGAGTGATCCAAGATATTTGGATGTAAAGATGAGCTCCAACATGCTTCTAAATACCAAAAAGGAACCTAAAATTGAAACACTCAAAATGAAGATCTCCCCTAGAATTTGATGATTCTTCTCATGCCTTTCTAATTCTTAGGACCATCATTAAGGATGCAAGAGACGAGCATATACATAGAGAGGAATTCATAGATTATAATCGCTACAAGGCTACCCTAAGTACCTTAACCTGCTCTAATACCATGTAAGATTGGACAATAATCTAATAGCACTAGGGAAGCACTTATATTAGGGAATGAGAATGAATACTCAACTCAAGACAATACATAAATCATTCATTCAATTGGTATAACAAAACAAGCTTACATAGGGAGTATTTATACTAAATACCACTCACCAACCCTGCACAAGATTGTGACAAGTGTCATGATCTTGTGAGGTGTGACAAACCTCTCACCAACCCTGCACATGATTGTGACAAGTGTCATGATCCTGTGAGGTGAAAAAATATATAAAACACCTAAGTAAACTAAATAAGGTGTGAATGCAATCAACCAATGGAACCAGTTAGGGAGATAACCATGTTCACACTTGATGGTGAAACTAGACAAAAAATAACCATGGTCACACCAAAAATGATGAAGTGATGAAGGGGTAATTTATGGGATGGGGATGAAGATAATTTTAGACCCTAAAGGGCCAACTAGGATAAAATGGGGTTGAGATTAGGCTAGATGGGTGATGAGGACAAGGTCAAGATAAATGATTGATGTTGGACTTAGGACAAGATATGGATGACATAATATGATGTGATTGTGGATGATGTGTCAATATGTGATTATGATATGGTAAGGATATAAAAAATTATAAGTGGGACTAGAATGTGATATGACTAGTACAATAAAATAAAACTATACACAGGAGGGTATACAAGATGATGATAAGAATGCACAAGATAATATATTGGTGATGGGAGATGTGGCCAATGATAAGTGGATGGGATCAAGACAAGACGTGAAATGGGATGAAAAGGCTACAAAAGGATGATGACAAGGATATACAAAATGAAGGGAAATTGAGATAAAATGATATGGGGTGATGGTGAAACAAAGATGGTCAATTTTGGAAGATGTGGTGGATATAGTTTTACTAAGACAAGAATAAGGCAGAAAAGATGTACAAGAGGGATGTGTGTGTGTGTGTGTGTGATGAGGAGGATGTAAGGGTGTTATTACATGATATGAGGATTGAATAGTTATAGATATAGAAAATGTGATTATGTGGATGGAGTAACTATAAGACGATAATATATATTTTTAAGGAGTGGATATGGGATGATGAGATGGAGATTATATGAATGGATATAAGATAAGGGGATATTTAATCTTACCTATATAAATATGAGAGAGATCATAACTATATGTGGATGTGTTTAAAAATGGATACTATAGTTAATTTGATATGGATGGATAAAGGGGAATGTATATGGATAGGAAATGTTTAAAAGGAGATGTATAGGTGAGTGATGATGGGGTGATTAAAAAATATAAGAAAAGGGTATGGATACTAAATGAAAATAAGAGGTAGATAATAAAAGGGGAAAATAATGATATGATGAGTGGATGAATACTTTATGGGATGAGTGAAATAAAGGGGGAGTGTTTTAGAAAATAGATAGGGGTGATCAAAATAAAGATAAAGGAACGTAAAAATGGATGGGTGTTATGTAATGGTTATAGATGGAAAATAAGTAGGTAGGATAATTAATGAAGAGGATGGATAATAAATGTTATGAATACAGGTAAGATATGGTGTGAAAAGAATAAATTATGTTATGGGAAGTGGGTGTATAATCAAAGAGGATGTTGTTACTAGAGGATGTATGAAAAGGAAGGTGTTATGAAATGGATAAGAATAAGCAAAAGGATGTATAAGGGGATATATACTATATATTACAAAATAAATATAGATGGGAAATGAGATAGGTAGGATTTAGTATGGAAAGGAGAGATGGATAATGTTAGAAAGTGGATGTGTGTGTTGGGTGATATCAATAGGATGGTATTTAGAATGTGATGAAAATGATCAAAAAGGATATGGAAAGGGGGATGGATACTATATGTTATGGACTAAATATAGGTAAGATGTAGTGTGACATGAAGGTGAGAGATGGGCAATAGGAAGAATAAAATATATTATGGAAAGTGGGTATATAAATAAAGATGATATTTTAGATGATGTCACTAGAGGATGTATGAAAGAGGAATGTGTTATGGATAAACAAGAGGATGTGCAAGAGGATAGATAATATATATTATGGAATGAATTTGATGGATAATATTCTATGGATAGGTGGGTAGGATATAATGTGAAGTGGGAATGAGAGATAGATAATAGGGAAGATGGAAGGTGGATGAATATTATGTGCAATAAGGTGTGTTTCTATAAGATGATAAATAATAAAAGGGATATGAAAATTAGGTGGATACTAAGTGATATGGGATGGATATAAATGAGGTTGTTGATGCAATGTATGATGATAAAGGTGAATAGGAAGAAGATATGTGGAGGTGTGATAAAAATTGGTCATAATACAAAAAGGATTTGAGAAGGGGACAATCACTAGATGTGAATGAGTGTAGATGGGATGGATACTACAAGATGAATGTAGGATGAATGTGATGTGATTATACAATTAATGTGGTGGTCAAATATTAATCAAAAAACACAATTTATTGATGAAAAGGAGGTAGTGAAATGGATACAAGAGATGGATTATGTGAAGATAATGGTCAAATAAAGATATGATATTTATAAGAGAAATGGATTTCTAAGGTGGATACTATAATGGAAGAGATGATAAAAATATGGTTAAAGAAATGGATACTATAAGAAAGTTAGATATGGAAATTTGAGTGGGAATATAAAAGACAATATGGTCAAAAGAGGTCACAAGATGATGTAATGATGGTAGCAGAAGATGGATGGATATGTCTAAACAAGATGGGGTGGATAAGACCAAGATGTAGATAGATGATAGAAGGATGATGACAAGGATATGTGATAAGATGATGAGATGATGGAAAAATGGTGGGAATATAAATGGATGATGAAAAACTAAGATGATGATGAAATAATGAAAGTTATCCTAAAGGCCTCTAAAAAGGTATCACACAAGATAAGGGTGTGGCCGACTTGGCTAGAAAACAAAATAGATTTCAATGTAACACACAAACAATCATGCACAAGTACAATACTAATTAGCAAACTATATGGGAGTGTAATGTGATGCCCATACCATCTAATAGATACATAGATGAGGTTGTAGGTTGGTGACATGTTACATAATCAACCAAACCCTCTTGGCCTTGCTTGCACTTGATGGCTACTTTAGCATTGATACTAATGCCTACAGTGGAATACTTGTTACGATCGAAGTCCCCTACTCTATGGTATATAAAAGGATCTAGGGGAGTACACAATATAAATGAAGTTACATTGGGGCTTAATTTTGTATAGAGTGTTGTCGAATGTTTGGTTTAGAGAGTTAACTCTTCTCCTTCACGGATGACCTATATGGGGTCAACCACTTAGCCGAATGATAACTATCCCCGATTGTTATACTCCATCAAAACATGGAATTTAGTTAGTTTATGGTGATTAAATCCATAAAACTAACCCATATATATATTAATCCCATGCATGGGTGTCAATTCTACATCATGTGTTATCCTAAGGGAGGGGTTAACAAATAGGAAAACACATGATATGATTAATTAACCATTCTAATTACCTATGTGTGATTTGGTATGATATGACAAACTATTTAAAAATAAACATATACACACAAGTAAATACAATAAATATATACACACAATAAGATGATTAAAATAATATAAAAATGATGTGAAAAAGTGCCACAATTGTGGTCTTTGACTAGCAGCCTACAAGCACACGAATTAGTAGTTAGATATGACACTCAAGAGAGGTAACTTGGAAAAAAAATGTTAGACCCAAAATATGTCCTAAAAGATGATGTTTAGAAAAGTTGACCCCTACAAGAAATAAGATGTTAGTCAAATATGCCTTAATAAAACACCCCTAAAAAAATCATGGTTTGGAAAAAATTAATGCAAACTTGTGACTACACATTACGAAACTGTGACTTGCAAGACAAACCTATGACTTGTAAGTGGTGATTTTATCATGGTTAGCTTAACCATTATAATTAATTTCAAACCCATGATTGGTTAGACAAAACCATGATTTGGATCGACAAAATCATGATTAGCTATAAATTGATAGTAGTATTTTGCTATAAACCATAAAACTGTGACTCAAAATGACAATGCCACAACTGACATAAAAATGCAAATAGAGACATTGCAGTTTATAAGAAAAATAGTATATATGACCTAAGTAAAATGTTTATCAAATTAATATAATTTATAGGGATTTGATATTAAATACAATTATTTGATGATAAAAATGCTATCAGATCTTAATACTATCCTAGAATAGCCTAAAATATAGAGCCATGACTAGAAATGATAATGTTGCTACTTACAGGGCAACCCCACAATTGAGGCAATCACGGTATTACAAGATGAGTTCAAACCAATCTTTTGAAAGGGTTTTTTAAATAGTGTTATTGCTTCTATGGTCTTTTAATATTCTTATAAGATAGAAAAAAAACCCCTTGTCATTAGTTACTCTCAAATATTGAGGGTGAAATGTGTATATAGATAAATTTTCAAGATTTTCAACAAAAGGATAAAACCTCTCTTGATTTATCTTACAGGTCTTTAAGATTTCTTAGATAGTTCTTGGAAACACTAGAAATGATGATTAAAAATGTGATAGGGGTAGAATTTTACCAGACTGAGAAGAAAGGACAATACCATGATTGGGATTTGTAATCCTACTATTACTAGGGCAATCTCACTCTTAGGGATAGTCGTGGGATTGTCAAAATTGTGTAACTGATCTCTTGGGGGATAGTCATGGGATTGTTAAAAGTGTGTGAGTAATTGATATCTTGGGGTTTTTTTCCTTGACCTACACATAGAAATAATGATAACACATGACACTCCTACAGTGATAGCAAGTTATCAAAAACAAGCTATAGTTTGAAGTCAACTATTACATTCAATAATACTACTACTCAAAATGATGATATCACTATTTATAGGGCAATATTGTGATTGAAGGAGTTATGGGTTTGTCAAAAACCCTACTAAAATATTAACTAATAATGGCTATAGACAATATAGCTACTATCCTTAACAATCCCACTACTATAAGATTATGACTAATAGTGAAATATTGTGACTTGCCTATAACATATCAAAATTTCAAAATTCTAAGATTTTCATTGCCAAATCAAACCTGCAAGCTAGTAAAACAACACTAACAAGTAAATTTGATTAAATGGGAGCAATGTCCCACCATGGTATCTAGAATGTAGAGATATTTTGAGCTCTATGTGAATGTAAATGAACTAAATTCAACTCAAAATGTAAACTACCAATATGAAGGATTTATAAAAAAAATTAGATTGATATAAAAAGTTATCAAATCCCTTGTTCTATGTTACCTCCTTCCAAGATTTTCAATGGATAATTAGACTTAGATTGATTCCATGATAGCTTGATGTTGGATTGTTGATGGAGGATGCTTGATCAAAGGATTTTGATGATGAATTAAATGGATGCTTGATTATAAATTTGGCATGAAGATTCTAGTTTGATTTTGGCATGAAGATGTTATGAGCTTCTTCATTAGTTTTCCATTTCCCAAGCATGGCTTTTTATAGGATAATTGAGGAAAATTTTAAAGAATTTAAAATTATTTAGAAGTCTCTAGTTTAGAGACTTCTAGAGACTTAGAGGAGCTTCTCTAATTCTAGAGGCTTCTCCATAAGTTTAGGGGATAATGAGGGGGATTATATAGGAATTAATGAGGATTAGGGATCAAATGGATGTAGGAGAGGCTACGGTGTAGGTTAGTAGGTGGGTAGGTGGGGTTATGGGAATTAAAAATTCTTGAAAAATAGATAACTAGGATTAGATTACGATAAAGAGATGATTAGGGAAAATTAATAAAGAAACGGGATGAATAAATGTTAGTAGATAAAAGATAATGGATGGGGATATTAGATATATGGTTAAAAATAGCATAAATTAACATAATAAAATAGGTTAAGTGGAATTAGTGTCGACTAATAAGAATATTAGTTAACTATAATGAAGTGAGCGATTTTAGGTGCATACAACTCACATCCTTTAGAATTGATTGATAGTGTTTTTGTAGGACCTCTTGAAGTTGTATCTCCTAATGGTTATTTTTATTTTATTAATTTTATTAATAATTACACTAAAATGATCTGGTCATTTTTCATTAAAAATAAATCTGATGTGTTGTCTAAACTCAAAGAATTTCTAGCTAGTGTTGAAAATGCATCTAATTTTTATATTAAGAGATTAAGAAGTGATAATGGTGGTGAATATGTTAGTAAAGAGTTTTATTATTTTTGAATTAATTGTGGTATTCAAATTGAATTAAAAACTCCCCATTCCTATCAACAAAATGGTATTGCTAAAAGGAAAAATTGTACTATCATAGAAATGGCTAGAACAGTGTTATAATCTTCAAATGCTCTTAATTTTTTATGGGTCAAAGCCATGAATACTGATGTGCATATTTTAAATAGAGTCCCTAATAATTTTTTGTATCTTTCTACCCCTTTATAAATGTGGAATAAAATAAACTTAGTGTGGCTCATCTCAAGATCTTTGGTAGTTGTACTTCTATTTTTATTTTTAAAATTAAAAGAAAGAAGCTTGATCCCACTTCATATTCTTGAATTTTTGTAGGTTATGGAGGTAAGACAAAAAAATTTAGAGTGTATGATCCTTATAAACATTAGATTATAAAAAATAGAAGTGTTCTTATTCTCAAAAATTCCTTTTATGATCCCTTTGTGGAACCTCCTCAATGTTCTTTTGTTAATGAACTTGAATCTCATGTTTTTCCTTGTGATGAAATGGATGCCCTTGAAGAAGTTGATATAGCTTTGTATAACTTAGAGTTTGAGGACCCCCACTAAATTTCATGTTTAATCTAAAATAACTAAATGGGTAGAATCCCTAATCCAATCTTCTAATGTTGATAACCTTAATAAATTAACTAGAAGTTACCATTCTTATCATGCATTAACGACTATGTATGAATGTGAACCTTAATCATTTGAGGAAGACACTCAAGATGAAAGATGTAATGTTTTTATACAAGCTAAATATAATGCCTTAGTTAAAAATTAGACTTTAGATCTTGTCCCTCTTCTACCTAAAAGGCATATTGTCAGTTGTAAGTGGCTTTATAAGATTAAATATAATTCATTTGGTAAAATTGATAAGTTTAAATTTAGATTAATTGCTCATAGATTTACTCAAAAACTTGGAATTGAATATATTGAAACCTTTACTCTTATAGAAAAAATGAGTACTATTAGACTTATTATTGCTCTTGCATCTTTAAATGGTTGGATTATCCATCAAATAGATGTTAAGAATGCATTTCTAAATGGTGATTTAGAAGAGAAAATATACATGACTCAACCTAATGGTTTCATTGGCCCTAATAGAGAAAATTATGTATGCAAGTTAAATAAATATTTTTATGTTTTAAAACAAGCTCCCTAAGCTTGGTATTCTATTTTTTTTTTGGGAAATAATTGAGTTTTTCTAACTGTTATTTAGATAATGATCTCTTTGTTAAAATTAAAAATGGTCATTTAATCTTAATTTTTTTATATTTTGATGATATTTTATTTACTGGTGATCAAACTAATTTAATTCATAAATATAATGATAAACCAAGTCAAATATTTAAAATGACTGATTTAGGCATTCTACATCATTTTTCAAGAATGACTACCTTTTAGGATAAACATTATATTGTTATATCACAATCTCAATATGCTCATATTCTTATTGTTAAGTTTAACATGATTAATTATAAATCTTATTTTACTCTTATTAAAGTTCATGTTAAATTTGATCCAAAAACTAAACATGAAATAGCTAACCCTACTTTATATATATAACTTTTTGGTAGTCTAACAATTACTAGGCCAAATATTTCATATGATGTTGGTGTTGCTTCTAGATTTATACAAGATCTATATTTGTATCATTATAAATTAGTTAAACATATTCTTCATTATATTGAAGAAAAAATTAATTTTGGTTTATTTTATTTTTCCATTCATAATGCTAAATTATATGGTTATTGTGATGTTGACCATGCCAGTGATACTATAGATCACAAATCTACTTCTAGATATGTGTTTAAGTTTTGTGTAGGTGTTATCACTTAGAACAACAAGAAGTAACCTATTGTCTCTATCTCTTCTACTGAAGTAGAGTATAGAAGTTTTATGGAAGCTACCAAAGAATCTATGTGGGTGAAAAAGTTTATGGGAGAACTTAATTTGGATGTTTTTCAAATTACCATCCTTAGTTTTGATAACCAAAGTTGTATAGCTTTGGAAAAAAATACAGTGCAATACCAAAAAACTAAATATATTGAATTTTATGTGCATTTTATCTGAGAGAAAGTCTTCAATGGTGATATTGATCTACATTTATGTCCTACAAATGAAAAAGTGGTAGATATCTTCACAAAACCTCTTGGTGCTACCTAGTTTTGTTAGTTTCATGCAATGTTGGACTCTCACAGTTTCCATTGAGAGGGATTATGCATGACAATGCTACTTATTAATATTCATATGTTTCTTCTTCTTCTCTATACTTCTTATAATTATAAATCATTGTAAGTTTCATTTTAAAGTTATGCAATTTGAGTAAACTTCATGTGGAAGTTTTACTTTTGTATCCCAATACATAAAAAATATACTTTGTACTGGAGGTCCTTATGTTATAAAAGGCTCAAAATATGTTAGTAATTATTTATGAGAAACTGTGAGATGTAGTCTCATGATCATGCTAACTTAAACCTAATTTCAAGTAATTTACGGATTATAATTCCTTTTATTTCAAAAGGTGAGTTTTGGGATGATGAAGGTTTTTAAATCTTTCACTTTTTTACATAGTATAATTCCTTTAAGATGACTATGATTTTTATCCCCACTTAACATTAAGGTAGAGTGTTAGAACATTTAATATTATGTGGGGACATTTATTGGACCCTTAGCATTTGGTAAAATAATAAATGTTTTATTATTATATTTAACATTGATTAAAAATTCATGTAAATACAATAATAAAACATATTATTTAATTACCAACTTGGTTCCTTAAGGAAAGTTTAGAACCATTAGTAATAATGTTCACTTCCCCCATTCCTATTATAAATAGGGTTTTAACCCTTTAGAAAAATACAACAATACATAATATTATTTTGTGAACTGTGTGAGATATATGCAAGCTTTGTGAAGAATTTGTCTAAGAAGAAGAGGAATTTGTATTGGGGTATTTATAAATTATATGAATAATCATTATGGTTTTTTAATGCTTTGAAGTTTTCCATGTTAAACCTTGTGTTCATTGATATGATTATTCTATCATACTTTGCTATCCATTTACACTTATGGATATTTTGTGTAAATAATATATTCATGTATTTAAGATCTTTTGACTTTGATTATATATATAACTTAATAAAAGTATTGAAAATTTTGCATTATAATGATACAAAAAGGTATGTTTGATTTTATACTTATTGCAAAAGCATTTCATTATCTTTTTTCTAAATGATGATTTATTATATTGGTAATAAAAGCTGAAGGTATGCCAAAATAGAAAATATTATTGATCATAAAAAACCTACATATGTCATCCCATGTAGTAAACTCAAGTGAAATTTCCTTCACCTATTTTTAAAAATATTTTGTATCTATGATTATGAATTTGAGTCCATTGGTAGACACATGATTTGTCTTTTCAATCAAATCAAAACCCCATAAGAAGAAAGGCCATGGTGAGACAATTAGCTATAACTGTGAGATGGTGCATGGTTAAAATTATTATATTTATGTAATTTTAAACATAATTTGGCATGTTAAATACATTATTGTTGTATGATAGGCCAATAATAATCTTGACATAATGATTTTTGGGACATGGCCTTGCCATTGAAATGTATGTTGCACTCATTATCATGCATTTCTAATAGTGCAATACATGCCTCATTTGTGTTTAAGCATCAAAACAATTGTCCATCAAAATATGATTTAAATAAATCATTTCCAATGATAATTTAATGAATTTATTCTCATTTTAATTTGTCTTTATCATCCCACGTTAATTAGTTTGGTATGTAATCTCAATAGATGAGATTATAAATATCACTATGCCATTATTTATTTGTATAACTACAAGTAATATCCAAGATATTTTTGATTAAATAAGTAGGAAAAGAGGGTCCTAGGTCTTTTAAAAATCCACTCCATGGGCTCAAAAAGCCTTCAATGAGGTATAAACAACATACAAATAGCACATACACAACACTACAAAAAAACAAAAAAACACATAGAACCAACAACAAAAAAACATAAGAAAACACATAGAACCAAAAAAATAAGTATGGACTATTAGAAGTCCCATATTTGGTTAGGAACTAAATGATTTACTTACAGTCACCAAGAATATTCACACCCATATTCCTTAACTTGTTATCAAAATATTTCATCACAATAAACATAGAAGCTACATGATGAAGAGATTTGGTGGCATATTCAATGATTACTCTCCATTTTTTATGCATTTTGTCCATTTTGGACTTGATTTCCATGACTTCCTCCACCATCATGACACATAATGAGTAACTACCTTTCTTTTCCTAGCCTCAGGCCTCTACAACATCCTCTTCCATCTCATCTAATAAAGGCTCATTCATTTCAATAAAATGGCTCATTCCCTCAGCTTCTTACTCTGGCTTTAAGGGAGACCCATCTTCACCAACCTCAAAAGTGTCTTCATAAAATTTAGAGTCATTAGAGATGATAATGCATTTTGGGGTTTGGGATGGGATTCTAGTAATACGATTGGACTTACAAACACCCAGACTACCCCTAGCCTCATTCTCAACTAGATTAGGACCTAGGTCTACAACTTTCCCCAACTCCTCAGCTCCCCCAAGATACTCTTTTACAGACTTAACCTTTTTAGGGTGAATGTTTCCTTCTTCCTCAACCACCTTCTGACCCCTTTTAGTAAACCCCTTTACAATCCCCTAGCTAGGTGTCTCAAGCTTACTATAGGTTAACTTAGGGGAATTAGCCTTGGAAATAGGGGGTCCTAATTGGGATGCTATAGTCTTCAATTTTGAGCCCCTTCAATAGAGTTTTAGGGGGGATTTTGGGGGTCCTTAGAGATTTATTGCCTTTACCTTTAATAGTAGGAGAAGGGTGTGATGGGGAGCCTTATAACATGCTAACTTTGATTTGCTTCAGGGGACACAAGGATAAATAAAAGTGGTATAATCTCAAGATGAGACCTTGGTGGATGGGAATGAGGGGGGATTTAGAATTTTTGGCTTGAATTACCTTAAATAACTTAATATAATTCTCTAGAGAAGATAATAGGAAAAAGGGGGAGCTAATTTGCATCCTATTCCTAAAATGGTTGAGCAAAGTAAAGTGGTAGTGGTAAAATACCTTGAATCTAGCTTAAAAAGTGAAGAAATTCATTATCATGAGACAAGTTTGCCCCCATGGCACTAGAAAATTCTCCCTATCAAATCCCTCATGGAGTTTCATAGCAACCTCACCTCCCCTAAAGAAAATCCCCATGTTTTCCAAGTCTGACAACCTACTGCACTGACTAATTTTTTTCCCTTTGATGGGGAGCCTCATGGCTTGCCTAATCACCTCCTCACAGACATCAAATTTAATACTCCCCATATGGAATTGTCTATAATTCTCTTCCTAGGACTTGACAAACTAACGAGATAGATTCTCATCATGACTAATCATCTTGTCAATGAAGGAAGCCACCTCACCCTCCTAGATTATATTCCAGACTATAGGGTCATGTCAAAATTCCTTCGAAGAGTTTGGCTCAATCTTAATAATGTCACCACCCATATTCAAAACCATAGAGACATAAAGCATACGATACTATTTAAGGCAAAGAGAAATGGAATGCCTTACAAGATATATAATAATATTAATAAATACTTTTGAGCCTATCAAATATTGCAAGAGTTTGATCTCATCATATCAAAATAATTTTGGATATCTGCATAGCCTTTCCCATGCTAGAAATCAGCCTTGGTACTGACCTACATTTGTCATCTCATGTAATAATCACTAGAGACAGGGTGTGTTAAGAAATAATTACCCTTGATCTAACCTAACCTATCAATATCCCCTCCTCTAATCATCATTTGGCCACTCATCTCCCTGCCCATCCAAGATGTTAACACATCCATTCTATTATAATAATAAATAGAAAATCATGTAACACATCCATTACATTTCTCTAGCCAAGATGTTAACACATATATTCTATTATAATAAATGGAAAATCATGTAACTAATGTATGGTATATTTTATATGGTCATCATTGATATCAAAAGGCCTCAAGGATGCCACACTAGCCATTTTATTTGGATGGTGATTATCTTTATAGGGAATAATGTCAATAAAAAATGTATCAAATGTATCCTTTAGTTAATATACCCTTTCCTTATATGCTATTAAATGTTCTTCTTTGGTTTGGTAGTGATTGGTAGCTTGATTAATAACCAAATGAGAGTCTAATATGAGTTTTTTATGTTATTGATAAAGTAGTTATCAAGGCTTCATATTTTTATATATTATTTGTGAAAGAAAAGGGTAACCTATAAGAGAATGGCATGTACTTACCCTCAGAGGTGAAAAATATAATACCTACACTTGCTCTTATTCTACATCTAGATCCATTAAAAAACATTATCCATAGATTCTAAGATATATTATATGCCTCAAATTAATCATGAAAAGATTTGATAATTAGAAAGCAAGTAGTTAATAGATATGCAACCAATTACCCTCAAGATTTGATAATTAGAAAGCAAGTAGTTAATAGAGAATGGCATGTACTTACCCTCAGAGGTGAAAAATATAATACCTACACTTGCTCTTATTCTACATCTAGATCCATTAAAAAACATTATCCATAGATTCTAAGATATATTATATGCCTCAAATTAATCATGAAAAGATTTGATAATTAGAAAGCAATTAGTTAATAGATATGCAACCAATTGATCAGCTAAAAATTATCTTTTTACTAGATTTTGGGATATAAATTTAAGATCAAACTCTATAATTTTCATTACCCAATTTTTAATGTGGCTGGTGAGGTGTGTTTTTTCATAAGTAACTTTAATGGATATTATTTAATTATAACATGGAACTCATTATTGAGAAAACAATGTCATAGTTTTTGTGTAGAAAAAACTAAAATTAAACATAATTTTCCATTTCTATATATTTGCATTCATAATCAACTAATTGGTATCTGATGTAATATATTGACTATTCTTTATGATCATCATCATATTTTGATAATAAGGATCCAAGGGCCTCATTAGTGGTTGGGATATAGATAAGTAATGACCTATCTAGAATATGAGGCACGATCACCAAAGGGCTTGCTAAATATTATTTTATTTTATCAAAACCTTGTTGAAAATGTCATCCCATATAAATTATGTGTACTTTTTAAGTAAATGTGTGAAATGAATTATTTTATTAGCCAATTGAGTAATGAAACATCAGAGAGATTGAATTTTACCTTGTAAATATTTTAGTTTGGTTGGAAGTGGCACATCAACAATAGATTTTAACTTTTTTGGATCAACATCAATGCCTTGTTGAGAAATAATGTACCCAAGACGCTTTCCATAAGATACTTTTAAAACACATTTTTTTGGATTTAATAGAACATTGAACTTTCACAAACATTTAAATATTTTTTGTAAATTAGTAACATGATCTTTGTGACATTTAGGGTTTTTGAGTAAATCATCAATAGAATCCTCAATAGGTTTTGGAATAAAATCATGAAATCTATTAGTCATGGCCCTTTGACATGTTATTCCCACATTTTTTATTGCAAAAGGCATGACCATGTAACAAAAATTGCCACATGGAGTAATAAATGTTGTCTGTTATTGATCCATTGGGTTAATTTTGATTTGGTTATATCCTAAAAACATCCATAAATGACAATTTCTCATATACAACTTTATAATATAAAATCATGTTGATGTTAGGTAATACAAAATCATATTTTTAATAATCATTGTTTAAATCATGGTAATTAGTGCAACATCAAATGTATCATTAGACTTAGTAATATATACAATGTTAAACACCCAATCAAAATGTACAGTGGATATTATAAATCTTACATATAAGAGTTTTTAAATCTCATCTTTTAATAGCAATTCCACTTTGAGATGCATTTTACAAATATTTTGTTTAAATTTTTTTTGCATCCAAATACAATAATATATTGTGCATTGCCATCGATGGGTCAATCTCAAGAAAATATAAGTAATCCTAAGAAAATATATATAGGTAATCATGTCATACCTAATGATAGGCCTTACATTCATCATTTTTTATCATTGTGTTAAGTAACATCAGTGTATGATCTTTATCTATTCCATAGTTATATTGTATTATTTATTCGATCAACAAGGTGGACCATTCAGTGATAAATGGTGTAGTAGGAATAATATTATGTGCATCATGTTGGATAGTAGTATCACCACTCTCACCAAAGTAAGCATGAGTAGAGGTGGCATGAGAAAACCTACTTTTATGATATAAGGAAGGGAGATCCTCATGTGTCTCCAAGTACTTAAATAAAGACTCATCATTGAAAACTCATCTAATGTCAAAATTTACAATGAAGGTATAGCATCAATTAGATAAAATTTGACCAATTGTAGACCCATTATATATGTATGCATACATTCTAGTTTTGGCCTTTTAGAAATAAGTCTCAATATGATTATATGTTTTATGACTTGCATATTATCATAAGAAACCTCTGCCATGTCGATTTGTGTTATTTATAGGAGAGATAGGTTAGGTTGTACCTTTATCATGATTTCCCAATGCTTGTACTTTGTACCTATATTTGATCAAATATTGAGAGCCAAAATTAGGATTATAGGATTGTAGTTCAAGATTATCCATTTGTTAGACCATTGCACAATGTTTGAAGGGACTAGTATCTATTGGACATGTGTAAATAGATCCTTGATGGCTGAATTTTAATCATGTGTGAAAAGTAGAGGGAAATGTATACATGTCATATATCTAAGGCTGTCCCAAAATTATGTTCTATTTCAAATAATTTGGCACAACTTGGAATAAAGTAGGCAATGTATGAGGTCTTATTGTGATGTTCAAGGATATTTACCTCAATACTCATCATGAAATGTTATAAAATCCTTTCATTCTCATGTTAGATGGTTCCCTTTATTTATGTCCAATGTCAAGTAAATCAATAAAGGATATGTTGTAAATGTTGAGTCCTGAACCATTATCCATGAGGACCCTTTTAACTATTTTATTGCTCATATATACCTGAATATATAGCCATAAACAAGAATTTATGAGGTTTTGAGGTGTTAAATCCTATTTCTAGAAATAAATATTAAATCCAGTCCATTTGATAGATTTTAAAATGGAAGACACATATGGAGGTTACACATTACTTGTTAAAAAGGTCATCTATAATGCATCCAAAAGAACAACTTTGTAATTTGAAGAATGATCTAATAATTCAAAGAGTGAAGTTTTAATAATAACATCATTGGAAGAGGATGTAATATGGTGGGAAGAGAAGGACTATTTCATGCACTCACTTTGGCACTTTGTGGTAATAGGTAGAAGCTAATTTTAAACATTATGGCAGTAAGTAGTATGTAAGAATGCATTGGATTTTAAATGACCATGTTTTGAACTGCTTGGAGATTTTATCGTATTCACCATATACGAAACATAAAAATTAATAAATACCATGATATACTTTAAGATGAAGTAACTAATACATATATCCATCTTGAACATATTGATAGAAAAGGAAATTTGATTTTAATAATATAAATATTTTAAAATCGGATAAATTAGTAATCAAGAATAGAAAAAAGAAATCTTAGATAAACTTAGGGTTTAGAGACCAAATGTTGGGTTCACTAAATGTTTAACCTTAAAATATATATTAATGGATGTAGGGTTAAAAACTATAGAGATATTCTAAGTCACAAGGGTGATAAACTATCTCTATAGCATGACAATTAATTTACAAACTCAAATAAATAATATTTTGAATTTAAATATTGAGATATGTTAAAAATAGTAAGTACGCCAAATGATTAATATTATAGTAAATTTAAAAATAATGTAAATTATATGGATTACTATGCACATTTAGATTTGATATGGATTAGGGTTGAAATATACTAGATATGAATTATGGGTTAGTTGTTAAGTTCTATAAATTTGACCTCTATGACCTTAGACACTTGTATCAACCTTAGATGGTTATGTCAATGCTTCTATATAACTTGGATGTAGGTGTAAAATAAATAATACCTTTTTAATCTATATGAGTCCACCTATAATTTTCTTGGTTTTATGTCACCTTTTCTCCGGTGTGCTTAGATCTAGTTCATAGGTAGTCATTCCTTGTCAAATAATAAACCCCTAGTTCTTAACTTCATAGTGACTATGGGAAAAATGGGTTAGTGATCTCATAGTGTTAAGCTAACCTCAAAGACCCTTATATCATTGGGTGATACCTACATATCCACTACTCTAAAGAGGGGGTCATAATCATGTAATTATCCCCTAGATGTTAGCTTGTGTGTGCATAAAGATGCAACGTGTGATAAGCAAATACAATAGTATAAGACTAAGGTGATATATTTTTCAAGTGTATAAGACTAAGGTGATATATAATTCATAAATAGTGTCTATAACTCCTTCATATCCTAGTGCCCCTTTTTTGACATGTAATAGCTTTTTTTCACCTCATCATTCATGGGTCACTATTCCAGGTCCTATACCTCCTTATAATTTAAATAATATTTCACCAACTTGAAATTATGTTGTATCAACTCAAGATATAAAGGTTATGGTTAAATTTTCTTCACATTTTTCAAAAACTAATCCCATTCCAAACACCTTGCTTTCAAAATCCAAGTTATATTGCTCCATGGGATCTAATGGAATAATTAAACAAGACACCAACATAAATTTATATTCTATATCTCTTAAAAATGTTTGAAGTCCACAAATAAATATTTTATGACCTTATTAAGAGTGTTATCATAGATAATGGTTTAGGTCTAATTATGGGACTCATTGAAATTGATAAAACATTTAGGGTATACTTTAGTGGATTTGCATCTGAAAACCATTATTATCAAGGTGTATGATAATATAAAAAGAGACTCATAGGGCACCATTTATTTACATATCCTTATTGGGCCTATCATATATGATACCATTTTCCATGTCATAGACATTGAAATAAATTAAAACTTATTTCTTTGATGCCCTTGGATACATGAAGTATGCATAGTCCCTTACACATTGCACCAATTCTTAAAATTTCCCCATTTTGGAATGGAGGTTACTGTTACCAACGACTTAAAAACATACCAATATTAAAAACATTTGGAATGTGAGTATAGTCAATACAATTACCATCCTAGCATAGAGCATACATCTAGATAGTATAAGAGTAAAAATCTTGAGTCTCCCAAATTTAATATATTGACCTAAATGATCTTCCTTCCACTTTTAATTCTTCACCTTCCCAAATTTCTTCCCACTTTACTATTGAATATAAATGTCTTGGCACATACAACATTAAATATGCTTTACACATTGATAAAATTTCAAAATATCCCAAATCACATGGTAGGCCCAAGATGAGTGGATTCAAAAGGTTAATTCTCATCCCAAGTTATGTCATCTATTTTTCAGAAATAGTTCATCAACTCCTAAACAAACTAACAACTTAGACAATTATTTTTTATGCAGTGATGATGATTTAACCTTTTGTTATTATATTGTTAAGTATTTAGTTCTTAAAAAGATTATAGAACATCATGACTACAAATGAATGGATTGGGGATAAAACAACAAGCTATCATTGAGCTAGTGTTGATAACTAAACACAAATTTACTCAAGGTATTATATGCAAATCATTTAAGGGTGACCCTTAAAATCTTGAGAGTGACAAAACTTTAGCATATAACAAAGATGATCCTGATAGTGATGCAGGGTCCTATTATATTATCTATGATGAGCTTGCCAATAAAAATCTATTTGACTCTAATGTCATCCTTAATATCACATCCTCTTCTAATTTCCACCTTTCCCTTCATTACCCTGAACTAATCAATTGGTACCAGTAATATCATATTATACCATTGGATGAATTTAAAAATGAAGAGGCACTTTCAAATTTCCTTAACCTTAAATATGATCTACTAATTAGAGACCACAAGTAAGGATTTGATATCACATTGGATCCTACGACCTACTTTAGAGATTGATTTAACTTCCTTGGTCAAAAAAAAAATCAAACATTGAGGGTCATTAGTGAAAATATATCTGAGGAGATTTTGGACCAAGGAGTGAATAAAAAAACAATTCCTTTAGTTAAAAACTATTTTAGGTGCCAATGTATGGGTAAATTCACTTTCCTCCTTAAAAATCTTAGAGTCCTACAACTCTGCCCCTTACATTTGGGTCAGATATTGGTGTATAAAAACAATGGGTGTTTTATAAATTGATTTAAAATTTCCTAGAAACATTTATTGAATGGTCATTACCTAACATGGGTGATTCAGATTCTTATTACATGGGTGGACCTAAGGACCCAAAATTAGATGAATAAGATAAATTTCATTTAGTTTTAATTTTTTTAGAAAATCATTCTACATTGCTAATGGAAGACACCACTGAGGTTAATATTGGTACAATAGATGAACCTAAAATTTTTAAGCTTGCTACATCTCCTACTACAAAGGAAGTCAAATTTATCATTAATATTCTCCAAGAATTTATTGACATATTATAATGGTCTTATGTTGAAAATCTAGGGTTAGATACATTTTTGGTTATACATCATATTATTTTATACCTAGATGCCAATCCCATTAAATAAAAATTATAGAAGATGCATCTATGCATTATTATTTTAGTCAAGAAATAATAGTAAAATATATTGGGTGTTGGATTCATTTGACCAATTGATTACTTAGAATGGATATCTAACATTTTTCTAGTTAGTAATAAACCAAAAGGTATTCATCTATGTGCATACTTCAGGAATATTAAAAAAGCATTCCCTAAGTATGAATTTCCATTGCCTAACATAGATATGATTTTGGATTCCACAACATGATACAAAATGTTATCCTTTATGGATGGTTTTTCCATATACAAAATTAAAATTTTGCTAGATGATCAACATAAAACAACATTCACCACTCTATTAGGGACACTTTGTTACTAGGTGATTCCATTTGGATTGAATAATATCAAAATAAACATGCAATGATTGTAACCTTCCATGACATGTTGCACAATATTATTGAAGACTATGTTGATAACATCTAGGGAAAGTCAAGGAAATGGGTAGGACATCCAAAAGTTCTATGGGGAATATTTGAGGGACTTTTTGAATACAAGGTGAACCTTAACCTAAATAAATGTGTCTTTGGAGTCTCAACAAGAAAATTTCTAGGCTTCATTATTTCTTATCATAATAGAAATCGATCCCCTTATAATTTGAAATAGCTCCACAGTTTGAAGGGAAAAATATAATTTATTCATTAATTCATTTTGTAGTTTATTGATTGTTTCCACATTTCACTCATTTTTAAAATAAGGGAACTATATTTTAATGGAATTTCAAATGTCAAGATGAATTTAAAAAAATAAAAAATAATTTTACAAACCTACCAGTATTGGTCCTACCAATACCAAGAAATCCCCTTATTGTTTTATATCTTAATAATTAAACATGCCTTGGGGACACTTTTGGCCCAACATGATGAACAAATAAAATAACATTTATTATATTATATTAGTAGAACATTGGTCACTTATGATCACAATTATACACCTATTAAAAAGGAATTTTTAGCATTAGTCTTTGCATCACAAAAGTTGTGTCACTATATGTTGAATAATAAGACCCTCATAATTATAAGATTTGATCCTCTCAAGTAACTTATTTCTAAAGTAACATTGAAAGGATGTGTGGATAAATTCATTATTATCTTAAGTGAGTTATAGATTTAATACACTAATTATAATGCCATCAAAAGTCAAGTACTTGTAGATCATCTCATTGAGGAACCTTTTTTAGATACCCATCGTTTGAATATTCATTTCCTAGATGAATCTATCTTCACTCTCAAGGAGTCATGTCAATGGAAGATATACTTTGATGTTTCCTTCATAACCTTGAAATTTGATGGCCTTATGATTAGTGTATTCAATCTATAACTCACTTAATAACATAATCCATTTATCCACAGATCCTATCAATGTTAATTTATAGTGAAGATACTTGAGAGGATCAAATTTTACAATTATGAGGGTCTTTTTGTTCAACATATAGTGACACAAATTTTATGATGTAAATACTAATGCTAAAAATTTCTTTTCCATAGGTGTATAATTGTGCTCATAATCAACCAATGTCTTGCTCATATAATATAATGCATATTCTTCTCTTTGGCCATCATGCTGGGCCAAAAGTGCCTGCAAGGCATGTTCAGTTGTTAATATATAAAACTATGAGGGTATTTTTGTTTAATATATAGTGATATGGATTCTATGATGTAAAGACTAATGTTAAAAATTTATATACAATATGTGTATAATTGTGCTTATAAGTGATTAAATTTCCCGATCATATAATATAGTGCATGTTATTTTCCTTGGTCATTATGTTAGGCCAAAAGTTCCGCCAAGGACATGAGTATTTTAATTTAATTACCAATAATAACTAATATAAAATTGTTAGTAAAAATAATCATTAAACCATAGGGGGATCTTATTCCCAAGGTGTTTCAAATTGATTTTACTCGTGAAACCCTAAGCTTTCTCTTCAATTAGAATGGTGGATAAGTAGATGCACAATAGCTTTTAATTCTTTTTCTCTTCTATAAATAATTTAAAAATGATTATGTATATATATGTAGTTTAGCCCTAAACCCTTCCAAAAATTTTGGCTGATAGGGTCTACCTAGTTGACCTAGTATCATTTAAAAAAAAAACTCACTAGGTCATAGACTAGGTTAGCCAAGAACTGACCTAGACCCTAAATATTTTTTTCTAATAAGATACAATGTCAACACAGTTGATATAGTCATGTAAATTGTCAAAATGGGGTTTAGGTTATAAAAAAGGCTAATGAAGGTGGTAAAAGACTAGAGGAGTGTGCAAAAGAGAAGGATAATATTATGGGAATGGTTTTTAGGAGACACGTGTGTAGATAATAAGTATATAAAGGGACAAAAATCTTGTAAAGCATCATTTGTATGCCGACCCATTTCCTAGTGCACCCCTTAGGGCATGCACCCAAAGGGACTGAGACTCGATGGGTTCTTGTAAGATAGAGAGAATTAATCATTGATAAAAGTTTGAAAATATTATGTGTATACATATGGCCCACTTGAATCTCATCATGTGCCATGTAAGTGAAATAAGGGATGGTGTTTTAGGAATATAACATGATGACACATAACACTGATGCTAAATAATGTGTAGTAAGGAAAAAATAAGATAAATGAAAGGATATAATTGAAAAACACATACCTTTACTTACCTTAGTGTTTTAGATAAATAATAAAATATGATAGATGTGAAGGCATCCAATGTGAGGAACATTAGGTGAACCTATAGAGATTAGTGCAAAAAGAGTGAAATTTTGAAAATTTTGCAATATAGGCATATAATAGTGGAAAAGATTCTCTACGATCTCAATAAAACCTTTTTATGATTCAAAAAATGAGTTAGTAAAAAAAATATGATCAAAATAAGAAATATGATGGTAAATATTTTAAGGGTAAACAATTATGAATAGTAAATATAAATAGGGTAAAAGAGAATTTATTTACTATTTTTTAACTATTATGAGATAAAAATAGAGATATGAGAGACCTAATAAAAGCCTAGAGATCCTATATGGTGAGGAGATGATAGATGATATGAGGATGATGGAGATGTTAGTAGTGAGAGAGAGCATAAAGGGTGGTCATCTAGGATGACCCATCAGTCAGCCCAGGGTAGAGCTAGTCTATACAAGCACCACTAAGGTGAAGCTTGAGACATGCACAGGCATTGACCCTAGGGTTTGCTTTGATTGGAAAGTGTCCGATGAATGAGGTAATTAGAGTATGAGCCAATGGAGAGACTATGCTTGATGGACAAATAGGTGGGCAGATGGTGGTTGGTGACACTTGGATAAGTAATACATGGTTTATAATTTTTAGTTTTTGGTATAAAATACTAATTATATAGATATATTTTTAGCAGATAGATTTTAAGATATATTTATATTCTAATATCTATTTGGTTTAAATTTTACATATATTACAGCTAAGGGATACACCAAATGTGGATCCATAGTGATAAGATCACTCTATGATATTTTAAATGGGGTGTTGACACCATAAAACCCTACCACATTAGATGATCTCATGGTACCATATGCCCCAACTCAGGTAGGATGGTTCATACTAGTAGGGGAGGCCATGAGGAAACTATAAGCACATGGATATGGACTACAACCACTAACAGGGGTTGGAATGAGAGAGGCATATGCATGATAGGACTTGGCTTAGGAAAGAGCCATTTATTTAGATTCTACTATTCAACTAAGATAGGTACATGCCTAGGTGGCCAACCTATAGGGATAGGTAGTAGGCTTGAGATCTTGAACATCCTCATTACAACATACTATTTAGAGGGGACTATCTGAGACATCTATGGGTAATGTGGATAGGCCATGAGATAAACATGATAGAGCCCAACCTTAGAGCAAGAGTGATGTATTTTTTATTTTGTATCAAAATACATGATATATATATATATATGTATATATATATGTATATATATATATATGTATATATACATCATGTATTTTGATACAAAATAAAAAATACATCAATATATATATATATATATATATAGATATGTATATATATATATGTATATATATATATATGTGTGTGTGTATATATATACACACACACACACACACACACACACATATATATATATATATATATATATATACATATATATATATATACATATATATATATATACATATATATGTATATATATATATATGCTAAAAATAAATATATCCATGCATCTACAACCACAACCATAATACAAACACATAAGATTAACATCCAACTATCAAAATAATATATCTTAGGCCATGAGATAGACATGATAGATCCTAACCTTAGAATTAGAGTGATGTATTTTTGTATTTTGTAGAATGGGGAAGAGACCATAAGAAGAGATGGAACCACAAGAGGTGGAACCACTAGGGAAAAAAGGGGAGCATTATTTTGAGAGTGACCTATGGGAGGAAGGGTAGAATGTGAAGGAATGTTTACGAGGTGATTCTTAAGATGTTGTTGAAGGATGCAACAATGATTAGAGTGATGTGTGCCACATTGGTGATAGAGACAATAAACCTCTCTATACTTAAGAAGATACTTAGGTAATACCTTAGGGGGAGGTATAACTTTGTATAAGGGTTGAGGAATAGTGAGATGCAAGGTGTCAATATATTTTTACAACTTTCAATAATGTATAGAAAAATGTTTATCTATGACATGGAAGCAATAGATATACCTATGAGTAATCTTGGTTAGTGTATGCACAAGAGGAGTGGACATAAAAGTCAAGGAAGATTGGTATAATGAATAATATCTAGTCCAATGACTAGAAAATTTATGAATATCACAATAAGGCTGATCGACCCATTTGGTGGGTGAAGGATCTAACTTTGGTAAAGGGATCAAATAATCACCAAGAGAAGGTGGGGTTGGTGGTGAGACTGGACAAGGCTCGACTGAAGGAGAAATAGGAAGATATTTAGATATAGAGTAAGTTGTAATGGGATCTAAACTGGGCTCTATTGAGGGAGGGGTATGGTCTGGAGAAGACTTAAGGAAAATCACAAGAATCTCAGAGATAAGTCAGCTAGAGGGGTCATGGTATCTATCAAAGTGATAGGGACCAGTCATAACATGATCCATAATCATAATCCTATTAGTTTATTTATAAATTGGAGGTGTATGTACCATGTCTACCTTATGATAAAGACAAATATTAAAATTAGGAAAAATATGGGATGAAATACTAGAAGATATACTAAAATATTGAAGTAAAGAAGAATGATAATGAATAATTTCAGAATCTCAGGTCTAATCTAGACCTCCTAAAAATGGATCATCTAATGTATAACCATAATCATAATTAGGTGTATGAAGATCAATGGCACATGTAGGGATGACCTTGTCATCAGATGTGGTGTGATGAATGGAATGTCAAGTTTTAGTTAAGACAATGGGGATATCATCACAAGGTGGGTGACATGAATGAGTTTGAAAAGAATTGGAAAGCTGAGAGATGAGATGAGGTGAGAGATTTGAGGTTTTAATCTTGAGATTGATCTTATGAGGCTCATCATCATAAGAATCTAGGAGGTTAAGGGGTATATTCCCAATGAGTTTGGGGTAGCTATTGTAAACTTGGGTGGAATTGATAGGAATGTTAAATCATTGAGATTCATGAAATGGAACACTTGGAAAAGGTTCAAGGGTAAGAATCTTGAATACACCATAGTCTTAGAATTGTTAGAAATTTTTAGGATTAGTGTCACCTTGAATCCTATATATGACTCCATTATGAGTAAATTTAACACATTGGAAAATAGAAGAGGCAACTACTCTCATATGATGAGTCCATAGCCTACCAAGTAAAATGTTATAGGATAGAGCAAAATTGAAGATCATCACCTTCACATAAATGGTGACAGTTGGGATAGTAATGGGGAGCCACAAACAACCTAAATGAGGTGTTTTCCTTTGATTGTAGCATTGGCATGTGCACGTGTGGATTTAATATTGAATTTAAAATATCTAAGGGTTTTGATAAAATTTAGAGAGGTAACATAAGTGTTAAAACCCTCATCAATCAAGGCATGCTTGACTTGGATATCATCGATATGAACACTGATAAAAAGAGGAGGCTCATCTACATGAAGTAGAATCTAATCGAGGATCATAGAAGCAATGAGAAATTTGAGAGAATGAGTCCTTTGTCTCATAAACATGTATGGAAATTTCCTTACACTATTATAAAATACTATCTTCTGATCCAGATAAGGTGGCTTCGCATCCTACTAGGGGAGGATGAGGGATATTCATTTCAAACAAAATCTGCATAATATGGTTATGATGATGTGGAAAGGTCCTCATAAGTTGGAGAAATGGGATTTGAGATGGGAGGTTAGTAAGATCCATGATAAGATACCACTCATCATAACCCATAAGAAGACTGCTAGAAAGAGGTGCATAGTGTTTAAGGAGGTCCTTGAAAGGAGGATTCAAAGTACATGTGAATTTATGATGATAAGAGGTAGAAGGTTTAATTAGAAGACAAGTTTTTTGATTAGCTTGAGAGGATGGGGTAGTTGATGCAGGTGAGATTTGAAAAGAAGTGTTGATAGAAGTTTGAGTATCATTGGTGATAGGTAAATAATCTAGAGTGATGGTAGAAATAGTATAAGAAGTGTTATCCAAGGGAGGTGTTGGAACTGGTTCATTAAAAGATATGAGGTCTTCTTTCCCCAACTTAGTTAAGTGAGTTAGAAAAGAATCTTAGATAACATGAAATGTTTGAGATAATTGAGGTGTGTGGATGGGTTGAGGATCAATGAAAGTAACCACCTTTTGCATATTAGTCATATTGACCACATTCTCTTCAAGAGTTGGGTCAAGAAGATTGTCAAAATTATTGGTAGAAGGGGTAAGATTGTCTTGGTTATCTTAATGATTTGGAAAAGGATATTTATAGATGTCAAAATGAGCATTAGCCTAGCTCAAATCTTGAGATTTAGTTTATGTTTCATGGGATTTGAAATCAATCTCATATGCTCGCTAATGTTGATGAATGATATAATCATGGTCAAAATTAGAACCAAGAAGGAAATCCATAGCTGAATTATGAAGATGCATATAGGTCTCATGAGAATGACCCAAACTATCATGAAACAAACAATATTTATTGGGATCATACCAAGATTTCATGGGATGAATGGGATCAAATTCTCATGGGAGAGGCCTTGGTAGATGTTTTATAATTTTGTTAGGGATCAATTTTTATGAACATTGATGTTGTTAGATGAAGATAAATGAAGATTAGTGATATGGTTAGGAGGGGAATCTCATTTTGAGGTTTGGTTGGGAACAACAACTTCAATAGTATGAATGGTATCATAAGAGTGCATGACACCATCATTGGTAGCATGACAATTCTTATTCTTGAGTAACATACGAGCACCCATAAAAGGTTAGGATGTCTTGATTTGATGCATAAGGAGATATTGATGCTTGGATTAGTCAATGGACTCTTCCAAAGTATGTGGAGAGAGTCTAGACCTAATATTATAACTTAGGAAAAAGAGCATTGGTAAATAGATGAAAGAGGTTGTCATTTGCCATATTATGTTCACATTTATTGGACAAGGTCTTCCATCATTTAATGAAAGATTGTGCGGTTTTGGTCTCAAGTTGATTACAATTGATAAAATGGGCTAAGGTATTCTATGAGAGATCACTAGTTTAGAAATATTATACTAGAGCATTGACTAAATCTTCCAAACTAGTAATAGAATGAGAATTTAGTTGGTTATACCAATCTAAAGCATCACCTGTGAATTTTTTTGATAATAGCTTGGTAGCAATAAAGGTATTTAGTTTTACCCAGTATTTATATAGATTTCCAAATATTTTTAAATGAAGAGTAGGATCGGTTAACCCATTATAATAAATGGTAGGTGTGATACCTCCTATATTGAGATTAGAAGTTTGAGATTTAAGAGGCTAATTTTGAAGATGCTTGATTCTTTTGTTAAGAAGATGTGGTTGAGGTATAAGATTACCGTGGGAATCCCAAAGAGGATGTGGGGGAACATTTTGGTTATGCATTCCCCATGACATCTATTGAGGGTGGGTTTGAATATGAATAAGATGATTTTGCTTTTGCATCATTTGATTTGCATTGTTATCTTGAAAAGCATTCATTTGATTAAGAGTTTGTAATAGAAGTTGATGGGTTTGATTTGCATTATTGGTATTGTTTGAAGTATTAGAATTGGTAGTATTGGCTTGGGTACCACTATGGGTGTTAGTAGGATCTTGAGAATAATTGTTAGTAAGTGAAGCACTAGTGGAATAATTTTATTATGTGGTAAAATATGGACTAGTAGAGGGATGAGAAGAGGTAGCACTAGAGGCATGATTACCATGGGTAGAAAATGATAAACTAGTGGAAGAATTGAGAATAGTGGGTGTTAGAAGAGGCCCACTAGATGTGGAACCTACCATGTTAGTAGAGATACTAGGCATGGTGGTAGAAGAAATAAAATAAGAATAAGCCATTGTACGAGGAGTCAAAATTGAGGGAAAAGGATGAGAATCAAAGAAGCTAGTATCCCCAAATCCATGTGAGAACATGGGAGAAGGTGAATGGGGATCCTTGACTTGGCCACTTATCATGAGATGGTAAATAGTAAAAGGATCCTTTCCTCAATGTTGAGGAAACTCATTGATGAATAATAGCATTACTAGTGTATACTCTAATTTGGGTTGATCTTCAAGTGAGAAGAGAGGATTACAAAGCAAATAAAAATGATGAGGGGTCCCATAGTTTGTAGTGCAAGTGACTATATCCACATTAATTTCATCTAGGATAAGAGCCAAAAGATGTTTATGGGATAACCTATTAGGATTGGTATGACTCATCATATCTATTGAATTCAACTTAGCATTGTCTTTAAATAGGAAGTTTGTGATGATGGAGAGAGATTAGGGAAGGCAAAGTTGATGCAAAATCAAGGAGAAACAAAATGTAGATAAGAGTATAGAGTCAACTAGGTTGACCTAGTACTAAAAATAAGGTATGAAAACTAAGTCAATAAGGATATATAGTCAATTAGGTTGACTTAGTACTATAACCTGAGAGACATAAAGGAGTACTAGGTCAACCAGGCCAACTCAGTACTATAGTCAAGGTAAAAGATACTTTGTAAAAGAATATGTTAAATAAAATGACAGTGTATTGAAAATAGGAATAGAAAATAATTTAATTTTAAATTAAGAAATGGAAGAAAACAAATAAGAAATTGGATCAAAGACAATTATCCAATTACGGTACACATCATAAAATCTTGCACTAAAACTAGCTAATGTAAGTTTTTGAAATAAAATATATAATGAGTAAAGAGCAAGCAATCTACTAAAAAACAAATTCTAACTAAGTGGTCATCCTAAATGTTTTTAGATTATTATAAAGTGTTATTTTAAGTGTGATAGGGAAGTTGGTTGAACATAGGGAACTATAAATAAATCTATAGATGGTTTTTAGGATGTTTAGGTTAAAAGGGATCTATGTTGGCAATGGTACTAGGTTGGTATTGGGGCCTACCCCCTCACTTCACAATCTCTAAGTGATAAGGGTATCATGTTCTTTTCTAATATATACCATTAATCACATGTTTATACTTGGACAAAAAACCAAGTCATCTTTACCTTCAGTGATGAAATCCAAGTAGGCGGGCCTTGGTTAGACATATGTTTAAATGAATTTTGAAATTATGTTTTTTGGTAGTGTTTTCAAGAAAGAGTAAAATAGTGAAACTAAATGGTATATTAAAAAACCACCTAATTAGACTATGTGAGCTAATCTAAGCATGCAGACAATTGAAAGTGAAAGTGTGAATTAATTACTAACATATAGTTATTAATTCCTAATTTAAGCATAGTTAGTTTAGACTATGATATATGATAACATTATAAAACAAAGTCAATATGGTCATTATTATACTGTAGAAGTAAGAGTCATTAAGAACTAAGTCACTCAGGTTAACTTTGTATTTGAGACAAAAGATAGAATATAAAAATAGGTCAACCAAGTCGACCTAGTTTTCTACATGATTATAGTTTTGAAGACTACAAACTTTGTAGAATATAACTATAAGGAAGAACTAAATTGAAAGAGAGAGAAAGAAAGGAACCTTGGTGGGTTGGAAGATGCTAAGGACTATGAAATTTATATTGAAGTGTCTTGAATGCTACTTACAAGTTCTACTAACTGTGTTGACTGGGTTGACTTAGTTCTATAATTACTTATTTACTAAAGACTATTTAAGATGACTTTACTATCCTAGTTGAGATGGTTTGTTATCTTGAAGCTAACTATGATACTAAGTTGACCTAAATGACTTAGTTTCCTATTCTAGAGATAAATAAGGGACTAAGTTGACCTATTCAACATAGTTTGTTGTCCAAAAGTGAATAAGAGTATTATGTCAACCTATTTGATCTAATAAATTATATTTGATGAAGACCTATATAAAAATAACATTTTTTTTTTGATGTGACTATGTGTTAAACCTATGCATAAAAGTTAGAAATTATATCAGCCTAGTTGACTTAGTATCATAGATATATAAGAATAATAAAATGATATAAATGAAAATCACGAAAGAAAAATGCAAGGGTTAAATTCACATCAGGTTCACTAGAATGTATGCAATCAATAATGCATCATATCCAAAAATCAATCCTTGTTCAGAGAAGATAGATCCTACTTACACTTCTGATTGGGGTTACATTAGATAATTAAGAACATGACTAATATGGATCTGCTAGACCAAATTAGGGGATATCTTACCATAATAAGATCACTAGGGAGGATTCCAAATCCTCCAATCAAGAAATATCATGCAATAACCCTAACTGAGTCCTATGTTTTCATATTCACTATACTAATAATAAGTAAAGCAAAGAAATCTAATAAAGTGCTCACCAAAGCTTATGGTACAAAGTGGGGGTAATAAACAAAAAAATTAAAAATGCATATAAGAACTATACTCACATTAATGTATATTTAATCATAATTCATGGAATAAAAGTGCAAATTCATATCTATCTACTCTTAAAAAGGAGGAACAAACTTAGGAATACTTACCTTTGAAGATGAACCCACTGAGCCTCAATCTTTCTTTTGGCCAAGGTGATTCACAAGAGGCTATTGTGGTATGTAAGGATGAAAAGGATAAATTAGCTCTAGGATACACATCTTATCAATTCATCTAAAAGACTTCTCCACAAGATAATATCTTTGTCTCCAAATAAAGTATGAAACCCTAAGCTTGTTCTTCAAGTAGAATGGTGGATAAGCAGATGTGTAATAGCTTTTACTTATTCTTCTCTTCTCTAAATAATGTTAAGATGACTGTGTATATATAGGTGGATTTAACCCTAAACCCTTTCAAAAGTTTTGATTGACAGGGTCAACCCAATTGACCTAGTATCATTATTGACAAAAACTCACTAGGTCAAAGACTAGGTTGGCCAAGATCTGACCTAGACACTAAATAAGTTTTGCCAATAAGAGTACAAGGTTGACATAATTGACATAGTCATGCAAACTATCAAAATGTGATTTAGGTTAATAAAATGGCTAATGAAGGTGGTAAATGACTAGAGGAGTGTGTAAAAGAGAAGGACAAACTTAGGGGAATGGTTTTTAGGAGAAAAGTGTGTAGATAATAAGTGGAAAAAGGGACAACAATCCTACAAAGAACCAATGGTCTTCCCACCCCTTTCTAAATGAACCCCTGAGGGCATAAAATCAAATATATTGAGAATTGATGGGTTCTTGTAAGATAGAGAGTGATAGTAATTATTAAAAGTCTAAAAATATTATGTATATATAGATAAGGACCTATGCATATAACTCTCATCTAAGAGAGATAGATAGGGGAAATAATTATATATGTAAGATGAGTTTAGTTTTATATGTAACATGAGTTGATTAATTTGGCCCTATCCCATATTTGAGTTAGAGTTTATTGAATCCCCCTATCTATATCTTTAGCAAGGCCCCTTTATCTATATAGATCCCATACCCCAATCAGATAGAATAGTGTCATGCACCCTATCTTGGGTAATTATTATATCTATCTATCCCCCTATATATCTATATATGAAGGATATCTTTTGATTTTGTCATGGGAGAGTAAGACATAGGGCTATTTATATGTGAGTCTTCCATGTCTATCTATAGGAGGTTGGAGATACCCAGAGCTTGGGTAGGGGTGTCCCCTATCTATATAGATCTTACAAACCATCCTTACTTATCTTTTAATTTCCCTAATGATTACATGATATAGTAGGTAAGATTTTATATAAAGTGGTCTGATACCCTCGACCTCCCATATAGATAGAGGGGGTAACATAAATTCCCCATATATAGATAGGGGGTTTCCATATATCTAATATTTATAGGTAAGGGTGCCCCATACATAATTAAGGGGAGTGAACTTGAATAGATATTCAACCTACATATAGATAGGGACCCAATCCCATCCCCATTTATAGAGATTAGATCAGATCTAAGTGGGCACCATATGGATATATAAACTAAGCCATCTCTCCTAGCTATGAGCTATGAATTGTAAGCTATCTATATAGAGTTCACCTATATATCCTCTCCTAAATATTAGAGGTTGTTGGGACCTCTCCTCTCTAATGGAGTCCCAATATATAGGGGTGTGGGGTATATGGTAGCTAAATATATCTTGATCTCTAGTCTAAGGTAGGGGTAGGAGTTTCCCATATATATATATATAGGAAGGCCAAGGGAATATATAAATCATAGACCTCTCTTATGGTAATGGTTGATTATTTATCTCTAAACCAATCATGGATAGGGATTGACTTGAGACATCATTCATTTATGCACTCGATAGATATTATATATGTAATGTAATAGACTCAATCATTTTTAGCAACCCCTATATATCTATAGGGTGGGTAATTTATATATATTAACCCTATCTATATATCAGTTCTAGTTAGATATATATGCCCCCCATAGTCTATATTTGAGTTTAGAGTTTAGATAGAAAAGGGTATTCACTATACTCACCCTATAGATCAAATTCATATGGCTATTAACTATGATATATATATATATATATATATATATATATATATATATATATATATATATATATATATATATACACATACATACATACATATATATATATATATAGAGAGAGAGAGAGAGAGATAGAGAGATAGAGATAGAGTTTATTGGATTGGATTAGAAGTTTAGAGTTTATATAGAGGGGGTTATTCACTATCCTCACCCCATAGATATATTATTAATTAGATTGAGGTTGATATATGGTCATGTATATAATAGATGTATATACTAGTTATGATGTGGTGGCCCCTCTATATTCATATTGATCCCTATCCCCTCTCTATATACAATATGGGATGCTTCATTAACTCATTGACAAATAGATTATAGATGGCCCTATCTATATTTGTGGGTTTTGAGGTTAAAATAGATAGGGAATTTGAGCCTTATCCCCTCTCTATATATGGGATGGGATGCTTCATTGGCTTAACTATAAGGTTCATACCCATATACCCTATACCCTATACCATATACCCCTCCCCATTTAATATATAGGGATTGGGGAGATGGTATAAGGGTGAGGTGAGAATCATACCATTAGTAAATATTTGATCCCTATCTCATATCTACATATGGGATGGGATTCCATACCATTATCGAGCATTCAAGGTGAGAAATATTCATTAAAACACAACCTATGTGGTTACTCTACTCTATAGATATAGAGAGGTCCCCATGATGACTCTATAGATATGTCCACAGATGATATTTATATTCTAGTGAGGTAGGGGTGTCCTATTCTCCTTGATCACCTATCACTCAAATAGCAGTAGTCCTTCATTCATAATGCATCATGTTACACTTTACTTAGTGGTATTATTTATCATAAAGGCTATGATGTGATGATACTTCGATGTTTAAATTTGGGTGAATCCAAATCATCACTTATATACGTGCATGGAGAGATTTGTGGGGACATACAAGTGGAATGGTCCTTACTAAGAAACTCCATTGGATAGGATATTATTGTCCCAAATGAAATTAGACACATGCTCTTATGTTAATAAATGCTTTGATCTTCAAAGGCATGGTGATTTGATTCATGCTCCTTTATGAGTAATTTAGCCTATGACTTATCCTTATCTATATTATACATGGGGACTCATTCTCATAGGTAAGATAAACCCCAATTATTCTAATGGACACAAAATTATCTTGATTACAACCTGGTATTTCACTAAGTGGGTTAAGATAATCCCTCTCACTTACATAAATAGTAAGTAGATCTCCATATTTATTCTGAATCACTCATCTACCACTATGACATTCCCTCTTCCATTATATCTAATGATGACAATTCATTCAATAAAATAGATGTGAAAACCTTTTATACACACTTTTATATGAAACACAGATGGTCAACTCCCTATTACCCTCAAGGTAATGGCCAAGCTAAGGAATATAATAAGACTATTGTCAAAATTATTAAAAATATCATCATTGTCTCTAGCTATGATTAGAATTTGTAGTTATTCCCTACTTTATGGGCTTACCATACCAATATATGCACATCTATAGGTACAACACCCTATTCCATTTTTTTGGATCTAAGGCTATTATTCCTATTGAGATAGATTTTCCCTCCCTACACATTTCATTATAGGGTTTCATTGATGATGATGAATATGGATTTGCCAAGCTATAAGAGATAGAACTCTTAGATGAGAAATGGTTAGCGACATTGATCCATCTCTAAGTGTATCTGAATCAATTATTCCATATTTATAATGATCACATCATACCTAGAGACTTTGAAGTGGGTGATCATTTCTTAAAAGAGAATACAAAAATAATAATGCAAAACATGAATATAAATGCATATTTAAGCCAAATTGGATAGGTCCTTTCATTATAAGAATAAACTATGTTTTTTTTCATATAGTTTGGCTACACTAAAGGGGTATGAGATAGATGAGACTATGAACATTATGAATCTCAATAATTTTTATGTTTGATCCATTTGAACATTATCTATGAGAGCCCCTACTTGGGGATATTAATTTTATGTTATTTTACTTCCTTTCATTTTCTATACCTGAGTCCAAACTTGTCTTTCTCTCATATCTTATTATCATCTTGATCTTGATTATGACATATAGGTACTTTATGTAGGTTTATAAGATAGTTTAAAAAGTGTTTTAGACTTGGTAATCATCAGTACATCATTATAGGCATAATTTTAGACTACCAAAATGCTTAAACATGGTTTTCCTACTTGGTAGTCCTTAACATAGCTTACTTTAATTATTTGATGATCCTTATCTACATTCTATATCGCTTTCATTTCATCATAATTTTTTGTTGAGTGGTAGTATTTTTCACTTCCCACTTCATTGTTGACACCTTACCATTGCATCCAATTTAATTATTATTTGAGACCCTACCCTAGGTTGTTTTTACTTTTTTAGATGTTTCCTTTTCCATTTGTTTTTATTCCCTTATACTTTATTCTTATAGAATATTCATGTGCATATCTTATTTTGAAAAAACATAAAAACATTTGAATATTATAGAAAATCCTAAAAAACAAAACATTCATAAAATGCCTCACATCTCTAAAAGAGATATACAACCAAAAAATGTTTTCACAGTTTGTTATCATGTTTTGTAGTAGTTCTTTCTCTTGTTTATGTTCTAGGTGTCACTATTTGATTATCATGTGGATAAGCCTCCCCTTTTCATTGAACATCTCATAGGTAAGAAAAATCGTATCTAGATAATGACTTCTCTATTTCCTTTAATCACATATGAGCATTTAATTAAATTTTTATTATGCCCTTCCCCTAGATTGTTTACCTATGTCTTGGGTGGTTATATTTCATTCCAACATGATCATTTTGAATAAACATTATCATTAATTATGATCCCATTTTTGGGATAACTACATTGGCTTGAGGTCCATATAGACTATGTAGGTAGTGATTTGCTACATGGGGTAGTTTGGGTTAGATCAATCATTATCATTCCCATTTTCATTCCACCCTTCATTCTCTTTTACACTCTTACCATATTTTTTATTTTTTTCATTTATTCTCTCACAATTTTGGAGTTATCCCTATGCACACTCTCATCATTTTTTGATTCATTTACATATCTTAATTTTATAATAATTTCATTATAATAAATGTTATCACTTTTCTTCAATCCCATTTTTTGGAGAGCTACATTGGCTAGAGGTCTAAATAGACTATGCAATCAGTGCTTGGATACATGGGGTAACTTGAGTCAACTTGACCACTATTTTTCCCATTTTTATTTCCCTCTTCATTATCTTTTATGCTCTCATCATTTTATGAATTGTTTTCATTTACATTCTCACCATTTTTTGAGTTATCTATATGCATTCTCTCTCTATTTTGATTTTCATTTACATATCTTACTTCTATAATAGATTCATTATAGTCATTATTATCAATTTTATTCACTCCCATTTATGGGATAATTACATCAGCCTAAGATCTACATGGACTTTGTAGGTAGCATCCATTTTCATGGGACATCTGGGGTCAACTCAGCCATTTATTCCTTCTTCTACTATTTCCTTTGAGTCTTTTTGTCACATTGTCATTTCTAACATTACATAGATTCTAGGGCAAAGTACAAGAGTAATGTCTTATTATAAAATTTTCACACCAATAATTCCTTTTTTGGTTATTAATTTTTAGTTGTGTTTTTGTGTATGATTCAATTATCTATTTATTTATATGTTTATTATATTGCATCATTTTTTATCTAGTACATTATGTTTTTAAAATTAGGTCTTGATTTTTCATATATTGATATCTAGTTGTTAATATTTATATCTAAAATACTTTTGTTTATTTTCATTTAGTACACTATTCTTTACACTTTGGTCTTGATTTTTCATATTTTGATATTGAATTGTTAGTATTGGTTTTTTAACTATTCCCTACATAGGTGGTAAAAATGTTATCATGATTTATTTTATAATTTTGATCATATTATTATTTAACCTTAAATTGGATGTGGATTATTCATTGGGTAGATAGGGTTAAGAATATTAAAATGAATAAGCACAAGGGTGATAAATAGATCTATAGGAGATAAATTAATTTTAAAACTCAAATAGAACATATATTAAATTTATTATGTTGAGATAAGATACAAATGGAAAGTACATGTATGCTATATATTTCAATGATTCTAAAAAATATATACTTAGATAGCTTATCTAGAACAAGCAGGAAGCAGGCTAGAAGATTATTTTATAATAGTCTCCAAATTATAGATTAAGTACCTCTATAATCATAGACACTTGCATCATCTTAGGATGGTTATTTCAATACTATTATTAAGATTGGACACATGTGTTCAGTATCTTACAAAAACTAGATGAAACCACCTAGATGATTCTAGGTTCATCATCACCTTCACTTTGGTGAATTCATATTTGGGTCATGGAATATCACTCCTTGTCAAATGATATAAACCCTATTTATTCATCTTTCTAGTGGTTGTGGGAAGAATGGGTTAGTGGGCACATGATTTCAAGATAACACAAAGACACCTATGTCAATGAGTGTTGCCTACATAGCCAATACTCTAAATAGGGCCTCAGACTTATGTAGTTCTCCTCTACATGTTGACATGTGTATGAATCATGAAATGTGATATTAGTAAGTGAAATGGTGACTTGACATGTAACTTAAAAAATATAGCTCTTGGGTTTATACTTTAGTATTTCAAAACTATAGATGTGTTGTCCCTATGACTGATATAGAAATATGAGAAGATAGGGAAGCCTTTCTCAATTGAATTCTCTTTAAATAATCCTTGATATGAATATAGGTTTGTGATAGGTGAGAAATGAATGAGGATTGGTATTATATTTATACCAATCCCTTTGGAGAATATATCACACAATAAAACTTAGGCTAACCATTAAGATACACTATATTTTAAAATTAAATGACTTTATGGCACTGAACACTTATGTCAGGTAAGGACACTTGCATTGACATAGGAATCTCACTAGGATGGAAGTGTTCAGGAAGAAAAAAATTAGGTACATGTCCAAGAATTTAAAAGGTGAAAGATACGTAGGTTTCAATCATATTGGACAAGATATAAGTCATGGGTTATCAACATAAGACTTGTTAGACTAAGATACAGGACAAGGGACACAAGAAAGAGTAGATGCAAGACTTGTGGAAGTGGGAAAGGTGTAGAACTAAGAGTAATAGACAAGGTCTAAATTTTTAAAGTGTAAAATACTAAGGTGTTATATAGTTCATAAATATCATCTACATTTTCTCCCTTTAATCTAGTAATGAAATTACTAGTTTAAAGGAAAGGAATGTGTACCTGGGTGTGTATAACACACCTTATATTTGTTTGAATCCAACTTGAGTTCTTTACTAGTGATTGACATATAACCAAGATCATGTTATAGTATATAATCAATGCATATAATATGAAATCAAAAACTATTTTAACCTCTTATGACTTAATGAATGTAAATCCTATGTTGTTAAAGAGTTGAGTATAGTAATTTAGGGTATAAATATGTAGTAAATGCAACCAATAATTTGTTATGGAAAATGTTGAATTTTATAAAAATAGTAATAAATTATTTAAATGAGAACTTAGCTAAAAAGTGATTGAGATAGATGATTTAGAGGCTAAAAGCTAAGGTAGGCTAGTCTAACTATCATAAATAGGATCCAAGTGTGAAAACCCCTTCTAGATAGTATAAATATAATTAAATAGTAGCACCATATGGCATAAGTGTCTTTTTTTTGGTGGTAGTGTCCTCTATGTGAGACTATTCCAAGGTTTTCAGTGCACCTATGTCTGGGTCTATCAAGCTTGTTCCTATGTGCACAAGTTATAAAAACCTATAGATGGCTTGTTTTGACTAATTTTATGAGAAAACCCCTAATCCTCCATGTTTATAGGGAATATAGTTTATATAATTAGAAAATTATGCTTTTTAGTGGGGTAGGCTAGATATCCTCAACACCCCACTGTGATGAGATTTGCCTACATACTAATAATTTGAACAAGGATTAAGCCCAATGTAATTCTCCCTACCTAAGTGCTAGTGCAAGTGAATATAGTATGATGGTTTAATTGAGTGATTTTAATGTGTTTGAGACTAAAAATATGAATAATATAAGATTTGGAATGTTATAAATGATAGTATGTAGAAGTAGGGTAGAATACATATTGATAACCTTAATTATGCACAATGTATTTTGAATTTGTATGTGTGATTTAAATCTCATTTCCACCTAGTGGTTAGAGGGATAAAAGTCATGTATATGTAATATTATCATCATTGTGTGGGTGATAAAAGAGGTATAAACTGACCCTAGGTTGTCTAAGATTGAAATATATCCATTTATGGAAAAAGGAGGGAAAGAATAATAGTGCCAATATTAGGACACTAGCACCATGTGGAGCTAATGTCCCTATTATGGTGATAATGTCCAAGTGGTAGAACCTAAGGCATGAAGGGCCCAAATCCAAGAATGAGGGGTTGGGACTATTTTATAGATGAATAGGGATGCATTTTTCTTTCACAAAAATTGGATACATGTAAAAATAGGCCATAAGATAGGTCTAAGTCTAAGATAGGGATAGGTGGTCTCAAATAACACTATTAGCACTCAAGTGCCATTTTTAGGTGATTAAATTTGACCCCTTTTATTCTATAAATGGTGCAAAGTGAAATGACTAGGATAAAAGAAATAGAAGTCTACATAGACTTACCTAAGAGGTGAACCCTGTGAGTCTAGATTTGAGTATGTGAAGCATGATATGTTGCATGTCCTACAAGTAAAATTTGCATAAATCAGTTCTTACTTAAGAAATATCAAAAGGAAAGACAAAATTAAGTAAAGAAGCAAAACTAAATGAAACTGAGTAAAGGGATAAGAGAGAGAGGAAAGGAATGAATACACCTCACTAGTTATGTGAACCAATGCATAAACCTAGTGATAACGTCTATGTGTGTGTAAATAGTGATAAATTAGTAAATAACTTAGACCAAGCTGATGGCTTGCTTAATCTTCATGTGTGGGTAGATCAAGAACTCAATCCAATTTTGGCTCCATCATTACCCACCCATGCTTGGTGGATCATGACTTGTGAATCACTTGGATTAGACTAAAGATATGTCTAAACCTTTCATAAAGATGGCTCAAGAAATTAATTAGACTATGACTCCATCATTTTCTACCCATGTGTAGTAGATGCATCTAAAATCAAAGATAAGTGATGTAACTAGAAATATCTAAGTAGAGATATATAACTTGAGATGTAGGTTATGTGACCACTTAGGTATATTAGGCAGCTCTGAGTCACTTAAGAATGCCAACCAATGTAGATAGAGTAAGGTATGAAACTAGTTTGTAACCTAAAATATGATGTATGATGTGTATAATGTAGATAATGACATGAAATTTTTCATTTCATTTAATCAATTGGTGTGTAAGTGAGCATAAACAAAAATGTGTCACACACATACCCCTAAATCTAATATCTAAGCATATGGATTATGGACTAAGTTATAATAATCTATATCTAAACATCTAAATTGGAAATAAGAATGGTCATGCCATCCATAATGCCCCAAATCTAAGAAAATTGGTATGAATCTAATCTAAACTAAGAAAAACTCATAAATCTATAATTAAACCTGTACAAACCTAGACTATACCTACTATAATTTTTTAGCCAATCTAGATTTTTATGAAGTTGAGGCTACTTAATAGTAGCACTATATCTTGTATAGTAGCACCATTTGGTACTAGTGTTTTGATTTGGGTGATAATGTCTATATGTTTTTATTTATGTGTAACTATATTGATCTTTGTGTCACTATTTCCCATTATGTTTACCTAAGTTTGATTTTTTTAATCTAAGCCTATGTGCTAAAAATTGTATTGTGATTGCATTTTAATAGCCTGATCTCTATGACAAACTCCTTTGAATGCCCCTTATTTTTAGGGGAGTTGTTGAAATTGTGAAATAACTATCCTCAAAAGAAAAATATCCTTAAGATGTGTGTTAGATAAATAATATATAATATCTATGTAATAATCCTATATAATGTGCATACATAACATCAAAATGTAATATAATATAAGATTAAGTTTCTAATGTGTGATGTATGATATGCCTATCATTCACAAGGCTATCAAGTTATATATAACAATGTATGTAATATCAAATCTAAGTAATAAGTAAGTAGATAACTGGGGGGATGGGGCATGATGTCCATCATGACACCCAAGTAGGAATGGGAGATGCATGAGGTTCCTCATGGAATCTAAAATTTGAGTGTGTAACAAGAAATAAATGAGTGTTATGGCCATGATACATACAAGAAATCATACATACAACACACATGAGGCATGTAGAGTAGGCAAAGAGTCCATAATGCATTAGACATGGGAACATGTCAATAAATTTGAGAAAGTAAGACATACAAGGTCATGTTCAAATTCCACATATGCAAACAATAATCAATTTGACTTAGGGCCACATATAAGGACATGTTAAAATGTCCACATACACAATTAATACATCACAAACAAGGATATGGGCACATGTCCACATCATACCTACTATGAAAATAAGTGGCATAGAGCTAAAGATTAATGGCATATTCAAATTCCCTAAAGTAGAAGAAGCATTGAAACACAATCAAGTCTAAACTAGGAAAGCTAGAAATGAAAGATGTATGAACATGTAATACAAATGTGTAAGATATAAGATGTACATATACTAAGTATAAAGTAGTAGTATTTGGCAAAAAATATGAGTGTAGCATGATTAATATCAAGATATAAAAATACTAAATCTGTGATGTAGAGTTTGGAAATATGTAACCTTGTAATTGAAAATGTGTATAGGGTATCCCAAAATGGGTAAATGTGTCTAATGAAAAATCCATGTATTTATGTATATTTCCCTAATGGGTAAATAATAGCAAATCTATATTGATGTAGTGGACCTAAGTCCTATATCAATCTTCAAACACTCAATAAGAACAAGTGAAGCATGTATGTATGATAAAAATAACTATAATAAGATAGCTAGCATGTGTAGTGTTTGGAAAATATAAGAGATGTAAACATGGAAATTCATACAATCTATAATTTTGTGTTTTCTATGTAAATATTTGAATGTTTTTGTGTTTTTAAAATATTATATTATTTTTGTATTTTCTATATATAAACTATGTACAAGCAACATGAAAATGAAACTATGTATAAGGAGTAAAAGAGAAGGAAATTATGTATAATAAGTGAGGAACAATACTAATCAATGAGTCTCATAGGAGACTCAATATCAATGTGGCATGTGTGAAATAAAAAAATAATGATCATGCGTGATGTATGAAAAGGTACATGTGGTCCTAGAACTTGTTTTACTGAGTGATATTTAGCTATCACTTGATATGAAATGGTGTTAGGAATGTGGTGTCTTGTTAATTGTAGAGGTCTTAGGGACCCATCTGGTATAAGAAGTTTTAGCTATCATAGGTGCCCTATGCTAAAAACCCTGAGAACTAAATAATACTGATCTTAGAAGAAAGTGAGTAGAGGGAGGCCCTATATAATCTACAACATATCTCTAATGTAGGGGTCTCTCTAATAATGGTTTCCATTGGATAAGAACTTTGGTCAGAGTTATAACTAGTAACTAAGCTATAACTAGTAACTGTAGTGTAACTACCTATGGGATAGGTAGAGGATCCTCATATGAAAAGCACTCAATTTTGATCACCTAGTTTGCATGCATATATTTAAGGCAAATATGCACAATGGATGGGATGGCTAGTAATTTTTGTATCAATGGCCTACCTAATAAAATGTTAAATGTGCCTGCACTAGGTACTACTAAGAATCTAGTGGCCACATGTGCTGGTCTAACCTATAGTAAAAGTACAATCTCCTTGATGGAGCTCTAAACATGGTCACTAAAGCCATGGATAACTATGTTTATAGAAGATATATCCTAATCTAACTACCCAAAATGTTGTAAAAGTGTGATAGTGCACATGTTAATACTTGACCCATTATCAACCATAACACTCTGAATATGATGATGATCTATGTAGGTTCATACAAAGAGTGCATATAAATCTGGATCATCATCAACAATCTTTGAATTTAATAAATTGATGAGTTGTCTAGCTATAAGTATAGTATGGTACACACCAATGATATTATGTAGTGGGTGTGAATCCTTTATAGTAGTGTGATATGATGATGGTGGTGAATGTACCTAATGCATGTAGTGAACACTTGAAGTGTCCCCTACCTCATTTTTTATATGCTTTGGAAATGGATTTGATAATATTTTAATACCTTAGCTTCTATTTGTTAAACTTCATCTCCCTATGTGGGTGTCCCCACATCAATAATGTTATCCTTTATCAAATCTTGTATTTTATGTTTCAAGTTGATGCATCTATTTTTAGTATGGCCTAGTGCCCTGTGATATTCATAAAATGCATTAGAATCATAATTCTTTGGAAGAGGCCATGTTATATCAACCTATTTAATGGGAGGGAGATATATGACATTGCATTTAGGATTTTATTTAAAACATGTGTTGGTGATTCTATAAGGTTGGTGAAAAATCTTTTTGGAGAAGTTGATAAAATTAGGGGAGGAGATGGATCTGAAGCTACATTAATTGTTTCCTTTGGATCAATCTTGTTTTTAGTGTCCCTTACCTTGTATGGATATTACTATAATTCTTAATAGTGTATTCTAATCCACTTGTGTATTTTAATTTGCCCATGGAGAGAATCTTGATTTATCTTTATTTCACTATGTGGCATAAGTCTTAAGGTTGAAAACTTCTTGAACAATATAGCTTCATGTAATGTTGGTATTAAGCTCCATTTGAATATGTCTTGGATCTCTCTATCTATCATGGGGTTAGTCAACTTGGATAATATATTTTTGTATCATAATACGTATTCTATAATAGGTTCATTTGATTTTTGTTTCAATTGTGCTACTTGATCATATGAGATATTATCACTGATGTTTATTTATAAGTGGGCTAAAAAGATATCTTCCAATGGATTGAATGTGGTGATATACTAATTTGGTATATCATAGAACCATTGTAAGGCATAATCCTTTAGACTACATTGAAATAACTTAGAAAAGAGCTAATAATTAGACACTTATTCCAAACATGTTGCATAAAAAGATTATAGATGGTGCTTTGGGTCACTATTACCATCATATAATGTAAGCTTAGGTTCCATGAATCCATATGGCAAAAACATTTCTGCTATGTAATGTGCCAAAAGTGTATGTAAAAAAATAGGAGAATCCAAGGCATGTGATGGCCTAGTATCTCCTTATTCAAGATGTAACACCTTATCCTATAGAGTATGAACCTCATACATAAGTTATTATACATCTAGAGAGGAGGAACTAGCCAGAGGTGGTGTAGCTAACACTGAAGGTTGTTGAATTAAAATTGGTTGTTGTGTTCACTGAGATGGCCCCAAAGTAGGTGTAAAAATGTTGTTATCTATGGGAGTAGAATATTTACTACTATTTTTTTTATTTAATTCCATTATGTATTGTAAAATACATGCATGATCATGTGGTTATTCCCAAATTCTATCTCTGAAGTTTTGTAGAATCTCATCCTTATTGACAATTAGATTTTCATTGTTAAGTCGGGGGAGAGTCTCCCAAATCTTATCTTATGTATCATATTAATCTTGATTGTATTTCTCATCTTAAAATTAATTATCATTGAAATACACATAATTAGGGTGGGAATGATCAATGATGGGAGTTATAAGTGGTCCCTTGTCCATGGTATAGGTTTGAATAGAAGGAATATGAGTATGATCAATAGGATTTCCACTAAGCCTGACACTTCTTAATATAAGAGAGATAGAGAGATTTTTTATATGGAATATAGTAAAAAAAGTGAAATAAGTTTTCTAAAATATAATGTATTAAATTTAAAAATATTAACATAGCCAATGAAAATAGGAAAAATAAGCATACAAACCCTATTAACATATAGGGTTAGGGTTTGAATAGTATTCAAAGTAAGATGGGTTCACCAAATGTTTTAAACTTTTCAAACTTAGTGAACGTAAATATAATGTTTTTAAATAGATAAGTATATTAAATCAAGGTATGGATATAAAGTAAATACAATCACTGATTTGTTGTATAATTGACTAATTTTGACCTTTCTAAAAATATCAAAAAATAATGTAAATGAAACTTAGCTATAAATTTACTGAGACAGATGATCTAGAGGCTAAAAATTGAGGTAGATCCTAGTCTAAGTGTCATAAATAGGATACATGTGTCAAAATTCCTTATAGATAGTAAGACCCTAATTTGATAGTAGTGTCATGTGGCACCAGTGTCTTTATTTTGGTGGTAGTGTCCTCTCTGTAGGACTATTCTAAGGTTTTAGGTACACCTAAGTCTTGGTTTGTCAATCTTGTTCATACGTGCATGAGTTTTGAAACCTTATAGATGATTTATTTTGATTGATTTTATGATAAAAACCCTAATCCTCCATTTTTATGTCATATAGTTGATACAAGTATAAAAGTGTGTTTGTTGGTGGGGTAGGTTAGACATCCTCAACACCCTGCTATGATGAGAGTTTCCTACATACCAATAATCCAAAGATGGTTCAAGTCCAATGTAGTTCTCCCCACCTAGGTTTTGGTATAAGTGCAAGTGAATCTAGTATGATGGTTGAATTAATGACTTTGAATGTGTTTAAGACTAGAAATATGAGTAATCTGAGCGTAAGAATATTGTAGATAGTAGTATGCATAAGTAGGTCACAATAGGGATTGATAACCTTAATTACACATATATTATTCTATGTTTGTATGTGTGATTTTAATCTCATTTCTATCTAGTGATTAGATGGCTAAAATTCATGTATATATATTTTTTGAGTTTTTATGGGTGCTAAAAGAGGTCTAGGATAACCCTAGGTGGTCTAAGATTTGAAAAGATATCCATTTGTGTTATTACTATCCCTATTATGGTGTTAATGTCCAAGTGGTATAATCTAAGGCATGAAGGTCCATGATGTAAAAATGAGGGTTTGGGACTACTTTAGGGATGACTAGGGATGTTTGTGGCTAGCACAAAGACCTGATTAGAGTACAAATAGGCCCTAAAATAGATCTAAGGATAATATAGGGATAGGTGGTATCAATTATCACTCTTAGAAATCAAGTGTAATTTTTATGTGATTAAAAAAACATTGAAATGATTGAAATTGAATGAAAGCAAGGTTTAGGAGTAACCTTATATGTCAATGCAACCATCTTTCCTTTTGGCAATTTAATTTTAAAGATGTGTCATTATGAATCACCTAAATTAAGATTAGGAAAAGTATAAATATATAAAGTACATATATCTAAGGATTTATAGAGAGGAGGGTCTATGACTCCAACCTTAGAGAAAATTTGGAGTGCCACCTAACTATTGAAGCTAGCTCAAGTGTACAACCCAATCATACTTATAACCTAGTGAGTGTGAGTGAACCAAGTTAACTCACACTATAAAAATAGTGAGTATGGATGATAAAATCAATTCCAACCTACAAACTTGGCATAATTTAATGATTTAATCACCTTAACCATACTAAAAATTGAACCTACTACTACAATAGATTGGTTCAGTATAGTCTGTAAAAGTCCAAATTGGTTGTGGTGACAATCCCTAAAATTGTAAGTAATCTTAAACTATTTGGATTTTACAATATTAGGCACACATTTCATAGTATATTCACCTTAAATATGTATCATGTTGAAACTATTTATAATAATGGTACCAATTTATATAATTATACCACAAATGTGTATCTAAATCATATAATTATGTAGTTTGGATAATTTATAGCTATGTAACTATGGAGAACATTATTTCAAAGCATGTGACCACTTTATTATGAAACTAAAAACTGATATAAGTGCCGATTTGGAGTACATGTTCTAAAACATGCTCCCACTATAATCTAGATATGTTGACTATTGAGTAAGTGTGAAGAACATGTTTCCAAAACATGCAACCATTGAATCTAAAAAATGCAAATGTGTAGAATACATGCCTTTATGACATTCCTCCACTAATATGACTCTTTTGAGGTAAGGAAATATATAAAATGGTAGTTAACTCACCTCAAAAGGATAAGATAACCATATAATGTGAAGGAACCATGTAACATATTAGAGAATATGTCTAAGTGAATGTATCATTAAAGTATATAGAATGTGATCACATCAAGGCCTAAGATGTATGATAAATATCATGGTAATGTCTAGATATTAATAGTACAATATAAATAATTAATCAAGCACATACACAATGGAACTCAAAATCAAATAAAAAACCAATTGTCTAAAGAGATCACAAACAAGGGGCATGTTCAAATGCCACACAATCAAATGGACATGACTTAGTAAAATTTCCACAAAATAAAAAATGACATATTCAAATGTTTGTACAAAAATAAATGACACATAAAATTTAAAATAAGTAAACAAAGGCATGGGGGATGCAAAAATTGGATCATATCCAAATGCTCGATAAATAATACCATAGCAAGGAAAGACACTCAATGAAGTATAAAGGAAATTATAATCAACTTGCATAAACATATCATAGAATCCCATAGATCAAATGTATTAGAAAAAAATGTCAATTACATATCATATCAAGTACAATCTGAATAGATATAAGCATGGATAAATGCATGTATAATTACATATTATCTCAAACATGATAATGTAAAGTGACCATATAATTATATAACATGGAAGTATCATGATCATAGAGGTAGATTCCCCCAACATCTGGTGACATGAGTAGAGAGAAATCCCAACATCCAAAAGTTCATATATCATGCATCTATGTATGCCTTTATCACACTCAAATACAAGTTTGAAACACATGTGTATGTATAAATAATTGATATGCTATCCAACAATATGAAACTAACACATACATAACAAAGAGAAAATAGAATTTTTAGATGACAAATATTTTTGGATTTTGGATTTTTTTATTTTTTTGGTATTTTTGGAATAAAAAATACTATCCTATGATCACATCTTAAGGATGCACATAGATATCTCCCCACTATAAACCTGGTCTAATAAATTGGTGACACTACCAAGGAACATGTATAGGTGTAATACCTATCACTATAGTATCTAAAGTGCCTTGTGTATGTAAAATATGACTATGTGGGCATGAATGAATAATAGGAGTAGGGGTTTTTGGAACCTTTTGTTGAGTGTTCTATGTTTTTTATGGAACACTAATAATATGAACATGTGTACATGCTCTAGATATCTAAATTTGGTGTGTATTATATGAGGATTCCATGGAACCCACTATAAATTTTTGATGTAATGGTCTCTTAAATACTGGCCACCTAGTAAAGGTGATTCCCTATTACTTACCCTTTTGCAGTGGATTAGCCGTAGTATGATTGATAACTAACTACTTGGGTGTAAATTCTATTGTTTAAGAGGATGCTCATATGGAGATCTGAAAACTATAATTACCTAATTATCATGAATTTTTTTAACACACCCATGCATTGTATAAGGTACCACTTAAAGAGTATGTATCCAATGGCATCCCAATAACATATCAAAGACACCCATGGAAGGTATAACTAAAAAGGTAGTAACCACATGTGTAGGACTCACCTATAAAGGTAAGCCAATCTCACCAAGAATCTATTATGAGATCCCATCAAATATTATAACTAATCTAGTATAAGGCTATAAATCATGATGAGTATAACCCAAGTGAATAAGTAATTCCATGGTACAAACATTCTCAGTTGTACCATTATAAATTATAACACTATGTATAGGCCATTTATCAAGGTATGCTCGAATGAATAAATAATGAATATCTGAGTCATCATCCTTAATCTCATTGTCATCAAAGGTAATATAAGGTCTCTAAACCATAAAAGGTGTATATCATGTGTAAGTGCCAAGAATCCCATCTAGTGAGTGCTCATAGCATGTTAGACAAGGATGTGTGTTATATACCATTTACACTCTTGCATATTTTTTATAATTATCTTGAAAAGAATTATTAAATGTATTCTATTTTTGGTGATAACTAGGTTATGAACTTGATTCTTTTACAAGATGATAAAATTTAATATTTTGGTCATCAATAATGTCTTGGATATTATGCTTCAAGTTAAAACATATTTTTGTAGATTGCCCTAGTCCCTAATGAGAATCATAATAAGAATTTACATCATATCCTTTGGGTAGAGACCAAATAATATCAACCTCTATAAGATGAGGGAGATATATAAGTTGGCACTCCACTAATCATGTGAGTAATGAATTTGGAGACTCAGGTAAACATGAGAACTATCTCCTTGGTGCATTAGATAAGACAAGTCCATTAGGTTTCTATGAAACTACATTGACCATGGTGGTTGTTTCCTTTTTAGGCTCAATAGGTTTTACCTTATAACTTAGTTTGATTGTAAACTTGGTGTTGGATATGGATGTATCTTGTGTGTTTGCTACATACTTAAGTTTTTTGAGGGAGATAAGTATCATTTCACAATCTTGAACAACATAGCATAAGTCATCAAAGTATTTAAGTGTTTTGAAAATGATGGACTCATGTAAAGGAACAAGAAAAATTTATTTCAATATATATTTAAGTTATTTATGTTACATAGGATTGTCATTTTAGCCAACATTGTATTGTACTTCAAGACACATTCATTGATAGGTTCATTTATTCCTTGTTTGATTTTTAAAAATTGGGCATAGGAAACTTTTTTGGTAATATTAATAGAGAAATGTGCCAAAAATGATCTATAAGAGGTTTGAATGCTTTCATATATTTTATAGGTAAATCATATAACCACATCAAACTATAGTATTTGAGGATCCTTGGAAATAATTTGGTTAAAACCCAATCATTGGAGGAATAATCAAGGCATGCCACACATAAAGATAAATTATATTGCTCAAAATCTCCCTTACCATCACAAAATGGAAACTTAGGTGCAACAAAACCAATTGGTAAAGGGTGCAAATATGTCTCAAGTGAAATAGGGTTATGCAACACATCTTGGGAATAAATAGCATTACGATACTTTAAATTCTATTTTTAAATGTTTGTAATATTTTCCTATAAGGTATTTATAACATGAAGGAGAATTTGAATTGTAGACCCAATCAGGTTTAGATTTGTAAGTGAAGTAGTCACCAAAGGGGAAGTGAACATGGTTTGAGTATTAATAGGAATTAAAACTAGTATTTGAGTTGAAATAATTGGTAATTCCATGGTAGATGTAGTAATAGTATTTTTAGGAAACAAATGTTCAAATACATATCCTATGCTCCCATTATAAGTATGAAGTGGGAATGTGCTCAAGGGGAGGGTTGTTGGTATATGGGGATGACCCATAGCTTGAATATCATGATAAATAGATATACCTTATTATTAATATATGATTTTTTATTTTTTAGTTTCTAATATCATTTTTAGGATTTCATCAAGATATTCAGGGTTTTGATGAATACACTCATGAAATAAAGAAATAGCTTGCACTTGCTCATGATCTATTTTTTCATGTTCATTGGGTTCATGGTTTTCATTTTCATAATCTTCATATATGGTATCTATTTTCACTTGAATATGAAACCATTGAGGAGATTCATATATCTCCTCATCCAAGTGTCACAATGGAGACATCTCTCTTGCTGTGGGTAACAATTTGTTGAGATGAATCTCTAGAAGGGCTAGTTCCCTTGATGCATTCTTTGAAGTACTTTCTTGCCTATAAATTTTTGATGAAAAGGGTTGAGAAAATAATTGATAAAGATAAAAAATGTGATGCACCAATATTTTATTTATTCCTAATAACTAAAATTATAATACTTAGAGCTAAATAAGACTTCTTTCATACAAAACTCACAATTCAAGTTGCATTGTCACATTAGTTTTTCATAAGCTAGGTTCAAGAAGGTATTTGATACTTAGGAGATAAATCAATGATTTATTGAGAGAATATAGTCATAAATAACTTATAATACAGTCCTACACTTGAAAATACAAATAAAAAAGACTTGTAACAATCACTCTTTTACACACTTGGTGAACAATCAAGGATAACATGCTAGAAAAGATCATCTTCCACTAGACAAGACCAAAAATATTGTAATAACACACAATTGTAAAGTATGTAAGTATGAAAAATCACTTGTTTATTTCTTAAAGAGTCATTCAAGTAAAAATTTGGGTAGGGTTTCACCATCAACCAATGGAGGTTGTTGCAAAGAACCAAAAGAGTCAATATTATAGCCTTTAAGAGAGAAGCAAGACAAGGTAAGTCCAAAGGTCACTTAGACACATATAAATACAATAAACTGAGTTAAAATTTCATAATAAATAGGTATTAAATGAACCATGTAATTTTAGGGAGATCAAGTGTCCATAAAAGTCATGAAACTTGTGAAAAGTGGCATAAAAACCTCAGTTATAGCTCAAAAAACTACCCTCATGATTTGGACCTATTTGAAAACACCATAAATAATTATGGATAGGTTTTATGATTTGGATGATAGTTATATCCTTCAAAAATTCCTCCACATTAATTTGTTATGGTCATACTCATATGGAAACTCATGGAAGGAAGCCATCATTGCCTATAGTCTAAAAAACTCCTTTTTTAGTCACCCCTCACACTTGGCCTCAAAATTGGATTTATATTTCCATTAAAATATGTGGGAGGGAGTGAATGATACTTGGTAAGACCATATATGTCCTTATACTTCTCAAGTATACCTTAAAAATTCTCACACTTAGAGTTTTCACCCTTCTCACCTTTGTGTCCACTATGCCAATTTTGACTTGCTAACATGAAGGTAATTGTTTAGACACTTAAGAAATTTTTAGTTATAAATAAATTACCTTTGGTATTTATAAAAATTCACAATCCTCCCCTCAAACTTTATTTCATTTATAGATCTTCTCTAGAACTTGAAAAACACATAAAATGCCGAGAAAAACCCTAATTTACATGTTATCCATACAATTCCATATAGTTCATCTTGGTGGGATATATCATGATGGATTCCTCCACATGTTATAATAATTTTTATATCCAAACTATGCCATTATATTTATTTTCCAAGCTCATCTCTCCAATCATGTCATAACCAGGGTTTACAAGGGTTTTTGAGTAGTTTTAAGTCTTAAGATTTGTTAAAAAATATTTGAAATTTGAGATACTTATAATTCCAAAATTTTTATGCCAATGGAACCTAATAAACTCTCCTAATCCCTTTTGTTCCTATGCAAAACTTTATAAAATATCTAAGCATTTGAAAATACCTTCTCGAGCCTGTTTATACTCTTTCTATATGTTTGGGTTCTTTTTGGGCTAAAATGTGACTTCTAGTGGGTTAATATACATACTATGAGTTCAATCATGTGTATATACACCTAATTAACATGCATAAATCACATAGATAGTCCAATAAGAGCTAGAAAAGAAGACGGACTACCATTTGGCACTAGACCCCCTCAAAGCCTAATAGGCTTAACATGCACCCTGTTAGTTTGAGCTACTTGGATTGGTATCTCATAGTTAAGTTAATTTATTATTAATTTTAACATCCAATTTGAGCTTATAAGACTATTAAATAACCCTCAAAGTACCCTTATTCATCTTCTTCCTCATTTGCCAACTAGGCCTAGTGGAAATTTGCCTAGTTAGACTGTGTGCATGAGCAATTTGGTCACCATGAGGGGTCTTAGATTTATATAGTGCTTCCATAGCGTAAATTTTCCTTACATAAAAATTATCATATGTTTACATAAGGTTTACAAATCTTCACATCATGTATTTTGCCCATTTTGCACTCACTAGCTCATTTTTCTAAAACCTGATTTTTCTAAACTAGCTGATCTATGAGACAAAACAATGAGGTATAGCCCTTATCCATTATTCAAAGTGAATATTTTTGGATATGTGAAAAGTAACCATGATAATATTTTTTTAAATTATTTTTCTTTATTCCATGATTTAGGTGTTCAATTGGCTCCAAATGCTCAAAAAAGGCCTTGAAAAACCTTGTTTTCTTGTATTTTCCTCAAATCCTCCTATGAGTGACCTCTCCAAGCCAAAAAAATCTTGTAGGTTGTTTAAAAATTCTCCACATATTAAATTAATTCTCATTTAGTTTTTAAATCCATCTAAAACACTTATCTTATATGGATTTTTCATATTCACCTACTGAGCAAGTATGGTTTCTCAGTCCACAGTACAAACTGTTGCCTATTTGCTAAGTAAGGAAGATACATGAGCACATTATAAAGGTATTGGGATTTATATAACACATATTGTAATATTATGAACATTTTTTATTGATGATATTTTTTTCCTTCTTCCCTAGACAAGCCATGTCACACTTGAACTTCACCATCTTGAACCTTGTTGTAGGTGTGTGCAGGGTCCTGGGACCTTGTGTAAGCCTTGTTTCCTTTTAGGAGAGTTTCATGACAGAAATAACATACCTCATAAGTTTATCACTCACTTATATATCAATATTGAGTTCTCTTTAACCTTGCTAATGCACCTTTTGCCCCAAAATTGAGTCCCTATTGATTTGACTGAGACACTTTCTTAGGTTTACTGTAGGTAGTTAATTTGCTTCATTGGAACTTGTTTGTAGTGTTGGAAGATTCCTTAAGTTCATCTTGAGTTTACACCATATATATATATATATATATATATATATGATTCCTCCTTAGGAGCCTTCAAGACACTGCCTTTCATCAACATTGTAGATCACTATTTAGGTTGAGGTGCTTTATCCACAAACTCAACCTGTAGGTGTCTAAGGCCTAATTCATTTGGTCATGGTGCCTATAAAATACTTGAAACACCCTCTAAATTCATACAATGAATATGTAATTTTTCACTCACGTATATGTTCCATTGGAACTCAAACATTACCTTTCCCTTAACTGAGACACTTCTCGCCTTAAGACCCTACTGCAGGTCATTATTTTCCATGTTTGAGAGGTACCTTTAGGTGGTCATAGGGGTGGTAAGACCTTACCTTAATGCTCTATTGATGAAATTGATTCATTTTATCTCATCCCATAATTATAGCCATTATATTCATGAGGTTCTACTTAATGTTGCTCCTTGGGGTAACAAAAGGTCATTTACTCCTACAAGCCTATAGATATTATTTCAAGAATTTATTATGTTTCTATGCAACTTTGAGGATTTCAAACACCATCTCCCACAACTCCCTTATCCTTATAACTTGTCATGTTTCTTTTCCATACTAGAGGAAATGAATTTTACCCATCTAGGTGTCTTGGAACACTTGTAATCATGTTGTTGGAACTCTATTATGCCCTTTTAGGGATTTGATCCTAAAACTTAGTCCTTTATTTCTTCATGTTGGTTTAACATCTTCTTTTCTCTCTAGATAGTTTATATGGGTATATCAAGGATATATTTCTATATTAAGGTCTGAGTGAAGTGTCACTTTGTATCAAACAATCTATACAAGACTTCAATCCCTTGCTCAACCACCTATAGGTGGGTGTTTTGGCAAGGAAATAGTGAACTAGGTGTGAACAAATTGAAACCATGAATGAATATGAAACTTACATGATTTTTTCAAACATTATTAATTCATCCCATATAATTAAAATAATTTGGAACACACATCCACTTCTCCATACACTAGCATGACATCAACAAGGGTTTGTAGTTGGATGTTTTGGGCCAGTTATGCAAATAGGGTATGGAATTGAGGCAAAACATGTTTGTGGAAAGCCTCAAAACTCTTCAAATTCCTTTTTAAATCTTAAAATAGATGTTCTACATCAAGGATACTTTGAAACCAACCTCAAAACACCTTATTCAACGTGGAAATCACCTGCTTACAGTGAAAAAGAGTAGATAGAGGCATTAAATGGCTATTTGGCATGGTAAATAAGCATATAATAAAAAATTTAACCTTTTAAAAACATAAAAAAGAACCCTATTTAACTCATAAAGTCTAAAAATAAGATAATACACCTCCACTACCACTTCATAAATAGTATGGACAAGCTCATGCATGAAACTGCAACTAAAATTGTGCAAAGAGCTGACAATGGAGGAAGACAAGCTTGTAAGCAACTCAAAAGATGACATGGTAAAGCCAAAACATGGAATGGAGTGGTAATATGACCCAAGAACTTATGGAAAACTATTTCATAGCTATATGAGACCCATATATGAGAACACACTCAATAAATAGGAAGCACTTTAGCTGAAACTACACATGGTGACACTCTCTTGTAGCATAAACTAATTTGATCATCCAAGCATTATTAAATATGAAAATAAGAATTGAGACCATTTTATAAGTGATCCAACATCCTCTAGAGCCAACATAACCAATTTTTTCATATGGATTTGGCCAAAATGGAGCAAAACCTATAGGGTGTATGAAATAACTAGCAAAAAATCACAATCAAATTGTTAGAAATGGTTCATAAATAAAATTTGATAAATATTTTAATTATTGTTATTTAAATTAAGGTATATGAGTTTAATATCATCTCCAAAAAGCATTTATTCTGAAACTACTTTTGCTATCTATACTGAGCAAAAACTTGAAGGTTACTTTAGTCTATACAAAAAAACAATAAATGAACATAATGGTTTTCATTTCAAAATGGCACTTATATATGAAAAAAATGTATATATGAGTATCTGGAAGGTGAATAGGCCCCTCAATATCTTTCTACACATGGCACACTTCCTTATGTGTTGTATAAGTGCCATTTTCTCCCTTTTTAAATTGGTTTCTATAACTTTAGTTGAACAACCTAAAATATTCCAAGTTAAATGACATCCCTAACATTTTAAATAAACTATTGGATGTTAGAAAATGAAATAGGGCACTAGGTCACTTTGGGAACTATGCCACTTGCAATTATGACTCTTAAAGGCACATTTAATGGCCCAAAAGGACAAATGAGCTTATGAAAACATGACTAAGGATAAAAATACATTAGATGTCATTTATTTAACCATAATATAGCTTATTACAATGTAATATACCCATATAACATCTAAAAAACTAAAATTTTACCTATAAGAGTCAAAATTTGATCTAAAAGTCAAATTTGGTTAACAAATTGGTGACTCATAGGGGTAGTATGCCTACTATACTAAGGACCAGTAGCCTTATCCTATCATGGGAAAATTTAGTCAATGAGTTCTTGAAGACAAATATCAAGTAATTATCTAAAACACACATAAAACAACCATAACACACCAAACAAACACAAGACAAAGCAAGACATAAACAAGACTCACATGTGCATAAGCACTTAGGGAACACAAAGAAAATAACAAACTATGTACAAGGAGAGAGGATAACCTTATTAACAATGTTTGAGATATATCCCATTGATTAGGATATGAATCTCCTCTCCATCCAATTTTGATATTTGGAAGTCATTGTGTTGCTTGCATTGGGTGATTACATAAGGGCCACTCCATAAAGCATCAAACTTTATGTGTCTTCTAGGCTTAGCCCTATCTATATCCAAATTTAGAAAAATGTCTCCCTCTTTTAAAATCCTTGGCATGGATTTTTTGTCAAAATATCTCTTTATTTGATCTTGGTGAGATCTCATAGTTTACATAACTTGATCTCTTGTCTCCTAAATCTCTATCAACTCACACAACCTGACTTTCATGGTTTCATTTTCCATCATTTGTAACTAAAAAGTGAGATCCAAGGCTAGTAACTCAAGTGAAATAGGTAGTCTCACTTCTCTCCCATAAACAAGTGTGTATGGTGAGTTTCCAATGGCTCTTTTTGGGGTGATTCTATTAGCCCAAAGAGCTATCTTCAACTTAGAATACAAGGTCCTTTGGTTCTCCTCCATTGTTTTCTTTATGATCTTGATTAGATAATTGTTGGTGGACTTAGCTAGTCCATTCCCTTATGGATAATAGTTGGAGGAGGTACTAATATAGATGTCATGTTTCAAATCCCATTCACTTATCTTCATTCCAAGAAAATCCAATGCATTATTTAAAATTATTGTTGAAGGATCCCCAAACCTTATCACTATGCCTTTATAGAAGTCTAGAACTGAACTTTAATTTTTTTCCTTGAGAGCTACAATCTCCACCCATCTTTTAAAGTAATCTATAGTAGTTAACACCCACTTGGGACCAATACTAGAAGGTGGATTGATTAGGCCTATGAAATCCAAACCCCATTGCATAAAGGGTTGATCAACTTGAATTAGATGAAGGGGAAAGGTATAAATCTTTTTTTTACCATAAAAGAGAGCATATTTTTGACACTTCCTTACCCAAGTATGGGTGTCCTTGAACAAAATAGGCTAAAAGTATCCATCCCTCATAATCATAACAACTATGATTCTTGGAGCAAAGTGACCACTAGCTATTCCATCATGAAACTCATGCAAAAAAATTTCACTATAATTTGATTCAACACACCAAATAAGTCCTTCCTAAATAACACTTGATCAACAAGTACATAAGGAATGGATTATAATCTAAAGTACCTTCTTCTAGCTCTATCAAGGCCTTATAGACACTCACTAGTTTGAAGAAAATGGATCATATCTTGTGTCTAACTCCTTATCGATGAAGGTGGAGCTGTCATAGGGTCATCATGGAGTGATAACATAACCTCATTTTGTTCTTTAAAATTTGAAGCAAGATGTTCACATAACCCTTTTCCTTTTACTAGCTTGGTTGTCTTGATTTCTACATCATACTTCATCACTCTTGTGATTTAACCAACCATTTTTTCATTCAAATATCTACTCAAAAGGAATTATTTGACACTAGGATGAGGTACAAATATGTGAATATTTTTTTAAATAACATATTCCTAAAATTCTTTAGACTTGTACCACTAAAAGTACTTACTTCTCAACATAGGTGTATCTTACCTCATAGCCTTCCAAACCTTGAATAAAGAAGGCAATAGGCTACTCCAAATTTTATTAATTTTATTGAGTAATCATGGTAGAGATTACCTCCTTATTTAAAAAGGTATACAAGTTTAAATCCTTTGAGAAATTAGGACTTGCAAGAGTTGGAGCTTAGGCAAGGGCTTGCTTAATCTCTTCAAAACTTTCCTTCCTTCTTCTAGTCCAAGTGAACACTTCATCCTTCCTTAGCATAAAGGTTATAGGATTTACTAAATTATAGAAATCATGGATGAAACTTCTTATGAAATTAATTTTCCCAAAGAAAAAATTTAAACCTTTCTTGTGTTTGGGTAAAGCCAATGCCAATATTGCACTCACCCTTTCAAGATCTATGGATAGGCACTTCTTTGAGACAATGTGTCCTAAAATTTTGCCTTCATGAATATAAAACACACACTTATTTGGGTTAATATATATTACAAACTCTCTACATCTCTCAAAAATCTACCTAAGGTGATTCAAGTGATTCCTGCATTCCTTAGAAAAAATTGTGACATCATCAAGATACACCAACATAATGTCATTTATTAATCTTTGAAAAGCCATATCCTTTACAAATTGAAATTTAGATCCAAGATTATACAAGACAAAATTAATTTCCCTATAAGCATATGTACCCCATTTATTATTAAAGCTTGTCTTATATTACTCACTTTCCTTCACCAAAATTTGATTGTACCCAAAATATCCATCAAAGAGAGAAAACCTTTCACTACCTACCATAAATTGAAAATTTTGTTCCATAGAAAGAAGAGGATAATGGTCCTTGAAATAAAATATATTAAAGTCCCTAAATTTAACATGAAACCTAAGTTCTCCATAATTATTCCTAACAGGAACAAAGTTTGCCAACTAAGATGAATGCTTAATAGGAAAGATGATTTTAGACTCAATCAACTTAGTAAGATTTTTCTTCATAAGAGGCTCAATCTTAGGATTGAGTGGCCTTTGTATTTTATTGATGGGATTAAAATCATCATCTATATCTATGATATGTTGAGCTGAGTTTAGACTAAATCCCTTCAAATCACTATATTTTCATGCAAAGACATCAAAAAACAACACTTTGCATAACTCAATTAAAGCATGTTTATCTTCATTAGTACATAACTTACCAAGTGAAAGAAAATTATCCTTGAATATTTTTAATTTATAATATTTTTATTTATTAGTATACATGCTTACCTTTTCTTTCTTCAAATGGTCATCATCATTGAAAATACCCTCAAGTGTGACTAGGCCTTTGGGGAGCTTCTTTGACTTCAATTGCACAATTTGCCTTCCATATTGATATTGTAGTTTGGATTAATTCTTAGAATAAAACTCAACCTCATCTTATATAAAAATTTCTTTTTTTTGGTCACTTTCAAACACTTTCCAATTAGTGACATTATCTAGTTTATAGGGCCTTACAATTACCTTGAAATGTGGTTAGTTCTTATCTTATTTTATCCCATTTGGAACATCAAACTAAGCTATAATTGATGCCAACCTATCAAAATGTTTGTTGTCTTATATTGGGATAGATATGATTTTGAAAGATTGGAAATCTTCCATAATATCCTAGACTCTATGCTTATATGACTTAAGCAAATAGTTCTTAGTCACATTTTGGCCTCTTACTTGATTCACAATCAACTCACTATCACCATACACCTGTAATTTTTTCACCTCTTTTCCCAGCCCACTCAAGGCCATGAATAAGGGCCTCATATTCTTCCAAATTACAAGTAAAAGAGAATTTAAATATGAAATTGTAGTACCTTTAATTGGAGGGAGAAACCAACATTACTCCACCACCTGCCCCAATCATACTTCTTGATTTGTCAAAGAAAAGCTGTCATAAACCATCCATGTCTTCATTTGGCCTCATTAAATTTGACATGAAAGAGTATTCCTCATGAATTAAATACACCCCAAGACTATCTTACTCTATTAATTTTTAAGGATCATGCTCATAATGTTCATTTCCCCATTCATCCAAATACAAATCAGATTCTCCTTCAAGAGAAGATGTTGATGATTGATCTATTTGAATTTCTTCCTCATCAATAATGGCATAAATAACATTTGCCACTTTAGGAATGTATGGTTCTAAGTGATTTTTTTGGATAGTCTTTGATTCAATCTTCACTTTAGTACTATACTTTATCTTAAAAACCATATAAGACCAATTGGCTTCTAAGTATCCACCTATCTTAGTTGTAAACTCTCTTGACAAAAAAAAGTAAAGTATGGAGGTAAATCTACCACAACCACATTTTGGGAAATACGGAAGCACAATTGATTACCAAATACAAGCAACTTACATGCGGAATTAAACCAGAATCACAAGTAACTAGAATTCAGAAATAACAGAGAATATGAGAGACAATACACAACTTATATTAATACTCATCCACAAAAGAATATAATAAAGAAGATGCCACTTCTTCTCCACACCTCTCAGAGGCTTCCCACACCTCAAGTGTATAGTACTTCTTTCCTCAAATCTCTCTCTCTTACGGTCCCAACACACAACTCAAACACAGAGTTGGTGTTCACCTCCAACCAGTCAGTATCCACTACTGCCAGTACACTAATGCTCCACGCACTCCACAAGTGCTCCATGCACTCCAAGTACATAAGCATACTTCAAGTAGATCTCCCCTAAACTTGCAACAACCTAAAACTCAATAGACCTTACTTATGAAAGGATCTACCTTGCCTTCCTCTTTGCTCTCCAACTGAGTACACACCGTACTCCAAGTAGATCCTCCTAATCCTACTCCCTATTGTGTTGCTATCCTCCCTGATCTTGCACACCTACAAATTAATCTAGTTCTACACACTTGCAAACCTAGATCTTGCACACACATACACCTACAGATCAATGATCTTACTTACCATGTAGATCTCCTAATGTAGCCATGCACACCTACTGACCAAGATCATACATACATGAAGAACCCTTCTGATTCTCCAAAACTAGCACCCACACTTGACACTATGGTACTAGGAGGAACACACCATGCTCTCTTCACACACAGAAGGAGCTAATATGTGCTCTCTTACTCTCTAGCACAAATTACAATACAGCCCATGAGTCTATTATATAGATCTCATGCAAACAATAATTAGACACCTAATTACAATAATTAGATCCACAACCTAAGACTAAAATTAGCCTCTCAACATGCAAACACTCAGTTCATTAACTAACTATCCATAAACTAGCAATTTTGAACCATACAGGTGACCAACATCCATCCCTATCTGCCTAGAGGTGACTAATGTCAGCCGACCCCTGACCGATGTTAGTTGTTCTTTTGTCTGCTCCTTGTCGACGTCGATTGGCCTAATCGATGCCAATGTCTATGTCACTCAGCAACCTCCTCCTTTATTTGCATCAGTGAAGCTTTTAGCTCCACAACCTAACAATCTCCCACTTAGAGATAAACAGCTGCACTGTACCTATACTTATACCCCATCTAATCTATTTCCTAGCTTGTATCCCTCTTCAAGCTCAATCTTGAATACCAACCACCACACAACCTATGGTGCACTTCCTGTCATCTGAGTACCCTACCACATCTGAACCTATAAACCCATGTAATGAAGTCCTAACCCTGCATAGCATGAATCCCTACTGCTGGTCCCTCTCAAATACCTGAGAACCCACTTCCCCGAATTGGCTCCTAACTCTCTGACAGCTCCCACTGCATGGGCAAACTCAGGTCTATACCAGACCTCATGTGATTTCAAACACTAAACTGTCTAGCCCTTGGTGTGATCCAGTTCTGCATCCTATGTATTGAACCTCGCCAACCCCTGATTCACATCAGCTTCCACTAGAGACAAAATCAACCTGTGATCTTCCATGTCTCTCATGCTAAAGAATTTTGCTGCTCCAAATCCCTCATGACATGCCACTAAACTAAACTTACCCTTAGCTCAGCAAAACCTTGTATGTATAAACCTGCTAGCTAGCATACCATCCACATACAGTAATATAATAATGTAGCTATCATCATCCACTTGGTAAGACAAACACAATGGTTACACTGACATTGACTAAAGCCCTGCTTTGTCATCCACCTATCAAAACTTGTACCACTGTCCTGCAGCTTCTTCAAGACCATATGACTTGGCCTTCCATCTCATGTATCCATTCACTCTATTCTTCAACTAAGGAATCCATTCGTCTCTCAGTGCTTTCTTCTAGCTGGAAACCCTACCAAATCTCCCATTTGGTTCTGCATCATATTCCTACCATGCTCCCACTATTTCTTGGATCCTTCCTGCTCTGTAGTGAGCAACGAGTATAAAGAAGAGGAACAATGAATTTGAGGCTTACTTACCACTTTCAATCCTCCCCATGGGCATTTGAGACTCTTTGACAGCTTGCTGTCTACCCAAAATCCATTATAGTGACTGACCTTGATCACCACACAGTCTACATCTGACCGACATCGGTTCCATGCACTTGTCCTGATTACCGACCCCATTAACATCGGTGTCTACCTATTGCTGATGTCGGTCCTCCTGATCAATGTCAGTCTTACTGTCACCATTGTCGGTCCTCATGACCGACGTCAGTCTTACCCTGCCTAACACCATCAGTGCTGGTCTGCACATGACCGACATTGGCATCTGTCTATTCGACACCAGTTCCTCTTGACCAATGCTAGTACCTATGTTCACCTGTGAGTGATGAATTTTTTACCCATGAGCTCCTTTGAATCAATCCCATGTCCAAACTACCCTGCTCAGAAGCATCAACCCCATCCACTGAACTCTATCCATCATCTCCTCTAAGAACACCAAGGCTTTCTAGTTCTTAAGTTTGTCAAAGACATCTAACTTCCACTTAAGAACATGCATCTCCTTCTTGCTCATGTGACCAAGCCTACAAAGCCATGTCTCTACAATAGAAGAAGAATTAGTAATATAAGCAAGTAGATAAAGAGTACCTGCTTTCTTACCACCAACTAATTCAAGTGCATCCACTGTGAGAGTTCTTGTGCATCTCTCATCACCCAACTTTTATGAAGAAATTAGCCATATATTCAATATTGGGACCTGCATGACCTCCTTCAACACCCATGTGTTGGCTACCTGCAATTTCAGCTTCACTTCCCCTTTGCCAATTCTTTGACAAGGCTCACCAACCCCTCTACTTGGGGCTGCATGGAAAGAGGCAATAGAATCTATTAACCAAGATTTAACTTTATCCAAGAAACATACCAGAGCATCTTGTGCAACAACACCTACAACATCTACTTCTTCAATTCCTTCATGCTAATCTTCCACAAACCAACAATTTTTTTTCCCTACTCTTTCTTTCTATAGAACTGTAATTGACCATTCGTGCTTTTCAATTCCTCCATTCTTAGCTTACTTTCTTCTATCGTTGCTATAATCCCACTCAATCAAAAACCCCTAAGAGTGACCTATAACCAAACACAAAACCTGCTCCCTATAACCTTAGCTCTGATACCACTTGTTGGGAAATACAGAAGCATAATTGATTACCAAATACAAGCAACTTACATGTGGAAATAAACTAGAATCACAAGTAACTAGAATTCAAAAATAACACAGAATATGAGAGACAATACACAACTTGTATTAATACTCATCCAGAAAAGAATACAATAAAGAAGATGCCACTTCTTCTCCACACCTCTCAGAGGCTTCCCACACCTCAAGTGTACAATACTTCTTTCCTCAAAGCTCTTTCTCTTATGGTCCCAACACACAACTCAAACACAGAGTTGGTGTTCACCTCCAACCAGTCAGTATCCACTATTGCCAATACACCAATGCTCCATGCACTCCACAAGTGCTCCACGCATTCCAAGTACATAAGCGTACTTAAAGTAGATCTCCCCTAAACTTACAACAACTTGCAACTCAACAGACCTTACTTATGAAAGGATCTACCTTGCCTTCCTCTTTTCTCTCCAACTGAGTACACATTGTACTCCAAGTAGATCCTCCTAATCCTACTCCCTGTTGTGTTATTGTCCTCCCTGATCTTGAACACCTACAAATCAATCTAGTTCTGCACACCTACAAGCCTGGATCTTGCACACACATACACCTACAAATCAATAATCTTACTTACCATGAAAATCTCCTAATGTAGCCATGCACACCTGCTGACCAAGATCATACATACATGAAGAACCCTTCTAATTCTCCAAAACCAGCACCCACACTTGGCACTGTGGCACTAGGAGGAACACACCATGCTCTCTTCACACACAGAAGGAGCTAATATTTTCTCTCTTACTCTCTATCACAAATTACAATACAGCCCATGAGTCTATTATATAGATCTCATGAAAACAATAATTAGACACCTAATTACAATAATTAGATCCGTAGCCCAAGACTAAAATTAGCCTCTCAACATGTAAACACTCAGTTCGTTAACTAACTGTCCGTGAACTAGCAGGTTTGAATTACAGAAGTGACCAACATCAGTCCCTATCTACTTGGAGGTGACTGACATTGGCTGACCCTTGACTGATGTCGTTTGCTCTTCTGTCTGCTCCTTGCTGATGTTGATTGGCCTGACCGATGCCGGTGTCTGTGACACTCAACAACCTCCTCCTCTGTTTACATCAGTGAAGCTTTTAGCTCCACAACCTAACACCACATCATGAGGAATGGAAAAATTAGGACAATAATTTAAAATAAAGTTCAAGTCCTTGAATACTCCCAAGTTCTTTGATAGTGATCCATCTAATTGTAAAACTCTTTTAGCCATTGGCTTATATTTGAGGCCTAGTTTATCTGATATACACTTGGGCATAACTCAAGTACTAGCCCCACTATATATGATTAAATTTTGAACTAGGAAATCACCAATAATAAAGGATAGGTAAAAGAGAGGACTATTATTAGTTATATTTAATTTCTCATTAATGAACTGAGTTCCATTCACCAAGACACCATTCTCATTCCTAGTTGATCCAACTTGCTTACCTAGTCCTTGAAATTATTTTTGAAGCATATCCTTTTATCTAGGTACTGATAATGATTACCATAGTGAAATATTCATATGTAAATTCTTAATATTGTCCACAACATTTATATAATGATTGTTCACCTTAATAGATTCTTTAGAAGCAATCTTACCTTGTATTGTAGCTTGTGGAGGTGGATGTGTAGGAGAAGGCCTTACATTCTAAAACTTTTGATTTTCCCACACCTTAGGAGATGAATTAGATCCCCTAAATATTGGAGATGATATATGAGTCAAAAAAGTTCCTTGATTATCCCCTTGTTTCTCTTCAATATCCCTCTTCTTAGACCTAGTGTTAGAAGCCACACTAGTATTCACATTGATTAAATTCCCCAAATGATTGATGGCATAAAAATCTCCCTCCAAATGATTTATGAGAGTATAATCAGATTATGTTTTTACACTCTCCATTCTAATTTTCATTCCATTTTGCATTGTCATCTCAAAAGTGGGAACTTGATATGTTTGATTTCCTTGCATTGTTATGTCTTGACTAGTCATTTCATTAAAATATGCAACATGGCCTTGACTTTGGTCATATGAGGGATAATAGGTTGTTCATGAATAAATTTGTTTTGAGTGGGAACAAGAGATTTGAAAGAAGAGGAAACATTAGGATTGTAACTTTAGTAAGGTCTAGCTTGAGTGATTTGACCTTGTCCTTAAGCATTACCTTGAAAAAGAGGTATATTTCCTTGTCCAAAATGATTATAGGGTTGATAGGGTCTATAACTTTGAGCTTGTTACCTTTTGAGGGAAAAAAATTCATTATTAACACTTTAGATCAAACTCTTAACTTCATGAATCTCATTTGTGGGAGTAATGGTACACCTTTCTTGCTTAGGCAAAATGAGCCAAGGTAGGTAATGTAACTTGACAAGGAGGCTACAAATCAGGGAATAATGACATTAGTGTCCTAGGGGAAATATTCCCTACTTGAACAAGACAATTATCAGCATTGATGGATATCTAATAAGTAGCATGGAGTGTATTCCCACCCATGGATTGGATCATCATGGTTACATCAATATTCAATGCTTTTAGATAGTACATGAAGGCATAGTTTGGAGTAGGTCTCACAAGGGTTGGGATCCTATCCCATGTTTTTTGAAATCTAGTGTTAAAATATTGCATAAAATATTATGGTTCCCTCTTGATAGTGGTCAATTTATCAGATAGTGATATATGATCACTTTTCTCTCCAAACCTCTTAATCAATAGATCTCCTAGTTCATCTCATGAACCAATATAATTTTTAGATAGAGTCCCATACCAATCTAAGGCCTTCCATTTGAAAGACAATTCCAATAACCTAATGGACACATTATCTTGGGTGATATTATGGATATTTTAATTTTTTTCTATATTTATAATGTGTTGAATGGTAGTAATAGGACCTTCTCCACTAAAAGATGGAACACTCTTGAGGACTTCTCCTAGAATTTGGTCATATTGGGCAAGATTTAAAGGAAATGATCTAGTGAAGGCTATAAAAGGTTGGTTTATGGCCATTATGAAATGTGAAATAATAGTATTATGGGTTAAAATAAACAATAACTTAGACTTCTTAAACACCAAATATCTTAAATAAGGACGAGTATTCACAAACCTAATCCTTTTGATAGAATACAAAGGTAATTACACAAACTCAAAGGGTATAATTTTAGTATTATATTTAGTGGTCAACTCTTGGCATGGAAATTAGGGATTGATAAACAACCAAAGAGATGAAAACTTTAGTGGAGTCACTAGGTATTGAATGTAGATGTTCTTGTAGCTATAACTATGCCAAGACCAACACCAATATTAGACAATCATCTAGGACTTTGAATCCCACTGGGAGTGACAAAAAATATTGTCACTTAGATTTTAACCCTTTTAGGATGTTCATATCTCTCATAATACAAGTGGTATAATGGAGACACATTTCTTGTTGTAGGTAAAATTTATTGAGATGAATCTCTAGAAGGGCCAATTCCCTTGATGCATTCTTTGAAGTACTTTCTTACCTATAAATTTTGGATGAAAAGGGTTGAGAAAATAACTAATAAATCTAAAAATGGTGATGCACCAATATTTTATTTCATCCTATGAAATGAAACTATACTACTTATAGATAAACAAGGCTTCTTTCACACAAAACTCATAATTCAAGTTGCACTGTCACATGAGTCTTTCATAAGCTCAGTTCAAGAAGGTATTTGATACTTAGGAGAGAAATGAATGATTCATTGAGAGAAAAAAAAACATATATCACTTATAATAAACTCCTAAACTTGAAAATAACACTAAAAAAGACTTGTAACAATCACTCTTTTTCACACTTGATGAACACTCAAGGATAACATGCTAGAAAAGTTTATCTTCCACTAGAGAAGACCAACAAGATTGTAATAACACCCAATTATATAGAATTTAAGAAGGAAAAATTAATTTTTTATATCTTCAAGACTCATTAAAGTAAAATTTTGGGTAGGGTTTCACCATCAACCAATGAAGGCTACTCCAAAGAACCAAAAGAGTCAATATTTATAACCTTTGAGAGAGAAGCAAGACAAGGGAAGTATAAAGGTCACTTGAAAACCTATAAATCCAAGAAAATGAGTTAAAACTTCATGATAAAGATGTATAAAATTAACCATGAAATTTAAATAAGACTAAGTGTCCATACAAGTCATGAACCTTGTGAAAAGTGGCATAAAACTCTTAATTCTGGATTAGAAAACTACCCTCATGGTTTGAACCTATTTGAACACCCCATAACTAATTAGGAATAGGTTTGATGATTGGTATGAGAGTAATGGCCTTCAAAAATTCCTCCCCATGCATTATTTTTGGTCTTACTCATTTGGAAACTCCTAGAAGGAAGCCATCACTGCATGTAGTCTAAAAATTTCCTTTTTCAGTCACCCCTCACACTTTGCCTCAAAATTGGCTTTAGTAAATCTATGGGAGGGAGTGAATGACACTTTTTAAGACTATACATTTCCTTATACTACTTAGGTACACCTTGAAAAGGCTCACACTTAGAGTTTTCATCCTTCTCACACTTGTGTCCACTATGCCAGTTTTGACTGGCTAAGATGAAGGTAATTTTTTAGACACTTATACTACTTTATTTATAAATAAATGACATTATGGAGTTATAAAAAGTACTAATCCTCCCCTCAAACTTGATTTCATCTTCAGATCTTCTCTAGAACCTAAAAAACACACAAAATGGTGAGAAACCCCTAATTTGCATGATGCCTATATAATTTTGTATAGTTAATATTGGTGGGAGATAGATTAAGGGATTACTCCATATGTTAAAATATGTTTTATTTCCAAATTATGTCATTATATTGATTTTCTAGCCTCATCTCTCCAATCATGTCATAACCAAGGTTTGCAAGGCTTTTAGAGTTGTTTTGAGTCTTAAGCTTTGTTCATAAATATTTGAAATTGGATTTAATTATCAATGCCATAAATTTTATTCCAAGGGACCATAATAACCTATCCTAATCCCTTTGGTTCCCATGAAAAACTTTAAAAGAATATAAGCATTTGAAAACACCTTTTCGAGCTCATTTGTACTCTTTATGCATGTTTGGGATCTTTATAAGATAAAATTGTATTTAAAATTGGTTAATTTTGATAATATGAGTTTAATAATGTGTATATATACCTCCTTACCATGAATTAATAACCTATATAGTCCACTAAGAGCTGAAAATGAAGACAAATTACCATTTGGCACTAATAGGCTTAGCATGCACCCTATTAGTTTGAGATACTTAGATAGGTATATCATAGGTATTTTTTTTTTATTATGAATTTTAACATCCCATTTTATCTTATAATACTATTAAATAATACTCCAATCACCCTTATTCATCTTCTTTCTCATTTGCCAACTAGGCCTAATGGAAATTTGCATAGTTAGACTATGTGCATGAACAATTTAGTCATCCTGAGATGTCTGAGCTTGATCTAGTGATTCAATAGCATCAATTTTAATTCCATACACCTTATAATATGTTTAAATTATGTTTCAAAAGCCTCACATCAGGTTTTTTTCCCATTTTCACTCACTAGCTCATTTTGCTAAACCTTAATTTTCCTAGATTAGCAGACCTTTGAGATAAAATAGTGAGGTATATCCCTTATCCATTAGGAAAAATGAGTATTTTTGGAGATATAGTAAGTAATAATTATAATATTTAATAAATTATTTTGATTTATTCCATTATTTAGGTGTTCAACAAACTCTAAATGCTCATGAAAGGCCTTGAAAAACCCTATTTTCCTACATTTTCCTCAAATTTTCCTATGGGTGACATATCCAAGACAAAACCATGCTTCTAGGTTGTTTTAAAATGATACCCATCTTCAATTGATTATCATGGAGCTTTAAAATCCATCTAAAACACTTATTTTATATGTATTTTTCATATTCACCGATTGAGCAATCATGGTTTCTTAGTCCACAATATAGATAGTTGCCCTTTTGCTAAGTAGGGAAGATACATGAGAACTTTAGCAAGGCCTTGGGATTTTTATAAAAAATATTTTCATATTATGATAATTTTTTATTGATGATAAGTCTTTCCTTCTTCTCTAGACAAGCCATGTCTCACTTGACCTTCACCATCTTGAACCTTGTTGTAGGTGTGTGCAGGGTCCTAGGACCTTGTGTAAAACTTGTTTTCATTTTATGAGAGTTTAATGACACCACTAAAATACCTATTGAGGTGATCACTAACTTCTCTATCAATATTGAGTTACCATTAACCTTGTTAATGCACCTTTCCCCCAAAACTGTGTCCCTATTGATTTGATCGAGACACCTTCTTAGGGTCTACTATAGGTGGTTAACTTACTTCCTTAAAACTTGTTTGTTGTGTGGGAATATTCCTTGAGTTCATCCTAAGTTTACACCATGTATATATAAACATTATTCCTCGTTGGGAGCCTTCATGACACCACCTTGCATCAAAATTTTAGATCACTATTTAGGTTGAGGTGCTTTGTCCAAAAACTCTACCTGTAGGTGTCTATGGCCTAATTCATTTGGTCATGGTGCCTATAAAATCCTTGAAACACCATTTGAGGTCATACAATGAGTATGTAATTTTTTATAACCTATATTTTCCATATAAATCAAACAATACCTTTCCCTTGACAGAGACACTTTTCCCCTTAAGACCCTGTTGTAGGTCATTATTTTCCATGCTTGAGAGGTACTTGTACGTGGACATATGGGTGGTAAGACCTTACCTTAACCCTATATTAATGAAATTAATTAATTTTATCTCATCCCATCAGTATATCCATCATATTCATGAGGCTCTACTCAATGTTTCTCCTTGGGGTAACAAAAGGTCATTTACTCCTACAGGGCTATAGATATCATTACAAGAATTTAGTATGTTTCTAGGCAACTTTGAGGCTTTCAAACACCATCTACCACTACTCCCTTCTCCTTCAATCTTGTCATGTTTCTTATACATACTAGAGGTAATGAGTTTTACCCATCTAGGTTTCTTAGAACACTTATAATCATATTGTCAGATATCCACAAAAACCCCTTGGAGTTCTATTCTATGCTTTTAGGGATTTGATCCCAAAATTTAGTCTTTTGTTTCTTCATGTTGGTTTAACATATTATTTTATTCCTAGATAGTTCCTATTGGTCTATCAAGGATTTATTTATATACTAAGGTCTTAATGAAGTGTCACTTTGTATCAACCAATCCATATAACACTTCAATCCCCTACTCAACCACTTGTAGGTGGGTGTTTTGGCAAGCAAATAGTGAACTAGGTGTGAACAATATAAAACCATGAATGCATATGAACCTTAAATGCTTTCTTAAAACATCATTAATACACTCCAAATAATTCCAAGAAGTTGGAACACACACCCACTTCTCCATACACCAACATGACATCATCAAGGGTCTGTAGTTGGATGTTTTAGGCTAGTTATGTAGATAGGGTATGGAATTAAGGCAAAAAATGTTTGTGAAAAGCCTAAAAACACATTAAATGACTTATTAAATATTAAAATATATGGTATACATCAATAATAATTTGAAACCAAACTCAAAACATCTTTTTCAACATGGAAATTACCTACCTACATGTGAAAAAGAGCAAATAGATGCATCAAATGGCTATTTTGCATGGTAAATGAAGATATGATAAAAATTTTCACCTTTTAAAAACATAAAAAATAACCTTATTTAACTCCTAAAGTATTGAATAAGCTAATACACCTCTAGTACCACTTCATAGATAGGATGGACAAGCTCATGCATGAGAATGCAATTGAAATTATGCAAATAAATGACAATGGAAGAAGACAAGCTCATAATCAACTCAAGGGATGACATGGTGAAACTAAAACATGTAATGGAGTGGTAATATGACCTAAAAACTTATGGAACACCATTTCCTAGCTATATGAGACCCCTACAAGAGAACACACTCAATAAATAATAAGCACTTCAGTTGAAACTACACATGGTGACACCCTCTTACAGCATGAACTAATTTTCTCATCCAAACATTATGAAACATGAAACTAAGAATTAAGATAATTTGAGAAGGAATATAACATATTTGGAGCCAATGTCACTAATTGGTTCGTATAGATTTGGCTAAAATGGAGTAAAACCTATAGGGTATATGAAATAGCTAAAAAAAGTACAATCAACTTGTTAGTAATGGTTCATAAATACAAATTGATCATTATTTTCATTATTATTATAGAAATTAAGTTATAATTAATTTATCTAAGTGTAGTAACATATCTCAAAATCATTTGTCCTAAAATTTCTTGTGTTGTCCATACAAAGAAAAAACTAGAAGGTCATTTTAGTCTATCCATAAAAGCAAGAAATGAGTAGGTTTTGGATTCAAAATGGAACTTATAGATCAAAAAAATGTATAGGTGAGTATTTTGAAGGTGAAGAATCACCCCAAGATATTTTCCCACATGGCACACTTCCCTATGTGTCATACAAGTGCCATTTTCTCCCTTTTTTAGTTGGTTTTTGTAATTTTAGTGAAACAACCTACAATATTTTGAGGTAATTGACATCCTTGAAATTTGAAATGGCCTCTTAAATGTTTTAAAATAAAATAGGACACTTGGGCACATTGGAAACCATGCCACTTGCATTTATGACTCTTAAAAGCACATTTAATGGCCCAAAATGATAAATGAGCTGATGAAAACATGACTAAGGCTGAAAACACATTAGATGACATTTATTTAACCATAATATAGATTATTAAAATGGTATAGACCCCTATAACATCTTAAAAACTAAATTTTTACCTATAGGGGTCCAAATTTGACCTAAAAGTCAAATTTGGTCAATAGTAACTTTATTAGTATGTTGTTAATTCTCAACAAGGGTATCATAATGGATCATGAAATTAAGCTCCTCATTGATTTGATACATATGAGGTGGTAGGAGAATAATATTAATGTTTTCAATAGGCACACCTAACAATCTAAGGCTATGCCTAGGTTGCATGCAAAATAATATAATTAGAAAATGAAAAAGTATGGTAATTTGAAAACCTAACTAACTAAAAACGCTAAGAATCATAAAAATTTGCATTCACATGAATCGGGTTCACTAAAATTTTAACCCTAAATTGGATGTGGATATTTATATAGGTATATAAGGTTAAGAATATAGAAATGAATAAGCATAAGGGTGATAAATATATCTATAGCAAGCCAATTAATTTCAAAACTCAAATAGAACATATGTTGAATTTATTATACTAAGATATGCTAAAATGAAAAGTAAACATATGATAGATATTATAATGATAATTAAAACAAGATAATTATCTAGTTCCTATGCTAATAAAAATTTAGATATAGAATAAACAAGAAGTAGACTGGAATAATATTATATAATAGTTTTCGAATTCTAGACTAAGTACTGATATATCAATAGATAGTTATGTTATCCTAGGATGGTTGCATTGATGATACTATATGGATCAGATGTAGGTGTCTAGTATGAAATGCCTACTAAAATTAGATGTGACAACTTTTACGTTTTTGGTTCATCATCACCTTTTCTCTAGTGCATTTGGATCTAGATCATGGAATATCATTCCTTGTCAAATTATCAAAATATGTGTTCTTCATCTTCATAGTGGCTATGGGAAAAATGGTTTAGTGGGCACACAATGTCAAGATGATCCAAAGACCCCTCTATCAATGAGTATTGCCTACATAACCAATAATAGAAAGAGGGCATTAGACTTATGTAGTTTTCCCCTACATGTTGGCTTTTGTGTGAATCATGCAATGTGTAATAAGTTAGTACAATAGTTACCTAGAGGTTAACTTAGAAATATAGCTCTTGAAATACTCATTTAGTAATTAAAATTGTAGATGTGTTTTCCCTATGACTGGTATGTAAATAGAAGAAAATAGGGAAGTTTTGTTCGTTTTAATTCTTTTTGAATGCTCCTTGTTATGAATTTATATTTGTGTTATGTGAGGAATGAATGAGGATTGATTTTATATTTATAACAACCCATTTGGAAAAAATCTCAATAATAAAACTTAGGCCAACCATTAAGATGAATTTCATTTGAAAATTAGATGACTTTAGGTCACTGAACACATGCATCAATAAGGACACTTGCATTTATATAGGTGTTTGACTAGTACACATGTGTCTAGGAAGTGTAAAAGTAGGTACATGCCCACAACCTTTAGAGGTGGAAGATAAGTAAGTTTAAAGAATTTTGGGAAAGATAAAAGGCCTAGGTCATCAACATAAGACTAATCAAACTAAGAGATAGAACAAGGGACATAAGAGAGAAAATGTGATACTTGCAAAAGTGGGAAATGTCTAAAAATGAGAGGAACAACCAAGGACTGAGTTTTCCAAGTATATAAGAATGAGGTGCTACATAGTTCATAAATATCATCTACAACTATTACATGAAATAAATAAAAATCAAGTGACTAAGAGACTCATATAACATGTCATGCAAAGAGAAATCATCCTCTTACAAGATGGATAAACATGCTCGTATGCAAAAATTAGAACATCGCCACATTTTTCATAATCAAAAGAAAACAACTAAATGATATGCCCACATATATATTAATAATGATAAACATATACTAATGAGCATATTAAAATATTCATAAACATTTTACATCATAATAAAACTATAAAACATCATCAAATTCAATCACATTTTCTATCTAGATCAAGTGTAACATCATCATGGAAATTAAATATAAAAGAATTGTGTCAAATAAATATACATTCATATTGATATCAAATATCTAACCATGTTATACTAAAATATACATCATGTATATATCAAAATAATATCATGATCCATGTATACATGATAGATAAAAAATTAATATCTTTATACATATCAAAATAATAAATATATATCAAGCTATATACATTAAACAATACAAAATGTGGAGCTATAATAAAAATTCATATATGACATTGATCATCTTGATGAGGGGTCCTCTTTTAACTCTCTTATTGAAGTATATATCTTGTCCCATGAGGTATAGGTTGTTGTGGTGGACCTATCACTCTTGAATGTAGAGGAGGTTGGGCCAATGATCTCTCTAATGCATTAATATGATATGATATGGATGTGTGGCTAGACTTCTAGCTCTAAGTGTGCTTGTGAAATATTAGTGTCCTCATACCTATTTTTATTGATGTATAAGATATGATAATATACATCCTTGGCATGTATCACATCATCCTTGGTAGGCACCACATTAACTAGTTCCATAGCCAAACCCTACTCTATAAAAATATGTCTATTTGTATCTATCTTTCCACATAGAATTTGTACAACATTTCAATCCCAATATTTCTCATTACTAGCTATCACAAAATATGTATCTCACACATCATATCCATCAGGGTGAGATATCCCTAAATCATTGTCATCTTGGTAACTTACCCCCTCAGTGTAACATTATATGTATTTATCTATGATGAGACCTTATAATGTTGTGACCTCACCCTAGGCCCCTATCAACTATCTATGTATCCTATCCACCTCCCCTACTATCCCTAACATCTCTATGATTATGGTTCTTATCTCCTTCTCTAGTCTATTTATAATTACATAATCAATCTATGATCTACCTAGCTAAGATGACCTTACCTAGCCTGAATACTACCCCCTACCATGTGCCAACCCACTTATAATAGTAAGGGTCACCTTAATATCCTAGACATTAATTTTTCCTCACATGCATCTAACCTAGGTTCCTCTCCCATCTAAATATCATACTCTAAAAACTCCCCTTCACTATTTACCACTACTATTCTCTACCATGTAGCATTAGGTGATTACTGATTAGTAGTAGATTCACAATCAAATATACTTCTCTTGATCCAAATGAACAAGGAGGGCTGCCATAGACCTCTATCTTCTACTTTCATTTAATTGTGAACCCAAGGATGTTAACTTGATAGGATGACATCATTATATGTGCACACTCAATCTTCTAATTTTACATTCTAATAATTGTAATCTAATATGATAAAACTAGGTAGGTAATGGAATGCTAGAATTAAACATGGATATAATACTATGAATTAAATGATTACACTATTTTATCTTTAGAAGCTTCCCTAAAATAATTCTATGCAATCTTGAAAATCACACAATTTAGAAATAAAACACATAACACATAAATATACTAGATAACATGCTTAGTTATTTAACAGGTTGGATTGTTTTGCAAGAATTCTAAAGGGGGACCTTCCTCCTTTCGACTCTATCTTCAATCCTTCCTCTTAAAATAATGAAATGGACTCAGAAATGATTATTCATATTAATCAAAATGCAATAATGAGTTGCTATATGACAATTATAATAATAGTTATCTTAATAAATGTACTTTTGATATATTTCTCTAATTGATATCTACTACCTTCTCATCCCTATTGCTACCTATATATACAATAGGGAATATTATTTTATATAAAAAAATATACATTCCAAACTAAGAAACATTTAGCTATAAGATAACATAAATTGGTTCATCTACTAAGGTCACTGTTCATGTGAATCTTACAATACTGCCTTAGGACAAACAAAGTTGTTTCATTCTTCAACCACATCTTTATTATGCTCCATAGAGGTTATTATTGTTTCTATGAGTTGGTCAAACTAGGAATAAAATTTTGTTCATCCATGGCTTTGGTTATACAGTGGCTATAGGATGTGTCCATGTGATGGGATACCTTTTGCTATGAGATGGTCTGTACTATATACCTATTACTTCAAAACATATTTAAATCATATTATAGAGAAAAACATCCAAGATTAAAAGATAACTATTATATAATTGATATCAATACAAAGTTTTAACTATTCAAAGATTATGAGAACATAATGCTATTTACAAGATTATGGTTGTTTGAGGATAAAAACTTTATGGAAAATTAACTCAGATGCATGATAAATAAGAAGGATCAATGTGATAGATGTGGACAAAAACATGACATTTATAGGGTTCATCACACCCCCCAACTTAAGACCTTGCTCATCCTTAAACAATAGACTTGATCATTTAAATTTCATAAATAGTTCTAAAATCCATAGGCTCCATGGCACAACTTGATAGGTGAGCATAAAATCCATGTTTTTATTCATACCATTTCCAATTTTTGACCTCCTTGGCTTTATCTAATGGATTTTTATCCTAATAATCTAGAACAAGATACCAAAACAAAGGAGGCTAGAATTTTATGCTGAACAGTTGAGATCTCATTTCACCTACAAGAAAAATATATATTGTGACTCTATCAAATATTGTATTTAAATTAAAAGGGGAATATGGCTCTTTCCTTTTTTATCCTGGGAGTGAGATTATTCCATATTTCTATGTAATATTCTTTTGTTGTGGGTCCAACAAAAGTTCTCAATCCCAAGTAGAAATATTGGGCTGCATCACAATTTTTGGCAAACTAAGCCCTAACTTCCTTATACAACATAATGTTATCCCATTATATCAACACATTATTAAGTGTAGTTGAATCTCTTTTGATAAGCAATTGACTTTCTCTTTCCTTTTTCCTATATTTTATCATCTCTCATCCTCTCCTATTCTCATTCAAAAGATATGATGAAAATTCCTTTAAAAGGACATCTCCAACATATAGGTTAGAATTATATTCCCTATCATGAGGCATAACATATTTATGAAGATAGAAATCACACATTTATGCATGTTCTTCTTGTGATATTTTTTTATATAATTGAAAAAAATAGAGAGGATATATTACTTCATAGGGCATGCCACAATAAATTCTCAAGATAAACTGAATATACCCTTATAGGAGTTCTATAGTCAATGATATTTTGGGTAAGAACAACTAGATATTCAATTTTTTATTTCAATTTGGAGATCCTTTTTTATTTCATCCTAACCTCTTCTTTCAATTTTTTGTTCTCCTTTATTAATTCCCTAAAATTTTTATACTAACTATCTATCCATTTCATTAATTTAGAAGAGACCACAGATGAGGAATTATACTTGATGGCTTGGGAAGTTGTATGTTTTTCCTATTGCTTTTCTTCTACAAAATAAGGTTGTGAAACAATGGCTATAGGTTGTCATTCCATAGATGGTCATAGGTAAGAAGCTGCTACATCAAGTACATCTAGTCCACAACCTAACTGATCCTATAAATTCTTCCTTAATTACTCTATTTCCTATAGGGTTTTCTCCAAAGTAGGAAATTACACTTGTATGATAGGTTGTTCCATTTTTATACCTCTTTTTTCATTTGTTCTCCTTTAAATTCTTCAGGGTTGCATTCTACCTATTTTGTTTTCTTATTACCTTCTTCCTTTTTAGTCTCTAGGTTATCAAAAATAAATGCCTTAATTGATTCATGATTGTTGGTAGTTTATTTTCTCTAGATTCCTCATTAATTTATATAATGGAAGAAGGTTTAGTTATTAGTTTACATTTCATCTTTCCTCTTAATCTATGGGATTTGTGAGGAGTAGATGTGACCTTATCCTTTTTAGGGGAAGGTGAAAGTTCTTTAGATTTCTTAGAGTTAAGTTAGAGGATGAGTTTTCTCTTTCTTCTTCTAGATTTTTTTCTTGTGGAAGCAACTTATACAAGATTTATCCTTGTTGTATGTTTTTGTGTGGCTATAGAAGACCTTATTCTATAGGTTCTTGTGGGTTTCTAGGAAGGTTTGATTTTGTAGGTTCTTGTGGTTTTGTAAGAAGGTATTTTTTTGTAGCTTCTTGTGGTGCCACAAAAAGGTCCTTCTATCATATGTTTTTATACTTCAACTTCTTCGTCTACTTCTATCTCTTCTTCTTCATTTCCATCACTATTAATTTCTACATTTATAAGTATTTATAGAAAATCTTCCCAATTATATTGGGCCTAGTCCTTTTTAAGTAGTCTTAAAAAATTAGCTAAATTAAATAATGATGAGAGAGAACTTTGGGATCACCTCTTTGAAATGTATTTTTCATTTGTATGATCATGTGAAGTAAGAATTTGGGGACATTATCTCAATAACATATCATAAATTATTCATGAATTTGAAGTGAACACACATAGCATGTAATATTTCCCTTCACAGGTGAAATATCTAAAGATGAACACAATAGGTCTGACCCATATTCTTGGTAATGATAACCATGCAGTGCCCTATTTTGAAGTCTCCAAGATTTCATCTATTCTAATGAATTTCTACCTCTCTACCTTGGCATCAAACTTTTCCTACCATAATTCCCCTATTCATGGAAATCTAATGACTCTACTGATGATGGTTTCAGTTAGATTTATCTCCATTCCTCTCATTATTACTAGGTTATTATACAATGATCTAGTGAATTGTTCTGTAATTCTTTGATCAAGATCATGTATCCTCTCAAAATATTGGGCCCATCCTACATTCTAAAATAGGACCAAGATGTCCAGGTTATTAGTTAGAGGAGAGATATCAAGCAAATCATGTTTAAGCAAGTCCCCTCCCATATTTTAGGATGGAATTTTAGTTGTAAGGTTTGTGCTCTTGCAATAAGGGTTCTATAGCTTTGGGAAAAATGTTTATGATTTTGATTTGGGAATGAGATAATGCATTTAAATTATGAAAAATCCCCTTAACTTAAATGGCCACTTTCCCTTAAGGGATGCAACTGACATGCATAGATGGCTCATGATAATGATAAGGGGTGGTGGCAACAATGCTTCAATGGTAACATCAATTGGAAAAATAGAAGATATCTTAGGATGGTGTGATAAAGAGAAGACATGGTAGTATTTTAGTATCATTAAGACCCATAATTTTAGTAGTAATTAAAGCTTATGACATGAAATAAATATAAGATAATTACCTTAGTATACTATAGGAATACCTTTCATTAATGCATAAATGATGAGTTGAGTTGGCAGATGTGAGGTATACTATCATGTGTTGTGTTTTGATTGGAAGCAAAAATGATATGTGAGAAATGCAATGTATGATGGAGTGAAAAGAATTCATCTGATAATGAGAAATGTTTCCTATGGCAACAAGAAGTGTCTTAAAACAATAGCAAATATCCTGTAGCATCAAGAATTTCATCTTGTAGCAAAGAAGAAAGTATTTTTATTCTCTAAAAGAATCAATCTTCAAGCAAAAACATATGAAAATATTAGTTTTATTGTCATATTATTTTTTTATAATGAATGTTGATCTACCAGTGACCTAGTTTTTGATACAACATCCATCAACAACACCCAAAGGTTTTCATTACTAATTTTTTTGCTTTTTTTTTGATTTTTTGGTCCCAACTCAACTAGAATTATAGAAATCGAGGAGGTAGGATTTTATTCAACCTAAACCAAGCCATTTTGAATGGCTTATTCTTAGCTATAATAAGCTACTCTTGTAAAATATTAGAGAAGGGTTGACAAAAATACCCTTCAGCTATAAGAATAGGTTGATTTGTTTCATGAAGGAGAGACAAATGTTGTTATTCAAAAAGTTAGTGAGTGAGAGTTTCCTTAAAAAATAGTTTCTTATGTAGCTTAAGCTTGTGGCCATTAACAAGTATTCAAAATTTAACAGAGTCAATGGTCATGAGATTTATAGCTATATTTTCAAAAACTTTCTTGATCGCATAAGGACCAAGCCACTTGAACTAAAGATTTCCTTTATGATCCTTGTATTTATATTCAAAAATGAGTGCCCAATCATTAGGTTGGAAATTATTAGTCTTGATGATCCTATCATGCTAACCCACACATTGTCTTTGTACTATTTTAGTGTGATGAAGTTCTTCCTTTCTTAGTTTATCAAGTGCATTCAGTTACATGATCCTATCTTGTTGAGCTTGGGAAAGATCAAAGCCCAAATCAAGTGTTATCCTTAATTTTTTATACTAAAAATCAATGGGAAAAATAAGCTTATTACCATAAACTAGTTCATATGGAGTGAAACCAATTATGGTTTTCTATGTGATTCTAAAATCCCAAACTACTTATAAAAGATGAGTTAACCAATATTTTTGATGCAGGCTAATAACCTTAGTGAGGACAGTTTCTAATTCCCTATTTGTAACTTATACTTGACCATTTGGTTTATAATGGTAAGGGGTAGACTTTTTGTGTCTGATTTCATATTTTTTTACCAAGGTGGCTCTAAGGTCTGATGTGAACTATGGTCTTTGGTCTATGACTATTTATCTTGGTACTCTATAGTGGGTGAATATTTATTCATACAATAACTTAGATACTTTTTCATCTTAGGCATGGGTTAAGGCCTTGACCTTAGCCTATTTTGTGACATAATTATTACACACTAGTATATATTTCTTGTTGTTGGATTTAATATCAATGGGACCTACAAAATTTAGTCCCTATTTATCAAAAGGTTCTAAAACTAATTATGGCTATAATGACATTTCATTAAAGTGAGTGGGTTTCCCCATACACTAACATTAATCACATCTATGGCTATACATCATTGCATCCTTATGTAAAGAAAGTAGTAAGTAATTTCATATTAGTCCATTTGGTATTGAAATGACCCCCACAAGGTTTATCAAGGTAGGTTTTGATAATGTCATAAGATTCATCTTCTCAGATACATCTTATCATAACTTAATCTAGTCTAGTGATAAAGAGATATCCTACAATCTAGGAATAATATATGCTATTTTAGATCATATGTTATTTTCCCTAGGTAAGAAATGTTGTGGTAGTGATCATGCAACAATATAGTTAGCAATATCTTTGAACCAAGGTGATTGAATAGTTACTATAAATAAATTCTCATCAGGAAAGGAATCATCAACAATAAGACTGCACTCATCATTTTGAATTCAAGATAGAAAATCTACTACCATGTTATCCTTACCTAGTCTATCCACATTGGTAACATCAAATTTCTATAGAAAAAGTAACCATCTAATTATCTTACCTATTATAATAGGTTTATTCATTAAATACCTGATTATTGCATTGTCTATGTGGATGAATACTTGGTAACCTATAATTTAGTGTCAAAATTTGTTGATGGCATAGATGATGGAAATAAATTCCTTCTCTACTATAGTATATTTGAGTTTATCCCCTTGAATATTATTTATAATAAAATAGATTTCATAACTGATAGATTCATCTTTTTGGTCAAGGCCAGCTCCTAAAGTGGTATCAAATGCATTTGTGTGGATGTGAAAAGGCTTTTTCCAATTAGGCCATCTTAGGATAGGAGTTATTATGAGAAGGTATTTGAGTTTATAAAAGGTAGTTTTATAATCATTAGTCCAATTAAATTCAAGATCCTTAGTAAGTAATCTAAATAATGGAGTGGTAATTTTAATAAATTCCTTGATGAATCATCTATTTTAACCAGCATGTCCTAAAAATCTATTAACATCTTTCTACTTCTTTGGTGTGGGTATTTCCTTAATGATGCTTATATTTTTTGGGTCAAATTGAATTCTAGTAGGGGATATGTGATGCCCTAACATAATCCCTTAAATCATAAGAATATAACACTTTTCATTGCTCAAAGACAATTTGTTGTCTTGGTAGCATTGAAGAAATTTCTCTAGGTTGGTAAGAGTTTCTTTAAATGTCTGCCCATAGAGAGTGAAATCACCCATATAGATTTGGACATAGTCATGGGACAGACAAAAAAATATTCTCAAAACATCCCTTTGAAAAGTAGTTGGGGCATTGTAAAGACCAAAAAGTAAGATAACATAGGCACAGGTTCCCAAAGGGCAAGTAAAAGTTGTTTTATCTTGGTCTTGTGGAGCAATTTGTATCTGTTAATAACCACTATAACCATCTATGAAGGAAAAATACCTTTTTCTTTCAAATGTATCCAAAACTTGATCAATAAATAGAAGGGGAAAGTGATCCTTCCTGGTATAAGAATTAAACTCTTAGTAGTCAACACAAATATGTCATATGCCTCTTTTTATAGGTATAATAACTAGGGAAGAGACCCACTAGTCATCCAAAATAGGATAACCAAAATCCACATCTAAGATTTTTTACAACTTAGTTTGACAATGTCTTTAATTATAGGATTCATTCATCATTGGGGTTGGAAAAAAGGTTTGCATTATTATTTAATGTAAATATGATGCATGGATAAATTTGAGGGTATTCCTCTCATGTCATGGTAGTCCCAAGAAAATGTTATTGTGTGTTTTCTCAGCATTGTAAGTAACTATCTTTGTTGCTAAGGTGTGAAGGAGGTGCTGATGTTGAGAGGTTTATTTTGAAGAATGTCTACTTGATTTGTTAAAGAGAGTATGGTTTCTATGTTGGTGATTAAGGAACATAGATACATTGATGGGGAAGAAATTGATGTAATGTCCAAATGTTCCTTATGGTTTTAACAAGATCATTTTCAGGAAAAGTATTTTGAAGGGGGTATGGTTACATTTCAACATGTTTATGGCTATAGGATCTTTTCAATAGGTGTTTTGCAAGATACCAGTAAGGACAATGTCTTTTTATCATGCTTGAAAAGCTAGACTCTAGATAAATTATAGAGCTTTTTCAAGGAGATAGTTTTCTCAAATTCATCAATCCAATGCATTAGGCCATCATTCTAGGAAGGACAGGATGGTATCTAAAGAACTAGTTTCTTGGTGTCATTTCCATTGGAAATTAATATTTTTCCTAACCTACAACCAATAAAATCATTAGTGGTGGCCAAACATGGTCAACCAAGGATGAGAGGATAACCTCCCAAGTTAATTTTTAGCTACAATATAATAAAGTTTATTAAATATTGCAAGAAATCCATAGTGATAACTAAGTATTCAAAAATCCCCTTAGGATTAATAGTTGACCTATCAACCATTTGGAGGATGGTGGGTGTTGGATAAAGAGTTGTCAGTTTTAGTTGCTACATGGTATACATGGTCATCACGTTGATAGATATACCCTAGTCAATTAAATTATTAGAGATGGGTTGGCCATGGATGCTAACATTAACCATAGGACTTCTAAGATTAGAATATTTTGGGGTAACTATATTTCCTGACATTATATCTACTAGTTGACCAATAACTTAGACCGTTTTAGGATCCTTCTTCTTTCTTCTCAATTTTTTCAAACATAGCTCTCTAACAGCCTTATTATAGATAAAAAATATTTTATTTATTGAAAGAGTGGGATTTTTATGCACACATTATTGATTTGTCCTAATATATCAAATTTAGGATTAGTTTCAATATGTGATATGTTTAATCTCTTTAGAAAAGGAGGATTGTCATATTCTTTTTGGTTTTCTGGTGGACTTGGCTCAGGATTGGCCATGGGTGGATATGGATTAGTATCGAGTGGAATAAGTTCTTAAAAATGTTATATGATTATGGATGATGTGGGTTATGGAAGAATATGTCTTGAATGAAGTTAGACTTAATTGATATCTAAGGTGTATGTTGGATATTTCATTATTTCGATGGATTATGTTGGTTGAACCAACTTATTGGTAAGGTTGGGGATGGGCTGAGTGGGTAATTGAGTAGGTCTAATAGGTTGTTGAGTGTTTTGAATTAAGGACTATTGTTGTGGTTGTTGTCTTTGTTGAGGAAAGCCTTTATTACCTCTCCATTACTATTACCATGGATTAAAGGGAAAGATATATTGCTGGTTTTAGAATTACCTAGATTGAGGTTGTTGTCCATTCTATTTCATCTATAGCTAATTTTGGGGTAGCTTCCAATTTTTTGGGGCTAAATTTTGTTAAGTATATTCATCTAAGAACCATATTGAGGATTATTTGAGAATTGAGAATTTGTAAACATTGAGTTTGATGGTATACCTAATATTTGTACCCATGGTTTCCATTGAGCCATGTAAAACACTTGATTTTCATCTCTTCCTATGGCATGTAGCTTCACTATTTTAGGATTCTTCTTAGTTATGTTAGCTACCTAAGCTTTCATATAATGGAATGTGTAAACCACATTATTTTTTTTCATTTGGGGCAATAGGTGGCTAAGGTTTTTTCAGTTTCTTCCTACTTGATTTGTATATGTAATGTATCAAGATGAGTAGCTAGGTGACTAATAATGCCATTCTTCATGTCGTATAGTAAGTTGCTAACTTCACCTTTAGACAATCTTGTTTTAGATGTTGTAGGAAGGGTTTTGCCCCTACTTTTTTTCATGGTTGATCTGGAGTAGTTTGTACATAAAACAATTAGTTCATTAAAGGATAGTGTAGAAACATCACCATCAAACATTAAATCTAGTGACTCCATACAATAATATCTAATTCCTTTTAGGAATATCAGTTTGACTGATTCTTTCTCTGTTGTAGTATATTTAGACTTTTATATGCTAAATATAAATCTTTCCATATATTCTTCCAATGACTCATCATTAACTTGTGTCATTCAAAATATGTCATCTATCTTGTAGTTTTTTCCTCTAAAATTGTCTTGGTATTTCATCAAAAACCTCTTCTTCATGTCTTCCCAAGTAGAAATGACATGTTTTCTAAGTCCCATAAACCATATAAGTGATTCTTCTTTGAGTGTTGCTAGAAACAACTTAAGTTTTTGAGCATCTTGATTATAATCATAGCCATGGCATAAGATGTTGAACTTAAAAATAAATGTGTCTAGATTTTCAGATGTTTTCCCCCTAAAATTAGGGAGGGTAGAATGAGGAATATTATTCATAGGTGCATTTCCTTTAGGAGCAAGGATAGGAAATTCATAGGTAGCAAACTCATTGGTAGTGTTTTCTTCCTAAATATCCTCCATGAATACTCTGTGTTAGTATACCATAATTTGTTTCCACCCACTTCTCAAAGTTCCTATCACTTATTCTATTTCCCAGGGTGTAGAAGATGGAGCCTTTATATTTTTTATTAGAAATATATGGATTTATATACAATGGATATGTTGTGGAACTTTTAGAATATTTAACTTGTGTATCAATAAAGAGTCTTTCAAAATTGGAAGATTTTATTGGCCTGGTATTCCTTCTAGGACCAAGAATGACCTTGAATGCCTCCTTAGCAATAAATTTGGGTGATGGAGGGAAGTGAACTTTAGATTCTTGAGTATGAGGTGATAAGGTGGGAATTATCAAGGATGGTACATATGGGTCTCTTACAAGGGTATGAACCTCTTCAAAGTCCCTAGCTTGTGCTACTAATCCAGCCAAAAAAATTTCTTTTTCAAGATCTTCTATTGACAACTATGAGTGATCCTAAGAGATTTATTCATGCTCCTCAGCTACTACAAGATGAATTTTTGATCTTGTAGCAATATTTTATTAATTGAAGTAAAACTCTTCCTATATAATCCCCTTTTCTTTACATGTACATCAACCACTTTTTCTTTTTCTTTTTCTTTAAGTTTTTGCCCACCCTGCCTGTACAAGGTTAGTAATATGGGTTTTTTTTGAAATTTTCCACTATTCTAATTGAAAAAAGGGAAATTTATAAAAATATAAAATCTTTAATGTAAAGAATATATAGCTCAATAAATTGAAAAAACTAATAAACATCTAGAAAAAAATTGCTATCAAGATTGAAGATTATAAGTGTATGGTACCCTTCCTCGATAATGGTGCCAAAAATGACTAACAGTTCATTCATAATAAAATATACTTATCTTGATCCAATTGAAAAAGGATAGTTATCATAGACCTATATCTTCTACTTCATTTAATTGTCAACCCAAAGATATAAACTTGATAGGATGATGTCTATATGTGCAGACTCAATCTTCTCATTTGACCTTCTACTAATTATAATCTAAGATGCTAAAATCATGAAAGAAATTAAATGATGGAATTAAACATGGATACAATACTATGAATTAAATGATTATAATATTTTATCTTTGGAAGCTTCCCTAAAATAATTCTATGCAAGCTTGAAAATCACACAACTCAAAAATAAAACACACAACACATAAATAAATTAAATAACATGCTTAGCTATTTAATGGGTTGGATTATTGTTGCAAGAATTATAAAGGGGGACCTTCCTCATTTTGAATTTATATTCAATACTTCCTCTTACAACAATGAAATGGACTTAGAAATGATTGTTTATATTAATCAAAATGTAACAATGAAATGCTATAGGGAAATTACAATAACAACTATCTTACAAAATGTACTCTTGATATATTTCTCTAATGTATATCTACTATCTTCTCAACCTTATTGTTACCTATATATAAAACATAGAATATTTTTTTATATAAAACAATAAACATTCCAAACTAAAAAATATTTAGCTATAGGATAACATAGATTGGTTCCTTCTACTAAGGTCACCATTCATGTGAATCTTGCAATACTACCTTATAACAAGCAAAGATGTTTTAGTATTCAATGATATATTTATTTCACTCCATAGAGGTTATTATAATTTCTATGACTCAGTTGAACTAGGAATCAAATTTGTTCATCTGCGGCTTTGGTTATGTAGTTGGTACAGGATGTGTCTACATGATGAGATACCTTTTGTTACAAGACGGTCAATGTTATATACCTATTTCTTCAAAATATATTTAAAACAAATTATGGAGAAAAGCATCCTATAGTAGAAGATAAATATTATATACTTGATTTTAAGACAAAGTTATAACTATTCAAAGATTATGAGAACATAATGCTATTTTCAAGATTATGGTTATTTGAGGATATAAACTTTATGGGAAAGTAATTCATAGGCATGATAAATAAGAAATATGAGTGTGATAGATGAGGAAAAAAAATGAAATTTTAGGGGCTCATCAGTTACCCTTGAAAGTCTCATTGTAGTCAACTACATTGGTCTAAATTGAATCCACAAGGTTGCATAAGTATCAGTCACCCCTTCATATGTTGTCCCTCCCTCATATCACCATGAAACTTGTTGTAATGTCAATAAGCTACCAATTATTATTTATATAAGGATATGAGGGCCCCACTCATTGATCTCTCATGTCACATGGCCAAAATAATGTAGCCCATCTATTACATCTTATTGTTGTGGATCTAGGAATTTGACTCAAGAGAGGATGGTTAGTATGGTATTAGTTTCAAAATGAAAAAAAAATGAAAGAAACACACTAAATAGCATAACTTATCTAGGCCTAGACATTAGGGAGAGATTAGTTAACAAACATGAATACAACACACAACTAGAATGCAAAAGAAACCTCTTTTACCTTCCTTGAATGCTCTAAAATGCTTGTTGTAGTGGCTTGCTTGGCTTGTGCTCATGAAGTACTTGGCAATGGAAGCTTGGCTACCTCCATCTCTCCTTGGCACCTTTGGATTGGATTGAAATAAATTTGGCAATGTAACACTAATTTCAATAGATTCTTGAAGATATTTTTGCATTATAACTTTGCACCAAAATAACTTAGAAATGATGTGGCAAGGCTTCCTATTTATAGATTTTTGAGAATGTCTAGAATCAACCTGAACCATCCATCTTGAGATTGAGATGTGTGGTTGAGCACTAATTCAATTTTTAGAATTAATTTTATAATTACCCTCATCATGAAATTGGAAGAAGGGGTAATTAAGAAGTATGGAGGGAATTGTGGAAGGCATTGATGAGGCATGGAGGGCATGAATCCTGATGTTTATGGTATTTATGACCTAGGGATGTCTTCCCAAGAAATGAGGTCACCTAATGATGTAGATATTCAATATTCATTTCCAAAAATAATTTTTAAACAAGTTTACATAGAATTATTAATTAAGCCTTGATTTAGTTTAATTAGCTCTTAAACATGATTAAGCACTTTATGCACAAATTACTCAAATTGATTAGAATACCTTGTTATTGGTCCAAAATTTGAATGGATTGGAATTGGAAGTCAATGTTAGATGCATTTGATCCATTATCCCATTTAGGATATTACCAACACCAAATAACAAAGGTATGTGTCTCATGCAAAAGATTTGATAGGAAAGATCAATCCATGGCACTTAGTTGCAAAATTGGCATTTGACTCAAAATGATCTGATCAAAGTTAGCTATCCCATAAATTACATTATCCCATTTAGGGATAATTTAGCCAAAATAAAAACTTGAATATGTTAGTTTCAAATTATTTAGCATGTTTTAGTGTTTTTAGGCCAAATTATGTATTTTGGTTGGAAATTGGTCAAAACCCTGATTGGAGGTTATCGATGGCTAGATTTAGGTGTCTACAATTTGCCCCTTTTTAGGAAGGCATTGCAAGATATAATTATAGTAACATCTTCTCAAAAAATGAAAAGGTCTTGTATTCCTAAAATTTTAATGATGATAAACTAACTATATGATGCCCCCTCAAGGGAGTGGTTGGCACAAGCAGGCTGACAAACGGTCCCTCAAAAAGAAAGAAGCAAAATGAGAGGACCAAAGAAAGGAAATATGATGGGTTGAAAACATAATAATACTAAAAAAGTAGTAAAAATCATTGAGAATTCAAGTGAGATGGTGTACAATGGTTTGCCCGAAGGTGGTTATAAGCATTATACCCTGATAGTGGTAATGTGGTATGATAACACAATGATTTGCCCAAATGCAATTATAATTAGTGAGAAGATGGAGTTGCCCCAGTTAGGATAGATAATCAAGATAACAACATGCCCTTGTATGGGCAAAAAAATGAAAGTGGTAACAACACAATGATTTACCCAAAGGCAGTTACAATCATCAAGAAATGCAGGTGGGATGGTGTGCAATGATTTGACCATAGGTGGTTATAATCATTGGACCTTGATTATGGAAAATGTGATAAACATGGTTGAGGATGATGATAACTTAACACAGAGGGTAATGATGAATTGGAACAACCTACTAGTAGGGATATTCTCATTCAAACTAATAAAGGTAAAAATTCTTTTATGGTTAGTTACTCTATTTGGGATGGAATTAGGATGTCGGTACCAAAGATATGTTGATGTTGCCATTACTGAATAGACTTCTTAAAGCTGAGGTTTGTTGTTACACATGTTAGTAGGCATCATGCTATAAAATCATGAGGATTTGACCAAAATATACATGAGGACTGACTCCCATAATTCAATACTCAAAAGAAAACAATGCACCAATGATAGAAACCATGATGACAATGTAAACATATGAATATGGATGGATTCAAGTGTAAGTGTGGGCAAGGAATCAGCAAGGAATCACCTAATGAACACACATAAACTAAATCAAAGAAAGAATGTTAAAAGCAAACAAATAGGTAGACAAATAAATAAAATAAGTAAAAATAAACAAACAAACAATGCAATAGAAACCCTATGAACATTACCCCTAGAAAATAGGTGACAACTTAATAACAAACAAAATGGGGGAATAGAAGAGAAGGAAGTGGGTGACTGAGCTATCTCCATATGCACTAGGTAAGTCGACGCTACCTACATAGTTCCATAGATGTAATATCCAATAAAAAACTTAAGGTCAAATGTAGTTCTCTGAGAGAATGAGAAGAATGTGATAACTTATTAAAACAAATAGAATGGATGTGGGAGAAGAAGAGGAATGGTCTTGAAAAATAGTAAGTGCATGAGATAAAAAGGCCAAGAAGGATGGGGAAACTAAATGACAAGGTATTTTCTTGTAACTTAGTAATGATTCCTAGAATCCTTAAGGCAAAGAAGTGGTAAATGTTTTTGTTCTTTTCTAATGATTTTTCAAGTGTTTTTGGAATTGTTTTGGAGTGTCTCAACTCAATAAAGAATAATGAGACACTAAATGGTTCAATCTCATAAAATTGTGAGAGTATTTAAAATAATGTTGCTCACAAAATGGCAAGAGCATGGCTAAGGTTGCCCACAAAATGGTAAGAGCATGGCTTAGTTTGTTCATAAAATGGTGAGAGCATGGATTAGGGTGATTGAGTTGACCTCAAAAAGTATCAAGAATTGCATACATAGTCCTAGAGTAGGACCTCAAGTCACTATAGTTTCACCCTTACAGTAGAGGAATTTGACTAGTGTAGCAGTCAATTCAAACAAAATAGGCAAAGTTGGTAAAAAGGCATAGTACGACATAGGAAGTGGTGAGTTGGTATGTCAAGGCTTAATTTTACCCCTAATTTTCCTATAGGTGGTTATAATCAAGACACAACAACATAGATCAATGGTACTAATTTTCCAAAAGGTAGTTATAATTAGTAGCAAGATTAGTGGTAAGAAAGGAATAACAAACAAAGGATGCAACTACCAAAACTTTTGTCATACTATCCTAAAATATGACCTCTATCTAAAGTACTTGAACCAACTGATGAAACTAATTAGATACCTCGATGCTAAAAATGTGTAATGAATGGCAAAAACTAAGGTCAAATAGGGTAGGATTTATAACACACTAGGCTGATAGGTCAAAAGTGGAAAGTGGATACGGTGGATAAGGATGGTATTTATACAAAGAAGAAAAGTAATAAATTGGCATAAATGAAATGGTCCTTATAGACAATACACCTTAGTGCTCAAGCATAGTACCACTTGAGATGAATAATATTCATCAGCTCAAGAAGTTCATCTCTATCTAGTGTGGCAAGCCTATATGCTCTTGATCCATAATCTATAGTAATGATGAAAGGACCTATCTAGTTTGGTTTGAATTTCCCTTTATGCTTCTTCTTAGTCATGGTATTATTTTGGTTTTCTTTAAGAACAAGATCACTAAATTTAAATGTTCTATAATTAACAAGCTGATTATAGTGGCCTTTGAGTTAGTTCTGATATGCTTGAATATTATTGAGCATGGTTATGTATTTCTCATCAAGTAGGTCTAGCTCTTACAAGTGGGCTACTCAATAGTCATGATCATCTAGGACATACTTGAAAGAGATTCATAGTGAAGGTAACTCAACCTCAATGGGAAGGATGGATTTAGTACCATAAACAAGTGAGTACAGAGTGGCTCATGTGGGGGTATGATGATTGGTATGATATGCCCAAAGGGTAGGGAATATTTGCAAGTGCCAATCATGACCAACATCATTGATAATATTTTTGAGAATATTGATAATGGTTTTGTTGGATGCCTCAGCTTTGCCATTACCTTAAGAGTAATATGCTTTATAAAAATGTTATGTGATGTTGTATTCAGTACATAAATAGTCTACATCCTTATTCTTGAATGATCCTCCATTATCAAATATAATGTTAGAGGGGATACCATAGTGGCAAATGAGATGGTTGAAAATGAGTTTGGATATTTGCTTTTTAGTCATGTAGGTGAGGGGTATAGCTTCAACCCACTTATTGAAATACTTAGTAGTGGTAAGGATATGTTTATGGCCATCAAATGAAGTGAGGTTGATCTTCCCAATGAGGTCACCATGTATAAAATGGCCATGGTGTCAACATCAGTTTTAGATTTTTTACTAGGGCATGAATCAGATTAGCATGCCATTGACATTTGTCACACTTTTTTACATATGCAATGGCATCTATGTCCATTGTGGGCCAATAATAACTAGTACACAAGAGATTTTTGGATAGGAATATACCATTATAATGAGCTCCACATACTCCTTCACAAACTTTTCTTGACGCTAGTGTACACTCTACCAAATTTAAACAATGAAGTAGAGTTCCATCAACACTATGATGGTAAAGGGTGGATCTGAGTAGATTATAATGAGTGGAACGATGTATTAAGGATTGGTTTGTTTTCAAGATAGGTTAGGTGGCATAAATTGGTCATGAAAGTAGTTGTAAAGGTCTAAGTACCAGATATAATTAGGACCAATAATATCACAAATCATGACAATAGTTGAAGGTTTATGAACTGAGATAAATTATTGATGAGGAACTGATACTCTCTAGCTTTATCTATTTGTCAATTTAGAGAGTCAATAGTAGCCATGGCATCTAAAATTTTGTTTCTAACCCTTGGTATGTGCTCAAACTAAATGTTGGTAATTTTTTATTTAAGAGTGTCAACCATAGCTTTATATGAAACTAGCTTGTCGTCTTTGGTCTAAAAATGATCTATGATCTAATTGATGATTAAATAAGAATCGCCATAAAATTGGAGATGAGATATGTTCCAATGCACTACTTATCAAAGTCTTAAAACAAGTGATTCATACTTGGCCATGTTGCTTATGCAAAGAAAGTTGATTATGAATGATTTAAGGATCAGATCCCCTTGTGGTGTAATAAATAATAGGCCTACCCCCAATCCTTATGTAGTAAATGAACCATCAAAATGTAGTTTCTAGGGATACTCCTCAAGGGGTGTGTCAATGATGGTCATGATGGATTCATCAATAAATTGAAATGTGAGTGGTTGTGTGTCTATGAGAGGTGCTTCAACAAGTTGATCTACAAGAACTTTTCCCTTGATTTCCTTCTAATTGACATACTCTATGTCAAACTCACTGAGAAGCATGATCCATTTAGCCATTCTACCTTGAAAATCTATTTTATATAGTAGATAATTGAGTGGATCTACCTTTGAAATGACCATGGTCTTATTATTCAACATGTAATGGCATAATTTCTAAGCTACAAAGATCATGGCCAGATAATCTTTTTCAATAGGTGCATAGTTATGTTCATATGTAACCAAGGTATGGGTTAGGTAGTATACAACATGTTCCTTTCCATTGTCATCATGTTGAGCCAAGAGTGCCCCTAGAGCATGGTCAATAGCTGATAGGTATAATAAGAATGGCTTTCCTAGCATATGAGGTAATAGAATAGGCATATTAACAAGATAGTCTTTGAATTATTGAAAATTTGTTTGGTAGTGATAATCCCAGTGTAATACAACTCCCTTGTTTAAAAGGGTGTGTAATGGATGGCACTTGTATACTAATTGAGAGATGAAGTGTCAAATTGACTAGATCTTACCCTACAAACTATGGAGTTACTTTAAATTAGTTAGTGGTGGCATCTCATTTCTAGCATGGAATTTAGCTATATCAACTTCAATACCTCTATGACACATGATGAAGCCAAGTAATTTTATTGAAGGTACACCAAACACACAATTCTTTGGATTGAGTCTAACTTTATACTCCCATAATCTTTCAAATATCTTACACAACACTACTGGATGGTTGGCCCTAGTTTTGGATTTTCCTAATATGTCATCAATGTAGTCTTCAATAATATCATGCATCATATCATGAAATATGATAGTCATGGCCCTTTTATATGTATCCTAATCATTCTTAAGGCCAAATGGCATTACCTGATAAAAAAAAATGTTCCCCATGGAGTGATGAACATTTTTTATGTTAGTCTTTTGGTGCTATTCTAATTTGGTTGTATCCTAAAAATCCATCCATGAGTGAAAGCATTTCATAACCTACCATGGAGTCAATGATCATGTCAATATTAGGCAAAGGAATATAATATTTAGGACAAGCTTTGTTGATGTCTTAAAAATTAGTACAAATTCTGATTCCTTCAAGATTTTTGCTAACAAGTACCACATTAGAGATCCATTTTGAGTAGTCAATAGATCAAATACATCCTACTTCTAAGATTTTGTCTAACTCTTTATTTACCAATATAACAATGTGAGGATGCATCTTACGTAGCTTTTGTTTTACTAGTTTAGCATTAGGATTAAACACAAGATACTATAGAAACAAGGTGGGGTCTAAACCTGACATGTTAGAATAGGTCCATGAAAACATATCTACAAATTATCTCAACATAACTATAAAGACATCACGTTCCTCCTCAGTGAGGGATGCTCCTAATTTTATCCATTTTAGGTCTGATGGAGTCTTGATATTTACCTCTATTGCATCTTTGACTAGAAGGGTCAAACAATCTTCTAGGATAGTAGACAATGACTTGAAATATTAAAATATGTTAGGGTCCTCCATTAGGACTTGCTCTTCAAATTCTCCTAGCCATGATGAATTTGAGTCCCCTAATGGGAGATCTAGACATGTGACAAAAATAGTCAAATATTCTTGAAGAATTTGATCAAATACTTGTTGCTCAAAGATGAACTTAGATCTATAGGCAAGTTCATTGTTGGTGGTCTCCTAGTCTAAATTCAAAGAAGAATGAACAGCCCTATCTAATGACACCTAAAATAGGTTTTCACTACTGGAATGGCCTTTATCTTTACTTTTTCCTTGGTTAGAAAGTGCTTCAAAGAGGTTTTCACTTTAGAACCTTAATGTTTTACTTATTTTTTTTGGCTAAGGGTGTTCACTCGCTCTCCAAAATAAGCTACATGATCCAATGTGATTGAGAATCTTAATTTGTGTTCTCCCAATGAAATGTTGTCTCTAAGGCCTAAGAAGTCACATAATGCCTCATCATTTTAGAACTCATCGATTGATAGATTAGATTCTTGTTAGTACCAATCTATTAGTTAGGGATAATATAATGGTAAGGGGTTGTGACGAATAGTTAGGGTAAAAATAGGTTGTTTATAGCTATGTCCTCAAAGGTGGGATAATGATTAGACTCTGCTTCACTATTAACATCATCATCACTAGTCACTGGTGATGGAGTTTGAATAAGATATGTGGGGTCACCCCCAAGTAGTTTAAATCTAAGTCTGTAAGGTCTTTCATACTTAGTCATAAAAATTGGCTCGATGGTTCCTTGTTGATTTAGTTTGAGGCCTCTTCCTTCATAATTGTGATGGTCCAGGATCCTATTGGAAATATGATACTTTGTATTTTTATAACAATCAGCTTGGTTGTCATTGTATAACCATGCCTCATCCCCTTTAAGAGGGTCAGGTCCTAGGCTAGATCCTGGTACAAATGTGGTAGCTCCCTTATCTTTATTTTTTTTGCCAATGCATATGTGGGGTGACTTTAGGTCACCTAAAGGTTTTTAGATTCTAAGGAAGATTGGTAATATGAAATGTATCATGGGTCACATACTCTCCCAATCCATTATCTAAAAAGGTGAAATGATTAGAAGCTTCAAAAGGTGGCATGTGGGAAAGGAAATCCAAGGTATTAGGATATATGCAATTATTTGGTGAAGGATCAATAAGTATAGCCTTTAATTTATCCTACTTGGAACTTAGATTCATGTTGTATTTATAATTATAGCATTGGAATTTAGCCTCAAGATATTTTTAGTGTTTATATGGATGAAAATCTCTTGGAATATTCACTTCCATCCTTGAGTGGGGAAACTTGATACATTGGTGCAATGTTGAATGGACTACATGAATATCATGTAACCAAGGCCTACCTAGAAGCATATTGTATGATAACTCAAGATTAAACACATGGTAAAGTGTATCATGGGTCAAAGGCCCAATGATAATTGTCAAACTAATGGTGCCTTATGATTCTCTTTCCTGATTATAATAGGATTTGATAGTTATTGTTTTTGGCTAGAGATCTACCATTATGTACCCAAGAAGCTTAATGAGCTTTAGAGACACTATGTTGAGGCTGGATCCATTGTCTATAAGAACACATTTTAATTTATGACATCCTATATAAACTTCTATGTATAATGGATTATTATGGAGTGGGCCAAGAGAAGACATATCACTTTGGTTGAATGTGACTTGTTGGGCTAGAGCTAGGTGTCCAACCAAAGCTTGAAATTTATCAAGGAATATGTCATTATCAATAGTGGATTGGGTCAAAAACTCATTTAAGATATTCTTTTAGATTATTGACATTCATAGAAAATCTAAAATATAAATTTGTGTTGGTGTCTTCTACAATTGTTCCATAATATCAAATTCCTTATCTTGGTCAGTAGTGAATGGTTTATTCTGAGGCTAAAAGGTTGGTTGGATGACAGGCAAAGTGGTGGATGGTTGTGGGCCTAGGATAGTAATCTTTAACTTCTGAGTTGTTATTTCATAATTGAGATTAAATACTGGATGATTATTGCTAACCAATGTTAGGAATGGTGTGGGACCAAATAGGACAAGTCTTGGTTACCAGTGTACTTGCATGTGGTCACATGGCAAGGACGAGTTGTTGATATAAGGTCCAAAAGAGGAAGTCTTAGTGTGTTGGTTTTTTTGTATGCATTCCCAGGTCAAAGAAGTATTATCCAAGTAATTTGGTTGAATGTTGTTGTTTAGCAATGGTCTAGGCTAATTAGTTCTTGGCTTAGGATTAATGGAAATGGTATTAACACTACCCCTTGCAATATGACCTACAACCATGTTGTAATCATGTGCAATTGCATGGTTGGTTTGTTGGTTGTTACCATTCTAACCTTAGTTTTGTCCATTGTTATATCATTATGGGTTATGATGATGATTTTATTGATTTTGCTAGTTTGGCCTTTAATTTCGATACTATTTATTTTACTGTTGCACTAATCATTGTTGTTGCTATTATTGATTATTTTGCTACTAATAATTGTTATGTTAGGGAAAGGGGTTTTGATAAATCCCAAGAGTTTGATTGGAAGTGGAAGAACCATTATATAATGTTATCTCCTCATTCTCCAATATATTCTCAATTAAATACTTGATTTAGACACATCTTCATAGATTATGCCTATTGACTTGATGATAATAATAAAATTCATTTTCATAGTACCAATTAAGATAAGGAATGACTTGAGGATAATGATTTGGTATAGGTCAACTAATTAGATTAGTGGTAGCAATTTTTTGAAATATAGACTCAATAGGTTCTCCTAGGTCACTAAAGACATGATGTGTAGGCACGGTTCTCCTAGGATGAGAGGTTTGCAATGGTAAAGTCTGTTGTATTTATTGTGCAGCTATTGGTTATTGTGCTTGTGGTATTGGTTGAAGAGGTTGCTAGGTAAAATTAAGATGAAAAGGTGGTGCAGATGATGTTTACACTATTTATACATGACAAGATTTTGTTACTCTATTACCCATAACATTCCTATTGTGATTGAATTGTTTTGGTCTTTATTGGTTATTAGCCTGTGTCAGTTGTGATGCTAGTGATTGAATGGGATGTTGATGTTGGTTATTTACCTAATTGGTACCTTGATTTTTATTAGTTGAATTAATCTTGATGACTCCTTTATTTATGAGCACCCACTCAATCAAAAAACCTTTATCAATGATTTCCTTGAAAGTATGTGCACATTGTAATTCCAAATGATAAGCTATCTCACTATGTTAATTTTTGGTAAACACAGTGGCTAATTGTTTATCTAGTAAGCAACAGGTGAAATGGATTGTAAGGGCTCTCCTTGAATGTAAATAAATTTAAAAACTCTAGCTTTTTTCTTTTCTTGCATTAAGTCCACTGATGAAATCTCATGCTCGAGATTATAGGAAAAGTGTTACATAAACTTATCAGAAAGATCATAGAAATCTGTTACTAAATTTTTGGAAAACTTTAAAAACCACTCCAAGGCTTGTCTAGCCAATCTCCTTGGAAACAAAAATAAAAGGTAAATGTTGCTATATGATACTGGTTAACATGTGGCAAAGAATTTAGTCAAATTAGCCTTGGATCACCTTTCCCTTTGTATTTGTCAAATTTTACATGTTTCATATCCTAGAGGAATAGTATCTGAAAATACTCCATATTAAATGGGTAGGAATACACATCATCCAATTTGAACTTTTTAATCTATTTACCATCTTGAATGGTAGTAATTGCATCCTTCATCTATTGCAATTCTTGGGACTGGAAACTAGAAGGAACATTGGTTTGAAGGAGACTATTGGTTTGGGAGGTCACAAATGGGACACTTTGACTAGGGTATGATAGAGATACATGTTGGGGTATATTGGTTTGGTTAAGGAATGGACCATGAATATGCATATGTAGATTAGGATGTACTTAAAATTACACATTTGGTTTTGTGATATTTTGTTTTGCATTGGTGATAAAGGTTTGACTTGGAGGATTTTATGGTTAAGATAGAGGTATATAATTATACTATGACTACTATGGTTGAAAAGGGACATAGTACTGGCTAATTGAACCTTACTTTTGAGTGGGAACTTATGGATCAAGACCCTATCTCTAGATTTGTGGCACATTTTGAACCAATGGTTGTCTAGTAGGTACTTGAGAAACATGGGGACCTCCTTGTTGCATGTATCCTTGTGAGGAAGTGAAAGTATGTTGTAGATTTGGTATCTATCATTGACCAATATTTTCATGTTGTTGACTAGTCATTACTTAGTTTTGAATTGACATATTAATCTATGATTAAAGAGGTTGTTTGTCATTACCCGATGAGGTTAAACATTTGTTTCCCCTAATTGAGGTGGAAATGTATTTATCCTCTATTACATTGATACACTAGGTTGTGTTTGTTGTTGTGGCATACTACTTGTTACTTATTGAGGAGGAGTAGGGTTTGTCATATTATATCATTGAGGCATGACAATAGCCATTGTCTGATTACTTAATCTCATAGGTTGTATACTTGAGGAAGTAATCGGTTGATATTGGGGTGTAGAAAATCCTATTCCCTATTATGACTATCCACTCATGGGATGAAATACAAGCACATGTTTTTGGATGGTTATTTGTGTGTTAGTACCACTTTGATTGGGATCAGATATTATTTGCACATTTTCCACTATATTTGGTTCACTATTCTATGTATAGACTGAAGACATTTCTTCAAAAATAGGCATATGCATCAAGTTATCTATTGAAGTGGTTTGTACAAATGGGTCAGAATTTGAATTCTTTTGTCCAGTTAACTCTATCAACAATCCTATTGAAGTAACTAGGTCAATGAGAGGCTTACTCACCATGTTCATCTAATTGAAATCATATGTTATATTTAGGTAGGTTTGATATGTTGTCTAAAAGTGATCTTCCATGATGTTTTTTCCTTGATTAGATATATTGGGATCATGGTACATTGTTTTGACTAGAGCCATAGGATTGTTAAAAGAAGTCTGTTAATCATAAATGATATTATGAGGAACTCTTACTAGACTTGGTAAATTTTTATGGGGGAAGTCTACTTGAAACTTGGCCCCTACCTCTATGGATCTAACAAAAATCTCATCTTCATTCTCTAACAAATGTTTCTCAAACAAAAATGGATCATATGTGGAAGTTGTATTAGTAGAATATGATTGTTGAAGTACTGGCTCGTCCACTATGGGTATTATAGCTAGGTATTGTGCAGTTTGTTCTTGGTCTTACTCTAAATAAGGTGGTGTGTTAACAAGATAGTTAGCCAATGGATCTTAGCTTTGTGCCCCTCATTGAGTATTATAAGAGGGATAAGAATCCATCTTATAAGCAATATTATTTTCATAGGGGTCTTACACCATTTCTTCCTATGCAACTACATTACTAATCCCTAGATTGTACATGAGTCCACTATGAGTGTAGGAATACATGTGGGGATCCATAGTCAATGTTTTATGATAAAAGGTCAAAAGAGTTTAGAAACTCTAAAAAGGACAATGTCTAAATAGGTGATGTTCTAACTTGGTCTAGATTCATCAAAAGGATCAAAATTTTTATGCAAATATTTGTGAGGAAACAAGCTAGCATGAAGTATCTAATGTTTCACTATTCATACAAAGATAAGAAAGTAAATGGATCAAAAATCAAAATGCTAAACTCTAAAGTTGAAGTGTTTCAAATTAGTCTAATCTAGAAATTTAAAAATTGCTAGGTCCTTTAGCTAAATTTGGCATCAAAACCTAGGCTCAAACAAGGCATGCACTAGGACTCTTTGCCAAATGGCATCAAAATCTATACTTTGAAATAGATGAAAGTTTTAATCTAATAGATTTGAAACTCTTCTAACAAACACTAGGCACTTGATTCTTAGACATGAACTTGATCAACTGGGTATAAGGTATGAAATAAAAGGCACTTTAGAAATAGTTTATTTTCTCATAAAAATGGTATAAAACTTGGTTCTTTTGACAAACAAGCTAGACAAAAGTGAATAGTATAACTATTTTAGATAAAAGATCACAAAAGTACACTTGGATTGGTTTGAAAATGTAGGAACAAATTTATAAATCTATGCAAGAGGGTCTATGAAATAATATTTGAAATGTTTTGGGTAGTGTAATGATGTTATACTACCCAAAAGGTGTGACAAAAAGGTTTATTTTAGAAACTCTCTAAGGCAAAGACATTTTCACATAATTTTGACATCATAACACTACTTTTCTTGACTCAAAATGTTGTGGTGTATAGACTCACAGTGAAAGTGTTTAGTATAAAATGGCTTAAGTCTGTCAAGTGATGACAATGATTATGAGTCTTAATGGCCTTCAACCCAAATTAGAAATTAAACCTAAGTTCCCTCAAGTTTAGTGCAAATGGTGAACCCACTTAACACATCAACCCTATGAACTTATAAAGGTGTAATTTTGAATTTAGATTATAAGTGATTAACTTAAACAACTTTGGTAAAGATCTAGACTCAATTGGGCAACATAACTATGCCAAAGTGGATGGTATGACTCTCAAGATTTTGATGAACTTTTGAATAAGTCAAATTGATGATCTCACATGGGCATCATAATGCCTCTTTGTTCAAAGGAAAATTTAGACTATGTGTTTGGTTTGGATTGTTTGTTTACACCAAATTTTGACTTCAAATAAGACTTTTATCTATGACAAGACCAACTAATTAATTGCTCTTAGATCCTAAACTGACAAAGTTGCTTGGTATTTTTGAAATCCATCAATATACATAATTTGAGAGGATTTTAATTTTTCATCCAAAATTAAATGCACATTATATAGTAGGGTTTTTACACCCCCCTTCTTTCAAATGATAATACTATAACATAGACCTTGAGGTGCAGCTTGTACCAATAATACATCGATGGTAAGTGGGGATTTTTCTAAGATCTAACAAGTTTCTAATGTTCTAGGGGAATCAATTGCATAATGAATTTCATGCCAAAAAATACAAAAGAAAAGCATGGATTTTTGGTATGTATCACTTGGCTTGTTGTAAAAAGGTCTAGTCTTTTTTGCAACCACTACATCCTGCTATTCACTTAGTGTAGTGTGATGTCCAAAGTGCCACTACATCTCATGTGAAACTCCACTTAGGATCTAAATCAATTAAATTCCAGGAGGTGAAACCTCAAGTTAAAGCTTCCCTAAATAACTCATGAGAGGTGATGAAGTCCCCCTCACAAGCCAAGTTTGTATAAAAATAAAGAAAACATGAAAGTAGAAAGACTTTAGGGTTGTTTTAAAAGTCACTCAAACTTTGATGAGTTTTTGGGGAGTGCTTTAAATGGCTTTCTTTTTAATCCTTGGACTAAGCTACTTGAAATAGGAATGGAACTTTTGATTCCAAGGGTTCGCTAAAGGGGACAAATGGAAGAGCATACATGCAACATTCCTCTTTTTGCTAAACAAAATCTAATTAAATAGCTATTGTAAAAAAAAAATTGACAATTGTGTTCAATTTTAAGCAAAAATGAAATATTTGGTGGTGTTCATTTGACCCCTTGGTCTTAAGATTGTGAACTTTGAAACCATTTATCTAAGCATCTAAATTTTTCATTAAACACAAAAACAAAGTTCCTAATTGATTTTTTAGACATGAAAAAGGTGATTTAAAACATGTTTTTAGAAAATGTATAGTTTGGTCCTGTAGCAAAAATGTCAGCATGTCCTTTAGCTTTGAAGCTCTTTTTAGTTTGAAATAATGAACTTTAGAAAAAGAGCTCTCAGTTCTATGTTTTAAGAAAAGCATAGTGACTAATGTCAGTTTATATAACTAATGATGGTTAAATTTTCTAACCAATTTCAGTTATCCAACTAACATCAATTATACCAATGTGACTGATGGCAAGTATACAATCAATGTTGGTTTTATTAATAGATGTTAATTAAGCTATGCAACTGATGTTGGTCTTACTTGCCGATGTCAGTTACTATGTAAAATTATGGTAAATAAAAATGGAAAAATAAAGTTAGAAAATAAATTTGTAAGAGTTTTAAGGGTCCAAATGAATATTTTAAAGTTTCAAAATGATCTTCTTCAGGTGTGAGATGCATTTAGTCCTATCGGGTGTGCTATTATGTGGATCTAGGAATTTGACTCAAGAGAGGATCGCTAGTATGGTGTTTATTTCAAAATAAAAACAAAATGAAAGAAACACACTAACTAGTATAACATGTCTAGGCCTAGACACTAGGGAGAGCTTAGTTAACAAACATGAATAAAACACATAACTATAATGTAAAAAAAACCTCTTTTACCTTCCTTGGATGCTCCAAAATTCTTGTTGTAGTGGCTTGCTTAGTTTGTGTTCATGAAGTCCTTGGCAATGGAATCTTGGCTACCTCCATCTCTCCTTGGCACCTTTGGCTTGTGGATTAGATTGGCTTGGCTTGGAATCAATTTGGCATGGTAACAGTAATTTCAATGGCTTCTTGGAGATATTTGTGCATTATAACTTTGCACCAAAATAGCTTAGAAATGATGTGGTAAGGCTTCCTGTTTATAGATTTTTTAGAATGTCTAGAATTAACTCGAGCCATCCATCTTGAGATTGAGATGTGTGGTTGAGGATTAATTCAATTTTTGAAATTAATTTTGTAATAATATTCATCATGAAATTGGAAAAAGGAGCAATTAAGAGGCATGAAGGGCATCATGGAAGGCATTGATGAGGCATGAAGGGCATGAATCATGATATCTATGGCATTTATGGCCTACGGATGTCTTCCCAAGAAATGAGGTCACTTGATGATGCAAATATTCAATATTCATTTCCAAAAATAAGTTTTCAACAAGTTTCCATGGAACTATTAATTAGGCCTTGATTTGGTTTAATTAGCTCTTAAGCATGATTAAGCACTTTGTGCACAAATTAGTCAAATTAATCAGAATGCCTTGTTATTAGTCCAAAATTTGACTGGATTAGAATTAAAAGTCAATTTTAGACGCATTAGATCCATTATCCCATTTAGGATATTACCAAAACCAAATAATAAAGGCATGTGTCTCATGAAAAAGATTTTATAGGAAAGATCAATCCAAGGTACCCAGGTGCAAAATTAGCATTTTGACTCAAAATGATCTAATCAAAGTTAGCTATCCCATAAATCATATTGCCCTATTTAGGGATACTTTAGCCAAAATTGGCACTTTAATATATCAGTTTCACATCATTTAGCATATTTTAGTGTTTTTAGGCTAAATTGTGCATTTTGGGTAGAAATTGGTCAAAAGCCTAATTGGAGGTTATGGGTTGATAGATTTAGGTGTTTATAATTTCCACCCAAAATAACTCTACACATGATCAAGTTGATATAACTCCGCTATGAATTCATGGTGACCTATAATTTATCAAGGTGTGGTCATGAACTATGTCACATGGCCATCCTCTAGCCATCCAAAATTAATGTGCATGTATAGGCCTTAGTTAAAATCTTCATCAACCATATCATCGATCACTCATCAATAGAAATATACATCTCCTTTGTGCCCCTATTAGCCCCATCCTATCTTGTACTAGCTATAGGCCAATATATCCTTTTTTACCATTGTTGTCTTTCCCCCACTGACCACTTAATTATAATGTTACCCCATGCCCAAACTTAAAGTAGTGTGCATGGCATAATGCTTTGATCCTAATGATAGGCTATCATGTGTAAATACCTATATATTTGAGCCAAGACTATTGGGCCTTAGGAAAATAATGTGGTCAAATATCTCATATCATACCTATCAATCCTATGTGAAATAATCAACCACTTTTTTTAGGTAGCAATATTTTACTAACAATAACCATCAAAATCCCAAACTCCCTATCAATAAATGGTTGTGCTCCATTTATATGGAAATCTAGGTCCTCTAATTCATCAGTGTAAATAACTAAACACTTACTAGTAAAAACATTATTGATACTAATCAGGTCCTTTATCACTGTCATATGTCCTTTTTACAAATAATATATGATAAGTCACCACATATGAAGGCAAAGTATCTTCCAAACATCATCCAGTGTAATTTTCACCTCTCTAGTAGGTAGGTGGAAAGTACTCATCTCTGAGTGCCAGCGCTTCACTAGTGGTAAAAGGTACGCTCTATCCACTTGAATCACTATAACTTGTGCACTGTGCTACAATCCCATAGTCTCAAAGAACATAAATACCTCCTTTATCCATAATCCTAGTTTTCATAATACATGAAAGCACCACACATGAATGATCAATATTGAGACTTGATCCTACCAATCATAAACATGTTAGCATACTATGTTAATAAGATATAGCCCTATAAATACCTCAAAAATCAAAATAATAATTCTACCTATCTAAAACAAAAAATTCAACATTCACATCAAAAAAACATGTCCTCTAAATTTAGTCCATTTGACATAAGTGATTCCCCTGATTTTGGTGATCTCATTGTTTAGTAGTGTGTTATTACCATTTATCAAGGCAATCTTCCCATTTCATAGGGCATTATCTTTTTTTCCTATCTATTTTGTTATTTTCATGTTATCATTATTCCTCATGGTGATTGCATCATTTCTCAGGGCCATCTCACCATTTCATAAGGAATTACCTTTATTTCCTAGTTCTTTGTCCTTTTTCATGTTATCAATGTTTCCTAAGTCGATATCACCATTTGATAGGGTGTTATCACTATTTTCCTCATGTTACCTTCATTTAGGTGAATTTTTCTAATTGTGAGTTCTCTCCATTTTGGCATTTTTTGCCCATTTTGGTGATATCATTGATTTGGTCATGATATTATTGATTTGGTGGTGATATCATCATTTCATTAGAAACATCTTTGTTTACATCCATGATACCACTACTTTTAGGAATTTTTAATTATTAATTCACTATAAGTCCTATGTCTACCTAGCATTAAATGCAATAAATGTGAAAAAAATTAAAAAATAAAGGTGCTTACTGAGTACCCACTCTCGATTGGTCATATATACTTACATAGTCACTCCCCATTATGTTTCTATTGTGTAATGCATGTCATTTCACTTGCATTTCACACATCTAAATCCAAATCATAAGATTTCAATTGTGGAGGGTGTAAATGAAACATTTTCAACCATTAGGGGTAATATTATACCTCTAAATTTGACTTTTTACCCCTGACCCTCCTATAGTCTCATTCTACTTCCCTAAAATACTATTTATGGCTACATGGTCTATTTTTATTCCCATTTTCTTCTAGTTTATTTGTTTCTCTAACTATTTTTCCATATAATGTGTCATTTTATTCCTTTCGAGGGTCTATCTGTTAAAATTAATTTTTTTCACTCCCTTTAGGGGGCATTTTGGGAATCCCAAACATCATTTGGCAAATCATTGTGAATTCATTTAAAAAAAAATGATTAGGATTTAGAAAAACATGAAAACATCTTCTTCAATAATTATGAAATCAATTTAATGATTTTTTTTTAAGGAATTAAGTGAATAGAAACCAAATTTATTCCACCATAAAATCACATAACCAAATTTTAAATGTGTGAAAATTAGATTTAATTATACATAAATAATTCCTTCAATCATAGTTTAAATGACAGCATAAATGGAGAGAAGATAACAAGAAATAAAACCATAACATAGATATACAGTGGTTCACCCAATGTGGGATACATCCACCAAGAAAGTCCTCAATAAAATCTATGATAAAACAAGATTACAAAGACCTCTCACAAAGATAGAATATCTCCTCTAGAATTCACAAATGAATTCTCTAAATTGCTGATCCAAATCTGAAATCTATCAATAATTCTCCACAAATGCTCTACCACACCTGTAACTACATAAAACCACCTCACAAGCTGTAATACCACACCCTATAAATGAATACCACTCTTTGTCTCATGCAAAACCTGTTATCATATCCTATCTTATCTTACCATATCTCCAAAGCCTCATTTCCACTTGTATATAAAGGAAATATGATAGAAATTCCACCCAAGAAAATAAACATGCCATACTAAGTCCAAGATGGCCTTATCCACATAAGAACACACTATTTACACCTAAGCCAATGCTTATCCATAAGCTACTTAGGAAAAACATGCCAACCTCCTCTCAAGGGCACAATTTCCAATGCAAAAGAGATAACAACCACAATACATCATAAAAATTATTAAATAAGATGTTTAATAAATTTCTCTTTCAAAATTATTAAATAATACATTTAATAATTTCCTACTATAAAAATTAAATATTTTTCAATTAATTCCCTAAAATAAGGAAATCAATCCCACTTCCAATAAATATGGAAGTCCACATGAAAATTATTAAATATGCATTTAATAATATTCACCCATATGAGGAGTAAATGCAAAATTCAATCCCCACATCCTTTGAGCTCTCTAAGCCTCCAAAATGTACCATCATGGTCATGTGATAAATCCAAAGGGCTCCACACTCAACAATCTCCCACTTAGAGACCATTTCTCTTGAATAGAATCTATCACTGCTCCATGATCACTAAGACCAACCAAATCTGAACATAGTCTCAACTTGTCCAATGTGACCACCGTGGTTATCATATCCATAGGATTTTGGACAGTATGAATCTTCTCTGGCTTCACCAAGTTCTCCTCCAAAGTTATCCTAATGAAGTGATAATGTAACTAAATGTGTTTCATCCTCAAGTAGAAAGTAGAGTTATTTTCCAAATAAATAACACTCTGACTATCACTGTGTAGTCTCCCAACTTTCTACTCATGCACCAAATATCAAAACAACTCTTGTAACCAAATCATCTCCTTACTAGCCTTTGTGGTAGTAACATACTCTACCTCTATGGTTGACAAAGCCAAAACCTTCTATATCCTAGAAATCTAGCTAACTGCTATATCTCTAATAGTAAATATATATCCTAGTGTAATTCTCTTGATGTTAATATCCCCTACCATATCCAAGTACACATAACCACACAAATTGGTATTTGATCCACCATAACATAATGCAACTTCAATGGTTTCTCTCAAATACTAAAGAATCCATTTCACTACTTGCCAATGCTCATAACCAAGATCACTCATATCCCTGATCACAACTCCCACTGCTTGGGTAATATTTGACCCAGTACAAACCATGGCATACATCAAGATATAAATTTCCAATAAGTAAGGTACCTTGGACATCTTAAGCTTTTCAGCTTCTATCTTAGGACACTACTCCTTTGATAATCTAAAGTGGTCTGCCAAAGGAGTACCAAAAGTTTTAGTATCCCTTTCCAAGACTTTCTTCACATAGTTTGATTGGGATAAAAAGGATTCCTCTCCTTCCTATCACAAGTAAGCTTCATACCAAGGATTTTCTTTATAGCACCCAAATCCTTCATAGAAAAGGAGTCACTAAGCTATTTCTTGAGAATATGAATATGTTGTATGTTCTTTCCTATAACTAACATGTCATCCACATACAAGCATAATATAATAAAAAACTATCATCAAAATGTTTGATGTACATGTAGTGGTCAAAATTACACCTTTGATATCCTTGTTTCAACAAAAAACAATCAAATTTATTAAACCATTGCCATAGAGCTTGTTTTAGGCCATACAAGCTCTTCTTTAGTCTACACACAAAGTTATCCTTCCCTTTGACCTCATATCATTGTGGCTACTTCATATACAAATCTTCATCCAAATCACCATGAAGAAAAGAAATTTTCACATCTAACTATTCTAAGTGAAAATCCTCTACTATAACTAAACCAAGAATAGTCCTAATAAAAGTCATTTTTACAACAGTAGAGAAAATCTCATCAAAATCAATACTTGATTTTTGTGCAAACCCCTTGACCACCATCCTAGCCCTATACCTTTTTCTCCCTTGATCCTCTTCTTTTATTATAAAGATTCACTTGTTTAACAATGCACTCTTGCCCTTGGGTAGCCTCACCAAATCCCATGCTTGGTTCTCCATGAGTGATCTATGCTCCTCATCCATGGCTTGTTCCCATTTCATCTTAGAATCTACCTGCATTCATTCTTAATAACACTCTAGTTCTCCATTGTTAATGAGTAACAAATAACTAAAAGATGAATAAAAATGCTTAGGTGATTTTCTTACCCTAGAAGACCTTCTTACCATAGGAGTTTTGGGTCCTTGTGTAGAAGGTTCTTAAACTGAATCATTGGATACTTTTCCATCCATAATATCATCCAATACTGTGTACTCTTTTTGTTCATGTTCTTGTTCTTGCAACTGATCCTTATACATGACTTTTTCATTAAAGACTACATCTCTAGATCAAAATATTTTATATCTTTAATGCTCCATAAAAAGAAACCAAAGTCATCCTCACCATATCTAACAAATGTGCATTTATTTAATTTAGCCTCTAACTTGGTCCTATTGTCCTTCTTGATGAGGGTAAAATCCTCACATCCAAATACTCTAAGAAAATAATAATCAACATTCTTACCAGACCAAGATTGTTTAAGAATGCCTCCATCTAAAGGCATAGAAGGTCTTCTATTAATTAGATATACTAATATGCTAACTACTTCTACCCAAAACTATAAAGGCAACCTCATATGTAACCTCAAGCTCCTAGCACATTTTATTATTGTTTTGTTCATCCTTTTAGATACCCCATTCTGCTATGGAGTTCTTGGAACTGTTGTTTGCCTATGGATTCCATTTTTAGAACAATAATCAAAGAAAGCATTACTAGCATTACTACAATACTCACCTCTATTATCTGATTTGAGACATTTTAATTTGAGACCTATTTTATTCTCAACCAAGGCTTTCCACTTCTTAAAAGTGTCAAATACATCATATTTTTTTAATATAATAAACCCAAACTTTCCTAGTTGCATCATCAATAAAAGTCACCTAATAATTGAAACCACCAATAGAAGATACCTCAGTTGGTCCCCATACATCTAAATATACCAACTCTAATTTGTGCTCTTTTTTTGTGGGTCCATCTTTTAGGACATAAACCACTTCTATTTTCTATACACATAATTCCCAAAAAATCCTAGATATAAATATTTCAATCCATGCAACTTATCTTTTAATATCTCCATGCCCTTATGGCTCATATGATTGAGCCTGTAGTGCCACATAGTTGCATCTCCATCTACAACAACTAAATAAACACTACTAGCTAGATATAAATTACCAACTTTCTTACCTCTTGAAATCACAAGAGATCCTTTGGTAACTTTCCAAGAATATACAATAAACATAACTAAACATCCTTCACTACCCGATTGCCCCATTGAAACCAAATTTTATCTCAACATAGGCACATGTCTAACATCTTTAAGTAGCCATGTGTTCCCATTATACATTTTCACCTGAATAGAACCTTTCCATACTATCTCACATGGTTCATCATCACCAAGATATACATGTCCTAGATTTTGTTGAACATAATCAAAAAAATAATGCCTATGTGGGGTGGCATGAAAATAAGCCCTTGAATCTAATACCCAATAATTAGAAAAATTATCCATATAAAGAATTAAGGCATCCTGACTTGCATTACCTGATGTCACATTTACCTCATTCATTTCCTCCTTATTTCCCTTCTTATCTTAAAGTGACCAATAAGCTTTCTTTGAGTGTCCACACTTCCCATAATGCTAGCATATCATCTTGGCTTTAGATCTCGATTTAGATCTACCTTTTGACTTGCCATGGTTGCCTTTGATCTTGTTCTTTTATCTCCCTCTAGTATCAATAGATAAAACATTACCTAAAGATGATTCACCAGTGATTTTCCTTTGCATCTCCTCACTGAGAATCACACCTACAACATCCTCAAAATTCATTCTTCCCTTGGTTAGGACTACATTACTCATAGCCATAACCAAACTATCCCAAATATCAAGCAAAGAACACAAAATCAACAAAGCTCTAACTTCATCATCAAACTTAATTCCAATAGAAGTGAGCATACTTACAACCATATTAAAATCATTTGAATTATTAACAATTGAACCATTCTTAGACATTTTCATGTTAAATAATCTTTTCATAAGAGATTTTTTATTTGAAGCTAAGAGTTTCTCATACAACTTTCCATGTTTATCCATGAGATCCTTTGTAGTTATCTGATCTACAATGTTGAATGCAACAAAATATGCAAGGCATAATCGTATGGTTTCTAATGCCTTCCTATCAAGCAATGTCCAATCTACATGACTCATAGTTGTAGGTTGTCCTCCTTTCCCCTCCTATGGGAGTTTAAGTTCCTTCTAATACAAGTAATATTTCCTTTATATTTTCCACAAACCAAAATTCTTACAATCAAATTTCTCAACTCTAAATCTAATTTCTTCTCCCATAACTCCCACTCGAGCTAATAACCTTTCCTATGATTTACCACTTTAGCTGAAATACCACCAAATCTCTGGTACCAGTTTTTAAGAATTAAGTGAATATAAACCAAATTTAATCCACCATAAAATAATATAACTAGATTTTAAATGTGTGAAAATTAGATTTAATTATGTGGAAACAATTCCTTCAATTATAGTTTAATTGTAGAGAATAAAACCATAACATAGATATACCATGGTTCAATCAATGTGGGAGACATCCACCAAGAAAGTCCTCAATAAAATATATAATAAAATAAGATTACAAAGACCTCTCACAGAAATAGAATATCTCCTCTAGAATTCATAAATGAATTCTCTGAATTATTGATCCAAATCTAAAATATGTCAATAATTCTCCACAAATGCTCTAACACATCTATACCTACATAAAACCACCTCACAAGTTGCAATACCACACCTTGTAAAAGAATACCACTTTTTGTCTCATGCAAAACCTATTATCATATCCTATCTTATCTTGTCATATCTCCACCTATACATAAAGGAAATATGATAGAAATTCCACCTAAGAAGAGAAACATGCCATACTAATTCCAAGATGAACTTATCCACATAGGAACGCGCCAATTCCACCTAAGCCAATGCTTATCCATAAACTCATTAGGAAAAACATACCAACCTCCTCTCAAGGGCATAATTTCCAATGTAAAAGAGACAACTTCCATAATACATCATATAAATTATTAAATAAGATATTTAATAATTTTATCCTCCAAAATTATTAAATAATGTATTTAATAATTTCCTCTTATGAAAATTAAATATTTTTTAATTAAATCCCTAAAATAAGGAAATCAATCTACTTATAATAAATATGGAATTCCACATGAAAATTATTAAATATGCTTTTAATAATATTCACCCATATGAGGAGTAAATGCAAAATGTGCTCCCCACATCCTTGGATCTCTCTAAATCCCCAAAATGTACCAACATGGTCATGTGATAGCCCCAAAGGGCTCCACACTCAACATTTTTTAATTCTTTGAAAATCTATTTCTTCATTTGTGTTTCTCAATGGCCTTTCAAATATGGGCAAAATTTAAACATGATTTCATCACATTCATGCCAAAATTTTAATTATAATTAATTTTTACAATAATTCATAAATCAGGTTAGAAATCACTACAATACCTAAATTTACCTACACAGTTGATGTGAATATTTTGAAACAAATTGGGGCATCCTTGATTGGATTAATGTACCATATGTAATTTTTATCCATGCTTAATTTATTTTGAATCAAATTATTATTTTAAAAGTGATATTCTGGAGTAATTAATTAGAACAATCAATCAATTTTTAATTATTGAAAAGTGCACTTATATTAATTTAAAAAAAATTATAGTACAATGTTAATCATACAAAAAATAGGTGGAAAAGTCACACCCTCAAATACAAACCAAGCTAAGGGAGCCTCAGGAGAAATAAAAACCTATTAAAGGACATAACTTGACAAATAACCATCATTAAATTAACTCAAGTGCACATCAATAAAAATTAATAAAGAAAAAGCATAAACAACAAGGAAATAACTAAGTAGTAACTATGAATATGGTATTTGGTGAATAAGGCAGAGGTGGAGGGTCCTGAGTCTTTCCTCCCCCACTATCTAAACTAAGGGATCTTTATAAACTAGGAGGGGGTCCCAACCATCATCCTACTAGTTGGTTTTATAATCATTATAACCTAAAAATACTAGTGGGGAAGAGAGATGGATAACATTAATCATGATAAATTTTATTTTGGAGTGGGTTTGCACCCTTCACCACCACTATATCTATTACCTCTATCAGATCCTCTTAGAGGAGAGGGATAGTGAGAATAAGAAGAGGAGTTCCTCTATATTTTAGACCTTTGGTTGTGAGAGTAGTGGCACCTTCCCCATGCCCATGATCCCAAAGAAGGGAATGGTGAGGAGGGGGATTAGTTGGTTCATGGATAAAAACACAAGGAACATTCCCCCAATGGTCTAAGAGGAGTTGTATATGATGAAGCTTGAGCCAAATGTAAACACTAGAAAATTGCACACACAGTCCTATTCATTGTAATACCTTTGGTTTTTCTTGATCCTCTATCGACTACACCTATAAGTTTGACAAACCTACCTAGCCTAGCCTACTTACCTAATCTAGAGTCAAGTTAGTCACTTGTATGGATTAACTCACCTTTCACCCATTTTAACCTATCTTTTTCCTAGGTCCTTGACTGGTAATGGTTAGGATGACTAGTGACAATCACCTTAATTAGTGATGATTAGGTTGGATAACTTGGACTCTACATGTAACCTACATGAAAACCATCACCTTGATTTTCTAAATATGATAGTCAAAATCTAGTTATGAGCCCTTTGTATAGATGACTTATATTTAGAAGCCTTACTCAAATCTAGTTTGGACAACCACTTCCACCTCTTACTTGTGCCTATAAGTGAGAGAGGCTTTGGAGGTCAAACCATTTACAATTATTATCAAGAGCTTTTTATATAAAGAATCTCTTTTTGCATGTCAATCAGATAAATCTACATTATCAAGTGCTATTAGCCATCACATAGGGAGCTTACTTGCCATCAACTCTCCACTAAGCTCCTAAGTACCATTACATGATTGAAATCAACCCAAATTATACCAATAAACAAATTCGCATCAACCATCCACCAACTAATTTATGGTAAGATAAGTAATTTTTCCTTGTATTCTTTTACCAAGTTTTCATTCCAAGCCTAAGCTATCTCTTGGAATCCACTTTTTAGATCCCATCAATCAGTAAACCCAAACCCTAGTTTCACTTCCAAAGTCATTGATAGGTAATTGGGGATAGTTACTTGAATAGTGATGGTTACCCTCAACTAATGATGGTCACCTGATTGACGAAGGTTACCCTTGACCACTGATAGTTGCATGACCAGTGATGGTCACCTGTGACAGCAAAAACTAGTAAGCTAATTTTACCCTCTTACACCTAACTAATTTCATTTTTTTTTTGTCCCTACCTATTCATAAGCCTCTTTTTGATTTTTTGAGCCATACCTCAACCCATTATCACTATTAATAATTAGTTTATCACTAATTATATCATTTATAGGCTCTTCCTAAACAAGATTTTCTTATATTCAATTTTAATAATCTTCTATTATTGATGCAAATATATTCTTTATAGTTTTATCAACTTAATTATTTAAAATAGGTGTATTGACAACCCTTAAGGAAGCTCTCATTTCTAGGATCTAGCTCTCACTAGAAAATCCACCCAACTATCTATCTAATAAAAAAGTTCACTTTAGTGCTTTCTTATCTATAGGTATTCCTCCTAAGCCAAAGAGGAGCTCTCACAATATTTTGATTCAATACATTCACAATAAAACAAGTATTCCTAACACAACTCATATTAAGTCTCTTTTCTCTCTTTAGAACTTAGGCTAAAAATTACTCTTAAACATTCTAGCATACCCGATGGGACCTAGAGTTTTTACTCACATTTTATTTGCATTTGTATGATCTTCTCTCTATTTATGCTCATAATTGAAACTAAAATTGCTTTTGGGCTTAAAATCAACTGCATCCATTTCTTGCTTTTAACATTAGTTCACTTTGAATTAAACCATAATAATCTTATTGTAGCACCACTTTTGTTGCACACACTAGCCAAACCACTTTCATCAATCAAACATAAAAATAATTTGAGCCAAGGCCCAACTGAGATTTCATCAACTAGCAGTCATCTTATGCATTCCTAATGATCCTACTTGGAGTTCATTACCAATATGGGAACCAACTCAACTCTTTGGTTGCGTATAAACTCTAGATATCAATATATATTGGCTAAACACCTGACTCCCTTATCATTTTGAGACTATGAAGTGAGGGCATAGGCCCCAATACTAAGCCACATATTGATTCCAATATATATTATTTTTGGCTCCTAAACAACCCAAAACAAACCATATATTGCTTCTATAGTACCTGATCTATAAGACAATTTATATCACACATTTTCATAAACTAAGGCATAAGCCAAAAGTGAGATTAAAACTAATCTCTAGGATTAACATAATTTCTAGTGTGTGTCTTGATTGCCTTGATCATTTTCTTGTTTTATTCTTATTTGAGTGGTGAGATTGTTCTTGTTTTCTCTCCCCTTTTTCTTTTATGATTCTCATTGATCAGTAGCAAAGAGTCTTAGTAGAACAAAACCTATCACTTAAATCAGCCTCTTCTACCTCCTCATCTATGTAGTACATCTATAAGGTGGAAGATTCACCTCATCCATTAGGAATCCCTACTTTCCCTTTGGTATTTCTCTAAGGAGACATGGATTTTACCACCTTTTTAGACAATAATCTAGTGGCCCTTCAACACTATCTTAACACCTCTTCTCACCATATCTAAGTTTCAACTCCACCTCAAGATCTTCCTTATAGCATAACATCCCAACTTATGGAGGGTATCCCTATTTCCATGGTCACCACCCAAGAATATTCATCTACTAAACCCTTTGATGCTATGGTTGAGAACCAACATATCCAACCAATCATTACCCTTACACCTTCCACCCCTACTAATGACTCATCTACCTTGGGAATAACCCAACCATTAATCCATCATGTCCCACATGTACTTGGAGTACCCACCACTGGCATTACCAAACTCTCCTTTGTCAAACCTATCCCATTAGTTAATACCCCTTTACCAAGCTTAGGGGTATTTATCCCTTTTACCTCACCACACATTAACATGAAGGTCACTACCTCCCCTCTGTCATTAACCCAACTACCACCCATGCCTAATCCATAGGGACTTCTTAACAGTTACTCATTGCACCCAATCTAGGATACATCCTTAACCAACAAGGGTATGCACCCAATACCCAACCACCATAATCCACCTACCCTACCCAACCTCTATCATCCACATTCTAATATGTGGAAGCCTCCTAACCACCGAAAATTTACCAATATATTGCCCAACCTCAACCATAATATCAGATTTACAATCCTTTTAGCACACCACCTCAAACCAACCTATTGAAAATTCTCATGGAAAAGATGACCAACCTTGAGTCATCCATTTCAAGGGCTCATAACATCCTATCCTATGATTAGATTTGTAATGAACCTATTCATCCTTTTGTTCCTATCAGACCTTACCCTCCTCAATGGGAGATTTTAACATTTACCAAATTTTAAAGCAAGGGGAACCCCCAACAATGCCTTAGGGATTTTATGCATGAATGATACATGATTTGTTATGATGATGCCCTTCTCCTCTAAACCTTCCCCATGTCTTTATATGGTCTAGCACTTGACTAGTATAGTGCCCTTACTAATCATTCCATCTTTTCTTTCACCCAACTAGCACAAGTCTTCTTGAATCACTTTTCCATTAACATTTCTAAGAAGGTCTCTATCATAGACCTCTATTATTTTAAAAAATTTGATGATGAGTCCATTGCTGATTTTGTCACCCATTAAAGAAGCTTGATTAATCATATTTCATTTTCCTTGTCTCAACTTGAACTTATAGAACTTTTCACTCGAGCTTGTGCCAAACATATATCTTCTACACTGTGTGTCTAGATATTTAGAACCTTTGATGAGGCATTTACCATGGTATGTAAGCTATAAAACTAGGCCATAGATGAGGGTAAATTGAATTTATGAAACAAGAATTCTACCTTCAAGACTAACAAAACCTCTTCCTCCAAGCTAAGCAACCAAGCCAATACCATAACTAATACCATGGGAACTAAAAATGCCATCATCCTTAAAACTACCCCTCCACCTAATGTCAACCAACAAAATTTTCGCATTACCTTCAATCTAAATGCAAGGAACCCAAACTGAAATAACTAAAAACAATTCTCTCTACTTGGAGAATCTTAAACCTCAGTTCTAGAGAAGCTACTAAAAGATAACCTTTTACAAATTCCACCTATCAAACCTCCCCAAAAAGTTTATTCTTCTTGTCTAGAAACTACTTGGTACAACGAGAATGATCTATATGTTTTTCATTGGGTAATTGGACATAGCATCAACTGATGTAATACTTTCAAGAATATTGTTTAGAGTTTTATCGACAAAGGGGAATTGGTGTTGGATAATAATAATGCCCCTCAAAATAAATCTCTTAACATCTTTATGAAACCTTTAACCAACCATGACCCTATCAAATCTAAGGACACACAAGCTGAGTGCTCTCATAATGCCCACATGGTCAACATGGTTCACTATACACCTACTTATGAGGACTCGATCAACCAATCTACCCATTCCTCCCCCACTTCACTTACTGAGGTCATGGAGTCACCCTATCCTCATTTGGATAACCAAACCAAAGAAGTTCCTTTCTCCCTAGATACCCTCATATAATTTTTGAAATCATCACATACTACCTCAACTAGTACATCTAGGCAAATCAACATTCCTGATTCACCACCTCTACCAAATACCCAATAAAATACTACTCTTATGGATATTGTCCCTAAATGAGGAACATTCCTACCCATGCCTCTTATAAAAAATCCATTTATCTAAACCTTACTTCCCTCACCTCAAAAGATTAACCAGCTTACCAAAAATCCTACCCAACCTACAATTTTATCTATTGCATCCACTACCCATGGATCAGGAGGAGTACACAAACCTTTTTCCATATTAGTACAAAAATTGGAATTCACATTAAAACTAGACATGGATTGAACCAATTTTTGGCAACAATTAGGAATTCCATCCATCAACAAACTTGAACCATCTAACATACCTCTAACCAACCAATCCATCATCTCTCCACCACCTCTTAAACCAATCTAAACCTCAAACAACCCTTCAGATTCTTAGTCAACAAAAAAAGCCACCACCTCACTAACTAAACCTTTCAAAAATCTTGGAGCCTTCCCTAATTTTATTTTGGTTCACCTATTCTTGAAATTAGACTTAACTTCACCCAAGCTTATACCTAGATCTCGACCCATACCAACCAAGAGGATGAAAGCATTGAAAGGAAACATGACTAAGCCTCTACCTCCCTCTACATTTCCCTCTATCTTAGGGCCTCACCCTTCTAATTTGCTTAAAAATCAAACCCCTTTCAACATATGTCACCCACTATCATTGATTATGTTAGCACATTTATTAGCTAATGCATTGGTCCTTCCTAGATCATAACTAGTCAGACCACTAAATTTAGCTACTTTAACTACCAACATACCTAGGCTATGACCATCCACCCAAATCACCTTACCTAAGTCATCTCTCACCCAACCTATTACCACCCATAAATCCATCTTACCAACAAAAGCCATGAGCCTAAAACCTTCGTTACCTCTAGAAAAATCCTATACAACTATTCTTTAAAGGTTAGTACAAACCTCTTGCCTCACATTACCTCCCATCAGACCTTTTGATCCTTTTGGTTTGAATCCAACCTAGTCTAATGACCATCAAATATGTTCCTATCATAAGACACCTGGGCATGACATAAAGATCTGCAAAGCTCTCTAGGCCATTATCCACCAACTCTATAATGAAGATGATTTCCTAGTAGATGGCCTTCTATCCATTCCTCTACCATTACACCCAAAAACCATCCACCAACACATTCTTAACCCCCCACACTCACCTCAGAGTGACAGAGAATCTACCCAACCCCCCATCATACCTTCCCCCTCTATCCATACCATTAATGTGGTCACATGATCACAACAAAAGGATAAAGGGAAGGTTAGACTATCCATTCCATGGACATACCCATCAAATAATCCTAAACTAAACATGATCCTAACTTACATGCTTACAGCTAAGCCCAAAGTTACTATCTTAGGCACATCAGAGGCTAACCCCTCTAAATCCATTAGGAGAGTCATCCTTAAACAACTCCACCAGACCCCCATTGAAATGAATTTCTATGAGCTCATTTCTGCCTCACCTCACCATCATGAAGGCATGATCAAGACTATACATGCCATTAAAGTTGGATCAGGGGATTTTCAACCCATAGAGGCCTTTGTTGGTGCTCTCTAACTCTCCACTCTTATTACGTTCAATGACTCAAAGATACCTTCTACCCACCTCAAAGACTTAGATCCCCCTATTTTTATTATAGCCCACATCAACCAAACCTACATTAAATGGGTTATGATCAGTGGAGGAGCCAGTATCAACACCATCTCTTCTCTTGCCTATGAGCAACTAAAGCTACCAAACAATGTTGTGTCAAAACTTTAACCATCCTTAGATCTTTTAATGACACTATGACCACTACCTTGGGAACTATCATCCTTCATATTTAGCTAGGACCTCACACACTCCTTGAACTCTTCTGTGTGGTCAAAGGTGAATTATAGTATAATGTTTTACTATGGAGACCTTAGATCTAGGCCATGGGTTATGTACCTTATACCCTCTACCATTGCATCAAGTTTGAACATGAAGGTCAAGTTATTACCATAAAATCTGACCCTAGCCCTTTTAAATGATGTAATATGACCTATTGACCTAATGACATTCTTCTACCTCCATCCAAAGCACTACAAACAACCACCATCAAACCCTTACCCATGAAAGCCAAAGTTGTTACTTCTTCCCCTTCCACTAAGGCCTCTAGCAACTCATCTATCCCCATAGACTAGATACCCATCACTGACCCTTTAGAACCTACATTCCAACACCTTACCCTTAGATAATATCATCTCCTCACCCTTGATGCCCTCCTTACTCCCCAAGAATATGAGAAACTCAATAACAAACTAGGTTATGACCCCAACATAGGAGCCATTACCCCCTTGGGGCCTTTGAGATATCAAACCCACTTTATTTATGGGGGAATTGACAATCCACTTAACACTACCATCACTCCCTCTCCACCTCAACCATTCAACCTCTACCTTCTCTTATTTGGATAACCTAGACTTCAACAAACTATACCTTCAGAGATGTGCTTAGAAGGGATTTGGTTTGGGATGATATGATTATGACCCACACATTTAACCTTGATTGAGACTTGAAAGCCTCATGAGAAGCATGGCCTTAGCTTTATTTTACCCAATAAGAAGATAACTTAACAAACTACCCCTACCATTATCAAAGAAGAAACCTCTTCCTCACTGACACCCCTTCCACCTATGGGTGAGGATGAGGAAATCATCCCACCCAACCATTTTTTTCTCATCAACATGATTACCCTTGACCCCCTAACTTATCAAAAGTAAGAAGAATCCATATCCATCCCTTTAACCCACCCTGAACTCATAGGAGAAGACTCTCCTACCATTAACATTGTTCAGTGTCAAGATGATGATATTATTCTCACCTATCTTGGTGCACCAAATTCTTCTATCCATGAATATTTACCTCAAAAAGCCTCAACCATGTTGAAATAATCTTCTATGCACATTGACATGGGTACTTTGGATAATCCCCATATCATCAAACTTGGAAAAACTCTCACCTCTAAGGAACTATAAGACTTCTCTACCTTCCTCCAAGACCATAGTATTACATTCACCTGGTCATAGGTTGATATGCCTAGTATCAACCTAGCCATCATCACCCAAACTATTATAACCAATCATGAAACCAAAATTTTCAAATAGAAACTTCACTGAGTGCACCCTCACATAGCCCTCCTTGTCAAAGAAAAGCCTCACTGCCTCCTTTCTATCAACGTTATTCAACCCATTAATTATCGCTAATGGGTTTCAAACATCATACCTATCACTAAATCCATAAGGGGACTATGCATATATATATAATTTCATGACTTTAACCTTTCCTACCTAAAGGATGACTTTCCTCTACTTAGCATTAACCAACTTGTTGATCTTATAGCAAGCCACAAGATGTTGTCACTCATGGATGAATTTTTGGGTTATAATTAGATTTTGATTGCCCCTAAAGATTATCACAAAACTACCTTTATCACCCTATGGGGGAATTTATATTATAGATTCATGCCCTTTAATCTTAAGAATGTTGGTACAGCCTACCAACATGCCATGACCTATATTTTTCATGATCTTATCCATACAATTGTCGAAGACTATGTGGATGACCTTCTCAGGATGTCTAAACTTCACAAAGACCATTTAGCTATTCTCAAGATTATATTTTAGTGACTTATCCATTATAACATCTATCTCAATCCCAAGAAATGTATTTTTGGGGTCTTGTCAGGTATATTTCTTGGCTTCATTTTTTCCCTTCGAGGAATTGAGGTAGATCCAACCAAAATCAAAGCCATACTTGAGATGCTACCTCCAACCAATCTTAAACAACTCCATAGATTACATGGGAAACTTCAATCCATTCATCACTTCATCTCTTAACTTTTTGATTACTATCAACCCTTCCACCACCTCTTAAAAAAGGACATATCTTTTAAGTGGAATGTCAATTATCAATAGGCTTTATATGCACTCAAAAATTAACTACTATCTCCACATGTACTTATACCTCCTAAATATGGCCAACCTTTCTACCTCTATATCCCTACCATAGACCACTCCCTAGGGTGATACTTGCCCATCAAGATTAAAAACACAAGGAGAAATCCATCTATTACATTATCCATACACTTGTTGAATATGAGACTCGATACAGACATGCCGATAAACTATGTTTGGCCTTGGTCTTCATGGCCACCAAACTTTGCCACTACCTTCTTAACAACAAATTTTTTGTCATAACCAATACTAACCACCTTAAATACATGCACTTCAAACCATACCAAAACCAATGTATGGATAAGTGGCTCATGATTTTATCTAAGTTTTACCTTGAGTTTTTCTTGCAAAAATCAATCAAGGGATAAGAAATTACTAACCAATTAGTCAAGGCACCCCTAACAAACAACCAACCCCCCTCTTTAATTTCTAGATGAGTAAATCACAAGTCTATCTCAAGTAGATTTCACCAACCCAGTGACCATGTTTTTTGATGGTTCCAAATGTTAGCATGGTGGGGGAGCTAGTATCATGCTTGTCCCTCTGATTGATAAACCACTTCCTTTGTCATTCAAACTCAAAATTGAATGCACGAATAATGTTTCCAAGTATGAAGACCTATTAATAAGTCTCCAAATTTCCATAGCCTTGGGAGTTAGATTAATTAATATCTTTGATGACTCCCAATTGGTGTTCAACCAAGTCAATGACATTTAGCAATGTAAGAATGAAATGATGCAACTATATAGACAACTCATCATAGAACTCTTAACATCATTTGAACACTACCATATCAAAACCACCCCTTGATCTACTAACAAGCTTGTTGATACCATGGCTTTTCTTACCTTTCAGATCCTATCATCACCCTTGGACTCTAAGCTTTTGGTTATTTTTCACGACCTTACCAAACCTTCTTACACCAAGTTAGACACTCCAATCATATTTAGTGTGGAAGATACTATACCTAACCTTTGGTATCAATAAACCTTTGACTACCTTCACCTTGACATAGTTCCCTCTGATCTCTCCAAGAATGTCCATCGAATGTTTATTCAGAGCACATCCCATTATAGCAATATGGGAGGAATTCTCTACAAGCATGATTTTGATGGCCTCTTATTTCATTGCTTCCATAGTCCAGAAGCCTCTCACACTATTAAGGTGACATATGAGGGTATCTATGAGGGCCAATATAGTGGACTCACTATGGCCAAGAATATCCTTTGCCTAGGCTATTACTAGTTTACCCTTAGCCAAATTATTGTGATTATGTGAAAAAGTGTGTCAAATGTCAATAAAACACTAATTTACATCACACACCTAGCAATAGTCTTCACATTTATATAGACTTTTAGCCAATGAAATCAACCCCCACTCTTCATAATGACATCATTCTATCATTATCATGACTGAATATTTTACCAAATGGGTGGAGGCTATTCTTCTTGTCTCGATGAAGGCTGAGAAGATTTTTGAATTCATCACCCACCATATCATCTACCATTTCAATGTTCTTAATAAGATCATCATCGATAATGGCAAATCTTTCAAAAATAAACAAATTTAGGGCCTTTATGATGTATTTGGTATTAAACTTAATTTTTCATCAACTTATCACCCACAAGCAAATGGACAATCTGAAGCCTATAATAAAACCCTTAACAACATGCTTACCAAAATGATCAATGACTCAAGTCAGGATTGGTACTTACACATCCCCTTTACCCTATGGGCATATCATACTAACATCTAAACCCCTACTGGTGCTACACCCTTTTCTCTCATCTTTGGAGCTGAGGTTGTCTTACCTCTTGAAATCCAAATACCTTCTCTTCACATATCTTTTCATGACCTCATTTTGGAAGATGATTACCATCAAGAATGTTTAGCCCAAATTGAAATACTTGATGAGCATCATTTAGCTTCTCTTTCCCATATTTATGTCTATCAATAATGAATTAAGTGAGACTATAACAAACATCTAAAATTCTAAGAATTCAACATTGGATATCTTGTCCTCAAGGAAAATAAATATGTCATTAATATGGAGAAAATTAAAAGGGGAAAATTTGCTTTCAATTGGGTTGGACCCTACATTATTAACCATAAGTATGAATCAAGAGCTTATCATTTGTCCTCTTTTGAAGGCCAACTAGAACTTGAGCCCCTTAATGCTTCACATTTGTGTCCCTTTTATTGTTAAGTAGGAATCACCAATCCCCATTTATGTAAATTTAAGCTTATCCCTTACAACCACATTCATTTCCCTCTTTTTAAGGGCAACTGACGGTAACTAAATCATGTGATTATCTATTATAATTATAGCCTAATCTTGAACTATGGATATCATGGATCTATTGATGGCATGATTCTCATAGTACTTCCCATCTCTTTGAGATTGGTTCTTATGGTTGTTTTCACTTATATCTCTCTTTCACCTACTAAACCTCCATGTCAGCTTAGTTTTGCCTTGAAATTGGTAATCCATTGAACATGCATGAGCAAGTCTATGTCAATAAAAATCAATTAAAAAATAAATCAATATCAAATAGTAAAAACAATTCATGGGTCATTTTAACATTCATAGACTGCTTCCTTGAAGGACAAATATTAAACAATCAACTAAGATTGCTAGATGTAAGGTGGACTACTCCCTTTAAGGATAGCTATCAAAATGATTTGTACTATGCACATAAACTTAGACCACTCCCTTGAAGGATGGATGAGTAGACCATTTGGTAAAAATAATAATTTATTAGAAGCTTCCCACATTAATTAGCTTCCTCAACCCTCAAACAAAAGCAGAAGTGAAAACAAAATCTAGAGCAAAAGAATTTTGAATTCCACAATCAACGTTAATAACAATAGTAATCTTCAAAATCCATAACTAACTCTCCTTAGTAGACTTCCCACATCAATTAGTCTATGATTCATAGACATAGACTTATTTATACTACCTCTTTGGACACCTACAAAAAGGCATACTAGTCTTGCTAATGGTTCTAGTTTCACCCATTCTCCCTCCTCATATCATATACACAGGACTATGAGCTTACTTGACATAATGTTATCAAGATCCCTATCTATCAACATAAGCATGCTAATGTAAAGCTTCTGAAAGGATTATTTTCATGAAGCCAGTCCAATTTTGGGTTTCATGGTGGTCTTTACTAATAAAAGGGCATCATGTTCTTTTTCTTACATCTTATTGTTTATGTAAGCCAATCACTATGAACATGAACAATACACATCACATCAAAAGCATGTATATCATGAGATATACCAACAAGTGATGACACCTATCTATCAATAATACAAACATAATGTAAACATATCATATCATATCATGAACCTCAATCACATCATAAACCATAAAAATGTCATTACATTATCACAAGCATGAACCAAATTAATGAACAAAACATCATAACATATACCATTCACCATTCAATCCATATAACCATAAACATGATCCATAACATGTATCCATCCATGGCATATCCTATCATAACCATGAACATAATTAAAACATCATAATTTAACTTTCTAAACATCACATGCCTAAATTATTAAGTCAAATAACTATAATCATGAGCATCTATGACCATAAATCACAAACATGAACATCACATAAAAAATCAAATGTCATATATCATATACATCAAATAGTCAAAAATAACACATATAGCAATGTATCAAACTCTCTATTAATAAAATATACATCTCACTACATCAATGCATAGTTTGGTATCCAAATAATGCACCAAAATCACATATCCAAGCATAATCATGGGCCCCCACCAACTTTAGATGGCCTTGTACCACTATCACTAGCTCCATCTAGTCTTTTACCTATACTTGGTGTCAACCCCGTGAAGCCCCTACCCATCCAACCATGGCTACCCACTAGCTTGGAGTATCTTTTGTCGTCCCACTAGCTAAACTAGCTATATACTCTGCATGTCTCATAACTTGGGGTAATTGATCTAGGACTATGTCCTCATAATATCTAATCTCTTTTATAGTGGCTAAGTAACATGCTCTAGGCACTAAATTAGGTGCTCTTGTAGCTATCCCTATCCCTGTAAGAGATGCCCTCATGACATCTTGTTTTCCTGTAATTATGGCAAGGGAAGCCTATGCCCAATCTCTCTCAACTCTCAAAGACTGTACTTGCCTCTATAGGGTGGTCACTTGTCATTGTAATGTATCCACCTATCTTTGTAATATAGCCACCTATACCTATAAACCAAAAACCTAGGCTTATGTTGTGTTAAGTGTTATTATTGCCTATCTATCTCCCTATACCTAAACTGGTGCCTGAGATGGATCTACATCCATGGGCTACTGATCCCCATCACCCCATCCAAATTCTAATGTAGCATACCTACTCTGTTACCAAGCCACATAATTATCATCAATGCCTACATCATCAATAAGAGCCCTCACTAGTAACTCCTTAAAATAAGGCATAACCTCTTGTGGCTAGGGTATAGGTAACATAAACTCTACCTCCTTTCTCCTATACCTAGGGAAATCAAGTGGGATCCCCTAAACAAGCTCAAACTATCTCCATACATGACCAAATGGGAGAAGCTAATCCTCACCCTCATTATGGTTATATATCCACCACCATCTCTACAAACCTAAGGTGTGATATCTGAGCCCTATCCACTGTGACCACTTGATGTAGGGCCTCCATATCACATCCCCAACTACTAGGCCATCTAATTCCCCTCAAAACCACTCAATGTATATGAATCCTCCAACTACCCTTATCATAGCTCTACCTCTCCTCCATCATAAGAATTCCACTATATAATCCATTGGGGGACAACCCTCTACTAACAATCCCAAAGGCCTCAGTACCTAAATATGCTCAAAGGTTTAATAGTGAAGAATAAAGCTAACACTAATCCCATACCACTTATGATGTCTGAAACCTTAGAGATCTTGTTATATTATACTAATAAAATTAGGTCCCAACCAAATATAGTCCTCCCCAATAACATCTCAAATAACACAATTAATAAATTCATATGAAACTACCCCCTGATTGATTCAAGTAGCACAAAGGCCATCAATGCCATCATAATCATCATGATTAGGCATCTATTTACTGGAGCCATCTGGTATAATGGGTTATAGCTAAACCCATTTACATAGTAGTATGCTTAATCATGATCATCACCATAGATCATATCCATTAGGTCATCTACCTCCTCACCTTCTATTTTATATATTATCTCTCCTTGGATTGATAGATGCATGATCTTATGCACATCTTATGATAGGATGGTGATCTCTCTAGTCAATAGCCAAAACATGTTCATTAAGGGGTCCTATCTCTCGATGGACATGATGATCTTCACAAGGTTTTATGGTAGTTGCCAATAATGTTGCATCATACCTAGGCCCACATCCTCCATGTTCCACCATTCCTCTATAGTCATGGCATCTTGAACCTTGATAAAGAGTATTGGCACTTAGTCTCTCAACCTAATCTATTCTCTAGCTTGCAAGCATAACATAGACCACTATATTTTAATGTTTCACCTAACACTAAGTACTAATATTTGACCTACCCTTACCTTCCTCATTTCCATCTTACCCCATCCCCTTAGCCTAGTTACCTACCTACCCTAATTAAGAAAATTGATAACACTCAACTACCAATCCAACCAATTCCCCAAAAACACACCTTTTTACACCTCTAGATAAGCAACATAATACAAAAACTAGCCTCAGAAATTCCATCATTTAATAAGCCTACACTCATACCCTTGATCATTGATGGTTCCTTAACTATCATTGATCACATAGGGATGGTTATCCCCTTAGGGTTTACTAGTGATGGTCAAGTTGAACCATCATCAATCATTGTCTCTACCCTAGCAGTGGAGATTCAAACCCTATAATCTCCTACTCTCACCAAAGCAAGCATCTAAACATTCTAAAAAACCTAATACACACTAACAGTTATTCCCAAAACCTACCCCTAACCCTATTTGCAAATTAAAATCTTCCCTAAACCTAATTTTCCTAAATTTTATTCTCAAACAAACCCCACCTATAGCATCTAAAACAAGCCTAAATTAGCATAATCCCTAAATAATCTTAAACCCTACCTTAACTAGAAATTTAAATGCATTCCCTACCTAATTCCAAGAGTACTAACATGTCCACAAACCTCATCCACCACCACATCCTCAACCTACCTCCATTCTCTTAGATCCTCACTCGATAAGTACACCACTAGTTTGCCTCCACCTTAGTAACCCTTGGCCCACCATGCACAAAAATCAATGTAATTCACCAGAGCAAAAGCATAAAAGTCCAAATGAGTTAAAATTACACTCACTTTTTACTTTTACCCTAGTATATTTTAGGGTTTTATGTTGACCTTTACTAGTTAGGGTGACTAGTGTTGATCGACCCTTAGGGCATTCCCCTGACCATCAACGATCAAGGTCCCCACCTTACTATTTAAAGCACCTACCAATAACCAACCTAGTTTCTTAGCCATATCTATCCCACATGGGAAGAACTACATTTGGCCTAATGTTTTATTGTATATTGCATCCACATAACTATGTAGGTATTAACCATGTGCCTTTTGCACATAGAGTTAGCTCAGCCATACCCACTAACCCAATAACCTCATCACCTCACCGTTGGTTTATTTTGGCCTATCTAGCATGCAATTTTGTTACACTTTTTTTTCTTGGTCCCTTGATTGCAATTAAAACATTTCCATGTTCACCTTTTATATGTTATGCCACCTCATGCACACTAACCTACTTATGTCTCAATAGGAGCACTTCCTACCTTAGATACCTATGACACTTGACTTATTTGTGTTTTACCTAGGAGAACTTCTTGCATTAGATACCCATTGAGAACATAGAATCTACTTAGGTGATGTCCATTTATGAATGTTCCCAGCCACCATGCCTTTAGGTGGTCACATGGTTCACTTGTCACTTATTTTCCTTAGCATTGACCCTTTCTTTTTACCAATGTTGGTAATTTCAATCTTTTGCACAATCTCAACTATCACACCATTTTGTTGCATTTTATGCATAATTTTTCATCTCACATGCCCAACCCTTCTTTTTGTCACCTACCTTGTGACCTACCATCTACCTATTATCAAAATTGTACCCACATATGTTTCACCTCACCATCTCCCAATTTGAGGGGGCACACCTCCTCCTACTCTTGAGGCAAGTAGATCTAGATCCACTCTCCATTTTTATTTTTCTGCTCATTTAACCAAGATACATAATAAAAAGGGGCAAAATGTAGACACTAAAAAACTACACACATGGTCCAAGTCATTGTAATACCTTTGGTTTTTCTTGATCCTTTGTCAACTACACCTATAAGTTTAACAAACCTACCTAGCCTAGTATACTTACCTAATTTGGAGTCAAGTTAGTCACTTTTCTAACTTAACTCACCTTTTCACTAATTTTAACGTATCTTTTTCCTAGGTCTTCTATTGGTGATGGTCAGGGTGACTGGTGATGGTCACCTTAATTGATGATGCTTGAGTTGGATAACCTAAACTTAGTATGTAACCTATATGTAAACCACCACCTTGATTTTCTAAATATAGTAGTCTAAATATGGTTATGATCCTTTTACATGGATGACTTATATTTATAATCCTTTTTCAATTCTAGTTTGGACAACCACTTCCACCTCTTGCTTGTGCCTATAAGAGAGAGGCTTGGGAGGTCAAACCATCTACAATTATTATCAAGAGCTTTTTAATCCAAAATCTCTTTTTGTAGGTCAGTTAGGTCAATCCACATTATCAAGTGCTATCGAATATCACATAGGGAGCCTACTTACTGTGGACTCTCCACTAAGCTCCCAAGTATCATTACATTGTCAGAATCAACCCAAATTTCACTAATAGGAAAATTCACATAAACCACCCACCAACTAATTTATGATTAGACAAATATTCATTTTCTTTTATTATTTTACCAAGTTCTCATTCCAAGCCTTAGATATCTACCAAAATCCACTTTTTAGATCCTATCAATTAATAAACCCAAGCCCTAATTTCACTTCCAAATTCACTAACAGGCAACTAGTGATAGTTACCCTTAAACGGTGATGGTCACTTGACTGGTGATAGTTACCCTTGATTGGTGATGGTTTCATGACTGATGATGTTCACTTGTGGCACCAAAAACTAGCAAGCTAATTTGACCCTCTTATACCAAAAAAAATCACTTTTTTATGTCCTTGCCTATTCACAGGCCCCTTTCTAATTTTTTGAGCCATATCATGACCTGTTAGCACTAATACTAATCAATTTATCACTAATTAGATCATTTATAGTCAATTTTATAAATAATCTTTTCATATATTTGATTTCAATAATCTTCTATTATTAATGCAAATATCTTCTTTCTAATTTTATCAACTTAATTATTTAAAATAGGTAGATTGACAACCCTTAAGGAAGCTCTCACTTTTGAGATCTAGCTCTTGCTAGATAATGCACCCAATTATCTATCTAACATACAAGTTTATTTTAGTTCTTTCTTATCTATAGGTATTCCTTTCGAGCCAAAGAAGAGCTATCACAATCTTCTGATTCAATGCACACATAATCAAACAAGTATTCCTACCACAACTTGTATTGAGTTTCTTTTCTCTCTTTAGAACTCAGGCTAAAAATTTCTCTTAAACACTAGACCTTATTTGTTTAAATTTGAATTTGAAGGGTAACATTATAATTATATAAATTTTATTAGTTTAAAAAAAATCCATAATTTCATTATTAAAACATTCTTTATTTCTATATTTCCAAATGTAAAATAAAACATCAGTATGAAAAATCTACCATAATCTATTATATCTTGTTGGTTACAGGGCAAGATCCATTTTTCAAGTGAACATTTCAATCCTGAAGGGTTTGAAAAGGGTATAGATCCATCTTCAGGTTGAGTGGGCATGAGGGAAAAACCAAAAGAGATGCTTGTTATTTTCTAGGTGATGATAGGCTGAGCAAGTGGGATTTAACACCCTCATGTGCTTAAGCCTAATCCCCATGGACATACTCTAGTATAGATTACACCAAAGTAAATGGGATTTTTTGTGCTCAATATAAGCCACCCAAATATTATCAAATATTTAGGCTCAAACTCGATGGAGGGATTGGAGAGACCATTAGTGGTTAAGGGCATCCATGTTAATATGTTAAGAAGAAATTATTTTTAACCCAACTAGGGAGATATCGACAAAATGTCATGGTTGTAGGCTAGGACCAATCCTTCCACCATGGCATGAGAGAGGAAACTCCAATTTTGTGTAAGTATTCATTAGGTATAGAAAATTTTAATTCAAAAATGGACTCTATTTCTTCCTTATTAATATGGAACTTATATTTTAGCATATGCCAAAGAAGCCAATCCAAAGAGTTATTATAAAATAGATCACCAACCATGATGATACGTTTCTTAAATATTCTTAATGTTTTGATCTAGGGGACCATGGTAAAGGGGACATTATGGAAGTTAAACTAGGGAAACCACCATAATGACTAGGAGTTTAGAGAAACACTACTTTTAAACCCATCCCCAACACAAATAAGGTGGGGTTTGAGCTTTTCCCAGGCCTTACAAATACTTTTCATGAGAAATGTACCCTCTACTTTGAATATTAATGGTGAGATAAGTGTGATGTGAAATCCAATGCCTTATCAGGCTTTTCTATTGAGTAGGCAACCTTGAGAAATGTAGTTCCTTAGAAATTTTTTTAGGCTTATAATGATCCATTTAATCCCAAGATCAAGCTCCCAAATCTTGATTTCTATAATCCATAGCCTAGGAGACTTGATGAAAACCCTAGTACCTCTCAAAATTGGCCTATAGAAAGTCTTGTGGAAGCTTTTCAAGCTTCGCATAAGATGCATTAGAAGGAGCCCAAATCAATTGATTTTTAACTTTTCAAAAATCACATAAAATCATTCTAGGATTGATTAACTAATTAAATAATATCAAATTCTTAATCTATCCTTAAGAATAAAATGTATATATTTTAATAAAATCCATATTCAAATAAATTAATAAATTCAATTATGACACCACTTGGTAAGTGGTTGATTAAATTTAACAAAAAATACTTAAATGTCAAAACTTGTAAATGTCAACATTAATGCACACAAATATTAAAAATTGAAACCATAATTCAATTAATGCAAACTTAACCCCAAATATTAATGGTATTAACTCCCCAAATTGTATTAAACCTTAACCACACATATTTATTATCATATAATGGTTGAAATCACTTTGAGAAGTTTATAAATTCAAGGCTTATTTCCCATTATATACAAGTTTTTTGAGCAAATTTACCCTGCCAAAATATTACAAAAGTTTCATCCATTTATTTCACTCATCATCAAAACTTGCATAACATAAGGGGAAGTTCCACATTAATGACATCATGACATTAATGAAGACTCTAAGCTCTACATCTGGGTTAAAAAAGGCTATATGCCAATAAGTTGGAGACATCTAAAGAGGAATTCAAAATCATGTTATTTTTATTCTTTATACATTTTTTTAGATCTTCCTTGTCTTTTCCCAATTCAAGGACATACACTTGGGTTTTAGGTGTTTATTAATTTCATTTTTATTTTATACTAACCAAAAAACTTACCCCCTTTTACTTGTGTGTTTACGCATGCCAAAATATGTGATCTTTGTTTGGCATATCTCCTATCTTATTCAAATCTCAAATTATAATGTTGGCCTCATGATAGATATAAGGTTCATTTAGGCGTGGTAGGCTAGTATACTGTGGTAGGAGGTCTCATTATATCACTATAATTTCTTATATTTTAGTGCAACCTATATTCTTACATAATTAACCAAAATTCATAGTATATTTAAGGCTGTATAAAGCTCTCTAAGGAGTAGGGAACATGTAGGAAGGTAGGATCATTTTAGTTTTCATGCATATATCCTTCATGGGATGATCTATGTACTTCACTTATTTTCCCAAGCTTTGTGTTCATTAGTTTGACCGTCTTAGGTCCTTTATGTTAATATTTATTAGCCTTGTCCACTTGTTTAGTGTGTCTTATTCCTAATAAGGATTTTTTCATCACCCATGTGATACCTCACATTCTTTATTTACATTATAGATTTCATTGTATCCTCTTTATGGATATTATTTTTAGATTATCACCTCAGTGATCACATCTTCCTATTTATGCCACTTAGTTTTCTTTGTGAGTTGCGTTATAAGGCCTAACATAAGACTAGGTCATTCCTCACAAATGTCTTTCATCATTGCTTCCTACTCTATCTCATTTTCATCCTATTCATGTCATTAGGTGGTTGTGCTTTCCTACATCACATTTTATAGAAAGCACTAAGTTTGAGTTGTCATTCCTTAGAGATTTTGTTTTTCATTTTATCCATCATGTTCTTATTTGACTATTGTTTACCTCATGTATCTCATATGGGAAATTTTTAATACTTTAATGTTTGACATAACATGTTTGTCTTAAAATTTGAATTACATTTTATTTTTCAGTCATTTTTTTATTCATGTTTATCTTACATCAGATCACATTCTTTACTTACATATATTTGCTTGATTTTTCTTACATTGATATTTCATTTAATTACAATGTTTTACATATCTAATATTTTATGGTGTGATTTACATTCAATTTCATCATTTACTTTATCATTTTTACCATCTTTTGTTTATTGATATACTTACTTGAGATGTCATTTTTTTATTATCTTAATTTTTTTTTAAATTTTTGACCATGAGTTTTCTCACATTTTCTAAACAATAATAAAATGCCCATCATCATACTATTATTTATCCATTAGTAGCTATGAGATTCCAAATTTGGCCCCTATCTTTATTTTTATTTGTCATTTTCATGAATCAAAAGAAGCCTTTGAATCCTAGAGAAAGAGAGAGATTTTTTAAGTGTTGACATATTTTTTTGTAAAAATTTGGAAGTTTATATTATTTTTCATGTTTACCTATCATTCCGCATATTGGGCACCTTCAATCACCTATGACACACAAAATTTTATAAGATCATAAAGGTAAGTGAAGATGTGTATTTTCATTCATTTAATTTTAGATATTTATGTATTTCATTCCAGTTATATTTTTGTATTGTTATATTCTTTCCCAAAGTATCATCTTCAATTACACCATTATGACATATGATGAGCTTCAAGTGGGGCATATATATATATATATATATATATATATATATGTGTATATATATATATGTATATATATATATATATATATATATATATATATATATATATGTATATATATATGTATATATATGTGTGTGTGTGTGTGTATATGTATATATATATATATGTATGTGTGTGTGTGTGTGTATGTATGTGTGTATATATATATATATATATATATATATATATATATATATATGTATATGCCCCACTTGAAGCTCATCATATGTCATAATGGTGTAATTGAAGATGATACTTTGGGAAAGAATATAACAATACAAAAATATAACTGGAATGAAATACATAAATATCTAAAAGTAAATGAATGAAAATACACATAAAGGTATGTATGTATATATGTATGTATGTATATATACACACTATTTTTCACTTTGTCATTTACTAACACTTTCTCTTACAGTGACTTATTTAACATTGGTCTTCTTGAGTGCATTCCTTAAAGGGTATCGATAAATGGGTGGGTAGGTCCTTAGTGCTTTGTGAAAGATTTATCTATTATATCATGATCATATCAATCTTATCATTAGCATAGATTCTTAAAAATTTATTTCCATTTACCTCTTTCCATCCTATCCTAATCAATTATGTTAGTTTCCATTATATCCTATGATATCATCCAAGGTGATACTATTTATTTAGTGCATTTTCCTTTCATGTACTATATCATAGTGGATGATATTATTTTGTGTCAATCAACATATTTTAAATGTGTCAACTTATTTGACACCATCGACTTAGTTTTTAGGATTGATTTTGGGTATTGGATCAATATATATTTAGGGGTCATATTCCATTTCAACATATCATATATACTCTATTCACTTTTCTTTTGCTCAAACTTATACCCTAAGTCATATTTGGAGGAGCTTGTGGTCTTGAATATTTAATTGAAAAAACTTTTCTTGTAGAAGTCTTTGAAACTCGATATAATGAGTTGAACGAAGGAGCTGTCATAGTGTTTGGAGTCCCCAACTAATAATATCTAGTTCTTCTTATTTCATTTGAATTATTCAACCCACAATATCTCTTTCAAATCTCCACTTGTGTCAAAGGGGAAATTAGTGTTCGATAGTTCCATTATAAGGTAATTATTTATAACCTTGTTCTATTTTATTAAATTAATTAGTAGATAGATGTTTCTTACTTCTTAGTGAATGAATGTGCATGTATCCTTATCTAGGTTATATCTACACTAAATACTAGTGTGGTTATATGATTTCTTGGAATTTCCATATTCCATTTTATGTTGTTTAGACCCCAATTTTTTTGACTATGTCACCTTACCAATCGCTATCATTCTAACCCTTTTCCACCTTAGTTTTGTTTAAATTACTTGGATAATGACTTACATTGTTTATTTAATCATTTACTTTAAAATAGGTCTAGTGATAATTTTTTCCTTGGTCATATGCTTATTATTTTGGCCCTTTCCTCTTGGAATTTATGACATAGGCAACCCTCTCCTATATCTACATAATTGGTCATTTCCTAGATTAACTGAGTATTATGGGCTCTATTTTATCTTCATTATAGAACTCTGAGTCTATTGAGATAGGATTTAAAGAATGTTTTGGATTATTCATTGGTAATTTAAGACTTATTAGTGTGAGTATATTTGATGTTTTGACCCATTTTATTACATAATTAATCTAAATAAGATACACTATCTATATAAAATAATATGAAAATATTACCTGCATGAATTATGTTAACCAATAATGTCCATTCATTATGGACATGAATAATGTTTATTAATAGAGAATAATAATAAATTAGATCTAAAATTAAAACCCTATGGCTGAAATATGAAACCTAGAAGGATGAAATCCTAATGAATATCTAGGGCCAAAGGTGAAAAGGTTTTTTGGTAAATGGAAATCAAAAATTAGATCTAAAACCCTGGGACACAAAAATTGAAACCTTTGAAAGGTTAAAGTATTTTGTGTATGGAAATTATAACTAAAATTTGAAACCCTAAGATAAAAAATGTTAAAACTTTGAAGGATGGTTTGATCAATATTTTGGGTCACCAAAAAAATTACCCTAATTTGGTTTTACAACCCTAATATGATAGAAACTTGATATGTAATTTAGATATTAATATATGTCATCCATACATAAATTTTAATATAACATATTTAAATTGAATGTAATTATTTAAAAAGTGGGATATACTAAATATAGTAGTATAAAAAAGGGATGAATACTTAGTTTTTCTACGTGATATATTCTAAAAGTGTAAAATAGATAAAACTAGGCATGTGATTCATCTGGTTTGGGAATTGTATTTCTATCTATGCATGGTCAGTTCTATTAGAGTTGGGTCAATATCTCTAGTCAAAACTAATCCATGTGGAAATGAGTTACTATGGCCATGTGATCACCTTATAATATCTTTATATGCTCTATATGTGTGATCTTGAACCTTGTTAATGCACACAATTCCAAAAAACATCTTCTTTCACCTTAAAACCCTAGGTGTGCTTTTGAAGGATAGAAACCTTCAAACTTTTGGAAAATTAAAATGGGTTGAGTTTAACCCAATCACCCATGTTTGATGATTGAATAAGACCTACATATTCAATACTCTAAGAAGGAAATCAAACCACATGTATTATTCCAACTTAGTGTGATTTTTCAATTGTGATCCTTCACTATATGTATGTTACTAATAATTTATATTTGATATTTGATAATGCTTTCTTTGGCTTGGATTGTGAATTATATTAGTGATATATGTATAATTTGGATTAATATGGTAGATTTTCTCAATTTATAATAGTGTATAGATGTGTACTAGATAAGTTTTAAGTCCCTTTTGAATGAGACCTTGATTTATTTATTTAGATGTAACTGACAAGCTAGGAAAATGAGCCGACCTTAAGAAGATTTTTTATTTTTAAAATTAATTATTATTGGGAGAGGATTGATTCCAAATATATTAAGTTAGTATTGATTGAATATATCAACCAAAACTAATGAAACTAAACTATATACATGTGGACTAAAATGAAGGTTCTATGTGATAACATAATAGACAAAAATGTAGCAATAAAAAATAGTATGAAAAAAATGTCTTGAAGATAAAACATAGTAAGGAAAAAATGTAGCGGTATTGGTAATGTCATAAAAATGTCATGAAGAGCATAATTTTGACATTTTAGTGATTATCACATTGTTTATTTGTTGTATGGTTCATTTTCATGATATTAGTTAACATTTCATAGTGGAAAAGTAATGCACCAAATTTAAAATCAAAATAACAAAGGAAAATGTGATTTCATGAGTTTGGACCTTTAGTTGATATTTGTGTCATCTTATGTGTGAGTGCATCCTTTACCATGTTTTGTTCATATGATGTTTTATCCTTGCTATACTTTTTTCTTTCTATATTTTATCCTTGCTATGTTTTTCATGTTATGTTTTTAATCACTACATATTTGTCTACTACTTTTTTTATGGATGCCAAAATGAAGGTGTAATGATGTCTATGTCAGATATTTAGTAGGTTTAAAATAGATAGTGAGGTTCTTGTAGATGTCTAATAACATAATGGAAGGGTAAAAATGATAATATATCATCCAAATGTGTGAGAATGGTATATTAGGACCTTGATTAGGTGCTTAATTCATGCATGGTAAATGTTTATCAAGTTTTTTTTTGTCAAGTAATTAATACTATATTTTAGTATTTACACATTCCTATTAATACTAAGTGTGGTTACATATAGGTACCAAGTTTATTTATTTTATAATTTTAATCTATCACTTTTAATACTATACTAAAATGGGGGTATTTTTTAAACACCTAAATTTTGTATTAGATACATGAAAACATTAGCTTTGACCTATCTTTGACATACAAAACTTACATGTATAATTTAATTCTTATTGACATTATCCATTATACATTTATACGTATATTTTATTTTATAACTGAATTTGTCTTCATCTATGTAGGATCTCCCTAGTTTGTGCTAGAATAATCTATTATCCTAAGAATATGGTGGTCATATTCCTAATCACTTTCCCCATCTCTAGACAATGGAAACATTGGTAGTGGCCAATGTTTGCCTTCAATGGTAGTATCCCATGATCTTCAAACTTCTATTTTTCAAAATTAAAATCCCTCTCTTGGGTCAACCTACACATTTCACATGTTGGTTATGGGATGAAACTACCTAAATATTAATCCATACCTACACATCAAGTGTAAGGCCATTCCTATTTAGTATGCATCTAACATTTATCTCTCTTCTTAAAAAAGCTTAATAAATTAATTTTCACATCTTTAAGGAATTATCCAAAAGCATCCAAATCTAAAAACCTTTAAAATAATAGTCTAAAATTCAAGTTCGAAAAGAAAATGGAATGTAAAGATTTATATGTTATCAAGTATTGAAATCCAAATATTTTCATTGCATTCTAGTGGAACTCTATTGAGCACACATACACATATATATAATAACTACATGTAATTTGAGTCCTCTTAACTTTATTAAAACATAGGATATGATCAAACACTTAGTGTGGTATGGATGGGTATATCCAAACCATATTTATAACCCCTTTTTATAGGTCAATCAAGTGTTGAAAGTGGATATAGGTTTTCAAGTCAAAGGTAGACAAAATCAAGATCTGTGCATAGATTGAGTTCTTAAAATTACACAAGAATTTTATTGATAGGAAGATGCAATGATATTTTTTAGAATAACTATAAAATACATAAGGATAGATCATATAGACAATGGATGGGACTATTTTCCACATGTTCATAGCCTCTACTAGAAACATCCTAATAAATTATAATGATTTATTTCCTGAGTTGAATAACCATAGATTTGTTTTAAAATAGACAACTATGCACAAGAAGTAAGAAAAAAATATTAACTAAGTTACTTCCCATTTATTAATTTCTATGTTTAATAAGTGTAATAAATATCTATTAATAAATTCATATTTTTATATGGAATTCCCTAAATATGCAATATAATTTTAATAGATTTGCCCTACTTAGATCCCTAAATGAAAAATAAGTTAAAATAAATTTTACATGTATAAACTATAGACACATATTTTGTATTAAACACTTGGAAATATAATATTGGACCTATATTTTACATGACTTGTGTATACACATTTGAAATTTTTTGTTACATTCTCTCATGTCCATTTATCTATCTATGGACTTGGCCAACCCAATTTATCATCATTCATATACAATATCTTCCTAGTATGTGCCACAATGATGTATTATCTTAAAACCTTTGTCATCATACTAAAAATCATTATTTTTCCTTCTTTTGATAATGTTGGAAATAGTTAATGTTGGCCAATTTTAGCCTACATATATAAATTTGCCTAGATGGATCAGTTTCTGGAAATCCTAGTATAGAGTGATAAGCTAGGTAGAGTTCTAATGGAGTGAAGGATAAAATGATGAAGAAGAAGATAAATTTCCACTTGCAAGCTTTTGAAACGCTTTAAACAAGCTTAAAGTGTAATTTATTGATCTTTAAGGAGAAAGTCTTGAAACAGGTCTAAGATTACAAGAGAGAGGGTCTGGTGGGTCACCATAGTGATTCATGGCATTCAAGCTACATCAAGTAGGTTTAAATAAAGTCTCAAACATTATTCAAGGCTTTGAAAAATTAAAATATAATAGGAATAAGTCTAAAATAACTAGACCATAATGGCATGACATATAGGAATAAATAGGTTAGTCTAGTTGAGTATTTCATAAGAGTACCTGGGAGGTTGACTAGAGACAAAGTAATGCATAAACATGATGTTTTAGGTCCCATTAATATCTTTTGAAAATTTTGTATCTTGATGAGTTTTCTATCTTGATATATAAGCATTCCAAGTTGAACTAGCATAGTGGGATGTGTGTGGAGATGTCAAGTTAAAGCTATGACAAGTAACCATTTAGATTAAAATGTTCTAAGGATGAATGTAGAGATGACAATAGGTAAGATATCAAATACTCTAATGAAGATTTAAAAGCATGTAGTAATCAACTAGGTCAGTGAGTCCAAGTATATTAATAGAGTGCATTTAATCATATAAAAGCAGATTGATGGTGAGCAAGAGGTCAATGGGTTAGATAATCTTGATAATGAATAAGGAGATACCAAGTGTGATGATAGTGGTAACTACCAATTAAATCAATAGTATACATTCAAACTATGTAAAATAATATCAATAGTGCATGTAAGGTCAAAAATTCAATAACTTGAGGATGAACATGAGGTTGTTATGTGGTGCAAGTGTAGTAAACAAATAGAACTAACTACAAGGCCCATAGAATGAATGAGGAGATAAAAAATCACACAATTTAGGAAGCCCAGATCAAGATTGATAGACAATATTAAAATTTAAATATAGGAAAATTTAAATGGAGATAAAATATGGTCAAAATCAAACTAGAGCAAATATTTCAAAGGACATATGCCACCATTAGAGTTTAGTAGATCACCGTTAAGCATGAGACATAGTTATATAGTTAGGATTATCAATAATAAAAGGGTCATTATTAAATCTCAATCTTGACCTCTGATTTGAAGATTTAGAACATTTAGGGTCCATTTTCTATGGTTGTAATATTTTTTCATAACTATGTTCACTATTCTTTAAAGAAGAACTATGCATATGAAGTAACATCTTAGCTCCCATAAGTTTTAGAGGAAAAATAGGTTTGTTCAAACCTAATGTAGTATAGAAATGAAGCTCTGTAGCTTGTGGTTTTTTATTGACATCATAACTATAGGAAAACTAATAAATTATATTGTTTTTCAATCTATAGTAAGACCTATGCTCAAATTTTGAAATGGGGGTAGATATATGATTAATGAAGAATTTTCTTATCTTTAAAAATAATAATTTTATTGACAAGTAGGTGCCTATTAATGCCCAAAATAGACATGGTTATAGCTTTATTAGGTTTGAAAATATGAAGATTTTGTCCTCAAGCAATTCAAGTGGAAGCTAATGTAAAGTCCCAAGATGGAGATATAGTGGTTGGAGAATGTAATTGGAGAATTTAATAGATTTTTAGGGTATTTAAGGGTTTTTATTCATATCAAGATCATGACTCATCACCCTCAAAAGTATCTTGTCTTCTAGTATGTTGCTTAACCAATGAAAAGATTTAGGGGATATTGGGACAAATAAAAGTTAACTTTTCGATGGAAAACTAGTCCTAATTTGATTAAAATATGGTGGGGCAATCATTTAAAGGTGGTGATAGTTGATTTAATGATCTTGGTTGATGTGTTCCCTCTCTCTCTTCCCCTTTTATCTATATCTCCCATTTTTTCCCCCATTGTAACTCTCCCTTGGATTTTTGACATTTCTCTCATTTTCAAAAGAGTAGGAGACTCTCATTTGACTAGGATAAACCCTATAAAAATTTATAATAACTACCTCTTGATGCAATAAGATATTTTTTACCTATCTCTTGCCTTTGACTAGTGCTTTAGTAAGTTTGTGCATGTTGATATTGTAAAGGGGATTCTTCCTAGGCCTTTGTCCTTCTACTTGTTTCTTTTAATGTGTTTCCAAGATATTTGCAAGTCTAGATTTGTGTTCTTTTTCCATTGATGCATGCTTAGTGTGAGTCTTAAAATTTCTCTCTACTTCATTTACTACTTGGTGAACCTAGTTCATGAAATACTTATGCAATTAGATGGTTTTTGATATTATATGAGCTAGCATTATCTTATGTTGATTTAATGTGGGTTCAAGCATATGAGTGTCTCATTTAAGTTTGGTACATTACCTTGTTAGCTTTTTTAGGAGCCCTGTTTACCCCTTTCTAACCCTTTTCCTAGCATTAACATTAGTTTAGGTGATCCATAAAAAAGAATTCAACCTTCTCTAGAGGTTAAACCTCATCATACGATACCCATAGCCTAAGATTGTCCCAATATTATGACTAGGAGTAAGGGAGCCTAAATAAATCCTATACAAGGGTATAATTCCATGTCACAATAATTTTTGGCACACCTAATGAGACAATTTTATTTTCTATTGAGTGAAGAGTTTTGGTGTTTTCTTCATCCAATCAGCCATTGGAGGCATATGTGCACACATCAATGGCAACTTAAAATATTCATCATTTGGTATGAGTAGCCCAAGTGCCTAATCTTTAGTATCTGGTGACTCCAAATCAACTTGTTAAGTAGAACAATAGCTTTCTTTCATGTCAAAGGTGACTACAATATCAACTTTTTGGGGTATTAATTTTGAATTTGTTTAATTACCATTAAAATCAATAAAAAAGGCTAATATTTATTAATACACCTGCATATAAAGGAATCTTTCCTCCTAAAACAATCTCAAGGTCTACTCCTACAAGGATATCTTTATTAGCACCTTTCATTACCATAACAATCCCTAGAGCTTTTCATTTTAAGGATTTTAATGGTCAGAGTCCTTTAGACCTCCCATAGTATGCCCCCATTCTAGTAGTAGCTCTTAAAAGTGTCCCTTATTTTACTAGAAACCAATCTACAACCCATTTTAAGTGCCTCATGGATGTAGCTAATTTTTTCTATATTCATAATGTAAATGAAGAAAATGTAGCTATTAGGTTATTAGACATCTCTTTCAAGGGTAAAGCCTTAGATTAGTATAGAATCCTAACTTAACTCCATCACATCATGGGATTAGTTAGGATATGCATTGTGAAAAAGATTTGGAGACAAAAGTGACCATTTGTCACTTGCAAGACAACTAACCACAATCAAGAGGGCTCCTCATGAAGATATGCAAGACTTCAACACAATGTTTCAAAAGACCTGGGACAAGATTTTAGTCTCTATTAGGCTTACCCCTAACTTTTCTTTCTTTTACTATCTAAAATCACTCAATAGTGATATTGTAGTCATGATTCAGTCTATGGGGGCGACACATTACCAAATGCCTATGAGGTGGAAATTAGAGCATAGAATTATCTAGTACAAACTAGAAAGCTTACTCCTAGACCACCAATTCCTTTGTTCCCTATAATACAACCAACTCCTATTTCTATTCCTCCCCTTACTGCCATTCCTCCTATGCCAACACTTGTTATCATACCAACACCAAAGCAAGAAAAGGCTTCCACTAGTCAATCTAGTGACTCCCAAAAACACAAGAAATTTTAAGAGCTTAAGATCATATTTCAATCATTGGGAAATGAATTGGTCAATGTAAAGAGGTAATGGGATTAGTTTAATAGTCCCTATCAAGCTCCATATTATCCTTAACAATAATCTTATCAAACAATTAGGCCACCCTACAAAGGAAATTTCCAAAGTCAAGACCAATAACAAGGCTAAGGACAAGGAGAGACTAGCTATATTAGGTAATATAATTATAATACAAATATTGAAAGCACCTCTACCTCCTTGGTCCTTATTAAAAACAACATTGATCAAGAAGCTGAAAGGATTATGCCTTGGAATCAATCTTTTGGTCAATACATCACCCCAAACACTGACTTCAATCAGGCCTTCAGTGATTAATGGTAGCAAGATTCTAATTATGGGTACAATCAAGCCCCTATGGATCAAAGTGTAGAGGTGCCTATGATGAAAAAGAGCCTCAACAAGGTTAAGGGTCTAATGAGGATCAAATTAGTTAGATGTTACCATGGTGAATTATGAACAAGAAGAGTGGTATGCACTCAATCAACATGCTAGTTATATCAAACATATGCACTAGTGGTAGCTAATATAAGGTTTAAAGTAAGAAACATGGATGGTATCCAGGAAGTAGTCAAAGAGCCTCCTACTATTACTCCTTCACTATCAAAGCCAAATGAATCTATAGACACTCTAAAGGTTTTAATTATTCTAAAGAATTAAAACCAAGGGAATGATTTTGTGTCCCAAAAATCAAAAGTTTAAAGTACAGTTGTGGTTCCCAAAGCACAATTAAAAGCTAGTGACTCACCCGTCAATTTTTTTGAACAAATGAAAAAAGTACAATGTGAGTGTTCGAATATGTGACATGCTTTCCATGCCTAGATAGATGGAGACCCTTTAATAAGGATTATCAAATATCAAGGTTTTTGAGAAGCCACCAAGCAAAGAGAATGTGGTTCTCACCAATGTAACCAAAGGATCAAATGAAGGGTAGTCAAGTAATATGATCAAACCTCATCCCTTCTACATTTATATGATCATTGGTGAATCCTTGGCTCATAATCATATGGTAGATAGTGGGGAAAGTACCTAAATAATGCCTAAATTCATAGTTGATTAGCTTGGTTTAAAGTATGAGCCCCAATCTAAGGGAGTATTACAACTTGATAGATCTTCCATTAAACCATCTGGTATCATTAGAGACCTTAATTTAACCCTGTATGCTTTTCACAGTGTCTCATCAGATCAAGATGTGTTGATTCTAGATGTGCCTCCTCATTTTTTACTATGTTTATCCAGATAATTCATAACAAAGGTTGGAGGTTATCTAGTAGTAGATTGGTCATACATGGCTTTCAAAACAAGGTATGGGAATAAATTATCCATCAAAGCTAAGCCCATTGCATAATTACACATTAAACCTTATAGGATAGATAGTATAAACATCAATTTCACCATCATTGATGAGGATTAATTCACAGTTGGTCAAGAGCTAAACACTCATCCTAGGGAGATATCAAATATGTTCTTAGATGAATTATGGAATGATAATTAGTTGATTGACCCTTTAGAATGTATTAAGGAAAAATACATGGGTGTCTACTACTTACATGAATTAATTAAATCCATGCCATCCCTTACTAGGCCACAAGAAGATGCTAGTGATTTATGTAAATTGTTCTTTGATGGTTCAAGAAGCAGATGGAGAATAGGTGCAGGAGTAATGCTAGTGTCCACCTCCAATGAAAAATATTATCTTTGTATAGGTTTCAATTTAGTTTCTCTTCCAATTTAGTAGAGTATGAGGTTCTTATGCATGGCCTTCAATGGGATAGTAAGAGAAGAATCAAGCAATTACAAGTGTATAGGGATAGTGAATTAATAGTGCACCAAGTCAAAGGCTAAAATGCCACAAAGAATCCCTTGATGAGATTATACAAACATAGAGTATGGGACCTAAGTGAGGATTTTTAGGCCTTCAACATCCACTGTGGGAACTTAGTTTGATCTCCCAAATGAATTGAAAAAAATTGAAAGTGCAACCACATGTCAAAGTGGTAGTAAGGCCATCAGTGCCAAATAATGAAACAATGACAAGTAGATTGCTTGTTTCTTGTATTACGAAGAAATTTTTTCCTCATTCAAAGTGGTAGTAAGGCCATCAGTGCCAAATAATGAAACAATGACAAGTAGATTGCTTGTTTCTTGTATTACGAAGAAATTTTTTCCTCATTAAAAATGGAAAAGTTTCAACATCAGTATGAGGATCAAAATTTTTAAAAATAACTAACAAGATTCCTAAAGTGTTGGTCACCCTTGAAGGTGTCTTCCATGAAGGAGACCATATGAGGAGAGACAAAGTAGTAATGTCAATTGATGAAAAGAACTATGAAAGATTTCTTATCCTTAAAAAAAAACTCCTCAATCTTATAAAGGTGATCACTAAGGGTGAAAATAATGATTTCATTGATATTTGTAGATAATATGTAGACATATTTTATTGGGAATACAATGACCTAAAAGGTTTTGATCATAAGTTATCCCAACACGCTATAGAATTAGAGGCTAATGCTAAGCCTGTTAGGTAGAAGCAAAGGCCCATCAACCCTAAAATTTAAGAGATCATGAGGAAAGAAAAAATTAATTTAATTTAATCCAAGATAATATTTCCCATTAAGCAATCCTCATTGGTATCTAATTTACTGACTATAAGGAATAAAAATGGGGAGATCAAATTATGTATTGGCTTTAGGGATTTAAATAGGGCCTCTTTGAAGGATCACTATCCTTTAACATCCATGGAAGAACTTCTTCATATAGTTTCTAGTTTATAATGCTTCTGTCTTTTGGATGGGTATTTAGGTTACAACTAGGTAATGGTGAGAGAAGAAGATCAATATAAGATTGCCTTCACCATAAAGTGGGGAACATATGCTTACTAGAAGATGCCTTTTGGCTTATCAAATATAGAGGAAACCTATCAAATATCCATGTATATGGATTTACAAGGATTTATAAATGAAATGGAACTAGTCTAATTAGATGACATCATAGTTTTATCCAAGAATGCTAGTGAACACTTAGATCATCTAATGTTGATCTTTAAAAGATGCAGGGAATATGGGATCTCTTTAAATCCCAAGAAATGTGTGTTTATTTTTCATGAAGGCAAAATTTTGGGTCATATTATCTCAAAGTATGGATTAGATATTGACCTTGAAATAATAAGTGTCATCTTGGCCTTGTCTTTACCCAAACACAAGAAAGGAATCTAGATCTTCTTTGGGAAAATAAACTTTGTGAGAAGGTTTATACCTAGTTTTACAAACCTGGTCAAACCCATCACTATCATGTTGAAGAAGAACCAAGTTTTTACTTTGGTTAAATAAAGGTAAATCAATATTTGAGTCCATAAAATAGGACATTGTTTAAGAACGCTCTCTTATAAACCCTTATTTCTCAAAGGATTTCATATTATACACCTTTTCCAATGTTGACAATATATCAATTATGTTGATGCAAAATAATGGTGATGGACTAGATCAACCCATTACTTTCTTCAATTAAGGTCTTTAAGGATATAAGGTAAGGTAAACTTTTGTATAAAATTAGGTTCTTACATCCTTGAGAATCGTTAAGAAGTTTAGACCAATGCTCTCTAACAACAAGATCTATCTAATGGTGTCTCATCTTGGAGTAAGGGACTTCCTTCTCAATAAGGATTTTAATGAAAAGAGAGATAGTTGGATTACCAAAGTCTTGGAGTATGATGTGGAGATTAAGGTCACTAAGCTATTAAGAGGCAAAGGCTTATGTGAAAATATGGTTTATGATATTCAAGAAGATAAATAAGTTGTTTTGGTGACACAAGATAACTCACAAATAGATGCACCTCCACTTCATAATAGATGGATCCAAGATATGACACATTTCTTGATAATAGTTGAATGCCCCTAAGGTTTGGATAGAGTGAAAAGAAGGTATTTTAGACTTAATTCAATACCTTATGTATTAGTTAATGGGCTTTTATTTATAAAATATCTCAATAGGGTACTTATTATATGCGTAGATGATAATCAAGTGACAAAGCTTTTGGAGAAGTTTTATAATGGGCCTGTAGGAGGCCATTTTTCTCTAAGGACAACAACAAAAAAAGTGATGAGAGATAATTATTACTAGCCCAACATTTTCAAATATGCCTATGCATGGGCCAAAAAATGTGATCTTTCTATAAGAAAACAAAGACTAGCAACCCTTCATCTTAACCCAATCCAAGTGGAGTAACCCTTCATGAAATGGGCTCTGGAATTCATAAGAATGATCAATCTACCTTCCAATGGAGGACACAAATGGGTGATAAAAAATACTAACTACTTCACTAGGTGGGTGGAAATAATTTACTTGAAAGAAGTGCCATTGAAACATCAATATTAGACTTCTATGATAACATGATAATTAGATTTGGTGTACCAGTTACAATAATTTTAGAAAATGCCTTAAAATTTGTCGGCATGAAGATAAGTGAATGGGCACTTAAACTAGGCATCTAACTCAGTAAATCCTTAAATTACTACCCCCAAGGCAATAGATTGGTAAATTCCATAAATAATAACTTGATAAGGATTATCAAGAGGACCGTGGAAGAGAACTAGAGAGTGTGGCACACAAAGCTAAGGACAAATGTATGGGCTAATAGAGTGACTCTAAAAGTTATCATTATAAACTCACAATATGTTCTTATATATGTAAGGGATGACAAATTACCCATCTCTATTCAACTGCCTACCTTGGAGCTATCCCATCAGCTTGAGTTGATGGAAAGTGAACCTATGAGCATGAGGATGGTAGAGCTCATGAAGCTTGAAGAAACTAGGGACCTTACAATGAAGACATTAGAGTCACATCAAGCTTAGGTCAAGAAAGACTTTAAAAATAGATCCATAACAAGGGAATTTAAAAAAGGGGACCTATTCCTCAAATGGGACTCAAATAGGTCCAATATAGGAAACCACACCAAGTTTAATAGTTTGTGGAGTGGTCTTTATTTGATTCATGGATGTAAACAACATAATGCTTTTCAACTTGCCCAACTGGATGGAGAGGTATTACCCATCCTAGTTAATGGGATTCATTTAAATCCCTATTATTAGAGGAGTTTGTAGCTATTGTATAATATTTTACATATTAGAGTTATTTTCTATGCTTTCCTCTAAGTTCTTTGATCATATTTATTTCAATATTGTGTTTCCCTTCAATAAATGCCTTAGGTATAATTATTTATTTTATTTCCTTTTGTCCTTGTTTCTTTAAGAGAAAGGTTTTTGGAAAAGTGAAGCCTTATACCAATTATAAAATAGTTTATCTAGGAAAGACTATGACTTTGTATGCATAATGGATCAAACCAAGGCTAATAGTATTTGCATAGCAAGTATACAATCCCAAGATGTCACTAGAAATGTTGGCCAATATTTGCCTACATATAGAAATTTGCCTAGATGGATCAATTTTGGGAAATCTTGGTATGGAGTGACAAGTTAGGTAGAGTTCTTATAGAGTGAAGAATCAAATGATTAAGAAGAAGACCAATTTCCCCTTGAAATATTTTTAAACACTTTAAGTAATCTTAAAGTGTAATTTATTGATCTTTGAGGAGAACATATTGAAATAGGTCTAGGATTGCAAGAGAGAGGATCTGGTGGGTCACCATGGTGATTCATGGAATTTAAGGTGCATGAAGTAGGTTAAAATAAAGTCTCAAAGGTTCTTTAAATCTTTGATAGATCAAAAGATAACAAAAACAAGTCTAAAAGAACCAGACTATCATAGCACATCATACAAGAATGAACAAGTTAGTCTAGTTAAGGGTTTCATAAGAATACTTGAGAAGTTAACCAAAGCCAAAGGAATGAATGGACATGATGTTTTGGGTCCCATAAATATATTTTTCAAATTTTTTATATTGATGAGTTTTCTATCTCAATATATAAGCATTAAAAGTTAAATTAGCAGAGTGGGATGTGTGTGGAGATGTCAAGTTAAAGTTATGGAAAGTAACCATTTGGATTCAAATGTTCTTAAGGATGAATATGGATCTGATAAGTGGCAATATCTTAGATGATTGAATGAATATATAATGGAACTCAATGATCAATTAGGTTAATGGATCCAAGAATATCAATGGATCATATTTAATCATACAAAAGAGGATTGATATCGAGTGAAAGGTCAATGGGTCAAAGAATACTGAGAATGAATAAGGAGATGCCAAGTGTCATGATCATGGTAACTACTAGGTAAATCAATGGTAATCATTCAAACCATGAAAAATAATATTAATGATGTATATAAGGTCAAATATTTAATAAATTGAGGATGAACACAAGGCCAGCACCTAGTCCAAGCTTAGGTACTAGATGGAACTAAATGTAGGGCCCATGGAACAAATGAGGAGCTGATAAATGACACAATTTAGGAATCCCAAATCAAGATTAATAGTTGATATTAAAATTTGAAGCCAAGAGACTTCAAATGGAGATCAAATACGATCTAGTTTGACCCAAATCAAATATTTCAAAGGGCATATGCCACCATTAGATTTTGATCAAGAACCATTAAACATGAGATGTATTCATATAGTATGGCTTTTTAATAATAAAAGTTTCATCTTTAAATCTCAATCTTAACCTTTGGTTTGAATATTTAGAACATACAGGGTCCATTTTCTAAGGTTGCAATATTGTTTCATGACTATGTTAGCTATTCTTTAAAGAAGAACTATGCATATGAAGTAACTTCTCAACTCCCACAAGGTTTAGAGGCAAAATAGGTTTGTTGAAACATAATTTAGTATAGGAATGAGCTATATTTCTTATGGGTTTTCATTAACATGATAATTATAGGGAAACTAATAAATGATATTGGTTTTTAATCTATAGTAAGACCTATGCTCAAATTTTGAAATGGGGGTAGATATGTGATTAATGAAGAATTGTCTTATCTTTAGAAATAGTCATTTTATCAACAAGTAGGTACCCATGTCTGCCCAAATTAGACATGGTGATGGCTCTATTAGGTTTGAAAATATGAGGATTTTATCCTCATAAGCAAGTCAAATGGAAGATAGAGTAAAGTCCCAAGATAGAGATATGGTGGTTAGAGAAAGCAGTTAGAGCATTTAATAAAATTTCAAGGTCTCTAAGGGTTTTTTATTCATATAAATATCATGACTCATCACCCTCAATAATCTCTTGTCTTCTACTATATTTCTCAACTAATGAAAATATTCAAGGGATATTAAGACAAATTAAAGTTAATTTATCAATGGAAAACTAGTCTTGATTTGATCAAAATATGGTGGGGAATTAATTAAAAGGTGGTGACAACTCATTTAATGATCTTGGTTGATGTGTTCCCTCTCTCTTCCCCTTTTCTATATATCTCCCATTTTCTTCCCCATTATAAATCTCTCTCAAATTTTTGACATTTCTCTCATTTTTAGAAGAGTAGGATACTCTCATTTGACTAATCTAAATCCTGTCAAAATTTCTAAGAATTACTTCTTGATGCAATAAGATAATTTTTACCTATCTCTTACCTTTGACTAGTGCTTTAGTAAGTTTGTGCATGATGATCTTGTGACAGAGATTATTCCTAGGCCATTGTCCTTCTACTTGCCTCTTTTAAGGTTTTTCAAGCTATTTATAGGTATGGATTTGTGTTCTTTTTCCATTGATGAATGCTTAGTGTGAGTTTTAGAATTCCACTATAATTCATTTATTGCTTGGTGAAGCTAGTTCATAAAATACTTATGTAATTAGCTAGTTTGTGAGATTGTGTGAGATAACATTATCTTATGATGATCTACTATGGGTTCAAGCATATGAGTGTCTCATTTTAATTTGGTGCATCACCTAATTATATTTATTAGGATCCCCATTCCCCCTTTCTAACTCTTTTCTTAGCATTAGCATTAGTTTAGGTGATCCATTTAAAGGAACTCAGCCTTCTCTGGAGGTTCAACATCACCATAGGATACCCACAACTTGAGATTGTCCCAATATTATGAATGGGAGTAGGGGAGCCTAAAAAAATATTCTACAAGGCTGAAATTTCATGTCACAGAATTTAGACATTTGATACTAGCAATGTTTGCCTTTTCTAATAGTGTCTTAGGTTCCTTAAATATCTATTTTTGAAATTCAAATCACTCCCTTAGGTTGGCCTACATGCTTTTCATGTTGGTTATGGGGGTAAGTTGCATAAAGAGTCATCTATATATACACATTAATCATAGGTCCATTTATATCTAGTTATATCTATAATATTCACTTCCACATTGAGGAATACATTTATACATTTTTAAGGAACCGTTAAAAAAATATCCAAATCTAAAAAATCCTTAAGGAAAAATTCTAAAATCCAAGTTTGAACACTAATTTCAAGGTCAAATTTGTATGTTTTCAAGTGTTTAATTCCAAAGATTTATATTTCATTATATTGGATCACATATGAGCACACATACACATAAGTGGGATAAATACATATGATTTAATCCCTATTCAGACTATTGGAATGTAGGAAATACTCAACCACTTAGTGAGGTGTGGTTGGGGATGAAAATAATCTTTCTAATCCATTTTCATAGGTCAAGAAAGGGTCAAAATTGAAGCTATGGTTTCAAGTAAAATAAATATAAAATAATATTCTACACACTAGACTAATGATTAAGAATCAATCAGAACTCATCTTGATAGGTAGGTACAATATATATGGTAGAATGGACTATAAAATTACATGGGAATAGTCTTGATATACAGTAGATAGATTCAATTTTTGTGGGTGTCTAATTTTTCACTAGTATTATAATGATATATGTTGACAAAAAATATATTTATTAAACAACCACAAAACTCTTTAAGACTATTTCAAATGACTATGTGCATGCACTGAGAAAAATAGAATGGTATATTAGATATTTGCCTTATCCTGTGGTCATTTATATATTTAATAAGTGAAATTAATCTATGTTAGCATTCATATTTGAAAGGTAATTAATATATATTATGTAAATTTAATTTAAATAGTTTTATACTTGTTTATATCTTCTAAATCCAAAATAATTTAAAACACTTATATACTTTTGCATCTTTAACTACATGACAAAGTTTATTGAAATAATGGAAAGTGTTCAATATCACTTTTTTGCTTAATAATTTAAAGTGATATATGAGAAAATATGCTTTATACTTCACTATTTTTTATTTAATGAGTCATCTTAGAAACCAAAACTTGAATCTAAGCACATACTCATTAATAATCTCATTTGTTTCTTGTTTGATTTGAGCTAATTATGAAAATGTGACCTTTGTACCAATATTGATTGAAAAAATGATTTAATAATTCATCATATAATGGTATAAGATAATGTAAATTTCCACATGGTAAATCATAAAACAAATCAATTGAATAATCCTTCAAGTTCATTTGAAAATGCTTAGTTAATAATTAATCATCATAATAAAAAATAAATAAAGAAGAGGCATATAAAGCCATAATTTTATGATAAGGGTCTCCATTTCCAATGAAAAATTAAAATGGGTATGTAAACACTTCATAAGCCAAGGGGTTTATAATAATATCATTATAATGAACCTACTTTTTGGGGTTTGAAACCCTTGGTAAAGAACCTTGATTTGCTTTTAAAATCCATGTAATGTGTGCATAATAGTAGTCATTTCAAGATTTGAAATAAAAATATAGAAGATAAGGCTTGGATATAATAATTTTACAAAATATAAGGATTGGTAACATGTGAATCAATTTGAGAAGTATTATGAGAAATAAATGGTTAAACACAATGAATCTGTGAAACATGTTGAGACATAAGAAATGTTTGAGAATAAATTAAAACATATTGAGAATTTTGAAAAAATTGAGAAGTCTGCAAACATATTAAATTATCTTAGAAATTTGAGAAATAGGATAAACATGTGGAGTGATGGGAGTAACATTAAAATAAATAGAAACTTGAGCATGAGTTTCAAAATAAATTTGAGAAATAACTATATGACATGGTAAAAATTACAATTCATTACATAAGATAGGTACTTCATCTAGATTATGAAAAATCAAGTATCCATTATGTACCCTATAGAGTAATTTTTTAATCCTATCCCTATCTTTATCTCCTTGATTTAGAGTTTGGATTTTAAATTTTTTAATACATTCATTAATATATCAATCTCACTAAAGTAAATTCCATGATAGTTTCCCTAAATGTTGTAATATTTTTAGATTTAAATTATTCATCGAATAAATCTTATTGATATTGGCTTAATTCATATACATTGTTAATTTGAGAACCATTTATAACATTTTTATTCAAATAGCCATCATTGTAATTTTTAATAGAAAGAATAATTTAAAGAGAAACACTAACTACATTTTTGGATTCTATTTTATTTTTCAATAAAGATATATAATTAACCAAATAAATGTAAATAAAATCATTAAGTTAATGTTTAATCCTATAAATATTCCTAATTTTATCCTTAAAACTAATTAAATTCAATGGCATAAGATGCGATCAAACATTGAACATACACATCATTCAAGTACCTTAGGGTTTGAATAATATTTAATAAAAAATAACCTTAGCTTTGGAATGAAACATAAAGGATATATACCTATTAGATATGAAATAATACAATGAAATTTAAGCTCTATAAAAATCACAAAATTTTTCATTTACCTTAAGGAATAAGATCTATCATTAAAAATGTGTGTAATATAACCTTAGATAGGGATGTAAGAGAGCAGGGTTCACCAAAATGTGTTCTTGTAGACATAAATTTTACGTAATCTTGTCTAAATAATATATTTTCACACAAACTTATCTATTAGGATTGTTAATGATGAATGAATGGCCTATTAGAATAATTATTCTTAAGTCTAAATCTTATCTCTCTTGTTCTATCATTTTACATCATTTTACACTTATGTTTTACATAATTAGATATACCTTGGGGATCCCTAATCTTAGTCTCTAATTTTTATCTTTATTTTTTGTTACTTTTAGATGAGGCTACATTGTGGCCTATCTAGGTAATGTGAACTTGTCATAGCATATCTTATAAACATTTTTTAGGTTTTTTTGTTAATAATAGTCTCTTTTATTACCATTGGTCTTTTCAAGTCAACTTCCTTGCATGCCAATGAGCCTCTGAATCAAATTTAAGAGTCATATATAAGCAAGGGTACTATTAGTGGTGTAAGATAATTATATCTCTATCAAAAGGCTATAAAAAGTTTACATATGCTTATATTATTTAAATAATTAATTTATTTGTAATTTAAAAAAGTTGAATACATAATTTGCATGTTTGTGTCTAGGGTAATCACCAAATAAATAACATATAGTCTTTAATTGCACTATTGCACACATACACTTATGAGGGATATATACATTATCCTACAAGCCTTTTGGGCTATGTAGGTAGCACCCAAGTTAAGTGGAAAATTTTAGGGTAGCTTAGATATTACACCAACCTTATTCCCCATTTTTGGCATTTGATCTCTACTATGTTTATTTTTCAGGAGATAGGGTTTTTATATTTTAGGTATTTTATGTGGAAAATAAAGACACACAATAAAACAATAAATCCTCATAGATAGATGCACATATCTAGATAGGAAAATTAGTTACAAAGTAAATTAGAACATCACTATAGTGAATAAATAAGGTCATAGTATAACCATGTCCTCCTATCTTGGCCTTGTCCTATCATAGTTTGAATTCTCATTTCACTTGCAACATAGATCAAGAGTCCTTACAAATAATTTTCATGAACAGTCAGCCTACATAGTTAACTCTAAAATATATTGAAACTAGGTTTGCAGATCTTTTGTCAATTTACTATTAATAGTTAAGTTCTAATTATATAAATTTTTTATTTTGCATTTAGATATATTTATTTATATTTATATAAATTATTTTTGAATATTTTATTTTTTCTTATCACTTCATTGTTAAATAAAAAACAACATAAACATTCTAGTGAATCCGTATCTTATTTAGAACACTAATTGATTGTCTGCTTGATTTTTATTTTTGTGTGATCTATGGTTTTAGATAAATTTATTATTTCACAAAAATTAGAAAGTCTTGATTCCTTACACACAAAAAAATCTTTGAAGTTTATCTTTTATTTTCTTCATTCTTTTTTTATAACTCTATTCCAATAGTTTTAAATCTATTTAATAACTTTTTTATGGGCTATGCGGTGATCTATTTTATTAACATCATGGTATGAGGGGTTATATCTTCATACTCATATCCATTATATAACAATAAAAATGAATTTAAATTTCCATGTACCTCAGTATATTAGAAATGCTTAGGGTCCCTTGTTTATATAGTAGGAATCCTCTTTTAGTCATTTGATTTGTGGTGAACTTGAGAGGATCGTGTCACATAGGTCAGTTACTATCACCATACCCTTGGAGATGGAATATTGGGATATATTTATGTCTTTACCTCTATACTTAGTGATCTAAAATATTGGGCCAACACTGCTCTACGAATGAGCAAGTATATTTGATATCCTTAACAATCATTCAAACCCTTATGTAGATCACCATTCCTACATTGATTTTTGATTATCTTGTATTCATAGTAATTAGCATCTCTTTTTCATATTTTATTTTACTCATAGTCATTTTATATTTTGTACATGCAAGATTAATTGACAGGAATAATTATTTTACTTGTTACATTTACTATATTTAAATTCATTGTCTATATCATGGATAGTTGAAGTAAATATGCTAGTTATGTTCATCCTTTAGATAAGTTACTTTATAATCATGTTATACCATTTATTTATGATAATGCATGGACAAACAAAAATAGGCATAAACTTATGTGAAAAATATATATGGATGATTTTGATGGTTTTGACTTTGATGATGTAACACCAAATAAACCATATGGTTCTGATTCATATTTGGAATGAGAAACATAAAACCAACTAGACAATTTAAACTTGAGGAGAAAAATAAACCTCTTATTTCATATTTTTATTCACATCTAGATCCTTCTTTGGATCTACCTCTTAATTTATCCTTGAATCCATTTTTGTATTCACCTCTAGCTTACTCTCTAGATTTACCCCTAGATCCTTTTTTAGATATCCCACTTAATTTAACTTTTATATAATATATAGACTCCCCTTTGGTTACACCTCTAAATTCCTTCTTGGATTAATTTTTAGTCTAAAATACTCTAGAGAAAATAGAGTATTCTAAAAATTAATTTATAATATCTCTTAAATTTTCACCTACCATAACAAAGGAGGAATCTTACCTTTGCACACGTAACTTCTCTTTCCACTTTTATAATGCCCTTTATCATATTAATACTTATAAAATATATACACATAAAAAATTCCTAAAGAAGGATGAGATTTATGAACCATTTCTTACTTCTCCTTTCATTGAAGTGAAAAGAAGTACTAATAATCATGATATCATCCCTCCTTTATAATTAGTAAATATTGATCCTACATTCCATATCTCTTTTCCTTTGTCAACCAAGGAGGATTAAATTCATCCATCTTCCCATAACACATCACAAGATATAATAAAAATCAATGATATTCCTTATAAAACATCTTGTGATATTTCCCCCATTTCAAACTCATATTTGCTTCTATATGATGCTAATATTATTCCACTACGTCATAATATTGTCATAAACATATCACATAATGACAATGCGTCTCTTGAACCCAAAAAAGATCCTATCTTTCCTTCTTTTCCTATTAGAAATAGTGTTTTAATGGCTAAAATTAACAATATAATTCAACCCTTAAATGATACCCTTAAGAACCTTAACATGCCTTCACAATATATCATATCCTTAATGCATGTTGTAGGATCTTTGTAAGCCCAATTATATCCATTATCCTTAGACAGTGAATCATATCATGATTGAGTTAAATCTAATGCAGTCTATGGAAATCTTATTGTGCACAAAATTTTATATGCACCTTTAGCTCTTAATTTACAAATTCCTAATTTTTTTACTTTTTATGGAAGCGAGGACCCTTACCTACATATTAGATATTTTTGAGAAACCACGAATGGTTATAATGGTAGTCACGAGCAAGTGCATAGAGTTGGTAGATAATTTTATGAAAATTTACCATAATGCATACATGTTATAAAAATTATGCATACACATAATGTACATAACACATGTGAATTATTTAAAACTAGGCTCATAAATAATGAACCTAAAAGTGTATGTGTTATAACATGTACACATTATAATATATACACATTGTGTTTAGTGAACATAATGATTATGCATTATAGTTCATACACATTACTTCACATTGCATAATAAAGGTAGGAAAGATATAATAAAAGGGGTAGATTGTTTACTAAAATAAATGTTAAGTATAAGGAATATAAATATTACTTATACTTTAAATTTATTTTAGTAAATATAAGAAATTAGGGTCACTATGCATCTAATAGAGTTGATATCAAAGCTACAATCCTTATGATATGGGAGATAGTTTTTAAAAATATAATTTGGTTAGTACTTAGGCATCCTTAAGGTTTTAATACTGAACCTAGGGATTTTATGCCATAAATATTTCAATTAATGTCTATTTTTGGTAAAAATATAATCATTTTAAAGGTTTTTATGCCTTCTAGATTACTTCTTGACATTTCTAAGAGTTATAGGTTTGTCAAAATTGTAATTTATAAACCACTCACTTTTAATTAAATTAAAAATAGTGTGATTTGGACAATATAAATCACATTTTTATCTTGCACACATCAAACAACCACTTTGTGTTAATTTCACTTGTTCATCATCCCTCCCTTATCCCTAGTCACTTTCTCCTAATCATTTATCATCCCTAATCACTCCTTCCTTATATCTTATCATCCTTAATCACTTTCTCATTGACCATCACCATTTATAATCATTCCCTCATCATTTCTAATCACTCCCTCATTAACCCTCAACATCCCCCATCATCCCTAATCACTATGTCATAGTCCCTCATCATCCTTAACCATAGCATCCTTATCCATTATAATCCTTAATCACTCCTTTATTAACTCTCACCATCACTCATCATCTCTAATCACTCTCTCATCATCCATAATCACTACCTCATTGGCACTCACCATGTTTAATCACTCTCTTCTCATCCCTTATCATTCATTAATTAACATTAATCATCCCTCATCATCCCTAATCACTATATTCTCATCCCTCATCATCCATAATCACTCCCTCATTAACCTTCACCATCCCTCATAATATCTAATCCTTACCTCATCTTCCCTAATCACTCCCTCATTTACCCTTATCATCCCCCATCATTCATAATCACTAATTAATCATACCTGATCATCCCTCATCACCTCTAAACACTCCCTAATTTAACCTCACCATCCCTCACAATCATAAATCACTCCTTAATCCTCCTTAATCACTCCCTTATTTGCCCTCACCATCACTTACCATCCATACCCATTTCTCATCATTCCTCATCATCCCTCATAACTCATATCACACCATCCTTAATTATTACATCATTGACCTTCACCATCCCTTATCATCTATAACCACTCCCTCATAGTCCTTAATCACTCCCTCATTAAATCTCACCACCATTCATCATCCTTAGTTATTGTTTCATCATCCCTAATCACTCCTTCCTCATTCCTCATCATCTTTAATCATGCCTTAATTGACCCTCACCATCCCTAATCATATTTAATCACTCCCTCATCCTACCTAATCACTGTTTCATTGATCCATAATAATCCTTAATCACTCCCTCCTCATCCCTTATCTTACATAATCACTCACTCATTGACGATCACCATCCCTTATCATCTTTAATCACTTTTGAATCATCCTTAATAATTCCCTAATTGACCCTCACCATCCCTCATAATCCCTAATCACTACTTCATCTCCCTCATCATCCCCAATCACTCCTTCCTCATCCCTAACCACTCCTTCTACATCCCTCATCATATTTAATCACTCCCTCACTAACATTCACCATCCCTCATCATCCATCATCACTTCCTCATTAATCTTCACCATCCCTCATCATCCATCATCACTCCCTCATTGACCCTAACCATAACTCATCATCCCTAATAACTCCTTCATTATCCCTTCTCACCTCTACTCACTCCCTTCTTGTTCCTCCTCATCCTTAAATACTTTGTCTAATACCTTGATGGTGGGTTTAGTAGCTTCCTACTTGTGCCCATTGGCTTATTTTATAATTCCAAATTTTAATCACTCAAATAAGGCCCAAAAAAAATCTTATTTCACTCATCCTCTTTCATCTATATTTATAGTGGGATTTGAAGATATATATGGTGATCCATATAAAAATCATGTAGAGTGTACGTATCCAAAATCCAAAAATATAATAAATAGGAAAGAAATAGAGTAAAGGGTGGGATGAAAATATATTACTTGCATATATAGATTGGGATTTGGGCATCTAAAAATCCTAATCCTAAAGTTGATAATCCAAATTTATATCTGTATAGATAGGGGAAACTAGAGAATAGTTAAAAATTATAATAGCAAACCCATAGTTGAATGTATATCCATATTATATCATGGTAGACCAAATTTATAAATAGATAGATAGATAGTCACCAATCTGGTAGAGTGTGTTCCAATATATTATTTGATAGAGTGTGTTTCTCAACCAAATTAGATCTATACCCAACTCAAAATTTATACAAATTTATATATAAAGGGAATGAAGGGAACATTCCTTAATCTAGTGTATTAAAGAGGGGTCACTTAGAGCATGGGCATGGTGTGATTGGTCATAAAGGCCAAACTAGGGCCTTGATGTACTCTAAATATTCCCTAGTCCCTAATATAATATATCAAAGGATACCATAGGAATAGTGGGGCCACCATAGATATATAGGGGGCACAATTTTAAAGGCCCTACCTTAATTTCAAACTTTCCCTACCCTTTAAGGAAATGGAATATTTCCCTACCTACTTCATATATGCCAAAGAGTAAGGCAAGGGAAGCTTTACTTTTTGATATCTAAATTTTCTTCACCTAATATAATATCAAGGTAAAATTTCCTTCTCTATGGATAGCAAGGGAGTATGGAACAATTATCAAGGTAATTTTTCCTACATATTATCTAGTGTTGCTTTTCTTTTGGATTAAGCCATGGCTATCAAGGGAAGATTTTTTTATATATAGCTTTATTCTTACCCTACCTACTTAGTTATGCCCTATGAAATAAGGCAAGGGAAGATTCCTTTCTGATATACAGATGTGTTCTTTTCATGCTTACTTAACATTTATATAATAGATTCTTATCTATCAAGGTAAGCTTATTTCCTGATCTATAGCTTGCATATATTTTTATCTAACTATTTAGTGTAGGATGGAAATTTTGAGCAAATGAGATTTGGATATGTAAATTAACCAAGATCACTCAAAACATCCATCTACCATTACAATTGAGAACCATTAGACTATAATGAAATTGAAATAGACATTAATACCATCATTATAACATAAAGATAAATTATCTAAACAAGATGAAAAACAAGAAAAATACTATTGATTAAATATTATGGATTTCTTACCAAAGAGTCAGATTTTTAGTATGGCATGATGTTGGCTTGATGAATTTATCAAAAGACTAGGTTGATAGAAGATTTTAACATAGATTTGACATGGATTTTATGTTTCATGTAGTTAATTTTAATTGAGCATGTTTTGGTGTTTAGATAGAAGCAATGAGGGAACATCAATGGCCAACATTCAAAGTTTGGTATAGGAAGATCAATGGTGGAGGATTATTCAAGGAATTAAAAATTCCTTGGATGATTCTAGAGCAGGGAAGGTAGAAGCCTCTATAATCTCTTTTGGAAGTCTAATCATGATTAATGGTGGATTAGTCATGTGATTAGGGGGTTCTATATAACCTAGGGGGTAGGATTGTAGGAAAGCATAGGAGTAGGTAGGTAGGTGGGTTATGGGAATTTTAAATTCCCATATATTAGGAAAGTGGGATTAGTTATTAAATAATGGGGATTAATTAGATTAAAAAATAAATGGGAAGGGGTAAGGTTAGTATGATGAAGAATAATGAAGGGGGATTTTAGATAAATGAATAAAAGGGGTGATATTAGGATGGAATTAGAAGAGATAAATGATATTAGATGAGATAAATGAAATTAGTGTCAACTAATAGTGATATTAGTGATGATAAATAAAATGATAAAATTTAGATGTATACATTTTTTCCCTCTTTGAAAGGGAATTATGACTGATTGAATTACAAGGAGTAATGGTATTTCAAAGATTAAAGACACTCATGGATGAATATTGTTAAATGATGTTAATGGATATGATTCCCCCTTAAGAGGACATACAAAGAATAATGAGATATATGGCCACTAAAAATAGGAAATGAGGGGTGAGATGTGACAAATAGACAAGGGGATGAGATTATGAGATGTGGGACTAAAAAGGAAGAAGATAAAATTGACATGAGTAATGAGCTAAAAATTTATCATGCCCATGTCAAAGACTTATGCATAATGATAAAAAATGATTGTGACATTATTGTCAACACATCCTAAGGGTTAAATAAACATAACTTGAATATAAGATAAAAGGTCATAACATTTAGACATATCCCAGGCAAGGACACATCCCAAGGAGAGATGAGAACTAATATGATTAATAGAGAAGGCCATAATTTGTTGACATATCCCAAGTAAGGATGCATGTTAAGAGATCATTGGGCCAAAATAAGACTAATTTGATTAGTGTATCTCAAATATAAAGTTGAGTGTTATGATGAATGGGATGAGAGAGAATAAATTATATGATTGAGTGACCAAAAGATGAAGGGAAAAAATTGGTCTTCAATGCATTAAATAAATGAGCCCCACTATGATTAATAGTGATGATTCCCATAGAAAGGAAAAATGAAAGGGAGAGATAATAATGTTATATTCCTATTCATACCCCAATCAAAGGAGGAAATCATAAACTTTAAAGTGTAAATTTATCAATCGGTGATAATGAATGAATGATGGAAGAAAAGATAGAATTTCTGATTTGTTGGGCCCAATTGACAAGTGTGGGTCATTGATGAAAAGATTAGGGTAATGATTACAAGGATGGTGATTGATTAATAGACTATTTGATTTATATTATATATTAATTATTTTACTAATGTGAGATGAGAGGATGACAAGATATATATGATGATAAATGATGGGAAAAGAGGAGAGAGTGGTTGAGATGACCTTAGGCACACCATGTGATTGAGCGTTACCTACATAGTCTAAAAATACCTTAAGTTAATGTAGTTTAAACTGGATTATTTATTATTATTGTTAGACATGTTAGTTGTTAGATATTTTTTAGGTGTGATGATGATTAGATTGATAGTAGAGTTGAGATGTTGATTATTAGAGAGATGTCAGATGATTGGTGAAAAGATATAGGTGTGATGGTAAAGGAATTAGAGGAATGATTATATATGGGATGAGTGGACTAAGATGATCAACTTGATGATGAGATTAAGATGATTTAATAGATTAAGAAAAATTATCAAGTCGTCATTGCTATAATAAGGCTCATCATAGTCTAAGTAATCTAATGTAAATATATCACTAGGTAGTATGTCCCATGAGATAAGTATGAACAAGAGGACATTATGGCAAAGGCATGAAAAAGGGGAAAATAGTGAAATCTACATCATTAAGGGCACCTAAAAGCATAATTATAACTTTTGGTGTTATCATAGCATCTTCATTCATTTCTTAATAGATAAAAATGTGCATGATGCAAGACTAAAAATAAACATAGAAAATCAAATTTATACATGATAAAATACATGTAAAAAAGTCAAAAAATAAGTAACAAATAAGTAACACACATAAGTATCTACATGTAATGTAATTATGTCTTATCTTATTATCTTTATGAGAGTCAATCAGATGATTGATCAAGTGATGAGTTGGAATAAGTTGGTCATGATAATATGAATTTGGATTAAGACAAGGTATGGAATTGAAGTAGACTAGTGACTTGGATTAGGATAAGGATGTGAAGATTAGGACATATGATAAGATAAGATGCCAAAATGATAAGATAAATGGGACATAAGACAAGACAATACAATAACATGATAATATCACTAGGATTTGAGACAAGATTAAATGATAAGATAGATAAGAAATTAGATAGGATGAATTAGAGATTTAGGACATAGGATAAGATGACTGAGATACTTGAGACATAAGATAAGACATCTTAGAGGTTTTTGTGATTTTGTGGATTTTATAATTTTTAGGATTTTTTAGAATATGTATGTATAAAATACACATAGGGTTACTAGAAAAGAGAATACCAAGCCTAAAAACTAAGATAAGGATGGATTGAATAATGGATAGGATGACAAAAAGATGAGGGTGATGCTAAAAAGGGGATGAGGACCATGGAATAATGGACTAGGGATCTCCAATGACCACATACTTAAGGTACTAGATATCTAATTTACTAAGTATCCATTAGAGGATATTCCAAGATAATTATAGAACATTTATCAAGACATAGGTCAATCCTTTACAAAGGTTAAGACTAGAATAAAAGATGCAAGATATGATGGCAAATAATGAATAGGAGTGATGGACTGAGGGAGAAGATAGATACGGATGACATGAATGGGATTGATAAGGGATATATTTTACCCCAAGTATTGAGGTTCAATGTGAACTGTATATTATTTTACCATGATGCTAAAAACTATTTTCCATCATGGTACTTGCCCAAGGCAAATGAAGACTAGTTTTCACCATTATACAAATATTAGATATGGGTACAAGATGTAGGATTGAAATGCATTATTTATTTTTATCCAACACTTTTTTTGGAGATATGTGATTCTAGGATCATGTTTTCAATTTTGGATGTATATATGTCCTTGTGTCCTTCATTGACTTTGCATTGAAACCCCTCCAAATATCTAGATTAGATATCTTTGTTACCCTTATGATAGATAATGTTTCCTAGCATAGTGAGGTGAGGTATGGATGGATTTAGGGTTTAGATTTGATGGTTAAGTATAGGAATTGACTAGATGATATGATCATAGTGGGGAGGTGTGATGGGTGACTGGGTAAGAGGACTAACATTATCACACATCATTGGAGATGTTGGGTATTATGTGTTTGATTGGTTCCATATGACAAAATACTTCAAGAGATCCAATACTTTTGGATTGCACAATTCTTATTTTATTTGATTATTTTAAGTATTATTAGCCATCATGGATAGTGATTTTAATATTGGTTTGATTTTTAGACTTGATTATATCTCAACTAATCCCTGGTGCTTGACATTGGGCTTTGATTGAGGAGATTGATATTTGATTTTATAGATAATGATTATTTTGACTTTTTTTGCCCCTTGGTACCTCAAAGAGGGTTTTACTAGGGGAATAAACTTTTAGATTAGGTCGATGATTGGAATTTTATTTATTTTGACTTATTGGATCAAAGTTGATTTCATCATTGTGTATTACTTTTTGAATATGGTCTTGGACCTCTACATTTTTATTACTTATTATAGATACTCCTTTTTGGCCACTTCCATGTCTAAATAGATGCTAGAGTGACTTCTTCCAAATAATGTATGATAAGCCTAAAAATCACTAGAATGCTATAATTCATTAGCTCACATCATGTGCATATTCTAATCCATGTCAATGTATCCCTAACTAAGGAAATACATTATTTGTAATCATTATCCTCTTCTAATTCATCTTGGGTCAAGTTGTGACTTGTAAAATTGACCTTTTTGACCATGTGTGAGGGATAAATTATCAAAATTCATAAATGGTAATTAACTTGATTAAGGTTTATTAAGTGGTTAAACCCAATTAAATATATGGGTGAAAATATCATGGATAATTAATTATTGAACTTCTATTTTTAGAGTTTCATAAATTTGGATTGATGACATCATAATGACATCACATAAATATCTAAAATGATGACATCATCATGATATCATCTTTTGTCAATTGGAAAGCACTCATAAAATATCAAAAAAATATCTAGATTTATGAGCCATGCCTATTAATTTTAAAATATTAATGGCTTGTTCCCTCCCAAACCTAACCTTAGTTAATTTTAACCTAACTACACTTGGGTTAAAGTTAATTTTGGAGGCTATAAATATAAGGACTCACCAAATGATAAAAAATCTCTCTTGGTGTAAAGTTATTATGCTCAAAGACATGAAAATATTTCGTTATTATATTGTAACCATATCCATTTGATAATCCAATCCAAGAAAAATCCAACCACTGTTACCAAGGTGACATGAAGAGATGGAGCAATGGAGCTTCATTGAAAAATTTTTCTTGATCACATAGTCGAGAACATCAATACATCACCAGCTCGCAACACTTGCTCTCATGGAAGGTAGAATATCTTTTTTTGGTTTCATTTTGTTAGTTAATTATGTAGTTATCTAGCTCCTTGAGTGTCAAGGTTAGAGGTGTGATTTTTTAGTGTGTTTGTTTAAATTCTATTTCTTGACTAATACAATATTAATCTCCCCTCTATTGAATTTCCTTCATCATACTTATTATGTTGCTCAAGGGAGGGTCCAACAATGTATGTTCATGTTCATCTTTATGGAAGGAGGTGATTAAATGATCATTGATAGGAAAAAAGGATCTATGAGGGATGAAGGTAGTGGAAATGGTATGATGAGGTCAATAAGGGTTGGTGGGGTAGTATGGTTTCCATAAGGGTTTTTAGGAGACCTAGTTTTGATATCATATACAATATCCTCAAGATCAGTAAAAGGATCACTAAGACTATTTGTAGTACATGCATCCAAGATAGGATTAGATTTACTCTAACATTATTTGATAGATAAATATTTTAATAAATGTGATATCTTAATTGGGATCAAAATATATGCATTGTGATTATTTTACATCTAAAATAGAGGTATTTTCAAAAGGGTAGGTGTATTCATCATCTATTTCAATATCTGTGAGGGATGATTTTTATGATGAATAATCTAATTTAGATGATGGTGATGAACATGATCCTAAAGTAGATAAGATTGATGTTTTCTCTAATACTAACTCTGATGTATAGGATGTGATGCTACTAGTATAAGATGTATTATCCATAAATGACCTCTAAAATTGGTGTATTTGATATGATGGATGAGAGTAAAATTATGGAGGGGCAATATTTTGCCAAAGATAGGCCCATGAAATAAGGATTCATGATAAAAGTGAGGATTAGGTTCATAGAGAATAGACTCATCTTTGATGGATGATTTATTGAAGATGGGGGGACCATGGAAGATGGATGTGGTGTCTTGACCTTATATTGAAAAAGGAAGGGCTTGATCATGATTGGGAATGGAATCTTAGGATTCCTCTTCTTGTTCAAATAGGGATGTAGACTCATTTGATTCATCCTCAATTTCTATATCACCATGATTGATGAGGTCTTAGACATTATTTTGGAAATTATGACATCAATTAATGGTATGCCACCAGGTTTAGTGATATATATAGTAATGGTTATTGTTATACCAAGATGGCTTAGGCTTGGTGGGATTAAGATGTCTTATGGGTGGATAGACCATAATGTTAGTAGAAACAAGTTATTGGAAGAGGTATTTTAAGGATATAAGAAGATAATTATAGGGCCTCTCTTCACTTCATGACTTAGATGTGGAAGTATTGGACTTTGGATTAGATTATAGTTGATGTTTTGGGGTGGTTGGACTAGTAGTAGATGAGGTGGCTAGGATAAATAACCTTTGCTAGTATAGGATAGGGTAGACAATTGGATATGGTTAGTAGATGGAGTATTTGAATGGGACTAGAAGTATGAAGATTAGGAATAAATTGATGTAGATGGGTGAAAAATAGAGGTAATTTTGGGTGGATAGGGTCAAAGTCTATAAGATGTGAAGTGTTGATCTCAAAGAATCGAGAGAGGAGCACATCCCTATTGGTGATGAATTATTACTCAATTAGGGTATTGACCAAATTTGTTTCAGATACCATGTATCAAGATATAATAAATTACATATGATGTGATTCACTAGCCCCAATTGATAGGTGTGGGGGATCGAATGGATAGATCAAGGGATGAAGATGGGATGTGTGGAACAAATTTAGACAAAGGCTTGCTTTAGTTTAGTCTCAATCTTGATTGAATATTTTGATGTGATATGATGTTTAATGATGTAAGAATATATTAAGTAGACCAAATAAGGACATGATCTACACTTTGGTGATTTAGACTTGATTTGACTAAGTGATCTATGACAAGTTCTAGGACTCATTTAGGGATAGATTGGTCTAATAGATTTATTTTGACTAGGGATTTATTATATTAATACTAGATAAAGGATAAGATGATTAGCTTAAGTTAATTGAGATGACTTGGTTGATAGGATTAGATGATGTGTATGACTCAAACTTGACTAGTCACAAGCAAGTTTTAAAAAGACCCTGATGAAAAGTGTTATTTACCAACATGGATGAGGAACAAAGTATGACTACATACTTTATGGGATGATTAATATAGATATGGTAATGATGAGGTGTATTATTATTAGTCTAGGTTGATAAAATGGTGGATAAGATTACTAGACAAGATACGGTTAAGACAAATGACAAACTTAAACTAGGGGACTGAGTTAGTCTAGGTGATGTGTGATTGGTTATGGATAATATGGAATTATTTTTATGAAATTATAGATTATTTTTTTTAAGGTTAAGTGACTAATATTAAGTTAGAATATGATAAGATGTGGTTGACAGATGAGAAGACTTGATTAGGATATTTAAGTGATGGGGGTATGCCTAGTGATAGGGGATGAGACTAGGATTAGATGTGACCAAGACAAGAGGGGTGATGAGATTTAGGATAAGATTAAAGATGAAATAAGTTTAAAATGATGTACATAAATGTATAAAATAAATATGTACAAAGAGGATATTGATAAATATGTATAGAATGATATGATGATGAGATAAGGATATACAAGATGATATGTGAAAGAGACCTAAATAGGTATGTATAGGCTTAGGTAAAGGGTTGACTTGGATAAAAAATAACACTGGTCCATCACAACACTCATCAAATCAATCAAACTACAAGCTTAGTATTAGTAATCTAATTTAGGTGTGTAACTTAATGACTACATCGTCTAATGGCTTCGTAGGTGAGGCTATAGGTCAATGACTTGATATGGAATATCCCAAAACTTTTCAACCCTATTTGTAGATCATGATCACTTGGGAATTGATATTGACTCATAAAAATTTTCTTGTTATGGTTGATGGTCATATACTAGGTTACATAGGGCTTCTCTAGGGGATTCCCTGATATAATTTAGGTACAATGGGGCCCAAGTCCATGTAGGGTGATTTATAATGATTGGTTTAGATAATGAAATCTTATCCTTCATAAAATACCTATATGAGGTCAATCTCTTAGCCATAGATATCCCTAATATTTATACTCTACCATAACATAGAGTGTGGATTAGTGCATGATGATTAAATCCATGGTCAAAATCCCCCTAAGACTATGGAAAGTGCATGGGTGTTAATTACACATCGCTTTTCCCCTAAGAAACAAAATTAGAGGGTTTATTAGTGGTTTTTTATCCTTTAAGACTCACCACTAGGATGTAAGGAGGAGAGCATACACCATTGTAGCCCTCAAGGGACACACAAACAAGGAAAAAATATTTATTAACTAATTTAATTGAGTGTGATATATATAAAATATATTTTTAGAAAATGGCAAAATCATTGATAGGTGTCCTGAAAAGTAAGTAATTAGTAGTTTAAATTAAAAATCTTGAGGGGAAACCTGCAAGACAAGACATTGGACAAAAATATGATCTACAAGAGAAGATGTTAGTAAGCCAAAATTACCACTAGATTCACCCCTTTGTAAAATAAAATAATAGTCCAATAAGCCTTAATAAAAACATTGAAAAAAATATCCTAATTCAAAAAATCCCCCTTTTAACCTCAATAAAAAATGCTGAAAAAATCACAATTTTGCACTAAAACATTTTTGGATGAGGGGTCACGACTTAGGGGTCTAGGGGTGGTAGCCCCCAATAGGGTCAAGGGGTATCACCCTTTGTAGGGTCCAGGTTTAGAACCTAGGGTTTGCTCCCTATTGTGGTATAGGGTAGGGTCAAGAGGAAGCATACCTAAAGCTAAACGTAATTTGGGACTTGCAAAACCTTTGGAATGACTCAAAATTCACTAAAAATGGTCCTTAAAATACACTCAAAATAGACATTTTTTAAAGAAAAATATATAACAAAATCATTACTAGTGTGATCAAAACTACATATGCATAATCATAATTTCAAAACTAATTCTAGAGAAGGCAATACTATCATTGAGAGTCAAAACCACCTTTATGAGAAATGCAATTTTGTAGACAGTTAAGATGATAGTGATCATGCAGTTGGACAAAACTATCTGCATTCAATATAATACCGAAACTAGAAAAATTAATACGATAACTTTGAAATATGTATTTTTCTAGAGGGTTAACTTTATATGACCATGTGGTTAGGGAAAAATGCTTGTGGTTAGTGCAATAACACCTCTACCAATTAATACCATAGTTGTCAAAATATAAATTTGCAACTTATTGGAAAAGCACTAGAGTCTAAATTAAATTACAAAATGAGATGCTTAGGATTCCAAAAGATATTTTATTTTATTCACAATATATTTTTATTAAATGCAATTAGGATAAGTTATGAATAATAGGACTTAGTTTAGTTTTTGTTTTATGATATGCAAAACTACCTATCTAGACTCAAAACCACTTATGACATTCAAAATCGCCTTTATCAAAAGGCATTTTTGCATATTTTAGATTTTAAAATATATGCTAAATGTGCAAAAGGGGATATAAAGTCCACTTTTTATAATAAAACCTATATATCTACAAAAATCTAAATAGACCATAAAATAGAATGATAGGCACAAAGATAAATTTACCAAGTTGTCTGATGCAAATATTACATAATAAAAATTGTGTCAAATTGGGTGATATAGTTTGTAATACAACAATAAAATCATGCATAAAATTTCATCTAACTAATTTCTTAAAACAGTATTAGGGATATATATTAAAATGATTTAATTGATAGTATGGGATCTCAAATATACTTGTTCATTTATAGATTAGTATCAACCTAATGTTTCAAAGCACTAACTATAGAGGCTAAATCATGCATGTATCTCACTAACCCAATCTCACTAACCCAATTTTTTAGGGTATGGTGAGAGTAACTTCACTGAGAAATAAGTTCCTATAAGTGCCCCATAATATCAAATAGATGGATGGTTTCCTAAATTAAATAATAATGGAATCCTAGGTATTTTTGATATATTGTGAGGTATTTTAAAATAAACTCTATGTATAACATTATCTATGTAAATACAAAAATATAGAAGAGTTTAATTCTCATTAGTATGAAAGACAAGAATAAAACAATAGTAAATCTAAATTATTAAGCATGGTCGTTAGAATGGGTAAGACTTGAAGTAACAAACTTGACAATAGAAAGTTAAACAAGACATTTTACCTTCTATTTGGATGCTCCTTTCAAGGTCAACATACATACATGTTTATGCCTAGATTGTAGAGCATGAAGTCTTTATCAATGTCAATATGTCACATAAGTGGCATATCCCCTTGAATACATGTAATTGTTAAACAATTTAAAAGAAAAGTCATGAATGAGAGTGGCTCTCTAAAAAGGCAACACTTCATTATGTTTTAAGAGTTAATAATAATCTAAAATGGATCTTGAATTTATAGATTTATCAAATTGATTATGGCCATCAATCTTGAATCAATATGTTTGGCTAAAAATTAGTCAAATCTAGTAGGAAAATGCATTTAATATTTTGTATTCCTTATATTTATTGATATTTTACAAATGCATGACAAATTTTAAAATGATGATGTCATGATTCACATATTTATCAATGATATCATTATTCTTGATAATTAATGATGATGTCATGATTCTTGATATTTACTGATGATGTCATTATTATCTCATGATTCTTGATATTTATCAACGATGTCATTATTTGGCCACTAGGCATAATTGGAGGAATAATTCAACTAATGAATTAAGGAAAATAGGTAATTAAAAAAGTTATAAAATCTCCAATTAGAATAAGTTGACTTAATTAATCCAAATTATCTCTTACATAGTTATAATTTGACTTGGGATGAATTACATGATGTTGATGTTTGCATACGGTGCATTTTCCTAATTAGGGATGCCCCAATACCTCTTAAAATATGTACATTAAGTGTAAAAAATAATTTATATGTTTTGTTTATTTGTATTTTATTATTATAAATTATTGCAATTACAATTTTACATGAGATTGATGAAAATTGAGTATCTACATTTTGGCCCTATTTGAGAAGGTGTTGTGAGACACTAGACAAAGCAACTATTTTTCAAAGAATGAAAAATCCAAAATAAGGAGGATGAAAAATTAAATTATGAATTAATTTATGACCCATGATGCCCCCTTGAGAGGGCATGAAAAACATGGACAACCTCTCAAAAAAGAGAGGAAAAAGTTAGAATGAAAGAAGAGATTAACCTGTGGACAAAATTAATTCAATTAAACTAATGTTTGAACACTTTGATTTATAATGTTCAAAAATAATTGAATTTAATTGGCCCTAAGGAGGGGGGAAGTTGGAAGGATACATCCCAAAACAAGCAACACACTTTGACTAACCCCAAATAGGGTGAAAGTTATGGCTTGGAATTAGAAGAAAGGATGATTGATGATATTACCCTAGTAGGGTGGATTTAATCATTGATCGGTATAATTTATTTGGTTGATTAATTATAAATCACATCTCTAGGATTTAACCTAGTACATGGATTAAAGATGAGATGAATGATGTAAATGTAAGTGTGATGATATAATTATTTTTTAAAGAACAAATAAGACATCAAATGCCTAATCACATTAGAATGCTTAAAGGTAATGAAAGAGATGATTGGAAGAACATAATTATGACTAAAAAATGATGTGATTGGATTGGAATAATATGGACTTTAATAAAAACAAAATAAGGGCAATCAAAATGTCCTAAAAAATTGGTTGGTACTGAACACTACCTACATAGTCCAAATGGACCTCTAACCAATGTATTTCTCCTAGAAATCAAGAGATAATGGGATGAAGGATAAACTAGATGATTCGAATGAGAAAAATAATTGATTAATATGTATGAATTAGTTATTACATGCTTACTCATAAATACACATCTTTGTGATCATATATATATATATATATATATATATATATATATATATATATAAGTTCAATTTTTTTATTTTGATCAAGGAAAATGGGATGATGTGATGCAAAATAAGATGATCAAAATGATTTAATTAGATAATGAATGGTTTATAAAGGGGATATACTTACAATATAGCATGAAATTATATATAAACCCAAAACATTAGAGTTTTAATGTAACACACAATGGAATGCACCATGATATAAAACACCATTATGGCCTAGTTATAACATGTATAAGGATTGACTCCTAATCTAATAGACAAATGAAAATGACACACTAATCATATAACCATGATAATAATGTTTATGTATGTCAATGGATGGACTCAAGTGAAAGTGTAATATAATGAAAACCCTGATGATGACCTTCTTAGCATAATGAAATGAGCCAAGGCAACAACAATAAAAAGAAAACAAGTAGGAAAAAAAGCAAACACACAAAAATGAATATAAAAATCATCTTGTCTTTTATCCATTACAAAATCCACATTTATATGCTCAATGAAATGGTAAATTGAATGGTTCCCCTAAGGATACATACAAGGGAAGGGCACATATCTATGATAAGATGTCTTTATGCCTCTCATTTAACCAATCAATGGATTGGTGTCATTTTTTACTAGGGCCAATATTCAAGGCTATATGGAATGAGAGAATTGGATATTTGAGTTAACAATTCTTCTTGGGGGGTTTACTCTGTTGTTGATGTCTAAATCCTAAGGACAAAAAATAAGATTCTAATTCTATGTTGTAGAAAAGTAAATCTAGAAAGTTTTTCTAACTAAAGATTTCCTTTGACATTCCTTGTTAAAAGATTCTTTATTTCACACCATCAAAATATATAACTTAAAAATTTGGCATAAGACATTATGGTGTCCTCACTCAACTTGCCTATATGGATAGGATAGTGTGATATTTTAGAATGTGAGAATGTTGGTTGTCTATTATCACTTAGATGGGCTCCTAATAGATTATGAATATGGAGATAAGTTAAAAAAATTTAATTTCTATGAAATTGAAAGACACACTTTGCATAAAGAAAACTCACTTGCATTAAATTGAAATAACCCTTACATTTAATGGAAACACACTTGAAGTAAAATAAAATTCACTTGTTTTGAAAGGGAAATCACACTTGCATTGAAAATGGAAATCACAATTTATAGTAAAATGAATTATACCTAAATTAAAATAAATGTACTTTTCAACTATAAACTAAACATACCAATTTGTCTTGATCTTTGGAGAGAAGTGGGACCTTGATCCTTCCTTAGAATAGGATCAAATTTTACTCAATAATGAAAAGGAATGTTGAACTTTATTTCATCATCAAATGAACATATACAGATATGTGAAATTACACTTGAATGTTTCTTCTTTGTTCTCTATTATCTAATTTTTGATCACTATCTATTGATTATCTATAATGAGAAGGAGACATGTATTTAAAGCACATCTCAAAAACTATTCACATAATACAAATTTTGGCTATCTAAATATCCAAATCTATTTAGTCAAAATAAAAGATCTAGGAATCAAATCCCACACTTATAGGAAGGCATTAAAACTAACTCAACTAACAATAGATGGAATATAACTAACATATATCTAAAGAGATTATGTCTAGATAATTTTGGACCATTACTATGAATAGTAATGTCTAAAATAAAAAATATAAATAAGGAAAGTTTATATATATAATAGATATAATTCAAGTTACTATCTTGATATACAAGATCCATCTTGGTGTCTTTAGAGCATGACTAAGCATCTTCAAAGCACAACTTGATAGGTCTTCAGAGCATCTTCAAAGTTGTAGATATTTAATTCTTGATATGTTGTTCAACTAATATTTAAAACTATTAACAAAAAGAGTTGCCAAAACTATTGATAAATTATCAAAATTATCCTTGCATAGGGATATATCTCTATATACAAAACTATACTTATTTGCTCCAAGTTAGAAACAAATAACAAGATAGAGAATCAACAATATATTACATATGAAGAAAAGATAATTTCACTCATTTTCTACTTAGATGAGACCTTAACTATTAAATGTAATTTAATATATAACCAAAAGGCAACACTTATGGATAATTTATATGAGATATAATGAGCCATATGGAATGCTTATCATTTTTCTCCCACACTTTACCTTTTGCAAGTCCTCTTAAAAACCAGTGGGAGAACTATTATTCAATCCAGGAGTTCAAATTCCAACCATTGATTGAGACCATAAGTTTGAAAGTGGCTCCCCCAATCATGATGGTTTTTGGGTAGAAATAAAAAATATCATACCATTCTATGTAGCCATGCTTGAAATTCAATTTTTGTCTGATTGTGTCAGTTTTTCTAGGGAGACATAGGACAAAAAAGAATGGGTGTCCTAAATATCATACTAATCTACACATACGATCCTCCTTCATCCAAGAGTTGAGTTATAATCTGAACAACTACCTAAACTTACTGAATATTCTAACCAATGGTGGTGGAACTCATAACTTCCATGCATTTCAAATCAATAATGAAATTTTCTTATCTAGCCATATTTGCATTGATGGAGCTAGTGTAATGCTAGTTCATAGTATCTTTGGAATCTGCTACATTTTCTCTTAATAATTCATGATATTTATTTTTCATGTACATATGATACATAGGCTAAAAGGTAGTAATAATTTTACGAGCCTCTAGAAACTGAGGTCTCATGCACAAACATGTAGTCTTCTAAAATTCAAGGAATTGATTGTGTTCTTCATCCCAAGCTATTTGATTTCTCATGGTAGAAATAAAATCACATAATTATGTTTCCACCATAAATAATTTCACTAAAAATCTAGACTAGTAACCTAATAACATGCTAAAAAGATAGAACTCACAAACTTGATCCTATCTTTTAGTAGTACTTTTTAGAAAGACATCCATAAAAATATGTTCATCATCAATAACATGGGGAAAACCAAGATAAATTAGCTAAATTTTCCACTTGTAAAATTTTTCATGAAGAAATAAAACATAAAAAGAAGTGTTTGCAAGATACTAATTTTTCATAAATTTCATAAATATTTTGAATAGAAGTCTAAGCTTTTTGCAGCTGCTACTAAGACTTTGATTTGATCCTAGCATTTTCTTCTTCCAAATTTTGAATTTTATGTTGAGATTTGTTCAAAACTAAAATAATTTCATGAAGTGATAGAGGGAAGGAAGGAATAGCCCTTGTAGGTCCTTTAATTTGTACATCTATTTCTCTTGTTTCCCTCTGTATAACTTGTAAGGAAGCTTGAAACTCAACATTCTAAGTTGTTAGCTCTTATATACGAGTAGTTTGTTGAGCAAGAAATGAATTTTTACTAATAATAAAATGTTGTAAATTATTAATCTGATCATCTTTATCATCAATATAATTTTTTAACCTAGCAATTTGGGCATCCTTATTTACAAGGGAATTTTGTAAGGTGATTATTTCATGAGACTATGAAAATAACTGATTATGTATTCTAGTCTATTCAACATTAACTACTATAATGATTACTTCTTGTGATTGAAATTGATCAATAGAATATTTATATCTTATTTCCAAACTAGAAATAGTTTGATTCTTACCTCGTAGTCTTAATCAGAGAAAATCCAACTCTTCTTGTTATTCTCGAATGGTATCCTCATGATGTGATAGATTCATGGCATGCTACAACTCATTGTCTTCATAAATAGGCTAGAGAGAAGATGAGGCCTCTTCTATAAGTGGATATTTACCCTTGTCAACCATAGAGGTTAAGGGTTTAAATTATTCTTTATCTATAATTTGTTGTGTATGGGTTTCTTCTTATATCTATTTAACATCCGTAACTTCTATGGGAGAGCTTAAACTTCCCAAAATTTGAGTTACCTATATATTTCATTCTTCTTCCTCCTGAAGGAATAGCCAATGACTTTGTTGATGTTTGATTGATGGATAGGGTTTTTTGAATAAAACCCCATTTTTATTTTTGGCCTTCAGTTCAACATCTTTAGAGTTGAGGGTGATGAAATAGGATGTGGTGATTTCTTACCAAAAATTCGGGATGATTTTTGCATAAATGAGGACCAAGCTTCTTCACCTTTAGGTTTATTTATAAAATGATGTCAAAATATGAGGTGAATAAAACCATGATTTTTGATTGAGCCAATTCCTCTTTTTAACTTTTGAGCTACATTAATTATATCATGGTGAGGAAAGGATGTAGGTTTACCTAGCATTCTGGTCTAGTGACTCCTTTCCTCAAATGAATGAGAATTTGCATGGAATATCCACCAACCATAATGAATTTTCCATCATAGGTTAGATACTTCATGACCTAATATGTGATATTATGCCATGGTGGAAAAATACTATATCAAATGATTCATCTGGCCATGCCTTATGGGGTTTTGGCTAATTTGAGACAAGGTTCATTATCATCAAAGAATAGTTGAATTAAATCAACAATAATTAATTTATCAGTGACAACTATATCCTCTTTATAAATCCATGATATTTTACTGATCATGGAGGAATTCACATGAATATGCTCACCTCAAATAAAAAAATGATCCTCATCAAAAATTTCTAAAAATTCCTAGACAATGTTTTCTTGAAAACCCTAAAATATTTTTAGAAAATTAAGCCATCCTACCATCTCAAAAACAACCCTAGTTGACTCATCTTGTAACAGGGTTTTTTTCAATTCTTGTTCACTTTTCTTCTTCTTGCCTCCCATCTTTGGATCTCTTCACAGTATTCTTAAAAACCTACTTGTGTGATGAAAAATTGAGCTCAAAATTGTAGAGTATAGAAGAAGCTAAGGAAATGGGGATGTGATATAAAAATGAATATAAAATAAAGGCATATCATAGAATTATAGTAGAAATTATGGCCAAGCACTTTAGAGCAGTTGAAATTTTAATGAGAAAGCACTTTTAGGGTCACCATCAATGATGTGGTGTGATGGATCACACTTGGTAGTATTTGAAATGATATTGCAATGATTTTCATGTCAAGTCATATATTTTTGAAAAGTTCCTTTAAAATAACTTCACATAAAATCTTGAAATGTGAATATGGTACTAGATTCAATCACATCCACGTGGCATCACAAGAACTTATCCATAATAAAAAGTGTTGTTCACCTAATGGTCATACATGTATAACATAAAATAGAAAATGTCTAACCTATTGGGAAAAAAGTAAAAATGTACTTATGTTATAAATATCCATTATTATATTATAAAGTTTACATGTGTCCTTCAAGGATGAACAATTTTTAGAGGATAATTTAGATGACAAGATAAAATACATGTTTATTTCATAAGGTTTTTATGAAAAGTGTCATTTATGGTTTTCACCTTTCAGTAGTTTTTATTTTTTTTACTTTTTTATTTTTTATTTTTTATACATTTTTTTTTTTTTTATAAAACAAATATTTTTGAATTTATAAGGGGAGGAGAGCCACCATTTTCTAGTTTTCAGCACTCTTCTTTTATTGTATTTCTACCATACAGATCATTCAACCTTATTCAAAGAACCAAGTTCTTCCACAAGGTAAAATTGGTCCTAATTCTACTCAAAGAATTCTTTCCTACTAAGAGGTATTATATATATTTTAAGCCTATGACCATTGACCAAAAGTGTCCTTTGGTCACCATCAATTAGTTGAATTTGGATAGAGACATTTCTATAAACGGTTTTGATCAGGTATGGCCCCAACCATTTTTTCCTAAGTTTACCTTTGAAATGTTGGAATTTAGAATAAAATAGAATTTCCCAATCACCTTATTAAAATTATTTCTCTCTAATGTGAGTATCATGCCACTGCTTTCTCTACTTTTGGATCATGTTAGTTTGATTGAGTTCATCCATTCTTAGTTAATCTAGACCATTAAGTTGCATGATTTTTTCTTTCTATGCTTCATCAAGATCAATTCCCATATCATCTATTCTTTTCAATGTATGTATTTCAAAATCTATTGGTAACAAAGGTTTATTTCTAATCACAAGTTAATCAGGAAACAATCTTGTGGTAGTCTTCCATGTTGTATTATATTCCCAAACTATTTAGGTACTCTATCAACCCAATCTTCTTACTGATGTTCACTATTTCGATCAAAATGTTTTCTATCTCTCGATTAGTGAACTCCATTTGCCCATTATCTTGGGGGTGATATGACAAATATTTTCAATGATTGATTTGGTATAGTTTTGTAAAATTCTTGATCATGTTAGAAATTAATTAGGTCCCTTGATAAGAAATAATATATATAGGATATCTAAATCCCAACATGATCGTATGATATAGGAAATCAACCATTTCCTCCCTAGAAAAAGTGAGTGTATTCACTTCAACCCACTTAGTAACATATTTAATACAAACTAATAAATACTCTTTTTATTGAGATGGTGGGTTGATTGGTATAAAAAATTTCAAACCATATTTTTCAAATGGTTCTAAAATTATTTGAGGATGGAGAGGAATTTTTGAGGATAGAGTAGGCTTACCCATTCTTTGATAAGGATTAGATTGCCATACACACCATTTTACAATCTTATAAAGAGATGGCCAGTAATAATCTGCATCAAGGATCTTATGAATGGTCCTTTTTCTAAATAATGTCTTCCTCTAGGTTCACTATGGCATGATCTTTTGATGTCAAATACTTCATATTATTAAACACACCTACAAAGTACATGATTAGGTCTAGTTTTAAACAACATTCCTTTAAAACATTTAAAATGAGAACTATCTCTAATCAAATGTTTTATTTATTTAGAAGTAAAGGAATGAGGAAAATTCTTTATTTCCAAGTAATTTTTCATGTTTACAAACCATGAGGAGTATGTAGATATATAAAATAGTTGTTCATTTAGAAAAGAATCCTTGACAAGTTCATCTTCACCTATAGTGATCAATATAGACACAAATTCAACAACATTATACTTCATAGGTTCATCTATGATGGTAATGTCAAATTATTGCAACAATAGTGTAATGCCATAAACAACAACAACAACAAGAAATTCCTTTTTTATGGTGGTGTATTTTTTCACTATGGGAGTAAGATTCTTGTTGATATAATAAATGGCATACATTTTTCCTTCCTTATCTCTTTGTCATAGAACTTCTCTTGGTGAATTATTGGAGGCATCAATATAGACATGAAAAGGTTGTTTCCAATTAGGTCCTTTAAAAACTAGAGTATTCATGATTTTGTTCTTTAATGTTTCAAAATATTCTTGACACTTGTCAGTCCATAAAAATTCACTAATTTTTATTAGAAAATAAAACATAGGTGTAGTTATTTTGCTAAAGTCTTCAATAAATCTTCTATAATATCCTACATGATTGAGAAAACTTTTGACATCTATTTATGTTTAATGAATGGGGAGATTATAAATTACCTCAATATTTTTGGGATCCACTTTTATTCCTTAAGAAGAGATATGATGTCCTAAGAATATCTCTTCATCAACCATTATTTTAAATTTCTCATGACTCAAAGATACTTGGTATTCCTCACATCTAGTAAGTAATTTATCCATATTATTTAAATATTCATCAAATGTAGTGACATATATAGTGAAATAATCTATGTATACTTCCACACAATCATTTTTAAGATTAGAGAAGATGGATCATACTATTCTCTAAAAGGTAGCAAGTTCATTGCATAATCCAAAAGGAAGGATTGTATAAGAAAATATTTCCCAAGGGTAGGTAAATGTAGTTTTTTCTTGATATTCAGGGGATATTTTGATTTGATTGTATCTACTAAACCCATCTAAGAAATAAAATTACTATTTCCTTACCAAATTATCCAAAACTTGATCAATAAAAGGCAAAGGAAAGTAGTCTTTCATAGTGGATTTATTTAGTTCTTTGTAGTATACACAAACTCTCCATTTTTCATTATTATTAGGTATAATGACTAGAGGTGAAACACATTGACTATCAGATATGGTGTAAATGAAACTAAATTCTAATAGTTTAACAATTTCTTTCAAGGTTGGGTTAATTCTTAGTTGTGGTTGTCTAATTGGTCTAACATTTTTGGTGTAGATTTGATGTGTACAAACACTACGATGTATTCCTTTCATATCATTTTAATCATAAGCATATGATTTTTTGTGTCATACCAATACATCAAACACTTTACTTTCTTGATGGTTAGTTAACTAGATGTTGATATTCAACAGTTTACCAAGATGGATTGCAATCTATTTAGTACTTGAAATAATGGAATTTAACTATTTGTATTCACTCATCAAAGGATTAAATGGAAATGTGTATGGTAGTATCATGTGAAATTTAGCCACATCCTTGTAAAATATTACACTTTTGGAGAGAATATTAATCAATGGATAATGAAAATCATGTAAAAAAGAATTATGTCTGTTTTGAGCCCAGTCAACTATGACTTGCTAGATATCTTATGGACTAGATAACATGTTTGAGGAACTTATGACATTGAATTGGTTCTTTTTAGTATAATTATATTATTCTAATTCATCATTTTTCATCTTTAGAGAAAATCTATTAATCTTCAAAGCTAAGTTATTAGTCTTTCGATCTAGGCTATAAAACTTTAGAGCTAGGTTATCAGACTTCAGAGCTCAACTAGCTTAATCAAACTATTTTGTTATTTTTTTCTCAAAATATTGTACATTTTATTTTATGGTAACCATGGCTAAGGAAGACACACTATTTTTATTTAATTTAGGTTGATCCACTCATATCTATTAAAAAATATTCATTGAAGGTCTAGCAAGTAGATAAAGAGATATTTTTTTATCATGAATTCCATTTGAAATGGTCATGTTTCCAAATCTATAGTCAATTTATGATACAATTGTAGCTAACCAAAGTCTTCTAATAATGATTGGATATCCTATGATATTTAGCTTAGGTTGAGGGATCATGAAATCCACACAATATTCCCAGAATTCTATGGTCATTGACACATTCTCTATGGTTCCTTCAGGTGCAGTAGTGGATTGATCTACCATTTATAAAATTGTAGTGGTAGACTAAAGCCCTATGAGGGATAAAGATTCTACTATGTTAATATTCATTATTTTGATGGAAGAACTAGATCTACAAGCACATTTGGTATATACTTGTTCCCAATTGTTGTAATCATCATGAGACTACCAAGGTCTCTATATTTAGGAACAAGTATGTTTCCTGCTAGTAAATCAACAAATTTTCCCATTACCTAAATTATTTTAGAATATTGTTTATTCCTTCCTGGTGATTTGATGCACAATCTATTAATGATTTGATTAAATTCAAGAATATACTTAATGGATCTTAACAATGGAATTTCTATCTTCATCTCTCTTAATCCATGCATCAATTTAGAATCCTCCATAGATTTTTCTTCTTGAAGTCTCTCAAGAAATGGTATAACAAGGGGATTTTAAATTGTGGTTGGTGTGCTTGGAGTTATTGTGGATTCTACCTTGTCTTCATTTGGATCTTAGACTATAGGTGACTCATGAGTCTTTTCATCATTGGTAATTTTAGTTATGGTAATGGGTGAATCTCCTACCACCTTTCTTGATATGAGATGAACATTATTACACTCAGTTAAACCACTTATAACACTTCTTTCTTGATCAACTCCATAAATAGGAGTATTTTACTTATTCTTAGGATTTTACACTAGTTGGGCAAGTAATTTTGGTTGGTTAACCTAATGTTCAATTGGTGGTGGATGATATTGTGAAGGCATAAAATCATGCTATGGAGGAAATCTTATTTTTGTTTTATATTGTTGATTTAGCTATTGAGGTGGTGACTATTGTATCTAATGTGGTTGTTGGTTTTATTATTGTGCCTAGGGTTGTGAAGGATTTTGAGGCATTCCCCACATCTATGGTATTCATTATTGATTATTCCATGTTTGTGTTTTTGGTGGTGGTTCTCACATTAACGGTGTGACTTGTCTAGCCCATGGTGTCATCCATGGATTGGGAGGAAATCATACGCCAAATTGATTTTAAGGTTGAGAGTATTAATTTCCTTGTCTTTGGATAAATTTCATTTCCTCAACTATATGTACTAATTATTTTAATTAGTTTCTCATAGTAAGAAGATGTTTGAAATTATTGGTGTCATGGTCTAGATCACAAATACCATATACCTCTATTTTATCTAAAGGACAATCTTTTACTACATGTTTGAGTCTACATATAGGACAATATATTGATAACTATTAAATGTTGGTGTCATTGGATTTTTCTTTGAGGCCATCTAATATGGATGTAAATTTTACTAAAACATATATTTTTAAATTAGAAAATTCTTCCATTAATTGACCAACTTTAGGTGATTTTCTTAACCTTGATTTCCATATGCTAAAATCTGATAAAATGATAACTTGTCAATATCACCCCTTACCATTAGGTTCAAAGCATCACATGCATAATCATATAAGCCTTTAATAAATATTGTCCTGATGAAATCCTTAGTAAGTTGGTAACCACTTCATTTATGGGAAAATATAAACCTATCAAGGTAATCTTCTAAGGTTTTATCTTCATTTTGTTTGATCTTGAAAAAAATTTATTTTCGTTCTTTGAATCTACAATGATCTTGATATTTATCAATAAATGTAGTTTCCATGTCATCCCAAGTGCTCATATAATTACCTCAAGTCCTATGAATCATATCATGGATGCATCCTTAAGTGTATATGGGAATGACTTCAAATTTTGATTATTTGTGACATAGTCATATGTTTGGCAGAGAACCTAAAATTCAAATAGAAACTGATCTAGATATTCTAATGATTTATCTCTAAAAGTAGGTAAGATATATGGTGATATATTTTTCATGGAATTTTTATCATCAAGATCCAAACTGATTAGATAAGAAAATGTTTTGTCTTATTGAGGCTGTCAATCAGGGGTTTCTACATGTGCATGTTTGTCTTCCATATTTCTTCACAACTTTAGTTATAAATCTAATCTAAGTTCTCATCCTATGGTCTACCTCAAGAGGAAAATATTCATTGGTGATTATATCTTCTTGTTGTAGATCATGTGGATCAAATCTAACTATTCTAGAAAGGGGATTCTTAAGATCAATTCTCTCTATAGGGTAAGATGTCTTGAATATGATTCTTCTTATAGGATTTGTTTGTGAGGATGAACCTTGTTCAAGAGAGTAATTATACAAAGTTTATATATGACATTCAATTTCTTTTTTTAAATTCATGTTCTTTCAAACAAGGAATAGATCCTCTCTTCTTATTTTATTTGGGATCCTTTAGAGATAATTTGTCCTTAAGAATCTCTTGGACAGTTCATAAATCTAAGGAATCTTGGATTATTTTTGTGTTTTATGGTATATGAAGGTTTATGAATTTTCTTTGTTTAAATCTAATATAGGATCTCACTAACACTTATCAATTATTTTTCCCTAACAATGGTGCCAAAAATGATAGGTTGTTGTTATACCTCTCATTTAAACAATCAACGGATTCATGTAATTTTCTACTAGGGCTAGTGTCCAAGGATATATGAAATGATAACATTAGATATTTGAGTTAACAGTTCATTTTTTGGGGGGTTTAATCTAATATTGATGTCTAAATCCTAAAGACAACAAATAGTATTCTAATTCTATGTTGCAGAAAAGTAAATCTAGAAAGTTTTGATAACTAAAGATTTATTATGGAATTCCTTGTTAAAGGATTATTCAATTCATACCATCAATATATAAAACTGAAAAATCTATAATAAGGAATTATGGTGTACTCACTTGACTTTATTGACTGGGTAGGATAATGTGATATTTCAAAATGTGAGAATGTTGATTATCTATTATCACTTAGAATACCTCTTGATAGATTCTAAATATGGAGATAAGTTAAAAAACTTTACTTTCTATGTAATTGAAAGACACACTTTGCATAAATAAAACTCATTTGAATTGAATTGAAACAACCCTTGCATTTAATAGAAACACAGTTGTAGTAAAAAGAAATTCACACTTTGCTTTGAAAGGGAAATCACACTTGCATTGAAAATGGAAATCACACTTTGTAGTAAAATGAATTATACATGAATTAAAAGAAATATACTTTTAAATTATAAACTAAAAATACCAATTTATCCTAATTTTCTAAGATAATTGGGCCCTTGTTCTTTCCTCGGAATAGGATAGTCTTTTACTCAGTAATGAAAAAGAATGCTAAACTTTATTTCATTATCAAAAGGAACATATACATATATGTGAAATTACACTTGAATGTTTCTTATATGTTTTCTATTATCTAATTTTTTATCACTATTTATTACTTATCTAGAATGAGAAGGAGACACGTATTTAAAGCAAATCTCAACAACTATTCATAGAATATAAAATATGGTGATCTAAATAGCCAAATCTACTTATTCAAAATAGAAGATCTAGGAATCAAATCCCACACTTCAAGGAAGGCATTAGAACTGGCTCACATAATAATAGATGGAATATAACTAACATATACCTGAAGAGATTATGTCTAGATTTACAAAATAAAAATACATTTATATCCATATTATTTTAGACCATTACTATGAATAGTAATATCTAAAGCAAGGTCTATATATACAATATATATCATTGGAGTTACTATCTTGATCTGTAGGATTGAATTGGACATCTTTGGAGTGTGACTAGGCTTCTTTAGAGCATGGTTGGATAGGTCTTCAAAGCATATTTAGATATAAATATCTATGGATATCAATTTTTTATTCATTGAATATTCAAAACTATTTCCAAAACTATTGATAACCTTTCAAAATGATCCTTGACCAGATTTGACTTTAAGGTCAAATCAGGGAACCCCTAGTAAAAAAACTTGTCTTTTTAGGTATATAAGGGGGTATAATATATTTTCATGAGGTTTTTTAAAAGTTAATTGATGTAAAATAATGTTATATTAGCTTTGGTCAATTAGTTTTTATGTCCTTATGTCATTTTTGGGTCATTTGAGGGGTCAAAGTAGTGCAGTTAATGCTTTATATAGGTTTCTTGGGAAAGGTACAAGTTTCAAAACATTATGTCATGACCCATGTGTCATTAAAAGTCTTAGATAACTGACACTATTGAAAATATAGTAGGTTTTTCAAAGAAAAGGTAGTTTTCTTGGTAAACAAGGAGAAATGGCACTTGTACAAACTCTTTGGGAAGTGTGCCACTTGGAAAAGATTTAAATATGACTCTAAATATTTCTTAAGCTCAATCACACATTTGGTTTGATTTGTAGATGCCATTTCTTTCTCAAAACCATTTTTCTTACTTTTTACCTTTCTAGACAAGCAAAAGTGACTTGTAGGGTTTTTCTTAGTATGGTCATCAAAGGGGTTTCATGTATAATGATCATATGAGGTTTTTTTACACTTTTATACCTTAATTTCCATATAAATATTTTGAATAATGTTTAATTTTGCTTTATGAATCATCTGTTTGAAGTTGACTATGCAAATCTACCTAGCCATCTATGAACCCTATCAATTTTCCCTTAGTTCAAGAAACTATGTACAAATTAGTTATTGATTTGGGATATATAGGATGTTTAATTAATTCTTAATTTGTCTCCACTCTTAGTTTCATCTTTCATGGTGTTTGAATGAGAAATCTAACTCACTTTGCAAGAGGGTGTCATCATGTGCAGTTTCAACTGAGATGCTTATTATTTACTAAGTGTATTATCCTATAGGGGTCTCATACATCTATTAAATGGTGTTTCACAAGTTCTTGGGTCATGTTACCACATCCTTCCATTTTTTGGTTTCACCATGCCATTTCTTGGGTTGTTTGCAAGCTTGTTTTCCTCTATTGCTAGATCTTTATCCAACTTCACTTGAATTCACCTATATGAGATTATTTAATTCATCCATGGAGTTTTAATTAGGTTAATTTAATTTTAAAAGACATTATTAATTTTATAAATTTCATCTAGATGCTTGGAAAAGGTGCAATTGTAGTCACAAGCTCATCCACCATGCTACCTTAATCATGAAATGCCCATGTCTATTATATTCAATGTATATGTAGGTGTTTTCCATGTTAGGAGATATGTTTTGGATCTGGTTTCAAGTGTTACTTGATGAATATCATGTTTTTTAAGGTTGATCAATGAATTTTAGTGGTTTTGGAAGCTATTCTGTAGCATATTCTTACCAATTTCATATCTTACCTGTATAGAACATCCTAATGCACATCTATAAGCCCTTGATGACATCATGTTAATTTATAGAGAGGTTAAAATGTACTCTAACTAATTATTATTATTGCTAAATATGCATTGGCATGCCTAAGGGAAGCATACAAAGTTCACATTCATAGAGAGTTTCATGTTGTTCATTTTTAGTTCACTATCTGTATACCAGAACATCCACCTATAGGTGGCTGAGTAGGGTGAAAAAATTATTTTATGAAGAAGATGAAACCACTTGACACCTAATTAAGGGTTTGGCATGATTATCAAGCCTTTATATACCCCTACAAAGTGTTTAAAGATCAAAATAAGTATGAAACCATGTTGAGGAGACAAAGGATTGTGTTCAGGGAAGAAGTCCCTAAAAATGCAAAATAAAAGTCAGGAGGGTTTTTGTAGGCATCATATGAGTGAATATGAAGACCTTTGGATCTTTATAATGGCTTGGCCTTATTGTCTCTATCTTGGAGAATATCCTTGAAAATTTGAAAAGGTATATGATAAAGGAAAGGTAGTGTTTGAAAGTCCTAAAGGTGCCCTCAAAAACACTAAATATAGGTAGTATTATCTATAAGCCTAAGTCAAATGAAAAATTTATCATTTTAGGTTAAAATTATACTATGCCTCATATGAAGATGAGTCCAAATGGTTTAAATGAACATCCATGATAGTAAGATCTATTTCACTATATTTTGAGCTTATTTTACATTCAAAGAGAGAGAGAAAGAAAAGAGAGAAAGAGTTAAGGATAAGTGATTAAAACTTGGATAAGTGCACACCATTTTAGAATTTGTAGATTCCCCTCTTTGTCTATGGAGAAAGACACTTGTAGATAGTAATACATTACAAAAAATAGTTGTTAGTGGAGATATGTACAGACTACCAAGCTATGTGCTTGTTTTGAGAAGTATGAAACTTCTTTGGGATGAAAATTAGCTATTTTAAAACAAAGTTTAAAATAAATGCAAGTAGAGAGAGAGAGAGAGAGAGAGAGAGAGAGAGAGAGAGAGAGAGAGAGAGAGAGAGAGAGAGAGAGAGAGAGAGAGAGAGAGAGAGTTAGATTCATATTTATCATGCTATAGGTCTGAGTGTAATAGAAGATAATATAATGCAGGCTGATAAGTTAGGTCTATGTTTTAGGAAGGTTGTTAGGTGATTTTGATGTTACTAGTTTAGAAACATAGTAACCAATGTTAGTTAAAGGATTGATATCAGTTGGGGTCACCAATGTTGGTTGGGGTTTTTGATGTCATTTGGGGTCAGTGATGTTAGTTGGGGTATTATTATTAGAATGAGTTAGAGAAGGATTTTTTGGGAGGGAAATGGGAGTATGGTTATGTTGTGAGGTTGGGAATAGTCATAATGGGGTGGTTATGACTCAGGTGAGTCTAGATGTAGGGTTGGTATGTTGGGGTAGAGAGAAATGGGTGGGGAGCTTTACAACTCCTCCGTAGAAGGAGTCAAGGTTCATAAAACAATAAACCATATAATGTAAAGCAATTATAATATTACTATTTAAATACTTACAAAACATTGAGATATATTTAGCTGATGAAATGGATGAACTACGACTACTAGATAGATGAATCTGATGAGGCTTGGTAAACTGATGGGTTAATAGGCAAGACAAGCATGTGTTATTGGTCCTCAAGAGTTTAAGCTCTATGTAGTGTATCAATTCCTAATCTAGATCAATTTATGAAAATTAATGGTAAGCCTAGATGTTGAAAGTAATGTAGGATGCTCTGATTGCCAAAAGCCTATGTGTGAATCATTAATTATTATAACCCAAATACCAAATTGGAATTTTCCCTAAGTAACTAACATCGGTGATCCTATCAACATTGGATAAAGGTTGATCAATGTTAGTGGCATGAGAATATGTAAAAGGAATATTTTTCCCCATTTTTTGTTCCTTCTCTTTCCAAGTGTGGTGTCTATTAGAAAATGGTAAAAATGCAAGGTTATAAAGAATGGAGTTAGTTAGGAATTTATGTTAGGGGTGAGAATAAGTCATAGGTAGTGAGGATTAGGAGACTAAGTCCCAAGGTTACTCATAGGGTAAGAATTAGTCTTAGGATGAGGTGGTTAGGTGTGGTGGCATAAGTGGGTTTTAATTAACTTAAATTAAATATTTTAAGGTGAAAACATGGGTTAGGAAGGTTAATTATTAAAATGGATCAAGTGGGTTTTTAACATAGGGAGTCACACAAGTTTGTGATGTAATTATGGTGTCTACATTTGCCCCTTATGTCTTATAACTTGTATTGATAATTTGAATGACAAAAACATGAGTTGGATGCTCCATGTGTTCTAGGTATCCAAGATAAGAAGTGCTCTTAAAAAATAAAAAGGGTTATAGGTGATGAAATTGGAAAGATTATGATCCAAAAACATCTAAAATACATGTGTGTATATAATAGCCAACTATAGCATGGTAGTATAAGTAGTCTGAATGATCAAGGTAAGGTTAGCTCAAAAGGGTTGTTGGTTGAGGAGATATTTATGATCTCTGATCAAAGTCATCATGGGTGAAAATTTAAGTGATCTCCAAGGTTGGTTGTCATGGGTGGGGAGATATATGTGATCTCCAAGTTATCCCATTAAGATTCCATGTGGACCACTAAAGGCATGTAAGTAGGATGATTTTATAAAGGGTGGTGGTTAGGGTTAGAAACCCTAATTTTAAGGTGGCTAACATCATTTAGATCACCAATGTCGATAGGGAGTATGTTAATATCGATAGCTTAGGTTAGGACTACTAATGTTGATGGGAAAACAAACCCAACAAAAGGGTTTTAGTGGCCCAAAAAATTCAATTGTGACATTAGATTAGAAGAAACTAGAGCTCTGAGTGTCATGCAACATAAAACATCTAGAGCTTGTCCTATTGTGGTGAGGTGGTGATAGGTGATTGGTTGAGAAGAGTGTGAGAGTGAGGGTGTGATCTAGAGCTTGGTGGTTCATGGTGTGACTAAGGGAGCATTGTTATGGACAAAGATGGTAGAGGTATGAGGGCACATAGTTGGAGGTGTTCCACTATAGGTGATAGTCATTCTATCCCAGAGGAGATGGAGAGCTCAGGTAGGATTTGTTTGGGTGGCTTGAGTTAGTTGTTATTTTAATTTAGGTATTGATCATAATTTGTTAGTTAGGTTAAATATGAATGTGTAGGGGGAGATAGGGTAATTAAGGGGGTAGTGGATGGCATAAGGATGTGTTTGTGTGGATTTGTGGGGGTTTGGGGATAGTTTTTGGGAAAAACCCTAAATTTTGGGCATGCGTTATTCATCCCTAGGGTTGAACTAATCATCAATATCAATTAGGTCTACTAATGTTGATTGATAACTAGTGCTAATGTTAGAATTTAAGACTGATGTTGGTTAAACTATAATTGATCTTAGTTATTGGCAAACCCAAAATGGAAATTTTAGGAAGAATTAGGGCCAATTGTGTATCCCTAGTTAAATTTATATAGGTGCATTAGTGGACTATCCTAATGTCCAAGCTAGCCTCAGAAGACCCTGTGTTGACTGAGTGTTGCCTACATATCCCTAGTTAGGGACTCAAGCTAATGTAGTTCTCCCAAAGGGAAGGGAAAAATGGCTTAGATATGGGTTAAAATTGTTAAGTGGTTAGGAAAAAGTAGGTTGAAATAGGCCATGGGAAATACGGTTAAAAATAAGCCATTAGGCCTAGGGTGTGAGATATAGGGCATGATGCCTAGAGTTTATAGAATAGGTAGGTTAGCCTAGGGTTTAAGATATAGGCCATGTGGCCTAGAAGTTTAAGTGGGTGAATGGGCTAGATAGTTAGGTGGGTAGATGGTCGAGCTAGACTCAAAAGACCCTGTGTCAACTGAGTGCTACCTATATAGCCCAGATTAGGGCCTCAGGCCAATGTAGTTCTCCCAAAGGGAAAGGGATTAAAAGCTAAAGTTTATAACTTAAGGTATGTGTCTTGATGGCATGATTTTGTGTGTGTGGATGAAGGCTAGGCATGAGTTGACATTATGAGATTGACTACCTATACTGATGATGAGGATGAGGAGGGATATCACCATGGATGAGTGGGAGCACATAAAAACTATAGGGTTAGGAGGAGTGTGATGATATTATAGAGTTACATGAGATGTTAACTTGATGGTAGACTTGAAAAAGAGGTGGGATCACACCATTAACACCTTCCATTTGCCTACTAGAGAATTGATAGTGACATAGGAAGATGTATACAAAATTTTATGGTTACCACTCTAGGGTGAGGATCTCTTCTCATGTTAGAGGTAGGATCATGATATTCATATTTCCATATTTTTTGGGGAGCATATTAGTGAGGTGACCTATCATTCGGTGAGCTTTGCCTATGATCAAATTCACACTACTAATGATGAGCAACATCACCTGATTATCTTAATGATAGGCATTATAGTGTATGCACTACCTGATGTAGATGGATGGATATTCTCTATCATGATGAATTGAGTTTTGGCATAGATGTTTGAGTAGTAGATAGTCTTCACATGGGGACCAATTTTTCTTACACATCTATACAAGGAGTTATAAGGTTTGAGGTTGTGATGATGATACAATCTTTATGTTGAGTATTTACTTCATTATTGGGAATATGAGCACATTGTGGTGACATGGCCATTGGGGCTACCAATCATGATTTGAATTGGGTTCAGGGTTGGTTTCAAAAATGGAGAGAGAGCATAGCATAAACATGAGTAGATGGCATCATGTAGGATATTGATTATTATAGATGGTTAATGGATGGATTAATTCTTGTAGATATTGTTTAGAGGCCCTACTTGACATATCCTACCTTTAGAAGAAAGGAAAAATAGCTTATAGGCTTATAGATTATGATATGGGTCTAGAGGAGGCAAGCCAAAGAGTTAGAGATGATACCTATGGTTAGGGTCAGGAGATAGTTTAGGTTATTAAAAGACATACCTCTTACTTTTCCTTGATATAAGAGGGATGATATAGAGGCACCCCTTTCATTACCTCAAGAGACAAATGGGATAGATTTTGAAGATCTATCAATAGGCCCAGGTGTGATAGATGTGAGGTGTACAGTGGTTTATCGAGCATGGTGGGTAGGTTTGCACCCTATGATTTTGAGGATACCACAACTAGATTTATAAGGAGTTGTGAGAGAGAGGGATGTAATTATATAGGCACAAGATATAGTGTAGGGACAAGTTTTGTTCCTACAAGGATAGGTGATGACTATGTAGACCCAACTAAATACAGCACAGACATAGATTTTGGTCTTATAGGGATAGGTTACTATATTGATAGTAGAGAGAGATGGTTTTAGAGTATTAGGGTAGACTACCCCCCTCCTCCAACATAGGGACCAATATAAGATCCACCATAGGCATCACCACAAGGTCCTATAATAGGTTTGATGGGTCCACCATAGATTGTGCCACTAGTAAGGTAAAACATTGATTTAGATGAGATTGCATACTATGAGAGAGCCATTAGGTAGTTCTCATAGATTTAGATATATTTTGAGGCTAGAGAATAGGAGAGATTAGAGATACACACCATAACCTCTAGATCATGTAGACGTAGATAGGCAGAGGGTGGTGATGATACTACCTCTTCATGACCATGACCACAACCTTGACTAATTATGAGGGCTAGATGTATTATGATTTTTGTTGTATATATTTCAGCCTATGAGCTGAAGTTGAGAGATGTATGGTGAGAGAGAGATGATACTAATATGATTTATTGATGTATATTCATATTCAGTACACACACACACACACACACACACACACACACACACACACACACACACACACATGAGATATTGGTATTATGAGATGTTATGATGTTATTGATGATGGTATCATATTATGTATGAGTTTTATGTGATGTTATTTGTGGTTATGTTAGTGATAGTTAGTGTGTTATGCTAGATTTTCACATATTCATTATGGTACATTCATAGTTGAGTAGTTGGTTTCATTTTATCATTTTCCATATATGTGATGGTGTATGCTAAAAATGATATGTTTGATTTTATAGTTTCTTGATTTACTATTGTTTATAAAATCTATGTTGGTTGCATTTCACATGAGGTTGTATGAAATAAATTAGTTGGCAAATGGTTTATTAGTATTAGTAGAGTGTGATGATTGAAGAATGTATTATTAATACACCATGATGTTTGTTGATATTGTTAAGCATCATTTCTTAAAATGAATATGTAAGTAATAACATTCTTAAACATATAACTTTAAGATGTAAGAATAGAGATTGGCAAGTAGATGAGAAGTTAAGTGAATCTTATTATGAGATGCCACCTTAAAAGAGAAATTGACATGTGATAAAAAAGAAAGGGATGTGATGCTCTTGCAATGGTGAGTACCATAACAACCATATGAATAGGCACAGGAGTATGAGCCTCATTCATACATTGTAGTATCAACCATTCATTTGGTATAAAAATGTCATGATCACCTTATGTCAAGTGAGTTCAAAGTCCCTTGATTGTGAGGGACTAAGAGGGGGAAAAGGTAAAAGGAATTAGGGTGTGTGGGTAGTGTAACCTTCTTAATGGGGATGGTATGCCCCTTTTGTAGGTGACCTAAGAGCTACCATAGGCAAGTCCATGACTACTTTTTTTCATTTCTTTTTCTTGTGTAGACTGATCAATGTGGGAAGCCTTCATTAGGATGTTGTTGTTGACTTGAGGTCATGCGAAGTTAATCAATATGGGAATCTTCTAAGTCATTATTTCCTTGATAACAAAGCTTGGTTTAACATCCTTCAAGGGAGTGGTCTAAGTTTTTTTTAAAGCTATCCTTCTAGGGAGCAGTCTATTTATAGTAGCAATGAGAAGTTATGTAGTTGTCCTTCAAGGAAGCAGTCTACATTAAGAATCATGACCTGAGAGTTAATAACATAAATTGGGATACACACACACACACACACACACACACACACACACACACACACACACACACATATGACTTTAGTCATGGATATGACTATAGAGGCTTAGAGGTTTTCCTTTATGAGGGTAAAACCATAAAACTTGGAAGGTTAACTAAGTGTGTAGGAATAAGGGTTCAGAGGAAGGGAGGTGAATGTAATAGGACTTCTCAAGGGATGAACTCAAGTTAGACACAAAGTGAAGCATCACTTGATTAAAAAAAGAATGGTCATAGCTATAAAGCATTTAAAGGCTTAGGTTTTGGCTTACCTTTGAGACAAGACAATTGATAAGTTCTTGAGACATACTTGTGATTTATGATGTAGGGTCCAAGCCAATTAGGAGAAAACTTGCCCTATTTACTTTTTTCCATGTTTTTCACATGTTAATTTTCCTTTAAGATGAGATCTTCGATATTGAAATCTCACTCCTTGAGGTTTTTGTTGTAAGCACATTTGATACACTCTTGATAGATTTGGAGGTGATTGAGGGCTACTAGTCAACGTTCATCAAGTAGCTCATGTTGGGCCAAATGTTCTTGGTGAAAGTCATTATTAATAAGTATGTCTTGTAGAGAGATGTAAAGAGAAGGAATATGGACCTCAATATTAATTCCATCCCATAGACTAATGAAAAAGGTGTAGTATCCACATGTGTTTGAATTATAGTTTGATAAGCCCATAAGGTGAATGGAATGTGCGTATGCCAATCCCTACTAGTATCATTGACTACCTTCATGAGGATCTTGGTTAACATTTTGTTAGAAGCTTATGCCTATTTATTTACTTGTGGATAGTATGGAAATGAGAAGCTTAATTTGATTCCAAAATCATCATAGAGCTTTTGGATAGTCTTATTTTTGAAAGATTTTCCATTGTCCATAATAATCTTATGGGGGACACTGAAATGGTAGATGATTTGATGGTTGATAAAGTCAACAATTTTGTCAGCCTTAGTGGAGATGAGAGGAATGGCCTCGACCCACTTGGTGAAATATTTAGTGGTAGTAATGATAAAATGATGATGGAGAGATGAATGAGGATTAATCTCACTGATTAGATCCAAACCCCATTATGAAAAGGGCCAAAAGTCTCTAGTGACTTATAAGGCATGGCTTGTAATGTGAAGGAGGTTAACGTGTTATTGACATTTAACACAACATTGAACATAATTTTAATAGTCTTAGTTGAGTGTTAGCCAATAGTATCCGAGTTAAAGGATGCAGTTGGTAACTAAGTTCCCACTAAAATAACCCCCACAAATCCCATCATGGACTTCCTTAATGGTGAATGGGATTTCAACACGAGTGAGGCATTTAAGGAAGAGACCATCAAATCCTCATTTGTAGAGAAGGCTCACTAGCATAGTGTAACAAGTATTAGTTTTAATGAAATCATGTATCCCATTATTGGAAAGGTCAAATAGAATGATAACATAAGTGAGAGAGTCAACAATCTATTTGTACTAGATGTCATGTGGATTAGAGTCAACATTGCCCACAAATAGGATGTTAGTTGATACATAATAGGGAAATGTGAGGCGATGCATGGTGATGTAGTTCTTAAAAGAAGAGGGAGAGTATGGAATGTGTGAGCAAGGGAATACATCATGTTATCAATTTTTTTTGTATATTGAGGAACATTCTACAAGTGGTAGTGGTCAAATGATTCCAATAACACATCTACACAATGTTTATATCATTAAAAAATTTCATTTTTGTAGAGGTAGGAACTGTTAACCTAATTAATCACTATCTGAGTATTACCAAAGATGTTGATTGATTTGATGCCCAGGAAAATAGTTGTTTGAAGCCCTAAGACCAAAGCTTCATATTCATCTATATTGTTAGTACATTCAAAATATAGTTTAAATGACAAAAGCATAGGCTTACCTTCAAGAGGGATGAGGATGACCCTTGTACCCCCACTGAGTTGACATTTCTACCCATTAAATAACATCATCATTTGATAGGAGATGTCATTGATGGATAGCATTCTAATAGACTCATTGGGGAATTTTAGGTTACAAGGTTAGTTTTTAGGTAAAGTGGCATTGGCTAACTGGTCAATAATTATTTTCCCCTTGATAGACTTTTTTTGGATGAATTCTAAGTCAAACTCATCAAGAATTATGATCTAATAAGCCATACACTGGTTTTGTTATACCTTGGAATGCATGTATTTGAGGGGTCAATATGGGTGACAAAATAGGTTTTATGATTTAAAAAGTAGTGGTGAAGTTTGGAAGCTATGAAGACCAATGTGAGGAAAACATTTTTGATATAAGTATACCAAGTTTCATAATCAATAAGCATTTGGATTATGTACTAAATAGCTTGCTCTCTATGTTGATCATCCTGATGTGCAATCATAGCACCTAAATAGTGATCTATTATAGAAATGTAAAGGTAGAAAGGCTAGTCATATTTAGATGGAATAAGAACCAATGGAGAAAGGAGATACCCTTTGAGTGCATTAAAATATTTCTAACAATCCATGTTCCAATCGAAGGAGACATCCTTTTTAAGTAGATGATAAAAAGGTTAACATCGATCTAGCAATTGAGAGATGAAATCATAGAGTGATTGATGTTTTCCTTGTAAGCTATAGAGTTGCTTGAGATTAGAGCATGGAGGCATTTCTAGTATTACTTGAACCTTAGCAAGGTTGACCTTGATAGCATTGAGGGAGATAATAAATCTTAGAAGCTTACCTGAAAGGACCCCAAAGTTGAATTTCTTTGGGTTTAGTTAAAATTTATATTGGAAGAGATGAGCGAATATGATTTTGAGAATTACTAAGTGATCCTGGTGATGTTTAGAATTTCCAAGTAAGTAACCCATATAGTCTTCCATAATTTTGTAGGAGGTTGTGAAAAATGTAATTCATGGTGTGTTGGTAGGTAGTTCCAACATTTTTTAGGCCAAAAGGCATGACCCAATAATAAAAAGTCCCCCATGGGATGATGAATGTGGTCTTGTGTTGATCTTCAGGAGAAATCAAGAATTGATTGTACCCTGAGAACCATCCATAAGAGATAACATCTCATGGTTGGACATCAGATCAATAAGTGGATGGATACTTGGCAAAGGGAAGTCATCCTTTGGACAAGTGAATTTTAGATCACGGTAGTCAATGTAGATGTAGATTCCTCCTATCACTTTTGTGATAAGGATGATATTAGAAACCCATTATGGACAGTTAATGGGTTGAATAAATTTAATAGAGAGGAGGCATATGAGATCTTCTTTGACAAGGAGAGCAATACAAGGGTTCATCTTATGAAGTTTTTTCTTAACAAGATTAGCATCATGGTTGGTTCCAAAATTATGGGTGATGATAGATGGGTCAATGCCAGGTATGTCATGATAAGACCAAACAAATGCTTTACTATGGTCAGAGAGGAAAGTGGCATAATTGGTTTGTTCAAGAGAATCTAAAGATTGGCCAATCTTAAAGATTCAAGGGTTATCTGGAGAGGGTAGATTAATGTCAACCAAGTGGGTATATTACTGTCAATGGTTGATTCATTTAACATAGTTTGATTTTCATAAGGGAGAGATCATTGGATATAAGAATCATCTGCACCCATGCAGGTGAGAATAACATCATCATCCTAACATTTGATAATGTTAATCATGGGAGAGTTTTCATCAATCATTTTAGGATGAATGAGAGGAAGGGACCTTATTTCCTCACCTAGATGATAGGTCAAGGGTCTTAAATGAATTGAATTTATTGAAAAAGAAAAGTAGGAGGTATGGATACCTCTAATTCTATAGGTGATGGTCAGGGAAGAGGAGAGGATGGAGAAGGAGAGAGTGGCTCCTTGATATAAGAGACCATGGTGGGTTTTGTTGGTTCATCAAAACCCACACCATACTAATTTTTGGCATCTTTGATGGTCTTTTTGGTGGGGTATTCAATGAGTGTATGATAAACATACTCATAATGACCCAACTTGAAACCTTTATAGGTGCACCTATAAAGATAGGTGTGATCAAAATTAGGTTTTCCTAAGAAGGAGAAGTCCCAGGTAAAAGGTTGTGGTGAAGAGGAGGGATTTTTGATAGTAGGAGCTCAATCAATTCCCCCATGTATGAGATTAGTTCAAAGGTTAGGGGGACCATACAAGATGCCCATCATAATATAGGGATCATAATTGGGGTGCATGTGAAGTTTTCCATTCTCTCCAAGTGAAAGGCATTTGAAAGTGTCTTCCATGAGGTCCTTGTCAGGAATTTGTGTCAATGGTATTTGAGTAATCAAGTTAGTCATAATTATTATGTCTTTAACATTATAATGTAAATAAGATGATGTTTTTAATGGAATGAGGACATCATTGGGATGATAAGTCATGTTGCATGTTTTGAAAGGAGGTGAATCGGTGGGAATAATATGCACTTGCCCACCATGCTCAAATTTGACACAATGGTGTAAAGTCAAGGGTACACATGCCATGGCATGTATCTAAGGTCATCTAAAAAATATGTTTTATTATAACTCTCCTTTGATAACATATAAGAGTTTAGGGATTGTGCGAGGACCCACATAGATATGTAAGACTACAATACCCATAGTAGTCATTGTAATATCATTAAAGGAATGAAGTATCACATTGGACTATGACATGAAATTATCAAGAAGTGATATTTTTTTATAGGCATGGGTGGAGATAATATTAATACTAGAACCTCCATCAATCGTGAATTTCTTAACATGAGTTTGATCAATATATGCGGTGATAAAAAGTGCAAGGTCGTGGTCTCCAGGGTGAAGAGCCAAAATGTATGAATCACTGAAGGAAACCAAGGCAATAGTATTAAGAGAATCTAACAATGCTATAAGAGGTTGAGGATTATTTTTTTGTACCTCAATGGCTTATAAAGCCTTGATCAAGGCTTGGTAGTGCTGGGATGAGTTTTGGATTAACTCATATATAGACATCTTTATAGGGGTTTGGTGAAGTTGTTTCACCATTGAGTCTTGAATGACTTATGAAGATGTGGGTTGGGGGAAACCAAGAATAGACATTTTGAAATTTGGTGGAGGAACATATTTTGAGAATGGATGAGTGTAAGGGGTGGTGGACTTTTTATTACCTTTATCCTTTTGATTTTGAGACTATGTGGCTACATTAACTGTATTGATCTGGAGCACAGGTAGAGAAGGTGGTGGAGGAGGCACAACCTCATCATTGGTCTTGGACTTAGGTGAAGTGGTAGGTGGAGTTTGAGATGTAACTAATATAATAACTATGAGGTTAGAAAGAGGCTCCTTAATGAAAAGGTTGTTCATATCAAAGTGTTGTTAAAGAATAACTATGAGAGATTTACAAATTTTCATATCATGTCCAGGTGAGCGATGATATAAAAAAACTTGTGTGTCATCAAACCAAGATGGTTTTAGTCTAAGAAGATGATAAGGCTTGATCAGATGAAGGGTTATGGTGGAGGATTGAAACAACTAGTGTAGGAGAGAAGCCTGAGAGCCTACTAGTGGGCTATCACTTATTGTCTCAATAGGGGTGGACACCTTCTTTGATTTAAGAGGCATGGATGTGGTTTTGTGTGGCATATTTTTGGGTGAAGTCATAGAAACTAGTTTTTTTGACACCTTTTTAGTCATAAGTGTCAAGGTGATATATGTGGAAGGGCCACTAAGTGGTAGAGGTAAAAGATGAGGTCCTTTTGTCTTACTTGGAAAGAAAGAACTCTAGCTAAAGTGGAAGGATGGGGTCCCAAGATCAAAGGCAAAGTTGAGGGAAAAGGAGGAGTGGAATGGTGAGGCATAAGAAGCTCAACATTCTTCATTGGTTTAGGTCATGGAGCTCTAGCTCGTGGTTGAGGATTCAAATCAAAATTTACGTATGGATGAATTAGATTAGACACTAGGCAAACACCCAAAGATCTAATTTACTTTAGTGTAGTAGATGCCCGTGATGGTGATGTTTATGACATAGAGGGTTGATATTTTGATGGTATAGGCAAATAATTTCTACCTTTGTCAAAAACCTTGGGGTAAATGGTAGTGAAATAATTGGTGGTAGAGGATGAAATTTATTAGTATAGGATAAGGAGCTTTAAGTCTGTCTCAAAATGCTGAGTGGTTTGGCTTCTTGGAGTCAAGAAAGTCTAGATTTCCTACCAATCGTAAGAAGGACTTAGACAAAGTTGTCATAGGCCCTATAGTTGCTTCTATAGAAGACTTAGGTGATTGGGAAAGAGGGAAGGTATTGGCTTCTACTATTTTAGGCCAAAGATGAGTAATAACCATAATTGGGTCTTCTTCAACCAAGGAAGGAGAAGAGGCATGGTCCTCCTTGGGTGGGGGAAGAACTGGTGAAGTTGGTTCTTCTAGTGGATAAAGAATGGGCATGATTTCTTCCCCAACATGTAGATGAGGATTAGGCAAGGTGTGCTCTTTTATTGGTAAGAGCAGGGGTAAAATTGGTTTGATGAGTGTAGGCATAATAGGTCCCTCAATTAGTGTAGGGATAGATAATGTAGACTCCTCTATATGTGAAAGAGGAGTGGATGGGGCACTATCCTCCATTAGTGGAGGAGAAGTAGGCAAAGAAGGCTCTTCAAGAGGTTAGAACATAGGAATGATACCCCCCTCAACATGTGGATGGGGAGTGGTCATGGAATGCTCGTCCAAAAGTAGGAGAATATGCAAAATAGGTAGGTATAAGAGGAAAAAAAATTACAAGTTCCTTACATGGTAAAAGGATAGGTAGAGGAGGTCCCTCCACACATGGGAGAAGGATGGGTGAAACAAACTCCTCTACTTATGGAAGAGGAATAGGTAAAATAGGCTCTCCCAATTATGGGAGAGGCTAGACTAGAGGTAAAGAGAAGACCATATTGATCGTATGAATATTGTGATTAGGTGAGTTGTCAGTCATGGCCTAAACATTTGTTTGATTGAGTGAATGGTTAGGAAAAGGTTATTTAAACACATCCATACTTTGGTTAGTAGGTGCCTTAGGGTTATCCAAGATAAGCTCACCTTTATCAAGCATATCCTAAACAATGTTTTTGAATGTTTTATAGTTGTCAGAATTATGGCCTTTAACTTGATGATAGCCATAAAACTCGTCCTCCTTGTACCAATTTTGGATTGGACAAGAGGGATAAAACTATATATGAGGTCTAATTTGGGGAAGGGTAATATCTCTTAGCTATAATAGTTTATCCAAAATGGAAGTGTACAACTCTCCAATAGGAGTGTATTGTCTTTTTTCATACCATTGTTGGAATAGTTTGGTTGGATTTTGTGAGGTGGATGGCCTAGACTGGTTGACTGTGGTAGAAGAAGTTGATTTAACCACCATGGCATTGATAGAGCCTTTTGAATTTTGATTGGAAGAAGAGGGTTTACAGGAAGAGTCATTAGGTTTGGATTTGGTATTTTTATTACACAACTTAACCCCATCTTCATCTATACCCTGAATCTCTAACTTTTATGTCATTGTAAAAGTTTCATCAAATGTGCAAAAAGTCTAGATGTGGAAGGTAGAAGAGATATGTTTGGCACATGCTCTTGAGAAAATATTGATAAGCTCAAGTTAAGGAAAAGAAAAGAAGCATTGATTGATTAAACCTCTCTAACAAGTGACAAAGTCAATAATGGACTCATTATCAAAAAAATTAATGGAATAAAGGTCCATAATAAAGACCTTTTTAGAAATATTGATAGAGAAGTGGTCCAAGAATAGTTGAGCAAGTTGGGTAAATGAGAGAAGGGAGTGTCTAGTTATGGAACTATACCAGTCTAGGGTAGCACCTAAAAGAGATAGGGAAAGTACAAAGCAATAATGCATCATCATGCCCTATCAGGTAACAAGCACATTGAAATGCCCGTAAGTGTTGTTGTCGGTCCTCCTTACTCTAGAAACAAGTAAATTTTGGGAGTTTCCACTGACTTGAGTAGGGGTGAATAGGTATAGAAGGTTGGATGGGTTCATTACATATTTAATCATAAGATAGAACATTATTTGAACCCAACACAAAAATTTATAGGTTAGACATCTTATCCATCAGCATCTTGATGAGATCGGGAGAAGGATTGGTGTGAGGAGCACCCCCTAAGTTATAGGGTGCTTAAAGGGAGATAGAGGTGGGATATGACACACCTTTTTATGGTAGTATAGATGCAACATATTGGTAATGAGTCATGGGTTGAGGGGTAGATATGAAAGAGGCTTGCCTTATGGGGTTAGAGACAATACCTTGGTTGGGTGCCATCACCAAAGGTTGGGTTACTGGCACAGTTACATGGGTTAAAGGGTGAGTTGAAAATCTTGTAATTATGGGTGCAAGAGTTGATGGGATGGGCACTACCAAGTTTTGAAATGGTGTTTGACTTAGTTGGGCTAGTAGTGGTTGTGAGGCTAAGGAAGCTACTACAGAATTTTGGTTAAGAGGATGAGACTAACCAATTGGAGTGGTTAAATTTTGAAGGTTATTTATGGTTGGGTCACTTATTGAAGTAGTGGTTTGGGAGACCATAGATGGAATGGTGGAAACCATTAAAACTATAGTTATTTCCATCAAAGAAGTTGGCATGCCATAAAGGGGATCTCTCACAATGTTTCAAGTTTAACTCATGGTGAGATAATACTGACGGACTACAATGTTATGATAAAGAAATCTCATGAAGTTTGGATCTCCTTTAGGTACAAAGGGGGTCTCATTAGGACTGGTAGTCATAAGGGTATTCTCTGTAGCTGAAGTATGCTCCATGGTAGAATTAGAAAGGAGAGGGGAAGGTGGGAGTGGTTGTCAGCTTGCGTAATTGACAAGAATTTGGCTTGGCTACAAATCAAGACCATGAACAATGGATAAATGTAGGCCTCAAACTTTGTATTAGTGATAAAGAATCAGAAAACTAGGTTTGAGTGTAGGTAGGTAGGTAATTTTAGCTTATTATTTTAAGTAGGCTAAAAATTATAAAAATACACAGTCATCAATATCAGTTATTTGATCAATGTTGGTAGGTAATAGGGCCACCAAAATTGATGGATTTATTGATGTTGGTCACTATGGAATCCATTAAGATGAAAAATCAAAGGTTTTGGAAACCTAGAGGAAAAATATAGGTAAAACAAAGGATATAATAGGTTTGTGCAAGGATAAAGGACACACAAAAAACTTGAAACTAGAGGTTAATTAGAATCTAAGAGGTATAAATGCCTAGATTCTATAAAGTGATAAATTAAATGTCCTCACTAACTCAAAAATGTAGAAGACAAAAGGAAGTAGAAAAGGAACATGCAGCCACTAAATGTTAACTCCTAGGAATTAATTTTAGTCTCTTGATGGCTTACGCCTTAGAAAGTGTAAGAGTAAAACTAGTTTGTGAAATAGGGACTAGATGAGTATTATAAGGATGGTTTCAGGTTAGTTTTGGTTCTCAATGGAAATTTATATTAGACTAGATATGTGGCTTGTTATAGGGGCTTGCTCCCTGCACTTCACAGTCTTGAAGCTAAGCTAGGTCACTTAGCTAGAATATACCACCTATCTAGAGTTTATACTCTATCAGAGAATGGAGTGGGTCTTCCCCTTGGTGGTGAAATCTAAGTGGGATCATCGAGCAGGGTAAGGTGATACACTGGGTGATGAAATCCTAATGAGCCTTCTCTCAAGTGAGTTTAGATGTTTAATTTTATGAGAGTGATCTAGTTGTGTAACATTTGTGTTCTATGATTAATTCATGATGCTTTATTTAACTAGGTGAGCTAAATGTAGAAAGCAAAATAATGACATGCAGTGAGTTTTAAACCTAAATCAAAAATGTTTAAATTTAGATGAAAATAATGGTGAATAAAAGAAGAGGATTAATTTCACTATCCTAATGCTCAAAATAGGCAAATAAAAGAAGGTATTTTTTTAACTTACAGGAAGATAATGAATTTCTTTTAGAGGTAAAAGAAGAGGAGAATGATAGGGAAGGAAAATTTTATTTCTTTCCTTAAACGTAAAATAAAAAGTTCAAAATTTTGTTTTTGAGAAAGATAAAGAGAGAAAGTGTAAGGAATGAAAATTTCACTATGGTGCACCTATATGAATAGCTAGACAAGTAACAAACCTAGGAAAACTCCAGTGTCCAAATGGGTGTGCCAAAATGTTCCATTCCATTTTGAGCTTATTTTACATTTAAAGATAGAGAAATAGAAAATATAGAGTTAGGGATAAGTGATTAAAACCCATATAAGTGCGCACCATTCTAGACTTTGTAGATTCCCTTCTTTGGCTATGGAGGAAGACACTTGTAGACAAGAAAACATTACACAAAATAGTTTTTAGTGGAGATATGTGCAGACTACCAAGATATGTGCTTGTTTTGGGAAGTATGAAACTTCCTTGGGATGATAATCCACTATTTTAAAATAAAGTTTAAAATAAATGTAGAGAGAGAGAGAGAGAGAGAGAGAGAGAGAGAGAGAGAGAGAGAGAGAGAGAGAGAGAGAGAGAGAGAGAGAGTTCTATTTACCATGCTATAGGTCTAAGTGTAGCAAAAGATAATACAATACAGGATGATAAGTTAGGTCTATGTTTTAGGAAGGTTATGTGATTTTTAGGTTTTTAGTTTAGAAAAATAGTAACCAAAATTGGTTAAAGAACTAATGCTAGTTGGGGTCACTGATGTCAGTCGAGGTTACCGATGTCAATTTGGGTTGCTAATGTCAGTTAGGGAAGTAGTATTATAATGAGTTACAGAAGGATTTTCTAGGAGGTAAAATGGGAGTATGGTTAGGTTGTGAGGTTGGGAAGAGTCTTAAGGGGGTGGGTAAGACTCAGGTGAGTCTGGATGGAGGGTTGGTATGCTAAGGCATAGAGAAATGGGTGGGGAGATTTAAAACTCCTCCATAGAAATAATAAATAGTATAATGTAAAGCAATTACAAAATTATTATTTAAAGACTTACAAAACTCTGAGAGATATACTTAGCTAGTGAAATGGGTAAACTGTGACTATTGGATAGATGACTTCGATGAGGCTTGGTAAATCGATGGGTAAAAAAATAAGACAAGCATGTGCTACTAGTCTTGAAGAGTTCAAGCTCTATGCAGTTTATCAATTCTTGATCTAGATCAATTTATATAGAGTAATAATAAGACTAGATGTCAAAAGTAATTTAGGATGCTCTGATTACCAAAATCATTTGTGTGAATCATTGATTTTTTTTACCTGAATACCAACTTGGAATTTTTCTTAAGTAACTGATGTCGGTGATCCCATTGACATCAATTGAGGGTTGATTGACATCAATGGCATGAGAATAGGTTAAAGGGCTATTTTTAGCCCATTTTTTATTCTTTTTCTTGCCAAGTGTGGTGTCCATTAGAAAATGGTTAAAATGTCAGGTTATGAAGAATGTAGTTAGTTAGGAATTTATGTTAGGGGTGAGAAAAAGTCAAAGGTAGTTAGGATTAGGAGACTAAGTCTCAAGGTGACTCAAAGGGAAATAATTGGTCTTAATATGAGGTGGCCAGGTGAGGTGGCATAAGTGGATTTTAATTAACTTAATTAAATATTTTAAGGTAAAAACATGGGTTAGGAAGGTTTATTATTAAAAGGGATCAAGGGGGCTTCAACATAGGGAGTCACACAAGTTTTTGACATAATTCTAGTGTTTAAAATATCATCAAGGAGAAGGAGAGACTATTTTTTTGCCTCCCATACTCACCCTCAGTCTGTACACTATGAAAATAAGCACTTGCAATAGGGTACATGTAGTGGCCCAAATTAGAGTTTTTGAGAGTTTTTGATCATTCAAATGTTTCATGAGGATGAATGATGATATTTAACATTTCATGAAGAGGATCACACCATGTTCAAGGCTAAATTATGTAAAACACACCTATAGGGATCCTTCCAAATAGAGAACAGAGTTAGTAACATAAAGAGTTAGGTTCAAGTAGTAGAAATGCTTAAGATATGTGGAAATTGAACTTAAAGAAGCATTGAATGACTCTAAATATATTAAAGTTTTTTAAGGATATTTATCATAGGTTTTGGGGGGTAAAAGTCATCTATAGAGTTACTTACAGTCACTTGTAGGTGATTGTGGGTAAACAATTAATAAAAATAATGTCTAAGAGATATTTAGGATTTTATAAAATGATATTAAGTATAAAAAAATATAAACCTTATGAAGATACATAAACCTATTTTCAAGGCCTAACTCAAGCATAAATACCTTTAGACATGGTCAAGAATGGCAAAACACAGTTAGGTTGGATATAAAGCCTTGAGAATCCAAGGATGAGAGAGGGTTTATAGAAAGGTAGGATGGTGAATGGGTTGTAAACATATATATCATGATGATAAAATATTTAAGACACTCTCATATTTTAAATCAAGAAAAATAAGGACTCAAAAGGATGCAAAACACAATTTACCTTGGCATTTCCTGCACACAATCTTTTGCCTAAAAAATAGTCTTGGAATTTGCAAGTTTGGAGGGTCTAATCATATGATCAAAGGATAAATTTTCATTTGTAGAGTAATAACAACTTTTAAAATACCATAAATTATTCTTTTTTCCTAATATAATAGTGAAAGTACCCACTATTTTATTTGAGATAGGGGTTACTTTCCCTTATACAAACCCTGGTAGATTTTGAAGAAAGTGAATGATAGTAGGTACCAAGAGTTGAGTAAGCCCTAAAGGAGGTATTATGAAATTAAAAAACACTCAATGTAACATTAGGAATACTTCACATAGGGAATTAATCCAACATAATGCCTTGGACCCTTAGGTTTTCAAGTAGGCCTTAACATGTAGAGTTGGTTTAGTACCCAAATGAAGCGCTAATTTCACTTCTATCCCTAGGAGTGATTTATACTATATTTAAACATGTTAGATAGAATAAAATAGAGTTTTATATAGATTATGTAATGCAAGGAGAACATCAGAAGGTTATTTTGAGTAGAGGTTGGAGGTATACCTATTAGACATGGCTAGACATAGTGTCCAAATGAGGAGTCAATCACAATTCCACCATGAGATATGCTTTCTATCCTATTAATACATGTTCATGGGGTCAATTAAGAGGTGTATAAGATATTTATGTGTAGATAAAACCAAGAAAAGTCATTTTAGACCTCAAAACCACTCAGACTTGTGAAGAATAGTGAAAATAAGCTTGAATTGGCAAGTTCGATCATTCATATCTCACCTAAAGCTTAGCATGGGAGTTAAAGGAATTTGGAGATATTATTAGGATCCTTGAGCACCATTTTTTTTTAATTTTTTTGAAGTTTGGATGTCCAAACTTTATGAACCAACCTTAAGACCAAAAACAAACCTAAAACCCTACTAAACCCTTGACAAGGACCAGTTTTGGGAAATGGAGTTGGGTAACTACTAAAATTAAATATTTTATCCAAAATGATGATTTTATGTTGTATATGACTCCATAAATATACTTAAAACTAAGATTATTTGTACGTACTTGTATGGATGGGGGTAAAAAACAAGTTTTTTATCACTATTTTGTGTGTTATGTAGGCTACAAGAAGAGTTAGGAGATGAAACAAAGTTTTTATGAAAGATTAAGACTTGAGATAACTAAAAATATAAATTTAATTCCTTTAAATAACTTCTAAGTTCCCCAACTAGGTGATTCAACTCAGCCAATCAAATCTAGCATATTAGACAAGCTAGTGAAGAAGATGGAAAACTTCAAGTGAGATGAATTTAAGGTGTCCTTGATCTTATAAATCTCATTATGGACTTAAAAATTTTCATTAACTATATCACTTGTATTTTTATGTATAAATGATGCCAATTTTTAAGCCAAGTGTTTAGGGTGCATGGAAGGGTAGCTTTTTAGACAACAAATGATGATGGCTCACTTTTAGAGATTTCTAGAGGACCAAGCATACAACCAATGCATGTAGAGGCATATATGATAGCCTCCACTTCCATTAAAATAATTTTTAATTCTCCTCATTAGTTATAGGATGTTAAAATAGATCCAATCATGAAGGCAATTTTTAATGTAAAATGGAGAGTTTTATGCCACTTTTCATGAAGTTTATGACTTTGATTGACACTTGTAGCTCCTAACCTTACATGGTTCATACCATACCATATCCACATGAAAAATTAACTCATTGGATCATATTTACAAGTGTCCTTATGACCCTTTAACTTCTCTCTCTCTCTCTCTCTCTCTCTCTCTCTCTCTCTCTCTCTCTCTCTCTCTCTCTCTCTCTCTCTCTCTCTCTCTCTCTCTCTCTCTCTCTCTCTCTAGTTCTATAAGAACTAACCATTTTGGCATTGTATGGGATGCTTCACCTAAGTATGGTAAATCCATACTAATTTATATACCTTTTTATCAATAAAATGACTAATTTTTACCTCTTTTATGACTTTTCATAGTGTGATTCATTTAAATGTTGGATTTGCTTAGTAAATATTATGGATTCCTTATCAAGTTGTCACATTCTCTCATTTATTTGTAGCGTCTTCTTGCAGGGCATGTGATGTGTTATAGGATATGTCAAGGTTTAAGTGATTTATTTTCTTCATTATTTAACACATGTGCCTCTTTTATATTCCTCTTATCCTTTTTCATTCATCCATAACCTCATAATGTAACATTGATACAAGAAGACTTAGATTGGAAAAGTGTATATTTTGGTTAGTTTCTTGGTCTCAAGTGTAGCATACATATGGTTGGAAGTCATAAGTCAATTTGGTGTATCACCTCCCTTATATTAGTTTGTTTTCAGTTATATTTCCCCCTTTACACCCCTCAAGTTTAGTTTTATGTTCAATTCTAAGTGGTGCATTAAGGGAACTAGCCCTATCTAGAGACTCACCTTATTCATTAGGCTATCGACAAGTATAGAGGTGATTTCATTATGCCAATTGGATGAGGAGAGAATTGAATCTCCTAAAAGGGTTAAAATCCAAGTGACAACAATCCTATCATATGTATGTATCTATATATATAAAACTATGCTCATTTCATCCAAGTTAGACACAAATAACAAGATAGAGAATCAATAATGTATCACATACAAACAAAATACAATTTCACTCATTCCTACTTAGATGAGACCTTAACTATTAAATGTAATGAAATATATACCAAAAAAGCAACACTTATAGATAGTTTATATTAGATATATTGAGCCACATATAATTCTCATCACTCTAGGTGGATAAAATGATTAGAACCAATAATGAATCTACCCCAATAGTGTATATTTAAGAAGGACACAACCCAATGGTTGCTAAAATGAGCATCTAAATGATAAATCAAGGAGAATGACTAGATTTAGGATAATACAATTTTTATTTTATTTTTTGGATTTATATCTCTTATGGATATTGTAAGCCTTTTCAAATGTTTATGATTTTTGAATTGTTTTGAATGCTTTTTGGGTTTTTGGCATCTCAACTCAATGGAGGATTAAGAGATGAAAAATGTTTCAAATTATGAAATAGAAATAGAGTAGGCTTATAATTCTCATAAAATGGTGAGATTATGGCTTATAATTCTCACAAAATAGTGAAATTATGGCTTAGAATGCTTATAAAATGGTGAGAGTATGGCTTAGAATGTTTAAAAAATAGTGAGAGTTGGCTCATAATTCTCACAAAATAGTGAGAGTGTGGCTTTGATTGGTCATAAAATGACAATAGCATGGCTTAAATTTCTTTCAAAATAGTGAGATCATGGGATAAATGTGTCTTAGATAACCTCATAAATTGAACATTACCTAAATAGTCCAAATAGACCTTAATCAACTATAGTTCCTCCTAGAATAGGAGATAATAATGAACGATGATGGATAATACTAGATAATAATGGATGACAATGAGGGAAAGGAATAGTATTCTCCAAGGACCATGTCATGTGAGAACCAAATGTTTTTAGTCATTAAATTATTATGTGGTTAATATGCCAAAAGGTTTTCTAAATAGGTCGTAGTATACCTTTTACTTCTATAACAAGGTCAATATGGAAGACTAATACTCATAATAAGATGGGTTGGGTTGAATAGGATTCAATGGGTAGGAATAAAAATTAAATAGTATGTAATGGTAATTATGGATTGAACATAATGGTCTATAATGTAGATAGGGATACCCCTAATTGTCAAACATTAGTCTCACTGATAATACCAAATGTAAACACATGAATCCAAAAGAGGTTAATTATCATTATTACATAACAAAATATAAAATAATAGTAAATATAACTTCTTGAGAGTGGTTCTTAGAATTAAAAAGTATTGAATCAACAAAATTAATAATATAAAGATAAATAATACATTTTACCTTATGTTTGGATGTTCTCTTAAAATTTGACATACATACATTTTTACTCTCCAATTGTAGAGCATGAAATATTTATCAATGTCAATACATCATGTAATCAACATCTCCCCTTGACTACATGTGATTTTTGAATAATTTAGAAGAAAGGTGAATCTTGATGAATGAGAGTGGCTCTCCAAAAAGGTAACACTTCATTATGTTTCAAGACTTAAGAATAATGGCAAATGGCTCTTGTATTTATAGATTTTTTAGATTGATTATGGTTATCGATCTTGAATCAAGATGTGTGGCTCAAAATTAGTCAAATTTGGTAGTCAAATGCATATAATATTTCATATTCCTAATAACTGTTGATATTTTGAAAATGCTTGACAACTTTAAAAATGATGTCATGATTTAGATATTTATTAATGATGTCATGATTCTTGATATTTATTGATGATGTCATGATTCTTGATATTTATTGATGATGTCATCATTTGCACACTTTCCATAATTGGAGGAATAATTAAATTAATGAATTAAGTAAAATAGTTATTCCAAAAGCTATGGAATTTAAAACTAGAATAAGATTAGGTTAATTAACTTAATGAAAAGTGATGTGACTTTTGAAATTCAAAAACTATGTAAGCTAATTAATCTAAAATGTCTCTTGCATAGTTTAAATTTGACTTGGGATGAATTAAGTGAAGTTGATAATTGAATACAATACATTCATTAATCATGGATGTTGTAAAAAAGACTTTAGGTGTTTCAGTGATTTGTGTATTATTTTTTAAATCATTTTAATTGTAATTTTGACATGACAGTGATGAAAATTGTGTGTCTATAGTCTATGGATTGGGTATTTGGATAATGTCCCTCACTTCATGGGTCTATCAAAATGTATGGATAGGATAGGATTAACCTACAAGTATCATATCCCAATAGACTCAAACTCATAAAATGATAATAAAATATAATTTGTGATACTTAGTCAATTTGGGTAAAGACCAATTATCTATGTAGATATAAGAGAGGGTATCTTATATCACAAATTCCAATAGGAGAGGGTTTATATCTTAAGACTATGAAATCATGAAATATCTCTCACTAGACCTCTATAAAGCTAAATGATTTCAAGTAAGTAATGTAATCAATTATGAAAGTAAATTAAACTAAACTAAAGATGAAAATGGTTAGAATGATAGTATTTGTAAGGTGTCATGGTTAACCAAATAGGGGTCTAGGTAACTTAAAATGGAAAATGGAAATTCTAAGAAATCTTATAGCCACACTAGTATTGATTATAAAGATAACCTAGTCAAAGATACAAACATAATTATTCACTAAACAACAAGTAACATATAAATACTAAGTAAATAAAGGAAAGAGCATATGGTTAGAAATACTTATCTTGGAATGGACTTGTTGAGCATTATTCTCCCCCTTGGATCAAGTGGATCTTTTCAAGATATGTTGTGGGATGGAGAATTAAAATGTAAGAGGAATACCTAGATATCCTTAGTTGGGGACTATAAGGACTATTAATCCTCCTTAGTTTAACTCCTTCTATTGAGTTACAAAGACTACCAAAAGACAAGGTTTTTCAAGAAAGGATTATAGAACACAAGCTCCTATAAATATAAATTAGGTAATAAGTGTGAAAAACATTATATCAAATAGAGTGTATATGATATGTTAGAATGAAATCTATCCCCTATATATACTGATCAAATACCCAAAATGAATCCTAAACACTAAGTCAATGGTATCATCCAGACTAATATATTAAAATGTTGGTTAATATATAATGGTATTAACTAGGCTGATACAATATATATGTCATAAGATAATCTTAGAATTACATGTAGCTAGATGTTACAGTAAAAGAATGGAAAATTCACTAAATAAATGGTATTACCCTAGATGATGCCATAGGATATTAGGGAAACTAGCACAATTGAGTAGGATAAGATGAAAGGAGGTAAATGAGTAGACAATATAAATAATCTAGGCTATTTATATGACTTATATGATCATGATATAATATCAAAATCTCTCACATGTCACCACAGTTTTTCCCACCCTTTTCCTAGTGCACCCTTTAAGGTGTGCACTTAGGGAGATTAATGTTTAATAATTCACTAAAAAATAAAGTGTTAGTAAATGAAAAATTAAAAAATATTATGTGTATAGATATATTATATATTATTTAGATTAATTATGTAATAAAATGTGTTAAAAATATAAAATATAATAACAATAATAAGTTTGAAATTACCAATGAACAATCCCAAGCCTTCTTCAAATCTTATAATTGAAAAATCCAATATAAGTTACATTATTTTAACACTAGAATATAAAGGACATGCATGACATTATGAATTATCCATATTATAGATCATAATGTGCCTACTATACACTCTATTCATGGACTTATCATGAATGTTGAGACTAGTAATAATCATGACACAACTAATGAGGATCAACTAAATGCCATGGATGATCAATAGTTCATTGATTTTATTAACATTAATCCACATTATATTGATGAAATGTCATATATATGAAAAGATGAGTAGAAAATTTTCACCCAATATATCACATTAGGTGTTCAAACCTATACACTTGATATTATCTATACACCTACACCTCTAGTGACCTATGTGACATAAACCCAAAGTTTAGGGACAACATGATGCCTCTAATATATTTACATAACTATTATTACTCATGTATCCTTTAACCCTCCCATTATGACTATGCATGTTACATCACCAACCTTGCCTATTACACATTGCCTTGAGTAGACTATTACAACCATACATGCTAAGGTGTCAAATATAAAGAACGGTACATCTTAAGATATTTATTCCATGGATTTTCATGCCTTGATTCATAACCTTATCATTAAATATAAAACATTATCATTTATCATTAATATTTTTATCTTCTAAGATTCAACTATACAAAGGTAAAGGAGATATAGAAAACACCTTAGATCATTCCACACAACATGCTTAGACTATGTGTATAATTAAATACCATTGACCAATATATTTCCATAAATTATCAAGGAATATACCTTCCAATGTTATATTATCTCCCCATCCAATATGTTAGAGAATTAAACCCCTTGAAAAACCTATTTTTATCACATTTTTACACTAAAATTGATGACAAGTTATCCTACACACAAGTTGCTAAGATTAAACAAAGGTCCATTGAAACAATCAATGATTATGTACTTTGGTATAAGAATAAGCTAGTCAATATGAATAATTTTATGGTTGAAAATGAATTACAAGACATATTCAATAAAATCTTACTTGCACTTCTCCATGAGTCAATTATATTAAAGAGATTCAAATCCTTAGATGAACTATGCCATAAGTTAAGGGACAAAGAAGTCAAATCAATATCTTTGGAAAAATTCATGTGTACATGTAATCCTAAAATTATTTCAAAAAAAAATTCATACAAAATCAAACTACAAGTTCAAACCAACTGATAACAAGAATTAGGCAAAGATTACAGTCAATGTAGTCTCACAACCTACAAACCAACTACAATTGATAGCTTCACCTAAGAGGAAAATTTAAGATTACGATCACCTCCTCATGTAATGATAAATAAGTCACTAAATTTCAATCTTATCATACTCCTTCCTCCATAATATCTTGATACAAATAGGTATACATGAGGAAATATGATATCAAAGCATATTGTGATTATCATCAATTTATGGGACACTCTATGAACAAATGCCTCAAATTGAGACATAATATATAAGATCTCATAAATAACAACATTATCAACATTAGAACCATGAAAAATGAATCTAAATAACAACACAATGGAAATAAAAAGTTTAATATATTTAATGATTCATTTACTAAACATGAGATAATAGAAACTAAGGATAATTCATAAGTACACTATGCATATAACATGCATCCTCCAACTATGACACATGATCACCCAATATATTCATTTATTATCACACATGTTATAACTTTACCATAAAAACATATGATCATAGTTATGATAAAGATATTGGTGATGATGATTTGAATTTTCATACACTCATCATATGAGCCTATATCAATGAGAAACCCATACAAAGTGTCATGATCAACAATAGGTCAAATGAGAACATTTTCACAATGACACTTCTCCACTCCATTGGGTATACATGACAAGATTTACAAGAGACAAGAAGAAAAATTAAAGGATTATATGGAAAGAAAAAAAATACCTTGAGATGTATATTACTATCTCTTCAAGTGGGATCTACCATACTAGATACAAATAAACAGGGTCTTAGACATGTTGTTAGAATGCACTTGGATGAAATAACTTTGTGTAGTACCATCTAAGTGAACTAGTGTATAATTTCACTACACAATAATAAGGTGATCATAGTTACATGTGTACAATATGAGTACCCTCTACAACCAATAGTATCTCTTCCTCCATCCCCACCACCAACACAGTTGTTTGTTATAACCACTCAAGATCATTATACAAAGAGGCCTAGTGTAACAATTTAGGATCATTATACATATATGGTGGTTATGTCTATGAAAAACATATCTATATGCCTAGTTTAGAGGAAAGTTATTGAACCTAATAAACAACTAGTTATTCCATGTTGATCACAATAAAGAGTTAATTAGATCCTATAAAAGCCATCATCTCCCATAATACATACTCATATAACACCATAGATAGTTCAACATGTTCCACAATGAACATAATAAGTGAGATATTTTCCTACTATAAAATGGACCCTATATATTCCTCATCCATATATACTTACTCATAATCTATGAGTTCTCTTAACAATGATCATTACAATTATGTCACAACACACAAATTTTAATATGATCTTGACACACCCATATCTAGTAAATTTTATGCATGAAAAAGGATTTTTATGTTATCTAATATATGCAATTAACATGATCATCCCATTTATGTGATCATTTTTTGGTCTTTTTAAACCTCAAATATTCCAAAAATACAAAAAAAATCAAATAATTAATAAAATAAAAAACATTCAAATATTGATGAAATCAAAAATAAAGACTTGACATGACATTATTAATATATTACACTATTTACATATGTTATTTATCACATCTTTTGTAGACATATTATTTGTTTCACACACACATATGCATTTCATAATATATTAGTGTGATGCAAGACATATAGGTTACACATAGACATACAAATGTTGGAATGTTCTTTACCTAGTGGCCATGCCAATACTAGGTGCATATTATTCCATATGTTTCATTATTACAAGTTATATATTTATATGAACTTTATATCATGTTGAGATACCTATATTTATTATACATGCATTTTTATTTACTCATATCATACATAATGCTATGTAGATATGTTATTATACTATGATGTGGAATTAATACATTTTTATGATGTAAACTAGTTGTATTATTATATGCTCCATTGATGTTGTTACTCTCTTACATGATAGGATAATTTGTATTAGTATGTTATGTGTAGCCCTTTGGCCTATCTTATAACATATTTATATCCCTTGAGTGTGGCTCATGGCCTTGTTTTATGTGACATATTTGATGTCTCTTATTTGTGACATATTTATGTCACATTACATGTGGCCCTTGGCCTTTTTTGTTGAAACATATTTATGTACCTTGTGCACATCCCTTGGAATTAAGTGTGATATTAACACTTGAGATTATTGTGCATGTTAATCTTGTTGACATAAAGTGGTGCCATGATCCATATCATGCACCTTCACTAAAGTATTATACCACCATTTAGCCAAGGGGATCCATTTATCTTATTTATCTAACACAAAATAATGAATGTACATTTCCAAACACTTGATGACTACCTTAGTTTGTCCATCAGATTGAGGATGATAGGATGATCTATGAGCTAATTGGGTTCCCAAACATGCACATAATTCTATCTAAAAATTACTAGTGAAGATAGGATCTCGATCACTAACAATAATCTTAGGAATACCATGCAATTTCTAAACTATATTGAGGAAGGCAGAAGCTACTCTACTAGCCACAAATAGTTGAGATAAAGAACAAAAATAAGCATACTTTGTGAGTCAATCTACAACAACCATAATAACATTTCTACCTTTATATCATGGTAACCTAGCAATTAAATCCATAATTACCTCTTACCATTATTGACTAGGGATGGATAAGGGCTATAAAAGACCTAGGGTTTTAATGGTTTCACCTTTGTTTTACTGACATACCATACATTCAACCACATTTTTCTATACATCACCCTCGAGTCCTTTCCAAAGAAATCCTTTTTGACTCTATCATAGGTTTTCAAAAACCATGAGTGACCTCCAAGTGGAGATTCATGAAGTTCTTGAAGGATTTTCTATTTGAGAAGATAATTCTAACATAGATATAATCTATCTTTGTATCATATTGCATTCCCCTTCCATGTAAAATTTTCAATCCCATCAGAACCTTGTTATAGATTTTGAGTCAATGCATGGGCAATACTATCATTCTCCCATTCTACCCTTGCTTCCTTGAGTAAGTTTGCTTGCTAAATGGTCATGGCACATAACAATGCTTCAATTAGTTCATCTTACCCAGATAGTACATCGGCCACCACATTTTATTTTCCTTTCTTGTAGGCTATTTCAAAATCAAAACCTAACATTTTCATCACCCATTTTTATTATTATTCATCGGACAATTATTGTTCCAAAAATATTTAAGGCTATCATGAACAATCTTTACCTAAAAGTGAGGACCCAATAGATAAGGTCTTCATTATTTGAATGCATGTAGAATAGCCATCATTTATTTATCATAGATGGATTTGATATAACTTTTACCCTTTGGCTGATGAATTTAAAAGGCAATGGGCCTACCCTCTTGCATGAGTACTACACCCATACCATATCTAGATGCATCACATTTAACCAAAAAAAAATTATAAAAAATGGATTAGCCAATAATGACGTGGTGCATAGAGCCATTTTCAATGATTCAAATGCCTTGGTAGATATATCAGTCCATTGGAGGGATTATTTATTAAATAAACAATTGAATGGTGTTGAAATACTACCATAGTGTTTGACAAACCTATGATAATAACTAGTTATCCTCATAAATCCCCTTAGTTTATTAAGTGTCTTGGTAATCTGCCACTCCATGATGGCTTGGATTTTTTTAGGATCAACTTTTATTACCACATGTGATACAATATGACCCAAATATTACACTTCCTAAACTACAAAAGCACATTTGGATGGTTTAGCATACAACTAATATTACTCAATAACTGAGAGTACTTGTTTCACATGATGCAAGTAGTCTTCCTAATTTTTATTATAAACAAGGATGTCATCAAAAACACAAGTACAAACTTTCTAAAAAATGGCCTAAAAACCATATTATTCAAACTCTACAAGGTGGATGGTGCATTGGTGAGACCAAAAGGCATGACCAAAAATTCATAATAGCCTTCATGAGTACGAAAGGCTATTTTAGGAATGTCCTCCTCACATATCTAGATTTGATGATACCCAAAGTGAAGATCTAATTTGGTAAAATAAATAGTACCATGTAATTCATTTAAAAAATCATCAATTATATAATCGAAAACTTATCTTTGATAGTGAACTTGGTAAACTCTATATAATCTAGGCACATCCTCTAAGTTTCATCCTTCTTTTATACCATGACTACTGGAGAAGATTATTCACTTTAGTTATGGTGAATGGTACTTACCTCCAACAACTCTTGTATCATTTTTTCAATTTCACTCTTCTGGGCATAAGTATATCTATATGGTCTAATGTTGGGTGGTGTACTTCTAGGAATGATTCTAATGGCATGATCATGAGTATTATTAGGAGGAATACCTTTTGTCATGGGTCCAAAAACAATTGAATGCTCATCTAATATTTATTGTAACTCAAGATGGGTAGACTCCTTAGTTTGTTGAATGTCAATAGAAAATGAGCATGCCACAAATCCTTTAGCACCTTTTTTCATCATTTTGGTCATTTGATGTGAACTAACCATTTGTGGATATTTAAATCTTAATCCTCATAGTTCAACTGTCTTGCCTTCATAATAAAAATACATGAATAATTCATGAAAATTCATCTCAATAGTACCCAATGTGGTGAGCCATTGTACTCCCAAAACAATATCAGTCCCATCCATAGGAATAGAAAACATAGGAGAATCTATAAAATATCCCCCCATTAATATTTTAATACTATGTTATTTTCCATAACAATTAACTATACCACTATCTACAATCATGAATTGAAAATTTGGGGTTGGGTAGATGAAACAATTTAAATGAGCAATCAACTTAATATTGATGAAATTATGTGTACTACCTGAGTCAATCAACATAGTGACCTTCTATTTCTTAATGAAACCCATCACCTTAAGAGTATGAGGAGTAGAAATACCTACAAGGGAATGGTAGGAGATAGTAGGTTGAGAATCTACAACTTCATCCTTAGGTCCTTTAAAACCCTCAATAGATGCATCCTCATCTTCTTCATCCTCATCATCCCCTTCAATGTAAAATAACTTCTTTTTAACACATTGATGACCTTTGCTCTATTTACTATCACAACCATAACACAACCCTTTAGAATGATTATCCTCAATTTGTTTTGGTGTCAATATGGTAGGTTCAGTCCATGATGGAGTTGGGAAGGTGTATTTTTGACTAGTAGTGAAAGTATGATGTTTGATCATCTCTTTTTATTCTACCAAGTGTGCCCTTGGTATAGCTTTAAATATAACTATGGGGTTAAACATACAAACCTCCAATTGAATACTATTTTTTAGTCCACCCAAAAAAATTAAGTTAGATTTGCCTCAGCGATATCATCTACACGTAAGGATTGATTTTTAAATTGATGAATATAATCCTTCACTATTCCTATTTTTCATAGTTTGGCTAAGTGGTTAAATTATTTTTTAGAAACGTTGTCCTGATAATGAGGCATCCGTTCATCATAGAATATTGACCATGTAATAGGAGCACTAGTATTCTTATTTTGAGCACAAAACCAATGATACCAAATGAATGGCTTAGTTTCTAGATACAGAGATGCCACAACCACCTTTTGAGAGCTAGGATTTTGGTGTAAATCAAATAAATTTTCAATTTGATTGATCCAAGTGAGTGGATCCTTACCAGGAAAATTCCACAAGTCTACTTTTAGAAACATTGATTTTACCCCCATATTGATGGTGTTAGTATTAAGATGAGGAGGATTAGAAGGAAAAAGTAGAGGGTTATTGAGTGGTAAATGAGATGAAATGGTAGCTAATTATATCATTATTTGATGCAACTGATTGTTCATGCCATTAAGCTTCCCTTGCATTACTGATATTTGAGTTTGGGCTTACACATCCTTTTACATTAGGGCATGTAGATTTGACTAGATTTAAGAAATCATATCAGATGATTCAGATTCCATGGCATCCCCTAAAGGCATTTTATGGGTGTCTTTCCCTTTCCCTCATCCACGGGTGTTAGGAATAGCCATATAAAGGGTTGATGGTGAACTTTATTTTGCCCTGTTGACCCAACTTTGACCACTAAATTTTTTAAATATTCATTACTCAAATCACAAATATCAAATAATATAACCAAACTAAATTTTTCCAAGGTTCCAAAAATATAAAAAAAATTGAAAAATTCTACAAGTTACGAGCTATGGATCAAATTTATGAAAAAACATAAAATGATGATAAATTTTGGAAAAAAAATAAAAATTAGCTTAAATTTTAATGGAAAATGAATGATTTCTCAACTCCAATAAAAAAATTGTAAAGAAATTCTCACCCATTTGTAAGATATATCCAAATTTCAAGATCTAGGGTTTTTGACCTGATTATGGCCCAAATTGATGCTCTGATACCACTTCGAATGATATTAATTCACCAAATAAGTATACATACAATATTATATCATAATTATATGGAAATATTTCAGAAAATATGAATAGTATATAAGCCACTTTGAGGGGGAAACCTCCCAAATTCTTTCAATAAGATTGAATACTCAAATATTATGATGAATAACTAACCCTACCTCCTATATATAGTATAACAAAGCCATGTGCCACCCATAGGCTAACCTAATAAGTATATGAATGCATAAATAAATTTAAAATAAAATACAAAAGGGTTATGCAAGCCATAAGTCAACTACACATATCCCTAAACATACCAACGATTAAGGCAATAGAAAAAATATATTACTTGCATTACATATGTTACATACATTATTTTATTGACATTTATATTAGTATGATGACATACTCTCCACATTTTAACATTATTAAAAATGATGTCATATTTACACATGACCTAATGCAATTAACTCTTATTTTGATATGAGTGACTTAAATGATACATACCTCTTTTAAAAATGGAGAATTATAGTGGGATTATCATACATACATTATACCCATGATCATAAAATTAAATTAGGGTATAAATATCATATATTTAGATCGGTTAAGATATTTTCAAATACATTAATTTGGTCACATGTACTTGATAATGTTAATTATTGACACATCATAATCCACATGACTTGTACCTTAATAATTAACTATTATTCACCATTACTCTAATCCATTTATAGATATTTTAATGTAACCCTTTTTTTGAAGTCATCACTATATATATTTCAAAGTCAAATTATTAAAAGGATTTATTCTTCCTTAGATTGTTACTAGCTCAAGACAATTATCCTTGATTTTTTAGGACAAGTCCATGTTTGGGAGATAGATTCAGTGTTATGGATATATCCACCTCAATAAACCTCATCCCATGCCAACTAACATCTAGTTTCCAAATTTATAAAAATTATTTGGGTCTTTCCACACATTTCATAGGGCCAGCTAAAGGAAATTATCAAAATATTTCACTATATCAACAAATCAAAACATCATTTCAAAGATGATTTGGTTGTGATCTTGGCATTAACTATTGAGAACTTTCACAATATTTAATATTTAAAATATTCCCTATTCCTCTAAAATTTAATATCATTCACAAGGAATAGCCTCAAACTAAGTTTAAATAATCTCAAAGTAAGTCAAAATCTATCATTGTCAAGTATGAAAGCCATACATACATACATACATACATACATACATACATACATACATACATACATACATACATACACACATATATATATATATATATATATATATATATATATATTCAAGGAGCACAATTTCACAATAACTCTAAGTGGAAGAACTTTCTGGGTTTGATTCCCATCCTTAGATTATTGGATATGTACTTAGATTATTGGATATGTAGGCAATGGTTAATCATCAATGGGTGATTAGGGTTAGCTCAACCCATTAAACTCACCTTTCTTTTTTAAAGGTTTAAATTTTACATGGTACCCTTAGGTTTTTAAAGATAAAATAATAAAAATAGATATTCCATGCATAACAAATAGAATCATATAATATCAACCTAATTAGAAGGCACATGTGCAAAAGGTGTTGTAGTAAGAAAAAAATCATGGTAAATGTAGACAAGTCCACAGTTAATGGACATGAGTGGCCTACGTTGTTATACAAAGAGTGTAGTCTTGTTGATGAATATTATCAAATTTCTCTCCTAATAATATATTTCTACACCTATAATTTATTTATCTGTATCTATAATTCATCAGTCATAGTCATTAATAGACATGACTAACCTGTACAACTTTCCAAGGAGTGCAAACCTATTCAAAGATAGTTTCAAATTATGTCCCTAATCATGAGCATAGAGAGTCATATATTTTATTGATTTCCACTTTCATATATTTGAAGAAATTTAAAAAAATTCTAATTTGAGCTAAATACATTTCATTTTAGTGTTTTCAAAAAATAGAAAATTCTTTTATTTATCAATTTCAAAAATTAGAATTATTACAATTATTGTACATCTTTGGCATTCATATTTGTTTCAAGTTTTACACCTATTAGTGAAACATATTTATTATAAAATAAAAATAGGGTATATGGTTTAGTTACATGATAGATATTAGAACATTGATATAGATTATGGGGGCATATTTCATGTATGTGCACTCACTTTACATATACTTAAGCATAAATTCATACACACTTGGGCTCATATGCATGGGCATATACATATAGTTTACACAAAAAAGAATTACAGTTTCCCACACACATACAATTGAGATATATGTTATCAGATCTAACATATAGATGTGAACTATTATATATAAATAGTTACATACCTAGAGGGCATTATACTTGTTATTTCACATATACATACTTTCATATTCATGAGGCATGATACTGGTTTGTGCACATACACAACAATAGATTTTATAGTTGAATAAAAAATGTTTGTCAATCCACTTCACACTTATTATATTTTTGATCATGATATGGGAATGAACATTTTCATTTTATTTTTATTGTGAATTTAATTCTATATTGAGAAAAAATAGTGAAAATATACAATCAAACCTATGTTCATGATGGGGGCATGAACACATTTCATTCCCTTTCTATCATTCTTTTTTTGTGGAGATAACTTGAGAAAAACTATATAATTACATCAATAAGTTTTATGCAGTGGTTGATTTATTTTTATTTAAGTGAACCCATCATGTGGTCCTCTCTTTTAATTGAAAAATTATTTAGGTTAATACATTATGTAATTATCCCCATCCTCATGAGGTTTGGGACATGTTGTCTTCCCAACCCAAAAGTTTGCATGGTTACACAAATTTGGGGCATGATCACCCCAAATCTCCATGTTATTTAACAAGTAATTACAAGTTTCTCTAATGGTTCAACAAAGAATCATCATCTCTAAAAATTTGCAAGGGAAACATGGTTGTCACAAAAACATAGGTGTACTCTTACATTTTCTATTTAAAATTTAAAATTAAAATTTTTAATCTATGGAAAATATTTACACATCATTGCAAGTTTTTATTTTGAGTGGATTGCATAATTAGACCTTCATACCAAAGACAAAATGTGTTGTACATACTCAAGTACATCATATCATTTAAATCTATAAGTTCCATTACTATAAAAAATAGGGGCATTTGTAGATATAAACATTTGGTATTAAGTACTTGAAGATGACAAGTTTGACACACATTTACCATGTATGAATTGAGTGCATAAATAAGGTCATAATATTCCATTCAATTACAATTGCACGTTATCTTATGATTTTGATATTTTCAGTATATTATTACACACCTATATGAATTTTATTATTGTTTTCAAACCTACTAAATATCCTACACAAGCATATCCAGACCTTCAATTTATTCCACATGTACATAGGTTGGTTCTTGTTGATATTTTTCTCCCAAAAATTTTGTAATGTCAAGTAACCTAAGGGAGACCCATTAAATTCTAGGAAAAATGCCTTAAAATGATCCAAGACACTTATTTCCCAAAGATAAACAAAAACCAGAGATCTAGGTGTAATTTGTAACTTGCAAAGTTTAAAGTTTCAAATTGCATCTGGACCTCAACTTCTTGATTTAATCATAGCCAGTGGAAACCATATATTAGAATGAAATTTATAACTTAAAAAATTTCAAATCGATTCCCAACCTCCACTTCCTATACAACTCACACCCATTGGAAACTAGAACCCCACTCATAATTTTCAACTTGCAAAATTATAAATTGAAAATGGAGCTCCACTTCCCACCAAACACATAACCCATGGAAACTAGAGATTGGAATGTAATTTTCAACTTGTAAACTTGAAAATTACTTTCTAACCTATGCTTATCATGCATCACTCCTACCAAAAACTAGAACTCCAATTGCTCTTTTTAACTTGTAAAGTTGTAAATTGCAACTTGAGTTTCACTTCTTACCTTTTAATTTTCCTATGAAAACCAGAACCCATGTAATTTGAAACTTGAAAAGTTGAAAATTACACCTCAAGTTCCAATTTCCCATTTACAATAAACCTAACTACCAAATCGAAAGTGGAGGTCAAGGTGTAGATTGTAATTTTGTAAAGTTGTAAAATTGCTCCAAGACTATGGATTTTTGAACATCCCACCAACAACCAACCTAGGGAAATTTATTATATAAGTTATATAAATCTAAATATGTTTAATTATAATTAATTATTAATTTTCAAATTTTTAGATTGGATCTCTACACCTCAAACCATGGCATTGCTAGTGACCTCAAGGCATGATGTTAATGCCTCATACATGCATCCTTGAGCCATGACACTATTGATTAACCATGTAAGGTATTATTTCATCCCTCTATGTTTTTATAGCTACCATTTTCTATGTCAAATATTTCTTAGGTTATTTTCTTATTTTATCTCAGCTATTAAAATTCTAGGATTCTTTTTCCTTTGCTCAACATCACTAGGGTTTAAGTTTATTCACTTGGTATCATCTAGTTACCCATCTTCCATTACCCAAGTTATCTTTGAAACCTTCCAAACATTTTATATGAAATTAAAATCCAAGGGACCCAGTGTTCCACTCAGCTTAGAATCTAGCATGAAGGAGATCCTAGACACAAACCTATGACATATTGACCTAGGTGATTTCTAGACTAGGGTGAATGCCAAATTCAAAAATGACTAGATTCAAAATACCTCAAGCATCAACTTCCCCTATCAGTATAGATCCCTGAGCTGGTGATCACATTAGTGAAGCACTATGATAGTAAAAAGAGATAAGTGTTGAATGATAAGGGAAAAAGGATTCTAAACCTAGATCCTAACTTCATAGACTCAGTGTTCCTGATCCCTCAATATAAGAGTTATCTTGATGTAAATCTTGAATCATCAAATAAATTCTATCAGGACAATAACACTTGATGTCAAAGGGTAATCAATAAATAATGGATAAAATTCCCTAGGTATACATCTATAAGACTACCCAAAACATTGGCAAGGATAGATTTTAAGGATAAATTGGGTGATTTAATCATACTCCTACATAGGATCACTAGAAACCTTGATGCCAAGAAATTATAGGACTGGATAAACCAATACATATGGGTAATCCATTAAAATAATTAATATATCCACTGGGTACAATTGATAAGTGACTCCATCCATAATTAGTTGATGGAATTCTAGCATACAGGGAAGTTCTATATGAATTCATATATAGTCTACATATTAGCAAAGGGGATAGCCTTCCCAAGATTGAATACAGTAGCCAACAAAGTAAACAAGGTTTTCAATTATTACCCTAGCCTCACTCTCAAGGCAAGTAAGCAACAATTTATAAGGGTAAATGATGTATTCATATACTACATCAAGTCATGTTTTATAAAGAGATAGAAAGGAAGAGATTCTTTGATGCTGTTACATCAGAGATCACAAAATAGGGATCTTATTTCATTTAGTTCCCTACATACTCATACATTAGAGTAGGAGGCTTTAGTGGTTTCACTTTCACCCTCCCAAGGTATGTAAGTGATAAATGGGATTTAATGTAACTTTTGAGATAACTTGTAGAGAATCATAAGCTATTATCAAGTAAACATAAGGCATGAATCCAATTCCCCATTATTATATGGAGGTATACATGCCCTTATCCAAATCCAAGTGCAAATGCTGAAATGACTTAGATGACCTTGAGGGCTCTAGAGGTAAGGCCATTTTATGATGTAAATAGAAACATTACTAATACATTGGGGATCACAACATACTCCCACATTCATACCATGAAGAATATTAGTAGGAAATTTAATATGAAGAAGAAGTGAGACTGAAGGATTATTCTAGAATGACCCTAGATCAAATCAAGGATTTTAAAATGACACCATTCCTTGAAAACTATTAGATAATGAATCCATAGTAAACAAGGTCTACTATGATAACAAGATCTTTTCTCAACCCCTTCCAGTAGTAAGGTGGTCTATTCTTGAGTCCTTATTTTTGAATTTTGAACACCACTAGGTCTTAATTCAAATTCAAAAGGTTATGTATACATACAAAACTAGTGCATAGTTTTTAATTACCAAGTAATCATCTTAATTACCATATACATTTTTTCATTCAAAAGCTATCGATTACACCTTATACTAAATTACATATTGTTTAATTATAATGTCTTAAAAAAGGTCAAATTTAAGTTACATTACTTGTATCAAGGGTTGAGATATGAGAAAGATCATATAATTTCATGAGAAATATTACACACACACCCCTTAGAGGGATAAATACATGGGATTTTGAGGCCCTCCTCAAAGTATATGGATATGTAGGTATCACTTAGCAATAATAGAGTTACAAGGCTTAGCCCAACTCACATGTTAAACTTTTTTATTAAGTTATTGGTGGTCAAATTAAAAGAAACTAAGGTCTTTATTATTTATGGTATTACACATATGATCCAATCATATCTATAGGTAAAACAAGAATACAATTCTAGGTGCATCTTCAAGAAAAACACAATCAATTACTATACATATTTAGATCTAAACACCTCCATTGATATTAGGACACCTACATTAATGCAAGTTTCCCAAGGATGACATAAGTGTTTGGTTAGTTAAAATAGTTAAAATCTAGAATAAACAGAGCATAAAGTTAGCTTGTGGAAATTACATGAACCTAAATCATCCTAATAACTTAGACCAGTGTGAAAAATAAGATGTGATCTTTCTAAACCTTGATTATATAGTTATTTTTTTTATTCATGACATATGATTTAATAGGTTAAATTACAATAAACTATCATTTATTACCTAGATTTGAATATTAATTTATGGCACTCAAATATTTTATTTATATAGTTTTTTTATGCTAAATCCCCATTTAGAATAAAATGTTCTAGTGATCCCATCCTCTCAGTTTAATTGAACCAAACCCTAGCATACTTTAGGGTTTCCTCTTTCTATAAGTTTTTTATATTTTTTATATTTACCTTTTCAAATATGATTTTACTTGCATGGGCATAGTGTAAGTGATGTTTTTTCTCTTGGTAGCCCTATACCTTGTATTTTTTTTATCTTGGGTGTGTTTAGGTTTGCACATCTTAAAATTCATACTTGTGCTAAAAACCCTAAGAAATCTCATCATTTAGATCATTTTTAATCTACCTCATAGTTAATATACTACTTATGAGGATATTATGGTTGAAAAAAATTGTAATACATAGTCTTCATTTATATCCACTCCTTATAATTACAATAATGAAAATACAAAAAGTGAAAATGAAAATATTGATGAATATGGTGAACTAATAGCATGATTTCCTATTCTCCTTATGATTATGATTGTGATTCCACATATTCTGAAGAGGATTATGAAGAGCATACTTTTCCTATTTCTCCTACATTTCATATCTTTCAATATAATGATGAGGTTCTTGAATAAAAATAAAATGTACCATTTGTTAGTGCATTGCTAACATTCAATGTCATAAAATGAACATGCATGAAAATATTATTCCAAATGTTGAAAATAAAAATCTTTCATGCATAAAGCATTCCAAAGATGAAACAATAGTTGAATTTACATATTATTTATTCAATGATGAGCTTGTTATAAAGAATGAATGTTTACCATCTTTGAAAAATATTGAAAATGATAATCAAGTTTAAGATTCTAATCCTTATTTGTTTCATGAAAAAAGCAAATAATTAAATTACTTATTTATCTCTAGATATCAATAATACACATGCATGTAATACTTCTCTCCTTGTCCTTTTGGGTTGGAAAAATGAAAATGATAATAATATTCAAAATAATGTAGATGCATGTTCTTATACCATTCTTAAAATTCAAGATAAACAACAAAACATCTTTGTCAAAGGTTTCCTAATGAAAGAATTTTCTAAGCCAAGTAGTAATAGTGAAACTCAAGATTTAAATGTTATTTGTGTTAATTTTCCTTTCTCTAATGATCATGATGTATATATATTATAGGATATATTCCATATTCTATCTGTTTCTCCTTTGAATTCAAAAATGAATGTGAAACTTAAAATTTTCCTTCCTATGATGATGTTTCAAGAAAATAGAGAATATTCATCTTTCCCCTTATTTTACAGTTTTTGCTAAAAATAATGTTATAATTCTACATGAAAATAATTAAAGTACACCTTGTATCTATATTTTATGTAATGAAATTTTACGTAATCAAGTTCTTTCATATGATAGTTGTATCAACCTTCATGACGTCTAAAATTATATAATAACCTATAATGAATCATCATGTATTACCCAATATTTTTCAAACATGTCTAATCCCAAATTAGAGTGCAATTATTGTTTTAAAGAGGCCATCATTAATATGTTTCATATGGATGGTAATTTATAACCTATGAGTACATATTAAAACTCTCCAAAATTTGATCCTATTGGCATAGTATCTATGATGACTACTATAATATATCTTCAAAAAAATTATGATTCTTAAATTACAAGTAATTTCACATGATTATACTCTTAATGATAATATCTTAGAAGATTAACCCATTACATGGGATATTTTTGAACCTCCTTATCCTACCAATTTTATTATGCCTATGTTACCTCCATTAAATGGTAATGGAGACCCTAAAAATCACTTGAAACATTATATACACTCCTTATACCCTTGGAATAAAGATGAATACTTATTATTAAAAATATTCCATAAAAGATTAACATAAGAGTCTATTTATTGGTTCTATAGCCTTATAAATGGGTCCCTAACAACTTACAAAAATATTGAAGACATATTTTTGAAATGACTTACATAAGCAAAAATTACCTAAATTACCATTAGAATTTTTTTAAGGATTAAAAAATAAAATGATGAGTCTATTCAATAATATGATATCATATATAATGTTGTATTATATTCCTTGAGCTATGAACCATCATATTTAAAATTGTAATTTATATTTAGTTTAGGACTCCTTTCTCCATTAAAATAAATAACATTGCTCAAGCCCTTTACTTCCTTTGATATCTTATACATGGATTTGCATAAATATACATGTGCACTAAAAAATACCAATGTTGAATCACCTACATCTTCACCAAAAGGAAAACATGTTACAACAAATTCTTACAAAGTGAAGAAACAAAATAAAATGGTTCATGATCCATCTCAAATACCTTCTTCTAAATCAGTAGTACATACCAAGGAATAAACTATAAATGTTTTACACAAAGGAAAACATTCAAAATATATAATAAATCTTATATTAAAAACATATACCTCTACTAAGAGGAAACCACTTTAGTTTAATTGAATAAGAGATCATTCATATGATATATTATGTATATTATTATATAAATGGTTGATTACTCTTCTTATAAATTAATACCATCCTAGAGTTGAAAAGGTGAAAGGAAAGCCCTTTGCACTTACCATGGTATTAATGGGCCTCATGACAATGATTGTTTTTATCTAAGTCAAAATATTACACAACTTGTAGACAAAGGAGTTTTCACATTTCATAAAGAGCCAACAAGGTCTACTTCTCCCATTTCTTTTATAGGTCACTCTAAGAGGGTAGAAACATCCCATCTCACTCATTTTAAGGAACTCGCAAAAACAAACCACTAGAATACTTATTTATCCTACTACACCCTCTACAATGTCTAATCTCACCCACATTAATCCTACCCAAGAACCATTTGTCAATCAAGATCTCACTATAGGTTTACTTAAGGACAACATAAAACCATGTGTTATAAAATATAATAATACTTAGACACCTATATTTCATATATAAAATAGTGGGTACCTAAACAAATTTAGAAGGATATAAATGAAACAAATACAGTTGATATTTATAGAGATGAACCAATTATTATATTATAACATATCACATTTACCACATGATCATTATATTTGAGAATTAAATATTCATAACCAAATTCCATTACATACGTTGATTACCTCAGATATTACTAAATCAAATGAAATGACTAACTACCTATCCATTACCACATAAAAAAATTTCAAATATATTAAACATGTATAAAATATAAAATAAATTAAAAAAATAAATTACAATCCATCAAAATGAAATATTAAGAAATATATCATTATATATATGTATATATATATATATATATATATATATATAAGTGACAAATTTTTTATACATTTAAATCAATCATATGTATGGGCATATCTATTGGAGTATAAGATTCATCATCATTATCTATCTCCAATAACCTCACATATCTTGATATGGAGGCCTCGATATCTTGCCTATGTTCTTGAAATTATTACCACTCTTGAAGTCTCTCCTCTAGGGTTCCTAGATGATGCATTGTCTAATCATTCTCACAATGAAGATCATCATAATGGTTGATCAACACTTACATAAACTTCATAGAAATCCTCTCAAGAATCAACCATATATTAATTTCTATACATAACTCATCTTGTTTAATAACCACCATGTGGTATCTTTCCACTAACCTATCCATAGGATCAAATAATGATGCATGGGCACCCAAAATGTCAAATAATCTCCCCACAAACCCCTCACCATTAGTATACATTGGCAAACTATGTGTTTAGACCAACACATCATGATCTATCATTATGAATCACTCATGATTGCTTAAAATTAATCAAAATAAGTGCAAATTAGATATATTTATCAAATATAATATACCAAATATGATAAAAGTAAAGAGATAATTTAATTACATGTTTTTTACCACTACCTCACCTAAAGGTTGAGGGCTTGTATAAGCTCCCACATCTTTACCTTCTCCATCTCCACCCTCTTCCATAGGTACTACACCAAGGGGAAATAATAATAAGTAATAACAATGTCTAATGTGTGCCAGACTACCACTGGGTATATACATTTATGCATCATGTTGGAATTTTGGCCTTATAGGCCAAACACCAACCCCTAACATTAAAAACTTTTGGTGACCACCACCCAAGCTTGCTTATGGTGATTCTCAACATAGTCGTGCCATCTTTGGTATTATTGAGAGTCTCTAAATATTATTAAGAGAATCATGATGTACCTTTGTTTTATTCTTGAATATTTTTTTATAAGTATATTGAGTCTTTTGGTGATGTGTTAGGTGTCATAGTGGTCTTTGAGTAAGAGAGATGATTATCAAGAAGTCCTAAACATTCCAAAGGAGTGATTTATCCCTATTTAAGGAGTTTATGAATATTTTGGTAATATGAAGGTGTTTGAACAATTTTTAAAGGCCATAAAATGAGGATCATAGTGTATTCAACTCCATTGTCAGTGATATATTTATATAATCTATATATCAACTTTATCACCCCTCCTAAACCATCAAACACCCCTCAAGCCACTTTATACAAGCCCAGTTGCCTTGTAAAACCTTATAAAAGGGAAATGTTTTGATAAGTTACATTAAAATTGGTCTTTAATAGGACTTATCCATGCCACATTATAACCCCTATGCATTTCATGGCACTAAAGGCCTTTTTGAGACCCAATCACACCCTGTCCACTAGCTAAATGGGTCCCACATGCCAAATTGTGGCTTTTCCACTTCCTCCCTACATTTTATCCTATTTGAAATGGATTATTAATTAATTTACCCCTCATTTTTCCCTAAAATTATGGTACCCATCTTGAGACATGGATAAAATTGTGGAAAAATAGAGATTTTGTGTATTTATTATAATTGTATAAAATTATACATACTATACCATATAGAGGAGGATAAAAAAATGAAGATGAGGTCATGGCAGGTACTTTAGGAAAGTTTCATAGTTAAATGGTGTCAAATATAATCAAAACTAGCCATCTCACTTCACCTACTTTTTTTATAGACCCAGAGAGCTCCTCAGGTTTATGCTTGTATCATACATAGGAGAGAGAATGGGGGCTCAAGATCATAACCAGAGAAAGTACATCTAGACAAATTCTACCCATGGGTATTTATTTGGGTATTGGTCTCATAATCTTTATGAACATTACTTAAGATGTTAATGAATTTTTATACCATCCTTGTCTACATGGGCCAAGTTCAACAAAATGGTTTTCATGGATTATGGGCTTATTTGGTCAAACTAATGAATGATCTAATTTTATTAAGTCTTGAAGGAACTTATTATGGGATTATTTATAATTTAATCACATGTGTGATTTTTTGGAACCAAAAAACACAAAAACTCTTTAATCTATATAAATGTTTGGGTATTGAACAGAGGTTGAATGTCTTCATCAAAAGTTATGGGCTGAGTTGATGAGTTTGTAGGGTGCTTCATGTTTCACCATACCTCCTTACTTGATTTATATGTCTAAAGTCCTCCCATCATTTTAAATGTATATTTAATGAGGTTTTCATATGCATTCAAGGTTCACTATGTATAATCATTGTGTGTTATTCATGACACCATCAAAACCTCTAAAACACAGTCCAAGAATAATTAAATCATGGTAAAAGTGTGTTATATTGGTTATGGATCATCATCATGCCTTTTTAAAAAGATCCTAGACATCAATCTCAGCCATAAGGGCTTATAAATCACCTATCCTATATCCAAAACTCACTCCATAATTCTTATTAGAAGTTAAGGTTCTTAGCATATATTAAAGATCCTCAAAGTGTCCTAAGTTTTATTTCTTGACTATGTTTGCCCCTTTTTTACCTCCAAAAGTGTTATTTTTTTATTAGCATCTATATTAAGTTCCTTAAGGTTAATGTTTATTTAAATTTTAATGGTTCTCATGCTTTATTACATGTCATATTTGTCCTCTATCATTTCACATTGTTCTTATTGTCTCATTACTATGTCTCACCCTTGTTTCATACTTCCACCCCATAATCACCCCACTGTCACTGTTTCTATCCATCCATCTGTCATTCTCAAGAATAAACCATCTGAATGGACCTATATTCACCTTTTAATAGTTATGATCCAAAATATTATGGAGGATGGACCCATGTAGGTCAAATATCCTATTAGAATGGTAAAATGACACCTACAACTAGTCATTTGGCCTACTATAATAAGTACAAAAAAGCATTTCAATGAATAAATAAGAAATTATCTTCAAGTAAAATTATATTTGAGAGAATTTAAGACTTTTTTCAAGTTAAAAATAATAACCTAATTATATAGGAACACCATAAGTTGTCTTAGAGCATTCAACTCAGGTGACACACTTGGACTATCTTAGTCCATATAATGAGAAATCTAAGAGACTCTTGACAATTGGATTATTGGAATGGAATTGAGGTTTATCATAAAGAAAGGATGAATAGGGATAGGTATAAATTTCATTATTATATTATTGGGATGGATAATTTTCCAACTTATCTCCATATCCATCAATTCACTATCTCATACCAATCCAAACTATCACTTGCAACCACCCTATCTAGATAACTTAAGGAAAGGTTTGAGGATCATCATTCAAGATGATTAGTGGATTGGATAAGATTTTTTATGACTTTATAAAAAATTATGACTTATATATTATCCAAAATACTTACATGGATCCTATCTCTCTCACAATTCCACCTACAATAGGACCATATCAAGACCTAAGGTATGTTGTAAGGGGAAAAATTGAGACCACTATATGTATTAGAAGAAAGAGTGAAGTAAAAATGGACACCATGATAATATAATGAAATATTAATTACTATTTAAACCTATTATAAGTCTTAATCTCCCTCCTTCACTTATCAATGTTGAGACTCAACCTAAATGAGCCTCTACAATTGGAACTTTCTTGCCTCTTGACCTTGCAAGTAAATTGAGTCCAAATGGTAAAATAAATAATGATTTAATAATGTTGATTGAAAGATGATATCACACCATAATAACATGTTTTAATTAATATAAATGATATGGTACTCCACTATCCAACCTTTCTCTTGAACCATCACCTATAACCATTTTATTTGGATTACTTAAAATTAGTGTCATGTGATGGAGGTCACTGTTTAGGGAAATTGGTGGAAAAAGTGAACTCATAGGGACCCATTAAAAGGTAATATTTATAAAAAAAAATTTAAGACACTCATATGGAGTAATGTTTACCCCTCATCCATCCAAGAATGTAAAGAGAACACCTACAGGCTAGTCATTGAAGTAGAATTAAAGGTAGAAGTGCATGATTATCCTAATGCCTTAGGTGGATAAGTAAAAATGGGATCTTAATATAATAATATAATTATTAAATAATATCTAATATCATAAACAAGGTTCAGGTGTATGCACCTAAAATCTATGCCAAACTAAATCACTTGTAGTCAAATCATGCATAAGGAGAAGGTATGTGCTAAAGTCTCAAAGTACAAGCTACTCTACTCAAGATATAAGGATAATAATGAGTGTAAGGAATTAATATGATATATTAAATATTTTTTAGGACCTTAATATTTCCATTCAAGGTTTTAACAACATTCATTCATTCCATTCTGATAAAAAACTCAGTCAAGGAGACTTCAGTGAGCACACACATACATATGGAGTACAAAGAGAGTTGCAAATAGAGGGTGGATTCAAGAAGGTGAGACTTATGAGATAATAATGGATATTTCACAATGATATTTAATGGATTTCAGAATCAAATAACCTTAGTTAAATAATGGATGAAGACCATACTCAGAGATTTCATGCTCAAACATAGTCACCAGGCAGGCCATTGCCAGTCTAAGCAAAGGAGATTATTTGGAGCACTTGTAGAAATGGAAAAGATATAAAAATTAGTAAAATTTGTCATAATTACAATTTCAATACACCTATTATATCATTTTTTTTATAAAAATAATTGGTATACCCACTATTTTGTCTCAAACCGAGCCCTATCCATGACAGTCAATTTAAGGGCTAGATGAGTGACTTGATGTCCTAAAGGGATTAAAAATATGTTGGATCCCATAAATTATTTTATAATAGTGTGAAATTATAATAATTAACCTTAGGACTCCTCCAAAAAAATTTAACATCCAAATTTATAATCAAGAGCCTTGGAGATAGGCTAATACAGTCAAACATAAAAGTCTGCTCACAAACCCTAGTGTTATCTTAAGATACCTCCAAGCCCTTAAAAAAATTAGGATGGTAAAGGTGAGGTTTATTAAGATTTATGAGACCTCAAAATGGGTCTTCAAGTGTAATTAAGTTAAGAAAATGGTTCATATTCTATCAGACCTACTTGAGCCAGTGAACCTCCACATGATCAATTCAAAGCCCAACTTCAAATGCTCACCTAATTCACCACATTGGTTCTCAATAAAAATATCATATGGAATTTTAAGTATCCATAGAAACTAATAATACATTAATTATTAGTTTTCATTATGGTTTAACCTCTATGAATAAACATTAATAAAATAAGTAGTTAGAATTAGTCTGGAGACTACCCTAGTCCCACCTTTCAACATTCCTATCTCCCTACACCCTTTACATGGGAAAAAAATCCATTAATTGAATATGAGGAGGTAATTAAAATATTAATTCATGGAATTTTTTCCTAACTTCGATGTCCATACCCTATGAAATATCACTAAGACTCCTAAGTACTCATAAACCTCTCTAAAACCTTGGACAGTCTCAATCTCAGAAATGTTGATGTTTTATCATCCTATCACCCTAGAATGACCTGGTAAGCTCATTAAATTTCAATTAAAATTATATATGACTCCTCCCATGGTACTTTATTATACAAACACTGTATGAAATTATCATAAATCTATACTTTTGCAACATTTTGAGTATAAAGAAGGGTATAAAACCATTTGAGGAGATTCCAAATATTTGAGGGGATGTTTTGGTAACTTAAAAACCTTATCAAGTCATAATATTCATAAGGTTTCCCATATAAAAATTTTCATAACTCACTTCAAAAGAGCCGATATCCATACATGGAAGATAAGAAGGCCTAGTCAACTATTATGACAAAATTGCAAGTGTTCCTTGATCAAAAAGGCTTATATTATGGTATAAGGTGTCTTTTCAAGTATTAATATCATGTTTTCATAGGTTTGAAAGGTTTATTGTAGGTTTCATGGTATCTCAAATTCCAATACTCAGGCAATTAGGCCTAATTGGCCTATTTGGTCAATAAGAGATCTCAAATTTGGCTTAGAGGGGCCTATAAATGGAGTCAATGTAGGTTTTAATGCATAGTAGCTAATGGTTTTAATGGGTTAAATGCACTTTCAAGGCCATTTTTTAGGTTTTAATATAGTTTCATCATCAAATCAACATGTTCATTAAAAAAGAGGTTGCCCAATGCCTCTTGACAGGCCTAATCACACCCATATACACCATGTAACTTATATGAGAGGATTTATAGAATATTTTGAGCATGTTAAAATCTATATTAAAGATAATTGAAACTAAATAATCCCTTATCACCTTATTTTCAATACTAAAAAGAGTCATTAAAGAATAACTTCTCATGGAGAAGGTTGAGAAAGATTGTGTAGATGATGTAACTACCATTTGGAGTGGACCTTGGTCATTAATGCCTTCCTTATCTCACCTCCACAACACATTCACCTATTTTCCTCTCCTCTTCTACTATATATTGAAGGATTATATCTTTTTATTATATCCCTTAGGCTGGTATGAGGAAACCCTACTAGTACTTTTACTTGTACACCTACTTTAAATGATGAATAGAGCATTACAAATTCTTTGTTATCTGTACTCAGTATGTTCATGCTTATTTCGATATGAATAGTGGTATGATATTCCATTTCTATTTCCAAGTTTCACCTAAGTATAAATAAGCTTTCTTGGTAGGTTTTTTAGTGTGTTGTGAGGTTGATATCTCAAGTTTGAAGTGGAAATAAAATTGTAAGTGCCTTGAATTAGGCCTTATTATCATGACCCTCTTACTTCAATAATTCAAACTAGCCTTTAAGTGAAATATTATTAAATATAATTCATTGAAGATGATGTCTCAACTCTATGCATTTTCCATTAGTATGGTTAGGGGTCCAAAACTGAGTGGATAAGTGAGTATTTTGGTGCATCATCACTTTATAGTAGGTTTTATTTATGCAATCCCTTTTCCCTTTTCATCCCAATAGGATTAGGTCTTATAAATATAGATCAAATAATCAAATTATGGGATCTATCCCTATATAATCTAGAGGATTTTCATAAACAATAGGTGTACCATATCCTATAGGCCATTCCCATGTTAGCCTAGGTTTGAGGTAGACATGAACAATATTTTCTTTAGCAAGGGTACAACCTAGAAACCTAACACATCCAACATTACTACCAAACCAATTGAAAAATTCAATCCATTCCCTAGTTGGGAAAAGTGTCATATATACAATTATAGGGATAAAAAGGGACTACCTACTAAATGTAAAAATGTCTTAGCACTCAATCCTATTGTAAGTAATAAAAAATACCAATAATTTGATCAACCAACCACATGATAAAAATAAATTTAAATAACTCCTAAGAATTTTTAGGCCTCCTATCAAAGGTCATATGTGACTTCCAAATCATCTATATGAGGGTTAGATAATCAAGTATTATGTGATACTCCATAGTCAACTATAATCTCCCCTAATGTAATACCTATTGATGCAAGTTTTGACATGTATCTGACAATTAGGTAGGGATTTTTAATCCCTATCTCTATTAAAAGTAAACTCATGTGAACAAGTCTCCCTAAAGTCTTGGTTACCATGTCTTGGTATGCTAGTCTTCACTTAGTTAGATGATGTGCATTATTCCATATCAAGGGTCTTAGTATTAATGATTTGAATCAAAATAATTAAATCTAACTATGATATTTGGTAATGTTCATTCCTATAGGATTCGATTCCCTTCACCATTTGACTCTTTTGATTAGTTTATCATGTCTAATAATGTAATAATTCAACAAAAATAATAAAATTTTGAGATAATTTATCTAAAATCGATCAGGTTAAGTTATTTGATTTATATTTTTGCATTCCTAAGTTAATCTCATCATAAATAAAGAGAAAAATATTAGAGTTAAATATAAAAATGCTTATTACAGGCACAAGTGAAACTAAAGTTATCTAACTAATTGAATTCACATTTAAACCAATATTTAGTTGATTTAGACTTAACATGGCTTTAACTAAATATGATGCAAGTGTTTGGGAGAGAGAGAAACCCTAATAAATAAGGTAATTACTACCATAAAAATGTGCAAATAATGTCCGTATATATTTGATAGTAATCTATTTATCAACATTTTAATTTTGATTAATAATGTACTAAAATTCATCTAATCATTAAACTTAGAAAATAAGTATGTAAACAATAAGATAAAAAAGAGAAGGGAAGAGATTAGCTTATAAAAGAATAAAAAGATTTGTCTCTATATGTATCCTTTCACAATTCATAAAGAGTCAGATGTTATCATGGTATAAGAGTTATTATTAAATAAGCATGTTGGTTTATGGATTTAAAATTTAAATTTAAATGTAGATTTAAATTCAAATTCATCCCATGAGGTAGTTGTAGGAATATTTGATGTGGTTGGCCCACTTGAGGCCCATTGGGAATTATCCCCATTCAATTGCATCATGAGGATAGTTTGAAACATGTTGAACTGAATCAAGAATAAATGCCCATAAGAAATTCAACTAGGATTGCATTGAGATCATTGGTTATCCACATTCTATGTAGTTAGGACCATGTCTCTCTACAATAGATATTTTATCTTATATGATCCATGTTTGATCCTCATGCATAGTTCAATTTGATTATTCATGCCTCATTCATAATTTGGTTGGGAAATGTTCTAATTCTATGAATCAAATTGGATGCATGGTTCATTCTCGACCTTTGATGGTTTTAATGGCCAAATGGGATACCAATTTTATGCTTATGTTTTTTATTCTATGCATCTAACAAGTGTTTAATTATATGGGGTCCTAGCCACATGGCTTCCTCATAGTTTTTCTTATCTTTTCCTTTACTATGCAGATGGTTTTGATTATATAGGCCTCATTTCGACATTTGTTAGTTTATTGGCATCTACAAGTTTTAGCTATATAATTCACTTTTGTCATATCCATACCCATGTGGCCTCTTTTAATTTTCCCAAGAACTATGGATTTTAGTCTCTTTGATGCCATGCATTATCTTTTCAAAACTCTAGGCCTTTAGCTACTAGCTTCACATTTGATATTTTGGGATTTTAGGAAGTTACCAGGTGTCAACTTCTTAAGGCTCTAGGCCTATGGGCTTTGGATTGTTGGGCTAAAATGTTATCTCTCTATTTTCCATTTGGTAAAGGTTCCTTGCTTTATATCTTCATTTTTACTTGTTGACTATTCCCTTTATGGTGAAGTAATATCTTACCACATGGCATCATCTTGCTCACCCATTATCCTACCATTTTACCCTATTTGCATGGACTACCATAGGATAGTGGGGAAATAAGATTGTGCCACATGGAATCATCCCACTCACCCACTCACTTATGGATCTAACATTGTTCTTGTCCTACATAGAAATCTCTAGTTCAGTGGGGTAGTGAGATTATGCCATGTGAAATCATCTTGCTAATTAACCTAAATGTTTTATGTAAAGTATGGACATCTTTGAGATAACATAGTAGTAGGATCATTCCATGTGGCATCATCCTAATAATATACTATCCCATAGCATTGTTTACATCATCTCCCCATTTGGAAACCTTTTAAATAATTGACTGTCTTTTGAATAAGTGAAAAAGTGTCAAGTGTCTCTGGGCAACTTTTGATGAAATTGACTAAGTCCCATAGAGAAAATTTTTGACATGTGGCTCTAGGAAAAAGTAAAAAATTGACTAAGTGTTTAAAATTACTCTAAAATGGGTCTTACACCATCGAGAACCATGATAATTTTCCATGTGGCACCAAGATTTACTTTGGGTACCATTTTCAAAGACTCAAAACTTGGACATTCTTTGTGCAGTCCTCAAAACATTTGTTCAGAATAATTGTTTCAACTATTTACTCTACATTTTTTTTGAAGATTAAAATAATTATTTAATTTCAATTTACCAAATTCAAGTTTTATAACACAATTTTTCCAAGCACAAATCCCAACTATTCATTTTGTTGAACACTAAGTATGATAATCCTATTTTGTTAGAAAAACACAAAGGCCAACTTACAAAACAAATATGCAAAACATAGTTAGTGACTTAGATTTTACAACCAAAGGATATGAATTTTAATTCAAATGGATAAGAACATTCAAATTCCAACGGCTAAGTGAAAGGTCATAAAACCTAAGTATAAATAAAACTATACACAAAGTTAGCCATTTTCTTGATTTAAAAAGGGGATTTTGTCCATTTACATGAAAAGCGACTAAGTTAAAGAGTGAAAACTTACATATATTTAGCCATTAAAATTCAAATTGAAATTGAAATTGAAGCTAAAATGGATTGAAATGCCCAAGAAAAGAAACAATAAACTTCAAAAAAAATTAGATAATGTACATAAACCTAAGGTGAAATAGTCTGATAGGAAGCTATAAAATGTGTTTTAAACACAAGCCGATTAGAAGACTAAGACTTAGTAGACATAGGAAAAATTAGGTATTAAAATAATGTATTACTAAATAAAATCTTGGACTAAATGAAATAAATGCAAATACATTAAATTAAACCCACTTATTCACTTGTAACTTAATTATTTAGTACATTTCCAAGAAGGTCAATTCAAACCATTAACCATAATGTACTCTTAGAAAGTATAAGACTAAACTCCAAATCAAAAGAGGGTCCTCATTTTCTAACTCAAAATGGGGCATGTTGTATAAGTAATAAAAAATAGGTACCAACATCTATGGGATAGCAGAGTAGTGAGAAAATGCCACATGGCATCATCCCACTAACCCACTATCCTAGAGTACTAATGACATCATCACCTTATTAGGAAACCTTAGAAAGAATCTACTGAGTCTCTTAAAGTTGTGGAAATTTTTTGCATTTCCCTTGACAAATTTTGATGGAATTGGATAAGTTTCATGGAGCAAAATTTTGACACGTGGTTCTAAGCAAAAGTGAAAAATTGACTAAGTGACAAAAGTTACTCTAAAATGGGTTTGAGACCATCGAGAGGAGTTCTAAATCACCATGTGGTACTAATATTTACTTTTGTTACCTTTTATAAAGACTCAAAACTTAGAAATTCTTTGTGCAATCTTTGGAACATCTATTTGGAATAATTATTATGACTATTTCCCTAACATCTCTCTTGAAGAGTAAAAGACTTTACCACTTTCAATTTTCCAAACACAAAGTCTAACAACACAATTTTTATGAACACAAATCTTGACTATCCATTTTACTGAACACTAAGTCCAACAATCCCATTTTATCAAAAAGGCATAAAGGCCAACCTATGAACAAAATATGCAAAACATAGTTAGTGACTTAGGTTGTAAAACCAATGGCTATGAATTTAAATTAAAACATCTATGAACATTTAAATTCTAATGACTAAGTGAAAGTTTGTAAAAACTAAGTATAAAATAGAACTATTCACAAAGTTAACCATTTTCTTGATTTAAAAAGGGGATCTCATCCATTTACATGAAAAGTGACTAAGTTATATATTGAATCCTTATAAACATTTAGCCATCCAAATCAAAATTGAAGTAGAAATGGAATAAAATGCCCAATAAAAGAAGCAATAAACTTCATAAAAAGTTATATAATTTTCATAAACCTAATGTTAAATAGTCTGACAAGAAGCTATAAAATGTGTTTCAAAACATAAGCATATAACAAGATTAAGACTTAACAGACTTAGACAAAATTAGGTGTTAAATGAATGTACTCATAAATGAAATCTTGGACTAAGCTGAAGAAATGCAAAGACATTAAAGTGAACCACTCAATCACTTTTAATTTAATCATTTAATACATTACCAATAAGGTTAATTTAAACCATCAACCATAATGAACTCATGGAAATAATAAGACAAAATTTCAAATCAAAAAAAGGTCCCCATTTTCTAATTTAAAATGGGGCATGTTTTTCAAGAAAGAACTAATAGGTAAGGACATCTCTAGGATAGTAGAGTAACATGATCATGCCACATGGCATCATCCTACTAACCCTCTAAATTGAAGAACTACTAACATCATTTCCACACTAGATAACCTTGTAAATAATTGACTAATTCTTTTGATGCAGCATAAAAGTGTTGCATGTTCCTAGGCAACTTTTGATGAAATTGACTAAGTCTCACATAGAATAAGTTTGACATGTGGCTCCAAGCAAAAGTGTAAAATTGACTAAGTGTCAAAAGTTATTCTAAAATGCATTTGGGACTTTCAAGATCCATACAAAATTTCCATGTGACACTAAGATTTACTTCAGGTACCTTTTCTAAAGACTCAAAACTTGGACATTATTTATGCAGTCTTCATAACATTTGTTTGGACTAACTTTTTTGACTATTTCCTCAAATTTTTTCCCAAAGAGTAAAAGACTTCACTAATTTCTCTTTGTCAAAAAAAAATTATGATAACACAATTTTACTAAACACAAACTTGAATATCCATTTTTCTTAACACTAAGTCTGACAATCCTATTTTTCTAGAAAAAACACAAAGGCCAACCTACAAACAAAATGTGTGAAACATAGCTAATGAATTAGGTTTTAAAACTAATTACTAAGAGTTTTAATTCAGATGGATATGAATATTAAAATTCCAATGGATAAGTACAAGGTCACAAAAATTACTAAATATAAAATAGAACTATGCACAAAATTAATCATTTCCTTGATTTCAAAAGCAGATTTCATCCATTTACATGAAAAGCAACTACATTAAAAAGTGAACCCTTATAAACATTTAGCCATTCAAATTGAAATTAAAACACAAATAGATCAAAATAACCAATAAAATAATCAATAAACTTCATAAAAAGTTAGATAATTTGAATAAACTGAAGGTGAAATAGTCTGATAGGAAATTATAAAATGTGTTTCAAAACACAAGCAAAATCCTTGCCCTTGGTAAACAAGGTATTCAAAAAATTAGAGTTTTTGCAAGCCCTTGGATAGATAATTACAAGAATAAACTAAGTATATTTTCTAAGGGAAAGCCTCAATTTGAAAAGGAAGGGGTAAATCTACCTAAAAGGGGTGCTTCTAAGGAAGACCCAATTATAGTGTATAAGGAAAAGGAATAAGATGGGTTACATTTGTTGACTAGCAAAGCTTTGTAGTCTAAGAAGAAATGGAAAATTATAGTTGTTTAGGAATCTTATAAGGCCAAAATGGAAAAAGATGAGAAGCTGACCCACAAGTCATCTATCCAAGAAAAAGTATTAAATGTAGAGTTTTATTGAGTGGTTGAGTTCCTTGATAGATAGAGTAAATTTGATAACATAGAAAACGAATTACATCTCTAAAAAGCTATGTTTATGTGGTTTATGTGTGAACTCATATCCTAAAAGGAACATAAAAAGTCTCTTATAGATTTGGTGCACCAAAAAAAATTTATAGATGAGAAAAAAGAGATGGTATCCTAGTTGAAGACATTGAGGGATAGGGTTTTGAGCCTAGAATAGGAGAATGCATGACTAAATGAGAATGCAAAAAATCTTGGGTAGGTTAATAAGGAATTGATGAAGGATATATTTACTAGTCTTAAGACTCTAATAACTCTACTAAGAAGTATGCATAAAGGAGTTGGGCCCTCATCCTCATAGGTTCAAAAGTATAGTGAGTGTGATAAGGATATTAGATTATCATCCCCAAAAAAGTTTAATAGATGGTGTTATGCCCTTAACCTATAGTGCATCTAGGGATATGTTTGGTTGAATTGTGGCTTACACATCTTCATATTAGCTTGTTACATTTCTCAATGTTCTTAGTATGGTCAACCTATGGAATAACCATGGCTAAATAGAGTATATATAGGAGGTAGTGGTTAGTCTTTTATCATCATATTGTGAATTCTATTCTTATTACATTTTTTTGAGGTTTCCCCCTTCAAAGTGGCTTGGTCATAATATTCAAGTATTCTACTCTTTTGCTAATTTTGATTATGGATTTACTTAATTTTTTCTTAATTTTGCCATGTATAATTATACAGTTGTGAACCATCTAATTAATTTCTTTATAAGTGGTATCAGAGCATTAATTTGGGGAATTTTTTGTGATGCAATTTTTTTTAGATCTAACATCCTGAGCACTATAAGATCAAAAAAATATAACTTGTGATCTAAGAGGAATTGATTTTTTCATCACTGCATTTTTGTTCATGAATTTTTTTATAAAAAAAAGAAAAATATTTTTTTTTGGGTATATAATATATATATATGGAAATTTTTACCTTTTGCAAATTAACAATCATTGGATTCATCTTTGCAATATGATCACAATGGTATATTCTACCTATACACTTTTTTGGGTCAAAATTTTTTACCCTTGTGTACAATATCAATAGTTAGATTCATCTCATTGAGATAATGTAATGGTGTTTTCCATTGGTACATTTTTTAGGTTTTTTACATGGCTGGTCCAAACACTCATATATGTAGGAAAGGCCAATAAACTACAAAACCTCCTCACAAGGATGACATGCAATCTAAAACTTATGATTTATATATCTTAGAGGTAGTTCAACAACTTAAGTTAGAGTTATAAGGTATGGATAAAAAATATTATTTTGATATGGTTTAAGGTGACATTATAGGTTTAATAGGGGACTTGGATAGTGTGAAGGATAAATTAGAAAAAATATCTAGGTAATTGGCCAACTTGTCATCTTAGCCATGACAAAATAATCCTCCACCACTTCAATTTGGTTCTCTTACTCCAAACAATACCAATACCAATTCTAGCCCTAAGCTGATGTTGCCAAAAGTGGACTTGTTCAATTTTGATGGTAATGATCCACTCATGTGGCTCACTCAAATCAAATATTTATTTGATCTACATCAAACTCCACGTTTGCAAAAAGTGGTTATGGCCTTTCTCTATCTAGAACTTGAGCCATTCATTTTACATCATTGGTTATGTGATCAAAATAATAAGAAAGGTGCCCTAGTTTCATGATCAATATTTTATGAGGAGTTGCAACTCCACTATCACAACAATGTCTTTAAAAATTACTTCAGTTAGCTAGCCAAGTTGTACTAAATTGGGACTATCAAGGACTACATTCATCAATTTTAGAATCTTTCCTTACATGTGGCAGACATCATTGAGGAAAATCTAATTGACCTATTTTTGGGTGGCGTCAAAGATAGCATCCAATTGGAAGTTTACATGTTTCATGCCAGTACTTTATCTAAGGCAATACCAAAGGCATGTATGATTGAATACAAAGAGATGATTAGATGAAGACCTTTCACAATTGTTCATAAATTCACCTTTTCAACACCATCATTTCATCATCCTACAAGATTGACACCTTAACAAGTGGAAGAAAAGTGTGTAAAAGGTAAGTGTTTTGGATGTGATAGAAAATGGATCAAAGGGAATCAATGTGCTAAAAAGAAGTTATTTTACATTTACAGTGCCAAAGAAGAGGAAGAAGATGAGGAGGATTCAGTGGAAGGGTTAAAATAACCTGAGGATGAATCTGAATATTCTCAACTTACTATTTATTATCATTCACTTTTAGGCATTATTACTCCTCAAACTCTTAAGGTGGTGGGGTTATTTAAGAAACAAAAGGTGACTATGTTAATTTACTCTAGAAGTACACATAACTTCATCAATAGTAAGTTGGTTGCTTGTTTGAATTATTGAATTTACCCATCTTCAAACTTTTAGGTCATGATTGTAGATGGTGGTATGGTCAACTATTTTGGAAAAATGTCACATTATTATGCTTGCTATGGGAGACTATTTATTATATTCCCCTATGTTTACTATTCCCATGGGATGATTTGACATTGATTTATGAGTGTAATGGCTCACCACTTTGGGCACTATTAATATGAATTTATAATAACTATTCATGAGGTTATAGTTAGAAGGAAGGACTTTTGAACTACATGGATTATGGGATTAATCCCTACAATTGGTTAGTTCCCACTAGATGATGAATATTCTTAGGATTTTATGGAATGTTTATTTTCCATGGAGGTTCAACCAACCAAGGAGTCTACACATCTTGATTTGTAAAAGGAGTTGAATGACCATTCTATTGTTTTTGGTGACATGATGAAAGGAATTCCTTTAAGTCATGCACATGATCATACCATTAGACTCATTCTAGGAAGTACACCATCCAATATAAGACCTTACAAGTATCCCTATTCCCAAAATAGTGAAATTGAAAATATGGTACAAGAAATGTTGGAGGCAAGAATCATCCAACATAGTCAAAGTAAATATTCTTCCCTGGTGGTCATGGTGCAAATGAAGGAATATAGTTGGAGGATGTGTTAATACTATAGATAACTCAATAAATTCATCATCAAAGATAAGTTTCCTATTCCATTAATTGATGATTTTATAGATGAATTGCATGGTGCTATTTATTTTACCAAGTTAGATCTTCACTCTAGATATCATTATATTTGCATCTATAATGAGGAAATACCTAAAATAGCTTTTAGAACTCATGAATGCCATAATTAATTTATGGTCATTCCTTTTGGCCTCACAAATTCACCATCTGCATTTTAGAGTTTGATGAATAATATTTTTAGGCCATTTTTGAGAAAGTTTCTATTAGTGTTTTTTGATGATATCCTCATCTATCGTAAAAATTAGGAAGACCATTTAAATCATGTGAAATAGGTGATTTTAGTTCTAAAAAAACATCATATTTATGCCAAACCTTTCAAATTTTTTTTTGGTTTCCAAGAGGTATATTACTTAGATCATATGAAAATTGAAGCAATGATGGATTAGTGGGTTCCAAATATCCTTAAGAACCTCCATAGAATTTTGGGGCTAATTGGTTACTATCACAAGTTTATCAAAAATTGTGGTAGCATTTTATCCCCACTCACCTCTTTGTTGAATAAAGACTCCTTCTAGTGGACTGATTTAGTTACCAAGGAATTTGAATATTTAAAAATGGTTATGTGCATAACTCCACTTTTGACTACTCCTAATTTTTAAAAAACTTTTGTGGTGGAGTGTGACATGTAAAGATATGGCATGGTGGTTGTACTCATGTAATAAATAAGACCACTGGTACTTGAAAGTTGTCAACTTAAGGTAAAAATAAGCTCAAACCAATATATGAGAAAGAGATGGATAAATATATCATGTAGTGAAGAAATAGAGATCCTATCTGATGGGTCATCACTTTTTAGGTAAATAATGATCAAGATAACCTCAAATATTTTTAGAACAACACTTATCATCTAAAGAACAACAAAAAAGGGTGATTAAAATTTTAGGCTATGATTTTGAAATAGTGTATAAGAAAGGAAAAGAGAATGTGGTGGTAGATGCTCTCTCTTAGTGGTTTGAATAAGTTGAGGTATTATTATGCAACATGACTATGTAGTAGGTAGATTGGCTATAGGAAGTAATATTATAATGGGATAATGATAGTGATACCAAAGATTTGATTCACAATATTTATCAAGGTCCTAACAAATCTAAAAAAATTACATGGAAGGGGAACACATTATGGTATAAATTTATATTATACCTTTGTAAGCATTATCTCCTTAAACATAAATTTTTTGAAGAACTTCATGCCTCTCCACTTGGAGGACACTTGGGATTTTTGAAAACATATCATAGAATCAAGCAATATTTCTTTTGGGAAGGACTCAAAGGGGATGTTTATAAATATGTGGTTGAATGCATGGTATTCCAATAAAATAAAGGTGAAACCATTAATACCTAGTTCTTTTGCAGTCTTTATCCATCCATAACCAACATTGGGAAGATGTTTCCATGGATTTTATTATGGGGTTACCAAGTTTTGAGAGTAAAAATGCTATCATGGTAGTTATGGATTGACTCACCAACTATGCTCATTTTTTATCCTTATCATAGCCATTTGTTTCTAATATAATAGTTTTTTCTTTTCTCAATAAAATTCAAAAATTGTATGGCACTCCAAAAATCATTATAAGTGATTGAGATCCTATATTTACTAGTAGATTTTAGACTAAATTATTTACATGTTTGGGTACCTAGTTGGCTCATAGCTCATCCTATCATCCTCAATCTAATGGAAAAATTGAGGTCATCAACAAATGTCTCAAAGGGTATCTTCATTGTTGTATTTTTGACAAATGAGATAAAAGGGTTCATTGGCTACCACTTGTTGAATGGTGGTATAACACTTATTCTAAGATGTCTCCTTTTATGGAATTCTATGGATATCACCCCCCATCCATCACTTTAGTTTTAACAGTGTATCCTAAGGTTTGAAATGTTGATTAGCACATTAACCATCAATGGGAGGTGTTATTTTGAGAGAGAATTTAGTAATGGCCCAAAATTGAATGAAGCAAAATGTAGATCAACACCATAGTGAGTGGCTTTTTGACATAGGTGATTGCATCTTTATGCATTTGCATCCATATACATAGATTTATCTAAAGTAATAGAAAAAGGATAACAAGCTATCACCTAAGTATAATGTCCCTTACTAGATCTTAAAGAAAATTAGTAGTGTATATTATAATTTAGAATTACCCCTAGTTATTCACATACATCTAGTATTCCAAGTATCTTGCCTAAAGAAAGTAATTAAACATAGAGTTTCCACTCAGACTGAGTTACCTAAATTATATGAAGGAAAAGTCATTTAAGATCCTGAGGAGATCCTTCATATGCACACTAAGCAACTATGGACCAAAACCATTAAGTAGCATTTGAACAAATGGAAGAATCTACATTCTGAAGATGCAACATGGGAGGATGGAACATTCCTACAAAAATATCTTGATTTGATTCAACATTAATGATAATTTTATTTTAAAGGGAAGGTTCATGCTATGCCCTTAACCTATAGTGCATCTAGGGATATGTGTGGCCAACTTATGGCTTACACATCTTCATATTAGCTTGTTGTATTTCTTGATATTCTTAGTATGGTTAGCCTATGGAATAATCATGGCTAAATAGAGTATATATATGAGGTAGTGGTTAAATGTTTATCATGATATTGTGAATTTTGTTCTTATTAAATTATTGTGGAGTTTTTCCCCTTAAATTGGCTCAGTCCTAATATTTAAGTATTCTAATCTTTTGACAACTGTTATTGTAGATCTACTTATTCTACATTTAATTCTACCATATATAATTATACTTTTATGAATCATCTAGGTAATTTGCCTACAGATGGACTTGGATCTAAAATATGTATTATAAATTGGGAAGAAGCCTTAGGATGTGATAATACTTAGTTGTTTTTTTGTTGTTATTAGGTTGTTCTCCTATTGTTTTTTGTCTGATGTTGTATTTTGTTTATCTTTAGCAGACACTATTTTTTGTCTTGACCTTGGGGGTCTGGTCTACTTTCTCCTTGTTTAGGGTTGAGTCCCTAGTAAAAAAACCCAACTTTACCCTTCATAAAAAAATTATTTTCTTACTTTCCATTTTGTCAACCTCAATTTATTCAAACATCACTATTTTGTTAGTATTCCCTTTAATATCTTGTAATTTATGGAAAGCTTAGTTTAGAAGCTAATAATGGTAATAAAATATTTCATATGCATCAATAAATGAGTATATTGATTTATAAGTATTCACAAGTAGTTAAGTTGAGTCTGATTCATATGTTTTTGAGGGGAGTAAGGATAATAACAATATAAAAGGGAATCATATTAGGAAACCTAGAAGATAGTTGTGAGGTAAAATCCCTTATAGTAAAGATGTGAATGGGTCTTATAGAGCCCCTAATATATATGGAACAAGTTCTAAGGATGGTTATAATGACCCTAAAATGGAAATTATGAAATAGGTTGTTATGTGGCTAAAACTAATGAAATTTTAGTTTTCTTGCAAAAATAACAAAGGTAAAGAAATCAAGAAAGGTAAAATGAATTTTGGTAAGGAACTTAAGTAATTGATGTGATCTAGGAATTTGAATCAAGAGAGGATAGTTAGTATGGTGTTAGTTCCAAAATGAAAACAAAATGAAAGAAACACACTAATAGCATAACATATCTAGGCCTAAATACTAGGGAAAGATTAGTTAACAAAAACAAATGACAAACAGAACTAAAAAGTAAGTAATAAAACACAAGAATTGCTTCACCTTCGTTGGATTATCCAAATGCCTTTGTAGTAGTGGCTTGCTTGGTTTGTGCTCGTGAAGTCTTTGGCAATGGAAGCTTGGCTACCTCCATCTCTCCTTGGCACCTTTGGCTTGTGGCTTTTCTTGGCTTGAAATCAATTTTGCATGGTAACACTAGTTGAAATGGCCCCTTAAAGATTATTTTGCATTATAACTTTTCATAAAAATAGCTTGGAAATGATGTTGTGAGGCCTCTTATTTATAGATTTTTGAGAATATCTAGAATCAACCTGAACCATCCATCCTGAGATTGAGATATGTGGTTGAGGATTAATTCAATTTTTGGAATTGAGTTTGTAATTATCCTCATCATGACATTGGAAGAAGGGGAAATTAAGAGGCATGGAGGGCATCATGGAAGGCATTGATGAGGCATGGAGGGCCTGAATCTTGATATTTGTGGCATTTATGGCCTAGGGATGTCTTCCCAAGAAATGAGATCACTTGATGATGCATATATTCAATATTCATTTTAAAAAACAATTTTTTAACAATTTTCCATGGAATTATTGATACTGTCTTGATTTGGGTTAATTAGATCTTAAGCATGATTAAGCACTTTGTCACAAATTGATCAAATTGTCTTGTTATTGGTCTAAAATTTGACTAGATTAGAATTGGAAGTCAATGTCAGATGTGTTAAAACCGTATTCCCATTTAGGATGTTATCAATAGAAAATAACAAAGGCACATGTTTTGTGTAGAAGATTTGATAGAAAAGAGAAATCCAGAACACCCAGGTGAAAAATTAGTATTTTGACTTAAAATGAACTCATCGACATTAATTGGCTCATAAATTGCATTGTCCCATTTAGGGATACCCTAGCCAGAATCAACACTTGAATATGTTAGTTTTATATCATTTAATGTGTTTTAGTGTTTTTAGGCCAAATTATGTATTTTGGGTGGAAATTGGTCAAAATCCTAATTAGAGGTTATTGGTGGCCAGATTTAGGTGTCTACAGTTTTCCCATGTTTGGGAAGGCATTGCAAGCTATAAGCATAGTAATGTCTTATCAAATAATGAAAAGGTCTTACATGTCTATAACTATAATGATGATAAACTAATTTTATGATGCCCCCTTGAGGGAATGGTTGGCACAAGTAGGTTAGTAAATTATCCCTCAAACAGAAAGAAGCACAATGAGGAGACTAAAGAAAGGAAGGATGATGGGGTGAAAATACAATGATATTGAAAAAGTATTCAAAATCATTGATAATGTAAGTGGGATGGTGCACAATGGTTTACTCAAAGGTAGTAATAAGCATTGTACCCTGATAATGGCAATGTGGTATGATAACACAATGATTTTTCCAAAGGTGGTTATAATCATTGAGAAGATGGAACTGCTCTAGTTAGGATAGACAAATAAGAGAACAACATGCCCTTATATAGGTAGAAGAAGTAAAGTGGTGATAACATAATGATTTACCCAAAGGTGGTTATAATCATTGAGAAAATTAAGTGGTATGGTGTGTAATGATTTTCCTAAAGGTGGTTATATACATTGTACCTTGATTATGGAAAACATGATAAACTTGGTCGAGGCTGATGATAACTTAACACAGAGGGTAATTATGAATTAGAATAACCTACTAGTAGGGAGATGCTCATTCAAAATAATAAAGGTTAAAATTATTTTGTGTTTAATTACTCTATTTGGGATATGATTAGGATGGAATCAGGATGTCAATGTTGAAGAGATGCTACCATTGTTGAATAAACTTCTTGAAGTTGAGGTTTGTTTTAGCACATGTTAGTAGGCATCATGATATAACATCATGAGGACTTAGCCAAAATATGCATAAGGACTGACTCCCATAATCCAATACTCAATATAAAATGAAGCACCAATGATAGAAACCATGATGACAATGTAAACATATGAATATGGATGGATTCAAGTGTAAGCTTGGGCAAAGAATCACTCAATGAACACACATAAACTAAATCAAGGAAACAATGTTAAAATTAGAAAATAGGTAGATAAACAAAAAAACAAGCAAAAACAAATAAACAAACAATGTAATAGAAACCATATGAACATTACCCATAAAAAATAGGTGACAACTTAACAAACAAACAAAATGGGGGAATAGAAGAAAAGGAATAAGGTGGCTAAATTGTCTTCATATGCAATAGGCAAGTGGACGCTACCTACATAGTTCCATGGATGTAATATCCAATAAAAACTTTAGGCCAAATGTAGTTCTCCCAAGGAATGGGAAGAATGTGATAACTAATGAAAATAAACAAAATATATGTGATAGAAGAAGAGTAATGGTCTTGCAAAATGGAAAGTACATGAGAGAAAAGGCTAAAAAGGATGGGGAAACTAAATGACAAGTGATTTACTTGTAACTTAGTAAGGGTTCCTAGAATCCTTAAGGCAAATAAATGGTCAATATCTTTCTTCTTTTCTAATGATTTTTTAAATGTTTTTGGAATTGTTGATGTATCTCAACTTAATTGAGAATTACGAGACACTAAATTGTTCAAGCTCATAAAATGGCGAGAGCGTGGCTTAAGTTACTCAAAAAAAATGGTGAGAGTGTGGCTTAGGTTACTCATAAAATGGTGAGAGTGTGGTGGAAAAGGGTGATTGAGCTGACCTCAATAAGTATCGAGCACTACCTACATAGTCTTAGAGTAGGACCTCAAGTTACTATAGTTTTACCTTTAAAGTGGAGGAACTCGACTAGTGTAGTAGTTAATTCAAACAAAATAGGCACAGTTGGTAAAAAGGCACAACATGGCATAGGAAGTGGCAAGTTGGTATGTCAAGGCTTAATGTTGCCCCTAGTTTTCACATAGGCAATTATAACTAGGACACAACAATGTAGATCAATGGTATTAATTTGCCTAGAGTTGGTTATAATTAGTAGCAAGACCAGTGGTAAGAAAGGCATAAAAAATGAAGGATGTAATAGCCAAAACTTCTATCACACTATTCCAAAATATAATATCTTCTAAAGTACTTGAACTAATTGATGAAATTGATCAGATACTTTGATGCTAAAACTATGAATGGCCAAAAATCAAGGTCAAATGAGCTAGGATTAATAATACACTGGGTCGATAGAATGGAAGCAAAAAGTGGATACAATGAAGAGGATGTATAAGGATGGTATTTGTATAAAGAAGAATAGTGATAAAATGGAATGATTGAAATGGTTCTTACAGACAATACACCTTAGTGCTTAAGCATAGTATCAATTGAGATGAATAATATTCATCAGCTCTAGAAGTTCATTACCATCTAGTGTGTTAAGCCTATATTCTCTTGATCCATAATCTATAGTAATGATAAAAGGCCCTATTCAGTTTGGTTTGGATTTCCCTTAATGCTTCTTTTTAGCCATGGTGTTCTTTTGGTTTTCTTTAAGAACAAGATCACCAAGTTCAAATGTTCTATACTCAATACATTGATTATATTAGCCTTTGAGTCAGTTCTAATATGCTTGAATACTGTTGAGTTTAGCTGTGTGTTTCTCATCAAGTAGGTCTAGCTCTTATAGCTGAGCTACTCGATAGTCATGATCATCTAGGACATGCTTGAAAGAGATGCACAGTGAAGGTAATTTGACCTCAATGAGAAGCATGGATTTAGTACCTTAAACAAGTGAGGATTGAGTGGCTCCTATGGGAGTATGATGATTGGTATGGTATGCCCAAAGGGAAGGGAATATCTAAAGGTGCCAATCATGACTAGCATCATTGACAATTTTTTTGAGATTCTTAACAATTGTTTTATTAGATGTCTCAGCTTAGCCATTACCTTAAGGGTAATATGATGTAGAAAAATGTTGTGTGATGTTGTATTTAGTACATAACTAGTCTACATCCTTGTTCTTTAATGATCCTCCATTATCAAATATAATATCAGAGGGGATATCATAGTGGTAAATGAGATGGTTAAAGATGAATTTGGAAATTTACTTTCCAGTCATGTAAGTGAGGGGTATAGCTTCAACCCACTTAGTGAAATATTTGGTGGTAGCAAGGATATGTTTATGGCCATCAGATGAAGTGGGTTTAATTTTCTTAATGATCTCAAGTCCCCATGTAGAAAATGGCCATGGTGCCAACATCAGTTTCAAAGTTTTTGCTAGAGCATGAATTAGACTAGCATGTCATTGACATTTGTCACACTTTTTTACATATATAGTGGCATCTATGTCCATTGTGGGCCAATAATAACCAATACACAAGAGTTTTTGGATAGGACTACCCTACTATAATGAGCTCCACATATCCCTTCATGTCTTTCTCTTAATGCTAGTGTAAACTTTGCTAAAGTTAAATAATGAAGCAGAGTTCCATCAAAATTATGATGGTAAAGGGTGGATCCAAGTAGAGTATAATGAGTGGAATGATGAATGAAGGATTTAGTTTCTTTTCAATATAGATTAGGTAATAAAACTTTGTCATGAAGGTATTTGTAAAATTCTAAGTACCAAATATAATTAGGACCAATAATATCATAAATCATGGCAACAATTAAAGGTTCATGAGCTAGTGTTGACAAATTCTTGATGAGGAACTGATATTCTCTAGCTTTATCTATTTATTGAATTAGAGAGCCAATAGTAGCCATGTCATCTATATTTCTATTACCATCCTTTGGTATGTACTCAAACTAAATATTGGTAATTTGTTGCTTAAGAGTGTCGACCATGGCTTTATATGCAACCAACTTGTTGTCTTTGGTCTAAAAATGATCTATGCCTTGATTGATGATTAACTAAGAATCACCATAAACTTGGAGATGAGATATATTCCAATGCACTACTTTTCTAAGTCTTGAAACAAGTGCTTCATACTTGGATATGTTGTTTGTACAAAGAAAGCTAATTCTAAATGATTTAGGGATTAGAACCCCCTATGGTGTAATAAATAATAGGCCTACCCCTGATCCATGTGCAATAAATGAACCATCAAAATATAGTTTCTAGGGATGTTCCTCAAGGGGTGTGTCAACGATGGTCATTATGGATTCATCAAGAAATTGAAATGTGAGTGGTTGTGTGTCTGTGAGAGGTGCTTCAGCAAGTTGATCTGTAAGAACTTGTCCCTTGATTTCCTTTTGATTGGCATACTCTATGTCAAACTCATTGAGAAGCATTATCTATTTAGCCATTCTACCTTGAAAAGCTATTTCAGATAGTAGATACTTGAGTGGATCTACTTTTTAAATAACCATAGTCTTATTATTCAATATATAATGGTATAATTTCTAAGCTATGAAAACCATGGCCAAATAAGCTTTTTTAATAGGTACATAGTTATGTTCATATGTAACCAAGGTATGGCTTAGGTAGTATATAGATTATGCATTCCATTGTCATCATGTTGGGCCAAGAGTTCCCCTAGAACATGGTTGGTAGTTGAAGGTATAACAAGAATGGCTTCCTTGGTATAGGAGGTAATAAAATAGGTAGATTAACAAGATAGTCTTTGAGTTGTTAAAAATCTATTTGGCAATGATCATCCTAGTGAAATTCAATTCCCTTCTTCAAAATGTGTGTGAATGGATGGCACTTGTCCACTAACTAAGAGATGAAGCATCGGATGGATAGGATATTACCCTAAAAACTATGGAGTTGCTTTTAATTGGTTGGTAGTGGCATCTCGATTATAGCATGGACTTTATCTAGATCGACTTGAATACCTTACAATGAAGCCAAGTAGTTTTCCTAAAATTACATCAAACACACATTTCTTTAGATTGATTCTGACTTTATAATCTTGTAATCTTTCAAATATATTAGGTAACACTACTAGATGGCCAGCCTTGGTTTTTGATTTTCCTAATATGTCATCAACATAGTCTTGAATAATATCATGCATCATATCATGGAATATGATAGTCGTGGCCCTTTGATATGTATTTCCATCATTTTTAAGGCCAAATGGCATTACCTGATAACAAAATGTTCCCCATGGAGTGGTGAATGCTATTTTATGTTGGTCTTATGGTGTTATTTTGATTTGGTTGTATCCTAAAAAGCCATCCATGAGTGAAATCATTTCATAACTAGCCAAGGAGTCAATGATCATGTTGATATTTGGCAAGGGAAAATCATCTTTGGGACAAGCTTTATTGATGTCTTGAAAATTAGTATAGATTCTGATCCCTTTAGGATTTTTACTAACAAGTACCACATTAGAGATCTATTTTGAGTAGTTAATGGATCAAATACATCCTACTTCTAAGAGTTTTTCTAACTCTTTCTTTACCAATACATCAATGTGAGGATGCATCTTATGTAGCATTTATTTTACTAGTTTGGTGTCAGGATTAACCACAAGGTGGTGCATAACCAAGGCAGGGTCTAAACTTGGCATGTCAGAATAGGCCCATGCAAAGATATCTAAAAATTCTCTCAACAAAGATATAAATATGTCATGTTCCTCCTTAGTGAGGGATGATCCTAATTTTACACATTTTAGGTCTAATGGAGTCCTAATATTTACCTCTATTATATCTTTAACTAGAAGGTTCAAACTATCTTCTAGGATAGTAGGTAGTAACTTGAACTATTGAATTATGTTAGGGTCCTCCATTAGGACTTAATCTTCAACTTCTCCTAGGCATAATGAATCTAAGTCCCCTAATGGGAGATCTAGCCATGTAACAAAAATAGTTAGAAATTCTTGGAGAATTTTATCAAATACTTGTTTTTTCTCAAAGATAAACTTTGATCCATAGGCGAGTTCATCATTGGTGGTCTCATGGTCTAAATTTGAATAAGAATGAACACCCCCATCTAATGGTGCTTGAAATAGGTTTTCACCACTAGACTGGCCTTTATCTTTACTTTTTCCCTAGTCAAAAATCACCTCAAAGAGGTTTTCACTCTGGGACCTCAATGTGTTATTTATTTTTGGCTAAGGGTGTTCACTCACTCTCCAAAATGTGTTGTAAGATTGAATGTGATTGAGAATCCTAATTTGTGATCTCCCAATAGAACATTTTCTCTAAGGCCTAAAAAGTCATAGAATGCCTCATCATTCTGGAACTCTTCAATTAGTAGACTGGATTCTTGTTGGTCCCAATCTATTAATTAGGGATAATATAAAGGCAGTGGATTGTAATGAATGGCTAGGGTAAGGGTACAAATGGCATTGTTATCAAATAGGTTGGTTTCATCTAGGTTATCAAAGGTGAGGCAATGACCAAACTCTACTTCACTATCGACATCATCATCACTAGTCACTGGTGATGGAGATTGAATAAGATATGTGGGATTACCCCTAGATGGTTTAAATCCAAGCACATAAGGTCTTTCATACTTAGTCATGGAAATTGGCTTGGTGGTTCCTTTTTGATTCAGTCTGAGGCCTCTTCCTTCTTAATTGTGATGCTCCATGATCCTATTAGGAATATGATACTTGGCATTTTTATAACAATTAGCTTGGTTGTCATTATATAACCTTGATTCATCCCCTTCAAGAGGGTCAAGTCCTAGGCTAGATATTGTTACAAATATGGCATGTCCCTTATCTTTGTTCTTTTATTGTCAATGCATATGTGGGATGACTTTAGGTCGCCCAAAGGTTTTCAAATTTTAAGGAAGATTAGCAATATGAAATGTATCAAGGGTCACATACTCTCTCAGTCCATTATCTAAAATGTTGAAATGATTAGAAGCTTCAAGAGGTGGCATGTGTGAAAGGGAATCTAAGATATTAGGATCTATGCAATTATCTAGTGAAGGATTAATAAGTATACCCTTTCCTTTATCTTTCTTGGAACTTAGATTCATTCCGTATTGATAATTATAGCTTTAAAATTCAGCCTCAAGATGCTTACAGTGTTCATATGGGTGTAAATCTCCTAGAATATTCACTTTCATCATTGAGTGGGAAAACTTGATACATTGGTGTAGCATTGATGGGACTGCATAAATCTCATGTAACCAAGGCCTGCTTAGAAGCATGTTTTATGATAACTCAAGATCAAGCGCATGAAAAAGTGTATCATGGGTTAAAGGCCCAATGATAACTAAAAAACTAATGGTGCCTTGTGATTCTCTTACCTAATTATCATAGGCCTTGATGGTTATTGTTTCTAGCTGGAGATCTATTACTATGTACCCAAGAAGCTTGATGAACTTTAGAGACACTATGTTGAGGCCAGCTACATTATCATTAAGGACATGTTTCAATTTATGCCATTTTATATAAACCTCTATGTATAATGGATTATTATGGATTGGGCCAAGAGAATAAATATCACTTTGGTTTAATGTGACTTGTTGGGCTAGAGTTAGGTGTCCAACCAAAGTTTGGAATTTACCTAGGGATATGTCACTGGCAATAGTGGATTGGGTCAAAAATTCATTCAAGATGTTTTTATGGATTATTGGCATTCACAACAAATCTAAAATGGAAATTTTTTTGGTGTCTTTTGCAATTATTCCACAATATAAAATTTATTATCTTGGCTAGTAGTTAATAGTTTATTTTAAGGATAAATGGTTGGTTAAATGGTAGGTAAAGTAGTAGATGGTTGTGGGCCTAGGATAGTGATATTTTACCTCTGAGTTATGATTATACAATCAAGATTAAATATTGGACCATTATTTCTAATCGATGTTGGAAATGGTGTGGGACTAGACAAGTCTCAGTTGCTAATGTACTTGTATGTGGTCACATGGCAAAATTGAGTTATTGATATAAGGTCCAAAAGGGGAAGTCCTAGTTTGTTAGTTTCCTATATGCACTCTTAGGTCAAAGAAGGATTATCCATGTAATTTGGCTAAATATTATTGTTTATCAATGGTCTAGGTTGATTAGTGTTTGGTCTAGAATTAATGGAGATGGTATTAATGCTACCCCCTGTAATATGACTGACAACCCTATTGTAGTCATGTGCAACTGCATGGTAGGTTTGTTGGTGGTTACCATTCTAACCTTGGTTTTATCCATTTTTATATCATTATAGGTTCTATTACTGATTTTGTTGATTCTATTGGTTCAGCCTTTGGTGTTGATTTTTTTGCTGCACTAGCCATTGTTGTTATTATTGATTATTCTATTGCTATTGATTGTTATGTTAGGGAAAAGGGTTTTGATAAATCCCAAGAGTTTGATTTGAAGTGGAAGCACCATTATAAAATGTTATTTCTCTATTCTCTAATTTATTCTCAACTAAATGCTTGATTTGGACACATCTTTATAGATTATGCCCATTGACCCAATGATAGTCACAAAATTTGATTTCACAGAATGCCTTGCGGATAATGCTTTGGTATAGGCCAACTAATCAGATTAGTGGTAGCAAGCTTGTGAAATATAGACTAAATAGGTTTTCCTAGGTCACTAAAGACATGATGTGAAGGCATGGTTCTCCTAAGAGGAGGGGTTTGCAATGGTAAAATTTGTTGTATTTGTTATGTAGGTCTTGGTTGTTGTACTTGTGATATTAGTTGGAGAGATTGCTAGGTAGGAGTAAGTTGAAAAGGTGGTGTAGATGATATTTTTAGTACTTGGACATGACAAGACTCAATTACTCCATTTCCCACAACATTCCTATTATGGTTGAATTGCTTCAATCTTTCTTGGTTATTGGCCTGTGTCGATTGTGATACTAGCGCTTGAATGAGATGTTGATGATGGTCATTTCCCTTATTAGTACCTTGATTTTTATTTGTTAAATTAAGCTTTAAAAATCCTTTATTGATGAGTGATCACTCAATTAACAAGCTTTTTTCAATAATTTCCTTGAAAGTATGCACACATTGTAGTTCCAAATGATAAGCTATCTCATTGTGCAAATTTTTGATAAACATAGCAGCTAATTATCTATCTAGGAAACTATGGGTGAAATAGCTTGCAAGGGCTCTCCATCATTATAAATAACTTTCAAAAATCTCACCATATTTTTGCTTTTCTTGTGTTAAGTCTACTAATGAAATATCATGCTCCAGATTATAAGAAAAGTGTTACACAAACTTATCAAAAAGATCATCAAAATCTATTAATGAATTTTTGGGCAACTTCAAAAAATACTCCAAGGCTTGTCTAGCCAAGTTCCTTGGAAACAACAACAAAAGGTATATGTCATTATATGCCACTGGTTAACATGCGATGAAAAATTTGATCAAATGAGCCTTAAGATCACTTTTCCCTTTATATTTATTAAATTTTAGTGGTTCGTATCCTAGAGTAAATGGTATCTACAAATACTCTGATAGGAATATACGTCATCCAATTTGAACTTTTTAGTTTGTTTACTAACTTGAATGGTAGCAATTGCATCCTTCATTTGTTGTAATTCTTGGGATAAGAAACTAGAAGGAATATTGGTTTGAGGGAGAATATTATTTTAGATAGATGGTTGGGAGGTCACAAGTGGGACACTTTGACCAAGGTATGATGAAGATACCTATTAGGGTACATTGGTTTGGCTGGGAAATGGACCAAGAATACACATATGTGGATTAGGATATACTTGAAATTATACACTTGGTTGTGTGATATTATAGTTTGGGTTGGTGATAAAGTTTTCAATTAGAGGATTTTGTGGTTGGGATGGAGGGATATAACTATACTATGCCTATTGTGGTTAAAAAGAGACATGTTGTTGACTAATCAAACCTTGTTGTTGAGTGGGAAATTATGGACCAAGACCCTATCTCTAGATTATGACACATTTTAAACCAACGATTATCCAGTAGGTACCTAAGAAACATGGGGACCTCCTTGTTGTAAAAATCCCTATGAGGAAGTGAAAGCAAGTTCTAGATTTGGCATCTATCACTAACCAAGATTTTCATGTTGTTGACTAGTCCTTGCTTGGTTTTAGATTGGCATATTAGTCTACAACTGAAGAGGTATGTTCATCATTACTTGGTGAGGTGGAACATTTGTTGTCCTTGATTAAGGTGGTAATGTATTTTTCCTATATTGCATTGATACACTAGATTGTGCCTATTATTATGGAATACTACTCGTTACCTATTGAAGAGGAGTAGGGTTCATCACATTCTATCATTGAGGTGTGACATTGGACATTATTTGATTACCTAATCTTATAGGTTATACACTTGAGGGAGAAAATGATTGAGGTTGGGATGTAGAAACTCCTATTCCTTGGTATGCTAACTTATTCATAGGATTAACTATAGGTGCATGTTGTTGGCTAATTGTTTACACATTAGTACCACTTTGATTAGGATTGGATATTGTTTACACATTGTCTACTATGTTTAGCTCAATATTCTATGTATAGGCCAAAGACACTTCTTTGATAATGGGCATATGCATCAAGTTATCTATCGAAGCAGTTTATATGAATGGGTCAAAACTTGGATTATCTTGTCCATTTAACTCTATCAAAACTCCTATTGAAGTAACTAGGTCGATAAGAGGCTTACTTACCATGTTCGTCTAATTGAAATCACATGCTAGATTCATGTATGTTTAATATGCTATTTTCATTTGGTTAAAGTGATTTTCTATGATGTTTTGGCCTTGAGTAGATATATGAGGATCTTGGTACATTGTTTGGACTAGAGGCATAGGATTTTTGAAAAATCTTGTTGATCATAAATGATATTATGGGTCACTCATATTAGACTTGGTAATTTTATATGGGGGAAGTCTACTGGAAACTTGGCCCCTACCTTTATGGCTCTAACCAAAATCTCAACTTTGTTCTCTAACAAATGTCACTCAAATAAAAATGGATCATACATGGAAGCCATATTAATAGAATATGACTATTGAAGTACTAGATCATCCACGATAGGTATTATAGATAGGTATTATTTATTTTACTCTTGGTCTTGTTTTAAATAAGGTGGTGTGTTAACCAGATAGTTAGCCAATGGATCTTGGTTTTGTACCCCTAATTGAGTATTATAAGAGGGATAAGAATCCATCTCATAAACAATATTATCCGCATATGGGTCTTGCACTATTTCTTCCTATGCCACCATATTACTAATCCATAGATTGTACATGAGTCCACCATGAGTGTAGAAATACATCTTGGGATCCATAGTCAATTCTTTTTGATAAAATGTCAAATATTTTTACAAACTCTAAAAGGGACAATGTCTAAAATAGATGATGTTACAACTTGGTCTAGATTCGTCAAAAGGATCAAAAGGTTTATGCAAATATTTGTGAAGAAATAAGCTAGCATGAAGTATCTAAAATTTCACTATTCAAACAAAGATAAGCAAGTAAATGAACCTAAAATCAAAATGTCAAACTCTAAGGTCGAAGTGTTTCAAATCAATCTAATCTACGAATTTAAAAGTTGCTAGGTCTTTTGGCTAAATGAGGCATCAAAATCTAGGCTCAAACAAGGCATGTACTATGACTCTTGGCCCAATGTCATCAAAAGATAAATGTTGAAATATATGAAATTTTTAATCTAACAGATTTTAAACACTTCTAACAAACACTAGGCATTTGATTCTTGGACATGAACTTAATTAACTAGGTATAAGGTATGAAACAAAAGGAACTTTATAAATAGTTTATTTTCTCACAAAAAATGGTATAAAATTTGGTTCTTTTGATAAACAAGCTAGACAAAGGTGATTAATATAACTATTTTAGACAAAAGATCACAAAAGTACACTTGGATTGGTCTAAAAATGTAGGTACAAATTTGGAACTCTAAGCAAGAGGGTCTATGAAATAATTCTTGAAATTTTTTGGGTAGAATAATGATGCTATACTACCCAAAAGGTGTGAAAAAAATGTTTGTTTCAAAAAATCTCTAAGGTAAATATGTTTTTCTACAATTTTGACAGCATAATACTACTTTTCTTGACTTAAAAATGTGGTGCATAGACTCAAAGTGAAAGTGGTTATCTCAAAATGGCTTAAGTCTATCAAATTATGATAATGATTATGAGTCTTAAATGAACTTTAACCCAAATTGTAAATTGAACCTAAGTTCCCTCAAGTTTAGTGAAAATGGTGAACCCACTTAACACATCAACCCTATGAAATTATAAAGGTGCAATTTAGAATTTATATTATAAGTGAAGGACTTAAACAACTTTGGTAAAGGTCTAGACTCAATTGGGTAACATAACTACCCCAAAGTGGATGATATGACTCTTCAAGCTTTTGATGAACTTTGAACAAGGAAAATTGATGATCTCACATAGGCAGCATAATGCCTCTTTGTTTAAAGGAAAATTTGGACTGTGTGTTTGGTTTGGATTGTTTGTTTACACCAAGTTTTGACTCTAAAAAAGACTTTAATCTAGGATAAGACCAATTAATTAACTGCTCTTAGATCCTAAACTAAAAAGGTTACTTGGTATTGTTGGAATCTATCAATATATGTCATTTGAGAGGATTTTAAGTGTTCATCTAAAAGTAAATGCACATTATATAGTAGGGTTTTTACACCCCCTTATCTCAAATGACAATATTGTCACATGGACCTTGAGACACACATTGAACTAACAATACTTCTGTGGTAAGTGGGGATTTGTCTAAGATTTAACAAATTTTCAAATGATCTAGGGCAATCAATTACATAATAACTTTCACACCGAATAATATAAAAGAAAAGCATGGATTTTGGGTTTGTATCACTTGGATTGTTGCAAAAATGTCTAGTCCTTTTTGCATCACTATATCCTACTAGTCATTCTGTGTAGTGCAATGTCCAAAGTGCCACTATGTCCCATGTGCAACTCTAAAGGAGCCAAATGAAGTCAATGTTGGGAGATGAAACATCAGGTCAAAGCTTCCTCAAATAACTTATGGGAGGTGATGAAGTCCCCTTCACAAGCCAAGTTTGCATAAAAAATAAATAAATCATGAAATAGAAAGACTTTAGGGTCATTTTCAAGGTCACCCAAACTTTGACGAGTTTTTTGGGAGTGCTTTAGATGACATTCTTTTTAAGCCTTGTACTAGGCTACTTGCAATAAGAATGACACTTTTGATTCCAAGGGTTCCCTATAGGGGACAAATGGAAGAGCATACACACAACATTCCTCTTTTTTCCAAATAAAGATTCAATCTAAAAAAATATTGCAAACAATAATTGACAAGTGTGTTTAATTTTAAGCCCAAATGAAAGCAAGGCAGTGTTCATTTGACCCCTTAGTCTTAGTTGCAAACTTTGAAAGCATTCATCATAAACATCTAAAAAATTTAAACACCAAAACAAAGTTCTTAGTTGATTTTTAATCATGCAAAAGGTGATATAATCATGTTTTTGTCAAATGTCAAGCTTGGTCCTATAGCAAAAATGTCAGCATGTCCTTTAGCTTTGAATCTCTTTTTGGTTTGAAATAATAAACTATGGAAAAATAGCTCTCGGGTCTATGTCTTTGGAAAAACACAGTGATCGACATCAGTTATATACAATTGATGATGGTTACCTTAGCTAATCAAAATCTAACTGATGTCAATTTTTATAACTGACGTTGGTTAAGCCATGTAACCGATGTCAGTCTTACTTTCCAACATTGGTTACTATGTAAAATTGTGGCAACCAAAAATGGAAAAATAAAGTTAGAAAATCAATTTACAAGAGTCTTAAGGGTCCAAGTAAATATTTTAGAGTTATAAAATAATCTTCTTTAGGTGTTAGATGCATCTAGTCCCACTGTGTGTGCCATAATGTGATCTAGTAATTTGACTCAAGAGAGAATGGTTAGTATGGTGTTAGTTCCAAAATGAAAACAAAATGAAAGAAACATATTAATAGCATAACATCTCTAGGCCTAGACACTAGGGAGAGCTTAGTTTTAAAAAATGACAAACATAACTAAAAAGTAAGGAATAACATACAATAATTCCTTCACCTTCCTTGGATGCTCCAAATGCCTTTGTAGTAGTGGTTTGCTTGGTTTGTGCTCATAAATTCCTAGGCAATGGAAGCTTGGCTACCTCCATCTCTCCTTAGCACCTTTGGCTTGTGGCTTGGCTTGGCTTGAAACAAATTTGGCATGGTAACACTAGTTATAATGGCTCCTTGAAGATATTTGTTCATTATAACTTTTCACCAAAATAACTTAGAAATGATGTTGTGAGGCCTCTTATTTATAGATTTTTTTGAATGTCTAGAATCAACCTAAACCATCCATCCTAAGATTGAGATGTGTGGTTCAGGATTAATTCAATTTTTTAAATTATGTTTATAATTATCCTCATCATGACATTATAAGAAGGGGAAATTAAGATGCGTAGAGGGTATCATGGAAGGCATTGATGAGGCATGGAGGGCATGAATCCTAATATTTGTGACATTTATGGCCTAGGGATGTCTTCCCAAAAAATAAGGTCACTTGATGATGAAGATATTCAATATTCATTTCTAAAACCGAGTTTTTAACAATTTTCCATGAAATTATTAATTATGCCTTGATTTGGGTTAATTAGCTCTTAAGCATGATTAAGCACTTTGTGCACAAATTATTCAAATTGATCAGAATGTTTTGTTATTGATCCAAAATTTAACTAGATTAAAATTGGAATTAAATGTAAGATGCATTGAAATTGTATTCCCATTTAGGATTTTATCAATATCAAATAAAAAAGGCACATGCCTTGTGCAAAAGATTTCATAGGAAAGAACAATCCAGAGAACCCAGGTGCAAAATTGGCATTTTGACTCGAAATGAACTCATCAAAGTTAGTTGGCCCATAAATTGCATTGCCCCATTTAGGGATACCATAGCCAAAATTAGCACTTTAATATGTTAGTTTCATATCATTTAATGTGTTTTAGTTTTTTTATGCCAAATTATCCATTTTGGGTGGAAATTGGTCAAAATCCTAATTGGAGGTTATTGGTGGCTAGATTTAGGTGTCTACAATTGATTGTAGCCATCAAAGAGTAAGATAAATTTAAATAATTAAATAAGGAGATTGATTTACATAGATATTTCCTCACATTGTTTATTAAGGACCATAACTTGTTCAAATATTCCATAAATATTCTTAATTGGGGGAAAGATGTGTTGAGAGGTGAATAGGACATCAAGGAAATGATAAAATAGATGAGAAGAATTGAGTAAAGAGCTTGTAGATTCAGAGATGAGAACATCTCAAAATAATTTGGAATCTTTGGTGGATTACAATAAATTCAAAGTCATGATTAGTTTAATTATTATGTATGTGCTTATTCAACTCATAAAAGTGAGACACAATGGTGAAGCTTTAAGTAAATACACCAAGAAGGATAAAGGAACGATCAAGGAGAAAGGCCATACTCTTAAGGATTGAGATATGGATTATATGAAACAAAATTTGAAGAATATGTTGACTAATTAGGAAGAGGCCCTTCGGGGGAAAATTTTTAGTTCCTTGTGGTTTCATCTCATTGTATTTTTGTTGTTATTTTTCATTGTGTGGGTTATGAAGTGGTTTTGAATTATAAATTTCTTGCTTTTTTATCCTTGGTTGCAGACATTTTTGTCTTTTATAATTTTTGAGACATTATTTGTAGGTTTTTTTTATCAAGGTAGAGTCCCCTATCAAAAAACCCCCCTTTACCAATAATTTAAAAAGCATCGATACATATTGGAACCCTATTTACATAAAAAATATAGTCATTTCATCCTCTTTTGATGAGGTGACTACCAAATTATATTCCCCTCATCTGAAAGGAAGTGTGGGCATATTGGTGGGGGCATGTCATAGAGATATTACTCCACACACACATTTCACATAATATGATACATTTTAAAAAAATTATATATACACTTGGATCATAATATTATACATCTAATAATGATTTTCACATATTTGGGACATATTTTTCTAGATTTGTGACAAATATGAAATAGACTAACAAAATGGAGGTTACATTTTCAGAATGACATATACTATAGGTGCATATGCCATGAAAATTCACAAAAAAATTAAAAAATGCATATTCATATTATATAATATTCATAGTTTACATGATTTGGGGCATGAACAAAGTTCATCCCTTCTCTAATTTACTAGGTTGCATTGATTTATTTCTCCATACTCACCATCTTCCATATAAAAACTATTTTACCAAAATGAACTAATTCTTCCAAATTAAAACATAAAGTACTCAATATATCTACCGGAAATAATTATTTTTACTAAGATGTATTATTTTTTACCATGAATCATCATTTTGAGCCTCTATCTCTTTATATTAGTTGGCTCCCTTGAGTAATATAATATAGATTCAATGCCCTTGATGGCCTAGTAATACCCTCTCTATTTAGGTTGAGTTTGTTATACCAATTAACCTTGGATAGATTACCCATTTATGTTCACCCTTGAGTTTTGTGGTTGATATCAAATAATGGCCTTAGAACCATTATTTTTATATTAGGTTAGGAGCATGATCACCTCCCAACTATCCTTTTCAATAAACATCTCTAGGATGCAGCACAATTGACCACTTGTATACTCATTATTTTTCATGCCCAAGAAATAGATGGGACCTCAAGTTCCCATCTATTTCAACATCCTCCATGTTGGTGACAACACTCTAGACAAATCACTATAAAGCATACATACGGGTGTATTTTTTCCATGTTAATTAATTTCTATATGATGATTTTTAGATTATATAAAATAATTATATTATAATATGATATTAGTTTCAAGATAGCAGATACAGAGTTAAGTTAGAAATATCATGAATCTAAGGTGTGTTTCCACACCTAGATATAAACTTCATTTAAATATATTAGTTTGATTTCATTCACTTGTTAGATTAAATGGAGGAGGGGTCAAATGTAGACACCCATATTTGGTACAAAATTATTTTATAATGTATTTTTTCTTATTTTAAAATGTATATCCCTTTTATTGGAATATTGAGTACTTAGTGGCACAATATTTCATGGTCCCCTTTCTCTTCATGGCCTTTTATTACTTTGTCTGGCATTTTGTTTCTATTTACTAATTATATTATAATTTGGACATCTTATGGTAGGGATCCCTAAGTCTTTAATGTCTATTATGTTTTTTGAGCTCTCAAAACGATTGTTCACCTCAAGACACTTGTATTGACATAAGTGTCCAAAGGAAAATGAAAGAGTCCTTGCTTATCCATTTTATATTTTCATACATTTCACCTTGTGACCATTTGTAAGAGTCTATATGTTTTTCAATGTGTGATGTAAAATTTGAGCAATGGATTATGATATGTAATTTATATAAAAAATACCCAAATTTACTATACACTTCATGAATTTAAAGTCATTAGATTATAATTTAAATAAATGAAACATGCATATCAACATTATAATTCTAAAGTTAAATACTCTAAACAAGATTCAAAAATTACTAAAGATTATAAATGTGGGATTGCTTAAAATAGACTCAGATTGTGGAGAAAATATATCCTTGATGACTTGATCAAAACACTAAGATGATAGTATGGATTGATTTTTCAAGGATTTTTCTCATTGACCATTTCATGGAGGATGGTTTGGATTATTTATAGAGAGGTAAGAGAGAAGATCAATGCCCAAAATTAAAATTTGGGTGTAGTAATATCAATGGTGGATAATTATTAAAGGAATTAAAAATTTCTTGGATGGTTATAGAAGAGGGAATGTTCTAGAGGTATAAGCCTCTAAAGTCTTTTTGGAATCCTAATCAAAATTATTACATGATTAATCATGTGATTAAGAGGTTTTATATAATCTATGGGAGCAAGAGAGGATAATCATAGTTAGGGTAGGTGGAAGGGAATTTTGAATTCCCAAATACTAGATAAGACAATATTTATTAATGGATAATGAGGATTAAGTGGATTAATTGATTTGTGAAAATATAATAAGATTAGTGACTGATGAGAAAAATGAAAATAAGTGTTATAAAAATGACTAGGATGATTAGGCAATGTTAGATGAAATAATGACTAAATGGATTAATTGATGGATTAATAGATGGAATTAGATAGGAATAGTGATATAATTAGCTAGTCAAAGAAGGTGATCAAATTATGATGCATACATTTTCCCCCTCTTTGAAATGAAATTAAAAGTGGATGAAGTGTAAGGAGTAATGGTATTTCAAATAATAAAGACACATGTGGTTGAATGTGAGTAAATGATGTTAGTGGACATAGTATGCCCCCTCAAGGGGATATGTAGGGAGGGATGAGATGGATGTCCACTCGAAAGAATAGTGAGGGGCATGATGTATGAATAGACAAGGGGATGGTATGATGGATGTGAAATTGATGATGAATAAGATGATATTGACATGATTGGTAAGCTACAAATTGATTATGACCCTATAAAATACCTATGTATAGGGAGTGAAAATGATTTGGTCAGAGTTGTTAACATATCCCAAGGGGGAATCAACCATAACATGAGGATGATAAGATAAAATTATGCAAGATTTAGATGTATCATAGGAAAGGACACATGTTAGGGAGATATATATACCAAGATGATACAGGCCATGAGCTTTTGACATATCCCAAGAAAGGATGCATGCTAAGAGAGCATCAAGACAAAATAAGATAATGAACTGATAAGATTAATAGATATGTGTAACTCAAAGCTAAAGGACAATGATATGATGAAGGGGATGAGAGAGAGAGTAAATGATATGATTACATGACCAAAATATGAAGGGGAAGAATAGAATAGTATGATACATGAAGACAATACACCACATTATGATTAATAACGATGATGCCCCTAGTAAAGACACATGCAAGGAAGTGAGAGGAAATAATAAAGATATAGTCTTGGTCATGCCCCAATTGAAGGAGGAAACCAACTTTAATGATGAATTAATGAATCAGTGCTAATGGATGACTAATGGAAGAAAATATGGATGTTCATGTTGTGATTTATTGGGCCCAATCAATAGGTGTGTGTGTGATTGAATGAGAAGATTAGGGAGATGATTTTGAAGAATGGTTGATTATTGATTGATATTATAGTGTAAGGATTTGACTGATGAAATTCATGGGGATGATGAAGGACAAGAAATATGTGATGGAAAATTATGGGTGAAGAGGAGAGAGTGGCTAAGCTAACCTCAGGTACACCACGTGTCTAAGCTTACATATTTTGAAAAGACCTCAGGCCAATGTAGTTTGGACTAGATGATAGATGTCAAGATAGACTAGAGGAGGAGGATGAAAATTATGTTAGTTGTTATATATAATTTGAGACTTAGATTTTATACATGAAGATTAAAAGATTAGGATAAATTATTGCATATGAGATGTTAGATGTTCTGACATGTGGTTAGGTTAGATGATAAATGAGTAAATAGAGGATATATATGGAATGATAATGGCTTGGAGGAATGATTGGATATTAGAAGAATGGAATGGACTGGGATTATTGATTTAATGATGGTATGATGATTAATTAGATGATTAGGTAGGTGATACAGGATATGAGAAATGATGAGTGTTCCATTATCAATCCATCATTATTTTAATAAGTATCATCATAGTCTAAGTAATTCAATATTAAATGTAAAACTAGGTAGTATGCCCCATGATATAAGTATGACCAAGAGGACATTGTGCCAAAGTGCATGATTATAAAAGGGGAAAATGATGAACTTTGCATAGGGCACCCAAAATCATTATTATAATTTTTTTAATTCCATCTTATCATCCTCATTCATTACACTGTTAATTAAAGAGAATTGATGCAATACTAATAAAATAAGATATGTACATGATAAAGTAAATGAAAACAAGGTAAACAACAAAGAGCATACAAGTAACATACACAAGTATCTATATATAGAGATGCATTGTTATTAATGTCTTGTCTATTATCCCAATGAGAGTCGATAGGATGATTGATCATGTGATGAGTTGGACTATGTCAATCATGATGATGTGAATTTTGATTAAGGTTATAGACTTAGACAAGGGTATGGAGTTAGAGTAGACTAGTGTCTTGGATTAGGATAGTGTTGTAGAATCCATAAGACAATAACACTAAGATGTTGATACAAGGAAAGATGACAAGATGGTTAATACCTTAGGTAGGGTAACTGACACATGACAAGACAACTAAGCTATTTTTTTATTTTGTGGATATTATAATTTTTAGGTTTTTTTAGAATATTTCAATTTTTAGAGAATATGTATGTACATTATACAAAGGGGGTTACTAGCAAAGAGAATACCAATCATAGAAACTAGGATAAGGGTAGATGAAATGTTTGATGGGATGATAAAATGATGAGGGTGGGACTAAAAAATGGGATGAGGAGTAAGGAATAATGGATTGGATCTCCCATGACCACATCATGAAGGAACCAAATATATAGTTGCCTGAATTCCTATTAGAGGATATGCCAAGATGATTTCAAAACATTTCTCAAGACATCATTCATTCCCTTACAAAGTTCAAGACTAGAAGAAAGGATGGACATAATAAGATTCAATATATGATGGTAGATGATGGGTATGATTAATGGATTAAGGTATAATTTAGAAAAGGATGACATGGATGGGATTTATAAGGGATAGATTTTCCCCCAGGCATTGAGGTATGATATGAATAATATACTATTTTACCATGACATTAGAAACTAGTTTTCATCATGGTACTTGCCCAAGGTGCCACAAGACTGGTTTTCACCATTGGATGAATTTTCTTTTTTAATTTTGGGCATATTGATTTATTGGTTATAGGTGTGAGATGTAGTAATGTAGAAATTTTTGTGATCTTTAGCCAATGCCCAAATTGAATAAATGTGATACTAGGATCATGTTGTCTATGTTAGATGTACTAATGTCATAGTGACCTTCATTGACGCTTAATTTATCATCCTTCAGACATCTCAACTAGGTGTCCTTATAACCCTAATGACAGATGATGTTGCTCAAGTTTTTTAGGTATGTAATAGATAGATTTAAGATTTGGATTTGATGGTGGAGTATAGGAATTGATCAGATGATAGGATAATGATAAGAAGGTGTGATAATTAATTGGGAGGTGGGACTAGTAGTCACACACCATTGGACATGTTGGATGTTTTATATTTGATTGGTGTCATATGACAAAAGACTTTAAGATATCCAAGATAGTTTAAATTTGTGGTTATTTGATATGATTATTTGAAGTATTATCATCCATATTGATATTACTTTTGACATTATTTTGATCTTCAAACTTCACTATATCTCAATTTACCCTTAGTGCTTAACTTTTAGCTTCACTAGAGGAGATTTGTCTTTGAATTATATGATGATTATTTTGACTTTGATGGTCCCCTAGTGCCTCAAATATGGTTTCACTAGGGGTAGACACTTTTTTATTAGATTGATGATTTGACTTTGCTTGATTGTGACTTTTTTGATCAAAGTTGATTTGATCATTATGAATGACTTTTTTAATATAGTCTTAGACATTTGTATTTGTATCACATATTATGTTACTAGACGAAGAATCCAATAATGTATGTTCTTGTTTATCCCGATGGAGGGTGATTAAATGGTAATTGGTGGGAAAAAAGGATCTATGATAAATGAAGGTAGGGGAGATGGTATGATAAGGTTAATGAGTGTGATAGGTCAATATGATCCTCATAGGGGTTCATAAGAGACCTAGTTTTGAAATTCAATAAAATATCCTCAAGATTCACAAAAGGATCACTAAGAATAGAGACATTTGATGAAGGATAAAATTCATCAACTGATAAAACTTGTAATAATTTTATTATGACTTCATCATCTTGAATAGGATCAAAAGATATGCCTTATGATTAGATGAAATGTGAATTGTATTTATCCTTAAAAATATAGGCATAGTCATCATATATGTCAATATCTTTAAGGGATGATTTTTATGATGATTAATTTGATTTAGATATTGGTGTTGAACATGAGCTTGATGTACATAATACTAGTGTTAACTCTAATACTGACTCTAACGTACAAGATGCAATAATTTTATTATAATATTCTTTGTCCACAAGTGACCTCTCAATGTGGGGTTTTTGATATGATGGATGAGAGGAAGATAATGGAGGAATAATGGATTCACAAAATATAGGCCTAGACTCATCTTCAATGGAATATTTGTTGAAGATGGGGGTACCATGGAAGATGGATGTGGTATCTTGACCTTGGCTTGGAAAGGGAAGGGATTGATCATGATCAGGAATGGAATCTTGGTAATATTCTTCTTGTTTACCCTTGGATGTAGACCCATATGATTAATTATTGATTTATTTATCACCATGATCAATGAGTTATTGGATATAATGTTAAAAATTATGACATAGATTAATAGTATGCTATCAAGTTTGATGATATATACAATAGTTGTTTAATTTATACCAAGATGGATTAGGCTTGGCATGATCAGTATGTTGTATGGGTGGATAGACCACCATGTTTGTGCTAAAAAAATTTGGTAAAAGAGCATCTAAGGAAATAGTAAGATGAGTATATGGCCTCTCTTCACTTTGTGACTGTGATGTGGAAGCATTACTTTAGATTAGATGGGTATTGATGTGACTAGGTGAGTAGATTGGTAGTAGATGAGGTGGTCAAGAATTTATTCCCTTTTCTAATAGAGGAATGGATGGATAAATAGATATGATTGGTATATGTAAGGTTTGAATGGGATTAGATAGCATAAATTATAGGAGTTGAATGATATAAATGGGTACAAAGTAAAGGTAATGTTGGGTGGATGGGGTTAAAGTTTGTAGAATGTGGAGTCCTCATCTCGTAAGTAATAAAGGAATACATCCCTATTGGCCATGATTCATTTATAAATTAGTGTATTAAACATTTTTTTAATATGCCATGGATCAAGAGTGGATAAGGTAAAAATTGAATGGAAATATTAAGGGATGAAGATGGGATGTCTAGAATGAATTTGGACAAAATCTTACTTTAGTTTAGCCTCAAGTTTGTTTTAGATGTTTGACATGATGTGATGTTTGATGAGGTAGGAAAATATCAAGTATACCAAATTAAAATGTGAGCTAGACTTTAATGATTTATATTGTATTCAATTGGATATTTACAACAAGATCTAAGACTTGAGAGGGGGATAGACTAGCCCAAGAGACTGATTTTGAATAGGGATTGATTTGAGTTTAGACTAGGTCAAGACACAAAATGATTAACTAAAATAGGATGAGATGATTTTATTGATAGGCTGATAGGATTGTGATTATGGATCAAACTTGATTAGACACGAGCAAGCTTTTAATGAGGACCCTAATGAAAAGAGTTATTTTCCAATGTGGGTGAGGACCAACATATGACTATAGTATTAACGAGGTGACTAGTATTGATAAGTGATGACAAGGTAAAGATGGGTTGGACTATGATTGGGATATCTTAATAAAATGTTGGATAAGGTGATTAGGCTAGACAAAGTCAAGACAACTAAAAAGGTATCAACTAATATGAGGTGGGTTTTATGATGGATAATATGTTTTTAACTAAGACTTTAAGAATAAGTAGGACAAGATAATGTGAGGAATGGTGATATGGTGGAAAAAAGGATGAGGATGTGACCTAGATTGGCTAAAGATATGATGGATTGTGAGGTTAGAGTATGATATTATGTGATGAAAGGATGTATATAAATGTATAAAGCAAATATGCCTAAGAAGATATTATCAAGGATGTAAGATGTATATTAATAAGTATGTGCAGGATGATATAATTATGAGAAAATGATGATATGTGAAGGAGACCTATATAGGTGTGTATACATTTGGGTAAAATGCTGAATCAGCTCACAAACAATACTGGTCTAACACAACACTCACCAAATCAAGTAAACCACAAGCAGATCACTAGTAAACTATTTTGGGAATGTAACTCAATGATTATAGAACCTAACAACTTCACGAATGAAGTTATAGGCTAGTGACCTATTATGAAATATATCAAACCCTTTCAACCCAATTTACATATAAAAGTCACTTAGGAGTTGATATTGACTCTAGCAATAAGTTGTCTATTATGGTCAATGGTTGTATCCTAAGTTTGACTAGTTTTATAGGGGCATCCCCAATATACACTAGGTACATGGGTCTTGAATCCATGTTGGGTGGTTTCTAATGCTTAGGCCATGTAATTAACTCTTTCCCTTCATGGAATAATTATATGGGGTTAACCACTTTTCTTAACAATAACTATCCTTTATTTATATACTCTACCAAAACATGAAGTGTGGTTGAATGTGTGGTGATGAAATATACATCACCAACCCCTAAAACTAAGGAAAGTGTGTGGGTATCACTTATACATCACATTTCCCACTTTAAAAAAAAATGGGAGGGTTTGTTAGTGGTTTTTGATCCTCTGACACTCACCTCGAGGACATGGAGAGGAGAGTATACACCAATTTAGCCATTGAATACACTCAATAAGACAAAAAAGTTGATTAACTAATTAATTTAGATGTGATATATACAAAAAAAATATACAAATATGGTTTCTCAAATGGAAAAGTATTTGATAGGTGGCTTGAAAAGCAAGTGATTAGTAGTTTTAATTTGTAAATCTTGAGGGGGAACTTGTAAGATAAGACATTAGACAAATATGTGTCAAAATATGACCTACAAGGTAAGTGGTTAGTAACTTGATAGATAAAATCAAGTGAGATAAAACAACCACTAAATTTCCACTTGTGAAAATGTTAGCCCAATAATGCTTTAAAAAACACTAAAAAAATAATAAGTTTTACACTACGAATGTTTTTTGAATAAGGGGCCACAACGTTGAGGTCTAGGGGTGGCAACCCCAAACATGGTCAAAGGTAAAAAAACCTTAAGGGGTCAAAATGAAACACCCCTTGAGGGGTCTAAGGGTAATGCACTAGGAGCACTCTTTATTGTTGTATAGGGTTGTTGCACCAACACCCCCCCTCTTTCATGGGAAATGGGGGCCCACTTTTTTTGAGAAATATGGGCTTTGATTTTGGTATGATATCATTAATACTACATATATTTATGGACTTGGACTTTTCTTTTTGAGGCTTTTCAAATTATACCCTTCAGGCACTCATTGCCATGAAGTATATCCTTTGAAGTCTTTCCCACGAACCCTTTGGAACCTTCCTAGCTAGCCTTTTGACCTTTCTTTATTTGACCCTTCGACTCCTCTTTGGCCTTCACTTGAAGGGCACATACCATTCAAGTCTTTTAAAAAATATGATTTGGCATTTTAGAATATTCAAAATTACCCTTAAAACTACCCCTTCAAGACTTCCTTTAGGACCCTTTAGTCATTTCTTCATAACTTTTGGTTTGGGCATTCTCTTCCACTACACAATCTCTGAAGGGATTCTTCCAAAGGACACTTCCCTTTTGGAAATCTTGTAACCCACCCTTCATATGTTGCCTCAAATACCCTTCAAGATTTTGAAAAGGTCCCTTAAGGATACAAAATTACCCTTTGGGAATTTTGGAAATGCCCTTCATCCCCTTCCTTCATAACTTTGTTGTGTACCCTTTCCTTATCCTTCAAAACTTTTATTTCAAGCCTTTTTTCGATACACAATCTCTAAAGGATTTATTACGGGGTACCTACCCTCTACTCACTCCTTGTAAGTACCCTTTGGACTTGTGTAAAGTACCCTTTGGTGTGACTAGTTACCCTTTGAAGCTTTTGAAACACTGCTTTAACCATACAGATAACCCCTTTGAGATATCAAAAGCACCCTTCAAAAATTTTGAAGTAGATCCTTCAGGACTTGTGTCAAAGACCAAAGTGCCCTATGAAGTGTACTCTTGAAATCAAAATTACCCTTTGGGGAATTTGAAAATATCCTTAACTATGAAAATTTATCCTTTCGAATAATTGTTTTACATCCCTCGCCATGATGATGTGTTTCCTCAGGGAAGTTGCCATGGACATTTTGTTTGAAATAATTCCCCCAAAAGAGATTATCTATCATCATTAACCCAAACATTTTTTCCTCTAATACTAGTCTAAATACCTTAACTTTTAGCCATGCCTCACCTTTATCTAAAATAAGGTATAATATTTCCTATCAACATTTAATAAATAGCCCCCCCACTAACCTAAGTGAAAAAATTAGAATTAAAAGGGCCAAATAAACATTGCACATTTATGCTGCATGAATTGGTAGTTAATGTGGGATCTTATATAAGTGATACACAACCATTAGAGCCATCATTATCCATTCAATTGAAATTTTGATTTAAGTATCTTATTTTTATAGTAGCCATGCATTAGATAGATTGTGTTTTAGGAATCGTACAAATATAACAATGATCGAGATAACAGTCAAAGGGAGAATGTAGTACATAGTAAATTACATCACCTAGTGTCTACTAGCCATGGAATCCTCATCAAGGTCATCACAAGGAATTAATCCTCCTCAAAATTCTTAATCAAATATCCCATAGAGTTTAATGACATTGTGTTTGATGTATAGGTATTTGAGAACAAGTATCAAAACTACTCACAACTCTGGGATGGTATCAACTTAGTGGATGTATTCTTGGTGGATGATGAAACAATGTTAGCAAAAAAGTTATTTTTTAGAGAATCGCTAGCATACAAATGGCAAAGGCTAAATTTCATTGCTACCAAACCAAAATTTATACCATGCATTATCCTCTTTAAGGATCTATTTTAAGTAATTAAGATATCACAAGATGCATATTTGTTTCATTCTAGTGGTGATATAGTGGTTTCATGTATCTCAAGAGATGGATTTCAAATGTATTTATCTCTCATCATACTAGATGCCTACTTTGATAATCACACCCTACTATAATTCAATAAATAAATGAGTCTCTAGGGAGTACTACAATCATGGATATTTCCCAATGAGACCATGACATGGAAAGGAAATAAGCCGAGTGGCTCATTGCCAATCAACAAATTTAGAATGGGCATCCACATAGGTATGGCTATGATGACCAGATTGGATTGTATGCCCGACATTCATTTTATAAATTTAGATTGGATACCTTTTCTATATATGATGATATCACGTGATGTTATTATGCCCTAGGGGAGATCCTCAATTTCAGGCTAAAGGAGTAAATTTTACATAAGGATAGACATCCTACCCCTTCAAGGGAATTCTATATGATGTTGTATCTTCTTGGCACTGTCATGGATACATTTTATAAAGACCTAGGTCATTTATGGTCCCCAGCCATAAATTACATTAAGAATTGAATATGTAACCATTACCAATTCTTGTACATATATGCCTATTAGAGGCACATGGTCAAAATTTGTGAGAATGTGTACCCTTAGATATGGTAGGGCATATATGGATCCTTAATGCCACATATTGGGGGAGACATTACAAATAAATTGGATAAGAAGGGTGATTGGTTCTTATATCTAGACATCATCATCATTTTGGTTTGGGGAAACAAGGTGGTACCCCTATGTCTTCCAAAGCACATGCCCGACAAGTTAGCAAAGCAAGAGATATCTTTCTAGTTGTGGAAAAGCATAGAAGAAGACTTGGAAAGATATAATAAATCCTTATTCATTGGGAGTCTTGTTACCATTGGTAGAATAACATACATAATGAAGAAGCATCTTGGTGATGTTGTAACAAAATGAAACTGATACAATTTCCCCACAATGCCTCACAGATATTGGGACTCTCATGGGCATATCCAACAACATATTTGGGGACTCAACATCCCATACTACCACCAATTGTATGGTTATGACTTTATTTTTTCGAATCCTACAACTGACAAGGAAGTATTAGAATGGGCCAAAATAGTTGCTTTGTAAGAGGATCATTTAAGGATGATCCATGTAGATCCTAACATCTCCACTAAGGAATTAGACAAGTGAAGAGCCCTTTTGAAAGTGTGAAAACATTTAGACTTTTGGAGTAGGAAAAATTATGAGTAAGAACCCCCTTTGGAGGTAAAGCTAAAAATAGTCAAATAGGAGCCTAGGGTGTTGGAATCAATTGTAGAAAGAGGAGGAGATGAATATGACCCCATTAGTTTGGACTCAGATGAAGAAGACAAGTAGGGTTATTACACCACTCTAGAATCTATGGATACACCCAGTTTACCTCATGTTTCATCAATTAGGGTAGCCACTACTCAGTCTAAAATAGTCCCTTATTCCTATGACTCTTATACTTGAGGAAGGTTCCCTTGGTGTAAGTTAGTAAATAAAGGACCCCTATAGGTAGTCCAATGAAAAAAGTATCCATAGGGTCACCTATCTCACCTCCTAGCATATAACCATAGAGAGAGGAAGAAACCATTTAGAACTGGGCTAATGATTCATATGAAGAGACCTAATTTAAAGAAGTGAAAGCCCTTAATGTTTAGGAGGCCCCCATTGAAGTGCAACTTCAACGTACTTCAACTCTCCTACTTTTCTTTGGGATTAAATTTATATTATGGATGCACATATCTCCATTGTGAAAATCCCCTCCACTTCATCCACTCCTTCCATTTACCCTTCCACAACCTCCACTATATCCTTTCTCATGGCCATCCCTTTTGTGCCTATTGGTACTACTACTGTGAGACTTCATAAAAAGAATAAAAAATCCAATAAGGTGAAGGCTACTTTGGACACACCTTAATTACATGTTCAATCCACACAACTTTACCTTCTACTCCCCACTCCCACCTCTAATAAGAAAACCATGGTTACCATCACAAGTAAGGGAAGAAAAATAAAGCCACATATTGTGGTAGTCCATCCACTTCCTCAAATTGGAGGAGTAGATTGGTCTAAAATTATATGCCCTTCCCTACCAGATGTATTGACTAGGTCAGTTAAGAGGAAAAAGAAAGAATAAAAGGAAGAGTCAAAGTAGGAAGTTATTGTCACCTTTGATTCACCTAGAAATATCCCATCTTGGGCCATAAAATTAAGGAAACAAGCTCAGAAGAGGCCCAGTTAAAAGATAACCAAACTGCCTTCTATGACTACCCTATTTTATCCTCTAATTAGCTCCATCCAAATGGTTAATAAGAGAAATATTTAAGATGACCAAGGATCCAATATCATCCTTGAAGAGCAATAGTTAGTGTTTTCTCTCACAAAGAGGCAAAATAGGTGGTTAGGAGAATCTATTTTCAAATAAAATTTCTCAGATCAGCTCAAGCACACAAGGATGTAGTGGTAGATATTCATAAAGGGATGGAATTGTATAATCAAGAGATTAAGGAGAAAGTGTAGGAACTACAGGCACACATTGAGTAGCTAAAGGAATGATCAAATACAGTTCATATCCCTACAAGTATAGAGGCTGAGAGGTGACGGAGGCCACTTCAAAATGATACCATTCCTTGGAGTCTCTAGAATTCATGAAGGTTAATATGGCACCTCAAATGAGCTTGGCCAATCAACTTTGTAGATCTCTAGCCTAGGATAACACAAAGCTTAAAATATTAGTTACCTATAAAGGCAACTCACTATATAGAGACCTTGACCTAATGACTACATATAAGGCATATAATGCCCTAAGTTTAGTAGCCATTAGACATGAAAAGGTCAAGTAATGCTTGAATGTGGTTATAGCCATGAGTCTAAATTATTAGTCACTCAAAGCCCAACTCCTTAAAATTTTGAATGATTTGAACTTATCCAAGGTAAAAGATTCTACAAAGAGACTAATCAGTAGGACCAATTTTGATAACATTGCCTAGAAGGCAATGGATAATTTTAAGTGGAGCATTCAAGGTTTACCTATGGAAAGCATAGAATTAGAGTTAAATGTATGCATTAGTTTTGTAATAGTCTTTGTAATAATTGACTCATTATTTTGTATATGCATATATTACATTATATTTTAAAGTCAATTATGCCTATTTATAGCTCCTATTCAATTTTAGACTATAGTTGGAACTACATGATCCAACCTCCCCATGTAAACATCATGCAAAGACTTGGAGGATGTGGTAACCCCTCCCCAAGATCTAAAAATACTATTGTATCACCCTTAATAAGTGGGTCATAAATTTTTATATACAAAAGTAGAGAAACCAATTTTGGTCATCTAGTGAAATTTTTTGGGTATTTATTTCCCATGTGGTGTTGTTAATTGTTATTTTCCAGGGATGTTATAATTTTTATTTAGTATGCTTAACACTACAAGTAGATTCTTAATTTTCTTGATTAACATATGAATCTTAGTGTAGACACCAAAATTATGTGATACACATGTGCATAACTCCCTATGTCGAAACCATTTTTAACCCATTTTTCAATAATAAAAATTAACCTCCCTAACCCATGCTTTTACCCCTCACACATTTAATTAATTTAAAATACTTAATTAAGTTAATTAAAAAATCCCTTTTGTCACCTTACTTGGCCACCTCACCTTATGACTAATTCTCACCTGATAAGTCATCACAAGAACTAGTCCCCTCATCCTAACTACCCAAGACTTATTCCCACTTCCAAACTAAATTCCTAATTAGCTACCTCCTTCCCAACCTCTTATTTTAACCATTTTGTAATGAATGTCACACTTGGCATGAAAAACAACAGATAAGAGGCCAAAAATAGTAAGGTTTACCTATTTTAGGGCTGCTTATGTTAGTCAACCCATGGTTGACATCAGTGGGATCATCAACATTGGCAATATAAGCTAGACTCCAACCTAAAATTTAGGTCAACAAAAATCAAGAAAATTCATTCTTACTTACATTCAAGCTCTTGACATTTTATTTTTGACATCCTAACTTACTATCATCTTACGTAAATCAATCATGATCAAACAATAAGCTCTTAAGGACCAACAACACCTGCTTGTTCTCTCTATTTAGGCATTCAAGTTTGGACTCCCTGATAGGGATCATCAATCTAGCACTTATCATTCAACAACCACTATAGCTAAGTACATCACTTATTCTATAGGTCTTTTAAACATTTATTTTGCTATCACTTTATATCTATTATGCATTAATTTACACACTTCTGACCAAACCCCCATGAGGGAGTTATAAAGCTTCCTCATTTGTTTCCCCTTAACTTGACACACCAAACCTCTGACCAAATCCAACCAAACTACACACTCTCTCTCATAACTCTCCCCAACCTCCAAAACCTAATCCAAACCATTTTATAGACCTGTAAAAGCCTTCTGTAAGCTCCCAAAAAATTATTTCCTCTACCAACATCGATCGCCTCCACCACTGACCTCAACAGTATAACTGATATTGGTCATTCCCCTACCAATGTTAGTGACTGTGGATTCCCTAACCTCTTCAAAACCTACCTAAAAAACTTCTAAAATACAAAAAAAATACATCACATGCACCTTTTCACTCTCTGTTCCATACATGTTGTTAATTATGGTAACAATATCTCTCTTTCTCTCTCTCTCTTCACCTCTTTTTTAGTTATTTATTACTCTTTTGTCTCTCAAAAGTGGATTGTCATCTCTAAGGAAGTTTCACACTTCCTAGAACAAGCACGTAGCTTGGTAGACCACTCATTGAACTACTAAAAAACATCTTGTGGTAGTGTTTTCTTACTTGCAAGTAGTCTTCCCCAGTTAAAATGGAGAGCTCACAATGTCTAGATACGATGTGTAAACCAATTTGAGTTCATTCTAATCACTTGTCCCCATCATTCTTTTTTATTTTCCTTTAGATTTGAAATAGAAAAAATTTAGCAAAACATTTATGGCATGCCTAGTGGGACCATGGAGTTTTCCTTGGGTTCATTTCTTGTTTTAAGGATTCATATAGGTTCATTATAGTGAAATTTTCATTTCTTGCACTTTCTCCTTCTCTTTTCTCTTAGAATGAAAAATTCAATATTTTATTTTTTGTTTAAAAAGCATTAAACTAAAATTTTCTTTATTTTCTCTTTGCCTCTAAAAGCAATTTATCATTTTCTTTTACAAGTAAAAAAAAGAATCTCTTCTTTACTTCTTCTTGCATGCAATTAGGATAGTGAATTTCATACTCTATTCTTATTTCTTTTTGTTTTCATTCAAATCTAAACATATCAAATTTAGGTTTAAAACTTACTACATTTCATTATTTTCTTATTGCATATTAACTCACCTAGTTAATTACAAGCATTTTGAATAAATTTTAGTGCACCTATGTTACACAACCAAATCACATTCACATAAACAAACATCTAAACTCACCTAAGAAAAGGGCCATCAGGATTTTATCACTTGGTGGATCACCTTACCCTACCTTGCTATCCTACTTGAATTTCACCACCAAAGGGAGAATCCACTCCATTCTCTGGAAGAGTATAAACTCTAGATAGAAGGTATATTTTGGCTAAGTGGCCTGGCTCAGCTCCAAGTTCATGAAGTGTGGAGAGAAAGCTCCTATAACAAGCCACGTACCTAGTCTAACATATAATTCCTCTTGAGCACTAAAACTAACTTGAAACCAACTCTAGATTGCTTTATAGTATCTTTGATAACCAAATTCTCTTATCACTATCTGATTAAGGCATAAGCCAACATGAGTCTAAAAATTAATCTCTAGGACTTAATAGTTACTAGTTGTATGTTATATTTCTACTTTTTTGTTGCTTTTTGTATTTTAGAGTTAGAAAGGATGTTTTCCTATTGATTCATAAAATCAATACTATTTCTAATACTCAATTTGTATAACCTATTATCTCAAGTTTTTTGAGTGTTTTTCCATTTTTCACAGACTCTTACATCCATTATGCTACCTAATTTCAACTTTTGGTTTCTTAAAACATCAAATTTTCAATCTCATAGGATATCACAGTGACTGACTTTAGTTAACCTTATTGGCATCAACAGATTTTACCTACTGACATTGATTAAACCATTGACATCGGCAAAAATTTTATACCAACATCGGTTAAGTGATCGACATTGATGACTATTTAATTTCATTGGCTCAAAATAGCAAGCTGAAATAACCTACTTACCCACACTTAAACTTGGTTTTTCCTTATTATGTTTCTAATAAAGGATAGTAAGACTATTTATACTTCCTCTTGCATGGTATTAACATGAGCTCAAACCAAAATTCTTGCCAATTATGCAAGCTAGTAACCACATCCACCTTCCCCTCTCACTTCTGACTCTATCATGGATCATACTTTAGATATAGAGCATACTTTCAGCCCCAACCAAATTCCCATTGTGCCTTAGGGAGATCAAGATTTTCCTAAATTTCTTGATCATAATGTGGTAACCCTTCAGCATTACCTTGCTGTGAGCCAAACCCATAATTTTTTGGGTAACCCAATCTAGGGTATTCCAACCTCTCTAATGGAGACAACCTTAGTTTTAGTTGCATCCACTATTTTTCCCATGGTTACCCATATACCACTTCGATGAGTAACCCATCTATAAACAATTTTCAAAGTGTAGCATCTCCAACTTCCCAATCCCACCTAAACCTTGGTGTGACTTCCCTACTTTCACAACCACAACCAACTCAGCCAAGTCATACCCCATTATAGAATTTAGTGGTACCTATTCCATCTACCCTTGTGCCTATAATTACTTGGGTTATGACTCACCCTTCATTTTGTCTAACCATGCCAATAATCCAACCCACAATAATAACAACCAACCAAGGCATAGTATCCAACCCAATGGGATAAGCCCATTTTCTTTTTGTACGCCAACCTATGACTTAGTATCCTTATGTTGCCCTAACACAACCTTAGAAAGTTATGCCATATGATCCATCTACTTCATATCAGGTTCCCTATAACTTAGGAGGTATTCCACAAACTAATCCCCCTTTAGACCTCATTAAGATGTTGATGGATAAGATGTCTAATCTAAAGACATTTATTTCTAGTTCAAAGAATGTGTCATCTTATGACTAGATATGAAATGAACCAATCCATCCTTTTTTCCCTATTCACCCTTATCCAAGCCAATGGGAACTCCCTAAATTTACTCATTTCTAGATTAAAGAGGAAACAAAATAACACTTATAATCATATAGACATTCTTGTTATTTAATAGGGCATGATGATGTGTTACTACTTTACACTTTCCCTATGTTTCTTTTAGGTGCTGCCTTGGATTGGTATAGCTCTATACCTTAGCACTCCCTTTTCTCATTTACCCAATTCACACAAATATTCCTAGACCATTTCTCTATTAAAATTTCTAATAAGGTTTTTATAACATACATTTATTCTATCAAAAAAATTGATGATGATTCTATTGTAGATTTTGTTGCTCATTAGAGAAGCTTGATCAATAAACTCTCCTTCTCCTTACCCCAACCTGAGCTTATTGAGATCTTCTCAAGGGCATGTACTAAGCACATCTCATCCACACTTTGGGTAAAAACTTTCCACACATTTGATGAGGCCTTTACAATGGCACAAAAACTTGAGGTTCATGTCATAGATGAAGGCAAAGTCAAGTTGCACAGTAAGAACCCCCATTCTAAATAAAATGACTCCTCCTCTAGAACTTCTCCCTCTAACCAAAAATATAAAGGCTCTACCAATGTGGTGGTCATTAAGTTAGCTTCTTCCACAACCATAAACCAATCAAATTCCTTAACTTCCCAAAATCCAACCAAGTAATTCTAACAATGGTATGAACAAAGACAATACACTCCCATTGGGGAGTCATATACATCTGTCTTGGAAAAACTATTGTAACAAGGTATCATAACCTTTCCTCAGATCAAACCTCCTATACAATTTAACCCTTCCCGTCCTATCCTAACTTGGTACAAGGAAGATGAGTTTTGTAGTTACCATCGAGTTAAAAGCCACATTTCTAATAACTGTAAGACACTCAAGAACATTGTTCAAGATATGCTTGATAGAGGTGATCTCATCTTGGATAATCCTAATGCACCCCCTAATCAAAGTATAGATGTGTTCAAACACCCTTTTCCTAACCATTCACAAAATCAAAATATTATCCAGTCCTCAACTAACTTAGGTCATCATAATATCCATACAGTTAATATGGTCTTTCCTTTACCTCTGGTTCAACCTTCCCCTCAACAAGAGACATCCATTTCATTGACTTCTCCCCCACATTTATTGGTAGTTATTTCACCTATTCTTCCTCCTCAAATAGAAGAGTCTATTTCACCCATTCCACTCACTCAAGAGGAAGCTTTACCACTTCCTTTTCCTCTTCAGGAGCATATAATGCCAATTCCATTTGCACCAATATTACCTATCCTCTTACCACTTAAATACCACACCCTACCCATTCCTCAACCACATGTTGAAAGGAATATTGTTCATACATTATACCCTCTTGAGGAACCTTCTTTGCCTACCTCTCTTCCACCTATAGAGAGTAGTTCCCTACCCACTCCACCTTTACACTTGGAGGAGTCAGCATTATCTACTCCCATAATAGATGAGAGACCTATTGTACCACTCTTACCCCTTCTTTTACCTATGGAGGATCATAATTTACCCATGCCTCACCCACATGTTGAGGGAGCCATATTACCTATACTTTACCCTCTTGAGGAACCTTCTTCACCTACCTCCCCTCCACCCATGGCAGACCATGTCTCTTCTTTTGTCTCTATCAAAGAGGACCCTATTGTGGTTTTTTCTCCTTTGGCCTAAATTAGTAGAAACCAACAATTTCCATCTTTCCCAAACACCTCAGCCATCAAAAGACACAACCATATGGACTAAATTAACTTTGTCTAAACCCTTCTCACATTTGGTGAAAATTCTAGAATTTCTTAACTCCATGAAGCTAGATCATGTGGCATTTTGGGACCATCTAAAAACTCCTTATCCAACACAATTAATGTCAAACTTTACCACTAACCCTCTCACTAACCTTTACCCCAAGGTCTTTGACAAATATAGAGATTCTTCACCAAAATCACTTGAATTTCAACCATCTATGTCAGAACCCTCACCCTCACAAGAATCTACTACATTAAAGTAGATCAGGCCCTTAGGTGTACACCTTGTCTCTAATTTAATTCATCCATAGGTGAAATTAGATTTATCTCCTCAATAACAAGTTGGAGTTTTGTGACCTAAATTATATAAAAATGTTAAGCTCCCTAGATCTCACCAATCCCTTCTTCAACCCTCAACTTTACTATCTATTTTGGTACCACACCCCTCTACCTTAGTTAGAATATTGCCTAACCAAGAAAAATAAAATGTTAAGTTACCTCCACTCCTACCTTTTCCATTTGGTAGACCTCTCACATATTACACTAATAAAGTGACAATAAAACACGTAACTCCATTATCACCAAATAAGGCACCATGTAAAATTACCTTTCCAACACCAAAATAAAATAAGGTGTCCACTCCTATTAGCATAAGTGTGAGCCCACTTGCAAGCTCTCAAAGCTTTTTCCTATGTCATTTATTGCAATATTTCATAATAACTCTTCCTTCCATTAAGCCTTATATTCTTCTCAAAATGAATCCATCTTGATTTAATGATACACTAGTGTGTTTATATCATCATTCACCTAGACATGATACTGAGATTTATAAAGCCCTCATAGCAGTCATTCAATAACACTTCAATTTTGACACTCTTTTTGATGATACTATCATTAACCTTCATATTATTCCACCTTTAGCATCCATAGTGCCTCCTACTATTCCACCTAAATTCAAACCTAAAGATGTCATCGTAACCCCTTTACCACCTCCTTCACCGACAATTCAAATCAACACAGTTAATGTGGCCACACGGTCACAAAACCAAAAAGATAAAGGTAAGGAAAAGGTCACTAATCCTTAGACCCATCCCTTCACCAAAGACACTCCTCCTAATCTTAATATTTTCATCTTGGGTGTTCTTAAAATAACATCTTTGGATGTTATTCAAAGTTCAATGGTGAAACAACTTCACCAAACTCTTATGAAAATGTATTTGTATGAGTTAATCTAGAACTCATCCCAACACCATCAAGCTTTGATTAGTGCCTTACAAGAGATTTAGGTACAATCATATGATCCCCAACCTCTTGCATCTTTGGTCGACTCCCTTAATTTTGTCTCCCTAATTTCTTTTAGTGATTCAAAAACTCCACCTCAACATCATGAAGATCAAGATTTTATCCTTTTTATTACCACATATATTGATCAAACTCATGTCAAGAGAGTCGTGATCAATGGGAGAGCTAGTATTAATATTATTTCCACCCATGCCTATAAATAACTAACTCTTCCCAAAAATTACATGTCTCAAACTAATGTGGTACTCCAATCTTTTAATGATACTATAGCTACTATGGTGAGCACTATTATCTTACATATCTATGTAGGTCCCCACACTATTCCCAATCTCTTCTATGTTATGTAAGGAGAGTTCCAATATAACATACTACTTGGATGACCTCGAATACATGTTATGGCATGTGTACCCTCAACTTTATACTATTGTGTCAAGTTTGAACATGATGGACAAGTACATGTTATACCTACTAACCCACCTCTATTTAAAACATACAACATCACTCATAGGCCCAATGATGTTCTCATTCCATTAAAAAAATCAACTTACTCACATGATACTTCTGAATCTTCTACAAGCTCCACTCTTATGGTTACCCAAATACTGACATTACAAATTCCTGACAAAGATCCCATGGAGGAAACCTTTCAACATTTTTCACCTGATGAATATCGTTTGTTGATGTTTTACATGTTCTATACTCCACAAGAGTATGAAAGGCTTCAAATGCACCCAAATTATGATCCCCATATTAGTATAGTCATCCCTTATGGGCCCCCTAACCTTCAAACCAATTTTACATATGGGGGAATTGATCAAGATCCCACTATCAATAATCCATCTTCTTCACCAAAACCATTTACCTACTAATTCTCTTTCTTAAGTAACCCTAGATTCACTCACACCTATCTCTATAGGTGTACCTAGAAATGATTTCATTTGGTTCTTTATGAATAAGGTGTCTATACACCTATTGAATATCCTACTAGTAACGCTATTGAAAATGCCAAAAAGAGGCATGAAGTGGGATATGATGAACCAAATAAACTCATTAAGACTACCCATGTACCAATTATTGAATAACTAGTCTCTCTTTCTCCACCATCACCTATTGAATCAGATGTATCTATACCTCCTAATTTTTTTCAATAAATGCCATCCATTTGGGGCCTCTCACTTATCATCAAGGTAAGGAAACAAGGTCCCTTCCTATCATTCATCCTTAAATAATTTATGAAGACTCTCCCACTATTAACACTATCCAATGTCAATATGATGATGTAATTCTCACATATATGGGTGCAGGTAATTCCTATAGTCAATGATCACTCCCATTTGAAACATAATCTATGTTAAATGAATCAACCATTGACATCAACCTACCCTCTCATGATAACCCTCACATCCTCAAGATTGGCTAACCTTTAGGTACCTCTAAGGAAGCTAATTATTCCACATTTCTTAATGACCATATCAAATCCTTTGCTTGGTATTATAATGGCATGCCTAGTATTAACCCCTCTATCATCACCCATAGCATTATCACTAATTGAGATGCTAAACTTGTTAAGTATAAGCTTCACAAGATGCATCTTAGTATTACTCTCTTTGTCAAATAAGAGCTCCAATAACTCCTTTCTGTTAACTTTATCCAACCCATCAACTACCTATAATGGATTTCCAATATTGTTCCTATCACAAAAGTAACTGGGGCAATCTGCATTTTCATTGACTATCATGATTTAAACCTTGCTTGTCCAAAAGATGACTTCCCATTGCCAAGTATCAACCAACTTTTTGATATGATGGCCAGCCATGAGATGCTATCACTTATGGATGGATTATTTGTCTATAATCAAATCTTAGTTTCTCCGTAGGATTAGCACAAGATAACCTTTATTACCCCATGGGGGACTTTATGTTATTAGGTCATGCCTTTTGGCCTAAAGAACACTAGTGCCACATAGAAATGCACCATGACTTACATTTTCCATGATCTCCTACACAAAATTATGGAAGATTATGTGGATAACTTACTCGACAAGTGTAAAATTCATCAAGACCACTTGACAATTCTTGACATTATATTTTTTCATGTCCTCTAATATAATGTTTGATTAAACCCTAAGAAATATGTCTTTGGTGTTATTTCTGATAAACTCTTAGGTTTTATCATTTTTCTTCATGGTATCAAAGTTGATCATGCTAAGGTTAGAGTAATCCTAGAGATGCCTCTACCTACTAATATCAAATAACTTTGTATCCTACAAGTCAAACTTTAGTCAATTCACCACTTCATTTCCCAATTGTCAGATCATTGCCAACCCTTTCACCATCTCCTCAGAAAATATGTCTCCTTCCATTGGAAAATAGAAATGAATGAATCCTCATTCATATCTCTATCATCATTCTATCATTACTACTACTGAATACATCACCAAGTGGGTCAAGGCCATTCCTCTCATCTCCATTAAATCTGACAAAATTGTTGACTTCATCAACCATCACATCATCTATCATTTTGGTGTCCCTCATTAAATTATAATAGATAACAAAAAATCTTTCAAAAACAAGAATATTCAAATTCTTTGTGATACATTTGGAATCAAATTAAGCTTCTCATCATTATACTATCCACAAACTAATGGGCAGGCAGAAGCTTCTAATAAAACATTGACCAAAATTTTCATGAAGGCAGTTAATGATATGGGTAAGGATTGGCACACACACATTCCTTTTACTTTATGGGGTTACCACACATTCCTTTTCCTTGGTATATGGGATGGAGGTATTTTGCCTCTTGAAGTCCAAATTCCTTCTATTCACTTATCCCTACAAGACATACTTACTAATGATGAATTTTTCCAAGAACATTTGGCTCAACTTGAATTGCTTGATGAGAACCGTCTCATAGCCCTCAACCGCCCCTAAATCTATCAAGAGCGTATTAAATGTGATTATAAAAAAAAACTCAAAGAAAAAGATTTCAATATAGGAGATCTCATCTTAAAATAAAATCAACACATGATGAACATGGAGAAAAGTAAATGAGGTAAGTTTACTCCTAATTGGCTTAGACTTTATATCATAACTCACAAGTATGGCTTAGGAACTTATCACTTATCTTCTCTAGAAGGAAGGCTAGATTTAGATCCTTTAAATGCCTTACACCTACGACCATTATTTTTTTAAACATGCATCACTTCACCTCATGTTTAACTTAAGCTCATCCCTTGAGCATCCCTATTACATTCATCTCCCTTCCTCTTCACCATTACTCCTATACACTTAGTTAACTTACATAGTGGTATGGTTTTTCCCTCAAAGTGGAAAACTCCTAAGCCTCTATAGTCTTATCCATGACTAAAAGTAAAAAAATGGGATATATGACAAGTTATAAAGTCTTAGGTCATGCTTCTCAAATGTATACTTCTCCCTTGAAGGATAGCTACGTAACTTCCCTTTGCTACTATCAATAGACTACTCCTTTGAAGGACAACTATTTAAAATTAAACACAAACTCTTAGACCACTCCCTTGAAGGATGGGTAAGAAAAGCTTTCTTCTCAAAGGGAAAAAAATGAAAAAGGCTTCTCACATTGATCAACTTTATATGACCTTAACCCATACAACATCCCATTGTAGGCTTCCCACATTGATCATCTTACATAGAAAAAAAAGACATTTTAAGTCATAAACTTGCCTATATTAGCTCTTGGGTCACCCACAAAAGGGGCATATCATCCCTACTTTTTAGGTTATGCTACATAAACATTTTACCCTTTTTCCCCTCATACTCTTTCAAGGGACTATGAATCTCACTTAACATAGGGTAAAAATGATGATTCTCTAACAAACACAATGGTTTAAAGATAAAAGGCATGAAAGAGGCCCATTTTCCTGAGCCTATTTATGTTCTGATTACAGTCTTTGCCAATGCACAAGCATTCTACCTCTTTATTTTCCCATCCACAACACATGTCGCTCTCTCTATTTGAGATGAAGAAATAGTGTCATACTAACACTATCAAAGCCTACTCAATCTATTTTATGCATACACCATCACAAATATGTAGAAATGATAAAATAAACTAACACAATTGATTTATTCATTTTAAACATACACCATCATGAAATATGGAAAAATACTAGGATAAAACTAACCAACCAACTATGCATATACCATCACATATTTGGGAAAGGCTAGTCTAACTCAACTAACATGATCAATATTAACATCAAAATAACATAGCATAAAATTATCATCTAAATAATCATCATCCATGTCATCATCATCTATCACAATAAACACATCTCAAAAATACAATAAATGAACATCTCATATATATATATATATATATATATATATATATATATATATAATGTGTGTGTGATCAAAGTACATGTCCATAACTACATCATCATAATAACATCTCTTTCTCTCTCTCAAAATATACATCTCATATCTTCATCTTGAAGGCTAGTATACATATAACATAGATAATAAGAAATAGTAAACTCTGACACTCATGGTCCTCAAGACTATCTACATGGTCATGAGGAAGTAGTGTCATCACCACTCTCCACTCATCTGTGTCTATGTGAGATATAAGTCATAACACATAACATAGACCTCTCCTACTCTCTAAACTCTAAATATCTCTAAATCTACAAAAACTCTCTAATTTCCTTCTCATAGTAGGTAATCTCATCTAGGTCAATCATATATCTCACCATAGATATAGTCTATGGAGGTCCCATAGTACCTGATGATAGCCCAACCTATATTGGTCCCTATGGTTATGGAGGAGGAGGGAAATCCTAACCTACTACTCTTAGATTGTCCCTCTCTACTGTCACTATAGTCATCTGACCCTATAAGACTACAACCTGGCCCTGTAGTGCCCCAACCTGACCCTACAATGTCACCATCTACTTTTGTAAGGCTAGTACCTATGCCTAGGCTATATCTTGAACCTATATTGCTACATCTTAGGCATATACCACTACATCCCTCTCTTTCACCAACCCCTATAAATCTAGTGGTGGCTTCTTGACCTCCATTATTGGATGTAAACTAGCCCACCAAGCTATATACACCATTGTGTATCCTGGGTCTCTGACCCCTGGCCCTACTAGTAGCTCCTCAAAATCTATCCCATTTATCTCATAGGACAATGGTAGGGATACCTCTATGTCATCCCTCTTATATCAAGGGAAGGTAGCTGGAATATCCTAAACTAGACTAAACTACCTCCTGATCCGTGTCATGGGTAGCATCTCCAACTCATTAGCTCATTTGCCCCTAACCCATAGTGATATCTACAAACCCATAAGCTATTGTGTCTATCCTCTAAAAACTAGGTATGTTAGATAGGGTCTCCATAAAATATTAGTAGGGATCAAGCCCTCAATCATGCACTTATAATAGGTAATGTCCCAAACCACTCCGTCCACTTGAGTCTATGTCATGCCCTCTCTCTACCATCTAGAACCAACCCTGAAGCTGGCTAAGATCATGGTAGGTAACCCCAATGGTTGTGTCATTATCATGTACTCATACACCCAATAGTGTATTAGATAGATGACACAAAAACTATATCACCATCACAGTCTCAAACCCCATAACACTCTATATAACTATGCTTAAAATACTAAACCCCAAGCAAAAATAGTCCACTATCTAACTATCTATGGAAGCACACCTATCAATGCAATCAAAAATATACCACTATCTACATCTAGTAATGCATACACCATGATCTTGATCATCATCAAGATGCTCAATCGATGTTGTTCTTCATCAGCCATATAAAGTGGCTCATACACAAAACTCATAGAATGATAGGTCACCTCACTAACATTCTCTCTATATAATGTGACCATGTGTATATCATGCTCCTCTCTTAAGCATGTGAAGAGCTCCTCACCTTGGAGTGGTAGCCAAAAAATCCTATACACATCCTCCTGAGTCACTATCAACTCTCTAGTCGACAGGTGGAAGGTGTTGGTGGTGTGATCCCACCTCTCAATCAATGTTATCATCAAGGACACATCCCAAGCAACTTGATAATATTGTCACACTCCTTCTAACCCCATGCCCACCATGTTTTCCCACTCATTTGGAGTGACATCCCACTTCATACATGTCAACAACCTCGATAGATGATCTTGTAATGTTAGCTACATCCTCACCTACATCGATACACACACAACTCAAATCACATACTTTATCACTACCATTTTCCCTTCTATTTGGGAGAGCTACATTAGTTTGAGGCCCTAAACTAGGCTATATAGGTAGAACTCAATTTACACAAGGTCTTCTAAGGTTAGCTCAGCCATATACCCACCTAAGAAACCACCCTACTCTTTTCTATGTACCCTAGGCTTCACTACCTCTTCTCTCTCCACCCTAGGCCTACTTGCCTATCATAACTCTAGTCCTCATGGCCTATATCCCTAACCATTGACACTATGCCTTGTCTTTTAAACCTTAGACCTCTTGACCTATCTCAACATACATTTTTACCCATTTCCACTAACACACCTTTTTAGGTCATTTCCCTAGGCTCTGGGAGAACTATATTGGCCAGAGGCCCTAAACTAGGCTATGTAGGTAGTACTCAATTGACACAAGGTCTTATAAGGCTAGCTTAACCATTTGGATAGTTGAATACTTCCACTAGGGATCTAAATTGGCCCTTTCTCCTTTTTTTAGTCATTCATAGTCATCAACATCAATATTACTATTGATGTCAATACTTTGTAAGCCTAAGTGTCAGCTAACACTAGTAGCCACCTATCAACCTCAGTGCCATGTTAGCTAACATTGATGAAACTCACTAATGTCAATGACTAGTTCAGCCCTAGGGCTAAATGACACAAACCCAAACTTGCAAATTTCACCTAAAAACCTACCCAAACAAACCCCTAACTTATCCTAAAACTAATCTACCCTATTTTCTACCACTCTACTAATGTTTTTTGCACCTCCACCTCTAAATTAGCCTAAAAACTATAAATACCCAAATCAACTTTCAAACCAACTAGCAAAGACTCTTACCTCATCTCTCTATCTCTTCCTAGTTGGTACAATTGGCTCTTGTGTTGTTACACCTCCTACTGGGTCCCCTCCTTCCTCTACCATCTCATTCTCTTTCAAGCTCTATTTTTTCTCTCTAGTCACAAAGTTGAAAATGAGTTTGATCAGCCACCAAACCCCCTTTTATCAAGCTTGGTTAGCTACCAACATCATTATTCTTGACCTAATCTACTAACATCAATGCTTACACATACGAACATTGGTAATGTTACCTTAGTTTACCGATGTTGGCACTTTTTATTACCAATATCGATAATGTCACCAACATCGACACCATTCTAACAAAGCAACCCCAACTTTTTAGACTTTACCCATGCATTGGTGCAATTGGAGATCACATATATCTCCCCAACTATGAAAAATGCCATTGGATATCACTTAAATATTCACACATGATGAATTTTCTTAGATATCATGAATATCTCCTCATTTATTAACCCTTTTACACCAACCTTGCATTACTTGTCTTGATCACTTATGTTATTTTTCTATAGTTGGCTATTATGCACATGCATGTATATTAGGTGTTTTGGATGATAATCGAGGTCAACATGTCACCTTCAACCCTTTTTTTTTCTCAAGGTCATTTTTTACCTAGATACCTAGGACACATCAACCATTGCAGCTACAACTTTGATTATTTTAACCTCTCAACTATCACTTACAAGCTGTACTTTGGTTACTTCTATTAGTGTCCTCCTTAACCTTGACTTTTTTGACTATATCTCATAGTAGTATATGCATATGAAGCGATACTCAATTCTTCAAACTCACCCAATTATCTTTTTATCAAATTGGTACCCAATTTTGGTTTCTCCTCCATCGATTTTTGTTTTGAGGGGGGATACCTCATCCAATACTTGAAGCATCTAACTCTTATTTCTATCTTATAAACTTATCAGGACAAATTACAAGACAAAATTGGAAAAATGTAGATACCAAAATTACGTCACACACATGTGTGTAACTCCTTGTGTTGAAACCCCTTTTTAACCCATTTTTCAATAATAATAATTAACCTCCCTAACCCCTCACACATTTAATTAATTTAAAATACTTAATTAAGTTAAATTTAAAACCCCCTTTTGACCTTACTTATTTACCTCACCCTATGACTAATTATCACCTGATGAGTCACTGCAAGACTTGGTCCCTTCATCCTAACTACCCAAGACTCATTCCCACTTCTAAACTAAATTCTTAATCAACTACCTCCTTCCTAACCTCTTATTTTTACTATTTTGTAATGACTGTCACACTTGTCATGAAAAATAATAGATAATAGACCAAAAATAGTAAGGTTTACCTATTTTAGGGCTATTGACATTAGTCAACCCATGGTTGATATCAGTGGAATCACTGACATTGGTAATATAATCCAAACTCCAACTTGAAGTTTAGGTCAACAAAAATCAATAAAATTCATTCTTACTTGCATTCAAGCTCTCAACATTCTATTTTTGACATCTTAGCTTACTATCATCTTGCATAAGTCAATCACAATCAAGAACTAAGCTTTTAAGGACCAATAACACCTATTTGTTCTCTTTATTTAGGCATTCAGGTTTGGAATCCCTGATAGGTATCATCAATCTAGAACTTATCATTCAATGACCACTACAGTTGAGTAAATCACTTATTATGTAGGTATTTTAAACATTTATTTTGCTATCACTTTATATCTACTATGCATTGCTTTACACACTTCTAACCAAACCCCTGTGAGGGAGTTACAAAGCTTCCTCACTTATTTCCCCTTAACTTGACACACCAAACCTCTGACCAGATCTACCCAAACTACTCTCTCTCTCTCTCTCTCTCTCTCTCTCTCTCTCTCTCTCTCTCTCTCTCTCTCTCTCTCTCTCTCTCTCTCTCTCTCTCTCTCTCTCTCTCTCTCTCTCTCTCTCTCTCATAACTCTCCCCAACCTCTTAGACCTGATCCAAACCATTTTCTAGACCTATAAAATCCTTCTATAAACTTCCAAATAATTATTTCTCTTATCGACCTCGATAGCCTAATTGACATCAGTCACCTCCACCACTGACCTCAGCAGTATAACTAATATTGGTCACTCCCCTACTAACATCATTAACTATGGATTCCCTAACCTCATCAAAACCTACCCAAGCAACTTCTAAAATACAAATAAAATACATCACTTGAACCCTATCACTCTCTAGTGCATACAAGTTGTTAATAATGGTAATATCATCTCTCTTTCTCTCTCTCTTCACCTCTCTTTTAGTTATTTATTACTATTTTATCTCTCAAAAGTGGTTTGTCATCTCTAAGGAAGTTTCACACTTCCTAGAACAAGTGTGTAGCTTGGCATCCCACTCTACATCTATATATAGTGTGAAAACCAATATGGATTCATTCTAATCACTTATCCCCATCATTCTTTTTTATTTTCCTTTAGACTTGAAATAGATAAAATTTATCGAAACACTTGGATGTGTAATAGTTGTCAGTGGTTAGTAAATTATTGATTGAGAAAGTTAAGTTGTATTGAAATATATTTTTAAATGTGTATTTTGTCTTTATTGGTGTAGTCTTCTAAGTGTGTGCCACAACAACCTTAGATAATCTATGATTTTCGAGTCATAATCTCTAAATCAAGTGTGTGTAAAAGCTACCCTGATAAGGGGAACCTTTGTCTGAGGCCATTAGACTCCCTATGCCTTTGTTCTTTAGATCTTGTAGCTATATCTATTTTCATGTGTGTGCTAGATGCTAGCAACAGGTACTATTTTTGAGAAAACATAGGTCCATTTAGAAACCATCCATAGAAGCGATTACTTCCTTACCCTCCTTTTGTATGTGTTATAATGATTTACTCTCCTTATATTAGAATCCAATCACCCATCCCACTCACCTAGGAGATCACCTTCTTGTAAGAACCACACCTCCATCCAAAAACCTTATCAACAACTTGCATATTTTGTCATTATTCCATCAACAAGTTAAACAAACCACATACCTGCAAATTGTACCCTAGAGAGGAGTTTACCTCCATTGAGATCTTAAAATGTTAGAGGTTACATCATCTACTATAGTGTGCATAAAAATTGCATCAACAAGGGTGTGTTTGATGGGTAGTACCCTTGATGACAAAAGCAATTTGGGACTTGCAGAAGCCTTGGAGTGACTCAAAATGATCCTAAAAAATGTAGTCAAAAAGGATGATTTGAAGGTAAAAATGAATTCAAAATTGATATTATAGTATAAAAATTGTAGATACATCATTAAATTTGATTTACCAAGAGTTAAAATCACTTATGGCAAGTCAAAATCATAGATATAGAAAAGCAATTTTTCAAACTGTAAGCAAACTGTCATGGTAACTATTGAAAATTTTGACCTTATAGGTCAAATTTTCACCCCTGCCACTTGAAAATTTTATTTAAATACATGGTGTACTTTTTCAAGTAGGTAAAAATCTAATGGATACATTTTACACTAGTTTCATCAGGTTTCTCAAGTGATTCTAGTAGTTTTAGTGTTAACATGGCTTGTTTTGAGGCCATCCATATAGTTAGTCAAGGAAAATTTGATTTTAAGGTATCTTAAAGACCTTATTTATCCATTAAAAATTAAAATCAATTGCTTCAAAGAGGTTTCAATTGATAAATGTAGAAAACTTACTTATCTCCCATATCGACCTCCTTGGTAGCTCTAGGAAGGCCATTGATTTTTGCTCACTATAGGCAACAAGGAGAGAGTTAGGTCCAAATATATTGGTAAATTATAGGGACCCTAATGAAATTAAATTTAATAACATTGGTTTTTATATTCATTCCCTGATATTTATGAATAATTGCTAAGAGTAGAGGTGGGTCTAAATGACATATTCATCTAGATAGGGTCCAGGTTTTCCTCCATTTATTCACTTAAAAATTTGATGGGAAGAATGGTTATAGTGATGTTATTTTAGGGTCAATTATGGGACCTCTTCCATGTGTATTCATCAAGTAAATCCTTCTAAGAAGGCACATATTGCACAAAACTAGTTTCCTATAATTTCCTTGTGAATGGTCTATCTGATCAATTTTGGAGCATGATTTGAGTTTTCAATAAAGTATATTCATATTTATGGGTTTTAAAGTTAATTATTGATTCATTTCACACATGATTCATCATATTAAAATATCATATATATCCATCTTGAGTATAATCTCTTTTGAGATAGTTTTGGGTTAGTCTCTTCAATAAGGTACAACTATAGTTAATGAGTTTATAGTGTAAAAAAATTACCTAAGTAATTCCAACATGATCCTATCAGATGAATTAAAGAGAAAACAATCTTACTTTACTTTTTGGAGTAATTCATAGGATATTCAAGAGAGCATGGCTCAAGAAGTCACTTATGACCAATGACTTGAGACTTCTTCCATGAAAGCTCCTAGTGAGCAAGTAATTGAAGAAATGATATGTCAATGGTAAAGGGGTTATGAAGTAACGAAATAAATGTGTAATATCACAAGGTTTTTCACATCACCCTAACAATCTTTAAATTTGATAATGACACTCATAAGGATCAAAAGACCCAAAAAAGCATTTTATGCCTAAATGTACTAGCCAAGCCTGTATGTCATGATTAAAAGAGGCTGATAATAAATAGGTAGGCACAATGAGAATAATAATTTGATATCCTTATCTAGTTTTATATGATAAATTGAGCATTACATGGATATATGAGGTGAACATGCTCATGGAAGCCTTATTAGGTAAAATGTTTATGGGCTCTAATTAGGCCAAGAAACATCTACAAGTCATGGAGTTTATATCAGAGGTATGAGAAGGTAATTAGCTTGTCTAAAGAACCCAACTTAGGGTTCAAGAACACAAAGTGGTGTCATATCAACCAACCCAAAGAGATCATGGAAACTATGGAAGATATTAGTCCTCTATGGATAGGTTTGATGGAGAAACAACATTCTAAATTCCCTTATTCGAAGAAGTTAAGGTATTTTAGTGTTTTTTAAGGTAATATGTTATTTATTTTTTCCATGATATTCAAACCTCCTTATGCAAAAGTTTATGTTTATTCAATATATTTTTAAACATGAAGGTTTAGTGAGGGTCTTAAGATCACTTTTGTCTCTTGAGACCAATTTCCCATCCTTCCTTTGTCCATACAATAGGGTCCAAAAACTCTTTTGATGACTGAGTTTTTCAAAGAAAGTCAAGATTTTTTGTGTCTTCAGTGAGATTTAATAGTTAAATATTATTAAAATTGATATTGAGGTAACTTAAATTTCAAGATATATCTATCACCAACTCACTCCATATCTCAATATCCTATGCAAGACTAAATCACCACCTACATCCATCATAGTTTGGCTCAAGTAGTGATGTGATGGTAAGTTTGGATACAATGTAGTTGGTAGGTTTGTGGGGTTTATATGAAAGATTAAAAGTGTTCAAAGACATGTAAATAAATTTTTTCATAGACAAATGACTACCCATAGTAGTCAATACTTCCTAAAATGACTACCTATAGAAGTGTTATTAGTAGACAAACATAGTCATGCTATGAAGTTAAGGTAGGGTAAGCAGAGAAAGGAGGAACTTATACAAGATGATATGAATAGAAAATTATTAAGGTGAAAATTACATTTAAAATTATTAGAGACCTTACTATGAGAATCCTCACCTATCTAAAGTTGATAGTATAAAGTTACCTACCTCCATGACTCCTTGATTATGTATTGGCACATATGGTGAGAATTAGATGCACTATGCATGATCCAGGTAGATAATGGAAGGTATGGAGTAAAATTTAGATTTGATAATTGATTAATAGGGTCTATGTGGACCCATTAAAAGTCTTAATAATTATCATCTTCTCTATCCAAAGTTGAAACTCAATCCAAACATCACCTACAAATAGACCTAGTAGAGCATGGGATGGACTTGGTTTGATATTAGTTAATAATGGGAGGTAAACGAGAATGAGTAAGAGATAGATGGGTCATGGAATAAAAGGTAATAATTTTTAAGACCTCCTAAAATTACCCCCACTTCCTCTAATTTCACTCATTCTCTTTCCATTAGAGGCCTAGATTACAAGGGAAGAACACTTATAGATGGGTTTTCTTTTCTTTTGATTATGAAATGTAGACTATAAGGTCAAGTGGATTTCTCAAACCAAAAAATATAGACAAAAGGTCTAAGATAATAGTCTTAATATCCACAAGAAGGTTAATCTCCTTTGGAAAGTCCTACTTCTCATAATATGCAAAGAATCATGAGTTGTCCACCTATAACCACCTTATCCAGGTTTCTCATTATGTGATTATTTTATTATGGGAGAGATACTCTTATACATTATAAGTTTTTATTATACATTAAAGTTTCATTGACATGATTGGAGTCTAATTCAAAGGGTTATAAAAGCCTCAAATGATCACATACAATTGGTCTAATTACCTACATAGCTATTTGAGAAAATAGTGCCTAAGAGATTAAGAGGTCATTTAAGAACCAATTCAAGTTTCCAATGGAACTAAGAGGAGGTATTCTATGTTCATGAAGTTCACAAACCCTGATCAATTTCTCATTCTATGTATAATGTAAAAAGTGATAGAGTTTGGTTCAAGAGCACCATGCTACCAAGAAACCCTAAGCATCATTTTAAGAGTTCTAGATGAGATTATGAGTAAAGTGATGAAGGTATCTATTAGAAAAGGATAACATGAGGAACACAGAAATCAAAGAACCATCTAAATTCAAAAACAAAATTTTTAAAACCTTCTCAAGTAAGTACAATCTCCTCAAGCTCCTAAGTAAGCTTGATAGCTAGGTTTAAGTCACTTTATAATGCTTGGAATGGTATAAAGGATTTTCATGGGAGCATAATATATTAGTGGGTGTTAGGGGAATATGTATACTCAATCTTAGTTTCATTATTTGTTAGATTAGGCCCATTTTCTTTATGAACAATCATTAAGACTTGAGACTACCCAAAACCTCTTTTAAACCGTTATAAGAGGTTGATGTAGACTAAACGAAATAATATGCCTCAAAATGAAAATTCTTGACCCTATAACTTACCAAAAATTATTTTATAATCACTTAAGGTCCTCTGTGTGGCATTTATTTGTACCTACACCTATACAAATTTGAAGAAAAATGTACGTTTACAACTTTTTGAGATAAAAAGGGGGTGTTGAAGTGTGTGGATGAATTACAATCATTTTGAGAGGTAATTTTGGAAATTTATACCTATCCAAGTCTAAAAATACATAAAATATAATCCATAATCATTCAAATAAAACATATTTTTCAAGGCAGTTTGAAAATGCATTAAAAGGAGAACCTTGCCAATAGCCATTCTACTTTTATAGTGTCCCAGAACATGAAATTTGGTACGGAAGATGGTATTATTATAGGTAAATTAAATCAAACATGTTTTGATAGTTTCACATGTGTGGGTGGTCATTTGGGCCAAATTTCTCTTTCTAAGCCTAGGAGGGCTAATTACGCTTAATTTTGTGTGGATATGTAAGGGGAAAGAGGGTTCTCAAAAATATGCCCAAGAAAATGAAGGGAAAATGATACTTACACTTGGAGTTGGATCATGAAATTTTGTGTATATATGTAAGGGGAAATAGGGTTCTCAAAAATATTCCCAGGTTTCTAATTTGATTTATAAAATATTTTTTACAAGGAGCTTTATAGGTTTTTAGGATTACAAAGAATGAGTGTTTTAGCAAGCAAATGGAGCAAAATGGCATATTTTGGGATACTATATGATTCCAAATGATTTTTTTTAGGTGTGAATTAATTTTAATAATCCTTACATGAATGTATTTTATCTTGTTCAAATCATAACCCTTCATTCTCTCTCCTATGCCTCTTTGCTCATGAAGAGGCCAAATGATCAAAACACTAAATTAATACATAAAAATATTTCAAGAGGTTTTATTGAGTTTGAGACTTGTTTATTTATGCAAAAATAAATGAATAATTTATATAAATCAATCCTAATTCAGAGAATATATATCATACAAAATACTTCCAATTGGGGACACATTAGATAATCAGGAACACGACCAATATGGGGATCTGCTAGACCCAATTAGGGTATCTCTTATCACAATACATAATGTTAGGGAGGGTTCCAAATCCTCTAGACAATCATAATCACTAAATAATTCTAAGGGAGTCTTATTTTTTCATATATCTCATTAAACTAATAACAAGTAAAGTAAAATCTAATCTAGTGCTCAGCAAAGCTTATGGTAGAAAGTGGGGGTTATAAATAATAAAGGTAAACATGCATAAAATACATATACTCATGTTAATGTATATGGAATCCTAATTCATGGAAGATAATTATAAATTCATATCTATCTATTCTTACAAATGAAGAACAAAGTTAGGGATACTTACCTTTGAATACAAACCTGTCAAGCCTCAATCTCTCCCTTGGCCAAGGTGATTCACAAGAGGTTGTTGTGGTATGTAAGGATGAAAAATAAAAATAATATCTAGGATACACAACCTATCAATGCACCCAAAATACTTATCCATAAGACAAGATATGTATCTCTAAAGAAAGTATGAAACCCTAAGCTTGCTCCTCAAGAAGAATGGTGGATAATCAAATGTGCAATAGCTCTTACTTCTTCTTCTCTTCCATAAATAATGGAAAAATGAAATTTTCTATATAGGTGGATTTAACCCTAATCCCTTCGAAAAAATTTAACTGACAGGGTTGACCCAGTCAACCTAGCATAATTTTGGACAAGAATTCACTAGGTCACAGGCTAGGTCGGCCAAGAGTCAAGCTAAACCCTAAGTGAATTTCACCCAAAACTATATAAGTTTGACCCAATCTACCTAGTACAATAAATATTTAAAAAGGGGCTAAGGTTAGGAAAAGGAGGATGGAGAGTGGGAAAATTTTGGAGAGGTATACAATAGAAAAGAATAAGCTTAGTGATCTAGTTTTCATGAGACAAGTATGTAGATAACAAGTAGAAAAAGGGACAATAATCCTATGAAGAATTGATAGTCTACCCTGCCTTTCCCTATGCACCCCTTAGGGCGTACACTCAGAGAGATTGAGACTCGATAGGTTATTATATGATAAAGAGCATCAATAATTGATAAAATTTTGAAAATATTATGTGTATATAGTTTCCATGCCATTTTAAGAATATAAATAAGTTAGAGTTTGGTTGGGAGAAGGATTGAAAGTGGGAAAAGGTCTCAAATAATCCTACTAAGGCCTTCCTTCCTTAAAATTCATAGGATGTTCAAGAAGTCAAACAAGCATTAAAGAGATCCAACATACTTGATCAAGTCCTGATGACCTACCCTCATGGATCAAAACCTATTTTCAAGGAAGGTTCTTCTTCACCAATAATGTAAGGTGTGAAATAAAATATTTAAGAGGTTTTGATGGTCAAACATTAGATATGAATTACCAAATACTCCTTCAAATTTCTAAACTATCCTCCCTTAACCTCTAGACCATTTTTCAAATGGTGGATGAGAAATATTCAAGGAAATACTATGTAGCAATTGGGTAAGGACTAAGTAAATGATACATTCCTAGTTTCTTATCTATTGAATTCTTCTCTCTCCTCTTTATAAAATCTATATATGTATTCATATGTTTTTCATTTAAAATAATCCTTAACCTGAGTTGTGGCAAGGCCATGCTCATAAAAACACTTGTACTTGCCTCTTTTGAATGAATAAGACTAAATTTTCACCTCCTCAAACCTAGTGACTAGTGTATGCTAATGGATAGTTGATAAATGATAGTGATAGTGTATGATTCCTTTCATTTTATCCTCTCCCTTTACCTATTTATAGGTTTTATCTCATCCTTACATGTTTCATAGTATGATTTAATCATCTTGTATGTATGGAAAGTGTAAGCTTAACTTAGTGGGTTTGATATATCTATTAATTATTTGCCTTAGATCACATGTCAAACTAAGCCTCTATGTGAAATATTGATGTTTGGAGACTCTCATTTGACAATTTTAATTAGTTACATGTTCTTATTCAACCTTCTTAGTGCATATTAAATACTTGGAGGTCGCATTTTGGTGTATCACCTCAATTGGATAGGATTTGGTTTTAGTTTACCTTCTTCTATTTTCCCTTACAAGATGGTAGTATAGAGTCAAGATCATAAATCATACATCAAGGGGAGATATCCCTTAAAATATCTATATATTAAATCCACCTATTATGACACCCATAGCCTAGGATTATCTCCATGTTATTTCAAACTATGAGGGATTTAAACTACCTTCACAAGGGTGCAAGTCTGGTAGTTAATAGTTTTTTTCATGCCCAATGGGACATATTGGTGTTGGTCTTAGTGAAATTATAGTTTTATAATCATTATTCATGAATTATTTTTTGGCTCCAAGATCAATCCATTTCTTCTAATATTTTAAGCACAACTTTTACGTAAGTGTATCTTCATTACACTATCTCGATGTTGTTTTATGGCTATGTATGAGTAAAATGCCTATTCTATACTTCCTTACCATCCTTATAATGAGTTATAAAATCCTATTCATGATCCATATGAGCCTTTTTATGAGATTAATCAGCCTTACCAAGAATACTATCAGGCCTATGATCAATCTTGTCAAGAGTATTATGATTCATATCAGCTTTATAGTGACCCTAATCAACTTCACTATGACCCTAACTATATACATCAATAGGCTTATCAAGACTTGTAGCAGTAATACTCACTCATTCTACTTTATCTCTAATTCAAAGTCATGTTTCCCCTACTATATTCTTATTGTCATTCAATCCAAATAAGCTAAAGTTTGAAGGGGTGATGAGAGAATGGGATAGAGAGTTGGATGTGATACTTTTTCACCTCATAAAGAAGATGAGGAAGATAGTAAAGATGTTGAAATTTAGGTGGGAAGTAATTGGAGAGTAAAATTAGTATGTTATGACTCATGATTTTCATGAAATGAGAACCATGATCCAATGGTGGGTAGATAGGTTAATGAAGTGGGATAATCAAGAGCCCCAACCAAAATAACCTCAGCCATCTCTTCCTACCCCTGGTCAAATTTTTTGTATTCCAATTTTCCTTTCCAACTACACCTACCCTTCCTCAAAAAAATAAGCTTATTCTATTTTGGAGGCATTCTTGGGCTATGAATCCTAATCATACCATGCCAAGTATTGTGGATGAATCTCCTCCTGTCACTTTTTAAGAACCCTCTTGTTTAGCATATCAAACTTATTATGCTCCTTCTCCTCATGAAGTCTTGGACAATTCTCAAATGGAGCCTCTAAAAGAGCTAATTCAACCTCTAAGTGAACCTACTAGTTTCAAAGTCTTAACTTTGAACCGAGTAATTAAGTCTTGGGAGAAACTAGAGGAGCTGAGTGTTATGGATTTTGATCCCAAAGAAGAAATTGTGAATATGCAAGTCACATTTCCCCTTCCTCTATGACCTAAGTTTATTCCATCCTAGAGGAACCTCCAAGAAGGCTCTCAATATAATATAGAGGTCCTATTTGAGAAGGTGGGAAATGAAGTTATAGCTAAGATAAAACCTCAAGAAGATTATAAGCAGATTGAGATGGTTGTTGAGAAAGATGAACCACTCATAGTAAAACTCAACTTAATCTCTCTCCAATAATTCCTTCAAGATTCCACCATCCTCAAATCTTCAACTTGAAAAGGTACTCCCTTGACTCCCAATAAAACTCATGAGCATATCCATTTCCCTCCCACCATATCCTATCTTGAAGAGGATCTTATTTTATGGAGGATAAATGAAGAAGTTATAATTACAAGTAATTTTCAAGGAGAGTGTGGTGAAGATGAGGAAAGAATGCATGAAGAAATATTTATTGGCACTCCCCTTAGTGAGAGCAAAGTCATTTTATATTTCAAACTAGATGAAGAAGTTGTCATATAAGATGAAGGAGATGTTGACTTATTTCAATATCTTCCTTCTATTGTGATTGAGCGTGAAGAAGAGAAGGTAAATATTTTTTTTATATCTCTATGGTACCAATAAAGAGAATAGTGAATATTTTTTTGAAGCTTTGGAATCAGGTTACTCACTTCTCCTAGGTGATTATGAGTTGAGTAAGGTAATAGGAGCTAGGTTTTGGTAAATGAATCAACAAACTAGAGAGTGATAGTCTTGAAAATCTACCATTTCAAGAGGAAAAGTCACTAGATGATGATTTGTTTGAAATTATCACCATGGGTTATCATCCTCTCACCTCATTTATAGACCTTGATGTACTCTTGGAAGATAGTGAGAATCTCTTTTGGCCATAATTTTTGAATAAACAACAAACTCTCACTTTTGGAGATAATGATAGATAAGTTGAGATTATTCTAGGGGATGCTTTTAGTCAATTTATAGTCATATACCTATAAATTTACCAACCCTATAGATTGTATTTATTTCCATCTCTAATACCTAGTGGTTAGTCATGCTATGAGATCTAAAGGTGTGTCTAGTTAGTTCATTATCTAGTCACATTTCAAACTTTCCTTAGTAGTCTTTATAGGTATTTTTACCCTATGTAAATATTGTGTTATGGAGTGTTATGGTGTCAAAAGTGTGTGTTTATACCCTATATATCTTGAATGATCATCAACATAAGGGAGAAGCAGTAATAAAGCCAAAGTTAGAGGAGGCAATTTGACAAAGGTCTAAGATACCTTTAGTCATGCAAAAACATTAGAGGTATGATCATTTTTAAGCTTTCAAGAGTCATTGTGTAGACTATCATATGATATAATTAAGGTTACATTGATTTGTAATGTGTTTCATATGTATTCACAATGTGATCTATTTGATAAACCTTTTCTAGAGCTATATGCTTGAGTCAGTCAATGGTTTTGACCATAAAAGGATGTTATTTTGGCCTTAATTGACCACTAGATCACTCATACAAATACAAAAGACCTCATGAGTCCCACTAATCAATCATTGAAAATTTTCATACCTCAATTAGATCCACCATTGCATTTTTTAATGCTTAATTCCTCTAATATGGGCCTACACATGTAAATTTGTGACCTTTCACCTCCCCCAGGTCATCAAACTAAGCTAAACACTATCTTTCCATCCTATTTCCCCTCCACAACATCATTAAGATACATTTTAGGGCCAAAATTGGGAGATTTAGATTAAAATGGGCACTTTGTAGGTGCTTTCTTGGTAGTATAGATCCATATTGTACAGATCAACTCAGTCAGGGGCACATTTATATAAGGTGAGTTCAAAGGTGTACAATGGTGGAAGAATCATAGTGTTTCATCTTGATAAGGGACCAAAACCATTATTCTTATACCTCAATATCATTGGTGATCTTAGATAACCCCATAGGTTAATGGTTATTCCATACAATAGGAGCATATTGCAAGTCTAAGATCTTGACCATATAAGGTAATATTAGCCAATATTCACACCTAAGTTTTGCATCTTTCATTTTGGCTAAGTGTAGCAATCTTAATTTTTTTATCCCAACAATAAGTGTCAAGTGTTTTTTTCCATTCAAAATCCTTTGTTCATTGTTTTTGCAAGTGTTATTTCTTTTAGCAAGGTTTTGCTTTGGGTTTTTTATTCAAGGCTCAAAGGAATTATTTCAAACTTTCTATTTGAAAAAAAAAATCTAAAAGAATTGATCCATTCCAAGCTTTTCAAAGGGTTACTTGCAAAATTTTGAAGGGTTTTTTTCTCATGGAAGTTTCCTTTTCAAAAAGTTTGAAGAGTACATTTTCAATATTTTTGAAGGGTCTTTTCTTGAGAATAAGCTCTTTCAACTTTTCTAAAGGAATTATTTCAAACATTTTTTTTGAAACAATCTTTCTGAAGGGTCCTTTTTCTCATGGAAGTGTCCTTTATAATATTTTTGAAGGGATATTTTAAATTTTGCCAAGGGTATTTCTCTTGTGAAGGGACATTTTCAAAAAGTTTGAAGGGACACTTTCAAAAAGTTTGAAGGATCATTTCTCAAGCAAAGGGATGCTTATTTATCTTACAAAGGGGCATTTTCAATATTTTTCAAGGGTATTTTCTTGAGAATTGGTCCTTTGCATTTTTTTTGAAGGAATTGTTTCAAAAAATTTGTCCAAAATAATCTTTCATAAAGAATTGGCTCTTACATTTTTTTTGAAGGAATTGGTGCTCTCTCAAAAAGTTCAAAAGATTCTTTGCAAAAGCCTGAAGGGACACTTGCAAAAATTTTGAAGGGTCTTTTCTTGAGGAAGTGTCTAGTATAAAAATCACAAAGGGACATTACAAAAAGTATAAAGGGTCTTTTCTCGAGAAAGTGTCCAGTTCAAGCTTTCTAAAGTCAAATTGCTGAAGGGCATGTTAAGGGTTTTTGAAGGGTGAAAAGAAAAGGGTCCATGGGAAAATTATCCAAGAAGATGCCTCAAAGGAATGGTCCCAATATAGTGATGGTTATATGGACATAAACTTAAAGGTGATAAGCTATCCATTGGTGTTTAAATAGTGGGTCCCAAGAAGATCAAAGGGGCTCATATCACCATTGAGCAAATCATGATCTGAGTCACTTTTTATGGCCAATCAAAGGAAGAAAGGTTGAGGAGCTTTGCAAGGTTTGAACATTTAACTTGGTCATGCTTGAATGAGTTTTCAAGGGATGTTTATGAGCACACAAACATGGATCTATCATTCTGACAAATGCCATGAAGGCATACATGTAGACTCTGGGTGAAGCTTCTCCAAGGCTAACAGAATGAAAGTGACTCTTCCCTATGCCATTGCACACCTCAACAAGCTAGTGAGAAGTTGTTATCATCAAGATAAATTGATAACAAATGGAATCATTTTCATAACCACATTGATGCCATTTCTCAGCTCAAAAATATCTTGTTTCTACTAGTGCAACCAATGGGGAAGAATCTTTGAGAGAGAAAGCTAGATGTGTAACCACTTAAGGTGACATGGATCAATCAAATGTCTTGAATGAGTATCATTTGTAAATATGTTTGAAACTAAAAATGGAGACTCCTAATAGATTTATTTCTCTTTTTGGTACCAAAGGACTCCTCCTCTCACTTCCTTTTTGCTATAAATGTATCCCTTAGGCTAGTGTAAAAACAACCACAGAGTGTATGGTGAAGCCCTGCTAGATTGATGTTATATTTTGCTTTTTATAATTAGTACAAGTTTATTTATTTAAATTTTTTAAATAATTTTTTGAGTGTGTAAGAGACGTATAACAATAGTAAGTGATGATTTTCCATCCTTTATCCTTCATGCTTGAGAAATATTTCTTAGTCTAATAGGTCATATAGAGTGTGTTCAAGTGTGTGAAATTGTTATAAGTGTATAACTATTTTTGAAATTTTCAAAGTTTGCCTTTTAGTTCATTTGCCTTGTGTTATTTTACACATCTCAACTTTATACTAAAATACTTGTGTTAGAACTCCTTAGATCTTGAAAATGGTATGTGGGTTTTGCTTTATTGTGAATTAGAATATGATATTCATGTGGAAGATAATCTTGGTGCATCACCAATCCTAAAGTAGGTTCCTTTTTGAGCAATTTCTAACTCTTTTCCTTTAAATTAAGCTAGTTTAGATAGAGTTTGTTTTACAAAGATAATTCAAGGATCTAGCCCTTTAAATTTAGAGGTTCATTTCCTCTATAAGCATACCCACATGCCTAGAAATGTTCCAACAGTGGCCAAATCTGGAAGAGACTTGAACACTCTATTCTAAGGTGAAAGATTTGAAGACAATGGTTTTGGCATGCCCAATGGGATAAATGGTCTAAATTATTTACAAGTCAAGGTGAATGTAGGTCTTGAAAAACCTAAGGTTGTAGAAATATTCTTAATCCAGCATTTGATGACTCCAAAAGGTGAAAATCTCTGGTTGTAGATCAAGTTTCCCATGTTATACTTCATGGTCCTCACTAGGTCATCTAAGATTTTGATCAATCCCCTCTAGATGAAGTCCTTCTTGAAGAACAACACCCTAAACCATTCCTAACACTTAAAGATCCTAGACAAGAAAGTTTTGGAGAAGAAGAATAATAAGTTGAGGAAGTTGAAGAGATAGGAGACGAAAAGGAAAGAGGAAAAATGGATAGACATCAACCTTTCCCATCCTTCAACACCCTAAATCTAATTAACCTTCTTGCATATGACCCTATTCCTCCCAATGCTACCAATAATATCCTTAGTTTCAATAGAGAGGGTTCTATTACCCCATCTAAGCATATAAGGGACATTTCAAATTTTTGTAACTTCCATAATGTCACCTGAACCAATGTAGCCATTAGATTGCTTGTTATGTCTCTAAAAGGAAAAGCACTTGACTAGTATAATACTTTGGAAGGTGGTTGCATTACAAGTTGGGATGGATTTAGGGAATTTTTGGTAACTATATTTGAGAATAAGAGTGACCATACTTCACTAATCCACTAGTTGAATGTGATAAAGAGAGGTCCTAATGAATCTATGGGAGATTTTAATGAAAGATTTCAAAGGACATGCCATAGGTTACTGCCTATCATGAGACCTCATCCTAGGTTTGTGTTTCCCACTTATCTCAAGGCTATCAATAATTATGTGGCAATAATGTTATAGTCAATGAAAGGATCTACTCTACTAGATGCATATGAGATATTTATTGAAGTTGAGAATAGCTTGATATAAGCTAGAAATCTACCTTTAAGAGTTTTTATGTCTTTGTTATCTCATAGATTAGTTGAATATATAATCATAGCACAAGTTCCTAACACCAATTTCAAGCCAAGAACCTTTCCCAAGAAGGTGGATAATGCTATAGACAAAGATGAAGAAATTGGGTCATTATGCACTCAGCTCAAGAAAGCTCAATTCCAAGCAAGTGCTCCACCTAACCCTCAATACTATCCTCAACAAGTCTATAGAGCTCCACCCTAATAAAACTACTAAGGAAGAGGACAAGGGAAATAAGGTTTTAATAGGTACCCCAATGCTTATAATCCTAATTCCACTACTTCCATAATGGTTTTTGTTTTAGTGCATGCTAATCTAGTCCAAGAGGAGGATCATTTGGACCAATGGCTAACTTATGTATGATGGTGGAGAAGACAACCAACCTTTGGTGGCATAAGAATAATATACCCCTTACATAACATTAGAAGAATTGAATCTCATGCAAAGGGATATTCATGGAGAAGGTAGCAGCCAGAGTGTAAGTACGATGAACTTTCAAGGGAAGGATGATTATGTGTTTAATCAAAGAACATCAATTATATATAATACAAGAACCAAGAAGAGATCTCTTAGATATGTTCTGGGAGTACATGTAACTCTATAAGATGCCTCTCTAAAGCCATAAAGTGTGAATCCTAGTGCAATACCTACTACTAGTCATGATCCTCAACAAATTTAGAATATGAGTACGGTTATCAAGCCTACAATGCAATAGGTTCAAACTCTCTTTCTACATTTAAGAATGAAATAAAAGGTGATTACTCCCCCTCTAAACATTATTTATTCTTTAAATAATACAAATACAAGCATATCTCTTTGGGAAGTCTTGCATATGCTTGGTCAAAAGGAGATTTTACAAGAAAAACTCATGAGCATCCATGTAACCCCCCAAACTTCAAAACACAATAGAGTATCCCTTACCAATAATCTAAATCATGTCTTATAACCCTCCACAAAATCTGAAAATCCTCTAACCTTCTACCTCACACTCATTATGGGAGACAAGTTGGTTCACAATTATATTGTAGATAGTGGAGCTAGTACCATTGTCATGCCTAAGGTGGTGGTTGATAAGTTGGGATTAAAGTATGAACCACATATTAAAGGTGTGTTATATCTTGATGGGACTCTAACCAAGACATTGGGATTGGTTAAATGTCTGAAATTCTTCCTACATGATTTCCCAAGTTTCCCCATTTTACAAGACATTGTGGTGGTAGACCTTCCATCTCATTTTGCTATTTGCTTGTCAAGGGACTTCATGACTAAGATAGGAGGGTGCCTTTCTACTGATTGGTCTTTTCTAGATTTTAAAATGAGATATGTAACCAAGGTGATTATAAGGACACATCCCTTATCAAGGTTTCATATTGATCCATACATGGAGATAAATTCAAGTCATAATTATCTAATTAGTAAAGAAGAAGAAGAAGAAGAAGGTGTCATGGATGGTGAGGCATCATCCCCCCTTGAAGGTATTTTTGATCTTTTCTTGATAATTATATCATTAAAAAACATGGAATTTATCCATATACATTCATAGAAGAGACTAATTTGGGATTTTATTGTATAAATGATAAGGATGTTTCAATCCCTTCACTCACTAATGAAGATCATGAACTTGAAGGGATTTGGGAAATTTTTTTTGATGGCTCAAGAAGAAAAGTAGGTATAGGGGTTAGCATTATGATATTTTTTCCATCAAATAATCAATACTACTCCTCATATAGATTCCACTTTAGTTGCACCTATAATGTGGCAAAATATGAAGGCCTAGTTCATGACCTCCAATGGGCAAAGAAGAGAAGGATCAAGAATTTGAGGGTTTATGGGGATAGTGAGTTGGTGATCCACCAAGTGATAAATCAAGATACAGCTAAGAATCCCTTAATTAAATCCTACAATCATAGGGTATGAGACCTACTTGAATACTTTGATACCTTCAACATATAACCCAAACCAAGGGATTCAAATAAACACGTTGATAGATTGGCTACCATAGGAGCACAGTTTGATGCAGTTGTTGATGTAGGAAAGGAGAAAGATTAGTCTCATATCAAGGTAATTATGAGGACTTATATTCTATATACTGAAGTTTCATGGCATGTGTTTAAAATTGATGAACACATCACATGCTTATTACAAAATGAGGTAGGATTCTCTTCGAGGAACCAAAAGAGACTACATGATCAATATGAATAATAAGTTATTCAACTAAAGAGAAAAAGATTCCTAAGGGGCTGATTACTTTAGATAGTGTTTTCAAATAATATGATCAAAATAATAAATAAAGAGTGAGCATGTTAACAAAATAAGAAAACTATGAGAGAGTCATGATTTACAAGGACAAGCTTCTAAAAATTGGTAAGATATGTTCTCTATCTGAGAGGTAGGTCTTTATTGAATTATTAAAAGAGTTCCATGACATCTTTACTTGGGAATATAAATATTTGGAAGGATTTGATCCAATTCTAGCTTAACACACCATTGAGTTAGAACCTAGAGCTAAACTAGTTAGGTAAAAACAAAGGCCTATCAATCCCAAGATAGAGGAACTCATGAGGAAAGAGCTGACCAAGTTGATTGAGTCTAGGATTATCTTTCCTATAAAACACTCAAATTGGTTGGATAATCTTGTACCTATCCAAAATAAGAATGGAGAGATCATAATTTGTGTGGATTTTTGAGACCTTAATAGAGTGTCTCTCAAGGATCATTATCCACTACCTTCCATGGAACAAATTTTGCAAGTTGTTTCAGGTTCTCAACACTTCTCACTTTTTGATGGTTATTTAGGTTACAACCAAACACTTGTGAATGAAGAGGATTAGTTTAAAACATACTTCACTCAAAAATGGGGGACCTTTGCCTATATAAAGATGCCTTTTAGTTTATCCAATGTTGGTGGTACATTTTAAATGGCAATGGACATGGATTTTAAAGGTTTGATCAATAAGTTTATGATTCTATACCTTGATGATATAACTATTTTTTTGAAGGATGCTACTGATCATATGGAACATATAAGGTATGTGTTTGAGAAATGTGGGAGTGTGGAATATCGCTTAATTCAAAAAAGTGCATCTTTTTTATCTATTAAGGTAAGTTATTGGGTCATATTATTTCAAAATAAGGCTTGTCTATTGACCCAAAAGGATTGAGTTTGTTCTAGACTTGTCTTTGCCTCAACACAAGAAAGGACTTAAAAGATTCTTGGGGAAATAAACTTTGTAGTAATTTTTATTCTAGGATTTGAGACTATGGTAAAGCCTATCATAGCCATGCTCAAGAAGAACCAAGCTTTTGCTTGGAGAAAAGAAGGCAAGAGTAGTTTTGAAATAATCAAGCAAGAAATTGCAAAGTATCATACTCCCCTGAACCCAAACTTTACCAAATATTTCATACTCTATACCTTTTCTAAACTTGATATAATATTAACTATTCTTATGCAAAAGAATGATGAATAGGTAGAGTAACCAATTGCATTCTTTAGTCAATGATTGGAAGATTATGAAGTTAGGTATACATTTTTTGAGAAACAAGATCTAGTTATCATAAGAGGATTGAAGAAATATAGATACATGGTTTCAAAAAATAAGATACATGTCATGGTTTCTCATCCTATCACCAAGGAGTTTCTTCTAAGCAAAGACCTTAATGAAAAGAGGCTAGGTGGATTACCAAAGTAATGGAGTATGATGTGGATATTAAGTGACAAACTTGGTAAGAGGAAAAGGGTTATGTGAGAATTTAGCTTCAAAATTTCAAGATCCAAAAGAGGAAGTCTTGATTAACCAAGTTCACCCCCAACCATCTGATCACATACAATTTCAAATTTAGACACAAGACATCATTAGATTATAGACCATTCCTTACTATATTTTTTATGGTGTTCTCTTTAGGAAAGATGTGAATGGTGTGATATTGAGGTGTGTTAACAGTGATCAATTTGATATGTTGATGGAAAGGTTTCACAATGGTATAGAGGGAGGTCAGTTCTCTCTTAGAACAATAGTTGTAAAGATAATTAGGCTGGTTAATATTGGCCTAGTATTTTTAAGGACTATTACCATTAGGCTAAGATGTGTCCTCAATATGCCTTCTTTTTAGGCAAATAGAAACTTTTAACCCTTCCATTAAACCCAATCCAAGTAGACCAACCTTTCATGTAATGAGACCTTAATTTCATTAGTGTGATCAACCCTCCAAGTACTCGACACAAATGGATATTGACTGCTACTGACTACTTCACAAGGTAGGTAGAGGCTATTGCATTGAAGGAGGCAAGTGAAAATTCTATCTTGGAGTCTATGAGAACATTATAATAAGGTTTTGAGTTCTCCATGTTATCATTTTTTATAATGCACTTGATTTCATGAGTGTTAAAACTTTTGATTGGGCAAATAAGAATGGAGTTTACTTGAGCACCTCATCCAATTATTACCCTCAAGGTAATGGATTGGCTAAATCTACTAAAAATTATCTCATCAAGATCAAGAGGACATTGGAGAAAAATCAAAGAGCATGGCACAACAATTTTAAGATAGCTGTATGGGATGATAGGATTACTCTTAAGAGATCAATTGGTAATTCTCTCTTTGTGATTGTTTATTGGAGAGAGGCTAGGTTGTCCATATCTCAATAATTCCCTACTTTAGAACTTGTAAGCAATTGGAACTAATTGAAAATACTCTAATGGAAGTCAGATTGATAGAACTAATATAGTTTTAAGAAGCAAGAGACAATGCACACAAGGCCATAGAGCACCACCAAGTACTCTTGAAGAAGTCTTTTGACAAAAGAGAAAATGGAAGAGTGTTCAAATTAGGTGACTTGGTCTTGAAATGGGATGAAGATAGAGCAAAACTAAGTGGAAATATAAATTTTGACACTTTGTGGAGTGGCCCTTACATCATTAGCAAGTGAAAGAAAAGAAACTCCTTTCAACTAACCAAGATGAATGGAGAAGAATTGCCTATCCCTGTAAATGGGATACATCTAAATTTATACTATTAGTCCTTACAGGACATGTTTTGTAAATAGTGGCTTAGGTGTGTGTGTTTGGTCTAGTTTTAATTTGGTTTTTTGTTGTGTTCCCTAAGTCATTTGTAGCACGTGTGTTTCCTTCCTTTTTTTGGTGTGTGTCTTTTCCTTTGTGCATGTGATCAACCAAATTATCTATTTTGTCATTTTTTGGGTGCCTATATACATGACTCCATGCCCAATGGAAGGATTTAGGCAACTAGTCTTAGGCATAGAAAGCATGCCACCCCTAAGAATCACCAAGAATGTTAGCCAGATTTCACACCCAAGTTTTGCATCTTTCATTTTGGCTAAGTGCAAATTTCTTAATTTGTTTATTCCCACAGTAAGTGTCAAGTGTTCTTTTTAAAGCCTTTGTTCGATATTTTTACAAGTGTTATTTATTTTAGCAAGGTTTTTCTTCAGGTTTTTTGTTCAAGGCTCAAAGGAATCATTTAAAAAATTTGTTCAAAATAAAAAGTCTGAAGGAATTGGTCTATTTCAAACTTTATGAAGGGTCACTTAAAAAAGTTTCAAGGGTCTTTTTCTTATGGAAGTGTCCTTTGTAAAAATTTTGAAGGGTACATTTTCAATATTTTCAAAGGGTCTTTTCTCAAGAATTGGCTCTTTCAAATTTTCTAAAGGAATTGTTTCAGAAATTTTGTCCAAAACAGTCCTTTCAAAGGGTCTTTTTTCTCATGGAAGTATCTTTTGCAATATTTTTGAAGGGACATTTTCAATTTTGCCGAAGGATCTTTATATTGTGAAGGAACATTCTCAAAAATTCTAAAGGGACACTTTTAAAAACTCTAAAGGATCATTTCTTAAGTAAAGGGATGCTTATTTATCTTCTGAAGGGTATTTTCTTGAGAATTGGTCCTTTGCATTTTTTTTGAAGGAATTGTTTTGGACATTTTTTCCAAAACAATATTTTTGAAAGAATTGGCTCTTACATTTTTTCTAAAGGAATTGATGCTCTCTCAAAAATTTTGAAAGGCCCTTTGCAAAATCCTGAAGGGACACTAGCAAAAAGTCCAAAGGGTCTTTTCTCAAGAAAGTGTCTAGTTTAAAAAGCCCAAAAGGACACTTTAAAAATGTCTAAAGGGTATTTTCTTAGGAAAGTGTCAAGTTAAATATTTTTGAAGGGACATTTCAAGATTGTCAAAGGGCATGTTTAGGCTTTCTAAAGGGAGAAAATAAAAGGTTCCATAGGAAAATTATCTAGGAAGATGCCCCAAAGGAATGGTCCCAATAGAGTGATGGTTATATGGACTTCAACTTCAAGGTGATGAGCTAGCCATTGGTGTTTAAATAGTGGGTCCCAAGAAGTTAGAGGGGCTCATATCACCATTTAGTTGATCCTAATTTGAATAATTTTTTATGGCCAATCAAAGGAAGAAATGCTAAGGAGCTTTGGAGGGTTTAAACATTTAACTTGGTTAAGTTGGAATGAGTTTTCATGGGATGTTTTTAGGCACACACACATGGATCTAGCATTCTAAAAAATTCCATGAAAGCATAGATGTAGACTCCAAGTGATTCTTCTCTAAGGCCAATAAAATGAAAGTGACTCTTCCCTATGCCATTACATACCTTAGCAAGCTGGTGAGAAGTTGTTAACATTAAGACAAATTGACAACAAATGGACTAACTTGCATAACTTAATTGATGCCATTACTCATCTCAAAACTATCTTGTTTCTACTTGTTCAACCATTGGGTAAGCATCTTTGAGATAGCAAGCTAGCTGTGTAACCACTTGAGGTGACATGGATCAATTGAATAGCCTGAATGAGTATCATTTATAAATATGGTTGTAACTAAAGATGGATAATCCTAACAAATTGATTCCTCTTTCTAGCATCAAAGGCATCCTTATCTCACTTCCTTTCTACTATAAATATAGCCCTTGGGCTAGTGTAAAAATAACCACATAGTGTATGGCGAAGCCCTGCTGGATCGATGTTATATTCTACCTTTAATAATTAATATAAGTCTATTTATTTCAAGTTTATAAATAATTATTTAAGTGTGTAAGAGATGTATAGTGATAGTATGTGATGATTTTCCATCCTTATATCCTTTATCCTTCATGCCTGAGCAAAATTTCTTAGTCTAGCAGGTCATATAGAGTGTGTTGAAGTGTGTTAAATTGCAATAACTGTATAACTATTTTTGAAATGTGCAAAGTTTGCCTTTAAATTAATTTTCCTTGTGTCATTTTACACATCTCACCTTTATAATAAAATACTTGTGTTAGAACCCTTTAGATCTTGAAAATGGTTTGTGCATTTTGTTATATTGTGCATTAGAATATGATATTCACATGGAAGATAATCTTGGTACATCACCAATCCTAAAGTAGGTTTCATTTTGAGCAATTTCTAATTATTTTCATTTAAAGCAAGATAGTTTAGATAGAGGTTATTTTACAAATATATATTTATGGAGCTATCACTTTTAATCTAGAGGTTCATTTCCTCTATAAGCTTACCCACATGCTTAGACATGTTCTAACATTGCCCAAATATGGAAGAGATTTGAACACTCTCTTCTAGGGTGAAATATTTGGAGAAAATAGGTACACTAAATGGGCTAGACATACATGGAATTTGTCTAGGATATGAATAGATTTCATCTATGAACATTAGTTAAGAAGTTATGGAACTTTTGCATCCCCCTTATCTACACAGGCACTTTTGATACTAATGGTTTTTAAGTATTTTGACTCATTTGATAAAAATAATAAGTTATCCTATTTTCTCTTCATAAAACACTTTTCTATGATTATTTTAGCATGAAATCCACTTATAAGATCTTATAAATCATATCAATGTCCTTGACTAGTTTTTGTGCATGGTTTGTAGACCAGTCTATAAAGAATCAATTTTTGGGTGCCTCTACCAAGGGTTGTAGAGAAAACTTTCATGGTTACAGAGGTGTGTCATGATCCTCAATACCTTCTCACCTATTTTAAATGTCAAATGGTCCTAATTTTTCCTTAGAACACTTCATGGAAACCCATATATGTATAATTGAAAGACACTACAGAGTGAACTATGTATATGGCCGAAGAGCACCTATATATTTCCAATATGCCTCAAGGGATATGAAGGAGGAGGTAACATGGTGGTGAATGGCCTTCATGAATTTAAAACATATTTCCAATCTTCCATATGCTTTCACAAACCTTTCAAACCCATCTCTATTCCCCTTAGCAAATTAGTCACATTTTTGTAAAAGTTAAGGTTTCTTTGTAGATTTTAAGGTAATTCTAAGAATCTTATGTTTCATTGTGAGACCATAAACCCCTTACCTCTACTTTCAAATATTTGAGTCTATGTGTATATTCCTTATGGTTTTTATAGGGTATACTTATTTTATTCTTATGGGAGGTCTTGTGTTCACTCCATACCCATTTCATATTCACATTATCCCACTACTATTTCACTATCATCAGGCTATGTATCATTGTGATGTCATATTTATTTTACTCCAATGTGTTTTCACTGTCACCTCCTCCATTCACCTAACCCTAATAAAATATTGATCACTCCAAGTGGATCCCCCACACTAAACTAAAACCACCCACACCAATTATATCATCAGACCTTAGACCCATATTTTCATGTGACAACCTAGGAGCGGTAAGGGAAACCTCTTCAGTCAGCCATAAGAGCCATTATAGCAAGACCTTAAAGAGAGTTATCTAAGTTGTCTAGGATGCAAGGATTATCATGAACACCTATATTTGAGCATTAAAATGGGATATTATATGTGGTATGAACCATCCATGCCATGAGACTCAAACACTTATAGGTCATCCCTCCCCTAATATAGACTTGGTAACAAGCCTACATGCAGTCATCATAAAAAGGGATGATTGGGTGGAAATATTCATCCTATATTAGTATCGCCACTCCATATTAACTTAGAAATGGTAGAATAAACATAAAAGAGATAATATTGATACTATTAATGATATAGCCCTGATGGTTATCACACCTAAGGAGACAAATGACATTATCATAGTCATAATGACATATAGTCTATGCAAGAGTGAGGCCATAAGCTGAGTGAAAGGATGGGTTTTGCATTGAATTATTATTGAATATCTATCACCTAAGCATGGGTACTATTATAAATATGTGATAGACATTTCCCAAAGTCCTAATCACTTACTAAAACTTGGTTGGAGGTTGTATTTCAAAATACATGTCTAAGTGCACTTCTTAATAGGTAGTTTGAGGCTATTTTGAGTCAAAATGAGGATATGGACCCCTTAAAATCACAACTAGGCTCCAAAATTCAATAAAAATGTGGTCATGACCTATTAAATAGGCCTATATGATCACTTGGCTAAGATAAATAGTGGGCATACTCATTATTTTATCTTAGACCAAGGCTAGTCTATGTAAGTAAATAGTGGGGTCAAGGACACATCCATGATATGAGGGGTATACAACAAACTTGGGGACCATGAAATTTATATTTATAAGATTTGATTATGTATAAAATCCCCTAAAACCTATCTTAGGGTTTGAAACTTAGATTCATGACCAAGAACTATGAAGGTGTATTAGCACAGTCATGCAATCAATCATGTAAACATACATCAGTGATAACTTAAGACCCTTTCAAGTTATTATAACCCATAAAATGGCCAAGGTGGATAATATAGATAATAATTAGACTCAAAAAAGATATTTCAATGGAAATAATTATCTATAAGCCCAAAAATCTAACTCAAGCCAGTTTACCTGTGTGTATGCATTTCAAGGGGCATGTTCACATGCTCACCCACTTCACCACATGCATCCTATAATATAGATATCCTAAGTGAATTGAAGTCTCCATAATCACTAAACATCCATGTCAATTTTATTAAAAATTGAGGGATAAACTATAATAATGATTATTAAGAAGTTTGGGACTCAAAACTATCTGTAACTAACTCTAACACCAAATTCTAAAGTTCATATCTCTATAGAGTATTTGAATGGGAATACAACCTATTTAGGGTAGGAGGGGATGTAAATGACCTAATAATTCATGTCTTTTATTGTAGGGTTGAACATACATACTCTATGAACCATTCTTAAGATAGTGGAAACCTCCAACCCTACACAAAACACAAAAATGACCCAATGGTGTAAATTCATCTACAAACCTATTAAAATGAAATTTTCTAGCCATGAAACCATCTTTGAGGCCACCTGAGGTCTCCTTATCACCATCATGACCCCTTGTTTGGCACATGTAGGGTTATCAATGTATGTAAAAGGCCTTAAAATGCTAGTTGAGTTTATAGGTCAAATTGCAAAGGATATTCACATGATAAATGAGTTTTATAAGGGAGGATGGACCCTAAGGCATTTAACTAAGACTCTTAGAGGTCTTGATGTTGACCTTCATAATGGGTATGAAGGTAGAGAGTTGTAGACCTCAACATATTTTTCCATGTGTACTGCAAGGAGGAAAATTGGCATGATGAAGGAAATAAATCCAATTTATAAGGAATCGAATGTCCTTTCCTAGTCATGCAGGAGGTAGACATGATACATGGACCAATGTGCAAGTCATAGCTATAATAGAGGTGTGAAAATAGTGTGACACTTAAGCTCCACCATGATTATGCTATTAGCAGAGTAGAGAATAATATAGTGTGAATGTTTTAGAGGTTTTGAAACCTCTTTAGGGGCATTTTCACATTGTTTTAAGGCCCTTTGAGCTAATACAGGCCCTAGAGGAACAACCATAGTGTATATTTGCACTTGTAGACCTGTAGAGGCTCCTCAAAGAGTAAGTTATCTACAAAGGAAGCATCTTCAAGAATTCACCAAGGTAAAAAGGGGGTACACTAAGGAATATAAATGTTCATGGAAGGTGAGAGAGCTTGTTAGCTTGGATTTGATGTAGTCAGATCATAAACCCAAGCTTAGACCCTCAAGAATCAAACCTAAAACCATAAAACCCTCTAAAACCTCCCTTAAACCCTAATAACAACTAGTCTAGAGAGGTTTAACTCAAAATCCATGATTTTACTCAAAATTTATTGATTTATCACTCAGAAACTATAGATAACTTAGAGGGGCTTCAACTTATGGCATTGTATAATACGAAAGGTGTATGGATATCTCTTAAGAGGGATAAATAACAAGGTTTTTGTCAATTTCAATGTTGCAAGTCCTAGAAAAGGATTTTAAACTATGGAAGGAGTATGTAAAAGATTTATTCTACATGTTCAACATAATTTCAATCCTTGGAACCTAATGAAAAGGCTCTCATCATCTTGTTCAAAACTACCAGTCTATGAGGCACGTTATTTGGCCTAGAAATGCAAAGTTAAGGTACATTGTAGGTATAGAATTATCTAAAGATCTCAATACCAATATAGTAAAGGTATTATAAGGTTTATCTAATTCTCATCAAATTATTTTGAAACATAGGCTCAACTATTGAATCAATAGCATGGTAATATGAATAGAATTTTAGAAGCTAACCATACAATCCTACTTATCAAATAATTAGAAGGATCTAGTGAAAGGAAGGTGGCATGAGGATATTTTTTGACCATTTTAAAGAATTGTAAATTTCATTTTTTTGAGCCCAAACCATAATGGGTGGTCATTACAATAGGTCAGATGTAATATCATGAAGAATTTAACATGCATATTGATGCAAAGGTTGCTCAGTGCCCAAAAAGACCTTATTACACCCCTATATACATTGAATAAAAGCCAAATGGAAGAATGTGGAGCTATTTAAACAAATTTAAAATCATTATTGAGTACAATTAGGATATTTATAGCCACCTTAATTCCAAATTGATCTCATTAAGGGAGTGTCAACACTTAAAAAGGGGGGGAAATGCTTGTGTAACTACACCATGCCACATTATGCTTGTTGATGACCCCTTATATGCCAAAATCCTTCTTTCTTATCTTCTATTGTCTATATAAATGTAGTAATTGAGATATTATTTACCATCCCATAATTGGTTGTAGAAAATTTCTACCAAAATCTTTGTGTAACTCTTTTGAAATAATATAAGACAAGTTTTTGATTATCTTAAATACTAAGTGTACCTTGTTGAAGTCTGATCTATAGTGTGTAAATTATCCATTCATCACATTTATGTCCTTAATATGCATTTATTCAAGTTTATTTATTTTCTTGCAGGTTGTGTGAATTGTAAGCTAGGGAGTTTCTCTTAAAGTGTCATAAGATTGTAGTGTCTTACACGGACCTATAACTTTTTATCCTTTAAGTTGTAAGTCTCTTATCAACCTTCATGAAAAAAACTTCTGTTTGAAATAATTTCAAATAATCTAATGAACCCTTGTCCCCATTGTATTCATTAGTAGTCATGAAAGCGTTTAACTGAGAGTGGATCATTAAATAATTTGGTGCATCACCACATAGGCTAGATTCTAGTTTTAGTTTTCATCTCTTTCCCTTTTCCTTATGATAGATATAGGATTTAGGAAATCACTAAATTATAATATTAAGGGATTTATCCCCTTAAATTTTATAGTTTTGACCTAAAATGGATAACCCATAGACTTAGGTCAATCCAATATTGGACTAGGTTTATGTAAAGGGTTTGAAAAATTCTCTTCTCAGTTAGGGTGAAACCTAAAACTCCAATACTTATAGAATGCCTACTGGGCCAAAACTCAAGGCACTAGGACTTTAGCTCAAGATATATTTTCAACATGGGAGGACACAAAGGAGTCTTGAAGCCATCATTAGTAGATCTGAGGGTAAGTTTATGCACCAAATTGCCACTAGGTCTACTTCAAAAGGTAAAAAAGTTTAGTTCATTGAATTACCATTAGACATTGTAAAGAAGAAGAGGTTACCTATTTCAAACCCTAACATAGCACCCCCTAACTCTCCCACATCTCCAAACTCTACAAATTTTGCCCATACATAGTACCTTAAAGGTCCAATAAACTAAATAGCAAGGCCTAGATTGCAAGATTGTATCCCCTTAAATGGAGGTAGTCTTTTAATATTAATCAATATGATGATATCCCTACTACCTCCTTGAATATTTTATCATATTTTATAGGAGAAAACTCTACCACTCCTATAGAGCACATAACTGACATTGCAAGCCTTTGCTCAGTGCATAACATCACTTAGGAAAATGTAGTCGTGAGACTACTAGCCACATCCTTAAAAGGCAAAGCCCTATAAGGTATAAGGGTTGGAATCCTACCTCAATAAATACCTAGGATTAGTTTAGTGAGTGTCTTTGTGATCACTTTGAGGATAGGAGTGACCATGTGTCACTAGTTTAGCATCTCACCTCAATCAAAAGAGCACCCCAAGAATTTATGCTTGATTTCAACTATAGCTTCTAAAAAACTTGGGATAAAATCACTATTATCATTAATCCCACACCTAATTATTATTTTATTTCTTAATTAGCATAATTAAAATTATATTTTGTAATTATGATCTAATGTATGGGTGGTGCAACTCTACTTGAAGCCTATGGGATATCCATAAGGGTAGAAAGCTTTTTGATACAAGCAAGGAAACTCATGCCAAGACCTCTCATGCCCCTCTTTCCTAAGCTCTAGCCAAATCCACATACCATTATTCCATTTCTAACTCCAAGCAATCAAGTACAACCTAATGACAGTCAAGTGGATAGGCTTGAAAAAATTTAAGGTTTGTTAAAGGCTCAAAATAACAAGCTAGTGGATTTAGAAAGGCAACAATAGACCTCATATAGACCATACCAAGGCCCCTTCCAAGCTCAATATAATTCTCAATCCTACTACATACCCAATTATACATCAAATCAATAATCTCAAGGCTAAATTACTCAAGCTATAACTTATAATAGCTACAAATCCATAGTTATAAGTAGCTCAAGAGCTTTGGTCCCTATTGACCATTTTTACCACAAGCCAAAATGGGTCAAGTCCCTATAGTCAAAATATTTTATAGGGGATTATTATAATTTCATAGGGTATGTTTCAGTTCATTTTATGTCATTTCATATGCCATTATAGATTTGGTCATAATCTAGCTTAGTCTTTATGTCATTTGATGTCTTAAGGGTCATTTTAGAGACATAAATGCAAGTGGCAGGTTTTCATGGTGTCTATGTATTCAAGATCATGGAAGGATTTTGCACAAGCCTCAATAAGTTCATTCAAGATTTCAATGATCAAGTACTAGCTCAAACACAAGCCTAAGTGAATTAGTCCATCACCAAGATGTCATCCAAAAATGAATGGACCATCTCACTTATGTATTTGATAAGTTCACTCAAAAATCCTCACAAGATAAAAGGTTACATCATCATGGATTTATTCATGGTAGGAACATTCTCTATAAATTTCAAGTTTGTGTGAGCTTCCTAGCTCAAGTTATGAGCATTGAAAGTTGGACCTGTAGCATAAGACATTCATGCTAATGTTAAGTTTGATCTTTTTAAAGTAACCATTTGGGTTCAAAATTCCTTAAAAGGTTCAAATTTTATCAATATCAAATGGTCTACATGAGATTAAATATTAACACATGATATCTAATGGTTCACATCAGGGTCAAACATGTCAAAAAGTCTTTGGGTTAAATCCCTTTAAAGATCTATAAGTTGGATGAGATCTTATGGTACAAGTTCACTGAGAAGATGATCCAGTGGTGTATGATCAATAATAGGAAATAAGGTCCAATCTAGATCAATGATTAGTATTCAATCATAATGATGATCTAATTGTGTGAGCTTGACTGATAGGAAAGCAGGCCCAATGAGACCTAAGACTAGTTTTCACTCATACATCGTGATCTAATGATGTGAGTGAAAGTCAACATGTCAAAGGATCTTCATGGAAGGAAATCAATAGACTACATTTATTCATACTAAGGATATCAATAATGTAAAGGAGGTTAAAAGCCAAGATCTGATGGTAGGAATCTATGAGGCTAATGGGAATAAAGATAGGTTGGTAAATTTTGATTAGCTCAAGAAATTTTTGATGGACAAAGTTGAACCAAAGGAGTAGTTTTTTACCAAGGCAAATAAGGTCTTGTAGGGTTTATCCTATCACCATTATATCTTAGCTAAATTCCATTAAGAGGACACATTAATGCATTCAAGTTAAAGGACATAAAGGGACCACAATTAAAGATTAATATGGACCTCTATCTTGAGAGTTTGTGTCATGTAGGGTTCATTCTATTATTGTATTTACCATTTTTAAAATAAATATTTGTGCATAGGGTGAACTCTTAGCTCCCACAAAGATAGAATGTGTCTATTTTAGACCTAATATAATCAATAAAGGGTGATATATAGTCTATAGGTCTGTATTGACATAATGACTATTAAAAAACCAATAGTTTGATATTGGTTTTATATCTATAGTGGACCTATAAATATGGGGATGAGTTCAAGCATGATCCAGTTTGAACAAGATCTAGAATTTCAAAGGATGCCATGAATGTATACATGTAGACCCCAATGGTTTCATCTCCAAGACCAATTTCATGAAAATTACCCTTCTCTCCACTTTTTCATTCCATGATAAACTAGTGAAGAGATGTTCTCACCAAAATAAAGCTCTAAAAAATTAATCTGATGGTTGTAACTGCATTGATGCCAAGACCTAGATTGAAATAACTTGATCCCATCATTACAACCATCAGGGAGTATCAATGAGGTAATAATGTAATTGTACAACCATTTAAAGTAACTTGGATCAATTAGGAAGTTTGAATGAGCATAAATGCAGAGGCAATTATAACTATGGTTCAAATGGAGTCAAGCTCATTTATTCCTCTTTTATCACCAAAACATCTCTCTCTAAAGGCCCTTTCTTCTATAAATATAGTATTTGATCTATTTTTAATCATCCCTAATGTTTGTATGAATAAACTCTACCAAGCATTATATTCTACACCTCTTGGAGTAATGAATAGATAATTTTTGTAATTGTTTACTAATCAATGCTTAGTGTTTTATATTTTTTTGATATGCAAAAGTGGTTGTCATCTTCCCTTTGTAGGTATAAGTTCAACATAAGTGCTAATAAACTTTTTATGTAGGTCATCTAGCATTTCTTAAGGTTGATATCTTAGGTATAAAGTGGATAGTTGACTATAAGTGCTTCTAATCAAGCCTTATCCTCATTACCCTCCAACCTATGTCCATCAAATTGACCTCTAGGTGAAGCATTATTGCTTTGAAACCATTGTAGACATTGTATTATTTCTATTAATAATATATTAGTGTGCTAATGAGTTCAATATTGAGAGTTGATCTTTGAACATTTAGTGCATCACCTCCTTTAGATTAGGTTCAATTCATGCAATCTCTAACTCTTTTCCCCATAAATAATTAGTTTCCATAGATAAGATCATTTCATGATACATTCAATGTGCTAGCCCTTAAATATAGAGTCTTATTTCCATTATAGGTACACCCACATACCTATAAATGTCCCCATGTTTCCTAAATCTAGAAGAAGCTTGAACAACTTCATCTAGGGTGCAATATTTGATGACAATAATTTTGGAATGCCTGGTGAGACCCATTATCTTCAAGACAACTTGTCAAGGTGAATGTTGGTCTTGACAACATCATCTAGAAATTAGTGTGTTACTCAGGATTTGGTGACTCCTTCAAGGTAAATCTAGTTCAAGGCCATTATTTTTCTATAAAATTGCCTTCATAATGCATGGTTCTCACTAGGTCATCCTCTGGTAGAACATTCAATCCCATTAACCCACCTATTTAGCCTAAAATTCCTCTTGAAGTTTAGTATCCATAGCCTAATCTATTGTTTGAAGAACAAGTAGATTTTTATAGAGAGGAAGAGAGTGAAGAGGTTAAATAAATTGAATATCCTAAGGAAGAAGACATGGCTATACCTCATGCTTTCCCTGCCTTCAATACTAAATATCCAATTCAACTCCAAGTATATGATTCCATTCTTCCTAATGCCATGAAAGGTGTGCCCATATTCAATGGTGAGATTCATGTAACACCTAGTGATCACATTAGATATATTTCTAAATTTTCAAGTTTACATAATATTTTTTGAAAAAACATTACCATTAGACTCCTTGCCATGTCCTTTAAAGGGAAGGATCTTTATTGGTATAAGACTCCATAAGGTGGATTCGTCACAATATGGGATGAGTTTTGAATGTTTTTGACTTAATATTTTGAAATGAAAGTGACCATTCATCTCTTATACATCATCTCAACATGATAAAAAGAGGATCCAAAGAAAAAATGCATGACTTCAGCAAAAGGTTTCAAAAGACTTGGCATAGATTTCCTCCTCCCATGATACCACCTTCTAGTTTTGTGTTCCCTACTTACTTGAAATCCATTGAAACTAAAATTATTATCATGCTTCAATCTATGGGAGGTTCCACTCTTCCTAAAACATATGATCTTGCTATCAAAGCTGAGAATAGTCTCATCTAATCTAGAAGATATCCTCAAAAGGTGTTTATGCCTCCTTTATCTCATACTTATGCTATCACTCCAAAATCTAATCAAATTCCTAATGCCAATACCAAGTCCAAGGCTACACTTAATAAAGTAAAAAATGTCATGGATCCATCTACAAAAAATCAAATTCTAAAATCTTATCATACATGATTCAATATGTTATTAGTTGCTCATCAAAATACATACCTTACCAGCAATAATTTGGCCAACAATATGGAAGAGGAAGAGGTTAATGGTAGCATAACCCCAATAGGCCTACCAATGTGTACAGTCATAACTCTACCAACAATATAAGGGAGATTATACTAGTTCATATCAATTTGGTGTAGGGAGAAGATTAGTAGCAAGACCAATTTATGGATGCCAATGAGAATATAAAGCAATCTCTAGTGGATCAAGGAGGAGTTACTCCCATCCTATCAAATGAGGATGAGGCGATGATGTAAGTTAATGAAGATGGAAACCTCAAGGAGAGATCTTCACCAATTTTCTAGTTGAAGACATTTTTGTGTTAAATCAAGGATCCTCTATCATAGATAATACAAGGGCTAAGAGGAAGACTCTATGAGCTGGTAGTAGCATGCCCACAGGATCATCCAATCCTCCTATAATGAAACATGACATAGTTGTAAGTGTGATAGTTCCAAAAACTTCTACATCTCCATCAAGTTAAAATATGGTAACGTCTACACCTATTCCTCAAGTTCTAATTAATTCTCTACCTAATAGATCCCAAGGGAAAGTAGGTATGGCTTATTTACATTGTATATTCTTTGAGGAACAATAAAAAGTCCATTTATCTTTAAGATGTTCTTCATATGCTTGGTCAGAAAGAACTATAAAATAAATTATTTTTTATTCTTATTTGTGTCTCACCCTCAAATCAAAATCATGGCCATGTTACTTTTGAAAATTATCTTAGTACCATTATTGAACCATCCACTAGGGCTGAGAAACCTCCACCATTTTACTTCACCCTCATTATATGTGATAAGTTGGTACACAATTGCATAGTCGATAATGGAGCTTCTACTTATATCATGCCCAAAGTTGTATTTGCTGAGCTAGGCATAAAATATGAACCACATATTAAAGGGTTCATTCAATTAGATGGTACACCCATCAATACATTATGAATGATAAAAGGCTTGAAGGTTTTCTTACATGTTTCTTATCTTGCAAGATATAGTTATGGTTAATCTCCCATCCCACTTTACAATCTACCTATCAAGGGACTTCATAGCCAAGATAGGCGGATATCTCTCAACTGGTAAGTATTTCTTTGCCTTTAGAATAAGTTATGGGTCCAAGGTGACAATTAAGACATAACCCCTTGCAAGGTTTCCTATTAATCCTTACATTAAGATAAGTTCTAATCTGAATTATGTGGTGTGTGAAGAAAAGGACTTTATCATAGATCATGGAACTTATTCCAAGATTGAGGGTATTTTAGATTTTTTACTTTATGAATATGCCACTAATAATTATGATCATGATCCCTATGGTTTTGTATAGGAAACTAATTTATAAGTGTATTGTATACATGAAGGAGTACCAATACCTATACTCTCCAAGGAAGAGGGTAAATATGATGAGATGTGGAAGATTTTTTTGATGGTTCAAGAAGTAAGTTTGGTGCATGATTTGGTGTTATGTTGGTCTCCCTAAATATATAATAATATTATGCTTCATATAGATTTCATTTTAGTTGTACTTGTAATATCATTGAGTATGAAGGTTTAATTCATGGCCTTCAATGGGTAAGGAGAAATGGAATCAAGAACTTGAAAGTATACGGAGATAGTGAATTGGTTGTGCATTAGGTAATGAATGTGGTTACTACTAAGAACCCATTGCTTAATTCATACAAGTATATGTTATGGTATTTTATTGAATACTTTAATGCATTCAATATTCAATTAGATTTAAGGGAGTATAATAGTCATGCTGATAGACTAGCTGCCATAAGAGCTCAATTTGATACTCCAACTTCCATAAAAGAGGAGGGAAAATAATCTCATATTAAGAACATTATTAGACCTTCTGTACCTGATAATGAAGTGTCTTGGCAAGTGTTTGATAGTAACAAATAAATTGCATGATTCTTGTAATATGAGGCTAAGTTTTCTTTAAGGAATCAAAGGAGGCTCTAAGAACAATTGGGTGATTAGATTGCACAACTAAGAAGTAATATGATACCTAAGGGTTTGGTGACCATATAAATTATCTTCAATGATAATGATCAAAATAAGAATTATAAAGTCTACAAAAGAGGATAATTAGGAAAGAGTCTTGATCTTCAAGGACAAACCCTTCAAACTAGGCAAGGTATGTTCTACATTAGAGAAGTAAGCATTCATTGAGTTATGTAGAGAGTTTCATGATACATTTGATTAATAATGTAAGGACCTCAGAGGATTTGATCCTATCTTAGCACACCATACCGTTGAGTTGGAACCTAGAGTTAAATCGGTTAAATAGAAGCAAAGACCCATCAACCCCAAGGTTGGGCAAATCATGTGATTAGAGCTTACCAAACTCCTTGAATATAAGATAATATTTCCCATAAATAATTCAACATGTTTAGCTAACCTTGTGCCTATTATAAATAATGATGATGAGATAATACTTTATGTCAACTTTATAGATTTTAATAGAGTGTCACTCAAGGATCACTATCCTACACCCTCAATGGAGCAAATTTTACAAATGGTTTCAGGTTCTCAATTTTTTTCTCTTCTAGATGGATATTTAGGCTATAATCATATTTTAGTTAGTGAGGATGATAATTTTAAGATAACCTTCACTACTAAATGGGGGACTTTTGCTTATAGGAAGATGCCCTTTGGTCTATCCAATGTTGGTGCCAAATTTCAAAGAGCAATGGACATAGCCTTCAAAGGTTTGATCAATGAGATGTTATTGGTTTATTTAGATGATATAATAGTGTTTCCTAAAGATGCTAATGAAAAAATTCAAAATTTGAGACAAGTTTTTGAAATATGTAGGAAATATGAAGTATCTCTTAATCCAAATAAATGCATCTTTGTTGTTCATGAAGGTAAGATCTTAGGACATATCATTTCCAAGTATGGTTTGATTATTGATCATAAAATAATAGAGGCTATTATAAGCTTATCATTACCCTTGGATAATAAATCTATTCAAATTTTCTTAGGAAAGATCAAATTTTTAAGGAGGTTCATACCTGGTTTTGCATCTTTTGTGAAACCTATCACAACTATGCTCAAGAAGAACCAAGTCTTTTCTTGGACCAAAGAGGGTAAGAGAATTTTTTAAGCCATAAAGAAATTAATTACATAAGATCCTACTCTTTTGAATCTTGATTTTACTAAAGGCTTCATGTTATATTCATTTTCTAACCTTGATATTATCTCAGCCATGCTAATGCAAAAGAATGATGAGGGTGTGGAGCATCCAATCACGTTATTTAATCAAGGTTTAGAAGATTATGAAGTCAAGTACACCTTTGTGGAAAAATAGGTCTTTGATGTTTTAAGGGGACTAAATAAGTTTAGACATATATTTTCAAATAATATGTAATGACCCTTACTAATAGGATCACTAAAACACTGATATTACACTAGGGAATTTCGTCAAACAGTTGGTAAGCAAACAACTATACTACTAAAAATAAATGCCTAATTGTAGAAATGGTCAAGCAACAAATTTACTCAATTTAGATATGCAAAATAGTGCCCAATCTATATTCATGAGATGTAACTGATTACAATTGATTACAACTTTTAGGCTTTACCTAGCATTTGGCACTTTTAGCTCTACTACAACTTATGCAATACAACTTACCATATCTACTGGAAGTAAACCTCTGTGTCATTGCAAGAATTCTAGCATTGTTCATCAATAGCTGAAAGGAGGAGGGAAGATTGGCTACTTTTAACCAGTCTTGAATAGAATCTTTAAATTTCAATATCGATTCTAGTGAACACGAATCAAGTTCTATTGCCTTTAAGCTTACTCCTTTATGCCTCTACTGAATCTCCTATATTGTCTTGGATAGACATCGAGCAACAAACAATGGTGCCATGAAATAGAATGGAAACCTAGTTTGTTACAAGTGGTAATATTCAAATGTTTAAACTATAGCATGTGACCTTCCACCTACCAAAATGACGTGATGACCTTGAATTAGAAAGAGACTCGGTAGTGCTTTTTCCCAAACCCAATGTTGTTATTGGCCATTGAGTTGATAAGCTATCGAAGCAGGTATCAAGATTAGTGTTTGTGATACTCAGTGAAGTCCATGCCTCAAATATATCTTCTATATTGTCCCTATCATGAGAATCAGAATCTATGTCATCCCTATCATCAGAATCAGAGTCTTTCTTGCCTAGGCCCCTCAATTCTTATAATGAATCACAGAGCTCAGATACTATGTCTCTAAAAAACTCCACATAGTCGCTAAGACCATGTGAGGAACTCAAATGGCCTCTCCTCACCCTAATGGTCATGAACTACTCTTAAAACCCTACACTGCTATTAAAAGGTGTGATGTAGCCTTCTCAAGAGGCAATATCAGCCTGTTGGTGATGCCAATAGTAAGGAAAAACAAGCTGAAGTGGTTCACTACTTTTGAAGGCTGAAGTTTCTAAATATTATTCTAATTTGATCTTGCAAACCCTTGTTTGTACCTTGCTTTAGGTATAGGCCATACCTATACAGACTGTATTATATATATATATATATATATATATATATTTCTTTGGGTAGCCCCTTCAATTGGATGATGATGCAGTCACTTCACCAAAGGAATCCAATATTATTTAATTCTCAAATTAAACTTAAATACTCAATGAAGCTCAACATGAAATGGCTGAATACCACTTCTAATGTGCAACCCTTTAGAAGATCTTCTACTTCCTCAGTTATGCAATCTCTTGAGAGGTATCATTCTCAAGGATTATGCTGAAGATTTGCAGACTATCATGCCCCACAAATTCTCAAGAAGACTCAAGTGAGAAAATAGACTTGGATGCCAAATGAGAGACCCATAGGGTCTATTTATGCACTTTTTGGAAACTTCTAGAAGTATCTATAATACATCTTGTAAAACATCATTGTACTTTTTAAATAAAAAGTAACTTTATAAAATAAAAAGTGCACCTAAATTTAAAAATATAACATTTTGGCCTCATATAAAAAGTAATAAATAAATATAATGTCTTCAAGAGCATAATGAGCCATCCAATCACCAAATAAATGCAAAAATGACTCTCTCATCACCACCATCTACCTTTGAGAGTTTGGAATAGGCAAATCCATGTAAAGTGTCATGTCATACTAGAGAGGGGACATGACAGTCTGCCCCTCCTAAAATTGCTTGGCCTCAAGCAATCTCAATGCTAGATGTTGTAGAATGGCCTCACCCTCCCAAGTAGCATCCTCAATGGGTAGATCCTTCCACTTAATCAGGTACTCTCTGATTACTGACCTACAAAAGTGCTTCTCTTTGCTATCCAAGATGGATTCTAGAACCAGGATCAACTTCCCCTCATCATCCAAGGGAGGTAACACTGTAGAAGGTACCACACTCTAACCCAATGCCTTCTTGAGGTGTGATACATGGAATACATTATGCACTCTATCTGGTGGTCTGCCTGGTGGAATCTTGATGTATGCCTTCTCATCAAGATGATATTTAGCCTTGTACTACTCTTCATGTGTAGGCATCAAGGTACAAATAGCTACCCACTCTATATCATTATGCTTAGCTATCCTCTCCATCCTCTTAAGTGTAATAGTCCTAACATCACTATTACGAATAGCCTTCAGCACATGTGTTCTAACATCTACCTCAAACCGCATCTCCATATCTTTAAGTCTCAGGGTAATCTCTTCCAACGAATGTAGCCACTGCATCCCAAGCACTATGTCCATGTCACCCATGTTAACCACATAATAATCTACCTTGAACTCATAGTTGTTCAAGCGTAGAGGTAGATCACCTACCATCCTATCACATCAAAGAGTATATCCATCAGCCACCTTAACTTTTAGTCCCTAAAACTCCTTAGTGGTGAGCCCATGCCTCTCAGCAAAGTGTGCATCAATAAAGTTGTGTGTGGCACTAGTATCCATGAGTGTAATAACCTTTTTACCTACCAAGACACCTCTAATTTTGAAAGCACCCTCCCTCTGAATATTAGATAGACGTGCCTCCTATAAATGTAACTTTAGTTCCTCCTTTTGTTTAGCATTATCTACCTCCTATTCCTGCTTTGCATCATCAAGATCATGGTATTCTGAGTTGTCTGAATCTAAGCCCTTGTAATAAGCCCACATCACCCTATTGGCCTTTCCCTTAGGCCTCATAGGACAGTCATGTCCAAACTCATAGGGACCCTTGCAATAGAAGCATAACTTCTTCTTACGTAGGTCATTAAGCATCTCCTTATTCAAAGGTGCAGCTGACTTGTCTTTTGTGTCATCATCCTTCTCTTTACCTTTGTTGAATTCCTCTTTATTATCTTTGTATGATGAAGAGCCCTTTAAACCGAAACTATTTGCTGGTGCTGCAAGTTCCATACTACGGATTTTCTTCATGGCTTCTTAAAATGTGAGATGATTAAAGGCCTTAACCCACCCCTTTAGTGGTTCAGTCAACCCTTATACAAATAACATGACTAGCCTCCACTCTAAAATATTAGGTACCATTGTTGCTAGCTTATGGAAGTCATTAATATAAGCATCAAGGGAACCATGCTATTTAGTTGTGCCAATTCACAAAAACTCACCTCAAGATATTTGACATCAAATCTTTCAATCAACTTGTTAGTAAACTCCTCATATGTAGTGATAAGGTTGTGTCCAAGAGTGACTAACCCATGATACCACCACTCATGAGCAGCTCCTTCAAGATGTAGTGTGGCAAATCTTATGGCATCCTCTTCAGGCATTGGTCTCAAAGAAAGATACTTATCAAGTTTTTGAATCCAAGACCTAGTCGTGCATTTGTTATTTCCATCATAGTTAGGCATGGAAATCTTACCAAGTGCTTGTTGATAGTCATTCCTTGGAGCATAGCAATCATTTCTTCCTTCTCTCTTATTTCTTTGATTCATGAATTGATCAAATGTCCATATTTCTCTCATATCAAGAGGGAGAGTGGTATACTCCAAGTAGCCCTGTCTAGCTTCCTCTCCAAATGGCATGGCATGTAATTGCTCTTCTCTTGGTGTAAAGGTGGGAAAAAGAGGCCTAGAGGCTGATCCTCTAGGGTTTTTAGTGTGTTGTATTGACCTTTCCTCATTAACTCCACTATGTTCAGTTGTGTGTTGATGATTTTGATTTGGAATGGCTTGCTGATCTAATTTTCCTAATAAGTGTGACATCATATCAAGCATAGTGTCAATTTTCCTTTCTCTCTTGTATCTCTATCTTCCTCTACCATATTTGGAACTAATTTGCCAGTGTCTCTTAATGCTTCTGACAATGTTTCTCCTTCGACCTGAGGATTTGGTTGTCTCCATTGTTCCCAGATATAATATCTAATTTCTCTCTCACTCATTTGCTATCTAGCTGATCACAAGATGGCAAGATGATGGCTCTGATACCACTGTAATGACCCTTACTAATAGGATCACTAAAACATTGATATTGTACTAGGGAATTTTATCAAATAGTTGGTAAGCAAACAACTATACTACTAAAAATAAGTGTCTGATTGTAGAAATGGTTAAGCAACAAATTTACTCAATTTAGATATGCAAAATAGTGCCCAATCTATATTCATGAGATGTAATTGATTACAATTGATTACAACTTTTAGGCTTTACCTAGCATTTGGCAGTTTTAGCTCTACTGTAACTTATGCAATACAACTTACCGTATCTATTGGAAGCAAACCTCTGTGTCATTGTAAGAATTCTAGCATTGTTCATCAATAGCTAAAAGGAGGAGGGAAGATTGGCTGCTTTTAACCAGTCCTAAATAGAATCTTTAAATTTCAATATCGATTCTAGTGAGCACGAATCAAGTTCTATTGCCTTTAAGCTTACTCCTTTATGCCTCTGTTGAATCTCCTATATTGTCTTGGATAGACATCAAGCAGCAAACAATGGCACCATGAAATAGAATGGAAACTTGGTTTGTTATAAGTGGTAATCTTCAAATGTTTAAACTATAGCATGTGACCTTCCACCTACCAAAATGACGTGATGACCTTGAATCAGAAAGAGACTCGGCAATGCTTTTTCCCAAACCTGATGTTGTTGTTGGCTGTTGAGTTGATAAGCTATCGAAGCAGGTATCAGGATTAGTGTTTGCCATACTCAGTGAAGTCCATGCCTTAGATATATCTTCCTATATATCAGAATGAGATTCTATATTGTCCTTATTATGAGAATCAGAATCTATGTCATCCCTATCATCAAAATCAGAGTCTTTCTTGCCTAGGCCCCTCAATTCTTATAATGAATCATAGAGCTCAGATATTATGTCTCTAAAAAACTCCACATAGTTTCTAAGACCATGTGAGGAACTCAAATAGCCTCTCCTCGCCCTAATGGTCATGAACTACTCTTAAAACCCTGCACTATTGTTAAAAGGTGTGATGCAGCCTTCTCAGGAGGCAATATCAGCCTATTGGTGATGCCAATAGTAAGGAAAAACAAGCTGAAGTGGTTCACTACTTTTGAAGGCTGAAGTTTCTAAATATTATTTTGATTCAATCTTGTAAATCCCTATATGTACCTTGTTTGAGGTACAAGCCATACCTATATAGACTGTATTATATATATATATATATATATATATATATATATATATATAATTTTATTTCTTTGGGTAGCCCCTTCAATTGTATGATGATGTAGTCACTTCACCAAAGGACTCCAATATTATTTAATTCTTGAATTAAACCTAAATACTCAATGAAGCTCAACATGAAATGGCTGAATACCACTTCTAATGTGCAACCCTTCAGAAGATCTTCCACTTCCTTAGTTATGCAATCTCTTGAGAGGTATCATTCTCAAGGATTATGCTAAATATTTGCAGACTATCACACCCCACAAATGCTCAAGAAGACTCAAATGATAAAATAGACTTGGATGCCAAATGAGAGACCCATGGGGTCTATTTATGCACTTTTTGGAAACTTCTAGAAGTATCTGTAATACATCTTGTAAAACATCATTGTACTTTTTAAATAAAAAGTAACTTTATAAAATAAAAAGTGCACCTAAATTTAAAAATATAACATTTCGGGCTCATATAAAAATTAATAAATAAATATAATGTCTTCAAGAGCATAATGAGCCATCCAATCACCAAATAAATGCAAAAATGACTCTCTCATCACCACCATCTACCTACGAGAGTCTGGAATAGTCAAATCCACGTAAAGTGTCATGTCATACTAAAGAGGGGACATGACAAAATAGGATTCATGTTATGGTTTCTTCTCCTCGTATCAAAGAGTTTCTCTTGAGAAAAGATATTAGTGAAAAGAGGGTAGGATGGATCACTAAAGTAATGAAATATGATATTGATATGAAGGTGAAAAAATTGATAAGGGGTAAAGGCCTTTGTGAACATCTAGCTTCAGATCTTCATGAGTTAAAGGAAAAGGCTCTAGTCAATCATGATTGTTCCCAATTAGCTATTTCATTGCCTCCATAAATTTGAACACAGGTTGTGATCAGATTTCTTCAAAATGGTGAGTATCCTAATGGTATAAGTAGATCACAAAGGAGATATTTTAGATTGAAATATATTTCCTTTTATCTTTTGAATGGTGTGCTCTTCAAAAGAGATATTAATGGTGTGCTATTAATATGAATTGATAATTATCATTTTAGAGTGTTACTTGAGAAGTTCCATAATGGGACAGTAGGAGGTCATTTCTCTCCAAGAACCATAGCTACCAAGATCATGAGGTAAGCTTATTTTTAGCCTAGCCTCTTCAAGTATTATCATTCTTGGGTTAGAAGGTGTGTATAATGTGATGTCTTTATAGGAAAATAGAAGATTACATCTCTTTATTTGAAGCCTATCCAAGTAGACCAACTTTTCATGCAATGGGGACTTGATTGTATTGATATGAAAAACCTACCATCGAGAGCTAGTCATAAATGGATACTCACATCAACTGATTACTTTAAAATGTGGGTTGAGTTAGTAGCTTTGAAAGAATCCAATGAGATTTCTATCTGGGATTTATATGAGATCATCATCACAAGATTTAACACTCCTATTATTTTAGACAACATTTTTACTTTTAAGGGTGCTACGATAGCTGATTAGGCAAATAGTAATGGCATATTCTTGAGCACTTCATCTAACTATTACCCTCAAGGTAATGTGTTGGTTGAATCTAATAAAAATAATCTAATCAAAATAATCTTAAAAACTTTGGAGCATAACCAAAGAGCTTGGCACACCAAATTGAAGATAGCCTTATGGGATGATAGGATAATTCCCAAGAGGTCAATAGGAAATTCTCTTTTTATGCTTGTTTAAGGAATGGAAGATAGGTTTCATATCTCTTAAGAGCTACCTACCTTAGAGTTATCACATCAACTAGAGTTACTTGAGAATCCCCCAATGGAGGTGAGAATGATAGAATTAATGGAGTTTCAAAATACTAAAGATAAATCTCATCAAGCTATGGAACACCACCAAGTACTAATGAAGAGGTCTTTTGACGAGAAGACAACTCCAAGATAATTTCAAGAAGGTGACATAGTATTGAAATGGGATGAAGATAGAGAAAAACTAGGGATACATACCAAATTTGATACCCTATGGAGTGGACCATATGTCATCATCAAGTCAAAGCAAAAAAACTCTTTTCAGTTAGCAATGATGAATGGAGAAGAGATGCCTATCCTTTTAAATGGGATACATTTGAAACCTTGCTATTGAGAACCAAAGGTTAGTTTTGTAAATATTAGATTAGGTGTGTATTTCCTTTCTTATTGTGTGGTTTTCCATAAGTGCTCATGAAGCACATGTGTGTTTCTTTCTTGGTGTCTTATAATTGTTGTTTTCTATTATTTGGTGTGTTTTCAAGGAAATTTATATGTCAAACCTACATACTTGTGACTTTGTAACCCAATGGATGGGATTAGGTAACTACTCATAGCATAATAAGCATACCACTATTAGGAAATCACCACAAATGTTGACCATTTTTACCACAAGCCAAAATGTTCAACCCCCTATAGTCAGAATCTTGTAGAGGGTATTTTTATAATGTCATAGGTTATGTCATAGTTTATTTGATTTCATTTCATATGCCATTCTAACTTTGGTCATATTCTAGCTTAGTCCTTGTGTCATTTGGTGTCTTAGGGGTCATTTTAAAGTCATATATGCAAGTGGTATATTTTCATGGTATCCAATTTAGGATCATGGAAATATTTATCATAGGCCTCAAGAAGTTCATTCAAACTTTCAAAGATCAAGTAGTAGCTCAAGCACAAGCCTAAGTGAATCAGGCCATCTCTAACACATCATCCAAAAATGAATGGACCATTTCACTTATGCATTTGATAAATCACTTAAAAATCCTCATGAGCTAAAATTTTATAGCACCATGGATTTCTTCATGGTAGTCACATGCTCAACAAATTTCAAGTTTGGTGAGATTCCTAGCTCAAGTTATGAGCATTCAAAGTTAGACTTACAACATAAGAAATTTTCACTAACATCAATTTTGAGCTCTTTAAAGTAACCATTTGGGTTCAAAATTACTTAAAAGGTTTAATTTTTTTCAAGATATATTGGTCTACATGAGTTCATATACTAACACATGAGATGTAATGGCTCACATTGGGGTCAAACATGTCAAAAGGTCCCTAGGTTAAATCCCTTTAAAGAGATACAAGTTGGATGAGATCCTATGGTGCAGGTTCACTAAGCATAAGACCCAAGGATACATGATCACTAACAGGAAAGTGAATAACATATAGATCAATGATCAGTGTACAATCATACCAATGATCTAATGGTGTAAGCTTGACTGATAGGAAAGTAGGCCCAATGAGATCTACAGCTAGCGTTCACTCATACATCTTGATCCAATGGTGTGAATGAAATTTAATATGTTAAAGGATCTTCATGGTAGGAAATCAATGGACCATATTCATTCATACCAAGGAGATCAACAATACATAAGAGGTCAAAAATTCAAGATCTGATAGTGGGGATTTGTGAGGCCAATGGTAATAAAGATAGGTTGGAGCATTTTGATTGGCCTAAGAAATTTTTGATGGATAAATTCAAACCAAAAGAACAATTCTTGACCAAGGCAAATAATGTCTTTTAGGGGCATCACATTTCTATTGAAGCTCAAATAAATTACATTAAAGGGACACATTCATGTAATTAGGTTAAAGGACATAAAAGGACCACCATTAAATCTTAATATAGACCTATAGATCAGGTTTTTTTGTCATTCATGGTTCATTCTGTGACTATGTTCACCATTTTAAAACAAAGATCCATGATTTTGGTGAACTCTCAGTTCTCACAAAGATATAATGGGTCTATTTTGGACCTAATATATTCAATAAAGGTGGCTATATAATCTATAGGTATACATTGACATAATGACTATAGGAAAACCAATAGTTAGATTGATTTTCATTTATAGTGGACCTATGAATATGGGAATGAATTCGAGCATGATCTAGTTTGAAAAATATATAACATTTTAAATGATATGATGAAGGCATACATGTAGAACCCAATGGCTTCATCTTAGGACCAACTATATGAAAAGGACCCTTCTCTCCACTTTTGCATGCCATGATGAACTAGTGAAGAGTAGTTAGCACTAGGACAAAGATCTAACAGATTGATTTGATGATTATAACTAAATTAATGCTAGGACCTAGCTCAAAAAAATTAATCCCTTCATTATAACCATTAGGGAGCATTAATAAGTGAATAATGTAACTGTGTAACCACTTGAATTAACTTGGATCAATTAGGAAAATTTAATGATCATAAATGTAGAGGTATTTGTGCCTATGGTTCAAATGGATTTTAGCTCATTAATTCCTCTTTTATCACCAAAATATCTCTTTAAAGGCCCTTTATTCTATAAATATATCCTTTGATCTATTTTTAATCATCCCTCAAGCTGGTCCAACCAGACTCTACCAAAAATTATATTTTGTACCTCTTGGAGTAATAAATAGAGAATTTTTGTAGTTATTTACTAATCTTTACTTAGTGTTTTATATTTGTTTGATATGCAAAAGTGGTGTTCATCTTCCATTTTTAGGTCCAATTTCAATATAAGTTCTAATAAACTTTTCTTGTAGGTCATCTAACATGTCTTAAGGTTTATGTCTCAGGTATAGAGTGGATAGTTGATTGTAAGTGTTTCCAATCAAAAATTACCTTTATTGATCTATAGCCTAAGTCCATGAAATTGACCTCTAGATGAAGCATTATTTCTTTGAAATGATTTTAGACACTACTTTAGTTCTATTCATAGTCTATTAGTGTGCTAGTGTGTTCAATCTTGAGAGCGGATATTTGAACATTCGATATATCACCTCCTTTAGAGTAGGTTCAATTCATGTAATATATAACTATTTTCCCCATAAGTAATTAGTTATCATAGATAAGATCATTTCAAGATACATTTAGGGAGTTAGCCCTTAAATATAGAGTTTCATTTCTAATATAGGTACACCCACATACCTAAAAATATTCCTATGTTACCCAAATCTAGAAGAAGCTTGAACAACTTCTTGTACGGTGAAAGATTTGGTGACAATAGTCCCCACACAAAATAACCTTTCACAAAAGGGTTAATGGAAATTATGATGGAATTCCAATGAGATGATAATGGCTACAAGTGGAGAAATGTATTAAGATCCTAGTTGGTAGCATACTCCTCCATTTCAAGGTCATGACATAATGCCTCCTCCAACACAAGGTCCTCCAATGAATCAAGGTAACATGTCTACCATGACATCATCAGAGGCTTGAATTCAAAAACAAAGAAACATGGGTAAGGCACCAATTGACACTACTTGAATTTATTTTCAAGAAGGAGAGTATTTGTTTGAACATGTAGTAGTAAACATGGGGTAGAATACACAAAAGATAGATGAATCAGTTTCACCCCATACAAGGGATAAAAGGAGTATGATGGAGGATAATTTTGGGAAGCCTAAGGTCTCTTCAACACCTCCACAATTTATTTATTATCTTACCACTTCAAACATAGCCATTAAATCCTCTTATAACTCAATAAATACCTCAACATCATGGGTAGTAGTAGAAGTCTCATTTTATCCCTCAAATCACTCAAGTATTAAGTGATACTTCTACTTCATAGGTACAATACAATAGCACCAATCTTCCTTTCAATATTGTGTATCACATGAAGAGGTCCAATGTTACCATGATAATGTGGGATACTATATCTATTTCAAGGAAAAAATAAATCCTCCAATAATATCTCTCTAAGCTCTCTCATGTAAGCAAGGCAGATGATAAGGTGAGCATTATTCCTATCAATAGTAGTCAACCTAGTCAAGTTCAAGTTCCTATTCAAGATAAATCTCATAGTTTTTTCCAACCCCTTAAGGTTTTCAATCCCCCTCCATTTTACTTGTTAATTATCATAGGGGACTGTCTTGTGCATAATTGTATGATAGATTCAGGTGCCTCAACCTTAATCATGACTAAAGCCATCGTAGGCAAAATTCAGCTTAAATATGTGCCTAATAAAAAGTGTGTTATTAAATTGGATGGTTCTCCCACTAAAATAGTAGGTATCTTGAAAGACCTAAAGATTACCTTGTTAGTCTACCCAAATTGTGTCATAACTCAAGATGTAACAATTGTAGACTTGCCCCAATACTTTTCCCTATGCTTATCTACAGAATTTACTACAAAAATTAGGGGTTAATTATCCTCTAACTGGTTATACATGGTATTTAGGACCATATATGGGACTAGGGTCATTTTTAAGTTAGAACCTATCTCTAGGTTCCATCTAGAGCCCTATATGCCCAACCTTGCAAATGTCAACTTCACCATACTTGATGAAGATGAGAATTCTAGTGAACAAGATCATCATGATCATCTTGAAGTCATTTTAGACCCCTACTTGGATGAATGGGTAGATGAAAATCATGGATTTGACCCATATAGCAATATTGAGGAGGCAGATCTAGGAGTAGATTGTATACATGAGGAAGGTGTTGTTATACCTTGCCTAACAAACACAACTCAAGAGGGAGATGGTTTATGGACATTAATATTTGATATATAAAGGTCAAAGAATGGTAGTGGAGCTGGAGTCATGTTAATTTCACCCTAAAAGTAGAAGTACTACTCAGTTGTAAGGTTTTAATTCAGTTGCACCTCAAACACCATTGAGTATGAGGCTCTTCTACATGGATTGAAAGAAGAAAGAAGGAGAGGTGTTATACTCCTTCAATTCAAAGGTGATAGTGATATTTTTATGAAATAATTAAGGGGAATAATTTCAATTAAGAACCATTAGTTGAAGGCATACAAGTAACATGTATAGGACCTCATGGAATATTTCTTGGCATTCAACATACAGTCCATACCAAAGGAGAAAAACCAACATGAAGATAGGATTTTAGCCATTGGAACTCAGTATGAGATTTTATAAGGGATCAAAGCTAATAAAATTCAATATAAGATCAAATTCATATGTAATCCATTTTTACCTAATAATGAGGTGAGTTGGTAGGTGTTTGACAATGATGACCAAATTATGTGTTTTCTCATGCAAGAGGTAGAAAACTACTACAAGAATCAAAGCAAATTCCAACATTAATATGATGATCATATAGTGTAGATTAGGTCTAATAAGATTCCTAAGGTAATTGTGACATTATAAGTCATCTTCAATGAAGATGAATAAATTAAAAAAGATAAGGCATGTATCTCAGCCAAGGAGGAACACTATGAACAGATAAAAATATTCAAAGATAAGTTATTGAAGTTGGGAAGATTAACACATCAGAAGAAAGAGCTACCTTTAAAGCCTTGTGTCAAGAATATTTAGATGTTTTTGCATGGTAATAAAATTATTTTAATGAATTGGACCCCAAACTTGTACAACATAATATTGAATTGGAGAACAATGCAAAACCAATCAGGGAAAAATAAAGGCATGTCAATCCAAAGGTATAGGATTTGATGAAAAGAGAATTGTTCAAATTAATTGAGTCAAGGATAATATTTCCCATAAAAATTCCTCATGGATGGAAAATTGTGTGCCTGTGAGGAAGAAAAATGGGGAAATATGCTTGTGTGTTGACTTTAGGGACCTTAACAAGGTGTCTCTAAAAGACCATTACCCACTACCCTCAATGGACTAGATTTTTCAAAAGGTTGGAGGATCTTAGAGGTTATCATTACTTGATGGATACTATAGTTAGAATTAGATCATGGTCAAATAGGATTATAGGCATAAGACTACCTTCACCAGAAAGTGGGGGCACTTATGCACACATGAAGAAGCCCTTTTGACTGTCTAATACAAGGACAATTTTTTGAAGGGAAATGGATGTTGCCTTTGAGGGGTTAATCAATATAATAGTGATAATCTACATTGATGACATCACTATTTTATCAAAATACCCATCATACCACATAGATCACTTGAAACTAGTCTTTAAAAGATGTAAGTAATTTGGAGTGTCATTAAATACTGAAAAATGCATCTTTGTTGGTCATGAGGGAAGATTTTGTGGACATGTAGTGTCCAAAAATGGTCTTTCTATAAACCCTGAGAGAGTTGAGTCCATTATTTCCTTACCCCTACCCAAGCATAATAAGTTTCTATAAAGTTTCTTGGGGAAGATTAATTTTATAAGCAGGTTTATCCCAGGATTTGCAATGTTAGTCATGCCTCTTACTCACATGTTAAGGAAGCACAAGGAGTTTACATGGAGAAAAGAAGGTAAAAGGAGATTTGATTCCATCAAGGAGGCCATCTCTCATGCCCCTACACTCCTTAACCCTAACTTTAAAAAATAATTCTACTTGTATGCCTTTGCTACATTAGATGTAATATCTGCCATGTTGATGCAACAAAGTAATCAAGGCCTAGAATAGCCTATTAACTTATTTAGTTAGGAATTATAATGGTCTATGGAGAGGTATAGCTTTATATTAAAATAATTCTTAATATGGTGAGAGGTTTGAATAAATTTAGGTACATGGTCTCTAATAGCAAGATCATCTCATATTAGTACACCCAAGCATTAAGGAATTCATACAAAATTGAGACCTCAATGAGAAAAGGGATGTGTGGGTAACAAAATGCATGGAGTAATACCTTTAATTTAGAGTTTAAAATATCATCATGGGTATAGTATTATGTGATCACCTTATATAAGAGGTAAAGGAAGGTAAAGACAAGTGTTGGTAGTCCATGATAGTAAACAAGCAACTGTAGACAACACACCCTTTAGTTAGGCACATGATTTGATAAAATTCCTCCAATCAGGATAATGTACCATGGTATTAGATAGATCTAAAAGTATACACTTAATGTTTAAAATTATACCTAATGTCTTGATAGATGGGGTACTTTTCAAGAGAGATATATGAGGCATGCTTTTGAGGTTTGTGGAATCATGCCAAGTGGACAAGTTGATTGAGCAGTTTCATGATGGTCCAGCTGGTGGGAACTTTGTTTCTAAGACCATATCCTCTAATATCATAATATATGAGTATTTTTTTCCCACATTATTTATATATTCACACTCTTGAGTAAGGTAGTGTCTAAAATGTGTAATGATCATTGTCAAATACAAACTAGCCTCCCTTCCCTTGCAGCCAATACAAGTAGAATAGCCCTTCATGTAGTGGGGTTTAGATTTCATAGGGATGATACACCCACCCTAAATTAAATTAAATAATTGGATAATCATAGAAACATACTACTTCACAATTTTGGTTGAAGAAGTTACCCACAAAGAAGCTAATTATAATTTTATCTTAGACTTATATGATAACCTTGCGACCAAATTTGGTATGCCTTCCATAATCATCTTTGACAATGCATTGGCCTTAAATAGTATCAAGGTATGTGAATGGTAAATTTCACACAAAATTTATCTCAAATCATCCTCTAACTATTACCCATAGGGCAATAGACTAGTAGATACCATAAACAAGAACCTATTGAGAATCATCAAGAGGACTATGGAAGATAGTCAAAGGGAGTGGTATACTAGACTAAAAATTTCCCTATGGGAAGATATAGTGAAACCTAAGAAGAATAATAGACACTCCTTATACCTCTTTTTCTATGGGAGAGAAGCAAAACTTCCTATCTCTCTTGAACTGACTATGCAAGATCTTGCCCACCAACTTGAGCTTCTAAAGGATTATGATATATAAGTAAGGTTAAATGAACTAAAATAGTTGGAGGAGATAAGGTACAATTCCATGTACATTATGTGTTACAATATATCCTCCTCTAAAACATTTCAACAAGGTAAGGTAGTCCTCAAATGGGATGAGGACCATGCAAATCTAAGAAAGCACTCCAAATTTGATAGTCTTTGGAGTGGATTGTATATCATCACATTTTGAAAGGAGAGTAATGATTTTTATATTTATAATTTGAATTAATAGATCATTTTCATCCCTATAAATGGGAGGTATCTCAAATTTTGATACTATTTCTATTTCATGATCTTTTATACATAGGTAGGTAGGTAGGTATGTCTTTTATCTCCAAATGCTCTTGTAAAAGGTCTTATTTGTTGTTTGGTCCTACTATTTATGTAGTTGTTTGGTGTGTTCTTGTTTCCTTCATATTTATTTAGTGTGTCTCATTGTTTCAATATTTTTCAAATGGAAATTATAATCATACTTAATTTATCCAATCATCATGAGCAAGCTTGTTCAAATTTATGGATTCCATGACCAGCAAGCTAGTCAAGCTAGCTAAGTCATCAAAAATATTGGTCAATTTCTAGTATTATACCTAAAAATTGACCAACCCTATATCTTATAGTCATTTCCATATCTAAAACCTAGTGGTTAGTCATGATGTGAGCTCTTAAGGCATGTCTAGTCAGCTCATTGTCTAGTCACATTTTAAACTTGCCTTAGCAGTTTTTGTAGTTCTTTATACTCTATTTCAATCTTGAATTAGGAAGTGACATGGTGTCCAAAGTGTTTATTTTTATCCTATACATATTTTAAAATATTCAACAAAATGGAGATATAGTGATGACGCCAAAGATAAAGGAGGCAGTTTGACAAAGGTCTAAGATCCCACTAGTCATGCAAAATCATCAGAGGTATGATCATTTTTAAGATTTCAAGAGTCAATATGCTGAATATAATATGATATATTTAGGGTTAAATTGATTTTTAAGGTGTTCCATATGCATTCACAATATGATCTAGTTGATAAACCTTTTTTAGAGCCATATACTTGACTTAGTTAATGGTTTTGACCACAAAAGGATCATTTTGGCATAATTGACCACTAGATCACTCATACACCTCCAAAATACCTCATGAGTCCCACTAATCCATCATGGAATGCTTTCATACCTTGATTACATCCACCATTACCTTGTCCAATGCCTAATTCCTCCAATATGGGCCCACACATGACAGTTTATAACCTCTCACCTCCCCCAAGTCGTAAAACTAAGACAAACACTATATTTCCCTAATATTTCCCCTCAAAAACATCATTAAGATACATTTTAGGGATAAAATAGGGAGATTTTTAGGAAATGGGTACTTTATAGGTTCTTTCTCCATAGTATGGATCCATACTGTATGCATCAACTCAATCAGAGGCAAATATCTATAGGGTGAGTTTAGAGGTGTGTAATAGTGGAAGAATCACAATGTTTCATCTTGATAAGGCCCCAAAACCATGTTTCTTCTACCTCAATCTTGTTGGAAATCTCAAAGAACCCCTCATGTTAAAGGTTATTCCATATAGCAAGAGCAGATTGGGAGTTTAAGCTCTTGACCATGGAAGGTACACTCAAGGGGCTATTCATCCATGTCATTTTTATTAGATATGAATACATATCCTCTAAGAACATTGGTTATTTAGTTAGGGAACTTTTGCATCCATATGATCTACATAAGCACTTTTGAGACCAATGGTTTTTTAAGGATTTTAACTCATTTGATAAAACCAATTAGTTTTCCTATTTTCTAAATTCATAAAGCACTTTTATTTGATGATTTTAGCATAAAATCCAATCATCATATCTTAGATAATATATCAATGTCCTTGACTACTTTATGTATGTGGTCTAAATACTAGTATGTGCAAGAATCAAGTTTTGGGTGCCTCTACCAGGGGTTATAGAGAAAAGTTACATGGTTGTAGAGATGTGTCATGATCCTCAATAACTTATCACCTAGTTTCAAAGTCTAATGGTCCTAGTTTTGCCTCAAAACACTTCATGGAGACCCATCTGTGTATAATTGAAAAACACTATAGAGTGGATTATGTATATCCCCCAAGATCATTTACAAGTTTCCAATATGCCTTAAGGGATATGAAAGAGATGGTAACATGGTGGTGGGTGGTATTCATGCCTTTAAAACATCTTCTTGATCCTCCATATTTTTCACAGTCCTTACAAACATATTTTTATGCCCTTTAGCAGACTTAGTCACATTTTTGTAAAGGTTAAGGTTTCTTCATAGATTTTAAGGTAATTCTAAGATTTTATTGTGAGACCATAAACACCTTACCTCTGATTTCAAATTTTTAAGTTTGTGTATATATGCCTTATGGTGTCTTTAGTGTCTACTTATGTTAGTATTAGGGGGGGTCTTGTGTTCACTCCATACCCATTTCATATTTGCATTATCCCATTACTATTTCACTATCATCAGGCTGTGTATCACTATGTTGTCACATTCATTTCACTCCAATGTGTTTCTACTATCATCTCCTCCATTCACCTAACCCTCCTTAAAGACTAATCACTCTAAGTGGATCCCATACACTACACTTAAGCCACCCACACATTGAGATCATCAGACCCTAGACCCATATTATCATGTGACAACCTAAGAGTGCTAAGGGAAGCACCTATAGTTAGCCATAAGAGCCATTATAGCAAGACCTTAAGGAGAGCTATCTAGGTTATCCAAGATGAAAGGGTTACTATGAACACCTTGAGTTGAGCATTCAAAAGGGAGATTTGATGTGTTATGAACCATCCATGCCATGAGACTCAAAGACCTATAGGTCATCCCTCCCCTAAAAAAAACTTGGTAATAATCCTATAAGCAATCATGGTAAAAAGGGATGATAGAGTGTAAATATTTAGCCTAGGTTGGTAGTTCCACTCCATATGAACTTATGCAGAATCAGCATAAAAGAGACAAGGTACATACTATTGAGGATATAGACCTAATTTCAATCATACCTAAGGATACGAATGGTCTCATCATAGTTATAATGACATATAGTCTATACAAGAGTGAGGCCATAAGTTGAGTGAAAGGATGGGTTTTGAAATGAATAAGTATTAAAAAGATATCACCTAAGCATGGGGACTATTATAAACATGTGATATAAATTTTCAAAGGTCCCAAGCACTTATTGAAACCTAATTGGAGGCTGTATTTCAAAATATAGGTCTGAGTACAATTCCTTGCAGGCAGTTTGAGGCTATTTTGAGCAAAAATGAGGATATGGACCCCTTCCAGGCATAACTAGGTTCCCAAACTTAATAAATAAGGTGTTCATGACCTAATAAATAAACATATATGTTTAGTTGGCTGAGATAAATAGTGTAAATTCTCACTATTTTGTCTTAGGCCAAGGTTAGTCATTGTAAGAAAATAATGGGGTCAAGGACACATCCATGCTATGAGGGGTGTTTAGCCAACTTGGGGCCCATAAAAGGTCTAGTTATAATATGTGATGATTTCTAACATCCCCTAAAACCCCTCTTAGGGTTTTCAACTTAGATGCATGACCAAAAACCATGGAGATGTGTTGGCACAGTCATGCAGACAATTATGTAAATAGACATCAGTGATAACTTAAGACCCCTAAAAGTTGTAACCCATTAAATGTCTAAGGTGGAGAATGGAGACAAGATTCAAACTCAATAAAGAGATTTCAAGGGTTAAAAAGTATAAATAATGATCTAAATGCCTAAAAATATAACTTGATTTGGTATACCTATGTGTAAGCATTTCAAAGGGCATGTTCACATACTCACCCACTTCACCACATGCCTTCTATGATATAGATCCCCTAATGGAATTTAAGAATCCCTAATCACTAAACATCCATTGCATTTATTTTGTAAATTGGTGCCTAAATTTTATGAATGATTTTTAATAAGTTTGGGACTCAAAATTACCTATAACTAACCCTAACACCAACTTCTAATACTCATATATCCATGGAGTCTTTGCATGGGAATCCAAATTATTTAGGGTAGGAGCGGAGGCCAATTTTCTAAGCATTCATGTCCTTTGTTTTAGGGTTAGACATCTGTACTCTATGAACCATCTTTAATATGGTGGACACCTCCAACCCTGTATAAAGCACAAAAATGACTTGATGGTGTAAATTCATCTCAAAACCTATTCAAATGCAATTTTCCATCCATGAAACCATATTTTAGGCCCCCTGAGATCCCCTAAGCACCACCATGCCCCTTATTTGGCATGTATAGGGTTAGCATTGTACATAAAAGGCCTAAAAAGGTTAGTTTAAGCTTAAAAATCAACTTATAGAGGATATTCACATGTAAAATGAGTTTTATAAGGGAGAAGGCCCCTCAAGGCATTTGACTAAAACTCCTAAAAGTCTTCATGTTGACCTTCATGACTGGTATGAAGGCATAAAGTTACAAACCTCAGTATACTTGGCCATATTTACTAAAAAGAGGAAAATTGGCATGATGAAGGTAACAAATCCAATTTTTAAGGTATATAATGTCCTTTCCTAGTCATGTAGGAGGCATACATGATTTATGGACCAATGTGCATGTCATAGTTATAGCATAGGTGTGCAAATAGTATGACACTCAGGCTCCACCATGATTATGATATCAAAAGAGTAGAGTAGAATATAGCGTGAAGGTTTGAGAGGTTATGAACCCTATTTAGGGGCATTGTCACATTGTTATGAATCTAATTGATCTAATTTAAGCCCTATGGTAATAACCATAGTTCATATTTCCACTTGCATACCTACAGAGGCTCCTCAAAGAGCAAGCTCTATAGAAAATAAGAATATTCAAGCATTCACTAGGGAAAAAGGGGGTATTCTAAGGAATCCAAATTCTCATGGAAGGTGAGGGAGATTTTTATCTTGGATTTGATGTAGTTATATCCTAAACCCAATCTTAGACCCTCAAGACTCAGACCTAAAAACAAAAAACCCTCTCAAACCTCCCTTAAACCCTAATAATAACCAGTCTTGATAGGTTTAACTTAAAATCCATGATTTTTCTTAGAAGTGCCTAATTTATTATTTGGACCCTGTAGACAACTTAGAGGGGCTATAGTGTATGGCATTGGATAGTAGGGAAGCTATATGGATGCCTCCTGAGAGGGAAAAATACTAAAGTTTTTATCAATTTATGTGTTCCAGGGCCTAGAAAAGAATTTTAAACTATGAATGGAGTATGTGTAGGAATTATTATACCTATTCAATATCATTTATATCCATGGAACCCACTTAAAAGGATCTCATAATCTTGTTCAAAAATACCATTCTATGATGTAAGTTATTTGGCCTAGTAATGCAAAGATAAGGTATGTTATAGATAGATAATTCTATAAATATCTTAATTCTAATACACTAAAGGCCTTATAAGGGTTATCTAAGTTACATAAAACAAGTTTGAAGCATAGGCTTAGCTATTGAATCAATAGCATGGTGAACATAAATAAAATTTTGGAAAGCTAACCATACAAGCCTACTTATCAAACAAGTGGAAGGATCTAGTGAAAGGAAGGTGGCATGATGACATTGACTGACCCTTTGAAATCATTTAAAATATCATTTTGGTGAGCCCACACTAGAATATGTGGTAATTACTATAGGTCATAGGAGGTTTCATGAAGAATTTAACATGTATATTGATGCAAAGGTTGCTCAACACCCAAAAAGACCTTATTGTACCCCCATATGTGTTGAATAGCTAATAAATTGAATAATGTGGAGATATTTAAAGAAATGTAAAATCATTATTGAGGATAATTGGGATAGTTACAAATACCTCAATTCCAAATTGATCTCATTAAGGGAGTGTCAATGCTAAAAAAGGGAGAAAATGCTTATATAACTGCACCATGCCACATTGGGTTCATTGATGGCCCATTATATGCCAAAATACTTCTCTCTAATCTTCTATTATCTCTATAAATGTAGGCATTGATCTCTTGTTTTCCATCCCTCAGTTAGGTGTATCAAAGCTCTGCCAAAATCTTTGTGTAACTCTTTTAAAGCAATATAAGAGAATTTTTTTATTCTCTTGAATGTTAAGTGTACCTTGTTAAAGATTGATTTGCATTGTGTATGTTGTCCATTAATAACTTGTATGTCCTTCATATGCCTTGATTAAAGTTTGTTTGGTTTCTTTCAGGTTGTGTGAAGTGTGAGCTAGGGAGTTTATATTGAAGTGTCATAAGATTATAGTGTCTTACATAGACCTATAGCTTTTTGTAGTTTAAGTTACAGGTTTCTTATCAACCTTCTTACAAAAGACTTATGTTTGAGACATTGTCAAAAAATATGATCAACCCTTGTCCCCATTGGATTCATTAGTAGTCATGAAAGTGTTTAAGCTAAAAGTGGATCATTGAATAATTTGGTGCATCACAATATAGGTTAGATTCTAGTTTTAGTTTTCATCTCTTTCCCTTTTCCTTGTGATAGATATAGGCTCTATGAAATCACTACATTGTCATATCAGGGGAGCTAACACTTTCAATTATAGAGGTTTGACCTATAAATAGACAAACCACAGTCTTAGTTCAATCTAATGTTGGACTAAGTTTGAGTAGAGGGATTGAATAATTATCTTGTCAATTAGGGTGTAACCTAGAACTCTAACAAATACTAAGGTCCAAGTAGGCTACTTTAATTAGTAATATGAATTTCATGATTGAGCTAGTTTTATAAACCAATAATTAGCCATCTTAGAGACTATTGCCAAATAAGAGTAACTTTAGAAGGTAGAGAATGAATTCCAATACCAGTATGTGTTCATTAGATATATATTTGCTAGCATAGACCTACTACAAGGTATGTCAAATGTATTTGCATTCAATAAAAAGGATTAGCCAAGTAAGAAGCCATTCAAATGTGATTTCACATGCCATTACATACCTCATGAAGAAAGTAATCCAAAAAACTTTCCTTTTTATCCCGAAGGAGGATTATTTGAAGGTAAGTTTTATTCATATTATATTTCCTCCAAGTGTTGTCAAGAACATTAGTTTGATCATGTTTTTTTTTAAATAAGTTCTTTGCTATCCCATGTGTTTGGTTAGTCTAGTTGCCTTGCTTTGTTGCATTTTATTTTCTTGTCTTTAAGGATCAAAAAAAGTTATCTTATTTTAAGTTAGGATTTTTGGTCATTAGTCAAATTCTAATCATGAATTCTCATGAGTCCAAAAGAGATGTCAATGGTCTAGTTCTTAAACATAGCAGATATGCTTCCCAATTGAGTTGCCAAAATGTTGAAAATTTTGACCTCAGAGGTCAAATTATCACCCCTACCACTTTAAAATTTTATTTTTAGTACATTATTTACTTTTTCATGCATGAAAAGATCTAATGGATACATTTAACAATAGTTCCATCAGGTTGCTCAAGTAATTTTAGTAGTTTTAATGCCAAAAAGGCCTATTTTGAGGCCATTCATATAGTTATTCAAGGAAAAATTGATCTTAAAGAATTTTAAAGACCTTAATTATCCATGAAAAATTCAAATAAATGTTTTGGAAGAGGTTTTAGGTGAGCCATATTGACCTCCTTAGCAACTCTAGGAAGGCCATTGATTTTTTCTCAGTATAGGCAAGAAAGAGAGAGATTTAGGTCCAAAGACCTTGGTAAATAATAAGAACCCTATTTACCTTCAATTTGGTTTCATTGGTTTTCATATTCATTCCCACATATTTATTAATAATTAGTAAGAGTGTAGGTGGGTCTAAATGGCTTATTCATCCAGGTAGGGTCTAAATTTTCCTCTATTTATTCACTTTAGGATTCGATGGTGAATAATTTTTATAGTGAGGTTATTTTATGGTCAAATAGCACCTATTTCATGTGTATTAATTAGTTAACTCTTTCTAATAATGTATATAAGGCATAAAACTAATTTCATATAGTGTCCTTGTGAATGATCTATTTGATCAATTTTAGAGAATGATTTGAGTTGTCAATCAATTATATTCATCTTTAGGTGTTCCCAATTTTATTATTAAGTAATTTCACACTTGATTCATCCAATAGAAACATCATATATCTTCATCTTGAATATAATTCCATTTGAGATAGTTTTGGGTAAGTTAGTCTCTTTAATAAGGTATAAATGTAGTTAATGAGCTTTTAGTGTGTGAAAAGTACCTAAATAATTCCAACATGATCCTAGAATATGAATTAAAGAGAAATAAATATTACTTCACCTTTGGGAATAATTTATAGATTTTCAAGATAGCATGACTCAAGAAGTCACTTAGGACCAATGACTTAAGACTTTTTCCATCAAAGCTCATAGTGAATAGCACATTAAAGCAATAATATGTCAGTGGTAAAGGGGCTATGAAGCAATGAAATAAATGTGGAAGATCACAAGGTTGTTCACATCACCCTTTAAGAATATTCAAATTTGATAATGACACTTAGAAGGATCAAAATACCCAAAAAGGCTTATTGTGCCTAAATGTATTAGTCAGTCTTGTATGTCATGATTAGAGGAGGCTGATAATAAATAGGTAAGCATAATGAGAATACTAATTTGATCTTCTTTCCTAGTTTCAAAGGATAGAGTGATAATTACATGGAGATATTATGTGAACATGCTCATGGAAGCCTTAGTAGGTGAAATGTTGATGGACTCTAATTAGGCCAGGAAACATCTACATCAGTCATGGAGTTTGTATCAAAGGTCTTAGGAGGTAATTAGCTTATTTTAAGAGTGCAACTTAGGGTTTAAGAACATAAATTAGTGTCATAGAAACCAATCCAAATAAATCATGGAAACCATGGAAGAACTTAGTCATAGATGGCTAGATTTTAAGTATAAATAACATTGTAAATTCCTTTATTTAGAGAAGTTAAGGTACTTTTATGTTGTTTAAAGTAATATGTTATTTCTTGTTGCCATGCTATTCAAACCTCCTTATGGAAAATTTGATGCTTATTCAATATATTTTTGAACATCAATGGTCAATGAGGGTTTTAATATCACTTTTATCTCTTGAGACCAATCTCCCATCTTTCCTCAGTCTGTATATCAAGGTCTACAAACTCTCTTAATGACTGAGTTTTTTAAATAAAGTCAAGGTTTTTGGGGTCTTAAGTGATATTGAATAGTTTAAGAGTCTTAAAATGGATAGTGATTTAAATTAAAATTCAATATATATACATCACCAACTCACTCCATATCTCACTTTCTTATTCAAGACTAAATGACCACCTACAGCCATCATAGTTTGGTTTAAATAATGGTGTGCAGGTAAGTTTGGCTATAAGGTAGTTGGCAAGTCTTTAGGGATTTTATGAAACATTAAAAATTTTCAATGACATATAATTTTTTTTCATAGGTAAATTAATACCTATGGTATTCAATACTTCCTAAAATTATTACCTACAATTGTGTTATCTGTAGACAAACACAGTCAAGCTATAAAGTTAAGGCAAGGTAAGTTGAGAAAAAAAGAACTCCTACAAGATAATATGGAGATAAATAACAGATTATCAAGGTGAAAATGACATACAAAAGGCTCATATAACTTACTATGATAAACCTCACCTCTCTTAAGTTTTCATTCCAAAAGTACCTACAGCCATGACTTCTTGACTATGTATTAGCACAAATAGTGAGACTTAGATGCATTATGCATGATCCAAGTAGACATGGAAGGTATGGAGGAAAATATATAGATTATAAGTGATGAATAGGTAATGTGTCAACCCATTAAATTTATTTATCATTCTCATATTCTCTATCCAAATTTGAAACTCATTCCAAACATCACCTATAGATAGACCTAGTAAAGCATGGGATGGACTTGGTTTGATATGAGTTAACAATGGGAGGTAAATGAGAATGAGTAAAGGATAGAGGGGTCATGGAATAAAAGGTAATAATTATTAATACCTCCTCAAATTCCCCACCTTTACTCTAATTTCACTCATTCTCTTTCCATTGAAGGTCTAGATGATAAGGGAAGAACACCTACAGCTAGGTTATGCTTTTATTTTGACTATGAAATGTAGAATTTGAGTTCAAGTGGCTATCTAAATCCAAAAATGATAGAAAAAGGGTCTACTATTGTATTATTAATATCTAAAATAAGGGTAAGAGACTTTGTAAATCCCTACTCATAATTAGCAAAGAATTATGATATGTCCACCTATAGTTATCTTACCAAGATTTCTCATTATGTGATTGTGTTATGATGGGAGATAAAATATTATTCATTATAAGTTTGTATTAGAATGAAGGTTTATTTTAAATTATTGGAGCCAAATTCAAAAGGTAATAATAGGCTCAAATAACCACCTATAGTTGATCTAGTTACCTACATAACTATTTGAGCAAACAATGTCTAAAAGACTAAGATGTCATTCTAAGACCAATGAAATTATAAAATGGGACTAAAAGTTGTTATTCAATTTTAATGAAGTTCAAAAACTTTTAGAAGTGTTCATTCTAGGTAGAATTAAAAAAGTGAAAGATTTAGGGTTAAGAGCACCATGCTACCAAGAAACCTTAAGCATCATTATAGGAGTTCTAAATGATCTTAAGAGAAAAGTGATGAAGGTATATTATTGATAAGGATAAAATGAATAAAAATACCTCAAGGAAACATCTAGAGTTAAAAACAATTTTTTTCAAACCTTATCAAGAAAGTACAACCTCCTAGAGCTACTAAGTAAACTTGGTAGCTAGGTTTAAGTCACCTTCTGATGCTTGGAATGATAAAAAGGATTTTCATGGGAATATAATATAGTAGGGGATGTTAAGGGCCACTATATACTCAAACTTATTGGCATTATTTTTTGTATTAGGCCCCTATTCTTTATAAATAATTGTTAAGACTTGAGACTACTCAAAACCTCTTTTAAACCCTTATAGGAGGTTTATGTACAATAAACTAAATAATATGCCTATAAAAGCAAATTTTTTACCCTATAACTTACCAAAAATTATTTCAAACTCTCTGAAGTTCATCCACATAGCATTTGTTTGTACATACACATGTACAAATTTGAATAAAAGTGTACTTTAATAAGTTTTTTAATACAAAAATAGGGTATTTAAGTGTGTAGATGGATGACAATCATTAGGAGAGGTGATTTGGGAGTTATTATAACTATCTATGTATAAATACCCATACAATGGAATCCACAAGTGTTCAAATAAATTAGATTTTTCAATGTAGTTTGAAAATGCCTTAACAGGAGAACCTTGCCAAAAGCCATTTCATGGTTTGCATACTTATACAATGTCCTAGAACATGAAATTTAGTTTGGAGGATGTTATTATTCTAGGTAAATTTAATAAAAAACTTTTGTCTAGTTTCACATTTTTGGATGATCATTTGGGGTAAATTTCTCTTTCTAGGCCTAGGAGGGCTAATTAGGCCTAATTGGAGAGGAAAATGAAGGAAAAATATACTTCCACTTAGATTTGGCTCATTAATTTTTGTTTATATCTATAAGGGGACATAAGGAACTCAAAAAAATTCCCAAGCTTCTAAGTTGATATGTACAATCTTCTATACAAGGAGCTTTATAAGTTTTTAGGACTACAAAGAATGAGTGCTTTAGCAAGCAAATGGAGTAAAATGGTATATTTTAGGATAATTTATGGTTCTGATGATTTTTTTAGGTATAAATTCATGTTTATAATCCTTATATTAATGAAAAAAATTTGGTTCAAATTAAAACACTTCTTTCTCTCTCCTATGTCTCTTTGCTCATGAAGGAGACAAATGATCAAAGTACTAATTGATGCATAAAAACATTTAAATAGGTTTTATTCAAGTTTATCCTTGTTTCCATGCCACTTTAATAGTATTAATAAGTTTTTTTTTTTGGAAGAAGGATTTAAAGTTGTAAAAGGTCTCAAGTATTCCTAATAAGGCCTTTCAATGCTGAGAATGTTGAAGAAGTCAAACCAACATCAAAAAGCTCTAACAACCCAATAAAGATGTAAATAATTCATTAGTGGTTTGGAGAAGGTTTAAAATAAATACTTGATCGAGTCATGATGACCTAATCTGATGGATCAAGACATATTTTCAAGGAAGACTCTTCTTCACCAAGAATGTAGGGTGTGCAAGCAAAGATTTAGGAGGTTGTGTTGGTCAAACATCAGTTATCAATGCCCAAAGACTCCAACTTTCCAAACAATCCTCCCTAAACCTCTATTCAATTTTTAAAATGGTGGATGAGACATATTCAATTAAATACTATGTATCAATTAGGGAAGGGCTAAGTAAATGATACATTTCTAGTTTCATGGACTGTGTCTCTTTTTCTCTCCTCTTTCTCAATTCTCTATATGTAAGCCTATGTTTAGAATTTCAAATAATCCTTAACATGATTTTTTGAAATTCCATGCTCATAAAAACATTTGTACTTACATCTTTTGAATGAATAAGAATTGATTCTGGCTTCCTCAAAGCTTGTGACTAGTGTATGCTAATGGTTAATTGATAAATGATAGTGATAGTGTATTTATCTTTTTATTTTTTCCTCTCCTCTTTACCTATTTTCGGGTGATATCTCATCCTTAAAATTTTCATAGTATTCTGTAATCATATTTTATGTATGGGAAGTGTAAGCTTTCCTTAGTGTCTTTGAGAGACATATTGATTAGTTGCCTTAGATCATGCATCAAGCTAAGCCTATGTGTGAAACATTAATGTTTAGAGACTCTCATTTAAGAAGTGTAATCAGTTACATGTTTTTATTCATCCTTATTAGTGCATATTAGATAAGTGAAGGTCACATTTTGGTGTATCACCTTAGTTAGATATATTTTCCTTTCAGTTTACTTTCTTTTTTCCCTTACAAGTTGGTAGTGTAGAGTATACATCCTGAATGATACATCAAGGGGAGTTAGCCCTTAAAATATAGAGATTAAATCCATATATTAGGCCAACCATAAATTAGGATTGTCTCTATGATAGTTTAGATTGTGAAGGCTTGAAACTACCTTCACAGGGGTGTAAGTTTAGTAGTTAACAGTAATTACATAATTAAGTATATTCAAAATCACTTATAGGACTTGAAAAATATCAACTAAAAATAAGTGGTATTTCCAAAATATATATTACAATCAAAATCACATAAATATAGAAGCAATTTTTTAATAAGCAAGAAAAATTCCTATTTTCAAAATTGCTAATAAGGGTAACCTTGTGACTTGCGATACTATAACAAATAGAACACAATGTTAAGGTTATTGATAAAATTTGACCAAAATGATGATATATTCTTAATTTCCCTATAAATAGTTAGAATAGATAAACATAATGTATAATTGACTATTAAAATGAAGTATTTAATAATAAATGAGATGATATGGGTTTATATTAATGATTTATAACTAGGTGATAGTAGGAAACATTTAAAAACCCTATAAATTACGTATGAAAAAATATGAGATTATGATTAAAGTGAATCTTGTAAAATCAAGTTATGTTCAAAATTAAGACAATGCAGTCATCATAAAATCTATAATTATTAATTAGTTTGATCAAAATCTAATACATGTGTGTTTAAAGTGTAAAGTAAAATCATAATTATATACAACAAGATCACAAATTTTGATGGGATTAGATTTTTGATATAATAAACACTAGATCCAAAATTGTAAGTCATTCAATCAAAGTCATAAGCCAAAAATCAATATCACAACTACATATCAAAATTTCTTATTTTGAGTTGTAATTTTGCAAAAACTTAATGAAAAGAGTAAAGGCTAGTGGTTAATATGGAATTTTGCTCAAAACCATGAATGTCGAGGTCAAAATCACTTGTGAAAAATCACCTTTTATAGATCAATGTCACTTTTCACCTAGAACGTGATATTTTTGAAATTTTGAGCCATAATTTATCCTCAATCTAACTAATAGGGCAAAATTCAATCACTTTAAGCACACAAGGTTAGTCTAAATAGAGGGTTCCCACTATTGTTACCAAATGTGTTATAGAAAATTTGAGCAATGGATTATGATATGAAACTTATATCAAAAAGACCCAAATTTACTATCTACTTCATGAATTTAGATCCAAAAGACTATAATGCAAATAAATAAAACATTTATACCAACATTATAAATCTAAATCTAAATGATCCAAAAAAGGTTCAAAAGGGACTAAAGATTATAGATGTGAGATTTCTTACAATAGACTTAGATTGTGTAGAGAATATATCTCTGATGACTTGATAAAAACACTAAGATGATAACATGAACTAATTTTCATGGAGTTTTCTCATTGGTCTCTGCATTGAGGATGGGTTGGATTATTTATAGAGAGGGAAGAGGGAAGATCAATGGCCAAAATTCAAATTTGGGTGTAAGAAGATCAATGATGGAGAATTATTCAATAAATTAAAAATTCCTTCGATGGTTCTAGAAGAGGTAATTTTTTAGAGGTAGAATCATATAGAGTCTTTTTGGAAGCATAATGATAATTAGTAGATGATTAGTCATGTGATTACGGGGTTCTATATAATCCAGGGGAGTGGGAGAGACTACTCATAGGCTATGGTAGGTGGGAGGGAATTTTAAATTCCCAAATATTAGATAAGACAAGATTTATTAGTAGATAATGGGGATTAAGTGGATTAATTAATTTATGAGAAGATAATAAGGTTAGTACTTGATGTGAATAATTAAAAGAAGTGTTATAAAAATTACTGGGAGGATTAGGCAATGATAGATGAAATAATGACTAAATGGATTAATTAATGGATTATTAGATGGAATTAGATGTGAATAATTATATAATTATATGTATATATAAGGAGAGAAAATTATGATGCATACATTTTATATTATCAAATTTCATGTGATAGTAGGTCTTAATTTAGATTCAAAAGGTTCCCCATATATAAAAAACTAGGACATAGTTTTTATTACCAAGAAATCTTCTTAATTAGCATATAAATTATTCATTTATTAATTATTGATTTCAACTTAACTTAACTACATATTGTTGAAGTCTAAAATATTACAAAAGTTCAAATTACACTTGCATTGCTTGTACCAAGGGTTGCAATAGGAAAAAAAATCTAATTTCGTGATCACCATTACACACACACCTTAGAGGGAGAAATACATGTAATTTTAAGGCCCTACTTAGAGTATATGGCTATGTAAACAACATTTAGAAACATCATTGTTGCTAAGGTGAGCTCGAATCATGTGTTAACTCATATTTATTAAGTCACGAGTGCTCAAAGGAAAATAAGCTAGGGTTTTGATTATTTATAATATTATGTGCATGATTTAATAATTATCTATAGATAAAATAAGAATATAGGTTTAATCAAATCTTCAAGTAAATACATAATCAATTATAGTACATATTTAGATTTGGACACCTCTTTTGAGATCATGACACATGTGTCAATGCTTGTGTCCCAAGGTTAACTCAAATGTCTAGGAAGAAAAAATAGTTAAAAGTTAGAACATAGAGTTTGTTTGTAGCATTAAGATGAACTCAAATAATTTTGACAACCCATAAAATGAAACAAATAATATATGTTCCTTCTAACCCTTTATTGTATAGTTCTTTTGGTATTCATGACACATGCTTGAATAGGTTAAATACTAATAAACTATCATTTATTAAATAGATATGGATATTAATTTGTGGCACTCACACATTTTATTTATATAGTGTGTTTATGTTAAATACCCATGTATAGTAAAACATATATAAAACCCTCATTTAAACCCTTAAAAATCCATAGTCAATTTTTAAAAAGGATGTTACTTTCCTTGATATGAAAAATAACAATGGGCTCCTTATTGATAATTTATTTCCCTTATTATCTTCTCCTTCCTTTCTCCTCCATGGTTAATGTATAATTTCCTTTTCCCCTTTATTATTTTTATCCTCATTTCCTTTAACCCCACATAACTTTATTTTTACATGTACCCATTATTCTTTATGCATTCATTGTCAAACTCAGGTGCATATCCTTCTCATTTAATTTACCCTATATTTTAATTGTCACTTTATTGAATGCAACATAAGACCACTAATCTATGCATTTACTATAAACTAAGTCCACCATTTAGTTCTCTAATTGAACTGAACCAAATTTCCTAGTAGGACTTCCCCATAATGGCAAATTCTTCCATCTCAGGTTTTTTTGAATGTCCAAAAACCTAACTCCCTCTTTGAACTTCATACTTTGTTCCCTTAGACCATGTAAACTCTAATTATTTATGAAATAGTGGTTACTATAGTCATTTATTATCATTTTCTAGAAGAGTAACAATTAAACTTTTTGACTTGCCCCAACCAAATGATTTCATAATATCTATAAAGGTTAAGCAATGCAAACCACCCATGATGATTTAGTGTTTTCAAATAAATCTAATCACCATCATAAGAGGTTTATTCCTTTTTTTCACTCAAATTTATAGTTTATACTAATTTTTTTATGTTATTTAAGTTTTTTTTAAAACACGCTTAATAAAATAAAATTGTTTGAATGCAATATGATAATATTTAAAATTTAGTGATATATACCAAACTATGAAAATTTTCCTATTTATACATATACAATAAATATAGTAAGTAAAAGCCATTAAAGGGATAGAGAGAATATTTTGTTTCATGTTTTATTACATATTATTAAAATCATATTAGAATAGTGATTAGGCTCTAGGATCTACTTACTTTGTGTTTTGACTATTATTACCCCCAAGATGCTTGCATCTATCCCAGTCAGTTACATCAACGCATGTGTTTATATTTGATGCAAGTGTATAGTCCAAGGCATGTGTATAATTAGATGCAAATTTATATTGAATTTATATTGTTACTTATGTACCTATATGGTCCTCCAGAATAAGTCCACCTATGCATGAGATCCAACCAATAAAAAAAGCCCTAATCCCATTACCTTTGGCCTCCCATAACTTGGTAGAAAGGGGTTAGCACATGAGTTATACTAATTATATCAAAACTAGTTTTTTATATCATTACCTAAATAACCATTACTCCAAATAGGGCCTTATACTTTCATGTATTTCTCCCTCCTAGGCATGTGTGTGTAATATTGATTGTGCAACTTTATGCTCTTTCTCCTATTGGAACCATTAGTACAAGTAATGCAAGAGTAGATTGACCTTTTAAATTCTTTAGATATTTAATTCATTAATTTTATAAGATTTGATAGCTTGGAATATAAAGTATTTTATAATTATAAACTTGCTTGATCAAAATGCCAGGTGCTATAATTAGACCATAGCCTTTGTATATATAGAGATCTCTTGATTTTGAATTAGGACCTAGTGTCATGAAAAAAGTTGATAATATAATAAACATAAGGGTAAAATCAAATGGCCATAAAATAAATGGTACAAATAAAATATCAAAAGGTAAGTCTAGACACTTGCATCATAGTTGGACACTTACATCATTGCAAGAGTCCAATATAGACGCAAGCGTCCAAAGGCTAAAAATATAGATATAACATAAAATAAAGGTTAGGATCCATGGAATACTTTGGATAATAGGGAATTTTATGACATACATGCCTAAATGGGTAGATAAATAAAGTGAAATAATATGGAACCAGGGATACCCATATGAGACTGTACTACTAGATATCTAACTCTCGGTCAAGAGACCTATATAGAAATAGTTGTCAAGACACTATGAAACTATGCTTATACCAAATTTAGTATATACATTCCACCCCTACCCCCCCCCCCCCACCACCCCCACCCTTTTTAATCTAGTAATGTATGAAACTAAAATCACTAGTTTAAAAGAAAATAAAATGCATACCTTGGTGTGTAAAACACACCTTTTCTTTGCTTGAACTTTATTTGAAACTTTCATTTTAATAATACCTACAATCCAAAGCATGTCATAAATTAATCATTGTATATAATATATATATGATAAGTAATAAAAAAATATCATAAAGAAATAGCAATGATAAACACACATGTGTATGTGTTGTATAATAATGGGTTTGCAATGTTGGCTCTTCTGTGGAGACAAAAGAAGTAGAAGGGGGCTCCCAAATCATCCATATTCTATCTAAGAATATGAATGAGCTCACAAATGGTCAACTAGGTTTCACCCTAGTGGTGTTGTATTTAGAGAGGAGAGAGTTGGGAGGTGATCATACCCCCAACTTGGAATATGAAGAGGGGTGTTTTAGATATGGTGAGTATTGTTTCCTAACAAACACAAATATAATGCATAACTTAGTGAGACTAGATAATTTAGTCCTTCCAATATATAAATAGAACCAACCAATATAGATGGATAAGACTCAAATAACAATCCATAGAATTCCATCCTGGGTATTAGTCCATAATGTGATAAAAGTCTATGATATAGTAACAATCCATATTAATCTAGTGAATCTAGAAGATAGATCAGTTTATGCATAAATATAAGGAATGAAATCATGTTCATTCCCATTGTCATATCTAGTTTGAATAGTGTAGTATGTTTATATTATGCATTTTTATTTATCATAAGCACCACTATTGTGTAATTTATGTATAATGTTAATACCAATATATAGAATACTAACCCAAATATGTATCCAAATCATATGCTATGAAGGATATTTGGAAGTTTTTAGTATGGCATAATCATGTAGGACATGTTTCCATAACATGACCCCACTATAATCTAGATAATTTGATAACTATTTATAAATGTGGATGACATGTTTCCAAACATGCCCCTAATGTAATCTAGATATGTTAAATATTGAATAAATGTTGAGCACATGTTCCCATAACATGATCCCACTAAATTTTAAATTTTGAATATGTGGAATCCATGTGTCTATGACATGACCCAATCTATATGGCCCCCTTTTGGGAGGAAGTGAAATAGAATCTGCTAGTCACCTCATTACAAAAGGAATAAGTGATAATGTTATGTATATGAGTGGGTAGTAACCAATTTTACCCTAGTACTGTTGGTACATGAGAAATTAGTTTCATTTTGGTAACACATGTAAGCAAAAATTTAGGTGATTTTTTGTATTTCTTGAAATATTTCCAAATTGGTATGATGTGAAAGGGCTTGTTACTTAGATCCCAACACAACTCATGGGTTTAAATTTTGACCACTGATACTCAAGATATATGCATTTGAAGTCCTTATAGAAGTTGTATAGTAAGATATTTGAATATAAATTTCAATTAAATTACATCTTGAACCATTTGAAATTTTGAGATTTGAGTAGAAATATACAATATGACATGATAGAGCCCCATGACCACTACAATTTGATATGCTCTAGACATCACTAGCTAGTTAAAATTTTGATGAGCTGGTAAGTATTTTTACCTTGTGATATAATTTTTTTTTTTTTTTATTTTTCTTAAATTAACAAATTTTATGATTTTATTAGGATGACAGACACTATCATCAAAGTTTTGGATAGTATAGTTTGTACCTTGATGGTAGTGTCTAAATTTGGATGCAATTATCCAGCATTGGTGTCTTAAATTGTTGTTAGCATCTAATTATACCATTCCTTTCTATTTATATTTTTTCTTATTAAAATTACATTTAATTTCCTAGATATAATGGATAACACATGTTTTTACTCTTTTTTGTTTCCAAAAGGATATACATATTTGATATTTCGATCATGGGAGACATTTTTACATGGTAATGTAACTAGGTATGGATGTGGTTGATTGGGCCATGATAGATCAGGCTAGATTGGGCCAAGTGGCCTTATTAAGGGGGATATTATATGACATGCATCTCATCATAGCTCTAGCTGAGTGGTGAAAATTATATACTTGCACTTTCTATCTCTTGATAGGGGATATGATAGTCACCTTAAGGATGTGTAACATGCTTTTTAGTTAACCATCAGAGGTGAGAGATCACAAATTATTAGATATGGTGGTCATGGTTACATTCATTAGTCCCATATATATGTCAATATCCAAAGATCACCAAATGCAGATCCAAGTATCATGATTCATCTAGATAACATTATCAGAGGTGATGTTCCATGATCATAAAAGTTCATTTGTGTGTTGTTGGATTCCTTTATAGAACTAAAGGATCATACAATGGTGAATTCATATTTAATGTATCATATTAAAAGACACACTAAGGTGGAGGGTACCATATATTCTTAAGGTTGTATAGTATTGGCCCACTTACATAGAGATCTATACAGGTTTACCCTAGAGAGCCATAGTGGAAACATTGAAGCTGGGACCCTGTTACATGTTTTGGGTTATGAGCAAACATTTATAATGGTAGAGTAGACACCAAAATGGAGTACTGCACCATTTTGGATAGATTGGCATTACATCAGATTAAATGTCATCTGTATAGGATATATACTAGGTGGTTTGAGGAAGGGCATAAGATTTAAACAATTTGAGTTATCATGTGGTTAGATTACCACTTTCCTAGGGTATACTAGTTATTTAAATGTGATTTTTTACTTCATAAATTTGGTATAGAGTAGGGAGTGCCATCGATGCCATATCCATGACATCATATAATGTGGAGTGGACATAGGCCCACACTAACACATGCAAATCTAGCCCCTCATCTTAGTGGTGAAAGAGATCATGTGGTTCCCTTAGTTATATGATATTATGTATTATGTATGATGGTTACATGTAGTGGTGGGTAGGGTCCCATTGTCCGTTATTGTTTCTAATTATAGTTTCCCTACTTATTTCCATACCTATGGCACAAGAAGGTGTAAAAGGAGATGGATGTGGTTCAGATCATGTGGGACCCATAACCATATATGAGTTAGTTATAAGATCCATTTGTAATTACCTTGATTTTTAATTGTTGTATTTGATTGATATAGTATTTGGTATGATAACTATAGTTGATTTGTATTTTGTATGTCTTATGTGCAAGTAGTCAAGAGTGGGTTACCATGGTATACGATGTGGTGTAGGCCCTCATTAATAGTGTGTGAATGGATATATGGTGAGGGATTAATTAAGAGAGTCATTGATATTTTGAGTGCCCATGAAGCCTTATTTTTTATTTTAGCTATAGTAGTTGCTACATATCATAATACAACTACTGAGCATGAGGAACTACATGCAAATCTTGACTAGTGAGACAGTTTTTAGTGTAGTGTCACAAAGATTATGTAGGTTTTGATTGATCTATATTAAATCCTACACCATGATCATGATGATACATTGCATCAGCTAGGTCCATATGAGGAGAGGGTATGTGAGCTATCTCATCCACATAGGCCTAGGTTTAACCCAGGTGATTCTACATCAAGGGATGTGAGGGATATGGACATAGATAATGATGAGTATACACATGGGGATATGCCCCAATGTACAATTGATTTTATTTATTTTTATGCACTTGATACCACTTTGATATACATGATGATGTTTCTATGGTTTATTATGTTTTATATAGATGTGTACTTATGTAGTTATTTATTCATTTTGCTTGCAGTTATTTATATAATGCATGTTTGGATATGGTAAATTGTATAAAATATTTCACTTCAATGAAATTTTTAAATCTATTGATAAGAATTTAATCACCATATATAATGAAACCTGGTTGGAAATAAGAAAGCTTGACTATGTTGATCATGTGGTAATGAAGTTGTTGGTTTTACTTTTATCACTGAATCTGATGTATCTATAGACATATCCTTTGAATATATATGTGAATTTTAGGTACCAAAATATATTGTGAAAGTATACCTCCTTCACATGTCCATATATCAAGGATCTAATCAGCCAATGCTTCCTTGGTAGGATTAGTGTAAGAGAGATTAGTATTAGTAAAGGGTATGCTAGGAGGACTTATGCTAATGGTCATCTTCTATAAAGGTTGATGGACCATGTGTTCCTAAAAAGGATCATCATGGGATGTCTCGATCCTATTAGAATAATCTTTAAAATAAGTATTTGAAATAGGTCTAGATGTGTCTTTTTGAAATGCAATAATTTCCTGATTAGTTAATTGTTAAGATTTTACTCTAAAAGATTTAAACAATCATTTTCTCAATTCCCATTTATACCATGGTAAGTACAAATGTATTTTCCTTTTACCTTTTCAAATATATGTGGTGGATAATTATAATTATGAGGAAGCTTAATAATCCATTTATCTAATAGTGTATGTAATATATCATGTGGTCTATCTTGATACCAATCAAACTGAAGTGGTTGCCTTTTTGTATAGGCATATGGATTAATTATAGGAAGTACTTTATAAGCATGTTCCTTTCTTTTGTTCAATACCTTTATTGTTTTTATTTGGTTTGCATTTTTATATTTGAATAGGTTTTTGGAAGTGGTTCATGACCCTTCTTAGTTTGCTTGTTTCATTTGAAAACATTATTTGTACCATGTTTACCTTTAGGTGGAGAAATAGGTAATTCAATTTTAATATTCATTAAAGTACATGCATATTTATGCACATCCTAATATAAAGTGTCAAATGAAGAAAAGGGTTTGTATAATGTTATTTACCAAATAGGAGAAATAAAAACCTTATAAAATATAAATTTCACTTTCAAATTTAAAGGAGCATAGTTTAAGGAATATAATATATCCTTAGATCAGATAGCATAGTCATGAATGGACTCATTCTTATTTTGTATTAATACTTTGAAATGTTCCAATGGTAACTTAGGTATGATATATCGATAAAAATTTAATAAGAACCCATATTTGGGTTTTTTTAATGTGGATAATGAACCATTTGGAAGGCTATAAAACCAATCAAGAACCCATTCAGCTAAACTTTGATGGAAATGCTTTAACAACAAGCATCCATCCTAAGCCCAATGTTAAAAATAATGTATTTATTATTTCAAATGAGTAGCAATATTTCCTTAACCATTGAAGAAGGAGAAATTATAAATGATAAATCTTGAAGGGTAAGGAGATTCAAACACATATCGAGTAAGAAGTTGTTCCTCTAACATACTTGTTGATAAATATTGTCATTGATGTCAAGGTACATTTGGTGAAGATGTATGGTAAGTGGTATTTGAGAGAATTTGAAGGAAAAATAATGACTCTCTATTGAGATATGATTTGAATTAAACCTAATTATTCTTATTTTGTTTGATATCAAGTTAAATTTCATGATTTAGGTCAGCTTGATGATTATCAATGTTGTCATAAAGAGGTTTGATAATCAAGTAAGCAGTGAAGAATGGATATGAGGCTTTAGGTATGTATGAGTTCATGAGATCATGTTGATTAGAAAATATTGTTTTAATGGTGTGATAGTTATATCTAATTAATTTTCTTGTTTGATAGCATCATTGAGGTAAGCATGTTTGAGTATTAGTCCTTGAGTAAAAAGAGCCTTGAGAAGCCTCAGCATAACAAGTATAATCATATCATGAACATGTGCATAGTGAGCATGACTAGGTATGTGCAGTATGACATTGATTAAGTATCATTTAATGCATGTAATCAAGCTATAGAATCATCAAATAGTGTTTCAATATTAATTTTCAAGTTTCAATTGCTTGAGAAGCCTAGTCATGGTATTAGTCATAGCATGTAAAGTCCTAGCGAGAAGGTTTGATCATGGTGGCCTGGTGAGATGGATTCAAAAAGTCATAAAATGTTTTATGATGTTTATTGAACATGTATCTAAGGCATTGGATCACTCATGAGAGTCTTAGTGTGAGTCTACAGCGGTAGGACCTACAGGTCTAGTCTATAGCTAGACCATTTCTAGACCCTAATTGGCCTAATGAGGCATCATGATCTATTATCAAATCCTATTAATGATGTAAACTAGTGTTTTATAATGATATATGTTTATTTATCATGTAATTTAAGTGGATATAACATGGAAATAGGAATGAAGGTTAGTTTTAAGGCCTCATGTGATTTGTAGGTCAAGGTCTAAGCAAGCAAAGAGAAAGAGAATGTCTTAATGGGGTATGGGGTTATGTTTCCAAGGTAATTATGGATAGGTGAGTATTTTTATAGGTATTATATGTTGTTTCAAACATGTTCATAAATTTTTAGGTAATGATTTGTAATAAAAATCAAGAAAATTGGTTTTGAGGTCTCTTCAGTACATAGAATGAAGGCATGCAAACCTGAGAGGACTTTCAGGTGTAATTTGACATGTGTAACCTTTGCATGGGAACATAAGATATTAAGGGGAGATGGGGAAGTGTCCTAGATAATATATATAGGCATTAGTTTTGGAAATTAAGAGCAGTCCTTTATGAACAATCGTTAACACCATAAATAGTGTTAACCCTTTCTAAAACCCTAGCAATGACCTGATGTGAAAAATATTATTCAAAATAGCCTAGAATGGTCTCAAATGACTAGAAAAAATATTGGATCATGTATTCAACTATATCATACACCTCTAGATGTGATTATTTTGTTATGTGTGTGAGTAGACTATAATATCCCCAAGGAGATCATTGAATTCAAGGAGAAGTGATTATGAATTAAAATATTTAATCATGTATAAGTAGTCAATTACAAGTAAATGTAAGGATTAAACCCCTTAAACTGTGTAATATAGATACAAGGATAGAAACCCTTGTAATCAAACCCAAGGATGAAACCTCATATGGTGTAACTCTATAATACCCCCATGAATAAAATCATTGAATTCAAGGAGAAGCGCTACCATTTCACATGAAGAAATTGTTGCCGAGAAGAAATCATTGCCAAGGAGAAGCATTGCCATTTAATACAACAGTCATTAAATGCAATCATTAAATATTCCTAGAAGTCATTAAATCATTTACATATTAGTCATTAGGAATTTATTATTTATTAATTAATTAGTTAGTCATAAATATTCATTAAGCAAATAGATGCCACCCTTGTGAAAAGACATTTGGAAGAGACATGTGTTTTGATGGAATATTATGGAGTATTAATATTCATTCATTGGTATGGAAGTAAGGCATCCAATTATGAATTAAAATATTTAATAATGTATAGGTAGCCACTTATAAGTGAATTTAAGGATGAAACCCCTTAAATTGTGTAATCTAGATATAAAGATGGAAACCCTTGTAATCGAACCCAAGGATGAAACCCCATATGGTGTAACTCTGTAATATTAAAAAATCTATATTCATAAAAAAAATTAGTCCAATTTGACTTTATTGTTATTTAAATTATTATTTTATAAAATATTGATTAAAGGAATTTTAAAAAATCTAAATTAATGTAAAATATTCCAAATTGGAATATTATAGTGGTATTAGAGCTGGTTTTTCTTTCCAAATTATGAACCATGGGGTCACTACATAAGAAAATTATGGATAGTTATGATTCATAAAACATCCTTTCAATAGAGATTCAGAAAAAATCTCCATTTCAGACTTTTTAGATTTAAAAGAGTCATGGAATGGAAAGAGGCACTATGAGGAAGATGAGTTTGTGAATCATAGTTATAGCAATGTTTAATATGAAGAGAAATTCAATTTTCAATAGGTCCTAGAAGAAAGGAAGATGAAAAATGCTAAGATTGACTTCCCTATCTAGGATCAAATGGATGAAGCATCCAATGTTAAACTAAGAGAATACTCTAACATGTTTATCCAAGAAGAAGTTAATATTTATGGAGACTTGCTTATTGATAAGAATGACATAAAAACTATGGATATTAGAAATGAACATGATTATTTATTTAAGTCCCTAATTATGATGATGATATGCATTATCTAGATCAGAGTGAAGATAAAATTTAGTGTGTGCAAGAGAGAGGTCTTAAGGATTGCTCCCCAAAAATAGATTCTCAATTTGATAAACCAGTTGATTGTCTAATTAATGATCACTATCAACAAGATATCATGGGATATAGTCTCAAAAACAAAGAAGGAGAGCCAACCAAAATGATTGATAGAATATTGAAAAATTGGGAGTCGGAGTCATAGAATACTAGAGCAGAAAAGTTTATGGAAGAGGTTAAGAAGAAGCTTAATTTTATTCATAATTCTTAGCTATCCATAGTAAAAGATGAACAAGAAGATAATTCCATGCCTACTTCTTTGGTAGGAGGAGATCAAGTGGTATTGAAAGAGATAAAACATGATGGTGGGATATTAAAGGATGTTGATGAATGGCATGCTAAGGAGGTTATGAACCTAACAACCAAAATAAACATTCTAAATTTATTCATATTAAATATATAGGTCATGTATCTATACATCAAGCTATTAGAGGATTTAGGTCCTCAAGCATGGACTTTTAAGGAGCTTTAAGTTATCAATAATTCAAACTTCAGATTTTCAGAGTTACAATATCATGAGTCTCAATAGTTTGAAATTGGATTTGCATCTAAAATGGTTAAACCTTCATTAGTGTATAGGTAAGAAGACATTCTTCATGGGAAGTTTGTATTCAAAACATGGGACCCAAACTTGATATTACAAAGTTTAAGTTTCTTAAAATCATAAAATATGTGAGTTGACATAATGACCCAATCATTGCCCTATGAATTATCAAATGTCCAACATAAACCATGGTTTGGTGGTCTTTACATTGTTGAAAACATTTTATTTTCTATTTTAGAGGAAATGAAGAGGCCCTTTTTGAGAGACTCCACTTTACATCTTCCACTTAAACATAGTTATATGATAGAGCATTACTTTACAACAAACTTAATTAGTATGAAGAATTTCAAACAAAACCTTGAAATTCCAAAATGTGTAGTAGATGATTATCTGATCAAAGTATGGCATCATGAAGTAAATAAAATTCCTAATACAGAGGCCTACTTCATCATAAAATATTATAATATATTAGGTTTTTCACTAGTAAATTCTAACGTATTGCAAGAAATGTATGTTTCACTATTCTTAGATGTTCTTCTAGAGATTTCATATCAAGAAAATGTGGCTCCATTAAATAGTATAATTTATGCATTTGGAACCTGCATTTATAAAATCAAGATATATGGTTTGAGCAAAATGATATTTCTCTTAGCATTTAAATTTGTCAAAACATTTTAGGCCACGAGGGGAAGTTCTGATTTTGTAAGAAAGAATAGAGAAAGGAGTTATAAAAATGATATCATGGAATCTAAAAAGCACTCAAAATATTTGAGCAGACTACCCAACATTGATAACTAGTTTTCCTTCCTCATTTCATTGTTTCTTCTAGACATGATAACATTTCTCTTAGATTTTTTTAGGTTCATCAATATCATTGGTTTTTTCCATGGTAAACTATCAGGGGTAAATGTTGATAAAATTATAGATTCATTTGAAGATACATTTATATTAGCATTACTTACACAAGTTCCAATCGATTATTAAAGGCCAAATCCTCTGCATAGATCCTATCAAATAAAGAACAAATGTATTAAGAACAAGATTGATATGAATAATTTTGTTCAGATTATTTTCCAACTAGATCCATTTTCCACAAAATCACATGCTATAGTAAACCTATTTTGGTATATTTTTCACAAGCCATTTTATCAAGAATAGCTAGGATATTCTATTTGGTGTTCCCCTACAGTCTATCATAGTCATGTGGGATTTCATTTCACCATTAAATATTCCAAGCATAGATCACTATATTTACCAGAGAGAATAGATTCATTTACCCTGAATTTAGAGATGCAACCATATTCCAGTGAAATTGAATTAGTTGCAAAGTCTTGTATATCATGGTTGAAAAAGGATTATTAGTCTGATAATTTTAGTGAAATTAAGTTAACTATAGAAGACTCTACAGATATAATATATGTGATATTAAATGTGTAGGAATTTCTTTATGCATTTATACTTTTCTATGATTTTAAACAAGAGAAAATCATGGATCAACGTCAGGCCATTGAAGGATCTATGTTTGCATTCCATGGAAATTCTACATGTACTTGGTATTATATCATAAGGAATGGATTAAAGGGTTTTCATAAGATAAATTACATGTATACAGGAAATGTTTACATCCACCTCTTGATTGATAAGAGCTATTCATATTTTTTTCTGCTATCCTTCCCTATTGAATGAAAACAAGAAACCTAAATATTTCAAAGTGTCGGTTCTTTATAAGATTGTCTAATGGAAAACTTATAAAAAAAATTCTAAAATTTTGGTGGCTCTCAATGAGACTAAGGTTGTCATATGGTATTTTCTCATATGGAGTTCATATGATCCCTTTACTTTTGGATTGTCAATAGAAGATGCAACATGGGGAGGAGCCTTATTGAACATTCCAATTTGCAATTACTTGAGGACAAGAAATATGAGGAAGGGAGGTTTGTAATATCCCCAAGAAGTATATCACTAAATTCAAGGAGAATCACTTCCATTTCACATGAAGAATTCACTGCCAAGGAGAGATTTTGGCCAAGGAGAAGCACTGTCATTTAATACATTAGTCATTAAATGTGCCTAAATAGCAATCATTAAATGCACCTAGCATTCATTAAATAATTAACACAATAGTCCTTAAATATGAATAATTAGGCATTTATTAGTTATTAATTAATTATTTAGTCTTAAACATGCATTATGAAAATGGATGCCACCCTTGAGAAAAGACATTTAGAAGAGACACATCTTTCGATAGAACATTATGAAGTATTAATAGTCATTATTTGGTATATAAGGAAGGCATATAATTATGAATTAAAATATTTAATCATGTGTAATAATACACTTAAAATTAAATTTAAGCATGAAACCCCTTAAACTATGTAATCTATATACAAGGATGGAAACTCTTATAATCAAACCCAAGGATGAAACTCCATGTGTGTAACTCTAAAATATTTGAAATCTATATTAAAAAATAAAAAATTAATCCAATTTGAATTTATTATTATTTAAATAATTATTTTATAAAATTTTATTTAAAATAATTCTATACAATCCAATTTAATGTAAAATATTCTAATTTGGAATATTACACAAATCCTATAGGAAAATGCTAGTTTCTTAGAGATTTGTTATAGAAGTCAAAGTTAAACAAGTCAAAGTATGAAAATCATTGGATGGATAAGGTTGAGAATTTTATTTTATGTCCATAATTTTTTTTATAGGTTATATCCCCTAGGTGTGATAAACCAGTCATCCAAGTTGACCAGTCACTAATAGGCCTAATGATAGAAACCTTGAAAAGCCCAGGCGATAGTGAGAAGAGGTTTAGGAATGAATTATGATGGAATAGGGATAAATAAAGGTAAATATAGGTGTTTTTAATTATTTTTAATAAATTATAAATTTTGGTATAAGTTTTTAATGTTAGTGGTTATAGTGAAAACATTGCTCACAAGTTGACTTGTCTAGCTCAGTGAGGTCTGTGTACAATGAGGTTATGAGATTGGTCTACAAGACCAATATTTATATTTGAAAAAAATTATTTATTTATAATAATAATAATATAAATATATCATAGGATAATATAAATACATTTTAAGTCTCTAAAATTGGTCATATGAGTGTTGAATTTCATTGTCACCATGACTGTGCTTTAAGGGAAACTGGCAGTTCTAGGTAAGCAAGTTACAATGATGAGTTTGAGGCTATATACCATGAGTTGAAGTATATAATGAACATTATGTTTTTTTTTAGAACATGTATGTTCAATCCATGCTTTTTATAAGGTTTGAGAGTTATTAAAATTGATTGAAATGTTGAATCCAAAATGGGTTGACTGGTTCAAGTTTAACTGTGTGTACTAAAGACAAAAGATTGGTCTACAAGACTAATATTTGACATTATAAATTTTTATATTTGTAATGTGTGTGTGTGTGTGTGTGTGTGTGTGTGTGTGTGTGTGTGTGTGTGTGTGTGTGTGTGTGTGTGTGTGTGTGTGTGTGTTTTGACTATGTGTACTTAAGATAAAAGATTTATCTACAAGACCAATATTTGACATTAGACATTATGATATTTGTAATACACACACACACAGTGTGTGTGTGTGTCTCTCTCTCTCTCTGTGTGTGTGTGTCTGTGTGTGTGTGTGTGTGTGTGTGTGTGTGTGTGTGTGTGTGTGTGTGTGTGTGTGTGTGTGTGTGTGTGTGTGTGTGAGTGATACAAATATCATAATGTCAAATGTCAAATATTAGTGTTTCAAACTAATCTTTTATCTTGTGTGTGTGTGTGTGTGTGTGTGTGTGTGTGTGTGTGTGTGTGTGTGTGTGTGTGTGTGTGTGTGTGTGTGTGTGTGTGTGTGTGTGTGTGTGTGTGTGTGTAAAATAATAATTTTAAGGATTAATTATTCATGGTAAGTGTTCTTTAATGTTTTGAATATCAAGTTGTTCATGACTAGGTTTTGGAGTGTTTTGATAGTCCTGAGTGAGATATTTGCCGAGAAAGGTTTGAAACCTTTTATCCTAAGGTGTGAAGTCTAAAACATATGATGATTTTCTTGATATCATATATATTTTTTATATGTTTTTATTTCCATGTTTTTTTATCTAAATTTTGTTTAATCTTTAGTAATTCAAGATAGACTTTTTGTGTATGAGAAGGCCTAATTGTGAATGGTACAAATGGTGTGCTTCAAGTGATAGTTGGATCTAAAAAGTGTTATGGATCCTAGATGAGTTTATAATAGGTATATCTGAGTATAATGTGATATGTTCCTATTGTATGAAGTGTTTTAATGTGTTCCTAGGAATACAAAGTGTAACATATCCTAAATTAGACCTAATGGGATTGGTCTCCATGAGACCTAAAGATGAAATAAGGCCTAATTGAGGTATGTCAAACCTAAAAAGACTCAAAGAACATTTTATTCATGTCTATGAGATGTATTAAGATCTATTACATGTATAGCCTAAGAGGTTAAGGGTGTTTGTTTGACTAATAAGTATATGATCAAGATGCTTGTAGATATACAAGGCAATTTTAGGTCTATTCAAAGTGTAGAGTGAATGTGAATGAGATAGTACATTGTTGAGTATAATAAGGTATTTTATATCATCAAAGGAGTGTATAGGAATAGTGATGAAAATTTTATATAGAATAAAGGTCACATGACCTAATCAGTCTTTAACAAACCTAATTGAGTGAAGAGACCTAGAAGGCAGTTTGAGAGGGTTAAGAGTGTGATGAACTGAAGAGGTATTCATCACCAATTGGTTAATAAAAATTATGTCCTAAAGGATATAAAATTAATCATGTGGATTATTTGGTGTTGAGTCATCTATGGGGTTGATGCCTCCTTGTAAGTGGGTACTTTCTAAAGCCTAGTAGAGTTGGTGCTTAACTAGTTGGGGTTAGTGTTCCATGTGAAGTAGGTGCATTAATAATCTCAGTGTTTGTATTATAGGATTGTATTTCATTTTAATATATCAGTAGGTTTTATCACCTTTGAGTTTTTCTCACATATGTGATTTGTTCTTGTGTTTCATGCTTATGTGGATAGGTGTTTATGCTTGCTAAATATATATGCTTGTTTGAATGATTCATGATTGCTTAAGTGAAATTGATAAAAAAAAATTGAAGACTAATTCACCCCCCTCCCCATATCAGATATTTTGATTCCAAAATTTGGTATCAAATTAGGTCCTTTGAAGAATGCCTAATATCCTAAAGGAGATCCTAGAAGCGAAGATGGCTAGTCGTCAAGCTCAAGGTGGTTTCTCTACTAGTAAGGATTTATTCTTCAATGGAACTAATTATGAATTTTTGAGCATCACAATGAGGACATATATAGTTTCAATGGGACATGGCATATGGTAGTTAGTTTTGGATGGATACACTCCACCTCCTACACCACCAACTGATGCAGTAGGCAAGAAGGAAAGTAAGAGCAATTCCAAGGCAATGAATGCCATTCTATATGGCCTATTAGAGACAAAGATTGTGAAGGTGATGCACTATGAGTTTGATAAGGTCATATGGGATAAATTGAAGACCATAGATGAAGGATAAACTAATGTGAATGTGGCCAAGTTTTAGACCCATAGGAGATAATTTGAAAGTTTAACTATGAATGAAGATGAAACCATTGCATATTATTTGTTGAAGGTTGATGAAGTTGTCAATGCCATTAGAGGATTGGGAGAAGAATTTAAAAAGTCTAGAATTTTTCAAAAGATATTGAGATCACTAATTCCTAATTTTGATTCTAAGGTGTCTATAGTAGAAGAGATGAAATATTTTGACAAACTAGAAATGGATGGGCTTCATATCATTTTGACTACCTATGAGATGAAAAGAAATGAAGGCTTCCTAAGAAGGAAGCAACATTCAAAGATAAGAAGAAGTAAAAATCCAATAAGTTCAAGGATGATTAATGCTTATATGTTGATGATGATCAATTGATAATCATTTTTGCAAAGAAATTAAGGTTTGGATCTAGTAACTACAAGGGTAAGCTACCTTTCAAATGTTTTAATTATGGTAAGATTGGTTATTTTGCATCTAAGTGTCCTAAAAAGGATAAGTATGAGAATAATAAATAACATGATTAACATCATGGAGATGATAAGAAGGTCTATAAGTTTGAAAATAATAAGAAAGGTTTTAGGAAGTATAAAGGTAGGAAAGGATCATTTAAGAAAAAGAAAAGTTTCTACACCAAAGAAGACATTAACTCATCTAATGTAAGTAAAACAAGTAAATATGATAGTGATGATGGTAGTAATTAACTTGAACATGACAACAATGAAACCTTATTTTATGGCTATAGAAATAGACAATGAGGTTGTTCAAATGGGAAAAGCCTTATGAATGATGTAGAATTAGATGAAGAAGAAGCTGAAGTGAACCTTGAGGAAAAACTGGTGAGTGCCTTAGAAGAGTTGAAGCTCCAAAGAAGAAAGAATCACAAACTAAGATCATATTTAAGGACTATGAAGAACTGATTGGTTTATTTGAGGAGAGATTGAGTAACACATCCAAAGATTATGATGATATCATCATTCAGATTAAAGAAAAGATAAAGATAGTCACTTCAAGCCTAAAAGCCAAAGAGGAAGAATGTACAAGGTATGGAACTAAAATGGAATCCTTGAGATATAATTTAGATAAAGCATCTAGTAAGTTTAATACCTTTATGATTTTTGAAAAGATTACTAATGCTCTATATAACATCTTGAGTAGTCAGAAATCTATAAGTGATAAGACATGCCTTGGTTTCAAACAAGACCAAAAGGAGGTAGCTCAAGTCAAGGAAAAAGCTAATGAAAATAATAAGGTCAAATAAAAAAAACTGTCAGACAGCCTAATACTATGAGATATGCTAATTTATTCAATGGTTACTATTATAGATGCAATCATTTTGGTCATAGATCAAGAGAGTGTAGAAGACCCTCTAAAAATGAATATGCATAAGATTATGAAAAGAATCATCAGTCAAGAGGTATGTATAAGGTTGTTTGCTACACTTGTCATAGTGTGATACACATTGCAATATTATACCCTAATAGATTAAGAAGGTCATCAAGTCAAAACAAGAAGTTTGAAGCTCTTAAAGTACAATAGAAAAGGAAAATGAATGTGTGGAAACCAAAGATAATAAAGGTAAGTCATGATTAGTCTACAAGCTCAAATGGACTATTTTCTATGATAGAACATACTTTAAATGTGAAATCAAGTTAGGAATATTTATTTTCAACTCATATTGATGATCAAATGGTTGATGAAGAGGTCAAGCCTATAGCTTCAATCAAGCCTAAAAGGATACTAAAGGATATTCAGTCTTGTGATAACATGGAGATCTAGGAATCTCTTAAGCTTTGTTTTTTTAGTGTCTTATGGAAAGGGGTTACTCCATTAGGTTTCATGGAGACACTATTATATTAGTAGAAGCATGGTGGGTGTTTGAATTGAGGAGGAGCTATTCAGGTTGTTCATAAGCTCCAAGTGCAGTCTATGACAAGAATATGGTGTGCTAGTGTGTGATTAAAGATTTGTGTCATATCAATCATGACAAGGATAAGGTAAGTGGTCTTGTGTTTTGAGTTCATTTTAAAGAGGTATGCATGGAGTAAGGGAGAGAACGTTCTTGTAATGATTCATAACTTATGTTTTAGGAAGGTTTGGTTCTAAAACATGCAGTATGTATGACCCTTTATCATTAATGTCAAAGGAGGAGAAAGATCAATTAAGATGATTGACCATATTAGGGGAGATGAGAGTAATTAGATTAAAAAATAAATAAAAATCAATCAATGACAAATGGGTATTTTTTTTATAAATGTTGTCATTGATGTCAAGGTTGATGTCATTGATGTCAAGGTGAATCTAGTAAAGGTGTATGGTGAGTGGTCTTTGAGAGAATTTAAAGGAAACATATTGTCTCTTTATTGAGAGAGAATTTGAATGAAACCTAATGATTCATATGTTGGTTTATGTCAAGTTCAATGTCATGATTCAGGTCAGCTTGATGATTGTTAGTATTATCACAAAGAGGTTTGATGATCAAGTAAGGAGTGAATCATGGCTATGAGGCTCTAGGTCTACATGAGGTCATGAGATAATGTTGATCAAAAAAATATTGTTAAATTATTGTGAGAGTGTTATCTTATTAATGTTCTTGTTTGATAGCATCATTGAGGTAAGCATGTTTGAGTACTAGTCCTTGAGTACAAAGTGTCTTAAGAAGCCTAGTCATAACAAGCATAGTCATATCATGAGCATGTGCATGGTGAGTATGAATATGTATGTTTAGAGTTATGAAATTGATTTAGGATCATTTAATTCATGTAATTAAGGTTTATAAGCATCAAATAGTGTTTCAATATCAATTGTCAAGTTTTAAGTGCTTGGGAAGCCTAGTCATAACATGTAAAGTCCTTGTAAGAAGGTTTGAGCATGGTGGATTGGTGATATAAATTAATAGAGGCATAATATTATATATTAGGTTGCTTGAACATGTATATGAGTCATTATATCACTCATTAGAGTCTCAGTGCGAGTCTACATGGGTAGGACCTCAATTTTAGTCAACAACTAGGCCATTTCTAGACCCTACCTAGCCTAATGAGGCATCATGATCTATTATAAAGGCCTATGAAGTATTTAAATTAGTGTTTTAGAATGATATATGTTTATTTATTATTTAATTTAAGTGTATATCATATGGAAAGAGGCATGAAGGTCATTTTCAAGACCTCATGTGATTTGCAAGTCAAGGTCTAAGCAAGCAAAGAGAAAGAGTATGGCCTAATGGGATATGAGGTTATTTTTACAAGTAAATTATGGATAGGTGAGTAATTTTATAGGTATGATATTTTTTTTCAAACATGTTCACGAATTTATAGGTCATGGTTTGCAATAAAAAAACATGAAAAGTGATTGTGAGGTCTCTCAAGTACACAGAGTGAAGGCATGCAAACCCAAGAAGTAATTTTAGGTATTATATGACATGTGTAACATATGAATGAGAAATTAATATATTAATAAGGTATTTTTATGGTTTATATATAATATATCCAAGCATTAGTTTTATAAATGAGGGGAAGTCTACTGTGAACAATCGTTAACACCAAAAATAGTGTTAACCCTCTCCAAAACCATAACAATGACCCAATGTGAAAATTATTATTCAAAACAGCCTATAATGGTCTCAAATGAATATAAAAAATATTTTAACATGTATTTAACTCTCCCAGGAACCTCTAGGTGTGATTGGTTTATCATGTATGTGTGTAGACCCTATAGGAAAGTGTTAGTTTGTCTGAGATTTATTGTAACAATCATAGTTGACCAAGTAAAAGTATGAAAATCATTGTATGGATAATTTTGATACTTGTATTTGATTTTTATGAAGGTTTTTATATCTTTTATATTTCTCATGTGTGATAAACCGGTCATCCAAGTTGACTAGTCATTAACAAGCCTAATGATGGAAACCGTGAAAAACCCAAGCAGTAATGAGAAGAGGTTTAGGAATGTGTTATCATGGAATATGGATGAATCCAAGTGTATGGAGGTATTTTTTATGAATTTTCATACATTTTAATTTTTGGTACAATTTTTTTAGGTTAGTGTTTATAGTGAAAATGCTGCTCACAAGTTGACTTGTTTGGCTCAATGAGGTTTGTGTATAGTGAGGTTATGAGATTGGTTTGCAAGACCAATATTGCCATTTGACCATATTTTGTTTCTTTATAATAACGGCATAATGACTTCATAATATCATATAAATGCATTTATATTCTTTTAAAGTGGTCATACAGGTGTTGAAGTTCATTGTCACCATGATTATGCTTTAAGGGAAATTGGTAGTTCTAGGTAAGCAAATTGATATGATGAGTTTGAGGCTCTATTCCCTAAGCTAAAGTATCTAATAATATGATGTTTTTTTTTGGGACATTTTTTTCCTATTCATTATTTTTATAATTTTTGATATTTAGTGAAATTGATTGAAATGTCGAAACCAAAATGGGTTGACCAGTTCAGGTTTGACTCTATGTACTAAAGACAAAAGATTGGTTTGCAAGATCAATATTTGACATTAGACCTTATGATATTTTTAATTGAGAATGATTTATGTATGTAAAATAATATTTTTAATGTTTTATTAGTCATGGTAAGTGTATTTTTAGGTTTTGAAGATCAAGTTGTACATGACTTGGTTTTGGAGTGTTCTGACAGTTCTAAGTGAGTTATTTATAGAGAAAGGTTTGAGACCTTTTATCCTAAGATGTGAAGTATAAAGAATATGATGATGTACATAATATCATATAGATTATTTATATGTGTTTTATTGTCATGGGTTTTTATATAAATTGTGTTTAATCTTTAGTAATTCAAGATAGACTTTTTGTGTATGGGAAGGCCTAATTGTGAATAGTACAAAGGGTGTGCTTCAAGTGGTAGTTGGCTCTAAAAAGTGTTATGAAGCCTATATGAGTTTATAAGGGGTATATATAAGTGGAATATGATATGTTTTTTATGTATGAGGTTTTTTAATGTGTTTCAAGGAAGGTAAAGTTTAACATATCCTAAAGTAGACCTAATGGGATTAGGACTCCATGAGACCTAAAGATGAAATAAGGCCTAATTGAGGTATGTCAGACCTAAAGGGACTCAAATAATATTTTATTCACATATATTATATGTTCTAATATCTATTCCATGGCATACCTAATAGGTTAAGGATGTTTGGCTAACTAAGAAGTATATGAGCAAGAGGTTTGTATATATACAAGGCAGTTTTAGGCCTATTAAAAGTGTAGAATGAATGTGAATGAAAAGACACATTGTTGAGTAGAAGATGGTATTGTATACTATCATAGGAGTTTATAATAATAGTGATTAAAATTGTATAGAGGTTCTGTGTATTAAAATCAAGGTCACATGACCTAATCAGTCTTCAAGAGACCTAATTGAGCGAAGGGACCTAGAAGGTAGTTTGAGAGGGCTAAGATTGTGAAGAGATAAAGAGGTGGTCATAATAAGTTGGCTGAGAAACAAGGTATCTTGAAGGTGATAAAATTAATTATGTGGTTGATTTTTTTCTAAGTCATCTAGGGGGTTGGTTCCTTCTTGCAATTGGGTGCTTGTTAAAGCCTAGCTGAGTATGTGCTTAGTTAATTGGGGTTAGTACTCCATGTGAAGTAGGCGCTTCAAAAAATTTAGTGTTTTTATTATAATATTGTAGTACATTTGTAGATATCAATGGGTTTTATTCCCCTTGATGGTTTTACACATATGTGATATGTTCTTGTTTTTCATGCTTATGTGGATAGGTGTTCATGCTTTTTAAATCTATGTGATTGTTTGAATGGTTCATGATTGCTTAAGTGAAATTGATAAGAAAGTTTTTGAAGTCTAATTCAACACCCCCCTCCATCTTAGTCATTTTTATTCCAACAATACTCTCTTTAAATGTATCCTCATGGGAATTGACTTTCAATTTAAGGGTATTCACTTGTTGTTGAAGGTATCCCATAGTAATCATGATAGATATCATATAAAAAGTAGAGATTGGTAAAGATATTGAATATTTTATTAGAGGCTGAAAAATACCATTCATAGGAAACATAGGAATGATAGATTATTTACCACACTCTAAAATAGTAGCACCACATGGTTTTGAAAAATTAGGTAAAGATGCAAGTATGTCTTTGTGAATAGTATGAAGGTTGATATCATTATCATTGCAAGGCAATATATTACTTGAAACTTCATGACACATAATAGGAGAAGAATAAATAATTTCACTTATAAACATATGATATTTTTAAGTAGAAAAATAAAAGGATGGAGGAAACCAAATATTTTTTACTTCATTTTCAATATTAAGAGAGGGAAAGATGTAATTTTCACTTTCATTTGTAATTTCCAAATAAGGGAGATAGAATGTGATGCTACTTTTGATTTTATTTTATTTATGTGACTTGAGATTTGAAAAAGATGAATCAAATGTACTTGAAAATTTAACTATATATCCAAATAATGCATTTTCAATAATATCATTTTTGGGACTTACATATGCATTTTCATTTTTCCATTCAACTAGGAGAGGATAGGAATTAGTCCATGCATTTTTCCTAGTGAAAGTTAGGGAAAGAGAAGTAGTTTCACTATATTCATTTGAGTTATCCAAAGAAGGGATAATATTTTCAAGATTAGCATCACTTTGAGAATAAAGAACACACTCAATTTCTTCAGCATTTTCGTCACAATAAATAAGAGAACATTCAAGTTTAAATGCATCTAGAGAATGTATGCAACATTTTTACTTGTAACATCATGAACGCTAACTTATTTCATATCTATTGTATCATCCTTGTGAAATGCATTAAAAAAATCATTTTTGACTTTTTAGGCTCCACATACCCGAGACAAAAAATATCATACTCATAACCATCTGAAAGAATGTTATGATCATTAACATGTTCATATATACTTGAATTTTCATCATTATTTCTTTAATTATCATAGTTATAAGAGAAATAAGGGCTTTGATCATATTTTTTATATGCCATAATATCTTCATATGCAATACATTGATCATTAGTAATATTAAACAAACAATCCAAAGGATGGAGTTTTGCATGGCCTTGTGTAATAAAATTCATAATAACTTTTACTTTGCACCCAATCATAAAGAGAGAAAACAAAATGCATAGATCAAAGATATAAATAAGCATTCCTTAAGTGATGCCGAGGCAATAAATTAGATCTAAAAAATAAATATGGGGATCTAAAATAAATTTTTGAATAAATATCAAAAACCCTACATGCAAATAGCGTTTAGTTTAATAAATAGAGGATGGTTTCAATAGAATGTTTTACACTATTTGATATTTTACACAAACACACTTAAGAAAATAACATTATATGAATGCAATATGATAATATTCAGAATTTAGTGATATATACCAAACTATAGAAATTTTCCTATTTACACATACAATAAATATAGTAAGTATAAGGCAATCAAGGGAGAGAGAGAGAGAGAGAGAGAATATCTTATTTTGTGTTGCATTTTATAATGTGACAATGATATGGAATCTTGTCATAATAGTGATCAAGCTCTAGGATCTTTCCACTACATTTTTACTATTATTACCCCCAAGATCCTTATATCTATCCCAGATAATTCCATCAATGCATGTATATCTTTGGTGTAGGTGTTTAGTCTAGGGCATTTGTAAAATTAGATCCAAAATTCTACTACATTTGTTCCATTACCTATGTGTATATTTGGTCCTTTAGAATATGCCTACCTATGCAAGATATCCATCTAATAAGGAAAACCCTAATCATTTTGCCTTTGACCTCTTGTAACTTGGTAAAAATGGGTTAGCATGTGAATTGAGCTAATCCTAGCAACCCTGGTTATTTCTAAGCACTGCCTACATAGCCACTAACCTAAAGAGGGCCTTAGACTTACTTGTAGTTCTCCCTCCTAAGAATGTGTGTGGAATTTTTATTGTGTAACTATATGCAGTTTCTCCTATTCTAACCCTTGGTACAAGCAATGCAAGAGTAGATTGAACTTTTGAATTATTTGTATATTCAATTTATAAATGTGATGTAATTTGGTAACTTGGAATATAAAGTATTTACTTATTTGAAACGTGCTTGATTAAAATGTAGGTGGTGTAATTAGACCATAGTCTTTATATATATATATATATATATATGGACTTAGTGGCACACGAAAATATGATAATAGATTAAATATAATGGAAAAATCAAATGGTCATAAAAAAACATGGATAAAAGATCAAAAGGTAAGCGTGGACACTTACATCGATGCAAGAGTCCAACATTGATGCAAGTGTCTAGAGTCTAAAAATACAAATACAAAAAAAATATAGGTCAGGATCCCTATAATACATTAGACAAAAAGGTAATTTTAGGACATACAGGCCCAAGTAGGAAGATAAAGTAAGTGAAATAAGAGTGAACCAAGGAGGTCCATATGAGACTGTGCCATTAGGTGTCTAACTCTCGATCAAGAGACCTACACATGTAAAAGCTATAAAAACATGTTATGAAACTATGTTTATACCAAATGTGTGTATCTACACTAAATAATCCATATTATTATTCCTTAAAACCATATCTTTAGAAATATGATTATGTAACCAACATGAAAATATTACTCTGCAAGGAAAATAAGAATATGAATATCTAAGCGACATGAAGATATGACTCTATAATAAAAATAAGAATATGATTAAGGAAGCAAAACCGAGATGTAAAGACCATTTGAAATAGAATCAATCTACATAAATATCTCAAAAAATGGATGGTTATTATACTTCATAAATAGAAACACTATAAAACCAAATATTACTCAAGTGAAACTATGTGAGTGTGTAATTGTTCTCAATTTGTTCATTCTGGCCCTAGCTACTACGATTTGTCACTATATCCCCTATGGTGTTATCCCTCTAGATTATGTTACGAGGGAATAGATATGTTGTCTTGCATCCACCTCAATAAGAGAAAGAGGGTATTTAGTCTAATATCAACATAAATATTTCAAAATAGTTTAAATTACTAACATAAAATAATGCATTACATGAACTATTGCATTATATCAAAAATGCAAAAATAATCACATCAGCGTATATTTTATGTAAGAATTATAATGTTGTAAATCTAAAGTTAAAATTCTATATATCAACATATAAACTAATTACAATAGTGATAAAATTAACCGTCTATGATCTCTAATCATAAAATTAATCAACATTGTCATTGTACCTTCTATTAGGGTAGAGCAGAAAATAATAGAGGTGCATGTGATTTCAAAAGGATTCCAAGTGTAAGTGTAGTAGTAACAACATGGCATAGATGACAATTCTATTGAAACATTGCAGAGTGGCACAGAGATGTTTTGTTCATAAATATCAATGCTTATGTATGAAAAGATGAATATGGGAAACTTGGTATAGGGTTATTGATGCAACTCAAATTAGGTTAAATCAAAAGTTCTTGGAATGATTCTTTGAGTTCAATATTCTTGGAGATGGATTCTAAGGAGACTTATTTCTCATCCATCTTTTTGTGAGAGGCAAGCAATCTTTGAGGACACATGTTGGCTTGTGAGAGCTTGCATGAGTATTTATTGACATGTGGCACTTAGGAGAGCCTATACAGGGGTATACAATACCCATAATTTTTAGAACTCTTGGCTTTGGATGAAATTATACCAAATATATTGCTTTGGATGAAATTATACCAAATCTAAGAGAGAGCTTATGAGGAAGAAAGGTCATTGAAGCCTAACATTGTGCATAAAAGTTTGATAGACTCCATTAATTTATAGAGAGAGAAAAACTTTCATTTTGTAACTTTGAACCCAAGCTTATCCTATAGATCATGCTTTGGAGTATATATATTAATAAAAGGATTGTGTGTGTGTGTGTGTGTGTGTGTGTGTGTGTGTGTGTGTGTGTGTGTGTGTGTGTGTGTGTGTGTGTGTGTGTGTGTGTGTGTGTGTGTACAATATTTTTATTAATATAAATCATAACTTTGTGATTTAAAATATATGTGTTTATATGTGTGTATTTATCTAATTGTTGGGTTAGAGATTTTTTTCATTAGAAAGCTCATCCAGATGACTGAACCATGTACAAAATTTTATGTTTCTAAAGTATCTAATACTAAATTTAGATGTCTACAAACACATAAAAGAAAAAAATTAGTTCAATATCTTCAATTGAATATTTATACAATAAGATTGATCATTTTTAAAGTAGCAAACATGGAAGCATAGAATGGGCTGGGGTGTATAATAACAGTAACTTAGAAACAAAGTTAAGTTAAAATAATATAAAAAAAAATCATTTACAAGTCACAATGACAACCTCTCATGTTCTTTGATCTTAAATCTTAAAATAAATTCCAATTTATGCAACATCTTTTCCAAATATTTCTAAATAATAAGGCATCTAAAAAATATTGCAAAATTGTTAGGGTCAACAAGTATCAAAACAAAAGTTTTATTAAACCAATTAATTAAAATCTTTTAGTTCAAATGAAGTTGTAAATTTCATTTAGTTTTTAAGTTACCATTCAACTGAAGTTGGAAATTGCATTCATGTCATTAAACATGTCTCATAGAATATCTAATACAAATATCATGAACTGTAAGATGGTGAGTGAAAAAAATTAACCAATTTTATGTAGAAAATAGTTATAAATGAACTTTTTTGAGACATATAGAAATAAATTCCATCAATTTAAACATGGAAAATGTTTTTTTTTTAAACTATAAACAAATATTTTTCTTAAACACAGGTCATTGAATCAGACATGCAACGGTGATTAAAAAAGACCAAGTTTTATTTTTAGATTATGAAAAAAAATGTGGTGAATGCCACACTTCATACACATATATATCCAAGATTATTGGAAAATATAAATTATGGAAAGATACAAGACAATGTCCATCATATAAAACTTTGACAATGTTCTAGTTTAGGTTATTATTAATGCTCATTGAGTCTATGTTTTACAATATAGTGGAGGACATGTGAAAGAAGAGAGATGAAAATTTAAACTATTGTTTACAAATAGTATAATGATTTGGACTAAAAATTTGATAGGGAAGGAGGAGATGTGAAAGAAAAGACATTGCTCGTGGAGTTGAGAGTTGTAACAGTTAAATACTCAAGGGAATGACACAAACTACACTTTCCTTTATACTAGATTCCAAATTTATAATAATCCTGAGAACATTAGGAACTCTTTATGGAATATCTAAAAAACATAAATGAATATTAACACCAACAAGTGTTCATCTACTAGACTGGTTCTTCTATTATGTCTCTAATTGACAGTATTCATTCAAGTTTGGTTTTTAAATGTGATCAGGATGATTTGCCATAGGGCCAAAATGGTTGGTGGCAGTTATGTATTGTCAAGTCTATTCTATAGATATTTACCTGGATATTTGTTGGCATTAACTTTATTTGTGCTGTAATTTAGTATATATAAGGATGTAGAGAATTCTTTGTTATGTCATTAAATCAAAATAATGATAATTTAATTTATATATGAGCTCATCATTTATGAAAGCAATTTTGACAATTTATCTTGATAACTGGATATGAATATGATATAAATTAGGTATGTAGTCATTGTAAGGTTAGTTAATCTTCATTCAGAGCCTCTATATGAATGTGAAGAACATTTTTTGTCTCAAATTTTTCTCTAAAATTGATGTAATTTTAAAAAAAAATCGATACTTTTATTCATGTCCTAAATTTTTGTATAAATTTATAATATTTTGATTTTATACTTGTCAAAGTTGACTATAATATATTAGAATTTGATTAAAAAATTTAGTTTTTTAAATAAAACTCTTTGAATGGTTCTCGTTAGAATTAAAATAAAAACAACAAATGCGTATTTGAAAAATTATGTTTTTTTTTTGCAAGCCCATCCCTCATGGAGCATTTTGTTTTTTAAATTAATACATTTTTTTGTGTCCTAAAGTTCCTTACTATGTTGATTTATGGATTTGAAAACTAGAGCATATAATGATCAAATTAGTTTTGCTAGTCTGCAATTCTAGTCAAACATAGAGCTCACAATATGACATAGCTAGTGAAAATCAATGTTGTAAGGCAACAACAATCGACAAACATGTCTGTGGAGGAGATGGAGATGTTTTTGATCAAGGGGATACGTGTGGAGAGAAACAATGTGGTTAATTTTAACGTGGTTTTCAATCTAGATGACCATCGTGTAGCCATGTCCTACATTTATCAATAGTGGTTTTGGTCATCGATTTGTCTACATTAATTTTTGTTTCTTAATTTATATGGATGAATGGTTTTTTTTAGATTTTGGTTCTGGTCTAGGGTTATACAAGTAGTTTGGGGTAGGATCAATGGCAACTTTGGTTATTGTTTGCTAGTTATTTATTAGCAGTTGTTTTTATGCTACCAAAAAAAAAAAAGGTTTCAATTAGATAAAAATTGTTTATATTTGGTTTTTTGTAATTATAAATTACTTTAATTTACATGTTTTTGATTAAGTGTTTATATTTGTTCTTCACCATTTTATCAATTATTGTAAATATTGTCATTGATGTCAAAGGTCTAGCATTATTGGTGATAAAGGCCCCATTGCATTTAATGATATTTTTAATATTCATTTTTTAGCTAATGTGTGTTAATATTTACTTAATATTAATGAATATATTTTTGGTTGCATATAAGTCAAAAGAGGGCCCATGGAGAAGTCAAAGAGTCATGAGGTAAAATACGAAAGAGGAATGAGACGTATTTTCTCATGAAGAATCACCTTGAGGAATTCCAAGAGTCACCATATGAAGACAAAAGAAGTATAGTGCATTTTTCCATGAAAGGACACTTTGAATAATATGAAAAGTCACCAAGATAAAGACAAAAGAAGAAATGATGCTTTTTCTTATGAAGGGTCACCATATGACTTTTCAAATGCAAGGATATGAAGGGTCATGCTAGTTTGGCACCATTTTCTATGAGGATTGAAGGGTCACAAAGGGTGAATGCCAAAGGTCATTTGGAAAGATATAAATAAAGGCTTGAGAAGCCATTTATAATATGTAAGAGAGTGCATGGTTTGTATTTGTTTTCGAAGAGAGAAAATCAAGAGATATTATAGAGTTCTATCATTCATTGAGTAAGCAACATTGAGAGATAGGTGTGTTTTATACACAAGAGGGGTTGGTGTTCTTATGGGTTGGTGCTCACGAAAATTTGTAAGGGGTCGGTACTCCTTTGGGTTGGTGCTCACAAATATTTTTTGTATTGGTGCTTGGCAAAGGGGTGGTGCTCCTTGTCAAGGATTGCAAAACACCGGAAGCATACAATTGATTGCCAAATACCAAGCAACTATAATATGCAGAAATAACCAGATTCACCAAGTAACTAGAATTCAAAATAACACAGCATATGAGAGACAATACACAACTTGTATTAACACTTTATACAGAAAAGAATACAATAAAGAAGATGCCACTTCTTCTCCACCACCTTACAGAGGTTTCCCACACCTCAAGTGAACAGTAATTCTTCTCTCCAAAGCTCTCCCTCTCACAGGTCCCAACACCCAACTCAAATACAGAGTTGGTGTTCACCTCCCGTGCTCCACGCACACCACAAGTGCTCCACGCACTCCACAAGCACTCCACGTGCTCCACAAGTACTCAAGGTACTTCAAGTAGATCTTCCATGAATCTGCAACAACCTGCAATTCAACAGACCATACTTATGGAAGGAACTCCCTTGCCTTCCTCTCTTGCTCTATCCGAATACACACCTGTACTCCAAGTAGATCCTGCTTGATACTGCTCCCTATTGTGTTGCTGTCTATATGACCTTGCACACCTACAAATCAAACAACGGTTCTGCTCACCTATGAACCTCGACCTTGCACACACATACACCTTCAGATCAACGATCTTACTTACCATGTAGATCTCCTATATAGGCCATGCAACTGTGACCAAGATCCTACACTCCTGAAGAACCCAGCTGGCTCTCCAATCTAGCACCAACACACCTGGTACTAAGGCACTAGGAGGAACGCACCATTGCTCTACCTCACACACAGAAGGAGCTTATAATTATGCTCTCTTACTCCCTAGCACACTTTTCCAATACAACCATGAGTCTATTATATAGATCTCATCCAAACAATAATTAGACATCTAATTACAATAATTAGATCCGCAGCTCTCAGTCTATAATTAGATCTCTTCATGCAAACACTTGGTTCGTTAGCTAACTGCCCGTAAATAGCTCGCAGTCAAACCACACAGGCGACTGACGTCAGTCCCTGTCTGCCTGGAGGTGACCGACGTCAGCCGATATATGACCGACGTCGATTGCTTCCCTTTGCTATCTTGCCGACGTCGGCTGATCAGACCGACCCCAACTTCTCTGCAACTCAGCAACCTTCAGCAACCTCCTCTCCTATTTGCATCAGTGAAGCTTTTAACTCCACAATCCTAACAATCTCCCACTTGGAGATAAACAACTGCACTGTACCTGTACCTGTACTCTGTCTAATCTATTTCCTAGTTTGTATCCCTCTTCAAGCTCCCACCTGAAGACAACCCACCACACAACCTGTGATGTACCTCCTATCATTCGAGTACCCTGCCACATCTGAACCTACAACACCATGTAGTGAAGTCATGACCCTGCATAGCAACCCCTGCTGCCGGTCCCTCTCAGAAACTTGAGAACCCACTTCCCCAAATTGGCTCCTAACTCTGACAGCTCCCACTGCATGGGAATACTCAAGTCTATACCAGACCTCATGTGATTTTGGACACTGTACCTATCCAGCCCTTAGTGTGCTCTGGTTCTGCATCCCAAACCTCGCCAACACCTGATTCACATCAGCTCCCACTCGAGACAAAATCAACCTGTGATCTCCATGCCTCCCATGTCAAAGAATTCCACTGCTCAAAACTCCTCCTGACATGCCACTGAACTAATCTTACCCTTAGCTCAGCAAAACCCTATATGTACTAACCTGCTATAGCAAAACATACCGTCCACATACAGTAACAGAATGATGTCATGACCATCATCCTCCTGGTAAGTCAAACCACAGTAGTTACCCTGACATCGACTGAAGCCATGCTTCGTCCTCCACCTGTCAAACCCGGTACCACTGTCCTGCAGCTCCTCAAAACCATATACCTGGTCTTCCATCTCACGTATCCGTTCTCTCTATTCTTCTACTAAGGAATCCATTCGTCTCTGTGTTTTCATCTAGCTGGCAAACCTACCAAAACTCCCGTTTGATTCTACATCATAATCCTGCCTAGCTCCCACCTGTTTCCTAGATCCTTCCTGCTCTACAATAACCAACAAGTATGAAGAAGAGGAACACAAATTTGAGGGCCTACTTACGCCTTCAGTCCTCCGTATGGGTGTTTGAGACTCCTTGACAACATGCTATCCACCCAAAATTCGTTACAGTGACCGACCTCGGTCACCCCACAGTCTGCATCCGATCGACGTCGGTTTCCATGCGTCTATACCTGACTACCAACCTGCCAACGCTGGTGTCCCTGCTGCCAACGTCGGTCCTTCTGACCGACATCGGTCTTACATACCGCTGACATCGGTCCCATGACCGACATCGGTCTTACCCTGCCCGACACTGCCAGCTTCGGTCTGCACATGACCGACATCGGCACCTATTTGTTCAACGCCGGTTCCTCCTGACCGACGCCGGTGTCTGTGTTCACCTGTGAGTGATGACTTTTTACCCGTGAGCTCCTTTGGATCAAAACACATGTCCAAACTGCTCTGCTCAGATGTATCCAGCCTCATCCACTGAACTCTGTCCGCCATCTCCTCCAAGTACACCAAGGCTTTCCAGTTCTTAAGCCTGTCAAATATATCTGTCTTCCGCTTAAGAACATGCATCTCCTTCCTGCTCATGTGACCAAGCCTACAAAGCCACGTCTCTACAACAGAAGAAGAATCAGTAATATAAACAAGTAGATAAAGTATACCTGTTTTCTTACCACCAGCTAATTCAAGTGCATCTGCTGTGAGAGTTCTTGTGCATCTCTCATCACCCAATCTTTCTGAAGAAATTAGCCATATCTCCAAACCTAGGACCTGCATGACTTTCATCAACACCTGTGTTGGCCGCCTGCAATTTCAGCTTCACTTCCCCTTTGCCAATTCTTTGGCAAGGCTTACCAGCTCCTCTACCTGGGGCTGCATGGAAAGAGGCAACCGAATCTTTTATCCAAGATTCAACTTTATCCAAGAAACCTGCAAACACATCCTATGTAACAACACCTGCTACATCTGTATCTTCAGTTTCTTCATGCTGATCTACTACCAACCAACAATATTCTTTTACCTGCTCTTTCTTTCCATCGGACCGTGAGTAACCATCTGTGCTTTTCAACTCCTCCATTCTTAGCTTACTTTGATCTGCCGTTGCTCTACTCCCACTCAATCAGAAACCCCTGAGAGTGCCCTGTAACCAAAACACAACCTGCTTCCTGCAACCTTAGCTCTGATACCACATGTTGGTATCAAGCTCAAGAACCTACAACCAAGGCTCTGATACCACTTGTTGGTATCAAGCTCAAGAACCTACAACCAAGGCTCTGATACCACTTGTCAGGGATTGCGAAACACCGGAAGCATACAATTGATTACCAAATACCAAGCAACTATAATATGCGGAAATAACCAGATTCACCAAGTAACTAGAATTCAAAATAACACAGCATATGAGAGACAATACACAACTTGTATTAACACTTTATACAGAAAAGAATACAATAAAGAAGATGCCACTTCTTCTCCACCACCTTACAGAGGTTTCCCACACCTCAAGTGAACAATAATTCTTCTCCCCAAAGCTCTCCCTCTCACAGGTCCCAACACCCAAGTCAAATACAGAGTTGGTGTTCACCTCCCGTGCTCCACGCACACCACAAGTGCTCCACGCACTCCACGTGCTCCACAAGTACTCAAGGTACTTCAAGTAGATCTCCCATGAATCTGCAACAACCTACAATTCAACAGACCATACTTATGGAAGGAACTCCCTTGCCTTCCTCTCTTGCTCTATCCGAGTACACACCTGTACTCCAAGTAGATCCTGCCTGATACTGCTCCCTGTTGTGTTGCTGTCTATATGACCTTGCACACCTACAAATCAAACAACGGTTCTGCTCACCTATGAACCTCGACCTTGCACACACATACACCTGCAGATCAATGATCTTACTTACCATGTAGATCTCCTATATAGGCCATCCAACTGTGACCAAGATCCTACACTCCTGAAGAACCCAGTTGGCTCTCCAATCTAGTACCAACACACCTGGTACTGAGGCACTAGGAGGAACGCACCATTGCTCTACCTCACACACAGAAGGAGCTTATAATTATGCTCTCTTACTCCCTAGCACACTTTTCCAATACAACCATGAGTCTATTATATAGATCTCATCTAAACAATAATTAGACATCTAATTATAATAATTAGATCCGCAGCTCTCAGTCTATAATTAGATCTCTTCATGTAAACACTTGGTTCGTTAGCTAACTGCCCGTAAATAGCTCGTAGTCAAACCACACAGGCGATCGACGTCGGTCCCTATCTGCCTGGAGGTGACCGACGTCGACTGATATATGACCGACGTCGGTTGCTTCCCTTTGCTATCCTGCCGACGTCAGCTGATCAGACCAACCCCAACTTCTCTGCAACTCAGCAACCTTCAGCAACCTCCTCTCCTATTTGCATCAGTGAAGCTTTTAACTCCACAATCCTAACAATCTCCCACTTGGAGATAAACAGCTGCACTATACCTGTACCTGTACTCTGTCTAATCTATTTCTTGGTTTGTATCCCTCTTCAAGCTCCCACCTGAAGACAACCCACCACACAACCTGTGATGTACCTCCTATCATTCGAGTACCCTGCCACATCCGAACCTACAACACCATGTAGTGAAGTCATGACCCTACATAGCAACACCTGCTGCCGGTCCCTCTCAGAAACCTGAGAACCAACTTCCCCGAATTGGCTCCTAACTCTGACAGCTCCCACTGCATGGGAATACTCAAGTCTATACCAGACCTCATGTGATTTCAGACACTGTACCTGTCCAGCCCTTAGTGTGCTCTGGTTCTGCATCCCAAACCTTGCCAACACCTGATTCACATCAGCTCCCACTCGAGACAAAATCAACCTGTGATCTCCATGCCTCCCATGTCAAAGAATTCCACTGCTCAAAACTCCTCCTGACATGCCACTGAACTAATCTTACCCTTAGCTCAGCAAAACCCTATATGTACTAACCTACTATAGCAAAACATACCGTCCACATACAGTAACAGAATGATGTCATGACCATCATCCTCCTGGTAAGTCAAACCACAGTAGTTACCCTGACATCAACTGAAGCCATGCTTCGTCCTCCACTTGTCAAACCCGGTACCACTATCCTGCAGCTCCTCAAGACCATATACCTGGTCTTCCATCTCACGTATCCGTTCTCTCTATCCTTTTACTAAGGAATCCATTTGTCTCTGTGTTTTTATCCAGCTGGCAAACCTACCAAAACTCCCGTTTGATTCTGCATCATAATCCTGCCTAGCTCCCACCTGTTTCCTGGATCCTTCCTGCTCTACAATCAGCAACAAGTATGAAGAAGAGGAACATGAATTTGAGGGCCTACTTACGCCTTTAGTCCTCCGTATGGGTGTTTGAGACTCCTTGACAACATGCTGTCCACCCAAAATTTGTTACAGTGACCGACCTCGGTCACCCCACAGTCTGCATCCGACCGACATCAGTTTCCATGCGTCTGTACCTGACTACCAACCTGCCAGCGCTGGTGTCCCTGCTGCCGACTTCGGTCCTTCTGACCGACATCGGTCTTACATACCGCCGACGTCGGTCCCATGACCAACGTCAGTCTTACCCTGCCCGACACTGCCGGCTTTGGTCTGCACATGACCGACATCGGCACCTGTCTGTTCGACGCCGGTTCCTCCTGACCGACGCTGGTGTCTGTGTTCGCCTGTGAGTGATGACTTTTTACCCGCGAGCTCCTTTGGATCAAAACACATGTCCAAACTGCTCTGCTTAGATGTATCCAGCCTCATCCACTAAACTCTGTCTGCCATCTCCTCCAAGTACACCAAGGCTTTCTAGTTCTTAAGCCTGTCAAATATATCTGTCTTTCACTTAAGAACATGCATCTCCTTCCTGCTCATGTGACCAAGCCTACGAAGCCACGTCTCTGCAACAGAAGAAGAATCAGTAATATAAACAAGTAGATAAAGTATACCTATTTTCTTACCACCAGCTAATTCAAGTGCATCCGCTGTGAGAGTTCTTGTGCATCTCTCATCACCCAATCTTTCTGAAGAAATTAGCCATATCTCCAAACCTGGGACCTGCATGACCTTCATCAACACCTGTGTGTTGGCCGCCTGCAATTTCAACTTCACTTCCCCTTTGCCAATTCTTTGGCAAGGCTTACCAGCTCCTCTACCTGGGGCTGCATGGAAAGAGGCAATTGAATCTTTTATCCAAGATTCAACTTTATCCAAGAAACCTGCAAACACATCTTGTACAACAACACCTGCTACATCTGTATCTTCAGTTTCTTCATGCTGATCTGCTACCAACCAACAATATTCTTTTACCTGCTCTTTCTTTCCATCAGACCGTGAGTAACCATCTGTGCTTTTCAACTCCTCCATTCTTAGCTTACTTTGATCTGCCATTGCTCTACTCCCACTCAATCAAAAACCCCTGAGAGTGCCCTGTAACCAAAACACAACCTGCTTCCTGCAACCTTAGCTCTGATACCACATGTTGGTATCAAGCTCAAGAACCTACAACCAAGGCTCTGATACCACTTGTTGGTATCAAGCTCAAGAACCTACAACCAAGGCTCTGATACCACTTGTCAAGGATTGCAAAACACCGAAAGCATACAATTGATTGCCAAATACCAAGCAACTATAATATGCGGAAATAACCAGATTCACCAAGTAACTAGAATTCAAAATAACACAGCATATGAGAGACAATACACAACTTGTATTAACACTTTATACAGAAAAGAATACAATAAAGAAGATGCCACTTCTTCTCCACCACCTTACAGAGGTTTCCCACACCTCAAGTGAACAGTAATTCTTCTCTCCAAAGCTCTCCCTCTCACAGGTCCCAACACCCAACTCAAATACAGAGTTGGTGTTCACCTCCCGTGCTCCACGCACACCACAAGTGCTCCACGCACTCCACAAGCACTCCACGTGCTCCACAAGTACTCAAGGTACTTCAAGTAGATCTTCCATGAATCTGCAACAACCTGCAATTCAACAGACCATACTTATGGAAGGAACTCCCTTGCCTTCCTCTCTTGCTCTATCTGAATACACACCTGTACTCCAAGTAGATCCTGCTTGATACTGCTCCCTATTGTGTTGCTGTCTATATGACCTTGCACACCTACAAATCAAACAACGGTTCTGCTCACCTATGAACCTCGACCTTGCACACACATACACCTTCAGATCAACGATCTTACTTACCATGTAGATCTCCTATATAGGCCATGCAACTGTGACCAAGATCCTACACTCCTGAAGAACCCAGCTGGCTCTCCAATCTAGCACCAACACACCTGGTACTAAGGCACTAGGAGGAACGCACCATTGCTCTACCTCACACACAGAAGGAGCTTATAATTATGCTCTCTTACTCCCTAGCACACTTTTCCAATACAACCATGAGTCTATTATATAGATCTCATCCAAACAATAATTAGACATCTAATTACAATAATTAGATCCGCAGCTCTCAGTCTATAATTAGATCTCTTCATGCAAACACTTGGTTCGTTAGCTAACTGCCTGTAAATAGCTCGCAGTTGAACCACACAGGTGACCGACGTCGGTCCCTGTCTGCCTGGAGGTGACCGATGTCGGCCGATATATGACTGACGTCGGTTGCTTCCCTTTGCTATCCTGCCGACGTCGGCTGATCAGACCGACCCCAACTTCTCTGCAACTCAGCAACCTTCAGCAACCTCCTCTCCTGTTTGCATCAGTGAAGCTTTTAACTCCACAATCCTAACACTCCTACAATTTGATGCTTGCAAATTTTGTATTTTTAGTTGGTGCTCATTCATATAATTGAAATTATTCTCCATGGTTTTTCCACTTTGGGTTTCCATGTAAAAATATACTCTCTCTCTCTCTCTCTCTCTCTCTCTCTCTCTCTCTCTCTCTCTCTCTCTCTCTCTCTCTCTCTCGTGGTGCAAATTATTATTTCAATTTTATTGCATATCTTGAATATATGATTGAGTGGTTAAAGAAAATAAATCAGATAAAGAAAAATATATATAATATACTGATTCACCTCCCCCTCAGTATATTTCATGCTTAATAATTGGTATCATAGCAGTTTCCTAGTGAAAAAGTTTTACAGCTTGAAGGAAGATTAGGAAAGCACGATGGCTGGATCACATGAAAGATTTTCTATAAATAAGACACCTTTATTTGATGGGATGAATTATGTTTTTTGGATCATAAGGATGAAGACTTATTTTATGGCCCTTGGATTTGACATATGGCAAGCAGTGGTGGAGGAATATGAAGAGCCACAGACACTTGTAACTACTCTGACAGAAAAGAAGGCAAGTGAAAATAATGCTAAAGCTTTAAATATTATTTTATGTGGTTTATGTGAATCTAAATTTATTAAAGTTATGCAATGTAAATTTTTTCATAAAACTTAGGTAAAACTTGAGAATATTTACAAAGGTGATGGAATGGTTCAACAATCTAAGCTTCAAACTTTCAGAAGATAGTTTGAGAGTTTGAAGATGGAAGAAGAAGAAAATATAGCAAGTTATCTCTTGCAGGTTGACCAAATAGTTAATCATATTCAAGGTCTTGGAGAAAATTTAGAAGAATCAATTATGGTTCAAAAGGTTTTGATATCTCTACCATTAAGGTATGATGCAAAAGTTTCGACAATTGAAGAGATAAAAAATTAACCAAGCTAAAGATGGATGAGCTTTATGGTATTCTTACGGCATATGAGATGCGGATTGAACAAGATAAACCCTCAAAGAGAGAAGAGGCCTTCAATACATCAAAAAAAGAGAAGGCTGAAATTCAAGAATCAAATGATAATTCTAGCGATGATGAAGATGACAATGGAGCTCTATTCATTCACAAGATAAAAAAGGGCATAGATAAATATTTAAAAAATTACCTTTTAAATATTTTAATTATGGAAAGATTGGATATTTTGTAGCTAAATTCCCAAATAAGGGTAATGATGACAATGAAGAAGGAAAGTCTACATATTAAAAAAAATTCAAAGGTAAATTCAAGAAGGGATTCGAAAAGAAGAGTTTGTATTCTAAATATCCTAACTCAGCCGAAGATAGTGGAGTCAGTGACTCAGAAGAAGAGATTCTATTCATGGCCAAACATGAAGATGCCTCTGTAAGCAAAATTATAGATGATCAAGAAGAAGAATAAGATGAAGCTGAAGTGAATCTAGAAGGAGAACTCATTTGTACCTTAGAAGAGTTAAAAGCTCTTGAAAAGAAGAATCCAAGATTAAAGCTCCAGATTGAGAAAAATGAAAAGAAGTCAAAGGAAATAATTGAAAATTTACAAGCACACTTTGAAGAAGTTAAAAATAATGAAGAAGATTTAATGGCATAGTTGAAAATAGTAATTAAAGAATGTGAAAGGTATGTTATTGAAATTGCTTCTTTAAAAGCAGATCTTGAGAAAACAAATAAAGCAATCAATGATAGCACAACCAATGATTCAAAATTTAAGAATAACACTAATATGTTGAATAAAATATTAGAAAATTAAAGATCAATGTCAGATAAGATAGGTATTAGATTTAAAAAATAGAAAGAGGAGGTCACTATTTACATAGATAATGAAAAAATAAAGAGCTATGCTGAAGCTCTTACAAAATAAGAAATAAAAGAGAAGAAGTTAAGAATACAAAGGACATTTCAAACAAAGAAGGCTGAAGAGAACAGAGTTACAAAAGGCAATTAGGTCAGAGATATGAAAATAAGTCTTATTTTTATGGTTACTATTTTTATTGTGATGGATATGGTCATAAGAAATTAGAATGTTGAAAAAGAGCTAATAGTTTCAGAAATAAAGAGAAGGAAAGTCATGTAGAGTCAAGCAGAAGCCACATTTTTTTTGCTCTTCTATTAGGCTTTAATGAAGAGGCCATAATATGTTACAAGTGCAACAACTTTAGACACATAACTTGGTACTATAAAAGTGTGTTCGAGTCAGTCAAGAAGAACTAAAGTTTCAAGGCTCCATTCATCAAGAAGAAATTTTAGATAAGTTTATGACAAAAGAAACAACTTAAAAAATCTATGTTGGTGCAGACTACTTTGCATACAAGAAATAAAGAAAAGCCATGGTTCATTGATAGTAGATGTTCAAGGCACATGATAGGAAACAAGAGCAAGTTCATAACCTCAAAGAATATCAATGGTGGCATAGTGAAATTCAGAGACAATACCACTACCAAACTTGCTAAAAAAGGTACACTAAGTTTGGATAATAGTAGAACTAAAACTAAAAATATTTTGTATGTGGAAGGTCTTAAGCATAATATTTTGAGTGTAAGTCAAATGTTTGATTAGGGGTAAACACTAAAATATTATGCAGAAGGTTATGAAATTAAAAGAGAAGATTCAGATATGTTGGTTGTAGATGCTCAAAGAATAGGGAATAATTTATATATGTTATCAGACATCAAAGGTCAAAGATGTTATTTGAGCCAGATTGAAGAAATTTAGCTATGGCATAGGAGAATGGGGTACATAGATTTTGACAATCTTGTAAACATCAACAAGAAGCAAGCAATCATAAATCTTCCAAAGATTATAAAGCCATATGACATGCTTTGTGAACCTTGTCAACGTGGAAAGCAGAATAGAAGGTGGTTCAAAACAAAAGAATACTTGACTACTCAGATGTTAGAGCTTGTTCACATTGATTTGTGTAGACCTATGAGAAATCAAAGTAATCAAGGTGAGAAATATTTTATGTTTCTTATTAATATTTTTTTACGTATGACTTGGGTAATGTTTTTATTAAAAAAAATAGAAGATTTCAAATATTTCAAAGCATTCAAAGCACTAGTTGAGAATGAAACCAATTTGAAGATTAAGTGTCTAAGATCAAATCAAGGACAAAAATTTATGTCAAATCAATTTATTGATTTTTGTGAAGACCATGGAATAAAAAGACATTATTTAGTAGCTAGAACTCCACAACAAAATAGAGTAGTTGAACAAAAAAATAGAATAGTTCATGAGATGGCAAGGACAATGCTAAATGAATCTAAGATAGTAGATAAATATTAGAGAGAGGTAGTTGTTACAGCAGTGCATATTCAAAATAGAGCATTATTGAGAGTCATTAGTGACAAGAATCCTTATGAGCTACAGAAAGACAAACCAACAACAGTTGATTATTTTAAAGTTTTTGGTAGTAGATGCTTCATAAAGAGAACCAATAAAAAACTTGGTAAGTTTAAATACAGAGTAGATGAAAGTATATTTTTTGGTTATTCTTTTAAAAGTAAAGCTTATAAATGTTATAATTAAAAAAAGCAAGAATTTTTTTGAAAGTGTAAGTGTCAAGATAGAAAATGGAACAAAAAGAATCAATGATCTAGTAGACATTCCTGAAATCATTGAAGAGGAAGGTTTTGAAAAATTAGATGAAGATGAGAAGGAGAAAAAAGGCACTAAAACTCCATCTAAATATGTTCAAAGAAATCATAATGAAAGTGACATCATTGGGGACACAAATGAAGGAATATGCACCAAAAGAATGATGATAAGTGAATCTGAGCAAGTTAATTTCTCTTTGTTATCCAAAATTCAACCTAGAACTTTTTCAGAAGCTCGACATGATAAGCATTGGGTTAAGGCTATGAATGAAGAATTAAATTAGATAGAAAAGAATGATAATTAGGAATTAGTGCCTAAACCAAAAGATCACAATGTGATAGGAATAAGATGGGTTTATAGAAATAAGTTGAATGAAAATGGAGAAGTGACTAGAAATAAAGCAAGATTAGTATGTAAAGGATATGCTCAGATTTAAGGAATAGGTTTTGAAGAAACTTTTGTACCAGTGGTAAGGTTAGAGGCTACTAGAATATTTCTTGCATATGCAGTGTTTAAAATTTTTAAAGTGTTTCAGATGGATGTCAAATCTGCTTTTCTGAATGGGAGTCTAGAAGAAGAAGTCTACATTGAGCAGCCTAAGGGATTTATTCTCTCAAATATTAGTAGCCATGTATGCAGATTGAAGAAAACATTATATGGATTTAAAAAAGCTCTCATAGCTTGGTATTTAAGACTTGATAAGTACCTGCAGGATCAAGGTTTTAAGAGAGGATTTGTTGAGAATAATCTCTACATCAAAATAGAAGGTGAGCATCAATTGATTATTGTGGTATATGTTGATGATATAATTTTTGGAGGAAATATTAAAAAGATGACAAATTTTTTTTTGATAATATGCAAAAATAATTTGAGATGTCTATGCTTAGAGAATTGTCATTTTTCTTAAGATTGCAAATATTTCAGTCAAATAAAAAAAATTTCAGATCTCAAAGTAAATATGCGAAGGAAATATTGAAGAAATTTGGTTTTGAGGATTGTGAATCAGTTGGCACACCAATGTGTATAGGAAATAAGGTGAGAAAGGATGAAGATTCACCTATTATAGATCAATCTTTGTATAGATCTATGATTGATAGTCTTTTATATTTGACAACATCAAAGCTAGACATCATGCATGCAATAGGGATGCTTGCAAGATATTAGTCATCTCTAAAAGATAGTCATGTTCAGTTGGTTAAGAGAATATTTAGATATATCAAGGGAACATTGGATTATGGATTATGGTATCCCATAGGTAGAGATTTTACTTTGGTTGCTTATACAGATTCAGACTGGGTAGGGTGCTTGGATGACAGAAAGAGTACAAGTGGAGGAGCTTTCTTCCTTGATGATAGCTTAGTATCATGGCTAAGCAAAAAATAGATTCATTATCACTTTTTATAGCTGAAACAGAATATATTGCAGCAGTATTGTGTTGTACTCAAGTGCTTTGGATGAAGCAAATTTTGGAAGATATCAAGGTAAAGTATGATGAACCTATGTCTATTTTTGTGATAACACAAATGCTATAAATATTTTGAAGAATCTAGTGATGCATTCAAGAACAAAACATATTCCCATTAGATATCACTTCTTGAGAGAGCAGATTGCAGATCAACAAGTTAAGATGGAGTATATCAATACTACAGGTAGATTGCATATATTTTTATAAAGGCATTGTCAAAAGACACATTTGAGTATCTCTGAGAGAAGTTGAGAGTAATTTTTTTAACTTCCTGCCATTGATGTTTAGCATCAGTTGAGGGGGAGCTAAGTATTAGCTCCAGGTAGGCCCTTTGCCATTGATGTCAAAGGGAGAGAATAATAGGTACAGGTATAGGTGTAGAAATAGGTACAGGGAACAAATACATGTTGTTGTAGTAAGGGGGAGTTACTATATATTTTTTAGATGATAGTATGTGCAGGTTTCAGGATGTGGTAGTTTCAGTTTGAGGTTGCCATCAATGACAAAGAGGGAGATTGTTGAAAATATTGTCATTGATGTCAAAGGTATAGCATTATTGGTGATAAAGGCCTCATTGCATTTAATGGTGTTTTTAATATTTATTTCTTGGCTAATATGTGTTAATATTTATTTAATATTAATGAATATATTTTTGGTTGCATATAAGTCAAAAGAGGGCCCATGGAGAAGTTAAAGAGTCACGAGGTAAAAGACGAAAGAGGAATGTGACACATTTTCTCATGAAGAATCACCTTGAGGAATTCCAAGAGTCACCATGTGAAGACAAAAGAGGTATGGTGCATTTTTCTATGAAAAGACACTTTGAGGAATATGAAAAGTCACCAAGATAAAGACAAAAGAGGAAAGGACGCTTTTGCTTATGAAGGGTCACCATATGACTTTTCAAATGCAAGGATATGAAGGATCATTCAAGTTTGGAGTCATTTTCTATGAGGATTGAAGGGTCACAAAGGGTGAATGCCAAAGGTCATTTGGAAAGCTATAAATAAAGGCTTGAGAAGCCATTTGTACTATGCAGGAGAGTGCATGGTTTGTATTTGTTTTCAAAGAGAGAAAAGCTATAGATGTTGTAGAGTTCTATCATTTGTTGAGTAAGCAACATTGAAAGATAGGTGTGTTTTATATACAAGAGGGGTTGGTGCTCCTGTGGATTAGTGCTCACGAATCTTTGTAAGGGGTTGGTGCTCATGTGGGTTGGTGCTCACAAATAGTTGTTGTGTTGGTGCTTGGCAAAGGGGTTGGTGCTCCTGCAAGTTGGTGCTTGCAAACTTTATATGTTGAGTTGGTGCTCCTTCATATACTTGAGATTGTTCTACGTGGTTTTTCCCATTTTGGGTTTCCGCGTAAATATTCAATCTCTTTCTCTCTCTCTCTCTCTCTCTCTCTCTCTCTCTCTCTCTCTCTCTCTCTCTCTCTCTCTCTCTCGTGTGGTGCAAATTATTATTTTAGTTTTATTGCATATCTTGAATGTATGATTGAGTGGTTAAAGAAAAGAAATCAGATTAAAAAATATATATCTAATAAACTGATTTAGCCTCCCCCTCTCAGTATATTTGATGCTTAACAAAAGTACTTTAATTTATATGTTTTTAATTAAGTGTTTATATTTGTTCTTCACCATTTTATCGATATTTTTGATTTTATGTGACGTAATTCAATTATCAATTTCTTTGATTGCCTTTGTAAGAATATTATATAATATTTATTATAATTTTTATATTCATTAAAATTTTATTATTTTATATAAATATTAGATTATATGAAATATATTTTAATATTATATCAGTTTTTATAATATGTATTAATGATGAAAGTGTTGAATCTATAAAATGCATTATATGTAACAATATTTTCAAATATCTATTTCTTTTTATTGTATATAACAATAATTACAAAACTAGAGTTCTTATGAATGGTGTGGAAGATGTAATTCTATCAATATGTTTTCTTCTGAGTTTTGAAAATTTACATATCCATTTTCTTTTATTCTTGCAAAGCATTCAAGGGTAAATGCAAGAGAGATATACATGTGATTGAACATACTCTTGATACGACATCAAATGTTAAGCTTTGGGGATCAACATCTCCAATGCTCATGCCATTTTTATAGGCATCTTGCGACGATTAGCTCATGTAATAGGAGCAATCGATACATGTGTAGAATTCTTTGCATCCCATTGTTTTCATTCTTGTTATATATTCCCCTTTTATATATTATATTGTGATAAACTACATTTATCGTTTGCTAGGCAAACATCACTCTATTATTAATATACAAGAAATCACCCACATCACGAAAATTCAAATAATAGTAATCGATTTGATTTTCAAACATGCAAGTATTAATATAGAAATTCTCGCATCACAAAAATTCTTGCATCATATTCTACTTGTTAAGTGTTTTCTTTTCTTTTGTGAGGTATGTTCCCCTTTTAATCAAAATTTAATCCACTACATTCCCTCTCACTGGGGATCGATGGTCAAGCCAAGATCTTTTTCCTTAAACATCGAGATGAACGAATAGAGCAATTCAATCTTTAAACTCATTTGACGCAGTGTATATCAGATGTAGAGTCTTTCCATAATCAAATAGAAAATAGTTGAAAAAAGATGGCACTACCGTGCGAGCTATAAACCAATTTATAATGGATGTAGAATATGTACCCTCTAATATATGATTTCTCATGAAATACTCTCTCAATACAAATTTGGAAACCTCAATATCTTCTCTCCATATTATTAAAACATTATTCCAATTTTTTTTTTTTTTGAGAAGTTTTGTTTAACAATATAAAATTCATAAATATTATACTACAACTATATTATACAATATATTAATAATTTTAATTTTATAATCTATTATTTATTTGATACTGTATTATATTTTTTAAAAAGATGTATTATATATTTTAATATATTATATTGTAAGTAAATAATTTTTTATATTATATTGTAAGTAAATAATTTTTTATATTATATTGTAAAATGTATGTTAAAATAGTTTCATATTATATTTTAATGTATTTTATGTATGTGTATAACATATTATCTTATATTATTTATATATATAACATAAATAATACTCAGCTTCAGGGTGAAAACATACAGAAGGGCAAGTCGGATACTGAGGCCAGAATCTGTCCTTGTATACTCAACTATAATACAAGAATTTGTAGTGTTTGATAGGTGGTTTGCATCCGTCCCTGCCTCAACACAGCCCAACAGGCTCTGCTGTTCCACATTTCAACTTCTCTTCACGTTGAAAGTAGTCGTGTTGTAAGTACGGGCAGCCATTTCAGGGGTGGGGAATGTGCCCATCCATATGCGAGACTTTTTCCCAGGCTCTCGAATCTCAAACACCCATCGGCCCCTTGCCTCTTTCTCAGGTGCCTGGTCTTGCTGGTGCCTCCTCACCTTCCTCCTCTTCTTCTTTCTCCTCCTCCTCTGGCTCCTCTGTGTTGCTCCTCTTCTTCTTGGGAGGGAGAAGAGGAAGCAGCACTGCTTGCGCCACATCCTCCTCATCTGGCCTCTTCTCCCACCTCAACCAACTCGTTGCCTCCCCTTCTGGAGGGAGACCCGTCGCCGGCACTGGCTCGTTTTTCCTTGCTCGATTTGTCGCAGGTAAATTTGAAACTAAATCCGCCGCTGGGTGAAACTGAATTATCTAATTTCAATTTCTTGTGTGCAGCATATGACCAGGATTTCAAAAAACTGGATAGAAATGGGCAAGGGATTTCAACGGGGATGATTTCTTTCAAAATAGGCAAAAGAGGCCAAAAGCCACTATTTGTGGGAGAAAGGTATTTGGGAGATTGAACCATCATTTGCCTTTGTAAGGTAAAAGTAGTTGACTGTTGTATTACATTTGAATTCGTTTAGAAATTTGTTTGTTATTAATATTGGAAAGGTTGGTATTAATATCAACATTCTCCACGAAGTCACCCCCACTAGAAATGCGGTTTCATAGCCTAGCTATTAGCCGGTTGTCTGTAACTGAGATCGAGCTGTCTATGCCTGGAAGTCATGGAATCGTAGTAAATATGTTACACTTGACACGAAGCAACAGACTAGTGTGCCAACAACCAACATTCTGCAAAACCATATGTCAGCATTAGAATGGGAAAACGGCATATTATTTCTTTTTGTCTCTTGTCACCTGCCAAGTGCGTTTCAGCAATTGAATCGTTTTAAACAACATATTCGATTTTTTTTTGGGTCTCTTATGAGATGAATATTGGGGCCTTGCCCCACCGTATAAGCCTCCAGCGTAATTATGTTTGACCATTTGAGCAATTTTTTTAATTTTGTTTACCAAGTTGAAATTTGGACGGGGCAATTTAGGGTGATAAGACTTATTTTAAGGTTTCATGATTGTCTGGATGCTTCCCTTTTTTATTTGTTCTTTTCTTTTTTTTTTTTAAATTAAAGGTATAAGCCCTAGGGTTTGAGGACCTTTGTATAGAAAAGGTTTAAAAATAAATAAAACATTAAAGCTATCAAAATGACATAAAGATTATAAAGAGATGAATGCATTAATGGTGATTTCTGTTAAAAATTAGTTAACAAATAATATAGGAAAATGAATTAGGTAGTAAGTGTTGGAGCATTGTTAATGATATGATGATGTCATGAAGGTGTCCAAGGGAATGGATGAAGAGCCTTGATAGTCTAAGTGACAATGACAAAGTGTGCAATGTGCTTGTCTTAGTATGCTTGAAGCATGATTGGTTGATCCTCTGTTTGGGCATGGTTAGAGATGTTTAGAGATGAGTATGGAGTATTGAGCATGTGAAAAAGGTCCCTAAGATGTCTTTTAAGCTTTGAGTGCTTGTGTGCATGAGTGGATTTCATCTCACTGATCATTGTTGTCATCTAGACATTTTGGGTTTAGTGGTTGAAGCTCTGAGTAAGTAGTTTGATGGCATCCTTATTACCATGTGTGGATGAGTCAGGAGGAGTTAGTCATATGGTTGTGATCATATTAGTCCTTAGTTGTTATGTGCTAAATCTCAGGTCATGCAACTAAATGCAATCAAATATACGTGGGTGCAAAGTTGGGATCTCCAACATTTTGATAGTGTTTTCTATGTTCAAATAGAGCCGAATAAGCATGTTGATAATGTCAGCGTTCGCATGCATGGAGGTTTCAAGAAGAAATGGTCACATAGGTTTGTTCAGTGTTGTGCCTAATTCTTATGCACTAAATCTTTGGTCATACGCCTAAGCACGTCAAAATATATGCAAGTGCAAATTTGGGCTCCCAGGCATTTTGACAATGTCTTCCCATAGTCAAATTTACATGAGGCAAGAAATCGCTGAGTAAGCAGTTTGGTGATGGCATATCCCATACGTGTAGATGTTTTAAAACAAGATGATCATATGGGTTTGTTTATTTTTGTGCCTAGTTTATTTATACTAAATTTCGTATCATACATTGAAGCGCGTTAAAAGATATCCATGTACAAAGTTGACATTCTAGGGAATTTTTGACATTGTTGGCTCTGTGGTAGAAATTTTTGAGTGAGCATTTTAGTGTCTTTATATCTCACACTTGTGAGGGTTCCAGGAGCAGTTTGACAAATGGTTGGATTCTCCTATGTAAGGAGATCATATAGTCCAAATTTGAGAACATGCAAGTGAGCAAGGTAAAAGATATGACTATGCAAAGTTGGCCTTCTAGGCAGATAAGCAAGGTTCCCATACTTAGATTTGCACAAGTTAAAGTTCGAGCAACATCAACAGAGTGTGTTGCTTCAAGAAGTCAGGGACCAACAAGATGGTGTCAAGTGTTCAATGTTTAATGTGGAGCAAAGATAAAGATTCAGCTTCTTCCAAGGATCAACAGTGAGTGGGTGATTGCATAGATAGAAATAAATGGTGCATATTAAAGTCAAGAGGTCAAAGTGATAGTTGTTTAGCTTTGTTAAAAACCGATCTATGTATAAGATATCAATAGAGCACGTGAGGTCAAAGTTGCCAGATTATATGAGATGAGGTCAACATGTTCAAGGTTTAATGTTTATGCATTGGCTCTCTATGCATTAAAGCTCAAATAATATTGATGATGTGTGTTTCATCTAAGTAGAGATGACATGAGATGCGAGCATAGTGTTCGAGGTTTAACTTTGACCGTTTGTTTTTAAATATTTGAATTTAACAAAGGAAAAAACAAGTCTGTGGTTTTTGGACCATATCTTTTGATCTAGGATGAATTTACTCATGGTGTAAAAAACAAAGTAGTAGAGGACTCCAAAATGCATCTAGAAATATGGATTTTAAGATCTAATTATTAGTACAATCAAAGTTATGAAAGTCTAAATTTAACTTTGTGTTTGACTATGTTCTACAAATGACCCGAGAAGGATGCTTGAGCTTGTTTTGATGTTGTTTTGATATCTTATGATGAATTGGCTATTGGAGAGTATTGTAGAATTTATAAGGATGATCTATGTGCATTATGAAGGTTTGATGAATCATATGAAAAATTAATAAAGGTTTAGAAGTCGAATGTGTATTCATTCATGGTGATTGTGTACATAGAATGTTATTTGAGCAAATTATGCCTAAGCTAAAGGGTACTATGTTGGTTTTTGACGCTTAAGGGGGACCTATAGATCCTATGGAATGAGTCCATGATTTTAGAAGTGGTCTTGTGTTCTTGTTTTGTTTGATGAAGTGTTAAATGTGTGAATAGGTCTCCATGAGACCTATAAGAGTTACAAGGGCCTAATTGAAAGGTGTAGATACTTAAGGGTGACCCATAGATGTTATGGTTGACCAATAAATAGTGTATTAAGCTGTGTTTTTTTATGATAGATGATTTAAGGGCTAAGGCATGCCTAATGGCTGACCAAGATGGTGAAGATCATGATTGCTCTATAAATAGTGAAACCAAATGTGTTGGTTTCTAGACTTGAGTGAGAGATTTGAGAGAGGATTGTGTGTATGAATTATGGATAAAAAGAGGGGTAGAATGCCATGTGGATGAGTTGAAGATTATAACAGATTAAAGACTTTTTGTATGACCTATAGGTCATAATTCTGTTGGCAGAATAATATTCTTGCAGGTTTAGTATGAGTGATGGTGAAGAGTGATAATCAGAGGTCCATCATCAAGTGTTGAAGACATTAGTTTAAATTTAGATGTGTTTATAGGTGTCATTTTGGTAGATTATCATCTAAAGTGGTTGCATCTTCCTTGCAAGGTGAAACTTGCTAAAATCCTACTTGTTATTACAACTTAGCTAGATAGGGGTTGTAGCACCTTATGGGATTGTAATCTTGCTAAATAGGGATTGTAGTTACTTAATCAGTTTAAACTAGTCTAAATTAGTTTTTGTTATTATAGGACAATAGTCCAATTATAGGTTCCAGTGGGTTTTCTCCCCCAAGAGGGTTTCCCACATATGACATGTGTTATGTGATTGATCTTGTATTGTCTCTCTTGCTCATTACTATGAATAATGTGTATGTTTCATGAATGATTATCATAATTGATTAATTGTTTGTAAAGATTGAATTTGAAGTTGGAGTATTTGGGCTCACTAATTCACCCCTCTCAGTGATTGTACCTATAATAGTAAGTAGACTAAAATCTAACTATCAAAAAGTCGAGTCAAAACACTAAGAATCCCTCAAGATATAACATCCTTCGAGATGTCGAAGCATCAACAATAACGAGAGTCAAATAAATTAATCATGAGAGGAAACTAACTTTCTCTCTCGACAGGAGAGGAAACCCTCCGCAATCCATTGTGAACCATCACGTACCAAATCCTCTACATCCAACCTTAACCTTTCAATGTCTATCCTTCATCCCTTCCTTTTAACTAAGGAAGATGGAACAATGCTAAGATTCAACACAATAGGATGATAAGAAGAAGGAACATCTACCTTCAGAGGAGGAGGGCTTAGAGCCATGGTGGCAATAGGGGCTACTTTTAGAGGGTCTTCTCATCTAGGAGTAGACAAACCATCCAAAGGTAAGGAAGAAGAAGGCTTTGGAGGATGGTAGAATATACCATGATTGTAGATAAAATTTTGATCAAATGAGTGTTACTTCTAAACTACACAAACAAGAGAAGAAGAATGATGAATACCCTTAGTAGAACACCTAGTAACATGATGCCCTAGGAGATATTAGTATAAACACATAAATGGAAGGCCTTTGTAATTAAGAAACTAAGTCCAAAACCATGAGACAAGATCAATTTGACTAAATGAAATATAGGCTTGGATAGATCTACAATAGTGCAAGCTCTCATGAATCTACAACCCAAAGAGTTATGATCAAGGTTGACAAAAGAGCCTACACGATTAACAAACAACACAATATGCTCCTCATTCCTCAAAAATAGAGGAAGGTTGTACAATCAAATCCAAAGAGGAGCCATTGAAATAACTACCTTTGCAAGATCAAAGAAAGGAGCCCATGAACAAAAGAAGATCCCATTTTGGTACTACACATTTTGTTTTTAATTTTATTTTATATGGTGGTGGTTGTATGGATAATTTTTCTAAATATCTACATTGTAAGTTACATAACATTTTTAAATATTTGTATTCAAGATCATTAATAGATTGTAATATCCAATAAAAATTTGTGTTGAATTTTAATAGATTTTATAACTTCCATTGTTGGTTATTTAATAATAAATATCATTTTTTTGGTGTTCAATTTAAGTATATTTGTAGTGGACTTGATCATTTTTAATGTTGGATTTCCAATGATAAATGTAAATTTATTTTAAAAGTTTGGTATATTGATGCATAAAGTTGTTTTAGTTTTTCAATTTGATTTAATTAAGTTGATATACAAGCACTTGTTAGATTGAGCCTTGCCCTCTATGCCCAATCAATGGTCCAAATTCACTTTTTGATGATGAATATGATAAGCTTCCCCTATTTTCAACTTGTATAGTGCATTGGTGCCTCTACATTACCATAGTGGGTTTGGTCACCATTGATTTAAATTTTTGAATTGATTACCAAACCATTTTGTTGATCCCAACTCTTGAATAGGAAGAGAAATAAACAATATATTCTACTTATAATTTTTTAGGCTATTATTTCAATACTCATAAATATATGCTTTAAATTACCCTATATAGATTGAGGATATTTTTAGAGGGAGACAAATCACTACATATTCTTTCTTGTGGTTTCTACTATTATAAATACCAATGGTGATATTCAAACATTATGACTACAAATAAACACACCTTGAAAATGAATTGTAATTATAAGTATGCAATCAGAAAGCAACCTCTTCTAGAATTCAAAAATTGACATTGTCAACATTTATTGTCAGGTTTGAATTTCACTACAATCTCAAGAGCTCTTCCATTGCATGTTATTCACACATTTCTTCCTTTGCTTACATTTTCATTCCAAATTATGTATCAAGTGTCACATTTGTTGGCTTTATAAAAATAAATATAAAATTATTTTAAAAACTAATATATTGATGTACAATGTTGTTTCAAAATTTCAATTCTATTTAATTAAGTCAATAGATGAACACATATTAGACTAAGCATTGCCTTACATACCCAATTGATGGTCCACATTCACTTTTAGAGGATGAATGCAATAGGCTCCTCATGTGTTCAATGTGTGTGGTGAATTGTGCCTTTACATCATAGTAATGGGTTTTATTATTGTTGATGTTAATTGTTGAATTGATTACCCTATCATTGAGTTAATCCCAACACTTGAATAGGAAGAAAAATATAAAATATCTTCTACTTTATTTTTTGGTCTATTAATTAAATTATTCTAAAATATGTGTAAAATTACCGTATAAAGATTGGGGATATTTTTATAGGGAGACCAAAAAATACATCTTCTCACTTGTGGTTCTATAATTCTAAATACCAATGCTAACCTTCAAATGTGGTGGCCAAAAATAAATACAACTTAAAAAGGAATTGAATTTACCAGTATGCAGTCAAAAGCAACCTCTTCTAGAATGCAACATTTGACATTGTCAACATTGATTTCTAGGGTTTGAATTTCACTATAACAAGAGATCCCACATTGCAATTTATTCACACATTTCATTATTTGCTTACAATTACATCCCAAATGATGTAATAAGAATCACATTTGTTTGTTCTTCCATTCATATTGAATGTCAACCATATAGATCAAAATAAGCATGGCATGTTTGATGTTAGAAGTTGAAATCCAAAGCCACTTGTTTTCATGTATGCTTCCCTTGGATTAGGGTAAATTTTAGTGTTCCATATAGAAATGAACTTGGGTTTTTTTGTTGAATCTCTAAGTATGTGTTTTGAAAGTCTAGAGAAAGTTAACATATGGTAATTAGGTGAGAAGGAGAATTGTCACAAGTCACAAAATTCATTATGTTGCATAACAACTATGTTGTTGCATAATAGACATGATATCACATGACAGTTATGGTGTCGCATGATAGGCATGCTATTGCATGATAACATCGGTGTTGCTTGACAAAATAGCTACCACTTGACTTTTACCAATGAAAATCACTTTTATTGACTTGGTGCATGTCTATTCCATGAATTTATGATATTTAGAGTAATATTCTGTGCTTGTTTCTTATTTCAAGGAGTTGCTCCATGGATTCCAAAGAAATGGATAACCGACATTATCTAAAAAAATTCAGTCAAATTTGACAATTGATGGATTACTTTCTTGAATTTTTGAGCACATCTAATTCTAAAATTTATTATTAACATGCACCACTCATTTGTTTTTTAGAGGAATTGCTACATAGATTCTAAATGAATATGCTTATTCTCTATCATACTTTAAATTTGACATTCTCAATACTTAATAATCTATTTAGTTAGTAGGTGCCTAACACCACCCTTTATTTTTGTTGTGACCTTTGTGTGAAGTGTTTGATTTATTATGGAATAAGTGTTTCTAGCCTATGATGTTTGTTGACCATTTTTTCCCCACCGGACCAAAATGGATTAACCCCCTATAGTTAGAATCTTGTAGAGGGGCTTTTTATAATGTTATAGGGTATGTTACAACTTATTTGATGTCATTTCATATGGAATTCTAAGTTTTGGTCATGGCCTAGCTTAGTCATTATGTCTTTTGGTTTCTTAAGGGTCATTTTTGATCATATATGCAAGTGGTAGATTTTCATGGTGTTGAGCAATTACAAGAACAGGTCTAGAAAAGCCTAAGTTTGCACTTGGGAGAGATTTTAACTTTTGGCTAAGTGTTGGGGAATTTTTTTGGAAAATTATCCAAGGTAATAATCCCATAGAATTAATTCTTTTAGGCAGAAGTTCCATAACAATTTTCCAGAAGACCTATTTCTTTCAGGAAAATTGTCTACATCAAAAAGCTAAGTGTCATATTTCTTTTGGGAAAATTATCCACACAACTTTCATGAAAGTATTATTCTTTCAGGGAAAATGTTTGACAAAAGTTTTGAAGGTAATTTTATTTTAGATAAATTTTTTGAAACATAAGGCCTATAGAAATGGGTCAAAAGCAGAAATCTCGAAGGGTATTTCCTTTGGGAAAATTATTCGAACAATTTTCCTGAATGACACTTTTTCAAGCAAAGTGTCTAATTTTTTTTTGAAGGGTCATTTCCTTAGCCAAGTGGTCCAATACAAAAATCCATAAGGGTATTTTTATTGATAAAGTAACCTAAAAGAAAAGCCTAAAAGGTCATTTTATTTTAGGAAAATTGTTTGAACAATTTTCTTGAAGGGTCATTCTTCAGCAAAGTGTCATAGACATAAGTTTTGAAGGGTCACAAGTGTTGTTTGAATCAAAAGTTTCGTGAAAGAAGCTAAGTATGAATTCTTGCGAGAAAATTGTCTCGCAAAAATTTCCCCGGAGACTTCATTTCTCTTAGACATTAAGCAAAAAATTTGATTACAAGGTTTGATCAAAAGGTATAAGGGAAAAAATTATTCAAGAAAATTGTTCAAGACAATTTTCTCAAAGGCATGAATTCTTTCAGAGAATTTGTTTCAAGTCAAAGACTAAGTACACATTTCTTTGGAAGAAGTGGCCAAAATAAATAGCCCAAGAAAAATGGTCTCCAAAAAAATACTGAAACACAAAGTCCAAAATAATTTTTGGGAATTAGAGTGACATTCATGCAAGTGTCAAAGTTTAGGCTCAACAATCATCCATCAAAGCTTAAATTTGATAGTCTAAAAGATGTCAAATACGTTCATGTAGATGTCAAATGATGGTCATGTGGATGTCAATTTCAAAGCATGATAGATAACCACTAGAATTAAAATATCCTAATGATGGTTGCATGAATGCCAAAGTTAAGTCCCAAAAAATAGCTGTTAGAATTCAAAAGGTAAGATTTGATGGTGCAGATCAATCAAGTAAAAATCCAATGGCATGAGGTCGACTAGTAGGAGAATGGGCCCAAGTAAATCAATGGCTCATGTTCAATCATGGATTTAGATCTAATAGCATGTGATAAATTCAATGAGTCAAGGAGCTCCAAAGGTTACCATGTGGCATAAACATGTGAAGTAGCAAACTGACAATAGGATCCTGAGATCAATGCATGATTAACAAGTGGCATGAGTGCATTTAACAATGTAAATTAGGATCAATAGAGTGAGATGAATCAAAAGATCAATGATCTGAGCTATTTTTCAATGGATAATCAGAGAAAACCAAGCCTAGGTGACTTAGACAAAGGTTGACAAAGTATTTTTTAGATGGAGTAAGGTAAATAAAAGGTGTGGAGTCAAGTTTGAGCATGGTTTAATTTGAATTAGAGCCAACATTTCAAAGGATGCCATCAAGATAGAAATGTATATCTCAATGATTTTATCTCCAAGACCAACTGCATGAAAGTGAACCTTCTCCTCAATATTGCTCCTAATGACGAACTAGTCAAGAATAGCTAGCACTATGACAAAATCCCTAACATATTGATCTAATTGTTTTAACTATATTGATGTTGGATCCCATCTCAGAACAATTTGATCCCACCATTGTAACCATCAAGGAAGATCAAGGAGGTAATAATGTAATTGTGTAACCATATGAAGTGATAGGGATCAATTAAAAGGTCTAAAGGAGCATAATTTATAGAAGCAGTTGTAACTTTGGTTAAAATATTTGAACTGATTGATTCCCCTTTTTAGCACAAAAGCTCCATTTCTCTAGCTTTCTTTCTTCTATAAATATATATCTTGAGTTATTGTAAAATGCCACCACACCATGTATGGAGAAGCCTTAGTGGATTAATCTTATATTTTGCCTTTGAACATTCATGCAAGTCTATTTATGAGTTTTGAACAATTGTCTACGTCTACAAGTGATGTATGGTGATGAGAAGTGATAATTCTCTATCCTTCCATCCCTTATCCTTTCATCTTTGAGCAAGAGTTCCTACTCTAACAAGTCATACAGAGTGTATTCTAGTGTGTAAATATTTTTTAAGTGTACAATTATCCTTGGAATGTGCAATCTACCCTCTGTTTCATTTGACTTATGTTTCTACTCACATCTCACCTCTATTTTAAAATATTCATGTTAAAACCCATTAAATCTTAGAGACTAGCCTGTATATTTTGTTTTACCATGGTATAAATATGATGGTCATGTGGAAGATATTCTTGGTGCATCACCTCCTTTAGATTAGGTTCAATTTATGTATTCTCTAACTATTTCCCCCATAAATAAGTAGTAGTTTAAGTGTTAAATAGTGCACAATTTATTTAGGAAGCTAACCCTTAAAATCTAGAGGCTCATTTCCAATATAATTACACCCACCCATGTTGCCCAAATCTAGAAGAGGCCTGAACAACCTCATCTAGGGCGCGAGATTTGATGACAATAGTTCTAGCATGCCTGATGGGACCCATTCTCTTTAAGACAACTTGTCAAGGTGAATGTTGGTCTTTACAAACACCAGTTATAAATCAGTGTGCTACTCAACATTCAATGACTCCTCAAAGTAAATTTGGTTTCATACCATTATTTTGTTATAAAATTTCCCCTATAATTCATGGTCCTCACTAGGTCATCCTCTTTTATAACATCTAATCCTATTAACCCACCCATTCAGCTTAAAATTCCTCTTGAAATTCAATATCTACTGCCTAATCTTCCCTTTGAAGAATGAGTAGATTTTGCTAGATAAGAAGAGAGTGAAGAGGTTGAGGATCTTGAATATCTTGAAGATCTTGAAGAAGAAGATATGAATAGACATCATGCTTTCTATGCCTTCAATACTAATAATCTAATTTAATCTCTAGTAAATGATGTCATTCCTCCTAACACCATGAAAGGTGTGCCCTTGTTCAATGTTGAGAGTCATGTCACACCTAGTGAGCACATTAGAGATGTTTCTAACCTTTGCATTTTCCAAAATATTATTAGAGATAACATCACCATTAGATTCCTTGTCATGTCCCTTAAAGGGAAGGCTTTTGATTGGTATAGGACTCTAGAAGGTGGATGCATCAAAACATGGGATGAGTTTGGAGTGTTGTTGACTTATAGATTTGGAAATGAGAGTGACCATAATTCTCTCATACATCAGCTCAATGTGATAAAGAGGGGACCCAAATAAACAATGCATGACTTCAATCAAAGGTTTAAGAAGACTTGGCATAGGTTGTATCCTCCTATGAAACCACCTACTAGTTTTGTGTTCCCTACTTACTTGAGAGCCATTGGGACTGAAATTGTTATCTTGCTTCAATCTATGGGAGGATCCACCCTCCCTGAAGTGTATGATATTTATATCAAAGCTGAAAACAATCTCATTCAAGCTAGAATATTTACACCTAAATTTCTATGTCTCCTTTGTCTCATGCCTTTGCTAGTGCTCAAGATGTATCCCATGTTCCTAATGCCAATACCAAAACTAAGATGGCTCCTAGGCAAGTAGAAAATAATGTTGATTGTAAAGTAAAGTTCCTAGCCTTATAGGCTCAAAATAGACAAACTAATATGAAAAAGGTGCTTATCATAACCCTTACCCTATCATCAATAGTATGGTCAACAATATGGAAGAGGAAGAGGCCAATGGTAGCCTAATCCCAATAGGCCTACTAATGCATATAATCCTAACTCTTTCACCAATGCAAAGGAGATGGTACTAGTTCATAACAATCTGGTGTAGGGAGAAGATTAGAAGTAAGACCAATTCATGGATGCCAATTATAATGGAGAATAAGATCTGGTGGCTCAAGGATTAGTTACTCCTATCTTATCAAATGAGGATGAGGTAATGATTCAAGTTAATGAGGATTGGAAATCTCAAGGAGAGATCTTCACCAATTTTCTAGTTGAAGACACTTTTATGCTAAATCAAGGAGCCTCTATTGTAGACAATACAAGGTCTAAGAGGAAGGCTCTAGGAGGTGGAATTAGCATGCCATAGGCTCATTTGATCATCTTGAAAGGCAGCAAGGCATGGATGCAAATGTGACAGCTCTAAAAACTCTTATACCTCTAGCAAGTCAAAATGTCGTAAGGTCTGTTCAAGGTATCTCTATTCATAAAGTTCCAAAAAATTATTTAACTCAAAGGACATAATAAAAGGTGAGTACTAATGCTCTAAACATAGTGGATTCCTTAAAAAGCACCAAATCATCTGTCTCCCTGTGGGATATCCTTCATATGCCTAGCCAAAAAGAATTGTTACAAAATCATTTATACACTATTCCTACTAGTCCATCTCCAAATCAAATTAATAATCATGTTTCCTTGAAAATTATCCTAAAAATATCATTGAACCATCTAATAGGACTAATAAGCTTCCACCATTTTACCTCAATCTCATAGTGAGCCTCTACTTTTGTCATTCCCAAAGTTGTAACTGACAAGATGGGCCTGAAGTATGAGCCTCATAGAAAAGGAGTGCTCCATCTAGATGGTAGACCTGTTAAGATCATAGGGCTAATAAAAAACCTAAAGGTTTTCTTGCATGATTGTCTTAGCTTTCTTATCCTTCAAGATATAGATGTTGTTGACCTCCTATCTCACTTTGCAATTTGCCTATCAAGGGACTTCACAGTGAAGATAGGTGGCTATCTCTCAACTAACTAGTCTTTCTTGGATTTTAGGATAAGGTATGGGACCAAAGTGAGAATTAGAACTTAGCCTCTTGTCAGATTTCATATTGAGCCTTACATTGAAGCAAGTTCCAACTTGAATTACTCGGTTCATGAGAAGAAGGAGCCTTATGTGAATGGGGGAGCTTATAAACTTGAAGGAATTACTAATTTTTTCATAGGTGTGTATGGTGTAGACACATATGGACATGATCCTTATGCATACTTTGAGCAGACTGACCTTAGGATTTACATTATGCATGAGCATCCATTTGAAGGAGCTAAGGTAAGTGCCAAACATTCTTAGTTACTGAGTGCAACTATATTATTCATGAGTATGGTGATCATAATTTGATTAACCTAATAGATCATCATAGTGGGAAGATTGATGTTTTCATTCCTACTATCGATGAAGATGCTCTAGATGTTGACACTCATGAAGAAGAGGAGAATGACTTAGGGATAATATTTGATTCCATATGTCAAGAATTTGACAACATTGGTAATATTCTTTCTTCCCCTAAGAAGTGTATGTCTAATGTGTTTGTTGATGAAAGTAATGATTAGGATCCTAGGTTTTCTATAAAGTATAGAAGTAAAGGGCATGTTGTTAAGGAAGATGGACATCAATCTACTATTCAAAAGCCTATAGTTCTAGAGGGACCCACTGAGGTCAAGGTAGAAGTTGTTGTGCCTAAAGGATAGTTAAGAGATCCATCTAGCATTGAACCATGTTTAGAGTGGTTGGATCATAAATAAGAAGAACTTGATACTCCCAAGCATCAAGTATATCCTATGTAAGAAGACAAAAAGGTTGAGGCAACTGTCATCATTCCTATTCTATAGTATGAGGAATGTATATTAGATATGGCAATAATCAAGAGGATTATAGCTCCAACAAAATACTCTCAGAGAGAAATAAATATCATTCATGAAGGTCCCAAATGGTTCACTTGCAAACCTAATAATATTCAAAGGTGATAGGCTTCTTGATCACCTACATATGTAAGTTATTGGTGATAAGCATGTTCCTCATGCTAGGCTGCCTTCATGGAATGATAAAGATGCTAGGGGAACCATGTTTGATCCTATTTGAAGTATGATAAGATGTTTCACCTATATAGGTTAGTCTTGTAAATATTAGGTTAGGTGTGTTCCCCCTTACTTGTTTTTTCATGTCTAATAAGTGCTTTTGAAGCACAATGTGTTTTTCTTCGTTCCTTGATTTATGTTTGGTTCCTATTATTTTCTATGTTTTGTGTGTTGTTCAAGGTAGTTTATATATCCAACCTATATACTTATGACTCCATAGCCCCATGGATGGGATTAGGCAACTGGTCATGGCATAGAAGCATGCTACCCTTGGTAAATCACCAAAGATGTTGACCATTTTTTCCCCATAGGCCAAAATGGATCAACCCCCTATAGTTAGAATCTTGTATAGGGACTTTTCATAATGTTATAGGGTATGTTTTAGCTCATTTTATGTCATTTCATATGGAATTATAAGTTTTGGTCATGGCATAACTTATTCATTATGTCTTTTGGTGTCTTAAGGGTCATTTTTGATCATATATGCAAGTGGTAGATTTTCATGGTGTTGAGCAGTTGCAAGAGAAGGTCCAAAAAATCCTAAGTTTGCACTTGGGAGCCATTTCAACTTTTGGCTAAGTGTTGGGGACTTTTTCAAAAAAATTGTCTAAGGCAAGAATCCCATAGGCTTATTTCTTTCAGGTAGAAGTTCTGCAACAATTTTCCCAAAGACCTATTTCTTTTGGGATAATTGTCTGCATCAAAAAACTAAGTGTCAAATTTATTTTGGGAAAATTGTCCACATAATTTTCCTAAAGGCATTATTCTTTCAGGGAAAATGTTTGACAAAAGTTTCGAAGGTAGTTTTATTTTATACAAATTATACAAAACACAAGGCCCACAAAAATTTGTCCAAATCAAAAATCTCAAAGGGTATTTCCTTTGGAAAAACTATCCAAATAATTTTCTCGAATGACACTTTTTCAATAAAACTATCTCTATATTTTGTAAAGGATCATTTCCTCAGCCAAGTGGTCTGATAAAAAAATCCCAAAGGGAACTTTTCTTGGGAAAGTACCCTAAATAAAAATCTAGAAAAGTCATTTTCTTTTGGGAAAATTGTCCAAACAATTTTCTCGAAGGGTCATTCTTTAGCAAAGTATCCTAGACAAAAGTTTTAAAGGGTCATAAGTGTCATCTAAATCAAAAGTTTCATGAAAGAAGCTAAGTATGAATTATTTTGGTAAAATTATCCCACAAAAATTTCCTCAGAGACTTCATTTCTCTCAGACATTTTGTCTACAAGAAAAAATCCCAATGATAAGGTTCAGTCAAAAGGTACAAGGGCACAAATTTTTTGAGAAATTTTTTGGGATAATTTTCCTGAAGGCATGAATTCTTTCATAGAATTTGTTCTGAGGCAAAATACTAAGTACAAATTCCTTTAAAATAAGTGGCCAAAATAAATAGCCCAAGGAAAATGGTCCACAACAAAAGGCCAAAACATAAAGTGCAAAATAATTGTTGGCAATTAGAGTGACATTCGTGCAAGTGTCAAAGTTCAAGCTCAATAGTCATCAATCAAATATTAAATTTGATAGTCTATGGGATATCAAATACATCTACATGGATGACAAATGATGATTGCATGGACATAAATTTAAAGCCCCAATAAATAACTGATGGAATTCAAATACCCTAATGATGGTCACATGAATGTCAAAGTAAGTCCTAGAAAATAGCTATTGGAATTCAAAAGGAAGGATCTGATGGTGCAGATCAATCAAGAAAAAATACAATGGAACGAGCTTTATTAGAAAGAAAATGGACCTAGGTAAATCAATGGCTCATATTCAATCATGAATTCAGATCTAACGACACGTGAGAAAGTTAATGAGTCAAGGATATTGATAGGTCACCATGTGGCATAAGTGCATGAAGTAATAGACTGACAACAATATCCTAAGATTAACGTGTGATTGACAAGTGGCATGAACACATTTAATCATGGAAATCAAGATCAATAGAGCAAGATGAATCAAAATATCAATGATTCAAGCCAATTTTTGATGGCCAGTCAGATAAAAACAAGTCCAGGTGACTTAGACAAAGGTCGACAAAGTATTTTTTAGATAGAGTAATGTAAAAAAAAGGCATGGATATGAGTTCAAGCATGGTTTAGTTTGAACCAGATCCAAAATTTCAAAGGATGCCACTAAGGCAGACATGCAGATCTCAATAGTTTCATCTCCAATACCAACTGCATGAAAGGGACCCTTCTCCTTATTATTGCATGCAACAATGAACCAATGAAGAATAGTTAGCACCAAAATAAAAACCCTAATAGATTGATTTGATTATTTGAATTGCATTTATGTGGGAACCCCTCTCAGAACAACTTGATCCCCCCTTCTAGCCATTAAGGAAGATCAAGGAGGGAATAATGTAACTATGCAACCATATGAAGTGATGGGGATCAATCAAAAGGTTTGAAGGAGAATAATTTATAGCAGTATTTGTAATTACAATTAAAAAAATTAAACTGATTAATTACCATTTTCAACACAAAATCTCCCTTTCTCTAGCTTCCTTTATTTTATAAATATATCTCTTGAGCTATTGTAAAACACCACCACACCATGTATGGTGAAGCCCTACTGGATTGATGTTATATTTTGCCTTTGAACATTAACACAAGTCTATTTCTAAGTTTTGAACAATTGTCTAAGTCTACAAGTGATGTACAATGATGAGAAGTGATAACTCTCTATCCTTCCATCCCTTATCCTTTCATGTTTGAGAAAGAGTTCCTTGTATAATAGGTCATATAGAGTGTAGTCTATTGTGTAAATATTTTTGAAGTGTGAAATTATCCTTGGAGTGTGCAATATTCCCTCTGATTCATTTTCCTTGTGTTGTTTCTCACATCTTGCCTCTATATTGAAATACTCATGTTAAAACCCATTAAATATTAGAGACTGTTGATGATTTAAAATTGCGCTTTATCTTAATCAATCAACAATGGGAATTTCTAAGCTGTGAGACAATGTGGCTTGAAACAACCTCCAGATTTTAGAGAAGTTGGTCTCTTATTTTGTATTGGGTGTTGGGGAAAAGGGATAGGAGATTAGACAAAAATGCAAAATGCAGAAATTGAAACCTAACTATGGCGATGCGCCTGAGTGTAATCCTAATCCTAACCTGAGCATAGTGAGACTATTATAGGATTCAATTACATTTAAGAGCAGACAAGTGCATGATCAATGTAAAAGATTAAAATAATAGAAACAAAGGCTCACAATAGGGAATTTTTTTGCTGAGATATAGAGAATGTCAACAAAGGCATAGTGTTCAATCTTCTTAATAGAATCTTCCAATCACATAAGAGGCGCATAAGTCATGTACAGTTATGTAAACCTTCCAACTCAAGAAAACTAGGCAAAAGCAAATGACATTCCTAATCACAACTTTAGAAAATATACAGTATAAACTACCTTTGCAAATGACACAGATAACACCAACCAAGGCATGGAGCTCAATCTTCTTAATTCATTCAGCCACATAAAAGGCATAGAAACATGCACAATTACATCAACTTTACAACTCAAGAAAATTGAGACAAGAGCAAATGATATTACTGGTCAAAAACTCTAGCAAGTCTAAAACTATGAGAAATCCCCCCTTCTTTCTCTCTTATAATTCTTCTTCTTTTATAGCCTCAGATCACTCCTTCCATCACTCCCCTTCCCACGCAATTCTCCTCCATCCTTCACTCATAGGGGACAAATAAATGGTGCCTCCAATTCTTTGGGGGCTCCAAAAATCTACTCGAGGAACTGTTCCATCTACTCAAATTAACTCCAATCAATTTTCCCTCCATTTTGCTTTGAGACAATAGATACACAGAATACTCTGTTATGTTGAAACAAGAGACGACACTTAGTCAATTTCCTAAAAATTCTCTTGTTACTTAGAAGGCACTAGAAAATGACACTTGGTGCTTTCCGCTAGATTCATCAAAGACACACGACTCTCTCCGCTTCTCTTTAGCTATGTTGTAGTATCATTCAGGACACATATCAGACTCTTATGGATGGTGACACTTGGCAGTTTTTGCAAACTTTTGAAGTAACACCCGCGGCCCACCACAATCTTTATTCAACAATAAAACTTGAAGATGGTCTATCGAAAGTTGACACGTGGTGACCTCCACTTCTTTTGGGAAGATATGTGGCATCTTTTGCTTTTCTTGCTAGGGGTATGTGGCATCTTCTGCTTTTTCTAGGGATGGAGTAAGAAGGGGCTCAGAGGTGGACACTTGGCAACATCTGCCGCTTTATGGCACTTAAGAAAAATAAGATGACGCCTTTCTACGTTGACCCAAAGCATTAAACCCTGGCATCAAACCAAAGTCTCTCAGATGCCAACACGTGGTGACTTCTGCTGCTTCTTTTAAAAATGTAGTTCAGGGCCTCTGCAACTGCCACCTGGCTCTTTCTGCTTTCTCTACTGCTTAGCTTGTTGAAAGTCTTTGCCAAAAAATAGAATGAAATGCAGGTACCTCTATGAGATGTGGATGCTGACGCGTGGTGCATTTCACTCAGCGGCTACTGGATATGTGTCACATTCAGTGGTCTTCCTGAAAGTCACAAAAAGGGGCTCGGAAGATGCCAGCTGGCTGGCTTTATGTTTCAAAAGGTGACACTTGGTAGCTTCTGCTTGATCTTGATACTTAGGCCAAAAAATGAATGAAAGAAATAGAAAAGGGGAAAAGGACCCATGCTTAGAGGGTGACACTTGGCAGCTTCCACTACACTTCAACACTTAGGCAAAAATGAACCCACCCTCTGCTTCAAAACTCTGTCGCTATGTCCAAGGTATGCAGGAACCAAAATTGTAGTGCTAGACCCAAAATTTGAATGCAACGTAAAGTGAAAATTTACTCTACAGTTACTGGCGACCCTCAGGACTTTTGAGCCTACTCAAAAAGAAAACTCCACCTCCCGCTAGATCAAAATTATGAAAATTATAGCTTCAAAAGAGTCGTCAACATATGTTTAAAACACTTATTTAAAAATAAAAGTGGGAAAACAATGAAAAAACAATGCGAGAAGGGAAAATATTTAACTATAATACATTAGAGACCCAAGTCAATTGAAATGTTTTAAATAGATTTCATTTATAGGAATCTCTTCAAGTTCTCCTTCCATCGACTCTAGCTTGAAAGAATTATTCTACTTGCACGTGTGAATTTTATACGGACCAGTCCATAGCACTTCAAATTTGGTATGCTGACCCAGCTTGGCAGGCCGTGCATCCCATTTCAACACAATCGAGCCCACCTCAAAATTAGGATTCAAAGTCCTTTTATTAAAATAGTTCTTAACCATTCCCTGATGCTTGATCAATGAACCATGGGCTATATCCCTCTTTTCCTAAACTTCCAAAAGTTTTGCAAGTCTGACCTGCACGGGGCCATTTCTTCAATCTCAATTTGTTTGATCAGCTGAAGAGTAGGGATTTCCAAGCTTAAGGGAATCATGGTAGACTTTCCATATACCAATTCATATGGAGACATTTTGATCACCTACTTGGGCATGATTCTATCAGCCCATAGTGCTAGATTAAGCACTTTATGCCACTCTTTGTGATGATCAGCCCCTATCCTTTTGATGAGTCTTATCAAGTTCTTGTTAGTTGATTCTGCCAGACCATTACCTTGAGGGTAATAGTTAGATGAAGTTTTTAGATATATTCCATGTCTTAAGGCAAAGTTAGATACTTTAAACACCAAGAATGCTTTAGCATTATCTGAAATGATGGTGCGGGGAGCCCTAAAGTGAGTAGTGATACTTCCTAGAAAATCTAAGATCACATTCTCTATTGCTTCCTTAAGTGGGACTACCTCGATCCATCTGGTGAAATAGTCTATGGCAGTTAATATCCATTTGTGACCCATATTGGACACTGGATTTATCATTCTAATGAAGTCAAGCCTCCATTGAGCAAAAGGTTCATCCACAACTATAGGACTAAGGGGCATGGCTGCATTTCTCCTCATCCCCATATAATACTGGCATGATTGACATTTTTTAACCAGCTAATAACAATCTACAAATAAAGTAGGCCAGAAGTATCCTGCCTCACTTATATTTATGACTGTGGTCTTTGCATAAAAATGCCCCCCTAATATCCCATGATGCATTTTGTGTAGTATCTGCTTAGCTTCAGCTTGTTCTACACATCTTAACAATTTTCCATCAGAGTTTCTTCTAAAAATGACTTGTTTAATTAAAACAAAATGAACTCCATGTATCCTATAATATCTCCTCTTGTTTTGAGGGAGTTCTCTCAAATAAACCCCATTTTTCATAAATTGAATCTTGTTTGTGACCCAAGATTTCTAATCATCCTCTTGTAATTTAGCACCGTATACATCTCTTGTTCTAAATCTACTTCCTCAGGTAATATCTTTTCAAGCTCTTGGGTTATCTATTGGCACAAAACCCTACCTCTGACTAGCTTGGTGGGTCTAACCTCTATATCATATTCAAGGATCTTAGTGATCCAATTGGCTCTTTTCTTAGTACTTTCCTCCTCCATGATGTATTCCCTGACACTTGGGTGAGCTATAAGTATCAAAATTTTGTTCCCTAATATCAGATGCCTAAATTTCTTGAGGGATTTTACCATGGCATGGGCTTGTCTTTCCACAAAATTATACCTGGTCTCATACTCTCTGAGAGTTCTTGAGAAAAAGGCTATTGGGTGCTCCCCCTCTAGCCTGTTGTTCTTTTGAGTCAAGATAGCAAAAATACTTGACTCCCCTCCATAAACATACATTATGAAGGGCATGAAAAAATCTAGGTTCTTGAGCACTGGGGCTACTCAGATAGCTTGCTTAACCCCCTCAAAAGCTTGCCTTCCTTTTGTAGTCCACTTGAAGACCAGGTCCTTTTTTAGTAAGAGTGTCATTGGTCTAACTAGGCCTACAAAATCAAATATGAATTTACTGACAAAATTGATCTTTCCTAAAAAGGACTGGACTGCCTTTTTATTTGCCGAAAGAGGTAGGTCTATTATAGCTGTGATTCTCTCAAGATCTATAGAAACCCCTTCCTTAGATACTATGTGCCCCAACAGTTTACCTTGAGGTACAACAAAAATACACTTCTTGGGATTCAATGATATCCCAAAATCTTGACATTTCTTGAAGACAGACTCTAAATGATCAAAATGATCATCAGCATTTTTTGAGAAAATAGTGAGGTCATCCAGATAGACCAAGATGACCTTATTTATAAGCTCACCAAAGGCTATATCCATAGCTTGTTGAAAGGTGGCTCCTGCATTTGATAAGCCAAATGGCATCTTCACGTAGGCAAATGTTCTCCATTTGGTAGTGAAAGCAGTTTTGTACTAGTCTTCCTCAGCTAGCCAAATCTGATTATACCCAGAGAAACCATCAAGTAAAGAAAACCTCTCTGGTCTAGCCATAGTTTGCAAAATTTGTTCCATGGAGGGCAAGGGATAGTGGTCTTTCAGAGATGCTCTATTTAGATCTCTGAAATCTACACATAGTCTTACATCTCCATTTTTCTTTCTAACTGGGACTAGATTTGATACCTAGGTCGAGTGCTTGATTAGAAATATTATTTTAGAGTCTAAAAGTTTATGAAACTCATCTACCATTAGAGGCTCTATCCTTGGATTTACTGGCCTCTATTTCTATCTGATGGGCTTGGATCCCTCAAGCAATTCTATTGTATGTTGGATAACATCTATGTTGTATCCACGAAGGTCTTCATAGCTCCAAGCTATGACTCTGTCATATCTCTAGCACAATTCAATTAGTCCTTCCTTCTCTTCTTGAGTTATAGAATTCCCAACTTTTAGCCTCTTCCCATCACTCATCTCTACCTCAGAATAGTCTGCTTTATCTACCTGGAACTTTTTCTTTTCCAAGCTTACATCCTCTAGGTCAAACAAGTTTTCTAAGGTGATCAATCCCTTGGGGAGCTTATTAGTCCTCAATTGTATAATCTAATCACAATATGCCTCTTTAATTTTATTTTGCAATTGATCAAAAAACTCATTTGATTATTGTAAGAAAGAGACTACCTGAGCATCATTTTCAAACACTTACCAATTTTCATCATTGTTTGGGATGGTCGGCCTCACTATAACTTTTACTGACTCATTGTTAACCAATAAGCCAGTTGCTAGGTTAAATTGTGAGCCAATTTGAGCCATCCTATCAGCCTCAGAGTTTTGACTTCTAGGGATTATCTCAATATTAAAAGCTTTAAAATCTTCTATCAAATCCCAAATCCTATGCCTGTAAGATCTCATTCTCACATTTTTGGCTGTTACCTTTTCCCTAATTTGCTTTACTACTAATTCTGAATCTCCTTTTACTTTTATGTTCTTTATTCCCTTTTTCTTAGCCAACAAAAGCCCATGTACTAAAGATTCATATTCTGCATCATTATTAGTGCAAGCAAATTGGAATCAGATAGCCCTTAAAATCTTATCACTATTTGGGGCAGTAAGACAAATTCCTGCTCCAGCGCCATGTTTACTTTTAGCCCCATCAAAATTCAAAGTCTAGACCTCTAAATCTTAAGCAGTAGGTGCCTCTTTCTTTATAAAATTTAGGATCACCTAATCCTCATCAAAAATGACATACGTACCCAAACCAGTAGAGTCATCATTCCCATATGGGTCACTATGCATCATAGCCAACAACTGGCTATTTTCTTCTTCTTGATCATGCTCAGTCCAATCGCCTAGTTCTTCAACAAAAGTCCTTTCTTCTTTATTCATCATGGCATGATCTGCTTCTAATTTTGTTGTTGGTTCATTGGTGATATGGTCTTTAGATAGTGGTTTAGATAGAATTTTCATCTTTGAACCGTATTTGGTTCTCAGGATGAGGTGAGACCAGTCAAGAGACATATATCCTCCTATTTTTGCTGTAAAGTCTCTAGATAAACATAAACCAAAGATGAGAGGTATACCTATGACAACTATATCTTGGTTGACAATTATGTTGGGACATGTGTATAACTGCAAGGGAAGTTGCTTAATTCTCCCTATGGTTTGCACTATTTTGCCATCTAGTTGCATAACTCCCTTTGCAAGGGGTTCATATTTTATTTTCAAAGCATCAACTATTTGCTTGGGCATCATAGTTGTACTAGCTCTCGAATCTATCAATGCATTATGTAGGAGTTTCTTTCCAACTATCAGAGTTAAATAGAAAAGCTCTGGCTTGGATTTTCTTGTGCTGCATTGTTCATGAAGGCTGTTGTTGTTGGAGGAACCGTATCTTTGAGTTTTTCCTTTTCAGTAGATCCTTCCTTGGATACAGCACCTTCAGGCCCTGCTTGCCCTTGTAGAGCTTCTTTCAGTAGTGTCTTTTGTTCAAGAATAGCCAAAATATCCCATATTGACACTTGTGCCTAAGTCCTCTTTAATTGGTCTATTACATTGATTGGTCCCAAGGATTGAGTTTTTTGGTAATAGGGATACCTAATTTTTTCCTAAATTTGGACATGGATCCCTTGATCTTGTATAGGCTGAGACACTTCTTGTCTAATAGCAATGTTCATTTACCCCTGAGATGGAAGATTATTCTTGACTTGACCACTTACAATCTTAGGCTATTCCACCATCCTCCTCTTTGATCTAGTGTAATAATCAGATTGCACTACTAGCCTCTGGGAGGTAGATGCTTTGTTCAATAAAATTGCTTCTTCATCCTCAACCCATGAGAACAAAACATGTTCAAGGGCTATTTCTTCCTCTTGTTACAAGGACATTCCTTGCATCTGAGCCACTAGAACTGAATTCTACATGCCGAGAGACTGGTAGGCTTGATTATTACTGGTACTAGCAAACTAACCATCTATTCTTCTCTGATCAGCCACTCTTTGTTGTAGATTGCCTCTAGGACAATCTCTGGGGGTGTGAGCATCATTGCAAGGGAAATACCAAGAATTAGTATCATCTACATAATTAATTTGACCTGGAATCATCTCCCTATTTGAGTTGGGAGGAAGGGTCTGTGAGGGTGTGGGAACTGCAACTAATTGATTTGTTGGTTGATGATTGGTTTGCCTTAGAGGGCCTTGATATTGGTTTGGTTGGGATGAAAACCTATTTCCTTGATATCCTTGATAAGGAGGCTTAGGGAAAGTATCATGCTGCCTCTTTATATTAATCAGCTCATTGGAGAATGCCCTTAGCATATTCTTGATATCATCCATCTCAGATGACTGAGCACGGACCAGTTGCTTCGCAGATGATGGAGGGTAAGTATACATAGACACAGGTGGGCTTACAACTTTAGGAACCTCTTGAGGTAGGGGCAAGGTAATTTCTAGGAATACAGGCATGGGAGGCCTTGGAGGTAACGTCCTAACATCAATTAAATGATTCTCAGCTCTGATCGCATAGTCATAAGCTACTGGCAAAGTGTGTCCTCCTCAGTGATTGGATCATAACAAATATATCTAAATTTAAAGCTTTGAGATAAAATACTATGGCCATACCAAGTGGTGGTTTAGCTGCAACAGGGATTCTATCCCAAGTTTTCTAGAATTTGGTGTTGAAGTCAGTCATGTCCTCTTGTGGTCCCCTCTGAATGGTGATCAACTATTGTAATAAAAAAGACTTATCACCCTTCTCTACAAATATTTCAAAGAACTAATCTCTGAGCTGATCCCATGTAGATATGGTATTTGGGGTCAAAGACTGATACCATTTTAAAGCCTTCCCTTTGAATGAGGCTGCTAACAACCTTAGGGCCACATTTTGCTCTGTGACACCATGTATGGCACAAACATCTGATACATCTTGAAGATGTTCCATGGGTGTTTTTGAGTCTTGTCCATTAAATTTGGATAGAGCTTTTAGAGCATTTACTAGGATAGGATCCCAAACTACTGGTGGTGTTGGGAGGATTAAAGGGCTACTAGTGTTCCATCTTGCATAATTTCTTGGGGGTACATGGGCTCCCATGTTTGGTACTGGTATGAACTGGTTAGCTCTTCTTCTTGGACTAATTATCAGAGGTGGTAAAAGAATACCTAGATTTGTAGCAAATTGTGATCTGGTGATTGGTCTACAGCTTTGACTCCTCGTAGCTCTCTGGTTCATGTGGTCTTGAAAGAAACTTCAAGACTGGTCCCACCAGGCATGCCAAAAACTATTGATGATTTAAAATTATTCTTGATCTTAATCAATCAACAATGGGAAGTTCCAAGCTGTGAGACAATGTGGCTTGAAACAACCTCCAAATTTTAGAGAAGCTGGTCTTTTCTTTTGTATTGGGTGTTGGAGAAAAGGGATAGAAGATTAGACGGAAATGCAAAATGCAAGAATTAAAACCCAACTATGGCGATGCACCTGAGTGTAATCCTAATCCTAAACTAAGCACAGTGAGACTATTATAGGATTTAATTATATTTAAGAGCAGACAAGTGCATGATTAATGTAAAAGATTAAAATAACAGAAACAGAGGCTCACAATAGGGAATTCTTTTGCTGAGATATAGAGAATGTCAACAAAGGCATAGTGTTCAATATGTTGGGGGATCAAACCAACAATAGATTACAATTGTGATAGCAATAAACGCAGAATTAAATCAGATTGACAAGTAATTAGAATGATAATAGCAAGAACAAGAGATACAAGAAAACACCCTGAAAACTTGTATTAACAAACTCTTTACAAAAGGAATACAATTGAAGAAAGCTTCTTTCTTCCACACCTCTCCTAGATGTATAGATCTCTCAATAGATCTCTATTCCTCAAGAGCTATCTCTCTCAAGAACAATCAACTCCAACAAGCCTGGATTGATTCAATTATGTACTGTTCTTCACACACCAATTCTTCTACAATATAATAAGCTAGGAAGATCTAATTCTTCATATAGAATTAGGAGACTTGAGCATGTACTTCCAACAAATAGTTAAACCACTTAAACAAGGGCTCTAAAAATAATATTGCTAATAATAGAGACGCGAGCTTGAGTCTACAACTCAAACTTATCATGCAAACACTCGCTTCTGTCCATGGAAATAGCTTTCTGGACACGCAGGTAATCGACGTCGGTTCCTGCTGCTTGTCTGTGACCGCCGTCAACCGATTCTCTATCGACGTTGGCGTCTCTGCAACTGCCTGTGACCGACGTCGGTCACTCCTGACTGATGCCGGTGTTTGTGTAGACCCGAACCTGATATTGAATGCTCCTTGATGAAGTTTTTAGCTCCACACCCTAACAATCTCCCACTTGGAGATAAACAGCTGCACCAGTACCTGTACAACAACATCTTCTAGCTCCTCCATCTTCAACTCAATCATGAAGACCAACAGAAGTTGAATGAAGATTCAACTTCTCCTTTGTAACCAGCTTTGTTAGCATATCAGCAGGGTTCCTATCTGTATGGATTTTCTCTAGCTTCAACTCACCATCTTCCAATACCTGTCGTATGAAGTGATACCTTAGCTGTATGTGCTTTGTTCTTGAATGAAAGGCTGCATTCTTAGCCAAATGGATTGCACTCTGACTGTCACTATACAATCTACAATTCTCATGCTCCCTACCAAGCTCATCCATGAACCGTGTCATCCATATCATTTCCTTGCTAGCTTCTGTGGCTGCAATATACTCTGCTTCTGTAGTTGACAAGGCAACAACCTTTTGCAACTTAGATATCCAGCTAACCGCCATTCCACCTACAGTAAAAACATAACCTGTAGTGCTCCTCCTGCCATCCAAATCACCTGCCATATCTGAATCTACATAGCCATGTAGAGAAGTATCTGAACCTCCATAGCACAAGTGCTTACTGCTGGTTCCTCTCAGATATCTAAGGATCCACTGAACTGCTTTCCAATGTTCCTTACCTGGATTGGCCATATACTTACTTACCACTCCCACTGCTTGGGCAATATCCAGTCTAGTACACACCATTGCATACATCAAACTCCCTACTACGAAAGAATATGGAACCTTACTCATGTACTCTACCTCATCATATGAATTAGGACATTGTTTTTTACTCAACTTAAAATGTCCAGCCAAAGGTGTGCTTACCGGTTTAGCATCCTGCATATTGAACCGTTTCAACACCTTGTCCACATAATCTTCTTGAGACAATATCAAGCTGTGATTTTTCCTGTCTCTCTTAATGTTCATGCCAAGGATTTTCTTTGCTACTCCCAAATCCTTCATAGCAAACGTTTGAGCTAATTTTACCTTAAGCTCTGAGATATCCTGCATGTGAGACCCTGCAATTAGCATGTCATCTACATACAAAAATAGAATAATATATCTACCGTTATCAAATCTCTTGAAATACACACAATGGTCTGATTGACACCTACTATAGCCATGCTCAGTCATAAACCTGTCAAATTTTAAGTACCATTGCCTAGGAGCTTGCTTGAGGCCATACAAGCTTTTCTTCAACCTGCACACAAACTTCTCCTTACCCTTGACCTCGAATCCTTCTGGCTGTTCCATATATATTTCCTCATCCAAATCTCCATGAAGAAACGCTGTCTTAACATCTCGCTGCTCAAGATGCAAATCCTCAAAAGCAACCAAAGACAAAACAACCCTTATTGAAGTCATTTTAACAACAAGAGAAAAAATCTCACCAAAGTCAATACCTGGCTTTTATGCAAATCCTTTTACCACTAATCTGGCCTTGTATCTCATCTGTCCATTCTCACCTTCCTTCAACCTGTAGGTCCATCTGTTCTTAAGTGTTCTCTTACCAGCTGGCAATTCAACCAAATCCCATGTTTGGTTCTCTCTTAAGGACTCCAACTCCTCAACCATGCCACGCTCCCACTCACTCTTAGACTCCACCTGTATTGCTTCTTCAAAACTTTCTGGTTCTCCACCATCAGTTAGCAATAAATAAAATAAAGAAGGAGAATATCTAATTGGAGGCTTACTCACCCTTTCTGACCTCTTGATGGGTTTCTAAGACTCGTCCACAACACGCTGTCCACCCAAATTTTCTGACAGTGACCGACCTCGATCACCTCCAGACCTGTTACTGGCCAATGTCGGTTCTGCCTGACCGACCTCGGTACTTGTACGGCTGACGTCGGTCTCTGTATGGTTGACGCCGGTTTCTATTCTGCCAACGTCGATTCTTAACCTGCCGACGTCGGTCTCTGTGTTTTCCTGTAAGTGATTATTTTTTTTTCCCGCGAGCTCATCTTAGACTTTCACCTCATCTAATTCACCATTGCTCTGCTCAGATTGATTCAACTTCCTTAGCTGATCACAATACATCACTCTTTCATTGAAAACAACATCACGGCTCCTGATTACCTTGTTAGTTTCTAGATTCCACAATCTGTAACCAAAATCATCTGAGCCATAGCCAATAAATGTGCATCTCATAGACTTAGCATCAAGCTTCTTTCTATTTTCCTTATCTATATGCACAAAGGCTTCACAACCGAAAACTTTGAGATATGAGAGATCAACCTTTTTACCTGTCCATGCCTCTTCTGGAATACCACCATCCAGAGCTATAGAGGGTCCTCTGTTAATCAGGTACACTGCAGTGTCAATAGCTTGTGCCCAAAACTGTAAGGGCAAACCGGCATGCAATCTCATACATCTTGCACGCTCCATTATTGTCCTGTTCATCCTTTCAGCAATACCATTCTATTGAGGTGTCCTTGGAACCGTCCTTTGCCTACGGATTCCATGCATGTAACAATAATCTCTGAACTTATGACTGCAGAACTCACCACCATTGTCTGATCTCAGGCACTTTAATCTTTTACCTATTTCATTCTCAACCATAGCTTTCCAAACTCTAAAAGTATCAAATACATCAGATTTCTTTCTAATACAATAGATCCATACCTTCCTTGTGGCATCATCTATGAAAGATACACAGTACTATGATCCTCTAATGGAAGCAACCTGAGCCGGTCCCCACACATCTGTGTGAACAAGCTCCAACTTGTGCCTCTTCTTAGTAGACCCAGTTTTGAGAAAACTAACCCTTTTCTGTTTTCCAAATACACAGTGCTCACAAGACTCTAGATCTATGCCTTTTAAATCTAAAAGCATACCTTTAGACTTAAGAATTGACATCCCCTTCTCACTCATGTGGCCAAGCCTTGAGTGCCACAATTTAGCATCCACATCTGAAGTAGATAATACAGAAGGAGATTTGTTAGTAACACAATTACACAAATAGAGAGTACCTTCTCTCTTACCTCTAGCCATAACAAGTGCACCCTTGGTTACCTTCCAAGATTCTGCTGTGAGAGTTACTGTACAACCCTCATCCCCTAACTTTCCTGCAGAAATCAAATTTCTCTTCAAGCTAGGAACATGCATCACATCTCTCAACACCCATGTGTTGTTATTCTGCATCTTCAGCTGCACTTTACCTTTGCCAATTATTTTACAGGGCTCATCATCCCCTAGATACACTATTCCAAAATCTCCATGGATATAGTCACTAAAATATTCCCTGTTAGGAGTAGCATGAAAAGATGCACCAGAATCTAATACCCAAGATTCTATATTATTATGCAGAGAGAAAATTAAAGCATCTTGTGCAATACTTGCAATCTTGGCTTCTTCCTTTCCTTCGTGCTGGTTGTCCTCCTTAGGCTTTGACCAACAATCTCTGCTTATGTGCCCCATCTTTCCACAATTCCAGCATTGTGGCCTTCTGCCGTTTCTGGATTTAGATCTGCCTTTCCCCTTTGATTTGGATGTTGCTCTACCTTTTTTGCTCTTCTCTTTCTGCCTTCCCCTGCTCTCAAAACTTAAAGCATTCCTAGATGCCTCTTCTGTGCTTTTCCTGCATATTTCCTCATTCAAGATAACACTAACAACATCCTCTACTTTCAAAATATTTGATGCAGATGCAGTATTAGTTACTGCCATTACTAAGCCATGCCAGCTTTCAAGCAAAGAACATAATATCAAAAGAGCTTTTATCTCATCATCAAACACTATATTCACTAAACTTAATTGATTCACAATACCATTGAAATCATTCAGATGAGTAGAAATAGATCCACCTTCATTCATATGCAAATTAAATAACTGCTTCATAAGATATACCTTATTAGAAGCTGAGGGTTTTTCATACAAATTTGCTAACGTAGTCATCAACTCTACCATAGACTTTGCCTGTGATAAATTGGATATCACAGTGGATGCTAGACTCAGTCTTATAGAGCCCAGAGCCTTTCTGTCAAGAACTTCCCATTCTTCATCCTCCATGTCTTTGGGCTTCTTTGCAATACCTCCTAACGGTAAGTAGAGATCTTTCTGATACAGATAGTCCTCTATCTGCATTCTCCAGTGTTGGTAATTTTTGCCATTAAACTTTTCCATTCTCAATTTACTTTCATCTACCATTGCTTCTCCCACTCAAATAGAAATCCCTGCAGAAACTCCTATGAGAACCTGTAATCAATACACACTACACAGATCTGAACCACCTGTTAGTGAACCTGAACTTTGATACCAATTATCAAGCTCTGAACTTGTAACCAAGGCTCTGATACCACTTATTGGGGGATCAAACCAACAATAGATTACAATTGTGACATCAATAAACACAGAATTAAATCAGATTGACAAGTAATTAGAATGATAATAGCAAGAACAAGAGATACAAGAAAACACCTTGAAAACTTGTATTAACAAACTCTTTACAAAAGGAATACAATTGAAGAAAGCTTCTTTCTTCCACACCTCTCCTAGATGTATAGATCTCTCAATAGATCTCTATTCCTCAAGAGCTATCTCTCTCAAGAACAATCAACTCCAACAAGCCTGTATTGATTCAATTCTGTACTGTTCTTCACACACCAATTCTTCTACAATATAATAAGCTAGGAAGATCTAATTCTTCATATAGAATTAGGAGACTTGAGCATGTACTTCCAACAAATAGTTAAACCAATTAAACAAGGTCTCTAAAAATAATATTGCTAATAATAGAGACGCGAGCTTGAGTCTACAACTCAAACTTATCATGCAAACACTCGCTTCTGTCCACAAAAATAGCTTTCTGGATAAGCAGGTAACCGACGTTGGTTCCTGCTGCTTGTCTATGACCGTCATCAGCCGATTCTCTGCCGACGTCGGCATCTCTTCAACTGCCTGTGACCGATGTCGGTCGCTCTTGACCGACGCCGATGTCTGTGTAGACCCGAACCTGATATTGAATGCTCCTTGATGAAGTTTTTAGCTCCACACACTAACACAATATTCTTAATAGAATCTTCCAATCACATAAGAGGCACAGAAGTCACATATAGTTATGTAAACCTTCCAACTCAAAAAAATGAGACAAAAGCAAATGACATTCCTAATCACAACTTCAAAAAATCTACAGTATAAACTACCTTTGCAAATGACACAGATAACACCAACCAAGGCATGGAGGTCAATCTTCTTAATTCATTCGGCCACATAAAAGGCACAAAAACATGCACAGTTACATCAACTTTACAACTCAAGAAAATTGAGACAAGAGCAAATGATATTATTGGTAAAAAACTCTAGCAAGTCTAAAACTATGAGAAATCCCCCCTTCTTTCTCTCTTACAATTCTTCTTCTTTTATAGCCTCGAATCACTCCTTCCATCACTCCCTTTCCCATGCAATTCTCCTCCATCCTTCACTCATAGGGGACAAACAGATGGTGCCTTCAATGCTTTGGGGGCTCCAAAAATCTACTCAAGGAACTGTTCCATCTACTCGAATTAACTCCAGCCAATTTCCCCTCCATTTCGCTTTGCAAAAACAAATACACGGAACACTCTATTATGTTGAATCGAGAGAGGACACTTAGTCAATTTCCTAAAAATCCTCTTGTTACTTAGAAGGCACCAAAAAATGACACTTGGCACTTTCCACTGGATTCATCGAAGACACACGACTCTCTCTGCTTCTCTTTGGCTGTGTTGTAGTATCACTCAGGACACATATTAGACTCTTACGGATGGTGACACTTGGTAGTTTCTACATACTTTTGAAGTAACACCTAAGGCCCACCACAATCTTTATTCATCAATGAAACTTAAATATGGTCTGTCGAATGTTGACACATGGTGACCTCTGCTGCTTTTGGGAAGATATGTGGCATCTTTCGCTTCTCTTGCTAGGGGTATGTGGCGTCTTCCACTTTTTCCAAGGATGGAGTAAGAAGGGGCTCAGAGGGCAACACTTGGTAACATTTGCCACTTTATGGCACTTAAGCAAAATAAGATGACACCTTTTTGTGTTGAACCAAAGCATTAAACTCCCACGTCAAACCAAAGTCTCTCAGATGTTGACACATGGTGACTTTCGTTGCTTATTTTAAAAAGGTAGTTCAGGGCCTCCACAACTGCCACTTGGCTCTTTCCACTTTGTCTACTGCTTAGGTCATTGAAAGTCTTTGCCAAAAATAGAATGAAATGTGGGTGCCTCTATGAGATGTGGATGCTGACATGTGGTGCATTCCACTCAGCTACTACTGGATACGTGTCACATTCAGTGGTCTTCCTGAAAGTCATGAAAAGGGGCTCAGAAGATGCCAGCTGGCCGGCTTTGTGTTTTGGAAGGCGACACTTGGTAGCTTCCACTTAAACTTGATACTTAGGCCAAAAAATGAATGAAAGAAATAGAAAGGGGGAAAAGGACCTGTGCTCGAAGGGTGACACTTGGAAGCTTCCGCTGCACTTTGACACTTAAGCAAAAATGAACCCACCCTCTGCTTCAAAACTTTACTGCTACGTCTAAGGTATGTAGGAACCAAAATTGTAGTGCTCGACCCAAAATTTGAATGCAACGTAGAGTAAAAACTTACTCTACAAAGACTAGTCTGTACATTTTTTTCATCGTGGTATAAATATGATGGTCATGTGGAATATATTCTTGGTGCATCACCTCCTTTAGAGTATGTTCAATTTATGCATTCTCAAACTCTTTTCCCTTTAAATAAGTAGTAGTTTAAGTGATAAATAGTTCATGATATATTCAGGGAACTAGCCCTTAAAATCTAGATGCTCATTACCAATATAAGGACACCCACATACTTGGAAATGTTCTCATGTTGCCTAAATCTGGAAGAGGCCTGAACAACCTCATCTAGGGTGCAAGATTTGGTGACAACAATGTCTTCATAAATCATAGAGGACTTAGTGTCAAGAAAACTCTCAGAACCTCATTCATCATGATCTCAACAATCTAGGCTTGTACACGTTTCTCAATGACTATGAACTACAAACAAGAGATTCTTTAAAGCCTACAATAATTAATGCCATTAGTAGTTCCCTAGTTCATACAACCATTTTCTCTCCAACATATGCCAAATCTCCATGGTGCTTGAATGAGTTGTTATGGATGTTAAATTATCATGGTGTTGCCAATGTTATTCTAATATTTTATGAGATCTAGCCTTTAGATCTTCATTATATTCATAAGGGAGCCTATACCAAATCTTTTTAGGATCATAAAAGAAAGGGTAGGGTTGAAATTGTAGTAGTTGAGAGATGGATATATTTCCTCAATAAAGTGTTATATATTTATTGCCTAGTGTTCAGTATGGGAAAAGAGTAAGTATTCACCTACCCTAAAAATTAATAACATAAAGATAGTTTTGAACCCATTTTTCTAATTTTTCTCATGTTTACATCACTTTTTAAAACAAAACTTTGACCTTGGAGAGGTTTTGGATAGAATTGTGGAGTTAGTGCTAAAATATGTGAGAACATAATTGTTGGATGTATCTTTACACCCTTTAGGACTTGACAACATAGTGTCCACTCACAATAGTCATATTCAGGAATGTCTTCAAGTGCTAGCATGTCATCAGCAATAATATATTCAAATGGTGACATGTTATTAATTTGTGTAGCCAAGAAACCATTATCTATGTGTTCTACATTTAATAGAGTTTATCTTTGAAATATTATTAAACCTTAATATGAAATTAAAAATAAACATAAATACATTTCATCATTTAGTATAGTACCTATATTTGGTGTGGATGCTAGTTACTTGGGGATTTTTTATGGTTGGCTAAATAAGATAATAGGGTTTTTTATTTGTTGATTGTCCCAACCCCTTAACATTCACAATAGATGTCATGCAATCAATCGATTATAATGTATACACTAATGTTTTTGGGTGGCACCAATGTTGTTGAGTGACACCTGTGTTGTCGAGCAACACCAATTCTATCAGGTGACAATTTTTTTCAGGTGATACTAATGCTATTAAGTGACACTAATGTTAACATGTGATAACACTATTGATGGTTGACATAGATGCTATCATAAAACATTATTTATAGTGGTTGATATAGGCTTTGACGAGTGATAATGTTGTAACTAGGTGAAAACTATGTTGGTAAGCAACATAAGTACCTCCAGATGGTAGCTATATTGATATGCTTTAGAAATTTGGTCCTCAAATGATTACATATTATATATCATGGTGAATAATCTCATATTGACTTTCGATGAAGTGGTGAGCTATATTTATATGTATGAAATTTATTTTAAATACTAGGGGAGATGGCCTAGAAAACTACCCAAATAATTTAGGTGAATCCACACTATTCACCACCCCCCAAATTTTCCAAACGCCAATTTATAAAACTAAAATATTTGTGAATTAATAAAAAATTGACACTAAAACTTAGTCTGTCTTGGATAATATCTTATTTTATAAAGTTTTTTTTGCCCTTTGAAACTTGTTACTTCATAAAATATACCTTCATGTATGTTATCAATGTCTTAAAAATTTCTCTTTTTTAATGGTTGTACACTACCAATGTGAAACTTGGGTTCACTACCTCTAGTTAAGGCCATAGCGATATATGCAAGAAAACCATATCGCTTAATTATTTCATGAATTTTTGACACTACCATCACTTGATTGATAATTATTTGATAACAAGACTCAAGCTCATTTTATATGTCCTTTTTCAACCTCTTTCTTAGTATTATAATTGTTGATCCAAATATTAAGGATTTGGTGCTTCTAATGTGTCTAATAGGCATCTCATTATTATCAGAAGAGACATGCTAAATTCACTATAGAAACATGGTTGAGAAATAAATAAATAATTTTTTGATGTCAATACAAATCCCCTTAGGAGTTACATCCATATTCATTGAAGATAATGAAATAAAAAAATGCATTATTTCTCATAACAATGTTAAATTGAACACCCACAACCCATACATGCTTTCCACTTAGAGAAAATGTCGACTACTAGTTTATTCTATTAGGTGAAGTTATTTTAAAACATTCTAAGTGTTTTAACAAAATATAGAATGAATTGGGATATTAACTTCAATTAAGATTAAAATAAATAGAAGGGTATAAAATGCACTGAATGAATTGTAACTATCAAAATGAAAGTAAAGTACTTAAATGGACAAAACACAAATGAGTGAAAGAATCTTACTATGAAAAACACAAAGAAGAAAATAAGAGTTGGCTTATTTTTGCCTATAGGTTGACTATGTGTGACTGAAAGATGAATGGAAATGATCAACCATGACTTGATTATGTGCATGCAACTGAAATAGATTTTTTCACTATTGTGGATTAGAATCAACTAGAAAAAATAAGTACCAACTTTTGTTGTTGACCTTATGTGGGTCGATCTCAATCTATGTTGGAAAACATGAAATTGTTTGGTTTATTCACTTACATATGCTTGAAATATGATTTTATATATAATATTGAACTTTTTTTGTGTGCTAATGACTTGAAAATGACTACTTCAAAGTTGAAACCTTACTATAGTTTGTGATAGTTGATAACATGCAAAAGTAAATGGGATAATGTAATGGGTTGAGCTGACCCTAATCATCATTTTGAATATTAGATGTTTCCTCCGTATCTAAAGTACTTTGAAGAGGGAATCAATACCATGTAGTTCTCCCATTAGAGTGTTTAGTGTAATAGTTATCCTTTGCTACATGTATGCATCTAGAGATGTCTTGAATGCTTGACAATGCATTTCTTGACTTAGATAAAATAGGCTTGTGACTTGGCTAAGGGATACTTCAAGTGAATAGAATAAAATTTTGAATAAATATGAAATATTTGTGGGTAATATTATTTTTTTCCTCAATAGTGAAAATTTCAAAGCTATTAAGTCTTTAGAATAACTGGCTTAGATGTGCATTTATAGCAATCCAAATGGGTGAAACCTCACACTACATATCCTAAAAATATATACTAACCTATAAAGGAGGGTTTAAATTTAAAAAATATATTATTCTAGGGTAATTGATAAGATCAACCCATAAAGGTTAGGATCAACTAGTGATCCTAAACTATATGGATCTTTTTTTTACCTTCAATGGTAACATTTGACCTTAATAATTTGACATGTTTGTATGGATGCTTAAAAGGTATTTTTAACAATCAAGTAAATTTTTATGTGTAAAATATAAAATTATAAGGGATGGACCCATACAAGCATTTAGGATAGAGTGAGGTGTAAAAATGGACTGGTTCTAGTGCTCAAATCAATTAAGATAAATGTGGTCCAAAACTGACATTATCAGGTATCCATGACCAAATTTGAGTATCAACACTTTTCATCCATTTAATATAGAAATGAGTTACTAGAGTAAAAATAAATGTGTTCCTTAGTGTGCACAGCATAGTTTACATTTGGGATGGATATCAAATCATGCAATATGTTCCATAGTAGATCTGACAATGATGCAAAAGTAATTAATGTCCATATATGAAATTAAAATTTGAAATGTAACTTGAATTTGAAAATATTTTAGAGTACACATATATGTGTGAAATCAATGTTTCTATTTTAACTTTTCTTAAAGATGGTGCTTCTTTAAAGCATTAGATAAATGGTGTTTCCCATTAAAAATTTGGAGGGGTTGGCTCCTTTGTTGAACCATGGCAAATTGAGGTTGATCTATCCCTGATTTTAAGTGAATATGTAAAGAAAATAAAACCCATTTAGGAACAAAAAAACCTCAATTCATGTTATTGGTATTTCTAAACCCATGAAATAAGTGAGTTGGAATCTATAGTGGATTCACACGCTATAATGTTGGGGGGAATTGAATCTCTAATATGCATATGGACTTTAACTTAGTGAAACACCACATATGGATTTTAAATTAAATTATCACTTTGTTCCTTAGTTCATATATGCCTGATCAAAGGAAAATGGATAACATACATGCCCCTATATTAGCTTCAGATAACTAGTAGCAATAAAATTATGGCATGAATCAGTACCATGCCCCAATAATTTGTAATAATATAATGTGTGCATGAACTTGTATCATGCCCTTTGAATAATTTTCACTTGTATGGCATGTTATGTATCCATATGATAAATGAATGAACTATAATATTATTGTAGACACTAATACTAAATATTTGTAGCATCTCAATCTTATACATTTAAAAAATATGAATCAAGTCTCTACCTTTGAGTTATAAACCACCCTGATGTTGAAAGGTTCACATTTTCCATCTCATCGTGTCTAAAATATTATCTCTTAGTATGATCCATATCATTCTGATAACCCATATGTCATGTACTACACAAAAAACTTAAAACCTAATAAACATCATTCACTACCAATTTCATATCCATACATACTTTTTAGCCTTCTAGACACTACCAACCACTGAGGGACACTATCATCAATAATAGTGTCCAGATCCTTATCTAGTGTCCAGTTGCCAAAATTCATCCAAATTTCAAATGATTCAAAACCTATGGGTTGGCCTTTTTGTCTCAATAAAACCTATCTTGAGATATTTTAAAAATTTGTGGTATAAATACTTGCATATATTTCTCATTCCTCATCTAGAAAATACCAAGCAAACACCTACTAAATCTAAATAAATAAACTACATAACCAAGATATTATTTCTTATTCATCCCTATTTTCATATCAAGAATATGGTCAATCATATTACAAGTTTGAAACATTTAAATAGTAGCCCATGAGTGATATTTTTCAAGTTACAAACTACATCACTACATGCATTTTAATATAGTATGTTTCACCCTTGTGTACACACTCCCACACATAGGAAATAAATTCATAAGTTAGAGGTCCTCCTTGGATTATTAGTTATGTAGGCAGTGCCCATTGACATAGGGGTCTTAAATTGACACCATGAGTTATTTAACTCATTTTTAGCAAATTCATTCCAAGGGTGAAAAAGGGTGAAGAGTTAGGGTTTCATCAATCAATGAAGAGAGACAACATGTATCCCAAATATGAATATATCAATATAAAAGGGGAAAAAAACCAAAATTGTGAATGTAGTCACATCTAGATCTAGTCATTATTATATACTTGACACCTACTTCATAGTCAGAGACCATGATTGATGGTAGTGTCTAGATCTGATGATAATGTCCATAGATATTGATGCAGAGCTTAATTTAATTATACTCTACATATACCAAGTTTTCTAATACCTGCACACTAAATCATGCATTCAAATTACTCAAACTTATCTTATTTGTCCACTCCCTGAAATCATTCTTCTTTTTTTGGTTCTATGGATCTAAATTCTTGCATTATTTTATCCTTCTTTAGAGATTCCATATAACTTTATCATGTAATAAGGAATCTCACTCCACTCATCTTTTTATTCTTTTTCATTCACTTCACACTAATTCTCATTAGACTGATGCTTCTTGGCCAATCCACCTTTATTCTTAAACTAGGTTACCTATATACATTATTAGCCCTAGATATTCTCCCATTTGTGTATCCAAATTTTCCTCACTCTGTTCAAAATCATTTTTAGCTTCAATTCATAACTTGACATTCTAAGTTCTCACTCTCTCTACACATCTAGTAACCCTTTTTTATAGTTTTTCACTTAGTACGATTCTGTACACCTTCATATTGGCAAACTAAACTAATTTTCTAATACCCTTTATTATGTTAGCTCACTCCACCAAAATTTAAGCTCTGTCTCCACTAGAAAATCCTTTTTATAACTCCATTTAGGCCTCAGATTAGGCCAATTAGGCCTCTGCCTCCTATTTTAACTTACAATCATCTAGTATTTATACCACATAGTATTGATCAACTAAAAAACACTAGAATCCTTTTCTCCATACTAATCTCTAGCTATGGGCTAAGCTTCATTGATTTTGGTCAGTTTGAATAATTACTATAAGGTTTTTTCCTTCAAAACCCTAATATAGGGTTTCTGTAGACTACACAAGCCCAAGGGGGCTCTTTTAAGGTTCATATGCATTATTATTGCTTTCAAACACCCAATTGCTCATAAAAGTGTATGCATAACTTTTTAAACCTTTCCCAAACATGATTTCACCTAGATCACTCATCCAAAACATTCTAAATAAGCATTTTTAGTCTTTTTTTAACATAGTTTGACTGTAATACCCTAATACAGGGTTTTTTCACACTTTCATCATTTTAGGGTCTTAACAAGCCCTCCAAAATATATTTTACCAATTTTTCCTATCCTCAAGTAATAAAACAACTTGACACACCTCATTCTTTTGCCACACCTCCAAGTTTCTTAACAATCTCACTATACAAGATATGCACTCAAACTGTCTGTGTCTCTACCAATAGAATTAAAATTCATATGACTCACCTGGGATCTTCTTGAAAGGTTCTATCCATATTTTCATCTATGAATTATATCCCAACTCCATATGAATGCTTCATCAACCTCTATACTCACCTAGAATCTATTATGGAGAACTTGTACACATTTTCTTTAACTGAGTTGCTAAATAGAATACCTCACAATTTTATCAACCTGGACCTTTAGCATTTGTTGAAGGTAAACAAGGACTATATATATGTATTAAGAAAATAATCTAATGTAACCACTTCTGGGAAACACCTTCCTTTTTACATTGACATCCTTGATAGATTATTGGACCATTACTCTCACTTCCAATGTTATGTATATATTGACAGACCTAAAAACATATAACCTTTCTCACCTACAGAACAAGATACACTTATTAAAGGTATAGAGACTTTTAAAATATCAATCACCTCCATAAAATTTGTTAATACATAGATTTACAAATATCACTCCCATGCATTGGGCTCACAAAATTCCTTCACAATAGTCCTATAATATAGTAACATAACAAAGCATTCATTTCCAAATGATTATGGCATTAACATATCAAAATTCAATTACAAAGTATATCAACACTAGGACCTATTAGTCACACTCATTCTTCATTTTGGTGATCTTCTTTATTACACAATCTTGCCCTAATGGGAAGAATACAAGGATTTTTCACTGTCTATTTCTCCTCTTTCTGCACCCTTGCTTTCTAAAAACAAGACTATTCCTAATAACCTCCCACCAACTGACTACTAACTACTTCTTTCTATTCAATGAAGCTTTATCTCTTTATTCAATCCAAAACTGTTACAAAAAAAGAACTATTCTCTAACTACCCACTTGCTTAGCAACTGCCTTAAAAGGCTCTATATTCATTATTTCTTGGTTTTATTGGCACTATTAAAGATATGTATGGGAAACACTTTCTATAACCTACCTAGACCCTTTTTAAGACTCTATAACAACTTTGGACATCATGACATGACTTGCCATTTCTCAAAAGACTCCTAATTACACTTACACAAATTCAAATATTTAAATTGGTGTTTTGGGGGTAAGTTCCCTAGACCAAGAACAACCACTACAAAACTACCTCATTACTCACCCTCAATGGGATGTTAAAGGACTTAAGACACAAACAATCAAATTTTATCATTTTCTTGATGCCCCTACATCATACTCCCATGGGAGATATAAATTAAGCTCTAATAGATTGATATGCTTCTTCCATCTCTTCCAATTCATCTCTCTTGGATCATCCACTATTGCTCCTATTTCTACATGCCTCAACTACACACTTCTCCTTTCATGCTTGCCTCAGTCAAACACTATCCTGCTTATCTCATGTCTTTGTTTGCTTACATCATACACTTTCACTCCATGTGTAGTCTCCTCTTCCTCTTTACCTCTATCATGTGGGCTGTAGATTCCCAATATACTACTACAAATCTTGTACTTTTAGCTTCTTCTAATTCCATCTTCATACCTTTAACCAATACAAAAACAATCTCTTGCCTAATTATTGTCTCAACAAAATTCAAGCCTCCATAAGGCTTCACATATTTCAACTGCTATATTATTTATATCATCGATTCTCCTTTCTATTTTTCATCATTCATGTGAGGTTTAACTACTAAAATCTATTCCTCTTCTTCATTCATCTTTACTTCACCTTGCAATGTTCTCTCTATGGCTACCAATTTTGCCTCTAATTTCTCACTACTATCATATACAAACTTTAAATCAATTTCCATACCTTTATCCATTAGTTTAATTTCATTTTCCAAGCCTTATATGAGGTTATAAAACTAATCCACTTCATCTTGATCCTTCCTTTCATCTACCTAGTTGTAATTATCACCTTGTTCTTCACTCAACTGCATCTCTTCCATCTCAAAGCATTATTTGTCTTATTATACTTGCTCACTCAACTCCATCATCTCCTCATCAAAGTGTTTCTCTTCCTCTTCTTGCATCTTCATATTGTATCTCTTCATTTCATTCTTGAGTTGCTTGCATGATAACTTCTTTTGTTCTCTCTCCTCTCTCTTTGCTTGTACCTTTCTTCTCTTCATCAATAGTTTGATTAGTCACTTGAGTGGTTTTTTACTCATCCCCCATCCACAATATGGGATTCCCATCTCTCTTATTTTCTCTAGAATAATAAAAAGAATCCATCTACTACTTCATCTCAACCATGTCTCTTTCCATCTCTATTCTCTGCTTGGTGTCATCTTATACCATCTTCTTCTTGTGGTAGCTTCTCTCATCAACTATTCCCTATCCATTTTTACATCTCTCTATCCTCATATCCTTAAGGATATCTATCAACTCCTTGGCCTCATATCTACCTATACCTCTTTTTGAAAAGCCTTCACACACATGCCACATCTTGACCATTCACTTGGTTTATCTTTCTCTCTAGACCTCAACTAGGTCTCTCTTCTTGTCCACACTTGGGACTTCTCCTCTTGTCCTACCTATAGGACTCATTTTCTCTATATGATCACCTATGAGATCTTACTTAAGATTTATCAATATCTCTCTCATTCATCAAGCCACACTTAGCTTCAGGGCTGCTACCATCTCATAATCTCTATCTTCATTCACACTTCAAAATATCTTATCCATGCATCAAAACATCAAATGAAAAATAAAATAAACCATGCACCTTGGTTGTTTGTTGCTATCCTTTCTCTTCCCAAATAATACTTAGGATTTAATACCAAATGATACAAATCTTCATTTAATTATACTCTGCATATACCAAGTTTTATAATACCTACACACTAAATCATGCATTCAAATTACTCAAACTTCTCTTATTTTTTCACTCCCTGAAATCATTCTTCTTTCTTTGGTTATATGGATATAAACTATTGAATTAATTTATCTTTCTTTAAAACTTACATACAACTTTCTCATCTAATCACATCTCACTCCATTCAATCATTTATTCTATTTCATTCACTTCACACTAATTCTCACTAGACTGATGCTTCTTGGCCAATCCATCTCTATTCTTAAACTAGGTTACCTGAAGACATTCTTGAACCTAGATATTATCCCATTTGTGTATCTAATTTGTCCTCACTCTATTCAAACTCCTCTTCAACTTCAATTGCTAACTTGATATTCTAAGTTCTCACTCTCTCTACATGGCTAACAAACCTTTTTTTTGGTTTTCCACTTAGTACAATTCTATACACCTTCATATTGGCAAACTAAAATAATTTTTTGACACCATTTATTGTTTTGGTTCATTCCACCAAAATTTAAGCTCTATCTCCACTAGAAAATACTTTTTCTAACTCCATTTAGGCCTTGGATTAGGCCAATTAGGCATTTACCTCCTATTTCAACTTACAATAATCTAGTATCCATACCACAAAATATTGATCAACTTAAAAAACCTAGAATCCTTTTCTCCATACTAATCTCTAGCTATGCACTAAGTTTCATCAATTTTGGTTGATTTAAATAATTACTATAAGGCATTTTCCTTCAAAACCCTAATGCAGGGTTTCTACAAACTACACAGGCTTGAGGGGGCTCTTTTAAGGTTTAAATGTATTTTGATTGCTTTCAAACACCCAATTGATCATCAAAGGGTCTGTATAAATTGTTTACACATTTCCCAAACATGAGTTTACCTAGATCATTCATACAAAACATTCTAAATAAGAATTTTCATAGTATTTTTTTAACATACTCTGATTGTAATACCCTAATACAAGGTTTTGTTCACACTTTCATCATTTTAGGGTCTTAAAAATCCCTCAATAATATATTTTACCAATTTCTCCTATCCTCAAGTCATAAAAAAACTTAACACACCTCATTCTTGCACCACACCTCCAAGTTTCTTAATAATCTCACTACACAAGATATGCACTTAGACTGCTTGTGTATCTACCAAGAAAATTTAAATACATATGATTCACTTGGGATCTTATTGAAAGGTTCCATACATATTATCATCTATGACTTATCTCCCAACTCCATATGAATTCTTTGTCAACCTCTATACTCACCTATAATCTGTTATGGAGAACTTGTACACATTTTCTTTGACTAAGTTGCTAAATAGGGTACCTCATAGTTTTATCAACTTGGACCTTTAGCCTTTGTTAAAGGTAAACAACGACTATATATACATATTAAGAAACTAATCCAGTGTAACCACTCCTAGAAAACACCTTGTTTACATTGACATCCCTGACAGATTACTGGACCATTACTCTTAGTTCCAATGTTATGCATATATTGACAGACCTACAAACATAAAACCTCTCTCACCTATAGAACAAGATACACTTCTTAAAGGTATAAATAATTTCAAAATATCAATCACCTCCATAAACTTTGTTAATACACATATTTAAAAATATCACTCCCATGCATTGGGATCACAGAATTCCTTAACAACTGTCCTGTAATACAATAACATAACAAAGCATTCATTGCTAAATGATTATGACATTAACATATCAAAATGGATTTAAAAAATTTATCAACACTCAAACCCATAATTATCATTCATTCTTCATTTTTTTGATCTTATTCATTACACATTCTTGCCCTAATGGGCAAAATATAGGGGTTTGTCACTATCTTTTTCTCCTCTTTTTGCACCCCTACTTTCTAAAAATAAAACTATCACTACTAGCCTCATACTAACTAACTAATAATTACTTCTTCTCCTCAATGAAACTTTATCTTTTTATTCAATCCAAAATTGTTATAGAACAAGAACTATTATCTAACTACCCACTTCCTTGGCAACTGCCTTAAAAGGCTCTATATTCATTGTTTCTTGGTTTTATTGGCACCTATTAAAGATATATATGGAAAACACTTTCTACAACACATCTAGACCTTTTTTAAGACTCTATAACAACTTTGAACATCATTACATGACTTTCCATTTCTTAAAAGGTTTCTACTTACACTTACACAAATTCAAATATTTAAATTGGTGTTTTGGGGGGAAAGTTCCCTAGACCAAGAACAACCACTACAAAACTACCTCATGAATCACTCACCCTCAATGGGATGTTTAAGGGACTTAAGACACTTAAAAATAATCAAATTTTATCATTTATTTGATGCCCCTATATCATATATAAAAGTATAATTTATATAATATTACAACTAATCAAAATAATTATCTTGCATATTTACATCTATTTCCATTCCAAATCATCCTGTACACTATAAACCTAGCTAGATATCATGTATCTTTGCTATTGAAATCAATCAAACATAATTTTAAATCATTAATTTCTATGTTTAGCATATCTTAGTATTATAATTCTAAATATTTATTTGTCTAAGTTTGTAATTAATTTATTTTCTATATATTAGTTTATCACCCTCATGCTTGAAATTTTTATATCTTACTAACCCTAAGCCCCATAATCATAAATTTGGGGTTAAACATTTGGTGAACCTGACCTTTGTGTCTCTTTATGAAAACCCTATCGTGACCTCATGTATTTAGCATCTTAAGGTTTTTCCTTGTTTATTTATAGATTTATTCTATTATCTATATGCAACCTAAGCATAACCCTATATTAGGTGGTGTTTCTATTGAACACTAGGAGTTTCCTCTTTTTCCACCTAAGATGGCTCAAACCAATGAAGTATCAAATCTAATGCCTAGAAGGTGCAAGTAATGATACTAAATAAAATGCTGATGAGCTTATCATAGAAGATGATTCTGATAATTAAAATACTAAATCTAATGCAAATAATAAACATGAAAAAATAGATCAAGAGAAAGTAAAAACTATTGCTATGTGTTTAACCGTAAAATGAAATATGTGTTATTTTTAATTTAATATTAGGGTTAATAATATAGGAATGAAATGGCACAAGGGTGATAATTAGATCTATAGCAAGCCAATTAAATGTTAAACTCAAATATACACATACACTAAAGTTATTATGTTGAGATAATATAAATATGGAAAGTAAAATTATGCTATATATAGAAATGAAAAAGAATAGAAGTACCTAGCTTATTCTGATGCTAATGAAATTATGGATCTAGAATAGGTTGAAAGAAAGTGAGAAGATAGTTCTAAAACAATTATTATATTCTAAATTTGGTGCCACTATCTATATTAATAATCGTGTCAACCCTAGATGATTATGTTGACACTACTATCTGAGTGTAATGATAGTGTCCTATATGAAATATTTGGTGAAATAGGATATGACCATGTGGATACTTTTGGGTTTATTTGTGCCTTCACTATGGTGCATTCATATCTAAGTCATAAATAGTTATTCCTTGTGAATTGTAAAAATCCTAACTTTCCCTTCAATGTGACCTTGGGAAAAAATGGGTTAGTGGGCATATAATGTCGATTTGACCCCAATTACCCCACTCTCAAAGGGCACTACTTGTTGACAACTTTGACCTCGCAAGTTAAATTGTCACCCTTACCATTCAAAACTTTGAATGCCATGCCATTTTGCCTTGTGATTCAGTATTTGATCCTAAAAAATCATTGAATAATTTATGGTTAATAGGTCTTAAGGTTTTTTAGGTGATTTAAGGTCTTTTCCTTCACTTGTCTTGTGCTTTCTAGTCATTTTTTGGCTTTTTCGAGTCATTTTTCAGTGGTAAGAAGATCCTAGAGTGTATTGATAAGTGTCATCATATGTTTAAAATTCATTACATCCCTAAAAAATTAATAATCAGGTTGATCATATTCTAGACTAATTAGGTTGATCACATTCTAGACTAACTTTATGCCTCATTTCTATGCAAAATTTGACCATTTTGTGCCATTTAGAGAAGGTTTTGATAGTGTCTAATCATAAGAGATATTGATTAAATATTTATTAACTTAATAATACATGTGAAATAATTTATAAAACCTTTTAAAATATTACATTTAGATCTTCTTGGTGAAAATAACATTTTTAGTACAAAATCAGGCTTGTTTGAGGCATTCACTTTGGTTTTTAGTGGATTTTTGTGATAAAATAATCATGGAGGAATAATTAGGTCATTAAATGGTTATATAAGTGGGTTGGAGGAATTTAAAAGTAAAAACATTTAAAAATCCAACATCACTCCATTTTTTACCTTTCTTACATGTCTAGAAGGGCGATTTTCAAATGCTCGGTACAAGAGAGGAGAGAGAGTTGGGATATGAAAATTTGGAAATTGTTAGGGGTCTGAGTAATATTGAAATTTGTGGAATTATTTTTTATGTTAGTTCCCTCATATTTATGAACTATCACTAAGAGTGATAGTAGGTCATTATAGCCTATGCATCTGAGAGGGGTATATTCTTGGGCCTATTTCTCAAGATCAATAAAAAATGAAGAGAAATGGTTTTGGGGAATTTTTTTAGGGTCATGAAACTCATTTTAATCATGTTATTATTTTATTTTACCTTCACTTGTATGGATTTAGGCAAAAACAATACTTTTTAAGATTTTTGAGTTAAAATGAATGTTCCAGGGATCACAAAAAGATGAAAATTAATGGAAAATTAATATTAGGAATTTTTTAACCTGATAAAATTAAAAAATATGGAAAAATCCATCCCAAATTTCCCAAAATATTTCATTCTTTTGGGACAGTTAGAAAATACCTTCAAATGACAAGCCTTCCAAAGGCAATTTCATGGTTTTGGTACTTCTAGGTGGTTCCAAATCATAGAAATTGACATGGATAATGGTGGGGGAATTATAAAAGTGAATCAAATATTTTTTTAAGGTTTCATACCTGTATGAGCTCCCCGATGAAAAATTTCACTTCTAGGGCTAAAAGGGTTAATTAGGCCTAATTTGGCAATCTAAATGGACTAGAAAGCATATCAAAACTTGGATTTTGGACATTAAATTTTTTATGGAGATGTGAAATTATATTGGGTACTTATAAAAATTCTTGGTTTTATATTATCTCTTCTAGATTCTCCTAGATAAGGAGCTTTGTAGGAAAGTAGGGCTATAAGGAATACATGGGAAATGCATGATTTTGGTGTTGTTCTAGGATTTGTTGAGTATTTGATACCTAAAATTTATTTTAAATAGGTTTTTTATGCCCTTGATAATCCTTCCATGGTGGATAGATGCTAGATTGATGTAAAATTGAAGAAAATTCCTCCTGTTCCTTCTATGCCTTGGTGAAAAAATGAGCCCTTTAAAGAGTTTGAAGGCTAAATAGGTGCATATAGCCTATTACAAAGAATTATAAATTTTAGTATGGATATGGCATGACATATTAAAGGTAGGAAGAGGTCAAGGAAGATTTATAATGATATAAATATTTGGAAAAGGTCTCCAACAAGTGCAAATATGACTCTTCCTCTTCCAAATGCACATGTGCAAGACAAAGTCAATTTGATTAAGGAGTCTTGTAACTAACTATTGAAAAGTGTTTTAGAATCATTAATAAGCCTATATAAGAGTTAAAATCAAATAAGTTTAAGGAATTTAAGACCTACATCCATGGAAGAGACTTTTTCATCAAAGGAGACAAGAAGGCTAAAATCTAGGGATTGGTGCAAGAGTATAGGCACTCTCCAAGTGCTCTAAGTTTGACCAAACATAATGATAAGTATTATAAGACCCATAAATTTTTTATAATTTATTTTCCATGCCACCTTATGAAGGTCCAATTTTTGAGCAGCTAAAAATGTGATGTAACACTTTTGGAGGAGCCATTTGACCAAGTTTGAGTTCCCCTACTTTGGGGCTACTTTGTGTCTAAGCATTTCTTTGATATATGTATTATTTTTTATAGAATATAAAATGACTCTCTTTGATATTTGGATTGTTCCTAAAGGCTTCCAAAATTTTTATTCACCTTTTGAGAGTAATAAGAAACATAATTCCTCCATTTTTAGGTCTTTTCTAGTGAAGTGTATGTGCTTGCCATTGGTATAACTTAGTGAAATACTTATTTTCCTTAGTTATAGTCCAGTTTTGTACCTTCATGAGATATTTTTGATGTTCTAAAGATCATTATAAGTGTCCAAATAAACCATAAGTTCATGTATTATATGAGAGTTTACTCCTTCTTTGCATGAGTTGAGTTTGTAGGGTCCTTGTTGTGAAATATTGATGTAAAAATCTTACTTGGGTGTAGTGAATGTGTGTGTAAGCTTTTTTACTTTAATATAATTGTCATTAAAAAGAATTAGAGTTCACAAAAAAATTAGTGCATCACCTTCCATTTCAAGTTTCATTCATTTTCATTTTATTTTGCACTCTTTTCCTTGTTAGAATTAGTAATTAATAGCTTAAAAGTAGGTTTTAGTGAGAGCACTAAGTAACCAACCCTATATGGAGATTCTCTACATTCTTAAGTCACCCACACTTTGGAGAGATTACATGTTCCAAAAGGAGTGAGGAATTTCACACTTCTCACAAGGGCACACTCCTGATTGACAATAGTTTTTAGCATGCCCAGTGGGATCCATTGCAACTGGTCTTGATGAAATGATAGTTGCAACAATGTTCTTCATGAAGTATTTAGTGATTTCAAGCTCAAGCAATTTCTTGTAATAGTCTAGGCATAGTTTCCAAATAAGTATATTTTTAATAAATTATCATGAATGAGTTTTGATGGCTATGTATGAAGAGAATTCCTATGCTATGTTTCCTTATCAGCCATATGATGAATCATACCAGCCTTGCCATGATACCTATGAGCCTTTTTATGAGCCTAATCAGCCTTATCAGGAGTATTATCAAAGCTATGTTGAGGCTTATCAAGGTTCTCATGATCCTTATTATCAAGAGCATGACTCTTACCTTCCTTGTGAGCCATATTGGTCTCAAGACCAGATTTCACCTTTCCCATATGGCTATGATGTTGCATATGAGCAACCTTGTCTCCAAGAAACAATGGATGAAATAGAGCTCAAAATATTAGCTTATGAAAGAAAATTTTGTTCAATCTCTAAGTATGAAGAAGTGAATGGTCTATTTCAAAATGTGTATAATGATCCAAAAGAGATAAATGAGTTATGTATTTTTGTATTGGAGAAGATGGAGGCTTGGGAAAGGCAAAAAATTGAGTTGAACCAGTTGTCTCAAGAGGGTTCTTGTGTTCTTTATTATCATGAAGTTCTTAAGCATGTTAATTGAGTGCCAAGGGAGCTTCTTAGTTGGAATCAATAGCCTATTCAAGAGACTATTCATGAGATGAAACATTCTTATAGTCCCCTTTCTTCACCACTTATCCATCAAGTTCAAGTTGTCCATGAGGACAAGGAGGTTTCAGACTTTGATGATGTAATGGCCAAGTGGAAGGAGCAGAATATAGAAGTATTTAGGAATTCCTCTTTCCCTCCTCTCCAAGACTCCCTAAATGACTCAATTTCCCTCAAGATCCTAAAATAATATCATTATCAACCTTACATTCTTCATATTCCCTCTCAATCAAATGAATTTCATCACCCTCCCACCATCTCCCTTCAAAATGAGGAGCCTATTTTATGGAGGATAGATAAAAAGGTTGTAGCTGCAAGCCAAATTCTTGAAAAGTGTGAAGATAATGCTTCAAGTTTGTATGAGGAGGAGTTTTTCATTGGTACTCCACTTGAGGTTGTAGTTGGGAATGAGATTACAATTGAGAATGAGAAGGCTGGTCTTGATGTGGAAGAAATCCATGAGATAGTACAAACTAAAGTCATAAATGAGATTGAGGTATCTCCATTTGATGAGAAACAAAAGGATGATTAGTAGTTGTAACTTGAATCTTTTCAAATGATTGAAGAGACTTTTATGGATGTGTTGCCCATTTGAGATCATGTTTATGAGAAATTTGATTAAGTGTCACCTATTCAAGATCATGATGTAGCTTGGGTTGACTATTCAAAGCTCCTTGAAGATCTTAATGAACTTGCAAGTAAGAATGATGAGGTCATTTAAAGGCAATTCATAGATGAGGTATCACTAGATTAGGTTTTAGATGATAACCAATATGAAAAAAATTGAAAGAATTAGATGAGTTTGTCTTCGTTGGCAATTGGTTTGCTGTTGATGACTTATTTGATGAGATGCTAAGAAAGCTGGTAGGCAAGAAGATTGCCTCATCAAAGGTTATATTCAATAAAAATCCTAATTTTCAACTTGTATCATCTCTTGGAATGAGTGAATTTATGAATTTCCATTTTGAGCTAGGTGGATCATGTTTTGTCATGGTTAATTAGTCTAGTTTGTTTGTGTTTGTCCCAAATAAGTGCTTTGTTTGCACATTTGCTTTGTTTAGTTAGTTTTCTTATTTTGTGTGTTTCCCTTCTTGTTTTAGAGGAAAGAGTTGTCTTATTTCAAATAAAAATTGGTACTTGTATTCATGGATCAGATTTTTCACTATTTTATGAGCCTAAATGTTAGGAACATGCTCTAGTTCTCAACCATAGTGGGCATGCTTCCTAGTAGAGTCACCAAAATGTTGACAATTTTGACCTCACAAGTTAAATTGCCACCCATACCTTTTGAAACTTTTCATTCCATGCCATTTTTACTTGTGAGTGAGTATTTGATCCTAAAAAATCATTGAAGAATTCATGGTTAATATGTCTTAAGGTTGTTTAGGTGATTTAAGGTCTTTTCCTTCACTTGCCTTGTGCTTTCTAGTTATTTTTGGCCTTTTTGAGGAATTTTTTTATGGTAAGAAGAGATTGGAGTGTATTTATAAGTTTAAAATTAAGATTAAAGGTCATTAAATCCCTAAAAAATGAATAATTAGGTTGATCACATTCTAGATTAACTCTATGCCTCATTTCTATGCAAATTTGATCACTTTGTGCCATTCAGAGAAGGTTTTGATAGTGTATAATCATAAATAATATTTATTAAATATTTATTAACCTAATTAGATATGTGGGAGACTTTTTAAAACATTTTACAACATTCCATTTAGATCTTCTTGGTGAAAATAGAATTTTCAATGCAAAATCAAGCCTTTTTGAGGCATTCACTTTGGTTTTCAAAGGATTTTTGTGAGAAAAGAATCATGAAGGATTAATTTGGTCATGATATGGTAATATAATTTGTTTTTTAGGAATTTATAGGTAAAAAAATTTCAAAATCGAACTTCATTCCATTTTTAACCTTTTTTACATGCCTAGAAGGGAAGTTTTCATATGCTCAGTACGAGAAGAGGAGAGAGAGCTGGGATATGAAACTTTGTAAATTGTTAGGGGTATAAGTAATATTGAAATTAATAAATTTTTTTTCCATATTTGTGCTCTTATATTTATGAACAATCATTAAGAGTGATAGCAGGTCACTATAGCCTATGCATCTGAGAGGGGTCTATTCTTGGGCCTATTTCTCAAGCTCAGTAAAAAATGAATAAAAATTATTTTTGGTAATTTTTTAAGGGGTAATGAGTCTCCTTTTCATCATGTTATTATTTTTTTGTACCTTCACTTGTAGAGATTTGGGCAAAAATAGTACATTTTGAGCTTTTTGAGCTAAAATGAATGTTCCAAGGATCAAAAAAAGATGAAAATTGATATAAAAGGAATATTAGGACATTTTTTACCTTATAAAATAAAAAAATACATAAAAATACATCCAAAAGTTCCCAAAAATTTTCATTCTTTTTGGACAGTCAAAAAATGCCTTTAAAGGACAAGCCTTCCAAAGGCCATTTCATGGTTTTGGTACTTTCAGGTGGTTCCAGATCACAAAAATTTACATGGATCATGGTGGGGGAATTATAAAAGTTAATAAAACATTTTTTTTAGGTTTCATACCTGTATGAGCTCCCAGATGAAAAATTTTCTTCTAGGGCTAAAAGGGTTAATTAGGCCTAATTTGGCAATCTAAATGGGCTAGAAAGCATATCAAAAATTGAGTTTGGACATGAAATTTTTTATGGGTATGTGATAGGATATTTTGTACCTATAAAAAGTCTTGGTTTTACATTATTTATTCTAGATTGTCCTAGACAAGGAGCTTTGTAGGAAAATAGGGCTACAAGGAATACATGGGAAATGTATAATTTTGGTGTTGTTCCAGGTCTTGTTGAGTGTTTGATGACTAAAATTTATTTTAAATTTGTATTACATTCCATTTAAAATCCTTCCATGGTGGAGAGATTTTGTCTTGATGCAAATTTGAAGAAAACTCCTCCTTTTCCTTCTATGCCTGAGTGAAAAAATGAGCCCTTTGAAGAGTTTGAAGGCTAAATAGATGCATATAGCCTATTAAAAAGACTTATAAATTTTATGAAGGATATGGAATTAAATTTTCAAGGTATTAATAGGTCAAGGAATATTTATAATGAAATAAGTATTTGGAAAAGGTCTCCAACAAGTGCAAATAAGACTCTTCCTCTTCTAAATGCATATGTGCAAGACAAAACCGATTTGATTAAGGAGTCTTGTAAAAAACGCTTGAAAAGTGTTTTATAATCATTAATAAGCCTATATAAGATTTAAAATAAAATAATTTTAAGTAATTTAAGACCTACATCCATGGAAGAGACTTTTTCATCAAAGGAGATAAAAAGGCTAAAATCTAGGGATTGGTACAAGAGTATAAACACTCTCCAAGTGCTCTAAGTTTGAACAAACATAGTGATGAGTATTATAAGACACATAAAAATTTTATAACTTATTTTCTATGCCACTTTATTAAGGGCCAATTTTTGATAAGCTAAAAATGTGATGTAGCACTTTTGGAGGAGCCAGCTGACCAAGTTTGAGGTCCCCTACTTTGAGGCTGCTTTGTCTCTAAGAATTTATTTTCTATATGTATTATTTTTTCCATAATTTAAGATGAAAATATTTTATATTTTTATTTTTAATAAAGGCTTCCAAAATTTATATTCACCTTTTGAGAGCAATAAGAAGCAAAATTCCTCCATTTTCATGTTTTTTCTAGTGAAGTGTATGTGCTTGCCATTGGTATAACTTAGTCAAATACTTGTTTTCCTTGGTTATATTATGGTTTTGTACCTTCATGAGATATTTTTTATGTTCTATATATCATTATAAGTGTCTAAATCAAGCTTAAGTTCATGTATTATATGTGAGTTTAGTCCTTTACATGCATTGAGTTTGTAAGTTCCTTATTGTGAAATATTGGTGTAGAAATCTTACTTGGGTGTAGTGAATGTGTGTATAATATTTTTTTAATATCATATAAGTTTCATTTAAATAAATTTATTTCATAAAATAATTTTATTTCATAAAATAATTGGTGCATCACCTTCCATTTCAAGTTTTATTTAGTTTCATTCATTTTCATTGTATTTTGTACCCTTTTCCTCGTCAAAATTAGTAAGTAATAGCTTAAAAATAAGTTTTAGTGAGATCACAAAGGGAACCACAACTCTTTAGAGATTTTCTCCATTATTAATTCACCAACACTTTGGAGAGATTCCATGTTCCAATAGGAGTGAATAATTTCACGCTTTCTCACAAGGGCACACTCCTGATTGACAATAGTTTTTGGCATTCCTGATGGGATCCATTAGAGTTGGTATTGATTAAATTGTAATTATATTAGTGTTATTCATTAATTATTTGGTGATTCCAATATCAAGCAATTTATTCTAATAGTCTGGGCACAATTTACAAGTAAGTCTATTTTCATTGCATTATCATGAATGTGTTTTGATGGTTGTGTATGGAGAGAATTCATATGCTATGTTTCCTTATCATCCCTATGATGAATCATACTAGCCTTTTCATGATACCTATGAGCCTTTTTATGAGACTAAACAGCCTTATCAAGAATATTATCAAAGCTATGTTGAGCCTTATCAAGTTTCTCATGATCCTTATTATCAAGAGCATGACTCTTACCTTCCTTGTGAGCCATATTGGTCTCAAGACCAGATTTCACCTTTCCTATATGGTTATTATGTTGCATATGAGCAACCTTGTCTCCAAGAAACAATGGATGAAATAGAGCTCAAAATATTAGCATATGCAAGAAAAGTTTGTTCAAACTCTTCGTATGAAAAAGTGAATGGTCTATTTCAAAATGTGTCCAAAAATCCAGAAGAGATAAATGAGTCGTGTATTTTTGTCTTGGAGAAGATGTATTCTTAGGAGAGGCAAAAAATTGAGTTGAAATAGCTATCTCAAGAGGGTTCTAGTGTTCCTTATTCTCATGAATTTCTTAACCATGGTCAGTGTGTGCCAATGAAGCTTCCTAGTTGGAGTCAAGAGCCTATTCAAGAGACTACTCATGAGACTAAACCTTCTTATAGTCCCCTTTCTTCACCAATCATCCCTTAAGTTCAAGTTATCCATGATGACAAAGAGGTTTCAAACTTTGATGAGGTAATGGCCAAGTAGAAGGAGCTGAATATAGAAGTCTTTAGGAATTCCTCTTTCCCTCCTCTCCAAGACTCCCTAAATGACTCAATTTCCATCAAGATCCTAAAATCATATCATTATCAACCTTCCATTCTTCATATTCCATCTCAATCAAATGAATTTCATCACCCTCCCACCATCTCCATTCTTCAAAATGAGGAGCCTATTTTATGGAAGATAGAAAAAGAGGCTGTAGCTGTAAGCCAAATTCTTGTAGAGTGTGAAGATAATACTTAAAGTTTTTATGAGGAGGGGTTTTTCATTGGTACTCAACTTGAGGTTGTAGTTGGGAATGAGATTACAATTGAGAATGAGAAGGCTGGTCTTGATGTGGAAGAACTCCATGAAATAGTACAAACTAAAGTCATAAATGAGATTGAGGTATCTCCACTTGAAAATGATCAACAAACCTTTCAAAATGATCTAATTCAGATTAATCAAAATGAGAAACAAAAGGATGATTGGTAGTTGTACCTTGAATCTTTACAAGCGATTGAAGAGATTTTTAGGGATATGTTTCCCATTAGAGAGCATGTTTATGAGAAATTTGATCAAGAGTTACCTATTCAAGATCATGATGTAGCTTGGGTTGACTACTCAAAGCTCCCTGAAGAGATTGATGAACATGTAGGTAAGAAGGATGAGGTCATTTAAAGGCAACGCATAGATGAGGTATCACTAGATAGGGTTGTAGATGACAATAAATATGAAAAATATCCAAAAGTACTAGATGAGTTTGTCTTTTTTGGTGATTGGTTTATTATTGATGACTCATTTGATGAGATGCTAAGAAATTTTGTAGGCAAGAAGAGTGCTTCATCAAAGGTTATATTCAATAAACATCCTACTTTACAACTTGTATCATCTCTTGGAATGAGTGAGTTTATGAATTTACATTTTAATCTAAGTGGATCATGTTTTTTCATGGTTAGTTAGTTTAGTTTGTTTGTGTTTGTCCCAAATAAGTGTTTTTTTTGCACATTTGCTTTGTTTAGTTAGTTTTCTTATTTTGTATGTTTCCATTCTTATTTTGGAGGAAGAAGTTGTCTTATTTTAAATCAAAAATGGTGCTTATAGTCATGGATCAGATTTTTCATTATTTTGTGAGCCCAAATGTCATGAATCTGCTTTGGTTCTCAAGCATAGTGGGCATACTTCCTAGTAGAGTCACCAAAATGTTGATAATTTTGACCTCACAGGTTAAATTGTCACTCCTACCATTTGAAACTTTGCATGTTATGCCATTTTGCTTTGTGAGTTAGTATTTGATCCTAAAAAATCATTGAATAATTCATGATTAATAGGTCTTAAGGTTGTTTAGGTGATTTAAGGTCTTTTCCTTCACTTGCCTTGTGCTTTCTAGTCAGTTTTTGGCCTTTTCGAGTCATTTTTTGATGGTAAGAAGAGCTTGGATAGTAACATTGATGCTATATTGAATGTTAGTATCCAAGGAGTAATAAAATAGGTGCAAGCTCAAAATTGTAGAGGTGTAAGATATGCACGTTTTAAGTATTCTAGGAAAGATATAATGTCTTTGTCATCAATATAAGATAGGTTAGACCAAGAGTTAGACCAAGGGGCATAAGATAGAGTAGATGCAAGGTTTATGTAATCAAGGAGAGTGTAAAACTAAGAGGAATAGATAAGGTATAAGTTTTCCAAATGTACAAGACTGAAGTGTTACATAATCCTAAAATATCATCTACATTCCCCTCCCCCTTTTAATCTAGTAATGAAATTGATAGTTTAAAGGAATTGGATAAGTACATGGGTGTGTATGCACACCTTATCTTTGCTTAAGTTAAATTTGAGTGATTTTTTGGTGATTTATCTATAACCAAGAGCATGTTACAATATACAATCAATGCATATAATCTGGGTTAAAATTACTTAAAATATATTTAAATTTAAATAGCAAGGTTTAGGAGTATACTTGTTTGTCGATAAAACTACCTTGGCTATTGGAAAGTTGTTTTGAAAAATATGTATCATTTTAAGGATATAAAACTAAGATTAGGATAAACATATATAAATATTTAAAGTGCATATATCCAAGGATATATATATATATATATATATATATATATATATATATAGAAAGAGATTTGAAGTCATATGACACCAAATTTGAAATAAAAGTGAATTGCCACCAAGCAATTGAGATTATCTCAGCCTTTCAAACCAATGATACTTATAACTTGGTGAGGCTAGATGATAAAGTCCAACCTAAAAATTTGGAAAGGTTGAGTGAGTTGATCACCTCAACCATACCAAAATTTGAACCAACTACTATAGTGGATTGGCTCAATACGGTCTGTAAACATTTGTGGGTATCAATACATGTAATGGTTTTAGATTCTAAATCTGATTTTTATTTTACAATATTATGCACATGTTGCATAACATATACACCTTAGATATCTCTCATGTTGAAACTATGTATAACAATGGTACCAATGTATATAATTCTAACACAACTATGAATCTAAATCATATAACTATGTAAGTGTGGAGTACATGATTCCAAAGAATGCCCCCACTTTATATGGGTAAATATAAAAACTAATATAAATACTGATGTGGATGAAATGTTTTCAAAACATCTCCTTGTAAAATGAAGATTTTGAATACTGAATATGAATAAAGAACATGCTTCCAAAGCATGCCCCCACTAAATCTATGAATTGATATAAGTACCATATACTAAATAAATATGGATAATATGTTTCCCAAGCATTCCCCCATTGAATATGCAAACTAATATAAGTAAAAAATACTGAATGAGTGTGGAGAGCATGCTTCCAAAGCATGCCCCCACTAAATTTGATAATTCTGTCAAGTGTGGATAACATGCTTCCCAAACATGCCCCCACTAAATATGATAATTATGTCAAGTGTGGAGAACATGCTTCCCAAACATGCCCCAACTAATATTACCCCATTTAAGGTGAGGGAAAGATAATAATTGGGAATTAAGTCACCTCAAAAGTGTGAGACAATTGTATAATTTGTGGATGTAACCATGTAGCATATAGAAGGAACATGTCCAGATAAATGTATCATTAAAGTGCATAGAACCAATATGACCATATGTAGGCATAAGATGTATGATAAATATCATAGAAACATATAGATAATAACAATACAATATCAACAAGAAAATAACCACACACATAAAATCACTCAAAATAAAGTCAACAAGAAATGGTCCAAAGAGATCATAAACAAAGGGCATGTTCAAATGTCATACAATTAAACATACATGACCTACTCAAATGTCCATGAAATCAAGAATGACATATTCAAATCTCCATACCAGAAATAATGGCATGATGTAAATATCAAATAAAGCATGCATAAGCATGAGGGATGAAAGCAAAGTAGTATATTCAAATGCTCAAATAAGCACAAAAAGACATGCAAAGAAGTGCACAAAGTAAATCATAAAAAACCAACATAAACATGTCATAGTTGTCCATAGATCCAATGTGTTAGAAAATTATGTCAAGTGTATAGCATATGAATTATCCTTTGTAATATATAATCATGGATAATAGGCATATATAAGTACATATGTAAACTAAAACATGATAATATGGACTAATAATTGAATCATATAACTTGTATGTATCAAGATCAAAGAAGCAGATGCCCCCAATGTCCATATGACATGAGTAGAGGGAAATCCCAACATCTAAAGTAAGAGTGTATCATGTATTTGTGTATGTTTGTATCACATTTAATGTATAAGTGTGCCACATATATGTATGTAGGAGTAACTAAGTATGTGGTCCATCAATATGGAAGTAACATATGGATGCCAAGGATCCAATAGAAAAAATAAGTATCGATGGGGTTTTTTGGATTTTTGGATACACACACACATTAGTGTTTTCAGAGAGACTAAGATATGATATTATCCAATGGATGATCATATGTATCTCCCACATTCAGTGCCTTATAACCTTAAGTTAGATCTTTTACATTATTTGCATCATGATTGATGTTGATGGTTCATTTGACACACCAACTTAGGCTGGGTGTAAATCCACCAAACCTCTCCTAAAAGAAGATGGTATCTCCCCAATGTGTGTTACTTCTATGTCTTAGCTTGTAGGGTAACTCAATAGTTGATGTGAAACTATTTCGTTTCAAGGGTCACGCTTACAATAAATTCAAAAAAATGATGGGTAATGCTAGTCTTATGGATCTATTACTTAGAGAATCATTAAAAGTAGATTTGTCAATAAAATATAATTGATTAAATAATTATTCATTGAATACAAGGGGTTATACAATGTATTAATCAACAATGAAAAGTTTTTACAATCAAGATATACATGTAAACATAGATTGTAACTTTCAGATCTATTTTACCTATTCTAACATGTTTATAAAAAAAACAAAAGACAAGGGAAAAGATAAAGATATCATCCCCTTTTTTATCTAGAATAATTGTGATTCATTTGATTTGGATGAACTCCATGGAACCAATCTATTATATGTCCATTATGTACACAACCATAAACAAAGATGATGCAAGAGTCTAAAGTATTCAAATATGAAGAAATATGGACAAAACCACCATATACATGTGCAGATGATGAAAAACAATCTTCATAACCTTTATGTTGATATATATTTTCTTGAAAACATTGTATGGATCCACCAAAAAACATGTAAATTACAAAAAATGCTTCATAACAACATTACTCACAAGAAAAACTAACTACAAAAAGCAATAAATTGCACAAAAGAAGTGTTTGGTCCTTTTCTCTATCCTCTAATTCTTAATCAACTAGCCCTCTCTAAGTCCTCTATCTGACTTTATATATATTTTCAATCCAACATCACCCACCCATTAGGTGGCTACAAATATTAAATGAAAGGCATCAACAATGGTCCAAATTTAATGTGAACCAACATGCCCAAAGAAATACATGCCAAGACCATTAATGATAGGATCACATTAAATTCAAGGGGTAGATAATTATAGGGAATAATAAAATATTCAAAGTATTCACACTCAATAGAAGAGCTCATTCCTTCATGTCAAATTTCTTCATGCTTTATCTTCTTTTCATACTCCTAATGCATGAGTCATAGCTCCATTAAATGTTAGTTACAAGTCTTAACTTTAATAATTCACATATCTTATTTGAATCCTATGCAAACATTAAATAAAAATGTGTTAATTTCCTATCAAATGCAAAAGACATCAAAATTTATAAACACATAGTATTTTAAAGAAGTAGAGCCTTGTGATTGAAATGTTAACAAGATTTTCATCTTACATTTATATAATTTCAAAATAACATCATTAAAAATATGGGGAATTCATATTTCTAAGACAATAAATATAATAAAAAATGGAGATAAGAATCAAAATATATGGCTTTAAAACTAACATGCATTCATGCATATCCACATCAACACCTTCAAAATACATGAAAAGAGAAATTCTTAAAATAAAATATGAACAATACCCATCATATCTTATGTTTTTGTAATTTTATTGAAAATATACTCAAAAGTGTATTTTTATTTTTTCTAAATTATTGAATTAACCACTATGCATTACCCTTTTGTGCCTTTTAGTCAAAAGTTGGCTATGTCAAATCATCCTATAAGGGCAACTTCGCACCTTCAAATCTTTCCATTGGTGAAATCGATCACTTTTAAATTAAATGAATTAAATTATCATGATATAAAGGTAATATCATACAAATTTTCAAGTATTTTTTAGTTTATTTAATAGTGAGATCAAAGTTTTTAAAATTTCCTATTAGCCAGATTTGAAAATTAGAAACACAAAATAACCAAGTAAAAATTAGTGGAGAAACCTATTTTCAATATTGCTTACTTTGCAAGTGGGAGAGAATACTATACAAATTTTATTACTAATATGATCCTCACACATTTGGATATCATTTTTAAAGTTTATAATATTATTTTATATTATTTATTTATGAAAAATTGAGTTTGAATAGTGTGAAATATCTAGATTTAGTCACTAGGAAGACACAAAAAACTATACACTTTTTTTCATGGTTGTGCATTTTTCAATTTAGGAACTATTTAGTGTGAATTCATTTAAAATTATATTCTCATTACTATTGAATAATCTCATGAAAATTTTCATAAGAAATAGATGTGTTTTGAGAGTGAGAAGTTAGGTTTGAAAGGTATGTAGTAGGCAGATTTGGTACTTGGGAAATAGAAAATTACTCGCTAGCTTATTTTTATGGTTGTGCATTTGGTACTTAGGAAATTATTATTTTATGATTTTTTTTCATATTTTCATTCTTATTAAATTTTTATATACTCATGAAAATTTTTAATATAATTTAATGTGTTTTACCCTTGTGAAACTAGGTTTGAAACGTGTACAGTAAGTAGATTTGGAAACTTAGAAGGCAAAGAAAATGACTAATTAAAAAGTAGTTCAATACCTAGTTTTGATGACTACGAATTTTATGTCCATAAATGATATATGATATGAATTTATTCACACTCACATTTTTATTTATCAATGAAAAAAATTAAGAACATTGGATATAATTTACTATTGTGAAAATAAACTTGAAGACTGTGTAGTGGGTAGATTTGATAATTAGAAAGACAAAAAAATGACCAATGTAAAATTTATTTTTAAACTCAGTTTTTATGGCTACACAATTTATATTTAAGGAAGTTATTTTATACAAATGTTTTCACTTTACACTCTCCCCACATTTTTATACCAACCCAAAAAATTTCATATGAAATAGACATGATTTGACCATATGAAATGCCAGCCCAAAAGTGACTTCTAGCAATATTTGAAAACTAAAAAGATAAAGATCAATGTAAATTTTTTTTTTGATGGTTGTACATTTTTCACATGAAAAAATAATTTCTTATGATTTTATTCACATGTGAAATATTCCTACATTTGGCTACCATCATGTAACATTTGTGCATAATTGGACCTCATTTAAATGTGCAAAAATATGTTTGAAAAGTGCCCAGTGGTAACAAATAGAAATTGGACTAGGCAAAATTGTATCCAAAGGTAGATTGAGTTTTAAAAACTAATTTTTTTTTCCCATGATTTCATAGATGAAATTAGTTTGTGTTATGAAAGCAATAATAAATGTCGACTCTGTTGGAAAATACTACCAAGTATTTTGGAACAAAGAAATAGTTAGAGAACCTAGAATTTCTAACTAAAACAAAGTATAAAACATGAAAAAATCTAATAATTTATAACATGGGAGTAGATAAGTGACCAAATTAATATTATTTATTCACTCCATGTGTGAAAAATAAATTAATTTACCATTTCAAGGATTACTTATTGTGACTCTAACCATCAAGCAAGTGAGTCCTACCTTGTAAATGTTTGCCTAGACATTGCTCCGCTACTAGTTAGGAATCTATAGCCCTGATGAAGTTATATATTATCCCACTTAAATATTTAATCCACTATTATCCAAGTTGAAAAACCTATAGTGGAGGTCGCTTAAATCATCCAAAACTAAGTTATTCTGAAATTGATTTTCTTCTTTTTATGTCTTAGTTCAGGGTTGGGGACCACCATGATAAATGAAAGGTGTGACTATAAGTTTTTCACCCTAGGATTTCATCACAACAAGTTCACCCAAGTAGACTTAGAAACCTTTTATGATATGAAATTTGTGCTTAGTGTCAAATAGATACCTTTAGTAGCCAGCTATTTTTTACCAAACTAAACCAAACAAGAACAAGTCCAAAACACATACAATAGTCCAAGTCATCAAATTTGACTCAAAAACTTGATCTTAATCATCAAAATGACTCAAGTAACATCTTATCACAAAATAATATTATTGATACCTACTTACAAGCCTATCAATTCAACATATTTCATTAAAAATGTAGAACCAAGACAAAACAAGACCACAATTGAATTGAATGAAAGAGGATGGACCAAGAACATACTATATATATGAGAGGTGTGAGAAAAATTCAAAAAACTAATTAGCCTAATGAGAAGCTGAGGAGGAAATTTTTTGGTGGATAGGAAGATTGGATGACAAGCTAGCTTAAAAGGATGCTGAGGAGGCAAACAATATGCAAACAGGTTATTATGATGGTAGGCTAGCTTGGAAGGACGTTGAGATGGAAAATGATAGGATGATGAGATGATAAAAGGTCAGGATGGGTCAGTAGTAAAAATTTCCCTTTAATCCCCTTCTCTAGTGATTTTAATTATTACACAAAGTGGTAGATATGGGTCTTTTCCAATGAATAAAACTAGGGTGGCAAAGGTAATACATATATCCAAAATTATTACATCATTATTATTACAAGATTCCCATGGCCTTTAAATTGATGGAAGTGCACGAGAGGGCTTAATTACATCATAGGGTATCTTACTAAGAATTCTATCATTATTTGCCTTAAACATTGTCTCTAGGTATATAGTTTATAGGATTTAAAGATGGGTGGTGACATTATTAAGATTGAGATGACCACTCATGAGGAATTTTGATAGGACCTTATGGTTTGGCACATTATACAGGAAGGGGATGTAGCTCCATTCCTTGATGGGATGATTGGCCATGATGAGAATATATCTCATCAGTTTGTGGAGTTATGAGAGGAGGATTTTAGGTAAGTCCATATGGGGGACATTAGTTTCAAGGTCTTTAAAGAGGTGATTGGGCATGCCATGGGGCTTCCAATTAATGGAAAAAAACATAGCCAATGTAGCAGGGTGCTAGACCCAAAAAATATGGGGATTTTTTTCAAGGAAGGAGAGGTTAATGTGAAATTCCAAGGGGGGTTTGAAAGGAAGAAGTTGTCGATGCCACAGGGGAAAATTTTCCTCATGATCATGGAGTAATTTACTCTATAGGGAAGATTCAAGGTATTTTACCACCACCACTTTGTTTTGCTTAACCATTTTAGGAATAAGATGGAGATTAACTTCCTTTTTTTCCTATTGTCTTCTCTGGAGAACTCTATTAAGTTGGCCGAGGAAATTTGTGTTAAAACCCTAACTACCCTCCTATTTACATTCACCAAGGCCTCATTCTAAGGTTTTACCATTTTCATTGGCCTTGTGTCTACTGAAACTAAATAAAGTTAGCTTGATCAAGGATACCTAGTCGACCCTGTCTCCTATTGTTAAAGGTAAAGACAAGAAAACTATCAGGACCTCAAAAATATCCCATAAAAATCTAAAGGGGGTCCCAAAATTTAAGATTGTAGTACCCATGTTGGGACCCCTACCCCTGATTCCAAGACTAAATATCCTAAGAAAGCTAGTGGTAGACTTGACACCCCTAACTGAGAGATTGAGAATGATATAGTGGTGTCTACTAAAAGGGACTAGAAGACTATAGAGGATGAGGGCAATGTACATTATAAGAAGGCTAAAACTAGGAAAGAGGAATTTAGTAGGGTTGTAGAGCTTGTGAAAGGCATAGATTTGGGCTCAAGACCTAAACAGGTGGGGAATGATGATGGGGGTGGTGTTGGTAAGTATGGGGCTCAAGGAGTTTATAGGTCCAATTGTATTGTAGGAATCCCATCTACTAACCCCTAGGGTATTAAAATTTATGATGATTCTAAGTTTATTGAGGATACCACTATGGAGGGATAAGATGAAACACCCATTGAATCTATTCATGAAGATGGAGTGAGCCACTTTTCCAAATTAAACAAGCCTAACTTGGAAGAGATGGAGGAGGCTACTGAGAAATCCCATATTCAAAAGAATGGAATATTCTCATTATGTGTCAATATTATTTATGAGCTCATGGTGTTTAAAGATAAGATGTAAAATATGTAGAAGAAATGGAGGGTTATGGTTGAATTCATAACCTAGGCCCTTCATCACATAACTTCGATGTTTACTATTGTTAAGGATTTCTATGACAAGTTCAGAGACATCAGGGTGGATAGCCTTAGTGATTATAACGATATGGTCAAGTTCTTGGCCAAGTATGGGATAGATGATATTCCTTAGTGGTTCTATTGGTTTTATGGTTTGGTTTTTCTCATTTTTTTAATTGTTTCTATGTTGTTAATGCACTATTTTTGGCACATTTGAGGCCTTTTTGCCTAAGGACTACTTTGTATAGGGTTAAAGACCCTTTTTTCTATTAAAATAATAAAAACAACATACTATATATAACAATCATAAAAAAATAGAAAATAACTAACCAAACAAAAACAACAAAAACACAAAAACAAAAACTATGTATAAGGCCCCAAGAGGCTAGCTCATGCTTGGAACTAGTGTTTGAGGAAGCACCTATTAAAAGGTAATAAGACATCCTCACTAGTCAAACTCTTGAGCCTAAAATCATTATTACCTAAAATTTTAAGAATTTGGAAGGGACCCAACCAAGGGCATCAAATTTACAATGTTGTCCCTTCTTCTCATGAGCTTTATCCCCTAACAACATAAGATTAACAATCCTAAATGATTTTATTTTATCTCTCTTATCAAACCATCTCTTAACAACTTCTTGATGTTTACTAAAGTGTAGCAATGTTTCATTTCATGTTTATTCTAATTATATTAGGTTTAATAGCCTAGATATAACCTATCATTAGTTTCAAGATAATCTTGTTGAGTTGTGGAGCTAAAAGCTTCACTGAATGTGCAAATGTGGAGGTTGCTGGGTTACACAGTAACCAACATTGGTCAGAGCCAATCGACATCATTTAGGGGTTGATCAACATCAGTTATATTTAGCTACATAGTAATCAACATCGGTTATGGTTGGCCAGCATCGATTAGACAGGAATTGACATCGGTCACTTGTGTGTTTCCAGAACTGTTCTAATTCTAGATGAATAGTTAGTTTGCATGTAAAGACTAATTTTAATCTTGAGTCCACATTTCTAATTATTGTTTGCTATGGGTTATATTTAAGAGACCCATGGGGCTATATTGTAATGTAAGCAAGGTCAATTAGATCTACAAGTGTGCAAGATCAAGGAGATCTACGAGGAGGTGTGTGCAAGATCAATTAGATCTATGAGGTAGCAAGATCAAGAAGATCTGTAACACAACAAGGAGCAAGATCAGTTAGATCTGTAAGGTGCAAGATCAAGAAGATCTATGGGAAGAGGGTACAACTCAAGATTTGAGTTGGTTGTAATTGATTGAGAGAGAGAACTCTTGAGGGAGAATTATTGTACACCTATGAGGTGTGAGGAGAGAGAGGTTTCTAAAAATTGGGTCAACAAAGAAGAAGCACAAGTTGGAGCTTGTTCACATAGATGTGTGGGGACCAGCTCAGGGAGCTTCTATTGGAGGATCACAATATTATGTTTTTTTCATTGATGATGCTACAAGAAAGGTATGGGTTTATTGCATAAAGAGGAAATCTAATGTTTTTGACACATTTAAGAATTAGAAAGCCTTGGTTTTTTAATGAGAAGATGATGGACAGTGATCAACTCAAGAGGCTAAATAATTTTGAGTAGGGAAATCTTGATTTGGATGAGGTTATGATCCAAAATGAGCTTGTGGGTAAAAATCATCACTCATAGGAAAACACAAACACCGACATCAGTCAGGCAGAGACCAACATCGATCAGGCAAGAACTGATGTTGATCAGGTGAAGACTAAAGTCAGTGATGTCGAGTAGGTGGAAACCAACGTTGATTAGGGATGTCAGGTGGAATCAATATTGGTCAGGTGCAGACTGAGAGATGACTGGGATCAATCACTATCAGAATGAAATTTGGGTAGACAGCAAGCTATCAATGAGTCTCAAATGCCCATGAGGAGGTCCAAAAGGGTAAGTAAACCTCCAATTCATTATTCCCCTTCTTTACACTACTTGTTGCTCACTGATGGTGGAGAACTAGAAAGTTTTGATGAGGCAATGCAGGTAGAATCTAAGAAATAGTGGGAGCATGGCATGAATGAGGAAATTGATTCCTTGGAAGAGAACCAAACGTGGAATTTGGTAGAGTTTCCAGTTGGAAAGAAAGCACTGAAAAACAAATGGATATACAGGGTAAAGGAAGGAGAGAATGGACAAGTGAGACATAAGGCCAGGTTGGTGTTGGAGAGGTTCAATATGTAGGATGCAAAACTGATAAGCACACTTAGACCAGATATTGCCCAAGCAGTGGGAGTTGTCAGCAAGTTTATGGCCAATCCAAGAAAGGAACACTAGAAAGCAATTCAGTGGATTCTCAGATATTTGAGAGGGACCAGTAGTAGGCATTTATGCTACAGAGGTTCAAACACTTCTCTACATGGGTATGTAGATTTAGATATGGCAGGTGACTTGGATGGCAGGAGAAGCACCATAGGATATGTGTTCACTATTGGTGGAATGATGGTTAGCTAGATTTCAACGTTGTAGAAGGTTGTTGCCCTGTCTACTACAGAGGTAGAATACATTACAGTCACAAAGGCTAGTAAGGAAATGATATGGATGACTTGGTTCATGGAAGAGTTGGGAAAGAAGCAAGAGAGTTGCAGATTATACAGTGATAGTCAAAGTGTAATTCATTTGGCAAAAAATTTAGCCTTTCATTCAAGAACCAAACAAATATAGCTTAGGTACCACTTCATTAGACAGGTATTGGAGGATGGATAGTTGAAGCTGGAAAAGATCCATACAAATAGGAACCTTGTAGGTATGTTAACAAAGCTGATAACAAAGGAGAAGTTGAATCTTCATTCAAATTTTGTTGGTCTTCAAGATTGAAATTTAAGAGGAAGAAACAAGCCAGAAACAAATTAGAGGATGTTGCTATACAGGTACAGGTTCCTATAGAAATCAGATTCCCCTTAAGGATGGGTACATGCATGACATCCTTCAGCACCCATGTGTTGCCATTCTACAATTTCAGCTGCACTTTTCCTTTGCCAATAATTTGACAAGGCTCACCATCCCATAAATAAATTTTTTTGAAGTCTCCATGGACATAATCATTGAAAAATTCTCTATTTGGGGTTGCATGGAAAGAAGCACCAGAATCTAAAACCCATGATTCTACTTGACTATCCAAAGAAAATATAAGAGCATCCTGTGCAACAATACCTGCATCATTTGCTTCTTTATTACTTTCCTGTTGATCTTCTTTCAACCAACAATCTTTCTTTACATGTCCTTTCTTTTCATAATTTCAGTAGGTTATTCTTCCATTTCTAGATTTGGATCTACTGCCTATCTTTGACCTTGATTTCCCTTGCTTGCCCTTCTCTCTTTGCCATCCCCTGCTTTCAACACTTAAAGCATTACCTAATGTTTCCCCTGTGCTTTTCCTATGAATTTCTTCATTCAAGATTACACTAACAACATCATCAACTTTCAAGATATTTGAAGCAGATGTAGTATTACTAACTACCATTACCAAACTATCCCAACTTTCAAGTAAAGAGAATAAGATTAAGAGAGCCTTAATTTCATCATCAAAAACTATTTTGACTAAAATTAATTGATTTACTAATCCATGGAAATCACTAAGATGACTATATATAGAACCACCTTCCTGCATTTACAAATTAAATAATTACTTCATAAGAAATACCTTATTCAAAGCTGAGGGTTTTTCATATAAATTTGCCAAATTATCCATTAACTCTACCATTTTCTTTGCCTGTGATAAGTTAAAAATCACAGACAATGCCAAGCTCAACCTTATAAATCTAAGAGCCTTTCTATCAAGAACATTCCATTCTTCATCTTGCATATTTGTGGGCTTCATTGAAACCCCACCCAATGGTAAGTACAAATCTTTCTGATACAGATAATCTTCTATCTACATCCTCCATAATTGTTAATTCTTGCCATTGAATTTCTCCATTCTTAGTTTACTTTCTTCTGCCATTGCTTTACTCCCACTCAAACAAAAACCCCTGTGAGTGACTTTTGTAATCAACAAACACTAACCCGCTCTAAAACATGGGCTCTGATACAAATTTTTAGTTGTTAGTGTATACATAGTCTCTGATGCCACTTGTCAGGATCTTTAGATCATAATTGATTACTTTTGTATAAGCAACTAAACACAGAATTAAACCAGAAGTAATAAGTAACTAGAAATCAGAAACAACAAAGAATAGGAGATATGAGAAACAATACAATCTATATTAAACTCTTCTAGAAGGAAATACAATGGAGAAACCTCTCTCTCCTCACACCTCGTAGGTGTACAATAATTCTCCCTCAAGAGTTCTCTCTCTCAATCAATTACAAAAATTCTTTCATGAATTGCAAGCTAGGAAGTTTCAAATGCATAGGGAAAATGATGATTACCTTGTTATCATATGACCATTTTATGAACTTCAAGGAATAAAATTCAAGACCATTGTCACAAACCAAAGTAAATGGAATTATAAACCTAGTGATGATATACTCCTTAAGGAATTTGATTACCACTTCTTTTGTGTAATTTATAAATGGCTGAGATTTTATCTAATGTGTACAATTATTAGTTACTGTCAAAATAAACCTATGTCTAGCTGAATAATTAACATGAATAACACCATTAAAGTATATTTCCCACTTTTCAAAAGGCTTAGCTTCAATAATAGGTTAAAAAGTCATAGCTAGGTTATGTTCTATGTTAGATGCAATTTGACAAGTATGGTAGCTCCTTAGATGTGCATGAGCATCCTTGAAAACATGTGACCAATAGTAACCTATATGTAGGATTTGGAAAGATATAACATTACTTGAAACATGACCATTTCCATATTTTTCATGAATTTTTTAAAGCACTTCAGATGAATCAACTCTATTCAGACATCTTAGGTAAATAACCTCATGATTCTTTCTATACAAGATCCCTAATTTTACCATGATATTATTGTTCTTTAAGTATAACACTCTTTTTAAAGTGGATTTAAAGTGACTAGGATAACTATTATTTAACAATTAATAGATTATATTTTGATACCACTCATCCTCTGTGATAGAATTAACAACTCTATTATTGACATACAATCTAAGAGTTCACTTTAGCTATCATCTTACTCAGTCCTTGACCTCTTACTATATTTATTGGCATAATTTCTAAATCAAACTCTTGTAAGAGATTCATCCACTTACCTATACATTCACCTATCTCATTAAGCACCAAAATTTTATTTATAATGGGATCATGTAAAATAACAAACACTTTGTTGCATGGGATATAATGTCTGAAATTTTTGACTACTTTAATTAAATCAAAAACTTGTATATCAATGGTAGAATATCTAAGTTCCTAATTTATAAGTGGAGAACTCATGAAGGGTATTGGTCTCTCATCTCCAACTTCTTTTCACTGAGTTAGAATAATAACACTTGAATGTTCTAAGGCAAAATAATAAATGTAGAAAGGTTGTTTATAATCCAGATTGATTAACACTAGGCTACTTATAATGGAACTCTTTATTTCAAAAAATGCAGCTTGTGTTTCATCAGTCCATTCAATCATGGCATATATATTCAACATGTTATTTAATGGTCCAACTATCTCTATAAAACTTGAAATGAAATTACATAGAAAATTAATCTTACTAAAGAATGATTTCAACTCATTTTTATTGCCAAGCTATTTTTAGAATTGTTTTTACCTGATATGGGTCTATGGATATGCCTCTTTAATAAATCACATAGCCCAATAACTTGCCTTCAATCACCCCAAAAATACACTTCTTTGGGTTTAATGAGATATATCTCTCTTTATACCTTTGTAAAACCATCCTCAAATATTTTACATGACCACTTTGATTTGTAAAAAAGACATTTAGATCATCCATATAAATGACAACTCCTACCAATCAGGGCTTTGAATGCAATGTTCATATCATATTGAAATGTATTGCTAGCATTGATAAGACTAAAGGGCATTCTCTTCTATGTAAAGGTTACCCATTATGTGGTAAAGGTTGTTTTTATTATATCCTCATAGTTCACTAACACTTGATTATAGATAGAATATCCATCTAAAAAGGACATCAATCGTGAACCATTCACTATCTATAATACCTCATCCAAAAATGGTAATGGGTAGTTGTATTTATATGGATCTCTATTCAAATTCCTAAAATATACACATAAAAGTATCTCTCCACTTTTATTTTGAATGGGAAAAATTTTCACCACCCATGTTAAATGCCTAACAGGAAAAATAATCTTGGATGATAATAATTTACGTACTTACTTAAAAATCAGAGCTTCTAAAAAAGGATTCACAGGTCTCTGTATTTGATGAAAGAGTTGGAATCCAGGATTGAGAAGAATGGTATGAGTGATAATTTAAGTATCAAATACCTTAAAGTATTTGTAACTCCAAGCTATCACATCTTTTTAATATTTTAATGTTTGAGCAAGTTCAAGTTTTTATATTTCAATACAAGTTATCCCTAAAAGTAACTTTTTTGAATCATATACATTCCTAACATCACATGGCTCATGCATAATACCTTTGGAAGGGGTTACCTTCTCTCTTTCATGTTGATAATCTATATCAAATAATATTTTTAAAGATATCATACATTTTGGGATGTTATTTGTTCTCAAGTTCAAGATGCCTTCTTTATCTAGCTCAAAGTCATCTCAATAAAATTCATCTATGATCTGAGATTCAAACACATTTTTATTTGTGATGAAGTCAATGATATTTTGATTATCATTTAAAACTTGATTTTTTTTAATATTATCCAGGATAGAAGGAATATAAATTAGCTCTACTAAAAACCTCTTCAAGCAAAAATTAAAAATTGGTTATAAAGTACTTGAAGCTATGGCCAAAGCATTTTCTATGTGATTCTTCTTACAAGGTACTATTTGTATATTAAATTCATTAAAATATTTGATCAAATTCTAAATTTTTCTATGGTACCTAAACAATTATTTGTCATTACATGTATAAATGCTTCTAACTTTCTTAACCAAAAGCTCTAAATCACCCAAAACCTTCAAGTATTTGACTTTCTTTTTAAGATCAAACTGAAGTCCATGAACCAACTCCTCATACTCATCTACATTATTTTTATAAGCAAATTTCAATTTGAATGCAACCAAACAAGCCTTCCCAATTGGATTGATGAGCTCAATTTTATCACCACAACCTTTTTTGGACTTAGAACCATCAAATTTTGAGGTCTATAACTGACTATCCTTTGACTACTATTATTTTTGAGATATGAATGCTGCACCAATGTTATTTTAGTCTTTCTACTCTTGTCATCATGTTTATAGATACCTCATTATTAAATTGATAATTCCCTCTTTAATTTTTATTTATAAGCTGAAGTATGGATCAATTTGTTCATTGACATATTTGCAAAATTAATCATTGTAGTCTCTTTGTCTTTATTCATATTATCTTGCTTTAAACTATCCACTATCTATATATAATTTCTTGAATGTTAGGAACTATGGTAAATTTTATTACTTTATTTGAGGCTCAAAATTATTCAAATGCCCAGATGTACGGACAACATTAGGTGATATTACTAACTTAGATGCATAAAATGAGTCTTCTTCTTCAAGTTTTTCTATATCCTCCATCTTATTTGTGAGCTGACTACCTAAAACTTCTAATTTTTATTGCATGCAAAAAATGTTAGTATTCATATTTTTAATAATTGACTCATCAAAAATAATCATTATATCATTATTTTTAGCATCACTAATATTCTCTTTTGTCCTCTTTTACTTAACTGATGAAATGACACCAATAGATAAGACTTCTTCAACTTTGTTCGCAATAGTATAAATGTCTAAATTAACTTCTTCATATAAAATATTGTTAGTATTTTTATATTTAGTGATAAAATGCTTCAATTTTTGTTCCTTCTCAATCTTGATTTGATTTGGCATACCATTTTATGGGAACCACATATGAGAAAAATCAGTTGACATATATCTATTCAATGTCCTAGACCAATCTCTACTCAAGAACATACTATATGCATATGGGATATAAACTACTTGGATACCAATAAACTATTGTAATATTGGATCTAAAGTTAATTAAAAATTAACATGGTTCAACTCACCAAAAATTCTAACTTTTTATTTGTCTAGCTGCACCACCTTCCTATTTGACTTGGCTTGAGTCAATCCCAACTTTTGAAAAACTAAAAATGGCATAAAATTTCCTGAGGCACTTGAATCCACCAAATAGTTATGTAAGTTATTTCCAAAGATACAAACTGTAAGAATAAAAAGAGAAGTTTCATTTTTTAATTTATAAATAACAACATGTGCATCAACCACTTTACTAGTTTCTTTTTTTTTTGAAGGTAATAAAGCCTTTAAAAACAATTCCATTTGATTAGATATTTGTAACAACTCAAACATAGATATGTGATCTTTGGTTTTCTCTAAGTCCTCTATAATGTTATATCCAAATTTACTTTGTTCAAATGACTTATCTTGTTGTAATGGAATAGAGGTGCTCTTAGGTTGATAAGACATTATAAGTCCTTTAGGTGGAAATGGATTATTACTTGAATCTTCAATAAGTGGAACCTAGGTGGAACGTGGGTGTGTTTGGGAGGAGTGGAATTTATTAAAGGTGTTTTTAATTTACTCCTTAACATGTAATTATTTCCTCTTTGAAACTGCCTAAAATCTTTAACTACATCTAAGTTATCTTTTTTTTTTCACTCTCACCTAGAAATTCATAATTCTCTAAAACCAATGTTGTGCTTGGATTTATCCCAACTTGATTTTAGTCACTTTCATTTACAGGCACTATTTCCAAAATTTCCATTTTTTTTGGAAAATGTTTGACACTGACATAAAATCAACAAAATCAATTTCTACATTATCTATTGTATTTTATAACTACACCAACTAGGCAAAGCTAGATCAGCCAAACTTACCGAATTCCTATAATTATTATTGGTCTAATTTACCTTATCAAAGGGGGTAGGTTTACCTCCATTATTAGTTCTAGTGTTTCATTGATGATATTTATTTATTTTTTTTTTTTTTTGGGATTATTAGTGATTTAATTTTGAGGTAATTATTTTCTCAAGTCAACTGCATCATTGGTCAATCTCCTAACCAATTATTGCAAGTTTCCTAACTCATGATTCACATCAATATTTTGATTATTACATGCACCATTTGGCTGATTTGAATTAATTAAAGGGGTTAAAACATTAAAAAATTTAGGTACAAGAGGTGTTACTTAATTCTAAATTATAGGAAAAATTTGTTGGTTTTCTAGTTTTGGCAGCATTTGATTTGTGAGAGAAAATTGATTCTTGTGCATTTGATTAAAAGGATTTAGTTGTAAACTATGATCTAGTTTGGGTACATAAATCCTAAAATCTGATTCATCATTGGTGCATTATTCATAAGTGCTTGATTAATCATGGGGACTTGGTTGTATGCTCTAGGTTGTCCTAAAGATGGTAATGGACTAGCACCACATCCTTGTGGCATAATTTGTTGCTTAATTCTTATAGATTCATTATAAGCTAAATATAAGGTTGTAAGAACTGATGGATTTCTTGTAAGAAACATATATTTCATTGGGTCTAAGGCTCTCAAATAATTTTGAATAGTAGTCACTTATGTTAGGGTATAAAGATCTTTCAACCTTTTGTATAGCTTATGAAAATGGGTGTTAAATATACTCATTGGTTATTTTGGTTCTCTATGAACTATCACAAGGTGATGATACAAGTTCAAAGGATTAATGGGTAATATAAAGTGATTGACAAACATAATTAATAAGTCATTCTAATACTGTATGGATCCATCTGGCAAGCCAAGATACCAACCATAGGCTACCTCATCTAAGGAATAAAGAAATAGGTAGGAAGCCATATCTTCATGTTCAACTTGGTTTATTATGATGGCATCTTTGAAAGCTTGTATGTGTTCTTTGGCAGTCCAAATTCCACTTTGCACATATTTTAAACAAAACTTTTCAATATTTTTTGGTAAATCATGGGCAATCCTTGGAATATTTATAAGGAAGTTACCTCCACCAAGCCAAGCAAAAACCATTGGTGGGTTTATAAGAATAGTAAATGGATTGAAAAAATTAACTATAGCTTTAGGAGAACTATTGGTTGATTAAGTATGTCTATCCTTGGATTTCCCTTTGGTAGATCTAGTTTTTCTATGCTCAGTGAGGTATAATAGTTCAAAATAACCCTCAATAGACTTTGACCTCATGATAATATTTTTATTTTCCAATTCTAAAACTTGGAGTGTCTTAGTGTGTAATGTTTCCTTAATAATGAAACTAAATTATTTATTTTAAATAATAACTAGTCACAAATCATAAAATAATTTTAGATTAAGCCCTCCTTCTAGTGTTAATTTGTTGATGGATTGTTTGACACACCAACATAGGCAGGGTGGAAATCTAACAAACCTCTCCTAAAATGAGTTGGTATCTACCCAAAGTCTTTTATTGACATGTCTTAGCTTGTAGGGTAACTCAATAGTTGATGTGAAACTGTTCCATTTCAAGGGGCATGCTTGGAATATATCAGATAAATGATGGGTAATGCTAGTCTTATGGATCTATTACTTAGAGAGTTAGTAAAGTAGGTTTGTCAAGAAAATATAATTGATTCAATAATTATTAATTGTGTAAAATGGGTTCTATAATTTATTAATCAATAATAAAAAAGGCTTTGCAATCAATATATACATGTAAACATAGATTACAACTTTCAGATCTATTCTACATATTCTAATAAATTTATAAAAAATAATAAAAGACAAGGGAAAGAGAGAAAGATGTAAGCCTGTTTTGTAGCTAGAACAATTTTTATTCATTTTATTTGGATGAAATCTATAGAACCAATCTATTGTATGGATAGTATGTACATAGCCATGAATAAAGATGATGCAAGAGTCTGAGGTATTCAACTATGAATAAATATGTACAAAACTACCATATACATGCATAGATGATGAAAAATAGTCTTCATAGCATTTATATCGATAGATATTTTCTTGAAAACATTGTTTGGATCCACCCAAAATCAAGGGAGTTACAAAAAATGCTTCATAACAACATTACTCACAAGAAAAATTAACTATGAAAAAGCAATAAATTGCATAAAATAAGTGTCTAGTCCTTTTCTCTATCCTCTAACTCTTAATAAATCAACCCTCTCTAAGTCCTCTAGCTAGATTTATATATATTTTCAATCCAATATCACCCACCCTTTAGATGGCTACAAATATTAAACGAAAGGCACCAAGAAGGGCCCAATTTCAATGTGAAACATGTCCAAGGCAATACATGCCAAAATTATTTATGATAGGCTCACATTAAATTCAAGTGGCAAAGAATTATTTAGAATAACAAAATATTCCAAGTGTTCATGATCAATAGAAATCCCTTTCCTTCATGTTAAATTTCTTCATGCTCTATCTTCTTTTCACACTCACAATGTGTGAGTCATAGCTCCATTAGATATTAGTGACAAGTCTTACCTTTAATAATGCAAGTTTATTAGTTTAATCCTAAAAAAAATTAAATAAAAATGTGCTAATATCCTAGCAAATGTGAAAGACATAAAAAATTATAAAAACACCATATTTTATAGAAACATAGTCCCATGATTGAAATGTTAATAGATTTTTCATCTTGTATTTATACAATTTCAAAATAATATCAGAAGTGGATAATTTATATTTCCAACTCAACAAAAAAAATCAAATATGGAGATACGAATTAAAATATATGGCTTAAAAACCAACATGTAGTCGTACACAACCACATAATACTTGAAAAGAGAATTTTTCAAGATAAAATATGAACAATACTTATCATATCTTATATTTACATAAATATATTTAAATGACACTAAAAAATGTTTTTTTTTTAAAAATTATCAAATTAACCACTTCATATTACCTTTTTGTGCCTTCTGGTCGAAAGTTGGCCAAGTGTTGAATCATCATGGAAGGGTAACTTTGCACCTTCAAATCTTTTCATTAGTGAAATAGATAACTTTTAGATTAAATGCATTACATTATCATGTTATCAAGGTACTATCATACAAATTTTTAAGTAATTTTGACCTCATTTGATAGTGTGAACAAAGGTTTAAAAAGAGTGCATTAGCCAGATTTAAAAATTGGAAACAAAAAAAAACCAAGTAAATATCAACGTAGAAACCTATTTTTAATATTGTGTACTTTGCAAGTGTGATGGAATAATCTAAAAAATTCTTTAATAATATAATATTCCCACATTTGGATATATTCATGAAAGTTTGTAAGATTATTTTATATCATTTAGTCATGAGATATTGAGTTTGAATAGTGCACAATAGCTAGATTTAGTCATTGGGAAGACAAAAAATTATTCAATGACTTGTTTTCATGGTTACATATTTTTCAATTTAAGAACTATTTAGTGAAAATTAATTTAAAATTTTATTCTCATTATATTTTTATACTCTCATGAAAATTTTCATAAAAAATATATGTGTTTTTATAGTGCGAAGTTAGGTTTGAAAGGTGTGCAGTAGGTAGATTTGGTACTTGGGAAATAGAAAACAATGCACTAACTTGTTTTCATAGTTGCACATTTGGTACTTAGGAAAGGATGTTTTTTCTATTTTTTCTATATTTGAATTCTTCCTAAATTTTAAAATACTCAAGAAAAAATTAAGTATAATTTAATGTGTTTTACTCTTGATAAACTAGGTTTGAAAAGTGCATAGTAAATAGATTTGGAAACTGGGAAGATAGAGAAAATGGTGAAAATTAGTTCAATACCTAGTTTTGATGACTATGCATTTTATGTCTATAAAAGATATATTTTGTGAATTTATTCACACTCACACTATTCTCACATTTTTTTAAATCTCCATGCAAAGTTTTAAGAACATTTGATATAATTTAATATTATAAAAATAGACTTGAAGAGTGTGTAGTGGGTAGATTTGACAACTAGAAAGATGAAAAATAACCAAGTAAAATTCAATTTAAAATCTAGTTTTGATGAATACACAATTTACATTTAAGGAAAGTATTTTTTACAACTATTTTCACATTTTCACTCTCCCCAAATTTTACTACCAACAAAAAAAACTTCATATAAAATAACTATGATTTGGCCATGCAAAATGCCTCTCAAAAAGTGACTATGGTAATATTTGAAAACTGAAAAGACATAAAAATCAACATAAAATCCTGCTTTGATGGTGTTTATTTTTCATGTGGGAAAATAATTTCTTGTGAATTTATTCAAATTTAAAATTTTCTCACATTTGGCTACCATCATGTAAAATGTTTTCACAATCATACCTCATTTAAAGGTGCAAAAATACATTTGAAAAGTGCCTAGTGGTAATAAATGGAAGTTAGACTACGCACTAAAAACACAAGAAAAAATGTATCCAAAGGTAGAAATAGGTTTCAAAAAAAAAAAAAAAAGAGGCTCTAAGGTTTCATAGATGAAATCAGGGTGTGTTGGATCTTTTACATTACTTACATCATGATTGAATAGGTTGAAAAGGTACATAGCATGTTTCTCCTCACGTTTTGCATGTGTAGTAGAAGAGCTAGTGCTATCATTTGGAATATTTATTTTAATTTTCCTTCATGAGAAAATAAAATACCTTATTTATTTGGGTTAATTGCTGCTTCCATTTGGTATATCCAAATAGTTCCTAGTGTAAATGCATATGGAGATGTGGCAAGCATAACCCAAACCCATTTTTGAATCACTTTATGACCACAAGCAATTGGTATTATTATGTTTCCCAAGGATTTTTTCCAACCTTCTTTATTTTTTAAGTTATTTAGATAAAATATAATTTGTTATAAATGTCTTACATTATAATTAATTTTTGCTTATGTAGGATCAACATAATTCTGCCAAAAATAAGCACTACCCATGTATAATTTAATTTTTAAATCTTGTTTTCATGTAATCTTTTTTATTTGTTCATTTTAAGACTCTTGCATAGGACATGGACCTTGTATTGGCCCCATGTTAAATAAGTTTTGCAATCTAGTCATAAAGAGATTAAGGATACCGCATTTTTGCTCATAATGTTCCTTAGGTAATTGATCTCCCTTCATTATGCGAAGGATTAAAAAATTGAATTTGGAAGGAGATATGTTGATCTCTTTTGAATGAGTAATGATAAATGAATAATATATGTGCACATCATTAAGTAATTAAGTAAATGATTCATATTGTTTGTCTAATTTTCTTTCCTTTAATGGGGAAAGAATGCCTCTACTAAATATAAATTGTAGTTCCAAATTAGAGGGTCTAAATGCTAACTCGTATGATGTACTTTTGAATTTAATGGTATAATATTAAAAGGATTCATCGTCATGTTATTTGAAAATTTGAAAATGTTCTAATGTAATTTTTGGTACCTTGTGAACATTTAAATCCATGAATAATGCATCTTCCAATTGTAAACATATGGTTAAGTAACCCTTTGGTAAACTATAGATCCAATTATGAACCTCATTTGAAATGCTCATATGGAATACATTTAGTAGAAGTTTGTCATCTTTTGCCCATTGACTGAAAGAGTGTATAAAAAATAAAATTTGGTCTAATGAATATTTATCTGTCTAAAAAATAGGTAAACATGATAGCTCAAAACTTGGTGGATAAGGATATTCAAGTACATAATGTGTAAAAGGTTGATCATTGAATGGTGTTACATTTGCATGGTTATTATGTAAATCCACTTACATTTGGAGTAAGGAAACTTTATTTTGAATATACCCAATAGTGGTCATCATACATATAAGATATTACATGTGGATAGTGGTGTTTTCCATGGGTGTCATCATTGGTAACAACCCACCACCTATTTTAAATCTAGGCATATGAGTATCATCATCCTCATGTATAACAAGAGTAAGTTCATGATCATTAAATTTAGGATATTTTGATTGTGGTATGGGATATTTAAACTTTGGTACCATTGGCATATCATTGGAATTATTTATACCATTAAAAGGATTTATTTTATGTAATTTTGGTAATGGAATAACAATCTTATCTTGAGAGATGTTTGGTAATGTAGAAATTTTAGGGTTTTTAATGATTTTGATTGAAGGCATGTCCCCCCTATTAATTTTTTATATATCAGCCATAATTTCTTTGTATAGTTGTCTAAAATTTTGCCTATAAAATGAATGAGCTTCTTGGTCATATGTACCCATTTCTTCGATAAAATGTATATACTTTATTTGTTGGTGATTCATGGATTTGTTTGAAAACCGCAACCCTTATCTATTTGTATTGGTATTTTTGAGAGATATAGGGTGGGTTATACCTTTCTCCTATTTGCCCAATCTTTGGCCTTGGTATCCATACTTTTTCAAGTATCAAGTTTCAAACTCATAAAATGGTGTTATAGGAAGCATGTCTAAATTTTATGGATCCTCCATAAGATAGATCGATTTATCTCTTGGAATGGTGGGAGTGTGGCCCTGATTAGATGGATAAAAACTACCACCATTTAATGATTTTATATTACATGCTTTAGCACTTGGGTGAAGTAAATATTAGTCAATTTTGATTCCTTACTTGGGGAAGATTTTAAGTGTTTCATAATCATAATCATCAAAGTAATCAATATCACCCATGATAAGGGAGATAAAAAACACAATGATTATAACCAATCAATAAACAAACATAAGAAGAAATTAGAAAACCCTAAATAACCTAGGGTTTATATGTTTAAAGATTGAGTTCACCAGTTGTTTAACCCTAAAATGAAATATATGTTATTTTCACTTTAAGCTTAAGGTTAAGAATATAGAAATGAAATTGCATAAGGGTGATAATTATATCTACAGCAGACCAGTTAAATGTTAAACTTAAATATAATCATACACTAAATTTATTATGCTAGGACATTCTAAATATGTAAAGTAAAAATAGGATAAATATTTAAATGACAAAGAATAGAAGTACTTAGCTTGTTATGATGATAATGTAGTTTTGGATCTAGAACATGCTGAACTCAGGTTGGAAGATAAATATAGACCAATTTTTAGATTCTAGATCTAGTGCCTCTGGGTATTTAGATAGTTGTGTTAAGACCTAGATGATTGTATCGATGCTACTGTCTGAGTCTAATGATAATGTCATGTATGGAATATCTTGTGAAATGTGATGTAACCACCTAGATACTTTTACGTTTGGATTCATCTTTACTCTAGGTCATTTAGATTTGGGTCATAGATATTTTTTCTTTGTGAAATGGAAAAAACCTAACTTTCCATCTTTAATGTTCCTTGGGAAAAATGGGTTAGTGGGCATATGGTGTTGAGCTAAACCTAATGGCCCCACTATTAAAGGGTGATGTATACATAGAAAATACTATAGAATAGGGACTCATACTTATGTAGTTCTCCACTATATGTTGGCTTGTGTGTGAATCATGTAATGTGTGTAAATCAAGTACAATAATGACCTAGCTTATAACTTGGCAAATTGATCTTTTGGGTTGTTCTTTTAGTACTTAAGATCTATATATATTCATACCCTATTATTAGTTTGGAAATAGAATCAAATATGAAAGATTTGATTAATGGAATGCTCTTTGCATGTTCTTTGGTCTAAATGCTAGGTGAAGAATGAATGAGGATTGATATTGTATTTATATCGATCCCTTTGGAGTAATAACTTAAATTAAATCACTTAGGCTGATCATTAGAATACATTTCATTTAAATATTAGATGACTTTAGGGAACTGGACACTTATGTCAAGGTAAGACAATAATGTCGATGCTAATGTCTATCCTAGATCTTAGTGTCTAGGGAGTAGAAAAATACGTATAGGCTCAAAAATTATAGAGGGGTAAGATAAGTACATCTTAAGAATTATAAATAAGATAAAATGTTTGTGTCATCAATATAATATTGGTCAAACTAATAAAGAGTCTAAGGAACACAAGATAGAGAAAATGTGAAGCTTGGGAAAGCAATGATAACTAAGAGGAAAAATAAAGGTTAGAGTTTTCCAAGTGTACAAGATTGAAGTGCTACATAATCAAAAAATACTATCTACACTATGTTTCAAGAATGTATCTATCAAAAACTTGAAGATCTCGATGAGATCCTTAAAACCATATTGGAAAATTAAAAAAACATAGATGAATAACCATGCGCATCTATTGATATTATTAGAGCTATGAGACATCCCTATATTCCTATTTATCTCCCCTAAATCACATCATCACTTCCTACATTGAGTAAGGGCATGGGTTATGTGTTTGCACCATTTTTTCTCGAAACAAATACTACTATTGTTACATATTATAAGGGAACCATTTACACTTTAACCCTATTACTAGTTTCAATGCCTATATCAACTCAAACAATGGGTATACCCCCTTTGGTGAATTCTCAAACTTCAAACCTTAGAAATCAAAATGTGCATGATCTTTTAAAAAATATTTTTTTTTTGCAATCTAAGGTTACCAACATTGAGAAAACTATATGAAGTCACCTTATGCTATTGATTCAAAATATGTTTTATATAATCCTATGTCACTTAAAATATCCTTTCACCCTTTTCCAACATATTTTCTTGCACCCAATTTCACATTTTATGATGGCAAGGGTGATCTTAAACAACATATCTCATGTTTTATGAGACATGTCTCGATAATGCCTCTAATGATAAAATTTTGACCAAATTATTTCCAAAGAGTCTTAATAAATATGATTTATGATAGTTATATTATTTACCACTCTAATTAGTGAGAGTATTAAAACTTATAATGGATTAGTTCCTTGCACATATCTCTATTAAGACCATTGAAAAGATGGCATATACTCAAATTACAAAGATCAAATAAGGAACCTTACTATTTTAAAGGAAAGAAATGCATACCTTGATGTGTACAACACACCTTGCTTTGACTTGATCCCTTTTTGAATTTGTTGTTTGTATATCACCTATAACCAAGATCATGTTATAGTGTAATTAGTTCACATAATTTGAAAATTAAATAATTGAAATACTTGAAATAAAAGAGAGTAAGGAAGGAGTGGAATTGTGTGTCAATGCAAGCATATTTCCCCTTGTTACTTTTTTTAGATAGGTAAAGGAGGGTTAGAGGGTCCTTCACCCATTTATTAATATAAAAGATAAAATACAATAGCATTGAGCACATGACACCACAAGGAACCAAAATAACCCCATAAATGCAAATAAATGGCCCCTAAAGGGTGAGTAAAACACAAGTAAACCCCATTGGGAAACAATGATATAAACCAAAAACAACCCCATATATGGGTTAACCAACTAAAATGAAACCAAATGATAGACAAAAAAATGAGACAACCACCTAACCAACTACCCATTTATGAACCACCAACACCACTAGCTACTAAAGAGCCACCACCGATCCTATCACTACCTCCTACCTACATCACCATAATTTTGGATGACTCACCCATTAAACACATTTCATTCACCCAAACTATCCCCATGAAAAAATTACCTCTTGACTGGACCATCATCAACCATATCCATCAATTTCCACCTCTATATATGAGGTATGCCCACTCACTTCATCTCAAAGGTACCTCCCACCCTTGATGTTTTTTCCATACTTACTAAATAAGCCTTCATGTGGGTTGAAACTTCCCTTAACCTAGTTAGAGGGCCCTCCCCAAACCTTTAAGGGGAAGTTTTAGCAATGAAGAATGGGAACTATAAATTTGACCTAATAGTTTCACCATAAAATCCAAATGAGATTATTTTATTACACTCAAATACAACACTAATGATGTTATTGGTGTCCTCACATCATTCAAATAAAGTAATAGCATCACTCTTCCCATCAGCCCTAGATTTTTGAGATAGCATTGCATGTCTTCGATGTGATCCATCATAATGTAGAACCAATCCTACAGTTCCCTAAAAGCATGTATTGCAACCAAACCTTGATCATCCTACTTATAGAAAATTAAAGAGCATTATCCACCCAATGAGAACCCTTCCACTATATTCTCTTGACCAACTTGGAAATTTAGGTGAATAATACTATTTTCCACTTCTAGTGTTAGATCCTTATCCTTCAAATCCATGAGCATATTCCTCATAAAGGTTAAAGCCACCAAAGAATCTAATTTTACCCTATAATTGGTATCTAAAAACATTAGACCATAATCCCTTTTATAACATGTAAGACATTCCCTAATTTAATGATAAAAACCTAATTAAATAAATAATATGAAACTCTCCCTCTAAAAGCCATCTCCCTATCTCTGAATTGACACATAAAAGAGGCTCACTCAAATACACCTGCAACATTTTCTCCATGATCACATCTTTTCCCACCCACCAAAGCCTATAAAAGATACATAAGATGAGAAACAAGAGCACCCCAATGTACCCAAAAATGAATGCATCACCAACTCTACCACACCTACATAAATCATGATGAGAAGACATCCCACACATTGGATATGAATCCACCTTCACTAGAGATTATTTGGATTCCATACCATTTCATCAACCCAACACCCTTCACCACCAAGTTTTATCTACACACCTAAAAGAGTCTCATCATCCCTCCACACCCTAAAATCATTATCAATAATGATCTCCTTAACCTATGAGATACCTCTATTTGTAAGGTCATCAACTATAAAATTTATTTCATGAAAATAATTCTTAGCCTCCAAAAATATGAAATATTATAATACACTCCATGCCTGAGTAAGGATGTTTTCAATGATATAAAAACCAGCCCACCTATTCTATAGGGCCTAAATTATTACCATATGTCATGTCCCCTTTTCAGGTGACATCTTTAGACTTGATGATTAGCCTATTATGTGACCTTCGTAGGCTGATAAGATGGATAGAGGGTCATAATGGAGCTTGGCTTGGCTTCGATTAGCAAAATTTGTTTCAGTTGGCATTCATTTGGGCTTTTGTAGGCATGTTTGTTTGAGCTCCTATCATATAGGGAATGCTAGCATTCAGTGGAGCATCCCTGTTATGGCATGATCATGTGTGGAATCACTCCTTGGTTCACTAGCTTCAGACGGTTCGAGGATCTGACATGTATTGAGGGAGATATTAATATTTGATTGATTTAATCAAATATTAATTATTTGGCCTATTTTTAATTTATAAACCCTAATTCTAATTTAAGAAACCCTAATTAGGGCAAGCATATCTTTATGAGGGTATAAGGGTTTCTCATGGGAGAGAATTATTGATTATTCATTGATTATGAATGATTATTGATTTTGATATTGAAGAATTCTTCTGTGAAGACTGAGCCAAGGGTTCCATAATTCCATTTGCATTGGAGAACTTCCACTCTTCAATGTGTGTGATTCAGAGGCTGTGAGATATCAGCTGATCTATTGCCAATTTGAGAGATAGCTTCATACAAAAGTTATCATAGAGGTTTACAAGTTTGTGAGATAACTTCACATAGAAGTTATCACAGGGATTTTAGGTATTTATTTTATTAGGTGTTTGATTCAATAAATTATATAGATAGAGATCTTCTGTACTAGAGCCATATATCTTGAGATCAGGGGTCCAACAAATAGGGTGTGCTATATTGACAGCTGTACGAAGTCCGTACAAATATGCATAGAGACTGACATCAGCAGGCAGAGACCGACAACGATTGACATTGGCTGACCATCTCACTGACATCAACAAGACAACGACACTAGGAAACTAATGGTGGTAGTATAACCAACATCGGCAACTGTGTTTTTGACACAGCAGGTCGAGACGTACCAGATTTAGGTTTTTCCCCAGTTTGTGGAATACTCAAGTTTTTAAGACCATATTTGAATATTATTTTATATGCATGACAGAGGATATCTATTGTAATCATCTGAGTGAATAAATAAGAGATTATACTATGATTTATTTATCTATTTGGAAATTATTTTGCAAAAATCACAATTTGTTCTTATTTCATACAAAAATTTAGAATACATAGAAAAGTAAATCAAAGCTTTTGTCTTTTTATATTCCCTATTGGTAGGGGATATTACAGTGGTATCAGAGCTTTTGTCTTTCTATATTCCCTATTTGAAGGGGATATTACAGTGGTATCAGAGATTAGTTAAAAAAAGGGAGACCCTAAGAAAGGGATATTACAGTGGTATCAGAGCCAAATTCCTACCATCGTGTTGGGTAGATCAGAACTAAGACCTGCCAACCTGTTGGGTAGATTGGTCATTGAATCAAAAAAGTACCCATGATTACTTCAAGTACTCAGAGACAGTGGGACAAGGATATGGAGAAGTTGAAACAAAGTTTGAAGAGGTTAAATGATTTTTTTCAGACCCTACATTTGAAGACAAATTAACACAGAGTATTGCATCCATTGTTAAAGGGTCCAGGAAAAATCTTTGCTTATACTGCAAATGTCCATATGATGCCAATCACAATTGTCATTTGAGGCCTAAGGGCAAGGCAAATAATGTAATATGGGCATATTGTGAGGATTCAAAATCAGAAGATTTTGAACAACAGGATAGTTTTGAGGAGTCAAAGGCAGAGGCTTCAGAGCCTAAGGTAGAGGCAATGAAGGTGGCTCACCAGGATTCTGAGAGACATGTGGATGAGCTTAGTCATGAGGATTTGGACTCTCAGTTAGTTACAGAGGATGAGGGAGCTGGAGATTGTGATGATGAGATAGTTTCAGTAGCAACTTCTTCAGAGTTAGATGAGGATGAGTTGGATGCTGGCATTCATAATGTGGAGGTATACTCAGAGGTTAGTACACTGAGTGTTAGTGGTGAGTACATTCCTGTAGTTGTTGCTGATGAACATGTTGTTGGAGCTAACACACATGTTCAAGATTTGGGAGTACCTGGTCCTAATGAGTTTGGCATACCAGTGGAGTTGAGTCTCCAGATTGATTCTTTTCACACTGATGATAGTGCGGTATAATCCGTCATGCCACCTTTATAGAGGGATCAATTATGGGATGGATTAACACCATCTTTTATAGATAGAAGTGGTAGTTGCAAGTTACACAGCTTGTAGTACTGACACATCCAGGGCAGTTGTGATTTTAGAGATTGGTTGAGTTGCATTCCCCAGTTTGATTATGGATTCCTCTTGGTTATATTTTAGAGGATATTGTAGGAGCTTGCGTTGATTGTCATTAGTATAGATCATGACTACATTTGGGATCCAGGTGGATTGATGGGTTTGTTATTCCAAGATTACTTGGGGACAAGAAATTTTAGGAGGGGTGGATTGTCATGTCCCCTTTTTAGGTGACATCTTTAGACTTGATGATTAGCCTATTATGCGACCTTCGTAGGCTGATAAGATGGATAGAGGGTCATAATGGAGCTTGGCTTGGCTTCGATTAGCAAAATTTGTTTCAGTTGGCATTCATTTGGACTTTTATGAGAATGTTTATCTGAGCTCCTATTATATAGGGAATGTTAGCATTCAGTAGAGCATCCCTATTATGGCATGATCATGTGTGGAATCACTCCCTGGTTCACCAGCTTCAGATGGTTCAAGGATCTGACATGTATTGAGGGAGATATTAATATTTGATTGATTTAATCAAATATTAATTATTTGGCCTATTTTTAATTAAGAAACCCTAATTCTAATTTAAGAAACCCTAATTAGGGCAAGCATATATTTTTGAGGGTATAAGAGTTTCTCATGGGAGAGAATTATTGATTATGAATGATTATTGATTTTGATATTGAAGAATTCTTCTGTGAAGACTGAGCCAAGGGTTCCAGGATTCCATTTGCATTGGAAAACATCCACTCTTTAGTGTGTGTGATTTAGAGGCTGTGAGATATCAACTGATCTATTGCCAATTTGAGAGATAGCTTCATACAAAAGTTATCACAGAGGTTTACAGGTTTGGGAGATAACTTCACACAAAAGTTATCACAGAGATTTTAGGTATTTATTTTATTAGGTTTTTGATTTAATAAATTATACAGATAGATATATTCTATTCTAGAGCCATATATCTTGAGATTAGGGGTCCAAAAAATAGGGTGTGCTATATTGACAACTGTACAAAGTCTGTTCAGATCTGCGTAGAGACCGACATCGACAGGCAGAGACTGACATCGGCTGACATCGACCAACCATCTCACTGATGTCAGTAGGACAACGACACTAGGAAACTAATGGTGGTAGTATAACCAATGTCAGTGACTATGTTTTTGACACAGCAGGCCGAGACATACCAGATTTAGGTTTTTTCCCAGTTTGTGGAATACTCAAGTTTTTAAGACCGTATTTGAATATTATTTTATATGCATGATAGAGGATATCTATTGTAATCATATGAGTGAATAAATAATAGATTATATTGTGATTTATTTATCTATTTGGAAATTATTTTGCAAAAATCACAATTTGTTCTTATTTCATACAAAAATTTAGAATACATAGAAAAGCAAATCAGAGCTTTTGTCTTTTTATATTCCCTATTGGTAGGGGATATTACAGTGGTATCAGAGCTTTTGTCTTTCTATATTCTCTATTTTAAGGGGATATTATAGTGGTATCAGAGCTTTGTTAAAAAAAAAGAGACCTTAAGAAAGGGATATTACACCATCAAATCACCCTCAATCAATGCCTAATTGATACCAAAATGAACCATAATAACAATCCCCAATACCATTTCTTATTCTTATGCCTTATTATTTTTTCCATCTGATAAATTCATCAAATCCACTCTAATTAATAAACCAATACAATCATGAAATATATATCATACCCCTTAACCACCTAGGTTTCCCCTAGCATCCCCATCAAAGTTTAATTTGAACAATCCTAGGGTGGGGGTACCCCATCCATACTACTCACATGTCTCAATTACTTTGATCACATGACTAAACCATTAATGAGGGTGACTTAAACTAATTCCAAGATGAGATTATATATGAATCCCAATATGAAAGGTTAACTTTAAACCTCTTGGTATGGGTCAACCCATCTTTAGACATATCTATCTGTATTATTTTCATCCTTGCCTCTAAGGTAATAATCCTATCATTGAATATATTCTAATTTCATTCCTTCCATAGGGTCTAAATTATAATGGTTTGGAGTGTATACCAAAATCATGTGAAGATTTATCTAGTTGACCCTACTATCCACACTCCAAAGTGTTGTCTAACCTAGCATCAACTCATTTTAATACACATCCAATCCCATGTAACCTCCATGAAGGACAAAATAAATAAAAAATGATTTGAATCATATTACTTTACAAAATATGTAATTAATATTTATGGATCAATCATTCCCACTTTACCCAATTGGTCCTACATCATAATTCTCCCTTGTGTGGTAAGCTAGGCAAAATCCCTTGCTTTGGGAACACTTTTCTTACTCAAACAAAAATATTTATCCAAACCAAAGGAAGTCTTCATATGATTGGCCATGTTATAGCCAAGAATAACTAAACACACACTTATATTAGGCCTAATAAATTAGATATCATCATATTTGATATTGATAAAAAAATTCCTCTTATTTAGAATGCACTTCAATGCAAGATTTTAGTTTTCCAGGATCAATATTTCCTCCATATCTTTCCATTTCCAATAGTCTATTCCATTAATAGGTATTGGTTATAAGTAATGCCTAACCTTACTTCCCCATGTCAATTCCAAAACCTATTTGGCCAAATCAAAGTTTTATATCTCTTACAAGGTCCTATTCCCATTCCATGATTTAATCTATAATTCATTCAAACACCCATTGTTCATTACCCATGAAACATGATCCTTAATTATTGGTCAACACGTAAGAATAAAGTGCCAAAGGTGAAACCCCTTGGTTATATTCTCAATATTTAGGATATTGGTTGGGGATAATTCTCCAAATTACTTGAACTTTAATATAATATTCCATATATCCTTTATTTGAGTCACCATGCCCTAGAATAATTTCACACCAAGCCCCAAATTCTTAATTGCCAATATTTTAACACCAAAAATACCCCCCCCCCCCCAATATAAGGTAAGTACACCTTATCATTTGAATAAGGGCATATTATTTTTAACCTATATTCCTTTCCATAAAAAATCATGATATGATTTCACTCATTTGGTACCTTAGTTAGTGGTTACAAGACTAAAAGTTATAAATTGGCAAGGTGTTAAACACTGACTTTATGAGAGTAATACTACTAGCTAGAGAGATCCACTTGAATTTTCACTATGAAAATATATAGATAAATGATCTAATTATGTTATCCCATAGATATGATCTACCAAATCCCATAAATATATTGACACCCAAGTACTTGGATGGAAAATTTCCTAGTTTTGAAATCCAGAATAGCTATAATATCAGGTTATTCTTACCTGAGAGTGTTAATAAAGTACACTTTCAACTTAGTTATTTTGATTCACTAAGCAAGAATCATTTAATTGTCAACCGATTTTTTTTTAATGTAATAACTTTTCCTTTTGTTAGATTTCCAAACATAACCATGTCATTATTGAATTATTGATATGTCAAATTCTCAACCCTTCTACCACCTTGATATCTCTAATCACTCCTTCAGACATTACTCCTAAGATTATACCCCCAATGCCTCTATCATAAATATGAATAAGAAGAGAGAGATGTTCTCCTTGTGTAAGGTCTTGAGAGGCCTGAAAAAAACACATCAATTTCTCATTGACTAAGATAGAAAACTTGGGCTATAGATGCCACTAAAATTTACAATTACACCATTCCTTGGAAAATTAAAATCTATCTAGGGGTTTTTTATCACTTTAAATGTGCACCCTCACAAGAATGCCTCTTACATGTGCAACTATGTTGCACTTCCATGCCTAGCACCTTAGACCTCAATGCTTGAGAGTAATTCAATACTTTGATGTAATGATGGGATCATCCCCAAAGGTGTGTAATTATTGTGTTACTTGGAAAAAAATCTCTAGAGAAGGTCAAATTACTTATAATATACTTGCATCTTGTTTAAAACCAACATGGAGATCTACAAAGAGTATAAATGAAATTTAATACCAATGTTAAACCTAATCTCAACAAAGGTAAAGGGGGAAAGAGGGTAAGAGGGTTGATGAAAGGAAAAATGGTGATGCATCAATAATAGAGTGAACTCCTTACCCACTTGATAACATAATAAAACTAAGGAACTAAATGCACATAGTCTTCAAACCAGACACCCACTACATAATTATTTTACATACATGTATGAGAACATAATGCAACATTACGAGGGATGAAAACTAATTTATACATAGCATGTGACCTATAGAGGATTATTATTCCATGTCGAGGTGAAAAGGGAGGACAATAATGAGAGGGACAAACATCCACAAACAAAGATAAAAACCCATTAATATACATAGAACACAACATGAATAAAGTTAGTTTAGTTATTATTAATTTTAAGGCCTAATCCAATATTACAAACTTGAATGGGTAGAGATTTGTTATACCAAGGAGAGGGTTGATTTTAAAATAAATATTACAATTTATATATATTTGGTCAAGATCCTATGTAATTAATTCACCACTTTGAGATGGTAGATAAGAAATTTGAATTAAAAAGTTGGTGCTCAAAATTCTAGGTTAATTAAGAGGGACAAAATCCCATGTAATTTCTAATGTGAACCATGCTCATTTAGTTTGGGCTACCAATATGTTCATAGAATTAGTTGGAAGGTCATTCTTGGATATTCAAATGATTTATGTGTGCATGAAAGACTGAAGTACACTTCTACAGTCAGAGGAGGCATGTGTGCATGTCTTGCCAACATGCTTGACTCTTTTAAATTTATTTTTATTATAATTTGTACCCTTTTAAATGTCAAAAGATTTGGGAGGATTAATATTTGTTATGTTATGATATCTCTATCTAGGTGTTTTTTTGATTTGACAAGATTTATGAGAGCCTATGTTAGTTCCCAAAATGTCACAGAGCAATTGGGCCCTTATCCATGAAAATGCCTATATCTAACCTAAATTGAATATCAATTTTTAAGTCATTAGCCCCATTTATATCTCCATGTTTTCCTTTGGAAGGTCAAGTTCATGTTCATAATTTTTGTAGTCCTTTGTCATGTCTTTGCTTGATGAAGGTGTTTTTCCCATAGACATTTCAGGCCTTTTGCATGACCACAATACCTGATAGAAATAGGTATTTAGGATTTTTGTCTCAGATAAAAAGTTCAAAGACTTATTCTCATTAGACATTTTTTTTTCTACAATTTTTTTGAAAGAATTCCATATCTTGTCATTTTGGTCTTAAGTATTTTTGAGTCATTTATTTCAGACTTTTTATCCATGGAAAACAAGTTTGAAGGTCACTTGTCTTTCAAGTATTTTGCCCACAAAAAAGGCTCGAAGGAATTCTAGGGTCATTTTTCCCTTGAAAAACTATGAAGTTCAGTTAATTTTAGCATTTTACCTTTGTAAAATTCTTGAAGGGCACTTTCAAAAGGCAAAGGACATTTACATAGCTCCTAAAGGGCAATTTTTAAATTTGGATGATACTTTTAATAGTTTATAATGAATTTTAAGGACATTTATTTTGGACAAAAGTTTCATGATAGGAAGATTCACTGTGAAAAGATAGAAATGTATCCAAGTCTCTTTTCATACATTGATATATTGCCTTGTGCTCAAACAAGAAAAGTTTTGGGGCCCTAGATGAAATTGCCATGTTGTACCTTCAATGTGTTTTGGTGACTGAGGTGAGGAATTTCCTAATGAGCCAAATGAAAGACACGTGGTTATCTTAGGGGACTCCTAAGACTATTTTAGAGGATCAAAAGGATATTGCACCTTTCCTCATATCAAGAAGGATGATGTAAAGGTGAAAATTTGGCTGAGAGTTTGAGCGAGCATCTAAGTTGGACACGTGGTGGGTCCTTGGGGTTTTATGAGTTATGGGACCTTTTTAGATATTAACCCACATATATTTTGGTGGGAAAGGTGTAAAACGTCCCTGAAGGCTTGAATGCCTAGATTTCTAAAGTAAGGTAATAACACGTGGTAGGTATTTAAGGATTTTTAAGTTCTGGTCCCTTTTTAAAGATTTCCTTACCTTTTGATGGGAAAGGTACAAAAATCCCCTGAAGGCCTAAAAAGTGCCAAAATGAAATTTTTTTGCTTATATGGATCCACGTGTTGCAAGGAGGATTGCTCAACATAAAGGAAACATTTACACTTTCTCCTTCCTCTTTCAAAAAAAGCTTAAATAATTATAGGGGTAGTTGATAATTATTTGTTATGTTTTGAAGCATTAATGGAAACCTTGCAAAGGATTATAACTAAGGAAATTTTATTCATTCATATTTTACTTTTGCATTCATAGCTTCTACTTGCATCTTTGAGCCATTTGTGTGCCCTAGTTACGTGCAACACCAAAGAGTGATTACGATAAATTCTTCAAATATTTTTAGTTTCAATTGTGTAAAACCCTCTAGATTATCAGTAAGTGATCTTCTATCTCCTTATGTTGTGTTATTTGAGGAGGTTTGAATGAATTTAGAGGGTGATCATAGTGAGGAATTCATTCAAGTTTAAATTATTGCACTAGAGAGGTAGGGAACAATGGTGACTACTTCAACATCTATCAAGAGCAACATCATTTTTGTTTTGGATGAAATCAAAGATACAAATGTTCAGGGGTTAGACTTTGTAACCTTATTGAATGTCTTGCATTAGCCAAACCCTCTTCTAATAGTTTTAAATCTTGGCATGAATTATATCACCCCTATGACAACATTCCCCTTGACTTCCCCATACCCAAAATTAGTGATAACATGTGCTCAAGTATATCAGTCATATACTAGTATTGTCATCGATGGTAGCCAATCATATGTCTACTCTTTCACTCCTGTGGCTCTCAACACCATTCTTAGGATTCCTCCCCAACTTGAGAGTATCACACTCTCCCTAGAAGAATACTAAGAGTATACATACAAGATTAACAAGATAATATGGGACATTGTCAACTCCTACTGGATGGTTAAAAAAAGGCAAAAGGTCTCAAGAATGTCTAAGAGTCTAAAACTAGTAGAATTCAAAGAATTGCCATAGTACGTGATTGTCATGGTAGCCATAGTTTATGGGATGCCCATCATAGATAAATTTGAGCCTTAGATGTTTATAATCTTAATGTGTGTTGGAGCAATAGAAGAAGTTAGACTGGGCCACTATTCTAAGTGACAACCTACACAGGCAAATGATACAACTTTAGGTTATAATCCATTCGAATGAGGTATTCACACATACATTTTAGATTTCCTCTTACCTGATATACAACTTGGTACATAATATGACATTCCAGGGGTTCACTAATAATCCTAGTGGGATGAGAATATATGAGGTTTATCCTAAAATAATTCTAGATGGCTTTAAGAAGAATTTATGTAGAGTTTACAATTGTTTCTTTAATACTATGATGAATTTATTCTTTCCTCTGAGGAGACTTAATAGAATGTCTATGATGTCTAAAGACACAATTGATAAGTATGACACCTCATATATTCAATTTAAAACATTCACTTATGTTAGAATAAGTGGCTACTCAGGGTCTCCCCATAAACTATCGAGATACCTAGATGATAGACTAGTAGTGATGGAGTTGAGCTGGTAGATGGTGCCCCCACATGAGATAATAGAAACAAAGAAGATAAATAATCCATTCAAGTTTTTGGTTGAGATTAGACACTATTCATGTCCTTCTATTTCCAAAGCTAAGGATTGGATCAAGATATGGGCTAGTATGTGATTGACAAGTTGCCACCTATGCTAACTATGATATCATATGGTGGGTGAACACAATGACCAATGCAATTCTACATCAATCACATTTTGAATACATCTAGTCTGATTGCACTACCACGGAAGATGTTAGAAATTAATATTTTATGAGGCTAACACTACTAGAAGTTATCACTTACAATATTGCTCCCATCCCCAAGGACATGGAGGATGATAAGAAGACACTATCTACAGTGTATAATCAGTCTAATATTGAAGCCTAAGCCATCTCATAGGTGGACTTCATTATTAATGAAAATGATTACATTCCATGGAGAGCCATACCAATCATGAGAATAACATTTATGTGGTTGAAGGAAAAAGGGTTTAATCTTAGTACTTATGATAACACTACCCTTTGAGAGCTTAGACAAGTTTAGAAGTTAAAATATTTCCTGCCAAATTATAGTTATGTTCCCTTAGCTCCACCACCAATGGCAAGAGGCAAAGGGAAGAGCAAGGTTGGTGATGTTGACTTCACCAAGCCAATTTATGTGGAGTCCATATTTGTATCATGATCCAAGGTGGATTATCCTTCTCAAAATTAACAAGTATAGCTAAAAATTGGGATAATATTTCTATTGGGGAGGTTACATTGGCCAATACCACCCTAATATCCATGTCATCAAAGGGATCCCCAATGATACCAACCATCCCAATAGTCATCCTAGTGTTCAATCTAACTACTATTCTACCTTCTCCACTAGCTCAATAGCTAGCCATTATCCCTTCCACAAATATTTATTCAAGGAAGAGAGGAGGTGAATAAGAGGTAAAGCAATCCAAGAAAAAAAATTAGGGATCTGTAGCCTCTAGTTGGGATTCCTAAGAAGAGGAAGTAGGTTGTGTTTAAGGACCTTCCTTCTAGGGAACTCCCCATGAAGAGGAAAGAGGATCAATCCTTATATGCTCAAAGGTTAAGAGATATGAGTGATGAAGAAGACTCAGATGAAGATAGGACCATTATTGAGGTGACGAAGAAGCGGTGAGCATTCACTCCTCCACAAGTAAGAACTAGGTAAATAACTCTAAGGGAAAGGCCCTAGACCCTAGTAAAGGTCCCAATGGTTAGCTTATTTATAGAAGAGGGTCCTTCAAAAGTGAAAAGTAAAGGTAATGAGGAATAAATTATTCCCTCAAGTGATCCTCTTTCCTTCAAAGATGTGCAAGTTGGGGTTGAGGTGGCCACTCAAGTTTAGGCCCCTCAATAAAAGGAAATAGGTCTCATTAGATACATAGATGTTTGTTGAAAAAATCATAACTCAATCACCAGGCCAAGATAATCAAGGTGAAGTTTAGTAAATGAATAAATTTAATTAAAAAGATGAGGTGGAGCTAGAGTAGAATATTTGAGTCACCACTAATCTTGAAGTGGTGATTGAATGAGAAGGACTACAAGCAACTCCAAAAGTATCAAGGTTGTCCCTTTCCCTCCAAAGGTGTCAAGTTTAGCACTAGAGGAGAAGGAAAGTATAAAAGAAGGTGTGGGATAAAACCTTAAAATGGATACCCCAACCCATATAGAAATAAATAAATAATTGGACCAACCTAATAAAGGTGTTTAGGAGAGTGATTCAATTAGTGTTGCTTCAATTGAAGTAACTTAATGTGTCCTTCCTCTCATTAAGGTCCATGATCCAACTCACAATAAAGGTCTAGAGGCCATGATTAGTGAAGATTTGTTTGAAGGAAACAAGGAGGTCACCATAGCCTCATCTATACTATAAGCTCAAATAAATAAAGAAGGTGAAGTGGGCATATAAGATTCTAGTCAATCTAAAGGACAAAGAATCTCTATTGAGAAATTATTGAAGGAGTCTCACTAGTTTAGGCTAGATTTTAAAGTTTTGGAGAAGATAGAGCCAAAACTTAAAGGGGAACTTAGAGTAAATGAAGAAGGTGGAAAGGAGTTGGAGAGTGATGAATAAATCAAATAGTTTATATTGAGTCCACAGCCCATTCGTATGGCACTTCCTACGTCAGGTACTCCAATGACACTACCTTACACTATCTCGAGGCTTACATCAATGTCCACTACATCAATGGGATTTTAGACTAGACCCCTTCTTTGGATTGAATAATAGGTCAAACAAAAGGACATTATGAGAAATATTGGGGATATTGATGTAGTAAAGATCACTCAAGTGTACAAGGCCAAACCACCCAAGAAGGCCAAGACATATTCCATAACCATATTCACTGCTACAAGAGAAAGGAATGTAGAGATAGCCTTTCCCCCACAAGATGATTTGAATAAAGACTCTCCCCTTGAGAGTAATACTATTTATATCTACAATTTAGGAGAGCCATCAAGGAATGAGCTAAAGCATATCTCATAAGTTTTGGAAAACATGTTGGCTTATAAAATGGATAAAGACAAAGCCACCATGGAGGAGTTGAAGGCACAAAATTAGGCTATGATCCAGTACTTGTAAGACATATTGAGTGGGCCCAAAGTAGTAACTTCAACTGTTAATATTGTTCTATAAAATCCTCTCTTCTCAATAGAGTCATTTGATTTTGGCTAAATTGATGACTCGAAGTCCAAAGGAAGGGTGACAAAAAAATGACAAGAAGATTTGTGTATAAGGGCCAAATAAATAATCCACTCAACATTGAAATGCTTGAGAAACATAGTGGATAATAAGGGGGAGTGTGATGCTCAAATGCTTATCTATGAAGTGAACATTAAGAAGTGGGAGGAAGTTTGATGGAAAATGGATGAGGTCTACAATATGGGTGCTAATACTCTAATAGCTGAGAATATCATTACTCAAAATGATCACAAGATGCCCAGATAATATCAATTGGAAATCAATCCTCAACTAGTGATGCTCAAAGATGGCATATTCAATTTGAAAGTAGAGGAGCAGTCCCTCAAGAATGCAATAAAAGAGAGATTCTTCACTCAAGAAGATGGTAAGCGTTGATGGTGCAAGTGATTTAGAGGAAGAAATAGTACGTACTGCTCTGAAAAACTTTATTAATGAATTGTAAGAGTCCTTTGATGTTGATAAAATAAATTAATTGGTGTCACTTGAGAAATCTTATGACCAGCTTAAGGATCTCATTGGATGAAAGTAAACCATGATTTAGAAGATTGCCACCTAGCTTAAAGAATTTTGAGTAAAATTAAACTATCAAGCAAGCATAGATCAAGGAAATATCACCCTGATGCTGGAAGGATACACAAGGTATAGGGAAAAGTTAGTGAAATGTTTCATTATTTAGATTGACTCTAGAACATAACTAGATATTTTGGTTTTTCTTAGCTGGCACCACTTCTTTCTTCCCTTCCCTCCCTTCTTTTTCTCATTTCCCACTGGGAAACCATTGTACTTATCCCATTAGTGGCACATCCCTTTCAATTAGTTTTTGTATAATAATGAGGATAAGAAAGGGATGTTTTTATCCTTATTTAAAGAGGACAAAGGTTATATTTTGTTCTTTATTAGATCTTACTCCAAGTAGATAACTAGAAAATATTCCATTGAGGTTGAGGATCAATATTTCTATCATCATAAGATCATGAGCATATCTAAGGAATCATATTTGTTACAAATTTTAACATACTCCAGGCTCATGAAGGAATATTCTAGCTAGAGCATCTTTAGGAGTATGCTAGGCTTATCCCAATTTTATAAGTAAAGGGGATTTATCCTTTATGAGGGTCGGTTGAATTTTTGAGTCAAGAGCTATAGCCTTGAAGAGTTCTCTCTATGTGATTTTTCTAGTGCCAAATTGATTTCTGATTTAAAATCATTGGCAATCTTTGAGAGCATTTGATATGTCTCCCTTGTCACATAATTATCTTGCATAGTGATAGGTTGTTATGTTATTCAAAACACATTGTATTCATTTTACATTTAATTGATAAATGAAATTTATTCATGTTTTCTATTTTCTTCCTATTGTTGAAGTACAGTGCTCTATTTTACATGCTTAGTAGATTGGTTATCTAATGTATTCATCTTTATGGTAGCCATTTAGAGTTTACATCTAGGTGTAAAATCCTTTCTGATTTAAGATTTGGGAATAGGGTGTTGATAAAATTTTAAAGGGTAGTCATGGGCTCATAGATTCATTTAGAAGGGGTTCTTGAAGGATATAATTTATGCATGATTTCAATTTCATTTGTTTCAAATCCATAATGCATTAGTTGGTAAAGATGATATAGAATTTTATTTAATTTCTTTATGCTCATCTATTAACCCTCCACTTTATTTTTATTAATTGATAAACCTTGTCCTACCCTATCTTACCCTACATAAAATATACCCTTTGCATACCTTAAGTGTTATTTGCCTATAGATGCATAAACATTATGTATTCAACATGTGTCTATATTTTGTGCTTTAAGGCCCAACATTGCAATCTCTTATTCAACCCTCTATTGTTGAACATTCTTTTGGATGAAGGCTGAAATCACATATTCATATATGTCTTTAGTATCTTATGTCTAACTTAGAACATTTTCTCATTCTATGTGACAACCCCTCTCAGGTGGAGTGAGCAAGTTTTATTATATTCTAATAAAATTTGTATTCCTTTATGCCAATAATCCCTATGGATATTGAGTTTCTAAATCTCTCCATATGAGTGAGATACCCCATAGGTCCTCTCACCTTGGTTCATGCAGATCTAGAAGTAACAAGGAGCTAACCATACCCTTTGTAGGTTCCTCTCAGTCACTTTTACCATTCGATATTTTTTTGATGTTAAATCCCTCCTTGGATATAATGATATTCTAGTAGGTTTTCCATCTTTGCTTGCCATTTCTTTCAAAGTATGCAAGGTTGAGTGAAAGAGGTATACAACTAGGAACCGACATCTTTTTGGCACCATTTTTAGGGACTAAATTGAAATATTAGTCACTTGTGCTATTGGGGACTCTTATAAAGGGCCATGATTATTTCACCTCGATAAGTTCTCTGATGTTACTAAATTGATCAAACTATATTTCATGCATCAATGACCCACTAATTTTCTTGTGTTGTGACTTCACTTGGCATATTCACCCCTAAAATGTAAGGAGTTTTATAATATTCTTGGAATTATCTTCAGTATTTGAAAGTTTTTCATTCTATTAGTTGTTGTCAGTAGTTCTATTTGTTCTAGTCTAGAAATTTTTGCTTCTAGTGGTGACTCCATTATATAAAATTTTTAAATATCAGTGCCTATTATATGTACTCTTCTTTATCTTGAAGAGTTTTATTTAGATCTGTAAATCTGGAGGGTACTAGGTATTCCTTTCAAAAATATCCATCTAAAGATCTTTTACCTGAGTTAAAAGGTCCATCTAGAAGGAGACAAGTACGGAAGCCTATTGTAGGCCAAAACTCAGGCAATCAAGTAAGACCTAAAAAATTTGTCCCCCATTTTATTTACCCCCTTTTCTCAAATATCCATTTAGTTAAAGGATATCAAATCCCTTCAGAGAAGTCTGAGCTCCCTATAAGTCAAGCTCCTTCTCCACAAATAAGTATTTCTCCTCCTACAAGGCCATTCAGGCATTATTATATTTCTTCTCCTATGAGGCCATTCAGGCATTATTATATTTCTCTTCCTTTAATTCCTCCTCATAGTATTCATTCACATCTATCCCCTAGTTCATTTTCATCTTTAGATTTAGAGATGGGAGACCGTGATGTGAGAAGAAGGAGGTTTAATGTAGGCAATGACAATGAAGAAGAGGATCAAGGTCTAGGTAATAGACGTAGACCATTTGTGATCCCAATATTTAGACCTATCAACTTTGATGGTATGCCTAATTTACCTAATGAATTTACCATTAAAGTTAGAAATATATTGCATAAATTTCAAGGTAACAATGTCATTTCTAGGGAATAACATTTAAAAGATTTATTAAATGTTATTAAAGACTATGAAATTGATCTAGAATATGTGTATATAAAGCTCTTTGTGAACACAATTGAGAAAGAGGCCTAAGAGTGGTTTAAATCCCTCCTTGATGGATCCATAGACACATGGAAAGCCATGATTGATGCATTTAAGATGTATTTTGGTGATAGTATTGATCCCATATTTTTGCTTGCCAAATTTGAAAACCTCAAGAAAAATCCTAATGAGTGTGTTAAGGATTTTAATTTTAGATTCAGTAAGGTATTGAGAAGGCTACTAGAGGACATAAAAAATAGTGGTGTTTCTTCTTTGATTAAATACTATGATGCATCTGACAAGAAGGTAGCCTATTATCTCAAAGACAAAACTCCCACAAATTTGAGGATGGCCTTTAATTGGCTATCCAAATAGAGAATAATATCAAAGTTGTGGGTAAGCCTTTGAATAAGAGGGATGATTTCTAATTGGTGAATATTGAAAGGCTTCAATCCTCCCATAAGAATGTATATCTAGAGGAAAATGTGAAGACTCTAGCCATTACTTAAAATAAATATCTTACAAGTTATCTAGAGCAAAAAATGGGTCGTCTCAAGGTTCTTCTAACCACGATGATAAGAGGGATCACAAGAGAGAGGAAATAAATCATCGAAAGGACTAGGGTCAAGGTTGGATAGATTTCCAAGGTAGGAATAATTACAAGGGAAGGGGCTTGTATGGGATGATAAGCATGGGAGAATCTAGAACCAAGGAATCAAAAGGGAAGTACCAGATCCATTAGTTACAAAGGTCAATATAATCGACTATAATATTGACTAGTGTGATAAGTGTTTCCTCCATCATCCTCCATGTAGTATAGTTGATAGTGATGTTCAAGGTGTGGAAGGAATTGAATCTACATCTAATGAAGATGACATCTATATTATTGAATTCTAGGAGATGTAAAGTTACAACTTCCAAGAGGAAGTTGTGGGTGCTTCAACTATTCCTGATTGTGAAATTAGTCTAGCCTATGAATGTTTTACTTTCCAAATTAGTGAACCAAATGTGATGGTTTCCTCTCCATCTATAGAACTGATGAGCACTACTACTACTCAAGAATTATAGAGAGCATGTGGAAAGGTAAGGGTCCTAACCCCAAACTTCATTTATGAGATAAATATGATGCATAAATATGAATTATCTATTCATGATTTTGAGTTTTTGAGATTAATGATGAAAGAGAAATATGGGGATTCACCTCTATTATTTGTGGACCATAAATTGATGATCCACGTAATAATTTCTCAAGAGAAGAAGGATTACAATTTGAGAAGTAAATATCAAAATTCTCCTTTGAAGGATAAAGACTCTGCTGGCCATAAAGTAAAGACAAAAGAGAAAGAGACCAAAGGGAGTAATGAGATCCCTAATTCCACCAAACCTAGTTCTTCACCTTATAATGCTAATCCAAGAGGTACTTAGGCCAAGAATATAACTCCCTTGTTATCTAATATTCCCAAGAAAGATGAACCTAGGAAGCCTCCCCTTAAGAGTGAATTTAAAAATGTTAATTTTCCTATTTCTCTCCCCTAACTCTTAAGGGGTATATCCCAAATGAAAGTGTTACTAGTATACTTGCTAACACTCCTTTGCCTAAACAAAATATTTGTGGCATGGCCCATGTATTGAGTCAACTGAAGGTCACAATACCCTTTATGGAATTTCACAAAAATCTAAAGCATAGGAGGAGATATTTTGAATATTTGGGATTCACTAAGAAAATTACTGCCAATGAGATTGTTAAAGCTAAGCCTTCTCCCACTTCCCCTATGGAAAGTGAGAACACCTCAAAATACCCTAAACATCACTTGGAGGTGTATTTAGGAACTACATTGGTAGAGAGTTAGCTCGATGTCAACCCATTCTATACCACCCTACTGATTAATGGTTTAATTATCCATAATTGCACATTTGACTCCAGGGCATCTTTTAACATTATGCCATTGGCTATGGTGAATGAAATCTGTATAAGAATAAATGCATCATTTTGATGATGCCTCACCATGGATTATAGAGAATTACCTATTTTGGTATGGTTAAAGGATTGGTGGTGCATCTCACTTAATACCTCAGTAAATTCTTGAGTATGGATGTTGTTGTAGATTGTCTACCAAAATGAGGTATGTTATTGTCTAGAAAATGGGCTACTAGTATTAGGGGTAGTGTTTATATGGACTTATCTTATGACACTATACCTCTAGATGGGAAGATGGTTCATTTCAATTGGGAGCCATAAATGCTTCATGTCCTAGAATATCCTAAATATTATTTGAATAAAGTGTTATATGTGGATACAAACATTATAAATTTTGTGGGGAGTGTTGAGTATGAGGAACTACTTCCTGAATTTAGTGTTATAGATGAAGACTCCATCTAGAATAAGAATTTTAATGAAGCATGTTCAAGTATTGAAAATGGAGTAGGGGTTGTATTTTATGTCCCTAATGGCTAACATTATAGATACTCCTTCCAATTGTCCTTTGAGTGCATGAATAATATTACAGAGTATGAAGCACTCTTGATTTACCTTCAGATCACCCACAAGTATGGACTCACAAAGATAATGGTCAAGGGTGATTCAAAATTAGTGGTGAAGTAGATTAGATATATTTACACCATGAAATATAAGAGACTAAATCAATACCAAAACACTGTAATGGTTTAATGCTTTCAACTTTGAATAACATGCCTGGGATTTTAATTAGGTAGAAGATATGCTTACAAAGAGCGCTATAGAGTTCAAAGCTGACAATAGAAATCCCTCCTATGAATATGTGGTAGAAGTGCTTGTAAGGCCTTATGTAATAAACAACATTGATCATTGGTAATTATTTAATGATTATCAAATAAAAAGGTTTATGTGTTGTGTAGGTGAGTTCAAAGGAACCATTACAGATCTGGACTCTATGGTATAGATATGTGATGGAAAATAAATATTATTTGGAAGATAATTTATCTAGTTGAGGACTAAACTATCCCTAGAGGATTGGTTATTATTGAAACATCCTTTGATGGAGCTAACAAAATTAAATCTAGAAAATTTTATATATCAAAGGATGTAACTGAGATTAACATCAGGACTAAGGATAATCCAAAGAAAATTTGGCTTGGTACTCACCTGAGCAAGAAAGAGAAGGAAACATTTATCAATATTTTAATTAAATACTAGGACTATTTATCATGGTCATATTTAGAGTTTAAAGCCTATAAGGAGGACTTATTATATCATGTTATCCCCCTTGAGCTTGGTAAATAACCATTCCACCAAAAATAGTGTCCTATCAATCCCATCTTGGCCACCAAGATGTAAGAGGAAATAAAGAAATTAAGGGTTGGTGGGATCATTCAACCCATCAGGTATTCATTGTGGGTGGCCAATCTAGTCCATGTAAGGAAGAAAAATAGAGACATTAGACTTTGTGTTGATTTATAAAATTTGAATAGGGCTTCACTAAAGGATAACTATCCATTTCCTAATATGGATAACATTGTTCAAGATGTTACTAATTTTAAGGTATTGTCAACTCTAGATGGATTTTATAGCTATAACCAGGTAGTATTGAAGGAGTCTTAAAGGTCTAAGACTACTTTCACTACTCCATGGGGCACCTATGTGTATGTTTGAATGCCTTTTGTCTTAATTAATGTAGGTGCCACCTTCCAAAGAGTAATAGATCTATCCTTCACCAAGTTAATCAACCAATTTATTGTGGTATATCTAGATGATGTTACAATATACTCCAAGAAAAGGGATGACCACTTAAGAAACTTGGAATAGATGCTTATCAGATGTAGGGAGTTTAGAATCTCCCACAATCCTAGGAAGTGCCACTTTGGAGTATAAAAGGCAAAACTACTTGGGAACATTATGTCTAAACAAGGTGTGATGATAGACCCTAAAAGGGTAGAGACCATTGATAAGGTACCCATCCCATAGACCAAGAAAGGTATTCAATATTTATTTGGCTAGATTAACTTTGTTAAAAGGTTTGTTTCCAATTTTGTAGAGATTAATCTACCCATTAATTCAATGTTAAAAAAGGATCAAACTATAAGGTGGGAGGAAATGGCTACCAAATCATTCTAGGACATCAAGGTAGCTTTAAAACTACCCTAGTGCTTATGAGTCTTGATTATAGAAAATACTTCTAGATCTTTTCATTTGCATTTGAAAATACTATTGTTGTAGTGCCACTACAAAAGAATGATGAAGGTCATGAGTAGCCAATTACCTTTTTTAGCAAAGCATTATAGGGATCTAAGCTGAAATATACTATACTAGAAAAGCAAGCATTTGCTCTCTTAAAAGCTATCAAATAGTTCAGATCCTAAATTTTGAGTTCTAGGATCATGGCCTATGTTCCTCACACTATGGTAAAGGACATATTAACTTAGAATGAAACTACTGACAAAAAATGTCGATGGGTCAATAAACTTCAAGAATATGATTTGGAGATAAAAACTATTAAGTTGGTCAAAGGTATGGGTCTCACCAAGCTAATGACTAAAGCTTACTTTCAAGCTATAGAGGTGAATAATGTAGAAGGGGTTATTGATAGCCTTGAATCTAAGTATAACCAATCTCCATGGTATAAATATATAGCCTATTATTTGAAGATTTTGAGTTATCCTCCCCACTTAGAAAAAACTCAAAGGAGGACCTTGAATTTAGTATCCCAAAAGTATATTATATTATAGGATGATCTAGCTTGGAGGAACCCAAATGGTGTCCTCTTGAGGTGATTAGTGGAACATGAGATTCTTAAATTAGTTATAGAGTTCCATAGTGGTGTGTGTGGTGGTAACTTTACTCCCAAAGTCACTACACATAAGATTATAAGGGCCAATTATTGGTGGACCATTCTATTCAAAGATATTGTTGTTATGGTAAAGAGATGTGAAGAATTCTAATGATTTATTGGGAGAATAAAAACATCTGGATCACTTTCCATATAGCCATTTTCTATTGAGGACCTTTCAGGCAGTAAGGAATGGACTTCATGGGTGAAATATCAAATACTTCAAGTCTTGGTCACAAGTGGGTCTTATTGGCCACTAATTACTTTAAAAAATGGGTTGAAGCAATCCCTACCATAAAATCAACTCACTAGGTAGTCATTGATTTCCTTTTGAATAAAGTTATTTGTTGATTTGGAGTGCCAATTAAAATTATTTGTGATAATGCCATGTGATTTAGAGCAAAATAATTTTTTGAATTTTGTGAAGAATATGGGATTGATCTAGCATATGCCTCTAATCCCCTTCCACAAGGGAATGGGAAGGCCAAGTCTAGTAACAAGAATCTATTGAAAATTATTAGGACTCTACATGCCAACGAAAGAAAATGGGGTGAGCAATTAAAGTTTGTTGTCTGGGCTAACAGATTGAGTCCTAAAAGGTCTATTAGAAGAATCCCCTTTGAGCTTATTTATGGATCTCAAGCTATTTTACCCCTTAATTTACAATTTTCTACTTACCAATTTATACAATGGATGACTAAGGATGAAGAAAAAATAGAACACTATAGGGAAAAGATCAACTAGATTATAGAGCTTGATGAATCTCGTAGACAAGCTCATAAAAATCATTTAAAGTTAAAAGAAAGGCTCAAAAATATCTTTGGTAAAAAGGTCACCTCGAGATCTATTCAAATTGGTGATCTAGTCCTAATCTGGGATAACAAAGATGAAGATAAGGGAAAACATGGTAAATTTGATTCCCTATGGATGGGTCCCTACACCATTGATTATCAAATAGGGAACCATACATTTTATCTTAGAGATATTGATGGAAAAATCTTAGAACTACCAATTAATGGTAGACACCTCAAGTACTTTTTGGATTAAGTCCATGTTAGCCTATGTAAATATGTACATGTTATATAGTCCCTTTGTGTTTTGTTGCCTTATTTAGGGTGGTGTTTATATAGCTTGTGTTTTCCCCTTTTCCTTCTCGGTTGTCTTTAGATGCCTTATTATAACTTAGTTTATTCCTTGCCTTTGTTGTAAATTCTTTGACTCTATGGTCCAAAGGATAGGCATCTCATCTAGTGTTCTTTGTGTACCCATTAAGGGTACACATCCTTGAGCAAGATCTGATGTTGGATCCCAAATATAAACCAAGTAATTTGTGCCCTATTCAATGTCAAAATATTTGGGAAGTTGAAGATTTGTTCTATTTTGATATCTCTATCTGGGGTATTTTGTTGATTTGCCATGTTTTATAAGAGCCTATGTTAGTGCCCAAAATTACACTGGAGCAATTGCACCCTTATCTTTGAAAATACCTAAGTCCATCCTGGGTTGAGTATCAATGTTTAAGTCATTATCCCCATTTCTATCTCCATGTTTTCCTTTAAAAGGTCAAGTTCATGTTCATAATTTTCTTATTCCTTTGTCATGTCTTTGCTTGATGAAGGTGTTTTTCCCTTAGATTGTTTGGACCTTTTGCATGAACACAATGCTTGATGAAAATAGGTCTTCAATATTTTTGTCTTCGATAAAAAGTCCAAAGACTTATTCTTGTTGGACATTTTATCTACTACAAAAGTTCTAAAATAATTCCATATCTTGTCATTTCAATCTTAAGCATTTTCAATTCATTTATTTTGAACTTTTTGTTTGTGGCAAAAAATTTAAAGGGCACTTTCCCTTTGGGTATTTTACCCACACAAAAGGCCTGAAGGAATTATAAGGTCATTTTACCCTTGAAAAATCTCTGAAGGATTAGTTCCTTTGAGCATTTTTCCTTTCAAAAATTCTCGAAGGGCACTTTCAAAAGGTAAAGGACATTTACATAGCTCCCAAAGGGCACTTTCTAAATATGGATGACACTTTAAATAGTTTTGAAGAAATTTTAAGGTCATTTTTCTTAGCTAAAGGTTTCATGGTGGGAAAATTCACTATGAGAATATAGAAATGTATCCAAGTCTCTTTGCATACATTGATTTGTTGCCTTGTTCTCAAAAAAAAAAAAGTTTGGGGGCTTCAGATAAAATTACTGTGTTACACCTTCAATGTGTTTTAGTGACTAATGAGCCAAATGAAAGACACGTGGTTATCTCAAGGGAATCCTAAGACTATTTTTGGGGATTTGAAGGATCTTTCACCTTTCCTTGTATCAATAAGGATGGTGTAAAGCTGAAAAGTTGGTCGAGAATCTAAGCTAGCATCTAATTTGAACATGTGGTGGGTCTTCAAGGTTTTATGAGTTTTGGACCCTTTTTGGAGTTTGTCCCACTTATATTTTGGTGGGAAAGGTGTAAAAAGTCCTTGAAGGCCCAAATGCTAGGATTTTAAAAGTAAAGTAATGACACATGATAGGTCCTCAAGGCTTTTCAAGCTTTGGGCCCTTTATAAAGATTTACTCAATTACCTTTTGGTGGGAAAGGTGCAAAAAGCCCCCAAAATCTTGAAAATCACCAAAATGATATTTTTTTTGCTTATATGGATCCACATGTTGCAAGGAGGTTTTCCTAGTATAAAGGAATCATTTGCACTTTCTCCTTCCTCTTTCAAAAGAAGCTTAAATGCTTAAAGGGGGTAGTTGATAATTAGTCATTATGTTTTGAATCATTAATGGTAACCCTAATTTCAAAATGCAAAGGATTATAACTAAATAAATTACCTTCATTCACATTTTCCTTTTGCATTCAAAGATTCTACTTTCATCTTCAAGCCATTTGTGTGCCCTAGTTACGTGTAACATGAAAGAGTGATTATAGTGAATTCTTTAAATATTTTCAATTTCAATTACACGTAGCCCTCTAGGGTATTAGTAAGTGCTCTTATAGATTCTTGTGTTGTGTTCTTTGATGAGGTTTGAAGGTATTTTGAGGGTGATCATAGTGAGGAATTTGTCAGAGTTTAAAGTTTTACACTAGAGATCTAGGAAACAATGGCAACTACTTCAGCATCTATCAAGAGTAACATCATTTATATTTTGGATGAAATTAAATATATAGATGTTTAGGGGTTTAAATTTGTAGCCTTATTGAATGTATTAAATCATTTAAACCCTCTTCTAGTAGTTTTAAATCTTGGCATGATTTATATTTACCCTATGATGACATTCCCCTTGGATACCCCATACCCATAAATAGTGATCGCATGCACTCAAGTATATCAGTCAGATACTAGGACTGTCATCGATAGTATCCAATTAGTTATCTACTCTTTCACTCTTATGGCCCTTAGAAACATGCTTGGGGTTCCTCCCTAGCCTCAAAGTATCATGCTTTCCTTAGACGAATGCCAAGAGTATGTAGACAAGAATGACAAGATAATATGGGACATTATCAACTCTTTTTGGCTAGTTAAGAAAAGACAAAAGGTCTCAAGAATGTCTAAGAGTCTAAAATTGGTAGAATGCAAGGAATTTTCCTTGTATGTGATTTTCATGGTAGTTAGAGTTTATGGGATACCCACTATAGAGAAATTTTATCCTTAGATGTTAATAATCTTAATCTCTATCTTAGAACAATAGAAGAAGTTGGATTGGGCGACCATTCTAAGTGACAACCTACATAGGTAGATAATACAACTTCAAGTTGCAATCCACTCAAATGAGGTATTCATAGGTACATTTTACATGTCCTCCTACTTGATGTACAATATGGTAAATAATAAGATAGTCCAAGGGCTCACTAGGAATCCCAGTGGGATGAGAATATATGAAGTTTATTATGAAATACCTTTGGATAGCTTTAAGAAGATTTTTTTTAGAATTTAGATTTTTTTCTTTAATATTATGATGAGTGTTTTCTTTCCTGAGGAGCCTCAATAGAATGTCTATGGTGGTCAGAGACATAATTGATAATTATGGTGCCTCATATATTCAATTCAAAACATTCACTTATGTTAGAATAAGTGGCTACTCAGGGTCTCCTCATAAACTATTGAGATACCTAGATGATAGACTAACAATTATGGAGTTGAGTTGGTAGATGGCACCCCTACATAATATTATAGTGATGAAGAAGATAAATAATCCCTTATTGTTTTTAGTTGAGATTATGTATTATTCATATCCTTATATTACCAAAGATAAGGGATTAGAGCAAGATATGGGCCAGTATGTGATTGATAAGATGCCACCCAGGCTAAATTATGATAATGGTGGGTGAATATAGTGACCAATGTAATTCTGCATCAATCACATTTTGAAGACATTTTGTTTGATTGTAATATTGAGGAAGATATCAAAAATCTAGATTATATGAGGCTAATAGTGCAAGAAGTTATCACTTACAATATTTATCCCATCCCCAAGGACATGGAAGATGATAAGAAGACACTATCTATAGTATATAATCAGTCTAATATTGAAGCCTGGGCCATCTCACAGGTGGACTTCACTACTAAGGAAAATGATTCCATTCCATGGAGAGCCATATCAATTATGAGAAGAACTTTCAAGTGGTTGAAGTAATATTGGTTTGATCTTAATACTTATGATACCCCTACCCTCTGAGAGCTCAAACAAGTTTAGGAGTCAAAGGGTTTCTTCCTAGATTATAGTGGTGTTCCATTAGCTCCACCACCAGTGGTGAGGGGCAAAGTCAAGAACAAGGTTGGTGATGTTGACTTCACTAAACAATTTTTTTTGGATTCCATATCCATATCATGACCCAAGGTAGGATTTCCCTTCTCAAAGTTAACAATTCTAGTTGAAAATTTAGATAAGATTACTACTAAGGAGGTTACATTTCCCAGTGCCACCCTAATATCCATTGCATCAAAGGGAGCCCCAATGATACCAACCATCCTAAAAACCATCTTAATGGTCAATCCAACTGCTATTCCACCTATTCCACTAGTGCAACAGACAACCATTGTCCCTCCCCCAAATATTTATTCAAGGAAGAGAGGAGGTGAAGAAGAGGAAGAACAGTCCAAGAAAAAAAGAGTCAAAAGGGATTTATAGCCTCTAATTGGGATTTTGAAGAAGAGAAAGGAGGTTGTGTTTAAGGACCTACCTTCTAAATAAATCCATATGAATAGGAAAGAGGATCAATCCTCATATGCTAAAAGGTTGTCAAATATGAGTGATGAAGAAGACTCAAATAAAGATAGGCCCATTGCTAAGGTGATGAAGAAGTAATGAGAATTGAATCCTCTACAAGTAAGAACTAGGCAAAAAACTTTGAGGGAAAGACCCCAGACACCAATAAAGGTCCTAATGGTTAGATTATTTTCAAAAGAGGGTCTTTCAGGAGTGAAAGGTAAAGGTAATGAGGAATAAATTATTCCCTCAAGTGATCTTCCTTCCTTTGAAGATGTGTAGGTTAGGGTTGAGGTGGCCACTCAAGTTCAAGCCCCTAAAATAGGAAATAGTCTCATTAAATACATAGATGTTTGTTGAAAATGTCATCACCCAATCACTAGGCCAATATGATCAAGGTAAAGTTAAGGAAATGAATAAATTTGATGAGAAAGATGGTGTGGATCTAGAGCAGGATATTCAAGTCACCATTGACCCTGAAGTGGTGATTGAACAAGAAGGATTAAAAGTAACTCCAAAAGTATCACAAGTTATCCCTTCCCCTCTAAAGATATCAAGATTATCACTAGAAGAGAAGGAAAGTATAGAATAAGGTGGGGATTAAACCTATAAATAGGTACCCCACCCATATAGAGATAAATAAATAATTGGACTGACCCAATAAAGGTGCCTAAGGAGAGTGATATAGGTAGTGTTGATTTAATTGAATTACCTCAAGGTCTCCTTCCTCATATCAAGGTCCATGATCTAACCCATAATAAAGGTATAGAGGCTATGATTGGTGAAGATTTACTTGAAGGCAACAAGGAGGTCATCATAGCCTCATCTATACCTAAAACTCAGAAAAATAAAAAAGGTGAAGTAGGTGCAGAACCTTATAGTTAGTTTATAGGACAAGGAAGCTCCATTGAGAAATTATTGAAGGAGTCTCATCAATTCAAGCCATATTTTGAAGTTTTGGAGTAGATAGAGCAAACCTTAAAGTGGAACTTGTAGAAAAAAAGGTGGCAAGGAATAAATAGGAATGAAGAAATTAAATAGTATATGTTGAGTCCAGAACCATTCCTGTGGCACTTCCTTCATTATGTACTCCAATGACACCACCTTACACTATCTTGAGGCTTGCATCAATTTCCACTACATCAATGGGATTTCAGACCAAACCCCTTCTCTAGGTTAAATAATATGCCAAGGAAAAGAAGGACATTATGAGAAAGATTAGGGAGATTGATTTAGTGAAGATCACTTAGTTATAAAAGGGCAAATCCCCTAAAAAGGCCAAGACACATTCCAGAATCACATTCACTACTATAAGAGAAGGGAATGTAGAGATAACCATTCCCCCATGAGATGCTTTGAAGAAAGATAATCCTTTTGAGAGTTATACTATTTACAACTTCAATCTAGAGGAGCCATCAAGGAATGAGCTAAAACACAACTCATAGGTTTTTTTGAATATGGTGAATCATAAAATGGATAAATACAAAGACACCATAGAGGAGTTGAAGGCATAAAATTAGGCTATGATCTAGTACTTGTAAAAGATACTGAGTGATCCCAAGGTAGTAACTCCAACTACAAATATTGATCTAGAGCATCCTCTCTTCTCCATAGAGTCATTTTATTTTGGTTGAATTGATGAATTGAAGTCTAGAGGAAGGGTAATAGAAAAATGGCAAATAGATTTGTGCACCAGGGTTGAAGAAATAATCCTCTCAGCATTGAAATTTTTGAGTAACATAATAGATAATAAGAGGGAGTGTGATGTTGAAATGATTATCTATGAAGTGGACATTAAGAAGTGGGATCAAATCTAACTGAAAATGGATGAGGTCTACAAGATGGGCATAGATACTCTGATAGCTAAGAAGATCATTACTCTAAATGATCACAAAAGGCTCAGAGAATATCAATTGGCAATTAAACATCAACTAGAGATGCTCAAAGATGGAATCTTCGATTTGAAAGGAGAAGAGTAGTCCATCAAGACTTCAATAAAAGAGATATATGTTACACTCAAGAAGATGGTAATCCTTGATGGTACAAGTGATTTGGAGGAATAAATAGGATGTACTACTCTAAAAAACCTCATTGATGCACCATAAGAACCCTTTGATGTTGCTAAAATAAAGTAATAGGTGTCATTTGAGAAATCTTGTGACCAACTTAAGGATCTCATTAGATGAAAGTAGACCATGCTTTAGAATATTTTTGCCTAACTTGAAGAATACTAAGTAAAATTTAACTATCTAGCTAGCTCAGATCAAGGAAATCTCACCTTGATGATAGAGGGATATACAAGGTATAGGAATAAGTTGGTTAAAGATTCCATCATCTAGATCAACTCTAGAACATAGCTAAATATTTTGGTTTTTATAAGATGACACCACTTCTGTCTTCCCTTTCCTCCCATCTTTTTCTCATTTCCCATTAGGAAATGTTATACTCAGCCCATTAGTGGCACATCCCTTGTAGTTAGTTTTTGTATAATCATGAGGATAGGAAAGGGATGTTTTTGTCTATTATGGAAGAGGACAAAGGTTTTGTTTTATCCCTTATGAGATCTTCCTCCACGTAGATAACTATAAAATATTCCATTGAGGTGGAGGATCAATATTACCATCATCACAAGATCATAAGCATATTCAATGAATCATGTTTGTTACAAGGTTAAATAGATTCCAATATCATGAAGGAATCTTCCAACTCGAGAATCTTTAGAAGTATGTTAAGCTTAGCCTAATTGTATAAGTAAAGGGGGTCTATCCCTTTATGAGGGTTGGTTAAATTTTTGAGTCAAGAGCTATAGCCTCGAAGAGTTCTCTATGTGATTTTTCTAGTGCCAAATTGATTTCTATTGTAAAATAATTGGCAAGATTTGAGAGCATTTGATATGTCTCCCTTGTCACAGAATTATCTTGCATAGTGATAGGTTTTCATGTTATTCAAAACATATTGTACTCAGTTTACATTCAATTGATAAATGAAACATGTTCGTGGTTTCCATTATCTTCCTATTGTTGAAGTATAGTGCTCTATTTTACATGCTTAGTAGATTGGTTATCTAATGTATTCATCTTTATGGAGTCATTTAGAGTTTACATCTAGGTTTTAAAATCCTTTCTAATTTGAGATTTGGGAACAAGGTGTTGATAGCCTTTTTAAGGGTAGTCCTGGGCTCATGGATTCATTTGGAAGGGGTTCTTTAAGGATATCTTTCATGCATGATTTCAATTTCATTTGTTTTATATCTGTAATGCATTAGTTAGTAAATATGATATATCCGTTTATTGAATTTCTTTATGCTCATTCATTAACCCTCCACTTTCTTTTTATTAATTTATAATCCTTGTCCCACCCTATCTTACCCTATATATAATATGCCATTTGCTTACCGAAAGTGTTATTTTCCTAAAGATTTAAAAACATTATGTATTTAACATGTGTTTATGTTTTGTGCTTTAAGGCCTAACATTGCAATATCTTATTCAACCCTCTATTATTGAACATTCTTTCAGATGAAGGTTGAAATCACATATTCATATCTATCTTTAATATCTTGTGTCTAACTTATAACATTTGCTCATTTCATGTGACAACCCCTCCTAGGTAGAGTGAACAAGTTTGGTTATGTTCTAATCAGATTTGTATTCCTTTATGCCAATAATCCCTATGGAGATTGAATTGTTGAATCTCTCCATGTGAGCGAGCTACCTCATAGGTCTTCTCACCTTGATTCAGGTAGATCTAGAAGTAGTAGGGAGCTAACCATACCCATTTTAGGTGCATCTCAATCATTTTCTCCATTTGGCCTTTCCTAATGTTCTATCCCTCGCTGGCTACAATGACATTTTAGCAATTTTTCCATCTTTGCTTGCCATTTTTTTTCAAAGTGTGCAAGGCAAATAAAAAGAGGTGTATAACTAGGAACCACCACTTGAAACCCAATCAGACCCAACTACCACCTTTGATTATGATTCTATCTATAATTCCACCTAGATCTCATTTGCTAACATAGAAGCTACATAAGTTTTCCTTATATTTTATCATGTTCTATTTATGTATGCGATAGAGTTCTGAACTTGTCTCTCTTAGGGATCATATGCATAAACCAATGTTTTATTTATAATTTATTGAGTTTTATACAAATTTACATGTAGAGAGTGTGTGTGAAAGGGGAGCATGTGCCTTTCATCTGGGAGCTTATATTGGCTTATGAAGGGAGTGATGTATAGAATGATTGTACACTATGAATCATGAGAGCACAAATGTGGATATCTATGATTGGGCATAGAAATTTATTATTTAGACATGAGGATTCCCATAGATAGGAGTGTGCAAGAAGAACAAATATCTTAGGTGCACACTTATAGTTGGAATCTATTCTCAGTGTACTTAGTTCTTACCACTGCCTAAAGTCTAGGAACCTTGCATGATTTACTTGTGTACCAATAGTTATGCACTTTGTGTAAGGATGTGAGAATCTTTGCATAGTGTGCACATTAATGGTTATTCATATGTATATATCAACACTTGGTATGTGAATCTGCATTGACTGCTAACTCTTGAGAAACCAAATGCTACACAATTTGATTTTACTCAAGTGTGGCCTTTTACATTCATTTTTTCATATGATCAAACACATTTATATCTATGCATAAAACTCAAACTCTCATGTGTGAACCTTTGTTCTTGTTATAGGTTAAATAAAAATTTGATCTTAGATATTGATCTAGACTAAATGATAATCTCATTTTTACATTCACATATTTTCATGTGTGTTCCTATGCAAAAGAATTCAAATTACATGTCAACATTATAACAACTTTCATGGGTTATTTGCCTACTAAGTAGAGATTAGTAGCCATTAAATTAATCCATTGGGAATAGACTCATCTTGATCACCTTGGTATTTTATATTGAGTGTAATTAGCTTTAACAAACCTACCCATCCTTAGAAGAAATTGAGATACCTTTCACAAAGAATACGCAAAGTAAATAGTTATGCCAAACAACACTTAGAGGAAGGAAAATCTAAACTAAGAAGGATTATACACTTAATTTCTTAGAGGAAATGAAACTAATATAAACAACAAAATGCACACATGGAACTTAGGGAATTTAAAACATATAATCTATTATTTATAAAATATACATGATCATCAAAGATAGTGCTTGAGATGAATCCCATTGATGAGGATGGGAAACACTTCTCCACTTGGATTTAAGAGTTAGAAGGCATTGCCTTATTTGAAACTAGATGTGTTATATGTGCCTCTCTATATAAAACTTAATTTTTTATGATTATTCATTTTTACCTTATCTGTGTTCCATTTGAGTACTAAGTCTCCTTCATTAAAGATTTTATCAATAGTTTTTATGTCAATGTATTTTTTATTTGCCTACTAAAGATCCATAGTGCACATGGAATGTGCCATTATTTATTAAATCTCTATTAGCTTGGATAACCTTACTATTATGTGATCTCTCTTGTTCATTTCCAATTCATGGGCTAAATCCAATGAAAGTAACTGAAGAGATGCAGGGAATCTAGATTTCTTCCTATAAACTAACATAAAAGGTGAATTCTTTAGCACCCTTTTTGGCATTACTCAATATACCTAGAGGGTTATCTTGAGTTTGGCATGCCAACATCATTTATTATCTTCCATGGTTTACTTGATAATGTGAATCAGGTTCTTGTTTGTTGATTCAACTAGGCTATTACCTTGAGGGTAATAGTTAAATGGGGTACTTAAATGAATGATGTGTTTAACTACCCATTCATTGATTTTGGATCCAAGAAAAGCCATTGCATTGTCTAAAATAATAGTGGATGGAACACTAAATCTTGTTATAATAATTTCAGATAAATCCTTAATGGAAACCTCATTGGCCTCTTTGAGGGATATTTCCTCCATCCATCTAGTGAAATAGTTAGTTTCTATGAGTATCTATTTATGCCCAGTGTTTGATGGTGGATTTATTATTATAATGAAATTTAAGCCCCATTAATCAAAGGTTTTATAAACTTATAATGGGCACAAGGGAAAGACTACCAATTTATGCTTGCCTACACATAAGGTTCACTATTTTAGCCTCACACATATGCATGTGCATCTTTGAATAGAGTTGGCCAATAATAGCTAGCTCACTAAAAGATTTATCAAAACTCTTCAACCAAGTTATCTCCAAGAGACCATTATTACAACCTTGAAAGCTTTATCATTGCACACCAATAATAAACCGACTAAGAACAAACCATTTTTTAATTTTATGTTCTATTCTATATCAAATAGTTTACAATAAGGATTCATAAATAGGTAGAAAATAAGAGAATCCTAACCATCCCATATGTGTGGGACTAACTTTTCAAAAATAGGTAGAAGTAAGGCATAATCCCATGATCCTCATGAATGTGGGATAAACATCTCCAATGAAATAAAACCTATGTAAGATAAAGAATAGGAAAGTAATATCCTACACCAACACCCCCCCCCTTAAATATAGCTTAGGTGGGCAAAATAAAAGGTGTAGTGTGAAGTCACGTGTCCCTATGGATGCCATGTTAAGTACATGATATATCATTTACTTAATAAAATTACTTTTTCTTTAACCACTTAATAATACATTAAAGATATGCAATAACATGCACCACATGAGAGAGAGAGAGAGAGAGAGAGAGAGAGAGAGAGAGAGAGAGAGAGAGAGAGAGAGAGAGAGAGAGAGAGAGAGAGAGAGAGAGAGAGAGAGAGAGAGAGAGCAGATTTTACGTGGAAACCCAAAGTGGGAAAAACCACATAGAACAATCTCAAGTATATAAATGAGCACCAACTCAAGTTTACAAAGTTGTTTTCAAGAACCAACACAAATTATATCTCAATGTTTCTTTCTCAACTAATGATAACCCACTACTATATCTCTTTCTTTTCTCTGCTCTGCTCTTCTAAGCTAGATATAACAATTAAAAACCATGCTTTTCCTTGCTTATTACAAATGGCTTCCCAAGCCTCCTTTTATAGCCTTCCAAATGACCTTTTCCATTCACCCTTTGAGACCTTTCAATTCACATAGAAATGACACCAAACTTGCATGACCCTTCAAATTCTTTCATATGAAAAGTCACATGGCAACCCTTCATGGGAAAATGCATCCTTTCCATCTTTTGTCTTTATCTCATGACTCTTTGAATTCCTTAAGGTGACTCTTCATGGGAAAATGTGTCCTTTACCTCTTTTGTCTTTACATGGTGACTCTTTGACTTCTTCATGGGCCATCTTTTGACTTTATATAACCAAAAATATATTCATTACTATTAACACACTTTATCCAAGATATGAACATTAAAAACACCTTTAGACATTAAATGCTATGGGGCCTTTGTCATAAATATTGTTAGACCTTTGAAATCAATGACAATATTTCCAACAATCTCCCCCTTTGTAATTGATGGAAACCTCAAAATAAAATTACCACATCTTGAAACCAGTACTGCACATGCCAACCTGCACATACTACCAACTAAAAGACATACAATAACTCCCCCTTATTGTAGTATCCTATTTTTTGAACCTATTCCTATACTTGTTCTTGTACCTATTCCTAAACCTATTCTTTTACCTATTCTTGTACCTATTCATATACTTGTTCCTATACTTTTCCCCCTCAATTGATATATAAATTAATCTATCAACTCACATTCATGACTTTTTTCTCATCCAACATAGCCAAGACCCAACATGTATCCACCATGCTTCATTTTTTATTTAAAGTGTCTCCTTGAATCCTAGAAGAGACACCTCACATAAAGGGTCATAGAACAAAATCTCAGGAGATGCCCACATCTCCTCTATTACTTCCTTGATCTTCTTGTGTCTTTCTCTTAGAATCCATTTAAGCATGTCTAACTTATTTGACTCACTATCCTCAACATCCATGATGTTTTTCATCTTCTCAACTCTTACAACTATCTTATCTTGGCATGGCTCATGCTCAAATGTAACAAGATATTCTCTTTGATTTGCAAGCTATTGAGGACTAGTATTTACTATCTTTCTTGATAAAAATAGTTCCACATAGTTCTTCCTATCTGATTCTTTCTTCACTATAGAAAGTAATCTATTCTCACTCTTAGACTCAACCTGATCAACCTTCACTATCTTAGGTCTCCAAACCTAATTTTTGTTGTTCTCATACCTTTTAGGGGCTCTGTATCCTTTGACATACCTTGAAGATCTTTTTACTCCATTTTGGACATAATTTAGAAATAGGGACAACCTTATGACAATAAATCAAACAACATTTATCATACCTTTTGCTTGAAGATGACTGAAATCTCTCTTTAACTAATTACTTATCCTCAAACAATCTCTTGGCCTATGATCAACATGATGACAAACAAAATAATGGCCATGAAAATAATTTGAAAACCTAAAAGCATTGGGCTGCCTAATTGGATTCTTCAATTTTCCTTTAAAACTTGCATCCTTCTTACCTTGGACTGATATTTCATGATCTTTCTCAACCTTGATTATGAGCTTCTCATGCTTATCCTTTAAAGAACTTAACTCAACCTTCAACTGGTTACACTTTTCTTCTCTTGATTTCAAACTTGAATATGCAACCTCTAGTTGATTCTTAAGATCTTGAATAAACATCTTATCTTCTTTTGCTTTTATTGCCAACTTAGAATAAAAGATACACACCTATCCTTTAAGAGCCTCGACCACTAATTTTAACTCTTGATTTTCCTTCTTTAGTTGGTTGGCCTTCTTGTGCTTTCCCTAATCTACCTTCAAGATATTAAACTCTTTTTGAAGGAGCCTACTTTGATACCAATTGTTAAGCATGGGATATATATTTTACTTAATCAAATTCCTTTTTCTTTAACCACTTAATCATACATTCAAGATATGTAATAAAACTAAAAGCAATAACATGCACCACATAAGAGAGAGAGACACACTAGATTTTATGTGGAAATACAAAGTGGGAAAAACCATAGAGAATAGTCTCAAGTATATAAATGAGCACCAACTCAAGTTTACAAAGTTTGCAAGCACCAACTTGTAGGAGCACCAACACAACAATGATTTGTGAGCACCAACCCATAGGAGCACTAACCCCTTTGTTGAGCACCAAAACAATAATGATTTGTGAGCACCAACTCATAGGAGCACCAACCCCTTTATGTATAAAGCTTAAACTATCTCTCAACGTTATATTCTCAACTAATGATAGCATACTACTATATCTCTTTCTTTTCTCTCCTCTACTCTTCTAAGCTAGATATAATAATTGCAAACCATGCTCTTCTTTGGTTATTACAAATGGCTTCCCAAGCCTCATTTTATAGCCTTCCAAATGATCTTTGGCATTCACCCTTTTAGACCTTTCAATTCACATAGAAAATGGTACCAAACTTGCATGACCCTTTGAATTATTTCATATGAAAAGTCACATGGTGACCCTTCATGGGAATATGCATCCTTTCCCTCTTTTGTATTTATCTCATGACCCTTCAAATTCCTCAAGGTGACTCTTCATGGGAAAATACATCCTTTCCCTCTTTTTTCTTTACTTGGTGACTCTTTGACTTCCTCATGGGCCCTCTTTTGACTTTATGCAACCAAAAATATATTTATTAATATTTAATTAATATTATCACACTTTAGCCAAGATATTAACATTAAAAACACCTTTATACATTAAATTCTATGGGGCCTTTGTCACCAATATTGTTAGACCTTTGACATCAATGACAATATTTCCAACATGCCAATCCATCTTGATGGAGTACATGGATGTTGAGTCCCTGTAATGACCAAGTGGAATTAGGAATGGTGTTGAATATGAAGATCATTGAATATTAATATTACACTCCAAAATACTACGTAGAATGATGAACCTGAAGAAATATTGCTTGAATACCCTCCAACAAGATGGTGAGAAGTGAGGACAAATATTGGTGGGTTTTCATCACTGGTGTCACTAGTGGGGATACCACACTGATGTCATTATAAAAATCACCAAGAAGGCCATGGATACAAGTAAAAAATCCTCATATGGGTTTTGGAAAATAAAGTTCTTGAATAAGATACCCATGTACAAAGGAATAATCTATAAAACACTAAAAAAATGCAAAATATACATATAACTCTCATAAAGTGGAGGAAAAATATAAAACCCATAAGAAAACATTTGTCCCAAAAGAGATAAAAGAAGAAGAGATAGTTAGAAATCCCTCCAAAGATGATGCTGAAATAGTCTGCACTCTAAGTACTTTAAAGTCATAAAGGAACTCAATCTATATGAGTGGTCTAAATCCAATACTCGATCATAAAAAAAAATAACATTGGGCTTCACTAGAATAGCTTCAATCAAAAATATTGTCAGTGGTGATGAAAGTACAAAAGAGTATTGTTAGGTGCAAATAACACTCAACACCTAAGAAGTAGGATCTACACCCCCCCATATTATTAATTAGGTGGAGCGATGCTAAAAATATATATATGCACACCATCCCATAATACTAAATGGGTGGAGTGGATTAAAATGGTATTCATGAGTGGTCTGAATCCACTACTCAAACATTGAACATGCTAACATTGTATGCACTAGAATAGCTCCATACCATGTTGAAAGAGACTATCAAACTGTCAAAGAAAAAAAGATGACACTAGTATTCACTAGAATAGTTACACTACAAGCTATGGGAGAATGTTAACTATCAAAAAAGTCATGTTAAAAATATATATAATGTCTCAAATAAGTCATACCCAAGTGGTAATGGGAGAGATAAGCAATTAAGAGTGAAAATATACCAAAAATAGAGCACATATATACATGAAGGTAGACAAGGTTGAATCATCAAATGCCCCATGGCACCTTATAACTTAGTGGGAGTACAATATATCTCATTAAATAATAAATAAAAATAAGGAAGACACTAGGATTCATTAGAATAGATGCAAATAAAGAGACTATTGACCTATTAAAAAAGTCATCACCAATCAAGAGAGTTTTTACAAAACAAGGGAGTGAAAATGTGTCTCCATAGAAGAAGGCAAGGCACTAAGAAAGGGTCCTTGATGGAGAAATGACACAAATTACAAGTGTGTCAAAGTGTCAGCTACCAAAAAAATGAAAACCTAAAAATAACATGTAAAGAGATGTTGGACTCAGTCAAAAATGCATATGAGATAGTGCAATGTGCAATAGTGGACAAAGAAGCAAATCCCCACAAACATGTAAAGGTAGATAAGGCTGAAATAACAAATTCCCCATGGTTGTTGTATATCCCCTCCCTCAAATTTGGCACTTTATATTTTAATGAAATTTTAAAAAATAAATGATACCAATAAATTGGGCATAAAAACATACACTTTGAAAATATAGCACTCAATTTTGAGTTACCAATCAAAAGATATAGTTCTTACAAGGCTATCCCATCATAAACAGGTCAAAAATAAAACATTGCACCAAAAAAATTAAATGCTTGGATAAAATTAAATTATTTCTATGATATCTAGAAAAAGTGAATTTGAAGGAAATTTACAGTAAAGAAAAAAAACAATCTTCCATTTATATGAATCTTCCACACTTATTTTTCACTTTAAATACAAGATTTGATTTTTTCCTTGATCACACATAATTTTTTTTGAAAAAAATAAGAATCATAGGGTTAACTTTATATCCTAATAGCACCTTGGATATTGATAAAAATATTTATTATGGCCATATTATAGAAACCTCTTGAAGTCCTCTTTCTATAAGTGAAATAATTTTTTGAATTAGACATAGTTGTGAAGAGAAACTTAATATACAAGATAATCATGATTTTTTGAAAAAAACTTTATAATTTCTCCAAATAAAGGTATGTCTAACATAACAGATCTAAGCAAGTCAAATGCAAATCATTATGACTGATTAAATCTAAACACAAATAGATCGAAGCATACTCAAAACTAGAAACTCTCCACAATATAGGTATTTTGAATATGAATTAAAAAAACTTAGATCTAAAAAGGAGAGTAGATAAATAATGTGAAAAATGGTAGTTGGAGACCACTTTGATACCATGAAAGAGTTATCAAAAACTCTTCAGACAATATCTCTCCAAGAGACCATTACTATAGCCATGAAATCTTCAACATTTCACACCAAGAACAAACTAAGAACAAACCAATTATTATTTTATGTTTTATTCTATATCAAATAGTTTATAATAGATATGTATAAATAGGTATAAGATAGGATAATCCTAACCATCCCATTCATGTGAGACTAACTTCCTCAATATATGTGGAATTAAGGCATAAACCCATCATCCTCATGAATGTGGGATAAACATCTCCAATGAAATAACATCTAAGCAAGATAAAGAGTAGGAAAGTATAATCCTACACCAATAATCTCATGATTTTAATAGTAGTGATAGTAGGTGAGTAATGGCCTCTCAATAGCCCATCATAGAATTTATTAAGGATATTGTTCACTTGATCCTATTCTACACACCTTAAGATATCTCCATTAATGTCTCTTCTAATTAGTGTACCATTAACAAGCATTTAAGGAATATATTTTAATCTAAATTGTCTATGCTTAGATTTATTCAAGCCATTTAAACATGTGTTAGTCTAAAATAAGATCCTCATGTTCTTATTCTAACATTTTGGGGCATTATGGTTTATTGATTGATCCTCATGTAGTATGAGGACTGCTTTATCTTCAAATTTTACATCTTCTACTATATTTTCACATATTCCTTTCCCTCACATTAGCTTGGCGATTCAGATATCTATGCCATAATCCATCACATTTTTGATCCAACCAACTCTCTTCTCACTTATATCCTTACTAATTAGAAATTGTTTTATACTTGAGTGTGAAACCATAAGTTGAATCCTATTGTTGGAGAGCATATGTCTAAACTTCTTAAGTGTCCTTATGACTATGAGGGTGTGTTTTTCCATAAATTTTTAGCATATATCATTATATTTGAGTGCCTAGCTAAAGAAAGTAATAGGTTTCTCTAATTGGTCATCATTTTGCTATACCAGAATGCTTTAGATACCTTTAGCTCCACCAAATGCATAAATGATAAAATCCCTACTATAATTAGGGTTTATCAAAGTGGGAGCTTGTGTAATAAAAATAGTGTTCATTTTAAGAGGCCATATCCCAAACCCCCTTAGATTCATTTAGGTGAATATGATTCATGGCTTTGGTGAATCAACATGTCCAAAATATTTTGCAAATCACCATTCCTCCACATAGATTCAGGTACTGAACAAATTACACACTATTGTTGACATATTCATCTTCATTTAAAAATAAGGTATTTTAAATATAAATAAGGTATTTTCAAGCTAAACAAGGTATTTACAAGCCATTACTAAAGGCTCTTCTTTAGTACAGATCGATTATGGGTGAGCCATTCAAACCCTATGGCAAAGCCAAATGACTCTACATAGGCTCTACCCTTGATAGAGCCAAATGGATCTATCAATATGAGATATGAATGACTCCACCCATGGTAGATCTAAATTTCATTGCCATGTTTGACTCTGCCATCAATAGCTATTTAGCTCTACCACAGGTAGAGCCACTTAGCTCTCCCATCAGTAAAGCCATGTGGTTTTGCCATCTAGCTGAGTTATTCAACTCCACTAAGGGTAGAACCATATAACTCTACCATTGGCCAAGCCATTTGGCTCTACCATTAGACTAAGCCATTCAGATCTACAATTTAGCTCTACCATTTAGTTGAGCCATTTGACTTTGGCATCTGATTGAGCCATTCAACTCTACCATTTGATTGACCTTTTTAGTTCAACCATGAACCTTATGCAGGTGAGAGTAATATTTTTGGATGAGTTATAAGTTTATGCCCTTAAGAGTTAGGCATCAGGATTCAATGCTCTAAAATCCATTTAGAGCATATGGGTTCACCAAAAAAAAGTCATTGAAAAAGATGAAACCTTGGTGCATAAAAATTGAACTGTTGCATGGGTTTAATTTTTATGTCACCCAAACTTTCCTCATTTTTCATGTGGACTATTTTTTTTCTAGTTTGTATGTTTTTGTATACATTCTAAATTTATCCAATGGATGATGTGGTTTCCAGAGATAGCCTCATCAGGTCCGAGTTTAAAGGTGCACATGTCATGTTTTGTTTGTACATTTAATGCTTATCTTTTCCTTGTTCAGTAATGTTATTTGGTAATGTCATTTGGCACTATCATTCATCATTATTATTCATCATTGTCATTTGGCCATGTCATTTGACATGGTCATTTGGCTATGTTATTCATTTAATTAGGGTTAAAAAATGTTTTATTGTTTGATATCAGGATGGAGGGGTATATATATATGTGGAAAATTATATTATTTTCAAAGATAATTCCATAAAGGGTTGGTGATATGACCCCCAAAATAATATATATCACTAAAATTTTGGTGATTTGATCCTATCTGCCGACCCTAAAAATTGCTAAAACCAAAATCTAAAAATTGGAATATTCATGAATTAATGAATATTCACCACTAAAAAAAACCCTGCATAACACACTTAATGGCCTCAAACCTACCCTTAATTTCATGGGTCCAGCTGAATGCAACACTTTTCTTGAGCATTAGTGTGATGGGCTTGATTAAAGTAGAAAATTTTGGTACAAACCTTCTAACAAATTTTATATTTCCCAAAAATCTCTCAAGGCCTTTCTTGTGACTTGGGAGAGGGAGAGATAGAGTGGAGTTGAATCATTATGAATCATTGTAATCCCATATTTGGATACAATCTACCAAAATAAATAACCCTCATGAACAATAAATATGCACTTTATTTGGTTTGGATAGATCCCAAAGTCTCTACACATTTATAAGACTTGCTCTAAGTGGTTTAAATTATCTATCACGTACTTAGAAAAAATATTTATATCATCAAGGTAGACCAGGATGATATTGTTAATTATTCCCTTGAATGTCATAACCATGGCTTTCTAAAAGGTTTCTCCCATGTTGGTCAATCCTAAGGGTATCTTTCAATATGTGAAGGTACCCCACTTAGTGGTGACTATTATTTTAAATTAATCACACTCCTACACACGTATATGATTATAGCATGAATAACCATCTAGAAGTGAAAACCTCTCTTCACCTATGACTATTTGCATAATTTTATCCATTGGTGGGAAGGGGTAGTGATATTTGAGGGATACTTCTTTCAAATCCCTAAAGTCCATGCAAATCTAGTTTATTTTGTTCTTATTACACACAATAACTAGATTGGACACCCATGAATAATGTTTTATTGGAAATATTATGTTGTCCTTATGAGCTTTGAGAGCTCTTTTCTCATTAAGGGCTCAAGTTTGGGGTTTACTAACCTTTACTTCTGCCTGATTGGTTTGGTGTTGGGGTTAAGCTCAATAATATGTTGCGCTGAGCTTGGGTTAAGGCCTCTGAGGTCTTGGTAGTAACATGTGAGTACATCATCATATATTCCAATAATCTCAATGATTTATTTGATTTCATATGGGAAAAATACTTTATCGGCCTTCAAAATCTTGTTTTCAAAGATGGTTACTAGCTTAAAGATTTGTTTTATAGTTGTCATGTTTCTTCTCACCCTTGAGTTGGTCATCATAATTGAAGATGCTTTCCAATGTGATTAAACCATTAGGTACCTTATTTCCTATTGATATTTTTATGCCAAAAACCTCAAAACACCTTGTACCTTAGAGGAGACCCATAAAATTTTTGAGAAAAAGATTTTAAATGGCCTAAATACCCTTTTCCAAGACCCAAGTAAAAACCAAAGATTTTGATGCATTTTTCAACTTTAAAAAATTACAAAGTGCACCCAAACTTTTGTTTTCCCACTTACCTAAGACCTAATGGGAATCATAACTCATTTTACAATTTGTAACTTTACAAAGTTTCAAAGTGAAACATAGACTCTGCTCTTTCCTTTCACCAAGACTAAGTGGAGACTAGAATTCTCACTACACTTTGAAACTTTGCAAAGTTACAAAGTGTAATTAAGATTATTTCACACACCTCATAAACAACTTCCACCTCTAAAACCCCTTAGTAGAAAGTGGATAATGGGAAACACATTACAAATTTACAAATGACAAACTTGCAAAGTGACTCCACCAACTCACTTTCCTACCTTTTTATCCATTTACCACCACTGATTGGCATGATTAGAATTAATTAGGGGTTATAATATAAAATTAAGGGTTTTTCATCATTAATTCACATTACAAACCAAATCCAATGCTCTATTTTCAAGTGAAATTGTGAACCAAACCTCCAAGTTCAGCAATGCCACTAACTAGAGTTCATTCAACACCATTTCCAAGCAACATAAATTAATGATAGATCTGTCCATTGCCAATCCTAATGCATGAATTCAAGGTATTCTCCTAAGTCACCTACAATTTCTTTATTTTCCACCTCCATTATTCTGTTTCTATAAGGTTTAAGTGTTCTCCTTTGTTGTACCTAAAGTTTTATCTCTAGAATTAACATAAACATCATCTTCATTTTACCTCATTACTTGCATTCTCTATTTTTTACCTATACTTATCAAAATCTTCTTGTTAAATTCATCTAGTTCTTTAATATTGTACTTAGGGTTTACCTGAAGGTTATCTAGATCTTGATATAAATCTCTCTTGTCTTTTCAAACTAAAACCTCATGAACATTTTAATTACATGAACACATAAAATCCCCACTCAAATCTAGGTAGGAATCCCCTTTGTTTTATCACTTTGATTTCCCATCAGAGATTCAACTTGCTTTTACAAACTGTAACCCCATCAAAACTTTGGTTAGACTTTACAAAGTTTTTGTACAAGATCAAACCCCACTGACTCTATGTCAATTTTTATAGCTATTATTTCACACCATTTTACCATCAAATAAATAATCCTATAGAAGCATAACTAAACCCTACCAATTTTAAATTAGGAAAATAGCTTGTAAATACAATCCTAAATCCCAATCATCTCTATAGTTAGTTTCCAGCACCTATTTTCCTAGTGCATATTTATGGAAAATAGAAGATGTTCAAATCAAAGGGACCTAGTGTCCCTTCCATATTAGATTCTAACATCAATGAGATAATGATATAGACCTAGGTCACGCAAATTGATCAAACTTATGGCCTAGAGTCAATTCAAAATTCAATAATGATTAGATCTATAACATCTATGACCATGGTTTACCTTAGGTTGTAGCCTTCCCATTCTTAGTGCAAAGTCCTGAGCTTATACTCACCATGACTAAACATTATGATGTTGAGAAGAGAGAAGTATTGAATGATAAATGGGATAAGATTATGAGTTTAGATATAGGTTTCATTGATATTATGTTCTTAATCCCATAGTTTGAAAGCTACATAGATATTATCCCTGATTCCTCCAAAAAAATCTATCAAGATAATAACTCAGCTTAGGGTTTTAAATAAATAGTGGTTAAAAACCCCTAAATATTTAGCCACAATAATTCCCAAGAACTTATCTAGGATATAACTCAAGTATGAGGTAGGGGATATCATTATACTCTTACATAGAGTTATAAGGAGTCCAAATACAAAGAATTATCAATATTGGATGTACCATTATATCTAGGTAATCCATCAAAACAAACAATACATTCATTGGTCCCAATTGATCAGTGAATCCATTCACAGACAGTTGGTGGAGGTTTAGACTAGAAGTAAATTTTATATGACCTTCTACTTTGTCTATATTTTAAAAAAAGGGAGGGAATTCCTAGGATTAAACATAGTGCTAGATCACATCAACAAAGTTTACAACTACTACCCTATTCTCACTTTAGAGAGGAAAAAACAATAATTTAGAATTGTTAATGATGCTTTTATCTACTGCATCATAATCATGTTTGAGAAAAAACTAGGGAGGACAAGATTTTATGATGATAAAAAAATAGAAATATCAAATTCAAGGATCATACTTTATACATATCCCCATATATTCATACAACAGAGCTAGTGTTTTCAGTGGGTGTCCTTACACCCTTCCTAGATATGTAAGTGATAAATGGACCTTAATGGAACTAGGAAGATAGCTAGTGGAAACCATAATTTCTTATCCAAAAACCATAAAATAGGCATACACTTCCCTATCAGTATAGGGAGATATACATGCCCTTCCTTGTTCAAAGCCAAATATGCCAAAGTAGATATGACCCAAGTGACTTTTAGAACTCTCAATTCTAGGCCTTGTTATGATGTGACTAGTTATGTTTATGGTTTATTAGGTGCCTCATATTATCACATTCCATTTTATGAAGATTATTGGGAGGATATGTAGGATGAGGAAGAGTTTAGACTGAGGGATTATTTTAGAGTGAACCTCAAATAAATTAAGACTAATGATATGGAACCAATTCTAGAAGATTTGAAATATGAGGAATAATCAATGGATAGGGTGTATTACGATAATGAAATATACCTCCAACCTTTTCCTCAAGTCAGGAGGTCTACACATGAATCCTTCTCCTTATTAGCTAGGATCATCCTAGTTATTAATAGAACTTTGAACTGGTTAAGAAACAAGGTGGTGAAAATAATAAAAGAAAGCTTGAGCATCAGACATATTTAAAAAAGGTGAAGGATAAGGGTGAAGAAGTATTAGTAGTAGAGGGTTCTAGGAGTAGGACTCAAGTAGATCAAGTAGTGGGCCTAGTTTTCTCACACAAGGGGAAACAAAATCAGAAGTTAAGAATCTTCTTTTAGCACCCAAGTGACAATAACCTAGATAATGGATCAAGCACTACCAATTTCCATAGGGGACATAGTCACTATAACCCCTCCTCCTGCCTCTACTATCTATCTAGCATAAATAATCACTCCTCCTATTTCTACCACCTCACCAATGTAAACAATTACCCTTCTTTTTTCTACTAGCCCACTAGTGCAAGTAATTGCTTCTTCATCTGACCAACTAGTACAAGTGATTCCCTTAGCAGTAAGTAAATAAATGTAGTTGGTTATCCCAATTGCACCTTCACCTCCCTCTTCGACAATAACTTCCACACCATTAATCACCAACACCACCCAACACTTCATGATTGCTGACTCAGTCATTCTAAAAGTAGCCCCACTATCAATCACAACCAATGGGTTAGATACAACCCTATCTTCATCTTCCATTACACTTCCATTTATTTATACTATGGCCATTCCCACTACATTGATTTATTATTTTGTTTCCCTAGATACCGCCCTTCCATAGGTTCCCTTATTCCAACCACACATGCCTACCTCTCTACCTGTGTTACTTATAGATTCCACACCCCTTGTAAGCACACTCAATTCACCCATATAAATATATTTTCCTTATTCCACTCTCACATTAACCTAAACCCCCACCAAGGAAGTGGAAATAAAAATCCCCACTAACACAACTATGGCTACTTAATCCACCAATTAGAAAAAGACAACCAAATCATTAGTTTAGGACTCAACAGTAATATCATTGGTAGATACAACACTTATTATGGTAACTACCAGTGTAGTAACTTTAGTTACAGACTCACAAGTAACAGTGGTCATTGGAACAATACATGATTCACTGCTAGCCACTCTAAGTTGGATATCACAATCAATGTCCAATAAGAGAAAACATATGATATCTCCCAACACTCTAGATTTTGGTCTATTGGAAGCATCTAAATGAATAAAGAGAGCCCCCAAAACCATCTCTATAATCTCATATGATAAAACAGGGTAAAAGTATGTAGAGATAGAAGTTCCCCCACCTGACAAACAAAAGGAATATTTAATGGTGGGGGATTATCATCTATCCAAATTACACCTTGGTCATACAATAAGAGAGGGATTAAAATATGATGTTTATACAAGTACAAGTTCTCTATTTGAAAAATTTGATAGTGACAAGGTCACTAAAGATGAGCTAAAGAATAAGTTTTAGCAGTTGATAGCTACCTTAAAGAAGGTTATAGACCCAACAAATCAACTTGAAATAACTCATCCAACTCAATCTCTCTCTTAATTTATTGATAACGAAACATATGATGTAATGATAGAGATTGGTACACTAGGTAGAGATACAAAAGACTAGGCTGAAGAACTAATCACCAAAGGGAACATAGTGATAGGGTTGGCTATGGAATACTAGAAGACTTTGAAGGATGATATTGTATCTCTAAAGGTAGAGATAAGTAAATATAAAGAAGAGGTTGAAAGGTTGAACCTTTGATTTCCCAAATTGTAGGCCATTGACCTGATAGAGAGTGACACCATCATGTCTAAAAAGATAATAAAAAACCATTTGGATCATGATGAGATGTAGAGGGTAGACAAATTTAGAATTAGAATACTTAGTGAAAATATTGATAAGGCCAAAAGCACATGTGATAAGGCCACAAATGCAATGTATGATATTGAAGATTAAATTTTTAAATTATTATGTGATGTAGAAGATTACCAAGATAAGCCTTTTCCTATTTAGGTTATCCAAGACAAATTCAAAGAGGTCATTATGAAAGAGTCAACACATGATGCAAATTTTAATTTGAATTCCATCCATCATTTTATCAAGTATCAAAATACTCTTGATCACATGGGAAAGGATATCCAAGTCTATAGAGCTTCAGTTAGAGAGTTCTTTGAGGTAACTATAGAATATAACATTAGTAATCTTTACAAAGTTAGTCCTGATGAAGAGCTTCTATATTAAATATTTGGTAGCTTCAATGCTTAAATTGAGAAGATACAAGAGAAAAAGAATAAGGAATACTTAGAAGTCAATATTGTGGATTGATTATTTAGTTATTTGAGAAAGTTTTCTATAATTTACAAATTTTATAAGATAAATTATAAAGTTTAAATTTGTAAATTGGAACTATCGTTTTGAAAACTCCTAGATTTTTAGATGAAAGAGATCTACTTGTAATTTTCAATTATCATTTTGTCAAGATTAAATTAAAAAAGTGCATCTTGTATTTTGTATTTTTACTTTTGACAAAGTTGAATGACTTGTAAGTTGTAAAAGTCTCAACTAAAAATTACAAGATAGGTTTTTCAAGTTATATTTTAAAATATCCAAAAATTAAAAATAAAGCATTCAATTTTTTTAGAAGACTGGCTAAGTCATGAAATTCATTTTGGTACCCCTTTTTGTGAAGAGACTTATTCAAATAAACTCAAGGAGAGATGGTTTGATTTGGGGAATTCAACATAATTTTCAGCACTTGGAAAAGAACACAACTATTATAGAGTCCTTTTCTTCCTTCTACTCCACCAAAGATACCTTTTCAAGCTGGGAATACTGATATATATGGAGACTTCCTTATTTCTTGATCCAAAATTGAGTGTAAGGATTTTTTAACTTCTAATCTCTCAAGGGAGTGATTTTTTGTATAAATATGGGTTTCTTACATGGCCCATGGATATTTTTGCTGATAGACAAATTTTTCTACTCTTAAGAAATTTATCTAAATGTTATAACTTGGAGAATATTAATAGACTAAAGTTTTGTCTTCCTTGTCTTGTATTATCTTTGTGTATGTACAGATTTTATTAAATTTTTGAATGATATAAGTCTTATTTCATTTATATAATAATAATTTATGTTATTTATCTTTCCCTTTTGAAATCTTATTGACAAAAAATCAATAATTTTATTCCTTATTTGATAAAATGCCTAATTTTACTTTTGATGTTATACTTATGTAAGATTGTGCTTCAAGAAATTTTAGCATACTAATTGTTAAAATGTGTTCAATAAAAGTGAGCATTAATTTACACTAGAAACCTTTAGTGCATCATCACTTTCCAGTTTTAGACTCCTTATAAACTCTTTTTATTACAAGTTAAGACCTAGTTAGGAGCAAAATCACTATGAAGCTAAAGTTTGAAGTGAGCTGGTCATGTATCAATTTTACTAAGCTGAGTGAAAGGAAGTCATCCTTATCTAGAGATTCACCTCAATTTTACAAGGTCATAAAAATTGGAGGTAATCCCATTATGTCATTATATTTCCATGAATAACAATTATTACAACACAAAATGGGTACAAAATCTAATTGATAACGTTTCACTTTAGTTGAATGATATGTTCTTGATATTGGGCTAGAAGTCACAATTGATTAATCACACATAATTTGGATTCATCTTGTAGGAAGTTAATAATTTATTCATCACTTTTGAACACCTACCAATTGATTTCATTATATGGGACTACTGGTCTGACTACAAGTTTTACAAACTATTTGTACTTATTTATTATATTATGTGTGAGGTCATATTATGTGCCCACAGTTGTAATCTTGTAATCATAATCACTCCATGCCCTTGGCATGGAATATATGTTTAATTCATTGAAACCATTTATTATGTCCCATGCCTTATGTTTTTAAGCTTTTAATAGACTATTACTGGACATGTTATGGGCTCTGACCTGGTTCATGACTAGTTCGATGTCCTAAAATTATTTCAACACTTTGATTCCTTTTTTTAAACCAATTAAATACCCTATATCATCACCTAATTTTTAGTGGCACTATTTTTTAAATTAAACTATAGCCTAAATACATGAAAATCTCTTTGCTTTTGAGAGGATATCATTATAACACTAGATCCTGCACCTTTTTTTCTTTTGGAGCCATTGAAATATAATTGCCATATGCCTTTGAGATCCTCTTATGCCTTTAAGATACTTGGAAACATGGAGTCCTCCTAAATAATGTAGTATGTTCCTATCCCTAATTTTTATATGTTTTCATATGGGTTGAACTTACATTGCTCATGCACTCATTCATCCAATAGGTTATTTATGATCTCCTCAAGGGTCATGATAGTCTCATAGAGAATTTAATCTTATTTTTAGTTGAACATAGTGAATTTTATATTATCCAAGCTAGGAGAGTATGGCTCTATATGACTTATATAAATTGTTTTATCCTTGATGGTTACCTTGATTCCATATCTAGTCTTAAATAGCATGTGTAACCAATATAAAGATAGATATCTACCCATATTTATAGTGAAGTCCTGAGAAAGGTATATAAAAAAGTAGGAGTTAAGTCAATGACTTTAATGCCCTGTAAGATGAGAGGCTTGGACATGCATGTAAAGTGAGGCTGAAGTCCTTGATGATCCCCATAATTTTAATCATTTTTCCATCTAATTGGATGACACTTTTTGATATGGGATAATATGTTATACCTAGCATGTCTTAAAATTTCTTTGGCATCACTGATTTTCTTATTCTTGAGTTTGTCATATAGTTATGTATGATGTGTTTACCAATAATCATATAAATGTAGAATGGGGTCAGTTTGTTACTTTTGGACACATCTTCCTCCTTTGGTTGACATAGGCTCATAGAATCAATGAGCGTGGTCTATCATGACTCATGAAATTTGAAGTTAATTATGGCATCCTATAGTAAATTCCATTGAGAATTAATAGCAAGATCATCCTACATAGTTATATTTAGGCCAGTTCTCTTTTTTTGTTTATTATGTTAAAGGGGATCTGAGCCCCTTTTATCTATGATTTTAGAATGGAAACCTCCTCTCGTACATGTAAAATAATATGAGGCTGCATCTCTTTCTATGAAACTTACTCCATATGCATTTAGAAGCTCCCTATAGGATCTCTACCCTAAATGTCTGCATGCAAAACTTGGGGCATAGAATTTGAGGGTGTATAAGAGGACAACTCTCCCTCAATTTATTTTTTTATAAATATTATGTTATAATAAATTGGTTTGATTCATCTACTCAACATTTAATTTTGATTCACATAATTGAAGTCATCTTCTTACCAATTCTTGAGAGTACACTTGCCTTACTCCTGCACTTATGTTTACAATTCCTTCCCTTGCAGAACTAAAATATTAAATTGATCATAAGGTGATAATGTCTTTTACAATATAGGAACTTTATTCAAACCTCAATTTGCACATGTTACTTGATAATGTGGATTATCACATGGAAAGCACCATTCATAGTCTTGTGCCATATTGTTTTACATAGGCACAAAGGCTCTATAAGTGATAATGGTGTTAGAATTTTTCATATAAGGTAGTCTATTATATGGGAGTTAGTTTTTAAATTGCATGTCACCTTGATAGGATGGATTGTTTTATTGATATGGTTGGTTGAAGGATTGATAAGGCTTGGAATGTTGCACTTGTTGTCTTTTGAATGCTACTAGCTCATTTCCAAAGCTTTGAAATAATGATTTAACTTTATATATCTCATTTCAAGGTACATCAATTAAATTGGTGGGATAATTGAAATAATAATGGAAACTAGAGATGGAAAATAGGGCAAGGTAGGTTGAATTATAGATAGGGGCTCAAGAAACAAGGGCATATGGGGTCTGGGCATAATTTTGCCTACTTGGATCAAATAATTATTTTTTTGAAAAATAACCTCATATACATTAGGTAATATTTCACCTCCAATGGATTGAATCATCATAACTAGATCATTATTCAATGTTCTTAAAAATATAAAAAAATAGTATTATGAGAAGGTTTTTCCAAAGGTGGAACTTGATCCTAATTCTTCTATAATATGAAGTTGACATCAACCATTTACTCATGTAGATCTATTTCAATGGCAGTGAGTGGATACATCAATGATAGGTGGTCACTTTTCTCCTTGAACTACATACATAATCTAGCACCCAACTCATCCCAATTTTAAATAGTAACAAGCTATAAAATTTGGTACCACTAGAGCACTCTTCCTTTCAAAAAAGAGGAAATGAATCAGACTGTGATGTTGTCTTCAATTACATTATGGATAAATAAAACATTTAAAATGTCTTGTATGTGTTCTATAATGGTAGTATAGTTATCTCTAGCAAATTAGGGGATGTTATTAAGAGAATCTATGGTAATGTCATCATACTAGGGAAGGGCTAATGGAGTACCTCCATTAAAGGGAACAAAGGGATGATTTATAGGAGTAAACATGAATGGGATAGGGAATAGTCTTCCTTTGAGCATAGGAAATCTACCAAATATGGGCGTAGACTGAGTTCTATGAGAAGATTGTCTTAAATCACTAGCTCTCCTAACAAGGGATAGGGATGTTCTAACTCTTCTTTTATAAGGTCTAGGTTAATCAATAAAATTAAAATCATTACCTCTCAAAGATGATCTTTTTTGTCTTGTCATGTATGTGAAGAATTGATCTTTGAAAAACACAGATACTTGGAGTCACTAAGTACTCTAGATAGTGTATTCAACACTATTGACTAAAAATATCACCAAATTATTAGCTAAATATTTGAACTTGGTCCCACTGGGTGTGATAAAAACTATTGCCACTCAAAACATGCACCCAGGCAAGAATGTCTCTCATGTATGGAACCACATCACACTTCTACACCTAACACATTAGACCATAATCCATAAGATTAATTAAGTGTTTTAATGTAATTATGGGATCATCTCCCAAGGTGTGGGACTCTTGTGCTACTTAGGATGAAACTTTGGAGAAGGTTGGCTTCCTTATAATCTAAGTAAATTAGGTTTGGGATCAACATACAGACCTAAAAGGAGTAGAAAGGAAATGTACTACTAATGCTAAACTAATCTCAACAAAGGAGAAGGGGAGAGAGGGTAAGATGGTTATTGAAATGAAAAATGGTGATTGAACAAGAATAAACTGGGTACCTTACCCACTTGATAGCATAATAAAACTAAGGAACTAAATGCACATAATCTTTAAACTAGACACCCATCGCATAAGTATTTTTCATGGAGGTATGGGAACACAATGAAACATTAGGAGGGATAAAAAAGGTCCAAAAATAATGTCTATGTAGACCTATTTATACACAACTTGTGACCTATAGAGGATTTTGATTCCATGTATAGTTTTTAATGGAGGACAATAATGAGAGGGACAAACATCCATAGATAAAGATAAAAAACCATTAATATACATATAATGCAAAGCATGAATAAAGGTAGTCTACTTATTATTTTTTTGGGATAGATATTAGGTTTGGTGGGTCCCTTTCCCTTAATTAAAATAACTAAAAATATGACCAAATAATAACACTTGTATCATAAACCATAGGAATTAATCCCAAGGCAAATATGATTGCATCATCACCAAAGATGCACTAAGACCAACAAACTACAAAACATACCAAATAAGTGTATCCATATAGATTATGTTCTTCCTTTACCCTATTTTCTATTAGAACAAACCATAATAGAGGAATGTTTAGTGATAATACACCTTTTTTCTTACTCTTTACAACTATCCAATCATATTGATTATCTAAGTTCCTTGAAATAGCTCCAAAGGGTGAAAACTTGTCATTTGAGATTTCACTAAAAACTACCTTCTTACATTCTTTTTCCCCACACAAAGGCCTTGATAAACTAAATTAAGAAGAAATTAACTCCTTATAAGACAGACAAATTCAAAGGTTGAATCAAACTAGCCTTTAACTATTTATACTTTCCCTTAATTTCATTTACATATTTAAAAGAAGTGGCAAAAGGATGAATTGAGAGATGATCCTCACAAGCATACTTCCACCATGAAGAATCCACTTTATGCTTAGAGATAAGGAAAGAAGAATCCAAATGAAGAGTTTCAAAACATCTCTAACATCTAAAATGCAACCCCTCATAATCAAGGGTTTTAGTCCAGTAAAGGCCTTTGACCTTTAATTCTATGGTGACTAGGAGAACTTGAGAAATATCTAAATAGATAAGAATCCTAATGAAGGTGGTTTGAGAAAAATTTGAAGTAAAAGCATCAATTTTCATAAATTATTCCAATTTGTCACCAATGGAATACAAATAAGAATTAGTCTAGAAATAAAGAGGAAAATACAATAACCACACCCAAATGGGCCTGGTAGTGAAGTTTCTGAGAAGAGGATTGAAAGAAGGGAAGTAAGGCTTAAAAAAAAAGGAGATGTCAATCCTAACTCCAAGAATTTTATTGAATAACCTTATCATGGTTTAAAAGTCTATCAAAAACTAAAATGAAAAAACCTATGACACATGGATATAATTCCAAACTATCCTCCATTAAAGGCTACCACAAATCCAAAATTAGTTGATGAAGAGTATGGTAGCTAGGCCAATATCTATCAACTTTGCACACTAAACCTTATTCTAATAACCACCCCTAATTTTGGATCACCTCCTCAAGAACCTCATGTACAAACAATACTAAAATAATAGCGTTAGCTGCTTCCACCACTAACTTCTCACCCTCAGATACCAAATTAGTGTAGGATTTATCCCTAGACGAATCCTTGAAAACATAGTTTGAGCCTATCAAGTTTTGACATGCCTTATTGTAGAGGAGGGAGGGTTTAAATCACCTAAAAACCCACCAAAAAGGATCTTCATAGATGGATTAAATTTCTCTTTAAACTAACCTAAAGTTTTAAGGAATCCATCCCCTAAAGCCTCCAGGTGTTTGATGAGCCCCAGAATTGGCATGCTTTTTGTCCACATTTTCCATATTCACCCTTTTAGCTTACCATGTTTATGAACCATTTACCATAAGTTTTTACAATAAGACAACCATGTTTTTCAATAACATTATGTTATCATGTATCTTTTAATAGTTATACTTTTGTCTTAAAATTCAAGTATATAATATTTATCTTTTACTATAGGATACTTCTATTTATAATGTGTTTAAAAGTTATTTGAAGTAATAGGTACATTCAAAGTAACATTTCACAATCTATCCTATATCAAAGGAAATTAATCATGAGGAAACATCCTACAACCACTACATGACCGATGACCGAAGTTGTGAGCAATCATAATTTGATTCCAAAATCAACCAACTTGAAGAAGTTGTAACAACATTCATGTAATGTAGTGGAGAAATTCAGTTAAGGCTGAACAACTTGGATATTCTTGAAACAACATTGTAAGTTCCATATAAATGGTAGATATAGTAGAAGGAAATAATTTTTGTTATCCTATAACTGAATGTTTCTTAATTTTAAATGTATCTTGTTTCATATAAGAAAGTCTCCCATGTTATATATATACATGCAGTAACAAGGTTGAGAGATAGTAGAGATAAGTTAGAGGAATAGAGCAGAATCATATTTTGTAAGATAGCTATTGTAATTTTCCTATAGCAATTCCATCTTACATCTGATTAATATGAGTAATTGTTTTTGATTAAATTTTATTATTTTAAGAGAAAGGATCAAAGCTCAATTTAGAAGGAGGAAGGGCCTCCTTTTAAAGTCTTGAAGTGAAAATCTAACCTATCAATTAGATAAGCATGTTATTTATTTTATTTATGTGTTGAGTGTTTTATAGTTCTGTGATTTTTAGCTTTGTATATGTGATTGTTTTGAGGAAGATTTTGAACATAAAGTAATGTAATCATTTGATTCATGATTTTGTATGAGTGTTTAATTTAGCATTTCATTTCTTTTATAATTTACAACATCCTAAATTATAATCAGTAGAATGTCAAATTAGAAGATAAAGTGTGCACATATAGTGACATCATTGTGTCAAGTTTACATCCTCAAGTTGAATTTTAAATGAAGTAGAAGGTATAAATATTTGATAACTCTCCTTATTCATTAAAGATCAATATAATTATATTATATTGTGAATCTTCTGTTATTCAGTTCCCATTGATCAAAGTCTCTTTTTCACCCTTAAATTAAGCTTGAAAATACATTGAACTGGATTTGACTAGCTCCCCAAGCATTCTTATAGGATTTGGTGGAGCTTGAGACACTAACGATGGGGATATTGTCATTGTAAAATGTATATAAAAAATTCAATCAAGGTAAAACCCCTCTACCAAATTAATCCTTAATTTACATTTATTTCATATTTGTGTTAGATAGTTTAGTTCTTACTAATTTTAAGGTCTAAGCTAATATTACAAACTTTAATGGGTAGATATTTTTTATATCAAGGAGAGTGTTACTTTTACAATAAAGATCAAGGTTTATACAGAGTTGGGTAAGATCCTGCATAATTTATTCACCACTTGAGATGGTAGATAAGAAATTTGAATTCAAAATTTGGCACTAAGAACTCTAAGTTCATCATGCGGGCTGAACTCCCAAGTAATAGGTGTTGCAAACCATGATCATTTGATTAAGGTTGACAATATGGTCATAAAATTAGCTGGAATGACATTATTAGATCTTCAAATGATCTACATGTGCATCAAATACCAAAGTACACTTGTAAAGTTAGAGGAGGCATGTGTCCATGTCTTGCTAACCTACCTACCACCTTTTCATTTAATTTCATTCTAACCCAGTCTCAATTGATGTCTAATTAGGCCTAACTACCACCTTTGCTTATGACCTCCACCTATCAATACTAAACCAATAGAATCTTCTAATTTAGGAAGATTTTATTTGTTGAAACATAATTTAAATCTTTTGAAACCTCTACACCATATCCATTGTATAAGAATCCATATATTCCTAAAAAACAAAATAAAATATCCATATTCTACACCTTAGGAACTACACGAATTGATAAGGATTTTGAGGAGTGGGTTGTAAGAGATTTTGGTCTACCAACATAAATAGTATTTATAGAAGATCATCAAGAAGAAAACACTATCAATAAGTCTGATTCCTTTGAATTTCCCATCCTTACCCCTAAAGGAAATGAACCCATGAAGAATATTCCTCACTTTTACCTCCCTAATTTTAGGGGGAAAACATTTGAGGATCTAGATACATTTATTTTAAAGTTCAACATCTTATGTCATAGATATGATTATAATCAAGATGCTTCGAAACTCAAGTTGTTTCCAGCAACACTCAAAGATGCAACACTAAAATGGTTCATGGGAATTAGAAAGGATGCCATTTCTACTTGGGAATAAATTAAGGAGAAGTTTTTATCTAAATACGAAGACTATTGTCGATTCAAAAAATATAGGAGAGATTACATATTTAGAATGTCACAAGTTGATGATGAGTCATTAGAGGAATATATGGAAAGATTTTTGTTTAACCTTAAAAAGTTCAAATAGACTACAATGGAGAAAGAATCCATCAATCTTACATTCCTAAAAGGAATTAGAGATGATTATATAGAGGTACTAGACTTGATGTCTGATGGAGATGTTTCAACACTATCCTTTAATGAACTAACAACTCTATGTACAAACTACTCCAGATCAACCATAAAAAAGAGTAAGGGTAGAACCCTTCCTAAAACATCTAAAATTGGACTATCTAAACATGAATTTATAAAACTATTATAGGACATAAAGGAGGACATTATCAGTCACCGAGCCACACAATTTGATACATTGCATATGTGAATGAAGCAAGAAGAAACTAAAAATGCTTTAGCCACTTATTGCCTTGAATGTAGAAAAAAGAAGGTAGAATGTACATGCCATTTTATGAAAGCTAAGGTAGTCAAAATAACTAAGGAGAATCTTGAAATAATGGAGCTATGTGTTATAGGAGGAGATGAGGGTAAATTATTTTACATGGCTCAAAGGAGACCATGGACATAAAGGCCATTAATTTTAGGTATGCCAACAAACTCTATGTTTAGAAATTCTCAATTCTTAAATAATCCTCAATATGGTTCTTTGAAAAATGTACCCAATAAAAATTGGCCCCAAAAAAATTGGTATCTACCTTAGAATCAGTTATGGATGCAATAGAATTGGCAAAAACCTCAACCTAGGAAATTTTAAAACCAACAATAAACCTTCCCCTTTAACCCATGACAATAACTATGGAGAGGTAATCAAGGCTTTCCTCAACAAATCTAGTAACCATAATATCATGCCTTAATTCCAAACACTCAACAACTTGATATACCCACTAAATTACCTACCCAATTGATCCCCAACCCTACAATAAGTTATTTCAACCAACACAATCCACCAAAATAATGCAATGTTCAACATACACCTTGGATATCAATCAAGTCCATCTTCACTCAAGATGTATACTTACACTACCCGCCTCACCCATAATCATAATTTTTTTTGAAGAAGTTAATAAAATCCATACTAATACACACCCAAAAATGGCCACTCTTGAGTTTATCCCTCCAAAAAACCAAAAAGAACCTAGTAATGCTTCTTTTCTAGAGAGATTGACCATCTCACATCCTGAACCAAAACTTGAATTTGATATCTTATGACAAATTAAGAATGTGTGCATAAAAATTCCACTCTTTTAATAAATACAAGATGTCCCTATCTATAATAATGTTATTAGAGAGATATGTTTGAAAAAATTAGGAAGAAAGAAGAAGGATCCTAAAATAATCCAAGTTATTGGTCAACTAGTAGATATTATGTTGGGAAACATAGTTCCACTAAAATACTTTGATCTTGGAAGTCCTGTAGTCAATGTTAGTATCAATAGATAACCCATATCCAATACCTTAATTTATTTGGGTGTAGCCATCAATGTGATGACCATGTATACAATGTAACAACTGAAACTTACAACTCTATGTCCAGCACTCACCATCTTGTAGATGGATTATAGGTAACCTATTAAGCTTGAATGGATTATTGAAGACTTGGTCATCATTATGGATTTATAGAAATATTTGGAAGAAATTATTGTCCTATATCCAAAAATTAACTTGGGAGGCTATCCTCTCATCCTTAGTCACCCATGGTTGGCCACAACTAATGCTTTTATTTGTTGTAGGTTGATAAAAATGTTAATCTCCAATGGAAATAACACCAAGAAATTTGTTATTTATCTGCCAGCCAATCCTTCCCAAAATGATGGACCAACTATTAAGGTGTGGAGCTAAAAGCTTCACCAAGTGAGTGGATTGCAAAGTTGTAGGTTTACACAGTCACCGGCATTAGTCAGGAGCGACCGACGTCGGTCAGGAGCAGACCAAGAGATGCCGGCATCGGTCATTGATCAATCGATGTTGGTCATAGGAAAACAGGCAAGAACCGACGTCGATTACCTGTGCATCTAGAAAGCTATTTCTGTGGACAGAACAAAATGTTTGCATGTTAGGATTAAGTGATAGTCTTAAGTCTGCATCTCTATTATTAGTAAGACTGTTTAGAGCCCTTGATTAGGAGGTGCATCTAATGGCTTTAGTTGTATGCTCATGTTTCTTAATTATTATATAATAGGATAGATCTTCTTAGCTTATTGGAATGTAGTGTTGAACAATACATAATTGTATATGTGAATCAATCTAGGTTGTTAGAGTTGATTGTAATTGAGAGAGAGAACTCTTAAGGGAAAGATATCTAGAAAGAGATCTGTACATCTGAGAGAGGTGTGGAAGAAAAGAAGTTTATTCAATTGTATTCCTTCTGTAAAGAGTTTAATACAAGTTTTCAAGGTGGTTTCTTGTATCTCTTACTCTTTGCTATTTATCATTCTAGTTACTTATCTTTCTGGTTAATTTCGCATTTAATTGCTTTCATATTGTAATCAACCTTATTGGTTGATCCCCAACAAGTGGTATCAGAGCTCAGGTTGACTAACAGGTATTTCAGATCTGGTTAGTGTGTATTGATTACAGGGTACTCATAAGGGTTTCTGAAGGGATTTCTATTTGAGTGGGAGAAGCAATGGCAGAAGAAAGTAAACTGAGAATGGAGAAGTTTAATGGAAAGAATTATCAACATTGGAGAATGTAGATAGAGGATTATCTGTATCAGAAAGATCTATACTTACCGTTAGGTGGGGTTTCAAAAAGCCCAAAGACATGGATGATGAAGAATGGGAAGTTCTTGATAGAAAGGCTCTTGGATCTATAAGATTGATTTTGGAATCTACTATGATATCGAATTTATCACAGGCAAAGTCTACGGTAGAGTTAATGACTACTTTAGAAAATTTGTATGAAAAACCCTCAGCTTCAAATAAGGTATATCTTATGAAGCAGTTATTTAATTTGTGTATGCAGGAAGGTGGACCTATATCTAATCATCTAAATGATTTCCATGGAATTGTAAATCAGTTAAGTTCAGTCAATATAGTGTTTGATGATGAAATTAAAGCTCTTTTAAGTTCTTTGCCTGAAAGCTGGCATAGCTTAGTAATGGCAGTTAGTAATACTGCATCTACTTCAAATATTTTAAAAGTAGAGGATGTTGTTAGTGTAATCTTAAATGAATAAATTTGTAGGAAAAGCACAGAGGAAACATCAGGAAACACTTTAAGTTTTGAGAGTAGGGGAAGGCAAAAAGAGAAGAGCAAGAAAGGGAGATCAAGGTCTAAGTCAAAGGTGAGAGGTAGATCCAAATCCAGAAATGGCAGGAAGCCACTATGCTAGAATTGTGGAAAGATAGGGCACATAAGCAAAGATTGCTAGTCAAAGCCTAAAGAGGACAATCAACATGAAGGTAAGGAAGAAGTAAACATTGCAAGTATTGCACAAGATGCTTTAATATTCTCTTTTCATAATAATATAGAATCTTGGGTTTTAGATTTTGGTGCATCTTTTCATGCTACCCCCAATACATAATATTTTAGTGACTACATCCATGGAGATTTTGGAATAGTGTATTTAGGGGATGATGAGCCTTGTAAAATTATTGGCAAAGGAAAAGTGCAGCTGAAAATGTAGAATGGCAACACATGGGTGTTGAGAGATGTCATGCATGTTCCCAGCTTGAAGAGGAATTTGATTTCTGTAGTAAAGTTAGGGGATGAGGGTTGTACAGTAACTCTCACAGCTGAATCTTGGAAGGTGACCAAGGGTGCACTTGTAATGGCCAGAGGTAAGAGAGTAGGTACTCTCTATTTATGTAATTATGTTACTAATAATTCTCCTTCTGTATTATCTACTTCAGATGTGGATGCAAAGTTGTGGCACTCTAGGCTCGGCCACATGAGTGAGAAGGGAATGTCTATTCTTAAGTCAAAAGGTAAGCTTTCAAATTTGAAAAGCATAGATCTAGATTTCTGTGAGCACTGTGTTTTTGGAAAATAGAAGAGAGTGAGTTTTCTCAAGACTGGGTCAATAAAGAAAAAGCATAAGTTACAGCTTGTTCACACAGACGTGTGGGGAGTGGCTCAGGTTGCTTCTATTAGAGGATCATAGTACTATGTTTCATTCATAGATGATGCTACAAGAAAGGTATGGGTCTATTGTATTAAGAAGAAATCTGATGTATTTGAGACTTTTAAGATTTGGAAAGCTATGGTTGAGAATGAAACAGGTAGAAGATTGAAGTGCATGAGATCTGACAATGGTGGTGAGTTCTGCAGCTATAAGTTCAGAGGTTATTGTTATATGCATGGAATCCATAGGCAAAGGATGGTTCCAAGGACACCTCAGCAAAATGGAGTTGCTAAAAGGATGAACATAACAATAATGGAGCATGCAAGGTGTATGAGATTGCATGCCAATTTATCCTTAGAGTTTTGGGCAGAAGTTGTGGATACTGTAGTGTACTTGATTAAAAAAGGACCCTCTACAGCTCTGGATGGTGGAATTCCAGAAGAGGCATGGATAGGTAAAAAGGTAGATCTCTCATTTCTCAAAGTTTTTGGTTGTGAAGCCTTTGTGCACGTTGATAAGGAAAATAGAAAGAAGCTGGATGCTAAGTCTATGAGGTGCACATTTATTGGCTATGGCTCTGATGATTTCAAATTCAAGTTTTGGAATCTAGGAACTAATAAGATAATTAGGAGCCATGATGTTGTTTTCAATGAAAAAGTGTATAGTGATCAACTCAGGAAGCTAAATCAATTTGGGCAGAGCAATGGAGAATTGGACAAGGTGACGGTCCAAAATGAGCTCGCAAGAAAAATTAATCACAGACAGGAAAACACAGAGACTAATGTTGGTCAGGTAGGAACCGACGTCGGCAATACAAGAACTGATGTCGGTCATATAGTGATCGACGTCGGCTAGGCAAGAACCGACGTAGATCAGGCAGAACTGACGTCGGCTAGTTACAGGCCTGGAAGTGACCGAGGTCAGTCACTATCAGAGAATTTGGGCAGATAACATGTTGTGAATGAGTCTCAAACGCCTATCAAGAGGTCAAAAAGGGTAAGTAAACCTCCAATTCGATATTTCCCTTCATTATTCTATTTATTGCTAACTGATGGTGGAGAACTAGAGAGTTTTAAAGAAGTAATACAAGTGGAATCCAAGAATCAGTGGGAGCATGACATGGTTGAGGAAATGGAGTCCTTGAAAGAGAACCAAATGTGGGATTTGGTTGAGTTGCCAGCTGGTAAGAAGACACTAAAGAACAGATGGACCTACAAATTGAAGGAAGGTGAGAATGGATAGATGAGATATAAGGCCAAGTTGGTAGTGAAAGGATTTGCATAGAAACCAAGTATTGATTTTGGTGAGATTTTTCTCCTATTGTTAAAATGACTTCTATACGGACTGTATTGTCTTTAGTTACTATTGAGGATTTGCATCTTGAGTAGCTTGATGTTAAGATAGCATTTCTTCATGGAGATTTGGATGAAGAAATATATATGGAATAGATGGAAGGATTTGAGGTCAAAGGTAAGGAGAAGTTAGTGTGCAGATTGAAGAAAAGCTTGTATGGCCTCAAGAAAGCTCCTAGGTAGTGGTATTTGAGATTTGATAGGTTTATGACTGAGCATGGCTATAGTAGGTGTCAATCTGACCATTGTGTGTATTTTAAGAGATTAGATAATGGTAGATATATTATTTTGTTGTTGTATGTAGATGATATGCTAGTTGCAGGATCACACATGTAAGATATCTCTGAGCTTAAGGTGAAATTAGCTCACACATTTGCCATGAAGGATTTGGGAGCAGCAAAGAAAATCCTTGGCATGAGCATTAGGAGAGACAGGAAAAATCACAGGTTGATTTTGTCTCAAGAAGATTATGTGAACAAGGTGTTGAAACGGTTCAATATGCAGGATGCAAAACCGGTAAGCACACCTTTGGTTGGACATTTTAAATTGAGTAAAGAACAATGTCCTAATTCACATGATGAGGTAGAGTGCATGAGTAGAGTTCCATATTCTTCCACAGTAGGGAGTTTAATGTATGCAATGGTGTGTACTAGACTAGATATTGCCCAAGCAGTGGGAGTTGTAAGTAAGTATAAGGCCAATCCAGGGAAGGAGCACTGGAAAGCAGTTCAGTGGATCCTTAGATATCTGAGAGGAACCAGTAGTAGGCATTTGTGCTATGGAGGTTCAGATACTTCTCTACATGGTTATGTAGATTCAGCTATGGTAGGTGATTTGGATGGCAGGAGGAGCACCACAGGATATGTTTTCACTATTGGTGGAATGGCGATTAGCTGGATATCAAAGTTGCAGAAGGTTGTTGCCTTATCAACTACAGAAGTAGAGTATATTGTAGTGATAGAGGCTAGCAAAGAGATGATATGGATGACACAGTTCATGGGAGAGCTTGGAAAGGAGCAAGAGAGTTGCATATTATATAGTGATAGTCAGAGTGTAATTCATTTGGCTAAGAATTCGGCCTTTCATTCAAGAACAAAGCATATACAGCTTAGGTACCACTTCATAAGATAGGTATTGGAGGATGGTGAGTTGAAGCTGGAGAAGATCCATATAGATAAGAACCCTATTGATATGTAAACCAAGCTGGTAACAAAGGAGAAGTTTAATCTTCATTCAACTTCTATTGGTCTTCATGATTGAGTTGAAGATGGAGGAGCTAGAAGATGTTATTGTATAGGTATTGGTGCAACTGTTTATCTCCAAGTGGGAGATTGTTAAGGTGTGGAGCTAAAAGCTTCACCAAGTGAGCAGATTGCAAAGTTGTAGGTTTACACAGTCACCAGCGTCAGTCAAGAGCAACTGATGTCGGTCAGGAGCAGACCAGGAGATGCCAGTGTCGGTCATGGATTGGCTGACATTGGTCATAGGCAAACAGGCAGGAACCGACGTCAGTTACCTATGCGTCTAGAAAGCTATTTTCGTGGATAGAACATAATGTTTGCATGTTAGGATTAAGTGATATTCTTAAGTCTGCATCTCTATTATTAGTAATACTATTTAGAGCCCTTGATTAAGAGGTGCATCTAATTGCTATAGCTGTATGCTCATGTTTCCTAATTATTATATAATAGGATAGATCTTCTTAGCTTATTGGAATGTAGTGTTGAACAGTACAGAATTGTATATGTGAATCAATCCAGGTTGTTGGAGTTGATTGTAATTGAGAGAGAGAAATCTTGAGGGAAAGAGATCTAGAAAGAGATCTATACATCTGAGAGAGGTGTGGAAGAAAAGAAGTTTCTTCAATTGTATTCCTTCTGTAAAGAGTTTAATACAAGTTTTCAGGGTGGTTTCTTGTATCTCTTATTCTTTGCTATTTAGCATTCTAGTTACTTATCTTTCTAGTTAATTCCACATTTAATTGCTTTCTATTGTAATCAACCTTTTTGGTTGATCCCCAACACCAACTCCTTGGATTGATGAATTTGAGGAAGTTATATCCTTGAAAAAATTATGTACAATTAACTAGAGTCTAGATTTTTAGGCACAAGAAGAAGACATTATCCTTTCTGCTATCCTATGAAACACTTATTAGCAAGATCCTATAGCCATAAACATGTTGGAATTTAGACCATGCCCATTTCAAAATACTTTTCCTAAAAATGACCTTGCTAAAACCACAAGTAAAATTTGGACATTACATCAATTGCTTCCCCATCACTGTATCTATGTTTCTTTAATTTTCAATGTGGAAACCATTCTCTCTTTAACGAAGCGAGTGGAAATTCTACCAAATAAACCTCTCAACATTATCATCTTTTTGACATCCCAACAAGAAATCCAGTTACTTATAATGCTTAGAAAATACACAAAAACATTTTCTTAGGACTACCATGACATGAGAGGAATGCTCCCATATTTATCCACATACCACATCTACATTAAAGAATAATGTAAGCCTATTTGTCAACCCCAAAGATGAATGAATCCTGTAGTCAAAGAAGACAATGTCGAAATTGAGTTGCAAAAACTATTGGATTCAAGATTTGTTTACCTTATTTTAGATAGTCAGTGGGTCTCTCCCTTGGTTATTATACCTAAGAAATGTGTAAAATTTCATATTTGTGTATACTAATGAGAGTTGAATGCTGACACCACGAAGGACCACTTTCCCCTAAAATTTATTGATCAAGTGCTAGATACATTAGTAGGAAAAAAGTATTTTTCCTTCCTAGATGGATATAGTTTTTATAATTAGATATGAATAGCCCCAAAAGACTAAGACAAAACCACTTTTACTTGCCCTTGGTGAACCTATGCCTATGTCATCTTACCATTTGGTCTTTATAATGCCCCAACCACTTTTCAAAGGGTTATTTTGAGAATATTTTTTTTATCTTTCCCATGACTATGTTGAAATCTACATGGATGATTTCACCATCTATGGGTAGACATTTGAAGAAGATCTTACCAATATGGAGAAAGTTAATCAATACTGCTAAGACCACCAATTGTATTTGAGCAATGAAAAGTGTTATATGCTTACGATTGAAGGGATTGTGTTAGGACATCACATTTCCCTGACTAGAATTCAAGAAAAGATAAGTATCATTAAGGATACAACCACACCAAATAAATATAAATATGTTATAATATTTTTAGGACATGCTGGTTATTATAGATGATTCATTAAGGACTTTAGTAAAATTACCACCCCATTGTTTGGATTAATTACTAATGATGTGTAGTTTACCTAGACTAATGATTATCAAATTACCTTTTAGAAAGTCAAGGACCTCATAAAAACTCATATTCTAAGGGGGCCTAATTGGAAAAAGCCTTTTCACATCCACATAGATGTATCTAAAACTACCTTATGAGCTATCCTTGGCTAAAAAGATGAATCTTTGAGCTATGCAATCTGTTTTATCAACAAGAATCTTCAAGGGGCTGAGCTCAACTACATTGTAATAGAGAAAGAATTTTTTATAGTCATCTATGCCATCAACAAATTTTAACACTACATTATGGGTTGCCAAGTATTCATCCACATAGATCATGCATAAATTAGGTATTTGATGAATAGACCTACTATAATAGGTAGGATCATTTGATGGTTTATTTTGCTATAGGAATTTGACATTACCATTGTAAACAAACTAGGTAGGGATAATGTAGTAGCATATTTTATATATCAACTACAAAATGATGAACAAAGTCTTATTATTGATGATTCATTTCTTGATGAGATTTCTTTTGCAATAAATATTCAACCTCCTTGGTTCATAGACACTGCTAACTATCTTACTACAAGATCACTACCACAACATTTTTCACCAAGAAAAAGAAAACATCTGATCTAAAAGAGCAAACATTATTCTTGGATTAAAAGATATCTATTTATTATTGGACTATATTTAGTTATGTGAAGGTGTATCTGAGAAGATGAAGCCTATGGCATTCTTAGAGCCTGTCATGATGAACCCTGTGGTGGTTATTTTAATGTAAAATGGATTGCTATGAAAATACTTACTGTAGTCTACTATTAGCATTCCTTGTATAATGATTCCATGATGTATACCCACATATGTGATCAATGTCAGCATATGGGGAAACCCACCCACTCTAATGAAATGCCATTATATCCATAATTGGTTCTAAAACCTTTTTACAAGTGGGGACTTGATTTCCTAGGTCGCATAGATCCTAAATCCAATAAAAAGGAATATATACTAGTGTGCATTGATTATGTCACAAAACAGGTTAAGGTCAAGGCCTTAAGACATGCCCAAGATGAGAAAGTGGTTGAATTATTGTATGAATAAATCTTCACTAAATATGGAATGCTAAGAGAACTGGTCATAGACTAAGGACCATAGTTCACATTAGATCTCATAACTGCCTTGGTAGAAGAATATGAAATTAGACACAAAAAGTAAACCCCTTACCATCCCTTGTCAAATGGTTAGGTGGAAGTTAAAAATAGATCATTGGAAAATATACTCACTAAGACTATCATTCTGTATATAAAATATTGGTCAACTCATCTTTTGGAAGCATTTTGGGCTTACAAGATCACCTAGAAAACCATAACTAGTTTCACTCCTTATGAACTAGTTTATGGTAAGAAGCCTATTCAGCCCATTGAGTTTGAGCATAAAACATTAAGGAAAACACTTGAATTGCACTTAGACCTATCCCAAGCTTAAAAAGACATGATAATGTAGATGAATTCACATGATGAACTTAGAAAGGAATCACTTCATCACACTAAAATAGTGTAGAGACAATGAGTGAGTTGGCATGGTAAGAACATAAAGACTTAAAACTTCCAACCTAACAATTGGGTAATCCTCTTTGATTCCAAATACAAAGATCATAATGGAAAGATTCAATCTAGATGTCTTGGGACTTATGATATTAGTTAATTTTTTTTATAATAGAGATGTGAATCTCATAACCATTGACTCTGTTTGATTCTGCCTACATATTAATGGCCATAGGCTCAAATTGTACAAAAAACCTTTTTCCAAGGAGACTCCCACTCTCAAACTTCTTAAAGATTAACATTTATGTCTTCTTCATGAATCAAACCAACCTATTCTTTTAGCTAAAGGGTATTTATGTAAACCCTTCTCCAATATTTTCCAATAAAAACAAACTTCTTATAGCCAAGAACAAGCCATTCACAATGGCTTGATTCAAACTGAATAAAATCCTAACTCCTAGGATTCTCCAATTCCTATTGAGTTGGGAATAGAAAATCTTTAAAAAAATTAAAAATTTAGTAATGAAAACCATTGAGTGTTGTTGATTCTTGTTGAATCAAAAAACTAGGTCATTTGATGATCTATATCCATTAAAAAAATTATAAAACATCAAAATCCACAATAATAAACTTTGATTTATATATGTTTACTTGTAGATTCATTCTTTAGGATCACTTTCCTTTTTATAAAAGATAAAATTCTTATTACTACAATATAATTCTTGTTTTTACATGACAATTTTTATTACTACAGGATAATTCTTGTTGCCACAAGAAGCATTTATCTCGCTAAAGGATGAATTTTTATCACTCCATCATACATTGTATTACTACAAGATCATATTAAACATTACATGAAGCACTCTTACTTTAAACCAATGTCTAATGCAAACCTTGTGAACCTCACATCCACCACTTTGAATAAGTACCTTGTGTATATCTCCATGCTAGTAAAACTGCCACCCTTTTTTGATGTTAGCTCAACATCCTCATCAGTCATGCATTAATGTAAAGGTACTCCTAAGTATTAAGGTAATTATTTATACTTATTTCATTACATAATTTTTAATTATTCTCTAGATTATGGTTATTAATGTTATTCAAAACTTCCTTTAAAACACTTGATTGAGCCATCCTGAGAAAATATTCTTGCTCACCTGATTGATATGACCATTAAACATTATTATTGCCATGTCTATCCATTATCATTTATAAAAGCCTTCCATGCATGCCTACTACATCCCTTGAGGAAAAGTGACTATTTTTAGTTAGGGGGGTATTTTCTATAATCTAAACCAATTATCTCTCTTCCAAAATTCAATTGAAATCTCAAACACTCATTTTTGAGTTATCCCCATCACCATCATACACTTTCTACAAGAACATAAACCCTATAACAAAAATTTTATCCTACTTGACATCTCTCCCCTAACTAGTGACCCAAAAATTATGGTCCTATTTCAGAATGTAGGTTGGGTTTAATATTTTGAGAAGCTAAATGCTTTTGACCAAGGGGTTATAGAGGAGTTTTTCAGATCATTGTATAATAATTTGGAAATAATCAAAGGAATGGAGATAAAATTAACCAAAACTATCATCATCAGGGTAACTGGATTACCTAGAAAAGGAAAATTAGGGCAAGAAATGTTTGATGCAAAAGGAAAAAGATAGAACTTTATTATATGGGATGAAAGATCAAAGATTTCAAGTCAAGGAATTACACGTTTATCATTACTATAAATATAGGCAAGATTATATGTATTCATCTTTAAATACTTTACCTATGAAAGAAGATACTCTAATGCATGAAGTTCATTTCACCTTTATGAACCACCTACGACATGGTATTGCAATAAACATTCCTAATTTCCTACTTAATATGCTCACAATAATTGTATATGTATTCTAAAATGGTAACCCTAGATTCCTCTCTCATAATTATTTAATTTAATTAATTGTAAAAGATTGTCTACATAGGACTAAGCCTAATGTGAATTGGAAATATTTTCTTTGATTTCCTAGAAATTTAAAAAGTGATAATGATGAGGAAGAAGAAGAAGTAGAGGCAGAAAGAGAAATGGAGGTAGAAAAACTAATGGAAATAGAAGAGGATCCTCCTAAAGCTACATAATAACCTGTAGAAGTGGATCTTCCTACATCCACATAAGAACCTACAGAAGAGGATAATCTTACATCCACATAAGAATCTATAGAAAAACAAGCCTTATGGAGGAAGCTTCAAAAATCAAGGAGACTAGAATAAGGAGGAGGAAATTTATCTTCCAACCTAAATTTGAGGCATCTAAAGAAGATCTTCCACCTTTAACCAAGGCCCCTAAAAAGGCCAAGGTTAAATCTAGTCCTCAAAGGTCCCATAAACTGAGAGGAAATATGAGAGGGAGGCTAAACCAAGACTTTTTCTATTATATACATCAGTGAGGAGTAAAAAAAAGAACAATCTAATGTCTTGGCTACCATTAGTGATGAGGCACTTAAAGCATCCAATTTTGATGAGATGGATACTGATAAGGAAGAGGAATATTTCCAAGAATAAGAGTATTTTCAAGAAGGAAATGTATACATTTATGAATAAATAGAAAATGCAAGACAAAATCCTAAATTGTTGCATGAATAACAAGTGTAGATCCACATGGAGATAGAACAATTGAATCAAGCCCCTATGTCAATATAGGAAGAATTTTTTACTTGGGAACTAATCTGTGAAATTTAAGAAATATTACGGTAACATAATTTGATTTTTCTTTACAATATTAATTATGAAATAGAAAAAACTAATTTAAAAAACATGAATTTAACAAAATAATTCACAACATTCAACATAACAAAATTTGGCAAGAAGGCCTACGTCTTTGGGTCATAAATTAGCCGATGTATTAGAAAAATTTATTAAAAAGTACTTACAAATGTCTCCAAATTGAAACATAAACAACTAGAAAGTTTTTCTATGGGCAGAAATAATCCTAGTCTCTTTTCATAATTTTTTTTAGTATTACCTCTACCACCCTTTTTGAGCCACATGAACTCCTTTTCTATAGTCTTCTAGAAAACTTCCTTGCTTTCGATGCCTTTAAATACAAGTCTTACCACTTTGTATAGTTTTATGTCCCATTAGTTCAATGGTGGGGGAATTTATATTTTACCCAAAATAACTAGGTTCAAGTCCATTCTCTATCATTTTTGGTGGCATGTTAATCCTTTATCCCACATTGGGGAAGTGGCATGATTTTTGGATTTCAAAACACCATGAAGTGTTTGGCATTCATCTTGGGTTAAGTCATGGCATGTTGGTTTCACATGGATGCTAGGGACTTGGAACATGGTATGTATGAGGTAAACAAGTGGTAAATGTGGTATGTGGTGGAAAGTATGTGATGGAATTTGGATATTGGGTGGTTCCACATAACACTTGGGATGTGGCCTGTTGTCACATTTCAAACTTATCTTTGGAATTTAATTAAGTAATATAGTCAATTAAATGACTATTGGACCATGGAAATTAATTGGTGGAAAACCACATGGTGGCTTGAGGACCCACCATGTGGTCCAATCTCCACTCACCTCTTGTTGACCACTCATCAATTATCAACATCTAACTGGATGTTCTATTCAAACCCTGATTTTTTTGCCCTATTATGTTATGCCTAAAAAAATGAATATAGTCACATGTAAAATATAAATGATTGAAATCCATAATATTCCCATATGAACTGACTACCATGTGTCACATTCTTACTAGTCTAATTTTGCCACATCATCTTGTTGACCAAGTTTGACCACAACTTTGACTAGCCATAACTTGCACATCTGAACTCTATTTCATGAACCTTAAATTATGTCAAAAATCTCATGATGAGGCCATCATAGTGGAAATATTTTAAAATTGTTCCATAATGGTAATTTTCTATAGTTTGACCATCTTTGACCAATTTTGGCCAATTTTATTAGACCTTTGACCAGCTGCACAATGAGCATATGAGCTCTATTTTTTGCATTCTACATACTATTAGAAAAGTCTCAATAGGCCCTATGTAATGGTGCAAGTTTTGATCTTCTTTATGACCTTTTCTAAATTAACCTTTGGATCAATCCTCCCCATTAAAAAGGCTTTTTGTCCTAAAAAAGCTAGTATTAGACCTAGTACTCATTATGAGGATCTTTTCATGGCTCTATGTCTCAGCTCTAGCTCAAATGATCTCCTGAATGTTAATTAGTTTTAGGTTTTCAAATTTGAGACTGTTGCATGTCACTTGATGTTCTAATAATCACCATTTTATAATTGCCCTCTTAGGGTCTTACATAGCAACACAATTTACAAATGTTTCCCTTCTTGGGTCTTGATAAACACTATAATTATACATAATGATTACAAACATTGCCCATACTTGGGTCTTATGCATTTATAAATGATGCCTATATTTAGGTCTTATAAACATAAGGCAAATTTGTATGCATGTTTGCACACTCTATACATATTAAAATATATAACCTATCTTCTAAGTTATTCTTGATGCTTCTCATGATGAAATCTTCATCTTGTCCTAAAGTGTTCCTATCTATAACATAGATGAGTAAAATAATAGTAAAGGCACCATTTACCTGAAATGATTACTAATGATGTGCTCGTATGAGATATTCTATCCCATCTTTTACAATACTATACTAATTTTCCTTTTTGTAAAAATTTGAATTTATCATAGACAAATGTGGTTTACCTAGGATAATGCCACTAAATTGAAGTGGCACCACATCTAATTCAACTTCATCTATAAATTGGGAGGTAATCACAAACCCTAATTTATAAGTTTTACTCACATGTACACCATTACCATCATTTATTCTATCCAGAGAATAGGGTTGTAAATGTGGCTTAGTTTCCAAACTTAGGGTTTATACAACATATTTTGAGATCAAATTATTTTGATAATTCTTATAAAAAATAAAATCTATCTTAGAATGCTTGACAATCATTCTTTTAAAGAAATGTTGCTTACCTTTCTAGGGTGATAATTTATGAACTGTCAGCTTCTCATTGACTATCATTTCCCTTGTAGATGTTACCTTAGGTTTTCACTGACAAGATTCTATCTTCTACTTGATTGAAGATGAAGTTACAACCTTTGCCTTAGGTTGTGGATAACTTTGCTTATCTTCTTTCAGCATTTTCTCCTTGGCATTAAAGTAAAAACCAAACTTCATGTCTTCTTTAGGTAATTTTATTTTATCAGTCTTCTTCTTGACATGTCTCTTAAACATCTTTCTAGAGATTTCTAAGGCATAATTATAAAATAATTTTGAGTATTTATTATTTTTGTACCTTAATAAGCTGTCTGAAGATGCTTTATCAGATTTAACTACTTCATCTTCTAATAATGCTTCTTTCAATTCTTCAAGGTGTTCTGACTTACTGCTTAAATAAATCTTCAACTCATCTTCTTGGGATATTTGCCCTTAATATCCATATCCTAATATTACATAGAGTGGTCTCTTGCCACTTAGATAGGCTAGACAATTCCTTGACCATTAATGCTAAGACCTTTCCTTTGAATCCCATTTTAGTTAGTAGCTTAGAACCTATTCCCTTCTTTGCTTTTCAAATGACTTCAATAAATGTTTAAGGTTAGTATATTCAGTATCCCTAACATCATCAATTTAGATAGAAGATTTGATTTCATTATTTTCATCTTCAATATGTACATTAGAAGAAACATTATTAATCAAAGAATTATTTGCTTCCAAACTTTTAACATCATTCTCATTAATTGGACTAACATGAGTATATGAATTAGAGGAATCACTACTATAACTAGAATGTACCTTTGTAGTCTATCTTGGAAACATCTCTTGGATGAATCCTTCATCTATTGCTTGATGCTTAGGAGAATTGGGATTTGCATATTTTTTGACAGGTGCCTTCCCCTTTGCTTTGCATCTCTACTGGTACCAAGTTGAATCTTTATAAATGTGTAGATTCAAGCATTGATCTAAAATGTGACCTTTGGAGCAGTAGCCATGTAACTTTTAATCCACTCACATTTTCTTCTTTTGATGATGTTCCTATTGTAGTTCTAGTTGTAGTACATCGATGCTTTATTAGAGCCTCTTGACTTGCTACTCTTGTCTTCGTACCACCACTTATCGATGTTGCTCTTGAGATTTAGATATTTCATTATTGTAGTGATAATGGTGTTTAGTAACAACTAAATCTGAGCTACCATTGGATCCATATTTAAACAATAACTAATTTTGGTTAAAACAACAAAATCATAAATTCACCCAAAAATTTAGTTTTGATATCAAACTTGACATTTCAAAGCAATGTCTACATAGAATTTAGCCCAGCACACTCTCCACTCTAATACCAAAATGATATGTAAAATTTAAGCAATATTACACTAACATAATTTGATTTTGCTTTAAAATATTAATTATGGAATTAAAAAATTGACTTGAAAAACATGAATTTAATAAAATAATTCACAACATTCAACACATAATTTGATAATAGAGTTTGGCATGAAAGCCTATGTCTTTGGGTCCTATATTAACTAATGTATTAATAAAAAAACTTGAAAAGTACTTACAAACATCTCCAAATTGAAAAATGAACAAATGGAAAGTTTTTATATGGGAAAAATAATGCTAGTCTCTTTTCAAACTTTTTGCTAATTTTGCCTCTAGCACCCTCTGTGAGCCACATGAACTCCTTTGTTATAGTCTTCTAGCAAACTTTCTTGCTTTTGATGCCTTTAAATACAAGTCTTATCATTTTATATAGTGCTACATCCCATGAGTTTAATGATGGGGATGTTTATTTTTTACCCAAAATAGCTAGGTTTAAGTCCCTTCTCCATCATTTTTGGTGGCATGTTAATCCTTTATCCCACATTGGGAAAGTGGCATGATTTTTGGATTTCAAAACACCATGAAGTTTTTGGTAGTTAATGCCTTTAGAGGCATACTCCATGAAGTGTTTGGCATTAATCTTGGGTTAAGTGGTGGCATGTTTTTTTCACATGGATGTTGTGGACTTGGAATGTTGTATCTGTGAGGTAAACTAGTGGTAAATGTGGTATGTGGTGGAAAGTATGTGATGGAATGTGGATATTGGATGGTTCCATGTAGCACTTGGGATGTGGCATGTGGTCACATTTACAACTTAGCTTTAGAATTTAATTAAGTAATATAATAAATTAAATGACTATTAGACCATGGAAATTAATTGGTGGAAAGCCATGTGGTGTCTTGAGGACCCCCCACATGGTCCAATCTCCACTCTCCACTTGTCAACCACTCACCAATTGTCGACGTCCAATTTGATGTTTCGTTCAAATCTTAATTTTTTTTGCCCTATTACGTTACACCTGTCAAAGATGACTATATTCACCTATGAAAGACAAATGATTGAAATCTAATATTTTCCCACATGAACTAACAACCACGTGTCACATTCTTACTGGTCTATATTTTTCCATGTCATCTTGTTGACCAAGTTTGACCATAATTTTGATTGACCATAACTTGCACATATAGACTTCATTTCACAAACCATAAATTGTGTCAGAAAGCTCGTGATGAGATATTCATATTGGAAATATTTTAAAATTATTCCATAATGGTCATTTTCTTAATTTTGACCATATTTGACCAATTTTGACCAATTTAATTGGACCTTTGATCGACTACATAAGGAGCATATGATCTCTATTTTTTGTATTCCACATATCATTAGAAAAGTCTCAATGGGACCTACACAATGGTGCAAGTTTTTATTTACTTTAGGACCTTTTTTAAATTGACCTTTGGGTCAAGAACAAGCTCTACAAGAAATTGAAAGTCTGAGTAAAAAGCTACATGACCAATAAGGGAATGGATTAGATGCACTTGTTGTAACAACTTCTCAGATGTAGCCTCCAATAGATAGCCATCCTACAACAGGTATCTCATAAATTCTTGTAGCATGAAAATAATAGGTAAAGTCCATAATTAACCAAATAATTAGGAATAATTTTTCATTTACTGTGTCTTTTATAATGATTGAATGGATAGATGATTGGTCTAAAAAATCTAAAGAATTGACAAGTGAAAACAAGAGATTGAAAGAAGATGTTAAAACCAAAAATGAAAGGATCTCTATACTAAATCAAAAAATTAAAGATTAGTTTAACAGTAGGCCTCCCACAAGGGTGTATTCAATTTACCTTGAATAATAGTGGTATTAGTTTAAATTCATGAAAATTTATTGTGATTTTCCATGTGAAGTACTAGACCCTCTCTTTTTTTTCAAATATACAATACAAGATCACAAGAGGAATAAGCACAATTGTGTGAATTTTATCTTCATAACTATGATGTTCCATATGACAAATAATGGAATCCCAACTTGTATGTTGGAGATGTCCGTTTAAAGGCATTCTCAAGATGTCTTCTTAATAACCATATGAGAGGTCATGAGATGATAGAATACAAATAAAAATAAAGAGAAAGTCAACTGATTATTAGTAAAGAATCAAGAACACCTGAAGTTGTGTTATTATAATGGGATGACATTATGCTAAGAAAAAAAGTAAGGGTTTGGTTTTATAAAAATAGTGATGAAGCTTAGGATTTTTATTTGGGATTAAGAACTTCTATTGGGCCATTAGCATGAGAATCCTTCTTATAAATATGGAAAGAGCTAACTCCTAAGCTAAAGAAGAAGGATCCATACTTTCTTTTTAATTTAAAAGTAGCTTTTGATAGAGCAACAAGGTACATTCTGATTGTAGTAGATCTTAAAGCACAATTATTGAGTATAGGATTTCAGCCTCCTTTATTTTATTACCCCATACTAGATTGGCAAGATAAGACTTCATTAGATGAAACCAAGGAAGGTAGAAATGGGTAGTTTTATGAATAAAGGCATGGATTCTATTCTCATCTATCTAGTGGTGTCTTTGATCCTATAGATTTCAGAGCTATCTATGAGTTTGAGATGAGCAAGTTTATTTCTTGAGGATGAGTGAAATCTTAAGTTGGGGGGTGTGATGAGCCCCAAAATTGTCATGATTTTTTTCCACATTTTCCATATTCACCCTTTTATCTTACCATGTTTCTAAACCATTTCCCATAAATGTTTATCATAAGACAACCATTTTTTGCAATAACATTATGTTATCATGTATCTTTCGATAGTTAGAATTTTTTTTTGAAAGTCAAGTATATAATATTTATCTTTTACTATAGGATTTTTTCTTTATAATGTGTTTAAAAGGTGTTTGAATAAAATGGTACATTCAAAAGAACATTTCATGGTCTATCCTATAGAAAAGGAAATTCATCATGAGGAAACATCCTACAGCCACTACATGACCAAAGTTGTGAGAAAATAGATTTTAATTCTAAAATAAACCAACTTGAAGTTTTTGTAACAACATTCATGAAACATAGTGGAGAAATTTGGTTAAGGCTAAACAACTTGGAGTGTCCCAAAGTAGTATCACAAGTTCCATATAAATGATAGCTTTAGCAGAAGGAACTAATTTTTATCATCCTACAGTTGAATGTTTCTTAATTTAAAAAGTATCTTATTTCGTATAAGATAGTATCCCTTATTTTATATATACATGTAGCAACAAGGTTGAGAGATAGTAGAGATAAGTTAGAGGAATAGGGAAAAATCATATTTTATAAGATAATTGTTATTGTAATTTTCCTGTAGTAATAATTTTCTACATCTGATTAATATGAACAACTATTTTTGAGTCAATTTTATTGCTTTAAGAGGAAGGATTGAAGATAGAGTCAAAAAGAGGAATGTCCCCCTTTGGAAGTCTTGTAGTGATAATATGATCCATCAATTAGCTAAGAATGTTACTTATTTTATTTATGTATTGAGTGTTTTCTAGTTGTGTGATTTTCAAATTTATATGTGATTATTTTAAGGAGGCTTCGAAACATAAATTAGTGTAATTGTTTAATTAATGATTTTGTATGAGTGTTCAATTCACCATTTCATTCTTTGTATAATTTCCAACATCCTATATTACAATCAAAATAATGTCAAATTAGAGGATTAAGTGTGCACATTCAATGACATCATCCTATCAATTTTGCATCTTCAAGTTGACATTTAAATGAAGTAGAAGATATAGGTCTTTGGTAAATCTCCTTGTTCATTAAAGATCAAAATAATTATATTAGATTGTGAATCTATTGCTAGTCAGTGCCCATCAATCAAAGGCTTTTTTTCACCCTTAAACTAAGCTTCAAAATGTGTTGAACTGGATCTAACCATCTCCCCAAGCATTCTTGTAGGGTTTGGTAGAGCTTGAGACACTGATGGTGTGGATACTATCATTATAAAAGGTAGAAGAAAACATTCAATTAGAATATAACCCCTCTCCTGAATTAATCCTCAATCTACATTTATTTCATACTTGTGTTAGATAGTGTAGTTATTATTAATTTCAAGGCCTAAGATAATATTACAAAATTTAATGGGTAGACATTTTTTATACCAAGGAGAGGGTTAATTTTACAATAAAGATCAAGGTTTATATATAGCTAGGCAATATCTTGTGTAATTAATTCATCACTTGAGATGGTAGATAGGAAATTTGAATTCAAAAGTTGGCACTCAGAACTCTAAGTTTATCATGAGGTCTAAACTCCCAAGTAATAGGTGTTATGAACCTTGATAATTCCATTCAAGTTGACAATATGGTCATAGAAGTTGTTTTAAGGACATTCATGGATCTTTAGATGATCTACATGTGCATCAAATACTAAATTACACTTCTAAATTTAGAGGAGGCATGTGTGTATGTCTTTCCAACCTAACTACCACCTTTTCATTTAATTCCATTCTAACTCAATTTAGGTTGATATCTAATTAGGCCCAACTACCACCTTTGCTTATGATCTCCACCTGTCAATACACTTAGATGTCATTTGTTGACTTGGAAGTTACATGAGTTTTCCTTATATTTCGCCATGTCATATTTATGCACATAGTAGAGTTTTGAAATTGTTTCTCTTGGAGATCATATGTACACTAATATATGTGATATTTAAACATTATGGAGTTATATGAAAATATACACATGGAGATTCTACATAAAAGGGGAGCACATGTTTTTCATCTATGAGTATACATTGGCCTGAGAAGGGAGTAGAGTACAACATAGATCATAGCCTATGAATCATGAGAATACAAGTGTGGATATCTATGATTAGGTACAAAACTTTATTATTTAGAACTAAAGAGTCCATTGGATAGGAGTGAATAATATGAACAAAGATCTTATGTGTGCACTTATAGTTAGAATATATTCTTTATGCACTTATCTCTTACCACTACCTAAAGTCTAGGAACCTTATTCACTTTACTTGTGCACCAATAGCTATGTGCTTTATGTGAGGATGTGGGAATATTTACATAGGGTATGCATTAAGGGTTATTTATAGGCATACATTGACACTTAGTTTATGTGTGAATCTATGTTTATTTCTAAATCTTAAAAAACCTAATGATGTGCAAATTTATTTTGCTTAAGCATGGCCTTTTTCATTCAAGTTTCGCTCACAACTGGGTGTACTTATATCTATGTATAGATATAAAAATATCTTGTGTAAACCTTTATTCTCATTGTAATTTCAAAAATATCATGATCTTAGGCACTAAGCTAGACTGAATGATAATCTCCCTTGTGTGCTCATGTCTTTCCATGCACACTCCTACACAAAAGAGTTCAAGGTACATGGTGACTTGAAGATTCAATAGGTTTTCATTAGGAAATGCCAACTAACCTAATAATAAGATTTAATAATATCCATTTTAATAATCATCCCTTTTTTATGGCTTTCTACCAACAAGTGAATGATTTCATGGGTGGTTATAACACCATCATGAATGTTTCTACCAGGGATAAAGGCCCCTATTCGTTGGAAATAAACATTCCTAAAAGACCTTTGAGCCTAAAAGAGATGGCCTTGGAAATGATCTTATACACCATGTTGCACAAAAAAAATTGGTATATAATCCCAAAAGGAGACTTACATCTCACCTTTGAGGATCAAGGAAATAAAAGTACATTTTATTTCCATCTAAACCATCTACTTCCTCTGGGATTCATCCACCATTTTGACCACCTCATCACCCATAATGTCTTATAAGAACTATAAAAATGTTCTTGGGAACCCATTCAGCCTTGAAGCTTAATCTTTACCCATGGAGAAGACCACCCTTATAATTTACTCCTATGATAAAGGATCCATAAGCATGTTTTTCTGATTTTCCATTATCATTATAAGAATGTATCAAATCTTCTTGACTAGGCCTCAAAATCTAAGGCTTTGACATTGACCAAAATATCCTAAAAGCATGCCATTTTTTTCTCCTTGATTTTAGACATTACCTCAAGAATGTTCCCATCCCTTGCTCTGGTAAAAAATATGTAATTGTCACTCTCCATTATTGAAATATGTAAGAACTTGGTGTTACCATCAAATTCCTTAAGAATTGCTTTCTTTATTTTTGTTTCCATAACACTTCCTCCCTAATGTATAGTTTCAATTCTTATAGAATCTATTTTTAACACACATAGGAGTATGCATCCATATTATTCATGAACACATAATTAAGGACTACCAGTTCTACCTCCACCCTTAGGATTTCCTTGAAAATGTTCTTAAGGAATTTGTATTCCAAGCTCTAAGATATGTTTTGATATAACAAAGATTTCTACTCAAGACAAACATCTTCAATCCTATTCCCATAAGATCTTTAGTCCACCACTTACTAACTAGATCAAGTAAATATATATCCTTGATCCACATCATTTTAAAATTGAAAGCACATTTGTGTATGGCCCTATCTTCTTTGATTTTGATCTCAATCAGAGCATGGTTTAAACTTAACATCAGAGGAATGTTACTATCAGTCACAAATTCCCATCCATATAATTTGAGGATACCAAAAATTAGTCCAACATTTTCAAAAAAATTCTAAATCCCTATTGTCTATTTTTTATAAGAACAAGCCATTCTTGTGGACCATATCAATTAGTCCTACACTAGTCACAAATATGGGAAAGTATTTATGTCATTGAGTCTCTTTACTCAGTTCGAGTCTCTTCTCTCACCCATAAAAAATGGCATTAAAATCACACCCTAACACACCTTGTTTCTTAGGTAAAAATTCAATTTATTTCTTAATTTCATCCCTCACATTAGCATTCCTAGACATTGAGTTTGGCCCATAAACATTAAAAAGACAAAAAATAATATCTAAAGTAAACATAGTAACCTTAAAAACTTGCCATCTTGTCCTTTAGTTGTATGCTTCCACAAAGACCTTAGATGGATCCCATAGGGTATCCAAACCCCCTGAATCCTTTGTTGAGTCTATAAATTATCCCCTCTATAAATTCCAAATTTTGTTTAAAATTACCTCCACTTCCTCCTTGATAAATTTAGTTTCATACAAAATAAACACATCAAACATAAGATTGTACAATTATCACCTTACTAGGCACCTCTTGCTAGGGGCATTCATTCCCTTCGCATTCCAGGAGAGTATCTTCATTTAGAGGTGGGTTCATTCCACACCCAATTTTTAGTAATTATGAATTATTTCATTGATTTTTTCTTACCCATCAAAACCTCTACCTTTACATGCTTATTATCTAATTTCCTTCCTCTCATGTTCATTGCCCCATAGTTTGGTTCAGAGATCTTGCAATCCTTCTATGCTAGAGTGAGAACCTCCATAGATTTTAGCTTAGCATCCCCTTTGTCTTCAAAATATTTATCCAATGAAGGCCAATGCAAATCCCCAATAATTATCAAGCCAACCTTATTTGAGTAGGACTCTTCTTGGTCCTCTTCAACCACACTCTCATTAACTAGAATGTAAAATAATTTTTGTGGATCCTTGGAAATAAAATTACACTCTTTCAACATAGAATTGGTTGACAACTACTCTCCTCCTAGTATTTATTTAAGTGCTTGAGCCACATACATATTAATACCATTCCCTTTGAGAATTTTACTTGCTTCAATGTTAAAACCTAGTCCTTCCTAATAAATGACCAACTCCAGTCTAAGAGGAGGTGATCCACCATTACATACCATCTAAACGGAGGTTCATCTTGTCTTTCCACACTCGTACTTGGGGATTTCCCCCTTCCCTCTTTAGGCAATCCCACTATAAATTCCCTAACTTATAAAATTTAAATGAAATCCTTTACAAATCAATATTATGCTCCCATATCCCATTACTATTTTTAATTCATATGATTTTATGTATGCCCTCCTCTAAGTCTAAGAAAACACACACTCAAGCATATGATGCCAAAACACCTTACATTGTCTTTAGATCCATTCTAATTTACTCCCACACTAGAGACCAAATATTTTATATAAAATTATCACTCCAATAATCCATATGAATCTCATACATCCTAACCCAAATGGAAAACTTCCCTCTCCTCATTGTCAATGGGTTAAAATTAGGGCACCAGTTTTATAGCCAGAGTCTTACTCCTTTCAGTAACTAAGGTCTCCCTTTTAAAATCTCTACCTTATTTTCCTCTAAAGGTAAAATAACATTCAAAACACCTTTAGGTAGAAAATGAATGTTACATCCTGATCCCTAATTATAATTAATTTAGTTCTCCACCTATCTAATAGCTAGCCAATTCCATGCAAACTTTCGAGTCAAGATTTTTCTCCTTAGATTCACAATGCTATCCTAGAAATCCCCATTCTCAAACACCACCATTCTTGGCATAGCCACCCCAATATTTCCTTAAGTTGTAAAAAAAATTCTTAAATTTGGGGGATCTCCCCATCAATGCCCTTTCCTAGGGACCACATAATTATATTTGGAACCAAACTACACTCCCCACAATCACCACCACCAAACCTTGACACTTTCAACTCCATGTATAGGGGGCAACCATATTCATATCTTTCCATCCATGCATAATCAACTCAACTCCCAGGCCATCCTGAATCTCCTACCATAAGTCTCTTTTATGAAAATTATTGAAGCCACCTTGTTTCCCTAATCTTTTGCCATGGAGTTCTTTTGTTCTCATTTATTCTACTCTTGTGCTCTCACCATTCACCACTAGTTCACATTGAATAAATTATAAGGAGGTATCATCCTAAGGATTCTAAAATTTCCATCAAATAACTCACTTCCCCCTTGGTACCTTTTTTGGGTAATGATGCTTCTTTGTTGAAGCATTAGAGAAAGAGTTTCATAACTAAACCTTGGAGATGTGAAGATAATAATTACATAGTGATCATGACCCTAATTAATGCAAGGGTAAGTTATTCCAAAGCCATCATAATCACTAAATTTCAGTTTCAAAACTCAAGTTTATACACAATCTAGATAATCTAGTCAATCTCACCTAGTTCAAAATGTGTAACCATATCAACTATAAAATGGAATTAGTGTCAAGGCTATCAAGGGTGTTGAGTTGTAACCAAACTACTCAAGGGAGCCAACTCTTATAGATAGATAAATATTATTTAGTTCATCTTCATAAGGCCAATGCATAAATGTGTATATGATCTAAATATGTATCTATGATTTAGTGCATTTACATGGCATATGCACCTGTAATGTTTTTCAATCTAAAGTATCTATCAAAATGTAACCTCTACTTTATAAACTATGTATAATATCTGTCACAAATATGAAAAATGTTGTCTTAATTTTATATAATTAGTGCCAAATACATAATATTTTGACCCAAATGTGTATCTCAATTATGTAAATTGTATTAAATTCTACCAATTATGTGTATGTGGACTCATGTATCTATGACATACTCCCACTTATATTACATCTATTTTGAGGTTAGGGGAATGCAACCAGGTAGTCATATTATCTGAAAAGAATAAGATAACCAATCATATCTATATCAATCATGTAATAATTAAGCATATAGTGGTATTATGTTTAAGTATATATCAATGAATCTTGTAGTATCCAAACATAATAAGCCCTAATATACATGATATGTATCATGGAAACACATATAAGTAACAATCATGACACACACATAAGAGCACTTAATGTCACACAAAAGGGGTATAAGGAGACCATAAATAAGGAGCATGTTCAAATATCACACACTTAAGTGGAGGACACGTTCAAATGTCCCCACACAAAATAAATAATAATCAAGGTCATTGTGGCCAAGAAATAGGAAACATGTTCAAATGTTCCAATATTAAGACAAGGTAATAAATAAAAAGTACACTCAATCAAGCCATGTGAGAATATGAATACATGAAATATAAGCAACTAACATAAGCATTTCATACTAGTCCATGAATACATGTGTTACAAAAATGTCTTATAGCATAACATATCTAGTACACTATGTAAGCTATAAGCAAAAAATATAGACACATGTAGTAAATATTATATAAGATCGATATGAAAATATAAAGTGGTCATTAAATAATAACACTTGTAGCAATTATGATGAATACAAGTAGATTCCCCCTACATAGTGTGTCACATATAAAGGAAAGGTCCAAAATTTGTATGTTCATGTATCATGGATATAGAGTGTGCATGTATCACACTCAAGTAAACATGAAACATATGTGTGTATATAAATAAAAATGATATGTTATCTACTAAAATAAGGTAAAAAAACATATGCAAAAAAATAGTAAATATGTAAATGCTAAGTATTTTTGTATTATTGATTTATTTGAATGTTTTTGTATTTTATGGAGAATTTGATATTTTTTATATTTTTAAATTTAGGTAGGAGAATGATATCCAATGGTCCCATATAAGGTTTGTTCATATGGTGCTCTAGGTACAGTATGGGGCACAACAAACTAGTCATGTTACTAAGTATCATGCATATGTGCCAAATATGGAACTAAAAAACCTGTAATACTCTAACTATCACTCATAAGATTATATGGTTATGAAGAAGTAGTGGTTAATGGAACCCATTTCTTAATTATCTATTGATTTTTTAGTATAATTATAATTTTTGGTGTATGTACCCTATCTAAAAAATGTTGATCTATTTTCAACAATCATGTAGGTATATGTGATGGCTCTGTGGAGTCCACTATATATCTATGATGAAATGACTTCTCTAGTATTGATTGCTTAGGAAATGGGATTATCTTTTTATAAATTTTCACTCATTATTAACCTAAATGGGTTTTATAATTAAATATCCTAGAATAAACTTATCTTATTGTAGAGGATGTTATTACTGAATCCCAAAAATTATGATTACCATGTTGCCATGAATATACTTGAGACATATATGAAATGTGAAGGGTCTTATAAATTTAAGGTCATATTAGTAACATATCAAAGACTCTAGTATGAGGTATAACTAATTTTTTTGGTCACATGTGTTAGACCAACTTACAAAGGTAAATCAATCTTACCAAAAACTTATTGGGCTTTCCCATTAAATGCTTGGACAATCTTAGTCAAATGGTATAAATCATCATGTGTATATCCAAAATGTGTAAGTAATGTTATGGTACATATATTATCACTATACCCATTATCAACCATAAGATTATTTATCATCAAATGTGATCTTTTTATCAGCAATTATGTTTTTTAATCTTGTGTTTAAACTTATAACATATATTTTAAAAATTATTAGCACATTAGTGATAGTCAAAATAATCATATGCAATATGTCCTTTTGGTATATTTTGAATCGTATCAACCTCTAATGGAGGATGGAGAGATATGAGATGACACTTCATTATCTTCTTAATGAGTGAAGTTGAAGACTCAGGTAATCACGTAAATTAATTCTTAGGTGAATTAGATAAAATGAGTTGATTAGGCTATAATGACACCATATTCACCATTTTATTATTTATTTATTAGCCTCTATATGTTTTACCTTATAGTTTGGTTTGATATGACACTTGGTATTATATGTAGTCAATGTGTTTGATACATACCTTAAGATTGTTCAATACAATAAATGCAATAAGTTTCATTTATTGATCTAAAAAAATATTGCATAAGTCATGAAAATATTTAAAATTATTAAAGAGAATAGACTCATGTAGTGGGGTAAACAAACTTTGTTTGAATATATCTTGAAGCTTTTTATCTTCCATTGGATTTATCATTTTGGCCAACATCATCTTGTACCTCAAAACATATTCATTTATGGGCTCATTGGTTCCTTACTTTATCTTTGCAAATTTTTTAAATATTTCAATAATTTTCATAGATATTTAACCCTAAAATGTATCTAGATTGGTTTATCTAGGGTTAAAGGGGTGCAGATAACCTAGGGCACAAGGATGATAAACTATCTCTAAATTAGGCCAATTGAGTGTTAAACTCAGATAAATATATATTGAATTTATTATGTTGAGATAGAATAAAAAAATTAAGTACAACTATGCTAGATATGCAAATGACAAAAAAATAATGTACTTAGTTGATTCTCATGCTAACATAGTTTTAGATCTAGGACAAGTAGAAAGTAAATTGGAAGAAGATTCTAGAACTGTCATCAAATTTTGGATTAGGTACCTCTAGATCTATAAACACTAATGTCAGACTTATATGGTTACATTGATTCTAATTTATGAACCTAACATAGGTGTCTTGTATTTAATACCTAGTGGAAAAGGATGTGACCACCTAGAAGTTTTTATTTTTACCTATACCTTTAATCTAGTGCATTTATATCTAGGTCATGAAATATCACTCCTCATAAAATTTTAAAACCCTAATTCTTTATCTTCATGGTGACCTTGGGGAGAAATGGGTTAGTGGGGATATGGTGTTAATCTAACCCGAAATATCCCTTTGTCAATGATCATTTCCTACATAGCTAATACTCTAAAGAGGGCCTCAAACTAATGTAGTTCTCCCCTATGTGTTGGCTTGTGTATGAAATGCAATATGTGTAAATCAAATACAACTATGACTTATCTTATAACTTAAAAAATAAATCTCTTGGGATGTTCCTTAATTACTTTAAACCTATGTTTGTGTTTTCTTATGATGGATATGAAAATAATATAAAATAGGGAATCTTTGATTTATCAATTGATTGGTTGAGTGTTTTGATAAGTTGCCTTGGTTTATGTTAGGTTTTTGTAGGTGAGGAATGAATGAGGGTTGATTATGATTTATATCAATCCCTTTGGATAAGTAACTCACATAAATTAACATAGGAAGACCATTAGGATACATTTCATTTGCAAATTAGATGACTTTAGGGCACTGAACACTTATGTCAGAGCAAGACACCTATGTTAACATAGGTGTCTATCCTAGATGCTAGTGTCTAGGGAATAGGAAAGTAGGTATAGAATCAAAACTTGCATAGGTATAAGATAAGTAGGTTTTAAGAATTCTTAGTAAGATAGAAGGTTTGGGTCATCAGCATAAGACTGGTCATACCAAGAGATAGGCTAAGGGGAAAAAAATTGATCAAATGTGAGACTTCTAAAAGTGGGAAAGGTTTATAACTAAGAGGAACATCCAAGGTATGATTTTTCAAAGTGTAAAAGACTAAGGTGATATATAATCCATAAATATCATCTACATTTTTTCCTCCTTTAATATAGTAATGAAATTTCTAGTTTAAAGGAAATAAATGTATACCTAGGTATGTGTAACACACATTACCTTTGTTTGAGTCCAACTTGAGTTCTTTGTTGATGATTTACCTAAAACCAAGATCATGTTATAGTATATAATCAATGCATATAATCTGAAATTAATTATTTAAAAGATTTAAATTTAAAGAGTAAGGTTTAGGAGTGCACCTATGTATTGATGTAACTGCCTTGCCTATTAGCAAGTTGATTTGAAATATATATCATTGTAAGGCTTTGAAATTGATATTAGGAAAAATATGTATAAATATAGAAAGTAAATATATATAAAGAAATAGAGAGAGATATAGAGATTGAAATTCACATGCCCCTAACCTTAGATAAAATGTGAGTTACCAATTGGCAATTGAGATTAACTCAACCATGTAACCTAATCATACTTATAACTTGGTAAGCATGAGTGATCAAAGTTAACTCATATTATAAAATTGGTAAGGATTGATGATAAAATTAATTCCAACCTAAAAACATGCCAATATTAAGTGATTTAATCACCTCAAACATACCAAAGGTGAACCAACTATTGCAATAGATTAACTCAATATAGTCTATAAAAATACATCTTGGTGGGTAATGATAGTACTTGAGGGTGTTTTAAAATATAAAACTAGTTTGGATTTTGAAATATTAAGTGCACATTGCATGGAATATGCACTTTTTATATGTCTCATGATGAAACTATGTATAAAAATGGTACCAATATATAGAATTCTATCACAACAATGAATCTAAATTATATAATTGTGTGTCTTGCCAATTCAAAAACTAAGTGTGGAAAACATGCTTAAAAAACATGACACACATTATATATGTAGCTATCTAAAAATTGGAATAAATTCCAATGTGGATTACATCTTTTCAAAACACTCCCCCATTGAATTTGGAGATGTTGAATACCAAATAAGTGTAGAAAATATGCTTCTAAAACATGCACCCATTTAATCTAAACATTGATATAAGTGTCAATGCAGAGGACATGTTTCTAAAACATCCCCCCACTGAATCTGTGTATGTCTAATACTAACTAATTTTGAATAACATGCTTCCAAAGCATGTACCCACTAAATCTATAAGTGTAAATGTTTATAAGTCATGCATATACGACATGTCCCCATTGAATCTAAAAATTATGCCAAATTTTAATAACATGCCTCTATGACATACCCCCACTTATATTCCCCCATTTGAGGTGATGGAAGAATATAAAATGGTAATTACCTCACCTCAAAAAGATAAGACAATTGAATAATATGTAAATTTAACCATGTAGCATATAGAATAACATGTCTATGTCAATGTATCATTGAAGCACATAGGAATATGTGATCACATGAAGGCCTAAGATGCATGATAAATATCATGGAAAAATATATATAGTAATAGTACATTCTCAATAAGTAAATCAAGCACACATAGAAGAGCACTTAAAAGCAAGTTAAGAGGCAATGGTTCAAGGAGACTAAATAAATTGGTCATGTTCATATGCTACACAATCAAAGGGACATGACTTAGTCTAATATACACAAAAGTAAGGATGGCATATTTAAATGTCCATTAAAAAAACAATGACATGTTTAAATGTTTAAAAATGCACACATAGGCACAATGGCTACAAATAAAGGAGCATATTAAAATACTCAAACAATCAAGATAATAGAAAGGTAAGACACTCAAGAAAATGTATAAATAACCAACATAAGCATAGCATAACATCTCATGGATCCAATTTGTTAGCAAAAGACATTAAGTGCACAGCATATAAAGTATCATGTGCAAATATAAACATATATAAAGGCATGTATAAGTACATATATTATCTCAAAACATGATAATGTAAAGTGACCATATAATTATATAACATGTTTGTATCATGATCATAGAGATGAATGGCCCCAATATCTATATGACATGACCAACATCTAAAAATAGGAATAAATCTTATATTTGTGTATGTTTATATCACATTTATGTAGAATTTTAACACACATGTGTATGTAGAAGTGATTGATATGCCATCTATCAACATGGAACTAACACATAGATGCCAAGGAGCTAGTAGAGTAAATAGGTACTAAAAATGTTTTTATATTTTTGAATTTTTATATTTTTGAATGTTTTTTTTTTTTTTTTTGGTATTTTGGAATATTTAAAGATGAGAGATAATCCTATGATCCCATCCTAAGGATCATCATATGTATCTCCCCACTATGAATGTAGTGTAATAAGTTAGCGATGTTGTCAAGGAACATGTATAGGTGTAATATATATCACTATAATATTTGTGATGCTCTATGTATATATAATAAGACTCTATGGTTGTGAAGGGATAATAGGAGTAATAGGGGTTCATGGGACCCATCTTTGTGTGCTATGCATTTTTTTGGAATAATAATAACAAAAACATGTTTAGATGTTATGGATGTTTGAATATGGTGCATAATAGGTGAGGATTTGGTGGAATATGTATACACATAATATTTTCAACCTTTTATCAATTAATGTTGATTTCTCTCTTGTATGAACTCATCGAGTCTCAATCTTTCTAAGCGCATTCCCTAAGGGGTTCACAGAGAAATGGGTGGGAATAACATTGGTGCTTCATAAAATTGTTATTCCATATACCACCACTTTCTATCAATCCAACCATCTTTGAAAATCACTCCCATAAGCTTTGTATTCACTCTTGCACCTTCCTTTAACCATTTTCCTCCTTCATTATCCCCTTCCTAATCCTAAAACCCTTTTATATGGTTTTTGTTACACTTTCAACCCCATTAGCCTTGTACTCTAATTATTAAAACTCATTTAGGGTCTAGGTTGACCCCTAGCCGAGCTACACCAAGACATATTTTGTTTTTATAAATAACAATACTTAGTCAATTAGTCTAACCCTATTGGCTAAACTTTTGAAAAGGTTTAGGGTTAGATTCAACTATATATACACATTCATTTCATTATTTTAAAGAGATATAGCAGGGTTAATTATCCATTTACGCTTCTTTACAATTATCTCTTCTACCATTCTACTTTAAGAGTTATAGCTTAGGGTCTACACTTGGAGAAGAATCTTGTCTTGTTGAAAATTATTGGATGCTTTGGAATTTTTAAGTGATCCTTAAAAACCAAAAAAACCTCTTTTGAAGCACCTTTGGCTAAGGGAAAGATTGAGTCTCGATGGGTTCATCTTCAAGGTAAGTATCTCTAACTTTACTCCTCTATTTTAGTAGATAAAAGTAGCATAAGTAATGGCTTTTAGTATATTACTTTCTCCATGCATTAAGGCTTTACCTATACATAACTTAATTGGGATTAACTTATGCATGTTTAATTTTATGTTAACTAACTCTCATTTTGTTTCACAAGATTTGGTGAGCACTAGATTAGATTTTGCTTTGCATATACATGTGTGAATAAGAAAACATAGAAACTATCTAGGGTTATTACATAGTTTTGTTTGACTAGAGGCTTTGAAACCATCCCTAGTGATTTTATTATGATAAGAGATCCCTTGGTTAGGTCTAGAAGATCCATCTTGGTCATGACCCCAAATATCTAATGTATTATTAATAAGTGTAAGTAGGATTTATATTCTTCAAGATAGGATTAATTTATAGATCAATTAGATTTCCATTTATATACATTTTGGTGAACCTGATGTGAATCAAAACATTATAGGTTTTCTTTCATGAAATAATTTTATCATCATATTATATTTGTATATATTTGTAGTACTATATCAAACCAGTCGGTATAGTTCTAACTCTCTATGCATAGGGTTAACACATAGTCTCTCTAAAATGACTATGTTATATCTATGTAGGTCTTCAAAAAATAGAGGTTATTAGATTAATTAGTTCGCGATCGAATTCCTCTTCAGCTCTAAATTTGCATACATAGTCAAACCAATCAACTATGTCTACTATTTTCTTTTGTCAACATATAAATCTGTAAACATAGTCAAAATATTTGACTTTATTTTTAACTTCTTCTTTAGCATATAAGGTTTTAAAAACTTGGTCAAACCATTCAAATCAATTAATAGTATTTTGAAATCAGCATTTGAATATCACATCATAAAAATTTACAATCTAAAACATCTTCAAGCCTATCAAGGTTCATTCCTTTCTCTCTCTCTATCATTTTAGTTTTTATTTTAGTACTATTTGTCTTAGAGAATTTTTACTTATTATTCTAGAAAGGGAAAATAAGAAACTAAGTACATGTATGGTTGAAAAACATGTTTTATTGTGTGCACATTAAATCAAAATATTATGAAGATCTCCTCATTGGCTTGGGAGGATGACCTATAAATAAGAAAGTACTTAAGAAATTTTGTTTGTTAGATAGATATTTGAGTAAATTGCTTAGTGATAGCTATATCCTAAAAGTAAGAGATTCCTCAAGGGTTGTCAATCCACACATTTTAAACAATTAAGTTTATAAACAAAATAGAAATTACTTGCATCAATGACCAAAATGTACTAAAATTGAACACAAGACTGATTGCTTAATAAATAGACTAGAAATGATTAAGAGTAATGATAAGCTAATTAATAATAGTGCTAAATGGTCAAGATATGCTTCAAAAAATTAGAAAGGGGTCTATGAATAGGTAGGGACATAGAAAATTAGATTTGGTTGGAGATGGGTAGGTGAAAATAGCTTGCTAAAATTTGTTACCATAGTGACCATCGGTAATTAGGCTAACCAACAATGGTTAAGGTGACCATTGATGGTCAAGGTGACCATCAGTGGTTGGATAGACCATCAATGGTTGGGACAATGGTTGATGGTTACTATATGTAGTTCTAGGTTGATAAATGGTTGATTGATGGGATCATAAAATAGTTTCTTGAGAGTTGGGTTATTTCTAGGCTGTGTAAAAAGAGAATGAGGTAATTAAATACTAAAAATAAAATAATTATCTTGTAGAAAGTGGATTGTGTGATTGATTGAATAAGTTGATTGTTATGCCCTTAATCATTCATGTGTCTAGGGATATGTGTGGATGACTTAGGATTACATACCTATTTTATTTACTTGTTACATTTCTCTATGTTCTTAGATAGGTCAGCCTATAGAATAACCTTGGATAAGTAGACTATATATAAGAGGTAGTGGTTAGTCTTTAAGCATCATGTGTGAAGTATTATACTAATAGTGCATTATTGTGGAGGTTTACCCCTTGAAGTGGCTTTGCTATATTATCCAATATTCTATTGTACTATAAATTATCACTATGTAATATCTCATATTTTATTATTCTATGAAAAATAAAATCATTTTGTGTGAATATCTAAGTAATTTCAACACAAGTGGTATCAGATCTTTGATTTGGGAAAGTTTCTTGTAGCATTTTTTTAGATCTGATGAGGTGTGGCTTCTTGGAGTAGTGAAAGTGAAAAAACATAACTTGCAATCTGGGAAGAATTAATTTTTTTCATCAACACAATATTACTCAAAATGCTTTTTTGAAAAAAAATATTAAAAAAAAAGTCTGAAATTTTTTTTTCCCCTTGCACACTTGCAATCATTGGATTCATCTTGGTGAGATGATCAAAATGGTTTATTGTGTTAGTACACTTTTTTTAGGGGGTCAAAACCCTAACAAAGTTTATTTATGGTAGGTCTTTCAACTTGGGGAAGAAAATAGGCACTAAAAACTCCTAAGACTCCTTCTATTGATGACATGGAATCTAGAACTTTAGATTTGATGATTTCTCAGCTTCAAGAGGGCATAAAAAACTTGGTGAGGCATGATGACTTTGTTTTAGTATAAGCTAATGTTTTAGGGATGCATGGAGAGATTAATGGAGTTCACAGTGAATTGTATCATATCACTATGCAATTCGTTGACCTCACATCTCAGTTTTAGCCTAACAATCCTCCATTTCAACATTCAAATCCTCCTTTCAAAAACTCCCATACTAGTATGAAACCAATATTACCAAAAGTGGACATGCATAAGTTCAATGGTAAGGATCCTCTCACTTAGATTAACCAAATTGAGAGTTTATTTGAGCTTCATCAAACCCTTAGTTCTCAGAGGGTGATAGTTGTATCTTTGTATATGGAACCTGAGCAATTCATTTGGTATCATTGGTTATGCACTCAAAAGAAAAATAATGGTGATCTTGTTATATATACTATTTTTATTAAGGATTTGACAACTCATTATCATAATAATGTCTCTAAGAACTATTTTAGTGAATTAGCCAAGCTGTGGCAAATAGGACCTGTGAAGGATTATATTCATTAATTTTAGAATCTCTCTTTAAGGGTGGAAAATATCACTGAGAGAAATTAGATAGATCTATTTTTGGGTGGCCTAAAAGATATCATCCAATATAAATTTTGAATTTTTATCCCACAATTTGTATCAAAATCTATCCTTAAGGCATGCGTGATAGAAGAAAAAGAGATGGTCAAAAGGAAAACTTTCACTACTAGTCATGATCACAACTTTCTACCACCATCATTTCCATAGCCCACCAAATTAACATAATAAAAAATTGAGGAGAAGTGATCTAAAGGGTCGTGTTATGGTTTTGATAGTGAATAGAGCAAAGACCATTATGCTGAGAAGAAATTATTTTACATTGAAGGTGCCAATGATGATGAAGAGGATGCATAAGTATATTATGTGGATGTAGAAGCTTCTAAGGAATAATTTTAAGACTCTCAACCTACTATTTCATGCCATTCCCTATTAGGTATTATTACACCCTAAACTCTTAAGGTAATGGTTTTCCTTAAGAAATATAAGTTCATTGTCTTGATTAATTCTAAGATCACACATAACTTCTTCCACAATAAGTTGGTTGTTCATTTAAATTATTTCATTTATCTAGCTCCAAAATTTTAGGTTATGATTGTAGATGGTGGTACTGTCAGTTGTTTAGGAAAATGCCATAGTATTAATTTGGCCATGGGAGACTACTTATTGTATTCTCCTATGTTTACTATTCTGATGGGTGGAGCTGATATTATTTTGGGAGTCCAGTGGCTCACCACTTTGGGCACTATTGAGATGAATTTTCAAGAATTATTCATGTATTTTCATTTGGAAGAAAGGACATTTGAGCTAAGAGGATTAAAAGTTAAATCTCTCTAGCTTGTTATCTCCCATCAAATGATAAAGATTTTACATAAGGGTGCTAAGGGATTTGTAGCCTAATTTTTTTTATGGAAGTACAACCAAATCAACCATCTCCACATCTTGATCTATATAAATAATTAATGCTCATTCTATTATTTTTAAAGACATGCCAAAAGGACTTCCACCTGGCCATATGCATGATCATGCTATCACACTTATTCTTGGTAGTAAACCATTCAACATCAAGCCATACAGGTATCCCTATGCCTAAAAAAGTGAAATTTAAAATATGGTACAAGATATTTTGGATGTAGGAATCATTTTCCATAGCCAACATGAATACTCGTCACCAGTCGTCATTGTGAGAAAGAAAGATGACACTTGGAGGATGTGCCCTGACTATAGAGAACTCAATAAGTACACTATCAAAGATAAGTTTCCAATTCCTATCATTGATGATTTTCTAGATGAATTGAATGGTGCTCTTTATTTTACCAAGTTAGATCTATGTTTTAGGTATCATCAAATCAGGATCTATGATGAAGTAATACCCAAAACTACTTTCAAGACTTATGAGGGCCATTATGAGTTTTTGGTTATGCCTTTTGGCCTAACAAATGCACCATCTACTTTTCAGAGTTTGATGAATACTATTTTTAATCCATTTTTGAGGAAATTTGTTTTGGTATTCTTTGATGATTTCCTCATTTATAGTAAGCATAGGGTAGATCATTTGTAACATGTGAAACAGGTACTTTCCATTTTAGAGCAAAATCAATTATATGCCAAACCTTCCAAATGTAATTTTGGGACTAGTGAGGTTGAATATTTAGGTCATTTGGTATCTTATGAAGGAGTGAAAGTGGATCTTAAAAAAATCCAAGCAATGGTAGACTGGTCAATTCCTAAGACACTCAAGCAACTTCAGGGATTTTTGGAACTTACTGGTTATTACCATAGATTTGTTAAAAATTATGGTAGTATTGTAGCCCCACTTACCTCTATGTTAAAGAAAGACTCCTTTCAGTGGATTGATGCAACTACCTGGGAATTTGAATAATTGAAATCGGCTATGTGCACTACTCTAGTATTGGCCACTCTTATTTTTTTAAGACTTTTATGGTTGAATGTGATGCATCTAGGTATGGTATGGGTGGTGTAATCATGCAAGAAGGTAGACCACTAGAATTTGAAAGTCGTAAACTCAAGGGTAAAAATTAGCACAAGCGCATCTATGAGAAGGAAATGATGGCCATTTTGTATGCAATCAAACAATGGAGACCTTATTTGATGGGTCATCACTTTTAGCTAAAAACTGATCATGATAGTCTTAAATATTTTTTAGAACAAAGGTTATCATTTGAATAACAATAGAAATGGGTAACTAAGATGCTACGCTATGATTTTTAAATAGTCTACAAAAAAGGCAAGGACAATGTGGTGGTAGATGCACTATTTAGAAAAGATGAATTAATTGAGGCATTTCTATATGCCATAACCATTTAGTAGGTAGATTGGCTAGAAGAAGCATGATCATAATGGGAGCATGATAGTAGTGCTCATGATTTGATTCAAAATGTTCAGTAGGGTTTAGATGGATTTGAAAACTTAACATGGAAAGATAATGCATTATGGTACAAAAATATATTGTACCTATGTAAGAATTCTCTTCTTAAATAAAAAAATCCTTCAAAAACTTCATGCAACTCCAATTGGGGGTCATTCAAGATTTTTGAAAACCTATCACAAGATCAAGCAAGATTTTTTTTGGGAAGGTCTCAAGGGGGATGCCCATAAATATGTAGCCGAATGTATGCTCTTTCAACAAAACAAAGGTGAAACCATCAAAACTCTAGGTCTTTTACAGCCTTTATCTATCCCTATCCAGCATTGGGACGATGTCTCTATGGATTTCATTACAAGGTTACTAGGATCTGATGGTCAAAATGTTATCATAGTTGTTATAAATCATCTCAATAAATATTCTTATTTTTAGTCATTATCCCATCCATTTGTTTTTAGTACAATAGCTTCTACTTTTCTCAATATAGTTCAAAAGCTACATGGGACTCCTAAGATCATTGTCAGTGATAGAGATCCCATTTTTACTAGTAATTTTTAGATTGAGTTATTTACATGTTTAGGCACTCAATTGGCTCATAGTTCATCCTATCATACTCAATTTGATGGACAAACTGAGGTAGTCAACAAATGTCTAGAAGGATATTTCTATTGTTTTGTTTTTGATAAATAGGATAAATGGGTTCATTGGCTACCACTTATTGAATGGTGGTATAATACTTCTATTCATAGTTCTTCCAAAATGTTTCCTCTTGTGGCACTATATGGATACCACCCTCCATCCATCACTTCTACCTTGAAGTTCCATCCTAAGGTTCATGTAGTTGAAGAACATATTCAACATCAACAAGAGGTCCTTGCAAGTTTGTGTGAAAATTTAGCTATGGCCCAGAATCACATGAAGCAACAAGCAGATCAACATAAAAGTGAGAGGCATTTTGACATTAATGGTTGGGTCTTTATTTACTTATAGACATACAAATATATGTCATTGAAGCAACAAAAAAAGGATAACAAGTTGTCCCCTAAGTACTATGGCCATTATCAAATCTTGTAGAAAATTGGTAGTGTGGCCTACAAGTTAGATTTTCCTTCATCCACTAGCATACATCCAGTATCTCATGTATCATGCCTGAAGAAAGTCATTGGACATAGAGTTACCATTAAAAAAAATTTACCAAAATTAGATGAGGAAGGTAAATTTATTTTTGATCTTGAGGTGATTCTTCAATGACACACCAAGCAACTATGTTCTAAAGCAATTACAAAATACTTGATCAAATGGAAGAATCTGCCATGTGAAGATTTAACTTGGGAGGATGAATCATTTGTGTAGCAGCATCCAGAGTTGCCATAATATTGAGGACAATGTTTTTGTTAAGGGGAAGGGCTTGGTATGCCCTTAACCATTGGTGTGTCTAGGGATATGTGTGGCTGACTTGGGATTACATACCTCTTTTATTTACTTGTTACATTTCATTATGTTCTTAGATAGGTTGGCCTATGAAATAACCTTGGCTAAGTAGACTATATATAGGAGGTAGTGGTTAGTCTTAAAGCATAATGTGTGAAGTATTCTACTAATAGTGCATTATTTTGGAGGTTGTCCCCTCGAAGTGGCTTTGTTATATTATCTAGTATTCTATTTTGCTATCAATTATCATTGTGTAATCTCTCATATTTTCATATTTTATGAAATATAAAATCATTCTATGTGAATATCTAAGTAATTTCATTACATTGACTCATTAGTGGAGTCTGACATGATTCTAATAGATTAACGATACTTGGTTCTTTTGTAGAGCTGTATTAGAAAGTTGACTCTCTGATGTAGTAGCTAGTTTGTTAGATTATTGATGATGATTGACCTAAAAAAAGAGAATTATGGATACAAAATCTATTGATAACAATTGTATATCTATTTCACCTCTTTGTTCCTTTCTTCTTATAGGCAAGGAAAGAGAGTTGCAATAAGATGTTAATTGGCCTTCCTAATTATAAATTGCTCATGTAATGGCTCACACACAAATGAGGACAAGTTATTTTTAGAAAAATAAGGTAGATGAGATCCATATTGGTGGTTAAGAGGTACACCTTGACCATCGGTGGTCAAAGTCACTATCAACGACCATCCTAACCATCCATGGTTGAGGGTGAAGGGTCAAATTGAGTAAAAGTTTGGGTTAAGCTAGTTTGATCAAACTAATTGTAGTTAGGTTTGATTAGGGGTTAGAAGGTTATATTGGTCCCAAGGGGGTCCTAAAGTAGTTAAAGGAACTATGACATTTGGAATCTTAGTGTGCAGATTTCTAGTGTCTACATTTTTCCCCTTTTTGTTATGTAGCTTTGAATTAATAAGCTGTAAAAAAAACTAATACTAATCAAAGGTTCAATTGCCTCGAGTGTGGGAGGGGGTGTTCTATCTCAAATTAAGAGTTGATGAGGTAAATAAAAATTGAGTGAAGGTGTGATAAGGTAGATGAAGGTGGATGTCATGAAGGTTGTTGATAGGTTGGGCACTAAAGTGAAAATAGGTGCACCAAGGGCAACAAAAGGCGTGATAGAAAAAATCAATCATAGATGAGGTTGTGCAGTTGGTAAAAATAATAATGATTAGTACTAGGAGGATAATAGACAAGTGGACCACATGATCACATTTAGGCATGGTGACTAGGTACATGAACATGTCTCTAAAGCAATGTTTATGATTTGATGGGTATCTAAGGTAGGCAGTGCTCCTAGTGAAAACACAAATTGGTCAAGTATCATGGGTATCCAAGGTAGGAAGTACTCCTAAAAAAACAAAAGTAGGTTAGATGAGTGAGAGGTGGCATAGGTTCAAAGAGGGTCAACATGGAAATATTGTCACTGTAGTCAAAGGACGAGGCAAAAAGTGTCACAAAACATGTTCTAGTTGGGTTGAAATCGACCAACGATAAGGTGACAAGGTGGCAGGGTGGGTGGATAAGGTAGTATCCATGGGTAGGTGAGTTGATTTGATACTGCTTGAGGATGGCTTGCTCAAGGTAAGAGAAAAAAATGTGAGACAACTTGACCATTTCTAATCAAGTTTCCTAAGGGTGATTATCGATGATCACCCTAACTGTAGATGGTTAGGGTGGAAACCCTAAAAGTCCATGGGTTAAAAGTGAATTTTGAATCACTTTTTACCCATTTAAACATTTACATTGGTTTGAATTTAGAACTCTAGTTTTGGTTACTTTATGGAAAAGGTATTTGCTAAGGGTATTTGTTAAGGTAGATGGTTGACAATTAGCTGAGGTGGGCTAAGGTGACCAGTCAGGATATAGGGAGCATACAAGCATAGATGAGGATGGGCAAGCCTATGGCTGACCCCACATTGGTGATCTCAAAATGAGATAGGGGTGATCATAATTTTTTAGCTTAGATTTGAATTTGTAAATGGTTAAGGGGTTATTTTTTTGGTTTATTTTCTTCAATGATACCCTAGGTAGGGTTTTGGTAGGTTTTAGGTAATATTTATAGTAGAATTAAGAATTGGTGGGGTGGGTAGGTTAATTGGGTTGGGTAAGGGTTATGGTTAGAATAGTATCATGTTTTTCTTACATTTTGGTTGGTTTTAGGGTAGATAGGGTTTAGGGTGTTCTGCCTGTGTAACACCCACAATGACTATTGATGGTTAAGCTCAAATGTCAATGGTTGACATCCATATAAAAATATATTCCTAACCATTAATGGTCACCATGACCATCAATAGTATACTAGGAAAGAGAAGGGTTATTTATAAGTATTTAAAAAGTTAAGGCAAATGGAATGTGTGCATGTTAGGTATAGGTTGACATAGAAGGTTTAGAGGGTAAACCTAGAAGGTATTGGGTAGATAGGTTGTATGGGTAATTAAATATGTCTATTTCTTAAAGGGTAGGGTAGATGATAATGGCATAGGTAACTAAGCCATGTTTTTAAACTGGTGTAGGCTAAGGAGTAGATATATATGCATGATCGAGTACCATGATCTAGTAGGGGATGACACCAACTAACTAGGCCCACATATAGGATGTGGCATTGGGAGAAATGAGGCACTATTAGCATGTGCTTTGAGATGAATCCATAGTCATAAAACTCATCAAGAGATGGGATACTGCTATAAACACCTTCTTATTGTTGATTAGGGAGATGACTATCTTACCTAAGGGCATATATAGGATCACCCAACTTCTACTTTGAGGTGATTTGATCTACCATATATAGTGTGAGGAATGGGATGATCACATCAAGTTGTTATACAAAGATGAGAGTGACCAGGTTAGATGGCATGATAGGGTGTTCATGTATAGTGATTTGTATCAAAGGGCTCTAGGAGAGAAGAAACTCATGATCATGCTTATGATATCTATTTCATGCTTTGAACTTCTTGAATCAAGTAGTAGGAGGTTCCCATACTTATTAGTAGGGGTGTTGGTTGAGTTATCATTGGGTTAGACTATATTTAGTTAGGTGCCTATTATACTATATAGGGAGTTATGGGGGTTTAGGGCCCATAAGAGGTATGGCATTAGTGTCAAAATGATTCTACATTGTTGGGCCTATAAGCACATTAGGGTGCTAATGCTAGTGAAATTATTGTGGGCAAGTTTCACATAGATTGAGTTCCCCATTGATTTCATGTGATGGAGGGGCGATTTTTCTACATCAGTGTAGGAGGTGGTGCACATGATGTGGAGTGGTTAGGGGTGCATTGGGTACACTAGTGATAGGAGACATCACTTAGAGGCCTTATTTACATTTTCTAGTATGGCTAGGTTACAAGAGGTAGAAACTCTCCCTTCAAATATATAGATGGATACTCGATAGGTGGGATGGGGAGGTGGAGCCCATCTCATTTGATAGGGTATATTAATAGTTTAGTCTAGTATAAGGTAATCCATGTCCATTCCCCAAGTATAGGCAAGAGGATTCTAAGATCTTACTACTAAACCCATATCATGTGCTAACTTTTCTAGACTATAAGGAGCTGATAGTTAGGGCATAGATAGATGACATTAGGTTTGCATATGGGTACATATCATAGTATCAACCATTATATATAGCTAGAAACATTGGTAGGGATGATGGAGGTGTGAGGTTGATTGCCATGGATTTGGTTGGCCCCAATGGATAAGAAGGAGTAGATTCAGAAACTACATAGGGATAGGTTATAGTGTTATATGGGTAGGTGGCCACATTATAGGGTTAGATTGATGCACTATAAGGTCATGTTGTTACCTTACAAGGTTAGCTTTCTATCATGACAAGTGAGAGGGATCAGGCCAAGACCTCACTAGGCTTGGTGACCTAGGAGAGGGACTCTCTGAAGCAGAGAGGAGGAAAACCAGTAATAACACATACAAGGCCACTAAGCACCATCCCCATGTCGTGATACCTAGTTATAGTGGAGGAGCTATGATACTATGAGGCCATAGTTTTGACATAGTGTCCATATAATTCTCAATGGGATGAGTAAAGGGATAGCTTGTTAGGTGGTACCAATGTGGTGTTACTAGGGTAGTGGGTAGCATTTGTAGCTAGATAGATAAGGATAGCTGAGGGATTAGTAGGTACAACAAGTGGGTAGGCACTAGGATCTAGTGGTGCTCCAAGAGGTAGTGGTGTCTCTAAGCCATAAATATATCTAGATTATTATATATTTTATATCATTTTGATTCTAGCCTATGAGCTGATGCAATGAGATGTGCATTTTGAGAGAGAAACATGTCTATCTACTTGTACACATTATGTTATTTGACTCATGATATATATATATATATGATCATTATTTATGCTCATGTTCATGGTTCTACGTTGAGTTTTGATGCTTATGATGTGATGTTTTACTACTTATGGATTATGCTTATATTATTATTATTGATAGGTGCTTAGCTGGACCTAAGGTGGTTTTAATATATGGATATGCTTCTTGGTTGCTTATGATATGCTAAATATTAATGGGTATATATTGCATTTATTTTAGATTTATAAATGTGGTGAAAAAAATGGTTGGTTACTTTAATTGCTTATAGATGTTGTTATATTATCATGCTTGGTATGTTGGTTGTTAAATTTTAGGATAAAACACATGAGGTAAGGTAAATAACAACACTATATGGGAGAATAGGGACTATAATAAAGAGACAAATGCCTTAAGGAAAATACCAACTAGTGATGATAGGATAAGAAGAGGGCATGATGCTTCTTCTTTGACAAGGACTAGAGAAAAACCAAAGTTAGATTGGCTTAATGAACATAATCCCTTCGAATGCTTTGTATTAGCATTCGTTAGTTGGGTAAAAAGGTGTCTTGACCAGATAATGTTAAATAATCTCAAAAATCCCTTGCATATAGTGTACAAAGGGAAAATGGGTGAAAATGAAACCTTCTTATGAGACTATCACGCCTATTTTATAGGTGTCCAAAGAGTTAGTATAAATAATTCTATGCCAAACTGTGTAGACTGATTGATGCGAGAAGTCTAATTATGAAAGCCAATTGTGATTTCCACTTTATTATGTTGTTTGAGAGCTGATTATAACATTCAAAATTAGTTTGCTTTTGTTATGATTGTGATAATGGGTCTTTTACTGATCACTATATATGGGAAGTTGATTGAGGTGGCAAGCTTCCAAGAAATTACTATGCTTTTTACAAATGCATACTCATCCATCATTTAAGGTAGTGGTCTAAGTTTATGTGCTTTGTTAATGATTTTTATGATTGTCCTTCAAAGGAAAATTCTACCTTATATTTGGAAATTTTAAATAAATTTTCAATAGTTGTCCTTTAAGGGACCAATTTATGAATGTTAAGAATGACCCATGAATGTTAATGATAGGAATTTTTCATTTTTATTGATTTTATTTTTCTTGTCATAGACTTGATTAGGATGACTTAGTGGTTCATCTTTAAGAAGGCAAAACTAAAATCATAAGATGGGTGATTAGGTGAAAATAGGTTTAGGTGACGATGACCATGGGAATCCATCCTATGAAGGTGTGAAAAATTACCATGAGAACCATGACATGGGTAGAGCCATAGTAGCCATTGTTCTTAGCAAAAGGTGAACTTTATTCTTCTTAAAAAAATAATAAATGTAGATGTGAAACATTGAGGGGCTCAAGTTCTAGGTGGCCTTTGAGATAACATAACCGATAAGCTCCTAATCCATACTTGTGGGTTATAATATAGGGTCTAAGCCAATTGAAATTAAACTTGCCCCACTTGTTTTTCTCTATATTAGTGACATGTTGGTTTTCCTTTAGGATGAGGTCTTTGATATTGAAATCTTACACTTTAAGGTGTTTATTATAGTCATGCTTGATGTGCTCTTCATAACCCAAGTAGCTACTTGACGTGCATCAAAGACCTAACCCATGCTTGATGTGCTCTTCATAACCCATGGAGATAGGTAAGGGATACTAAATGATGCACGTCAAGTAGCTCAAGTTGAGATAAACAATGATGACAATAATTATCCTTAGTAACAAGATCTTAAAAAGATATGTGGAGAGAAGGTATTTGGACTTTGAGAGGTAAGACAACCTCTACTCCAAATACAAGATAAAAGGGTGTAGCACTCATAGGGATTTTAATGCTAGTATGATATGCCAAGGGGATGCACAAATAACAATCCCGACCAGATGCATTTACCATTTTAATTGGCATGTTATTAATAGTTTTGTTAGAGGCTTTTACCTATCCATTAGCTTAAGGTGATAGGGTGAGTAGAAGATTAACTTGATGCCAAATGCATCACACAAACCCTAGACTTGTTTATTTTTAAAGGATTTACCATTATTGGTTATAATCTTATGAGGAACACCAAAGCAATAGATGATATGGTGGTTGATAAAATCAACAATCTTTTCCACTTTGGTTGAGACTAGAAGAATAGTCTCTACCCACTTGATAAAATACTTAGTCATAGTGATGATAGATTGGTGTCACTATGAGGAATAGGGGTTAATTTCACAAATGAGATCTAGACCCCATTATGAAAAGGGCCAAAAATCAATATAAACTTGAACACTATGGCTAGGTGTGTGATGTAAATTAGTGTGTTATTGGCACTTAACACACTTTTTCACATAATCACAATAGTTTTGGTTAAGGTTATACCATTAATAGCCTAAGTGAAGGATACACTTAGCTATAATGAGGCCACTAAAGTGTCCCCCATAGATACCATCATGTGTTTCCTTGATGGCATGAGAGACTTCATGGCTATGAAGGTAGTGGAAGAGGAGACCATCAAGGCTATGTTTATAAAGGATACTTCCTAGTATGGTATAACATGAGGTACTCTAGATAAATTATATTTGAGAATTCCTAAAAAGGCTAGAAGTGATGATGGTAAGGTTGAGGTAGTCAAATATTTTTTGTTACTAAAGGTCAGGATGGGTCTCTTCCACATTGAAAATGGTGGGAGAATCTAGTTTGACATAGAAAGGCTAGGTAAGTCTATGAATAATGATAGATATCTTAGAATCTAATGGTGCTAGTGGTATCTAAGAGGTAAGATAAGCCATGGTGTTGGTGAACTTATTAGTAGATCATGGGGTTGACTAGATATGGTAGTGTTCAAATGACGCTAAGAGTTCATCAACCAATTATTATTACTATTATATAGCATCATTCTTACATTGGTAAGAGTTATTGGTTTGATTGACCACAAGCTGGGAGTCACCAAAGATATTGATTATTTTGACTCTTAAGGCTAAGGTAGTTTGAAAGCCTATCGCTAAGGCCTCATACTCAGCCATATGTTTGGTACATTTGAAATCAAGCTTAAAGGATAAAGGAAGGGGTCCGCCATCAAAGGGGATAAGGATGATACCTAATCCACCACCACATTAACACTTTTATCTATCAAAGAACATGGTGACTTTATAGGTGAAATTTTCATGATAGAGGGTCATAATGGACTCATCCAAGAACTCAAGAGGAGGTTGGTTATCTGCCAAAGTTTATTTAATCAATTGGTTAAAAATGACTTACCCCTTAATTAACTTTTTCTAGAGGAACTCAAGGTCAAAATCTACTAAAATATTGAGCCACTTAGCCATACACTAATCTTGGTATGGCTTGGAGTGCATGCACTTGAGTGGGTCAGTGTTTTTTATAACATAGGTTTTATGGTTAAGAAGGTAGTGGTAAAGTTTGGTATCCACAAAAACTAAAGCTAAGCAAAGATTCTTAGTATGGGTATACCGGGTCTTGTATTCTATAAGCATATGGCTAATGTAATATACAACTCAATCTTTGTGTTTTTTATCTCGATGAGCTAGCATTTCCCCTAGGGAATGGTTGGTAGTAGAGATATATAGGTAGAAAGGTTGATCATCCTTGGGAGGGGTGAGGATAGGTGGAGACAAAAGGTACTTTTTGATTTAATCAAAGGCCTTTTGATAGTCACTATTCTAATTGAAAGAGAAATCCTTCTTCATAAGGTGGTGAAAAGGTTGGAATTAATCTAAAAATTAGGAGATAAAGTGATGAATGGATTGAATCTTCCTTTACAAGCTATGGAGTTACTTAGGGTTGGTTAGAGGGAGAATTTTGAGGATGGATTTGATTTTGGTAGGATCAATTTTTATTCCATAAAGGGAGAAAATGAAGCTGAGAAGTTCTCCTGACAAGACCCCAAAAATGCACTTCTTGGGGTTAAGATGGACATGGTAGTGGATGATGCATTCAAATATGATCTTAAGAATAGTGAAGTGATCTTTTCAGACTTAAGATTTTCTAACAAGGTCATCCACATAATCCTTGACAATCTTATGGATAATTTCATTAAAGATATAGGTCATGGCACATTGGTAGGTTGCACCAATGTAATTTAGTCTGAAAGGCATGACCCTATAGAAAAAGGTTCCCTAAGGGGTGGTAAAATTGGTCTTGTGTTGATCTTTGGGAGTAATTAAGATCTGATTGTAACCTAAAAACCCATCTATGAGAGATAACATCTCATGTCTAGTTGTAAGATCAAAAATTTGGTTGATACTCAATAAAAGAAAGTCATTCTTGGGGTAGGTGAGGTTGAGTTCATGAAAGTCCACACAAAAACATAGTCCCCCTGTGGCTTCAGTGATAGGTACAACATTAGAGACCCATTAGGGTTAGTCAATGGGTTAAATGAAGTTGATAGATAGAAGATGCTAAAGTTATTCTTTGAAAAGAAGGGTTATGTGAGGATACATGCATCAGAGCTTCTACTTGATGGTTTTGGCATCATAGTGAGTAACTATGTTATGGGTGGAAATGATAGGATTAAATCTAGGCATATCACTATAAGACCAAGAAAAGGCTATGTTATGGTCTTAAAGGAAATAGGGGAAGTCCTAAAATTCCTTGTCATTTAGTGATTGGCCAAGTTTGACAATGTGGGGGTTGTATGCAGTACCTAAGTTGATATACATGGTGGATTCGTTTAACATTGTTAAGGTCTCAGGAGGAAGGGATTTCTGGATTGAAGAATTCAAGGCACCAAGGTAGGTAAGAATAGAATCATCATCCTAACACTAAATAGTGTTAATGGTAAGAGAGTTATCTCCTATGATCTCAAGATGGGTAAAAGGGATGGTTATGGTCACCCCCTCTTTTAGATAAGTTAAGGGTTTGAGGCTGATCATGTTGATGACAAAAAAAGTTAGGTGGGATGATGTCATCATCCTCACACATGAATGGGGGAGAGGTCGGTGAGAAAGGGGTATCTTCTTCAATAATGGTGATGGTAGGTGGTTTGGGTTGCTTCTTGTTAGGTAGGATGAAACAAAATCCATTATTCTTATGAGGCTTCTTAGTTTCAATGGTGACCAATTCATGTAGGCCATTCTCATATCATCGTACACCGATGGAGGTATGTTTTGGTGAAACTTGGTTTATCTAGGTAGGAAAAATTGGTAGTAAATGGCCTAAGTGAAATAGAGGTGGTAAAATCACCAAGAGGTTTTTCAAGTACCCCATAGATAAAATAAGTTTGATGATGGGGAGGTCTAAAGGGAATGATAGTTATAACATTAGGGTCATATCCTAATTGGTTGATGAAATGACCATACTCGTGAGGAGTAGGGAAAGTGTTAAGGGCTAAAAGGTGATGGTCCCCTAGTAAAAGGTGACAAAACATTGATTCCAAAGTGTCCATGGTGGGGATTTGGTTTGAAGGGATAGAGGAACTAGTCGATGCCTTGTCGATGGAAAGAGATATGATATCCACTTTAGTGGTTAAAGGTTGGGTTTTAGCTATTAAAGGTGTTCTAGCTGGGGGTATGAGGATGTCATTAGGATGATTGGTCATGTTACATGTTGAGAAAGGACTTGGGTCATCTTGGATGGTGATGACCTAGCCTTCATGCTCAAACTTGATGCAATGGTGAAGGGTAGAGGGGATGCAACCCATAGAGCAGATCCAAGGTCATCCCAACAAAACATTGTATTGTAATTCACCTTTTACTACATAGAAATGTTTTTGGAGTATGTAGGGTCCTAAACAATTATGGAGGATGACAGTTCCCAAGGTAGTGCCCATGGTATCATTAAATGATCAAAGGATGACTAAGGTCTCAGACGTGACATTATCCTATAGCTTGAGTTGGTTGTGGGTGTGGGATAAAATGATGTTAATTCTAGCTCCCCCATCAATCATGACCCATTTAATGTGGGTTTGGTTTATGTATACAGTAATAAAGAGGTGGATCTAGGTCCTTGAGATGGATGGAAGGTATTTCTAAATCCTTGAAAGTAATAAGGTTAGAAATCTGAAGGGCACTAACAAAGGCTGTTAGTGGTTGGGGATCTTTGGGTTGGAACTTTATGGATTGTAAATCCTTTATCAATGCTTGATGATGATGAGGAGAGGTAGAGATCAACTCATATAAGCTCATATTCACTAGGGTTTGGTGAATTTTCTTGAGGATAACTCTTCTAATGGATTCTAAGGGGTTAAGGTGAGAGACACCTAAAATAGATACCTTGGATTTGGTTAAAGATGGAGACAATTGGGTGTGGGTTAGTCGGGAGGTTGAAGATGGATACATCCATGGAATGGACACCTTAGACTTCCCTTTATCATTTTGTTGTGATCTTGTGACCACATTGATAGTATGGATATAAGGAGAGGTTGGGGTACGAGATTGGTTAGACTCATCTTCAATCTTAGGTGAGATTGGAGGACTAGGTAAGCATTGGGTAGGTATGGTTATTCATTGGATTGGTATGGGGCCCATAGGATGTTCATCTATAAATATATCATCCTTATTATAAAGCTAGTGGATAACAGTTTGGAGAGCTTTGTAGTTATTTAGATCATGGTTAGGTGTCTTATGATAAGAACACACTTGGTGTTCATTGTATCAAATAGGTTTTGAATCTAAAGGGTCAAAGGTTCTAATGGGAGGTAAGGCTAAATAAGAAGTTTCAAATAACCTAAATAAAATAGTTGAGTGGGATTCAGATAAAGGTGGTAAAGGTGTAGTGATCTTAGCTTTGGTGGTGAAGGTAGAAGGTAGCTTGGAAATAGGTTTGGTGGTAGGTGTTTTGGGTAGGATGGTGCATTTATTTTATGTCTTAGGTTTAGGCAAGGAGGTTGATGAGATAGAGGTGGAGGATCACAAGGTAAGTAACTTAGGTATTGTTGGTGTGGTGAAAATAGGTGTCTTAGAAAGTAATTGTGAAGGTGTAACCAAAAGAGGTGGTGGGTTTTTGGTGGACATGATGTTATTCCTACTCAAGGTAGAGGGATGAGGTACCAAAATGGAGGGTATGGTTAAGGGAGGTAAAATTCAAACCTTTGGGTGGTTTTCCCTCTTTGGTTGCTTTAGTTTGGCATTTGGTTGGTGGTTTTGAAGAGGTTAGGTCCACTTTTACAGATGGATGACTAATTTTTGGTGTAGGAAAGGTACCAAGGCTTTTGGTTAGTGTAGTTAGGGTGTAAGAAGATGGTTTGGTCATTTGGGTCTTGGTCGACTTAGGTGGTTGAGGGTTGGTTGGTTTGGTGGAGGTTTTGACTAGTTGGGTAGAAGTTTTGGTTGCTTTGGTAGAGGGTTTAGTTGATTGGGAAGGTATGGTAATAGGTCAATCAATAAGTGTGATTGGTTGGTTTTTCAAAGAAAGGGTTGGAGTTTCTAGGCTAGTAATATAAGGGAGATCTAGTTGCTGCCAAAAGGTATCCCAACCTAAGTTGGGTTTGGAAACAAATTCCAATCTTTAAACTAGTCTAGAGAATGGTTTACAAATCAGTTTAGCTCCATGGGTAGTAGGTTCAAATGATAGACCCATACGTTGGGGAATGGGGGTGGTAAATTTTTTCGTTTTCCTTAATAAAATGATGCAAGGTTGAGATAGGTGTCTCCTCTGTGGGAGGAGTGGATATGGTGAATTCTTCCTTGGGAATGATCTCTAAAGGAGGGGTGGGTTACTTGATAGTTGAAGGTGAAGTTGAGGTAGTGATGGTTGGATTTTCTAATATGATAGTTGTAAGGGAGGATAGGGGCTCCACTACCTCAATAAGAGGAGGGGGAAAGGATGGCACTTCCTTAGTTTGAGTATCTAAAATAAGGGAAGGTAAGTCCACTTTCTCAATAGATGAAGGGGGTGGAAGCCTAGAAGATTGGGTAATAGGTGGTTTGGTAATGAGTGCATCAAGAACCATGTTCATTGTGTGGGAATTATGAGAGCACTCAACCATTTTTATCTCATTCTTGGTTTGATCATGGGTTAGGAAGGGTTTCCTTAATATATCAAGGGCTTGGTTTGATGGTGCATTGGGGTTATCTAATGTGAGCTCCCCCATGTCAATGAGGGATTAGGCAGGACTCTTAAAGGTATTGAACCTATTAATGTCATGTCCTATTACTTGATAAAAGGAACATAAATCATTCACATTGAACCAACTAGGTGCAAGGCATCAAACTACTAAGGGAGTTTGATAGAAGGAAGTTAAATGATGTTGGCTTTCAATAAATTCTCCAAGATGGAAGCATAAGATTCCCCAAGTAGAGTGAATTGCTTCTGGTTATTCCAATTTTGGTTCCTTATATTTTTCTTTGAGGAACTAGAGTAATTTTTTTGGTTAATGGAAGGTGAAGGTGAAGGATGATCACATTTGTAGTTCCCTTGATCTTAGTATTGGTATTGGATTGGTTGCTTGACTTGCAAGAAGAGGCCTCATTGGTTTTTTAGGTTGAGTTCTTTTTTTTCAGCTTTATCTTTCCTTAATCAACAGTTTGGTTCTTTAACTTACATGCCATGGTAAAAGATTCATCAAAGTTTTGGAAGCTTTGGACATGCATTGTAGAGGAGATATGTTTGGCACATGCCTGAGCAAAGAGCTTTATGATTTTAGGTTGAGGTAGGAAGAAGGAGAGTTTATTAATTAGGTTCCTCCAATGAGCTAAAAATTTGGAAATGGATTCATCCTCACACTACTGAATAGAGTACAGGTTGGTGATAGAAACTTTCTTAGAGATATTGATTAAAAATTGGTCCAAAAAGGTTTGATCTGGTTGGGTGAAGGAGAAGAGGGAGTGCTTGGGTATATCACTATACCAATCCAATGTTGGAATGGCTAGAGACATGGGGAAGGTGTGAAGAAGGAGGGCATAATCATAGGTGATGAGATAAAAATCATTCCTAAATTCCCTAAGGTGTTGTTGAGAATCCTCCTTAATTTGAAATTTAAATAAATTTGGGAGTTCCCATTAGGTAGGATATGGCCTAATAGGTATAGATGGATGGATGGGCTCATAACATATTTGGTCATATGAAAAGATGTTGTGAGCACCCAAAATAAATGACTCTAAGGTGGTCATCTTGTCCATAAGAATATTTATTAGGTTTGCGTGGGGTTGTGCACTTGGAAGGTTATAAGATGCATATTGTTGTGGTGGTTGGGAGACATAATGATAGTGGGTAGAAGGTTGGGAGGCTACCACATATTGGTAAGTGGATATCAATGGTTGGGTGGAAGATTCATAAGGGTAGGTAGATGTAGGTGGTTGGGTAGTGGGTAGGGGTATATGCACTTTTAGGTTATGGATGTATCTAAAGTTTAGTGCAAGGGGTGTTTGTTAGATAGGAGTGGTATTTGGGTTGGTGACCAATGGAAGGGTGGTGACCCTTGTACTGATTGGTGGTAAGGTAGAGGGTGTAGACACCATAAGGCTTTAAATCAAGGTAATTGTCAATGGATTAGGGGTAGATAAATGAAGGTTTGTAGTGTTAGAGGTAGGAACTCCTATTTTGGAGGAGTGGTTGGTAGGAATGGAAGGTATAAGTGTAGTAATAGTTTGGGTTGGTTGGTTTTCTATGGTAGTCTCAAAGGGGTTGTTGGTTGATGAGGAAGCTTGGTTATTCAACGGTTGGGTAGTAACTATGGTGATAAAGGTAATCACCATGAGGTGAGGAGGCATGCCATAAGGTGGATCTATAGGTGGCATTGAAGCTAGGATATGGTAAGACATGGTTGTAAGATAATGTTGTAAGGTTATGAGATTGTTATCTAGGAAAGTGAGAAAATCTAAATCTCCTTGAGGAACCTCTCAAGGGAAGGTAGAAATTCTCGAGGGATGGGGGGAATCTACTGAGTTAGAAATGTAATCCATGAATGAATAGGTAGAAGAGGTGGGTTGGCTTGGTGATGGGTTTTATTTCGTAAGGCTCTTTCACTATTGGTGAGTAAGAACCATACGAGATAGGGGAGATAGGAAGCACAAATACCCTCACTACTCAAACAAAGAGAAGACAATAAAATGATCAAAGAAATAAAATCACACTCTAAAAGAGATGTTAAGCCTTAGAGTTTTAATTAATCTCTCTTTTGGCTTATGCCTTAAGAAGTTGTGTGAATTAAATTGATTTGTAGAGTGGATACTAAAGAGGAAGTCTATGGTTGGTTTCAAGTTGTGTTTAGGTGCTCAAAAGGAATTTGTATTGGAATCAATACATGGATTGGTATTGGGGCCTACCCCCTCACTTCACACATCATAACAATAAGGGTGTCAGGTGCTTAGCCAATATATATTGATATCTAAAGATTATACTCAATCAAAGACCTAAGTTAGTTCTCCCCTTGGTAATGACCTTCAAGTGGGATTATCAAGAAAGGGTAAGGTTATCGCTAGGTGATGAAAACCTAGTTGGGCCTTGTCTCAAGTTTGTTTGATGTTTAATTGATGAAAGTGGTTTGGTTGAGTGTGTGTAATAAAGAATGAAGCTATGATACATTACTTTGTTGTCAAGTTAAGCTATGTGAACTAAAATTTCAAGAAGTCAATGTATGCACTTAATTTTAGGCCCAAATGAAAGTTTTGATTTTGTTAATGAGCATAGAATAAAGAAAGAATTCAAGAAAACAAGAACCCAAGTAAAGACACAAGGGTCCCACCAAGTGTGCTAGAATGTTTTAGTGGATTTTTGCTTATGATTTTAGAAAGGGAAAATAAGAAACTAAGTATGGGTATGGTTGAAAAACATATTTGATTATGCATCTATTGAATCAATAGTTTTGAAAAGATCCTCTTTGGCTTGGGAGGATGACTTGAAGATAAGAAAGTACTAAAGCAAATTTGTTTGTTTGATAGATAGTTGAGTGGATTGCCTAGCAATAGATAGATCTCAGAAGCAAGAGATTCCTCAGGGGTTGTCAATCCACACATTTTAAATAATTAATTTTATAAATAGAATAAAAATTACTTGCATCAATGATAAAAAGGTACTAAAATTGAACACAAGAATGATTGCTTAAGAAATAGAATAGAAATGATTAAAAGTAGTGTTTATCTAATTAATACTAGTGCTATATGGTCGGGGTATGCTTCAAAAAATTAGAAAGGGGTCTGTGAATAGGTAGGGACATAGAAAATTAGATTTAGTTAGGGGTAGATAGGTGAAAACAACTTGCTATAATTTGTTGCCATAGTGACCATCAGTGGTTGGGATGTTTGTTGATGGTCAAGGTAACCGTTAGTGGTCAAGGTGACCATTAGAGGTTGGAAATACCATTGGTGGTAAAGATAACCATCGATGGTTATAGTATGTAGATCTAGGTTGATAAGTGGCAAATTGATGGGATCATAAAATTGATTCTTGAGAGTTGGTTTGTTATTGGGATGAGTGAAAAAAGAAAAAGAGGTAATTGAATACTAAAAATCAAATACTTATCTTATAGAAAGTAGATTGGGTGATTGGTTGAGGTGGTTGACTCATTGGTGGAGTCTATCATGATTCTAATAGAATAATGGTACTTGGTGATTTGGAAAAACTATAATGATAAGTTAACTCTCTGACATAGTAGCTGGTTCACTAGATTGTTGATGATGATTGACCTAAAAAAAGAGAATTATGGATGCACAAGATATTGATAAAAATTTTAGATCCATTTCACCTCTTTACTCCTCTCTTCTTATAAGTAAGGCAAGAGAGTGTCAACAAGACATGAACTGGGCTTCCTAAATATAACTTGCTCATATAATGGCTTGTACGTAAATGAAGACAAGTTATTTTTAGAAAATCAAGGTGTATGAGTTTCATGTTTATATTTAAGAAGGTGCACCTTGACCTTCGGTGGTCATGGTTACTGTCATTGGTCATCCTGACCATCGGTGGTTGATGGTGAAGGGTCAAATTAGGTAAAAGGTTGGATTAAGCTACTTTATTCAAAATAACTATTAACAAAATTTGAATTTTAGTAAAATTGGGTCAACCCCTACATATTTAAAATTTTCACAAGTTCCCATATGTCTAAAAATGTCTCATGTGTGTCTAAAAACCTCACCCATCCCTGCTCTAGACTTGGTCTAAACCTATCTTCCTTGTACTTATCTAGTCAACTAAAGTCAACTCTAGTCAACCCTTTTAAAACATGGTCAAAGGATAAAATTACCTTTAATATATTTTAATATGGTCATTTAGATGTTCTAAGTTGTTCCTAGGTCATAAATTGGTCCTTTACCATGTCTCATATGTAAAAATGCCTTTTTTGGTCACATTTTGGTTCATTTAATGACTTGTATGAACTTTCCAAGGAAGCACATTTTTAAAAAAACAAGAATATAATGTGGAGGAAGTCATAATATGTCATAATGAAGTCAAATTCAGTTTAATAATTAGTTTCATGGATGAAAATAGGGAAAACTCCTCAAAATCAACCCCTTAATGGCAATTGTACAGACTTGGGAATTCCATCTTCAACTAAAAACATGGGAATGTGCCTCTTTATCTCCTTAAATTATTTACCATGATTGTTATGTAGATAAAGGTCAGATGGATCAAAATTTTCTTCTATTTCTTCTTTCTTACCTTTACAAGCCAAGGAGATTCAACTTTGTATGCTTGGTATAAGCTGTACAGGTGAAGTTGGGAGGAGTGCTCTTGGGGATTGAAAGAGGTATGAGTTCTCTTCAAATCCATGGAAAGAAGTCTGAGTTTCATGGCTTCTCCTTTATGAACCATTGATAATAATATAGGTAGCTATTTATGCTTATTCATCCATGAATGGTCTCCTTTTGAACTAGTTTTTGAATGGTATACTTTGATTTGACAAGATGGATTGTTTTATATGTTTATCAGGGCCTCTCCATAGGTTTTCTCACTAGACTCTTGGTTTTGGAGTTTCATGAACTCAATAAGCCTCTTCTAGGCTTGTGTATGCTTGTAAATTACTCTTTTACATCCATATTTGTCTCAAAAAAATATATAGGGGTGTTGTATGGTAAAATACTATTAAGTTTAAACCCTTGTGAGATTTTTAAAGTTGTATGTTATCCTTATGAACATGATTCATCCTTTGGTAACTCATTATGGCATTGAGGAACTATCCCAAGTAACCAATCTATGTTTTGGCCTCTTGTCCCTAAAAGTGTAGACAAAGGTCCAAGGGGTTGTTTCAAAATTATAATGATACATTCCAAAATACTTTTCATTCACTCTAATTATCTTTTATTGTTATCTCTAGCATGAAAAAACACTATGCTAAGTTTGAAGGAGGAATGAATAGTGGAAGATAATGTTTGAAGGCCCTCAAAAGTGCCTATAAAATAGTGAATTTTATTAATAACATATACAAGACTGAGACTCCAAAAATATATTTACTCAATTCCAAAATCCCAAGGCATGTATCCATGATTAAATGACTTAGATGATGAACAGATAATATGTAAAAACTAGAGATACCATCAGAGGAAAGTATAAATTATCTTTGACTTCCCAAGCTCATACCCTATTTGTACAATAGGTTTGAGATACACCTACAACCAAGACCTATTTTCCATGTCATTCAAAGGATAATTTTAGGTATTAAATCATTGAGATATCAATTATATTAAATGAACATAGAATCCATCAAATTAGACCCTCTTTTGCCATGACAAAGTCAACTTGAGTTATGAAGTCCTTTGTTGATTAGTACACCCCAAAAATGAATGCAATACTTCACATTTCCAATTACCTATTAATTTTTAAAATATAAATAATTCAATGTTTCAAGGATTCCCCTAAGCTATGAACACCTACAAGTAGGGTCAAAAGATGAAAGATCTCAACCAACAAGCAAGCAGTAAGAGCTTGAGGGTGTTGAGGTGTTGGTAGTACTCATGAATAAAAATAATTAAATAAATTATGTGAAATATTATCCAAGGAAACTATATTAATTATTTATAATTACTTCATTAGGCTAATTGACCCATGATTACCTATAGCAGGTGTCAAAGTGTAATATCTCAATCAACACCTAAAGAGGCTCAGTCTTGAAGATCATGGTAATAAGGAAAGCTAAGGAAGAATTACACATTATTAACACATGATGATATGATATGAAACATAATATTGGATATCATTCAATATGTCTAATTCCTAATTCATGCACATAAATACCTACATAAGACCCTAAGAAGTTGTCACAGTTAGTTAGGCAAAGAGCATTCTTGTTGCAACTTGAAGCTGTAAATGAGAGGATTTATAGTGAGATTAAGTGATAAATGGTTCCTAAAAATATACACCATGATGTTTTCACCTTTAAATTACCTTCAATAGTTCAAATCCAATAAGGAAATGATTCTAAAAATAATCAAACACAGTCTACACCAAGGAAATCTTGCATATAGTCATCACCTAACTAGTCTGCCTTGGATTTTGAGACTTTTAGAGGGTCAAATGACTGAGTTAAGAGATAAATTTTTGTGTAAATTATCCTTTTGAAATTTATAACTACCTAAAATGGTTTTTTTTGATACAAATAGGGTAATTTCCCCATATTTTGTCTCAGATAGGGGGCACTTTCCCCTTGCATGAACCCTACAAGTTTTGGAATTGAAGATGGAGGATGAGCCAAAAGGTTTAGAGACCCCTCAAGGTGATTTTAGAGTTGATACACACATGAATAAACATTAATAACCTTTCATGATATTTTTAAACTAGATAGGGTGGTCTGTGCAACTACATTTATAGTCAGACCTAGTGGACAAGGTACAAGTCTAACTCCAAATAGGGAGCCACTTCTAGTCCTAGAATTTGGAAAGAATTATAATGATTTGAATCATTTTTATGGATTGAAATTTTATTTTTTAAGTTATCTTATAGGTATGAAGGGTCATCAACAATTTTTGAACCATAAATTTTCAAGCAAACACACTGAATAAGGTCTAGGCCTATTTACTAAAGGGTAGTCATCTTTATACCTAGATTTTGATGATATATTATGATGATTGAAGCATGTGTATGAGATATAAAAAGAGGTGTATGAACCTTCAGTATACAATATAACCCACCAAGAAACCATTTTTGTGCTTGAAGGAAATGAACACTACATAATGCATGGAAAAAGCTTGGCTAACCATCTTGAGATGCTTCGAACTTCTATGAATCTTTGCATGGGACCCTAAGGTGATTATAGATGTTATTAAGGGTCCCTAAGATGCCTTCAGTGGCATTATTTCATATATTCAATGTGCCAACTCTATGAACAATGATTAAGACTTGAAAAGATCAGAAACCCTCACAAAACCCTCATTAAGGACTTGATGGAGAAAATATTATAAATGAAGCATTAAAATGGGGTAAAGTGACCATGAAACTGATTGGAGGTGGTAGATGACTCTCTATGGCCCTACCCCATGTAGTTGAGTTGTACCCTACTTTTATAGATGGTCTACAACAAATATTTTATTGATAGATTTATGTGTTTTTTAGATATGGAGAATCTTCAAAGGATGTAACCACCTTTAAGAGAAAGATTAAGACTTTTTATAAGTCCCTATACTCATATATTGAGATATCCAATCTCCTAAGTGTGCCTATTATCTCCTTCATCTCAACCAGTCTAGTGAACAAGTAGTAAACACTCAGTGAAAATGGTGAAAAGTGTCTTAATGACTCATTAACTTAACCTTTTCTCTCTTCTCTCACAATTGCTATAAATACTGGCCTTTTACTATTGTACAAATCTCTCCACCTAAGTATGGTGAATCCCTACTCAATTTTTTCCTTGAAATAATAAATAATGTTTTTTTACCTCATTCATGACTTTATGAAGTGCATGTTATTGATCTTTAAATTAACACTAATTTTCATGTCAAAAAGTTTACCTTGGATCTCTAATTGTCAAATCACACAATTTACCAAAACATTCATGGAAACAAAACTAAATTTGACCTTTTATCTTATTTTAGTTATTTATGAATTCAATAATGATTAATAAATAATATTAATCAAAATTTATAAAAATAATGAAAAAATAAAATCCACTCACAACAAGCACATGATAATGGAGTTCAGTAATGCCTATGTCTCTAGGTTCACATATAGTATGAATTGATCCATTTCCTTGAAAAGTGAGTACATGGGAAAACCTCACTATTGTCAAACGGATACTCTAATATTGCAAAAAAATCAAATAATAGAGCTTCAGAAAGTCTCGATAAATCCACAAATAGATCTTCTACCTTACTATTGCATGAGTGCAATATCGTAATCCTATGGATTTTAGACAATTGCTTTTAAAATGGATTTAATAAATTCATCATAAATATTTTAACATTCCATTGAAATTGTCTTGAATTCTAGAACCTCTCTCTAGTTTACTCCAAAGTCTGAAAAGCTCTCTTAGTCCTTCAAAACTTAGACTATTTGTAGATTGGTCTCTATATTGGCCATTACACAATATGCAAAGCTTCACTTTGAAGCATTTAAAATGGCATAAAATGACCTAAAATCCAAACACTCAGAATATGGATGGAACCCCTATATTTGGATCTCAGCGCTTAGCTCTGGGTTTGGCTTTGGCTCTCATTTCTTGGCTCTCAGCTCTCAACTTTGGCTCTCATCTCTCAGCTCTTTGGCTCTAGCTCTGCCATGAACACTTTGAGACTTTAGAATTAATTCAATAAATTCTAATTCTAATTTACAATGATTTCCAAATAAATCTTCACCCCTTTATATACTTGTGGAAGATCTACTTTTTCTGATTAGGATGATTATCCACAATCTTTTAAAATAAAATTCATAATTATCCCATACCCAATTTTTATGGGATTTTAAATTATACATTACATATAAAAATATGGATTGATAATTATTCCCAAATATATGATTGAATATTTTTATCCCCAAATATTAAAGACTTGGGTCAAAACATATTGCCACATCACTTTATTGCCACATCATCGAGTTTGACCATAACTTTGACTAGTCATAACTTTCACATATGGACTCCATTTTTCAAACTGTAAAATGTGATGGAAAGATTAAAAAGAGATATACATTATTAAATTGGATTTTAAATATTAAATGATGTTCAATTTTTTTATTTTTACCAGACTTTACCACCTATTGACTATCTTTGATTGAAACTTTGACCAATTGCACAAGGAGCATACGAGCTCCATTTTCAAAGTTTCACATACCATTGGAAAACTCTAAATGAGATATAAATTGTGATAATGATCAATATTAAATTTTATAAATTATATTTTGGAGTGAATGTGGATCCTCCTAGATCAGATATGGTTGTTAGTTTTATACAAGTGTATTTTTCTTACCTTGACAAGTTAACCTTCCTAATGCCTTATGTAGTTGAAAAATCTCTTTTGCAAGTCAGTAAGGAGTGTCTAATGTGGATTATAGGTATAGTGAGTATCTCATTCATTAGTTTTTTTAGAATACCTATTATTTAATTCCTCCTATCCTAAGCTCTCTTCAAGACCCCATGCTTGAAACATTGATGTAGAAGAGTAGTGTTGAATTGGATGAAGTGTATGTGTTGGATTCTCTTTGGTTCCAAGTGCATTGTAAGTGGTGTGAGTAGACCATATATTTAGTGTATCACATCCCCTAGATTATATTTTTTTTTAGTTATCCTTCTCCATTTTCACCCTTAAAATTTAGTAGTAGGTTTGATCTATAATGATACATCAAGGGAACTATCCCTAATCGAAAGATCCACCTCAAATTTGGGTCACCCATAACCCTGAGGTGGTTCAATTGTGCCACTTGAATGAGGAGAAACTTATCATCTCCTTAAGGGTGAAAGTTTAAGTGATAAGAGTTTTTGGCATGCCTGGTGGGAATCTTGTTCCAAGAATTCAAGGAGTTTTGGTGTTCTCCTCAAGATATCAACCTTTGGAGGTTATTTCATTAAGCACAAATGGGGATTCCAAGCATAAATCTATTGGTCAAGTAATTTAGGTACTCTATTTGAGATTTATTTCTTATTCTATGGTATTCTCATGAATGATTCATGTATAATTTTGATGTTGACTTTGTCCTAACACAAGTTAGGGAGACATATCCATCTTTGCCCATTCCTTCTCAATATGAAAAAGTCCTTGGCCAACCTTTTCATGATCCCTATTAATATTATGTTACCTATAATCATCCCTAAGCATCTTGTGCTTCACCTAGTCCACCTAGTTCTTCTCCAAGTCAGTCCATTGAAAGTTTTAAGAAGACTTTCATTAGCTACAAAGACTATATGTTAGACCTTAATACTAGAAGTGGTTGTGTTTAGGTCATACCTAGTGATTGTATCAAGAGTGTGAGGGATGCTTTGGATTAAGTCAAAAAATAATGGATGCCTATAGATAGAGCTAATTAGAAAGGTCTTACTAATGAGATGCTTAATGTTTGTGGTCTAATTTCCACCTAGAAGAGAGGTTGAAATCTCATGAACTAGCTCAGTCTTGGCAGCTTCAATATACTCCACAATATCCTTCAAGTGTGTCAACTATACATATTCAAAATTCTAGTCCAATCATGTTTCAAAATTCCCCAAGCCCTTCATGCATTCCCCAAATATTTCCTTCTTAGAATTCTATCCAAGAGAGTAGTAGAGGGAAGAGGGATACCACCATTGGAGAATATTTTGAGAGAAGAAGTTTGATGTTTGAGGCTCATCTTGACAAGGAGATTTAGTTGGTAAACCAACATCTAAAGCAATCCATCATGGTAGCAAAAAATGAGGTCTATAAGTGTGACATTCCTTCATTTGCATCTCATCCTCATGAATAATCTTCTAATTCTAGTTTCCCAAGATGAAAGGAGGTAGTGGAATCTTGTGGAAAGAAAGAAAAAGGATGTCTAAATGGATAAGTTGGAAGTGAAGAGAAGACTAAACCTACTCAACTCCCTCCGACCCCTCCTCAAGAAGCATTGTGCCCTTCATCTCAAATTTATTTTACTCCCTTTACAAATGAAGATATTTTTTCACCTAAAAAAAGCTATTTCAAGAGAGCATTACCAAACAAATTAAGGATTTGGAACTCAAAATGGAGAATCTCTCATCTATCTTAGAGAAGTTTGAAGTCAATGAATCCATTAAACCCATCCTTTCACCTCTTCCAATTGACCCATTCTTCCCTTCTTCCACCACCTTCTATCCAAAAGGGAATATAGTATGGGGATATAATGTGGATTAGATAAATGAAGAGAGATTATATTCTATAGGTGAGGAACACATTACCCCTTGGAAGCCTTCTTGGGATAAAGTTCTTTGTTTTGAGATGCCTAGAATTGGCATCACTAAAAGGGAGAATGAGATGGAAATTTTAGATTGAGTTAAAGATGAAGAAGAGTTGACTTCTTGTGAGGAAACATCAGATTGTGATGAATAATAATAATACCTTTCTTGTGTTAAAGAGGAGGTCTTAAAAGATTTTCTTTTGAAACCCAAAGAAAGAGAGAGCAAAGAGGTTGAAACAAGGGAGATACAAGATGAAGTCCTTTAAGACATCTCAAGTACTAAATAGGTAATATTCTATTATTTTTAGTCTCTTATCTATGATGACTATGGAGGTTTTGCAGATGAGAAAGAGGAGGTTTTTAATGAAGTAATTTTGTCTCCTAAGGTTGAAGAAACAAAACTTGAAGAGGTAAATCTGCCATTGCATCAAGAAGAAGACATGGGGTAGACCTATATGCAGATGTTTAAATAATATGAGGATTTTGAAAAGATAAGGTTCCTAAGAAAATAATCCCAAGATGTTGAGAAGCATACATGTGTTAAAAGGTATCACCATCAAGAAAATCCGAACCATGATGGAGTAATCTATGATGACTATGGAGATTTTGAAGATGACTTGAAGATTGATCCTACAACCACATGTGAAGCTTCTCCTACAAACACCAAGAGGGAGTTTGAACAAGAAAAACTCCTAGAATTTCATGACACAAGACTTTTTTAAGGATTTGAAGAGGTTACAACAAATGAGAAAAATAATGAGGTCTTTCAAGAAGAAATAGACTTCCCAAAATCTATCCCATGCATAGAGATGCAAATTTGCCATGATGAGACAAAGGGATATAAGTATAAGCCATATTTATAAGGCCAAGAAGAGTTCATCTATATTAGAGACTATTTTGAGATGACTACATCAAAGGACATGCCAGGCCAAATAGAAAGAAAGATGCATGCTTAGCATCCTCATTCATCTCATGAAGAGGGAGATTCAAGATACTTTCCTTTTTATCTAGGAAGGGAGGTATGTTTTGTTAGATGTATATAATTAGTTTTTTTATTGTGTCTTGTGTTCCCTAAGTGCTTAGTAGCACAAGTGTGTCTTTTTCTTTATGTGTTTCATTAGTCTTGGTGTGTGTTGGCTTTCCTTTGTGTGTTTTGAGGTCAATCAACTATCATGTTATTCAAGTCAAGGCCTGATCTTGTTGTTTCAAAGTGCATCTAACTCCTTTTTCCCAATGTATGGGATAAGGCTACTCATCCTTAACATAGGCAAGCATGTTACCCTTAAGAATTGCCAAAAGTGTTGACCAAATTTGAATTTTAGTCAAATTTGGTCAACCCATACATATTGAGACTTTTCACAAGTTCACATATGTCTAAAAATGTCTCATGTGTATCTAAAAACCTTACCCATCCCTGCTCTAGCCTTGGTCTAAGCCTATCTTCTTTATACTTATCTAGTTAGCCAAAGTCAACTTTGGTCAACCCTATTCAAACATAGTCAAAGTCTCAAATTACCTTAAACATATCCTAATATAGTTATTTAGGTGTTCTAAGTTGTTCTTAGGTCATAAACAGGGTTTTTACCATGTCTCATATGCAAAAATGCCTTTTTGGTCACATTTTGATTCATTTAATGACTTGTACAAAATTTCCAAGGAATTGTATTTGTCACCAAAAAATATATAATGTGGAATAAGTCATAATATTTTATGAGGTAGTCATATTTAGTTTAAGAAGCAATTTCATTCATGAAAATAGGGGAAACTCATCAAAATCAGCCCCTTAATGGCACTTGTACGGACATGGGAAGCCCACTTTCAGCTAAAAACATGGGAATGTGCCTCTTTATCTCCCTAAAGTCTTTAACATTCCTATTTTTCAAATAAAAGGTTATATGGATCAAATTTTTCTTATGTTACTTCTTTCTTACCTTTACAAACTAAGGAGAGTCAATTTTGAATGCTTGGTACAAATCGTACATGTGAAGTTGGGAGGAGTGCTCTTGGGGGTTGAAAGAGGTTTGAGTTAGATTAAAATCCATGGAAATAAGTCTGAGTTTCATGTTTCATCCTTTATGAATGATTTCTAAAAAGCCAAGTAGTTTTTTATGCTTATTCATCCATGAGGGGTCTCCTTTTGAGCTAGTTTTTAATTTTTCTACTTTAATTTGACAATATGGATTATTTTATATGTTTCTCAGGGCCTCTTCATAATTTTTATCACTTGATTATTGGTTTTGGAGTTTAATTAACTAAATAAGCCTCTTCTAGGCTTGTGTATGCTTGTAAACTACTCTTTTGCATCCATAGTTGTTTCAGATAGAGTTATAGGGGTGTTATACGGTAAGATGATATCAAGTTTAAAACCTCATGAGATTTTTAAAGTTTTATTTTAACCTAATTAACATGATTAATTATTTGGTAACTCATTATGACATTGAGGAACTATCCCAAGTATCCAATCTATGTTTTGGCCTCTTGTCCCTGAAATTGTAGATAGAGGTCCAGGGGGTTGTTTCAAAACTCTCATGATACATTCCCAATACTTTTCATTAATTCTAATGATCTTGTGTTGTTTTCTCTATCATGAAGAAACACTATTATAATTTTTAAGGAGGAAGGAATAGTGGAAGATGATGTTTGAAGGCCCTCAAAAGTGCCTATAAAATAGTGAATTTGATCAATAACATCTACAGGATTGAGACTCTAAAAATATATTTACCCAATGCCACAATCCCAAGGCATGTCTCTATGATTAAATGACTTGGATGATGAACAAATAATGTGTATAAACTAGAGATACCATTAGAGTAAATTATACGTTTTATTTGACTTCCCAAGCTCATACTTTGTCCGTACAATAGGTCTGAGATACACCTATAGCCAAGACCTATTTTCCATGTCTTACAAAAGAGGAATTTAGGTACTAAATCATTGAGATAGAAATGATATTAAATATAAAGGTTATCAAATGAACATGGAAACCATAAAAGGAGATCCTCATTTACCATGACAAAGTCAAGGAGAGCTAGCACAAACATCTATAGGGCTGCATCTACTTCAACATTTTTTACTATGGTTATGAAGTACTTTGTTGATTAGTACACCCCAAACATGAATTAAATACTTAAAATTTATAATGACATAATAAGGTTTAAATATATATAATTAAACGTTTTAAGGCTTCCCCTAAGCCATGAACACCTACAAGTAGGGTCAAAAGATGAAATATCTCAACCAATAAGCAAGCAGTAAGAGATGGAGGGTGTTGAGGTGTTGGTAGTACTCATGAATAAAAATAATTAAATAAAGTAGGTGAAATATGATCCAAGGACACTATATTAATGATTTATAATGAATTAATTAGGCTAATTGACCCCTGATCACCTACAATAGGTGTAAAAGTGTAATATCTTAATCAACACCCAAAGAGACTCAAACTTGAAGATCATGGTAACAAGGCAAGGTAAAGAAGAGTTAAAAATGATGAAAACATGATGATATGATATTAAAACTAAAAATGGAGATAATTAAAGATGTTAAATTCCTAATTCATGCACATACATACCTACATAAGACCCTTAGAAGTTGTCATAGTTAGTTAGGTACATAAGATTCTTGTTGCAACTTGAAGATGTAAAGGAGAGGATTTATAGTGAGATTAAGTGATAAATGGTTCCTAAACATCTACACCATGATGTTTTCACCTTGAATTTACCTTAAATATTTTAAATCTACCAAGGAAATGAGACTAAAAACAAGCAAACATAGTCTACACCAAGGAAATCCTGCATACAGTCATCACCTGACTAGTCTACCTTAGATTTTGAGACTTTTATAGGGACAAATGACTAAGTTAGGAGCTAAATTTTTGTGGAGAGTATCCTTGAAAAATGTATAACACCCTCCCATGATTTTTTTTATAATACAAATAGGTTAAGTTTTCCCTATTTTATCTTAGACAGGGGGTACTTTCACCTTGCATAAACCCTGTAAGTTTTGGAATTGAAGATGGAGGATGAGCCCGAAGGTTTAGAGACTTGGCCATTTTCTATCTCACATACCAAGCTTGTGCCTAGATTAATAAGTTGATTATAATTATAAATATTTAAGGTTAAACAATAGTTTAGTGAACAAGTTTGGAAGGTCTTACAGACCTTGGAAAATCTAAGTACAAAACCTTTTGGGCTAAGTCTTTACTTTAGATTTATTTTAGACTTTTCATTGATAAGATAGTTTCTTTCTGGACCTTTTTTTAGCTAAGTATTGAATTCTTTCAAACAAGTTGTCTGAGACAAAGTTTTTGAAGGGATAATTCTTTCTGATACAATGTCTGAAGTAAAAGATAAAGATTTAATTCTTTCGAGGAAATTGTTTCGCAACAATTTCCCTGAAGACCTATTTCTTTCAGGGTTTTTTGGCTAAGTATCAAGAATTGTTTCAAACATTTTGTTTGAAACAAAAGGCTTGAAGGATTTTTTTCTCAGAAAATGGCACTTAAAAAATTTTAAAAGATATATTTTCTTTGGGAAAAGGTTCTTGTCAAGAAGCCAAAGGCCACTTGTATTTTTTCAAAGGGCATTTCCAAAAGCAAAAAGGTTCTTTTCAAAACTTCAAAGGGTATTTTTCCTAAGGGAATGGCCCAGTTCATTTTTTATAAAGGATTTGTTTCTCAATCAGATGACCCATTTCCAAGTTCTAAAAGGCATTATGTAGATTTTTGAAAGGCATTTCCAAAGGGAAATGACATAAACAAAGTCTAAAATAATTAGGCTGAAGCAAAAGGCCAAAGGAATTTTAAAGTAAAGGATACTTTTCCTTTAGGAAAATTATTTGAGATAATCTTTTTGAAGGCAAATTTCTTTTGGAACTTTTGTCCTGAAGAAAAAGACCTTTTCAAAAATCTGAAGGGTCCATTTCTAAAAAAACCAAAGGTTTCTTTTTTTTTAAAAAAATCAAAGGGTTATTTTATAAAGTTTAAAAATGTACCTTCCCTTTAGAAAAGGGAATTTTTCAAAGTTTTGAAGACAATTATTTTGAGAAAATTGTCCAAAAGAATTAGGCTGAAGAAAATTGGCCAAAGAAAAATCCCATAAGAAAGTTTCTAAAATGAAATGACCCAAAATGATTAATAATGTTCATACCAGTGTCAAAGTTCAAGCTCATGAAATAGCCATTGGGATTCAAATATCCCATGATGGGCCTAAAAATGTCAAAATCTAAACCCCTACAAGTAGCTATTGGCATTTAAAAGCCATCAAATGGGTTTCTAGCCAATCAACAAAAGATGATGACTTCTCCTTTAAACTTTGATGACATGGTCTATAGCTTACATACAAGACATGAAAATTGAAGGGGCATGCCAAGTTTTAAATGCAAATATCAAATCATTCACACTTAGCAGAGACATGCAACTACCTTCAACATGGCTCTATCAATTCTAGAAAAGGGACTTGAATGCAAAGAAGACTTGAGTTGGACCAGATGCATTAAAAGGGGTAGGTGTTTCCAATTATGCTCCATAGAAGTAAAAATAGGCCTTTTAAACATAATAGATATCGAGATAAGCTATGTCATATATAGACTTACATCAACATAAATGGGTACAAGAAAACTAGTGTCTTTAGATTGGTTTTCCATGTATAGAAAATATTTTGCCTAGGTTTCAAAGTAGGAGATGGTGTATATAATTAATGGAGAGGTTCTCATCCTTTGACATGACCATCATCAATGATAGCTAGCCACTCAATGTAGAAGTAGCATGGCTCAGCCTAGATTCAAATTTATGGGGATTTTATCCTTATATGTGTAAGACAAGTGAAATATGGTGTGGAGATGATAGATGAAAATTAGGTGATTAGAAAAGGTAGCTCGGGTATTAAAGGTATTCTTAGAGAATTATTTTTCTACTATCATGTTTTTTGATCAATAAAGAAGCTCAAAGTTATTAGGAAAAATAAAGTTTCCTTTGCACAAAGTAAAATAGTGCCCTAATTGGTCAAAAAGATGGTGGAACATTCATTATAGTAAGGTAGTAGCTTAGTTATCATGTCTCGAATAGTCTCCCCTCTTCCTTTATCTCTCCCCCTTTTCTCTCATCCCTTTCTATTATATATACAGGCTTTCAAGCCTAAAAAGAGATCCCTCAACTAGTGATAGACTTACTTGGTTAAAATCACCTTGTAACACTCTCTTGAAGCAATAAGATAAACTGTTTTATTCTAGTTTGGAGTGAAGTGTGCAGTATTAGGGCTTTAACTTGCAAAATGTATGTCTCTTTTCATCATTTGTGAGCTCTTCATGCACCTTTCTTAAATTATTTTGGTTCCTTGAAAGTTGTGTGAAGTGTTAGACATTAGTGCCTTCTTGAAATGTCACAAGTTTATAGTGTCTCATATAGACCTGTTTATTTCTATCCTTCAAACTGTAGTATTTCCCTTCAACTTCCATGCAAATACTTATGATTATGGCCTTGATATAGGATCATATTAGTTTGTGTTTTTATTAAATTCATTATTAGTCATTAAGGCTTCTAGTTGGAAGTGGATCATTCCATATTTGGTACATCACCATCCTTAGCTTAGATTCCCATTTCATGTTATCTTTATCTCCATTTTCCTTAGTTAGAAGTAGATTCTGGTGTGGGAAACAAGCCAAAGTGAAGCATCTAAGGAGCTAGCCTCATTAAAAATCTTAGAGGTTAAACCTCACTACAGGATACCCACAACCTGAGGTTGTTCCAATATTGTAGCTAAGAGTGAGAGAGTCTAAAAAACTTTCCCACAAGGGTGAAATTCTAGCCTACAACAATTTTTGGCACACCTGGTAGGACCACTTTCAAGGAAGATTGGTCAAGTTTGATACTAGTTTGATCAATTTTTAGTAGTTATAGATTTCATCTTTTAGTATCTGGTGACTTCAAAGAACACTCAACAATATAGTGGCAGGTTAATAACTATCTTTCATGCCAAAGGTTACTACAAGACCAGCTTCTATAGGTATTCCTTTTGAGTTTGTTGAACTCTGCTTAAATTTAGCCAAAAGGTTAAGGTTTGCCAATACTCTTCCATACATAAGGAAACCTTTTCCTAACCTAGTCTCAAGGCCTACCCTTATAAAAAAAACTCTTGATAGTTCCCCCTATTCCCATGATTCCCCAAAGAGCTTTTGTAGGATTCAATGGCCAAAGTCCTTTGAATCTACCACAACACAATCTTATTCTAGTAGCAGCTCTCAAAAGCAACCCATATTTTATAAGAGACCAAGCCATAACCCCTACTGAACACATCACTGACATAGCCAATTTTTGTAATATCCATAATGTCATTATAGAAAATATATCTATTAGACTATTAATTGTATGCCTTAAGGGAAAAGATTTATATTGGTATAGAGGCTTATCTCCTAATTTTATTCAATCATGGAATCAGCTAGGAGTGGCCTTGTGTAATAGATTTATAGACAAGAGTGACCATTTGTCACTAGTAGAATAGTTTACCACAATCAAGAGATCCCCTTATGAATTCATGAAAGATGTCAACACAAGACTCCAAAAAGCTTGGGATATAAATCTAGCCTCTATTAGACTGTCCCCTAACTTTGCATTCCTATACTACTTGAAGGCTCTAAATAGAGATATAGATGTAATGATCCAATCTATGGGAGGGGACATATTCCCAGATGCTTATGAGGTGGCTATTAAAGTAGAAAATTGCCTAGTTTGGGCTAGCAAGCTTACTTTTAGAACCCCAATTCCTCTTTTCCCTAAAATTAGACCACCCCCTATAATTATTCCCCCACTTGATGTTATTCTTCCAACTCCAATAATTTTTGTTATACCTTCACCTAAGTAAGAAAATGACTCCACTAGTGCATCAAGTGATTCTAAAGAGAAGAAAAACTACCTAGAACTTAAGAACATGCTCAAATCCTTGGGAAATGATGTGATGAATGTTAAAAGGTAGCAAGCTCAACTCAATAAACCTTATCAAGCTCCATATCAATCTCAACAACAATCTTATCAAGAAAAAAAGCCACCATAAAAGGGAAGTTTCCAAATCCAAAATCATGAGAAAAGGTAAGGACAACCTAGCTATAATAAGAAGAATAACTCTAATCTAAATGTTGCAGGCTCTTCCGATTCCTTGGTTCCTATTAAAAAAAATATGGCTCAAGAAGCTGAAGGGACTATACCTTGGGATCAATATTTTAACCCAAATTTTAATGATCAATGGCAATAGGCTATTGCTTATAGATACAATCAATCCTTAATGGCTCAAAATATAGAGATTCCCATGATGACAAAATCAAGACAGTCTCCACAAGACCAAGGATCTGATCGGGTACCAAACTAGCTAGATGTTACAATGGTCATCAGTGAGCAAGAAGAGTGTTATGTGTCTAATGAATAGGCTAGCTCTAGCCAGGCATAAATTCCAAGGGTAGCTAATACAAGGTTCAAAAGAAGGAATATGGATGGTAATCAGGAGGTGGTCAAAGATCCCCTACTATTACCCCATTACTATCAAAGCTAAATAGACCTAGTACTGCTCCAAAGGTTTTAATAGCTCAAAAGAATTACAATCAAGGGACCCATTTTGATCCACAAAACTTATAAATTTAAAAAATAATAGTAGTGGCCCCCAAAGCATTAAAGAAATCTAGTGTGAGTGTATCAATGTGGGTCATGTTTTCCATGCCTAGTCAAGTGGATATCCTCCAAGAAGGTTTATCTAAGATAGGTGTTACAACAAATATAGGCAAATAACCAAGCAAAGAAACTGAGGTCCTCACTAATGCAACCTAAGGTCCTATGGGAGAAGGATCAAGTAAGGTGGTCAAACCTCCTCCATTCCACATTTCATTAATCATTGGTGAATCCTTTGTGCATAATTACTTGGTAAATAGTGGAGCTAGCTCTTTGATGATGCCAAAGTCAATATTAGACTAGCTTAGTTTAAAGTATGAACCTTAATCTAAGGGATTTTTGTAGCTTGATGGATCTTCCACCAAACTAGTTGGTATTATCAGAGGTCTCAGATTGACCCTACATGTGTGTCTTTGTGTTTTAGTGGCTCAAGATGTGTTGATTCTAGAGGTACCTCCTCATTTTTCTTTATGATTATCTAGAAAGCTATCTCACAACAAATTGGTCATACATGGCATTCAAAACAAGGTATAGGACTAAGGTATTAATAAACGCTAAGCCCATGGCATAATTTTACATTGAGACCCATCAGCTAGATAACATAATCCTCAATCATACTATCCTTGATGAGGATAAATTTACAATTGGTCAAGAACTGAATACTTATCCTAAGGAGATTCCAGACTTATTATTGGATGAGCTATGGGGGGATAATCAATTTCTCAACCCTTTGGAAGGTGTTGAAGAAAGAGACAAGGGTGTTTATTTACTACATGAAGAAAATAAACTCATGCCTTCCTTCATTGGTCCTAAAGAAGACCTCAATGGTATGTTGAAGTTGTTCTTTGATGGTTCAAGGAGAAAAAATGGAGTAGGTGCAGGGGCAATCCTAGTTTCCCCTTTAGATGAAAAGTATTTCTCTTCTTATAGGTTCCATTTTAGTTGCTCCTCTAATGTAGCAAAATATGAAGGCCTAATCCTTAGCCTCCAATGGGCTAGTAAGAGGGGAATCAAGTAATTTCAAGCATATAGAGACAGTGAGATTATAGTGAACTAAGTTAGGGGATTGAACATTATGAAGAATCCTTTAATGAGGTCCTACAAAAATATATTATGGGACCTAATTAAATATTTAAAAGCCTTTAACATTCAAGCTATACCAAAGAACCAGAATCAACATGCTAATAGGTTGGTAGCTGTGGGAGCCTAGTTTGATATTCCAAGTAAGCTAAAAGAGGCCAAGGTTTAGCCACATATCAAGGTGGTGGTGAGACCATTAGTACCAGATAATGAAGCCCACTAGTAGGTCTTCAAAAATAATAAAAAAATCGCTTATTTCTTGTAGTAGGAAGCAAATTTTTCCTCAATGAACCAAGGTAAATTTCAACATCAGTATGAGGATAAAATTGTTTAATTGAAGTATAACAAACTTCCTAAAGGGTTGGTCACCCTTGAAAGTCTTTTCCATGAGGGAGACCATATGAGGAAAGATAAGGTAGTGATGTCAATTGATGAGGAGAATTATGAAAGAGTCCTTATTTTCAAGGACAAGATCCTCAAGCTTGGGAAGGTAAGAAATGAGGTAGAAAGGCATGATTTCATTGATCTTTATAAGGAATATTCAGACATCTTTGCTTGGAAATATAGTGATCTGAGAGGCTTTAATCCTATGCTAGCCCAATATACTATAGAACTAGAGGTCAATGCTAAGCCTTTGAGGAAAAAACAAAGGCCTATTATCCCAAAATAGAAGAGCTTATGAGGAGAGAGTTGCCAAAGTTAATTGAATCCAAGATCATCTTTCCCATCAAGCACTCATCATGGGTAGCCAATTTGGTGCTTGTAAGGAAAAAGAGTGGGAAAATTAGGTTGTCTGTTGACTTTAGAGATCTAAACAGGGTCTCCTTGAAGGACCATTATGCTCTACCATCCATGGAGTAACTTCTTCAAATAGTTATAGGTTTAGAACATTTTTCTCTTTTGGATGAATATTCAGGTTACAACCAAGTATTAGTAAATAAATAATATTAGTCCAAGACTACCTTCACCACCAAATGGGGCACATACACATACCAAAAGATGCCTTTTGGCTTATCAAATGTTAGGGTAACTTTACAAAGAGTCATGGGCATGTCTTTCTAAGGGCTATTAAATCAAATGGTGTTGGTCTACTTAGATGAAATCATAGTTTTCTCCAAGGATGCCAACAAACACATGGACCACCTAAGGTTAATCTTTGAGAGATGTAGAGAGTATGGGATCTCTTTGAATCTAAATAAGTGTATGTTTATTGTCTATGACGGTAAACTCTTGGGACATATTATCTCAAAATAAGGAGTATCTATTGATCCTAAAAGAATAAGTGTTATCTTGCCCTTATCCTTACCCAAGTATAAGAAAATAATCCAAATTTTCCTTGGGAAAATAAACTTCATGAGAAGGTTTATACCTGGTTTGAAAACCTGGTCAAACCCATCATTACCATGCTTAAGAAGAACCAAGTGTTCACTTGGGCAAATAAAGGTAAATCAACATTTGAGGCTATCAATCAGGGCATTTCCCAAGAACCCATACTCATGAATCTTGATTTCTCAAGATATTTCATATTATATGCCTTATCCAATATTGATAATATATCAACTATGTTGATGTAAAAGAATGGTAAAGGACTTGAGCAGCCAATAGTATTTTTTAGTCAAGGGCTTGAGGGGTATGAGGTGAGGTATAATTTTATATAAAAATAAGTCCTTGTAGTGGTAAAAATCCTTTAAAATTTTAGGCCAATGCTCTTCAATAGAAAAATATATCTTTTGGTGTCTCATCTTGGAGTGAGAGACTTCCTTCTTAACAAAGACTTGAACAAAAAGAGAGTTGGTTGGAGTACCAAGGTCACAAAGTATGACATGGAAATCAAGGTCACTAAGCTAGTATGAGGTAAAGGCTTGTGTGGGCATATGGTTGATGAACTTCCTGAGGAAAAAGAAGTTTCCATGGTAATACAAGACAACTCATAGATAGATGCACCTCCACCTCACACTAGTTAGCTCCAGGATATGACACATTTCTTGATAATAGGAGAATGCCCTCAGGGTCTAGATAAAATATAAAAAAGGTATTTCAGACTTTAGTCCATACCTTATGCATTAGTATATGGTACTCTTTTTATAAGATACCTAAATGGGGTGCTCCTTATGTGCATAGATAATGACTAGGTGAGCAAGATTTTGGAACAATTCCATGATGGACTTGTAGGAGGTCATTTTTCACCTAGAACCACAACAAAAAAAATAATGAGGTTTGGTTATTACTAATCTAGCCTCTTCAAATATTCTCATGCATTGGTAAGAAAGTGTCAAAAGTGTTCTTTCTTTGTGGGTAAGCAAAGATTGGTATCCCTTCCTCTTAACCCAATTCAGGTGGAGTATCCCTTCATGTAATGGGAGCTAGATTTCATAGGAATGATCAACACTCCATCAAGTATAGGGCATAGATGGGTGCTTACTATAACTAACTACTTCACCAGGTGGGTGGAAGCCATTACATTGAAAGAAGATAATGAAGGTGTAGTCTTAGACTTCTATGACAACATTGTGACAATGTTTGGTATTCTATCCGCTATCATTTTTGATAATGCATTAGCATTCCTCGATCTAAAATGAGTTATTGGGATCTCAAGATGGCCATCTACCTCAGCACCTCTTCCAACTATTATCCTCAAGTAAATAGACTGGCTGAGTTTACAAATAAATTTTTTCTAAGAATCATTAGGATAACTATGGAAGAGAATCAGAGGATATGGCACACAAAGCTAAAGATAACATTTTGGGCTGACAGGGTGACTCATAAAGCTATCATTAGCAATTCCCCATATATCCTAGTTTATGGAAGGGAGGCCAAGTTGCCCATTTCTCTTGAGCTTCCTACATTAGAACTAGCCCATCAGTTGGATTTGATGGAAGATGAGCCCATGCATGTGAGACTAGAAAAAATCATGGAGCTTGAAGAAATGAGAGACCCTAGAATGGAAAAACTAGAGTCACATCAAGCTCAAGTCAATAAATCCTTTAAAAATAGATCCATAGTAAGGGACTTAAAGGAAGGGGATCTAGTCCTCAAGTGGGATTTAAATAATGCCAAGCCAAGCAACCATACCAAATTTTATAGCTTATGGAGTGGTCCTTATTTGATCCATAGATGCAAATAACATAATGCTTTTTAGATGGCCTAACTAGATGGAGAGATGCTACCCATCCCAATTAATGGGGTCATTTAAAGCCTTGTTATTAGAAGAGTTTATAGCCATTGTATATATTGTTTATTTTGTATTATTTTTCATGTTTTCTCCTAAGTGCCTTGTGCCCATATTTTTAGTTGTGTGTTTCCCTTCCCTATGTGCCTTTGGCATAGTGTTTATTTTGTTCTTTTTGTTCTTATTGCTTTAAGAGGAAGTTCTAGAAAGGGTCAGCCTTGTATCCAATTTTAGACAAGATTAGTTGCAGAGGCTAATGACTCCATGCCTAATAGACTAGACAAGGCAAGTCGTCTAGATTCTCAAGCATACCAGGCATGCTTTCTTGAGAGTTTCCAAAGATGATGGCAATTTTTTGGCCCACATAATAAGCTTATGCCTAGATGAATAAGCTGAGAAGAATTATAAATCTTGAAGGTCAAACAATAGTTTTTTGAAAAAGTTTGGAAGGGTTTATAGACGTTAGAAAAGCTAAGTACAAATCCTTTTGGGCTAAGTCTTTACTTTGGATCTCTTTCAACCTTTTCATTGCTATGATAGTTTATTTTGGGGCCCTTTTGTTTAGATAAGTATTGAATTATTTTAATAAGTTGTTCAAGACAAAGTTTTTGAAGGGATAATTCTTTTAGATAGAATGTTTGAAGCAAAAAACAAAGAATGAATTCTTTTAGGGAAATTGGTCTGCAACAATTTCTTTGAAGACCTATTTCTTTCAAGAGATTTGTTTTAGGCCTTTTGGGTTACATATTGGGAATTGTTTCAAATATTTTGTCTAAAAAAAAGGCTCAAGGGATTTTTCCCTTGAAAAATGGAACTTACAAAATTTTAAAAGATATCTTTTCATAGGGAAAAGGTTCTTTTCAAGAAGCTGAAGGCCACTTGCATTTTTTTGAAGGTCACTTCCAAAAGAAGAAAGGTTTTTTTCAAAACTTTGAAGGGTATTTTTCTTGGGGGAATGGCCCAATTCATTTTTTTAAAGGATTTATTTCTCAAGCAGACGGCCCATTTCCAAGTTCTGAAAGGCATTAAGCAGTGTTTCAAAAGGCATTTACAAAGGGAAAGAACAAAAATAAAGTTTGAAAGAATTAGGCTGATGTAAAAGGCTGAAGGAATTTTAAAGTAAAGGACACTTTTCCTTTAGGAAAATTATCGAAGACAATATTTTTAAAGGCAGATTTCTTTCTAAACTTTTGTCCCAAAGTAAAAGAAATTTTCAAAAAGCCAAAGGGTCTATTTTAAAAAAATTGAAGGTTTCTTTTCAAAAAAAAACAAAGGGTTATTTTAAAAACTTCTGAAAGGTACCTTCTCTTCATAAAATGGCATTTCTTAAAGTTATAAATACCTAATTATTTTGATAAAATTGTCCAAAAGAAAAGGCCTGAAAGAATTAGGTCAAAGGAAATTGGCCAAAGAAAAAGCCCATAGGAAAGTCTGAAGGAAATGACCTGAAAAGATTAATGATGTTCACACCAATGTCAAAGTTCAAACTCAACAAATAGCCATTAAGATTTAAATATCCCATGATGGGCTCGTAAGTGTCAAAATTTGAACCCCTATAAGTAGTCGTTGGCATTCAAAAGCCATCAAAGGGGTCTCTAGCCAATCAACAAAAGACAATGAGGACTTCTCCTTTAAAATTTGATGATGTGGTCTATAACCCACATACAGGACATACAAATTGAAGGGGCATGCAAAGTTTTAAATGCAAAGGTCAAATCATTTGCATTAGCAGAGATATGCAACTACCTTTGATATGTCTCTATTAGTTCCAAAAAATGGACTTGAATGCAAAGTAGCCTGAGTTGGACTAGATGCATTAAAAGGGGTAGGGGTTTCTAATTAGGTACTGTAGAGGGAAAAATAGGCCTTTTAGACCTAATAGAGATTGAGAAAAGTTATGTAATTTATAGACTTACATTGAAATAAATGGATATAATAAAACCAATGTCCTTAGATTGGTTTTCCATCTATAAAAAAGATTTGGCCCAGGTTTCAAATCAAGAGCTGGTGTATGAAATTAATGGAGAGGTTACCATCCTTTAACATGGCCATCATCTTCGATAGGTAGCCATTCAATGTAGAAGTAGCATGGCTCAACCTAGATTCAAAGTTAAGGGGATTTTTTCCTTATACATGCAAGACAAGTGAAATATGGCATAGGTGATTAGAAAAGACAGCTTAGGTATTAAAGGCATTCTTAGAAATTTCTTGTCAAATAACATGTTTGTTGATCAATGAGGAAGCTGAAAGTTATTAGGAAAAATAAAGTTTCCTTTGCATAAAGTAAAATAGTGCCCTAATTGGTCAAAAATATGGTGGAGCATTCATTATAGTAAGATAGCAGCTTAGCTATCATGTCTCAAATAGGATCCCCTCTTCCTTTCTCTCTCCCCTTTTTATCTCATCCCTTTTTGTTATATATATAAGATTTTGAGCCTCAAAAGAGATCCCTTGATTGGTGATAGAGTTACTCTATCAAAATCACCTTATAACACTCTCTTGAAGTAATAAGATTCTAATTCTAGTTTGGAGTGAAGTGTACATTATTAGGGTTTTAACTTGTATAATATATGTCTCTTTTCATCATCTATGAACCCTTCATACACCTTTCTCTAATTATTTTGGTTCCTTGTAGGTTGTGTGAAGTGTTAGACATTGGTGCCTTCTTGAAGTGTCACAAGCTTATAAGATCTCATATAGACCTATTTATTTTTGTCCTTCAAATTATAGGGTTTCCCTTCTACCTCCATGAAAATTCTTATGCTTGTGGCCTTAAGATAGGATCAAATTAGTCTGTGTCTTAATTAAATTCATTAGTAGTCATTAAGGCTTCCAAGTTAGAAGTGGATCATTCCATATTTGGTGCATCACCATCCTAAGATTAGATTCCCCTTTCATGTTATCTTTCTCTCTCTTTTACTTAGTTAATAGTATATTCTAGTGTGGGAAACAAGCCAAAGTGAATCATCTGAGGAGCTGGCCTCATAAAAAAATCCTAGAGGTTAAGCCTCACTACAAGATACCTTCAGTCTGAGGTTGTTCCAATATTGTAGCTAGGAGTGAGAGAGTATAAAAAACTCTCCCACAAGGGTGAAATTATAGCCAAAATTAGACCCCTCAAGTTTATTATAAGATTTGATACATAAATGAATAAAAATTAATAACCTTGCATGAGGGTTTGAAATTAGACAGGGTGGTTTGGGCAACTAGGTTTGTAGCCAGACCTAGTGGACAACATACAAGTCTAACTCCAAATAGGGAGCCACTTGTAGTTATAGAATTTGAAAAGAATTATAATGCTTTGAGTCATGTTTTTTAGGTAACATTGATGTGTTTAAGTTATCTTATAGGTATGGAGGGTCATCAACAAGGTCTAAACCACAAAGTTGTAGGCAGACACACTAAATAAGGTCTAGGCCTATTTCCTAAAGGGTGGTCATCTTTATTCTTAAATTTTGATGAGATATTATGATGTTTTAATCATGTGTATGGGATATCAAAATAGGTTTCTAAACCTTCAGTATACAAGAGAACCCACCAAGAATCCTTTTTTGGGATTGAAGGCAATGAACCATGTAGAATGCATGGAAAAGGCATGACTGGCCATCTTGAGATGCTTGTAACTTCCATGAATCTTTGCATGGGACCCCAAGGTGATTATAGATGTTATTAAGGGTCACTAATATACTAGTGGCATTAATTTGGAGCTTCAACGTGCCAACTCTATGAACAATGCCTACGACTTGAAAAGAATAGAAACCCTCATAAAACCCTCCTTAAGGACCCGATGGAGAAAAGATTACAAATGGAGCACACAAAAGGAGTAAAGTGACCATGAAACTAATTGTAGGTGGTATAGGACTCTCCAAGGCCCTAACCCATGTAATTGAGTTGTACCTTACTTATATGGATGGTATACAATAGGAATTTTCTTGACAGATTTATGTGTTTTATAGATATGGAGAAGTTTCAAAGGATACAACCACATTTAGGAGAAATATTAGGAATTGTTCCAGGTCCCCATTCTCATATATTTAGATATATAATATCCTAAGTGTGCATGTTATCTCCTTCATCTCAGCTAGTTTGGTGAACAAGTAGTGAACACTTAGTGAAAATGGTGAAACTCTAATTGGTAAGCCTTTTAAGGCTTTATTCATGAATCTGATGAATTGAAACACTCTTAACATGTGTCATTCCTCCTTGTGTATGGATCATATTTCATAATTGGAATGATTTTGAATGACAAGTGTGAGAGGTGCATGAGAATGAGTCATTTGTAACTGTTAGAGATGATTGCTCATGGATAGAAAGAAATGAATTTTTTTAAACCATTCCTATACATGTAGAGGCTTATTATTAACCCCTCCCCTTCATTTCAATCATCATACCTAACCCTACTTAGTGATGAGGCATTCTAATGAGAGCAAATCATGAAGACATTTTCATATGCATGAGAGAGAGCATCTATACCACAAATGGAGGAGTTAGACAAGTTGGAGGGACATTTATCCTTATTTTATTTGTAAGAAATATTTCATTATTGATTCCATTTTGTTTTAACTCATTCTCCTTGATTGATAAGTGTCTTAGTGATTTTTGAACTTCACCTTCTCTCTCTTCTCTCATAATTACTATAAATATTGGCCTTTTTGGCTATTTATGGACCTCTCCACTTGAATATAGTGAATCCCTACTCAATTTTTTCCTTTAACTAATAAATAATGTTGTTTTAACTCATTCATGATTTCATGAAGTGCATGTTATGGTTTTGTGTCTTGTATAAGTGTATTTTTCTTACCTTGACATGTTATCCTTCATAATGCCTTGTGTGGTTCACAACTCTCTTTTGTAGGTCAACAAAAAGTGTCTAATGTGGATTGTAGGAATAGTGAGTAGTTAATTAATTAGTGTTTTTAGAAGACATATTACTTAAGTCTTCCTATCCTAAGCTCTCTTCAATATCCCATGCTTGAAACATTGATGTAGAAGAGGAGTGTTGAATTGGATGAAGTATATGTGTGGGATTCTCTTTGGTTCCAAGTGCATTGTAAGTGGTGTGAGTAAACCATCTATTTTATGTATCACCTCCCCTAGATTATATTTGTTTTCAGTTATCCTTCTCCCTTTTCACCCCAAAAAGCTAGGAGTAGGTTTGATCTATAGTGATACATTAAGGGAACTATCCCTAATCTAGAGATCCACCTCAAATTTGGGTCACCCACAGCCTTGAGGTGGTTCCATTATGCCACTTGAATGAGGAGAGACTTGTCATCTCCTCAAGGTGTGCAAGTTAAAGTGATAACAGTAACTATGATTAGGTTCAATTAGGGGTTAGAAGGTTAAATTACTCCTAAGGCGGTCCTAAGGTGGTCAAGGGAAATATGACATTCAAAATCATAGTGTGCATATTTATGATGTCTACACTATTTTTCACAAGTTTGTAGTCTATAAAATACAACCTTACAACAAACTAGGTCAACCTATTCAACATAGTTTTGTATCCTATCTTGTATCTAGAATACATAGTCAACCTATTTGATTATGTTCTTATATATCTTGCTTATGTAGAATAACAATGACCTAGTTGAATCTATTCTACACTTTTTCATATAATGTCACCTAAACTAACTCTTTACTCTTCTTAATCAAGGAATTAACCTATATTTGCTAGTAATTATCTAACCTTTCTTTTTCAATTGTTTACATGCTTAGAGTAACTCACATATATTAAATAGGTGGTTTTTCAAATTATCATTTTAGTCACACTATTTTTATCTTTTGCACACACTACCAAATCGCTTTTCATTCAAAAATCATTAAATGTTTATCTTCCTAAGGGATACCTACTTGGATTTCATCGCCAAGGGGGAAGCTAACTTGGTTTTCTAGTCAAGTATAAACATATGATTGATGGAATATATTTGTAAATATCTTAACACCCTTATCTTTATAGAATTATGAAGTGAGGGGGTAAGCCCCAATACCAAGCTAGTACTATCAAAAATACAAATCCCTTTTAACCAAAACATCTTGAAACTAGCCTTAGATTATTTTTTAGTTCCTTATTTCAGCCAACTTCCCCATCATATTAAAATTAAAATTTATTATAACTTAATAACACTTAGGATGACCAATTATTTAGAATTTACTTTTCATTTTCTACTTGATCTCTGATCATTGTATGTTATATTGTAAAACTTTCATTAGCTAGCATTAGTGTAAGGTTTGTGCTATGTGTTCCAATTAGATTAACCACATTCATCTAATTGCTTATGTGCTTAATTTTATTTTTCTTCAAATCATTTTTCTAAATTTTCTTATATATTAGAACACTATCATTTCTATTGATATAGTCTCTTATAGACTATTTAATCTTTCTACCTATAGAACATAGTTGACATATCCAACTATGTCTCCTTATCTTCCTACTTAGTTCCCTATTCAGTAGTACACAGTCAACCTATAGGACTACGTATCCTTATTTTTCTATTATGTGAATTTTATTTATATAACTCTATTAAACAAATTGACTTTGCACCTATTGGCTGACTTTGTTCTCTATCTAGTTGACTCTTTCCCTATTTTTCCCTCTTATTTCCTAATCTTATATCCTTTCATCAAACATCATGAAATCCTCTATCAGAATCTTCTTGGATAACTTGAATCTATTTGGACACTATATGCGGTGATTTTTTCTTCCTTTCTTTACTTCCCAAGAGGATCCTCACTCTTGGATTACTTCTTATCATCCCTCATCTCTAGATTGCAACATGGTTCAAATCACTCCACAATATGAGATTGGTGGATCAGATATTTTTCATACCTATCAAGATAATTCCCATCTTCAAACATCTTACCACAATGTGGGGGAAATTTACATAATTATATCTAATCACTCCATATGGAATCCACCACCTAATAACCCTCCCCTTAATACCAATTTAGGGAGTCCTACAAACATTAACCCACAAAATGATAGCACTCAGATTCTTGCATAAATAGTACAACAAATGAGTATAATGAAAACATATAACACCTCCCAAGTGATGAAACTAAAACATCATTTAATCAACATGGCTAATCAACCTCTCATTTTTCTCCCTCAAAATAATCAAATTTTTTATTTCTCCACCTATTGGAGATGTCATAGAGAATGTCATCCCCAAACCTATCATTATTATTATAGATTGGATAAATTATTCCATGATCCTTTAATCATGTCTCCACATAAATTTAGTGATTTAGGCATCTCACTTTTTGAAGTTCCTCTCTAATCATAAGTATGTACAATTTCTCCAACTTATGATGACAACTACATCATGACCCAAGCTAAATCATGAGACTTTAATGTTCAACATTATGAGAAAACTTTAACTCAAATACATGATTGCAATTATGATGTTCATATCATTTAAAAAAAAATTGAGTTAGCATTTGAAGTTCATGTACCTCCTTCTAATTCTCCACTCCTCAATACCCCTTGGGTGGTGAAACAAATATTACCCTTCATACCTCCATAACTTCCATCATATTCTATACCTCTTATCGAGTGAGCCAGTCTCTCTAATGCTCTCCATATCAATAATTCTAATGATAAACTAATTGAATCAGATCAACCTTCTTATCCTAATCCTGAGATTACACTGAATGCCAAGGCCATAGATGCACATCAAATACATTCTAAATATGACTACCATAGTAGTAAAATTATTGATATCAAAGTATATGTGCAATATCATTATCCTTTTCCCACTTTGCCTAACGATTAAGCTATTCTTGAATTGCTCCATGATCGAGAACCTCAACACCCTTGAAAACATCATAAACTTGGGAATTTCAATAAAAAAACCACTCATTTTAATAATTTCATCTCTAGATTGATCCTAAAATGAATCCCATTTCTTCTCTACCTAATGTGCCATATAATTTCCAAGATGGAAATGCTATGTTTATCAAGGAAACTACAAGAATAGAATATGGCACCCCATCATACCCTCAACCAATCATAGTCTCTAAAGAACTTACACCAACAAAACATGATAACTTTAGTTTATTATTTAATAAATATCATGAGACTTTTGCTTTGTCTAATGAGGACATGCTTGGAATTGATCCTAGTATCATGGTATGCAACATCATCATCTATCCTGATGCCAAACATGCTTGACAAAAATAATGGAAATTTCCACATAAAGTTTCTAATTTATGTCATAAATAAATGATTAAAATTTTATATTCTATATTTATCAAGCCTATGAAATATTCATAATGGATATCAAACATTGTCCTTGTTCATAAAAAATTCACCATGATCATTCACATTTCCATCGATTTCTTTAACCTCTATTTTTCTTGTCATAAAGATAACTTCCCTTTACCTTCCATATATGCCATTATCAATTAAACTAATGGATATGAAATTTTATCCCTTAAGGATGTTTTTTTGGGTTATAATCAAATTCACATTGCTCTTAAAGATTAACATAAGATAACTTTCACCATAGAATGGGGTACCTATTATTGAATTAAAATTCCCTTAGACCTAAAAAATGTTAGAGCTACCTATCAGTGGGCTATGACCCAAATTTTCCATGACCTTATCCATAATATTTTGGAAACTTATGTGGATGACCTCATTTCTAAGTCTAAAAGCTGCAAAAGTCATCTTTCTGAACTTGTTATCATCTTCGATCACCTCATCAAATATAAGGTTAGACTAAACCCCTAAAAATGTGCCTTTGGTGTCATATCTAGTAAATTATTAGGTTTATTATTCTTTATTTATGGTATTAATTCCAATCCCTCTAATATTAATTTTATTGTCAACATGTCTATCCCTCATTCCAATCTAGATATTCATTTGCACTTTCCTTGGCAAACTTGGGTCAATAAGTTGATTTGTCCCTGAAATGGCATACTTCATCTATTTTGTCAATTCTCTTCTCAAGAAAGGCAATGCTCTAAATGTATGGATCCTTGTTAGAAAGAGTTTGAAAATATGAAAGAATATTTGCTTCATCTACCCACCCTTCATCTACCTTCTAACGATCATCCTTTAATCTTATATACTTCTTCCACACCCATATCAGTTGGGGAAATGCTTACCCAAAAAGATGATACCAGAAGAGAACACTCCACCTATTATATTAGTTGAGGCCTCATTAACTATAAAAAACATTATAAAAAAGTATAACGTGATTGTCTCATAATATATTTTTCAACTGAAAAGCTCTATCATTATATGTTTTATCAAACAACTTATGTATCAATCATTATGATCCAATCTATCACTTCTTATCTAAAGCCTTTCTCCCTAGATATAGATTTGGAAAGTGGATGGTCCTTATAATGTAATTTTATCTCCACATTATTATGCAAAAATCTATCAAAAGACAAATCATTTTTGACCAACTCACAACAACTCCCATACCTACTACTGATCACCATCAATATAGTCTCCTAGATGATAATATCTCCTATATTGAAGGTCTTAATAAATCTATATCTCTTAAAGATTACTTCCATAGTTTCACTATTTATCTTGAATCAAGTAATCTAGAAGAGTCATCTATCCTTCCCAATACTATTAAATATAAAGTAGTTATCGAATAACTACCTACAATCAATGTTGATTTACATAAAGATACTTTGACCTTTCATTTTGATGGTGTCAAATGCCTTCAAGAAGATGGGGTAGGTTGTATCCTCACTAGTCCTCTTGGTAAAATTATCCCTTTGGCATTTTGTCTTAAATTTGATGTTACTAACAACATGGTAAAATATGAAGCATTAATCTTATAGACACCTAAATCTGGCCATCGATAACCTCCAACCAAGATTTTGACCAATTTCCACCAAAATACACAATTTAGCCTAAAAATAATAAAACACACTAAATGATATGAAACTGACATATTCAAGTTCTAATTTTGGCCAGGGTATCCCTAAATGGGTCAATACAATTTATGGGCTAGCTAACTTTGATCATATCATTTTGAGTCAAAATACCAATTTTGCACCTAGGTGCTCTGGATTGCTCTTTCTTATCAAATCTCTTTCATAAAACATGTGCCTTTGATATTTGTTGTTGATAATATCATAAATGGGTAATGGATCCAATGCATTTGACATCATATTCCAATTCCAATCCAGTCAAATTTTGGACCAATAACAAGGCATTATGATTAATTTGAGTAATTTGTGCACAAAGTGCTTAATCATGCTTAAGAGATAATTAAATTAAATCAGAGCCTAATTAAGAATTCCATGGAAACTTTTTGAATACTTGTTTTTGGAAATGAATATTCAATATATGCATCATCAGGTGACCTCATTTCTTAGGAAGACATCCCTAGGCCATAAATGTAACAAATATCAAGATTCATGCCTCTCATGCCTCATCAAAACCCTCCATGCCTCTTAATTTCTCCTCTATCCCAAATATTGATGAGCCTATTTATCAATTTTAATTGCATAATTGGATTAATCTTTAGCCACACATCTCAATCTTGAGATGTATGGTTCAGGTTGACTCTAATCAATCTCAAAAATTTATAAATAGAGAGGCCATGAACATTATTTTCAAGATATTTTGGTGTAATGTTATTATGCTCAAATATCTTCAAAAAAGCTTAATTTGTGCAAATTTATATTGTAGGATTGGTTTCAAAAGCTTCATGAAAATTAATGTTATAATGTCAAATTGATTCCAAGCCAAAGCCACAAAGGTGCCAAGGAGAGATGGAGGTAGCCAAGCTTCCATTGATGAGGACTTTATGAGCACAAACTAAGCAAGCCACTACAACAAGCATTTTGGAGCATCCAAGGAAGATAAAAGAGGGTTTTTTTTGCATTTTAGTTGTGTGTTTTACTCATGTTTGTTAACTAAGCTCTCCCTAGTATTTAGGCCTAGAGATATTATGCTATTTAGTGTGTTTCTTTGATTTTGTTTTCATTTTTAAACTAACACGATACTAACCATCCTCTCTTGAGTCAAATTCTTAGATCACATAATTGCACACCCGGTGGGACCAGACACATCCAACACATGAAGAAGATCATTATGCAAATTTAAAATCTTCATTTAGATCATTAAAACTTTTACAATCTAATTTTCTAAATTTGTTTTGCCATTTTTATTTGTCACGAGTTTACACAGTAACCATCATTAGTTGGAATAGCTATCATCAATCACTGTTGGTATAATAATTTTTAGTTAGATAACCATCATTGGTTAGTAAGTATAACCATCGTAGGTTAGTAGAAATAACATCGATCACTATGCTTTTCTTAAAAACACAAACTTGAGAGCTCTTTTTTTCAAGTTCATTATTTCCAACCCAAAGTAGCTTCAAGGCTAAAGGACATACTAACATGGTTATTATAGGACCGAGCTTAAAATTTACTAAAAACATGTTTCAATTACCTTGTGCATGCTTTAAAATGGATCAGGAACCTTGTTTTAGTGTTTAAAAAAAAATAGATGTTTATGGTGAACGTTTTCAAAGTTTTTAATTAAGACTAAAGGGTCAAAACAACACCATCACACCTTTTCCATTTAGGCTTAAAAAAGAACTCACCTTTCCAAGCTTTTTGTATTCACTTAGTTGTTTAAATTATATTTTTGTTTAGCAAAGAGAGGGGTGTTGTGTGTATGCTCTTCCATTTGTCCCCTTTAGGGAACTCTTGGAATCAAAAGTGCCATTCCTATTGTAAGTAGCCTAGTCTAAGGCTTAGAAATAATGTCATCTAAAGTTATCCCCCAAAAACTCATCATAGTTTGGGTGACCTTGAAAATGAGCCTAAAGTCTTTCTATTTCATGATTTCTTTATTTCATGAAAACTTAGCTTACAAGGGGGATGTCATTACCTCCCATGAGTTATTTAGAAAAGCTTAGACCTGGGGTTTCATCTCTTGATATTGACTTCACTTACTCATTTTGAGTTACACACAGGACGTATTTGCATTTGGACATCACACTACACTGAGTGAATAATAGGATATAGTGGTTGTAAAGAGGACTAAACCTTTTTAAAAACTAGCCAATACTGTAGTCACCCAATTTATGTGCTTGTATTTTACATCATTTGGCATGAAATTCATTTTGTAATTGATTCCCCTAGAGATGTTCAAAACTTGATAGTTAGTCAATCCCACATTGCCATACCCTTGTTAGGATTTAGATGATTATACGTAGTGTATTTTGGTCATTTATCTTGCTTGGTGTTTTTTAGACTAAAACTTGTTTTTTTATGTATAAACCATGTCCAAACCACTTTGTTTATATGTCACTATTTTATCTAAAGAGACATTATGCTCTCTATTTTACACTACACTTGTGCCTTGAAAAATTTTAAACTTGTTTATGTGGGTGTTGATTTGAGTTGTAGAGGGTAGTGTTATGCTTTCCAAATCATGTCAAACCATTTTTATGTTTTAATGTTTTGAAACATAACATTGACCACATAATTTTAGCATGCTTACACCATTAGGCTACTTAATTTGTTTTAAGACTAGTTTACCTTGTATAAAAAAAAAAACATTTTTTTAAAACCATGTCATCTATACCATTTGGACCTTTGTCTTGTGTTGTCATGCTATCCAATCTTGTCTAGTTTGTTTGGTCAGATCCTAGTCTTCAAAGTTGAGTTTTAAATTAACATTATTGAGTTTAGATCCAAACATTAATTGATTTCTATTTAAGCCTCAATTCATAGGGTTGATACATATATCTTTCTCTTTTGAGTTGCATAACTTCGGTTAATTGATTACCCAAATTTGAAAACTATTGATGGTTTGTTTATTCAAGAACCTATCCATATCATTATTTGTGCCTTTATTTGGGCAAACATAGTATTTATTCAAAGAGCCTTTTGTTTTATTCCTTACACCAATTGATCATGTTTATGTCTGATTCTGTGTGCTAGGTTTATGTCAAAGTTGTTTCCAAACTTGTTAGATTAAATCAAATCACATCAGCCTTTGTTTCAAGTCTAGATTTTAACATTATTTGGCCAAAAATCCTATCATATTCCTATTTTTTTGAGTCTATATTTTGACTTTGTATTTGGAGAAAAGACCTAGTCACTCAACTTTTCCCTTTCTTAGTTTAGACCTTGTTTGGAACACTTTGACCTAGACCTTTGACATGTCAGTTTTTATTCAAATGCTTGACCTTCTATGTATATGAAATTTAATATTAGACATTTTATGCTAGACTATTTTATGCCAATTTTTATCACAACCCATTTTGGAGATACAACTACACTTTTAGACCATATTGGAGATACAACTCCACCCCTTTGACCAAGTTAGACCAAGTTTAAACCATTTATCTTTTAGACACAATTTTTTAGAGTTTATAGAACTCTAAGACTTTTTGTTTCAAAGATTTCATCATTTATGTGGATATGTCTAGCTACAACTATGGTGGAGTCATGTAAAATCAAACTTATGATAGAATAGTTGCACAAAATCCCACTATAGAGAGATTTTCTAAGGAGTTTTATTATTCTCCTTACAATGCTCCATATGGGGAATAAAGTCATGAACCAGCTCAGATCCAACTTGAGACCTAGATTGGTATGAAGAGGCTTATGAGGAGGACTTTGAAAACCTAACTATAGATAATGTTGTTTAGGATATGTATCCATACCCTCTTTGGAATAATTAGTACATAGAACATAGTAAAGAACTAACTTATAAGCCAACTCATAATTGGGATGATATGGTTTATGAGGAAGACTTGGATGCTTTGGCTTATGCAAGTAATCAATATCCAACACATCATACCATTTCTATTCCAAGATCACAAGGCCAAACCATTTCTATACCAAGACTGCATCCTTTGCTTTGTGCGAGTAATCAGGTTCCACAATCTTAAACTATTTCTATACCAAGACCTCATCCTTTGGTTTATGTAAGCAATCAAGTTTCACAACACCCCTTCATCATTCCAAGACCTATTCCTTTGTCTTTTGTACGTAATAAAGCCTCACAACACCCTATCGTTACCATTTTAGGACTTCATCATTTGGCTTATGTGAGCAATCATGCTCCCTAATGCCCTACCATTATCCAACCACAAGTCATTCCTCATCTAGTACCAATCCCAACCAAACCTCAACTAATCCAATCATTCAAAGACCAAGCTATGTTCAAAATTGGTATTTTCCAACTCATTGAAAACAAAGCCAAGAAAACTAACTCATTTAAGATATTTTTGTTGAACCAACCATTTGTGATAAGTCATCCTATGATGAATTTCTTATTGATCCTATACCAATTGTCGAGAAGTCTCACACTAATGATCTAGTCTTTGTCGAGTCACTTCTTCATGATTATAATTACCTTTGGGAAAATCATTACCTTAACCATGTGCCTATTTTTCAAGAACCTCCTATTGACAAGCGAGTCTTTGAGGATTTGTCTCTTGATCTTTTTCCCATCCTAGAGAAGTCTCACTTTGATAAAATAGTCTTAGTGGAGCCCATCATGCCATTATAGTTTGTTACTTATCTAATACTAAACATTCAACAAGACAACATTATAATAGAGTACCCATTATATGAAGAATTAGAGTTAGATTCAAGCTCTATTCTTGAACCAACATCAAATTTACCTTTAGAATCTGAATCAACACAGTCTCAACATCAGATTTAGAGTCCCTTGAGTTAGAATTATATTTAGAAGAAGAATATTTTCATGATTACTACAACATTGGTTACACATGCCTTTCAGATTAATTTAAATACATTTTTGATCTTTCTATATTTTTTGAGGATGAGTGCTTCAGCTTTGACATGAGTTATCCTAGTATCTTCTACAAGGATTGTGTGACCTTTACCCATTCTAAAGGCCATTACCATCAACCAAAATAGCCACATTATTGACATTCCATCTCCAACAAGTGTCGATTAGGATCAACAAAATCACACTTTGTTAAACTGCATCCATAGTGACATATCAGTTGGAGAAGATTAAGGAGGCCAAGACCACATTCATAAAGTAGAAGAACACTCTCCTAGTGAAACCTTTTCAAAGGTGCTAGGATACAATCAAAGTTAGAACTCAACATCTTCTAGTGAAACTTTTTGAGAATTGCTAAAAGACAATCAAAGTCAAAATTCAACATTCCTTAGTGAAACCTTCTTTGAGGTACTATGGGAAAATCAAGATAAATTCATTGGTGAAAACCTTATTCAGGAACCAATAGCTAAGCACAAAATTTCGTCACTACTTGATAAAGACAAAATAAAAGATCAAATCAAAATATCTTCCAATCTATAGCCTAATCAAATGGTAGATACTCTCAGGCATTAACAATAGAAAAATCTAGTGATCCTATCAAGAGAATAAGTCTTCAACCCCACCACAACCAAAGTTATGTTGAATCTGGCATCAACAACATTACATGTGACTGAACATCCTGATCTTCATTTGTTTCCCAACCATTCCACATTCCATTATCATCTACCATTCAATTTCACAATCAAACCTACCATCCATTATTTTTCCTTGTTTAGCATCCATGGTTATGCTTTCCTTTATAGAGGATATAAAGATACCTTATCTCAACACTTGAAGGAATAAAAATCAATGACCAATGAAGATCACAACAATATTCTCAAAATCACATTTTTTAGGTAGTTATTAATGGAACAATTATTCAAATGAGGTGTGGGCTAGTAATTAACATGATCAATTATTATATTTGTATCATTTGTTGATCAAGATGTGCATATCCCCATCTATAAGAATAATAGAATCAAAAACCACACACAGGCCAAAAACATGTACCATGCCATTGCCATTGTTACATATCCATTTTCCATTGTTGCATATTCTTGATATCTGCCCTATCACCTAGGGACAAACCCTCTCACCATTTTATACCATCCTATCATTCCATTCTTATCTAGACCAAAGCCTATTTTTAGTCATCCTACCCCATCCTATTTTGACATTGGTTCATTTGGTTTTTCCCACAACTTTTCTAAGAGGACTCCAATCAAGTTTCAATAATCAATCAAGTTTATGTTTAAATGATATTCTATGAAATTAGTGTGACAGTTGATCTAATAAGATATCTTTCATCCTATCAAGTTTGTTTATGTGAGCTTGATTATAACTACCTATGGGAAAATTAGTGTCTCACTAGTCTTACTACTAATTACAACCACCTATGGAAAAATTAGTATCATTTACCTATGCCATTATATCTTAGTTATAACTACCTATGGGAAAACTAGGGGAAAAACTTGTTTATCATGTATTACCACAACACCTTGCCATTACTATTTTCATTTGATTGGTTATTTGCTAGATTTGATAACTTTTTGGGACCTAATTGGTTTTTTCTCATCTTTTATGTGGATGGAACTACTATGACTTGAGGTCATTTTAAGACTATGTGGGTCATTCTCAATTCATGTTGAGGTCACCTCAATCCCTCTTTCCATATGCTCTCACCATTTTATGAGCAACCTAAGCCAAACTCTCTCATCATTTTATGAGTAAGTGTCTTTTCATTCTCTAATAGGTAAATATACCTCAAAATACCAAAAAAAATCATAACATTTCAAAAATCCAAAAATATTTGTCTTGTCTAAGCCTAGTTAGTTATCTTTGATCTGCCTTACTGGGGCATTGTCATTGTTAGGACGCTTTCTTTTGCTTTTGTTTTTAGGATTTATATTTGTTTGTTTATTTCAAGTTATTTGTTTATTTTCTTGTTTTTTTGTTTGTTTATTTATTCACTTACCTATTTGTTTGCTTTTAGCACTATTGTCTCAACTCAGTCTATATGTGTTCATTGGGTGATTCCTTGAGCACATTATTCTTGAGTCCATCCATATTCATACGTCAACATTATCATCATGGTTTTTATCATTGGTGCATTATTTTTGAGTGTTTATTGGATCAAGAGTAAGTCCTTATGCACATTTTGGCCAAGTCTTCATGGTGTTCTATCATGAAGTCTACCATCATATGCTATAGCAAAATTAGCTTTAAGAAGGCATACAATCAATAAAGCCACATAAGATTCTCCTTGGCACCTTGGCAAATCCTTCCATCCCACCCTTGATCAAATTCACCCATTGGCCATTTTATTTGTATCATTACTAATAAGAATGAGAATCTCCTCATTAGTAGGTACAACTAAATCATTTCTAATGATCAATCTTATTCCTCTATCCATCTCTTTCATCACTTTGCACCCACTCATCTTTAATCTATATTCTAGGTTATATCCTTGAGTTATGATTGTTAATCATCCCTAACTGGGGCACCATCATCTTTATCCAATCTATGTCCTTTTAATGATTATAACCACCTATGGGAAAATCATTATTTTGAATTTTATCCCTGATTATAACCACCTTTGGGTAAATTAACATCCTTTTTGTATCAATACATGAAATAATTTTCTCGTTTGGATTAATCTCAACCATGAGTTAATTCCACCTTTCTTCTTATTTCTTTTTGAGTGACCATCCATCAACAAATGTGATAGCCACTCCCTCAAGGGTGAATCATCATAGGCTTCCCAAAACCATTTGGAGATTTATTTTTCAACCATCTTCTTTTTGGCATACAATCCATCTCTCATTATTTTATAATAAATATCTATGCTTATATCTTGTAACACCTTCCCAAATAAGGTCAAACTATAGACACCTAAATCTAGCCATCGATAACCTCCAACTAAGCTTTTGACCAATTTCCACCAAAATGCACAATTTGGCTTTAAAAACACTAAAATACACTAAATGATATAAAACTGACATATTCAAGTGCTGATTTTGGCTAAGGTATCCCTAAATGGGGCAATGCAATTTATGGGCCAACTAAATTTGATCAAATCATTCTAAGTCAAAATACCAATTTTTCACCTAGGTGCTCTGGATTGCTCTTTCCTATCAAATCTCTTGTATAAGACACATGCCTTTGTTATTTTATATTGATAATATCCTAAATGAGATAATGGATCCAATACAATTGACATCGCCTTCCAATTCCAATACAGTCAAATTTTGGACCAATAACAAGGCATTCTGATTAATTTGAGTAATTTGTGCACAAAGTGCTTAATAATGCTTAAGAGATAATTAACCCAAATTAGAGCCTAATTACAAATTCCATGGAAACTTGTTGAATACTTATTTTTGGAAATGAATATTTAATATTTGCATCATTATGTGATCTCATTTCTTGGGAAGACATCCCTAGGCCATAAATTACATAAATATCAGGATTCATGCCTCTCATGCCTCATCAAAGCCATCCATGCCTCTTAATTGCTCCTCTATCCCAAATATTTATGAGTGTATTTATTAATTTTAATTGCATAATTGGATTAATCCTTAGCCACACATCTCAATCTTGAGATGGATGATTCAGGTTGATTCTGATCAATCTCAAAAATTTATAAATAGAGAGGCCATGAACATCATTTTCAAGTTATTTTGGTGCAAAGTTATTATACTCAAATATATTCAAAAAAGCTTAATTTTTGCAAATTTATAATGTAGGATTGGTTTCAAAAGCTTTATGCAAATTAGTGTTACCATGCCAAATTGATTCCAAGCCAAGCCAAGCTAAAGCCATAAATGTGCTAAGGAGAGATGGAGGTAGCCAAACTTCCATTGATGAGGACTTCATGAGCACAAACTAAGCAAGCCACTACAACAAGCATGTTAAAGCATCCAAAGAAGGTAAAATATGGTTTCTTTTACATTTTAGTTGTGTGTTTTATTCATGTTTGTTAACTAAGCTCTCCCTAGTATCTAGGCCTAGAGATGTTATGATAGTTAGTGTGTTTCTTTCATTTTATTTTCATTTTGAAACTAACATGATACTAACCATCCTCTCTTGAGTCAAATTCATAGATCACAAATCCTAGGCATGAGAGCGGAAATTGAATTAGATATTACACATCTACACATTTTGGGGGACTCCCAACTCATCTTTCGATATGTTAATAGTGATTATCAATGAAAAATTGAAAACCTTATCACTTATCATCAAATAGACACTACCGTTGCTAAATAATTCTCTTATTTTACCATTGAGCCCATCCTTAGGGATTAAATTCTATCATTTATTCACTTGATTCTTCAATATCTCTTTTTCATCTACACCAAGTTAATACTAATTCTACCTTTGTTATTCAAATAATAAAGTCCCCATCTTCCATTTAACCACTAGATTCACTTATTTTCCATATTGATGATATCACCATTTGATAGAGCCAATGGTACAAATACATAATTCAATTCCTTGAGCATCAAACCTATCCTCCAAACATGGATTCTTGTGAAAAGACTTAAATTCACAAATAAACTTTCAAATATGTCTTTTGATATAACATCCTTTATTATTTCAATGTTAAATGTACCCTTCTCTATTGTGTTATGAAATAAAAGTTTCATCCTCTCCTTAAAAAATAACATGGGTGTATTTGTGGTAGTCATTATAACGGACATGCAACATCATGAAAATGCTTATATATGGGTTACTTGTAGCCTACTCTTGAAAAATATGGCATTGAGTTCACTAAAAAGTGTAGTCCTTGATAACTTCATGATGATCTAATCTATTCACCTCAATCTAAACTCCAAACTATGGAGTCTCCCTATCCATTCTCATTGTGGCAATTATATATCATAGTTAAACTACCTAGATCACAGGATGGGCATGTCTTTATCATCATGACTACTAAGTATTTTACCAAATGAGTTAAATCCATGCCTCTCATCAATTTTATTAGAACCACCATTTCTAAATTCATACTCAATCAAATCATTTTTCATTTTGACATTCCTCATACCATTTTTAGCTATCTAGGTAGCACCCAATAGAGATCAAATTGCTCAAGTCTAACTCATACTTAGACTAACATGGGAATGATCTAAGGTTGTGGGATACTTATATCTAGATTAGAACCCTAGATTTTGATAGGCTAGATCCTCTAATTATGTGAATTGATAACCAATTACTAAAACTATTTTGAATTTTGGGGTGAAAAGGGAAGAAGGAACTGAAAATGAAACCTACTTTACCTTTGGTGATGCACTTAAATAGTTGTTTTATCCTCTAAAAGCTTTGAAACTAGGGCACATATGGATCAAAGAGAAACTCTATAGATCAGTCCTAAATATTAGTATATCAAAGGAAGGCTTGAAATAAGATTTCTAAATTGAATATATGTGTATAAATGTCTCTAAAGACACTGCATACAAATAATCTTCAGTGTAATTTATATTTCTTATCTCTTCAATTGAATGATTGGGGATGAAATTATAGTAGTAGTTGAGGAAAAGACCTATAAAAGATGACAAATATCACACTTATAAGAAAATCATAATTAAACATACACACTACTACCATAAATTGATATGCAAACAAAACTCTTTATTGATTTTATGGTGTAATTTATAAATTTTGTATCTCCTCGTATACCAGCCTCAAGGATGATCCTTAAAAATGGCTTCAAAAGCCTACATATATAGTAAAATTGAAAGATTCTAGATAATGTGGCATGAAAAAGAGAAGGATTAGTCTTATTTGAGTTAACTCAAGACTAAAATCCTTTTATAATATTAAACAAAGTCTTTAAATATCCTTGAAATCTTCAAACTCATGCATGATCTTCAAATTTGGCATCAAAAGGAAGGTTGTGAGACCTTATTGAGTTGGAAAACTTTTAAATGAAAACTACGCCCATCCTCAATTGTTAACTCAAGCTTAAAGCTGAGTTTGACATGTTTTAATACCTTTGTTTACTTGGAGTCTATGGAAGATGCATGAAAAAGTAATTACGTAGTCGATAGAGAATGATTTGGTGCTTAATGACTGGTTAACTTCACTTACTTTCACATGCATGATTTATTATTTAATGACTAAAAGTGCATGAAAATCTCCATATGAAGGGATAATATGTAGTGTGAAAGCTCCATATAGACTCATTTATATCCATCTCAATTCCAAACTCAAACTTACTTCTACTATAAAGATAAAGTCTCCATATACATGTACCTAATCAAACTATGACTATCTAATTTAAGTGGTTGCATGTCAAGGAAATGACAATTTTGACTATTAAGATGCTCCTCCAAGATCACGCATCTACCTTTTTTTAAAAATCTAATCATAGATCTTTCTGATAGATCATATTTAATCAAGCTTTAATGGTGATGAGTAAACTTGTAGAGTTTCTTCTTATTCGACCCTGGTCAATTTTATTTTCCATTAGATTTTAACTTTTAATTCTCACCATCGACCTTGATTTGAGCCCTCTAATATTGTGATAAGTGTTAGTTCTTTATTTTTTTCCCAAGATCCTACTAAATTTTTGACCTCTCGCACACCATAGATCCACTTTTGTATGATTAAATGTGAGCCCTAGATTTTTTGATAATATAACATTATTATGACACTTGTCACCTTCCCATTTTCTCTTAAGATTCATTAACCTTTTGACTAATTGATCACCATTGATCTTCTTGGTATGATTAAATTCATTTCATTGATCTTTTTAAGACCCACCATTTAAACTCAAATAGCTAACTCATGAGGCCCAAATTTGATGTCTGCATACCCATATTTGACATCTTCATGAATGCCTTAGGATTTTTTGAACCCCAATGGTTATTTTTCATGGATTAATTTTAAAATATACACACTTGTCATTTGAAATCTACATGACCATCATACTTTGAACATAAAATGGTTAATTTTAAAACTTTACTTTGACATTCACACATACATCCTATTCTATAAGTTAATATTTGAAGGTTTAGATCTTGAGATATAAATATCATCAAGACATGAATTTTGTAGAGTAAGATCTTAGCACCAAGAAAACTGATTTCATATGATATTTTAGCCCCACAAGGCTTTTTGAGCATACTTATAAAATGCACAAGTAAGTTGACTTGTCTATTTTTGCATGATGTCTTGGTGGTGGTCTAGCTCTTCACAGCTTGTGTAAGTCATCTTTCGATCCATAAAATCTCTATAAGTCTTCTCATCTATTTAATCCAAGCAAAATCTTGGTATATGGGCCAAAATTAGCCAAAATTTATAGAAACTTGTAGGGGTTGACAAGCCTATTGATCAAGGAAATGCAAAATCTCTGGACCATATCCAGGCTTTGACTATATATAAAAATTAGGAAAACTTGCAAACACATAGGCACAATAGATAACTAACACAACAACATGTGCACTTATGCATTTAGAGGGAAAAAAAAACATACAAAAAGAGACCAATAGCTATTGAAATCATGTGCACATGTGCACTTAGAGGAATGAAACTATGATTATGTACAAAAGAGTGACTCTCCTAATAGCATTACTTGAAGAACATCCCATTCAAAGGAATGAGAAGTTTTTCTCCACTAAATTTAGATAATTGGAAAGCAATACTTTCCTTACAATCAATGATAATATAATTTCCACTCCAAAGGCTATCAAATTTTTAGTGCTTACCTGGCTTTGCATGTTATTCATCCCATTTTAGTACTATGTCTTCTTTATATATTATCTTTGATGAAGATCTTTTGTTAAAAAATTTCTTGACTTGATACTAGTTTGACCACATGGTATGCATGGCATTTTTTATTATCTCCTCTAATTCTCTTAGTTCATTCATCCTAACCTCCATTACATCATTTTTCAAAAGCTTGAGCTAGTGTGCAAATTATAAAGATGGAAGATCCAATGAGATAGGTAGCCTTAATTTTCTTCCATAAACTAGTAGATAAGGTCAATGAACAATGGCCTTCTTGGGGTGATCATATCAACCCATAAATTAGTCTTATACTTTATATTCTAAGATCTCTATATCTTTCAGTGTTCTTTTGATGATACGAATCAGGTTCTTGTTAGTGGACTCATCTAGTCTATTACCCTATGGATAGTAATTTGATGAAGATATCAGATAAAAACCTTGCTCAAAATCCCATTCAAATACATTTGCATTTCTAAATGCTAGAGTATTATCTAATACTATAGTTGAAGGCACTCTAAAATTGATGACTAGACTCTCATAAAACTCAAGAACAAAGTTCTCTTTTCCCTCCTTCAAAGGCACTGCTTCCACCCACATGGTGAAATAATATGTATCTATAAATACCCACTTATAACGAGTATTGTAAGGAGGGTGTATCATTCTAATTAATTCTAAACCCCATTGCATGAAAGGCTACTCAACCTGAATAGGCCTCAATGGCATAGCAGCTAGTCTTTCTTTTCTTGCAAACATTACACACATTGCACACTTCTTAGCCTATGTATGTGCATTCCTAAATAAATTAGGCCAAAATTAACCAGATGTAATGATTTTTTCAATATTCGTCTTTTTCATAAAATGGCCTTGAGAGGGACTATCATGAAATTGCTCAAAAATCTTGTCAAATTTATTAGTTTCAATACACCTTAATAGCAAACTTCCAATGTCCCTTTTGGAAATCATTCCATAAATCAAAATGTATGGTATTGATTATATCCTAAAATTTATTCTCCTTGATTCATCTAAGCCAATTGGAAATTTTCCTATTTGAAATAATATATCAATGTCTTGTGTCCAGCAAGATGGAGAAGTAGTTTCAGCTTCCTATTAGGTGTATTGAAGTGTCAAAACCATCTCTTTTTCTTCTTTCACATCTTTTACAAGATGTTCACACAATCCTTTACCTTGAACCAGATTTGTGACCTTCAATTTAGTATTATATTCCATGCACTTAGTGAACCATCTAGCTCTCTTTTCACTTAAGTCTTCATTGAGGATGAAATCCTTCACATTAGGATGAGCTACCACTAGTATAATCTTGTTATTTGAAACCAAATGTCTAAATTTTTTCAAACCTATTATAATATAAATTACATGATTTTAAAAAAAATAATACCTCTCTTCATAGTCTTCCAAATCTTGATTGAAAAAATCAATGGGTTGCTCCAAACCTTCACTATTCTACTGCATAAACATGGCTAAAACTGTACTAAATGTAGAAAGCATATACATAAGGAAATCCTTACTAAACTTTGGATTAAGAAATGTAGGAGCTTAGATTATTGATAGTTTGATATATTAAAAATTTCTCTTACCCTTATTACTTTAAGTGAATTATTTATGTTTCTTCATCATTTGAGTGAGTGGCCTTACCAGTTCTGCAAATCTAGGAATAAATCTTTTGATGAAACTAATCTTGCCTAAGAAACTTGGAAATCCTTTATTATGTTTTGGTAATTATAGAGAAATGATTTATTCTATTATATATGTATCAATATAAATACCATCTTTGGACACTACATGCCAAAGAATTCTCCCCTCATGTACTGAAAAGATGCACTTCTTTAGATTCAATGAAACTCTAAATTGTCTACATCTATAAAAAACAACTCTCAAGTGTGTACAATGATCATTAGGATCTATTGAAAATACAATAACATCATCAAGATAAACTAAGACCATTTCAATCAAAATACCTTGAAAGGTAACATCCATTTCCCTTTAAAAGGTGACTCTAGCATTAAAGAGTCCAAAATGCATCTTTTGGTAGCCATAAGTACCCCATTTGGTTGTGAAATCTATTTTATATTGATCTTGCTCTTTCACCAATATCTGGTTATAACCTAAGTACCCATCCATTAAGGAGAATATTTTTGAACCTAATACTCTCTACAACATTAATCCATGGAAGGAAGAGGATTGTGGTCTTTCAGTGACACTTTATTCAAATCTCTAAAATCCACATATAGTCTTATCTCTCCATTCTTCTTTCTCACTCATACAATATTTGATACCCATGTTGAGAACTTGACAGGAAATATTATATTTAAATAAACATCTTTGTACGGTCCTTTCTCATGAGAATTTCAACCTTGGGGTTGATGGGCCTTTGCTTCTATCTTATTAGCTTTTCATCATGTTTAATCTCAATAGTATGTTGTGCTAATCTGGGGTCAAACCCTTTAAAATCATGGTGTTCTTAATAAAATACATTCATGAACTCACTACATAATGAAATTGAATTTACTCTCCTAGAGTCAGTGTTCACTTTTCCCCACTTAAGTTTCTTACCTTCAACTATGTGAAATTGCTCATAATGTTCTTCCCTGGAAGAAATGCTTACCTTGTCCTTTCTAAGATGATCATATTCATTAAAAATTATTTTCAAATTTACTAAACCTTTAGGCATCTTGTTTGATCTCAATTTCAAATTCTGATCTTCATATTGGCATTACAATTTATTTTGATTCTTTTACCGAAATTTTGCCTCATTTTGTAGGAAACAGGCTATCTATTTGTTACTATCAAAAACTTGATAGTTTACCTCATTGTTTGGAACTAAAGGCTTACATACAACCTTGATTTGGATCTAATATTTATTATCCTTGATCTGGTCCACTATATCACATTGTGCTCCTATGGCTACAAGTCTATCTACATGTTGATTGGCTCCTCTAGCGATGGAGCAAATATCAAATGCTAGGAAGTCTTCCATGAGGTCCCAAACTATATGTTTTTAGGCCTTTAGGAGAGGGTTATTTTCTTCACTTAAAACTCTAACTTTTTTAACTACCAACTCACTATCACCTTTCACCTATAAAATCTTAATACCTCTTTTTCTATCCCACTAAAGGTCATGAATAAGAGCTTCATACTCTATAGTATTTGATGTAAAACTAAACTAAAATCTAACTGAAGAATAATACCTTTGATTTTGAGGTGAAACCAACATTACACCAGCCCCACTTCCATTCTTTGATCTAGATCCATCAAAGGACATATTCCAAAACCCTTCTTGATCCTTCTTTGAGTTGGTGAGACTAGGTAATGAGTCACCTTATTCATACATGCAGTAAACACCAAAATGAGCTTCTTTAATACCTTTGTATGGGTCATACCCATGGTTATCATCAGCCCACTCATCCAATATTATATCTAGTATGCCTTTATGTGGCTTAGAAGGTTCTTAATCAATAGTATCCTCATCTTCTTCTAAAATACTAAAATTCATATTAGACATATTTGGCATATATAGTTCAAGGTGAAACATAAAAATAGGCTCAGATATTATAGTGACTTTGGTTACATATTTGGTTCTAAAACCCATGTATGCCAATTTGAAGAAAGTTAGCCTCCTATTTTAGCAGTAAAAGTTTTGGATAGGCATAGTGCAAAGTATGGAGGTAAATCAACAACAATTACATCTTGTGAAATGGTGAAATTTGGACAAGAAACAAGTAAATTATTAAGATCTTTGAGGATGTCCATAGTCTTAGTAGGATAACCATCCAATTGTAACACTCATTTTTCGTGAGGTTCATATTTGATCCCTAGTTTATCAGCTATGGATTTAGGCATGATAGAAGTACTAGCTCCACTATCAATCATATAATTATTGACAAGATAATCTTCTATGACAACTAAAAGATAGAATGGAGGAGACTTAGTCACCTTAGGAGATAGAGGCTCAACAAATAAATTAGAGTTGGTTAGAATAAAACTTACTCTTTCCTTTTTAGGTGGTCTATTATAGATATTGATCTTTGAAAGCTCCTCTTGTAGATACTCATTTTATCTTAGGATTAGCAGTGTATCCCACATTAAAATTGATACTAAATTTTTCTTCATATGATCCATAATATTGAGTGGATAAGTGGTCGTTCTTTACTACAATTTAGGAGTAGGAGGGGATCCTATATTTTGTGTGAACTAAGGAATGTAAGGCCCTTCACATTCTACCCCTTTAGATATTGAACCTATTGATTTGATGTCTTTTGAGGTAGCTCATGCATGGTGGTCCTTTGTGGTGGCTTAAAAGGTAAAGTGGCTACCTTTTCAAGACTTGAACCATCACTAATTGCCCTTTTCTTAGATCTAATATAGGATACAATTGAATTATCAACATTAGATATATTTTAACTTTGATTTGTTGATATGTGCTCAAAATAATTCTCACCTTCTTGGAAGTTAACATATGTATTTTCAATAGGTGTTTTACCATTATCTCCTCCTTGTTTATTTGACACTTCTGATTGAATAAATGAAGGAAAGTCTCCATGTGGTAGAGAGGCTTCCTTATTTGGCTAGTTTTCATGTGGAGGAGAGCTGAACTCTACTACATAAAAGATTTATGTGAGATCTCACTAGTTTGAGCCATTAAAATGTTATTAGTTTGATCCCACTGATTATTCTATTTTCCTTCTTAAGTATAGTTATTTTGAGTTGGCACAATAGATCTAGAATTGTTTGGAGCATCAAGATTGTATTGCCTTGATTGAGAATATTACCCTTGTCCTTGATGATTGGACTAATAAGATGGCCTATTATACTGATAATTCTAATTAGTATTTTGATATGGCTTTTATGGTGGAGCTTATTGTCTTTTCATTGTAATAAACTTGGTTTTATGAGTCTTAAGAAGACTTTCTATCTTCCCCAATCTAATAGCTTGATTACCTTTTATTTGATATAACTTTGTTAAATCTGAAAGTGGAGTAATAGTTGGAATAGGAGGGTGGATATATAGAAAGAGAGTCATTGGTGGCCTTGGAGATAACTTTCCTACTTGTATAATCCAATTTTTAGCCTTGATTGATATTTTAAAAGCATCAAGTAGAGTGTTCCCTCCCATTAATTGAATGATCATAGCTACATCCAAATTGAGAGCCTTAAGATAGTATAGAAAAACATAGTTGGATGTAGACTTGATCACTAAAATAATTTTGTCCCAAGTCTTATAGAACCTGTAATTCAAATCCACCATGAATTCATGATTGAATCTATTGATTGATGTAAGTTTCTCCACAAGTGAAAGGTGATCACTTTTATCTTCAAAGTGATTGCATAGGACCTCTCCAAATTCATCCTAATTATTGATTGACATAGGAGATAATCCTTTGTACCATTATAATGCTTTCCCTTTGAAATAAGTTTCTAACAACTTCATTTCTACATTTTCCTAGGTCACATGATGTAATAAACAAAGGTTAGCAATATTTATAATATGTTTTATATGAGTAACTAGATTTTCTCCTATAAAATAAGGAAGAGCCTTTAGAGTAGAAATTAGAATATCATCCCATTTAGTAATATTTAGAGGACTACCACCATTAAATGGCATAAAAGACTATCTTATTGGAATAGCCATCTGAGGTATGGGATTTAATATAATGTTTGGTTGAATAATATTGGCTTGAACAAGAATATTTTGTGCAACAATAGGGGGAAAAAGAGGTGTAGGATTAGTATTTCACTGAGAGGCTTTCTTATTCTTTGTTGATTGGAAAGATAGCTTAGAGAAATCTATTTCTTTCCCTTTAGTAGAGGATCTTGTGACAACTCTTGGGGGCATGAAAAGTATGTAAACATAAAAAAGAGTCACTTTGTGTGAATCAGTGGTCTTATTAGGCATTCCAAAAATGTTAGCTATCCAGATAATACCTAATAAAGATCAGACTACTCGAGTCTGACTCATACTTGGACTAACATGGGAATGATCTAAGGCTGTGGGATGCATAAATCTAAATCAGAACTCTAGATTTTCATGGGGATAGCTCCTTTGATTATGTGAATTGATGACCAATTATTAAACCTACTTTGAATTTTGGGGTATAAAGGTCAGAAGGAACTAAAAATGAAACCTACTTTACCTTTAGTGATGCACTTTAATAGTTGTTTTATCCTCTGAAAGCCTTGAAACTAAGGCACACATATGGATCAAAGAGAAACTCTATAAATCAGTCCAAAACATTAGTATTTCAAAGGAAGGCTTGAAAGAAGATTTGTAGATTAAAGATATGTGCATGAAGGTCTCTATATATATTTTATATAAACAATCTTCAGTGTAATTTATATTCTTAGCTCTTTAATTGACCTGTTGAGGATGAAATTACAATAGTAAGTGGGGAAAAAACTTGCAAATGATGACAACCATCACACTTATATGAAAATATAATACGCAATACACACTATACCATAAACTAATCTACAAATAAAACTCTTTATTGATTTTATGGTGCAAGTTACAATTTATATATCTCCCCATAAACTAGCCTCAATGATGATCCTTAAAAATGGCTTCAAAAGCCTACATATATAGTAAAATTGAAAGACTCTAGATAATGTGGAATGGAAAAGAGAAGGATTAGTCTTCTTTGAGTTAACTCAAAACTAACATCCTTTTACATTATTAAACAAAGTCTTCAAATATCCTTGAAATCTTCAAACTTGTGCATGATCTTTAAATTTAGCATCGAAAGGAAGGTTGGGAGCCCTTGTTAAGTTGGCAAACTCTAGCATGAAAACTATGCCCATCCTTGATTGTTAACTCAAACTTTAATTTGAGTTTGACGTGTTTGAATACCTTTTTTGAATGGAGTCTTTATAAGATGTATGAAAAAGTAATTATATAGTCAACTAAGAATGTTTTGGCACTTGATGATTGGTTAATTTCACTTACTTTTCCATGCATAATCTGGTATTTCATGATTGAAAGTGCATGAAAATATCCATATGAATGGTAGATATGTAGTGTGGAAACTCCATGTAGACTCATTTGATAGCCATTTTAATTCCAAACTCAAACTTTTTTCTACTATAAAGACAAAGTCTTCATATGCATGGACCTGACCAAACTATGAGTATGTACTTTAAGTAGTTGCATGTCAAGGAAATGACCATGTCAACTATTAAGATGCTCCTCTAAGATCGTGCATCTACCCATTTTTCAAAATATAATCATAGATATTCTTGATAGATCATATTTGATCAAGCTTTAATGGTGATGAGTAAACTTGCAGATCTTACTTCATGTTTGACCCAAGTTGATTTTATTTTCCATTAGTTTTTGACTTTTAATTCTGACCATCGACCTTGATTTGGGCCCTCTCATATCATGCCAAGTGTCAATTTTTTATTTGATCTACAATATCCTATTGACTTTTTTACCTCTTGAGCATCATAAATCCACTTTTGTAAAATTAAACATGAGCCCTAGATTTTTTGATAGTCTAACACACTTGTGATACTTGTCACCTTCCCATTTACTCTTAATATTCATTAACATTTTGACTCATTACTTAGAATTGATCTACTTGTTATGATTGAGTTTACACCATTTATCTTTTAGGACCCGCCATTTGAACTCAAATTACTAATTCATAAGGCCCAAATTTGACGTCTATGTGCCCATATTTGATGTCCATGTGACTATATTTGATATCTATATGAACTTCTTAAGATTTTTTGAACCCCAATAGTTATTTTTTGTGGATTAAATTTTACATATCCATGCCCATCATTTAACATTCGCATGACTTTCAATGACATCTACATGACTGTCACACTTTGAACATCAAATGGTTAATTATTGAGATTTACATTGATGTTCTCATGTACATCCTATTTTGTAAGTTAATATTTGAAGGCTTAGATATTGAGATATAAATATCATCAAGACATGAATTTTGAAAAGTAATATCTTGGCACCAAAAAAATTGATTCCATGTGATCCTTCATGCCCATGAGGATTTTTTAGCATACTTATAAAATGCACAAGTAAGCTGACCCATTTATTTTTGCATAATGTCTTGGTGATGATCTAACTCTTCATAGCTTATGTAATTCATATTTTTATCCTTTAAAGCTTTGGAAATCTTCTCATCTTTTTAATCAAAGAAAAATCTTGGTATGTACGCCAAAATTGGCCAACAACTCTCATTCCTAATAATGGTGGCAATTTCAAAATTAAAGATGTCAAATAGCCATGTTCTAAATTCAAAATCAATCACAAATTTTCCACACCCTACAATCCATAATGCAATATTCAAGTTGATGATACTAAAAAAATAATTAACAAAATTCTCCAAAATACAATCCATGAAACTTGAATAGATTTGCATCTTCATCTCTATCCCTCTCTTTGGGCCTATTGTACTAGCATATGCACTACCATTAGGGCAACACCATTTTTGCTAGTCTATGGTTCTAAATCAATCTTCCCATTTGAATTTGATCTTACCTCTCTCTATATATCTCTTCATAGTATCATACCTTATGAGCAATCAAATGAATCTCACCTTCATTCTCTTGATCTTCTTGATGAACAGCATCTTTTTGCTCTATAACACAACCGCTAATACAAGGCTCACACTGCTAAATAACATAAGAAAAGGGTTGAAGAACATAATTTTAATATTGGTGATCTTATCCTTAAAATAGACTAAACACATGAAAAATAAGGAAAATAAACCCAAAAATGGTGGGGCCATTATTAAAATATATTCTTGGTCCTAGCATCGATGGGGCCATTATTAAAATATATTCTTGGTCCTAGCATCGATGGGGCCATGTTTTCAAAGAGCCCACCAATGCAAAAATTTTAAATAATTATTTTTCATAGATATTTCCCTTATTTTCATGCTTGTTATATGCTTTCCTTCTAACAATTTTTATAGGATATTTACATGGGTCTTACCCTCTGTAGCAGTTTCTCTTTTCACAAACCTTAGTTCCTTCTTTTTGGTCCTTTGGTTTCTCTTTTCTCATGAGTTGTATTGTAAAATTGTGGATAAGATCTTGTCTTCCTCATAATTTCCTTTTTTAATCATTATTTCCTTATTTTAAAATACCTTTTTCACCCCTTGGGAATTTATTTTGTGATTTTTATTGTAAGACCATGGATAATACTAGGCCTTCCTCATAAAATCACCATCTTTAATTCAATGTTCTTTTCTAGAATGTTTTCATTATGGTTACACATTTATGATCCCTTGTTCTTAGCTTTATCTTTTGCTTATTTTGTAGATAAAATTTGAATAAAAATAAAGTGTTAGCATATTTTCCTACAATTCCCTCATTCTTATGATAAGGAATCACACTTCACTATCATTGTATCCTTTTTTCATTCTTTATCACATTTTTTGTGATTTGAATTAATTAAAATTATTTCATGTTTCATTTTCCTCGATTTCCTTTCCTTTCATTCCACTTAGAATAAAACAATGTTGAAGTTAATATAAAACTTTTATTTCACCTAAATTAACAAGACTCTTAGACATCATGCTCTCTAAGTTCTCTTTCTTAGCTACCAAGTTCAAGGTCTTCAAATGATAGTCATCATTAACACTTATATTTGGTTCTCTGAATCTGTATGGAAGAGGAATAGAAAAAATCCATCAAAAAGGTTAAAATCCAAATCATTTAAAATAAAAATAAATCATATAAAAGGTAACATACATAGTCAAAAAATTAAAATCACACCAAAAGACATGATTAAAATCACATCTCCTATCTCCAATCAAAACGCAAACTCCACATTTGGCCTCATGATAGAGTTGATGTCCATTGGGGTGTGGTAGGCTAGTAGATTGGAATAAGAAAATTATAAAAACTCTATGGTGATACCTACTTCCTCACACAAGTACCCAATCTTCATAATAGACTGAAGGATCTATAAGAGGTCCTACGAAATGGGGAACACATTGTGGGAAGGTAGACTCATTTTACTTTTCATGCATATATCCTTCATGGGATGATCTTCATACTTCATTTGATGATCCAATATTTGTGTGGCTAGGAGAAGTTCTTCAAAGTCCTTAATGTCTAAATTATTCTTATTTTGATCAACCTAATTTGAGTGTCTTGACTTTGATAAAGAGTTTCTATACCTTGATTTTTCCTTCATTTTTCCCTCTAGCCATTTCATTTCCCCTTGATAGGCAAGAGTGATTCTAAATCTATTTTCTTATTTATCCTATATTTCCTCTTCTTCATATCATAAAACATGCCAACACTACTTTTTTTTAGTTTTATCTATCCTTAAAACAAAATAATATGCTTGAGTGACTATGGATTACTTTCTTTACACCATGGCTTTACATTTCTAAACTTGCCTTGCTTTTTTTACCATTTTCCATTGTTGTACCTCCTTTATTTTTCTTTAGACACCTGAGTCTGTTTCTACCTTTTTGTACTGTTTCCATTATTGAGTGAGGTTGGTTGTTACTTCTCACTCATGAATGTTATTTTTCCTTGTATACACATTTTCCATTGATGTTTGAGTAAGGATTATTACTTCTCACTCATCAATGTTGTTTTACCAATGTTTGTCCATATTTATTTATGTAAGTATTATTACTACTTTCACATTGATGTTTGATTTACATTTTTGATATGTATCCTTTATTTGACTTGGTGATTTTTCCTTTCTTACTTAAGTTTTAATTTTTTGATTTTTTTGGTCTTTAGTATCCTTGGTTTTTTAGTTACTTGATTTACTCTAAAATTTGACTTGGTCATTTGGTACTAACATAGAATTTGTCACCCTAGCTTGCTAAATTTCCAAGTGCATCTCTTTTACACCACATCATTTATCTTTGCTTTCCTATGTTTATTTATTTTTACTCTTTAGTTTTGTATCCTTGGGTTTGTCAAAAGTAGTCTTTGTGCCCTCCATGATCAAAATTACAAACATAATAGACAACCATCCAATGATAAAAGTAAGTCAAGATACACATACATTACTTTTATTTTCAGTTATTTCCATTTTATTATTTTACATTTAGTTGTTTAATGCATTAAAATACTGCATTGTTTGAGCTTCAACATTGTGTGTTGTTATGTCATTTTCTTAAAGCACCATCCCTTGTTGCACCTAAATGACACATAATGAGATTCAAGTGGGGCATATGTATACACATAATATTTTCAACCTTTTATCAATTCTTAATGTTTTCTATCCTTAAAGAACCTATCGAGTCTTAATCTCTCTACATGCATGCCCTAAGGGGTGCACTGGGAAAGGGGTGGGTAGACCATTCATGCTTTGTAATATTATTATCACATATACCACCACTTGATATCAATCAAAACATCTCCTAAAAACACTTCCCCAAGCCTTATATCTCTCTTAAACCTTCCTCTATACATTTTTTCCTTCATTAGCCCCTTTCTAAGATTAAAACCCTTTCCAATAGTTTTCATTTCACTATTAGCCCCATCGACCTTATACCCTAATTCATAAAACTCATTTAGGGTTTAGTTCAGCCCCTAGCTGACGTAAACTAGGACCTTATTTATTTTTATTAATAATAATATAGAGTTAATTAGGTAAACCCTTTAGCTAAACTTTTAGAAAGGTGTAGGTTTATATTTGGCTATATATACACATTCATTTCATCATTTTTGAGAGAGACAACAAGAGATAATTATTCAAATATGCTTCTTTACAATCTACTCTTCCACCATTCTACTTGAGAGTTTATAGATTATGGTTTACACTTGGAGAAGAATATTATCTTGTGTAAATGTCTTAGATTCTTTGGAATTTATTAGTGATCCCTACAAACCATAAAAACCTCTTGTAAAGCACCTTTGGCCAACAAAGAGATTGATTCTTGATGGGTTCATCTTCAAGGTAAGTATCTCTAGGTTTACTCCTCTATTTTAGTATATAGGGTTAGCATAAGTAATGGATTTTAAATATATTCTTCTCTCCATGAAATAGGGTTTTACCTATATATAACTTAATTAGTATTCTCTTATTCATGTTTACTTTTATGTTTACTAACCCCCATTTTATGCGATAAGCTTTGGTGAGCACTAGATTAAATTTCAATTTATTTTTCATATACATGTGTGAATATGAAAACATAAGACCCATCTAGGTTTATTTCATAGGTTTGCTTGACTAGAGGCTTTGAAACCTTCCCTAGTGATTTTATTATAGTAAGATATCCCTTGGCCAGGCCTAGTGGATTCATCTTAGTCATGACCCCAAATATCGAATGTATTAACAATCTGAAGTCTAAGTAGGATTTAGCTTCTTTGAGATATGATTGATTGATAGACCAATTACATTTACCTTTGTATATAGGATCCATTGTATGTCTATGATGTAATGGTCTCTCAAGTATTGGTCACCTAGTAAAGGGGATTACCTATTGATTACCCTTTTATGATGGATTAACCTTAGCACGTTTAAAAGTAATTTTCTTAGGTATAAGTTTTTCTTGTTCAAGAGGATGTTCAAATGGAATTCTAGAAACTATAATTACCTAATTGGCATGAATGTATTTAAAACACCTATGCATTATATAAGTTACCGATTGAAGAGTATGGATCCAAGGTCTTCCCAATAACATATCCAATATTCTCATGGAAGGTATAATTGAAAAGGTAATAACCACATGTACAAGACTAACATATAAAGGTAGGTCAATATCACTAAAAATATTTTTTAAAGTCTCATTGAATGCTCTATTTGATATAGTAGAAAGATATAAATCATGATTATTATAACCAAAATCATAATTAATTTCACGGTTAGAAAAAATTCACTTGCACCATTATCAATCATAACACTGTGTATAGGTTGGTGATCAAGGAATTCTCAAATGAATAAATAATGAAGACCAGAGTCATCATCCTTGACCTCAGTATAATCAAAATTAATAGAAGGTATCTAAACCATAGGAGGTGTATGTCATGTATAAGTACTAATAATCCCATCTAATGGGTGGACATAATATGATGAAGGAGGATGTGCATTATATTCCAATTGCACTTTTAGTTCCTTCTTAGAATAGTCTTGCAAAGGATTATTATTTTTTCCTATTTTTGGTGAGCATTAGGTTGTGAACTTGATTCATTGGGAGGATCATCAAATGTAATATTTTGGTCATCAATTAGGTCTTGAATCTTATGCTTTAAGGTAAAAAATTTGTTCTTAAAATGTCCCAGTCCCTAGAGATAATCATAATAAGCATTCACATCATATCCTTTGGGTAGAGGTTGACTCATATCAACCTATATAAGATGAAGAAGAGATATAAGTTAACACTTTATTAACCATGGGAATAATGAAGTTGAAGATTTAGTTAAATGTGAAAATTGTCTCCTTAGTGTAATCAATAAAACAAGCTAATTAGGCTACTATGAAATTATGTTAACAATGATTGTTGATTCTTTTTTAGGATCAAAAGGTTTTATGTTGTAATTTGCTTTAATTGTAAATTTGGTACTAGATATATATTCATTTGGTGTGTTTTTTATATAATTAATCTTATTCAGTGAAATAATATTCATTTCATGGTCCCATATAACATGGCATAGGTCATCAAAAGATCTAAACTTCTTGAAAATAATGGACTCATGTAAAGGAGTAATCAAATTTTACTTGAATATGTCTTACAACTCCTTATATACCATAGGATTGGTCATTTTATCTAACATTATCTTATACCCTAAGGCATATTCATTGATAGGTTCATTTGATCCTTGTTTTATTTTAACCATTTGAGAATAGGAAACCTTTTCAAAAATATTAATGGAAAAGTGTGCTTAAAATTTATCTACAAGAGGTTTGAATGTTTTCATATATTGGAGAGGTAAATCATATAACCACCTCAAAGCATAGTTCTTAAGTATTCTTGGGAATAATTTGGTCAAAATTTTATATTCGGAGGCATAATAGATTCATGCTTCATAAAAGGTTCAAAGATGTTGTTTAGGATCACCCTTACCATCATAAAATATGAACTTAGGTAAAACAAAACTAATTGGCAAAGGGTGCAAAGATATCTCAAGTTCAAGAGGGTTATGTAACATATCTTGGGAATCAATATCATGAGGAAACTTTAAATAATTTTCTTTAATGTTTATAACCTTGTCCTATAATGTCTTTATAACTTGAAGGAATGTTTAAATTGTGGACCCATTGGGATTAATATTAGCAAGTTGAGTAGTCACTAAAGGAGATGTAAACATGGTTTGAGTAGTAATAGGAATTGAAACTAGTATTTGAGTTGAAAAAATTAGTAATTCCATGGTAAATGTAATAATATTGTTTTTATTTTTAGGAAACAAATGTTTAAACATATAAAATGTGCCCCTATTATAAGTATTAAGTGGTAATGTGTTCAAAGGGAAGGATATTTTAACTATACCTTTTGATTTTTTATTTCCAATATATTTTTGAGGATCTCATCAAGATGTTCAGGTTTTTGACAAATACGCTCATGAAATAATGTAATTCATTACACTTGATCATGGTCCATTTGATCATATTAATTTCTTCCATTAGACTTATGGTTATCATTATCATAATCTTCTTATATGATAACCTCATTAGTATGTTTTTCATTCTCAACATTGGTATCATAATTATCCATAGGATTATGCCCCTTAATATATTTATACATATTAGATGTTATGATGGGTATCTCAATAATAATATAATATAAGTAGGAAATGAAAAAGTATAGCAATATGAAATCCTAACTGATGAAAAACCCTAAGAATCAGATTTGTTTGAATTCATATGCATTGAGTTCACTAAATTTATAACCCTAAAATGTATCTAGATGGTTTATCTAGGGTTTAAGGGGTAGACATAGCCTAGGGCACAAGGATGATAAACTATCTCTAAATTGGGTGTTAAACTCAAATAAACTTATACAAATTTTTTTAAGATGAGATAGGCTAAAAATAATAAGTAAAACTATGCTAGATAAGGAAATGATAATTAAGTAATGTACTTAATTGGTTTTGATATTTACATAGTTTTGTATATAGAATAGGTAAAAATCAAACTAGAAGAATATTCTAGAATAATTATTAGATTATTTATTAGATACCTTTGGAATCCTAGATACTAGTGTCAATCTTGGATGGTTATATTGATGCTACTATTTGAACTTGATGAAATTATCCTATACAAAATACCTACTAGAGAAAGTATGCAACCACTTGAAATCTTTTGGGTTTGTCTTCACCTTCGCTCTAGTGCATTCAAATCTAGGTCATGGATTGTCATTCCTCATGAAATTTTAAAACCCTAATTATTAATCTTCATGGTAAACTTGGGTAAAAATGGTTTGGTGGAACATGATGTTAAGATAATTCCAAATACCCCTATATCAATAAGTGTTGCCTACATATCTAATAATTCAAAGAAGGATGCAGACTTATGTAGTTTTCCTTTACATTTTGTCTTACATGTGAATCATGTTATATGTGCAATAAAAGTACAATAGTGACTTAACTTATAAATTATAAAATAGGGATATTAGGATACTCCTTCAGTACTTCAGATATATGTATGTGTTGTCCCTATGATTAATATGAAAATAGGAAAAAATATGGAAGCTTTAATTTATCAAGTGATTGATTGAGATATTTGATAAGTTGCCTTGGTTTGTGGTAGGGTTTTATAGGTGAGGAATGAGTGAGCATCGATCTTGTATTTATATCAATCCTTTTAGAGAATTAACTCACATAAAATCACTTAGGCTAACCATTAGGGTATGTTTCATTTGAAAACAAGATGACTTTAGGCCACTAGACACTTGTATTAGAGTAAGACACCTATATCGATGCATTTGTCTATTCTATATGCTAGTTTATAAGGAACAAGAAAGTAGGTACAAAATCAAAACATGAAAAGGTGTAAGATAAGTAGGTTTTAAGTTTTATGTGAAATATAGTGTTATCATACAGATTTTACATTCATCTTTGTGTGTAACGTGTTGTGCAGAAATCTAATGATACAATGGGATCACCTCTAAGCTATAGGATCTTGGAAAATTAAGGTGAACCTTAAAATAAGGGTGAATTCCTTTCACTAAGTTTGGTGCAACTTGAAAAATTACTAGTTTGTGTGGAAATTTTGCTTCTTTGTGATCTTGGTTTTAAACTAGGGTTTGACTTTGAGAAAATAGTTTTTAGAAACTAATTTTCAGAACTAGAAATGGTAACTTCACCAAATATTTATAGTGGATTTTAATGCTTGATTTGAATGAAAATATATAAATAATAAATATATTTAAATTTATTGGAGCACAAACTCATGCAAATATGAAACCAAAGGTAATAATGGGAATTTCTCATATAAGGGACAAGATTCTAAATTTTTAATCAAACAATCTCTAAAAAGGGAAAATAATACCACAAATGAAATTTTGTGACTGAAATAAGAATAAGAGCATCCACCAATTTGATAAATATCCTTTCATACACAAAGATAACATATAAAAAAAAGGAAAATATTCAATTTATTCTCATTCTCTAGTTTACAACATGTAGATAACTTATTTAAAATGTAGAATAATTTCTCCAATGGTAAAAAGATAAATGCGCTATGCCATAGTTACCCATATTTATACAAAATACTCTATTGGAAAATATGTAGTTATCAAAAATTCTATACCCATTTAAAGAGTGAAAAAAATCTAAGAACCTCATGTAAAGGGGCATGATCTTTAGCTAGAATGGCATCCTTGACAAGGTAAACAACTAGAAAAGAGAACATGGAACTGTTGGGCAATCCAAAAACTATTGGATGCATGGAAAAACTTATTGAATCTTCATGCAAGCTATTGTATCTTATTTATGCAATGAATATCCAAAAAATTAACTCCTTTAGAACAATAGAAAGATTTTAGATATTTTAGGTTATTTTTTTGCAAAACCTAACTTGTAATTTTTAATTGAGACTTTTATAGACTCTTATTCATCCAATTTTGACAAAACTAAAAATGTAATTTACAACATGAGTTTTTGTAAGTTAAGTAATTCAAACTTTGTCAAAAAGGAAAGTGAAATTTACAAGTTTACTTTTCACAACCTTTTAATCTGTCAAAAGGGAACATGGAAATTACAAGTGGCTATTTCTCAAAAAGAGATATCAAAATGATAGTAGCAATTTGAAATATGCAACTTTAAAATATTTTTACAATAAATAAAATAATATATAGAATGTATTTGATTAAAATAATTAATCTACAACCATAACCTCTAAATACTATTTATCCTTTTTTGCTTGTGTCTTTTCAATATATGCATCAAAGCTTTTGAAGATCTCTAGGACACAATCATTAGTACCAAATGAGTATAGGTTGCTTATTTCACATTCCATAATTATGTTAGATAATTCCCTTTGTTCAAACCTATATATTTTAATGTATTTGCCTATTTGATCCAATGTCTTATGACACCTAATAAAATGATGGATGCATCTCAAGTTGAATGTTGTGTCTCATGTTAACTCTCTCTCGACCATTCCTTTAAACTTGTATTAAAATTCTTGTACTAAAAGGATTTGGTTTTAATTATCTATTGATTTATATTACAATTTATTAAGCAAATCTTTGATGTCATAGATCATACTTGTGACCTTGTCATGTGTAGCTTTAGCTCTGTTAATACTCTCTATGAGTATTCTTATTCTAAAGTTGGTTTCCCTATCCTATTCCTCATGCTCTAAATCATTTTTCAATATATTTTATGAAATGAGGGTGTCAATTTCAATCATGTCAACCATTTTTAATTTTGGGTAGAATAGGTTCAACCTTTCTATCTCTTTTTCATATTTACTCGTTAATGTCCTCAAGGATGCTTGACCATATTTCAAAGCTTGGTATCAATCCATTTTTATCTAAATGAATCTATTTTCCTTTGAAATGAGTTCCTCTATGTGGTATTTTTTATTACTACATCAAGTTTTTCTCTGTTAGAGATTTGAATAATGGATTGTGTTGGTTGCGTAGTGAGCTCAATGAATTTCTTTAGTGTAGTCATTAATTGTTCAACCTTATTATTCAATTCATACTTTGTGACCTTATCACTATCCATTTTCTTGAAAAGAGAGTTAATTATTGATTTAACATCATGTTTCAATCTGTATCTTAAAGGATGACCAAGGTGAATTATTGATATCTGGTAATCCCCCACCACTAGATCTTCTTTTTGTTTGTCTAGTAGGGGGACTTAATCTATACATACTTATCCCCTACTGAATCATTTAATATTATTGATATGTTTTTGGGAGATTCATGTGATCTCTTTAATGCTTCTATAAGAAAAAAATCAAGTGTGTGAGGGGGCACCATCTACTTCCATTTATTACCAACTAATTATACTAGCCAAATTGGAGTGACATCTTATTGTCTTGACACTATCAATTGTAAATCTATAGTTAAAGTTGTTGCACTAATGGTTATAGTGATGAGTGTTGTGTCTATTACAAATATGGCCACTAAGTCTTCAGATGATGTTTTAGAAACCTCTTTTCCCCATTTTTGGGTTGAGTGACCACATTTTTATCAATGACTTGCTCTATCTCTAACTCCTTTATGAGGGTTAGGTTTATTATGGAAATGAAATAAATGGTTGCAATGGAAATGGATGTGCCTACTAGGGGTGTGGGATATGGAAGTGACAATAGTGGATGGGTAGGCACAAGGAGTTGAAAAAAAAGAACCTATAGGAGTGTGGAATCTAGAACCATGAATGAATCAATCAAAGTTGTGAGGACACTCAGGTTTGATGAAATGGTAAAGGTGATAAGAGATGAAAATGAAGAAGTAGTTATCCTAGTGGTTGGGATGTCTAGCGAGATTGTAGTTAGGATGACTAAATCTATAGTTATGTGTTGTTATGTGGTATTAGTGATTAAGAGGGTGGTGGTGGTAATTAGGGATGAGATGGAAGGAATTGTAGAAAAAAGGAATGAAATTATGGAATAGGGAGGAATTATGGAAGAGGGGAGTGCAAGTGAACCTTGAGTGTCCAATTATGTTGATTTAACTATTGGAAATAGAGTTACTAGCATAAGTGATCTAGTGGAAATGGAGGGGGAAATTTCTTGAGGTGATGATGGAGTGAAGATAAGGAGAGGAGGTATTAAAGATGTTAGAATGATACAGACAAGAGGAGAAACTATGTGTACTTAAATAGAATTTGTCTTTAGATGAAATTACTATTGGTTGATTTGCTACTTCCCCTTGGCCACTAGATTAAAATCTTTTAGCCTTTTCCTTTTGTTTTCTCTTGTGAGATACCATAGGCCTATTTGCCTATCTATTATGGTTCCACTTCTAGAACCTTTTGTTATTGGTAAAACTCCCTTCTCCTTGATCTCTCTTAACTTGTCACTGATGTTCATGGTTTCTTTGGTCACCTTGACCCCTTTAATTCTAAGCTAATTGAATTTTTTATTTATTATATTAGTGTTCCTATCCATTAATAAAAAGGACTCAGGGATCGACCGCCTAACTAATGGAAGGGGTTTAGCAAAATATTGTTATCATTGTAGACCTTGTCTATGGATATTCATCATCTACCAAGTCCTTAAGGATTGGTGCCATGTTAAAAGCCTTGACCTAATCTAAGGTCATCCTAGAATAATCTTTAAATCTCACTTCTTCTTCACATTTCATGTCTTCCCAATAGTATTCATAGTAGGGAACATGGGAATATGTTGTGAAACACAATATACTTGTAACGCTACCATTTACTTCATAACATGGCCTTGCCTCCATAGCCCTCAAGGTCATCTAAGTAATTTTAGCATCTACACACTTGTCTTTGGATAAGGAAGTTCATGTATACCTACCTAAGGTAATTAGTAAATGGATTCATGCCTTGTGTTTTGCTCGATAACAATTTATGAGTCTCTACAAGGTGCCTAACAAGTTCCATTAAAGCCCATTTATTGCTTACATACCTTGGGAGGGTGTAAAAACAACCACTAAATCCTCTCACTCTGATGTATGAGTATATGGGGAATTAAATGAAATAAAATCCCCAATTTGTGATCTCAGAAGTAATAGCATCAGAGAATATATTCTTTTATAACTCTTTATCAAACATGACTATGATACAATATATGAATGCATCATTTACCCTTTTGAAATGTTGCCTACTTACCTCAAGGGTGAGGTCAAGGTAATAATTGAAGACCTTGTTGACTTGGTCATTTACTATGTCTAACCCTAGGAAGGCTCTCCCCTTTGTTAATATGTAGACTATATATGAAGTCATATAGAACTTCCATGTAATCTAGAATTCCATCAATTATTAATGGATGGAGTCACTAATCAACTAGGACTAGTGGATGTAATAATTATTTTAGTGGATTGCCCATATGTATTGGTATATCTAGTCCTAAATTTTCTTGGCATTAGGGTTCTTAGTGACTCTATGTGTTTCTCTTAATTTTTGCTCATTTCTTAATTTAGGAAGAAGGTAAGAAACTAATAATAAGGGTGTGGTAGAATAACCTAGTTTTTATGCACACATGATCCAGATGAGAGTGGAGAGTTATTTTTTATCTTGGAAGGATGACCTATAGATAATAAATTACTAACAAAAGGGGTTGTTAAAAAGATATTAATGTGGACCACCTAGTGTAAGCTAGATCCAAGAAACATGAGCTTGTTAGGAGGTTGTCAATCCACTTTTTGATAAGAATTAAGTTGAAATAGATAAAATGAAATTACTTTCATCAAATAACAAAAAGTAACTAAAATCAAATACAAGAATAAATTAATGCTTATTAGAGAAAATAACTAAATATAGTAATAAAAGGTCAATACTAGTGCTAAAATAGATCAGATTAGGTTCAAAACATTAGGTAGGGGTTTGTAAACAAGTAGGGACACAAAAGATTAGATTTGGTTGGGGTTAAGGGGTTGAAAATAAATTATTATTTCTTACCATAGTGACTATTGATGGTCAGAGTGACTATCGATAGTTAAGTTGATCATCAGTGTTTGGGTAACTATCAATGGTTAGCAGTTATGCTGGCCATCAGTAGTTTCTTATATATTTTGAAGGTACTCATAAAAGAGTTTTATAATGGGTTAATGATTATGTAAGGGTTTTTTAAGGGTTTGTTTAGGGTTAGGGAAGCTAGAAGAGAGGTGTAGGAGGTTTGATTTAGGCCTAAAAGTTAGAAACCAAACAAACAAAGCAAAAATAAAAACTATACCTATTGCTTACTAAATGGTTGATGTTTGGTGGTTGGAGAAATTTTGGTAGAGTAATAGTACTTTTCCTCAAGAGAAATTTTGGTAGAGGTTCAAATATCTATTGTAGTTTTTACATTTCTAGAAGGAAGACTAGCTAGAAATCTTGAATACATATGTGCTAGAATGCTTGTGATGATGGATGGATCTTTTCTCACCTCTTACTCCTTTCCTTTTATAGGCAAAGAGATATGGGGGATAGAAGGTTCCCTAGGATGTTGGATTGTTAATTTCTATGCTTCATAGTTTTTTAGCACTAGGTAAGGTGGACATATTAAATTATTTCATGTTATCTTACACACATCTGGTGTTTTTATTAAAATGACGAAGACCTAACTATCGATAATTAGCCTAACCATCGGTAGTCATGTTGACCATCAACAATCAAGTGTCTAAAGGTAAAGGGGTCAAGGTAAGTTAAAATGGGTTGGGTAAAGGGTTAATTAGTAAGTTGGTGAATTAGTTAGATTAGTATCTAACTATACCCAATGTATTATGGGTTGTTCAGTGGGTCAAGAAGGGTTAGGTGGTTCCTAAAGGGTCCTGAAGTATTTTGACATCTAGAACTATTGTGTGTAATTTTATAGTGTCTATATTTTTTCCTTTTTTGTTATGTGGCTTTGAATCAACAATCTAAAAAAAAAAAAAAATTATGGATCAAAGTTTGGTTGCCTTGAGTATGGGAGGGGGTGTTCCCCCTTAAATCAGGATTTGATGAGGTGAAACCAAAAACAAGTCAAGGTTTGAAAAGTGGTTTATGGTGAGTCATAAGGTTAGTGACAATGGTGGTTGGGAATTTGAAACACAAACATGTGCTTAAAATGTAACTAAGGGTGATATCCAAGATCACACAAAGACTAAGTTGTTATAGTTGGTAAAAATAAGGTTGAGTCTAGAAAGACTGGTGATGGGGTAACCAAGGCATAACATTAGGCATAGCTAATTGGGTTATTCCTATCAAGTCTCCTAGATAGGGTTGATGTTTTCATAGGTATCCAAAGTAGAAAGTTCTCTTGAGAAAAACATAAATGGTTTGTTGTGCACTAGGTGGTGAAACTTTAAATGTTCAACATGGTAAGGTTGGTTGGTATGGTCAAAAAGGACCAAGGCAAGGTTATCACAAAATTATGCTATAGTTTGGCCCAAAATGGCCAACATTGAGGTAGAAATGGTTGGGTGGTTGGTTGGATAAGGGTAATCTCTAATAGGTTAGTTTTGGTTTGGTGGAGAATGTTATCTCCAAAAATGTGGCATTAAGGTGTTGGTAACTAAAAAATGTAAATGTTTGAAAGGTGGCTTTCCTAACCATCGACAGTTAGGGATCCAAAACTTAGTTATGTGGGGTGTGGTCTAGAGGGCATATGTCAACTTTCTTAGGTGGGATCACTACACTCAGTACACATTACCATTTTAGAGCTGTAGATGGATCTATGGGAGGAGAGAGGGTGAGATTGAGTTCACCCCATTTGATAGAGTTTGGAGGCAATTCAGTCTAGTACAAGGGATTCTAGGTCTATTCTCAAGGTATAATAAGGAGGATTTTAATTTTTTTCTTCTCAATCCATAGCCAAAGGTGGTAGTTCTAGATCATGAGGAGCTACCTATTAGATTAAGGTTTGATGATGATGGTTTTGTTGATGGCTATGTGGCATGGTACCAAGACCTTTATGTAGTGGCTGATTTTGAGTGGGATGATGGAAGTCGATAGGCTATGGATGTGGATCCAACTGGTGGGGTTCCAAAAGTATAGGTATAGGGAGATGGCCCTAATGGATAGGTAAGAGTAGCAATGGCTATTGTATAGGGATAAATTACAACTTTTCAAGGGTAGGTGGCCACATTGTAGGGCTAAATTATGACATTATAGGGTTAAGTTAACACTATGATAAATGAGAGGGATTAGGCTAGGACCTCACTAGGCTTGGTGACCTAGGAGAGCAATACCTTGAAATAGAGGGGAGGAGTAGTAGTAGCACTAGTAAGACCACTAGGTACCATCCCTATCTCATGATACTTATCTAAAGTAGAGGAGTTAAGGTATTATGAGTCCATAATTCTAACACAGTGTCCTGAGTAGCCCTAATAGGGTAAGTACAGAGCCAATATAGTAGGTGGGGAAGTTATGGTAGCTCCAAGTCAGTGGGTTAATTTTGTGGGTGGATAGGTAGGCATCCCAAGAGGGTAGGCACCAGATGGTAGGGGTAGTGTAGGTAAGGCTAGTGATAGTGGTGCCCCAAGGGCATGATATGATATGATATGATAGGATGCATAGATATAAATGTACATGATTTTGATACCAGCCTGTGTTAATGCATTGAGATGTACATGTTTTGAAAGATATATATATATATATATATATATATATATATATATATAGGCACACACACACATTATTACATGTATTATTTATTTTGATGACATGATGTATATGATGTTTGTATGCTCATTATGATATATAGATGTGGTTTATATATAAATGTGATGATTTGTTTTATGATGGTTTGATGTTTATGGTTATGGATCATGTGATGTGTTAAATATGGTTATGATGTTAATGAAAGCACATAAAGTAACTTAGATAACAAACTAGATGTGGGAAAAGAGATAATAATCATGAGACAGATGTCTGCATGAACCAATGATGAGAGGATAAGGAAAAAGCATGATGTTTTTTCATTGTTATGGACAAAACAAAAATTGAAGTTAGATTGGCTTAGGGAACATAAGCCTTTTGAATGATTTACATTAGCATGATTTGGTTGATAAAAAGGTTTATTGATCACATTATGTTAAGTAAGGTCACAATCCCTTGATTTATAGGTGGTATAAAGGGGAGATGGGTGGTAAGTGAAGGGTAAATGGGTGATAGGTAACCTTGTGTGGGTTAGTTGTCCCCTTCTATAGGTGACCTAAGACCTATATTAGACAAGTCCATGTCTTCATGAAAGGTGTATAATAATTAATGTAGGAAGTCTACTAATGCTATATATGAAAGTTGATAAGAAGTCTTCTTGGGATAGCTTATTCTAGTTTTGATATAGGGTCTTTTGTTATTGTTGTTATTTTGATAAGTTTGTGAAATTGATCAATGCGAGAAGATTCAAATGATTGATTTTGAAAAAATTGACTTAGCCATCCTTCAAGGGAGTGGTCTAAGTTTGGGTTTGTTTATTTGGTACCTATCCTTCAACAGAGCAGTCTATCTTCTTAAATAATTTTTAGATTTAGGTAGTTGTCCTTCAAGGGAGTAGTCTATAATGTTAGAGACATGTGATCCAAGTGATATTTTGGTATCCCAAATTATTTTGATTCTAGGTTTAGACATGTACAAGTCTATATAGGCTAAGAAGTTTACCTTTATGAAGGAAAAACTTTAACATAAAAAGATTAATAATAGGTGAAAGGGATGGTTTTGAGAGATAATGACCATGGGATTCCATCTGATTAGAAATGAAAATTATACATGTTTATAATTTTATGGGTAGTTCCATGGTGCCCATATTTAGTATTAGGTTATGACTATGATGGTTAATCACATGGTTCTATGTTGCAATCGATTTCCCTCAAAGGGATAGGGATAGGTAAGTGAAGTTGAAAATCTCATGAATCAAGGGATGAGCTTAAATTAGATAAAAGGTGAGTTTGATCCTCTTTTAACAAAAGAAAGGATGTAGATGCAAACCATTGAGAGGCTCCAGTTCTAGTTTGCCTTTGAGAGAAGACAAATGATAAGCTCTTAATCCATACTTGTGGGTTATGATGTAGGGTCCAAGTCAATTAAAATAAAACTTACCTCTTTTGGTTCTCTCCATATTGGTCATGATAGTTAACATAGATGCAAATTGCCCCAGTTACTTTCTGACACTTGATTAGAGGTGGAAAAGATTTGGATTGATGAAAATGGTGAGGTTGGTTAGGCAATAGTTTGGTTGAGAAGGGTAATATCCAATGGTTGGGGGAGAAGGTGAATCCCAAATAGGTAGGGTGGTGTTCAAATTGGTTTCCCCAACTTGGTATACCCTTGGTTTGGGTTTGGTTGATGGAGAGGGTTTTTCTCCAAAGGTTGCAGGAGAAGGTGACTCCCAAACGGGTTGGTGGAGGAGAAAGGTAATCTCCAGTAATTCAAGGTTGGTTGGTACATAGGTTTGGTTGGGTTGGTTGAGCAAAAAGTCGCAAAGATTAGTTTGGTTAATTGGTAAGGTATGGTTTGGGTTATTAAATGGTCAAAAGCCTTATGGAGGGAAAGTTCCTCTAGACTGCTCTTTCCATGTATGCTTTAAGGTGGGAAAATTATCCCAAGGTGAGGTGTTTATTAATAAGAAGGTTTAAGAGGGGTGAATATGAATTCATCAACCTCCTAAAAGAGGTTATTAGTTTGTTATTTATTAGTTATTAGTGGTTAATGATTAGTTGGTTCAAGTTGTAGGTGGTGGTTTGGGTGGGATTTCCTCTATTGTACCAAGGTTAGGAAAATGTTGGTGGGTTTAATTTAGGTAGGTTAGGATAGGGTTGGTAGGTTTGATGGGTTGATCTTGGTTTGGGTTATTAGATAGGTTGGTTATGGTTGAGTTAAAAGGTGTGTTGATTATGGTTGATTTATTTAGTGTAGAGGTTGTTTTGATTTTTTGGTTTGGTTTGTGAGGTAGGTTGGGTGGATGATTATAGGTACAGTTAGGTTGATGGTAAGTTTGGTTAGGTTAATGGTAGTTTTGGTTTGGTTGATGGTAGATGAGTTAGGGTTAGTATTTGTTAAGGTTGGGTTAATGGTGGGTAAGGTTGGGTTGATGGTAGATGAGGTAGGGCTACTATTTGTTAAGGTTGGGTTAATGGTGGGTAAGGTTAGGTTGATGGTAGTTTTCACAAAATTGGTAAGTAAAATAGGTAGGTTGTTTAGCTCCACATGGATGAGTGGAAAAGGTTGATAGTTTGATGCTACATGGGTAAGTAGAAGAGGTAGTTTGGTTGGTTCCACATGGGTAAATGGAGGAGATTGGTTGGTTTCCTTGATTTTGATTTTGAAGGAAAGGTGTGAAGGTTCCACTTGGTTAAAAAGTGGTTTGCTTAAGGGTTGGATTATGGTTTTCTTATTTATAGGTTCACCATGAACCAAATCAAATAGGTTGGCCTCATTATGATGAGGGCTTTGTTTATGGGTTTCCTTAAAAATAAGTTAAATAATGGGTTCAATGATTGATTTCTTGAATATATTCAAGGCTAGATTGGGAAGAACATAAAGAATATTTTTTGGAACCTATTTGTGATCGATAACATTTTGGATGAGCATATTGAAAGAGACACATTTGTCTATCACATGTCCATTTATGTGGTGAAAATTAAAAAAATCATTCTCTATAAACCAAATTGGCTTTGGAAGAGAACTATTAATGAGTTTGATTTGAGGAAGAATAATGATAAAAGCCTCCAAGATTTTGTCAACAATTGAGGCATATAATTCCCCTTGTGAGGTGTATTACCTAGGAAGAGGGTGCACCAATGGCTCTTGAGTTTTCAAGATAATTAGTTTGTTTGATGAGGTTAATTGGTTTGATAGGTTTAATGGGTTTGATAGGTTTGATAAGTTAATTAGGTTTGGTTAGTTGTTGTTGGTCAGATTTAGTAAGGCTGATAAGTTGGGTAAGGTTGGTAAGGTTGATAAGGTGGGTTGGTTTGATAGGTTAGATGAGGTGGGTTCATTTGATAATGTGGGTTTAGGTAATTGATATGATGGTTAGGGTATGTTTCCCAAGGTTTGATGATATATGTTGATAGGTGGGTCTAGGGTTGATTGATATGATAGATGTTGATATGATAGGTTATTGGTTTGGTATGATAATGATCAATAGGTTGTTGGTTGGTTATAGTTGAGATTTTATTGGTTTTAAGTGAAGGTTTATTGGTCATGGACACTAGAAATAGATTAATCTTCTTTAATTATCCAATCCGTTAACATTTTACCTAGTTTAGGTGAAAGTTGATAGTTTTTTAGTTGGTTGAAGTTGAAGTTTTATTGGTCATAGGTAAGTTTTGGTTGATTGTAAGTGAGATTGGATTGGTTGTAGGTAAGGTTGGTTTGGTTTTAGATAAGTTTGGGTTGGTTGTAGATAAGTTTGGGTTGATTTTAGGTAAGGTTGGGTTGTTTGTAGGTAAGGTTGGGTTGGTTGTAGATAAGGTTGGGTTGGTTGTAGATAACGTGGGGATTACAAGTGGATCATGATGCAAGGTAATGTTCTAAAGCAAGAGGGTTGTCTTACAAGATTATATCAAAGTTAGGATCTCTAGGGAAGACTATAGGAGGGATTTATATTTGAACAAGGTAATGGAGATGAGGTAGATGAAAGTAAAATAGTGGATTGTTGATGGTAGAAGGTTGATAGTCTTACAACTCAAACACAAAGAAAGAAAAAGAAAAAGATCTAAAGGTAATGAAAACATACACTAAAGTGTTTTTAAAAACTTAGGATAATTTTTAGATCACTTTTGGTTTATGCCTTAGTGAATAAGAACTTTGGTTTGTAGATCAAGTACTAAAGAGGGAGTCTAAGGTTGGTTTCAAGTGTAAAGGCTCTCAAAAATCTATATTGAAATTCAATACGTGGCTTGATATTGGGGCCTAGCCCCTCACTTCACACACTATAGTGATAAGGGTGTCAGGTTCTTAGCCAATATATACTAAATTTGAGAGTTTAGACTTAACCAGAGAGCTAAGTTTTAGTTTTTCTTCTTGGTAATGACCTCCAAGTAAGATAGCCAAAGGGTAAGGTTTACTGCTAAGTGATGAAATCCTAGTCGGTCCTTATGTCAATTGTTTTAATGTGTTGATTGATTATGTGGTTTCGTAAAGTGTGTTATAACAAGAGTGAAACTATGATTTATTAATTTGCTTTCAAGTTAACCAGATGAACTAAAAAGAAGCAACCAATCAATGTATGCAAGGTTTATTTTATACCTAAAATAAATTTCAGATTTTGTTCTATGGGCATAGAATAAAGAAAGAAAAGGGAACCTAGATGATGCTAGTATCCCATCAGGCATGCCAAAAAATTTCTCTCAATTTCTACTCATTTCTTAATTTAGGAAGAAGGTAAGAAACTAGTACTAAGGACGTGGTAGAAGAACCTAGTTATTATGTGTGTGTGATCCATATGAGTGTGGAGAGATCCTTTTTTTCTTGGAAGGATGAACTATAGATAAGAAAGTACTAATAAAAGGGGTTGTTAGAAAGATAGTAAGGTGGACTACCTAGTGTGAGCTAGATCCAAGAAGTGTGAGCTTGCTAGGAGGCTGTCAATCCACTATTTGATAGTAATTAAGTTGAAAGAGATAAAATGAAAGTAATTGCATAAAATAATAGAAAGTAACTAAAATTAGATACAATAAATGAATGCTTGTTAGAGAAAATATCTAAATATATCAATAGCGAGTCAATACTAGTGCTAAAATAGATCAGGTCAGGTTTAAAAAATTAGGTAGGAGTTTATGAATATGAAGGGACATAGAAGGTTAGATTTGGTTTGGGGTAAGGGGTTAAAAATAAATTTCTATTATTTTTTACCATAGTGACTATTGACAGTCAAGGTGACCATTAATGGTTAATTTGATCATTAGCAGTTGGGTAACTATCGACAATTGGAGGTTACCATCAATAGTTATGTTGACCATCAGTAGTTTCCTATGGATTTTGAAGGTACTTAAAAAAGAGTTATAGAAAGGGTTAATGATCAGGTCAGTGTTTGTTAAGGTTCTGGTTAGGGGTAGGGAAGTCGAAAGATAGGTGTTAGAGGTTTGATTTAGGCATAGAAGTTAGAAACTAAGAAAACAAAACTAAAATACAAACCATACCTATTTCTTGCTAAATGGATGACGGTAAGTGGCTAGAGAATTTTTGGCAAAGTAATGGTACTTTGCCTCAAGATCAATTTTGGCAAAGGTTCATATCTATATTGCAATTTTTGAATTATTGGAAAGAAGACTAATTGGAAAGATTAAATACTTGTGTGTTAGAATGCTTGTGATGATGGATATATCCTTTCTCACCTCCTACTCCCCTCCTTTTATAGGTAAAGAGAGATGGAGGATAGAAGGTTCCTTAGGAGGTTGACTTGTTGATTTTAATGCTTCATAGTTCATTATCACTAGGTAAGGTAGACATATTAAATTGTCATGTTAGCTTTCACAAAGTTGGTGTTTATGTTAGAATAAGGAAGACTTGACTATCGATGGTCAGCCTAACCATCGATGGTCATGTTGACCATCGATGGTCATGTTGACCATCGATGGTTGAGTGTCTAAAGGTAAAGGGGTCAAGGTAAGTTAAAAGGGGTTAGGTGAATAGTTAATTAGTGAGTTAGTTAGTTGAGTAGCTAATTAAACCTAAGGTTTGATGAGTTGTTCAGTAGGTCAAGAAGGGTTAGGTGGTCCCTAAGGGGTCATGAAGCATTTCAACATCTAGAACCATTATGTGTGGTTTTCTAGTGTCTACATTATGCAAGAGTATGATTAAATCACCCACTTCATCCTTAAATTCTATCATTGTTAATGTTTTGGGTAGTCTTGTAGAGGTAGGCCTAGAGACTTTTAGCCATTATTTATTGATGATCCTTAGACATCTAATGTTATTATCTTGATATAAATTTTTTGATAATTCAAGAGTTATATCTAGATAACTCTCATATTTTGGGATCAGGAACACTGAGTCTATGAAGTCAAAGTCTAGGTTTAGAATCATTTCCCCCTTGTCATTTTAAACTTCTCTCTTCTCCACATCATAGTGCTTTACCAATGTGAGAACAATCTTAGGGCTCTACACTAATAAGGGCAAGGAAGTTACCTAAGGTAGTCTGTAGTTGTAATGCTTTGAATCTAGTCATTTTTTAATTTGGCATTCACCCTTATCCATAAATCACCTAGGTCTATGTGACCTAGGTCTATGTCTATGATCTTGTTGGTGTTGGATTTCAAGCCAAGTGGGACACCTGGTCCCTTGGATTTGAATTTCATCTCTTTTTCAAACATAAATCCTAGGAAATTTGCTAGGGGAAAACCAACTATAGAGTTGGTGGGCTTTGGGATTGTAAAACACAGGTAAAAGTTTTGGTGAACTTTGGTGTTGATCTTATAGTAAAAATGTCTAGTGGGGATTATGGTTACAAAATACACTTAAAATGTCTACCAAAAAATCCAATGGGTTTAAGGCTTGTAATTGTTATTAAGATCCTCAGTGGGCTTTGGAGTTGAAAAATGCACTAGGATTGTCCACAGAGATGTGGGGTTGCAAATGTAGGTGTAAACTCTATTGGTTTTAGAATTGCTTTGGAAAGTGAAAATTTCATTGGGAATATGTCAGGAATCTTAGAGAAAATATTTTTCTTATTTTAATAAAACCCTAGGTTTCTCTAATGGTAAAAAGTTTTGAAAAGATTTCGATAAGAATGTTGAGAAACTAGATGATTTTTCAATGATGCCAAGTAGACAAACTAAAACCTTACAACACTAAGTAAAAAATAAACCTAAAAGTGCTACCAAATAGGAAAAACTATCACATGAAGGATAGTTTGGACAAAAAAATGATAGATCAAAATAACGTAAGGAGCACAGGAGAATACCAAGTAGAGGGTATCAATGACATTATAGTTTGAGGTTATGTGGCTAAGGAATCATGCTTGGTCACAATTAGGGTCATGATTCTTACATATATCTCTTATTATTGTAAATTAATAAAAAAATGATGAAAATAAAAAACCCTAATTTGATTAATATAACCTCTACCTTAAATTCTCATAGGTTGATAGTTGGTAGGTGGTTCAAAACTTTGAAGTCCTAGAGTAAATTTGCAATTGTTCAAAATTTCAATTTGCACTTTGACTTCCACTTTCTATCAGATAGCTTATTGTAATTAAAATGGTAAAATATAATTTGAGGCATAATTTACAACTTTACAAGTTGCAAATTGAAACTAGAATTCTAGTTTTTCATAGGAAGGGTAGTCAATAGGAAGTGAAACTCGATTTGTAATTTGAAATTTTCTAAGCTGAAAATTATAGTCAAAGTTCTAGTTTCTAGTAGGAGTGATGCATGGAAGTGGAGGTTGAAAAGTAATTTACAAATTTTTAAGTTAAAAATTATATTTAAATCTTTGATTTCTATGGGGAAGGTGTTTGGTGATAGGTGGGGCTCCGTTTGTAATTTTTAACTTTATAAATTGAAAATTGTAAGCAAGGTTTTGATTTTTGATGGTCATGAGTTGTGAAAAAAGTGGAGGTTGGGATGAAATTTACAAGTTTACAAGTTATAAATTACATTCTAATCTCCAATTTCTACCAACTATGAGTAAAGCAGGAAGTGGAGGTTTGGATGTAATTTACAATTTTTCAAGTTGTAAATTGCACCCAAATCTTTAGTTTCTACCAAGCTTTGGGAAAAGAGTATCCTAGGTCATTTTAAGGCCTTTTTCAAAAAAATTAATGGATCACCCTTAGGGAACTAGATATTTTGACATTTTTGGGACAAAATTATCAACATTTTTGGTGACATATGTGTGATGATTGCCTGATAATTAGTTTATTTCTAGTAGCCTTCTAGTTCATTGGGTATGGAGTCATCTTAAGCTCAACACACTTTAACTAGAGAATAATAAAAAATTAGGATTTGCCTAAACAATAATGAAACAAGGAAAAACAAAAATAAACTAAGGAAACAAAAACTCTTAATGAGTTGACTTGTGCAAAAGCACTTATTTCTAGAGATTGACTAAAACCTAATATATACAATATTTGTTGGAAAGAATTCCAACCTAAAAATTAAGATTTGAGATATATCACATTGACTAGGATAGGTAGTTCTGATCCATTAAGATTGGATAGCTGGAATGCATTTTCTCTCTTGTACTATGTTATAATATATGGACCGCTCTATATTGCATCAACTTTCATGTGTTTGCCTGGTTTAGCTCTTTTAACATCCTATTTCATAACCATGTCTCCTTCATTGAATCTCCTATCAGATGATTTTTTATCAATATTTCTCTTATTTTGAGCCTAATTTACTTCTAGAACTTTCATTGACTAGTTTCTAACTTCTTCTAGCTTCATGAGTTCTACCAATCGTACTGTCATTTCATCATTGTCAATCAATATTAAATAATAATTGAGTTATAGAGATGGCAACTAAATTTATAGAGGAACTCTATATTCCCTTCCATATACCAATATGAATGGAGAATTTCTAATGGATTTCTTGGGAGTTATCCTATCAGCCCAAAGTGTTGATTTTAACTTCATGTGCCATATCCTTTGGTTGTCTTCCATTGTCCTTTTGATAATCCTTATGATATTTTTGTTGGTAGACTCAGAAAATCCATTGCCCTAAAAGTAATAATTATAACAACTACTTAGGTATACATTGTGTTTTATATCCCATTCACTCACTTGAGTTCCCATAAAAGCTTTGGCATTGTCGAAGATAATGATGTAAAGAACACCAAATCTTGTGACAATGTCATCCTCGAATTCTAGGATAGATGCCTCCCTAGCATCTTTTAGTGCAAATACTTCAATCTATCTAGTGAAATAATAATTTTTTTAAGGACCCATTTGTGCCTTGCACTTGATGGTTGATTGATCATGTCAATGAAATCCAATCCCCACTAATAAAATGGTTGGTCAACTTGGATTGATTTGAGAGGAAAAGATGATAATCTTTGATTGCTTTTAAAGTAATCACACTTTTCATAGTTCCTTACCCATTTATGGGAATATTTGAATTTTTCAAGCTAATAATAGTCCCCTCTCATTATTTTGATGGTCGTGGTCCTTGTAGAGAAGTGTCCACCTGATGGACCATCCTAAAACTCTTCGAGCATATTTGGGATTTGACTATGTTCGATACACCTTAGCATGAATCCATTCATATCTTTCCTAAATAGTAATCCATCAATAAGAAAATAAGGAATAGATTGGATTCTAAATTACCTTTTATTGGACTACTAAAAATCATATGGGTACTCACTAGTCTGTAAGAAGATAGTCATGTCATGGATCTAGCTATTGAATAGAGGTGGAGTGGTTGGTTGGGATGTATTTTGGGCATATACTACATCAGATACTACATCAACAATATTTATATTAGACGTTAGCTATTCACATAAGCCCTTTCCTCCTATAAGCTTTGTAATCTTTATGCTCATATCATATTCCATGACTTTTGTGATCCATCTTACTCTTTTTTCATTTATTTCCCAGCTCAATAGGAACTCTTTGATGCTTTGGTGACTAACCATTAGATGAATTTTATCATTGGGGAGCATATGCCTAAACAATTTGAGATCTTTAATTATAGCATATACTTGCTTCTCCATTAAATTACACTTTAGATTGACTAAAGAAAGACATTGGTAGTTCCAATTGTTCTTTATTATGTTGGGTTCAAATGGCTGATATGCTACCTTCCCTTCCAAAATCATGGATAATTAAATCATTCTCTTATTTAGGGTTGACTAGGGTAGGACCCTGAGAAAAAGTCTGCTTGATGGCTTTAAAACTATCTTTTCCTTCCTATGTCTAGCTGAAAATGATACCTTTCTTAAGCATGGAAGTAAGGGGCTTGGCCATAGAGGAAAAATTTGGAACAAACCTTTTTACCAATTTGATATTTCTTAGGTAAATTTGTAATCCCTTTTTATGGCTCAGGACTGTTAATGCAAATATAAAACTTATTTTTTCTAGGTCTATTGTAAGACCCTCTTTTGAAATAAAGTGTCCTAGTATTTTCCCTTCATAAACTACAAAAATGCATTTTTGTAGATTAAGGGAAACTCCAAAATCTTTGCACATTTCAAAAAATTTCCTAAGGTGATCCAAGTCTACATCAGCATGTTTTGAATAAATAGTGATGTCATCTAGGTATATCAGGATCATCTCATTTATCAAACCTCTAAAAGACATATCCATGGCTCTTTGAAATGTAGCACCAGTGTTAGTCAGACCAAAAAGCATATTTTAATATGCATATGTACCCCATTTTTTAGTAAAAGTAGTTTTAAACTAGTATGATTCATTCACTAGGATATGGTTATATCCAGAATAACCATTTAGAAGGGAAAACATTTCAGATCCTGATATAGTTTGAAGAATTTGCTCCATGGTTGGAAGGGGATAATGATCCTTCAAGGATGCTTTGTTTAGGTCCCTAAAATATACACAAAGTTGGATTTCACCATTCATTTTCCTTACAAGGACCAAGTTAGCAACCTAAGATGAGTGTTTGATAGGGAAAATGATATTAGCCTCTATTAGTTTGGACAGCTCACTTTTCATCAAGGGTTCTATTTTTGGATCGATTGGTCTCTATTTCTATCTAATAGGCTTGGTATTTGGGTCAAGATCTATTATGTTTTGGGATAATATAGGTTTAAACCCCCTTAGATATTGATAAATCCAAACAAAGTTATCATTAAATTCTTAACATAACTCAATAAAATCATGTTTCTCAGAAGCATTACATACCTTTCCAATCTTCAATGTCTTGTCTTCTAAAATGACTATGGCTCATATTCTTCCTCATTGATCATGATGTTCTTCTTTTCACCTTTCAACTGATCATCTAAATTGAATATACTCTCTAAATTAATAAGGCCCATGGGTAATTAGTTTGTCTTCAATTGAATGATTTAATATTTGTATTAAGCTTGGATTCTTGATTGGTTTTTATCAAATAATTTAGCTTCTTCTCTCAAAAAATTCATAATTTGTTGATCATTCTCAAAGACTTGCCAGTTGGTTGCATTAGCAGGTACATATGGCCTTACTATCAACTTTACATGTTTGTTTTTATTCTTTATCTCTTTAGGTAGGTTATATTTGGAGCCTACTAAGGCCATATGATTAGCATCCTTATTTTATGCTCTTGGTGTTGCTTGAATGTTTAAAGTGATAAAGTCTTCTAACAAGTCCCAAACCCTACATTTTTAATATCTCATTAAGTTATTCTTGGTTATGTTTTTGTATCTTACTCAGTGAATAATCAACTCACTATCACAAAATAATTGTAGAGATTTTATCCCTCTTTCCTTGGCCAATTGAAGACCTCAAATCAATGTTTCATATCCAGCTACATTGTTAGTAAAACTAAACTAAAGTCTAAAGGAATATAAATAACTCTCCTTTTGTGGAGAGATCAAAACAATACCTACACCTACACCATTCCTTCTTCTCGAGCCATCAAAGAATAGTTGCCACATTCCTTGAAGATATTTAACTAGTTTTACTAGATTTGAGATGATTTCATCATTTTCATGAATGTAATATGTGCCCAACCTGGTCTCTTGTACATATTCATAAGGATAAACTTATATATGTGATCCCCATTCATTCAAATGAGTGTCTAGGATATCTTCCATGGGTATTACAACTTAACAACTTATATATGTGATCCCCATTCATCCAGATGAGTGTCTAGGATATCTTTCATGGGTGTTACAACTTAACAATCAATCTTTTATTCATGATCCTGCAATGTGTAATTTATATTCATAGGGATAGGAGTGTATGGATCAATATTGTCTTTATCAATTGACTCAAATATTACTATTAATATCATTCCATATCTCATCCTAAGAAACATGTGAGACCATTCAGCAAATAGATACCCTTCCATTTTACAGTGAAGTCTAGGGAAAGGTAGATAGTAAAATAGGGGGGAAGATTGATAACTAAAATATATTAGGAAATTGACAAGCTAGAACATGCATGGATGATAATGTTTAAAAATCTTAAAGTCTAAACTATTTGAATAATAGTACCATCTAATTGAACCACACCTTTTGAGATAGGTGTATACTTAATACTAAGAGAATCAGTTATTTTCTTAGGCATAACATAACTACTATCCCCTGTGTCTACCATGCAATTATGGATGATATGTTTCCCAACTATTAGTGAAAGGGTAAAAAGGGGGAGGCTTACTATTTTTTATGACTTTGGTGTTAGTTTGTGGTTGACATCAATTAACTATAACATTAGGACCCTTTTCCAGAACTTTGTCCATTATTGGAAAGTTTTTCAAAGATTCATGTTGCAAGTCCCTTTGTGTTGAAATGGATAATGCTTCCCATATAGTGGCATTCAAATTATTTTTATTTATTTTTTCAACAATACTAAAAGGAATTTTACCAACCTTAATTGGTGTCTTTGTGGGATCTATGTCTTCTTTCATGAGATTTGGGGTCAGCAATTTTGAATTTGACTAGCTCATTAGCATATTGGGTGGCCTCTATACTATGTTTCCTTTTGCAGATTATTGTACAACTTTAGAAGTTTTAGCTTGTTCCACCCTAGTGGGTTGATCACTTTCTATTTCCATTTTTTATAAACATTTATTTATTTCTATCAAACCACTACCATTGAATAATGCTTCATCCTGATTTATACCACAAAAATCTTTTTGCTAGTTCAAAAGAGTACCTGATTTTGAGTAGGGTCTTGTGTATCTTTCTACTAAGAAGTGGCTTCAATTTTGTTCTTATGTGTTTGATATGTTTTTCATCATTAATTCTTAACTGATGATGTCATTACGATAATTATGTGATTGAGCATAAGGGTAACACCATTTGTACTCTTGAGGTAGGTTATTCTAAATAGATACAATAACTTTGGAAGTACCTGATGCAGGTAGAGCATGGATATTCAAAGGTTTTGATTACATATTTTGACTTTGTGGCTATGAATTACCTTGGTATATCTACCTATTGGGTTGGTATACTTGGTCAAAATAATGATAGGGCCTATAGTTTTGGGATTGCTACCTTTTCATTCCTACCAACTTATTACCAAAACTCTTAAGTAGTGGCATAGCTTTATATAAATCATCAATAAGAGTTAGAGTTAAGGATGGTGGTTTTTCTGTAGTGGTTTTTTGGGTAAATTTTAGGTTTTTTAGGAGTAAATTATATAAATAGAGGCATTGATGGCCTTGGGGTAATTTTTCTAGCTTGAATTAGGTAATTTTTTGCTCTTATTACAGTTTCATAGCCATTGGGGAGTGTGGTGCCACCCATTGACTAAATAATGATAGATATATCACTATTTAAATCTCTTAAGTAATATAGGAAAGAATTATTGGGCTTGGCTTGACCAACACTGGAATTATATTCCATGTCTTTTGAATGAAAAAAATGAAATCACTCATGAACTCATGAGGAGCCAGGTAAATAGCAGTTAGTTGTTCAACCAGGGAGAGGTGGTCACTCTTGTATTAAAATTGCATGTATAGTTTGGTTCCTAAGCCATCCCAACCATGGATGGAATTAGGAGGTAAGCCTCTATACCATTTTAAGTCTTTACCCTTAAAAGAGGAAACAAGAAGTTTGATTGTAACATTATCTTGTACTACATTGTGGACTGAGCAAATATTAGCAATTTCTTTTATATGTTTCATGGGAGTGGTGGAAGTTTCATCAATAAAATACAAAAGTATTTTAAAATCTAAGGTGGTTATATCATCATAAATGGCCAACTTAAATGGGTTGCCTCCATTGAAAGCTATGAAATTTTGATTTCTCAAAGCCATAATGGGAGGTATGAAACTACTATGTGTATTTATAAGAGATACAAAAATATTTTTAGGATATACTTTAGTGTAAGGTACAACTGATCTTGATTTATTTTTATATGTAAATGATAATTCTTGTAAGTAATCTTTCTTACCTTTAGTAGATGATCTCATTTGTATCTTTAGCATACGTAAACCTTGATTTATTGAATCCATAAGCCAATGGAGTCACCAAATTATTTTAAAACATGTATGGGGATTGTAAAATGCTTGCTAATAATAACACCAATCTCTTAGTAATATTTTTTAAGTCCCACCGGGTGTGCCGAAAATTGTTTATCACATAGATTTTGCACCCGTCTTTGTGTGTAGTATGTTGTGTAGAAATCTAATGATATAATAAGATCACCTTCAAGTTGTATGACCTTGGAAAATTGAGGTGAAATTCCATAAAAGGCTAGCTTCCTTTCACTAAGTTTGGTGCAACTTGATAAATTACCAGTTTGTGTGTAAATTTTGCTTCTTTGTGATCTTGCTTTTAAACTAGGATTTGACTATGAAAAAAGAATTTTTAGAAATAAATTTGCAAAACTAGAAATGGTGATTGCATCAAATATTTATAGTGGATTTTAATTATTTATTTGAATGAAAATATTAGAATAATAAATATATTGAAATTTATTGGAGCAAAAACTTAGGCAAATATAAAACCAAAGGTAATATTGGGCATTTATCATATAAGGGACAAAATTCTTTATTTTTAATCAAATAATCTTTCAAAAGGGAAAAATAATACCACAGATGAAATTTTTTGATTGAAATAAGAATAATATCTTCCACAAATTTGATAAATATCCTTGCATACACAAAGATAAAACAAACAAGAAAGGCAAATCTTCAATCTATTCTTATTCTCCATGTTACAACATGTAAATAAGTTATTCAAAATGAAAAATAATCTCTCTAATTATAAAAAGATAAATGGGCTACACCATAGTACCCATATTTATATAAAATAATCTCTTAGTAGAGATGTAGTTATCAAAAAAATTATGTCCAGTTAAAGAGCAAACAAAATCTGAAAGCCTCATGCAAAGGGGTGTGATCTTCAACTGGAATGGCATCCTTGGCAAGGTAAATAGCTAAAAAAGAGAACATGAAACTATTGGGCATTCTAAAAATCTATTGGAGGCATGGATAAATTTTTTGAAACTTCATGCAACGTCCTCATGATCTTTAGTTGAATTATTTTATCTCCATCATGCAATGAGGCACCAAAAAATTAACTCCTTATTTGGAACGATAGAAAGCTTTTAGATGTTTTAAGTTTTTTTTTGAAAAACCTAACTTGTAATTTTTAATTATGAATTTTAAAAATTTTTAAGTCATCCAATTTTGATAAAACTAAAAATATAATTTACAACATGAGTTTTTGTAAGTTAAGTAATTCAAACTATGTCAAAAAGGAAAGTGCAATTTACAAGTTTGATTTTCACAACCTTTCAACATATCAAAATGGATCATGGAAATTACAAGTGCCTCTTTTTCAAAAATATTTATCAAAATGATAGTTGAAATTGAAATATGCAACTTTACAATAGTTTTTACAACAAAGGAAAATAATATACATAATGTATTTGATTGAAAGAATTAATCTACAACCATAACCTCTGAAGACTCTTTGTCCTTTTTTGCCTGTGTTTTTTCAATATATGCATCAAAGCTTTTGAATATCTCTAGGACATGATATTCATTAGGACCAAATGAGAATAGGTTACTTATTTCACATTCTACAATTGTTTTAGAGAGTTTCTTTTGTGCATACATATATACTTGAATGTATTTGCCCATTTGATCTAGTGTATTATGATACCTGATAAAATGGTGGATGGAGATCAAGCTAAATGTTTTGTCTTGTGATGACTCTCTCTCTCGACCATTCCTTTGAACTTGTCTTGAACTTCTTGTACTAAAAGGATTTATTCTTGATTATATGTTTCTTCACATTATAATTTATTAAGATAATCTTTGATGTCATAGATTGTATCTATGACCTTGTTATGTGTAGCCTTAGATTTGTTAATACTCTCTATGATTATTCTTATTCTAAATTTGGATACCCTATCCAATTCCTCATGCTTTGCATCATTTTTCATTACCTTTTATATAATTAGAGTGTCAATTTTAATAATGTCAATAGCTTTAACCTTTAGGTAGAATAGGTTTAACCTTTCTATCTCATCCTTGTATTTTCTCATTGATGTCCTCAAGGATGCCTAACCAAATTTCAGAGCTTAGTAGTATTCCATTGCTAACTCAGTGATTTTTTTTCCCTTTGAAATGAGATCTTCTACCCAATCCTTTATATCCCTTCCCATATCACCAATCATATTAATACATCAAGTGTTTCTCTATTAGAGTTATATGTAATGGATTATGGTGGTTGGGCAATAGGGTCAATGAACTTCAGTGTAGTCATCAATTATTCAACCTTATTATTCAATTCATCCTTTGTGACCTTGGCACATCCATTTTCTCAAAAAGAGAGTTAATGCTTGAGTGAATATCATGTTTCAATCCCTCTCTTATAGGATGACCAAGGTAAACTTTTTATATCTGATAATCCCCCACCACTAGATCTTCTTTTTATTTGTGTAGTGGGGGGAATACAATTTGTACATACTTCTCCCTTATTGAATCATATAGTATTCTTGATATGGTTCAATGATCCACCTTTGATCTCATTTTTTATAAAGCCAAAATCAAGTGTTATAGGGGACACCATCTACTTGTATTCATTCCCCACTGATTGTACTAGCTAATTTGGAGTGGCATCTTATTGTCTTTGCACTGTCAACTATGAATCTATAGCTAAATTTGTTATACTAGTGGCTATGATGATGATTGTTGTGTCTATTAATGATATGGCCATTTAATCTTCATCTAATGTTTTGATTACCTCTTCCCCATCTATGGGTTGAGTGACCAAATTTTTATCAATGACTTACTTTGTCTCTACCTCCTTTATGGTGGTAAGATTTATAGTGGAAATGGAAGAAATGGGTGCAATGCAAATGTATGTGCCTATTAGGGGTATGGGAGATGGAAGTGACACTAGTGGAAGGGTAATCATAGACAGTTGAAAAATTGGAACCTATGGGAGTTTGGAATCTATATCTATGAATCAATCAATCAAAGCTATGGGGACACTCATGGTTGATGAAATGGGAAAGGTGATAGGAGATGAAAATGAAGTAGTAGTTATCCCAGTGGTTGGGATGGTTATTAGGATTGTAGTTAGGATGACTAAATCCATAGCTATGTACTATTATGTGTTGTTAATTATTAATGGGGTTTTGTGGTAATTAGGGATGAGATGGAAGGAATTATAGAAGAAGGGAGTAAAATTATGAAAGAGGGAGGAATTATGGAAGAGCAAAGTGGAAGTGAAGCCTAGGTGTTCAATTATGTTGATGGAACTATTGGTAATGGATTTACTGGCATAGGTTAGCTAGTGGAAATGGAGGGGGTAATTGCTTGAGGTGATGGTGGAGTGGAAATAGGGAGAGGGGGTATTGAAGTTGGTGGAATGATAAAAATAAGAGGGGAAATTTTTTATACTTCAATAGTAGTTATGTCTTCAGATGAAATTAATATTGGTTGATCTGTTGCTACCTTTTGGCCACTAGATTACCCTATTTTAGCCTTTTTCTTTTATTTTCTCTTATTAGATACCACTAGACTATTTGTCTATTATGTTATGGTTCCACTACTAGAACCTTCTATTGTTGGTGTCACTCCCTTCTCCTTGATCTCTCTTAACTTGTCATTAATGCTCATAGTTTACTTAGTCACCTTGACCCCTTTGCTTCTAATCTAGTTGATTTTTGTATTTACTACATTGGTGGTCCTATCTATTAATGAGAAAGACTCATGGATGAACCACCTAAAAACTAGAATGGATTGAGTAAAAAGCTTGTTATCATAGTAGACCTTGTTTACTAGAGATTCATCATCTACCAAGTCCTCAAGGACTCGTACCATGTTTAAAGCCTTGATTGGTCATCCTAGAATAATCTTTCAATCTCACTTATTCTTCATCTTATAGGTCCTCCTAGTAGTCTTCATAGTAGGGAACATGGGAATATGTTGTGATCCCTAATATACTAGTAATGCTACCATTTACATCATAAAATGGCCTTGCCTCTAGATCTCGCAAAGGTCATCTGAGTTGTTTAAATGTCTACACACTTAGATTTAGATAAGGAAGGGCATGTATACCTCCCTGTACTAATGGGGAAATGGATTCCTTCTTTGTGTTTTCTCGATAACAATTTGTGAGTCTCTACAAGTTACCTCACAAGTTCTATTATATCCCATTTATTACTTACATACCTTGGTAAGGTGTAACGACAACCATTGAATCCTCCTAATATGATGTATGATTATATGGGGAATTAAATGAAATAAAATCCCTAATTATGATCTTAGAAGTAGTAGCATCATAGAATATCTTCTTTTCTAACTCTTTTTCAAACATGACTATGATGCAGTATATGAGTGCATCTTTTACCCTTCTGAAATGTTATCTACTTGCCTCAAGGGTGAGGTCAAGGTAATAATTGAAGACCTTGTTGGCTTGATTATTTACTATGTTCAACCATGGGAAGGCTCTCCCATTTTCTAATATGTAGACTATATATGAAGCCATATAGAACTTCCTTATATTCTAGACTTATATCAATTATTTATGGATGGACTCACTATTCAATTAGGCTCAGTGGATATACTACTTATTTTGATATTACCCATATTTATTGGTACATCTAGTCCTAAAATTTCTTCGCATAAAGGTTCCCAATGACTATGCAAGAGTATGATTAAATTACCCACTTCATCCTTAAAGTCTATCCTTGTCAGTGTTTTGGGCATTTTTGTAGAGGTAAACCTAGGGACTTTTAACCATTATTTATTGATGATCCTTAGACATTTAGTGTTATTGTCCTGATAAAACTTCTTTGATGATTCATGAGTTATATCTAGATAAAACTCATATTTTGGGATCAATAACACTGAGGCTATGAAGTCAAGGTCCAAGTTTAAAATCCTTTCCCCCTTGTCATTTAAAACTTCTCTCTTCTCCACATCATACTACTTTTCCAATGTGAGAACAAGCTCAAGGATTTAAACTAATAAAGGGAAAGATGTTTCCTGGGGTAGTCCACAATCATAAATGCTCTAAATCTAGTCATTTTTTAATTTGTCATTCACCCTTTTTTAAGAAATCACCTAGGTCTATGTCTATGATCTCATTAGTGTTGGATTTTAAGTTGAGTGAGAAATTAGGTCCCTTAGATTTAAATTTAATCTCTTTTCTAGACATAGATTCTAGGAAATTTGTTAGCAGAAAACCAACCATAGAGTTGGTAGGCTTTAAGATTGCAAAACATAAGTAAAAGTTATGGCAAAATTTGGTATTGCTTTTGCAAGAAAAATTTCCAATGGGGATTATGTTTCCAAAATACACTTGAAATGTCCACCAAAAACTCAAGTGGGATTTAAGCTTTCAATTTCAAGTAAGATCCCCAATAGGCTTTAGAGTTGCAAAATGTACTAGGATTGTCTACAGAGTTGTAGGGTTGAAAATGCAAGTGGAAACTCTACAAGTTTTGGAATTACTTTGGTAGGTGAAAATTTCATGGGGACTATGTGAGGAATCTCCAAGGGAATATTCTACTATTTTTATGAAAACTTAGGTCTCTCTAATGGTAAAACTTTTTGAAAATATTTTGATAAGATTTTTGAGAAATCAGACAATTTTTTGATGACACCAAGTAGACAAACTAAAACCTAACAATGTTAAGTAAAAAATAAACCTAAAATTTCTACTAGATATTAAAAACTATGGAATGAAAGATAGTTTGGAAATTTAAAATGATAGATCAAAATAACGTAGCGAGCATACAAGAATACCAGGTAGAAGATAGTAATGGTGTCATGGTTTGAGGTTGCATAGCTAAGGCATCATGCTTGGTCACTAGTAGGGTTATGGTTCTTATGTAGAGATCTAATTATCATAATTTCAAAATAAAAATGAAAATAAAAAACCCTAATTTGATTAATATAACCTCTACATTCAACGCCCTTAGGTTGATAGTTTTAGCCAGTTTGTAACTTTAGAATCCTAGAGTAATTTTAAAATTTTTCAAAATTATAATTTGCACTTTGACTTTGACTTTCCATTAGGTAGTTTGGTGTATTAAAAATGGGAAAGTAGTACTTGAGGCCCAATTTATAACTTTACAATTATAAATTGCAATTGGAGTTCCAATTTTTGGTAGGAAGGGTAGTCAATAGGAAGTAGAAATTCAGTTGTAAGTTGAAACATTACAAGTTAAAAATTGCAATAGGAGTTCTATTTTTTGGGAGGAGTGATGTGCAAGAAATGGAAGTTAGAAATAAATTTGAAATTTTGAAAATTTCAAATTAAATTTGAATCTTTTATTTCCATAGGGAAGGTGTTTGGTATAAGGCAGGCTCCATTTATAATTTGCAACTTTACAAGTTGTAAATTATAAGTAGGGTTTCAATTTTTGACAATCATGTGTTGTGTGAGAAGCAAAGGTTGGGATGTAATTTACAATTTTTAAAGTTTCAAATTACATTCCAATATTTAGCTTCTGCTAACAATGAGTAAAGTAGGAAGTAAAGGTCTTAATGTAATTTGTAATTTTACAAGTTATAAATTGCACTCAGATCTTTGATTTCTATCGAGCTTTAGGAAAAGAGTGTCTTGAGTCATTTTTAAGGCCTTTTTCTAAAAATTAATGGATCTCCCTTAGGGTAGTTTATATTTTGACATTTTTGGGATAAAAATATTAACAAATAGTAGGTGTAGGTCATCAACATAAGATTGTTCAGACCAAGAAATAAGCCAAGGGGAAAAAAATAGAGAAAATATGAAACTTCCAAAAGTAGGAAAGCTTCAAAACTAAACAGAACATCCAAAGTCTAAATTTTCCAAGTGTACAAGATTGAGGTGCTATATAATCCATAAATATTATCTACAATAGATAAATTTTCTAGAATTGATCTATTAGAGGTTTGAATTATTTCACTAATCATACTAGTATATCATAAAACCATCTTAAAGCATAGCCCTTTAGATTTATTGGAAATAATTTTGTCAAATGTTTAACATTAGAGGCATAATTAAGACATATTATATAGATAGATCAAATATTTTATTCAAGGTTACCCTTGCCATCATAAAGTGTGAATTTGGACACTAAAACTTTTGTTGGAAAAGGGTGCAAAGATATATTAGGTGAAAGAGGATTATGCAACACATCTTGCGAGTCAATAACATGAGTTTATTTTGAATTTTTTTTTCTCAATATTTTTCACTTTATAATCCAAAGTTTGAATAAATTGGAGAATATATATTATATATATGGAAAATCACCAAAGGTGATGTAAACACCACTTGTAATTGAGTTGAAAAATTGATTGTTCCCATGGAAGATGTAGCAAAATCTATTTGGTCTTTGGGGAATAATGGTTTAAAAACATATCTCATGCCCCCACTAGATGTAAGAATCAATAATCCACCCAAGGGGACATATATTATAAGTGATGCTCAATAGGGTGTGTGTGTGTGTGTGTGTGTGTGTGTGTGTGTGTGTGTGTGTGTGTGTGTGTGTGTGTGTGTGTGTGTGTGTGTGTGTGTGTGTGTGTGTGTGTGGAAAGTCACCAAAGGTGATGAAAAACCACTTGTAATTGAGTTTAAACATTGATTTTTCCCATGGAGGATGTAGAAAAATTTGTTTGGTCTTCATAGAATAATGGTTTAAAAACATATCTCATGCCCCCACTAGATGTATGAATCAATGATGTACTCAAGGGGAGGTATATTATAAGTGATGGTCAGTAGGTATATCCAATAGCCTTAATATTTGTATTAGTAGAGACCAATGGTTGTTTACTAATGATTTTGGATTCTTTAGTTTCTAATAAATTATTGAGGATATTGTGGAGATCTTCAAGATTTAAATTAATATTGATAGGATCTAGGAAGCACAATTGATTACCAAGTACAAGTAACTAAATGCAGAATTTAACTAGAAGTAACAAGTAACTAGAAATTCAAAAATAACACAGAATATGAGAGACAATACCCAATTGTATTAATACTCTTCCAGAAGGAAATACAACAAAGAAGATGCCACAGTCTTCTTCCTTACACACCTCTAGGGCATAAACAATAAATATCTTCAAGAGCTCACTCTCTCAATCACAGTCCCAACACACAACTCAAACACAGAGTTGGTGTTCACCTCCATCTAGTCAGTATCACTACTACCAGTACCACCAGTCAGTATCACTACTGCTAGTACACAAGTAATCTATGTACTCCATGACTGAGTACACACTGTACTTCAAGTAGATTTCCCATGAGCTTGCTACACCGGTTGTGTTGTTGATCTCCCTGATCTTGCTACCACCTATAAATCAACTTGGTTTTACAACACTTGTAAACCTAGATCTTGCACACACAAATACCTGCAACTCAAATAATCTTACTATTGGAAGGATCTACCTTGCCTTCCTCTTCTTGCTCTTTGAAGTGTTGCTGTCACCTTTGATCTTGCTACCCGCAAATCTCCTTTGACCTCGCACACACACATGAAGAACCCTTATCCTTGCCTCACCAAGTCCTTATGATTCTCCAAACCAGTACCCTGGTAAAACTTCTACCAGAACTTGCATAACTTGCAACTCTACCTGATTATACACACACGGCACCCCTGTGGAACTAGGAGGAACTACCCTTGCTCTCTTCACACTGAAGGAGCTAACCAAGCTCTTTCAAACTAGAACACTTTATAATACAGCCCATGAGTCTCTTAAATAGATCTCATGTAAACAATAATTAGACATCCAATTACAATAATTAGATCCATAGCTCTAAGACTAAAATTAGCCTTTAACATGCAAACAACCAGTTTGTTAACTAACTATCCATAAACTAACAGTTTTGAAACTACACATGTGACTAACATCGGTCCTTGTCTAGTTGGAGATGATCGACATCAGCCAATCCTAACTGATGTCAGTTGCTCTGCTCATTGGTTATGACCAACGTCGATTGATCAAATCAACATCAATTTCTCTACAACTCAACAACCTCTCAACAACCTCCTCCATGTCTGCATCAGTGAAGCTTTTAGCTCCACAACCTAACAATCTCTCACTTGGAGATAAATAGATGCACTGTACTTGTACCTATACATTGTTTAATTTGTTTTCTAGCTTGTATTCCTCTTCAAGCTCAACCTTGAAGACCAACCACCACAAACCCTGTGGTGCACCTCTTGTCATCCAAGTAACCTGCCGCATCCACATCTACAAACACATGTAGAAAAGAACTTGACCCTACATAGCATGTGCACCTGCTGTTGGTCCCTCTTAGATACCTGAGAATCCACTGAACTGCCCTCCAGTGCTTCTTTTTTGGATTGGCCACAAACCTACTGACAACTCCCACTATTGGGGCAATATCAGGGAGTACACATGTACTCAACCTCATCATGTGATTGGGGACCCTATTTTGTGAACTATCCATCCATAGGTGCACTTGCTGTACTGCATCCTGCATTACCCTCACACAATAATCCTGTGACAACACCAACTTGTGATCTTCCCTGTCTCTAGGATTACTCATGCCAAAGAATTTTGCTACTCCCAAATTCTTCATGACATACCACTGAACTAACTTTACCTTTAGCTCAGCAACTCCCTGTATGTATGCACCTGCAATAAGCACATCATCCACATACAGTAATAGGATAATGTAGTGACCATTATCCAACCTAGTAAAGAAACACATAATGGTTACAATGACATTGACTAAAGCCATGTTTTGTCATCCACCTGTTAAACCTGTACCACTATCCTGCAGCTTCCTCAAGACCATATAACCTGGCCTTCCATCTCATGTGTCCATTCTCTCTATTCTTTAACCAAGGTATCCATTCATCTTTTAGTGCTTTCATCCAGCTAGTAACCCTACCAAATCTCCCATTTGGTTCTACATCTTAGGAATCAAATTTCTCATTCATGCCATGCTCCCACTGTTTCATAGATCCTTCCTGCTCTGCAGTGAGCAATGAGTATAAAGAAGAGGAATAATGAATTTGAGGCTTACTTACCCTTTCAGTCCTCCATATGGACATTTGAGACTCCTTGACAGCTTGTTGTCTGCCTAAAATCCATTCCAATGACCGACCTTAATCACCACACAATCTGCATCTGACCAATGTTGGTTCCATGTGACTGTCCTGACTGCCAACACCAGTTTTCTGATCGATGTCAGTGTCTACCTATTGCTGACGTTAGTTCCTTGACTGATGTTGGTCTTACCCTACTTGACACCATCGGCTCTAGTCTGCACATGATTGACATCGGCACTTATCTATTTAATGCTGGTTCCTCCTGACTGATGCCAGTACCTGTGTTCTCCTGTGAGTGATGACTTTTTACCCGTGAGCTCTCTTTGTATCAAAACCCTATCCAAACTTCCCTGCTTAGAGTTATTTAGTCCCATCTATTGATCTCTGTCCATCATCTCCTCCATAAACACCAAGGCTTTTTAGTTCTTAATTTTATCAAAGAGATATGTCTTTCGCTTAAGAACATGCATCTCCTTCTTGCTCTTGTGACCAAGCCTATAAAGCCACGTCCTCACAATAGAAGAAGAATCAATAATATAATTAGATAGATAAAGGATACCTACTTTCTTACCACCTACTAATTCAAGTGCATCTACTGTGAGAGTTTCTATGCATCTCTCATCACCCAACTTCCCTGAAGAAATTAACCACATCTTCAAGACTGGGACCTGCATGACCTCCTTCAACACCCATGTGTTGGCTGTCTATTATTTCAGCCCCACTTCCCCTTTGCCAAACCTTTGACAAGGCACACCAGCCCCTAAATAAATCTTTTCAAAGTCTCTAAAGACCTTAACATGGAAAAATACTCTATTTCAGGCTGCATGGAAAGAGGCAATAGAATCTATAAAACAAGATTCTACTTTATCCAAGGAACATCCCAGAGCATCTTGTGCAATAACACTTACAACATATACTTCTTCAGTTCCTTCATGCTGGTCTTCTACCAACCAACAATATTTCTTTACCTTCTCTTTCTTTCTATAACACCGTAATTGACTATTCTTTCTTTTGAATTCCTTCATATTTCATTCTACCATTGTTATACTCTCACTCAATCAGAAACCCTTGAGAGTGACCTGTAATCAAACACAAACCTACTCCCTGCAACCTGGCTCTGATACCACTTGATAGGATCCTACTCCTCAATAAGAGTACAATATGATTACCTTGTATAAGCAACTAAATGCGAAATTTAACCAGAAGTAACAAGTAACTAGAAATTTAGAAATAACATAGAATATGAGAGACAATACTCAATTGTATTAATACTCTTCCAAAAGGAAATACAACAAAGAAGATGCCACAATCTTCTTCCTTACACACCTCTAGGGCTCCCACACCTCTAGGTCATAAACAATAAATCTCTTCTAGAGATCACTCTCTCAATTATGGTCCCAACACATAACTCAAACATAGAGTTGGTGTTCACCTCCAACCAATTAGTATCACTACTGCCAGTACCACCAGTCAGTATCACTACTGCCAATACACAAGTACTCCACATACTCCATGACTGAGTACACACCATACTCCAAGTAGATCTCCCATGAGCTTGCTACACTGGTTGTGTTGTTGATCTCCTTGATCTTGCTGCCACCTGTAAATCAACTTGGTTTTGCAACACCTACAAACCTAGATCTCACACACACAAATACCTGTAACTCAAATGATCTTACTATTGGAAGGATCTACCTTGCCTTCCTCTTCTTGCTCTTTGAAGTGTTGTCACCTTTGATCTTGCTACCCCATAGATATCCTTTGACCATACACACACACATGAAGAACCCTTGTCCTTGCCTCACCAAGTCCTTATGATTCTCCAAACTAGTACCCCGGTGGATCTTCTACCAAAACTTGCACAACCTGCAGCTCTACCTGATCATACACACTTGGTACCCTTATGGAATAAGGAAGAACTACCCTTGCTCTCTTCACACTGAAGGAGCTAACCAAGCTCTCTCAAACTAGAACACTTTACAATACAGCCCATGAGTCTCTTAAATAGATCTCATGCAAACAATAATTAGACATCCAATTACAATAATTAGATCCACAGCTCCAAGATTAAAATTAGCCTTTAACATGCAAACAACTGGTTCATTAACTAACTATTCATGAACTAGCAATTTTGGAACCACATAGGCGACTGACGTCGGTCCCTGTCTGGCTGGAGATGACTGACATCGACCGATCTTGACCGATGTCGGTTGCTCTGCTCACTGGATATGACTGACGTTAGTTTCTCTGCAACTCAACAACCTCCTCCATGTCACATCAGTGAAGCTTTTAGCTCCACAACCTAACAAATATGCTCTTGAAATATTGAAATAAATATAATGTTAACTTGATCTACTTTCTCATAGTCATTATTATCATTTGCATCATTATTTTCATGATTAAATTCATCTTATATGGGAATATTTTTAGATTTTTTTCTCATTATCATTATTGGCACTCTCATTATTTGGAAAATTTGATAGGGCATTAGCTTGACACATCTTAAGTGGTAGAAGAGGAAGCTCAAGATGTTTAATAGGTATTCCACCTATTCAAGCATTATGTCTAGGTTGTTTATAATTATTAATGTAAATATATGAATAATTATTGTAATCTTAAACTCTCTAAGGCTAAAAATATTAGATCAAGCTATGGTTATGCAAGAAGACTCAGAGATCATTTCACCAAATGTTTAGCCCTTTTTGGAAAAAATTAAGAGGAGAATAGCCTAATCAAATAAATGGATATTCTATTATAAAAGTAGTACAATTATATAATTTAGATTCACAATATTCTGATATAATTATGAATTATAAAAGTATGCTAAATATAGAAATTAAAATGCCAAACAATAATTTAAATGTAGCAACATGGACTATTATCAAGAGATTATTCAAATATATATGTCATATGTTTCAATATATTAATATTTATCATGTGCATGCATATCTTTTGTGCACAGTAACAACTTCCATTTCTAACCATGCAATATTGTTAACCAGCCTAGTTAGATTAGAATGTAGTTGGCCTATTTTGAGTTAGTAACAACATAGGAAGTTATAAGTGACCTGACATAGCTGGCTACCTAAAATAGATCAAAATTCACAACTACTACATCTTCAATCTATATTATGGGTACATCTATATGGAAAAGGGTTGATTACTTTCATAATTTTTATCTTTTTAATTCCTTTGCTGTGAGATTAATTTAATACTTGTTCATTAAGTTTGTATTGTAATATTTTTCAAGTTAATCTCTATGATAGTATGTAATGAAGTATTTTTATTAATATAAGAATAAGATATTTATTATTTTACTAAATATTTCAATGTTTCTTATATGAACTACATAGGATCTAAATGTTTTTAGTCATACTATGAAATACTCCATGTTCTGTAATTATCAATGCTGAGTTTTGTTTTTGTGTATTTGTGTTCCTACCACTAAAAATATCTATGATATAACCTTAAATCATGTGAAAACCCTATTATTTATCCATATAAACCTTTAATAGGTCTATAAAAGGTCCATTAATATGTTTTTTTGTCAATATCGTAGTTGGCTATCCCCTTAATTAGAAAGTTCAGGTGATCTAAGAACCTTTGCTAATAATGGTGCAGTGGGCATGGAACTCACTGATAAAGGGTATATTGCATTGGTTGCTAATTCAAAGAGATATATAAGCATGGATATATCTAAAAATTAAGGATTTCATATGAGAGGTAAGGAGGATAAGAAGTATTATTAAATCAATTATTCAAGATCATCTATATGTAGATGTCTATGAGATATTTTGGTGTGAGATCCCATGTTTACTAGTTACAAGGGTGGAAATATTGGAACATTTTTTATACCAACCAAGTTCACACAATAAAGAACTAACTAAAGAAAAGATCAAAATTTTACAAATATTGGATGCACCTTGGGCATGCATGATTGACTACCTAGTGGACATAACCATTTTTAGTTATATAATTGAACTCATAGTACAAGGTTGTATTACCTTTGAAGCTATAAAGGATCAATTTATGAGGGGAATCTAAGGTAAATTTTTATTTCCTTTTCTCATTAAAATTTTGAGTATATAAAAATCCATGGTGTATACTCTACCTAATATGGAGTAGTCACATGGGTGCCATGGGGATGTGTGCAATAGAATTATGAATAGAGAATAGATGATGAGGAAGGCTTGAAACTAGACTCAAGATGTTGAAGTGAATAGAACAATATTTGAAAAATACTCAAGATCTAGAGGAAGCACTACAATAATAGATGAAGAAGACCTTAAATCTAGATCAAGCACTACAACAATTAAAAAGGTGGAACCAAAGTAAATATACCCAATTCGTTGTGAACCTGAGAGGTAGTAGTAGTAGATTAGGAGTAAAGAGTGAGAGAGAAGAGGAGAAAGAGAAGATAAGTGTGAAGAGACAAAGTGAGAATCCTAGATCAAAAAGATATGAAGAGAAAGAAAGTAATGTAGAGTATGAAGAAAGAGAAGAGAAGTAAGAGATTAGTGTGTTAGAATAGTTAGGATAAGGTTTATAGCCTTGGACAAGGTTACTAATAGAAGGAAGCAAAGTGTCCTATATTTGTAATACCAGTATAGGTTGAAGTGATGAATAAATAGTTGAAGGAGGTTTAGACCATTTACTCAAGAATAATGCATCTCTTGAGCCCTATTTATTTAGAGACAGTCATACTTTAGTTGCTAAAGTAAAAGACTAATATTGGCCTGATCTAGAATAGATAAAAGTGTACAAGAAAATCTAAAGATATTGAAGAGAGTCCACTAAGAGAGAAAACAAAAATTTTAAAGAGAACAACATCAATACATCAGATCAACTCTATTGACAGAGACCAACCCAATTATCCTACGGTAGGTTGTAACATTATTGGAAGTGAATTACGATGGTGAGTTTTAAGTTTTAACTTCATCAAAATCACCCAGCACCACTTTAGGATCACATCTATAATAATTCCATCCTTTCTCATAAGGATCATAAACACACTCACCATAGATTTCTATGAATAAGCATGCATAATAATAGTAGGTTCCTATGACTACACAAGCACTAGGTATGATGCTTCAACCTGGAGCTTTTATCAGTCCAGTGCCCTATGATGGGTTCTTGAACCCTAAATATTATCTTTTTACCTATTCAATGAAATAGAAAGTTAAAGTAATTATAGATGAAAATATCATGAAGTACAAATTAATTGGTTCTCTACCTATAAGATCCTTAAAATTTGTCTATCATAAAGATACCAATGCAATGACTTTAGACTAGGTATAGAAATGGTTAATCACTAATTTTAAGGTAAATAAAAGCATAATTTAAACTATATAAGATCTAAATGAGATCCGATAAGGGCCTAGAGAGATCATTGAAGATTATGATTACAAATTTTTAGATGTCATAAGCAAGGTGGGATTTATTATAGAATACAAGGATAAAGCCACATAGTCTGTCAAAGTTCTAGGACCTCACATTAGATTTATTATATCCTAGACATAGTATGGTGCTAAATCAGATGCCCACACTACTATGATCAGAGTAGAATAGATCAATAATTATGGTGATGTGACACTTGCTTCATCTAAGGTATAATATACACAATAAACCCTTCTCCAAAATCTTGAACAATATCAATATAGGACTGACAAACAAAATTCATACATCTAGTGCATAGAATGTATTTAGTCTAAACATCATAGAAATGAGTTTCCAAAACTTAAAAATCAATTCTAAAAAAATTTCCAAATGGTAGGTCACTCTATTGGAATTTTTAATTTAATACAACATTGTATTAAGAAGCCATAGAGTTTGCATTGTACATTTTGTAAATCTGTGAATCATGAAGACAAGGATTTTTGGGCCTTATAGTAACTCAAGGAAGATTTTACTAAAATGTCTTTGTAGTCATAGTTTATTAGGCAAATGCTACAACACAAGCTACATCTTGATTAGAGATATCTCTCACTAATACTTCATAAACTACTACTATTTTGGATTCCAAAATATAGTCTTATCAAACACAAGGATTGGCTACTAGACCATCCACTACATAACAATGGAACATTGTTGCATAGTCCTTCACACCTAAATATTCATCTCTCTATATCCCTATTATTCCCTAGGCATAACAAGCTAGTTGGGATCCAAACCCACCATAGACCTAATATGTTGGGTATCATAGATACCAACATCAATAGGGTTGGAATGCACCACAAAAACATAACCACTTTTGAGCCACAACAACAAGGTGGTTAGGGTTTCTAAGGTACCAAAGGAGGAGGAAATTATTAAGGTAGATATAGAGGAGGTGCATAAAGAGGATGAGGGAGACAACCTATTAGGTGATATCTATGTGGTGAATTAAACCATGTACAATAGAACTACCCATAGAATCCTCAGTTATAATTGTATTGTGCCTAATGCAAAACTTTAGATTGGTAGAGGACTAACTATTTCTAGAGGGTCAATATAAAGACAAAATTGTGCACAATGTCAACCTGGTCCAATCATATCCAAGAGACAATGTATTATCACAACACATCACACATTAAAAGCATGTAGAACAAGAACTTCCTTTATTATATATTTCTATCAATAGTGGGATATATAAAGTGTGGCCTGATAAGTATCCAAATCTTAGTGTTAAGCAAAACCTTATGGAAAAAGTGATGTAAATTCTCAAGAATCTCCAACATTGAGGGAACACTAAAGGAGATGATGTGGCCATAGATGCGTAGATGTATGGACATATTGTGTGAATCCTATAATAGGAAGGAGTTATAACCACACTAACTTGATAAAGCTCCTTAGTACCTTGAAAAATGAGGATATATCCCATAATATAATTAATATCTTGCACAATCTATTAGAATATGCATAGGAAGGCCAAAAACTAACTGATAAGATGGTTTGGTATGTGAAGACCAATAAACCATAGGATATCAATGCAAGAATGGACATTGAAGTAGCTAGATCTAAAATACCAAATATTGTATTTGATTTTGGCATCATAGTCAACATGATTCCTAGATCCACTTGGGATGTCATTAGATGACCTATGCTAAGTTATAATCCTATGACACTTAGCCTTGTAGATTATGAGAAGGTAGAACCCATTAGATGGTTAGAAGACATGGAGATTAAAGTCATAGAGCTTAGCTTACAAGGTGACTTTGATTTCATTGACATGAAGACTACCAAGACTCACTATCCTAATCTTAATGGGAAGAAGTGGGCCTATGATGGGTGGATGACTATAAATATAATCATGAATAAGCTTGAATCACATTAAGATGACAAAATTATCATTATTCTCTTGAATAAAGTAGATTTAAAGACATTTATCATCCCCAAGGAGCCATATTCCCTCTATGTAGTCATAGGAATAAGCTATATGAAAGTGACAACAGATGATAGGCAACAGGTTATGTGAGCTACAGACTACAATTTTCTTTATAATTAACCTAGTCTATAAACACAAGTTTTATAATATATATAATTACCAAATACACCTCTATGAAGTACTACATAAAACCATCAATTGAAGAAGCAAGAAATGCACTTGATATCTATGAGGTTTCCAACATAGTCTAAATTTGATTTCATCTATAACACAAAGTACACTGATAAAGATTACATAAAACTAGCACCTGACGATACACTACCTTGGGATAGCATATCTTTAGTAAGTAGAGATTTAGATACACATATTTTGAATTGAGATAAAGGTAACCATGAACTATGACCTTTATTTATGGCATCTACAATAAAAAATTAGATACCTTAATACTTCACAACTAAAGATGTAGGTGAAATCCTTGTGAAATTTCAACTACATATCCCTGATATGAATCATACGGCCAATGATCTTAATTATGTGCTCAAAGTGGTTGTTTCGAGTTGGTGGTTAGTGTATAGAGAAGGACACATGACATGGGACCAATCCTATGATTTTTTTATCACAAGGTTTTAGCTACCAGAAGAAGTGTGATAGGAGTGGCCAATTTTCTAGGAAGGAGAGCCTCCTGAGTTTCATATCTACATGTATGTTGAGGTCTATATGGGAGAAGGAATAGCTACCAAATACTAACCTCATAGTTTTATGTATACTCTTGGGGTCATTCCTAAGGTATGTTACATTTACAAAGAATGTAAAAAGGAAATCAAGATTTGGGCACAAATACAAATTAATTTTATACAGACCTTTGTATTTTAGAGCGATCATTCCATAGTCCATGGAACTCTACAAAAAATGGAAACTTCCTATGCCAAAGATGAATTGAAGATTTTCCAACTCTAATAGATTATAATTTAAAATTGAATTGAGTCTATAACTTAGAAGAGACATCAAATTTATATACCCTACTTCAGTAGTAATAGGGAGCAATCCAATCATATCACTAGATCCAAGACCACTTAGAGGAGAAATCTGACCAAGAAAGTGAAGATGATATGGATCTTCAGGATCTATTTATAATAAAAAGGTACCTATAACCACTACCATAGGAATCCATAGAACAAATAGAAGAAGATAGGATGTGATAGATTCATTTTTTGGAATTAGAGGTTGAATGACAACTTTGTGACACCATTCCTAAAGGCGAGTGTAAGAATTACCAAGAGCCTCTCAAAAAACATATTGGGAACACTGGTATGGAGGAGATACCTAAGTTGGATCATATTGGTGATTACTAAACACAAGATAACATCTCAAAAGTATTATATCTTTTAAGAGATTATCAGGACATATTTCCAACCACATTCACCAAAGTCAAAGGTGTCAATCCCTCTCTTGGAAAAATGCACATTGAAATTAAAGAATGTGTAAGGATAATTAAAAATTTTCCCTATGGTCTAAATTCCAATATGAAAATGAAGTTCAGGAAGAATTAGATTGGATGCTTATAGTAGGAATAATTTTTCCTATGTAAAAAGATGATTGGGTAAGTCTTATGGTGGTATAGCCAAAGAAAATAGGAGAGATCAAGAATTTCAATGATTATCACATCTTAAATGATGCTTGTGTTAATGATCCCTTCCCAATTCCATTCACCGATGAGGTACTAGATTTTGTTGCAAGTCATGAGGTATATTCATTCATGGATGGATTTAGTGGCTACCACCAAATACCTATCATAAAGGAGGACCAAACAAATACTACCTTCACAATAGAGTGGGGATCATTCACCTATAAGGTAATTCCATTCGACTTGAAAAATGCACCAGTGTTGTTCTCTACAGCCATTGTTACTATGTTTAGGGATCTTATTCATGACTTTTTAGAGGTTTACCTAGATGAATGGGTAGTTTTCTCATTGTTTAAATAACACTTTTGATGTTAGAAAGGTGCATATCTCTAAGGATATCTATGAATTTAAATAAATGTTTGTTTTTCACACCATTTAGTGTTTTACTTGGTCATGTAGTTTATAGTAGAGGTATATTAGTTGATTAGGCAAAGATCGCAGTGATAGTTGGTATGCCACCACTAATTACTACATATAAAATTCAATCCTTCTTAAGGTATATGGGGTACTATCACAAATTTATTAAAGGATATGATGTGATCTCAACACCATTAGAGAAGTTGCTATAAAAGGGAGTACAATTTTTGTGGACTCCCAAATGCTAGACAACATTCATAGACGTTAAGCATAGATTGGTCACTATGCTAATTTTAATATTTATTGACTAGAATAAATCATTTCATGTCCATTTTGATGCTTTAGGGATTGCACTAGGAGTAGTTCTCACACAATCAAGAGAGGGAAGATCGAACCAGCCAATCCATTTTGCAAGCAAAAACATATATGTTATTAAAAATAATTACACAACAACTAAGTAGGAATAATTGAACATCATGTTTGCACTACAGAATTTTGACATTACCTCTTGGTGACACCCTTCAATCTATTTACAAATCACTAGTATATATGATACTTGATCAATAATCCCCTATTCAAAGGACACATTTATATATGGTTGATGTTATTCCAGAATTTCTAGTTTCTTATCAATGTAAAGTTAGGGCATGAAAATATAGGCCTAGATCATCTGATTAGGCTGACCAATGGTGAATAACCTAAATAAATCCTAGAGTCCCCTGATAGCCATCTATTTTAGGTTACTATGATACCAAAATAGTTACAATATATCGCATAATTTTTGGAATAGGGAGCCTTTCCTAAATATTATATAAAGAGGGAGAATAAATAGTTGATTATGAAGAACTCCCTTATAGTATAATTAAAGGTTATCTCTATTATTTAGGGAAATATGAGGTCTTACACAAAATTTTCTTAAAACATGAGAGACCATAGATCCTTTAGGAAGCACATCAAGAGGTTACAAAATGCCACTTTTTATGGGATGCCACTACAAGAAAGGTATTATAGAGTGGATTATGGTGGAATTACCTATTTTGAGATGCACATCAGGTTGAAAAATAGTGTAAAGTTTGTCAAATAAGGGTAAAAACAAATTAGTGAGATGAAATTCCCTTAGAACTATATGAACAAAATAATTCAAGTTAAACCAACCAGTTCTCTTATATGACAGCAGATTCAATAATTTTTTAGGCAAATTGAACATCAAGTGGAAGGGTCCATACATTTTCCATGAGATATCATAGATAGGTATAGTATTTATGCATGATTTACAAGTAAATATCTTGTCAAGTTGAGTTAATATTTGTAGACTAAAATTCTATAGGTAGTAAAAATTTAACCACAATAATAACAAGTGTAGGATCACACTAGGTTAGCTTAGGATGTCCTTTTCAGTTATTATGTGTTTTGAATGATTTGATTTTTTTATTAGGTTAGAGGTGTGTCAATAAATATCATGTATAAGTATTCATAGAGTAGCATATCAAGCTTTATGGCAATATGACATTCGTAGGTAAGCAAAGAAATGGTAGGAAGTAACAACTAAGTTTGAGAAATGATAGGTGCAATTAGCTTAGATTTTGATAAATGTTAATAATAGCTAGCTATGAACCTTAATGGTAAGGTAGGTGATTAATAGTTTAGGTCTTATCAAAGAGATGATGGTTTACTATCTAATCAAGTAATATTGGCAAACAATGTCAAACCAATCAAAGGCCACATCACATTAGGATCATTATTGAATACCAGAGTGGCTACTAGCTATGCAAATTGATGATAATTCAACTTAGTAAGATTGTATCTATTTAAATCACATGATTAGAAATTGAATGGCACCAAAATATATTTAAAGTGATGTGATCTAAAGCTCATATGCTATAAGTTATAAAATCAAGATGTTTAGCTTGTTGCCGTCATAATTACACTAAATTTTCAAGTGAGATCAATTTTTTTATGATAACCTATGTATCCAACAATGAGATAAGAGTCAAATGGAAGCTTAAAATTAATCTATCATAACAGCATACACCATGGTAGCCATTGATGTGGCTCACTTGATATTTCTATTTAATGATTCACACAAAGAGGATATGGGCATCAGATTGGCACTATATCAAACAAGGTTTTCTAACCCTGAAGCACTCAATTTCATTTGGGTCATTAAACAAAGATTATATTCTCCTCAACAAGTTCAAGGCACATAACCCCTAGCATTAGTACATCAAAATCCTTTTTTCAACACTGATGTGGAGCAATTAATTCATTTGCCTACCTTTGGTGATTTGGGTGAAGTCATACAGACTTTACTCAACCACTCCAATGATAGGAAGATTTATATTTGCTAGGACATCATAGTGTACATCAACATGGTTATAATGGCACATGCAATAGGCCTCCCCTGTGAGAGGTAAATCCATGGATACATACAAGTCCAAGGCACCACCTATTTTTCTAGAGGTGTATGAAGCTTATCATGGAAGCATCATTGGATATTTCATAATTATCATTAGCCATATAATTAGAAGGTACAACTACCTTTCAAGAGAGCATTACACAGAAAGATGCATCATTAGAGAATAGAGTTGCCTAGTTGACATCTAAGAATGTAGAACTATGAACCAACCTCTTTTAGGCTTGTCATTTCATTGAAGATGCCTACCCCACCCTAGTGAAACAAGTCGTAGATGTGGAGAGTCTATCTTCTACATGCAAGTTTCCATTATTCCTTACATAGTTAACCTAAGATTGGTAACATACTCAGTAACTAAAAAGTATACATACCCAAGGTTTGAGAATTAAATCTAATACTACACTCATTTTATAGTTATTATATGAATATCATAAGTCTATCCATGTTGTATATTTATAGGCAATACAGGTATCTTAGTGCCTATTGGACTGGAAGCAAGATCTAGATAGCATTTAGGGCAACACATATTCAACATTCCTAGAAGTTATAAGCGCCATAACAACCATCCTCAATAGACCAGCTCTGTGGATGACCTAGATATCACACTTTGGGCCTCTTCTTCTACCAAGGACATCATGTTAGTGAATTTATATCAGTGGTAAATGCATACCCAATGCATTAATTTCATTGATCTTCAAGTGCATAGGTTTGTTGATAATCTCAATGACCTTCATCAAGATATTTCTCAATAAAATCTTACTACCCACACTACTTTTACAACAACTATGGATGAAGACCTCCAAGCTTTACTTCTCTCCCAAGGCCACCTGTGAGCATTACTTTGTCTCATTTAGGATATTCTATTGGATTGGAAAGATTTTAAAGTTGATTTATCAGCTTTTAATTCTATGATTATGCTTATGCTTAATACTCCCAAATTAATTTTACCATATAAATTATAGGCCCAAATTCAATAATACAAGGTTCCTCTGACACATTTTTCTTCAACCCCTATCTAGTTAGACTCAACTCTTCTCACTTATTAAATAGTGCACAAATATCACAATTTTAACATTTTGATAATATGTTTTTATTCTTGGATAGATACATAGTGAGTCATAGGTAACTACTTAGTTAAAAACCCATGATGGTGGCTATGTAGTGTATAAAATGTGAAAATAGATAAATAGTTGCCTAGGTGATATGTGACTCATGGGAGTCCTCCTATCTTTTTGGCAGCGTTTTGTGTTATTATGATGTTGTCTCAGCATGAGACAATAATTTAAGTTTGATAATTTTTTAGTGGGAGATTATTTGAATATATATGTCATATGTTTAAATATATTACTATTCATCATGTACATACATATCTTTCATGTATGGTAACAACTTTCATTTCTAGCCATGCAATCTTGTTAACTAGCCTAGTCAGATTGGAATGTAGTTGGCCTATTTTGAGTTAGTAACAACAGAAGAAGTTATAAGTGACCTTGCATAGCTGGCTACCTAGAATAGATAGGAAGTTGAAACTATAACATCTTCAAGCCATATTATGGATGCATCTATAAAGAAAAGGGTTCATTGCTTTTGTAATTATTATCTTTGTAATTCCTCTAATATGAGATTAATGTAACACTTGTTTATTGAGTTTGTATTACAAAGTTATGAAATTTAATCTCTACGATATTATGTAATGAAGTATTTTTATTAATATAAGAAGAAGTCCTCTGTTATTTTCTTAAATGTTTCCATGTTTATTATATGAACTACATAAGATCTAAATGTATTTAGTTACACTATGAAATACTCCATGTTCTGTAATTATCAATGCTAAGTTTTGTTTCTATGTATTTATGTTATTGACACTACTAAACTCTATTATACAGCCTTAAATCATGCTAAAACCCTATTATTTATTTGTATAAACCTTTAATAGGTATGGACAAGGTCCATTAATAGGTTATTTTTTAGTATTGTGGTTAACTATCCCCATAATTAGCAAGTTCTAGTGATCCAAGAACCTCTGCTAACATGAAGAAGAAATAATAGTTAGCTAATTTACTCATGAATATGAAAATATATAAAATAAAGGTTTATAAGGATACAATTTGATATTCTTTTATGATTTATTAGATTCTAAAATTTAGATCTTTATAATCCTAGACACTACCATCAATATCTAGACACTATTATCAATGTTTTAGTCTTATTTTTCATGCTTATGTCCTATAAAAAATATAGTTCCTTTTATGGAATACCAACTACACTTGTTAGGGTTCATTTTCACCTTACAAATTATGTACTGATATTATATAGTGTTAGGTTTTGTATATTAGGATTTTTCTCAAAACCCTAAATCCTCCAACTTAACATGTCACCTTGAAAAATAAGGGTTAATAGGATCAATTGAAATCAAGATAACATAAAATACCTTTCTAAAAATTAGTGTTGCCTACATATCCATATATTCTAAAGGGGGCCTCAAAAAATGTAGTTTTCCCCTTATGTGGGTTTGTGTGTGAACAATTGTGCAATATGTTATATATGAGTGCATGTATTGTCATGGATTGTAACTTAAAAAATAATGCTCATGGGTTTATTTTTGAATGTTTCATACCTATAATAAGACTAATCCTATGACTAATTTTTAAATAGGAGAGAATAAGGCAATTTTATAAGCTTAAGAGGTGATTTGCTTGGTATAAGATAGATGTGTGCTTGATTTTTGATTTTATGACAATGAATGATCTTTTGATTATATTTATACAACACATTTTGAAATTTTATCACTAGATGGTTAATTAATAGAAATAAGTTGACTCATACATATTAAAAGATTTGTAAATTTGACTATTTGTAAGGCTTAGACACTAGCATCAGACCTAGAACATTAGCGTCAATGTTAGTGTCATAATTTAGATGATAGTGTTCAAGAGGATATATGTAGACACTTAAAATCATGCACTTCATGTTGATTCAAATTATTAGGACCATTGTAACCCCAAAAAATTGTAACCAATAACCAATTATGATCTTGATTATTATTCACAGACATTCTAGACACATTCATTGCCTCTATTAACACTTTCAACCTTACCAAAATCACTTTTCCTCTAATGATTAATTAATTACCTAATCTACCCCTAACATAAAATTTCATGGATTTGGAATTATCTATTTTCTAAATGCACAAATTAAATTATTGCCTCATGTAAGGTGAAATCATCATACTAAATATGTATGTAAGAGATATTAGAAGATATTACACCCCTATTTCACACTCTTCCTCTTACACCCCTCTTACACATTCAAGGAGGAGTCATGATTTGAATTTCTTACATTTATATGATATACTCTATCCCTTTTCTTCCACATTCCATCTCTCTCATTTATGAAAATGGAGGACTAATCTTAGGACCTTGATATTCATCTCAGGATAGATGGTCCATAATCATTTACCAACTCTATAAATGAAAGGGCATTCACACTCTTTCACCATAACCAAAAAATGTAGCAAATTCTTGCCAAATCTCAAGGCCATCACTCAATAATTACCTCAAGTGGACAAGAAGAGAGATTGTCCATGTGGAATCAACATTTCTAAAGACTAATAGTTCATAAGTTTAGCTCAAGCCTCTTCAAATAAGTTAACAAGTAAATCTTCAAAGAATGTTTAAACTTATTTTTGTCTTCTATTTTGTATTTAATTTTTGTTTGCCATAGCTCATCCTATGGAATAAGCTTAGTATGTTAGTTCTTTAAATTTTTTATTTCATTTTGGTCACTAAAAATGATCTAACCTACTTTGGATTCATTTTCTTAATATTTTCATGTCCAGTGGGATCCAAACACACCCCACGACCTCTTATAAGCCATTCATGTTCTTCTAGTCAAAATAACTAACCTATCAATTACGTTAATTCATCTTTTTTATCTAAAAAATTGTTAATTTCTATCTCGAGTCAAAACATCAAAATTTGATCTATATAATAGTGAATACAGGCACCTTAATAGTGAAATCATCTAGGTAACTATGAATTTGTAATCTTCTATTTATCTATTTTTATGCAGATCTAAAAAATGGTGAAATTGCATACCATATAAGCAAAATTGTAGACAATAGTAGTGAAATTATTAGTAAGATTGGTGAAATTGTTTTTGGTTTCTTATTTGTCTAGTTTTCTTTGTAATTTTTAGAAAATTGTAAAATACCTACATATTAGTATAATCACTCAAGATAATAGCTAAATCATTTATGTTATATTTTCCTATTTTTTTGTATTTTGTGGTAAATAGAGAAACTGGCATACATATCAGCAAAATTAATCTAGATAACAACGAAAATGTTTATGTTTTGTTTTCTCATTTTTGTAGTTTTTGGCAAACATAGAAATTGGCATACATATAAATAAAATCACTCTAGATAAAAATAAAATCATGTTTATTTTATTTTCCACTATTTTTTATAATTTATGGTAAATAATAAATTGACATACATATCAGGGAAATTGCTCTAGAGAAAAAATAAATAAATTTTGTTTTATTTTACCCTTTTTTGTAATTTTTGACAAATAGATAAATCATCATACATATCCAAAAAATCATCTAAAGGATTAGTGAAATTTTCTAATAGATCAATGGATTCATTCTACACAAAATTGCCCAACTTTCTAAGGTTCACTCAAGATCATATAGACTTATTTTTTTATGTTTTTTTAAACTACTTGTTTTCTCATGAATTTTTAGAATATTCCATAATTTCATCTTATTGTTGCATATAGTTTTTGCAAAATATAAAACATGATGGTACTAATATGTTTTTTTGTAGTTTAGCATTTTAAAGCATTTCCACAAGTTTTATTTGTCAAAAATCATATTTTCAAACTTCTAATCACTTATGTTGAATGATAATGGCCAAAAGTAGATTTTAGACCTATAAGCACTTATTATTTATCTTCATAGTACTTTGAATTTGAGATTAAAAAAATAAAATTCAATTTGGGTTCTAAATAAATGTTTACTTCTAAGTCATTTATTTATCATACTCTTTTCATTTGTTTGTGTGATACCTTCACATATATACTCTCCCTTTGATAGGGTGACTCAAAAATGTGAAGGTGATTACTTGATTTATCCCAAAGATTTGTCTATTATTCCCTTCATTTTCCCTCTTGGGGAAATTTTGTGAATCAAAATGGCAATACCTTTTTCTTTTGACTATGTGGGGTGGATTTTATTTCCTTGTCACAAGTCCTTAAGGTGCAATGACTAGGAGTTCATACACCAACATTTGTACCAACTACACTTATTTGGTGAGGTATATAAATTGAGGTTATGTCAATGGTATCTAAACTGAAATCCCTTGGTTCTTGATTTTTTTGGTATCACTTCATTAAAATCCTATGAATGAAGTGGTTGTGAAGAGACTAGACCCTTTGGTGAATGGACCATTAAATATTGACATCCAATTGATAGATTTGTTCCCCTCAAGGACCATTTATAAATCTAAAAAAAATATATATTAGAAGCCTCTTTGCCATGAAACAGTCACTGATACAAGGGTGTAAAGGTAACAACCTTGGGAGATTTCCTTACACATATAAACCTTTGAAATAAGGTTGGGATTAAAACACCACCATAATTAAGTTTAATTATTTAATGGACCCTTAAACTTTTAATTCTCTCAAAGGTGAGTATATCAAAGGCTCGGTGACTTGATGTAATCTTGATATACCATTAAAATAGGGTCATATGCCTGAATTTGGTTTTCTTGGATGTTGTGTAAAAACCATTTTGTATTTGAACCAAGTTAAAACTTGAAAAAACAAATTCCAAAACATTGTCATACCATACCTACAATAATAAGCATTACTCTACCTAGTTTTTAGGTCAAAAGTCATTCCCTTCTAGATGCCTTATCAAACTTTGTCCAAAATACACTCTTATTATCTAAATCATGTTGTTATGTCATCCAATTTGATTCAAAAACTAATTTATTTCAATGTATAACTTCAAACCAATTAAAGACAAAGATCCAAATTCTTGTATGAATCATGACACTATGTCATCCAAATCAAAACCAATTATAATTTGAAGACAAATTCAAATTCTAGTCTAAGCTAAGTCCAAAGTCAAATAGGGTTGATCAGGTTAAGCCAAATTAAATAAATTAGACCTTCTCCAAAACTCAAACACATCTCAACTCTTCTTCTAAAGTTAAAATTTAATCAATTGTCCAAATCAAATCAAGTTTAATTGAAGTCAAGTGTTCAAAATGAATGCAAGTCAAACATTATCCAAGTTACATGCCTAATTCAAAGTTCACACAATTTTAAATCAAACCAAAATTCCAAAATACAATCTAACTTGTTGAAAGTATTTAATGTACCAATATTTGTGCACCCTTCCAAAAAAAAATTTGATTCACACACCTTTCTTGTTACATCACAATTTATCATTAAGCAAATTTACTTGATTATCCATGGATTTTTATGGTTGGTAATTTGATTTGATTATTATTTAACTAAGTTGTAAGTCATATTTTTGTATGAGATATTTGTATATTTCTTTTATTTCATGATTGTATTATTATGAGTTAGTTGTATTTTATATTATTTACATCATGCTCATGTTGATTGTTATTACAAAAGTATTTTATTATATATGTCAGGATGTTATGGACTAACTAAATGATCATCATGTGTTTGACACAGGAGAGATTCATCCCTTAGAGCATGACAGAAGGAAAGCATCATCGTAAAGGGTGAGGTAGATAGAGGTGTTGGGGGATGATAGAGGAATGGCTAGAAACCATGCACACACCACATTACATAGTACATGTTATATGCATAGGTTGAATTATTAGCATTAGTACACTCTTTATGTTATCTACATTTAGATAATTATTTATGAATGTTAGTTGTGTGTTAGCTCAATTTAATGCTTATGTGAAATTAATCTTATGTGATTCCATTTATGTTTTGTTAATGTATTCATTACTATTAATGTTTTCCAAAATGTAAATTTATGTGATTAGTACCTAGTTACTATTGCATCTAGCCTAACCATCATGTCTTATTAATGTTTGAGAACATGTATAGGTTATGTTTATGATATCTTAGGAATACTAATTATTTTTGAAAGGAAAAGGAAACAAAATAAATAAAAAACAAATAATTGCGAAATAAAACAAACTAGAAGAGTGGAAAATAAAAACACAAAAAAAGGGCAAGTTTTAATGGTGAAGGGTGAACTTTAAAATAAGGGAGAACACTTCAAAGAGAAGGATATTCATAAGAAATGAAGAAAAGAAAGAAATCTTAGAGAATTATAAGTTTTTAAAAAATGGAAAAAAAGAAAAAATCATGCAATGGAGAAAAGAAAGGAAGAGTAGTGTGACATAAAAGATGAAGAGAAGAATAGAAAAAGATATAAGTAGAGCACAAATTAGAGAAGTGGAGAGAGGAAAGTGGAGCATAATGAGAAGGAAGAGTTGAGTGAAGGAAGGATATTCCTCTGAACCAAATAATTCCAAGTGCGATCTTTTGTGAGGTAGGTGTTATTGTTTTAAATTTTGTGAAATCTAGAAAATTCTATGTACTTTTATAAGTGTATGAGCTTAGTGTAATCTTATTTTTACAAACTGATACATTATACAAATGTATGAACTGATATATATTTTCAATGAACTCTATATATATTTTATATAAAATCAATGAAAAATGTATATGTAACAAATTGATATTGATTCATAAGTTCTAGGTACAATGATGTATAAATATAAAAAAATAGCAATGTATATTCATGAACAAAGATTCATATAGTGAACTGTGTTAAACTATAATAGCTGTGAGATTATAATAGAAAACTCTAAAAATATAATAGTGAGTTATGAGACTATTATAATAGATGTGTAATATAATATATTGACTCTTGTAGTATAATTCAAACTGTATAATAGAAGAGCAAACTCTATGTTAAAAATTAGTGCACTATGTATTATAGTGATCTGAGCTTAATAGTAATGTGTGTGTGTGTGTGTGTGTGTGTGTGTGTGTGTGTGTGTGTGTGTGTGTGTGTGTGTGTGTGTGTGTGTGTGTGTGTGTGTGTGTGTGTGTGTGTGTGTGTGTGTGTATCAAAGTGTATATTACATTGTATTGATTATATGTAGTGAATTATAAGATATACAATAGTTAAGAGTTCTGATAATTATATGTAGCAGTGGATATACTTATTTGATAAGAGTTTTGATATGCAGTAAGGAACTCATAGGATATACTTATCTGATAAGAGTTTTGATATAATTTACTACTTATAGGATAAGGATAAATAGGATATACTTTTTAGATATACAGTATATGTTATTCAATATAGGATATATTGATCACTATTATATTATTGTATGTATTAAGATTTTAACTAATAGTTATTATATTGTATTAGTTCATATTTTAGTATTGTGTATGTATGTATTGTGTATGTATGTATTGTGTATGAGTATTGGTTTTATATATATGAGCAATCCATATCATATAATAGTATTAATGATCTATATATAAAATCAGTGATCTATATATATAAATAAATAATCTATATATGTGTGTGTGTGTTGATAATTACATTTATGTACACCTGATCATATTTGTGGTAATAACAATCTGATCAAAGTGATACAGTTATGTACATGTGGAAAATTACATAGTGGTAACATATAATGGTAATAGATCAAAGTGTACATGTGGTAATAGCGATCTTAAATTTAATACCTTCATTGGTGTGTATTAAGTGTATATGTAAAAAATAATGTGTGTGTGTGTGTGTGTGTGTGTGTGTGTGTGTGTGTGTGTGTGTAGAATCAATGAAGTGTATATGTAAAATTAGTGATTTCATATACTTAAAACCTCTAAAAATAATGATTTATGGAGAGTGATATATATAAAATCCTCTAAAAATAGTGAAGTGATATAAATAGTGTGAGTGTTTGTATGATGACAATTTGGTTTAAGAAGAGTGGAATATAGATAAATAGTATTGGATATAATACTCTATTCATTAATATTCTAGGAATATTGATATATTATAATTAATCATAAATGTATTTTATATATAAGGAAGTCATAATAACTATTGAAATAATTTTAAGTCTTTGGGTAGAATTATAAATGATTATTGACCTTTATATATAGTATTTATATATTGTTAAGTACTTATATGCGAAACATAGTATGAATATAGTTAATAAGTACAAAGGTATATATATGTATGTATGTATGTATGTATGTATGTATGTATATGTGTGTGTGTGTGTGTGTGTGTGTGTGTGTGTGTGTGTGTGTGTGTGTGTGTGTGTGTGTGTGTGTGTGTGTGTGTGTGTGTGTGTGTGTCTGTGTGTGTATGTATGTATATGTGTGTGTGTGTGTGTGTGTATGTATACGTATATGTGTGTGTGTGTGTATACCTTTGTACTTATTAACTATATAGGAAAACTATCTATATATGGACTTAAGTATTCAAATAAAAATATAACATATATAGGTGTACTGGGTCATATGCCTATATCTATAGTTTAATGGATTGTTAAAATAAGTCATAGGATTTCAAGAGACAAGAAACTATAACCATGTGAATATAATCTCCTAGAAGCATAATAAGTTGTTGAAATAAAAGATTATGTTCATACGGATTATAAATCAGTTTATGAGTTATTTTATTCTATGAAATTATTATGATTGACTATTTGAAATTGAGTAAGGTATACATAAAATGACGAACCATGATATTTGTGTTTGTCATAGAATGTATTGTATTTGTATCTACTTATGAAAATTAGAAATATGCAATCTAATATATATTATTATTGATTGGTATAAATTTTAGTTTGTATGATTATTATTTATGTGATAAATAATATAGTGGAGATTCATTCATACATTTGACGAATTAAATGTATGCATTTTGATTATTCTTGAGTTTAGCATGTTTTTTGCCTACTAGTAGGAAGTAATCTATATGAAACTATTGGTTATATTCATGTTAGACAATTTTTTATTGTTGGTACTAAGTAAGTAATGAGATGGACTTCACTAAATTACTAACATCACCAATTCCAGATGAGGGTAATCTGATCAAGTGGTATGTATCAATTTGACTAATCCTAGAGATCAATAGCTATAAAAAAATTTGGCCAAAGTAATGTTTAGTTAAACATTGTCATTTCATATGTATGATTTACATTTTTGTGCAATATCATGTTAGAATAGACTTATTTAAATTAAACTTCATGATCTTAGAAATCATAAAGCACATGGGTACGAATTTGTCTATCTAGATTTTGGTATCATCACTATCTCCTCTTTCATAAAGGGAGGGTCGTTCTCTGATGAGGGATTGTGCAAGGAATTAATGTTCTATGGTTAGTGTGTAAAAGCACTCAGATGATTCTCTCCTTCCCTACAATATTACTTATTTTGAGACTACGCTTGATATTGCCATAAATACTAGAGTTTGGGAAAATCATACTCCATGGAGCCTTGTATCTTATATCTTGTATTGCATTTATTATTATTGAAACATTATACTAGATGACATGTAATAATTTATTCATTGTACATTAACAACAATGGCTATATGATTATACTAGCCATGGATGGAAATTTGTAATTACTTTCTATATTTAGTTATGTCTTGTTTCATATGATGATAGTGATCAGTGACAGATATATGTTACATGCTTATTTTAAAGTTAACATACTTAGAATGTTTTAATTGGATCACTAATTAGATTTTTATGGTGAAGTCTAATAAAAGAATACATTGATTAAATTTAAATAAAAACATGTTATTCTAAGTATATCCCAAATGGGATGTTACATGTGGTATTAGAGTTGCAGATCAAACTCTATAACTTAATGAGTCCACTAAAAATTGTGTATCCTTTTGTTTGCCATAAATGACAATGGTGAAATTTAGAGTATATGAATAGGGTCCTTCAAATGTCAATGATAATAAACCTCCATTTGATCTTAATCAATTTGCCACTAAGCAATTAGTAAAGATGGATCAAACTCTCACAACAATAAATGAAACCAGGGAATGAATTTTATCCCTAGAATAGGAATTTCATGGACACAAAGAGGAAGTACACTAGGATGTACTTGAATATCATTCTACTGAGTAGGAAAACCCTCAGGATGTGATAGCTTAGGTAGTGTGGAATTGGCTAGAGATATCAAAAAGGTAAATCCACCTAAGTTCGATGGAACTACTTTAGGTGATGTAGTTGAAGCATGGTTGACTGAGATGAATAAGTATTTTGAGATTCTAAACTACTCTAAGGTCACTAAAGTAGTTTGGGGAGCTTATTAGTTGGTTGGTGAAGTAGCTACATGGTGGGTCAATAAAAATATAGAAATGAATCTCAACTCAACCACCACTACTTGGGAGTATTTTGTGACAGTTTTTAGATCATGATGACTTCCATAGCTATATTTTGACTAGAAGTTTACAGATTTCTAGAATCTAAAGTAAGGAGAATTATTAGTGAATGAGTACTGGGAGTAGTTCATCAAAATTCTAAATTATGTACCTCAATATCAAGAAGATGAGAGGTTAAAAATTAGGAAGTTCATAATAGGATTAAAACTCTAGATTGATATAAAGGTGGACGTTCAAGGACAACCTACCATGGATCAGGTCTTTGAGATAATAATAAAGCAAAAACAAAAGTTGAAATCTCTTGCCCAAGCTAGGGATAAGTTTAAGAAAAAGTTTGAAAGTTTTAAACCAACTTTAAAAAATAAGAACTGGAAGCAGAGGAGTAGAGACTCCAAGAATTAGTTAAAAATTTAGAATTCTAGATTCAATAATGGTTCAAATAATAAGAAACCATGTAATGGTTTCAAAGGTAGTTTTATGGAAAATCAATAGTCTAACAGGAAAGGACCACCTTGAGGTTGCTTCATTTGTGTAGGTGACCATTATGCTCATGAGTGTACCTAGGATAAGTCAAAGAATAAAAATATTGTTTCTTAGCAAGAAATGTTTCAACAATGTATTCATGCAGCAGTTGATAATCAACAATCTAAATTCCAAGCTTCACCCATAGAACTATCAAGTATTTTGTTTGAACATCTAATTTCCATTTTGATATATATAAGGGCTACATATTATTTTATAGCTCCTAAAATTTTAAATAAGTTATCTAGAAGAGTTGGAGTAATAGTAAATACATTGTTGGTACAATATGGGAATGATTAAAAACCAAATTTGACAAGTGTTTAGTTGAATCAAAGATTAGGTTGCCTAGATTCATAGTATTAGTGTATCTTTATGTAGCACCATAAGGGTCATATGATGTGATCCTAGAATTTAACTAAATTATGAAGCATAAGGCCAAGGTTAATTATTATCTAAAGAAGGTTGAGTATCTAGATGATTTTGAAAATTAGAAAAATTTAGGGCGACAAGAGAGAGTTGAGGCTTAGGCAGATTTTTCAATGTAACTCAAGAAGGCTCAAGGAAAAGGATGCCAAAAATTTATTATCAAGATAAATGAAATGGAGTAATATAAGGAACCATCTCTTGAGGAATATCCATTCCTTATGAATTTTCATAATGTGTTTCTAAAGGGATTTTTAGGATTACTTCCTAGACATGAGTTTGATTTCTCTATCAATATCATACCTAGATCGAAACCATAGTCTAAGGCAACATATAATATGACAACCATTGAATTAGTTCAATTGAAGGCTTAGCTCCAAGATTTGTTGTCAAAGGGGTTGATCAGAATATGTGTGTCATCATGGGGTGCACTAGTTGTCTTCATTAAGAAGCAGGATGGTTCTCTTCAACTTTGCATACACTATAGAATGTTGAATAAGGAAACTATCAAAAATAGGTATATGTTACCTTATATAGATAATCTTTTTGATTAGATGCAAGGGGAAAAAGTATTTTCTAATATTGATCTTATAGAAGGATACCATCAGCTAAGGATAAGGGATGAATATATTCCAAAGATAGCATTTAGAACTTGATATGTGCATTATGAGTTCACAATGTTACCATTTGGGTTGACAAATACTCTAGTAGAATTCATGAATCTCTTAAATAGTATGTTCAAAGATTATCTAGATCATTTTATTTTGGTCTTTCTTGATGAAATTCTTATATATTCTAAGGATGAAGAGGATCATATGCAACATCTAGAACTAGTTCTACAATGGTTGCAAAAGCAAATTTGTATGGTAAATTGTCCAAGTGCACATAATTCTAAGAGAAATTTTAGTATCTAGGACATATTATCTCTATGGATGGTATTTCAATAGATATAGAAAATATAAGAGTCATTATGGAGTGGCCATCACTAAATAATGTGCATGAGGTAAGAAGTTTCATGGGATTAGTGGGCTATTACAAGAAATTTATTCTAAATTTTTCTAAGATAGCTAATTTGATTACCTCTTTGTAGTGTAAGAACCAATGTTTTTGATCTAGAGATGTAGGTCTTTGTGCTAAAATCTGTTATCAAATTATTGTTGAATGTTGTAAATTATTTTCTTTAAATTCATGTTTTGTAAGTCATTTTTTTAATTATTCCATAAATTGATAATGTAAAGCAAAATTAAATTACACAAGTGTAATATTGCTTAAGTTTATGGATCAGTTTGGTATCAGAGTGGTTAGTGTGCTGGGCTAACCTCTATGTAAACATTATTATGAAACATCAAGTTTGATATTAGAACTAAATTTGTGGGTGAATTTGTGGTTTTGTTATTTAACCAAATTAGTTATTATAGAATAATAGATCCAATGCTAGCCCAGATTCAGTTGTTACTGAATTCTATTATCACTATGATAATGCAATTCCTTCAAGCCCAAAATTAAAGCCAGCAAGTAATAGAGCAACAACAAGAGTAGCAGATCAAAAGGCTCTAATAGAGTATTGATGCACTGTGAGCAAAACTATAATAGGAAAATTAATAGAAGAAGAAGATGTGTAGAGATTCAGAGATTTATGTACATTATACCTGATGAGGTCATATTATTAAGCAATATTGGATCCTACACCTCAATCAAGCTCTAATATGGTTTAGAAGGTGGAACAAGGAAAGAGGCAAGGCACTAGTCATGTCTAGTAGTGATCAATCCATATGATCAATATTACCTCATCAAACACCTCTAGAGTCTCTAATATGATAGTTTTTGCCATTGGATGTACCAGATATTATGCTATGCTTTAAGAAAAATCAAAGGCATAACTACACTACTATTGTTAAAGGGAAGTTCATGTAGATCTATTTTAACTAGAGTTATGGATCCAATTATATTATTGAAGGCCTTGTATGATGCCTGAAGCTAAGGACTCTTACATTAACTCATACTAAGATAATTGAAGGAGTTGATGGCATAGTATGAGGACATGAAACTCATTATGGCATTCTACATTTTGGCATTGAAGGGCTATTCTTTGATCAAGTAACCTTGACATAGTTCCAAGAGAAGTTGAGGAGATAACATTGGGTAATTATTATCTCATATCTCAGTATGCCAAAAATATTGCATTAGGAGAAGGAATCCAACTGAAGACCAATCATACCTATGAGATTTATTTTGGGACAAGTCAGACTACAAAGGTACATTCTAGTTATATCATTGATTCTTCTAATTCATATGCTCCTACTAGTCCTATCAATGAAAATAATGTTCTAAATCTAAAAGAAAATAATGCTCTGATTATTAATGTATTTTCTGATGTAAATTTTGAGGAAGAAAGTAATGAAATCAATTCTTCTGGCTATATTGACAGTGTTAGGGATACTAAATATACTAACCCTAAATATTTATTGAAGTCATTTTAAAAGCACATAAAAGGAATAGGTTCTAATTTTTTAGTGAAAATGGGATTCAAAGGAAAATTATTTGGCATTAATGGTTAAGGAATTATCTAGCCTATCTAAGTGGTAAAGAGACCACTCCATGTAGGATTAGAATATGAAGGTGAAGGATAAATATCTCAAGAAGTTGAGTTGAAGGATTACTCAAGCAGTAAGTTAAGACATCCTGAAGAGTTAGAAGAAGTATTCTCCAAAGATGAAGTAGTTACATTGGACAAAGAATCTTCAAATAATTAATCAAGGTATGCAAAGAATAAATACTTGAATGTATTTTTTGATTATTCACAAGAGAGTCATAAAAAGAAATTTAAGAAAACTATCAAAGCAAGGTTGCCTAAGGAAGAAATGAAGTTAGGATTTTCCTTCAATGCTAAGGGTTATATGTTGAAAGAAGATAAGTAAAGGAAGCCACAACCTTAGGCAAAGGTGGTAACTACATCTTCAATAAATAAAAATACAGAGCCTCCTCAAATAGAATCTAGTCAGTCAGAACTTGAGATAACATTAGTGAAGGAGACAACATCAACAAGGGAGAAGGTCGTCAATGAGAAGCTGATAGTTTAGACTGTCACCTTGGAAAGGTAAATCAAATTTATTCAAAAGAATAATTTCTAATTATTCTAAGATAGATTCTATTTTTGATAAAAATTATCAAAGGAATCTAATATTTGAAGATGTTGTAGAAACCCTAGGTTTAGAAACTAAGCCACATTTCCAACCCTATTCTTTGAATAGAATAAATGGTGGTATTGATGTACATGTAATTAAAATATGTAAATTAAGTTTTGTGATTACCTCCCACTTTTATAACAATTTGAATTAGATGTGGTTCTACTTCAGTTTAGTGGCATTATCCTACGTAAACCATACTTGTCTCTTAGAAAGGCAACTTATTCCAAGAAGGAAAATCAGTATAACATTGTAAAAGATAGGATAGAATATCTCATGTGTACACATCAAAAATAACTATTAAAGGTAAATGATTCCTTTAGTATTATTTTATCCATGTATGTTGTAGACAGGAACACTACAGGGTAACAAAAAGATGTCATCATGAGAAGCATCAAGTATAGCCCAAAAGATAGATTATATATTTTAATCTATATGTTTCAGAGTGTGAAAACATGCATATAAATTTATCTTATGTCTATAAGACCTAAATATAGGCATTATTTATAAGACCCAAGTATGGGCAATGTTTTTAATTATTACAATGTTTGTTAAAGCCCTGAGAAGGGCAATGTTTGTAAATTGTGTTGATAGGTAACAACCCTAAAAAGATAATTGTAAAATGGCGATTGTTAAAACACCAGATGTCATAAAATATTTTCAAATTTTTAGATCTAAAGACCTATCAGATCACCTTCATAACTGACTAAAATTTATAAGATCATTCAAGTTAGAGCTAAGAGCTAGAACCATGCAAAGATCCTCACATGAGTACCAGGTCGAATACTATCTTTTTTAGGACAAAAAGCCTTCTTAGTGGGGAGGATTGATCCTAAATTTAATGTATAAAAGTTCTTAAATTAGATTTAAACCTACACCATTGCATAAATCCTGCTAAGACCTTTCAAATGCTATATGGAAAGCAAAAAATGGAGCTCATATGCTCCTTGTGCAACTGGTCAAAGTTCTAGTCAAATTGATCAAAGTAAGTCAAAGTTGGTCAAAATATAGAAATTTACCATTTTTTAACAATTAAAAATGATTTCCATGGTGTAGATAATATTTAGATCTTTTCATCATAATTTATGGTTCATGAAATGGAGATCGTATGCAAAAGATATGGCCAGTCAAAGTTATGGTCAAACTTGGTCAACATGATGACATGGCAAATTTAGACTAGTAAGAACGTGACATGTGGCATGAAATGCAAGAAAAATGTGTGTTTTTTATTATTTTTATTTGACAAGTTATCTTTGATAATTGGTAAAAAAATTTGGGGGTTTAGATAAAACATCCAGTTGAACGTCGACAAGTGGCATGGTGAATGGTTGATAAGTGGTGAGAGGAGATTGGACCATGTGGTGGATCTTCAAGCCACCACATGGCTTGCAACCAATAATTTACAATGATAAAATTTTATTAGTGTTCTATATAAACCTAATAAACAACCCATTTCCACACAATAGCCACCTCACCTCATTCTTGCCATGTGGCCCCATGCTCAAACCACATACCATCCAAATCATTTCATGTTTTATCCACAAATTTCCATACCAAACCCATAATCCTCCATATTCCACTACATATTTCCATGTCCCCACTCACCACATCCACATTTCCATGAATTCATGTCATAACAAAAAAAATGGTGGAGAACGTGGCCTAAGCTGCAAAATCTAAGGGATGAAAAAAGCTTAATAAAGCCTTGATAAATGTAAAAACCCATGAATGTGGGATAAAATATATACATTCCCCCCCCCCACCAAAATCATTTCCATGGGTTTGAAACTTTATCCTTTTGGATAAAAGGATAGGTTCCCCACCATTAAAGTAGGGGACATGACCAATATATAAAGTGCTAAGAAATTGTATTTAAACACATTTGAAAGCCAGTGCCCATTGTAAAAGCTAAGACCTAGAAATCCATTTCGAGTTGAAAAAGGAGTTCGAAGAAAAATTTGGAGAAAGTCCAAAAAGAGACTAGAATTATTTTTCTTTGAAGAACAACTATGTAGTTATTCACTTTTCCATTTGGAGACATTTATACTTTAAACATTTTTCCTAATATATCGGTCGATATTGGACCCAGAAATGTAGGCCTTCATGCCAAACTCCATTATCAAATTATTATTGAATGTTATGAATTATTTTCTTTAAATTCATGTTTTGTAAGTAATTTTTTTAATTATTTTGTAAATTGATAATGTAAATCAAAATTAAACTACGCAAGCATAATATTGATTAAGTTTACAGATCATTTTTATCTAATTAGATTAGTGTGAAATAACTTTTAGGAATTGTAAATAAGTCTTACTTCAGTACCAGTGCTAAGACTTCCTGACCCCAATGGTCAATTTTTAGTGATCATATATGCATATAGGGATGGACTAGGAGGAGTCCTTATGCAAGATGGTGCAGTGGTAGCTTATGAATCAAGGAAGCTAAAGTCTTATGAGGTGAACTAGTCCCCTAGTGACCTAGAACTTGTAGCAATTGTGCATGCTTTACAAGTTTAAGTCATTATTTTTTGGGAAAACCATTTGAGCTCAAGACTAACAACTTAGGAATCAAGTACATTTTCATCCAACTAAATTTGAATGCTTATTAGAGACGTTGGCTAGAGTTTTTGTTTGATTATGATTTTGATATCAACTATATCAAAGGCAAGGAAAATAGATTAGCTTATGACCTAAGTCATAGCAAGTACATGGTAGCTATGGATACTATCAAAAGTACTTTCAAATATCAAGTGATTAAATTCTTATTAGGAGATGAATTCTACAATCAAGTCAAGAGAGTGTTATCTAAGAATGCTCAAAATCCTAAGTATTAAAGATTCAGATTAGAAAATGATGGTCTTTTATGATATAATGGATGGATATATGTGCCAAATCAAAATAATTTGAGGATCATAATGCTATAGAAACTACACAATGCCCCATATTTAGGACATCTAGGAGTAACCAAGCTCATGGCAGAGCTTAGACCACTTTAATTCTAGAAGGAAATCAAGAAAGATGAAGTGGAATTTGTGTCATGTTGTCTAGAATGTCAATGAGTGAAATATGAACATGTGCATATGGATGAATTGTTATATCTACTTGATATAATATAATGGAAGTGAAAGATGATCAATATGGACTTTGTCCAAGGGTTACCATTTTCATGGAATAGGCATGACATGATTTTAGTAGTAGTTGATAAACTAACCAAGGTAGCTTATTTTATACTAGGTAATTTGATAAATGATGCACCCACTCTTGTAAATAGGTTTGTAAAGGAAGTGTATCAATTGCATGGATTCCTAGAAAAGATCATTTCAAATCATGATCCAAAGATGACTTCTAGATTTTGGGTAACTCTAAATTCAACTTTAGGTACGTAATTAAACTTTAAAACTTCATATCGCCTAGAGACTGATGGTCAGACTGAGTAAGTTAATTAGGTGTTAGAGGATATTCTGTATATGTATTACATGGATCAACAATACAAGTGGAAAGATTATTTTACTTTGGTTGAATTTGATTACAATAACTCATACCAATCAGCTTTGAAGATGACTTTATTTGAAGCACTATATGGGAAAAGGTGCAAAACAACAATTAGTTGGGACAGGTTGGAAGACAGAGTAGTTTTTAGACCTAAGATTCTTTCAAAAATAGAAGATCAAGTCATATTAATTAGGTAGAGTTTTTCAAGGCTAATGATAGGCAAAAGAGTTATGTTGATCTGAAGAGAACAAATAAGTAGTATTAGTAGGTGATAAAGTGTTTTTGTGGGTTAAGCTATAGAAGAGATTGATTAAATTTGGGAAATCAGTGAAACTTTCACTGAGATATGTGGGACCCTTAGAGGCTTAGAAGTGGTCAATCTTGTAGTGTATATTCTTGCATTTCCACCATCCTTAGATCTATTACATAATTTCTTCCATGTTTCTTATCTTTAAAAGTATATAGTTGAACCTTCACATGTGTTGGATTGTAATGTTTTATAGGTTTTGGATCCTGGGGTGGTCATGGTAGAACCAATCAGAGTAATTGACACTCACAAACTTTATTTGTGCAATAGATATATGTCACAGTGCAAGGTCTTGTGGGACTAACACTCTAAGGATAATGCTACATGGTAGGACTATAATGAGTTCTACAAGTGATTTTTGATGCATCATACTATGTTAATTTTTTGTTGAATAATGTTTTTAATTCAAAACTAATGTTTGAATAAGTTTTACAGGATGATGAACAACTTTAAGGGGCAAGGATGTTACATTTTAATTTCTCACTAAGCAAATTTACTTGATTATCTATAGATTTTTGTATTTGGTAATATGATTTGATTTTTATTTAACTAAGTTGTAAGTAATATTTTATTATGGGATAGTTGTATGTTAATTTTATTTCATGATTGCATTGATATGATTTAGTTGTATTGTATATTATTTACATCATGCTCATGTTGATTGTTATTACAATAGTATTTTATTATATATGTCACGATGTTATGGACTAACTACCTACTTGTCATGAGTTTGATGTAAGAGAGATTCATCCCTTTGAGCATGATAGAGGGAGAGCATCATCGAAGAGGGTGACGTAGATGGAGGTGTTAGAGTATGAAATAAGAATAGTTAAAACCCATGCACACATAATATTATATAGTACATATTAAATGCATTGATTGAATTGTTAGCATTAGTATGTTTTTTATGTTATCTACATTTAGATAATTATTTATGCATGTTAGTTGTGTGTTAACTCAGTGTAATGCTTATGTGGAATTAATCTTGTGTGATTGCATTTATGTTGTGTTAATTTATTCATGACTATTATTTTTTTCAAAAATGTAAATTTTCATGATTTAAGTACTTAGTTATTATTGCATATAGCCTAACCATTGATATCTTGAGAATACCAATTATTTTTGAAATGAATACAATTGAATTTATATTAGTCATATTATCATTAAGTCATGATAATTATTTACCTATACTAAGTATCAAATAAATTAATTTTATTATAATTAGTAATTTTATTATAATAAAAAAAAGGAAAAGGAAATAAAATGAATTGGAAGAGTGGAAAAGAAAAACACAAAAAAAGAAAAAGAAAAAAAAAAGGAAACCTTTAATGGTGAAGGGAGAAATTTAAAAGAAGGGAGCGAGCTTTAAAGAGATGGATATTCATAAGAAAGGAAGAAAGGAAAGAAAGCTTAGTGAATTATAAGTTTTAGAAAAATGGAAAAAAGGTAAAAATCATGCAATGGAGAAAAGAAAGGAAGAGTGGAGAGGCATAAAAGATGAAGAGAATTAAAAAAAAGATATAAGTAGAGCATAAATTAGAGAAGAGGAGAGAGGATAGTGGAGAGTAGAGGAGAAGGAAGAGCCAAGTGAAGGAAAGATATTCCTCTAAACTGAACGATTCCAAGTGGAAGATTTTGTGAGGTAGGTGTTATTTTTTTTTAATGAAATATATCCATCTATTAACTAAATAGAAATATACAAATAATTCAAAAAAATATATAGGCAATATGAGAACATGCCACATTACACAAGGCAAAGCCTAGGATCTAAAAACAAAAGCACCACTAACAACTAGGCAAAGCCTAAAACCAAGTCACAGAGTCATAATAAAAGATAACTTTTAAGTAGCAAGAGTAAGGTCAAAATGTGGATGATCCATATCATCAGGACCCTAGCTCAAGCTTGGTAATTCATTGTCATGAGGAATAGGCTCCCAGCTAGTAGCTTGAGTTGTACCATCTTCTTCCTATGTCTGAGTGGGAAAAATGGCTAGAGAAATCTTGGGGAACTAATCCAACATTTCTAATCAACCTTAAAATGATTCCCCCAAACATTTAGGCATAGAGGAGGAGGAGGAGCATCCTAGCCATTCTACCTAGTTGAGGAAGGAGGTAATCACTACCACCCTCACTACTTCTTAGGAGGGGTCATGCACTGGTATGGGGTGCCATTATGAGAGTAGCATCGATAATGAATATGATGATGCCCATCATGAGGTAGTAGAGCAAATATATCCTCCAATCTAAGATCCTTGGGTGGAGATGATAGAACTTGAGCCATTGCATAAGATCATCTCCCTAGTGAGAGAGGAGATTTTAAAGGTACCCAAGCTCTATAGCCACTTTATTAGCTTGAACTTGAATCTAAAAAATAACATTAGAGATGATAAAGGACTTTCTTAAATTAGAGACATTACAATCAGCCACAACATTATTAAACACAAAATTATTTTGTTCTTTCCAAATCTAGAAGAGAATCTCTACTCTAAAAGTATGTCAGACTTGTCTGTGTTTAAAGGGCATCATGCATTTATCTCTAAGGGGGATGTGCTACCCAAAAAAAGAATTTAGGATGGAAAGGCCTGAATAGATCATGGATCCAAGTCCAAACCCTTTGAGCTTTGGAATAGTACTAAAAAGATGAAGAAGTGTCTCAAGGTGGCCATAAAAAGTGTTGGAAATATTGTCATTGATGTCAAAGGTCTAGCATTATTGGTGATAAAGGCCCCATTGCATTTAATAGTGTTTTTTATATTCATATCTTGGCTAATGTTTGTTAATATTTATTTAATATTAATGAATATATTTTTGGTTGCATATAAGTCAAAATAGGGCCCATGGAGAAGTCAAAGAGTCACTGGGTAAAATACAAAAGAGGAAAGGGACACATTTTCTCATGAAGAGTCATCTTGAATAATTACAAGAGTCACCATGTGAAGACAAAATAGGTATGGTGCATTTTTCCATGAAGAGACCTTTAAGGAATATGAAAAGTCACCAAGATAAAAACAAAAGAGGAAATGATGATTTTGCTTATGAAGGGTCACCATATGGCTTTTCAAATACAAGGATATGAAGGGTCATACAAGTTTGTCACCATTTTCCATGAGGATTTAAGAGTCACAAAGGGTAAATGCCAAAGGTCTTTTAAAAAGATATAAATAAAGGCTTGAGAAGCCATTTGTAATGTGCAAGAGAGTGAATGGTTTATATTTGTTTTCAAAGAGAGAAAAGCAGGAGATATTGTAGAGTTATATCATTTATTGAGTAAGCAACATTGAGAGATAGTTGTGTTTTATACACAAGAGGGGTTGGTGCTCCTGTGGGTTGGTGCTCACAAACCTTTGCAAGGGATTGGTATTTTTGTGGGTTGGTACTCACAAATAGTTGTTATGTTGGTGATCAGCAAAGGGGTTGGTGCTCCTACAAGTTGGTGCTTGTGAACTTTGTATTTTGAGTTAGTGCTCATTCATATACTTGAGATTATTCTCCATGGTTTTTCGCACTTTGGGTTTCCATGTAAAAATTTGGTGTGTGTCTTTCTCTCTTTTGTGGTGCAAATTATTGTTTTAGTTTTATTTCATATCTTGAATGTGTGATTAAGTGGTTAAAGAAAATAAATTAGATTAAGTAAAAAGATATATAATATACTGATTTACACCCCCCTCTCAGTATATTTTATGCTTAACAATTTCTATCAGAGCAAGTTCCTTTTGAAAAAGTTTTATAGCTTGAAGGTAGATCAGAAAAGCATGATGGCTAGATCACATCAAGGATTTTCTACAAATAAAGCACCTTTGTTTGATGGGATGAATTATTTTTTTTGGAGCATAAAGATGAAGACTTATTTGATGGCCCTTAGATTCGACATATGGCAAGCAGTGGTGGAGGAATATGAAGATCCACAGATACTTGTAACTACTCTGGCAAAAAATAAGACAAGTGCAAATAATGATAAAGCTTTAAATGCTATTTTATGTGGTTTATGTGAATAAAAATTTGTTAAATTTATGCAATGTAAATCTACTCATGAAACTTGGGTAAAACTTGATAATATTTACAAAGGTGATGGAAAGGTTAAACAAGCTAAGCTTCAGACTTTTAGAAGATAGTTTGAGAGTTTGAAGATGGAAAAAGAAGAAAATATAGCAAGTTATCTTTTACAGGTTGATTAAATAGTTAATCAGATTCAAGGTCTTGGAGAAAATTTAGAAGAATCAACTATGGTTCAAAAAGTTTTGAGATCTCTACCATTGAGATATGATGCAAAAGTTTTGGTAATTGAAGAGATGAAGAATTTAGCTAAGCTAAAGATGGATGAGCTTCATGTTATTCTTATAGCATATGAGATGCGGATTGAATAAGATAAACCCTCAAAAAGAGAAGTTTTCAAGACATCAAAGAAAGAGAAGGCTAAGATTCAAGAATCAAGTGATAGTTCTAATGATGATGAAGATGACAATGGAGCTCCTTTCATTTGCAAGCTGAAAAAGGGCACATGTAAATATCAAATAAAATTACCTTTTAAATATTTTAATTATGGAAATATTAGATAATTTGTAGCTATATTTCCAAATAAGGGTAATTATGACAATGAAGAAGGAAAGTCTACATACAAGAAGAATTTCAAATGTAAATTCAAGAAGAAGAGTTTGTATTCTAAAGATCCTAGCTCAACTAAAGATAGTTGAGTCAGTGATTCAAAAGAAGAAGAGATTCTATTCATGGCCATATATGAAGATGTCTCTACAAGAAAAATTATAGATGATCAAGAAGAAAAAAAAGGATAAAGCCAAAGTGAATCTAGAAGGAGAACTCATTTTTGCCTTAGAAGAGTTAAAATCTCTTGAAAAAAAAATTTGAAGATTAAAGCTCCAAATCGATAAAAATGAAAAAGAGTCAAAGAAAATAATTAAAGATCTACAAGAACACTTTAAAGAAGCCAAGAAGAATGAAGAATATCTAAAGACACAGTTGAGTAAGTAAAGAATGTGAAAGGTATGTTATTTAAATTACTTTTTTAAAAGTAGATCTTGAAAAAAATATAAAGCAATCAATCATAGAATAGCCAATAATTCAAAATTTGAGAATAGCACTAATATGTTGAATAAGATATTAGAAAATTGAAGATCAATGTCAGATAAGATAGGTATTGGATTTGAAAAAGAGAAAGAGGAGGTCACTACTTTCATAGACAAGGAAAAAGGAAAGAGCTATGCTGAAGCTCTTATAAAAGAAGCAATAAAAAGGGAAGAAGTTAAGAACACAGAAGACATCTTAAATAAAGAAAGCTGGAGGGAACAGAGCTACAAAAGGCAATTAGGTCAAAGATACACAAATAGGTCCTATTTTTATGGTTACTATTTTTATTGTAATGTATATGGTCATAAGCAATACAATGTCAGAAAAGGGCTAACAATTTTAGAAATAAGAAGGAAATTCATATAGAGTCAAGGAAAAGCTAAAACTCTTTTGCTCCTCTATCAGGCTTTAATGAAGAGGCCATAATATGTTACAATTGAAACAACTTTGGACACATAGCTTGGTACTATAGAAGCATGTTTGACTCAGTCAAGAAGGACTAGAGTTTCAAGGATCCATTCATCAAGAAGAAAGTTTAGGTAGGTTCATGGCAAAAGAAACAACCTAAAAAATCTATGTTGGTACAGACAACTTTACATGCAAGAAATGAAGAAAAGCCATGGTTCATTGATAGTGGATGTTTGAGGCACATGATAGGATACAAGAGAAATTTCATAACCTTGAAGAAGATCAATGGTGGTATAGTGAAATTTGGAGACAATATTACTACCAGAATTGCTAGAAAAGGTACACTAAGTTTGGATAATGGTAGAACTAAAACTGAAAATGTTTTATATGTAGAAGGTCTTAAGCATAATATTTTGAGTGTAAGTCAAATGTGTGATTAGGGGCACACACTAAATTTTTATGTAGAAAGATGTGAAATTAGAAGAAAAGATTCAGATGTGTATGTTGTAGATGCTCAGAGAATAGGCAATAATTTGTATATGCTATCAGATATCAAAGGTCAAAGATGTTTGAGTCAGATTGAAAAAAGTAGGCTATGGCATAGGATAATGGGGCACATAAATTTTGATAATCTTGTCAACATCAGCAAGAAGCAAGTAGTCATAAATATTCTAAAGATTACAAAGCCATCTGACATGCTTTATAAACCTTGTCAGTATGGGAAGTAGGCTAGAATGTGGTTCAAAACAAAAGAGTACTCAACCACTCAGATGTTAGAGCTTGTTCACACTAATTTGTGTAGACCTATGAGAATTCAAAGTACTTAATGTGAGAAATATTGCATGTTCTTTATTGATTATTTTTTATATATGACTTGGGTAATGTTTTTAAAGAAAAAATTAAAAGCTTTCAGACATTTTAAAGTATTCAAAGCATTAGTTGAGATTGAAACTAGTTTAAAGATAAAGTGTCTAATATCATATCGAGGAGGAGAAGATATGTTAGATCAATTTATTGAGTTTTGTGAAGACCATGGAATAGACATTATTTAGCAGCCAGAACTCTACAACAAAATAGAGTAGTTGAATGAAAAATTAGAATAGTTCAGGAGATTGTGAGGACAATGTTAAATAAATCCAAAATAGTAGATAAATATTGGAGAGAGGTAGTTGCTACAACAGTGCATAATCAGAATAGATAATTATTGAGAGTCAATAGTGATAAGACTCCTTATGAGCTATGGAAAGACAAACCAACAACAATTGATTATTTCAAAGTTTTTAGCAACAAATGCTTCATAAAGAAAACTAATGAAAAACTTGGTAAGTTTGAATCTAGAGTAGATGAAGGTATATTTCTTGGTTATTCTTGAAAAATTAAATCTTATAAATGTTATAACCAAAAAACCAAGAATTTTTTTGAAAGTTTAAGTGTCAAAATAGAAGAAGATGGAACACAAAGAATCAATGATCTAGTAAACATTCTTGAAATCATTGAAGAGAAAGATTTTGAAGAATCAGATGAAGATGAGAAGGAGAAAAAGGACACCAAAACTCCATCTAAATATGTTTATTTAAATCATAATGAAAGTGACATCATCAGGGATATAAATGAAGGAATTCACACTAGAAGAATGATGGTAAGTGAATCTGAGCAAGTTAATTTCTCTTTGTTATCCAAAATTCAGTTTAGAACTTTTTTAGAAGCTAGACATGATAAGCATTGGGTTAAGGCTATGGATGAAGAATTAAATTGGATAGAAAAGAATGATACATGGAAATTAGTGCATAGACCAAAAGATCGTAATGTGATAGAAACAAAATGGGTTTATAGAAATAAGTTGAATGAAAATGGAGAAGTGACTAGAAATAAAGAAAGATTAGTATGTGAAGGATATGCTCAGATTGAGGGAATAGATTTTAAAGAAACTTTTGTACTAGTGGAAAGGTTAGAGTATATTAGAATGTTTCTTGCATATGTAGTGTTTAAAAACTTCAAAGTGTTTCAGATAGATGTCAAATCTGCCTTCCTGAATGGGAATCTAGAAGAAGAGGTCTACATTGAGCAACCTGAGGGACTTATTCTCTCAAATATTAGTAGCCATTTATGCAAATTGAAGAAATAATTATATGGATTGAAACAAGCTCCCAAAGCTTGGTATGCAAGACTTGATAAGTACCTACAGGATCAAGGTTTCAAGAGAGGATTTGTTGATAGTAATCTCTACATTAAAATAGAAGGTGAGCATCAATTGATTGTTGTAGTATATGTTGATGACATCATTTTTGGAGGAAATATTGAAAAGATGATAAAATAATTTTCTAATAATATGCAAAAAGAATTTGAGATGTCCATGCTTGGAGAATTGTCATTTTTCTTAGGATTGCAAATATTTCAGCTAGATAAAGGAATTTTCATATCTCAAAGTAAATATGCCAAAGAAATGTTGAAGAAATTTGGTTTTGAGGATTGTGCACTAGTTGGAACACTAATGTATACAAGAAATAAGGTGAGTAAGGATGAATATTCACCTATTATAGATCAATATTTTTATAGATCTATGATTAATAGTCTTTTATATTTGACAGCATCAAGGCTAGACATTATGCATGTAGTAGGTATGGCTCCAAGATATCAATCATCTCCAAAAGATAGTCATGTTCAGTTGGTGAAGAGAATATTCAGATATATCAAGGGGACATTGGATTATGGATTATGGTATCCCACAGGTAGAGATTTCACTTTGGTGTCTTATACAGATTCAGATCGGGCAGGGTGCTTGGATGATAGGAAGAGTACAAGTGGAGGATCTTTCTTTCTTGGTGATAGCTTAGTATCATGGCTAAGAAAAATCAAAATTTAGTATCACTTTCTACAACTAAAGTAGAATCTATTATAGCAGTTTTATGTTGTACTCAAGTGCTTTGGATGAAGCAAACTTTGGAAGATATTAAGGTAAAATATGATGAACCTATATCTATTTTTTATGAAAACATAAGTGTTATTAATATTTCAAAGAGTCCAATAATGCATTCAAGAACAAAACATATTTCCATTAGATATCACTTCTTGAGAGAGTAGGTTGCAGATCAATAGGTTAAGATGGAATATATAAGTACTATAGAGCAGATTGTAGATATTTTGACAAATGCACTACCAAAAGACACATTTAAGTATCTATGAGAGAAGTTGGGAGTAATTTTATTTACTTCCTACCATTGAGGTTCAACATCAGTTGAGGGTGAGCTAAGTGTTAGCTCCAAGTAGGCCCTTTACAATTGATGTCAAAGGGGGAGAATAATAGGTATAGGTATAGGTGTAGAAATAGGAATAGGGAATAGGTATAGGTTTCTATAATAAGGGAGATTTACTGTATGCTTTTCAGATGGTAGTATGTGTAGGTTTCAAGATGTGGTAGTTTTAGTTTGAGGTTGCCATCAATGACAAAGGGGGAGATTATTGGAAATATTGTCATTGATGTTAAAGGTCTAGCATTATTGGTGATAAAGGCTCCATTGCATTTAATGGTATTTTTAATATTCATATCTTGGATAATGTGTGTTAATATTTATTTACTATTAATGAATATATTTTTAGTTGCATATAAGTAAAAAGAGGGCCCATAGAGAAGTCAAAGAGTCACGAGGTAAAAGATGAAAGAGGAATGGGACGCATTTTTGCATGAAGAGTCATCTTGAGGAATTCTAAGAGTCACTATGTGAAGATAAAATAGGTATGTTGCATTTTTCCATGAAGGGACACTTTAAGGAATACAAAAAGTCGCCAAGATAAAGACAAAAGAGGAAAATATGCTTTTGCTTATAAAGGGTCACCATACGACTTTTCAAATGCAAGGATATGAAGGGTCACGCAAGTTTGGCACCATTTTCCATGAGGATTGAAGATTCACAAAGGGTGAATTCCAAAGGTCTTTTGGAAAGATATAAATAAAGGCTTGAGAAGCCATTTGTATTATTCAAGAGAGTGCATGGTTTGTATTTGTTTTCAAAGAAAGAAAAGCAGGAGATATTTTAGAGTTCTATCATTTGTTGAGTACTAAACATTGAGAGATAGTTGTGTTTTATACACAAGAGGGGTCAGTGCTCTTATGGGTTGGTGCTCACAAATATTTGCAAGGGGTTGGTGGTCTTGTGGGTTGGTGCTCACAAATAGTTATTGTGTTGGTGCTCAGCAAAGGGGTTGGTGCTCCTGCAAGTTGGTGCTTGTGAACTTTGTATTTTGAGTCAGTGCTCATTCATATACTTGAGATTGTTCTCCATGGTTTTTCTCACTTTGGGTTTCCACATAAAAATCTACTCTCTCTCTCTCTCTCTCTCTCTCTCTCTCTCTCTCTCTCTCTCTCTCTCTCTCTCTCTCTCTCTCTCTCTCTCTCTCTCTCTCTCTCTCTCTCTCTCTCTCTCTCTCTCTCTCTCTCTCTCTCTCTCTCTCTCTTGCGTGGTGCAAATTATTTTTTAGTTTTATTACATATCTTAAATATGTGATTAAGTGGTTAAAGAAAATAAATTAGATTAAGTAAAAAGATATATAATATATTGATTCACCTCCCCCTCTTAGTATATTTCATGCTTAACATTAAGGGAAAGAAGGAAGGTGAACACCTAGCTGGATGAGTCTTATATAAATAGGTAGGCATTGGCATAGTATACACCAAGAAAAATGAGAAAGCTTGGGCTCCACACAAGCCCCCCAAAAAGTGTTGAAGTGGAAGTTCCACCTAGTAATAGAAGAATTCAGCCCCCAACAGACATTAAGCTTGTCCACCATAGGTAAATGGGGGGTGAGATAGTTATATCCAAGTTGAAGAGTGTAGTTGTGGAATTTGGGTTTCATATACTACCATGTCACTTTGAATCAAATAGGGGAGTGGTTAGAAAGCCCAAAATCTAGTAATGTCTGCACTAAAGTAGAAATATTGTTATCAAAGGAGAAGTAAAGTTGGGTAAACCTCATTGCCCTATCTAGGTGCTTTAGAATTTGAGCAGGACCTTCCTTAAGATTACTCTAGGTGTATCAAACTCCATCTATAGGCTGACAGGTTAAATTAGGGTCATAAAATCCCCATTTAGTGCACATGTAAAACCACACCTCCTTTTTGCCAATTTCCCACCTCATAGGCAAGTGGCCCTGATGTAGGGGCATCCTTGTGGATCCCAAAATGGATTAATTTTAGCTTTAATTTATTTTATAGGTGTTTAATAGGTGTAAAAGGTCTTAGTTGAGTCTTAGGGGTGATCTAAGTTTGTTCAAGTGGCATAAAATTTGAATTATGGAGTTTCCCTCCAAAATGACCACATTTGAAAATTTGAATTTCTAAGCCTTGTGGAAGGCTTCCATGCATTGTATAAGGTTTACCAAGGTGTAAGACCATGTCCAATAGGTATTGTTGACCAAATTTGACTTTTAGGTCAAATTAATACACCCCTAGTAAAAAAATTAACTTTTTAGGTTTATAAGGGGGTGTAATATCTTGTCATAAGGTGAATTATAGGTATTTGATGTCAGTTAATGTTGTACTAGCTTTGATCATTTATTTTTTAGGTCCATTTATCATTTTAAGTCATTTTAAGGGTAAAACATAGTGAATTTAATGGTTTGTATGGGTTTTTTGGGAAATGTGAAAGTTTAAAAGATTTTTTTCATGTGACATGTGTCCAAGGAGTTCTTTAGTAACTATCACCAACTAAAAATTATTAGGGTACTAAAAAAAGGGCAATTTTATTGCAGAAAATAGTGAGTTTGGCACTTGTATAACCTCCTTGTGAAGTTTTCCACATGGTAAATTATTAATAAGTGTATCTTAATCTCCCTAAAACTCACTTATACATTTTTTTCTCTATAAATTTCATTTGGAGACCAAAATTGTTCAGTTCCCTTCTTGTTCTTCTTGGTAGACTAAAGTGACTTACAAGTTTTTGATTAGTATGGTCAACACAGGGGGTTTCAATAAAAATTATTTTGGGTGAATATTATACACTATAATACCTTAAAATCCATATAATAATTTTGATAAATTGTCAACTGTGCTTCATGAACCATCTATTTGAAGTAGACTATGCAAATTTGCTTGTCATTCTATGCGCCTTTCAAGTTTTACTTTGGTTTGAGTGATTTCATACAAAAACATTAATAATATTTGTTCCAAAGTATGTTGGATATGTATTATTACATCTTACATTCTTTTTTTCATGTTTTGAGGTGTTTTGATGAGCAAATAACCTCAAATTTATAAACTAGTCTCTTCTGGGTGCAATGGGTAGTTTTCACCATTTTTAGGAATTATGTGCTTCTCCATGGCTTAAAAAGGTTGTGTTAAGTTCATTTAAATGTTTTAAAAGTGTTATTTATTCCCCATTTACTTTTAATCATCAGTGTCTAAGGTAATTCTCATGGTTTGCAAGCTCATATGCCATACCAAACCATCATCAAACACCCTCTATGCTCCATTCTAGATGATGTCAAGAGGTTTTCACATTGGAAAAGATGTTTTTGATCTTATTTAAATATTTTATTGGTGAATTTAATGCACTTAAATATGTTCATAATGATTTTTATCATCCATATAGCCTTTCATCCATCCTTGTTTCTCTAGTTCACACCCACTGTCCTCACATAGCTAATAGTCACCTATAGGGGCCATTGTTGATGTCACGTTGAGTATGAGGATCTTGGTGAAGAGGTTTTAAGTTTTGAAAACATTAAGAATGAATTTGGAGTGTTTAAGTGGTTCATAATTCATGAGAGGATATAAGTATTATGCATTTTTCACACTTGTATTTACTATTTGCAAACCTGATAATGTATACCTACAAGGTTCATTGACAGAGGGCAGGGGTATTTGTGTATAGATATCAAAGCCAAAAATGAAATAATTCTTAAAGTACTAACATGATAAATAATTCATAACATCCATGATAACTAGGCTAAACTGATAAACAAGTTGTAGACCATGATCAAAGAGTTTAGGATTGAGTTTTGGGGATCAAATCCCTAAAGGAGCATAGCAGAGGTCCTATAGGTTTTTGTATGAATTTTAACATGTCTACCATGGAAATTTGGAACACCTAGATAAGTATATTTTTAAACCTATTGCATGAAAAAGAGTTAGGCCAGGTTTAAAGAAAATATGATCAATAGATATTGATGTTTTGATGGCTCAAACTTACCAATGGAGATACTAAAAACAACCAGTATTATCTACAGGCTTGAGTCAAAAGAGACCTCTAATAACCTCAAGTTGAAAACTAGGCCAAGTTTTCATGCTTAAATGATTTTTATGATGGATATTTAACTCATGATTAAAATGACCATCTAGATAGGTTAAGAGGTGGTGTCATGTTCCATATGAACACTCTCAGTCTATATAGGTTCCTAAAAGTTGACCTGTAAGCAGATAGTGAGCCATTTTAATGGTTTAGTGATATTCTAAGGGAATTTAATGTGAGTGAAATAAAAATAGACATTGTGTGAGCTCAAAATTATGTAAGGTAATATTTTATCATTATGAATAAGCTCATTTAAATCATAGTGACCTACAATAGGGTTAGAGGTAGGGGCAAGTTGACTGTCTCTGTCCAGGAGGTAGAACTCAATTTATGCACTATAAGTGGTTCAAATGACTTAAATCATACCCCAAGTGAATGTAAAAATTTTTAAGGTATATTTTAACGTTATTTCAAGTTTTAAGGAGTGAAAATAAGCTACAGGTAGGGGTTAAAGGATGAGTGTCTCAATATGGACCAGATAGTTAGATATGAAGGTTATTAAAGCATGGAAATAACACTAGATGTTTCAATAAACTAAGAAATTGATATAATAACACCCAAAAGTTATAAAAAAAACCATCTATATACATCCCTTAATTTTCAAACATGCACCTACAATCACTTTAGATGACTGTGACAGATAATGAATCAAAAAGGGCAGTGAGTTAGTGATTGGGATTTCTTAAAAGGGGTTATGTCTCAAGTAATAAAACAAATATGTATAAATATTGAATAAATGATATTATAAAGTAATAATAACTTATAAACATTGTATTTAAGGCCTAAATATTTCAAAATCACCTACAGGCATAATCTAGTAGTTAATGACTCAGTCAAAAGAGCAAATAAGTTAAGGAAACATGTGGAGATTTGAAAAGGTGAAAGGATGAGTGAAGTTTGGTACACCTTCATAATATTTAAACTAATATCATGAGATATTCATGGTAATAAAACAAATATAAAATTTATCCTTTTCAAATGCTAAGGCATACTCCACTTTGGGAATCTTAAATAGTATACCATCAGGAAGTCTGCCTGGGAACATGAGGCCTTTTGAGGATCTAACCTTGGGATCAACAGCTAAAATTTTTTCAAGGTAATAACATAAAATTTATGAATCCCCTAAAATTTTCAATTTTTTTTGGTAAATAGGGGAGTTCTCTCTATTTTGTCTCAGATAGAGGGCACTCCCCTCATGCTTGGAAATGGCAATTTTAGGAAATGGAGATAGAAAGGTGAACCAAAAGTTAAATTAATTTTCAAATAATGTGTATAAAATTTAAACACACATATAAAATCATATAAGGATGAAACCAAGTGAATTGGTCTGGATGCCAAGGTTTACAAGCAAACCTAGTAAGCAAGGAATAAGCCTAAGGGCCAAGTGAAGGGCAGCTATCACTTCTCACATGAATTAAGATTTTTAGTGAATGTAAAAATGTATAAGATACCATATTATAGTTTTTTGATCTATTTATATGTAGTTTAACCTATAAAAACTCACCTTGATCTTCAAAATCAAAACAGGCCTACTAGGCATGGTAAAACCTAGTACCTAAATGAAGAGTCAGTTATATTTATGGCATGAGGTGGGCATTATAAATTGTTTTAAAATGTGTATTATATAGATAAATGTGTTTTAAAGATATAAAATTTCAATGAAATCCAAATAAGATCATGTTCTAGGTCAAAACCCATTCAGACTTTTAGGAAGAAGGAAAACAAGCTCAATAGGCTAACTTAGAATCCTCACACCTTTTATGAGGCATTACATGGATGTAAAAGAAGTTCAAGGGTTTTATAAAGGTCCCCTAGGACCACTTTTTTATAATTTTTTGGTATGTTTTATGTCAAGTTTTTATGAACCATCCTTAAGACCTAAAACTTGCCTAAAACCCTATTAAACCCTTGCTAAGGACCAATCTTAAAAAATGGAGTTAGATAGATACCAAAGTGAAATATTTTGTTTATAATGATGATTGGAGGTTGTATAGGACTACCCCAGGATTCTCCAAACCATGATGAGTTGTATGGAATTGTACGGATTAGGGTAGAAATAAGTTTTTTATCACTATTTTGTGTGTTGTACAGGCTATAGGAGGAGTTAGGAGATGAAACCAAGTTTTGGATAAATATTGACACTTAAAATAACTCTTCATATTAATTTTATACCATGAAAAATATTTTAAGCTCCCCAACCAAGTGTTTCAACTTAGTCATTCAAATCTAACATATTGGACAAGCTAGTGAAGAAGATGGAAAACTTTAAGTGGGATGTTTTTAAAGATTGTATGATGATTCCAAAGGCATGGAGGGTATTTAAAAATTTAATTAACTACCTTTTATATACTTTAATGAATAATTGAATCCAAATTTTGATACAAATGTGCAAGGTGCATGATAAGGAGGTTTCTTAGAGTGCATATGATGATGGCTCTTTTCCAAGTGATTTCAGAGGAACAAGCATGAAACCAATGCATGGATAGGAATTTTTGAGAGATTCCCTTTAAATTAAAATAATTTTACCTTAAATTTATTAGTTAAAAGTCACTCAAATAGGCCTAATCATGAAGGAATTTTTTAATGCAAGAAAAGGATTTTGAGGCCACTTTGCATAACTTTGATGACTTGGATTGACACTTGTTGCTTCTAACCTTTCATGGTTTAACCCATATCCTCTTCTCATGCATGTATAATAATTATTCTCATATTTAAAATTGTCCTTGTAACCCTTGGACTTCTCTTTTTCTCTCTCTGTCAAACTCTATAAGAGTTGGCCATTTTGGTATGGTGAAGCCCTACTCATTTGTATATCTTTTGATCAATAAAATGACTAAGTTTTACCTGTTCATGACTTTTCATAAGTTTTTTCCACTTTAATGATGAATCTGTTTAGTGAAGACTATGGATTCCTAGTATGTGATCTCATTCTTTTACCTTGTTCATAGTTGGAAAACTTTTTCTTGTAGGGCATGTGAAGTGTTTTAGGAGATGTGAAATGTTGAGTGAGTTAGTATTTTAATTAGTGACATCTAATTCCTCATGTCTAGTCCATCTATCTTTGTACATTTACCCATGACCTCATAATGTAACATTGATGTGAGAAGAAGAAGATTGAAGGAGTGTATGTTTTAGTTTGTTTCTTGGTCTCAAGTGTAAAATGCAATTGGTTGAAAGTCATCAAATTGATTTGGTGTATCACCTTCTTAGTTTATATTTGCTTTTAGTTATCTCTCTCTCTCTCTTTTCACCCCTCCAAAGTTAGTATCAGGTTCAATCCTAAGTGGAATATAAAGGGAGATAGCCCTATCTAGAGACTCACCTCATTCCTTATGTTGCCCATAAGCCTAGAGGTCATTCCATTGTGCCACTTAGATGAGGAGAGATTTACATCTCCTCAAAGGGTAAAAATCCAAGTGAAAATAGGTACCAAATATGTCTTAAGGATATGTAATAATTATAAACATGTACTTAGGACTAAGCATGATTATATAGCATTCATTGTGTGGAAAACAAGAAATGCAATGTAACCTACAAGAAAACCTCTACATTGAAAAATGTGGAAAAAATTAAGTTATGCATGATTTTAGGAGTCTTGGATTTAGTGTAGGATAAGTTTCTTGATATTCCATTTGAATGGTATGAATGGATAAGGTAATTAAGAAAGTTTTTATGAAGAACATGAAATTTGGTTACCTCTACTGCTAATGGAAGAACTCAGACCCCTATTTTAGAGGTCATGGTTGTTGTTTAGAATACATGTATCATGTTTGATGAAATAGTGATATTTGAATTTGATCCAATTATTATTGAAATTTATGACTTGTCTATTTGATTTAAGACTTGTCAAGAATGGGAAGTGAGAGATCCCTGGTCTAGAGGGTTTAAAGTGTAGACTCAGACTTAGTGTGTAATCTACTTATTTTAGATCGATAGTTAAAAGTTGGATAATGTTGTATAAATAGTGATTTATCTTCTAGGTATTTAATTTAATACTAATTGAGTTGTGATTCTGATATGCATGCTCAATATTCAAGCATTGGGTATTCTGCATATAGATTATAATCAGGCCCTTGTTGGAGGGTCATTCACTGTGCAGACTATTAGTGTGTGTGTTTTTTTTATGAAGACATGGTTATTATATAAAATGGTATTGTATTCAAATATGTTTTAAATATTATAGGTAGGCACTTATTTATATTATGAGATCAAGAATCAAGGAATTTCATGAAAGGTATATGGTGTTCAGGTAAGACAAGAGACCCCTGTTTGAGTGTGGTTCCTTTTAAACATAGACTGTGTATTCTCTCATGTTAATAATGGTTAGTCAAATAGTATTTAAATAGGTTTATAGGTTTTAGGAAGATATTAGGAACTATTTATGTGGTTTCTTTGTATGGAACATTATTATATTCAACCAATAGAGTTTTTCATGTAACCTATGAGTGAATGCTTATATAGTCAAGTGCTAAGTTTTTTTTTAAAACCTCTAATAACAATTTAGAAATGTGAATCCATGGACTAGAGTGTGTATATAGGGTCTAGACAAACCTCATGGAGACATTTTGGGTCTTGAAACGTAATAAAATGTGAGAAAATGAATTTAAATAGCCCTTAGACTGAGATAGTGAATGAGAAACCCTATATTAGGGTTTAGACCATCTCTTTGATTTCAAATAGTAAAAACCCTAAATTTTTTGTGTGGAGATATATTTTATTATTTAAAAGAGTATTTTCATGGTTTCATAATTTATCTATACCTTTTTATATGTTCTTAAATCAATTGTCTATAGATAGGGTCTACAAAAGCCCTAATAGACCTAATTAAGGACACAGTGACCAAAATAGGCTCAAGAAAGTAGCTTAAAGAAAGAGTTGAGGCTTAAAATTTTGGAACTATACATAATATGGAAAAGGGTATCTAAAACAAGGGTCATATTTCTAATTGATGAAGTTACAATTTTGTACATTGCAAGAAAGTGAGAAAATAGGGTTAGTATGACTAAGACAAAGTAGATAGAGTTAGGGAAAAGGTATGAGTTGAATATTGAGAGTGTTGGTAATTCAAATAGAATTTATTGTTATTCTATATAGTCTAAACAAAGTAATTTTATAATTTATCTAATAATCTAATGATATTTGGAGTTTCATAAAGATTTGACCTAGTGAAATGAGACTTTGAATCATTGTACAAGAAGTGTGTAGATTGTTTGTCAAGTTGGGAAGAGAAAGGAATTGATGCTTGGTAAGTGTGTAAGTTAAATAAATATTACTAAATGACTATGATAAACTTGTTTTAAGATATTTTAAACACTCAAACAATTATTGGTGATCCAAAACTTGAAAGCTTTGGTTGAAGATAATTCAAGAAATAAGAATAAGACAATTCAAATAATGCTATCTCTGAGAAGAGATGTTTTATTAATCAAATTTCTAGACCCAAACATATGCCTATCTCTAAGAAGAGATGTCTGATTTCCATTTTAGGTTACATCTTCATTTATACATGTTTTGAAGGTGGGGGGAGGATGTGTAAGGTCACCAATCTCAAGGGAGATGAATTGGTTTGGCTTCCATGATTTATAACAATACATAATTCAAGGAATTACTATTTTTAGAAACTTACTAATTTTAGACTACACTACTAAAATTGAAATTTGTGGAACTTCCATTAGGTTTTATAGGGTAAAACTTCATCAATAGGATCTCCATGCCATCTCACCACATTCTCCTCATTCTTAGCTTTCCAATGGTTCAAATGCTGAGTCAATTGGAGCTACAGTGCAAAATGTATGGCTCCTAGAAGTTATATCATCAATTGGGGTAGACCCTTCACCTAAATTGTCACCTAAATTGTTACTCAGATCACTCCTCCCTCCTTGAGATTAAATGGTCCCCATTGCATCAAGATTTATCATCAAGTATGGTAGTTGTACTTTGATTTGATTCTCGATGCAAACTTGGAATGGACTGTGATTTATGGAACTATGCAAGGCTTAATTGTTCACCATTTATATCTGACCATAAGTTTGTGGATGGAATGCCATGAACTTCTTCAGCTTGGTATCTATTTGCTTTTGTTGTTATGTTGTTTGTGTAGTCAGGGCTGTAACATCAGCCCTTTTCGATTATTGTGGCTTGACCACCATGAGAACAAATTTCTTGTCACTAATCAGAGAGACAAATGTAGAAGATGGTACCTCTAGTACCTTATATCACTATGTTCCAAGAGTGAGATTAATCCTTCAAGTTCTTAATCAATAGATGCAATGTCGATCATACATGAATGGCTAACCACAGAGTACATCACAAACATCTAGATTGACCACATCACATAACACCTCATCTTGGAAAGGTTTTATTGCATATGAGAGAATACATTGGTGGGTGACATAGAGGTTTCTCCCTGGACTCAACCATCCAATACTGTATGGCTTTGGGTGAGGCTTCATGGATAGATTTAGTCTTTTCACAATATTAGTAGAGATTAAATTATTTTGACTTCCACTATCAAGAATGAAATTTAGAGGCTTACCTTTCACCCATAATTTAGAGTGAAATAACCTTTCCTTGTCATCTAGCCTCTCTTCATGAGTTTATGATGAAGCAACAATGGCTTCGTTCTTAGCATCTATAATCTCTTATTCAACCTCTTCAACTACAAGGTCTGTATGAGGTAGAGCAATGGATGTTGAGGATTGTGACTCAAAAAGTAGGGACTTGATGGCTCAAAATTATTCTTTGGAGTGAGTTCTAAATTTGTGATAATCACACCACTTCCTAGTCTTTCCTTTTTCTTCCAATTTTAGCCTCATGTTTGACCTTCTTCGTCACTCTTCCATTTTGAAGGCTGACTCTTCGTATTCATTCTTCCATGCTTCTGTTCAATCTTTACTGTGAACTTATACACTTCACCAAGGGTTTCCAAATTGAAGAGTTATATTTCTCCTCATATGTACCATTGTATTCTACCATGGTATTTGAGAACCTTATGTTTCTCACTTTCTTGGATGCACAATCTCACAGATAAAGAATGAAAAATGTCAGTGTGATCTTAAATAGACTATTCCTTACATTGGCAAAGTTGTTGCCACTCTATGTATAGATCATCATATGCTCCAATGGGGTAGTATTCTTCCTTTATAGCTTTTATGAAATCATCCCAGGTAGGTTTCATCTCAAGGCCAATATCATCTACACTGAATCTCTTTTTGTACACTTCCCACCAATTTTTGATAGGCAATGATGCTTTCAAAATAGCAAAGTGATCTTCTCTTTATCGGTGAATTTATTTATAGAAAAATAAGATAACAATTGATCCAACCAATTTTCTACTACATCAGCATTGATTTTTCATTCAAATATAGGGATATCAAAATTCACCTAAACCTTGAAGGGTGTTGGGGCACTAAAAGGATGTGGGGGTGCAGATGAGGAGCCAGAATTTCCCATCAAGATTCGTTGAATAATTTGAGTGAATTTTTGTAGCATCTGTGCTTACTACTATTGGATGGCTTCATTCACCATTTCCTTGGAAGGATTAGATGTCTCAGTGTTGTCTTCCATTTGAAGTCATTTGGAGTGAATAGGTGGATAGTCTGTTGGATCTATTTTCTACCCAAGCTTCCTATAATCTGACCTCATCCTTGGGATCATACACTCTAAAGACAAACTTCTCTAATACCACTGATCCAAAACTTAAAAGCTTTGGTTGAAGATAATTCAAGAAATAATAACAATACAATTCAAATAATTCTATCTCTGAGAAGAGATGTTTTATTGATCAAATTTGCAGACCTAAACATATGACTATCTCTGAGAAGAGATGTCTAATTTCCATTTCAGGTTACATCTTCATTTATACATGTTTTGAAGGTAGGTGAGGATTTATAAGGTTACCAATCTTGAGGGAGATGAATTGGTTCAACTTCCATGATTTACAACAATATAGAATTTGAGGAATTATTATTTTTAGAAACTTACTATTTTTAGACTACACTACTAAAATTGAAATTTGGGGCACTTCCATTTGTTTTTATGGGGTAAAAATTCATTGAGTATATCTCTATGACATCTCACCATGTTATCCTCATTATTAGCTTTACAATGGTTCAAACGGTGAGTCAATTGGAGCTACAATGCAAAAGTTATGGCTCTCAGAAGTTTCATCATCAATTGGGGTAGACCCATCACCTGAATTATCACCTGAATTGTTGCTCAGATCAATTGAATTCATTGAACACTATAGTCAAGTGAACTTATGAGCCATAGAAAAGAAGTGTAATGAGAAAAAAGTAGAGGAGTGAGAAAGTTTGAGTAAGAGATTGAAGATTTGGTATTTTTTCTACATCAAGCCCACTTTGTCCTCAATAGATTCCACCATATTAAAGTCACCACATAAGACCCAATGGGCATTGGGGATATTATCTACTATCTACCACCATAAATGGGTACGCTCCAAGGTGTCATTTAAGGCATAAATGTTAATAAAACCAAAAGAGTGGATTTAAATGCTAAAAAGGGCCCATACTAACCGGTTGATGGGGTCCATGCCAAATTTCACTAAGTACAGCTACCACCTTAGAGAAATGAATTTGATCACCCCTCCATGTCCTACATCATGATTGTTATGAATAATTATATTATCATGTCAGGTGGAATTACTGATAGCTGTCAATAAAAAAAACACCACCTTAATTTCTTATAGACAAAGAATGTCCAGCTCAAGAAACTTCCTTCTAAAATCATGCACAACAAACTTATGTTTTGGGTCTATGAGACCCCAAAAATTCTATGAAAAACAATTCATAGATGATGAGTGTTGAGGGACATGTCCTCCAAGTCCATACCTTCCAAGGCACCATATTGATTCTATAGAAAGTGCCCACTATTGACACTTAAAAAACATCAAATTACTTCCTCACAGTAGGGTCAAGATGGTACTCACCTTCCTCTACCTCATCACCCCTCCAAAGAGGACTACGAGAGAATTTGGGTGTATCTCACTGAGTAGGAAGTGGAAGAGTGGCTAGATGTGAGCCTAAAAATCTTAAAGAACTAGGCACAGAGGCCTTAAAACCTTAGGACAAGATGTTGATAGCCAAAGGGGTGTTAAATACCCTAGGATTTTCTACCAATTTTGGGGTTTTAGCCTGAGGAGGCTCTTTCTCAGTAGGACCCTACTCCTATGGGCCATTGCTCAAGGATGGATTAATTCCTTTAGGAGTAGTAGTTATGTTTGTAGCTTTGGAGTGGTTGTTATTCTTCCCTATCATAGTCCATCCATCCTCAGCAAATTTTTTTCTAGCTTAAGGAGAGGGCTTGGGGGAAGAGGATGAATGGTTAGACACATTTTTTTAGGCCAACTAAAGGGGAGAACCTTGTATCTTATGATTTGTGGCTTGGTAGTAAAATCAAGTGTTAGGTAAGTTGATATACATGATTAACTGAGAGTTCCTCACATCCCCAACTTGAATTTCCATAAACTCCTTGAGGTCCCAGGAGAGGTCTACTTCTACACATACCCTTTTTACGATGTAGTAAATTAGAACTAGTTTTGTTCATGATAAACCACATGAACTATAGAGGATGTTATTTGGTGAATAAAGTGCTATCAAGGGAGTGGGAGGCCTACCCAAACTAGGAATTTAAGAGCAATGTGTTTAGAGACCATAAAGTCTCATGTCCAAGGGGAGAGAACCATAAACAAGTTCTTGACATACCAAGTGGTAGACCTACGAAGGATTCCCCCTATATGGGAAGGGTCGGCAAAGAAAAAAAGGAGAAAATAATTAGTCATGTTTTAGATGCTTTTTAGCTTAATGTCATGAGCTGCCTAGTGAGTTTGAACCTAAGACCATAGCATACATTTAGAGGGAATTCTCCCAACAAAATATCTTATCAAACAAAATTTATCTAACCATTGACATGTAGAATTAAATTTAGTAATAGGCAATATAACATCAGGTTCTAAAGCATTACCTCATGGTAAACATTTTGGACAAATTTATTTAGGTGCTTATAGGGGACCATTGCTTGATGTTCTTCTATTCTTCTCCCCAACTAAAACAACTGGGATAGAATGGGGAGAAGTCATTATAAAGGTTGGCCTCACTCGAAGGTGAGAAACCCTAAATGTAAATAAATGTAAGTCTCATAGGAAACTTAAGGCCATGGTGTGACATAAGGTTGGGTAGGTAGAAAAACAAGGGCTGACTCAATGGCATGCATGGAGGAAACCCTAATAGAGCAAAAAAACCTCAATCAATCAGTCATTTTTTCAACAAGAATTTTGATTCATTCACATGGCAAGTGCTATTATTTTTAATTTTGTGAAATCTAGAAAAAATTGTGTACTTTTATAAGTGTATGAGCTAAGTGTAATCTTGTTTTTACAAATTGAGACATTATACAAATGTACGAACTAATCTATATTTTTAGCAAACTATATATATTGTATAGTGAATTAATGAAAAAAGTATACGTAGAGAATTGATCTTGATTCATAATTTATAGGTACAACGATGTATAAATATAGTAAAAAAAACTAGTGATGTATATTCATGAACAAAGATTCATATAATGAACTGTGTTAAACTATAATAGCTATGAGACTATAATAGCGAACTGTGAGACTATAATAGAAAGCTATGAGACTATTATAATAGATGTGTAATTTAATATATTGACTCTTGCAGTATAATTTAGACTTTGTAATAGAATAGTGAATTATGTTTTAAAAATTAGCACACTATGTATTATAGTTGTCTGAGCTTAATAGTAATATATAAGAAGTGTATATTGCATTATATTGAGTATATGTAGCAAATTATAGGATATATAAGAGTCAAGAATTATGATAAGTATATGTAGCATTGAGTTTCAATATGCTTTAAGGAACTCATAGGATATACTTATTCAATAAGAGTTTTGATATAATTCACTACTTACAAGATAAAGATATACAAGATATACTTATTGGATATATAATATATGTTATTCAATATAGGATATAGTAATCACTATTGCATTAAACGGATATGTATTGTATTAGTTCATATCTGAGTATTGAGTATTGTGTATATATGTATTGTGTATGAGTATTGGTTCTATATATATGAGTAATATGTATCATATAATGGTATTGGAAATCTATATGTAAAATTAGTGATATATATATATATATATATATATATATATATATATTAGTGATATGTGTGTGTGTGTGTGTGTGTGTGTGTGTGTGTGTGTTAATAATTAAATTTATGTACACCTGATGATATTTATGGTAATAGTGATTTGATCGAAGTGATACAATTATGTACATGTGGAAAATTACATAGTGGTAACATATAATGGTAACAAATCAAAGTGTATATGTGGTAATAGCAATATGAAATTTTACCTTCTTTGGTGTGTATATATTGTACATGTAAAAACCAATGATCTATATATATGTTGAAGTAGAATTAGCAACGTGTATATGTAAAAACAACAATTTATACATACAGTGATATATTTAAAAACCTATAAAAATAGCAATATATATATATATATATATATATAAGCCTCTACAAAAAATGAAGTAATATAAACAATGTGAGTGTTTGTATGATGATGATTTGGTTTAAGAAAATCAAAATATAGATAAATAACATTGACTATAATATTGTGTTCATTAATATTCCAAGAATACTAAAATACTACAATTGATCTTTAATGTGTTTTGTGTACAGGTAAGTCATAGTAACTATTGAAATCATTTGAAGTCTTTGGGTTGAATTATAAATGATTTTTTACCTTTATATACAGTATTGATATACTATTAAGTACTTATATGTGAAACATAGTATGAATATAGTTAATAAGTACAAGGGTATATATATAGAAAATATATCTATATATGGACTTAAGTATTCATATAAAAATATAACATATATAGATGTATTGGGTCATATTCCTATATTTATAGTTTAATCGATTGTTAAAATAAGTCAAGATTCCAAGGGACAAGAAACTCTAACCATATGAATACAATTTCCTAGAAGTGTAATAAGTTGTTTAAATGAAAGAATATATTCATACGAGGTATAACTTGGTTTATGTGTTATTTGATTCTCTAAAATTATTATGACTGGTTGTTTGAAATTGAGTAGGGTGTACATAAAATGGTGGACTATGATATTTATGTTCGCCATAGAATGTAATGTATCTGTATCTACTTACACAAATTAGAAATATGAATTCTAATATATATTATACTTGATTGGTATAAATTTTACTTTTTATGCTTATTATTTATGTGATAAATAATATAATGGAGATTCATTCATACATTTGATAGACCAAATATATGCAGTTTGATTATTCCCGAGTGTAACATGTTTTATGCTTGCTAATAGGAAGTGATATGTATGAAAATGTTGGTTATATTCAAGTTAACTAGATTTCTTATTGTTGTTACTAAGTAAGTAGTGAGACGGACTTCACTATCTTATTAGCATCATCAATGCCAGATGAGGGTAATCCGATCAAGAGGTGTGTATGAATTTGACTAATCCTAGAGATCAATAACTATTGAAAACTTTGGTCAAAGTAATGCTTAGTTAGACATTGTCATTTCATATGTATGATTTATATGTTTGTAAAATATCATGTTATAATATATTTATTTATGGTACACTTCATGTTCTTAGAAATCACACAACACATGAGTACTAGCTTGTCTCTCTGGATTCCCACACCATCACTATCTACTCATCTATGAAGGGAGGTCCATTCCATGATGAGAGATTGTGCAGGGGATCAATGGTCTATGGTTGGTGTGGAAAGGTGCTTAGATGATGTTCTCCCTCCTCAAATCAGTACTTATTTGGAAACTAAACTTGAGATTACCATAGATACTGGAGTTTGGAAAACTCATGCTCCATGGAGCCTTGTATCTTGTATTGCATTTATTATTATTGAAACATTATACCAGATGAGATGTAATTATTTACTCATTGTACATTGACAATAATGGTTGTATGATTGTACCAGCCATGGATAGACATTTGTAATTACTTTCTATATTTAGTTATGTCTAATTTTATATGATGATAGTGATTAGTGATAGATAGATGTTACATGCTTATTTTACAATTAACATACTTAAGAGTGTTTTAATTGGATCAGTAATTATATTCTTGTGGTGAAATATAATGAAATAATACATTGATTAAATTTTTAAAAAAATCATGTTATTCTAAGTAGATCCCAGTGGGGATGTTACATTTTCTATTTGGATACTTACATGAACAAACTTTAATTGAACTACACATTAACAAACCCAATTTAAACATTCAACATCTACCAATTCTAATTTCAACTTCAAGACTCAAATTAGGTCAACTTTAACCAAGGTTCCATCCAAGCCAAAATTTAGTTCATCTTGAACCATATGTCAAGATAGTCAAAGCCAAAATTTGGTTCATTTTGAACCATGTACCAATATAATCAAATCCAAAATTAGTTCATCTTAAACCATGTACCAAACCAATTTTGTACCATGCCAATCTAATCCAAACTAGGTTCATCTTGAACTATGTACCATGTCAATCCAATATGATCAAGTTCATTTTGAAGTACATTCCAATCTAATCAGGTACGTCTTGAACCGCATCCTAATTCTATTTTTGATATAGTCTATTCTACCTTGTTTGGGTCCAAGCCAATTACATTGAACCATTTCACCCTTTTTGGGGCCAAACCAAGTCAAGATAATTACATTGAATGATTTCACCATTTTTGGGGCCAATCCAAGTCAAGCCAATTATAAACCAAGTCAAGCCAATTACATTGAACCATTTCACCATTTTTGGGGCCAATCCAAGCCAAAATAATTGCATTCAGACCAAGATCACCCTCTTTGGGCCCATTATAATTAATACCAAGTTTACCATTTTTTGGGCCCATTCCAATCTAAGCCAATCCACCCCATTTAGGGAAATTCTTATTTATTATATTTCATCCTATTTGGGGCCAAACCAATTACATTAAGACTAAGTCCACCCTCTTTGGGGCCAATTTATTCCAATAAAAACCCCTTGCATATATCCTTGCTTGGGGAAATTAGTCTAAGGATAATTCAAGTCATGGTGTTTCATGATCCTAAACATGTTCTACCATGACCAACCATATATCAAGATGCAATAGATCAATTCACCTAGCTTAACCAATAAAAATCTCACTTTGCATCTACTTTAGACACTTCATCCATTAGTCTGAAAGCTAATATAATCCTACATCTACAATAAAAAATAAACCATTCATTCTACACCAATAATACCTCACAACTATGGCATTCAGTGTCGATCATAAACACAATAAACAATACCTCCCAAATGTGTCATTTATGATGGAGGTGCACACCATTGAGAGGGGAGGTGAATCAATGGTTTAATAATATTAAAATCCAATTCCTAACTCTTCAAGCTACTTAACCAATCATATCCATATGTAAGATAGATGAATCAAAGAACAAGCATGAATGAAACCATAACACAAATATTTATGTGGGAAAACCTCATGGGGGATAAAACCCACTCTCAAGTCTACAAACTAATGGACTACAGTCCTATATGATGATTACAAAAAATAGGCTTTAGTGAAGCACCCACTTCACAAGGAGCACCAACCCCTAAAGATGACAAGAACCAACTTGCCTAAGATGTTAAGAACCAACATAACACCTTATAAAATGAACAAATCTTGAACTCTGATTGCTTCTCAATCTGATAGAGAAACCCTACAAGAACACCCTTCTCCAAGTCTGTAACTCCACACAAGTCACCAACACCAAACTATCTCTTTAACACAAGCAAATAACTCCTTAAACCTTTCACTTATATTAAAATATGCCTTTATAAATATGATAAAAATAATCAATATAATCATAAAATTATGCTAAGCCTAATGACATTTTTCTCTACTCAATCTCATATAAACATTGGTCACCAAGACCCCCAACAACCTTCACATAAGGTCTTCAAATTTAATATGCACACTTACTTGTCTTACTTCATTCACACACCCAAAAGGCACAAATCACCTTGTATATATACCATTTATTATTATTGTCATACATATCACTTTATAATATCTTAGGAATAATTATTCATGTCCCTTAATGTCGGTCATGATTCTCTGCACAAGCTTTCTATACTATACCATGAACTCATATCACAAACAAAGCATATCCCCACTTATGTGACTATATTTGACTAAATAAATATTAGTAAAATATTTAAAATCACTATAGAATATATTCAAGATATCCTAAACACTTTACAATCATCGAGAACACTTGATCTGATCATCTACCTTGCAAACAAACTCAATCATCCAAAATAGGTTCCTTTTGTTACCAAAATCATCATGGTCAACTATGAGTCAACCATTCAATCAACTCCAAGTGACTAGGAAAAATAATAATCTCATGGATAGAGGTAATACATCCCCTAAATCACATCCAAGATCTCACACCCATTTTTATTCACTGATTAGGCATTCCAATTCCTCTTTTCACTCTGATCACTCTTTCTCACTTAAGACACCATTTCCTTCATATCGACTAGTCAACTTTAACCTTATATAAATTTGACATATAAATATGAATCTCAATGAAAATTTTCATGGATATTTGGGACAATTCCTAAGCTTAAAAAATCATCTATTAGATCATCTAGTCATTCATAGAAATCTTCCTCAAAAATAAGAACATTGTTAACAACCCATTTTTTATGGGACCCACACACTATCAAGGGACTAAAAATAATTTCTAAAAAACCTGAATAAGTCTTATAAAACATATAATCATCATATTTTATCACCTAATACATTATGATCCCAAACCATCAAGACCTTCTCTATCAGGTCTAAGACAAGGGTTTTTGCACACAAAAAACTGCTTAGCTTCTTAATGATCATTCATAAAGGATAAGACCTTAGTCTATTAAATAATGATTGGAGAATCTTATTATGGATCCTAACCAAAATACCCAAAAGTATCATATCCCCATGTAGACCTTGCATGTGCTAAAAAACATAAGAAAGTCCTTCTCAGGCTCATTAGACACCTTTCTAGCACCTCTTAAAGCTTCTAAACCAACTTTCTAAATTTTTAGCTCAATATTTGACCTCAAATATCATAAACATTCTTGAAAAACTTTAATGACCATATCTCATGAAAAAATAAGCCTCAACAACCTATAAACACCCTTTGACCCTTCACAAGGCCTCACAAGCCCACTTAGGCCAACTAGGTCAATGGTCAAATTATCTTACAGACCACTAGCCACCTCTTGAAAACCATAAAATTGACCTATTATCACCCTATACATGTATAAAATTTATATTCCAAGCATATTGATCTCCTTAGCATGTTACACAAGCCATAGTGCTCAAAATCCCATAGGCAACCTTGCATGATCAAGCCTACAAGACATAAACTAACCTGCATACCTCATGAAGGCCATATGAAGACAACCCTTGATCATAGAACACATCAAGAACAAGTCAAACATCATCATACCAAGCTCCATTCAGCCATACAACATCCACCTAGTATACCTATGCACATCTTTGCAAGTATCACATTGTTCTAAGCACACTATGCCACCATGCTCCATTTCACTAACATCATAGACCACTTTGTCATCACCAATGCCACTTGAAATCAATGACAACACATATAAAAAACCAATTTACATGACACCTTTTTATAACAAAGACAAAAACCTTGTGAGATTGTTAGATCTTAGTGTTATACTTCCATCTAGATTTCCAGTAGGGAACTTATGATATTTGATTAAAGATCCTAAAGAGCCAGTCCTCAAATTACTTGATAACCAAACTACTTCTATTCTAAATTCAAGACCTATTATTCCATTACCCTTCCAAAGGCCCTTATTTGTTGACAATCCAAGTATGCCTAAGTCTGATAACTACTCAATTGGGATATGTCATGATCCCCTTCCCTAACATTATCATATATGTCCACTTCTGAATCAAGATAAATATAGTCTAACCATTGTCAACATTATTTTTTTAATCACCCATCTTTGACCAAATCCTAACCATTGATGATTCACCTATATTTGATTGAGGGCCCATATTTGACATAGGACCCATATTCAATGAGCCCAAATTCAAAGAACATATTGTTTATCAACAATATATATTTCATCCATTACCCAAATTCCCCCATTTATAAACATTCCTTCATCCCAAATCCTTCATTTCCAAGTGAAAGGTGAACAAGTTACTTGTGGACAATGCAATCCAATAGGCCCTCTTTGTAGCTACATTTATATCATAATTAGGTTCCATTTCAAAACTAATATCAGATTTGGGTTCTAGTCTAGAACTAATATCATATTTAGCATCATAAATAGAATTAACACTAGATTCAGATGTTATTGAATCAGAATAAGATTTAGAATCATAATATATTAATGGTTTTTATGACATTGACTACACAATTTTGGTAGATCCGATTGAAAACATTTATGATTATTCTATAGTTATTGAGGATGTTTCATTTGAAATCGATGCAAGTTCTCCTAGTAGCCTCTACAAAGAATGTTCTACCTTTTCCCCTTCCATTTCCATCACACATACTTCTACCATTAGACAACCTAGCCATTAATTGATATACCACTTCCCACAAATATTAATTGGGATTGACTTAATCACACACTATTAAACTCTTTCCATGGTGACATCTCAATGGAATTTTTTTGGGGAACCAAGACAACATTCAATCAAAAGAACAATCTCCTAGTGAAACCTTGTTTGAGGCATTAGGGGACAATCAGAGTCTAAACTCAACATCTTCTAGTGAAACCTTGTTTGAGGTACTAGATGATAATCAAAATAAAAAATTAGAATCTATTATTTAAACCTTGATTAAGGTGCTAAGGGAAAATAAAAATTAATTATCAACATCCTTTAACAAAACCTTATTCAAGGTGTTATTGGGCATTCCATGTCATAACAATCAAGAAGACTATGTTGGTGAAAACCTCTTCGAGGCACTAATAGCTGAGCTAATTAGTTCCTTATTAATCGATGAAGAAGTTATTGAAGTGAATATTGGCCCCACCAAAACCAAAGTCAAGTCTTATCCAGAATCAACAAAAATGTACATGACTAAAAATTCCAATCTTCATTTGTCCCTCAACCATTATACATTCCATTTTAATCTTATTATTCATTCAATATATATATATATATATATATATACATATATATATACATATATATATATATATATACATATATATATATATATATATATACATATATATATATATATATACATATATATATATATATTATATTATCCAATTAGACCATTTATCCCATGCTTACCCTTATTTAAGCTTCTTCATGATACTCTTTTTTCTAGAGGAATCAATACATACTATCTAAAGTTTTAGAGGAAGCAGAATCAACAACCAACAAAGATCACATCAGTATTAGTATAGCCCACATCAGCAACAACATCCTAACAGAGCAAAAATTTTGAGTGGGTATTGGTTAGATAGCAAAGGATTTGCATTATGCATCTCATAATCCTCTATTTGGTTGAGATAATATATATATATATATATATATATATATATATATATATATATATATATATATATATATATATATATATATATATATATAATTCAAAAGAAAAAGAGAAATATTTTGTCCAACAGTGAAAACCATGCTTGCGGTGTCTTAGGAAAGTATCATGATGAAAACGAGGTTTTTGGCATCATGCATAAATAATTTATTGTTTACAAGTACCTTGACACTTGGGGGCAGCCCTATCTACATTATAGACCATACCATTCTTACCATTTTATCCATTCAATCATATTTAGCCCAGTCCATCTTATTGTGATTATTATTCTTCTCGTTATTACCTTCTTACATAAGTGGATGGTATATTGAGACCTGTTTGGGAAATATTTTGGCCTATTACCTACATGACACTTTGACAATTGGACACATTTAGTTCTCATGTGACATGGTCCATGGAAACTTCTAGTTATTTCCCTCATTATCATCCATTATTACCCAACATTATCCATTTGTTATTCATTCATTATTATTTTTCATTGTAAGTTGAACTACATTGACCCTAGGTCCATATAGACTATGTAGGTAGTGCTTAATTTCTTATGTCCGCTCAATCACCCCTATTCCACACTCTCACTATTTTTCAAGCATTATAAGCCATGCTCTTGACATTTTTTTAGAATTCTACATCACAATCTCATCATTTTGTGAGCATTCTAAACCACACTCTTGCCATTTTATGAGTTATTAATCCCACACTCTCATTATTTTGTGATTTAAACCATTTTACATCTTATAATCCTCCATTCTGTTGAGATGCCAAAATTATAAACATTGAAAAATAGCTTAAAATCTCAATGAGAGATATAAATCCACAAAAATTCTAACAAATTGAAAAATGGCTTCAAAAATCTCCATGAGAGATATAAAGCCACATCATTCAAAAATATTTGTCTTTTCCTAAATCTAGTCATTATCCTTGATTATCATTGAGCCACTCATGTTAGCAACTATTGGGATGTGTTCTTCCCAAATCCATGCTACTATGGAAATTTTATCATTAGTTCTAATCATTTCAACCACCTTGGGATGTGTCTTTCCCTTGCATGTATCCTTGATTAGGGGCACCATTCCATTATCATTGTCATTGAACCTTTCCACATGGATTTTGACTTGGTTAAGCAACAAGATGTTTCCTATTGCTTTTATTTTTTATTTGTGTTTGCTTTATTTTTATTTTTTTCCATTTGTCACCTTGACTTAGTCCATTATGCAAATAAGGTCATCATCATGGTTCTTCCTTCCACATAATTGTTCTTGATTCCATCCTTTGACATACATCGGCATCACCATCATGGTTTTTATCATTGGTGCATTGTTATCAATTGTCTATTGGATCAAGGGTCAGTCCTTATGCACATTATGGCCCAATCACCATGGTGTTTTATTTCATGGTGCATATAAAAAAACCACCATTATGGTCCAATCATTATGCACATTATGGCCCAATCAAGGAGGAGTCATGATTTGAATCTCTTACATTTCTATGATATACTCCATCCATTTTCTTCTACATTTCACCTCTCTCATTTATGAGAAAGGAGGACTAATATTAGGCCCTTGATCTTCATCTCAAGATGGACAATCCAAAATCATTTGCCACCTTATAAATGAAAGGGTCTTCACACACTTTCACCATGACCAAATAGTGCAGCACAACCCTACCAAATCTTAAGGCCATCACTCAACAATTATTCAATATTGCCAAGCCAAACCTCAAGTAGACAAAGAGAGATGCTGCCCATGCGGAATCAACATTGCTAAAGACTACTAGTTCACAAGCTGAGCTCAAGCCTTTTCAAACCGGTTAACAAGTAAATCTCTAAGGAAGGTGTTTTTATTCAAATTTTGCTTTCAGTTTCAAAGGAAGAATTAAGAGAAACTTAAGAAGGAATGGTCAAGGCTTGATGTACTTAGATAAAGTCTGCACACCGTAATCTAGACGTTGTGAGTACTCCTCTTTGGTTGTGGAGGAATGACACCTGCAAAGAAAAGAAATTGAAAGAAGCTGTCGAACTGATCATAGTCGCCGGCGTCGGTAATCCTACCAGCGTCGGTTGGTCAAGATGCTGACATTGGTTAATATATCGACGTCGGTTGGGGTAGTGACCTGCGTCAATCGGGGCAATTAGCTTGGACGGGGTCTGGGCAGGTCTGTGGTCTGTGGACAGAGTCTGGTCAGGGTTTTGGTCTGTGGACAAGGCCAAAGAAGGGTTTGGGTTTGTTAACAGTCTTGAGACAAAGTTTTGGGCTTGGTTGAATGGTCTGGGGTCTGGGTCTAAGAGTCTGGTTGAATGGGGAGAGTGTATGGTCCGATAGAGGATGGAGGAAATAGGGAGGTGGATAAGTCAAGATTCGGGTCTGGCTTGGTTAACAGTCTGGTCTAGGGAGATATTATTTGAAAGCAATAACTGAAAAGAGAATAAAAACACAGACAGTATACTTACCTGTGCCTTGTGGAAGGTGTGCTACTGATGATTCCCATCCTACTGTTGATGTAGCCTATGTGGAGAACCTGTTGCTGAAGGAAAACCCTAAAGCTGTTGCTGCACCTGAGGGAGAGAGTGATAGGCTTGATTGAGAGATTTTGCAGATTGGCAAATGGTCCAAGACTAAAGATTGAAGGATTCATGCTTTTGCTTTCAGAAATTAGCCAATTTTTTATTGGGATCCTCAAAGAGTCTGAAAAATTAGTTAAGTATAACCGACGTCGGCGATTCCGCCAGCATCGGCCGACACTTGACCGACGTCGGCGGGGTTAGAACGAGCAAAAAAAGCCACCAAGCCCATTTTTCATCCACCAAGTGCACTATCCATTGGAGAATGTTGACGGCTGGGCTAAATATGCACAAGAGTTTGTTAGGTGGTTATAGAGAAGTAGGAATAGGTCTTGGGTGAGTCATAGGATGGGAATTAGTCCAAGGCGAGGTGTCCTAGGTGAGGTGTCATGGGTGATGTGTCAAAGGAGGGGGGTTTAATTCAAAATAAGTTTATTATTTTAAATTAGTAATTGTTAGGAATGGGTTAGGAATGGACCAAGGGGGAAGGTGACCAAGGGTTAGACACCATTTAGGTGTCTACATTTGCCCCTTTTTGTCTTGTTGGTTGCTCTAAATGAACTGCAAGACAAAAACAAGTGTCGATTGCCCCAGGTATGGGATAAGGTTGATTTCATCTTGTTGGTTGTTCAAGTGAACTGCAAGACAAAAATAGGCAAGGGTTGGTTGCCCCGATTATGGATGAGGTATCCCCCCTCAAAGCAGGAGTCGAGAGAAGGGAACTTAGAATCGGGTGCTGATTTGATAGAGAGTGGATGAAAAGGGTGAAGATAGAGTGAGAATGCTGCAAAAGTTGTGATTGCGCAGACACCACTTCACGAGGATGGTCAGGTCAAATTGTTGCAGGTCAAAGGTCAAGGAGTGCCAAAACTGAAATAACTGGTCCCCAGCATTTAGTCATCTGCTAATTGGGTTATTCAATCTAAGCTGAAGCTCCAATGGTCGTCGTGTTCCAGGTATCCCAGGCTTAGGAAGTGCTCCCAAAAACATGAAAAAGTCACAAGTAGTGCGAATCAACCAGCTTGCGATCTTATACTTGTGAAGGTCAAAAGTGTGCACATAATTTTGCTAACCAAATCATGAGGTAGCATACATGCAAAAACAACCAAGGCAAAATCGCTTTGGAAGTAGTCACAGTTTTAAGAGATGGGCATGATCTCCAATGTCTGGTGGTCGATGGATGGATGTAAAAGTGATCCAAGTGTTCCCCAGGAGGCCAAAATGACGTCTTCTATGAGAGCTGGCTATGTTGGGCATGATGTTGGTCATTTTGAAGAGGGATGAAGTTTTAAGACTGTCGACGTCGGTTATAGAACTGATGTCGGTGGCCAAAATAGGTCGACGTCAGCGGAAATTGGCCGACGTCAGCGGCCTAGGGCACGATTTTGCCGATGTCGACAGTCTGCCAAATCCAACAAAACCGGATTGGCAGCCCACCAAAAGTCATTTGTGACATTTGACCAAGAGAAAAAGGAGCTCTGGAGTGGATTTAGTGAAAGTGACCCAGAGCTGATTGAGGAGCTGTGCGAGGTGGCAGATAGGCATTCGTGGAGAGAAGAAGCGAGTTGGAGAGTGATTGGAGGCTGCAGAAGCGTTTGTGGGCCCAGTGAAGTGTTCAGAGTCATTGGCATGAAAGAGATGGCAGAGGGGAGTAGAGGACCCGCGGGAAGTCCACCACCAGTGGCACCCATCGTGCCACCATGCCGGTGACGCCGGGATGAGGTAGGAGAGTCCTGTACGCTATTTTGATGCTTTTTATTTTAAATTTAGTTTTTTGAATTTTTGTTGTTTGAGGTAGAAATCGAGGGAGAGGGTAGGTAGGAAGGTGGGTGGGTTGTCTAGGAGAGCTTAGGAGTCGTTTTAGAGGGTTTAGGAGGGTGTAAAGGGGTGCAGAGGGGAAGCCCTAATTTTTAGGGCTCGCCCTGTTCGGCTCTAGGGCTGAACCAATCGCCAACGTTAGCGATTCTGCCAGCATCGGTCGACCAGAGACCGGCATCAGTGACTAACCTACCTGCATTATTGGGCATACGAGCACAGCCTGTGTGTAGGCCACCTTCTGCATTGTTGGGCATACGAGCACATTGTGGTTACCCAACCTCTCGGCCTCCCAGTGGTGATCCAGGCCAGTTTTAGGGTCGAGTTCAGGCGATGGCATGAGATGATGGTGCAGATGTGGGTGGACGGAGTGGTCAGGGATATTGATCACTATCGAGGGGTACTGGAGGCCTTGATTCCAGTAGATATCATCTGGAGACCATACTTGGTGTATCCAGCATTCAGAGACCAGGGTGAGCAAATGGTCAGGACGCAGAGCAGGCGATGGGTCAGAGGCAGACAAGCCGATGAGCTTGAGAGGATCCCGATAGAGAGAGTGTGGCACTAGTACAGGCTGCTACAGGATGTACCTCCTGCATTCCCATAGTACAGGTGGGATGACATTGAGGCATCGCTCCCACTGCCAGAGGAGACAGAGGAGCCCGATTTTGAGGAGTTGTCGACAGGACTTGGGATAGCTGACCTAGGTTGTACAGAGGCCTACACGGCATGGTGGATAGGGTAGTATAGAGGTATAAGGTGGGTCCCCACCAGATCTATAGGCTGTCACAAGGGAGTGGGATACAGGCCATAAGGAGAGGGACACTGCACGGCAGGAGAGAGACATAGCTTAGGCCCAAGTCACAGTTTTGCAGGGATAGCTGATAGGGGTTACAGGGTAGCTGACAGAGATGACAGGACAGGTGGCAGCATTGACAGGGCAAGTTAGTCTGTTACAGGGACAGCTGGCCGCAGCCCAGGCACAGATAGTGGCAAGTCAGAGCTTTGGAGGGCAGGGCCCATTGCAGTAGCCATCTCAGTAGCCAGCATTTTCACAAGGGGTAGGACCGTCGGCATCAGTGCACCTAGGTCAGCCAGAGCCACACGGGTCAGGACAGGGCACAGTAGCAGGGCGGATGGGTCCATCGTAGACTGTATCGCTAGTTAGATACAGTGATGCGCTGGATGAGATTGCATATTATGAGAGAGCCATTAGGGGGTTCCCTCAGATACAATGATACTCAGAGATGCGGGCAGAGCAGAGCCGACAGAGGTCGATGTCACGAGCAATGGATTTTGGGTCTCACAGATGGCACAGATCAGAGGGAGGAGAGGATACAGCCTCTTCCCGGCCACTGCCACCACCACCATAGCCACAGCCTTGAAGGCAGCCCTTGAGATTCATTTTTGATGTATATACCGGCCTGCGAGCCGTTGATGTGAGATGTATGAGAGAGAGAGATAGAGGCACAGAGTTGTGCGATTGTATAAACGATTTTGATATATATATGATGATGGTTTTGGATCATTGATGTGTCATTGATGTTGTTTAATGTATTCAACATTTTTGATTATGATGATGATGCATGTTTTGATATTATGTTTATGATTATAATGATGATGATGTTTAAATGTGATGATGATAATGTTATGGTAATGTAAATAATGATAATGATCATAACTTTTAGATTAGATGATGATGTGTAAGGATTATATGATAGCGATATTTATGTTATGTTGTGGATTATATGATGTGAATGCTTAATTGTGTGATGATGATAATGTGTTTGTGATTAATGATTATGATGTAAATGATAAAAATGATTATGCTAAAGATTATGAAAATGTGTGATTGGTTGTGATGTGATTGGCAGGTGACGAGAGAAGGAGATGGAAGAAAGTGACGAACAGAATGGCCGAGCTAACCCCAGAAGACCCCATGTCAACTGAGTGCTACCTACATAGCCCCTGTCGTTAGGGCCTCAGGCCAATGTAGTTCTCCCAAGAAGGGAGGAAAAAGATCGAAGTGGTTGATTTTGGTCATGATAAAGAGATAGCATTTCCCACATGTCTGAGGGTACATGCTTGAAATGACAAAGAGGAGATGATGCTATAGCTTTTTCCAAATGGTGTATTTTGTAACATAAGTCGAGGTTTTTCATCCCTAGCAACTATCCATATTTGTGATAGATGTATGCTAAAAATGAATTGAGGTCTATTTATGCTTCAGCAAGTATTGGTTTATGCTTAACATAAATTATGTGGTTGAAAAGAGTTGGATTGAATATTTTTGACAAATGATGTGGTTGAATGTGACCAAAGTGTAGGCAGAAAGTAAAAGGCATAAGTGCCCTTTTATTGACAAGGACCAAAAAGACAACATAGACAGGGGTTGTTTAAACGAAGAGCCCCGTTTATGCGTTGCATCATTGACCATAGTTATGTTAGAGCGGTAATCGAATCACTTTTGACATTAAAGTGAGCTCAAAGTCCCTTGAGTAGGTGATATGATAGGAGGAAAAGGGTAACCCATTTTAGAGTATGGAGAACTTTGCCCCTTTTTATAGGAGACCCTGAGACAACTACAAGTCAAGTCCATGACTCTTTTTTTTTTTTTTTTTTTAGAGAGCAGACTGATCAATACGGGAAGTCCACATAAAGATGTCATTTGTCTGGTGGTCATTTGTGAAGCTGATCGATGTGAGAAGCTTCTAAGAAAGTGTTGTTTGTAGCAAGAGTTAGTCATAGCCATCCTTCGAGGGAGTGGTCTATACTTTGCTTTATAGATTTAAGGGCTTTTGAATAGCTATCTTTCGAGGGAGCAGTCTATTAGTTACAGCAATGATAGTGCAGCTGTCCTTCGAGGGAGCAGTCTGCTTTTTGATTTGATTTTGTGACCATGGATATTTTGACATCTTGATTTAATTTTGATAGAATATTGAGTCATGGACAAGACTTATAGAAGATCAAGGGCTCCCTTTTATTAGGACGAAGCATCCGTACGTCATAAAAGGGTTGTAGAGGATTTTGTTAAGGGAAAAAGGGTGAAATGGATTGAGGATTTAAAAGACAAGGATTGCTCAAGGGACGAGCTCAAGTTAAATGTCAAGTGGATGAGTACTCGACTAACAGTAGAATGGTCATAGATGTAATGCATTAAGGGGCTCGGGTTCTGGTCGGCCTTCAAGAGAAGACAAACGATAAGTCCCTGATCCATATTTGTGCGTTATGATATAAGGTCCGAGCCAATTAGGAACAAATTTACCTCGTTTACTCCATTCCATATTGGTCACATGTTGGTTCTCTTTGAGGATGAGGTCTCCGATATTGAAATCTCGTTCTCTCAGAGTTTTATTATAGGCTCGTTTGATGCGATTTTGATAGACATGGAGATGATTGAGGGCAGCAAGACGACGTTCGTCAAGTAACTCAAGTTGAGCTAATCGATCTTGATGAAAGTCATCATTAGAAAGAATGTCATGGATTGAAGTGCGAAGGGACGGGATTTGTACTTCGAGAGGTAAGACAGCCTCTGATCTGTACACTAGAGAAAAGGGAGTAGCACCCATAGAGGTTCGGATGCTAGTGCGGTAGGCCCACAAAGCGAAGGGTATTTAAACGTGCCAATCCCTTCCTGTATCGTTGACCACCTTCATGAGAATTTTAGTTAAGATTTTATTAGAAGCCTCAGCCTGCCCATTTGCTTGTGGGTAGTAAGGCGAAGAAAAGCAGAGTTTGATGCCAAATGAATCACAGAGTTTTTGGATGGTCTTGTTTTTAAAGGACTTACCATTGTCGGTGATAATTTTGTGAGGTACACCGAAACGACAGATGATGTGGGCATTGATGAAGTTGACAATCTTGTCAGCTTTTGTGGAGACAAGAGGAATAGCTTCCACCCATTTAGTGAAATACTCGGTGGCAGTGATGATGGACTGATGACGAAGAGACGAATGAGGGTTAATCTCGCCGATGAGATCTAAGCCCCATTGTGAAAAAGGCCAAAAATCCTGAGTGACTTGTAAGGCATGACTAGGGAGATGAAGCAAGTTAGCATGCTGCTGACACTTGATGCAACACCGAACATAATCGCTACAGTCTTGATGAAGAGTGGGCCAATAATAACCCAGGTGAAGGATGCGCTTGGCAATCGAGTTACCACTGAAGTGTCCACCGCAAATCCCGTCATGGGCTTGTTTAACAGCATGAGAAGCTTCAGTGGAGTTTAAACAGTGAAGAAGAAGACCGTCAAAACCTCTTTTATAGAGAAGGCCCCCTAGCATGGTATAGCGAGCAGTGCGCTTGATGAAAGCCCGCCGTGCATTGCTAGAGAGGTTGGGAGGAATGAGAGAATGAGCCAAGTAGTCCTCAAGTTGTTTATACCATACATCTTGTGGACTAGAGTTTATGGCATGGACGAGATTGATGTCAGTGAAAATGTATGAAGGCAATGGCACACGATGTACCATGACATAAATTCTTGATGAGGATGATGATGAAGAAGGAATATGAGAGGTGAGGGAAGCCATGGTGTCAGCAAACTTATTCGTTGATCGAGGAACAGTCTGCAATAAATGAAGGTCGAAAGATGCTAGAAGAGTGTCAACACGGTGCGTGTAACTTTGTAAAATTTCATTTTTACAAAGATATGAACCATTGATTTGATTGACGACAAGTTGTGAGTCACCGAAGATGCTGATGGTCTTGATGTTTAAAGAAAGGGCAGTTTGAAGTCCCAAAATTAAGGCTTCGTATTCGGCCATATTATTGGTACATTCAAAGTCAAGTTTAAAAGATAGGGGCATGGGTTCACCTTCATAGGGAATGAGGATGACCCCCGCACCCCCATCGAGTTGACATTTAGAGCCGTCGAAGAACATCGTCATTTGGTAGAATGTGTCATTAGTCGAGAGAGTGGTGATAGATTCATCGGGAAACTCGCACTATGAAGGTTGATTATCGAGAAGAGGGGCATCTGCTAGTTGGTTAGCGATTGTTTGCCCTTTTATAGATTTTTGCTGGACAAATTCTAAGTCAAATTCAGCAAGAAGCATGAGCCAACGAGCCATACGCTGGTTTTGATATGGTTTAGAATGCATGTATTTGAGGGGATCAGTGTGGGTGACGACAAAGGTTTTGTGATTGAGAAGATAGTGACGGAGCTTGGTAGTGGCAAAGACTAATGCCAAACAGAGTTTCTCGATATGAGTATATCGAGTTTCATAGTCGACAAGTGTTCGGCTTATGTAATAGACTGCTTGCTCACGGTGTTGTTCGTCTCGATGCGCGATCATGGCACCTAACGAATGATTGGTTGCTGAGATGTAGAGATAGAAGGGTTGGTCATCTTTCGGTGGAATAAGGACTGGTGGAGAGACCAAATAGCGTTTGAGGGTGTCAAAAGCCTCTTGGCAATCTTTATCCCATTTAAAGGAGGCGTCCTTCTTGAGGAGGTGATGAAAGGGTTGGCAACGGTCAGAAAGCTGCAAAATGAAGCGGCGGATGGATTGGAGCTTCCCTTATAGACTGTGAAGTTGCTTGAGATTAGTTGGAGGTGGCATTTCGAGGATAGCACAGATTTTGGCAGGATCTATCTCAATGCCATGTAAAGAGACAATAAATCCCAAGAGCTTTCCTGAGAGGACCCCAAAGACACATTTCTTGGGGTTAAGACGGACCTGGTACTGAAGAAGGTGAGAGAAGATGATTTTGAGGATAGTCAAATGGTCACGATGCAGCTTAGACTTGCCAAGCAGGTCATCGACATAGTCCTCCATGATTTTATGGAGGAGATCATGAAAGATGTAAGTCATGGCACGCTGATATGTGGCGCCTGCATTTTTTAGACCAAAAGGCATGACTCAATAGCAAAAAGTTCTCCATGGTGTGATGAAAGTAGTTTTGTGCTGATCTTTCGATGCAATCAATATTTGGTTATATCCTAAAAATCCATCCATGAGTGATAACATCTCATGGCCAGCCGTAAGATCAACAAGTTGGTCAATGTTTGGAAGAGGGAAGTCGTCTTTGGGACAAGCTAGGTTAAGGTCACGATAGTCTGTGCAGATCTGGATCCCCCCAGTCACCTTGGTGATAGGAATGATGTTAGAGACCCACTGCGGATAATCGATGGGTTGGATGAAGGAGACTTAAAGAAGGCACTGAAGCTCTTCTTTGACAAGAAGTGCAACACGAGGATGCATTTTGCGAAGCTTTTGCCTAACAGGCTTAGCCTCTGGGTTTGTGACAATGTTATGAGTGGCAATGTTAGGGTCGATGCCAGGCATGTCAGCGTAGGTCTAGGGAAAGGCTTTGTGATTGTCAAAGAGAAATGTGGTATAGTCGGCCTGCTCCTGAGTGTCTAAAGATTGACCAATCTTTAAGACTTGAGGAACATCAGAAGATGAAAGGTTAATGTCAATGGTTGATTCATTTAACATAACCTGTGTTTTAGAAGGGAGGGAGCGCTGAATAAAAGAATCATCGGCACATATATAGGTAAGAATGGCATCGTCATCTATGCAGTGGACTGTGTTGATGGTTGCCGATTCATCGTCTATCATGCTAGGATAAACGAGAGGGAGAGACTTGGGAACCCCGTTGAGTTGATAAGTTAGGGTTTCCAAGCGGATGGTGTTTATGCAAAAAAAACTAGGAGGGATGGAAACCACCGACTCCGTAGGTGAAGATGGAAGAATAGGCGAGTCTGGAAGAAATTGGTCGATGGTTGGTTCAGGGCAAAGGTTTGTGGAAGCCTCAGTGGGTTCTTGGAAACCCAGTCCATACCGTTTCTTGGCATTATCATCATTGGGTGTTTCGATAGGCTGATGGGAGCCTTGTTTGTAACATCCAAAGCCAAAACCCTTCCATGCACACCTATAAAGGTAGGTATGTGCAAAGGTGGGGTTGCTAAGAAAGGAGAAATCGGATGTGAATATTTGAGGCGAGGAGGAAGGATTTGATTCAGTAGGAGCTTGATCCAGCCCCTCATAGACGAGATTGGTTTGAAGGCTAGGAGGACCATAAGGAATGACCATTCCGATCTGACAGTCATAGCTTGGGTTTTGATGAAGCTGTCCATACTCTTGAGGAGTCTGAAACATGTCTAGAGTAAGGAGACAATATTCCCCTAGTGAAAGTCTTTGGAAGATGTTGTCCATGGGGTCCTTGGTTGTTAATTGAGAATATGATGTGGTGGCAACCACTGTTTGTGTACTAGTTGACACTTCTGCGGATGGAAACGATGTTTGGGTTGATGCCTTGAGTGGGATAAGAACGTCGTTGGGGCAATAGGTTGTGTTACATGTCTTAAAAGGGGATGGGTCGGCAGGAATGACATGGACTTGTTTATCATGTTCAAATTTGACACAACGGTGAAGTGTTGAAGGGACACAAGCCATGGCACGGATCCAAGGTCGCCCTAATAGCATGTTATATTGGAATTCTCCCTCAATGATGTAGAAGGGCTCAGGGATTGTGCATGGACCAACACAGATATGGAGGACAACAGTGCCAATAGTGTTAGTGGTGGTGTCATTAAAGGATCTAAGGATTGCGTCAGTTTTCGATACGCAATTCTTGGGAAGAGCCAATTGATCAAAGGCATGGGTGGAAATGATATTAATGCTAGCATCCCCATCGATCATAACTCATTTAATACGGGTTCGATCAACGTAGGCTGTGATGAAAAGGGCAGCGTCTTGATCTTCTAAGGTAGAGGTCAGAATTTCAGAATTACTGAAAGTGATGGAGGCGACGGGGGATAAAGAATGGACTAAGGCAGCAAGTGGTTGAGGGTCTTCAGGTTGGACCTCAGCTACTTGTAGGGCTTTGATTAGAGCCTGGCGATGCTGGGGGGAGCTTTGAATAAGGTCATATAGGGTCATCTTCACAGGCGTTTGGTGAAGTTGTTTTATCATAGAATCTGTGATTGCCTCTAAAGAAGTGGGTTGGGACGCACCTAAGATGGAAATCTTGGGTTTCGGTGGTTGAGGTGCCTGGACAAAAGGATAGGTCCAAGGAATAGCGGCTTTTTCTTTTGCCTTGTCCTTTTGTGACTTAGTGGTTATATGGATAGCATTGATTTCAAAGATAGTAGGTGAAGAAGGCGTTATGGCCTGTTGGTGAGATGTTGATGTGGTTGAAGAGGTTGGATGAGAAGGTGTCGAGGGTTGGTCAAGAGTGTCCTCAAGGAGAAGAGTGTCTTTCTCCATATAGCGACGAATGATTGCCTTGAGGGCACAGCAAGTCTCGGTATCGTGTCCTGGCATGCGATGGTATAAACAAATCTTTGTATCATCGAACCAAGAAGGTTTTGACCCGAGGGGTTGGAATGGCTTGATAGAAGGAAGGGTAATGCTAGAATTCTGCAAAAGTTGGCGTAATATCAAAGCATATGAACCTACTAAGGGGTCCATGCTTGTTGATGCATGACGCGCTGGTGACTTCTACTTGGGGGATGCTGAAGAAGGTTTTCGTACCACCTTTTGGTTTGATGGTGCGGTGACAGGTGAAGACGGCACTTTCTTTGTGAGAGGTGCCAAATTTTTGAGAGGGGGTTGACTTGTGGTTGGCAAAGGAAGTAATGGAGGTAATTTGTTTTGGTTAAGGGTCGGAGTAGGAAGCACACCGATTAGGGTAGAAGGATGAGGACCTAAGATGGAGGGCAAAGTTGACGGTGGAGGAGGGGTTCGCTTTTGTGGTCTGGCAGTCTTCTTTGACTTGGTTGGAAGACTACTTTTGGTCGAGGTCTGGTCTAAGTCCACCTTCACTTGCGGGTGAGTGAGGGTAGAGAGAGGGCAAATGCCAAGTGACTTGATTGCTTTAGATTGGGTAGATGCAGGTTTGAAAGTGGGGGTTTGGTCTTTGTTTGGAGTCTTGAGCGATTCTGCCTTGGGAGGATTGGCAGCATGAGATGAGAGGGCACGGGAATGTTGAAGAACTTTAAGATGTTCCCACAATCCATGATGCTCCACTTTCCTTGAAGGGAGAAGTTCTAATTTCTCCACTAGTCGGGAAAATGGTTGAGAGGATGTTGGATAAGGTTTGGATTCTTGAGAAGATGTGTTAGGTGTGGCAGTAGTTTCGGACTCAAGGTGTGTGAGAGTTATAACTGGATTGTCGTTGGTTGAGGAAGATGGAGAGTCAAGGTCTTCTCTTGGTGGAGAAGGAACTGGAGAGTGTGACTCCTCAAGCGGGTAAAGGGTAGGGATTATGGTGCCCTCCACTTGCGGTCGAGGAGTGGGTAAGGTCAGGTCCTCCATAGGCAGAAGAAAGGAGGATGGTGAGACCGGTGGTGCTGGTAAGGTTGAGGCATCCTCCAAGATGAGAGAGGTTGGTGGAGAACTAACAGGGGAAAGAGGTTCATCCACACGTGATGGACTGGTAGATGGGTTAACCTCTTGAGATTGGTTGGGGATGAAGGGTGAGACCGTATTGACAGTTCGAATGTCATGTTCGTGCATGTTGTCAATCAAGGTCTGGACATTATTTTGGGTTGGTGGATGATTGGGGAATGGTTGCTTGAATATGTTGATGCCCTGGTTTGAGGTGCATTGGGATTATCTAGAACGAGCTCTCCCTTTTCAAGCATGTCTTGGATTATGTTTTTAAAGGTTTTACAGTTTCCCGTGTCATGACCTTTGACACGGTGTAAATTACAAAAGTCATTTTCCCTATACCACGTAGGGATGGCACGTGAGGGATCAAATTGTGGCGGTGGCCGAATCTAGGGAAGGTTGAGAATCCCCTATTTAACAAGTTTTTCAAGGATAGACGCGTAAGATTCTCCAAGAGGAGTATACTATTTTTGTACGTATCTCTGCTGGAATTGACGGGTGGCGCTCTGAGATGTGGATGGTTCAAGTTGATTGGATGAAGAGGATGAAGGTCTAACGACCACAGCATTAGCTGAAGCTTTAGACTTAGGATTTGATGATGAAGGTTTAGAAGAAGAAGAGTCATTAGTTTTAGAGTTGGGGTTCTTGCTCTGCAACTTAACTTTATTCTCCTCGATGGCACATAATTCAAGTTTACGGGCCATCGTGAAGGCTTCGTCGAAGGTACGGAAGGTCTGAACCCTTAAAGTGGAAGAAATATGTTTGGTGCAAGCTCGGGAGAATAGTTCAATAAGTTTAGTTTGAGGTAAGGAAAAGGAGAGTTGATTGATGAGACCTCTCCAGCGAGCAACGAAGTCAGCTACTGATTCATCCTCGAATTGGCAGATAGTGTAAAGGTCCGTGATCGAGACCTTCTTGGTGATGTTAATGGAGAAGTGATCAAGAAAGCGCTGGGCTAGCTATGTAAAGGTGAAGAGGGAATGGCTGGCAATCGAGCTGTACCAGTCAAGTGCAGCGCCAAAAAGGGACATAGGAAATGTGCGCAAGAGTAATGCATCGTCATGGGCAATAAGGTAACAGGCATGTCTGAATGCCCGTAAGTGTTGCTGTGGGTCTTCCTTGCTTTGAAAGCAAGAAAATTTGGGAAGCTTCCACTAGTTGGGGTATGGTCTAATTGGAACAGAAGGATGAATAGGCTCATTGCAAATCTGTTCGTATGAGAGAACATTGCGTGAGCCGAAAATGGAGGTCTCTAAGCTAGACATCTTATCCATCAGCATTTTGATGATATCTGCTGACGGATTGGTGGGTGGAGCGCCCCCTAGATTATAAGGCACTTGAAAAATATTACGAGGGGCATATGACGTCGTTGGTTGCGTAGACACAACATATGGGTAGCTGGTTATGGGAGCAAAAGTTGGGGCCAAGGGCACTTGTGTTACGGGGTTGGTTGGCACAAGTTGGATAGGGGCAGTCAAGGATGGTTGAGGAGTGGCTACGCTTGTTGACAGGTAAACGGTTACTCTTGTGTTGATAGGTGCAAGAGTAGGGGGAATAGAAACTAGTAGGTTTTGGAAAGGTGTGGGGTTTGGTTGAGTGACTTGAGGTTGAGGGAGTATCGGAACCCCCATGGAGGTAGGTTTAGATGGAGTAGCTACGTTTTGAAGGTAAGACACAGTTGGGTTATTGGTAGAGGTGTTGTCTAGTGGCTGAATTGTAGGGGCTGTCGATGTGATTCTTGTGTCAACTAAGGAAGTCGGCATCCCATAGATTGGGTTGCCTAGGGAGTCTCACATTTGGCTATTTGCGAGATAGTGTTGTAAGGCTTTGACGTTAAGGACCAAGAATCGTGCGAAATCTTGGTCCCCTTCTGGGACGATAGGAGTTTGAGGCGGGGTTGGGCGAGTAGGAGTTCTTTCAGTTTCCGAGTTGAACTCCATTATAGGACTGGTTATAGATGGTGAAGGTGGAAGCGGTTGTTGACTAGCGTGGTCAAGAAGGGCCTTGGTTTGACTGCGTGTCAAAACCATTCAAGGCAAGAAAGGATCAGGTTTCAGAAAACTGTGTTCTGTCAGTCTCAGAAAACCAGAATAGATGTTTAGACAGGCAAAAAGTTGGATTTTAAGCTTGCTATTTTTGGAAAAAAGAAAATAGATAGAGACTGACGTCGGTATAAAAATCGATGTCGGTGAAGGAGACTGCCGATGTCGGTCAGATGACCGATGCCGGTACAGAAAAGTTGCCGACGTCGGTTATAGAACCGATGTCGATTACTGTGTTTTCCAGAAACTCAGAAAAAAAGTTTTTGGAAATGAAGAAGACGTCCTTACCAGCTCAAAAAAGATAGATAAAAATAGAAAATATGATGATGACAGACAGATCCTAGCGTTAAATCCCTATAAATAATTTTATTAAGATCGTGTGGCTTATGCCTTAATGTGATGTTTGAGGAAGTTGGTTGTAAGAAGGGTACTAGAATAGGTAATCTAAAGATGGTTTCAGGTATGTTAAGGCACTCAAAAGTCTGTATTAGCTTCCGTACAGGCCTGGTGCTAAGGAGCAAGCTCCCCTCACTTCACGATTCCAGTGGTTAGCTGGTTTCGCTTAGCCAAAATATACTTTCACTATAGTTTAGACTCTGCCAGAGAACAGAGTTGGCTTTCCCCTTGGTGGTGAAATCCAAGTAGGATTGTCGGGATGGATAAGGTATCCACTGGGTGATGAAATCCCAGTCGGGCCTTGTCTCAAGTGAGTTTGATGTTTTATTGAGTGCACGTGGTCTGGTTGTGTAACATCAAGTGATCTACGATTTATTCAATATGTGTTTTACTAATTACTAAGTGTGGACTAAAAAGAATGCAAGAAAGCAAGAAATGGAATGCAGTAAGTTTTAAAGTCCCAAATCGAAATGTTAAATTGGAATGAAGACAAGTTGGAGAAAGGGTTGAAGAAAATGATTTTTTGACTAGTCTAGAAATGCAAGAAAAAGAAAGAAAAAGTTCTTTTTTATTTCCTACTTATGATGTCTTTTTAGAAAAGAAAAAAGAGGTGAAGAGGAAGAAGCCTAATGCACCTAAATGAACAAAGAAGAAAGGGAACCCAAGGAAGGCCCTAAAGGGGTCCCACCGAGTGTGCCAGAATGTTTCTATTCAAATTTTGCTTTCAGTTTCAAAAGAAGAATTAAGAGAAACTTAAGAAGGAATGGTCAAGGCTTGATGTACCTGGATAAAGTCTGCGCACCATAATCTAGACGCTGTGAGTACTCCTCTTTGGCTGTGGAGGAATGACACCTGCAAAGAAAAGAAATTGAAAGAAGCTGTCGAACTGATCACAGTTGTCGACGTCGGTAATCTACCAGCGTCGGTTGGTCAAGATGCTGACGTCGGTTAAGATACCGACGTCGGTTGGGGTAGTGACCGGCGTCGGTCGGGGCAATTAGCTTGGACGGGGTCTGGGCAGGTCTGTGGTCTGTGGACAGAGTCTGGTCAGGGTTTTGGTCTGTGGACAAAGCCAAGGAAGGGTCTGGGTTTGTTAACAATCTTGAGACAAAGTTTTGGGCTTGGTTGAATGGTCTGGGGTCTGGGTCTGAGAGTCTGGTTGAATGGGCAGAGTGTATGGTCCGATAGAGGACGGAGGAGACAGGGAGGTAGATAAGTCAAGATTCGGGTTTGGCTTGGTTAACAGTCTGGTCTAGGGAGATATTGTTTGAAAGCAATAACTAAAAAGAGAATTAAAAACACAGACAGTATACTTACATGTGCCTTGTGGAAGGTGTGCTACTGATGATTCCCGTACCTACTGTTGATGTAGCCTGTGTGGAGAACCTGTTGCTGAAGGAGAACCCTGAAGCTGTTGATGCACCTGAGGGAGAGAGTGATAGGCTTGATTGAGAGATTTCGCAGATTGGCGGATGGTCCAAGACTGAAGATTGAAGGATTCGTGCTTTCGCTTTCAGAGATTAGCCAATTTCTGATTGGGATCCTCAAAGAGTCTGAAAAATTGGTTAAGTATAACCGACGTCGGCGATTCCGCCAGCGTCGGCCGACACTTGACCGACGTCGACGGGGTTAGAAGGGGCAAAAAGAGCCACCAAGCCCGTTTTTCATCCGGCAAGTGCACTATCCGTTGGAGAATGTCGACGGCTGGGCTAAATACGCACGAGAGTTTGTTAGGCGGTTAGAGAGAAGTAGGAATAGGTCTTGGGTGAGTCATAGGATGGGAATTAGTCCAAGGCGAGGTGTCCTAGGTGAGGTGTCATGGGTGATGTGTCAAAGGAGGGGGGTTTAATTCAAAATAAGTTTATTATTTTAAATTAGTAATTGTTAGGAATGCGTTAGGAATGGACCAAGGGGGAAGGTGACCAAGGGTTAGACACTATTTAGGTGTCTACAAAAGGTATAAACTTCATTTTGTCTTCTATTTTATATTTATTGCTTGTTTACCATAGCTCACCCTAAGGAAAAAGCTTAGTATGTTATTTATTTAAGTTTATTTTTTATTTTGATCACTAATAAATAATATAACCCACTTTAGATTCTTGTTCTATAATAGAAACTTGCTAAAGATATGTAACTTTGAAATTAGGATATAAATCAGGTTTTATGTAGACTATGAGCTATGATGATCTGGATAATCAGAATATCACTGATCAGGTTATAAGACAAAAATTTAGGCATAATGAGATAGTGAACATGATCCTTTTAGCAACGAGAAGATCATGAAGTGAAGGTTTGAGCCATGATTGGTATTTGTCAAGTGTAAAAGACTAGCATATCATGTAAAATCAAATTTCAGTATCTACACTAGATCAAGAAAAGGGCATGCTCACCTCACCACTCTTGAGAAATAGTGCTTCTAACTTTAGTTTCATGATATCCAAACAAATATTTCCCTCTTTCACTCACTTGTTATACCTAATCCCATATGTGGCTGAAACATGGAGGCCTTCTCTTAGGAAAGCTCATTGAATTCAAATTAAAAGAGTTATTGCCTCCATGTTATACATGTATCTATGCTAAAATTTCAATCCCTCAAGACATCATTTTTATTGAATTTGGTATAGCCCCACTCATTGCTATTGTGATATTTCAATTGTGACTATGATACACAAGCTTAGACAGATGAAAAACTCTTTGGTTGATTTCTCCAAGTACCCATATCAATCTTTGTAATCCTCTATGACGCTGGCACAACATGGGATCAACTATTGTTAGTATGCTAAGGCTTCCACTCTGTTAGGCCTTTGAAATATTGACATCAACAAATTTCCTCTGTGTAATTTTTCAATTGAAAAACCAGATGCATCCAAAATGGAGATAAATAGGGGTATCATAGATGAGATCCATAGAACCTACCTTCGGTCCAAATGATTAGTATTTGGAACCTATTTCCTCAAACCATCAACATTACTACAATACACATCTTCACTATGAGGATGGGCTTATCGAATATTTAGGCTACACTTGGTTTCAAGTACCTTGCAATTTGATGGTTCTATTAGCATAATTTGGAGTTTACTCACACCACCTTTGCATATAGACAAATCACTATATCCCTTAGTTATATCATATTTTTCATATTTTTAGAACCCTGAAATTGTGGATCATTTTATATTTAGATGTTCTCTTTACTATGAAGATCAGGGGGTAATTATATTGCCTCTTCAGAGATTTGTTGAACTCTGTAGACCTTCATGACTTATGGGGATCAAAGGTGCTTCACCCTTTTTTTGAGAGATATTTACACTTTGCCAACATTATTTTATAGACTTTTTTTCCACAATTTTCTACACTTAAAAGGATTGCCTTTTCTATTCATATTGCTTGTTCTTCAAATTTGAATAAAAAATAACGTAATAATGAACTTGTAGATATGATCAGATTTATGAGATACTAAAAAAACATTTTTTTTCACCTTTTTTTTTTAATGCATGTCCTTTTCAAATTTTTATTCTTATTTAAATTTGCTTACTTTACATTATATTTTCAAATGTAAACAAATTTTAACCTTTCCTAATCATTAATAACATTGACTTAATCTTACAACAATGATAGCTCCTCAGCGGTTTGTTACCATTTTATATTCATAGATATGGGGTGTTAAAATAAATTCATGGAGCTTGAAACCCCTTAGAGCACATTTTCATATTGTTTTTATTAGTTGCGTGACTAGAGTATTGCCATCATCAACCCCACCGAAAGAAAAGGCGGTGCTTTTGACAAATGAACAAAAAAAATATACCTGCCTTTTGACGATTCCAACGTTTTATTGTCCAAAAGGTCCGTCTTTTAAGTCCATCACTCGTGTTTGGAATTTTTTTACTGAACAGCTCATGAATGGATTTTGACTATGCAAAGAAGAAAACCAATAGTGTGCCACTTTGGGCTCCAGCACTTATTTAATTAGCAATGAGTCACGGCGTTTTCTGTTCACAGTTTTATTTTATTGCAGGGGAGCAGGTAGTTTATGATCTATGGCAGCCATGGAAGCTATATTGTCATTATTGTGGCTGTTGTCTTGTCCTATTGCACTTGCAATCGCATGCCCAGTGCATGAAAGAAACTATCTCCTGGATTTCAAGGCAGCTGTTGTAGATGAGAATAACTATCTACATTCATGGCAGGGATTCGATTGTTGTGGGTGGGAGGGTGTGGACTGTGACTCCTACACAGGCTATGTCACTCGCTTGTCATTGACGAACTACAACTTGAATGGCCGCATTCATTCATCCTTGTTTAAACTTGGACAACTAGAGCACTTGGAACTCAGCTTCACTTCCTTCCAAGGTATTCCTATCCCTTCTGGTCTTACAAATTTGAAAAGGCTCACTTTTCTTAGCTTGTCATATGTTGATTTCAAGGGCCAAATTTCTGCTAATCTGGTAAACTTGTCAAATCTGACAAGCTTGGAGTACCTCTATTTGGATGGAGCATACATTTCTGCAAGTGCAAAGTGGGGTGAAGCTCTTGGCAGCCTCTCCGATCTTAGAACACTCCACATGTCTGATTGTGGGCTTAGGGGACTAATACCTAAGTCACTTCTTAACCTCAACTCCCTTCTCCATCTTGACCTTTCATTCAATGCTTTGCATTCACAAATACCCACTTGGTTTACAAACCTCACTTCCCACTTGCTTTCATTTGATTTGTCATACAATGAATTGTTTGGCCACATACCTTCCAATCTGTTGCACTCTGCACATCTACTGCAAAAACTTGACCTTTCAAGGAATCAGTATCTTGGAGGAGATCTTTCTTTCATTGGACAACATCAATCTTGGTCACTAGGAAGCATGGATATTTCATTCTCAGCTCTGGAAGGCCAAATTCCCCCTGCTGCAGCCAACATGACGTCATTGAAGCGCCTGATTCTGATCAACAACATGGTTGAAGGCTTGATTCCTCCCTCCATGGCCAATATGTCTCAGCTTCAAGTCTTGGATCTGTCCAACAACAGGTTAACAGGGCTAATTCCGCCTTTTGGGTATAGGCTAAATTTTCCTCTGTCCTACCTTGATCTTTCAAGTAATGGATTAGAAAGAAATATACCCAATTCTTTAGGCAGGCTTTCAATGCTAAAGTATCTCGATCTTTCTTTCAATAAATTAAACGGCAGTGTTCCATCCTCTCTGGGTCACCTTTCTCACCTTGAGTTTCTTACTCTGGATCGCAACCATTTAAGTGGTACAATTCCATCCACAATTTCAGAGCTTCTTAGCTTAAGGACCCTTTGGCTCTCTTCCAACAGTTTAAGAGGTACCATTTCCCTTTCTTTCTTTGATAATCTCACAAGATTTGAAGCCCTGGATTTGTCTCACAATGACCTAACTGTGAACATTAGTTCAACCTGGATTCCGCAGTTTGAGAAGCTCTATTATTTAGGTCTGGCTTCTTGTAATTTAGCTGCATTTCCATCATTTCTTGTTAATATATATTATATGAAGCATCTAGATCTATCAGCTAACCGTATCAACACAAACATTCCGAGTTGGATATGGAATTTACCAAATCTTCTAAATCTGATCCTTTCAAGTAACCGATTAACAGGTATGTTGCCATCAAGGTTGACATCAGAGGCTCTGAGGGTCATAGATTTGCACAATAATAGCTTACAAGGTGCTCTTCCTCTTCCTCCTGCTGATGTTCAGGTGCTGGGCCTGTCAAAGAATAAGTTCAATAGTTCCATTCCTTCTGATATTGCCACATATCTTGGTTCTACAATTTTTTTATCGTTGTCAGAGAATAATCTTAGTGGGGGCATACCAGTTTCTCTGTGCACAAGAAAAATGGAAGTTCTTGTCTTGTCAAAGAATATGCTAGCCCATAGCATTCCTCCAAATTTTGTAAAGAATTGTTTGGGTTTAAGTGTCTTGAACCTAGCTGAAAATTTTCTCCAAGGTGGCCTGCCTGAATTGGGAAACCTTCGAAACCTTCAGACGTTGAATCTGAACGGGAATCATTTGGAAGGGCCTATATCATCATCCATTGCAAAATGTCAAGCTCTGCAAGTACTTGATTTGGGAAATAATAATTTGGGAGGTGCTATCCCCAAGTGGATTGGAAACCTATCACAACTGCAAATTTTGGTGTTGAGGTCCAATAAATTTAAAGGTAATATTCCATCAGAGCTAACTGGCCTCCAAAATCTTCAAATCCTAGACCTTTCTCACAACAAGCTTTCAGGACCAATTCCAACCGGCCTTACAAACTTGAGTGCAATGGTCAATCAATCACAGAGCAGTTCAATGCAGGTTGGCTTCATTGTAGAAAGTGGAAATCCCTATACAAAGCAGATAACAGTTTCTATGAAAGGTGCAGATCTTGATTTTGAGGAAGTTTTGACAATTCTTAAATGCATGGATCTATCAAACAACAAGTTATCTGGTGACATTCCTCCAGAGATGGGATTTCTGCAAGGTTTGATTGCTCTTAACCTTTCAAGGAATTTTTTTAGTGGGCGCATTCCAAAAGAATTTGGACACATGGATCGACTGGAATCTCTGGATCTTTCACTAAACAAGTTGAAGGGAAGTATTCCATTAGAACTACAATCTCTCAGTTATTTGCAATTCTTGAATCTGTCTTACAACATGCTTGAAGGAAATATACCTCGTGGAGGTCAGCTTTTAACCTTTGAGGAGTCATCTTTCTTAGGCAATGCTGATCTGCATGGGTTTCCCTTTAACAATACATCCTGCAACTCTTCTCCCAAAGATGATGATAGTGACAATGTCGGAGATGAAGAAGCAGAGGATATTGAATGGTGGGCAGTGGCAGTGGGACTGAGTTATGCTTTGAGTTTCTCTATTGTGGTTGGAGTGTTGTCATTCAACAAGAGGGTGAAAAAGGTAGTCTTTGATTTCTATGATGCTATAATAATGGCTGTGCTTAAATACTGAAAAATCAATCTATATGATATAGAGCTTGTTGCGATTTTCCTATGAAAAGAAAACAGTTAATGTCCAATGGGAGTGTAAAAGTGCAGTTTTCTTAGAATAGGCTAGAGGATCACTCAATGCAACTTCAATGAGGTAAACAGAAAAGTAGAAAATCGTTCACCCACAAAATGAGAGGAGGTGCCAGAAAATAATGATGTTATACAAATATGATTAATTCATTTATAAATTATCTGGTGTTGTGATGTGAAAGTCCTCTGGGATCAACTGTGTAGGTGTGACATTCGACATTTCAGGTCTCTCTACAGGACCCATTATCAGGGATAAGATTGAAGCCAATGCTAGTGTTAGCAATTGATAACATTTCGTCTAAGTGAGTTGTTTTACCTTCACTAGTAACAATATTTTTATCTGATATTATTTCTTCAAGCTGAGAGAAACTGTCATTGCCAACATTGATAGGCAGTCGAGCATCAAGGAATGTTGATCTTGCATTAGAGATAAATAGACAAAGAAAGGAGTAGTTTTCTTTCTAATTGTGCAAAGAATCCATTTTGTAGCTTTTGGTTAACACAGACTTGTGTTAACTGACAATTTCATAATGAGATAGAGAAAAATCAATCTGATTACCTAAAACTATTCCTTCCTTCCATCTGCTTGTTGAACTATGATTGAGTCCATGTAGAGTATATTCGACTATCAGAAGCACACAAAAACACAAGATATATTTTGGTGACACAAGATTGCTTGACTAGTTGAATGCTCCTGCATCAAACACCTAGGTAAGATTTTTTGATCATAGTGCTCACAAATTTGGGCTAGGTGGCAGAACCACTAATTTGACTTTATGGATAAAGCCACAATGCACCATTCCATATTGTGATGTAGTGACATATTTTCAATTCATTTTGATGGATTTAAAATTGTCCTCCACTAAACATGTTCCACAATATCTCATCCTAGCCTCCACTAACATTAGGCTGACCTCGCTTGTCAAATATCAACACCTCTTTCCTATTTTCTGCTATAAACATATTAATTGATGATGATCTTGGCTACTCTATCTTACTCCCAATTACTGTAAACAACAATGGATCTTCCTTTGTCCCTCTTTTGGGCAAGAGAGAGCCATATATCCCTTCTTCTATCCACACACTTCACAAGATGATTCTTCTATCATTTCTCATCTTCCCTTACCTTCAAGGGACTTAGGGTGTCAATCTTCCCATATTTATTGAAACTCAATGTATCTCTATCAAATTTTCATGGTCTCCCAAAAAAAACATGGCACACATCCCTAGGGAGAAAATTACAGAAAGCATTTTACCTCTTGTCTTGCACATGATTCTTAAAAAGGTGGCTCCTTTGGAGTTATCCTTCCTTACTATTATCAACATCTAAGACTCTCCTTAGTGCTAGAAATATCTCCCCTTTTTTTGGTTCGTCCATATCCTTGGGTGATGCTATGGACTTTGCCTCTGCTCTTGCGTTTGTAACTTGCACACTAACTTCATTCCTTCTCCTCTCACGATCACATTGAGAATGTGGACATTCAAAAGTGTGATGCCTAATGTATCTACACCTATAACATGTTCCATTGAACATTCTTCTTCTTCCTCGTCCATAACCACCCCTTTCTCTTATGGAGGTGGATCTTCCTCTTTCTTTCTGATTTTGTGCTTGTGAAGTGAAAGATACATCCTCCTTCTACTGTTGGTGATCTTCTTGGGAAGGCTGAACTCTACCATTACTGAACCTCCTTCTTCCTCTTGATGCAAAATTTCACCTTCTAGACAAATTTTCTTCTACCCTTAAAACATATTTGTGTGTTTATTCCACCATATGAAACCTCACTAGGTTAATTTCATATTGAATACTCAAATACGGTGCATTGATGTATATTTAATTTTTTTATTGATCCATCTAACTATGACCAGCCTAGGTTTTAATCTTGTATACTTTCTTTATGTACTCATTCACACTCAGCTCCGTTTACCTCAAGTTTAGAGTCTCTTCAACATATCTTGTTGATAATCCGTAGGAATAATTTTTCCTTTTAGTTTTGTAACCATCCTATCCCAATGGGTAATATTGTCCTTAATCATTATATTCCTCTCTATTTGTACCTCATTTCACCATAGGGATATCGTAATCGTGTTTTATATTTTCCATGATTTACACTTTACTAGACTATAGAGCCGCAATGGCTCTATCCAGTTTGGGGGTCTAGGGGTAGGTGGACCCAAAAGAGTTTGTGGCAGCACCCCAAATGTTTCTGGGACCATATTAGTATATATTTGGTTGGTTTTAGCCCATATTTTATATAGCCCATAGTTTTATTACACATGGTATTGTAAACCACTTTGATGGTTAACTATTGATGTGCTTGTATATACTCACACATATAGTAGGGGGAAAGTAGAACTTGGTAGTGCATTATTGTATTGTAAATGGTTAATTTAATAAAAATAAAGGAGTTATTGTGCTGTGATTTTAACCTCATTTTTTTTCTAGGTGAAATCATGTGTACTATATAATCTTGTGTATATTTCATTTCTCTTATTTTTTAGCTTAAATCTTCTCTTAGTATTGCTTCTCTCATTTTTAGTTTATTTTATCTATATTATCTTCAAATCCTACATGAAATTTTAACTTGGTTTGAAACACCTTCACGTTCCTTTGATCATCAAATTCATTAAATTTTAAATATTTCTACATCTCATTGAGCTAACAATCAACTCCTCTAGGTTCAAACTCCCTGAAAAGCTTGTAATGTTCATCTTGGCTCATCTTCCAATCTTCGAAATGGATTTAAAAAGCATATCTTTTCCTTCATCCAATTACTCAGATATTTTTCCCACATTTTCCACTCCTAGCTATTCATTGTCTACATCACTCACATTATCCCTTTAGATAAATCCCCTTCTTCTATCTTCTTCAACAATAGTTATTCTTGTCTGCATAACCTTTAACATCTCCATAATCTCGTATGTCCTTCCTACCATATTGGCAACCACTACAACAATTCTTACTCTTCTTGGAGGAATTTGGACTCTTTTTCAAGCCTAAACCTACTACTACAATGTCTTATTTACAAATCTAGGTAGGGCACACATTCTTGTAGACCACTATTTTCAAAATTTATCCTCTATCCACATTCGAAAGATGGTGACAACTCAACAGTCTCTTGTCATAGAGTTTTATCTTACTATGATACAAGTTGATGTAGTCAAGGATAGGGAATTCAATGAAGGAAATGTTGGTCCCTAAAACCTTCCCCTACACACACACATAATATGAGATTGAAATTAGAACACACTTTTATTTATCCTTCTTGAGGAGGTACAAATATTACACACACATGCACACAATCACTCTCCCTATGACCATGAAACAAGGAAAGAGTGACACATATTCCATTCCTTGATCGAACACTACTATCTTCTCTTATAAGCTTCTTCCTCAAATATCTACACATACTTGGAAGATATTCTCCATATTTAGTATATTTGATCCAAATCCTTTCCTCGTATTTTATGCCCTCATGAGTGACTCTTGGGATTTCGTGAGTGTTGAAAATGTAAAAAATGTGCACTTTAAGTTTTTAGGGACCATAGATGATATTTTATGATTATGTAGCACCTCAGTCTTGTACATTTGACAAACTCATACTTTAGTTATTCCTCTTATTTATACACGTCTTGTTTCTACAAGCCTCACATCTAATCTATATTGTGTCATTTCGCCTATCTATTAGTCTTCCAGTCTTATATTGATGACACAAACATCCTATCTTGTCTAGATTACTTATAATGTACTTACCTTACACCTTTATAAGTTCTGAGCCTGTACTTGTTTTGCTACTCCTTGAACACTAACATCCAAGATAGACATTAGCATTGACATTATTGTCCTACCCTGACATAAGTGTCTAGTGACCTAAAGTAATCCAATTTGCAAATGAAATGTATTCTAATGGTCGGCCTAAGTGATTTAATGTGAGTTATCTCTCAATATAATTGGTATAAATACAATATTAACACTCATTCATTCCTAACCTATGAAACCTAGCAATCAGACTAAAGAGACCAAGGCACTTATCAAAAGCAATCTATCAATAATTCAATTGATCAAAGCTTCCCTATTTCCATATCAGTCATAGGTATGACACATTTACAAGTCTGAAGTACACATTGCATGATTCACACACAAGCCAACATATAGGGGAGAATTACATGAGTCTGAAGCCCTGTTCTAGAGTATTGGCTATGTAGGCAATGCCATTTGTAAATAGGGTCATTGGGGTCAATTCAACACCATGTGCCCACTAACCCATTTTTCCCCAATGTCATATTGAATATGGAAAGCTAGGGTTTTGTCATTTCATAAGGATTAAAAATCCATGACCCAGATATGAATGCACTAGAGTGAAGGTGAAGCCAAACCCAGAAGCATCTAGGTGGTCACATTCTAGTTCATCAGTTATTTCATACAGGATACTATTGTCAGACTTGGAAAACAATGTTGACACAACCATCTAGCGCTGATGCAACTATCTATATAGCCAGAGACACTAGATCTAGAATCTGATAATTGTTCCAGAACTTTCTTCCTGCTTGTTTTTAGTCTGTTCCAAATCCAAATATGCATTAGCATCATAGCTAGCTAAGTACCTTGTTTTATGTCATTTTTTATATCTAACATAGTTTTACTTTCTATTAATAACTTATCTCAATTTAATAAATTCAGTATATGGTATGTCTAAATTTAAAATTTAGTTGGCCTAATGTAGATCTGATATTCACCATTTTTCCCTATCATTTATATATTCTTAATCCTATCTACCCAAGAGGATGCACATCCAAAATTAGGGTTAAACATTTGGTGAACCTGATGTGAACATCAAACCCTATGTCACTTAGGGGTTTTTAATTTTTTTAATTGTTGTACTTTGTTGCAAATTCAAAACTTTTTATTTTTGAAGCAATGGAAAATGTTAGTGCAAAAATCCATCCCAAATGGAAGATCAAGAAGAATTGATTACTTATCTCAATAATAAGGGCTTAATAGATGCATTTTTGTATGTTATAAGAGATGAAATAAGTAAACAAGATAAATCCAAGGCTACCTCACCTAGTAATGGTGAATCCTTAGAAGGAACTATAACTCAACCCGAACTTATCATTCCACCTACATATAATGGGGGAACATATTATGTGTTCAAACCTTGTTGCCTGACACTACTATTGATACATTTGTTATGGACTTACCCATTATTGCAACACAAATACTAGCTTCAATTCTTATTACTACTCAAAACATGTTTTCATCCCCTTTGGTGACTACTCAGATGGATAAGCTAAATCCGAATGGGTCTATAGTTCAATCTATCCTCCAAGTTATCAAAAACTTGGAGGATAATGTTACAAACATTGAACAAAAGGCTTCAAAGTCTTCATATGCCATTAATTCACAATATGTGTTACATAACCCTATAAAACTAGAGATATCTTTACACCCTTTGCCAACTAGTTTTGTTGCACCTAAGTTCACATTCTATGATGGCAAGGGTAATCCAGAGCAACATATTCAATCTTTCTTTGTGACATGCCTTGATTATGCCTCTAATGATAAACTTTTGACCAAATGATTTTCAAGGAGCCTTAAGGACTATGCTTTGAGGTGGTTTTATGACTTAACTCTCTAATCCATGAAAGCATTTAAACCTCTTAAAGATCATTTTTGGGCACACTTTTATATTAACATTACTAAAAAGGTTTCCTATGCTGAAATTGCAAAGATAAAACAAGGAACCAATGAACCTATCAATGATTATGTCTCGAGGTACAAGACAAGGTTAGATAAAATGACCAATTCTATGACTGATACAAAGTTGAAAGACATATTCAAGTAAAGTTTGCTTGATCCTCTACATGAGTCCATTATTTTCAAGAAGTTTCAATCTTTTGATGAGTTATTCTATACCCTGAAATGAAGCTTATTTCATTGAATAATCTCGAATATGTAACAAATACACCAGCTGCGTCTACATATAGAATTAACTTTATGATCAAACTAAGTTATAAGGTAAAACCTCTTGAGCCTAAAAAAGAAACAACCACCACGGTTAATGCAATTTCCTAGTAGTCTAATTGGCTTGTTTTATCTAATGCACCAAGGAGATAGTTTGCATGTTTACCTAAGCCTCTTGCTTCATTACTCCCATGGTTGATAGAGTGTCATATTATATCTCCCTCCTCCTATAGAGGTTAATATAAATAAAACTCTACCCAAAGGATATGATGAAATGCTTATTGTGGCCATCACCAAGGCCATAGACATTCTACCAGTAGATGTTTTACCTTGAAGCATAAGATCTAGGACCTCATCGATCATCAATAGATTAAATTTGATGATCCTCCAAAGGAATCAAGTTCATAATCTAGTAATCACCATAAGCATAAGATACGTAACAATCCTTTGCAAGACCATTATAGGAAGGAACTAGAAGTCCAAATGGCATATAATTCACATCCTCCTCCACATTCTAGACACCCACTAAATGGGGTTATTGGTACTTACACGTGACATATACCTCCTATGGTTCATAAACCTGTGATTTCCTTTGATGATAGTGAAATTAAGGATGACGACTCTGATCTTCATTCTCTATTCATTTGAGCATACCTTGATAAACACCCCATACATGATGTTATAATTGATAATGGTGCAAGTGAAAATGTTTTCACCATGACATTACATATGCATTTGGGTTATACTCATCATGATTCACACCCCTCTAATAGATCAGTTAGAGCATTTGATGGGACCTCCCAAAAGGTCTTGGTGATATTGATCTACCTTTATAGGTTGGTCCCACATACGTGGTTACTACTTTCTTAGTTATACCTTATATGGGTGCCTTTGACATGTTGTTGGGATGACTTTGGATACATATTCTTTGAGTAGTACCTTCTACAGTGCATGGGTGTGTTAAGTACATTTAATGCCAATTAGGTAATTATAGTTTTTAATGTTCCATATGAGCATCCTCTTGAACAAGATAAATGCGTACCCAAGTAGTTAATTATCAAGTATTTTAACGCTAATCCACCATAAAAAGGTAATTAACAAGCAATCCCTTTTACTAGGCAACCAATACTTGAGAGACATTTATATTAGAGATATATAGTGGGTTACACAAAATCCTTGTCTTCTATGCACCATATTCAGATGTCTAGAGCACCTAAACATGTTCTTACTATTGTTATTCCAAAGAAACCACATAGTATACAAAGTTCCATGAACCCATATTCCTTCTATTGGTACTTCACGACCTTAGAGTCCTATTATACATACACCAAACATCACAGATACTTCATTGACATATATTTCACCTATACATGCTCCTTGGTAGTACCACCAATTTATTGTACTAAGTTTTGATTGGGGAGATAACTATGATCATCCTTTGGATGAGTTCATAGGACGATCTTATCTCTTAAAAAATACTAAAAAAATCAAAACATTAAAAAATTCAAAAACATTTTTAGCATCTACATGTTTTATTGGCTCATTGGCATCTATGTATTAGTTCTAGATTGAGGTCTATCATATCATTTATTCCTATTATATCCCAAATTTGCACCTGTAGAATATTGTTCAAGCCTTCCAAATTAGGGGTAACATGGAGACAATCCTAGGCTATGGGTGACCTTTAGGTGGATTGAATCTCTAGGTTATAGGGGTAGCTTCCCTTGATATATCACTTAGGATCATTCACTAATCTATCAAATTGGTAGGAAAAGCGATAAAAAACTACTCTAATAGAGGTGATGTATCAAAACAATTTGAGCGCTACCAACTAGCTTCATGTGCACACCAACCATGAGACTACTCTAAACAAACACTATGCCTAATCTACCTCTTTACATTAGCACTTCATATAAAGGTTGTGATAGATGTTTGGGATAGTAGGCCATATAATGTCACTAATAAATATATAACTCACTTAACCTTTCACACTTCACTTGGACACTCCACATGACCTGCAAAGAAGCCTCCAAACTGCATATGAGTGCTAGGAAAGGGCAACATGCCAAGGAAAGCTAAGCAAAACATTTGATAAGATCAACTAGTCATGCACACATACTAAAACTAGTCCAAGAAGGACATAAAAGCATTAGTTTCTCATTGATAAAAGGCATACAAATGGGTAGGGCTTCTCTATACGGGTAAAGGATTAATACAAAGCCCAACAAGGCTCAATTTATAGAGAAAATGAGAGTAGGAGAGAGAATCACATAGAAGTGAGTCATGACAAGTGTCAAGTGAGAGTTAAAATCAAGAAGAGGTTGAATGATAGTTTCATCAGGTCTTCAAAGACATGTGTTAATTTGTTGAATATGCATACTCTTCCGAATGACATGGAGTTTCTTCCAGTTACTTGATACCTTGGCCTCCTCTTCCAAAACTGCCTTTCTCTTGGATTGGAAATGGATAATTGGCACATTTGATCATAAATTCATCTTGAGATTCTCTCTCTATACTTTTTAACACTTTGCACTTGTTTAGGAAAATCTTAAAACTGACATTGCCACGATGATTAAACTTCTTAGGTGTCTTGAAGCCCAATTTGTCTTACTACACCTATCCTTGCTTGCAAGTGTCAAATCTTGATTTCATCATTATGAGTGAAATCTATCTTCAGGGATGGAATTTCTCAACAATATCAGACCTGAAACAACTCATTTGAATCCATAAAAAACTCACCAAGACCTCATTTTGCACCTTAAGCTCTCACTAGCCTTCAATTCCTTGTAGCCCTGAAAACACATAAAACTCCTTGTGTGGATGAATGTATAAATGATATTGGAAAAATAAGAGTATATTTAAGTACCCAATATTCCATTACAAATCCATAACAAATTTCATGACCCAAATCTGAGTGGAAGTGTGTTTAATCACCTGATCTCTCTCCCCAATTAGGCATCAATTAGGCCTCTAGGCCTAGAAATTGAATATTTGCTCCATAGACTTCCCACAAATGTGAAACTTCCAATAAGTGGTTGATTAAATTTTCCTAGACTATAACCATCCTCCATGTCAAATTTGGGCTTTTGGAACCTTGTGTAGATAGTCAAACAATGAAATGACCAAAAAAACCTAGCCTTTCACAAGCCTTTTACACACTACCTTAAAAAATCAGACTTGTTTGAACAATTTCAGGGTTACATATATGAATTTTTGGGCCTTAGGGGATATAATACACATCAATCCATCCTCTCCAATTATTTTCATCTGCTCATGAGGTCAAATACCCTGTTTTGAGCCCACAAATGCATAAAAACACAACATTTAATGAATCCGTACAGTTGAAGGTACAAGAAAATATCATATTGATGGTCTTACTAGAGTGAAATGTTAATTTCAAGTGATTTCAATGCTAATCCAATGATTTTCATGTGCTTAAGAGATCAATCTCTCTCATCGTGTCAATATTAGTCTTCTTGTTAGCTTGTGAGTGCTTTAGAGTCTTAGCAATGGTTCATAAAGATGAGGCCATTGAATTGAGATCTAATTCCCAAAAATTTGAGGGAATAAACCTTACTAACCACCCTTAAGATATTTGGGTACCATTTATCTTGTCCTGGAATATTTGAGTAAGAGTTAGTAGCTCTCGGGTTAGTAAACTATGCTTTGGTGATGTCAAGAGAGAGATGAGCCTTGAAAATACCATTTGGGAGCTTGGTTTTGGTTGTAAACACATCATATAGGTCTATGAAACCAATATTTACTTTTTCCAATGATCCTCTTCCCATTCTTCTGTAGACCTGTCATAACCATCATCAACTCATGCCTAGGGTTCTCTAGCAAACTAATGTTAGTGACCCTAGTGTCTATGTTTGAGCTACCGTCTCATTGTTAAAGGAGTTGAAAACCTAATATAATGTCACATTGAAGCTATCAAGACCTTAGCAAACCCTTATGTTCTCATTTCACCTTCATTAAACCACTTTTCTCATGATTATACATACAAGTTTGAGTGTGTGATCTTAAGCTTACTAGGCATAAATAGACCTATCCACATTGACACAACTTTTGTTAACTATGAGGACTATATGGAAGTCTTATTGTCATTAGAGGATCATTCCTAAGTGATTTTCTTCTTTCCACAAACCTCCTTTCCTTCAAACCAAGTAAGAACCCTTCATGTAGGCAGAAAGGCCCATAAGAACACTTGGTTGTGTGTCTATAGGGTTCAAGTGCATATTGTTTTGATCATCCTGTTTGGATTTTATTCAGGTTTTCTTTGACCTATAGTGACTTTTTTCAGCTTGTCTATCTCTATAAACCCTAATTCCATTGTTATATACTGCATCTTATCCTCAAATTTTAAATATAACTTGAGTTATTAGGTAGTCCTATATGTGATCATTTGGTGTTTTGACTACAATTTTGGAGTTTAGAACCTTAGTACAAATCATTGGTCACCAAACATATCAATGATCTTAATCAAAATATTGATATTTATTTATCTTCTTTCGAACCTCTGCAAACTCTCCAAGACCTTATTTCTTCACATGTGTACATTTTCTCTTCTTATATCTATTCATGACATGGCTGTAAGTGATCAAAAGGTTGATATGTTTTGGATCACTACCAAACTAGACTTCCTTATCATTCACCTAGCTTGTCTCCAATCTATGTATTTCATATGTACACTTTTAGATGTTCTTCATGTTGACTTAAGGTCTTAGATGTTTAAGTCTTGTCAATTCTGCCTATAGGTGCTATTGAGGGTCTTAAGTATTGGTATTTGAGGTCATACCTTCTCCATTGATCTTGGACCTATCCAAGTATATAAAAATTATATTGCCTTCATTATTTAGGTCTTAAAAACCCAATATTGATGCAAATTTCATTGTATTTCACATGAAAATAGATTTACAGGTCTTTAGACTGCAGGTCTATATTTTTTAGGATTTAGGTCTTGAATGGTGCAAGTTTCATCTCTTGAGACCTAAGAACATCTCTCCATTGCTTACTTGTTTCTCTTGTGAGGTCAACCTCTGACAATGCAATACAAAACCTTAACAAACCACTTTTATGCAAGCAACCTTCTCACATTCTCAAACCAAGACCGTTTCATGCTACTTGGAGAAGGTATTATTAAAGTGAGGCAATAGAGCCACTAATGGACCTGCAATTGCATTGAGAAGAGTGAAAACATGGATAGAGACCTTCATTCCATTCCTTCAACTGTTGAAAACCATGGAACAATCAAGAAACAATGACAATCATCTTGCAAACTATGTAAAATGAGAGTTTTATTGCCAATCTAAGCTCACACGTGCTAAGTGGGACTTGGAAAAACATGCAAGAGGCCTATACAGACCCTTTATGTCTTATTCAATTACTCTTATTCATAAAACTAGTCTAAAACTATCATTTTAGGGAGAAAAATGAGCTTATGGGGTTTGTAGGGAGTTTTAAATCACCGAGGAGTCTTCACAATTATTCATAAAGGAGGGGCCACAAATTTAACCATTATTTCTATTAATTTGAATCCCATTAGGACCTCCTCATTTGTAAAAAATCTCAAACCATGACTCTCCTCTATCTGTACAGACCATATAAAATTCACCTTTATTAGCTTGCAAAGAGAGCAATGGAAGTTTTGAAGCAATTTTTAGAATTTTAAGACCTATACTTGCAATCCAAGCATGGATTTGACTTTTAGAATCTGAAAATACACTTCTAAAATGTTTTTACTTGGAAGTGAGTCTCTCAAATTCATACAAATGCTTATAACTACCCTTTTGTAGTGATTTCCTACAAAACTGACTTGGTCTGACATCTCTAACATATATGGAAGTTATGTTACTCCTATAAGAACTTTGTAAATTGTATTGTATGAATTTTTCATCTTGAATAGCTTTGACATGTGTTGGAGTTAGTTAAAATCACCTTTTTGTTAATAGACTTACCTTAAACTTTACAAATCAATCTTAAACTTTCCAAACATGTGTGAAATGTTTATACAGGTTCATGAATGCATGATATGGTTTTGAAAGACATTTTGGCACCTATCACACCTTTTGACCAAGATGCTCATATCATAATGAAGATTAGACTAGTATAAAATAAAGACAAACCATTACCTTAATTTTGTCAAATTAACCTTAAAATATGCTAATAAGACTTTAGGAAGACCATTTGAAGACCTTAAAAGATATAAAATGGCTATGAACAAGGATATTAAGGCATGAAAAGACAAGTTTAAACTTATAGGGGTTGAACTTTTGACCTGGGGGTCAAAAATAGTCAACTCCTACATATACCTCTACAGACATACACAAATATATGATTCTATGCATTTACGAGTGTTGGGATTTACCTCTACTCACATCTCTAGGAAATTGGGGGAATCCATATTCTATGATCTTGATTTTTATAGGTTATATCATTATATGGTCACATCACATTATCATGACTTGAATTTTATGTACTTACACATGCCTTATCCATGCTTATATCTTGCACATGGTACTTGATATGCTATGAACTTGATATTTTTTTATAACACATTTGATTCATGAGCCACTACGATATGTTTATGCTGGTTGTTTATAATTTTTCCTTTAGACACTTATTGTAGACACCTAAATTTTATTTAGTGTCGAAATGCACACAATCTATTTAATAATTCTTTTTAAATTAATAAATCATATTTCCTCCCAAATTCAAATAATTGCATAATTCAAAATATTGAATAAGTCAATTATGCACCCTCAAATTCTTATTTTAAATAATAAAATCTAGATTTTTCACATCATCCAAACATCTTCCATCTTATTCTCCCTCATCCCAACCAAATCCACAAAATTCTCAAACTCTTTTGACTCATCTCCTGAGTTGTCAAGCAAAGTGACTTAGTTTTGCTGAGTCAGCTAACCAACCCCATGTTTTTCTCAACTATTTTGAAATAGTCTTCATCCTTATGGGTGATGACTCATTAGCCACCATTGATCATTTGAAGCATTGAAAAAGTCTAAATGATCCTCCACCATTGGATCCTTCTCCAAGAATCTATATATAAACTTGAAAATCTTCATTTTCAATCATCGCAATCACATCACAAAATCTAGAGATCACAATCAAGAAATTAGAGCTCTACACACAAGTGAATCAAAGTGAATAAAATAAAATCAAAGAGTTCTTTTTTACACCAAAACACTGACCTTTATCTCTGTGCATTGGAGGAGTGAGCACCACATATTTGAAAGAGCAAATCAATTGTATATCGCAATGGAGAAATCTTGTGCATTTAAAGCTTAAAAGTTTGTGATTATTATTTTCTTTGTTTGTTGCTCTACCATAGTTTGAATTTTTAGCTTAGATTAGGATTATTTTACTTTATTTTCACATCTAAATTTAGTTCATACATTTCTGACATGTCTGATGGGACCTTTCTCATGTCTTTTTTTATCTTTTGATCATCATCTTTGTAGTTAGATAACATTTCTCTTTTAGTTTTTGTTGTTTATGTTTGCATTTTACATTTAATCTTGCGATTTTTTAGTGATGGTTTGAGACACATGTTGCTATTAGTTATTTTACTTTAGTCTATGTGTGCTCCTCTACATAACAACGAATTTGGGAGCTTTAACAGTGAAATTGTAGGCCATAACAACGAAATTGTCCTATTTTCTTGCATTTTATGTGTTTTTTTGTTAATAGTGTTTCTGTTTAGAAATAGTGATTTTGTCAACATTTATAACATTTTCATCAAAAATAATGAAAGCATCCTTTTTTGCAGTGAATTCATCATTTTTTGTAGTGAAATCATATTTTTTGACAGCGAAATCATGTTTTTTTGCAATGAAATTATCTATTTTCATAGTGAATTCATCCCTTTTTGCAATGAATTCATCACTGCTGGTAGTGAAATCATTGCTCTTGGTAGTGAAATCATCCTATAAGCTGGGCGTTTTTATTTACTATTTTCTTATTTCTATGTTTTTCCTGCATTACTTTTATTTCAATTTCGCTTTTCTAATCTATCTATAGTGTTTTCATAATAACAAGGTGTTTTTTACTTATTTTTAGTGGGTTTTCACTTGTTATGTTGTAGATTACCTCTTTTCTATCAAATTATTTGTAGAATGCTTGCTAAAAAGGATCAACAAAAAAAAATCAATAAAAGCCAATTTTTCTTATTACTAATGTTTTTATTTTTATTTTCAAAATTCTTATTAATTACATCACCTTTTGTTTCAATATTTTTGTTTATGGTTGTGGAATTGGTGTATGCTCTTTTCTTGGTGTTACATTAGTAAAGATACTCAAAAATAAAAAATGTTTTTGCAATTATCTATGTTACCTAAGTAATATCCGCATATGCTCTTTCCTTGGCGTTACATTGGTGACAAAACTTAGAAATCAGAAATATGTATCTACTTTATTTTATTTTATTTTTTATGGGCTCTATTGACCATGGATTTCACTACCATGCAATAGGATAAACCTCATTTATCGATGGGGTATATAAATAGAGATCCAACTATTTCAATTGCCTAAACGGTTGTATGCTTTTAATCACACCATGACATGATGGGTTTTCATGCTTCAATACCTAAGGTATTAACAACTAACTTAAAATATGACATCACTGATTATCAACACACTTAGACCCTTACAGCTGTGTTGGGCACTTTGAGATAAGACCCAATAGTGTATGTCTAATTTATCCATTTTTTCGATGGTCCCCCCTATATAAACTTGTTTAAACCTTAAGCCTATGATAACCCTTTTTTCCATTTGACTTTGGTTCATTAGTTAACGGTTATCACCGAAAAGAAACTTTCCACACACCCTCTAAACCAGACTCAATGGGCCATGGGAATGGCAAGATCCTCCATGGTCAATGCCTTGAAATATTAGGCCACAACTGAGAGTACAAATGATTCAATAACATTAGAAGGCCCAATAGTTGTTCATGACCATCATCTTAGTTTTTCATTTTTTTTACTGTTTAGAATAGAAATTTGTTTGTTGTTTTCTTGTGTTTACCATGTGTTACATTATTATTGATTGAAAACAAAGTCCTTTTGAATCTTAAAGTTACCAAACATCTTAAATACAAATTTGTCTAAATATTCAAAATCATTTAGTTGACAATCAAAATCTTAGTCACTTTGGTATTTTGCTTTAGTTTCAAGTCTTTTTTGTTTATCGAGTCAAGTTTTTCCCTTAGTAAACATCACTCATTATAAGATACATGGCTATGTTTAACAATCCTTTAATCAATTCGGTCACAAATCTAGATTTAAATAATACTTGTCTTCACCTAAGATTCTATCCAACCAATTTTGATTCAAACACATATTTGAATCAACATCAAAACAATCATCCAAAAAATTTAAATCAAAGTTTCAATGCCATAAAAAAATCACCAATCAACCATCCAACAAATCCAAATCCAAGTTTGAATATGTATTCATCCTCATCCATCAATCAATTAAATCCAAACTTGAATAGTTATTCAAATTTCCCAACCAACCAATTCAAACCAAACCACAACCAATCAATTTCAAACTTGAATACTTATTCATGTTTACCTAGAGATCAACATCCAAATTTTACTTTAGGGACAACATCGAATTGATTTTTCAACTTTGATAGTCAAAATTCTTTAATTTTTTTTACAAGTGCCACCCCATCCACAAATAAAAAAATCACCAATCACAAATCAAAATGCATTAACCAATCCATCTAGTTCTAACCTTAGCATAAATCTAAATCAAACTTTTGATTCACCTTTACCACCACTTTAAAATCTATATTTAAACCAAAATCCATTCACAAATCAAACCTAAATTCAATCAAACACAAATATTTTCTAGCCAAATCAATCTTTGAACTCCTATACCCTTCAGAACCAACCTTTCAAAATTCATCAAAATCAACTATTTGGTTCTACATCCAACCCATTCCAAAACTTGAACCAAACTACATCAAATTCACATTTGTTTACAAACCCAACAAATTCAAGTCCATCACCCTTCACAAATACAAATCCAAATGCTTTCACCTTCAACACAAATCTAATAAATTCATCCTTCCAAGATCAAGCTACCTCTTTAGCCCACTTAATTACTAGGTAATCCCAAAATATTCCACATCAACATCACCTTATAACTAGTAAACATATTTTACAAAATCAAATCTCCCATCCACCTTTTTGATGAAGAGCCCATATTTATTGAAGAGCTAATCTTCAACCAAAAACCTATCTTTGATCAAGATCGTATCTTTGATCAAGATCTTATTTTTGACAAGGATCTTATTTCTAACCAAGATCTTGGACAAAGCCTCCTTCAAACAACATAGCCTATTACCCATTGTCCAACACTCAAACCCTTATCACCTATTGAATCTCTCATCCTCCCACAACATGTACCCCAAGTGATAGAGGTACTTATAGATAAAATAATCCATGGGTAAGGAATTATCAAACCCATCCATTTTGACGTAAATGCTAGACCCCATAGCATTAGATACAAACCATTTTAAAGTAAATGTAAAGATGCTAGTGATACTTTTGTGGTTTCTAAGGTAACTTTATCCATAATCAAAACATGATCTGTTCATAGTCTCTACGAGGACTATGCTACCATCACTCCTTTCATAAACATCACCAATCTTGCCTTCCATCTTACAAGCCAGTATCCTGTACCTTTTGATTGGGACCAATGATCTTACTTATATTTAACTTCTTTCCAAGATAATAAAATAATTACAAACTTCCTAGATGGTTTCTTGACATAAGAGCATCAACAAACATCTACATTTTTTAAGAAACAAGTGTAAATCAAAATGAATCTTATAGTCTAAATATAAAACCAACATCTCATAGTTAAAACCTATTTGAGGCACTATCAGATGATCATAATACAAATTGCAATCAAAATCCAAATTAAAATATAGAAAATAAAAAATATGAGTTCCTTAGTGAAAATCTCTTTGAGGCGCTATTGGACAATCCAAATCTAAATCCCAATCAAAACAATCAAGAAGAATCCTTTGGTGAAAATCTTTCTATGGCACCAAAGGATAAGAAAATTAATATATCCTTTGCATTATCACAGTTTTAAGATGGATCCCCATCACAAGTTGAAGATATCATTGATGCAACATTAAATTCTCAAATTATCCAACTTGTAGTTACTCTCAGTCTTTTTGAATGTAATATTATTGGTCCCATTCATTGTTTACATCATGACACATATTCTTATCCCCAATATAATCCATCTCTCAAAATCCTTCATGCACTTAACATGCATCCTTCATTCAACATGCTTTTTGTTTCACCTAGTATGGCGTCACCCTCTATCATAGGGGCTATGACTATATCCTTGTAAATTTGGAAGAAGCCAACATATAAATCAATGAAGTTACTGAAGACATCTCTGGAGTGCATACCTGAAATATCAATAGTGGTAAACATCATGCATCTCAAACCCTTTTATAATTGAGATGCCAAAAAAAAAAAAAAAAAGAAAAAGAAAAAGCAAATAAAAAAAATAAGAAAGAGAAATAAATTCGTCCAAAGGTGAAAACTATTTATATGGTGCCTTGGACAAGTACCATGATGAACACCAATTTTTTGCATCATGCATAAAATAATCAATTGCCTACAAGTACCCTACACTTGGGGCAAGCTAATTCCATTTCAATCCTATGCATTCTAAATCATCCCTCCATCCTTACCCATCTTAAAACATTTTTAATCATATCTTTTTACCCTAAACCATCTTTACATATCCTAAGTTATCCTATATCATGCTTACCTATCCTACACCTATTTAAATACATCCTAAACTCATCTTCGACCATCATACACCATTATTGACTACCCTTATCTATCCAAACCAATCCTTATCCATTTAACTCCAAACACATCGAAACCCATCCAATCCTTGCCATAATAAAATCATCCTTCTTCCCATTTTGACCTTGATAAGGAAATAGAAATATCTTGAGACCTATTCTTAAAAACATCTCGGTGTATCCTTCAAATGCCATATTGATGACTATACACATGGTTCTTACATCATGTGTTCCCTATATTTATCATCTTAATTCCAATCCATTCCTATTCATCCATAATACATATATAATGTATTCTTTCCATCCCTTACCACTCACTCTTCAGTGCTAGAATATGGTTTTCCCTTTGTTGGTTTCCTTGTATATACATCTATAAATAAAAAAAATCCAAAACATTAGAAAATATAAAAAAATACAAAATCAAAATCCAAAAAACAATTAAAAAATCCCTTGTCCTTAGTTATGTACCTTAGCCATCTCCTATACAAATTACTCATCGGATAGTTCAACATTGTCAAAAACTACATATGCCAAAGGGTTCTACTCTAGATAAAGACATCCAAAGAAGTCATTTGCTTACTTATTTTAGTCATTTGATTACCTATTTGTATAGTCATTTACTTTGTTTTACATCATGGGTGTTTACTTACTTCTGTAGTGTATATTTACTTCCATTTTTGTTTTACTTACATCATTTTCATTGTTGCAAACATCTCTTTTTATCTTATATTTATTGTTTTTTCTTATGTCTAGATCACTATGCACATTACTAATGGTGTTATTATGATCTTCCATATCATGATGCATTAAGTTTTGTCTTTTTGAATCTATTAGTTCTTACGTATATTGCATGATAGTCATCATGATTTTTCTATACCATTGACACATATTGCCATGCACAATATCAAAACTCAGGTTGCTCAACTCTTACTCAGTTGAAATTATTATTGGAAATCCAATGCAAGAACAAAATAAACACAAGGCAATTATCCAATCATCTCACATTCTCAGATGAAACATCTATGTGTCATCTTTCTCTTACATCCATCCTTATCTCATCAATGTTGTTGAATCATTTGATCCATCATCATTGATCCATGTGGATACTTAATTTATTTTTTAATGCTTGTATATCAATCATCCAAAATCATATCTTAATATTTTCATTCAATCTCCTACACTTGTCGATTGGGATCGACAATATCATAATATCCATCCTTTCTCCATTAACCCATCACTTGTTCATTCAATCAATACATCAATTAGTCAACCAATCTAAGATCACAACTTTACAATGGGAAATATCATTTTTACATCCTTTCCTATGAACCATGATTCATGGATCATCTCAAAGCGTGCAACTTTCCTTGGGATACATCAATTCCCAATCCACTCCTAAAATATATCGTTGCTTGGGGGAAAATCAATCCATCATCCAATCAAAATATGAAATCATTAACTTAAGTAAGTTAATGGCATCTATGGGTCAATATTATATTACATCATCACTTCTCCTTCCACATTGACAGAACTACATATGGCCTGATATCCCCACTCAGACTTTATCCATGGTGGATTATGTAGGCAATGCTTAGAGACATGGGGTTTTTAAGGTCAATTTGGCCACCACCTCCATCCAAGCCATTTCATTCATATTTTTTACTATCATTTAATCAAAGTGTTATATCTCCTTATTAATACCTACAAATATCAATTTTATAAATTTTTATCACAAATCGGACAATCTATATTTTTTATTTTCTGGCCTATGTCTTACCATCATTGGAATATATCATTCTCACATCTACTCATGAGACCTATGAGTCCAAGCACAATCCAAGCGAGCAGTCTATAAAGTGGGAAATGTACTTTTTAAATATCTTCTATAGCATTTAATACTTAAGGGTAAATAGTTTTATAGTACCCTCTACAATTTTACAAACATTAGTATTGAGACAAGTATCTGTATTATTAGTGATAATTTTTTCATTTCCATCCCGCATTTAAATCATTCTTCATCTATTTTTCAAAATTTTGGAAACATTAAATCAATTTATTCTAAATTTTTATTCAAAATCTTGCAATAATCTCTTAGCATAAAATCAACAAAAACATTTGCTATTCAATATATTTTTTCTATTTATAGATCCATAGTTTATTCTTTCTAGGATATATCATTAACACATTTGTTAAATTGACCCCTGCACCATTAACAACAACATTAAGTGTGTAATCTCTAAATGGTTAAACTATTATTTTTCAAATCCATACTCTATTTTTCATTAACTAGGGGCAACCTTTTTTTAGGCTACCAACATCTTGCAAATTTGATATCAATTCTAAAATAACTTGATTTATCATTTCTCCACATTTTTTTATCCATTTTCTCTTTTCATCAATTTTAAGTGTTTTGTCTGTGTTCATGCACAAACCCTGGATGGGGCATCATCACACTCATTTTCATTTATTTGGGACAAAGTTTGTCTTTTCTATCATTAACACTTTACTTCTATTATTGTTTGAAATAGTATTGCTTCACAACAATATTTCAAAGAGAGAAAAATGTAGACACCTAAATTTTATTTAGTGTTAAAATGCACCTAATCTATTTAATAATTCTTCTTAAATTAATAAATCACATTTCCTCTCAAATTTAAATAATTGAATAATTCAAAATATTGAATAAGTAAATTATGTACCCTTAATCATTATTTTAAATAATAAAATATAGATTTTTCACCTCATCCAAACATCTTTCATATTTTTCTTTCTCATCTCAACCAAATCCATAAAATTATCAACATCTTTTGACTCATCCCTTGAGTTGTCAAACAAATTGATCTTGCTGAGTCAGCTAACTAACCCCATGATTTGCTCAACCATTTTAAAATGGTCTTCATCCTCATGGGTGAGGATTCATTACCCACCATTGATCATTTGAAGCATTGAAAAAGTACGAATGATCCTTCACTATTGGATCCTTGTCCAAGCATCTATAAATAAACTTGAAAATCTCCATTTTTAATAATTGCAACCACATCACAAAATCTAGAGATCATAATAAAAAAATTAGAGATCTACACACAAGCAAATCAAAGTGAATAAAAATAAATCAAAGACTTCATTTTTGCACCAAAATTCTTTCCATTCTCTTGTTGCATTGGAGGAGTGAGCACCATATATTTGAAAGAGTAAATTGAATATATATCATAATGGAGAAATCTTATGCATTCAATGTGTAAAAGTTTGTTATTCTTATTTTCTTTATTTGTTATTGTACCATAGTTTGAATTTTTAGCTTAAATTAGGATTAGTTTAATTTTTTTGCATGTCTAAATTTAGTTCATACACTTCTTTGAGTGTTTTTCCTTGCTATTATCTTGCTTGTTCAAGCATTTGAATACACTTCATTATATATTTCCCCTATGCCTATGTTTGCCTTCTTGGGCATTTAAATATGTCATTGTTTATTGTCTAAACATTTTAATGTGTCATTACTTTCTTTGTGGATATTTCACTAAGTCATGTCGACTTAATTTTTTATAATTCAAACATGCCCCTTATTTGTGATCTGTTAAGACCTTTATTTGTTGACTTACTTTTGAGTGCTCTTATGTGTGTGATTGTTTTCTTTTTGAGCTTGTACTATTATTATCTAGAAATTTCCATGATATTTATCATGCATTTTAGGCCTACATATGATCACATTAGTTCTATGTGCTTCAATGATACATTTATATTCTTTCTTTGAGGTGAGGAAAATACTAGGTACTATTTTTACCTCACCTTAGGTGGGCACGTATCAGTGGTGGAATGTCATATGGATAGGGATTCCACACATTCACAATTTTTAGATTCAATGGGGGCATAATTTAGAAGCATGTTCTCCACACTCATTCAATATTTAGTACTTATATCAGTTTATATATTTAGTGGGGGCATGTCATATGGACATGGCTTCCACCAATTCATAGTTTCTAGACTCAATGGAGGCATGCTTTGAAATCATGTTCTCCACACTCATTCAATATATGGTACTTATATCAGTTCACATATTCAGTGGAGGCATGCTTTCTATACCTATTTAGTATTTAACATCTCTGGTTTATAGTGGGGGCATGTTTTTGAAACATGTCTTCCAAATTGGTGCTTATATCAATTTTCAAATTTTTTCATATAAAGTGGGGTCATGATTTGGAAGAATATTCTGCACACTTACATATTTATCTAAATTAGTAAAAACACATAATTATATGATTCAAATTCATAGTTGTGTCAAAATTATTTACATTGGTACCATTATTATACATATTTTTAGCATGAGACATATCTAAGGTTAATATTCCATGCAACATGTGCCTAATATTACAAATCCAATCAGTTTCAAATTCCAAAACTATCACAGGTACTAATACCCCATATAATTTTAAAAACTTTATCAAACCAATCTACTATAGTAATTGGTCCATCTTTTGGTATGATTGAGGTGACCAAATCACTCAATCTTGATAAGTTTTTATGTTGGATCTAATTATATCAGCTAATCTCACCAGGTTATAAATATCAATGAGTTACATGGTTGATCTAATCTCAATTGCTAGATGGAAACACACTTTTACTTCAAAGTTGGGGTATGTGCCTTCTAATATTTTTATTTATTTCTCTCCCCCCTCTTTATCTCCTTGGATATATGCACTTTAAATATTTATCTATATTTATCCTAATCTTTATTTAATATCCTTACAATGATACATCTTTTGCAAAATAATTTTTCAATAGGCAAGGTGGTTGAATCAACACACAAGTGTACTCCTAAACTTTGCTTTCTAAAATTTTAATTATTTCAAGTACTTTTGACCCAAATTATATTCATTAATTTTACACTATAACATGCTCTTGGTTCTAGGTCAATCACTAACAAATAACTCAAATTCAACTCAATAAAAGACAATGTGTGCATACACACCTAAGTACTTATTCTTTTCTTTTAAACTAACAATTTCATTACTAGATTAATGAGGGTTGGGTGGTAAATGTAGATGATATTTTGTGATTATGTATCATCTAAGTCTTGTACACTAATAAACTCAAACCTTGGATGTTCCTCTTAGTTTTACATATGCCTTGCTTCTATAAGCCTTGTATCTGCTCTATCTTATGCCCCTTGTTCTATCATTTAGTCTGACCAATATTATATTGATGACATAAACATCTTATCTTGCCCATAATGCTTAAATGTACTTATCTTACACCTCTAAAAGTTTTGAGCATGTATCTATTTTACTACTCCTTAAAAACTAATGTTTGAAATAGATAATAACATCGACATTACTGCCCTACCCCAATGCAAGTGTTTAGTTTCCTAAGGTCATATAATTTTAAAATAAAACATATTATAATGGTCAGCCTAAGTGATTTAATGTAATTTATCTCTTGATAGGATTAGTATAATTATAATATCAACCCTCGTTCATTACTCACCTAAAAAACCTATCAATCTGACCAAAGAGACTAAGGCACTTATCAAAAGAACTCTATCAAGCATTCAATTGATCAAAGCTTCCCTATTCTTCCCTATTTATATACTAGTCATAGGTGAAAAACATCTACATGTCTAAAGTACTAAAGGAACAGTCATAAGGTCTTATTTTCCAAGTTAGAAGTTAGGCCACTATTGTTATTATTTTACACACATTACATGATTCAAACACAAGCCAACATGTAGTTAAGGGGAGACCTACATGAGTCTGAGGCCCTCTTCTAGAGTATTGACTATGTAGATAGTGCCATTTAAAATTGGAGTTATTGGGGTTAGCTCAGCACTGTGTGTCTAGTAATACATTTTTCTCCAAGTTCACATTGAAGATGAAAATATAGGGTTTTGTCATTTCACAAGGAGCGATAATACATGACCCAGATTTGAATGCACCAGAGTGAATGCAAATCCAAACCCATAAGCATCCAAATGGTTGCATTATGTTTCACCAAATATTCTATATATGACACTATCATCAGACTCAAACAATAACATCAATTCAACTATCTAGGGTAGATTCAACTATCTAGATAGCTAGAGGCATTTGATCTAGAATCTGATAAGTGTTTTAGAACTATCTTCCCACCTGATTTTAGCCTATTTGAGATCTAGATCTACATTAACATTAGAACTAGCTAAGTATCTTGTTTTATGTCATTTTTAATATGTAGAACAGTTGTACTTTCCATTAATATCTTATCTCAATTTAATAAATTTAGTATATGGTATATACGAGTTTAACATTTAATTGCCTAATGTAGATCTAATATTCACCCTTAGGCCCTATCATTTCTATATTCTTAACCCTATCTACCCAAGAACATCCACATCTAAAATTAGGGGTAAACAAGGACATTACTAGGCATATGCAACTATTGTGAGTGAGACTATCACTTTTTGTAAATCAATAGTTTGTTAACCACTGATAATAATACTTGAGTTAAATTATAGTTACACCATAAGCCATAAAACACTTTGTGTCATGGCCTAAAACCACTCATTCTTCCTTCCAAAAACCTGTTGTACTAGGTTTGAGTCTATGTGGGTTGTATTTGGCTGTTTGCAACACACAAACACATAAAATATATTTTTGGGTGAATTAAGATTGTTTAACTATTTGCATTCTCCTATATCAAATACATTACTAAGGATGTTATGTATAAAGAAAGATTGTAGAAATTACAAAATTTCTTGTGTGGGTTATAAAAAACATTATGTCTGGCATATAATGATAGAAAATAGGAAATAAACACAAAATGCATAAAAAATATGAATGACATATAGACATGCAAAAAAAACCAAGAGGATGATTGCACAAATGGATAGGGAACAATCCTAGAAACAAGAGTTTAATTAAACCCAAATTGATAGGGGTTAAGAGGGTCCTGAAAACCTATAAATAGAACCCTCAATATATAATTTTAGATGTCTTAAGATGTCATACATTTCACAGCTTGTAAGTGAAGTGGAGATCAATCTTAGGTCTTGGAAAATGTAATGATCCTTATAAAGAAAATGTAGATTTTGTATATGATTTTTAGTTTTCATGATTAAGAGCTTGATTTTAATGGATGGTTTTTATATTATTTTTGTACATTTTATGTGCGTGTAATGATAATGAAAGGAACTATTATTTTGAGTTAATGTGTTTTTAAATTCCTTTAAATGAATGCTAAGTTTGGATGAGTTATCTTTATGTATGCATGTTATTTTCATATATATATTTATATCAATGGGATTCTTGATGTTCACTTTGTGTGCCTTAGGTGAACACTTAAGTCTTCAAGATTAAGTGATATGCCAAAATTGTAAGTATTCTCCTATTTGTTAATGTGATTTGTTCTACACAAGATCAAACAAGAGATCATTAAAAAGCAAAAAAAATTGGTTCCATTGTCAAGACCCTATTGGAAATGAGTGTTGAGATTGAAATATTATGTTTGGATACTTTCTATTGAGAAAAATTAAATTAGAATTTGAAATTCTAGACATGGATGGCTAATCCTTGTGCCACATAAGGGCTAGGCATGGGTGGACCAAAGATGGTATCCACTTAGCACAAGGAAAGCGAAGGATGGATGAATTTGAGGAATTATGAAACCTATTAGGAAGGGACAACTAAGTAATTTTAATGTCATGAGTAACCACATAGAATAGGGAGGGCATATGATTAGTTTACATGAAAAATATATTTGTTCCATAATCGAAACATAATAGTGTATCTCACTTTTTGGCATAAAGAGGTCACATGTACTTCTAATCTCTCAAAATATCTTGAGTTTCAGTCATTGATATTAATTAAAAAAATTGTTTTAGATTATACATACAAAGATGTAGTGCATATGTATTTTTCAATTTAAAAAAAAAAATCATTAACTATATTCTAGGATTTATGTTTATAATTTTTTGGCTGCCTAGTCAAACACAATATTATACTTTGAACCTTCAGTGAGAAAGAGATGATGTGCATGAGAGAATACCTAGGTGAGGAGAGTAAATTTATGAATAAGGATGCAATTCTAGAAGGAAATGGATGGTGATGCACAAGTATATAATCCCATGAGTTTAAGTTCACCTATAGATATTTTTTGTGCCCATCATCATTGTTCATATAAGGTTTTCAAGCTAACGTAAAATTTATGAATTGAGTTAAGAATTGTGGTAGAGTGAACAATTAAATACACTAGGAACTTGTAATTGTAATTTTGAAAATTATCATACCAATAGGAGAGGCTAAAATGTAGGGTTTGTTGGTTAGTGGGAATATATCTATAGGGAAACCAAAAATTGTCACACAAGGGACCATGTGCTTGATAGTTGGTGGAAGAGGAAGTAAATTTTTTATTGTATATTACAATAGCATGTACAAAAGTAAAAACATCCAGAGGACAAACAAAATAAAATAAAATACCGTATGAAGGAAATCACATGCCCAATAACGAGTATCAAAGATATTCCAATATTACACCACATTGACAATATAAAAAGGGTTCCCAATAGCAAAACCAAAAAATAAGGTAAGCTAAGACAAGTCCCACAACATATCCCAAAAGAAAGAACATTCAACCAATAGGTCCCATCTATGAATCATCATCACCAACTAAAAAAAATATCATGAACCTCATTAACAAACCCTTTCTCAATCGGTTCAAGTCATTATAGACAATCCTCAATTTACTTTATCAATAGATCATGTCTCTTGTCAATTCTAGATCCTTTTTAGTACTCTTTCTTCATATAAGAGAGTAGATGGTTGATTCTCAACTCTTTAACATGTTGTACCATTTTGACATGATGAAAATTTCTAGTCTTAATAAATATATGAAGGTTGGTAATGAGAGTGTTGACATTGCTCCCAATCAGTTTTTCAATGCCCTTCTAAAAAACCCCCACCCCCATATTCCTCAATAGGGAGTTCACCAGTAGGATCAGAACCCTATGAGGAGCTATAAATAGACAATGAAACATTGTATTTTCTCTCAGTTGAATATTCATTTGATTATTCCCACTGAACATGTTGAAGAAAATACTGAAGAACAATGAGCAATTCATCATTATTTACATTAACTTTCTCCTCATTATCTTAAACTAAGAGAAAGTGGCATACTAATTCAGGTTCAATATCATCTGCCTACTCAAAATATACATCCTTCATATTATCCCATTCACACTTCAAGATGTTAACCTCAGATGCATCTCCATGAAGGGTTTTCTAGTTTGGTCGAGGGATCATTCGAGGAAAACCACCCATGTCTAGAAATAATTTGGATGTTATCTTCATCATCCCAATCTTAAATAATTTATCCATCTAATCTTGTAACACCTTTAATTGAAGATAAATATGCATAGAAAAGAGTCTCATGATAAATTATGTTGAGGAAATAATAAGTACCTTGCCTTTAAACATAGAAACATCCAAATTCCTTTGCTTCCAAAGAAAACATAAATTCTTAGTTGAAAAGACCAACCATAGTTTAAAAAAAAAAAAACCTATTTTAATTTTAGGATAAACATACCCAAAAGCCACATTGAACCAAGTAATATCACAAGAAAAGACCTTAGACCAAGTAAATAAGATTTTTTGCAAGGATAATTAAAAATGAGATGCTCAGTACTTTTCACCTCCCCACATAGATAACAACACATATTACCAATAATAGTTTTAGCTAATATCTCAACAACATCAAGCTTATTGTGAATAAGTAACCACCTGAAAAAGAAATTTTTAGTCTCCAAACATGAGGACCATATGACATCACCCAATTAATGTTAATACCAAGGTATATACTTTTATTTTAACAAAGCTTATGGTATTTCATTTTAGTTGTAAATTCCTCAAGGGGTGGGCCATTCAATCATTTGATGCTCTCCCAAAGCTTGTCCTCACCTTCCAAAATGTAATTAAAGTTGGTATTATGCAAATATTTAAGAATAGGTGAATAGGTTCTTATTTGCTTGGAAGGAATTTGAAATCTATGCCTAATTTCAGTCCATGAGCCCCATCTACCCTAAAAGAAGATATCACCAACGGTTCTTAACCCCTTATAATACATGACATGAGTAGAACATCCCCTAGTCAATATGAAGGGGTAATTGTTGACTTAAAGGTTTGACCACAAAGATCTGTACCCTTGGAACCTTAATCTAGCCCATTGAAAATAGGTTTCACCACTAGCAGATGTTTAATGCTTTCTCAAGATTTATAGATTGATTGAAAAATGAAAGAGCCAATAAATTTAATAGAAAAATACTAAACTATAATATCATAGATATGTAATCCATACCACTTTTGCTTACATTTTGGGAAGATCGTTACCAAATTGGTTCTAATCAATATTTTCTAAGGTTCAATGACTTAAGGGCTATGATAATCCACTTTACATCCATGGTGAAATGTTAGATTATTAAATCCTTGAAACCCAATTCACTGATAGCTTTATGTTTACAACAAATATCTAATACAATAGTATGATGTTTCTTGTTACCATTTCCATCAGAGCATAAGAAGTCCCTAATAATATTATGAAGCTTTTAAAACTAAGCTTTTTTGGAGAGCCAATGGGAAGAATAGTAGATGTTGTAGGAAGAGATAATTTTATTAAAAACTTGAATTCTACTCAGAAAGAAGAGAATTTGACCATTCCATTTTCCAATATCCTTATTAATATTCACAAACAACCATCCCCACATTTATTTAGATGGAGAGAGTGATAAATAGATACCCATATATCTAACTAAAAGGCTAGGATCTTTCCATATCCATCCAAATTCAAACATCAATTCATGAGGGTTTTACTTCCACCTAATAATGTATGACTTATGGTAAACAACTTTGGACTTATAAGCAGATAAATACACATTAAGTCTAGGAGAAATCTATTGGAAATTATCTTTTTTTAGGACAAGTAGGATAATAGTATCATCCACAAACAAGGCATCCAAAAACTCAGATTAGTTGGGTAAAGAGAGCCATTTAATAGGGGGCCCAAAGAAGCATCTCTAAGTAATTAATGTAGAGAATCTAATGCAATCATAAAGAGGTAAAGGTCTAGGGGCACCCTTAAATAAGAGATCAATGCAATCTAAGAGAGTCATTTATGGTTCCATTAACTTCAATCACTACTGGGGTGTCTTTGAACCAAAAATTGAAAATTCTATAGAACCCATTTGAGAAGCCAAAATCATGCAACATAGTGTTTATGAAGGGCCACTCAATTATGTCATATGCATTTTAAAATTTAATAAAGACAATTTCCACATTCTAATTAGAGTGCTAAGCCCATTGCATTCATTTCTAACTAGACAAAAGCTTATACAAAATGTATCTCCCCATAAAAAATCTTTTTTGGGTATTTGAAATAATATGTGGAAGAAAGGAATAAATTCTCCTAGCAATTATCTTATCTAGGATTTTATGGAAAACTTTAAAAAGGGTGTCTAGTCTCCAATTTATGATTTGATATTAATTCCTCTCTTTAGGGATGAGTTTGAAAACACCCCTATTGATTTCAAGGATAAGAGATCCAACATCCACAACCTCTCTATACATATCAAGACAATATTTGGAAATCCATTCTCTATTACTCTTATAAAATTCATAAGGGAATCCATCAATACTTGAAGCCTTGTCATTCTTGAGAGTGTCAATGGTAGTCACAACTTCATTAAGAGAGAGATATCATTATCAAGTAAAGTTTATTTCTTTGGGGTAACCTTTTTAGGAATTCACTTGGATCAAATTTTCCTCTTCAATTCAATTTGTTGGCTAGAGCCATCTGAAGAAAATATATTGGAGTAAAATGAAATGAAGGAATTCTTGATTTCATTGATATCTTTAGTAAGAACACCACCAATTTTTATTTTTTTATTTGTTTGATTACTATATTTAAATTTTCGTAAGTTGAATAAGTATTTAGTGTTGTTATCCCCTAACTTCAACTAATCAACTAATTGACTTTGGACCTAATTTGATCACCTCTTGTAATATACTATTGTGTCATTCTTATGTTATGTTTGATACCCACTAGATTGTTCTAAAAATAATCATTAGAGGGGTCTTCTTGGAGAGAATTTTCAATTGAAATAATCTTCTCTTGGAACTCTACAAGGAAATTTATCCTTATTTTAACCTTGATTTGCCCATAATTTTTTAAGATTTTTTAAGCTCAAATTAACATAACTATTCCAAGTATCAATGCCAGAAGATGAGATACTCAACAATTGGCAATGTTCAATGAAGTTTGAATTCCCTCTCTACACTCTCTATCTTGCAAATGTGAAATATTGAGCTTATACATACCTTTCCAATCATCTTTCTTATTGTCATCCTTAAATTTTAGAGAGGAAATGATTTCAATGGGGTGGCAATCAAATATAGTAAATGGAAGAACATTAAACAAGTTACCCTCATAAATATATTTGAGTTTAAATTAATCCTTGTTTAGGTAGAATCTATCTAGCCTAAAATAAACTCTTTTATTCTTAGTCTGATTATTACACAAAGTGATAGTTGTCTAGCATGACTAAGGTGAGGACAATCTCAAAGAGATTGATGGAGTGTATGAGGTCAAAGTTTCCAGATTGAATGAGATGAGGTCAACTATTCAAAGTTTAACATTTAGGCATTGGTGCACTATGACTTAAAGCTCAAAGAAAATCAATGGTGCATGATCAATTTGAGGATGTGAGGACATGAGATGAAAGTATAGTGTTTGAGGTTTAACTGTGACCATTTGAATTCAAATATTTAAATTTTGTAAAGGGAAAAATGAGTGCTCTATATTTTGTCCATAATTTTTGATCCAAGATGAATTCAAAGGTGCTATTAAAATAAAAACTAAAGAGGATTCCATGATGAATATAATGAACCTAGTTTAGAAGGTTTTAATGTACATAAATTCAAATATATTGAGCTCTAAATTTGACTATGTGTTCACCTATATTCTATAAATAACCCAAGAAGGATATTTGATCTCATTCTAATGGTATTATAATGTCTCATGATGACTTAACTATTTGGGAGTGTTGTAGAATCCATGAGTATAATTTTTGTTCATTATGAAGGTTTGACAAATCATACACATTATGAACAAAGGTTTATAATTTGACTGTGTATTCATTCATGGTGATTGTGTGCATAAAATGCCATTTGATAAAATTATGCTTAAGCAAAAGGGTACTGTGATAGTTATTATGTCTTAAAGGGGACCTATAAATCATGTGGCATGGGTCCATGCATTGGAAAGTGTCCCTGTGTTCCTAGTTTTCTCAAATAAGTGTCAAAGAGGTGAATGGGTCATCATAGGACCTAACAAGTAACTTAAGATTATTTGAAAGATTGTTGTGCTTAAGTGTGACCCATATAAGATGCCTTAAGGGTGAAGGCATGTGTTATGGCCAACAAGGAAGATTTTGGACTTGAAAATAAATGAATGATCTATAGATAGTGAAACCAAATGGATGTTTTCTAGACTTATGAGAGACTTGTGAGAGACTTATGAAAGACTTGTAAGAGACTTGTGTCTGTGTATGGTGGAGTGAATGAGAGGAAGAGTGACTAGTGGATGACTTGACAAGCATAATAATTTAAGGACTATGTGTATGACCTATGGGTCATGTTTCTGATATCAGAATAGTGATTTTGTAGGTTGAGGATGAGTGAAGAGATCTAGGGTGATGTAAAAGGTATCTTTGGATGCATTGAGTGTGCAGAGTTGAAAAGAGATAATATAGTTTATATCTCCATTAGGTTGATAGGAAATCAAAGTTTAGGAGATGTGTTATTTATAGGTGTCATTGTAGTAGCTCAACATCTAGGGGGTTGTATCCTCTTTTCAAGGTGAAACTTGCTAAAGGTTTAGTTATTGTGGAAGCTCAGCTAGACATGTGTTGTAGCACCTTGTGGGATTGTAGTCTCACTAAATAAAGGATCCTAGTTTTTGATCAGTTGTAGCTGATCTAAACTGGTTCTTGTTATTATAAGATAGTAGTCCAATTGTAGTTTTAGTGGGTTTTCTCCCCCAAGAGGGTCTCCCACATATGTCATGTGTTATGTGCTTGATCTTGCATTATCTCTGTTGTTTGTTACTATGAATGATTCGTATGCTTCATGAATGCTTGTGATAACTAATTAAGTGTTTGTAAGGATTGAAATTGAATTTGGATTATTTGGGCTCACTGATTAACCCCCCTCCCCATCTCAATGATTATACCTCTAACACTATTCAATCCAATGAGATGATTAGTCTACTCTTTATAATATTAAACTTCTATCACTAACACATAGACCCATTCATTCCATTAAGGATCAGAGGCTAAAAACTAGATTTATTAAAGTGAAACAACACCACTTCAAGTGTTGATCCACATAACCTTCTCATTTCATTACTCTTTTTTAAGGGTGACCTTAGTTAATCCTAAAGGTTAATTGCATAACTACATTAAAATAGTAGAACTAAGATCTATTAAATTCTTTATTTTATTATAAAATGGTATTGTTTAAAGGGAAGTTCATTAACATATCACTTACTCAATGCTTTGATCCATGACTCTTCCACAAGATGTATTTTTACCAGAAGACATCGATATTCAAATTATAAGGTTAAGTTATATTGTTATTCTCAATAAAAATCACTCAACCATTTATTTGAGTTCCACTCATATATGGATAAGCTTACTCTATCAAGATAAATCACAATAAAATATAAGAGGAGACACAAAGCATAATACATAGGCTGATCATTACAACGTTTAATCCAAGTAAGCATACTAACACTCTATTGCAAGAGCCATGTATGCCTAAGAATTACTCCTCAGATGTCAAATTCCTTCTAGGAATATCTATAGTTAATCATATTTTTACTTTAAATATTATTAGCTCAAGAGTTATTTAAGATCCTATCTCATTTAGATTATGCCATATCATAACAAGATCAACCATAACATGATTTATATAGTAGAACACAATGCTATTACTATTATTAATGACATAGGAAATATAATTCACTTACTTTTTTTATATTGATAAGACCTTTTTATATAGGTCATATAAGAGTAGAGTTATTATAAGCAACTCAAGATGCATTGAATAATGCATTGTATATTCACATTTGAGCCTAGCCAAGATAAGGGCCTTTATATATATATATATATATATATATATATATATATATATATATATATATATATATATATATATATATATATATATAAAGGCCCTTATCTTGGCTAGGCTCAAACGTGAATATACAAGCATCCATTAAAATTCATTTGCAATAATGAGTTTATCACAAGAAGATCTATAAATCAGATATAAATAAGGAGTCTAGCTACAAATCTCAACAGTAATAACTAGAACATTCCAATGGTAAGATACATATTTCTTGAGGTTCACATCTTGACCCACAATAGATCATTAACATATTAAAAACATAGGTAATCTAGTTTACTTACTTTATTATATTGATAAGTACTTATTTAGGTCATTTTAAGAGTAGAGTTATTACAAGCAACTCAAGATGCATTGAACAAAGAAATCACATGATAATAAATTGAATAGACAATTGAACACACACACATGCATGCGCGCGTGTGCGCGCGCGCACACACACACACAGAGAGATTAAGGCCATTAACTTGGCTAGGCTTAGACATGAATATACAAGAATCAATTAGAATTCATTTTCAACTATGAGTTTATCATAAGAAGATCTATAAATCAAATATAAATAAGTAGTATAGCTACATATATCAATAGTAATAACCAAAACATTTAGTTGGCAAGATAAATAATTATTGAGGCTCACATCTTAGCCCATAAACCATCATCAAATGATTTCTCTAGGCACCCCTGAGCCCAAGAATCCAAACTTCGGGTATGTTCACATCATGGTGTAAGGGAAGAAAAGGAAAGAGACATTTTAGATGTCTTGGGGTCAAGGAGATGGATATTTAGAAGGTAAAAATCAAAACTTCTCATAGTCAAATGAAGATACCAACCCAAAATCCATTTATAATAAGCATATAAACACAAAAATAAAAAACACAAGGATTAACACAATCAACATTCTACCAACAAGTTATGTTCTATTAAGCAGTCATGAGAGGGCTTAGGAAACCTACCATCATGTCCAACATGAGATACATAACCCTTATTTGATCATGAATAATGTAACCTTTCTAAGACATCATACCATATCACACTACAAGGAACCTCCCATTCTAGGGTAAGCAAAGGTTATAATAATAATATCTATCAAGGAGGAATGGCTCAACTTCAAACTCTCACACAAGGGTAAGAAAACTATGGGGTGACCCAAATACACCATTAAGAAGAAAAATAAATAAAATAAGTGAGCCAAGTAGATTTACTCTTTTTGAAGACAATGATTCTATCTAGAATGACACAAACTTTATGAAGTAAAACAACATACTAGTAAAGTCAAAAATAAGAAAAATCTACCAATCAACCATGGGTCATCCTTGGGATCTTTTCTGAAGCTTTCCTATATCTAAGGCTCTCCCTCTCTAGGATATTTTTTTATTTTTTTTCCTTCTACCTCCTTACTAAAATGGCCAAAAAGTCATTTTCTAAGAGATCTACCTTCATTCAATAGGTGTTTTCTCCTTTTCATAACCCTATCAGAATGTAAGTGTCTGCTTTTCCTTAGATCTACCCATCACTCTACTTGCCAACCCATGCCTTCATAAATGGAAATTCTCTTTGTCAGTCCATAATGGTGCATGATGTAGACATCCAATTTTTAACACCATTTATGTTGAAATTGTCAATCTTACTCGGATTGCACTCAAATGCACAATTTAGGCCAAAATCACTAAAAACATGATACATGGTTTGATCTTGTTGTATATGCATGCAAATTTTGAAAAATGTATCCATAAATGGGGAAATGTATTTTATGTGATTCATAACTCTGATCAATTCATTTTGAGTCAAAATGATAATTTCACCTTTTTGTGCTCTAGATCACTCTTTTCTTCTAATTTAGTGATACATGCCAGGTACCTTTGTTATTTTGTGTTTGCAACATCCTAAATGGGATAAGGGTTCCAATGCATCTAACATCATCTTCCAATTCTTCTCAAGTCAAATTACCACTTAGTAATATGACTTTCTTACCATTTTGATTAATTAAGGGCTAATTTCCAAAAAATACACAAATATTAACTAATCTTGTTTAAGGATAATTAATTTAGATCAAGAGCTTAAGTGGAGTTTTCATGTAGGTTATTGAATATTTATTTTTGAAAATTGATTCCTATTAACTACATCATCATAATGACATGTTCTATAGGGTGGCATCCACAAGCCATAAATACATAAAATATCTAAATTATGGGCACCCATGCCTAATCAATGCCCCTTCCCTCCAAATCATTATGAGGGCATTTATTGATTTTACCCTCCAAAATTGAATGGATTCTTGGCCATACATCTTGATATCAAGATGGATGGTCATAGTTCATTTTTATCAATTACAAAAATATATAAATAGGAGGCCTCTCCCACCATTTCTTAATCTAAAAATTGTGTAGACTTATAATGCTAAAATCTCTCCACAAGTCATTTCTGTTTTGATTATTGTGTTATTTGAAATTGGATTAGCTTAATTGATAGGAATATTAGATAGTTTATATGATAATCCTAGGTTATGTATATAGTTATTAAGGCAATGGAGGAGCAAATAAGCCTTTGTTGACAATGAGCTGAGCTTTAGATCAATGGGAGAACATGTTTGGAGCCGCTTTTGAGTAATGGAGTCATTTGGGAAGGTAATGGTTGCTTGTTTTATTTCATTTGTATCTTATTATATTTAGCAACCCTTGAATGAATAGATTGGATTGATTTGTTTAGTTATTTAAGCATTTCTCTTTGATTTATTGACTAATGCTTGACTAATCAAATTTTGTAATCCACTCTACATTTTGGCATGCTCGGTTGGACATGATTATGCACCTCACATATTTGAATAAAAATGTTTTTAAAAATAGCTCTTATTTTTAATCCATTTAATTTTTTTATTAATTTTTGAAATATTTTTATTATTTGTTTCATCCTAATTCTCTCAAAATTTTATTAAAATCTGATTTTTAGATTAGAAGTTATGACTCTTTTAATGACTCACTTTTTATTTTCTATTTTTTGGGTAAAAATGGATAATATAGAGATACTATTTTTTTTTTAATTCAAATTTTTAACTTTAATGTTTTTAGAGAGGTTAAAATTGGAACTATAAACAACCTTTAAAAATTTAGTGATAAACTAATATATATTTTAAAAGTTATGTTCAAAATTATGACTGTAGGTTTTTATATTTTGTGTGTCCAATTTTATTATTTTTAGCCTTCTAACTTCTTGTTTGCATGTTTTCATAAGTTTAATATTAATTTTTGTGTTTTATTGAACTAACAAGTATTTTTGAGCATAACATTTTTGCCTTCAAGTTCATAGGCGAAGCACAAACTTGAGAGCTTATTTTCTAGAGTTACTTATCTCAAATACAAAAGAGCTTCAAATCTAAACACCATTCTGATAATTTTTTTGAGAAAAATACTTGGAAAGTGATCAACTCATGCTTAATTAAGTATTTTTAAACCTATTTTTGATGCTTAAAAATAATTAAGAATTTTTATTTGGTGCTTAATTGAAAATTTAGGGTGTTTACTTGAATCATTTTGTAGTTGTTCTTTCAAAACTTTGCAACTTAGGCCAAAGGGCCAAAGAACACCACCAAATCTCTTATTTTAGTGCTTTAAATTTAAACTCACTTAAAATTTTTTATTTTATGAAAGTCATTTATTATTTTCTTAGTTAGATTTATTTGTGTAAAAAGGAAGTTGTGCATGTATTCTTTCCCCTTGTCCCCTACAGGGAACTTGTGGGATCAAAAGTGCCATCTTCATTATAAACTGACTTAGTCCAAAGGCATAAAAGAGATGTTTTAAAGGCTCTTCCAAAGACCCACATGAATTGGGTGATATAGAAAAAACCTTAAATATCTTTTACTTAATTTTTATTTCATTGCATCTTGGCTTGTGAGGGGTATTTCATCACCTCCCATAAGTTCTATAGGGAAGCTTTGACCTAGGGTTTCATCTCTTACTATCATCTTCAACCCCTCTCCATTGGGGGGTTATATAAATTAGGATCCCCTCACTAGGATGATGGTTTGAGTGGTTAAATCATCTCCATTTATAGAGGCTAAACCCAAGATGTTTGAGCATGTTGGACATCCCACCACACTAAGCGAGCAATGGATGTAGTGGTTGTAAAAAGGGTTAGACATTTTTACAAAAAACCATATGATGCAAACCCAAATGATGTGCTACTTCTCTTATTTTTTGATATGAAATTTGGTATACATAGGATCCATCTAAAAACATGAGAAACTTGTTAGTTTTAGTCAACCCTACTTCACCACACATTATCAGTTTAGGACTTAGGATGATTACTTAGTTGTATTTGTCTAAATTGATCTTAGATTACTTGGTCTTATTTTGAGTCAAAACTACTTGTTAAGAAAAGGTCATAACCTAATAAATTATCCATAATTTCTTGAACAAGGAGGCATTACACTATCTAAGTGGAAATCATCTTTTCCTTGCTCAAATTATCATCTAAAAAATTGTGTCATATCATCCATTTTGGTGCATTTATGATATCCATTTGATTCTAGATCTTTTTCCAAATTTTCTTAAGTCCACTAATAATTTAAATTTGGAATTGGACTTTTCTAAAATTTAAGGATTGATGTGTTAAACTAGGTTCGCCATTTGCACTTGACTTGTTTTAACTTGGGTTCAATTTCCTGTTTGAATTGAGGGCCATTTATAAACTCATTATCTCATTATCATCTTGGGTGGATTCAAGTCCTATAACACATTCAATACTACCATTCCTATTACCATGTGGCGACATTGTGCCACCCATTTGGTTCTAGTTTTATACTTATGAATTCTTCCATGTTTTCACATAATGAGTTTCTTAGTTTTCATTGTCTCCTTAATCTGAAGGGATTTCTTCTAGTTTTCTAGTATCAACTCGTCAAAGTTGAACTAGTTTTTACGGTAGTAACGTATCTCAAAATATATTTTAGTGTAATAGTGACACTCTAGGATTTTTGAGTTATCATACCCTCTTTAAATTAATATGATTTTAAATTTACCTAAAGGTTGAATAATTTCATGAACACATTCTTATAATTATGTGTGGTTCGAAGCCACCCTCCTTTTATAGTCTCTTTGGTACCTTTGTCATTTGTTTGGAAAAAAGATCAAAATCCATACCTTGTTTAAACATTTACACAACATTGATCCAAATCTAGTCAAATGTATATAGTAACCCTTTCTAGACATGATTCAAAGGTTTACTTATAGTGGGGTCCCTTACGAACTTAGATATGAGGATGAAATTTTTTGTGATGGATAGGATAATTCTATTGTCTTTGAGGACATTCATACAATTGTAGAATCTAAAGGGGATTATACTAAATATCAAGAGAACCAAGATGAAACACTACTTAGGTTGATAGAAGATGGTGTTGGACTACCCTCAGATTTTCCTATAGAGCAATTACACATCTTAGTTAGAGAATGAGAACAAAAAAAAACAACAAGATAAAGATTTTGCACAATCAAACATACCTTCTTCCTCTAAAAAAGGTAAAAAAATACTTATAGAGTCAAAACCAACTGATCAAGATCTTGTTAACAAGATTAAAACATAAGTCAATGGTATGCTGATCAACTTATCATGGACTTAAAAAACTCTCTAATTGCTGCCTCAATTCACAATGATGCTTCCAAAGAACAAGGAAATGTGATTGAACCTATGCAATAAACATTGATTAAAAATTTGACAACTGATCAAGGTGTCTCAAATTAACAAAACAAAACATAAGAGGTTATGCAGAATGCCTCATTAGACACAAAACATAGATTCTTTAATCACCAAGATCCTCTTATCACTTTATAAACATAGAGCCCAAACATTTGGTTTGAATTAAGGAAATCCCATAAGACAATTTGGATAGTTCATCTCAACCAATGCAAAATTTGGTGAATAGACCAAGGACTCCCCAAAATCAACAAAGAACATATAGGTAAAGTTAATAGATTCTGAGGAATCAACAACCTACTTAATCAAATCTAGGATAAAATCAAAAACCAAGTTACATAATGTAGGGTGTACATCCCTCATAGATCCATGCAACAATAGGGGTATATTACACCCCAAAAATGACAATAGGGGCACATTCTACCCCAATAGAACTATATTTCACCCATGAATTCACCAAACATGCAAGAGTGAAACTCCATGAAGGAGACTTGTCACATTTGGAAACTAGAAATAGGATCAAAAAGTACAAATTTGATGAGATATGTCCATATCCATTTGATTTAAGCATTCTCCAAGTCTGCTTTCTGCATTATTTTGAAGCATCCAAATTTGATAAATATAAAGGAAAGGGTGACCCATGTGAACATATCCAGACATTTTTTATATTATGCTAAGATGTTACTTATAGTAGCGTGTTCTTACTTCAATTATTTTTGTGAAGTTTAGCAAGACAAGATTTAGATTGGATACTTAAGTTACCCAAGGGATCAATTAAGGATTGGAATGACTTATCTAAAAATTTTGTCAACCATTTCTCATACAACATAGAGCATGAATTAACCATTATTGACTTGTGCAAATCCAAACAATGAGATGGAGAAAGTTTCACCACATATTTACAGAGATGGAGAGCATTAGTGGGTCACTTTCAACATAATTTTCCAAACAAATAATTGGTAGAATTTTTTTCATAAAACTTATATCCAAAGGCCACTCACAATCTACATCCAGCTTATGATAACTCATTTGAGGAGATCATAGACAAGGCTGTACAAATTGATAAGGATCTTATTAGAAAGGGCCTTGTTAAGATCTTTACATAGGGTTAAATGTCAAATTAGACCCTATCTTCTAGTTAGATAGTTGCACAAGATAAACCTAGAGACTTTAAAAAGAAAAAGAACATGGTTAGAAAAGGGGTGATTGAAATAAAACACATATAAATGGTACAAGATGTACCAACCCCAAAAATCCACCACCTAATTTGCAAAGACAACTTCCACAAAGAACAAAGCACAGTGGTTTCATGGGTCTTTAGAAAATTGGGAAAAACAATTGAAATAGTGTTCCAAAAGCTCATAGTATCTAACCTAATTGTATGGCTAGTACCAAGGCCATTTCCTAAAGATTAACTAAAACCAAATTGGTACAAAGAGAATTCATGGTACAAATTTCATCATGTTGTTGGTCATGATGCTTATTGTTGCATCCAATCGTGACATATTATTTAAGATCTCATTGAGAGTGGTGAAGTTGAGATTAAATTAGCCCCTAATTAGGACACAAATCAGGATATGGGAATCTAAAAGGACCCCTTTCCTCAACATAATCAACTGCCACTAAGGAACAATCAAAACCATGATCATAATACCCATACTAACAATGTGGGTTACAACAACATGCCTTATGACTATAAAAATACTATGGGATGCATTTCTACAACCCATATTACCAATATTAATATCAAACCATGTGAATGATCTCATGCTCCTCATAGTATGGGACCCATAATTATAGGGTCAACACCCTCTCTGTCTAGTAATATCATGTTGAGTTCACATAATTTTGTTGTGACTCCATTTGCATGGGTTACTATTTTTAGACAAAGCCCTTCTTTTAATTATAATGGCTCCTTACTGATTCAAAATTGTAGATATGCAACTAGACACCCATGAGTCACCCTCCAAGGCCCTTTGTCTTCATCTTCTAATTATATTGGCTCCCCACCACCTCTAGGTTGTGCAATCACAAGTAGATGCTCATGAGTTACTCTCTAGGGCCCCTTGCCTACTTCTTCCATATAACCTAATGTGAATATTGCACCAATGGATCCAAATCTGACTACTATTCCAACTAAAGCTAAGCCAACTCATCCTAATGTAGAAAAGCCTTATAGTATATCAAACGAATTGAGTAAAACCCCTGCACAGATTTCCATTTTGTATTTCTTGTGTACATCTAAAGTCCATATAACTATCCTGAATAATCTTCTACAAAAATCCACTTTCCCCAACAATATATATCCTAAATAGTTTTAGAACCTTATGGGACATTTGTCTTCATTTTATCAAGTAAAATTTAATCAAAAAGACATATATACACTTGGACCAAACCATAATAACCCACTAAACATTGAAGTAACTATTGAAAATCATAAGATCAAGCGGGTTCTTATAGACAATGGTTCAGGGCTAAAAATCATATCTCTTAAGTTGGCATAAATATTGGGATATACCATGAAAGACATTTATCCATAGATGATCACCATCAAGGCTTATGACAATGCCAAAAGGGAGTCTGTTGGTACTATTTAGTTGCCAATTATTGTTGGGTCCATTTCACATCATACATTTATTCATATTGTGGATAGTGAATTGCCTTATAACATACTTCTTGGCTATCCTTGGATCCATGAAGTACAGGTTGTTCCCTTCACCCTACATCAGTGCCTTAAGTTTCCCCATGATGGGATCAAGGTTACTATTCTTACTGATCAATAGCCTTATGAGTATTACAAACATCTTAAGGCCTAACTTCATAATTATAACTATTGTCCTAGTTCTGAATTTATTGTGAAGAAGAACAAGGGTATAATTTCACATCCACCTCCATACAATTATATCAACCCTAGTGATCTTGCTTCCATTTTGACTAATTCATTTCCCTAAAATCTTGTGAAGTAGGTTGTTATTCAAGATATGAACATTTCCACATATAGTCTTAAGGATGCCTTTCATGTTACAAAGTTGCCTAAAAATCTAGAAACATTCGGTAAGCCTAAACCTTCAAAGAATCGTAATAGAATCACAATGATTTGGAAATAGTAGAAGAAACAACAAAAACCACCTATTATTTTTTTACTTTCTATTATGACAAAGAAATATTGAGAGGCTTTTTATCGATGGAGATTGGTTATATTATGAAGGCCTTGCTAATTGCTTTCAAAATCTAAAGTATCATATCCCTAATCAGATCATGGATCATATTGATTATATAGGAAAAAGCCTTGGCCCAAGAGTGCTAAGAATCATATAACCCTTATCAGTTGTAGTACCTAATTTGAATCATTGTCTCAAATTTATACCACTTGAAGGTGACCTCATAACTTTTGATAGTTATTCTTCCAAACTGACTAGTGACGAGACTCTTGATAGTGACATAGGGTCCTATTATATCCTTTTTGATGTGCTTGTTAACATGGACCTATTTGATTCAAATTCCATTTTAACCTTAACCATTAGAGCTTCCCACCCTGAAGCAAGAACCTGTTCTATTGGTGCTTCCCACCTTGAAGCAGAACATCATATTTTTACCATTGGAGCTTCCTATCTGAAAGTAAAGCCTCATTGTTCCCTCTATATTTTCTATATTGATCTCATTGATCTAAACCAAAAAAATTCATTCATATGCCTCAATGAGTTTTAGAATGAATAATCACTTGCAGAATACATGGGCCTAGGAGATGGATTCCCATTGTCGATCACAATCAGGGCTTTGATTTTTCATTAGATCTTTCTACATACTTTAGAGAGTAGAAAAAAATATTGGTCATAATAAAGATGAAACTTCAAGATATTTGAGTGAAATCCTCTTTGAGGCACTCATCGATTAGGGAAAAAAGTAAAGAAAAAGACAAGCCTTCAAGTGAAAACCTATTTTAGGCACTCTCAGGTGGGAAAGTTTGTGCATCCCCTTAGGACACAAAAGGTCCATCTAGCCCAAGTTTTATATCCAATAAAATCATATCTTTAGAACAACAACAAATATTTGAGCATCTTACTCTTGAGTTTCCAGAGGTTTTTGCTACTTGGATTTTACTTAAGATGGTAGATTTTGATTTGTCAGAATATCCATAACTTTGAGAGGAATAACAAGATATAGTAGAAGAAGATGATCACAATCATACCTTGCCTAAAATTCTAAAATATGGATCCACACTCCTTGTGGAAAACATGAAAAAAGTAAACTTGGGAACATATGAGGATCCAAAAATTATTTATCTTAGATATTTACTTACTAAAGTAGAATGTGAAAAAATTATATCCCTCCTAATGGATTATATTGACATCTTTGCATGGGTATATTCTGACATGATAGGCTTGGACCTAGATTTGGTTATGTATCACCTTGTTGTCTATTACAAATATATTGTGTAACATTATTAATGTTGTAACATTATTAATCATGAGTTGTATTAAGAAATTTAATAATAATAATATAGTTTATTATTGTTGTGAGTTTGTTGAATAAATAAAATCACGTAGATGATTTTAGGAGATTGGGTATTTAGGTGAGATATTGGTGGAGATTATATCTCCCCAATTATAGGAATTATATTTCATATATATTTTTAATCTTCTTGTATGGTTGGTGATATAGAAAATTATTATTATTGTGTGGAAATTTGTCTCTGTGCACTACGTTTTATATTCTCCTCCTGTGGATGAATTAATTCTTGTGTTCAACTCCTCCACTTTCTAACATTGTCCATCCCGATGCTAAACCAATCAATTAGAAATTAAGAAAGTTTCATCCATGCATTACCCTATTGGTTAAAGTATAACTATAAAAGTTGTTAGGAGTAAGCTTTATTAGGCCACTGGATTACTCTGAATGGATCTCAAATAGTCCCCGTGAATAAAAAGACTATGGGTATACATATTTGTACTAATTTTAGAGATATGAACAAAGTATACCCTAAATATGATTTTCCTCTACCCAAAATCGACATGATTTTCAAATAAATTATTGGGTATGAGATGTTGTCTTTAATGGATGGATTTTCTAGATACAATCAGATCAAGATAGCCCAAAAATATAAACACAAGACTATGTTCACCACTTTGTGGGAAACATTCTATTACCAAGTCATGCCATTTGGCTTGAAGAATTTTGGAGCCACATATCAACGTGCCATAACCATCATCTTTTATGACATGATGCATAATATCATTGAGGACTATGTTAATGATATATTAAAAAAATCAAGAATAAGAACTGGACATCTCCACATTCTACAAAGAATATTTGAGAGGCTTTGTGAATATAAAGTCCTCCTAAATACTAAGAAATGTGTCTTTGGAGTCACATCAAGGAAATTTATAGGTTACATTATATCATAAAGAGGGACTGAAGTTGACCTTACCAAGTTCAAGGCCATTGTGGAGATGCCTCCACCAAACAATCTCAAACAATTGTGAAGCCGACAAGGAAAGATCAATATATATGCACGTTCATTCTTCAATTGGAAGATAAGTGCCACCCATTTACCCACCTTTTAAAGAAAGGGGTAACTTTTCAATGGGATGAACATTATCAGATAACATTTATGAAACTCAAGATGTATTTAGCCAATCTACTAGTCTTAAGACTACCAACACCTAGATGACCACTACTTCTTTACATATCATCAATAAAACATGTACTGGGGGAACTATTGGCCCAACATGATGATCAAGGTAATGAACATGTAATATATTATCTAAGTTATACTCTAGTGGCTTATGAACATATTTATATGCCTATTGAGAAGGTGTGTTTAGCTATGGTATTTGCTACCCAAAACTTATGACATTATATGCTAAACAACAAAACTATTATCATTGTCAAGGTGGACCTTCTCAAATTCATATTGTCCAAAATATATCTTCAAGGACACATAGATAAATGGGTTATGATACTAAGTGAATTTGACATTGAGTATCAAAATTAGAAAGCAATTAAGGGGTAGGTTATTGTTGATCAACTTATATAAGCCCCTATCACAGATACCTAACCACTAAAATTTGACTTTCTAGATGATTATATTATGGTAATAAAACAAGCATCACAAGATCCTAAAAAATGGAAGCTATATTTTGATGAATCCTTTACATCTCATGGATATGGAGCTAGGATATTATTGATTACACTTTAGGTGGATCTAATTCCCAAATAATTTAATATACAATTTCATTATATTAACAATATGGATGAGTATGAGACATTGATTGTAGGGATTCACCTTGACATACAATGGGATATTCAGAGTTTAAAAGTATATGGTGATTCCAAATTAATCATCAATCAAACCATTGATCAGTATCAAAACAAAGATGACAAGCTTGTTCCTTACAAGAAAAATGTTGATAATCTCAAAGGTCATTTTAGAACTCTACAGTTTGAATAAGTTCTAAGGGCTAACAACAGATCTATCAATGCAATGGAAATGATTAGATCCATGATATAAATTGATAGAGGAGATAAAGAGTATCAGTTCCTAATTGAAAATATTCTTTATCTTACATACATTATACCAAATTTATAAAGGGTATGTGCCATTGCTGGTCCAAATCCTAAACCTAAATTACCCTAGTTCTAAGACTTTTATAATTACTCCCATGATCATATTTTCCTAGTAATTATCCAAATGTTAGCAGAAACTATTCCATCATTGTTTATCATGTTATACCCTCCTAGGAGACACACTTTATCATAAAGGCTATGAAGGAATGCTTCTTCATTGTTTATCTTCAGGAGAATCCAAACAAGTGTTGAGGAAGGTTCATGTAGTAATGTGTGGGGCCTACACCAATGGTGTAGTCTTAGAAAACAATCTCCTCATAATAAGATATTATTGGCAAAAAATGGAGACTAATGTTTGAAATTATGTAAGGAAGTGATTTCCTTGTTAGCAACATGGAAATTTGATACACACACCTTATTTACCACTACAACTGATCACAACACCATGGATGTTCTCAACATGGGGATTTGATCTCATCGAGAAAATAAACCCAACATATTTAGATGGCCATAAACATATCCTAACTACTATTGAGTATTTTACTAAATGGATTGAGGCCATTCCTCTCACTTACATCATCAGGGATTAGATTGTAAAATTTATCCATTACCATATCATTTGTCACTATGGCATCCCCACGTGCATTATATTTGATAATGGTAGATCTTTTGTAAACCAAGATTTAAAAGATCTTTATGAAACATTCAAGATCAAGCATAAGAATTCAACTCCATATAATCCACAAGGAAACTAATAAGCTGAGGATCAAATAAAACCATTATAGTCATTTTGAAGAAGATTGTCAATAAAGTTGGTGTAATTAGCACTTACAAATCTTTCCTACCCTCTAGGCTTATAGAACTAGTCATTAAACCCCAATAAGAGCCATTCCATACTCCGTTATCTATGGAACATAAGCTATTATATTGATAGAGATTGAGATGCCATACTTATGAGTATCGTTGGAGCATATTAAAGATGATGAGGACTATAGAGTCTCAAGGCTGCAAGAACTAAAACTTCTTGATGGAAAACATTTAGTTACCCTAGAAAACTTACAAGCCTATAATAATATATTATGGAGAAGCTAAATTAAGCACATTCTCCCTTAGGAGTTTGAGATTGGTGATTTGGTCTTAAAAGATAACTAAAAGAACATAAACACTTAATGCAAGAAAAAAGGTAAGTTTTAACCTAATTTATTAGGACCATTTGTTATCATGATAAACTATGGATTAGGAACATATTGACTAGCTAAAACAAGTGGTTAAGAACTTATATAGCCCATGAACATCATACACCTTAAGATGTTCTACAAATGAACATATTCAAACCATTATCTACAAGATCCCTTACTTGGTAGTAACTTGTGCTAAAGTAATTTGACCCTACCATTTTATCCTACCCTAGACTACTCTCACATGAGCGCTCTTCCTTTCATGACTCTGGATAGTGAAATTTTTTAGACCATTGGTAGTTTAAACACATTTTATCATAACCTATGGCATTCTCTTTGGGAACCCTATTATTTATAATATCTAGGGCTTGTTGTAACCCAAACACTTTTTTCCCTTGAATAATTATGATCTTGATTATGTCTCATCAACATTATGAACACCTTCAATGGTAGTTCTACAAAGAAGTTAAGCCATGACAATATTTTATAGCTTCTTCTACAAACAAGTGAACAATAACACCTTTATAGCTCAGGATCTTTGCTTGCCACATGGTTCTTCAAATTGAATTCATGCTGCACACTATTCTATATTACATTTACTTCTCTTTGGTGAATATTATTATCTTTCTAGGATCCTCACTCTTACCAATTTGTGAGCATCTACGGTTAAATCCAAATTTAGCTGTTAATGGAACTCTCAATTAGTTTCTTGGTCCATTAATAATATCCATGATTGTTGTTACAACCAACTTAGCTATTTATTGGAACTTCTACTATTGTTCGAGCATTTACTAGATTAGTTTTTTCCCCCTTATACATATTTTACCCCAAAAACTCCAAAAAATTTAGAAAATGATCCATAAAATAAAAAAAATTGTCTTATACTTTTTGTACATTCTGATCCTCACGCTCTTGTCATTTTACAAGTATTTTCCCCTACTAACTTTCCACTGTGTTAGTCATCTTGTCCCATGTACTTTCCATTTTGCAATATCATTCTTCCTTGTTCCACCATGTCATGCTCTTGCCATTTTGAAAGTAAATTAAGTCCCATTAGCTTGTCATTTCATAAGTCATCTCATCCTCACACTCTTATCATTTTGTAAGACCAAACACATTTGTCATGTCTTCCATTTTATTCTACAACATTAATCATATGTTTTTGGTCATCATAATGTCTTATATCCTACTTCTTAAGAGAAATACATTTGACTTGAAGTTCATGTTAGAACATGTGTCCATGAAACTATGTAGGCAATGTCCACTTGTCTTGTACATCTAGAGTCATCTCGACCAACCCCTTACTTTTATTCTATTCTACCATTTTTCCTCTTTAATCAGGGAATAAATCTTGTGTCCTTATTCTTTATTAAATTTTATTGGAAATTAACGCCTCTACTACACATGCATGAATAATTTTTTTTAAATCACACTAACTTGGTTTTTGTTTGTGTGTGTTTATTTGAGTTTTATATGTGTTTTATTGTGTTTTCTTGGTGCTTTGTTGTGATTTCGTACCTATACATTTGTTCCTTCTCATTTTCTCTTTTTTATTACTTCTTATCTCACCTTAGTCTTTTATTCCCTGTATGTTTTTACTTGTCTCTTTTGTGTTTATTTGATTGTTGTTAGTGTTTTTTGGTCCTTTGTTTTCCTATTTGGTCTTGCTTCTTTATTTTCTTACTTTCTTATTTTTAAACATCTTTTATTCTTATTTAAATCTTGATTATTCATATCTTGATTTTAATTTTGATTTATTTATGTTTATCTTTTACTTTGTCTTTGATTTTTTGTTTAAATTTAAATAGTTATAACTCTGGTTTTGGTCATTGTCTATCATTATACTTAGTTATAGGTATTCATATCTGAAATGGCTATGTGCACTTAAAATTTCATGTCTTCATAAGTTATTCATACTTATGATGCCTAATTTATTTTACAATATCAAGCACTTTGTGATCTAAGTTCAAGTCTTAACATTAACACAACTCTGATGAATAGGTTTCAAGAACACTATACATACACTAGGCTTAATAGGTTTAACACCTAACTCTCTATGTAGACATGCATCTCATCACATACGTAATGAGTCTAATAAATCTTTGGTCAGTTTTCATCATCCCTCATTCCATGATCTCCCATTTTTGGGAGAACTACATTGGCTTGAGGTCCATTTGGACTATGTAAGTAGTGCTTGGACACATGACATATCCTAGGTCAGCTCAGCCATCTTTATTCTTATTTTCATCTCTATCATCACTTTGTGCATCCTCATATGCATGGTGTTTTTGGTGGCTATAACAACCATTTCATCTATGTTTATGCCCACTCACTTTAACCTATGTTTTGGGTTATATCCTTGATCTCATTGCTTGACAATTTGCCCATGCTGTGGCACAACATTTGAATTGATTAACAAATCTACATCAACTCTACAAGGGTAATCCATTCTTTATTCTTTATCAATGATCAAAATTTACTCTACAAGGGCACAACTATATTATCATGATCATATCTACCCTACTATGGCACCTCTTATCATCATATTTTTGGAGACTACATTCTCATTTTCCTCTAATTCGAAGATCTCCACACTACTACCCATGATGGAACTATTTTAGTGTGTAACTTGTCTTGAGATTGATCAATGTCATAAATAGATAAATTTCACTCTCAAATTGGGTACATTCAAAGTGTGTTTCTTATATGTTTGGATTGAATCCTTCCTATTCCCCTCATCTTTGGGGCCCATTATATTTTAATTGTATTTTTATCATTCATGGTAATCATGTGTGCAAACATAAGCTCATTTAGATATGTTCTATTCTATGGGTTAATCTCTCACTTTCCCTCTCTTTTTGAGACTCCATCGTTCTCTTTCATCCTACTATGTCCTCTCAAGGGGGAATCATGGGTCATTTCCAATTTCTTCCTATAAATCTTTTCTTTGAAAATATGTTTCTTCACTTGAATGTCTCACTATGCCTTATAAAATAGGGGTAAAATGTACAAACCCAATTCCTAACATCATTTGTATTAAAATTTTCAATCTTACTCGAATTGTACTCAAATGAATAATTTAGGCTAAAGTCACTAAAAATATGCTAAATGGTTCAATATTGTTATATATGAGTGTTGATTTAGGCCAGTGTATCCCTAAATGAGGCAATGCATTTTATGTGATTCCTAAATTTGATCAATTCATTTTGATTCAAAATGATGATTTTGCCTCTTTGTGGTTTAGATCAATTTTTATTTTTTTAATTTGACAATACACATCATGTACATTTATTATTTTATATTAGCAATGTCCTAAATGGGATAGTAATTCCAATGCATCTAACATTGCCTTCCAATTCTTCCCAAGTCAAATTACCACCTAGTAATGTGACTTTTTGATCATTTTGAGTAATTGAGGGCTAATTTCCAAAGAATTGAATAAATATAAATTAATCTTGTTTAAGGCTAATTAATTCAAATCAAGAGCTTAAGTGGGTTTTCCATGTAGGTTATTGAATATTTATTTTTGGAAATTGATTCCTATTAAATAAATCATCATAATGACATGATCTATGGGGTGGCATCCAAAAGCCATAAATACATAAAATATATAAATTATGGGCACCCATGCCTAATCAATGCCCCTTCCCCCTAAATAATTATGAGGACATTTATTGATTTTAGCCTCCAAAATTGAATGGATTCTTGGCCACACATCTTGATCTCAATATGGATGGTCATAGTTCATTCTGATCAATTGCAAAAATCTATAAATAGGAGGCCTCTCACACCATTTCTTAAGCTAAAATTTTTGTAGAATTATAATGCTAAAATTTCTCCACAAGTCATTTACATCTTGATTATTGTGTTATTTGCATTTGGATTAGATTTATTGATAGGCATATTGGATAGTTTATATCATAAGCCTAGGTTGTGTATAGAGTTCTTGAGGGAATGGAGGAATAAAGAAGCCATTATTGACAAAGACTAGAGCTTTAGATCAAGGGGAGTACATGCTTGGAGCCACTTTTGAGTAATGGATTCATTCGAGAAGCTAATGGTTGATTGATTTCTTTCATTTATATCTTGTTATCATTAAAAACCCTTGCATGAATAAATTGTCTTGATTTGTTTAGTTCTTTATGCATTTCTCTTTTATTTATTAACTAATGCTTGACTAATCAAATTTCATAATCCAATATACACATGGAATATACAATATAATCATATGGTTTATTATAATAAAATACACCTCCCTACACTATACTCAAGGCAAAGGTAGTTAATGGAAAAGTCTATAATTTTACCACTAGGCATTCTAGACATTGGTCTACTTCATCTTCATGCATTAAAGATGACTAGCCAAAGGTGGTTCAACCAACCCAATAGTGATTATAATCCATTAAGACATGGAAAGACTAAATAAAGGGATGGATGGAATTCAAGGAATCTAATTTGTATTAGTTAAGGTTTAAGACAAGATATAGGTTAGAGATAGGATCACACATGATGCGATAATGCTTGTCATATTTTTTTTTCAGTCATTAGAAATGACCTATTCCTTCACACTTATTACACCCATGAAATCATTCTATTCTAATATCCAAAGCTTGCAACCATAAGTATGTTATATATTTTAATTTAAACCAACATAATTAACTTACCTAATAATTCACCTAGTCAAGATGTGAGGTCAATATAATACCTAATACATGTATAGTCCAATTAAAATATAGGGAAATAATATAATCATTAATCAATCATATTTATCATTCACATAATCCAATTACTCTTGAAATCAAAATCGCCATCAAAGTATATCCATATAATTATCATAGTCACATCATTCATACTTGAATCATGTCTCAATGGGTCATGAATAATATTATAGTCTAGATTCAAATAAGAGTATCAATGATGCATAAACATAGTGTATCCATATGTGAGCTCCCTATCATCCCAATAATAGTGATCTTAATCTTATTAAGAAAACATATGTTAACTAGCAATTGAAGTCATTTGTTATTCATGAGGTGCATTAAAAAGGGGGGCATAGTCCAATCATCCATCAAAGAAATCCATCAGGAATTTAAATATTTTTATATATTAGATCCATTTTGTTAAATTTCCTTCATCACAACACCATCACTAGTTAGGCTTACATAATAGTCAACCTCTACCTCACCTAAGAATTTTGAGGATCAAAATTCATGTCATTTAACACCTTATTATAAGTTCTATTCAATCTAGGTCAATGTTTTTTGGTGTCCATATTGTTTATAGAAGAAACAAGTGCTGAGGCCACCGAACCATTAATTGAACACGATAAGGACCAATCTTTTATTTTGAATTAAGGTTACTTAAAAGACATAAAAAGGTTCCAAAGTGATTAAAAATATTGCATGCATATGGGATAATGACATTATAGTATCTTATATCCTTATAACTTCATGTAATGGGTTGAGAGAAAGGAGAAGAAAAATCTAGATTTGAATTCAAAAATTATGAATATAATCCATTTCTAGTATGTTTTTATAGACATAAGTACACATTTTGGAAATGATGCATAGTTAAAATAACTTACATAACATATGAAAATATAATATGATATGTTGATGAAGATATTAGAAACCATAATATTAAATATTTTGTGATCCATATGCATAATATAAATATTCAAACACACTCTTTATTCATTCCTCTATGCAGAGATCACACCACTCCCCCATTCATGCACATTCCACCACCAAGAGTTTGCTGAAAATATTAAATTTAAGTCTCACACTTAATCATATAATTTTAAACACTAATGGAATGAGATCATAGAGTGTGAAAATTACATAAAATTAGTTATATATCTACACACACTACTTAGGCTCCACCTCAACTCAACCACCTACTAGTCTACTCTAACTGCATGGCTCAAAAAATGGCATAGAGTTATCCATTATAATTCAAATCTTGAATCTTTCATTTTTGCCACCAAAAAAGGGAGATTGATTAGAATAGCTATAACATTAATCATTTTAGCCATTATCATTAATTGAAGCTCAACTACCATGCCTGCCATGGAGATCTATTCAAAAACATCAATTTTTATTTCTCTTATATTCTGCATGTTATATATGTATGACATATGGATTATTTATAATAATGAAGGATGATTTACACACCTAACATCTTATAATGGAATGCCTAGTATACAATTATAACACATAATTTACCTACATACACCTACTATGTATATATGTTCTATAGCCATTGTATTCTCTTTCCTATTCATTGTTAATGAATAGAAGTTGAATTTATTACAATTAATACTTCCACTCCATTTTAATGTGTTTTTATTGTTCTATCTAAATAATTCATCTTGCATTCATTCTACATAGCCATAACTTAGCTATTCCCCACACACCTTAGTCTTGGGTGCTATGGTGTAGATCAACTAGTATTAAAGCTAGGTTATCACTAGGTTTTAATTCATTGTAAAATTATCTAAAAGATGGATTTTAAGACATGGTAAGGATTGTATTAATAGTTGGTTTGCCTTTCAACCTCATCAATGAACCAACCACATTCATGTGCTTTATGGATGATCTAATCAGGCCCTTCTTGAACTCCTTCATCAACATTTACTTAGATGAAATCCTCATCTTTATCAAGATTTAGGAGGAGCATATGGATCACATATTTCATGTCCTAGGCACTTTGTGCCAACATAAGTTGTATAAAAACTTAGTGAAGTGTACCTTTGGTGTAGTGCAGATTGAATACCTAGAATACTTCATTAATTGCATTAGAATCAGAGTAGATTTAAAGAAGTTCAAAGTGATCCAAGATTGGCCTACTTCACACAATATCATAGAATTGAGTAGTTTTATTAGAATTGATAACTTATACTATAGGTTCATCATTGGTTTCTCACACATCTCTTGTAATCTCACCCAAATAAAAAGAGAAAGCAATAATTTTGATTGAACTCATGTGCAATAATGTGATTTTGAGATGTTCAAGTAATGGATCTATGTAATGACTATTATCATAATTCATGACATTATGCAGACCTTCAAAATTCACACTAATGCATCTAGCTATGCTTTTGGTGTAATGATCATACAACATGGACATATGGTCTCATACCACTCAAAGATGTTCAATGATATGGTGTAAAGGTACTCTAATTATGATAAGGAACTATATGCTATTGTGAAATCAATCAAGTAGTGGTAACACTACATTCTCAGGAAGGAGATAGTTATTCATTCAGACCATAAACCACTTTAGTTTGTGTAGTCACATAATAAGCTCAAAAATGCATGCCACATGAAATGGATGACTTACTTGTAGTAGTTCCACATCATGATCAAGAAAAAGAAAGGGAAGGACAACAAGGATAAATATTGCTTTATTTGACCACTAATTCATGAAATCATCATGGTGATGGACACACATGGACATAACTTCATATCTTGGGTTCCCCTCTACTCATCTGATGAAGACTTCATAGTGACTGACACTAACCTTGCATAAGGTAAACAAGTATTGGGTTTATACTTTTTTGATAAGATTATCTACAAGATTAAACATATATATGTTCCCTCTAGTGCACCTCGCTAATGACTCATCTAGGAAGCACACTATTCCAAGACCTTGGGACACTTTAGTGTGAAAACAACTCTATCCATATGATAGTCACACTTATATGACTGCACATGCACATAGACATGGAGTGACACATCAATTCATAAATTATTTTTTGTATCTATGAGCACAAGAATGGGAAGTTAGGAATTTACACACCTTTGTCAATTCCATCTACACCATGGGAATCTATCAACATGGATTTCATGAATGTGCTACTTAAAATGTGACAAAAACATGATGTTGTGTTTGTTGTAGTGGATTGATTTTCTAAGATGTCTATCATGGTCACATGAAAGAAATATATTAACATAGTTGGCACTAAATAGGCATTCTTTAACCATGTTTTGGTTCAATTTAAGCTACCAACATCCATCATCTATAACCATGATCCGCACTTTATGAGTCATTTTTAGCAAGTATTATGGGATTTGATGGGTATGTAATTATATTGATTGATGAATTTTCATCCTCAGACAGATGGGCAAAATGAAGTGGTCAATCACACACTTGTTCATATTTTGTGAATGTATAAATATGCACACAATTATACTTGGGATGATAATATTTTGTACATTTAATATGCCTATAATAGGTCTCTTTATATCTCTACTAGTCATAGTCTATTCTAGACATGTCTTGGGTTTTAACCTTTGACACCCGTAGACATATCCTACCACACACCATCATGCACTATGTCACATGCATAGGAAATATAAGTGAATAAAGTGGATAATTTTCTATGACACATATAGTCTATTCACAATTAGGTTTAACAAATTCTCTCTAACACTTAATATAAGTACAAGTAGCACCATGGTGCATATCACACACCTCATATATTTTATGTTGGTGACAAAGTTTGGTTGTAACTTTAGGAGTGCTTCAAAGGTCCATAACAGATGATAAAACCTATATGCTATGGTCCTTACACCATTATGTGCATATCTAGTGAGAGTTCCTTCAATCTTGATCTACCTTAGTAGTTGGGCATGCATCCAATATTTAATGTGGAACTTCTTAAGCCTTACACTCCATTGATTCTTAAGCTAGTAGTAACATAACATCATTTTGATTTAGATCCCAAAAAATTGTACCCCACAAAAAAGGACTAGATCATTAAAGTAACATATGTATGCATTCACCATGGTACGCATCAATTTTTTAGAGTGGCCTAGGTTGAGAAATACGCTACTCAATCTAAGCACTACACCTTATAACATCTTCAGGTGAAGTTCCTCCAACTTCACACTAATACAATAGGGACCATTACTCTTCAAGAAAGGGTGAATGATCCATGCATAGACTTTGTACATCTAAACACAATCCTCATTCATTATTTTATGTAGAGATTGCACCACTCCCCCATTCATGTGTATTCCACCACCAAGATTTTGATGACAATCCTCCACTTAAGTCTTGCACTTAGTAGATAGTTTCACACTAATCAAACAAGATCACAGGGTGTGCACTTTATAGACACTTGGTTGCATACCTATAAACACTCCCTAGGCTCCACCTTATCTCAACCACTTATTAGTCTACTCCAAATGTGTGGCTCATAAACTAGCATAGAGTTATCCATTAGCACTAAAATCATGCACCTTTCCTTTTTGATGCCAAAAAAGAAAGGTTGTTGGTAATGGTTAGAACATTAATTATTCTAGCCATTGACACCAAGGGAATATCAACTAACAGGCCTACCATAGTGGTCAATACAAAAACAATAGTTATTACTGGTCTTATATTTTGCATGTAATATATGTGTAACATATGTATTCATTAAAATAACAAAAGATGATATAGACACCTTAACATCTTGTAATCAAATTCCTATTATACAATTATAACAGAGATAGTTTTCTTGCATGTACCTACTCTATATACATGTTATATAGCCATTTTATTCTCTCCCCTATTCTTTGTTAATGAATATGATTTGCATTTCTTTCAAGTAATACTTATACTCCATTTGAATTTGTTTTGATTGTTATATCTGAATACTTCATCCTACATTCAATAGGTATAGCCATAACTCGACTATCCCCCACATACCTTGATCTTTAGCCCTATGGTGTAGATCATTTTTTATAACACATCCATAAGTGTGATATTACATGGTGTGTAAGTGGAGTGATTGCACATAAGAGGAATTTAATATAATTTTACACATTGCTATTGGATCGTTTATGTACGTGGTATATAAAGTTTGATCTAAGTAAAATTATGATGGAATTAAACAAGCTCAAGTATTATTTCTTGAGGGAATTTCATATTCCATAGTTCAAAAAACAAAGTATTGATGCTTTGAATGGGATTAAACATGACACTAATAAGAGTGTGTGTGCATATGATGCATAGTTTAATATATTATTTTCCAAGTCATCTTATGATATTTATCTATTATAGTATGTGTGGTGGGTTTTGGGAGAATTGTTACCAATGTTTTGAGGATAGTTTTATGTGAATTCATTTTTTGATTCAAGGGAAACATTAGATGTTTGAATTTAGATATAATTTATGATGAAATTTAATACCAAAGTGAGTCCATCCTTAGAGGTAAAAATCTCAAATATTACTACATAGATATAGAAGTTGTTTATGAATAGTTCATATGAATTCTATAAGCCTATATGGTAAACATAATTTTAGATTTAGGGGATTAAAAATAATAACTACACATGTAGAAAGGTGAAAGTTTTGACTATGTGTTGTGAAGTGTAATAGGAAGGGCATCAAATGAAGAGATAGACATTGGTTCAAAAGTCTAAGAAAGCCAAATAAATGTGGAGTAAACTATATGACAATCATAATAATGACATAGTAAATCTATGAGTCATTGATGAGAAAATAGGTGTACAAGTAAGGTGGTTTAATCATCCCCCATAAAAATATTTTGTACATAATTAACCATCTCAACAAGGAAGATGTTATTACAGTAGGAATTATGGACAATGAGGAAGAAAAAGAGGTGGAAAAAGATTCCATGGAGATTGTTTTAAATGTGGTGAAAAAATCATTATCATAGGGAATGTTAGATAATCCCTATTTCTCATCATTGTAATTAAGGACATAACCTAAAGTATTTCTTGGATATTAGTAGGGAAGATCTGATTTACAAATAATGGTGGGAATTTACATATAACAGAAGTTAAAAAAAATGGAAGTGTAGGCCCAAATGTAAATATAACCTAAATAGGAGTGAATACTCAAGAAATGAATATGTTATTTCCACATAAAGAGGTACCATGCAATAAACACATATCTCTATTGAAATACTCATATGCACCAATGGATAAGAGGTTTTTTTTTCTAATGCCAAGGATATTGTATAAAATATTCAATAAGAGATGTGCAAAAAAAATTAAATAATTGTGGAGATAAGAGAGAGTCATCAACATAATAATTATAATGACAAAGAAATGGTGGAGATCATGGAAATTATGTCCATACTAAAAATACATTAATTGATGTTATTATTGAAGAATTGGTTGGAGAGAAGTGATAAATTAATGAAAAAAATGAAGCTAGTTTATTCTAAAAAAATAAGAAGTATGACTAGGTGCTGACCTATGATGTATTTTTTGAAAAATTAGGAACTACACAATATATTAATTGACATGGGTGCAAAATTAAAAATTATAACCAAATATGTGTGATGGAATATGGGGAGTCTTAAGCTAACACCTTAAATTAATTTTATATTTATGATGGACAACTCAAATATCAGACTATTAGTAGTCAAAAAGGGTGTGTGGTTAAGAATTAATATAATTTGACATTAAGATGATAAATTTGGAAGAGGCAGATATAACTGTATATTTAATAGGAAGGTCATGTTGTCATATAAAAAATCATATATATGCTTTAATAAATGCTAAATGAGTTTTGAATATTGGAAATAAATGGTGACATTATTTTTATATGGAAATTATGGACCAACATATGTGGATAATGTAGGTGTTAAGGAAGAGACAAGTCATATATAAAACTTTATTTTTCAATAGAGATAATACTTAAACCAAAAATATGATGGGGTGATAAGTTTTAATAGTGACACATCTATGTCCAATACCACCAATCATGCTTCTAAAACATGGGTGCAATAAATATATGAGTTGACTAGGTGGATATGCTCACATGTGAAGTACATGTGTATGAAATATAATAAGAGTGAACTATCTATATGTAGACTCAAGAATTTTATGCTAAGAGTTGTAAAATAAAGAAAAAGAAGTGGGCTACAAAATTTAACTAGGAACCTAATAGGGTTTATAGAATTAGAAATAGAATATTGGTAAAAGTACCCATATATGATGAAACAACATTTACAAAGTTTTATACACATATTATGGAGGCATGTTTTCTCAAGGAGGTAGATCGGGTTACAAATTTTGTGTAATCATTTTGCATTACTCCTATGTGATGGTGGAAAATGGACTAACCTTACTCAACAAGTTGGATGTCATGTAAGGAAGAATTATACATATGTTTTGCACACAATAATGATAAAATAGTGTTTCCAATTTTATCATGAGAGACTAATCCTACTAAACACTTGAATAGATGTGATAAAGAAAAGACAAACCATGTTCCCATTTACATGATATGTTTGTGGGTACATGCATTATTTGTCACATTGAAGTTATGGTCACACACATGGTACATAGTCAATGAGATAAACAAGGATACTATGGAATATGAGAAGGTAAAATAGGAATTTACAAAAACCTTCATGTTTGGGTTAAAAGATGAGAAATTGTGTATAAATTCCTTGAATTATTTAACAACACTGTAGGATAACACAAGTGTATTATTAATTATAAATGGCATAAAATTGTATATGAATGACCCCCACTCTGTATAATGTTTTTTCTTAGAATTATCTAGATTCATGATTTTTACCTTGTGATAAATCTATTTGTAAATGTGTATATTTAGTATATATCCATTCTTTCTAACACTTCCTCAGTGAATTATTTTGGGAACTACTCATATATGCACACGTCATTCAACACATCCTAATAGACACACATACACACGCAATTTTTCCATCTTTAATAGTTTTATCACCAAAATAGTCACCCAACTATTATATATATATATATGTGTGTGTGTGTGTGTGTGTGTGTGTGTGTGTGTGTGTGTGTGTGTGTGTGTGATTAATGACACTAGCTTAAAGAATCTTGTCTCTCTCTTTCTTCACATTTTCTTGAAGGTTTGGGTTCATCTTATATGGCATCTTTTTAACATGTTTTAAACATTTATATAACTTAATGTAAAATTTCCCCAAGGAGTAAATTAATCATTTCATATGTTAAGAATTTTGGGGAATATATCCTTTAACTCCTAAAGACTTATATGATGCACATTAACTCCACATTATCCCAATAGTCTCCAACTATGGCCAAACAAGACTCCTATTTTTCCCCACATTTTTTTCCTTTGTGAAAAGTGGTTGATATTATGATTTATCCTTATATTTATGTGACCTTGAAATACCCTCTCCCCATTAGTAGTCTCCACATTTAGATTATTAGCCTCATTTTTTAATTTTTGTTCTTTTGTAAAATTCTAGAGAATCTTCTCATGACTTGAATTTTGTACCCACATGTCATGAACACTATATACACTTGTTTCTCCATTTTTATTGAGAAATCATCTTCTTCTTAATTTTTTTCACTCCCATAGTCACCTTATTAATGTATTTCCCTGAGTTTGTCTTCAAATTTTATATCATTTTTTAACACTGTAACATACATTGCCTTTAACAATGCATCAATTAGACTATGTATGGTTTGTTCAAGGTTAATATGATAAATCATACCTAATTTTTGAGATATTTAGATAACTTCATATATAATTGAATATTAATAAGTGTGAATTCAATGTGCCATTTGGTATATTTTTAGGGCATGCCATCTATAAGGAAAACATATTGGTTGACCCTATGAAGATAACATTGATATTACAATTGAAAGCATCATGCATGCATAATGAGGCATACTAATTATTTGGCCATTACATATACTAAATAAATTTTATCCATAGTTATGAACATGTTAAAATACATTTGGATGAGTTTATAAATAAATATGGTCCATTTAGGTAGCTGAAAATACAAAAAAGAGGTGTTTAAAGTGCTAAATGTGGAATTGACCAAAGTGCAAATTCTATAGTTTTTAAATTGGAATATTTTATTTCATGTACGTGTCAATAAATCATAAATTATAATTACTTAAATAATTATGTAACTAGGGGAAATAAATATTGACCATCCTATTTATTTGAAAGTAAGAAGTTATCAAAGTATAATAAAAAATTTACCATAACAAATGCTAGAAATGATTTATGCATTGTAAAATTTCATTCACTAAATTATTGCAAATTGCAATATTTTTTTTAGATCATGAGGCACTAAAGTAATTGGCAAAAAAATTATTTTTAGATGGATAGATATTTTGATCGATATTTCTATTCTATGTGTTAAATTTTTTGGTTGTGGTGAAACCTATAAGATTGAATGCATGATCATACCATCTGTCATGTATTTATAAACATCATGTTGTGAAACCAATTATTAATTAAAACCAGATATGTAACTAAGAAAATAGTTATTAATTAAATGATGCACATGTACACTTTCTTAAATTTAGGGTTGGCCCAAAGTGATTAAGTGGAAAAATAGAAAAACATTTGGAAATAAGGTTTGTGCCCTATCACTTTATAAGGGGAATTATACATGTTGGGAAGTGAACAATTATTACATAGGTTTATTTTAAATTATGAAAATTTAAAGATTTTAAATGAATGCCATGAAGACATTACTATAGGTCACTAACAAGAGAGGCAATTTCATGAAATATTTTAATTTTTGGATATTAATTCTAGATATTGCACAAAGATACTAAGGAATACATGAAAAAATATAAAATTTGTAAAAGGTTTGGAAAGTTTAATATAAATGATGGGATGCCATTAATATTTTTTGTTTCATATGAACCATTTGAAAAATGGGTTTTAGAATTTGTGGGTCCAATAAAACCTAGTAATCTATAATTAACATGGTTATTCCATAACTAACTCATATTTATGATCATATTATTTATCCTAGCAACCTAAGTTTCCTATTTTGTATCAATTAATATTAAAAAGTATATTAATGATGAGACAATTGTTTTGGAACATGTTTAAATTACAATGGAAAATTTAACCACACAAGAAAATTACTAAAAGACCAAAATAAAAGAAATTAAATGACACAAAGGTTAACCTAGAGGACAAGGGCCTAGAAGGAGACCTATTGAAAAACCTACTTAAATGGATTTAAGAAGGTTATGAATGGAATAAAATTAAAAATAACAAAGGATATTAAAGGGAAATATGAAAATGAAAAAAGAATTCAAATATGGAGATGAATAAAAGATGTAGAACTGTATTATTAAATTTGTATTATGTAAAGTTCTGTATAATATCAAAGAGTTTAGATGTATGGTGCCTATTGTAAATAATCCAATTTGGACACTCTAGTTGAAAGATATCACTTTTGACACTTCCATCATATAACACTAACATCATTATCCATACATATTGAACACTAATTTCCTTATTTCATCTTTTATCATCCCTAATCCATCCTCATCCATCCCTGGTGAACCCTAATCCTATTAAACACCTCCTTTGCCTAATATGTCACTATTTACTATATTCTCATAATCAATTAATTATGATATCAAAATAACATATCAAATCCTATATAATTATCATAACATTATCCTATGGGTTAATCAACTAATTAATCCTTATTAATTAGTTGGTTAACACTAATAATAAAATCTATGCACCAAATATCCAAATAAACAAATAAAATAGAATATCATTACATCACCCATCTATTATCACATCATCTAATATTTTAATCATATCATGAAATAATTCTAAATCCCCAAGTCAATCCCAAAATCCAAGGAAATGGGGGGAAATTATGATAAAATATAATCAAGCCCACCCCTTTTTCAAATTAGGTCTTACAGATCCAACTCACCCACATTTAATAATTAACCACCCTAATTTAATGAGGAAGTTGACTCATTCTAATTTATTGATCTTGGATAAAGATCAATGGTCCACATCATTTTCAAAATCCTAGAAATTCAACCATCCTCCCTCAAAACAAACCATGGTATCCTAATAAGGCCATGACAAATTAGCATCAAGCCATAGAGCCATAAGGAGGCCATGCTAGTTTGAAATCAAGTTCATTAAAAACATCATCCAAGATAATCATTCAATTTATAAGGGCACACACTTTAAGAGTTCTTGTGTAATCTTCATTGAGCACCAAAATCCAAAAATATACGTAAATAAACAAATCAAGGGATATCTCTATGGTAAGTGAAGCTATACAAGTCTTCCCTTTATAATTGACCCAAGGTGCATTTAATTTATTAGGCTAGGAGTTAAATTATATTATTGAATTTATAAAATTAGTGTTTATTCTAACATATCTACTCAAACATCTTTTGATTTCATCTATCTCTGATACTACCACATCACTTGGGGCATCCTCATGTGCCTATTTTTTATTTTTTGGTTTCTTCATTATTTGAAAGGTCATGACTCCACTTAGATTATTCCCATCACAATACCCTTTAAAAGAGGGGAAAAATGTAGAGACTCTAATTTGGACACTACTTATGATATCTCACTTTTGACACTACTAACATCTCACATTAGCATCACTATCCATCCATATTGAACTCTAATTTATCTATTTCATCCCGTATCATCTCTATCTCATCCCTAATATGTTACCATCCATACTTAGTGAACCCTAATCATGTCAAACACCTCCCTTTCCTAGCCTAACACTATTCACTACCATCACACAATACATTAATCATGACATCACAATAACATATCAAATCCCATCTAATTTCAATCTCATTTTCTTATGATATAATAAACTAATTAAATATTATTAATTAGTTTGTTAACACTAATAATAAAAGCCATACACCAAATATCAAAATAAACAAATAAAATTAAATATAATCACATCACCCATATATTATCACATGATACAATATTATAATCATATCATCACATCATTCCAAATACCTAATTCAATCCCAAAATCCAAGGAGATAGAGACAAATTATGACAAAATATAAGCATGCCCATCCATTTTTCAAATCAAGTCTTACACATACTACCTCCCCAAAATTTAATCCTCAATCTCCCTCATTCAATGAGGAAGTTGAATTATTCTCAACCCTTGATCTTGGATCAAGATTAATGGTCTAAATCATTATTAAAATACTATAAATCTAGCCATCCTCCCTCACTTCTAATAAGGCATGGTAGAATAATGAGACAATTCCAAATTAGCATCAAGATATATAGCCATAAGGAGGTTACGCTAGTTTTAAATCAAGTCTGTCAACAACATCATCCGAGGCAATCATCTAATTGACAAGGAGACATATTATTAGAATTATTACATGAGCTTCATTGAGCACCAAAATTACAAAAATATAGGAAAATAGATAGGTAAAGGGATATATCTATGGTAAGTGAAGGTATCCAAGTATTCTAATTATTATTGATCAGAGGAAAATTTCATTTGTTAGGCTATTATTTCAATTATTGTTTTGAATTTTTAAAATGTGTTTATTCGAGCATTAGTGAATGCATACACCTATGTATTCCATAACTTCATTCTTGTTGAATGTCTCTCTCTCTATCTCTCTCCTCATAAATAATAAAAGTGTACATTAATATAAAAAGTAGGAAGATGATGTGTTAGTTGAACCATTATAAGAGTTGGTACAAAATGATTAATAACTATTAAATATAGTGACATATTTAATTTTCATTATCATAGAGTTATAGTCTATAATACTAAGATTATAAGAACTATGTAGTAATGTAAAAGTGGATATTGATCTTGTAAATTAGAACTTAAGTGTGTAATCCAATGCTTATGTTTTTAATGTTAACATAAGGATAAAGATGTAAAAAAGGTAGATAGTAGTAAGATATTGTGACCTAGATTTTCATATATTAGTTTACCCTCCTTGAAGAACAAGGGTCATAATTTCATGTAGTTGTAATAAAATATGTGGGAATAAATTAGAACTATGAACTTCTATAACAAAATTTCCTAGAGAAATTACTTGACATTCTTTGACAATAGGGAAGAGAGGTATTTCTTATTGACATGTCTATTTGAACTAAGCAATAATGATTTGATCTAATTCTAATGTGACATGACAATTTGTATTGATCTATATATGCCAAAGAGTCTCTATAGTTTATAATTTTTTTACCATAGGTAGAAAGTAATGGTGTAAGAGTTTTGCATTTAAAAATGGATGCAACCCAAGGTAGGAAGGAATATTAAGTTTGAAAGCATTAAATACTCCTAATTGGTGATGGTATAGGGACCATATGAAAAGTGTATGAAGCTTGTAGTAAGTTATTGTTAGTGTTTCCTTCTCAAAGTGTATACAAACTTGATCACCAACCTAGAAGGTGTGTAATGTCTGATGTTTTTCAATGTACTCCTTTTACTTATCATAAGCCCAATGAATAATGGTTTTCACTTGATGTTGAATGTCATGAATGTTTTGAATGAATTGAACAAATTTTTATTTTTATTTTTGAGATTAAGGAACTTTTATTGTTGATGGTAAAATAAGATAAAATACATCAATGGGTGATATAGGTTGGAAACCCAAGTAGAACTAAATATGACTATGTAGAATAGATATTAGTGAGCTCTATTATAAGTTTACTAAATTAAATGTAGGATATAATCCCAAGTGCATTGCTTCTTTGAATTTTACACTCTTAGAAGATGAACTATCATTTCATTGACTACTTCCACATGCCATCAATCTATGGATGAAAGGTTGTAGACATTTTCTACTTTTTATATAACATAAAACAAAGTAATTTCCAAAATTAATCAATAACCTTGTATCCATATCATAAATTATAGTTAATGGGATTATAAAGTGGATTCAAACATGCTAAAAGTATAGTTGAGTTGTTTCATAATCTGATATTTATTGCTTAAAAGGTATTATAATTTTCATATTTGAGAATATATAAACTCCTACATAATTTTAATCATAATCATGCTTTGTGGTAGGGTATCGTGAGAGAAATTCCATGGAAATGGATTCCTATGGTCTAAAAACCTTACTTCTTGTTAAACAGCTTAGAAATTACACATGTAATATAAGAATTTTTGTAATTGGATACATTAGACCTAAGATGCGATCTAAATAAGTATTTATGAAACAACATGTTTTACCCAACATATCCCCATTCTTTTTTTTAAATACGGAGCCACTATCTTTCTATAAAAGGTCCAGGTCTATCTTGACACTCTTATAAATAGAAACATTTATGTGTTGAACTAACTTTGTTATTAAAAAAAAGTATGAATATGTTTTATTTATTAAAACTAACCTATTAATGCTCTTTTGAAGTTGTGTATATACAAGTATCAACTTATTCTAGTTTTTGATAAAATTATTTGGTGAACTTGTTTAGAACTATGATTAGAAGGATTTGGTCTTTAGAAATTTTGTTCAGAAGCCTATCTACAATGGTTTTCATCATTTTTCACTTATAGAAAAATTGGCACGAATTTAATATTTGGAGTTTTTATTTGTAGGTTTTGTTGAGGACAACTGTTTAGAGTTTATGTTTACCATTTATTCTTTGGGACCCAAGTTTTTAGAAGTTTTATATTTTGGCTCTTTTTTTTCTTTAGAGGATTCATTTGATAAAAATATTTAGTGAAATTACTTAGCACTATTCTGGGCTTTAGTGAAAGTCTTTAGAACTTTTGTTTGGAACATTTGAACTTAGTGAAATTATTCAGAGGAAATACTTGGTTCATTTTGGTCTTTGAAACTTTTATTATGACAAAAGTGTTCAGATCATATAGGTATTTAAATAAATTGTTTGGGGATTTTATTTGGATCATTTTGGTCTTTAGCAAAAGTGTTCAAAAATTTTGTTCGAGATTTATTTGCCTTGAAAACACATTTTAACACTATATCTTAACTCTTGACTACTAAGAGCCCCTATGGCATGGTAAACTAAATATAAAGAATCTATGAAATAACACTTGGTAAAAGGCACTGACATGGCACTCCTATTAAGCATAAATAATACATACATGGAATACCTACCAAATGAAGTGGCAAAGTTTGAATTGAGAAAACAAATCAACATTAATGGTGCATGAACTGGAAATGAATTCTAAATCTATCTCAAAGCATTAAATATGAACTATGTTCTAAATGATCCCAAGTTAAATTCAAACTCACTCACCTCCATGCTAATAAGCCCTAGCTACTAGTGTTTTGAGTGTATAGTGCACCCAAGAGAGTCAAGCTATTAATTTGAAAACTAGGACATTGCTAATACAATCAATTAGAAACAATGTCCTCATCAAATACATTCCAAGGAATCCCACCATCATTTATATTATCCATCAAGGATTTAATTTAATAATAGATTATTTAAGCTTGAAGTATTCAACAGTAAATACAACAATTATTAAACACTGTGGGAGGTGATTCACAAGGTTAATGTGCACATTCAAAAAGAGAGCTTGAATATAGATCAATGATAGTTAGCTGTAAACCTCCTCCCATTAAAATTCCAAGGGTTAAATTTTTCAATAGCAAATATAGAGGCCATGTCATGCATTGACCTCTAATGAGACCTATTCTTCATTGGGAAGGTAACCAAAGGCACATTATTGCATCATTTAGAACATAATATATTCATGGCATTCATCTCAAGGGATGCATTTCAAAGGTATATCTCTCTCCAGATTATAAATCCTACTTATGATTTTATTAGGTCGCTCTTATGGAAGAAAGAGAAGTCCATTGAGAAAACATTAAGAAGCTAGATGATTTTTGAGGAGACCATCAATTTGAATGAGAAATAATTAATGCTAGTGACAAAATTTAGGATGATAATCTGTATTAGGATGGCCCCCTTAACTAGGTTATTCATCTATCCCAACATTGAATTCCTCCACCTTGAGTGGATTACATTGCTTGACTTACTAATGATCTCAGAGTTAATATTCACTATGGGTAAAGTAATCCATGTAAGGATACATGAACATGTGTTATACAAAGACAAGAGGCCATTTATACATGATGTTCTACCTTCTCAACATTTTTCTCAAAATAATTTATGTTCATAATGTCTCACTCTAGATCCCACCTATAGACTGTATCAAGAATCATAAACTTGATTCATATTCTTTCATGTACATATATGTATACACCAAGAACATTATGTGTTGTAGAAGATGTCTACCCACAAGTTTGGAGGAAAATTTATGAGTCTCCATTACTTAGGATATCTAAAATCATTTCAAATACTATTGGATAATTAACCTTAATTTGGGTCCTTCTCAAGTTTATAGGCTTATCTTGAGTCTTAGTTATGTGAGCATTTATTATATTTTTAAATGAATTTTATTTGAACCTTTATGAGGTGTCACTCACCTCCCTAATCCACTTGTTGGATTTATAGTTACTTGCATGTAACTCTCCATTCCTCACATGGCACACACTTCCCTCCATGTAACACACTTAGGAGGCTTGTAAGGTCATAATTGGATTCTATGTAACTCCCATTTTCCTCCTCTAGCTCTATAAAAGAGACTTTCCTCTCCTCTTTTCCTCACTAGAAACTTGAATCTCTCTCCATTATTCTTGAATGCATCTTTCTTCTAAATTTATAATTATGGATATTTTGGTTTCAATCCTTCTAATAATATCATGTAGATTTTTCTATGATATGTTTAGTTTCCCACTTTAAAATATTTGTCTCATTTGTGGTTTGTTCCATGAGAGGTAATATTATTTCTTTCTTTCATTAAATTATGCACTTTTTAATGTTTTTACTAAATGATTTTGGCATAATTTATAATAGAAAAATTATTGAACAAGGGATATTATTGGTTGTACCAAAATTTCACTATGAATATGGTCACAAGCCATAAGATATCACCCTTATGTCTCCCCAAGTATGTGCCTAACAAACTAGCAAAGAAAGAAATTACCTATCAGTTATGGTGGGGAATAGATGATGATATGCATAAGATAAATAAGATATAATTTCATATCTCTAACCTCATTATTGGGAGAATGTGTTACGTAAATCACAAACATTTATATGAAATTGATAGGTATAGGGAGTATTACTCACTAACTACACTACTACATAGGGAATATGATCCACATGAACAAGTACAAAAACATATCAAGGGCCTTGGTATTCCCTATCATCACATTCCCTATGATCATTATTTCTTATTTCTTAACACTAAGGGTGATTTTGAAGTCAAGGAATCAACACAAATAATTAGATTAGATGAAGACCTCTTAAAAATAATTCAAAGACAACCTTCCATCTCAATTATGAATGTACAAGCTAGAATCCCACTATATATAAGATATTATACCTTGAATTTTTGGGTCAACATGCCCTCTCAACCATCAAATTATCAAGGTAAATCCCCAAAGACACCCCTTATAGCACTAAAAGTTACGAATATAGATCTAGAAGTCCTTTATACTTCACTTGGGGGAACACAAGATGACCCATTTATCTTGATTCTTAAGATTCTAAGGGACCTACACAGTCAAGGACTATATCAATCTTAGAGGCTAATTTTGTGGTTACATCAACTAAAACCACACAATAAGAGCCTTCCATAGTTAAGAAAATAGCTATAGGTTACAAGAGGAAGTTGAGGACTCACCCCCATCCATAAATCCTAGTTACTGAAGCACCTTTAGTAGAAGGGACATTAGAATTAGTTAGAGGTGAATCCATGGATGAGGAGGATTAAATTCAAAGAGATAAGATTATAAGCCTCTAGGACACCAAGGGAAAAACACCATTACATGATGAACCATTAGGTAAATAAGTAGCCCCTTCAATTTCCACTACTCTTGTTGTGTCTTGTGTTTCTCCTTTTATTATTAGTTCATTTGATTTTGTGTCCCTCAATCTTTGTAGTCCCACTCCCCTTTTGGTATCCAAGGTAGAAGTGGTTTCTTCTCAACCAAGTGTTCAACTAATTCTTCTAGTTCTATAGGTAGAGGATACTTCCTCTACCACTATTATTCCTATTTCCCTAGCTATTCCACCTCCTCTAATTGTATTTTCTGTGTCCATTCTTATAGTTTCTATTATGTTTAATTCCATCACTTAAAAAGGAAACCAAAATGCTAGGGAGCATTAACAAGCCCTAAAATTCATGTTTCATTTGCACAATTGAGTTTACCAGTGCCTCCCCCTAGTTCCTCTCAGGAAACTATTATGATAACAAAGAAGAAGGCTAAAAAGAAGAAGCCAATCTATACATTCCACCCATACTTTAGTATGGTGGAGTGGATTGGTCTAAAATAAATTATCCTTCACTTCCTGATCCACTTCTTGAAGAAGCTTTAAATAATTCATCAAGAGAGTTTTTGGGTGAGACTACAGTTTAGGAAACTCAAAGCATAAATACAACCCAATTAGTTCTCCCATAGTGGGAAACATATATGCAATCAGAGGCTTATAAAAGGCATAATCTTATAATTACAGAGTTTCCCATTGTAAACTCTATATTTGAAAAATCTATAGGAAGTGTACAAAGGGTAAGTAAGAGGAAATTGAAATATGAGAATTGAAGAGGGGTCATATTGGAAGAAAGATAAGAGGTATTTACCTTGTATAAAAGGAAGAATAGAAAATTAGAGTAGTCCCCATACATAGAGGATTTCAAATCCTATTTTGAAACCCATAAGGATGCTCTAGTTGAGATATATGAAGGGACTAAAATGGATATAAAGGAGATGGAGCAAAAATTAGAACAAGGGAACAATAGTAACATGTACACATTACCATACAAGTAGAGACAAATGTGCAAAATGAAGCATCTAGATTTATAATATCCTGGAGTCTATTGTTACAATGTGGGCTGAGTTAGCACCTCATATATTTGAAATTACTAAATTGTTTAATTATTTAAAATAAGATGAAAATAAGTTGAAATTTATTATTCTTTATACAACTAGTAAGGCTTATGCCCATCTCAATCTGATAACACCATTAGAGGCCACCAATGTCCTCAATTTGTTAGTCATTAGGACCCATTAATTTAGAGAATGGATCAAAATAGTTGAGGTAGTAATGCCTAAATATGTATAGAACAAAAATATCATTTTATAGATTCTAAAATAACTAATCTCTCACAAGAAAGGTATTCCATGGGTAGACTCATCAACAAGGCCAATTTTGATCACCTCCTTCAACATGCTTCAACAATCTTTAAGTATAACTTAAAAGAAATGACATTGGAATAAATAAAATTTGAGTTGAATTTTAAAAAGAAAACAGTCATAGAGGTTGGAATATTCAAAATTAATTTCATAAATACAAAGTTTGAACATGCAAGCATTATTGAACAAGTCAACAAGGTGCATACAACTCCATTGCTTAATATTGACATTATTAGGTACCAACATGACATTGGAAATAAATAATTTCAAGTGTTGGAATAAAATAATAAATTTGAGGCTTAAACTTCTAATTTATCATAAGCTACAACTTCAACAACTCCAACAACCATTAGTGCCATGCAAACACCTAACAAACCTTAGTTAAAGGCTAATTTTGTATGTAGACATGTAGATAATACAAATCCTTGTAATTATAGTTTACTTGTAGTTAATGCATAAATGTAAAATTTGCCTAAACTATTTATAAATCATTCACATTTCACTTTGTGTTGTATAGGATAATTTATCTTAATGTAATTATAGTTGACTATGAGTATACACACATGCAATTTTGATGCTAAAAATAGAAATGAGGTTCTAATTTCATAATGTAACTATGAGTTTACATGGACTTAGAGGATGAGTTAACTCCTCCCCAAGTCTATATATTCATTTAATTACACATTTTAAAGGGTTGGATTTTTTTTTATCAATATGGGAAGAAATTAGTTTTGATTGTCGTGCAAGTGTGTTGGTGTTTCTTTCATTCCATATATATGTTATTAAGGTTTTGTTTTCTTGGTTGTATAAATTCATTAATTTGATGTGTGAAAATGCTACATATAATTCTGGTTGTTATCATTGATGTATGATAATCCTAGATGTGAAAAAGCTATTGAAAGTTAGTATATTTTATTGATTTTAAGCAATTGGTTAAAACTATGTTAATATTATAAAGTGTGCAAGAGTGTTTTATTTATGGTATAGTCTTATAGGTGTGTGTCATAGATGCCTTAGACACCTTCTTGGGTTGAGATGTAATCTCATAACTAAGGGTGTGTAATAACAACTTTAAAAGGATTAATCTTTAGTTGAACCACTAAGTTTCTTATACCATTCCCCCTAGACAACCCAACTCTATTTTCGTGTGTAACAATTACAAATAATAAGAATTAGTCATAAAAACATTTGTCCACAAAGGAACCAACTGAGGAAGTGACCCCTTGACACCACAAAACCTTATTTTATACTCTACTCTTCCCTCCTTTTTAAGTTTATTTGATTAAGACCTACCCATTCTATAATAGATACCACCCATCGATCCAAATTGCTTAGGTTTTGATTTATTTAGTAGGATTAATTTCAATACAAGTAAACTTGTTTAACAAATTACAAGCTCTTCCTACTATTCCACCATAAGGTTGTTTAACCCATACCAACAAATAATTCCCTAAAGTGGAGTTTACCTCTGTTGCTATCCTAAAATGTTAGAGGTTACCTCATTAAATCTAAGGATGTGCACAAGACCAAAATCAACAAAACAAGTTGGTGCTAGAAGGAGGGCCACTTGTGTGCCTTACTTAGTAAAAGGTTATCCCTTATGTTTGAGTTGCACTAGAGACACCTAAGAGAGTCAGCAAGTTTAGGGCCCAAACTAGTATTTTGGTTTCCCCATTGACATCACATTAAAGTCCTAAATTTGTATTAGTTATTCCCAATAGACCTTGAGATAGGACACACTCTTCAATAATAAATATCCATCCATTCAATCATCCTATTTCCCAACAATAACCTTGGTTAGTTATATCTACCATTTCTATTCTAGGAGATGTGCACAATTTGCCTAAGAACCCAGATAAGTATCTACCTTCTTTCTCCCATTTAAGATGAAGAACTATAGAGGAACACCTTAAGTATTTCAAGGCTATTTTGAGATTTATAAATTATATTGATGAAGATTTTGCATGAAGGATTTTCCTATTTAGCTTACAAGATGTTGCATATGATTGGTACCATAACCTTCAAGAGAGATTGATCACTTCTTAGAATGCATGTTAGAGCATGTTTCTTTCCTAATTTAGACAAGTTACAAACCCTATATTGGTGTATCAATACTTGATTAGCATGAAGAGGCAGCCTAATAAGCCAATTCAAGATTTCAACATGAGGTTCCAGAAGATATACACTTGGAATAGCCTAGGGGATAGACCAGATGGAGCATTGGCATTAGAGATGTATTAAAATGACTTGATCCAATCACAACTATATTCCTATGAAGAGATACTTCTTCAACCAATATGGATTTATCATATAAAGAGGATATAAATATTGATAGGCAAATGAATCCTCAAATACTTGACATTCCCAACATCAATGCTAGTTTTATACTCCTAAATCAATTCCTTCATGTTAATCAAAATTTCTTGTTTTCAACCAAAATCAGTTATATGCACTACCTCTATTGCAAAAAAATCCCAATCAAAATTATGGCTATATGAATAATCAATTATAGATGAATAGTCATGAACAAAACCAACATTTAATGCCCTCTAATACTATATTTGTACAAGGAGCCGATTCTAACAAAGTGGAACTAGATTGTATTCAAAGAATGGTCCAAAAATTGAGCAATGACTTCCTAGACATACATAGGAAGATGGGTAAAACTAATGTCCAGAATAATAAATAGAATCCAAAATTTCAAAGATATAATAGATCTTTCAACCAATCTATAAATAATATAGAGAAATAACTCAACAAGTTTTTAGAAATCAACATAGTATAAACAAATCTACCCTATTGTTGGAAATTCCATAATACATCATAGCATGGTGAACTTGAACATTTGGAATTATATGTATCATTTAATATTTTCCAAAGGGAAATGGAAAGATAAGATATGATGAATAATCTACAAGAGTTTGACCCAGAAGCTAGTTCTTCAAACACCCTAATGGTATTTGAAATACATGAGTCTTTCTTCCTAGGAGAAGATGATAATGAACCAAATGATAAATCTAAGTAAATATATGATTTGTATTAGCATCAAAAGGGTAATTACAATATGATAAACAAGTATAAATTTACAACGTCTACTCCTCCAAACAACACTATTATTCCACCAAATCTAAGGGGTTAAAATAATCTACCTCCCCCAAAAGTGAATGAATAGCCCTAGAATAATGAGGAGAAAATAAAAGGAGGGTATATAATTATTGAAGACATGAAGAAGTTTAAATCTAACATCAATCTTAATTAATTAGCTTAGATCACTGAACAAAAGGAACTCCTATGGAGGTCTATTATAGGGAAAACAACTATAAAAAAGACAAAGGCTACTCACACCAATGTCATATACAAAATCAAACCAAAATTTTGACCTTTTATAATGACTATCAGATCATTTGGAAAGAGCATCCACAATTATTTGGTCAATTCTATATTTTCAGCCATTGTGATGCCAACTTCAATTTGGCAAAAGATGGGTTTGACTCCAAGCCCATCAAAGAGGACAATTTCATAGATGGATAATACCATGGTGCCCATAATAGGATAATTGAATAGTGTAGACATCTAATTAGCATATGAGCCATGATTAAAAATGATAATTAACATAATTATAATGGATATTCTAGAAGGATACATACTCCTCCTTAGTAGAGACTAGTCTAAGACATTGAATGGGTATGTAGTAATAAAATTGTCTCACATTTGGTTACCATGGAGAGGTGTTTCAAACCAAATTTAAATTGATTGAAAGCCAAGAATGAAACACCCAATTACTAAATATAATAAAAACAATGAAAGATTAAGCTATAAATATCCTAACCTTGGGATTTATACCTTTACTACAAAACATGAGGTACAAGAACTATAAGCCCAAGGACCTTCCTAGTTGTGGACTCTCCACTTAGTCAGTGCTAGAGTTAAGGAAGGATTAGGCATTGGAATTGAACTGGTGGACCCATAAGACAAAAAATACTTGATAACATATAGACTATAGTTCCCTTAAACCAATAATAGAGTTGAATATGAGGTACTAATTTAGATATTTCATTTTTATCTAAAAAATAATGTTAAATAACTACTAATTTATGAAGATTCAAAACTGGTAATCAATTAGGTCAAAAATAAATACCAATGTAAACTATCATACCTAAGAGGTACAAACATAGGTCCTGGTATTTAATTGAGTCTTTTGAGGCCTTCAACATAGTGTCTATTCTTAGGGATCATAATCAAGATATGGATTCATTGGCTATTTCAACTACCAACATGGCACCTCTATAAGAATCTAAGGTACATAGATTCTCCATTAAGCTAGTACCTTATCCATATGTTCTTGACAATGTGTAAAACTTCTAAATCTTTGATGATGACTAGTAGATCATCTAGTTTTTATCTAACTCAAATAAATTTGAGTCTCAAATCATTGATGAAAAAGAATTAGTTACCTATTCCAAGAGGAGTTGGGGGAAGGAGTCATTTAGTTGAAGGAAAACCACCTCCCTCTAGGAATTCTTTCCTTAGAAAGGACATTTGATTTGGATCCTCAAGAAAAACAATAAAGGAAACCAAAATTAAATGAATCTAGTTTCAAATTGGAGAACCTAAGAGATGAATATGACCCATGTTATGTTAATAATGGTCTCAATTAAACTCTCGAGGAAATGCAAAGGGTGAAAAATTTACTCACACGATACCAAAATGTGATTCGATGGACACATAAAGACTTGAAGGTTTTCAACCCAAGGTTCATCACCCATAAAATACCATTGAATTTGGACCATAAACCATTTATGTAAAGATAAAGGTTAGTAAATCCTATCCTAGAACCTCTTATTCAGAAGGAAGTGGAAAAGTTTCTTAGTGCAAAAATAGTTTTCCCTATCAGACATTCTACTTCAGTGGCTACATTATTTTCAATCAAGAAGAAGATTGGGGAGATTAGAATCTATGTTGATTTTATAAAATTGAATAAATATTCTAAGAAAGATAATTATCTATTACCTTCTTTGGATGAGGTCATCTAGATAGTGAGTGGATCAAGAATGACATCCTTCTTGGATGGATTTTTAAGATACAACTAGGTGCTAGTAGAGTGAGAAGATAGAATGAAGACATAATTCACCATGAAGTGGGGTACTTATATGTATAATAGGATTCCATTAGGCCTATTTAACATAAGTGATGCCTTTCAGTGAGCCATGGACCATGGGTTTCAAGGGATGATAGGTAAATATATAATCATTTACATGGATGACCTCATAATTTTCTCAAAATCAAGTACTGATCATGTAGGCCACCTAAAATCAATCTTTGAAAGATGTAAAAGGTTTGGCATTTTTTTAAACCTCAAAAAGAGCATATTTGGTGTCACAAAAAGCAATATCTCATGTCACATCATCACCAAAGATAGAATTATAATTAACCTAGTCAGAATTTAGGGGATATCAAAAATTGCATTCTCAAATAGCAAGAAGGAACTCAAATCTTTCTTTGCAAAGATAAAATTCATGAGAAAGTTTATATTAGGCTTTGAAAAAACTATTAAACTTATGAATTAAATTCTCAATCAAGATCCTAAAGTGAAATGAATAACACAGGCCCAAAATTCTTTTTAGTACATTAAGGATGAAATATCTTAGGCCCTTGTATTCATAAGTCCAAACTTCACCAAAGACTTATTCTTGTATTCATTCACTTTATAACAAACTATTTCCACCATGCTCACCTATAAGAAAGGTGAAAGTGATCACTCTATTGTATTCATGAGCACAAAATTGAAAGATGGAGAACTCAAGAATTCCATTCTAGGCAATCAAATATTTGCCCTTGTCAAAGAGGCAAATAAATTTTGACATTACGTCCAGAGGAACAAGACCATTTCCATTATACTAGATCTTGTTGTTAAGCTCACTTTGGTAAAAAATGAGTTGGGGGAATGTAGAGGAAAATGGATGGAAAAAATATAGGAGTTTGACATAGAAATTAAGCCTATCAAGATTTTTATAGGTCAAGGCATCATTCAAATCATGGCTGATCCTGACTTACACATCACCATTAAAGAGCTCTATGAAAACCAAGTATCTAAAGGAGACTAGTATACTGACATTATTCAATACTCACTCATAGGTAATTGCTCCCCATAACTCAAAAGAGAACAAATGAGAGCTTTGAGACTCAAAGTGGCTCATTACATGATTAGAAAAGGGATACTTTATAGAAAGAATTATGAAAGTATCTATCTGAGATGTGTATCATGATAAAAATATCTAGAAATTCTATAAAATTTAACTAGAAGATAGGTCATGGTCATCCCTATGAAAACACCATGGCCCATAAAATCCTCAAGATGGGTTATTACTGGCTGGCTGTCTTCAAGAATATGCATGTTTATGTTAGAACATGCCATGAATGCCAAGTCTTGGAGAAAATAAAAGTACATACAATAATGTATTTATAGATTATTATTAAAGCAAAACCATTTTCTCAATGGGCTTGGACTTCATTAGAGTCGTTAACCCTAATTCCTTAACTAGACACAAGTTTTTACTCACTGTCGCATACTATTACACATATGGACCTAAGATGTAGATACAAATTATTCACAATCAAAAGATGTGATGAAATTTCTAGAGGAAAATATCATAACTAGATTTGGTACCCCAATTTATCTAGTTTATGACAACGGGCCAACAATCCAATCATCTAAATTCATTGAATGGGCCCATGCTAATCAAATCACCATCAGATCATCATCTAACCATTACCCATAAATAAGTGGATTAGCTGAGTCAAAAAGCAAGAACCTAATTAATTCCATTAAAAATTTAGTATCAGGAAAACCCAGAGTTTGGCATAATCTATTGAAGTATACACTATGGGTTGATTGGATAAGATACAAGTAGGCCCTCAAGGCCTCACCTTACTTTTTAGTGTATAGGAGACAACTAGTTTTACCAATCATGCTTAAATTAAAAACATATAAATTTATATAGGAATACATGGAACTAAGTGAGAAGGTGGAGTCTCGATTACTAGACATAATAGAAATGGATGACTCAAGGACTGAGGCCTTACAAAACTTCAATAAACATTAGGACATAGTCAAAAGGTGGTTTGATAGAAGAAACAAATTCAAATAATTTAGAATATAAGACCTAGTGATTCTATGGGAAAAATCCCATGAAAATAAAGGACAACATGACAAATTTACCCCATTATGGATAAAACCTTATTAGATTTTATAGATCTTGGATAACAATGCTTTCTATTTGAGGGACCTCCAAGACAATGAGTTGACATATCCAGTCAATGGATAGTTTATAAATATTTACCTCATGGATGTACCATCTAGAGATGTCCTTGAGTAATAATAAATGTGGTGGTAAGAATAGAATTAAAATATATTTATTGCTTTAGTATAATATTTTATTGATTTCATAAAATAGATTCCCTACTTCTTAGGATAACATTTCCTATTTTCATCATTTTTTTTCATAATTTAGTTTCCTTATTTTTAGATTAGACATTTTAATGTCCCATAGAAATCTTATTGATTTTCTCTAGTATGACCAAGAAATTGTCCAACCCATTGGAATTCTTATAACATGTTCAAAGCTAAAGGATTAGTTTATGGTAAAACACAATAAGAAAAAGTATATCAACTTATTTGCTTGTAAGTTTTTGCACCCTTATATTTCATATTTTCATAATTCAAGTATGCAATAGGAAAATTAATCATGACTAGGATACCATTCAATTATTTAATTAGACATATAAAGGGTGCTCTCATTACTACATGCAAATTTTATAAAGTTTTCTCATTTTCACTCGATAAAATGCACATATCATGTTAATACTTGTTTGAATAAATAACTATCAATATGGGTTTAACTAGTAGGGATAGTCTAGTAAAAAATTATGCTTTCATTTATACTAGATCACTATGGTTTTTTATCTCCCTCTTCCAACAATATTCTCTAAAATAAAAATATAGAAAAATAAGGATTAAGGCATCCTAAAAAGAGTGATCCAAAGATGATCAAAATCTCAAATGATGAAAGAAGGTCAATGTATCATGTATCATGTAAGAATACAAGAGGAAGAAAGAGAAAGAACTCATAGTATCTTTGTCAGGGCTATGGATGCATATCTGGTAATAGAGAAATGCCAAAGCTTCCCCAATTTTCAATTTTTTTTAGAAACCAGAATGAAACCTATAGTTATCCCAAGTCTCTACTAAAGTAATCATAACAAGGGTAAAAGGAATAACTTCCCCACACATAGATCCAGGGTATGAGTAAGGAAATTATATTGTATGTGGTTATTAGGAGTCTCTTTTACATGTTTGATTCATTTATTCTTTATGGAATGGTTCATGTTTAATCTAAATATGTTAACCAAAGATTCTAGGTTCTTAAATACTTGGGAGTATTTCCTCTATAAGTCACCATTTTTTGTACCCAACATACCCCCATTATTTTTTTAGAATAGGGACCCACTATATGTTAGAAAAAGGTCTAGGCATTTCATGATACTCTTCAAAAGAGAAGTCTTATGGGTTGAACTAAACTCATTATTTGATAAATTATAATTTTTATTTATTTATTTGGACTAACCTACTAATGCTCTTTGGAAGTTGTATATATTTAGGTCTCATCTCATTCTAGTCTTTGATAAAATTAATTAATGAACTTATTTAGAACTGTGCTTAGTTGGATTTGTTCTTCATAAATTTTGTTTAGAAGCATATCTTTAGTATTTTTTAGCACTTCAAACTTATACAAACTTTGGAATGAATGTACTCTTAGCAGTTTTTGTTCACAAGTTTTGTTTGGGATAATTGTTTAGAGTATTTGTTTGTCATTTACTCTTCGAGACCTAGGTTCTTAGAAGTTTTAGACATTGTCTCATTTTGGTATTCGAAAGATTCAATTGGAAAAAATCCTTGGCAAAATTACTTGGCACGACTCTAGTCTTCGACAAAAGTGTTCATAACATTTTTTTGGTGAAATTATTTGGAAGAAATGCTCGATTCATTTTGGTATTTAGCTTTTTATTTGAAAAAAGTGTTCAAATCATCTAGGTCTTTAGATAAATTAGTTTGGGAATTTTTATGGTTCATTTTGGTCTTTAGTAAAAGTGTTTAGAACTTTTGTTCAAGAAATTTGTTCACGTTGCAAAAAATATTTTAATGCTATGTCCTAACTCTTGATTACTAAGATCCCATGTGGCATGGCAAAATAAATCAAAATAAGTTATGAAATGACACTTGTACAAAGACATATGATGTGGTACTCCTATTAAACATCAATAATACATACATGGTATACCTACCAAATAAAGTGTCAAAGGTTAAATTAAACAAACAAATCAAAGTTATAGATGTAGGACATTAATGGTGCACAAACTGAAAATGAATGCCAAAGCTATACCAAAGCATTATAGATGAATGACATGCTCATTGATATCAAGATAAATTTTAAATCACTCACCTTCCTACCAACAAGCCCTAGCTACCAACTTTTTGAGTGTATCATGCACTCAGGAGAGCCAAGATACTAATTTGAAAACCAAGACATTGTCAATGAAATCAATTAGCAATAAAATCCTCATCAAATACATTCTAAGGAATCTTACCTCATTGAGATTTTATTTCAAGGATTTGAATTGATACAAGGATACATTATTTGAGCTTATAGTACTCAATAGTGACCACAATAATTATTCAACAATGTGGGAGGTGATTCACTAGGTTTTTATGTACACCCATGAAGAGAGGTTGAATTTAAATCAATAAAAATTAGCTACATAAATCTTATAATTAAAATGCCAAGGGGTGCATGTCACAACAATGAAGCATAAATCTTGTACCGTTTGAAACACAAGATAGTCATGGCATGCATCTCAAGGGATGCATTTCAAAGGTATCTCTCCCTCCCCATTAAAGATGTTACTTATGATTTATATAGGATAGTCTCATAGAATAAAGTGAAGTCCATCAAGAAAACATTAAGTAGTTGGATGGTTCTCAGGGAGACCATCAATTTGAAGGAGAAGTAGCTAGTGCCAATGACCAAATTTTAGTTGGGAATCCATATTGGGATATCCCTATTGAATATGTTATTCAGATATCCCATCATCAAATTCATCCACCTTGATTGGATTCAATTTCTCAACTTAATAATGACTTTAGAGTTGACATTTGTTATGGGTGAAGTAATCAATACAATGCTACATGAATAAGTGTTACATATAGTCAAGAGGCCCTAAGGAGGCCATTTATACATGATATCCTAAATTTTTTGATGCTATGCTCAACATAATTTATTTTCATAATGGGTCACTCTAGATCCCACCTCTAAACTCTATCAAGAATTGTATATTTGATTTTTATTCCTTCATGCACATACACACATACACCAAGATCATTATATGCATTGAAAAAGATGTATACCCATAGGTATGGATGGGAATTCATGAGTCTCAATTACCTAGGATATCTAAAAGCATTAAGGATGCAATATTGTTCAAGGGAGATTACTAGTTTCACCTAGATTACACTGTGATTATGGTCACAGGCCATAAGGTAGCACCCCTACACCTCCCTAAGTATGTGTCTAATAAAATCGTAGAGAAAGAAATAACCTACCAACTATGGTGGGGAATAGATGAGGATATGAACAATAGAAAGAAGAGATACTTTCATATCTCTCACCTCATGATTTGAATAATGTGCTATGTAAATTACAAACATTTATATGAAGTTGGTAGGTATAAGGAGTATTATTCACTAGCTACACTAATACACATGGACTTGGATCCACATGGCAAAGTATAAAAACATATCAAGGGCCTTGGTATTACCTAACATCATAAGCCATATGATCATGATTTCTTATTTCTCAAATCTAAAGATGATTTACAAATCAAGGAATGGGGAAAAATAGTCAGGATAGACAAAGATCTCTTGAAAATCATGCAAGGGCAACCTTTTGTCTTAATTACAACTACACAAATAAGAATCCTAATAACTAGAGAATGGGATACCTTGTATTTTTGGGTCAAAAATACCTATTAGCGATCAAAAAATTAGGGGGAATCCTTGCAAACATCCCTTGTATCACTAAAAGTTATGAAGAAGGAGCCATGAGTCCCTTATACTTTACTCGGGGTAGCACAAGATGACCCTATTTGTATTGATTCTTTAGATTCTGAGGGACTCTTCCAACCAAGTACTGCATCAATCTCAAAGGCTACTATTATGGTTACATCAATGAAAAACACATATGAAGCACCTTCTATAGTTGGAAAAATAACTATATGTTACAAGAGTAAGTCAAGGACTCAACCCCATCCATAGAGCTTAGTTATTGAGGGACCTTCAATAGAAGGGACATTAGGAGAATAAGTTTGAGTTGAATCCATGGATGAGGAGGTATAACTTTAAAGAGATAATATTTTGATCCTCTAGGACACCAAAGGAAAGGCACCACTACATGAGGACCTATTAGGTAAACAAGTATCCCCTTTAGTTTTGGCTACTCCTATTATGTCTTTTATTTCTCTTTTTATTGTTAGATAATTTGATTATGTGTCCCTTAGTCTTAGTGGTCCCCCTCCCTTTTTTCTACTGAAGGTAGAGGTGGTTTCTTCTTAGCCAAGTACCCATCTAAATCTATTAGTTCTAAAGGTAGAGGATACTTCCTCTACTCTTATTGTTCCTACTTCACCAACTACTCCACTTCCTTCAAATATATCTTATGTGTGCTTTCCAATTTTTTATACTATGGTTTCTTCCACCACTATCCTATCTCCCCCAAAGACTAAGAAAAAGGAATCCAAGAAGGCCAAGGGAGAAGTAACAAGCCCTTAGCTTCATGTTTCATCTTCTTAGTTGGGTTCACTAGTGCCTCCCCCCAGTTACTCTCAAGACACTACTAAGATAAAAATGAAGAAGGTTAAAAAGAATAATCCAATCTATATAGTCCATCTAGTACTTCAGTATGGTGGAGTGGACTAGTCTAAAATAATTTGGCCTTCACATCCTGATCCATTACTTGAGAAGATTTAAAGTAGTCATTAGGAGAGTTTTTAGGTGAAACTATAGTTCAATACACTCAACCTATAGATACAACCCAATTAGTCCTCCCATAATGGGAAATATATATACAATTAGAGGCTTCTCAAAGGCCTAATCTTTTAATTATAGAGTTACCCATATTAAGCTCTATAATTGAAAAATCTATAAGGAGTGTAAAAAGGGTAAAGAAGAGGAATCTAGAAGATTATAATGGAAGAGGGGTCATATTGGAAGAAAGACAAGAGGTATTTACCTTGTCTATAAGGAAGAAAAAAAATTGAGGTATTCCCCATACATAGAGGATTTCAATTCCTATTTTGAAACCCACAAGGATGCTCTAGTTGAGAAACATGAAAGAACTAAAATGGATAGAAAGGAGCTAGAGAAATAATGAACAAATAAGGTAATAATATCAAACTATACACGTTCCCATATGGATAAAAACAAATGTGTAAAATGCAACATTTAGATTATATAATATCTTGGAGGCTATTGCTGTAATGAGGGCTAAATTTGCACCTTATATAGTTAAAACTACTAAATTGTTTAATTCTTTGAAATAAGATGAAAATAAGTTGAAATTTCTTATTCTTTATACAAATAGTAAGGCTTATTCCCACCTTAATCTGATGGCATGATTAGAGGCTACCAATGCCCTCATTATGGTAGTCATCAGGACCTAGAAAGCCAAAGAATGGATCATAATAGCTGAAGTAGTAATGCCTAAATATGTAGAGCATGAATCTCTTATTATGCAAATTCTAAAGGAACTAATTCTCTCTTAGGTAAGGGATTCCATGGTTAAACTCATTATCAAGGACAATTTTGATAAGCTCCTTCAACAAGCTTTAATAAAATTTAAGAAAACTTACAAGGAATGACATTTGAAGAAATAGAAGCTAAGCTTAATTTTGCAAGGAAAAAGGTCATGGAGGTTAAAATATTCAAAATTAATCTAAAAATTACAAAGGTTGAGCATGCAAGGCTTATTAAACAAGTTAACAGGGTGTATAGATCTCTAGTGCTTAATATGGATATCATTAGGTACCAACATGACATTGGTGACAAACACTTTCAAGTGTTGGAAGCAAACAAGAAAGATGATGCTTCATATTCTATTTCAGCACAAGCTACAACTTCTATGCCTCCAATAACTAGTAGCACCATGAAAACCCCTAGAAAGCCTTAGTTGAAGGCTAATTTTGTATGTAGAGATGTAAATAGTACCAATAACTTTACTTATGGTTTATTTGTACTTAGTTCATAAACGTAAAAGTTACCTAAACTATTTTAAAATCATGTACATGTCATATTACATTGTACAAGCTAACTTATCTTAATGTAATTGTAGTTGACTATGAGCATACACACATGAAATTTTGATGTTAAAAATAGAACTAAGGTTATAATTGTGTAATGTAATTATGAGTTTTCATGGACTTGGAGGATGAGGTAACCCCTCCCCAAGTCTATTCATTCATTTAATTACACATTCCAAAGGGTTGAAAGTTTTGTCAAAATAGGAAGAAATAAATTTTGATTATCATGCAACTATGTTGGTGTTTCTTTCCTTCCTTCTCTATGTTATTAGGGTTTTGTTTTCTTGGTTGTATTAATTTGGTAATTTGAAGTGTAAAAAATCTATAGATAATTTTGGTTGTTATAATTGATAAATGTTATTCCTAGATGTGTAAAATATTTTGAAAGTTAGTATATTTCATTGATTTTATGGAATTGGTTTAAAATTGTGTTAATATTCTAAAGTATACATGAGTGTTTTCTCTATGGTATAGTCTTCCAGGTGTGTGCCATAGTTACCCTAGACACATTCTTGGTCCAAGCTATAATCTTACAACTAAGGATGTGAAATAATAAATCTTCAGTTGAGACCACTAAGTTTCCTATACCATTCCCCCTAGATTGCCCAACTATGTTTTGTTGTGAGTGTGAAACAACTACAAATAACAAGCATTAGTCTTGGAAACATTTGTCCATAAAGTATCGAACTGAGGAAGTGACCTATTGAGACCACATAACCTTATTTTATGATCTATCCTTCCCTCCATTTGGAGTTTATTTTATTGAGACCTACCCTCTCTGGAATAGATACCACCCATCCATCCAACTTTCTTAGCTTTTGATTTATTTACTAGGATTTATTTCACTACAAGCAAACCTAGTTAACAACCTGCATGTTCAACCTACTATTCTACCATAAGGTTGTTTAAAATATACCTGTAACTTATGCCCTAGAGTAGAGTTTACCTCCATTGAGACTCTAAAATGTTAGAGGCTACCTCGTTAAATATGGGGATGTGTACAAGACCCAAATTAACACAGTATAAGAGTATTTTCAACCCTAAAATGTCTTACAACTTTTATAAAATGAGCCTTCCATAATAATTTCTATCTCTATGCCTCATGTGGAATGCACACATTCCCAAGGTGATATATGAATGCATATTATAAGAATAAATTTGGAAAAAAATTACTATAAAATAAATTATGATAGATATATAAAAATCCATGCTAAATGGATATAATTCTGACCATGCATTGAATTCATGCCCACATAAATAAAGTATAGAAAAGAGCTATTAAAATGATAGATGGATCAAATAAAATGAAATTATATTGGAAATGTTTTTCTTATGTTTGATGTTCAGATGGAATTTTTGAAGATGAGAAGATCATATTTGATGTCACTCTTTCTAAAAATTGTTCTGAGTCTATAAGAACTAAAGTGGATTATGATATATGTGGATCACACTCTTATTTAAAAAATATAATATTTACAATGATTACATACATATAAAATAGAATAAATCTCATGATCATAGGTTGGGTATTTTCTTATAGATGTGGTTGAAATTTCACTATGGTAAGAAATCAGGTTATGTTGTTTATATAAGACTGTTATAAGTATGAATCTAGAGGCATATGTGTCAAGATCAAATTATTGTTATAGACCTAGTAATGCAAGTATTGGTGCATAAAAAAGTTTGAAATTTGATTCCTTGAATTATTTATCTTACATGGCTTCCCAAATTGAATTTTATTTAACACCACATTTGGTAACTTGGTTTAGAGGCCAATTCACTTGAGATCATGTAGAAATTTTCTAATCCAAAGAAGATGCAAAGCTATATGATATTATTTTGTTGTCGACATTATTATATGTCTTGAATTTTTTTGGGGCCCATGTGCACTCCTTTTACATATAATATTTATTATATATGCTATATATATCACATATAAAATGATCAATTTTACACATTTGCATATAACTTGTGTTTCTAAAAATTATCAAGCACGTGCTCTATATGGCATAGATGTCCATACCATGTTTTGTTGAATATTAATATGTCACCAATATAGAATAAAGTAATTAAATTAGTGAATGTCATGATAATTTCATTCATAATTTACATGAATGTAGTTGGATAATTGGTCAAGCTGAAGGGAATGACTAACTATTCAAACAAACCTTATTTTACTTTGAAGCTTTTCTTTGAAACATCTCTAAATATAACATGAATATGATGATACCTAGAATTAATATCTATTTTTGTGAGTTGATTTGCACTATGAATCCAATCAAAAAATTCTTATCCTTGGAAGAGGATATCAATTCTTTATCACGAACTTGTTGATATCTCTGTAATCAATGCATAACCTTCAAGTAACATCCTTATTTATTGAAAACACAATTGGTATAATAAAAGGTGAAGAGATAGAATTGATATGTAATTTATTTTTGAGTTTATGTATTTTATACTTATTCTCTTCCTTATATATAAATGACATGTGTTATAAAGATGTATTAGGTATAGGTAGTTTATGGACCAAATCAATATTATGCATTCTTGCATAGTGTGTAGGCCTTCCTTTAGTGATTGAAATATATCCTTATATTCTTATAACTTTTAGTTTAAATTAGAGGGTTTTTATATGACTAATGGATGAGGTGAAATATGAAATTATGCTAAAATAATGTTGGTATGTTCATATATCACCATAATAAGTACAAATTTATAATTAGATGTTATTAGCTTTTTACAATAGTTGGTGCTAATGAGTGATATTTAGGAACTAATTGTGGTATGTAGTACTGATTATAACTAATATCTATGATAAAATTTCTAAGATTTTCCTCATATAATTTATGTTGATGGTAATGATATAGTTGACTAATTAAAACATCACATATCTCTAATGGAGAAATATCGTAAAGGATTATATCTTGAAAATTCTTGATGTTATACACTAATTATCACTATTAAGTGATGAATTTATAAGATCCTACATTGAACCATACAATAAAATATGGTTTGGGTGGTGTGTTAGTGGAAATTTCAATATGTGAACTAATTCAAGATAAATCAGGTTCTTCTAACTCCCATTGTCAATGATGAAGTGCACTAGCTGAACATTAATCCAAATTTGAGAATGAAAGAATATTTATACTTTCTCTATTTCTAAAATGCTAGTATTAATATTTTTGGTACCTACCATGGTGATAGATACATAATCCATGATTTTATTACATTTATTCAATGTGAAAACTTTTTTACTTGTTGCTTCAAGTTGTTGAAGTAAAGTCTTCCTATCATAACACTCATCAATCAAATGACTACTATATTTATGAACTAAACACCACTTTCTAATCTTGGAGTGATTGTTATGCTCAATTGATGACTATTTATTATTTTATGGAGGTATCTTGGATCCATTTCATGGTTTGAATTATGTTTCAAAAATTTGAACTACTATTTACAATCTAAGAATTAGAATATTTTATCTTAGTCTTGGCCTTAGCATTTGTTTAAAAATTTCAAGAAAATATATAAGATTATCCAATTTATGAGATTTATAAGAAATAAACATATGATAATATATGTAACCTAATCCTAACCTATACTTCAACACAAGGTTTTTTTCTTGAATCTTGAGCAGCTAGTTTGGACAAAAAGGTATGAAAAGTGTTTGTATATTCTTCCACAGATTAATATTTACATTAGTGTAATTGAGATAAATTAATGTATTGGTAATTATACTTTCACATGGAGTTATATGCTTCTTTGAGTGATTATATTAAACCATTCAATGCCTATATATGTATCTAAATTAACTTCATCTTAATGATTTTTTTAAAGTGCAGTCATTTCACACCATTTATTTACTGATAAATAAACTTTCAAAAGTATGAATACAATAATTTATTGGCTAGATAATTTATTAACTTCATAATATAAAAATATTATATCAATCTAAATATTTATCACATTTACATCTATTTTTTTTCAAACATAAGGATCGCTAGATTTACTTTTATCTCATATGGTGTGTGATCACCAAATGGTCGATGTGAATGAGAGGCATTGGAATGAGCCTACCACTTCATAAGTATTAAGAAAAAAATTGAAAATAATGTCTCATTCATGTGCATAATTTTCTTTAAAATATCCTCATTGTGTTTTCAATGCAACATGCATAATATTTTTGAATGTTTCTAAAGTTATCATTATCAAATATTTGTTTCCCATCCGAGGAAATGAAGGAAGGTAGGATGAAGAGCCACAATTCTTGATCCCTAAATTCTTATAATAAGACCTCATATTAGTGGGAATTAAAAAAGATCAAACTTCAAATACACCATTATATCTCTTAGAAATGATATAAAGTGTTTAATGCTCTGATACCACTAATCTAAGCCTAGGACTAGATCTGATGGATAACATAAATAGATTAAACAGGGTTATTAATGAAATAAAATTATAATGAAAAAGTATATGAAAATGAGAAGTCAAATTAGAGAAGATGATGGAAAATGACATACAAATGTAATATAGAAGTTGTATTATGCTAAGTTTTATAAAATATTTAAGATGCCAGATGTATGGTACCTATGTATTTCCTAAATTCATTCTTATCAAAATTTTATCTCTCCTAAAAAATAATATAAGTATAAATTAATATATAAATGAGGAATATCAAGTGTCAGTTGAGCTATTACAATAGTTGGTAGCAATTGCTTCATAACTAATGAATATAATGACATCACTAATTGCCATTACTATCAAGCTATAGTCTATAGTGATGACATTATAGGAGAAATGTGGTTACATATAAGTGGAGTTTTATATTAAAAATTGGATTGTAGTTTTGGAGTCCAATGATTATTCTACTAACATTAGCACAAGGATAAAGACATAATAACATTAAACTATAGTAAGATATAGTGACATAGATCTTATCAGATCACATACATAAATTCAATTTGAGAAAAATCTAAAAGATTGACTTAAATCCTCCACAAATTTAATTTATCTAAATTGTATTACATGTTAATTACATTGTGAGTTTATCAATATTTATTCAACTTCCTCCCATTCTCTTTCCATTTCCATATTTCTCCATTTTCATTTTTATTTACTTTAGGGAAAACCTCAAAACACCCCTATCATACAAAAGAGTTTCCAATTTTAAGTGTAAATAAAATTCACCCATTACATAATGATTCATATAATGTTACAAGCTCATGCCACTTCCCATTGGGTGAGTATGTGAAACAAAAAAAGAAATCACAATAGCACAAAATCTTTCCAAAAATTTTTGGTGACTCCACTAGGGATCAAAATACATTATGTGTTCAATTTATATAAAATTTAAGGAACCTTCCCTTTACTAGATGTTGAAGAATTTATAAAAGATTGGTACCTAAAACTAATTATATATTGATAATGTATCCAATCCTATTATTTTTAAACTATGTCCATTGCTCAATATTTGGAAGAAATTTTTTAAAATTTTCAAAATGAAATATTTAAGACAAGAATATTATGACAAAATTTTAAAAAACTGGTGGTATAAAGAAAAAGAAAATAATAAAATAATCATTAAGTTATCTAGACCATTATGTGATGATATTACTTTAGAAAGTGATCGTAACATCAAATCCCTATGGAAATAATTTGACATAAGAATTTTTGAAACAAAAAATATTAAATTAGATCTTGTTCATGATCATAAGTATATCATCTAAATAAGAAATATAAAATATTACAAGCTTATACCAAAAACCAAAAACAAATAATGTTATTGGGTTAAAGAAAATTTGTCATGCATGGAAAATAATGTTGTTTCACTTCTTTTGACATTGAATTGGTAGTTGAAACACATAAAAGAAGAGCCTTTAGATGATTCAGGGGTTGATAAAAATATCAAGACCTTGCCATTCCTTTTCCTTCCTATTTATGCATATATTTCATATGGTGATGAAGAAATGGAAGCACTCAAGAAAGATTATTTTTATAATAAAAATATTAATAATAGGATGGCCATGTCATAGACATAATATTAAGACTTGCAGTTCACAAAAGTGATGTGTACACACATAATATTTTTAACTTTATAATTTATTGATGCTTTCTCTCTTGCAAGAACCTATCAAGTCTCAATCTCTTTATGTGCATGCCTTAAAAGATGCACTAGAAAATGGGTTGGTCTACCTTTGGTGCTTCAAAATATATTTAACCCCCATACCATTCCCTAAAACCACTATAAGATACTTTTATCTAATTCCATAAGGAATAAAAACCTACTTATACATTCCCTTAAGTAATTTACCATCCAAAATAAACCCTGATAAGTATCACCCTTTTTTGTTAATTGTCCTACTACATCAACCTGATTGACCTTTTTGAGAATTAAACACAAATTATGGAACTCTATCATCCCAACTTACCTAGCTTGAGTCTTAACAAATCTATTTATTGACAAATAAGGTCAAATTGGCTGACTTTATTAGCTAAATTATCAAGAGGGTTTAAGGTGAATCCTTGGCATACATAACCCCCTTCACTTCATTTATAAAGATAATATCATTCAATTACATATAATTATAGCTCACAAATCTTATTATACTATCATTTTAAGGTTTCATTAATTAGGGTTCTACCTTAGATTAGTAATATTCATCTTGTGGAGGTCTTGGATGCATAGGAGAAGTCTTATAACCTAGATTTGATCTATCCTTGTGATCATTATAAACCAAAAAAAACTCTTGCAAAGCATCATTAACCAAGGAAAATATTGAGGCATGACAGGTTCACTTTAACAAGTTAAGTATACTTATATCCATTCATTTTTATGTGTAGATGTTGTATAACTAAGGAATTAAATTGTATCTCTCCTTGTTTAGATTACTTATATATTACATTAAATAGAATTGGATTTTCTTGTTTATTATCTTCCCCACTTGTGCCACAAGATTTGGTGAGCACTAGATTTGCTTGTATGTCATTTAGTAGATTAACTAAGTTTTATTTATCACATTATAAAACCTAGCTAGGATTATTACATGATGACATTTAACTAGAGGACTTGGAAACCTCTCCTTTATTTTTGTGTAGTAAGATATCCCTTAGGTTTAGTGAATCCATAATTAGTCATGATCTTGCTATAACAAAGTATTTATAAGTAGATTTTTAGTTTATTACCTTATCTAAGATTGGATATTATTGAGTAGGATAAGTTATAGATATATCTTATTTCACTTACATACATTCTAATGAAATCAATGTGAATTTAACCCTTGTAATTTTTAAATTTTCATTTATAGTCAATTGGATTGATCCTACCAATCTAGTTTAACACTCTGTGAGTAGGTTATTGATCTTTTTCAAGCCTTTTGACTTAGTTCAACTCTTTATGTGAAAGTTTTTCAACTTCATCGATCTTGTTAACCTAATTTTTATTGAATCAACCTATTTGATTTTGTTCATTTATACATTTCATATTTAGCCAACTACATCGATCTAATCAATTTGGTTTTATTTCTCTTGTTATTTATTAGTTTTATTTTAACTAGATCAATTGATTCGATCATATTTAATAATCTTATTTTCTACATATGCATGATCAAACACTTCCCTGGATGACCTAGTTAAAATAATAATTTAGCATCTTTAAGAATAACTACTACATTAACCTAATTGATTTTATCCTATCTTCTGGGTTCACTCTAACTAGCTTAGTATTTTCACTTTGTCAATTTCTAAGCCAATTTATTTTTTCTACCTTTTAGTTAAAATTTATATTCAATACTATTTTTACCAATTTTTTAGTTATATAAAACTATACTTACATATTCAACTAGATTGAATAGTGCGATTTAGTTATGTGTCTATTTTTTTCCCAAAGAACTAAGTTGACATACTCAACCTTGTTTATTCTAGCCAATTTTTGTAATAGACTAAGTCAACCAACTCAAATTTATTATGTTCTATTTGTCCAACTTGATTGACTGAATCAATCTTGTTCTCTATGTTTCAATTTTAAGCTTAAACAAAAGAATTACCCTGTATCTGATAATAATTATAATCAATTTACTTTTTAATTAGCTGCTTGTTTATTTACTTTTAGAAACTACAAATTGACTTTCAAAATATTAATCTTCACCTTTATTTTTCACTTTGTTTAGTTTTACATAGAAAATGTGTGCTACTATCATGAAGGGCTACATGATATTATGTTTACAGTTTGTCTATTATTTATAGATATCATGGCATGATGGGATTGCCCCAATACTCAAGCCATATTACATAGTTAATCATGGTCTTTAGTTTCTACGTACCTCATGGTATTTATGAAATGCTTAAGATTTCCATTTGTATCAAATTTTAGGAATCCAACAATTAATTTTATTTTATAGTGCATTGGTTAATGGTTAGTGCTAGGAAGTTACTTCTAGTGTCATATCCTATTTCACTCTATAAAACTACTTAAATATTAGTAGTGGATTATGAAACTAATGATTGGAATTTTGATTTTTATGTTGAATTTGAGTATGTATGCTACATGGTTGATATTTATATATTTTTTTGACTAGTTATTATGTTGGAGAGCATTTGAATATGTTTATACTATGCTTTATGAATATGTTGACTATGATTTCATTTGTATATGATTTACATTACACTAATTTGTTGATATTTATATATTCATTATTGTTTTAATCTTAGACTAATGACCAATTTATTTAATTTAGATGGTTGTAGGACTGTACCACCCTCACAGGTAGTATAGATGGAGAGTATCATCAGAGATGGGGGTATAGATACCAACCTTATGGGTTGAGAGAATAAGTCAAACCCATACACACCACATTCAAAATTGATTAGGTGAAATGAATGTTAATATGAATTTTGATCAAATGATGAATGAATAAAGATAATTATGGATTATATATCACCTTAGTCTTTTACACTTGGAAAACTTAGACCTTGGCTATTCCTTTTATTTTTAAACCTTTCCCTCTTTCGTAAGTCTTGCATATACTTTATCTTGTGCCCCTTGGCCTATCTCTTGGTCTGACTAGTCTTATGTTGATGACCCAGACCTTATATCTTACCTAAAATGATAAAAACCTACTTATCTTCCACCTCTACAAGTTCTGAGTCTATACCTACTTCTTATTCCCTAAACACAACATACATGATAGACACCTATGTCTATGTAGGTGTCTTACTCTGATGTAAGTGTCTAGTTCCCTAAACTCATCTAATTTAAAAATGAAACATATTATAATTTTAGGCTTAAGTTCTTTAATGTAAGTTATTTATCCAAAGGGATTGATATAAATACAAGATTAACCCTCATTCATTCCTCAAAAAATTCTTACCTACTCACTAGGCAACATGCAAAAGGCATTTAATCAAGCGCTCAAGTGAGCAAAGCTTCCCTATTTTCTCCTATTTATATATCAGTAATAGGGATAATACATACATAGGTTTGAAGTACTGAAGGAACATCCCAAGAAATATATTTTCCAAGTTATAAGATAGGTCAATCTTGTACTTGCTTTCCACATATCACATGATTCACACACAAGATAAAACATAGTGGAGAATTACATCATTTTGAGGGACTCTTAAGTGTATTATCTATATAGTAAATGATTATTGATAGAGGGATCTTTGGGGTCATCTTGACACTATGTTCCCACTAACCCATTTTTCTCCAAGGTCACCATGAAGATAAATAACTAGTGTTTTGTAACTTTATGAGGAGTGATAGTCCATGACCTAGATCTAAACGCACCAGAGTGAAGGTGAAGATAAATCTAGCATATAGGTGGTCACATAATTTTCCATCATATTTTATACAAGACACCTACACCTAGTTTAGATAGTAACATTGACATAAATAACCCAAGATAACACTAGAGGAAATTAATCTAGAATTTGGTGACTATTCTAGAATCATCTTCTAGTCTACTTCCTACCTATTCTAGATCTAAAACTATATTAATGTCAAAACTAGTTAAGGACTTAATTTCTTTATCATTTCCATATCTAGTATAGTTGTACTTACATTTTTAGCCTATCTTATTTTAATTTTAATTTAACATAGGCTATATATGAGTTTCGTATCTAATTGGCATGATATAGAGATAGTTTATCACTCTTGCACTGTAGGATATCTCTATCTCCTTTAACCCTAGATAACCCTAATCTATAATTTTTAGGGTTAAAAATTTAGTGAATCTAATTCATGTGAATGAATTTTTTTTGATCTAGTACTTCTAAGCCTCCTAGGGGTTTAGATTATTTTGATGGATTTTCAAATCTAAAAATTTACTCTAGGGTTTTACCCTCCTCTATTTACAATAACTTCATGTGGATATACTTATAGGTGGATTATTCCTTGCATGGTGCATTTTAGCCTCCAAATAGATCCATTTGAAAATTTATCATAGGTATTTTCTAATTAGGTTGGTATATTCAAAAACCTATTTTTGTTGACTTATTGTAACTTATGTTTTTTTAGTAAATTTAGACCTAAACTCCTTACACTATACTTTTATTTCTCTATTTTTTTAGGTTTGCCTAATTTCTTATTTTTCTTAAAAATCCTTTCTCATATTCCAAAATTTCTCATCCAATCTCCTTATATTGATTTATATTCATTTAGCATATTGTGGTGACCTTGACTTGGTTTCAAAACTATAGTTGACCTAAGGTTTCATGGTTTACAATTTTATAAATTTTGATTAATGATTTAAAATTTCTCAAAATATAAAATTCATAATTTTATCTTTTCCAAAATCATGTTTAATATGGATATATCTCTTAGTTACTTAATTTTATAGTTTATAATATTATATGTTACTTGTTATGTTTCATGCATGATTCAATCAATTAGGGCTATAAGGGATTCAAAATATATTCACTTCAAGAAAACTAGATCAGATAATGATCATAATTGATAAAAAATTCAAACCTCTCTTTACCAATCTTATGGAAATAGTATTGAGCCTCTCCTTCTTAACCTTAAGGAAGGTGATATCTATCATCTCTCTAACCAAGTCCATGCTATCACTCCTTCAAGGGGTAAGGTAGATGGTGTATGTATGCATATTCAAATCGAGGTACCTAGGGTTTGTGTTTATGAATCACTAAAATATCAAACCATACTCATGAGTAAGTTAATGGAAGAGTTACAAAAGGAAAATCAATACTTCAGTTCAAAGATCACATTATTGAAAAATCAGATTTCATGTGCCCAAAATCTAACACATGGTAATGTTAATCATGTGTTTTCTTTCTCATCTACCAATGTTATGTAAAACAAGTTTTCATATCCAAATGAAAATCTAAAATATAATACATATAAAACAAGTGATTCTAAAAGTGACCAAAAGGATACTAAGAGTCCAAGTGAAATATTAAGAGATATGCATTGAAATAAAGTGATAAAATTACCTCATCCATATCCTATAAGGAGATCTAAATACTACTATGGATATTATAGAATAATGGGCATCAGACATATTTTTTTTAGAATTATAGAATAAAATACAATGTATTAAAGATAATGGTGATCCTAGAATATATACATCACTAAAAAAAATCACATTATTACTTATCCTAAAGCACAAATGAATAAATAAGTATGGGTACAAAAGAAAAGATCATAGAAAAAATAGTTTCCAATATCAAACTTAGAGCAAGAAAAGGTTCAAAAAGAAAAATCAGATCAAGAAAAGGATATAAATTTACCTCTCAATAATGGTACCCATTTTTCTAAATAATATAGATTTATAATGAAACATTTTAAAAAATTTGGGTATCATGGTCAAGCATTGGAAAAACATTCTCAAGGGATCAGTCATCCTATTTCCACATATGATTAGAATGACCATCAAGGCTTGGGTTATAATAGTAATACTAATGCAAATCATTCAAAGATAATTTTGGCCAATGCAAAATAACAACAACGTACAAATGAGAACAATTCAAATAATAAAGAACAAATAGAAAAGGGACCATTAAAAAAAGATAAATGGGCATATCAATTGTTAAAAACAATATTTCTAATAAAAAGGGTCACACAGTAAGAGACACTTGACAAACCTAAAGTTTTAAATGTGGTTAAAAAGGGGGAACTACAAGCCATTCCTCATATCAAAACACTTATACTCTCACTACTCATATATATGGTGAGTAATCTATAGATGAACAGCTTCAGAAATCATGTTCTGATCCACTCGATAACTTACCACATTATCTATTTATATATACAGGACTTGGTCCATATCGGTCTAATCCATTACTAGTAGTTTCAAAACAAACCACAAATACAAGAAAAGTAAACCATATAACTCATGATGTCAATAAGGTATTTACATTTGATGTGCACATAGATACAAAAAATAACATACCAAAAAAAGAACCCCCACAATATGGTATAATTCATTATTCAAATGACTATTTTTTATAATTTGAACTCATACCCACTAAAGTGGAGTGGAGAAATTTTTCTCCAATTTTTTTTCTTATGTTCAAAATAAAATGAACTGTTTCAAACCATTTGGGCATAGATCATTTTGAATGAATTGGACTATTTTGAATATTTTGGACTTATATATGTGCTAAAGTGGAGTGGAAAAAATTTCTCCAAAAATAATTTTCATATTTTTCAAATAAGTTGGACTGTTTCAAACCATTTGGGCATTGATCATTTTGAATTAATTGGACTATTTCGAATAATTTGGACTTATACCCACTAAAGTGAATTAAAGAATTTTTTCCAAAAATAATTTTTCTATATTCCAAATAAATTGGGCTAAGTATGAAAAATATTATGGATATATTATTATCCAAATTAAATTAACATGTAATTATTAATAGTCCAAATTTTGAAAAACTATCATAGATAAATTGGACTTTATCACAAAAATTGATTGGACTTATTAAAAATAAACTGCATCTATCTAATGTATTTGTAATAAGTTCAAATTTTTTTTTGCAACCAAGGAATTCTTTTTGAATAGTTTAAAATAATATAGACTTATTAGTAGTTCAAATTTTGAATAATTATTAGAACTAAATTAGAGTTTATCAAGAATTAGTTGAAGATATTATAAATAAACAAAATCTATCTAATGTATTTGTAACAAGTCCAAATCATTTCCAACCAAAGATTTTTCTTCCTCTCATAAAACATAATTATATGCTTGCCTTTTTCCTTATTGGTTTATATATATAGTGACATGTCGTAAATAGATAGAAGCGAAGGACCTATTTATAGCAATTTTAATAAATAATTGGGAACTCAATGGATAATTTCAAGTAATAAAGGGAGGATAAATGCATGAAAATCATTTGTGGTAATAAAAAATAATTGAGAATAATAATTTTAATGGATAATTATAAGCTATCAAATTCTTAAAAAAAATTCTTATTAAATGCAAGTAACAAAAATAGAATTTATGATATTTGGAATAATGTTTTTAAAAATAATTAGCCAATCATTGCATCATAAAATATATATTTAGTATTTAATATTTTATTATTTAACCATGTTGAAATTTTAATATCATTTTTTCTCAAAATAGGACATGAAGATATACCAACAAGACAATCACCTATTACTATATCATGAACTTTAAAAATAATACATACAATTTTAAATATTGTAAATACATTTGACAATATATTCATGACTATGAAATATAATCTATCATAGTTTAGAGAGGATAATTTTTAGTAATATGACTATGATATTTTATATATGAATAGAAAAAATAAATGAATCATTGATCTGATCATGTAAGCTATGAATCTAGAAAAACATTCTATATGCCAAAAAGATGCACTAAAATATGAAAAAAAACATTCATACTTGTCATTCCAAATTTAGGGAAACACCATTTCAAAGTTTCATTGTCATTAAATAAAAAAATAGCTTGTAATCCTTTATCACTATTTTGTAAAGTTCCTAATTTGACAATGCATCCAAACATTTTGTTACAATGCCTTTCAAAAAATCAATGAGAACAAGCATTTTACCTTTCCATATTTTTTTTGGCCAAGCATAGATGATATTATCTATAAAAATGGATGGTAAAGAGGTTTCTATTTGGTTTGGATTTTGTTTCTTGTCCAAATAACCTGAATAAATTTATGCTTCTTCAACATCTTTTTTCTCTACATGAACTTCTATGAACCAAGTTATTTTAACACTTTCTTCTACATCTTCATTTATTTTTAGTATCTCAATATCACTTTCAGCTCTCGCAACTCATATTGTGTAGTTCACTCCAATAGAATCATCAGGTTTGATAAGCATCATATTACCTTATGTACATCTTAAATTGGATCAAATGAATTTTTTTGTCTTTTACTTCTTGGACCAACATATGTATCTGTTGATGCCACTCATAAATCAGGGGCCTTATCATTAACTATTTTGTGCATATCTCTATGCAAGGGTATTTTGTGGTGAGTTATAGGCTATAAATCTCATGTATATTCAAATTCATAAGGTAACATGTCTTCTTTCCTTGTGTCTTGAATATTTTGGAAGTAATATGATTGATCCTTCCACTTACTATTTGCAGTCAAACAAAATTTATTGAATTAATTAACATAATTGATCAAGCTATCTTTAATTTATTTTTCACTTTTTTTTCTACTTCTATCTGAGTCTTTTAAATCAATGGATTATTGTGAATTTTCTCTATTTTTAAAATCTTTGAAAAATATTCTCATAGGATTACCCTCTGGAACATTTGGCTCACCATTTTATTTTGTTCCTCATAATTTAAAAGGGGGGACCCTTTTCTATATTTTATAGAGTTTTTACAACACATAATAGGCTGACCTTTCTCTATGTGTAGAATAAAATATTGGCTTTTTTTCAAGCCTACTATTTCATTACTTCCCTTCATCTTGTAATTATTAACAAATTCTTTGAAATCAACTACTTCTTTAATTAAATATAGCATAAAGTTTATTGTATTTTCACATGTCATATAAGTGTCCATAATCTCTACCACACTCCATACATCTTTCCTCTTTATACATTCAGATAGGTTTCCAAATGTGTTATCAATATCCTCATGGGTATGTCCTATAGGAATAAATCTAATCTTGACCTCGAGGAAGATACCTTTTTAGATAAGTAGAGATAAATATTGCAACATGAACTTGTACAAAAACACATGATTTTATGTAATTGAAAAGAAAATAGAATTAAATTTAGTTCCATATAATGTTATACTTTTTTTTCATATTAATATTAACCTATAATTTATAATATATTTATTGATAGATACATATATGAGCATGGAATATGGTTAAGTTACCACTCCATTATGTAAGTTAGTATAAAATTGCCTTCCTAGTATCTCAAAAGTTATACTTTCATTTAAAACCATTATACCATGCCACCTGCAATAATTTTATTTGTATTCTTAAGTATATCAAACCAAATAATTTTGTATTAATCCTTTGATAATTATCACATAAGTCATAGTGGCAATGAAACTATATACTTAGTATCCATTGGTATCTCCCAAATGATAACTTGGTATTATCCCATGTCTATTAAAAAATAAAATATTTTCTTAACACAACACCTTTATTTTTTCTCTAAACTTATCTCTCAAACGATACCTTACTTTTAATGAAAATCATTAAGGTATCACTACACCATTTTTTGATAATATGCAAGGAATAAATCAAATAATTTTCTTAAGAGACACCTATAAAATATAAATGAAGTGGATGTGTTATGAATACATGTTGTTTTATGATATTCAAGGCAAAATACAAATGTATGGATTGAGAATTTTTTTTATAGAGTAGTAGACTAGATTTGGTACAATTAAAGTTTATTTGATATTTTCAAAGGGGTAATATAAATGTATCACTTGACAAACACATAAGAAAATGAAGGGAAGTGGTTGGGATTGATTTTTTAAAAACAATCATGATCAATAAATTAATTATTATGGGAATGTAAGATGTAATAATAAAACATTATATATGTATTTGTTTTTAAAAATAGTTTTTGAATTAAAATGTGAAGGAAATACCTATTCTTATTGTGCCCACAATAGTTGTCTAGTTGAATATATAGCCTAGAAGGAAGTTTTTGGAAGGTGCTAATTAAGTATGCTTCTTCTATGTATTTATTTCATTTAAGGTAAAAATTATTAGACAAAAGCACATCATATAGTAGATGTTTTGAAGATCCAAGTTTATATAGTAAAGATTCATAATTATATGAAATTATTGTTTCCATATCCTTGAAGTACTTGTTCAATGAGGTGATAATAAAGTTAGACCCTCCAAAAACATATGTTAAAAAAATGTCCATATCCACTTGCACCATGACCATGTGTGATAATCCTTACCATTGAAAACTTTACTATTTTGTTGGTAACTACATTGCGTTTTGTGACTGTCCTTGGCATAATTGTTTTTTGGAATTCTACCTTGTCATGAATGACACTGAGGCATTATTTAGGGTACTCATCAAAAATAATTCCTGATCTTTGGATAGGGATCTAGAGTATTTTTTTTTGAGTCAACAAGATACATGTTTTGCACATAAAAAAAGTCATCAAAATTGGCAATGGTCACATCATGAAAATTAGTAATCCACATGTTATTGAATTTTGGTTGGGATATTGTCTCCTATTCCATATCTTCTAGTTATGCATTGATGTGGCACCTCATAAATTCTTGAGTGAAAGATGTTGGAAGATGTTGAAAATTTCTTTGTGAACCATCTATATCTACCTAGCATGTGAGTCTAGGAGAAACATCTAAAAAATAATCCACTAAATGTTCCAACAAATATTTAGCTACCATTCAATTCTTTTGTGGCTTTTATCAAAACTGCCCTACATGGAATGCAATTCATTCCCCATTTTTATGATAATTTTGAATGTCAAAAAAGTTACTTCTCTTCAATCCATATATTTTAAGCCAAGATTAAAAATATATCTTAGTACCTTGAAAATTAATGGTAGTTTTGTTTATATCTTTCTTAAACAAATTGGTAGAAAGGGAATCCAAGACATTTTTCATCATATCCATAATGGTAGAATCAAACAACTTCATCCTTGATGATTTTAGAATTTCAAATGACAATCATAACTGAAGACTTATTTTGGCACAACATTTCTTAGTATACAAATTTTTAATCTCACTAACTATGCTTACATCAAATTTTACTTAGGTGAGTGAAGTGATTGGCTATAATTGTTTTCAACCATAAAAGTTGTAAGCATGAGTTAAGTTTTTTGGATAACTCTGCTCTAGGAATTTCATACGAGGAATGACTCTAGTATCCACTACTTCCTAAAAATTTCAAATTTCTTTCTCCTTTGGTGTTATGCATGGTAAATTAATTTCTCTAATTTTAATTTCCATTATCTTGTTGGAAGGCCATATAACAATATATGATTCAATTACTTCTATGCTACAAGTTTCACAATGTTGTAGAATGTGCCTTATGAAAATTCCCAATTCATTTTATTTTATTTGGACTAAACCAAAAATCTCTCATACATGTGCAAATTTAATATAACCACAAACAATTCTCTCATCATTTGCAATAGTTATACATTTGTGAAATAAATGTACCCTTTTTCTAATTTACTCATTTTTAAGACTATGAAATGTGGTTGGATCATAAATATAGAAAATGAATGAATCCAATCTAGGGTTTTCTTGTTGTAATAGATTTATATACATAATTGAATTGAAATTATTTTGTCCTTCTTCCATGCAATCCTCTACAAAAAATTATCTATGACATGTTGCATCATTTTTGTGCCCCATATAGTAAAATGATCAAATGCATCTCCCAAAGTATCTACAAAATCTCTTGGAATTGTAAGTGGTAGAGTGGGATCAAAATATTTTGTCATATTAACAATTACACATCCAAAATATATTTTTTCATTATGACACGTCAAATTTGGATTTGTGGATTCCAAATATTTAGTATCTGCACTTGCAATTTTGTATATCCTTCCTTCACCAATGAACTTTCCATTATTTATAAGAGAAACATAGTCTCCACATTTGAAAGCCATTAATGTACGATTTTTTAGCCTAGACACTTGCAAAAGACATGAGATTCTTAATTAGGTTAATTATAAAATTATTTTAATGTATACCTATATGTAGGAGATAAAGTTTTATTTATACCATAACATATGCATGTACATTTTTTTAAACATAAAAATATTAATAAGGTAATGCATAACACATTTGTTTTAATGATACTACTTAAAAAATGATTCATGGATATATCACATAGGTGATATATATCTCCAAGAAGATGCCTTGAAGGTATTACTAAGACCTTTAACATATCTCTTAGGATATACCTTGAAGGTATTACAAGGACATTATATTTATCTCCAAGAACCCTCAAGGTATCTCCTCAAGGTATCTCATAAGAGGTACCTTCAAGGTATTAGAAAGAGGTCCTTGTAATATCTTCAAGTTATCTTTTAGGAGATACATTGAATTTATTACAAGGACCTATTTATAATACCATAAATTGTAACACCTTCAAGTTACCTCCTATGAGATACCTTGAAGATATTACAAAGACCTATGTGTAATACCTTGAACTATAACAACTTTAATATGTCTCCTAGGTGATTTATTGAAAGTAGTATGAGGACAACTTTTTAAAACCATCAAGGTATATCCTAGGATATACCTGTAATGTATTACAAATATCTCATTACCTAGGAGATACATTGAAGGATTTATTGCAAGGACCTATTTCTAATTCCTTACATTATAAAACCTTCAAGCTACTTCCTATGAGACACCTTGAAGGTATTATAAAGACCTATGTGTAATACCTTGAAATGTAATACCTTCAATGTATCTCCTAGGCGATACCACAAAATTAGTATGAGGATAACTTTTTAAAATAATCAAGGTATATCCTAGGAGATACCTTGAATGTATTAAAAATATCTTGATACCTAAGAGATATGTTGAAGGCATTAAAATGATATTTGTGGTACTTAAAGGTGAATACTATGTGTGAAGTGATGACAAACTCACACCTTTCAGACACTATCCCAAGATACTTTGAAATATACCATTGTTTACTTCCTTAGATTTACCATTAAAGAACACTTGAAACTTGAATAGACTTGTATTGATGATTGATAATCCATTTCCCACTTTATTTATGCATCTATAATCTCTTATACTTTTCTTAAGACTATTCATTGGCCATTCTTAGACCTTTGTCCATTATGAATCTACATTTCCACCATGTTAGTCCTCTAAGGCCAATCTATTGAAACTACTAATAAAGGTTCCTTATTCATACCATTTCCTAAATTTATGTGGCTTGAATATCATTCAATAATTTCATTCATGATTTAAAATATGGTGTTTACATGCCTAATTTGTGTTTAAAGACCATGTTTTAGGGTTTCTTAGGAAGCTCATAGGATGAGAGCTGCTTAACAATCATTTGTAAACTATAGGACCCTTTTTATCTTTATAAAAATTATAATAGAATCTTAATAACCTCATTAAACCTTTAAAAACCTTAAACTAAACTCATGAGACTTGTTACATGTGTTTCAAGTGACTACAATGAACTATAGATGCACAAAAAACATGGTATTGAGGGGTTTCAATGAGGAAAGCTTCAACCTGAGTATAAATTCAATTCAAGATTGAATGGATCTTATTAATTCATACACAAAAAATATAAAATACAATAATTCAACTGATATAAGACCATTATTTTCAATAAACTTGTTCTTCAATACACATGGAACCCTGTTCTTAAACTGCAAACAATCATTCTCAATTCTAAAAGCCTTATCTTCATTTTTACCAATCAAAATTCATTAAAGAATAATAAAATAAAATTAATAACATTAAATAACATAATATTACTCATTTAAGAATCCATTGATGCACCATAATATTCTTCATATTGATCTTCACATATACATACATTATAGTCCTATAGACTATTATGACAACACACAAGCCTAAAGGCCTTATTATCTCCTCTATGCCACTTACTCATATTTATACCTATGTACATCCTCATTAATTGGATTTTATTAAGTGAATTCAAACTCATATCTTCATTTTAATAGGTCTTTATTTGGTCTTGGTATTGAAATAGACCATAAATATCTTGCTTTACCCTTATCTCTAACTAGCATGCTTCTTCTAATGTAGAATTAGCTTCTAGGTGAGAATTGAAAGAGGATTTAAATTTACAATAGATCAACGTACCTATAACACATGCAACTAGACCTATTAAGACCATTCTCAATGGTTTAATTCCTTTACAACTTGTCATTATCCTTACAAACCTTCATAAGTAGTTCAATTTTTCAAAATTTTCATTTGCAAGGGAAACCCTCATAAGACTATTAAAGAACTTAAATGGAAAATTTGAAGTCCTTATTGACTTTTAAAACACTCCTAGGACCTGACAAGGCTATAACCAAGTACAAATTGGATATTTACATCATTTAAGTGGAATATATCCTAATACTCCTGCATCATGAAGGAGATACCTTGAATTCCTTGTAATATCATCAAGGTATCTCCTACGTATGAAGGTCCTTGTAACATAATCAAGGCATCTCATATAAGTTATCTCTTTCACAACTATGAAATACCTTAAAGGTATTACAAGGACATTCATCATACTTTAAGGTATCTCCTTCATTCTTAGGAGATATCTTAAAGTACCATGAATGTCATTGTAATACCTTCAAAGTATCTCCTAGTTATGAAGTTCAATGTAATACATTTAAAATATCTCCTAGGATATATCTTTAAGGTATTACAAAAACCTTCATATCTAGGAGACACCTTGAAGGTATTACAAAACTTTTCATACGTAAGAAATAATTTGAAGATATTGCATTGAAATTCAAAGAGAGAAAAATTGAAGGTATTAAACTGAGATTTAGGGAGACCTTAAAGTTCCATGTTAAAACTATTATTACATATTTTTAAGGCATTACCAAAACTTTCATAAGTAGGATATATCTTGAGGGTATGACACATACCTTCATACATAAGATATATTTAGAAAGAAATTAGAAGGACATTCAAGGAGATACCTTGAATTTCCTTCTAATAATTTTAAGGTATCTCCTCATAGGTCCTTGTAATACATAAAAGGTATATTGTAGGAGATACATTTTAAGTCCTTGAAATACCTTCAAGACATCTTCTAGGAGATAGATTGAAGTTGGGTATTACAAGGACCTCTAAGGAGATACCTTTAAGTTCATTATAATACATTCATACCTTCAATGTCTCTCTTTGAAGGTCCTTGTAATACTTTCAAGGTATGTCATAAGAGATACCTTAGAGGTCCTTGAAATTCCTTTAAGGCATCTAATAGGAGTTACCTTGAAGCTAATTCCTTGTAATACCTTCAAGGTATCTCCTATGAGACACCTTAATGGTTACTTTTTATACCTTCAAGGTATTACAAAGATCTTTCAAGGTATATCATAATAGATACCTTGAAGGTATTACAAAAACCTTCAAGGTATCTCCTAGTCCTTGTAATACATTCATGGTATCTCATATGAGATACCTATAAGGTTTTTGAAATACTTTCAAGGCATCTTATAGGATATACCTTAAAGCTAGTTATTTGTAATACCTTCAAGGTACTTATCTCCTATGAGATATCTTAATGGTTCCTTTTTATAACTTTAAGGTATTACAAGGATCCTTTAAGGTATCTCCTAGTTCAAGGTTAAGGTATCTCATACAAGATACCTTGAATATATTACAAAGACTGGGATATACCTTGAAGGTTTTTTTAATACCTTCAAGGTATATCTTAGAGATACCTTGAAGTTATTACAAAAACCTTCAAGGTATATCCCAGCCCTTATAATACATTCAAGGTATCTCGTATGAGATACCTTAAGCTTGAAGCTAGTTCCTTTTAATACGTTTAAGGTATCTCTTATGAGACACCTTAATAGTTCCTTTTTATACCTTCAAGTTATTATAAGGATCCTTAAATGTATTTCCTAAGAGATACGTTGAAGGTATTATAAAAACCTTCAAGGTATCTTCTGGTCCTTTTAATACATTCAAGGTATCTTGTAGGAGATACCTTAGAGGTCTTTGAAATACTTTCAAAGCATCTTATAGGAGATACCTTAAAGATAGTTCCTTGTAATACCTTCAAGGTATCTCTTACTAGACACCTTAATGGTTCATTTTTATACCTTCAAAGTATCTCCTAAGAGACACCTTAATGGTTCCTTTTTATACCTTCAAGTTATTATAAGGATCCTTCAAGGTATCTACTAAGAGATACCTTGAAGGTATTAAAAAAAACTTCAAGGTATCTCATAGGAGATACCTTAAAGGTCCTTGAAACTACCTTCAAGGCATATTATAAGAGATACCTTGAAGATAGTTCATTGTAATACCTTCAAGGTATCTCCTATGAGACACATTAATGGTTCCTTTTTATACCTTCAAGGTATTATAAGTGTTCTTCAAGGTATCTCCTAAGAGATACCTTGAAGGTACTACAAAAAAAATTCTTAGTGATTAATATTTTTGTACTGAATCCTCCTAACATATGAGAGGCAATGTTAAATGTTTCTTTACTATTAATTCTATTGAATCGTCTTAGTTTATCAAAGACAATGCTAAAAAGACAACATGATTAACCTTGAAATTTAACACTAGCTTGGTGTCCACATCTACTTCCCAAAAAGAAAATTTTAAGCGTTAGTATGCATCACTCATAAATTTTATGGTCCACATAAACTTCATGCCAAATATAAGCTTCTAAAATATTTGGAGGTGCCTTAAAAAAGTATTGGAAAATTCTGTCAAGCCAAGTTCTAGTTCTTGAAAGATCTATAGAATGGTTTGGTGTCCAAAGTTTTCTAGCCCCTCTCCAAGGAAACCATTTTAGAACTAAAAATAACCTTTTCAGCCCATTACAAATGGTTACCAGGAACTAGAGCTGTTTCAATTCCAAAAAAATATAAAAAGTCATGACTACATGAGTGAATTAGTTGGAAAATTTATAACAAGATAGTAGATAACTCTGTTATGATTGCAATGTAAAATTATAAGCACCCAAATTTATTATTAATGTAGTAATTTAACAGTTATTATGGCAATAGTGAATTTGATCAATCTCACCACAATAGGTAATTTTTTAAATAATTAAACTAGATATTTTTCCACCTCTGCTTTAGATGTCAGCTCAATATAGAATAATCAAAAGCAAGGGAACACAAAATTTCTTACCTGGTAAAGATGTCAACAATTGTTTAAAATTATACATGGGTGATTAAGAGAATGATTTATAATAAGGATTCTCCTCCTTGCAACACATGTATGAAGTTATTATCAAATAAATGCAATGCTTTTTTCAATGATTGCTTCCAAATCCTTTTTCAACTTCTCTAAACTAGATCTACCATGTGAAATACATTCCAAAGGTAATTAAGACAAGAAAAAAATGTACAAAATACCTACATCAAAATTCACTCCCATAGTCAATACTCTCTAACCTTTTGTATGAAGTCAATAGTCCTAAAGGGAACACTACTTCATCATCAACACAACCCAACCTTACTTTAGAAGCAAAGAATAGTACTTTAGTTAACTGTTTTGGGAATTGTAATTATTATTTTAATAAGAAACATAAGGAAAATTAAATCCAAGCTTAAAAATGTATAGGGTACAATCTTAATGAGTAGGAATCTGATTCAATCCTTTAGTCCCTTCCCTAGATTTGTGCACAAATCACTACTAGTAGTGTTCTTTAATGGCCATGCTTTGAATATTCCTCTGGGCTTTTTTGAATTCCTTCACACAAGTATAGGGGTCTATTTATATAACCATAAAACCCATCTAATTAAATTAATGTTCATAAATACCCACTAAAGTCACTAAATACAAAATACAATCCGAAATATCCATAACACATCATGCCTCTAACACATCATAAAGAGAGTAAATGCATTCAACAACCTTATGTGATTATAGGAATTAAATGCAAAATAATTAGAAAATTACAAAAACTACTTTCTTCAATAGTTATATTACTTTGTAAGACTTGCACATAGCACAAGCTACACTACCTGAAGTAAGACACAATGGTTTGTAAAGGAAATTTCATGAATGATATCATGAGTAAGACTTCTCTAAACTAATATGCACCATTGCTTCCTTGCACAACATTACAATCTCATAAGAAAAGTTGTGTATTGAGACCTTCAGATGACTTTGTAAAGTTTGCAAGCTTCCTTATTCTAGTTCTAGGCTACATGCACATAATATATTGCATCAGAGTAATAAAGCGCATGCATAAAGCTATGGAGAATAATATGAAAGCTTGTGCACAAGCTTTATTTGTGAAAACTACTACAAGCTGCTTATTTATAAACTTGGTCTTTTATTTTTGGTTGATGCAAGATTACAAGTACCTTCATCCTTTTTATCCTTTTCTTGTGCTAGACATGGTGTGTCTATCATTCTTTGGTGTAGAGTCTCAGTTCCTACCTTGTTCACACTCCATGAGATTAGGACAGAGGTGAATTACCAACTTCCTCTTTATTTTTGGGGGATCATTGGTCATAAATTTTAAGCAAGTTTTGGGTAGAGGTTCCTTGTGAACCCACTAGGATTTCCCAACCATGCCCACTTAGTCTTGGTAATTCTCTTATTCACATTATCAAATCTTGTGTTGGCTCTTTCAATGTAGTTGATGAGTGTTTCAGTCCTTCATCTTTTTTTCCTTCAAATATAGATTAGGGTTAGCTTTTTACTTTAGCCATAATTTCTAATTTTTATTCTAGTGATGGGCCTTTTTTCACATGGTTATATGTATTTTTTGTAATACATGATGCTCTCCTTTTTGATATGTTTAGGGTTTACTCTTGCTAGTTAGTTACAATATTTTATTGTTGTACTTATAGATTTTAACTTCTTGTTTATTTTATACTTTTCAGCTTATTTTTCACTCCCTCTTTCTATTATTAATCACTGTAATTCGAGTTCCATTGACCTACTTTAATATAATTTCTTTCTTTATTTCCTTTTATTTTGGTTCTTACATAATAAGTTGTTAACTCTGGGTTCTCTAATCATTATTCTATCTACTATTGTTTTTGATCTGGTATGAGAGAAATGTAAAATTTTAATTCTTTCCATTATACATGATTCTTAACATAAGTCCCAAGCCATGTTTGCTATGTGAGAAATGAGCATTTACATTTCATAAAGTTACATCGGCATCACTTACATCATCAAGTCTTGAGGACAGTCGGTGACAACATGAATGTCAACTAGAAGTTTCAATAGGAATATATCTATGGATGATGATAGAAATAATATCCCTATGCCACCCACCTAGATATAGATAGATAGGGATCACCCTAAATTTATCCCCTGATAAGGATTATGTACATAGATGTGGGGAATCAACCTAATCCATATCTATAACCCAGTCAGTATTTGGGTCCAATATGATCTTATTTTGTTGCCTAATATTATGCTATATTTTTTATTCTAATTTTCTTTGCATTCTTTCTAGTGAGTGCTCAATCTACCAAATGTTGTATCCATCCATTATGAACCACAATTACCGCTTCTAATTTGGATCCAGTCTGGAGAGTCTATGGGGCCCATTTTCATAGAGTTTCATCTACATCACTTGTATCATCAAGTCATGGGGTGTTGTTATCAATATATCTTCCTTTTTCAAGTTGACATGGGGACATGCTGGTAGATGCATTATTAGGCTTTGTAGGTTTATATCTAATAAAAACTCCATCCCACATGACACAAAGGATGAGATGAAGAAATAGATGCTTAGTAGTCACATTGAAAATTTGGCCATTGCATTTTGACTCATCAACACAAGGCCTAGAAACCCTATTCAAATCACAAAGAACCTATGTGTATGCGGCATGTGCCACAAGGCTACCAAGTTTATCACTAAGATTGTAAGAACATAAATTATTGAGAGGGATTCAAGCCCCTTTCATCACTTCAAAAATGGATTGTGTTCTTGTAGAGATTATTGGTGACACACTTTATAATAAACTTTAACTACAAATTGTAAAATTTCATCGTAAATTTATAGCCAAGAACTTGGTGTTATTGTCCATTTCTAAGTTACTAGTCTAGTGGGTTGCCTATGGCCTTATAAGCTACATTTAATCATATTAAGAAATATGTAATGCAAATTAGTGTATCATATATTAGAATAAATTATGTCTATAAAGGATAATGAATACGTAACCCCCAAGAAAATGAATGAAGAAGTTTTTGTATTCTTGAAACAAAGGTTGCAGTCATTGTCATGTAAATATGCCATGAAATGACTATGTGAACAAGTAATGGGAAATCACATAAATAAATAAAAAGGACATTTTAAGTTTTTTTTGGTAAATATTAACACGTGATTTATATCTTTCAAGACTATTTAAGCATTTGGTTTAGTTATCTATAATGATCTTGATAAGTAAATAGTTTGCAGACTTTGAATAACATATACTCTATGTTGAAGGAACTATATACATGAGATGATACAAGAAAGATGTTGTTAAATGTGTAATGGATATTAAAATTTTTAAAGTATTATGTGGATTTTATTATAACAAAATCCATTTTCAACAACAAATGATCAGAGAATTCCTTGGTTGATAATCAACTAATAATACTCTATATTTTTGAGTTCTTGGTCAAAGCAAAGAACTTGCTCATGAATTAATATGAATGAATAAGGTTTAGAGAGTTAATAAAATACATAAAATCATGGTGATAATCTATTATTAATTCTCATAATAATTTTATATGTTATTTTTATTGTTATAATACTACAAACCAATGAAAGACCTATAGATTGCTAAGAATCCACACATAGTCCAACTGTGCATAATGAGACATATTTATCATAGAGACCATGAACATTGTGAATAAGTATGAGAAGTTATTATAAGGAATATTAATCTATAAAAAATATGTGAAAACCTCCAATAAACTTATAATATCTTTCTATCTCCATGCAAATGTACATAGGCCTGTTGAAAACACACAATCAACACAAGTTAGTGTGGAATATGTGAACAAAAGCCTTAAAGAGAGAATATAACATTTTAAAAAGATGAATAAGACTTATAAATAACATGAAAATTAATTTATAGTGATTTAAATTAGTGTGAGCGGTTATAGTTTCAAATTATTCCCTCTCAGGTAGCTTAGTTTGCCTAGAAACCTTGTTCTAGGGTTTAGAAAGGAAAATTGGATTTTTGAGAGTTTTACCACATAGAAAGTGCTCAAATTTGGTAATTAGATAGGGTGAAATGTATAAAAATATATTTTTAAGGTTTTTATTCTATTCAATTTGGAACCATACCCGTATAACTAACTATATGGAATATAAGGTATGAAAGACCTAAAAGACCTAAATTGAGACCCAAAATGGCCTAGAAAAGTTATCTAAAAGTGGATTTTAAGATTGAAAATTTGTGAACCGATAGAAAAGGATAGAGGGTAGTTTTAATGGTGGTTATTTTCTTAATTTTGGATTTTAATTGACCATACATTCAAGAAATGTGTAAAAAAAGGTTACTAAATAGCCTGCAAAGAGATTAAGAAGAAGGGAAAGTTGACAAGATTATTGGGGAAGAAAAAGAATGGGATAAAGACTTTAAGGTGGTAAATATTGAGTTTGAATAATGTGATAAGATTTATAGTAGAGATACGAAGGTTTTGAAACATGCATAGATCTAGTTACTAATGAACATTTATCAAGGGATGAGAATGTTGTAAAGAAACTCTTATGAGAATTGCTTAGGGAATGATATGTTTGAATGGTTTTGGTAAAAGGGAAACATATCAATGTAAAAGAGATGATAAAAGGGTAGAGTTTTACTATATAATGGTAATATAGAGAACTAGAGGAGATAGATAAGTTTATAAAGAGTCCAAGAAGAACATTCTTAAAGATGGTCAAACAAGCAAGTTAGATTTAGGTGCATAGAGCAGACGTAAGGAGTATATTTGTGGATATTTATATCTACAATAGATGAATTCATAGATGAAATCTACATCATGAGTGTGTGTGTGGGTGGTATACATGCACTATGTTTGTAATGGGTCATTTAGTCATATATTCCATAAATGTATATACACCATTAATAAATAATAAATACATGTATGGCATATGGCGCACATCAATTGAATTTGCCTTCTACTTAAAAAAAATGAAATAATTTAACATATCAATTAAAATATGTATTTAAATCTCAAATATAGTACTTCAATGATTTTTTTGTCATGATTTATATAAACAAGAATCATACAACTAATGAAGTCAAAATAGTTATTTTAATATACAGTTTTACTTTATTGACAAGTTCTGAATCAAAGTAATAATATTTAATAGAATAAGATATAATATCCATATAAATTTTTGCCTATCAGTCATATAATAATTATTCATCCATATAATAATGGAGGACTGGCTCATATATACTAAAAAGCATACTAAAATAAACTTGTAGTCTAACTAAGACTCATCCATCAATTCCATAAGTTTATGCAAATAGAATATATAAATTCAAGTCTATATACCTTAGTATTTTTACTATATATAGATTCAAATCCTTAATGACATCCATCATTTTAATTTGAATAAAATCAACATTCTTTTCATATTAAGATCTAATGATGTATATGAAGTTGAAATAGTCATATTAAGGGTTGAATCTATAGTTTGGTGAAGATTACAATAAGATGACCTAGTTTTAAATCATCTTAAGACTATGGTTTGTTCTTTTCTTTGAGCTTATTCATGAGTTGAGATTTCATATCATACCTAGGCAAATGATCAAATTGTATGTACTGCACTAAAAGTGTCCTAGAAAACCATATTTTTGGGACATAAAAGATAAGGAAAAAAATAAATTATTGATTCTCCCTCATCTTGATCATGATATAAACATTTATTTCCTTTATTTTGGCAAGGATGAAACATGATCCAATAACTATCTTTCTCTAGCAACAACCCATTACATATATACATACATACATACATACATACATATACATATACATACATACATACATATATATCAAGCCCCTGCCTATATGTATATATGCATATGTGCTAACAGACCTATAGTCTAGATGATCAAGATAAGTATGAATCAAATCAATTCATGATATCTCTGATCAATCTCCCATTTTCAATTGTTTAAACCAGTAAGTTCATGGGGATTGATTTCTTCCCTGATGCTTCAAGCTTAGATAGGGAGATAGGGTCCCCAACCTTTATATCTATTTATATAACCCTTATAAAGAATATATAGATGCATTAATGGAAAAAAAAATAGATGCAATAATAAAGAATATACATATAAAGAAGATATAGTGATTGCTTACTAATGAAATGATAAAGGTAGGGGCAAAGGAAAGTGATGTGAGGAGAAAGAGAAATGGCTTAACAATGAAGCAACCCATAAAACTTTTCATGGGCATTGGCTTAGAACTTAACAATGTCAACGCAATAGCATTGATAACATCCAAATTGGTATTACTAATTCACATTGGAAAAATTAGACAAAATAGTGAATAAAAGAGGAAATGATAGTAAATATGGCAGTTTGAAAAACATTTGGGGGGAACCTGTTGCCTTTCATCTTCCCACTTATTTGCCCCCCAAAAAATTCAATATTTTATTAAAAAAATTAAAAAATAAATTAAGGGAAGATTTTCATCTTCCCACTTATTTGTCCCCAAAATAAATAAATTAAATATTATCTTATAATATATAAATGTTATGAATGCCAATGACCCCACAACTTTTGAGATTTTCACACAATACTTGTTTACTTTTTTTTACCTAACGCAACACCAAATTCACCATTATCAGTTGGCTAATAAAAACATTACAAAAAGAAATTTATTATGTATTTGAATTATATAAAAAATAAGCATTCAAATTATTTAAATCTATGTAACAAGAATTAAGAATCATAATAATTAGCACAATTTTAATTCCAAAATATAGAAATTCAAATAAAAATAAAATTTTTTAGCCAGAACAAAATCTTTTTGAAATTAGATTGTATACTAACTAAAATCTAATGGGAGATTGACTAGATCAATAAACAAAGACCAAGTGGTTTTAAGATCCCAACAAAACAACCCACAACAACCAATTATAAGGATGAAAGAGACGATCTATGACTTGTCAAAGTGATAGTAAATGTTATCATTTGTCACCCCTTTTGTGGATTTTAACTCTCCCATTTAATTCCCAAATAGATACCTTAAATGTGGGTTTCCCTCTACCCTTCCTATCAATTCAAAAAAACATAATATAAAATATGCACTTGATAATTTATAATAAAACTCATGACATAATCAAACAAAATCACTTTCATGATCTAATTATTATATTCAAGAAACATATGTGAAATGGATCACACTTATCGAAAGAAAGATGACCAAATTACATATACATTATATATATGTCCTATATAGACATGGAGACAAACCCATATTTATAGTCTATTGAAAGTGTAGAGGGGCTTTTGGAATCCAATGAAATCCATGACTAAAATGGAATGCAGTTCTGGTTGAGTTGAAACAACTGAGATAAAAATAATGGTGGCAGTGTTTCTCTTAGGTTGATTTAAAGAAAAGAAAATAATAAAACTTGATATGGAAAAAACATTAATTCTATTGGATGAAAAGGCTGCTTCGATAGGTTCAAACCCTAGACATGGTGATAACAAGGATTGCATGAAGGTGATGAAGAAGGCCAAGATCAACGATCTACATATCATCTAATATAAATATGTTTGGTTTGTAGTACGTTTCTTGTTTGAATCATGTGATAAGAATTTTAAGTTCTAAACCTATGGCTCAATTAGAACCTTTTTATACATCGCTACTTCAAAAAATAGTAATATTAATTATAATCATCTTGCCATTATGTTTGGAGGTTTTGAAGAGGATGGTAGGTTTAGAGGCTTAACATCACATAATATTTATCCCTATAGTAGTCATCCCTTGCAAAGCATCTATAAAGAGGCAAAATCCTTCATTTATGATGGGCAATTTTTTGAAACATATAAATTCAACCCATAAACCCTTCCAACATTCCACCCCCAATTATCCAAAATATTTTTCTCCATTTTCATTTTACCAGTATACAAGTCCTTAAATTTATAAGCCACTTTACATGATAACAAGTCACTCCTTACATATAGAAGTGTGAGCCATTTCACGTTTCTTTCCTGCATGTAATAATTAGATCGTGAAAGAGAGTTTCTTTGATTCTATCATGAGTTTTATTATACGTTAACCTACACATATTTGATTTTAATATTTTTTGAATTTTTAGGAAGGGTAGGGGGAAACCCACATTTAGGGGCTGTATTTGGGAATTAAATGGGAGAGTTAAAATCCTCAAAAGGGGTGACAGATGATAACATTTGTCGTCACTTTGACAAGTCATGGATGGTCTCTTTTATCCTTCCAATTAGTTGTTGTGGGTTGTTTTGATGGGATATTAAAAACCATGTTTAGTCTTTTTTTACTGATCTAATCAATCTCTCATTAGCTTTTAGTTAGTATACATTCAAATTTTAAAAGGATTTTGTTTTGGCTAAAAATATTTATTTTTATTTTTTATTTTTAATTTTGGAATTAAAATTTTGCTAATTATTATGACTCTTAATTCTTGTTACATATATTTCCATAATTTGAATGCTTATTTCTTATAGAATGAAAATACTTAATAAATTTCTTTTTGTAATGTTTTTGATTAGTCAAATAGCAATGGTGAATTTAGTTCTACATTAGGCAAAAAAAAGCTAACAAGGATTGTGTGAAAAGCTCAATAGTTATGGGTTCATTGGCATTCATAGCATTTATATATTATATAAGATAATATTTATATATATTTTATATATTATATATTAATATATACTATATATAATCCCAAAACAAAAATATACAATTCCTCTAGCTTTCTTTGCACCTTCAAGATAATTGCTAGTGATATTAATTACCTTGCTAGTGAAAATCAATGTTTGATTTATGTCTTTGTCTCTAACCATAGTAAGGTAGTAATAATGGTATTTGATTAGATTTTTTGCCATAGACCCACAATGGATATAATCTTTTATTTTGTCTTTGGGCATGGGGAGAATCATGAAATAATGGTTTGTTTTTAGTTTTTTATTTAATTTATCTGCTTTAATTTATTTTTTAATTTTTTAATAACATATTAAATTATTATTTTTTTGGGAAAAATAAGTGGGAAGATGAAAAGCTCCCCTTAATTTATTTTTTAATTTTTTAATAAAATATTAATTTTTTTGGGGCATATAAGCAGGAAGATAAAAGGTAGCAGGCTCCCCCTAAATGTTTTTCAAACTAACATATTCACTATCATTTCCTATTTTATTATCTATTTTATTTGATTTTTACAATGAAAATTAGTAATACCAATTTGGTTGTTATCGATGCTATTGCATTGACAGTGCTAGGCTCTAAGTTGATGCTCATAAAAGGGTTTTTGGGTTGATGCATTACAAAGTCATTTTTCTTTCTCCTCACATCAATTTCCTTTGCCCTTGACTTTATTATTCATCATTAAGCAATCACTATATATTCTTTATATGTATCTTCTTTATTAGTGCACTTGTGTATTTTCTATATCTATAAGCAGTTATTTCATCTATATCTTCTTTATTAGTGCATCTATGTTTTTTTCCATTAGTGCATATATATCTTCTTTATTAGGGTTCTATAAAACATCTATAAAGGTTAGGGCCCTTATCTCCCCATCTAGGCTCAAAGCATCAGGGAAGAAATCAATCTTCATGAATTGAATGACTTAAGTAGCTGAGAATAGGAGATTGATTGGAATGATTGTAGATTGATTTGATTCATACTTGTCTCAATCATCTAGACTATAGGTCAATTGACACATATACATATATACATATAGGTAGGGACTTGATCGATAGGATTTAATTTGATCATCAATTCTATTATGTGTGTGTGTGTGTGTGTGTGTGTGTGTGTGTGTGTGTGTGTGTGTGTGTGTGTGTGTGTGTGTGTGTGTGTGTGTGTGTGTGTGTGTGTGTGTGTGTGTGTGTGTGTGTGTGTGTGTGTGTGTAATGGGTTATTTCTAGAGCAAGTAAGACATTTATTGGATCATGTTTTAGCCTTGCCAAAATAAAGGAAATAAATGTTTGTAACATGATCAAGATGAGGAAGAGGTTGAAATAAATAATGTATTTTTTTTGTTTATCCTTTATGTCCCAAAAATATGGTTCTCTAGGACACTTTTAATGCATTACATAAAGTATGATCATTTGCCTGAGTATAATATGAAATCTCAATTTGTAAATGATCTCAAAGAAAATAATAGGCCATATTTTTAAGTTGATATAACACCAGGTCATCTTATTTTAATCTTCACCAAACTATAGATTCAACGCTTAATATGATTATTTGGACTTCATATACATCACTAGATATTAATATGTCAAGAATGTCAATTTGATTGAAAGTACAATGATGGATGTAATTAAGGATTCAAATCTATATATAGGAAAAATAATAAGGTATATAGACTTGAATTTATATACTCTATTCACGTAAACTCATGGAACTGATGACTGAGTCTTAGTTAGACTATAGGTTTATTTTTGTATGTTTTTGAGTATATATGAACTAGTCCTCTATTATTGTTATATGGATGAATAATTATTATATTAATGATAGGTGAACATTTATATGGCTATTATACCTTAGTCTATTAGATCTTATTGCTTTGATTCAAAACTTGTCAATAAAGTAAAACTGTATATTAAAATAACTATTTTGACTTCATTAGTTGTATGATTCTTGTTTATATAAATCATGACAACAAAATAGTTGAAGTATTATATTTAAGATTTAAATACATATTATAATTGATATTTTAAACTATTTCATTTATTTTTAAGTAGATGGCAAATTCAGTTGAAGTGTGCCATATACCATACTCAATCTAGAAACATAGAAACTTGGTAATATATAGAATTTTCTTAATTCACTTTGATTCTCTTAAATTTGATGATCCTACTACCATATAGCTTTGAAAATAATAGATGACATATATATATATATATATATATATATATATATTATCTTTAGAAAAGTTTTTGTGGAAGCTTGGGTACTCTATAGCATACCTTGATCAATGTCTTTACAAGAGTCAATAGTTAACACAATCTAGAATAAAATAAAAAATACAACAGTAATTATACCACTAAAAAAGATGATCTCAATACTAATTGCATTACTAAGTGAGTTCAATTTTTTTCATTATGTTTGATAATAAAACACCATAGAGACACCAATATTTTATTGTCAAAGGGTTATAGATCCATGTAAAATAGGTACTATTAAAAACTCACTTAGAGAAATATAGGGTAAACCATACTATAATCAAGTACACAGTAATAAAGACTTATTTTGTTTTAAATAGAGTAACACCATAAAATTAAAACATGGATATATTTAGGAACCTCAATGTGGTGATAACAACTTAGAATATATTGAATTGTATAATACTGCTATAGGTTGATATTAAGAGAAATAAATAGTACCAATCAAACTAGGATACAAAGAATATCCTTGCAACTAGAAAATCAAATTTTCACAACTAAAATATTCTTCATGGAATCAAGTAAACATCAGGTAGCTAATGTTTTAAATGTATGTTTCTCTAAACCATAAACCACTAGTGCATGAGTGTTGGGTCTCAGGTAAAATATATCCATAATGTAGTCATAAGTAATGCCAATTTTTAATGTTAGTCCATATGATACATATAAATCATTACTAAACTAGAAAGCTTAATAGATGATAAACAATAATCAAAATATATCTTGACATCATCTGAATAATAAACTCAAACAAAATAGATTTATCCCATGAATCAGAATGTATTCTAAATTAGTCCTTAAATTTAACTTGTCAAACATTGAAATGATAAATTTAGTTTTAACACATTTATTAGAGTTAATTTTTTTTTTTGCCATTTAATCAATATCATTTAGTCTACAAAAAACTAGAATTAGATGTAATTAAAACATCTTCAAACTATCATAACACAAATGATAATTTTAACCAATCATTATAGATTGAATATATAACCAACACTCCTTCAAGGTCCAACTACAAACATACTATCCAAGATACCAAGATGAATTATATCCAAATATAAATGAGAACATAAACATATCCCTACATGGATTTTATAAAGCATTTAAAATTATATAAAGCACAAATATTCTTCAAGTTTTAACTCTTATCCCACATAATTATAGTGTTTAGAGACCTATGCCCATCCATTATTAAATTTTCTTTACCATTTTTATTTTTATAAAATAAGAACACTAAGATTTAGGGCATTAACAATACATTGAATATTTAGTCAAGTAAAATAAAACATAAAAATGTGAAAATTCTTTACCCAAGGTATGATATAGTAGTGAATTAAAAAAATTTCAACATACCCTAAATAAAACTTAAGCAGCTCATTAACCCACCAAAAAAATTAAATCAAAGATTTAGCCTTACAAGGGCTTAATAGATAATGAAATAGTTTGAACATCTCTATGGAGAAGCTTGGAAACTATGTAATGTAATATACTACAATTTTTTTCTTTTCACAACCTTTTGTTAAAAATGTCAAAGGATCTCAACCCATATTTTATACAACTTTCACTAGATATCAAAGTGCACAATACCATCCTAGAAGACATGAAGGGTAAGAAGAAAAACCCTTGACCTATATTCCCAAGGTAGACTATATATATGAGTATATGTATACCCAAATTTGTATACATATAAAAAAATATTCCTCATCTCAATAATAAAATAATGGTAGAAACAATTGATATATTCATGCATAGGGAAAATCACATACATATAGAAATGTATACCTCATCTCAATAATAAAATAATGGCTTAGCAAGATATTTAATATCCCAAGCAAGTTAATACTAAACTACATAGATTTTTATTATTTAAAGGAAAATATATGCCTAAAACCATAATGGTTCTACTTTCTTCCTTGTTTACTTTTTCTACCACAAGTATTCATTTTGAGAATTGTCTCTGACAAATATATTTTTATAATATCAGGTGTGTAATTGTTAGGTAGTGGACATTAATGTCCATCAATATCTTCCCCAAAAAGTGATCAAATCTATTAAGATCCCATCATTACAAAGTTATCATGCCCTAGATACTTAGGGTTTCCTTTTCCATAGTTGGTTGTGATACCTTCAACAAGCTCCCAAACCAAACAAAGATTATTTTTCAATATCACTCTTAGACCAAATTAGGTCATTATTAATCAAATAACAAATATTTAATCATTTGAACTTTTCTAAGGTCTCAAAAAAATCAAACAAATGCAATATTTACCATGATCTTAACTAAGTTCAAGGTCCTTATTTATAGAACCATGATTTACAAACCACCTTATCACAAAGGACCAAGTATTAAGTCATGTTTTGATTGAACCAAGGTAAAATAGAAACTTAGTAGATCATGTCAAAAAACTAGAAATAATACCAATCTCGAGTAATTTTAATCTAGATCATCTTTGTTATTGGTATAATTACTCCTATATTAGAGAGTCTGACCTACAAAGATGAGTTTTAGGAAGAGAGAATCTAACATGGAGCTAGCTCTAAAATATATGATCCCAAATCCATAATCTTAAATATGAAACTCCAAAATATCTAAAAAAATACAATTGTATGTATAAGAACCAAGTGAGCATTCAAGGCATAGAACATTAAACATCAAAAGTGGGAGTGGGAGTGGGATCATCTTCTCACTCCTAAAATATGATAAATAATATGCACTGCACCAACAAAAATAAGGCCTACTAATGTATGAAAATGATACAAACTAATCAAGTTATTTATATGAACATTAAAGGAATAAACACCATTTATAATATGTGTCAGTCTGGATGTCAGAGCTCTAAGGCATTTTAAAATACCCTTGAGATACCCTTTAAGGTACTCCAAGGCTACTCAAGGTATCTCATAGGAGATACCTTGAAGGGCCTAGGAGATACCTTTAAGAGGTACATTACTAAAAATATATACCTTTAAGAGATACCTTACTATAAGTCCCTTTAAGCTATCTCCTAGGAGACACCTTCAAGGGCCTTGTATACATTCAATATATATCCTAGGAAATGCCTTGAAGGTAATACAAGGCCCTTCAAGGTATCTTAGGACATACATTGACCTAAAACATGCCTTGAAGGTATTATAAGTCCCTTGAAGGTATCTTAGGACATAAATTGACCCAAAACATGCCTTGAAGGTATTATAAGTCCCTTCAAGGTATCTCCTAGGAGATACCTTGAAGGGAATTATAATACCTTCAAGGCACGTTTTGGGTCAATTTATGTCCTAATATACCTTCAAGGGCCTTGCATTACCTTTAAGGTATTTCCTAGGAGATACTTTGAACGTAATACAAGGCCCTTGAAGGAATCCCCTAGTACATTCAAGGGTACCCTTGAAGGTATTACATGTGCCTTCAAGGTATCTCAAGGTGTCTCCTAGGAGATACCTTGAAGGGACTTATAATACCTTCAAGGCATATTTTGGGCCAATTTATGTCCTAGAATACCTTGAAGGGCCTTATATTATGTTCAAGGTATTTCCTAGGAGATACCTTAAACATAATACAAGGCCCTTGAAGGTATCTCCTAGGAGATACCTTGAAGGGACTTGTAGCTTGAAGGTATTATAAGTCCTTTCAAGGTATCTCCTAGGGAGACACCTTGAGATACCTTGAAGGTACATGAAATATCTTCAAGGGTAACCTTGAAGGTATTTCAAGGCCCTTCAAGGTATCTCTTAGGAGATACCTTCAAGGGCCTTGTAGTACCTTCAAATTATCTCCTAAGAAATACATTGAAGGTACTACAAGGCCCTTCAAAGTATCATATAAAATGTGCCTCTCATGGTATCTTTTAAGACATACATTGACCCACAAATCTATACCCATACAATAGTAAATCAAAATACCTTCATGGTATCTCTGAGGAGATATATCTTCATTAAAATTACATGTTTAAAAAACCACCTTCTTAAATCAAATTCAAATGGTTTAAAATCCAACATATTATATCTTTTTTTTTTATAAAAATAAATATATTTATCAAAGTAACATGGAAGTGATACCATAAAGGTATCATTAAATATATATTTTAGACCTAAAATGAATCTCCATAAAATATATCTCAATGTTTCACTAGAGATATACCTCTCATGGTAACTCTTAAAAACAAGTCGACCCTCAAAACTATCACCATAAACATTTAAATAATACTACCTCAATCCATCTCCTATAAATCTCTTGCATTTTAATCATATGATTTTCAAAACCTATCAATTACTTTTACATGATTTCAAACTTTACATTTTAAATCCAAATTTTATAAGATGGGAGAATTCTATAAAGTATCTTCCAAGATATACATTGAGAAGTATCACCTACAATAACCTTATCTAGGTAGAACCCAAGTCACTCAAAATAAACCTCTTAAAATGAAATGAAATTCACCTTAGAGATACCTATCAAGGTATTTTTTATAATAGACTTTGACTATAAAATTAATCACTATAAAAAATTAAATAGTACTACATTCAAGGTAGATCCTATATGTTAATAATTGCATTTAAATTATATGATTTATAAACCCACCCCTTATATCAATTTGGCATGAATTAAAATGCAACATATTGTACTCAAATTTAATAAAATAAGATACCTCTCAAAGCAAATATAAAGATATAATTTATCCCTTAGATCCAGCACCATCAACACATAAATAGTATTACTTTCAAGGTATATAGTAGATGATATCTCTTGCATCACAACCATATCTTTCAAACATATAGAACTTATACCATATTGACATAATTTCAAATCTACTATATAGTATCCATTTTTTTTAAAATGTAAGATATCTCTTACACCTTGGACTCAAATTCTAAACCATTAAGTAAATAGTAATTAATACCTTCAAGGAACTTCCTAAGTGATACATCTGGTAGAAAAATTATATGTTTTATAAACATGCCCCTTAAATCAAAATGGCATGATTTCAAAGCTAACATATACTAGCAAAATTTTATAAAATGTCATCTCAAAGTATATCTCAAGAGATAACTTGACATCCAAATCCACAATCATCAATAAGTAAATAGGAATATTTTAGGATATCTCCTTGACAATACATATTACATTTATATTAATTATTTTAAAAAACCACCTCTTATATAAAAAAAATTAAATTAAATTAAAATTTACACATTTATCATTACATTATATGTCTCTAAGGTGTCTTTAGGGTCATGTTTCTTGCATATAAAATGATATGATTTTAAAGCCAACTTCTATCAAGATTTTATTAAATAAAATATATCTCTTAAGGTATCGACCTATAGATATGAGAAGTATTTTCTATTAAAAACTTGTCAAGGTTTCTCTCAAGAGATACCTTGGATACCAAATTTATTGTCATCAATAAGTAAAAATTGTGTTTGCCTTAAAAAATGTGTATATGTTATTTACACCTATGAAACTTATGTTATCATGGTCCATTATTTTTTAATTTTTAACATTATTTCAACATTTTCCTACAAAATTTAGTATGTCATACCATTCAAGCTAAACTTAATTTTAAGTGTAGAGTTAAAATTCAATTATTTGTATCTGATTAGAAAACTTAAACAATGTTATTGAAATTTACTATGTAAATTCTCAAGGCACAAATCTAATGCCAAACTAATAATGTAAGAAATTCAAATTACATTAAACTAATTTTGAATTAGTGGCTTAGCAAGAATTTAACCTTTTTGGAATATTTAATGCCACACGAGTCCCATTATTAAGCTTCATGTTATACACTCTCCCTAAAACCTTCGTATCTAGTCTTTTTTGTTAAAACTAAAGTATCCTAAAGCCCTGCTAATCTTGATAGTAGGAGTAAAGGTCATTATAACACATTTGCTAACTACATTAATGGATTTACAATTAATACTACATTCAAGTAAAGCCCTTAAACAGGGATTCACTTAGATCTGTCACTATTGAAGTTGAGCTTAGTGCAACCAAACTGATTATGAGAATTCGTGTTATCAAATTTAGTGATGCAAGCTAATGTAAGCAACAAATTCTTTTCCTAAAGTCAAAGAGTGAGAAATCTGGGTTAAATCAAAATCCAAAAACACCAACAATCAATCAAGTCTTAGTCAAGATGTTAAAGGATGGAAATCTTTTCCCATATCAAGACTGGACCTTAGAGACTAAACAAACCCATCAAGGGGAAAATTCAAGAGAAAGGACATAATGACTAAAAGGGTTAGGGTCATGAAACTTCATTAGTCATAAAAATTTGCCAATAACACTTATTTTGGACCAATATTTAATAAATACATTGACATATTAAAATCATATAATTTGATGACTAATAAATGCATGGGGACCATTTTTAGGTGTCTAAATATCCCTAGTTATCTACTTTTAGATTGACGATTACTTAATTAAGGTAGACTATCATATTGATAATTTTTTTAATCATTTATATATTTAGTAGCTTCAAATAGGTTATTACCTTTGCCATTTGAATTTCACTTTCACTTTTTATTCAATCATTACACTCTAAGTTATTTATTAACTTCATTATAAAATATTTGTTTGCATCAGACTCATGCGATGGTGACACTTGGCATAATCATATTGAGTTACTTTCTTGGGAGATTTCGTACAATGCCTTTTGGTGAGTCAGTATTTCGATAAATGGGATGATGAAATTTGGCATGATATCACTTGCACGCTTGCCTAGGGATTTCATACATTATGTTCAATCTATCTGTATTTGGGTAAATGAGATGGAGACACTTGCCATAATATCAGAGAGTCACTCACCTAGAGAACTTATAATATTTTTTGAGTGTCGAATGTTGTGGGTTTATGAGCACATGACATCTATCCTTTAATTTTGAAAAATGAAGTCTTAAGGTTACTTTATTTTTTTTTGGGGTTTCAGGTGAGTAGGAAGATGTCACATGGCATATCTTGATGAGTTGGAAAGTGATATGGGAAATAATGGAAAAAATTCTAAGTGCTGGATCTCTTATATAAAATAAAAGGAAAACCAAACAACACTTGGAAACTTCTTATTACTACAAAGCCCTAAGATATCACCTAGTAGTGCCTTCAAGGAGATACCTTAAAGGGCATTATATTACCTTCAAGGTTAACATGAAGATATCTCCTGAGAGATAACTTTCAAACATGCATAAGGGTACCCTTGAAGGTATTACAAGGACCTTCAAGGTATCACCGAGGATCCCAAAATATAAGTAGCTAATCATTTTCCATGGTTTTGTTCAAAACCCCATTTTCTCAATATCATTTTGTATCTTATTAAAATACATGGTTGAATATTGATTGATTAGGTAGTTTTATCTACTAGGATATTCCTCTCTTATCCATGTTTTAAATAGATCTCCTAGGAGATACATTTAAAGTAGGATGAAATAAGGATTGAAGTATGTGGTATATGCTATTAAAAACTATTATTTTTTTAGATTGACACAAACAATTTCATTAAAAAAATGTGTTATACATTACCTTTTTAACATTTTTAAGTTTTTAAAAATATCCACACTTATGTAATATGGTATAAATAGATCTTTATCTCCTACATATAGGTATAAATTGGATTAATTTTATAAATAACCTAATTAAAAAATATTCTTATGTCTTTTACAAATGTCTAGGTTAAAAAATCATACATTAATGGATTTCCAATGTGGAGACTATATTTCACTCATAAATAATGGTAAGGTCATTGGTGAAGGATGATACACAAAGTTCCATGTCTAGATACCAACTCTTTGGAATCCATAAATATCGCTACCACATACCACAATGAGGAAATACCTATTGAATGTGTAAGGGTTAATGTGGAAAAAGCTTTTGATATAACCCTACCACTTATATTTCCTAGATATTTTGTGGATAATTTGGGGGATGTAGCTGATATTTTTACTATATGGAGCATAAAAATGATGCAACACATCATAGACAAGGTATCTATGGAGGATGACATGGAATAAGAATAAAATAATTTTAGTTCAGTTCTTCCTATACAACCATTACAAGAAAAAATTGGCTTGATATATCGATGACCCTACCATATTGAATAGCTAATAAATAATTTTATTGGAAAAAAGGTACATTTCTTGCACAGATTTACAAATTTTGTAAATGATGAAAAATTTGCTTTTGGTTATGTTGAATTTTCACAACCAGGGGAGATTTTTGGTTGCATTCTTGTCCAAATGTTATAAAATGAATTGGGATTTTACATAAGGCAATTTTTAAAACATTATGAAACTTGAAGTACAAAGATAAATGAAACATATATCATTAGATGGACTTCCAACAAGATTGTGGACATTAAATGTAGAGAAATCAATTTACCATACATAACACCAAAGGAGAAAGAAATTAGAAATGTATGGGAAGTAGTGGATATTGAAGTTATTCCTTGCATGAAATTCCTAGAGCAAAGGCATCCAAAAAAATTAACTCATGTCTACAACTACACAGGAAAAAAAAATCAACCAAACACTTTACTCAGCTAAGTGGAGTTTGATGCAATCATAGATAGTGAGATTATATAAGTGTACAAAGATAAATGTGGTACCAAAAATTGTTTTTAGTCAAGATTGTCATTTGAGATAATATAATTTACAAGGATAAATTTTCTTGATTCCAACACAAAAGATAAGAGGCAACATGTCTTGGATACCCTTTTTGCTGATTTGTTTAAGAAAATCAAAACAAAATTGCCATTAATATTCAAGGTACTCAGATCTATTTGTAAGAGCAACTTAAAATATATGAATTAAAGAGAAGTAGATTATTTGACATTTAAATTTGTCAAAAAGGGGGAATGAAATGCATTAAATGTAGGGAGGTTTCAAAAAAATCCACAAAAGAAGATAATGGTAGCTAAAGATTTTTTGGACTAGTTGGTGGATGGTTTTATAGATGTCTATCCAAGATTTACATGCTATGTAGATATAGATGAACTAATGCTACATTTACAAAATCATGTTTTTTTTGTAAAGGTATGTGTTGCAATATTTTTCTCTCTTTTTCTACAAAGGTGTTTTCCTTGATGTCAAGGTCGAATTTATCCCTATAGGACATACCTATGAGGACATCAATGACACATTTGTAAACTTATCTAAATGTATAAAGAGGAAAGATATATGGAGTGTGGTAGAGATGATGGACATTTATAGGACGTGTGAAAATATGAGAAACTTCATGCTATATTTGATTGAAGAGGTAGTGGATTTCAAAGAGTATCTTAATGGTTATCAACTAAAGGGAAGAAATGAAATATTAGGCTTGACAAAAGGTTAATAATTTATTTTATGCATGGTGCAAGGTTAGCCCATTATGCATTTCAAAAACTCTATAAGAGATAGAAATTGGTCCCCACCGATTACATTATGGGGAACAAAAGAAAATGGTGAGCTAAATTTTACAAAAGGTAATCTGACAAAAATATATTTAAAAGACTTAAAAAATAGATATATGTCTCAAGATTCCATTGTTACAAAATACTTAGATAGAAGCAGAAAAAAGAGTGAAAAATAAATTAAATATAACTTGAATAAGTATGTACAACAATTCAATGAATTTAGTTTGATCAGAAATAGTAAGTGGAAGGATCTAGAATATTACTCCCAAAACATCCATGACATAATGAAAGAACACATGTTCCTTTCTGAAGTTGAGTGAATATGAGAGTTTTGGCCTAGAACTCATCATGACATACCCCTACATAGATATCTACACAAAATAGTTCATGATAAGACCCTTGATTTTGGATTGACATCTACAAATACATATGTAGGTCCAAGAAGCAAAAGAATAAAAATTGTATTTGATCTAGCTCAAGATATACAAATTGGAGATATGCTATTTGTCAGACCTGACAATTCTACAAGATCGAACTACATAGTATGGGTTACTAAAGCTAAAATAAATATTGAGAGACTAAAAGCAAATGGGGATACAAAATGAAGGGTTAGTGTAGTTTGGTTCATCCCAATTCATACAAGGAAAAAATATGTAGAATAAGCATAAATTTATTTAGGATGCTTGGACAAGAAATGAAAGCCAAACCCATCTAACACATATTTACCATCCATAATCATAGATAGTATCATCTACACTTAGAAACTAAATAAAAATTGGAGAGGTCATACACTTGTTCTCACTAATTTTTTGAAAGGCATTATAATAGACTATTTGAATGCATCATCCCACTAGGCACTAAAAAAAATAGTGATAAAAGGATTGGAAAATTTGAAATGGTGCTTCCTTAATTTTGGAATGAGAAATATGAATGTTTTTTTTTCAAAATTTAGTCCATTTTTTGAGAGTGTATAATGTTTTATTATTTTTTAGGATTACAACACACATCACAATCTTGATAACTTAACTATGTGGGAGATTATATTAATAATATAATAATAAAACACCCATGATTGACATGTGGAAGGTACATAAATATGAGGTAAACTTTTATGGTTTTGAGGACATCACCTGAAGACTTCATCATATTATATACAAGTATTTGTGTATCTGTTTATGCCTTTTGTAAACTTTTATGGTTTTGAGGTATCTATGTATACTTGATCATGATATATCTAAGTTTTATCATTCTATGGTCACTTTATGTTATCATTTTTGAGATCATATATGCACTTACACATGAATTTATCCATGCTTATATCTTTCATAATGTAATTGATATGCTATGTACTTGACAATTTTTTATAACACATTTGGATCCATGAGATACTATGATATGTTTATACTAGTTCCTTATGATTTCATTTATGCACTTCTTTGTCCTTTATATGGTCTTTGCTCGTTCAATCATTTGAATATGCACCTTTATTTATGGCCCCCATGCCTATGTGTGATTTATTTAACATTTGAACTTGCCATTATTTATTATATAGAAATTTGAATATGTCATCCTTGATTTTATGGATATTTGACTAAGTCATGTCCCTTTGATTGTGCAACATTTTAACATGCCCTTTGTTTGTGGTTTCCTTAAACCATTATATATTGACTTGTTTTTTAGTGTTCTTATGTGTATGTTTAAATTGTTTTTTGATCTTGTACTATTAATATTTAGATATTTACATGATAGTTATCATGCATCTTAGGCCTTCATGTGATCACATTGTTCTATGTGCTTTAATGCTACATTTACCTAGACATGTTCTTCTATATGCTAGATGGTTCCATTCATAGATTATTTAGTTTTATTATCCTTTTAAGGTGAGGCAACTATGGGTTTCTATTCTTCCCTCACCTCAAGGGGGTGGATATCAATGGGGTCATGATTTAGAAGCATGTTCTCTGCACTTATTTAGTACTTTGGCACAATTTTTAGATTTAGTAGGGACATGTGATATAAAACATGGCTTCCACACATTAAAAGTGTTAGATTTAGTGGGGCCATGATTTGAAAGCATGTTCTCCACACTTATTCTGTATTACAACTAGATTAAATAGGGGCATGTTTTGGAAACATGTCCACTCCACATTGGTACTTATTTCTATTTTAATATTTCTCCATATATAATGGGGGCATGATTTGGAAGCATCTTCTCCAAACTTACACATTTTTAGAATTAACCAAAACACACAATTATATAAATTCAAATTCATACTTGTGGCATAATTGCATACATTGGTACCATTGTTATACATAGTTTCAACATAAGACATATATAAGGTAGATATTTTATGTAATGTGTACCTAATATTAATACATAAAAATTATTTTTAGAATTAAAAACACTCTCAGGGACTATCATCACCCACCAAGATGTATGTTTTATGGAATGTATTAAGCCAATATACTATACTAGTTAGTTCAATTTTGGTATGGTTGAGATGATTA